>OY728141.1:912605092-917605092 GCA_963277665.1 Viscum album
AAGTTAAGGTAGAATAAATATAATTCAATTATTATACATAGCATGTAACTCCTTATATGCATGTATGTCAAATTATAGAATAAATTAAACAATTTAAACTAAATAACACATCCATTCATAATATAATAATTATATTCATAAATAAATCAATGAATAAACTAAATAGATTAACAGTTTATAAATTTAAATATGACAAAAACAATTTATAAAAAATTCATAAATAAAGAAATTATAAACACTTTATAATTAAAAATAATTATAGAAATTCCATAATAAAATAAATATAAAAACATTATATTTATTATAATATGAATTCATTAATATTATCCTTTATATGTAATTGTTCATAAATTTATGATATTAAATGAAATATAAATATTTTAAATTCTAAGTCTATTATGTAAACAAATTATATAGTCTATATAAGACATATTTAATATAATTTAAACCCTTGATCATGTAAATAATCAAAACACATTTTTATTTGTTTTAAATCATTTCTCAAATAAGGATTTTAATTTGAAAACTTCAAATTAAATATTATAAACAATTCATAATATTAAATATAAACTCCTTTATATTTTTGCCTTGATTTTTAATTTATAAAAACTTTATAAATTCTGCTTATAATTTCTATATAAAAACTTTATATCCATATTTTAAGTCATATCATATAAATAAAAAGGGTATTTGTAACAAACCAACCCAGTTCAACCCATAATGTCACTCGAATTGGCCACCAAAAGTGTCGAAGCGCGTTCCTGATTTCCACAAGATGGAGACAAGCACTAGGGTATCAAATAAAGAAATGTGGGAATGATTTCACCCACTAAAATACATAGGATAAGATAAACATAGCCAGATTATCATAGTAGATATCTATAAATCATCATATGTCAAAACAACCAAACTAAAAAGGGGTAAATTCAAATAATAAGATAACAAGGCCTAAATGAACAAATGATAGACTATAAATATGGAACTTGAGCAACCCATGGGTCCATATCCTCATGAACATAAGTCACCACCATCCCAACCCATTATAATTTCAACATGATCTAGGAAAGTCGTCATCTATGGCATGCTCTTCCCTTTACCCAAATCCTATAAAACTATGGATACAAACACCCAAAGGTAAAAGTAGGTTGTGGTCACTAAATCTCAGTGGGATACCACCAAGAATCTATATGATGTATGTATGAATGTATCCATTAGTTCTTATATAAAACATATTTCTAAAAAATCAAAATAAATCATTTTACATATAAAAACATCATTTGGTTTCCTTTTCAAAAATATTCTATATTACATAAGCTAAACAATGTGACATAAAAAACATATATGAGGCATAAGTAGATGAAATAAAAAAATTTCAAGAATAAATATCCATATTGAGATCAAGTGGGAAAATAATAATATCAATATACATGCACGTAATGTATCCACAAAGCACTAAAGGAAATTCATGACATGAGGGTGTACACAACTGATAGAAACCAGAGACACTATCCAGCATAAGTGAATCTTAAGGTATGGGAACCTCAATCCCTTTGAAAGTATACCCCTTTGTAACCATTTCATCAAATAAACCTCCCCTAGTGATAGTTAACTCAACTATAGATAATTTATGTATAGTTTTCCCCATACCCTAAGGTCTCCTATTATGCTATCAAGTCATCATTACATTCAAAGGAAAATATTGTTTCAAAAACATTTTCCAATGAAAAATTCATTTTAAATCCATGGCCACTCTTTCACAAAATAATTTCTATAGCTATTATTTGGTGCTTCCATACTTGATAAAAAATCATTTCAAATTCATATTTGAGGAATTTTCTTAAACACATCATATGTGTAAATCTAGTTTTTAATGAAACACCTTTTAAAAGACTCTCCATTGCTACTAATGATCAAAGAAAATTTTTATATTAAATTCCATAAATAAAACCAAAGTAATTCATCATATGAACTCTAATACTACCAATGGATATACCATATGGTAGATACACCTACCTTAATAATGATGAAAATGGAATCACCTTCTTAACCAATGATGATAAAGAGAATAGATCAGATCTTATAGAACCTAAATATAAGAGAAATGATTTCAATTCTCTATGTCCATGCTAGATATAGTTATCTAGTCTCAATAGGCACCAAAACATATGTATAGGAAGAGAATAAAATAGGTTAAAAGGATCTCACTTATTGTATTACACCCAATAGAGAACCAAGATTCCAACTGGTATGAAGAATTTCTAATAGAATTAGGGAGAGAGAAAAAATAATCACCAATGAGCTCATAAACTGAGATAAAATGAATTAGGTTCATAAGGTTCTTATTAGAGGAGATAAAATTTAATTTTAGGCTAAATAAAATTTTATCCTCTTACTAAAACGCAAGCCTAATGGCATCATTGGATAGTCGTTGTGACTTACTAGCTATTCAGTGGGTGTAAGTAAAATGTCTACACCTATAGGTCTTCTATAGGTAGGATAGTGGAACCTACAAACATGAAGGTTCTCTTCCACATACAACCATCTATTTAGTTCCCTCTACTAACTATTCAGGGGACTCTTACTACCATCAACTGGCCAAAATACTTATCCTAAGTTATGTATGACCCAAAATTCAAAAATAGAGAGAATAAAAAGGATATTTGTACCTATGTATGAAAATCAAGGTGTGATAATTCTTCCCAATAAAAAATATTTCTATCTCTAGAAAGGCTCAAGATCATGAACCCAAAAAGAGATAAGGACATTATTTAATCATCAAGGCCTCACACTCCCATGTCTCATGGTAATCCCTACTACACTTGCATCTCACTCAAACCAATGAGATCATCTTTCCACATTTCACCTTATCCAATCATTCCACTATCTGAACAAGACTTTCAACCACTAAGGTTTTAGGTTTAATTTCAACATCCTACCACTTGATCCCATGGGATGGATCTAGATGATACTTCTTTAATTGGGAAACATGAAACATTTTATGGATATAAGTCAAAATATCAGGTAAGTATAATTGATAAGCCACCTTCCAAAGTATCTCCATAATCTAAAATGGGATGACATAACGATGTTCTAACTTACCCTACATACCTAAACATTTATGTTCCAATCGAGGTGAAACTATGAGAAATACCCAATCACCTGCCTCAAAGTCCAATGGATGATAAGGTAGATTGACATATGATTTATAGTGACTATGAGTTGTAACTAACCTCTTACTCGTCAATTTCATGATATATATCATCTCTTAAATGAATCTTGGTATAACTAGGTTTCATTCTCCGGCATATACCCAGCAAAGAGGAAATATATAAGGCTTCCCATACAATGCCTCAAATAGATACATCTAAATGGAAACATGATAATTATTGTTAGAGGAAAATTAAAATAAGGTAATATGTTTCTCCCAAAATCCACTGAAGTCAAGTACACATGCTCAGAGAATGTATTTAAGAATATAGATGGCTCACTCATTCTAGACATCCTTATGGTGATGATAAGTCATTCTCAACATCAATTAAGAATCCATCATTATCTATAATCCACTATAGAACCAATATGTAATGTGATGGAATCTTTCAAATATGATAGTTGATTGAATTCCATAAAGTCTAATAATTTCCCACACATACAAGTGTCCAAGGTCCTCTACATTAATCTACTCATTAATAGGTAAGAAATGTGTAGATTTTGTGAGTTGATAAATAATCACCCATATCACATCCTTACCACTAGGAGTTCAAGGTAGCCCAATCATGAAGTCCATGGTTATCCCATCCTATTTCCATATTGTAATGGGTACAGGTTATAGCAAACCAATAGGCCTTTGATGTTTAGCCACAATTATTTAACATGTGAGGCACTGAGACACAAAACTCACAATCGGTCATCTCATTCTAGGCCACCAGTAATAAAAACTCAATTCATGGTACATCTTGGTAGTTCCATGGGGCACGGACCAACTTGGTCAGTTTCCATTTTCCAGAAAATCTCATCTCAAGTCAATTGTAACAACTATCCCACCTCGTAAGCACAAAACTTCATTAGGAAACTACGGCTACTCACCTATGGTCTCTCCCACCATAAAGATTCATGAAAAAGTGTTGACAATCTGCATCCTAAAACTATCTAATTAAAATATGATAATCTATATATGATTCATCTCATGAATAAGATTTGAATACCTATCTTTCAACTCTCCCTTTATCAAAGAGCATCTCAGCAAACAAGCTCATCAAGCACCACTCTTACACTAATTTATTTACTACCTGAGTCGGTAATTTTATAATCAAATAATATATGACCGTGTTCCCTTTTCTAGGGTTGTATGAAATATCAAAATCAATGGTATAAAGGTACTCCACTCAGAATATTTGTCTCAAGTTCAAATCCATCAAAGTGAAGACAAGTCTTAAGAACATCCATCACTACTGCCAACTCATGATCATGAACAGGATAGTTCTTCTCATGTGGGAATAACTGACAAGACATAAGATATGATCTATCTCCCATATATCAGGACATAACCCAAACACATATTTGAGGCATCATAGTAAACATCATAACCAATACACAACTCATGAAAAATCAATACTAGAGATAAATTCAATATCACTTTCAACTCCTCAAAATATATTTGGAACTGATCACTCCAAACAAACTTTACACCCTCATAGTTAAACTCTTCTATAGGGGATGAAATATTATAGAAGTCTCAAACAATGCTCTTAATCTCAAGAAACTATGGATCTCAAAAATATTTATAGGATAATTTCAAGGCATCACTACTTGAATCCTTTTAATATCCACTAGACTCCCTTTTCAAAAAATCACATGACCCATAAATTTCACTTCTTGAATCCAAAAATTATATTTGGATATCTTATCATATAGACAATTCTCTATCAAGTTTCCAATGATAATATTTATATACTCAGTATGGAACTTCTCTAACCTAGAATAAATAATAATATCATCCACAATTAAAACCATGAAGAATCCATGAATCAATGGAAGATTTTATTTATTAAATACATAAGCACTAAATGAGTGTTAGTAAGGCCAAATGGAATAACTAGATACTCAAAGTGACTATACCTACTCCTAAATTTTGTCTTAGGGATATATTACTCTATAACCCTTAGGTGATTGTACCCTAATCTTAGATCAGTTTTCAAAAGAAATTGGGCTCCCTTGGTCTGATCAAATAGTTTATCAATCCTAGGAAAAGGATATTTTTCTAAACTATCACCAGATTGAGTTTTTTGTAATCAATATAAAGTTAGAGACTCCCTTATTCCTTCTTTTCAAAGAGCACAAACAATTACCAAGTTGAAACATTAGGATGAATAAATCCCTTAGCCTCAAGATAATCAAGATGAATCTTTAATTATTTTAATTTAGTGGGTTTCATTTGGTGCAAAGTTTAAGAAATGCGTTTCATCCCAAAATCAAGTCTATAGATAACATGAATTCCCTATGAGGTGGTATCCAAAATAAATAATCTAGAAAAACATTGAATAACCACTCACCATTGGTGAAAGAGGACAACTAAGACTTGGATCAAAATCATCAAGAAGAAACTCAGAAAATTTGTAGGAGATCATCTCAACACTAAGAGCAACAAGAATTTACCTTCCCAATATCAAATCCCAATCACCCTAGAATACATGGGTATCTCAATCAGGATAAAAAAATATAATCGGTGATGCTAGTAATCAATATGGACTTTATAGATAATAATATAATCCATGCTAATGATAGGATCAAAGAATTTAATATCAAGAACTAAAAATTCTTATATGGTCTCATGGTCAATGATCATCACTTGAAACATGGGAAATTTAAATCCCTAATCTTATTTATTTTCAAAAGGAGTGGAAAATTCATCAATAAAGGCATAAGTTTCAAACATAAACCCAATATATCAATCAGCTTCAAAAAGATAAATGAATTAATTACACCAATATCAAACAAAACCATAACCATAGAAGACATAATAAACACCATACCAATCAAAGTATTTGGTCCTGACTAACTCCTCTGGTGAAAACTTAGCTGAAAATAGATATTTGTCCTCATATAACCCTTACTTCACCACTATAGTATCACACTTGGCAGAAAGTTGAGATCCCAACCATTTTACTGCATTTTGTCTAAATCTAGATCCCTTGGTAAAGGTGGATCCAAATCTACTAACCTATAATTCCCTCTCACAGAAATGATGAAGATGACCATATTGGCCACATGTATGACACACCATGGTTTATGCCTTACAATCATGTTTGAGGCGTCCCTTTTTCTTACACTAGTAAAAGAAAACCAAAATCTACCCTGATGTATGTTACACAATCCTACCACCACCTTATATCTGGTCAATCCACATCCTTTTTTAAATAGAAAGAAAACTTTGGATACCTTCTATAATCACTAATTCTCTAAAGAGTTCTATCTTCCTAGATATATCTTCCTCATCCATAGCTTCCTTGTCTATAACCTCTGTGAAGGTGGGTAGGAACATAAGACTCATCATGGACCAAATATCATCCCTCAAAAACATATCAAAACTTTTTGGCTTGAGATAGTCATTGGAAACAAGATTTGGAGATAGCTGAACCAACTCAGAAAACTAAGTGGTATACTCCATGATAGAATAATCTCCCTTGTACAAAGTAACAAACTCATGTACCTTTTTCACTCTCAGTGTCTCAGGATAGAACTGAGGATTGAAGGATTTTTTAAAGGTATTTCAAGTGAGATCTTCATGGAACTTGTCTTTCATAATGGATTCCCACCACTTCCTTCTTATACCTTCAAGAATATAAGTTTAAAAACTAACTTTGGAGACTTCTAGAGTTTTTGAGAAGTGGAATATCCTCTCAATAATATAAATCTATTATTCTTATTCCTATGGATCCTTATCACCACAAAAGATCAATGTATGTTTCTTAGTAAATTCTAAAGTATGGTCCAACTTCTGTTCTGATTAAACATTGGTGACTTGGTCCATAGACTAGATCATTTATAATATATTTTTTACCAAAACTGCATCAATTAGAGGATTCGCTTATCGGGATTTCAATGTAGCTTCCTCTCTCATATTATGGATTTTTCTTTTTAGAGGAACCATGATCTATAAAAAAAGAGTATGAAAAAATTTTATAATGGAATTTTATTCATTTTTTGTAAAAAAAAATTAAAGAAATTATTACAAGAGGCTAAAACTATAGAAAATAAATCAAGACAACCCTAGGATTCTCATGGTAACTAGAGGCTTGTCATAAAAATAAATTAGCCAGACACACTCCCAAACTACCTCTCGAGTTTTAATAGTCCTATCTCTAGTATATCAATAACCCCAAAACATAATAGGGTGAGAAACAATAATAATCATAGGTTTCAATGTAACATGAGGCTCTGATAAATATTTTTAATAGACCAACTTGGGTTATCCCATAATTTTACCCAAATTGGATGCCATAAGGCCATAAGCACATTCTCGATCCCCACAAAAATGTGACAAGTAACAGGGTATCACATAAAGAAACATGGGAATTATTTCACCCTATAACAAACTTATAATAGGATTAAAATAATCAAAGTATCATAATAGATATCCATATATTAATATATGTTAAAACAACCAAACCAAAAAACGGGAAAAACCAACAATATGATAACAAGGTCTAAATAAACAATTGAAGGACCATAAACATAGAACTCAAATTAACCAATGGGTATATCTCCTCATGACCATAAGTCACCACCATCCCATCCCACAGAAAATTTAATATGATATGGGAAACTCGTCCTCTATATGACACTCTTCCCTTTACCTATATCTGGGGAAAAAATCCTAAAAATTCCCAAAGGAAAAAAATTGGGGTTTGAGCACTAAATCTCAGTTGGATAACACCAAGAATCTATTAAAATTATATCTACATGAATCTTTATTTATTATATAAAAAAATTCTAAAAAATTTCAAAATAAATCATTCTCCATATAAAAACATCCACTGGTTTCTTTTTCAAAAACATTACATATTCCATAAGCAAAATAATAGGACATTACAAATATCTATGAGGCATGAGAATATGAAATAAATAGTTTATAACCATAAATATGCATATCAATATTAAGTGGGAAAATAATCATATAAATATGCATGCATGTAATGTATTCACAAAGTACTGAAAGAAATTCATGGCATGAGGGTGTACACAACTAAGACGAACTAGAGACATTAGCTAACATTAGTGAATCCTAAGTTCTTAGAACCTCATTCCCTCGAAAAGGCTACTGCATAGTAAAAATAGCGTCAAGTTAACCTCACCTAGTGATATATAACTCCAATAGGACTTGTTTATGTCTATTTTTCCACCATACCCTAAGGCCTCCTAATGTGTTATTACATCCTCATTAAGTTAAAGAAAAAAATCATGTTTCACAAACATTTTCGAAGAAAAAATATATTTCAAATCCATACCCATATATTCATAAAACATTTTATATACCTATTCCACACCACTTCCTTGTTTGAAAAATCACTTTCATTTAAAATTCATCTTTGATTCATTTTGACAAACACATCATGTGCATAAATCTTGTTTTCAAGAAAACCCCTTTTAAAAAACTCTCAATTTCTACCAAATCCAATTTCAATATTTGATTTAATAAATAAAACTAAAGGAAAGAATCATAATAACTCTAATATATACAAGGGATATATTGAATGATAGATATGTCTACCTCAAAAATAATGAAAATGATGTTGTCTTCTTAATCGGTGATAAGAGAAGAAGATATCTAATCCTAAAGAACCTAGATCTAAGAGAAAAAATGTCAATTATCTATTTTAATGATAGATACAATTATATAGTCTCAATATGCATCAAAAACATGGGTAATAAGATAAGAAAATATGTTAGAAGGATCCCAATTACTATATTACACCTAATGGATAACCAAGATTCTAATTAGAATGAAGAATAACTTCTATTTTCAACTTATAACTCTTTCAAAGTTCACCATCACCATCATTCTTTCAAACTTTCCATAAAAAATTTTATTAGAGATAATTTTAGTAACAAAATTTAACTATTTAAAATTTTCTTTATTGATATATCCTAAACTCATTTAGGATATAAAATGATACTAACTTAATTATAATAACTAAATGTAACTCTTTACACTTCTCCTTATAGATATACCCTAAAACTCTTATAGGATATTAAGTGACATTCACTTTGTATTTTGACTCATATAATCCTTTGTTTATTAACTTTTAACTTCTCTATGTCCAAACATACTCTCACTAACCACTTAGAAACTGTATTCTCTTTATAATATCATGATAAGATATACAAACTCCATTACGTATAGAAAATAACATGTATTCCCTATAATGGGAATATTAAAAAATAATTATTTTAACCATATCATATATTATATTTCTATGTATTTTAAGAATTTTGGAATTTAAGGATTTTTTATTTAAAATATATCATTGATGGGTAGTGGGAAAAATTTATCTCATTTTTTAACAAATATCTTGGATAAAAACTTTTATCTCAGATAAAACACCTTTTTTCCTTATCTTATTTTCAAACATGTGTATTAGAACCATCAACCCATTTTGTTCATAATAAATTTTTTTTTTAAATATATTATCATATAAAATAAATAAGATGACTTACACATCCTTTATTTTTATCCATCAGAGATTTAATTATTCCTTTGCATTCAAATGCATGATTTAGAAACCCTTTGATTTATCATGATTTAACAACACTTTATTTCATTAGTTTAATAAAAATTACATGTTTGATCCATTTATTAATTTATTTTGAAATATTTTATAATTAAAAAAAATTAAAATTTACATTTGGTATCATATACCCTTAAAAATAAATAATTTATTTATATAAAACCAATACCTAACATAGATACTCCATAGAGTTTCACAAACCACTTTAAGTGGCCTAAAAATTTCTATCCTATGGAAAATTTTACCCTCCTTTCCAAAACCACCTTTAGGTTTGAATTTCCCTGATTGGATACTTTAAGAAACTTGTTTGGACTTTTAAACCAACTTTTCCTCTTCTAGTTTGAACTTTTACCTATTTGTATGACCAATACAACACCTAAACGTAGACATAACATTACCTAATTCATCTATCATCAACACTTTGAGAAAATAGGGTAAATGTTTTTTAGATCTTTCACTTTTTAGAACATTTATAAAATTGAAAATTGAATGAATTTTTAGCCAGACTAAGCCTTTAAGGATATCTTCTTTATCCCCAAGTCATTAACACCCAATCATATTTAGTACATTAATGGAGACTAAAGTTAATTTGGTCACCCTATATTTAATGCCTTTTAAACCTATTGTGAACCCATCTATACTTCTCATAAGAATATAGATTCAATTTTTGGAATAACTTCAATAGTTGGTTACTCGGTAAGGGGTTACTCTAACATATATATTTTTTCTCTTTTTCTTAAGAACAATTCTTAAGTTTTTCACCATTATAACAAGTTTATTAAATTAAGCTTATTCTTTTCAAAGATTGATCTCAAAGTTATATTGGATTATGATTATGTCATTTATATTTATAATAGAAGATATTATTATACGAGTATCATGTTTTAAAATCATTTAATAATTAATTTTATTAAATTAATCCCACTATAATGATTAACACTTTTAAAACCAATCATATACATTATTGGGACAAGATATATAGTTCAATAATATTTGGGTTTCTTTTACATTTCTTTCATCCCTTATATATATAGATAGTAAATCATTTCAATCTTATTAGATATGAATCTTGGATATTTGAAAACATAACTCTTAATCTTAATCCATCATATGGGTTTACTCAAAACTATTAATCTAATAACCTAATCTTATTAACATATCCTAGTTAAGTGTAACCCAAATCAAATTCCAAAAAGGGGCACATGATCCTATCAGGGTCACCCATTACTTTATTTCCTTGTAATATATGATCTAGGGGTTCCCAACTTTAGCATGACCTACTCAATTAGATGATCAAGATCTTTCTAAGTGTCAGCTTTGGAAGTAATCTAACACTTGGTATTATTTAAATGGGATTTAAGATCACCATATTATCTCATGTATTCCCATTATATGTATACATGATTTTAATGATTTATTTTTGAATCATATTCCTTACATAAAATCAACATGTTCAAACCATATTGATGTGTAAATTTTTCCACAACTCATAACTTGTGCGACTATCCCAAGTTAAAATCCAATTATATTCTTACATATCAAAATGCATCTCATCCATAAGGTACATGAAACCCTTTTTATGTAAAATCTTATAATTATAGGAAATCAACAATCCATGCAAGAGTAATCTTGGAGAAAATGATAGATAACCCCCAATTTTATAGATAGAAAATAAGCCTCTAGGCTGGTGAGTAGTCTAACCAAAAGTCCAAATTCCTAAGGTTACTTTACTCAAGATATACCTTAATTCCATCATAATTATGACACCTAATATGTATAAAATATAATTAAATTCTTAATTCAAGCTCATGACCTAGTAAAATCCAAATTAAATGTAGAATAAAACTAAATCAATTATTATACATAGCATGTAACTCCTTAGATGCATATATGAAAAATTATATAAACAATTTAATAGTTTAAACTAAAGAATACATACATTCATAATATAATAATTATATTCATGAATAAAGCATGGAATAAAGTAAATAAATGAGTAGTTCATAAATTTAAACACGAGATAAACAATTTATGAACAATTATTTAATAAATAAATTATAAACACTTTATAATTTAGTTATACCTTATGAAAATTCCATAATCAAATAAATATAAACACATTATATTTATTATAATATAAACTCCTTCATATTATCCTTTATGTAGAATTTTTCTTAAATATATGATATTAAATGAAATAGAAACATTTTATATTCCATGTCTATCATGTAAAAAAATTGAATAATCTATATAATACATATTTAATGTAATTTAAACCTTTGATCATGTCGATTATTATAATGCCCCAAAATTTTCGTATAAATTTTTTTATTATATGGAATTATTTCTTGACCAGGCACTGAGACGGTGTGCGATTTTTATGCTCGAAGTGTCCATAATGATCCGTCAAAAAATCTTAAGCTTTAAATAGCACGCATGAGCATTTTTCCAGAAAAAGTGGAATAACTCTTAAAAGGGTGCCTAGAATAGAAATCTGAGGGCACCGTTGCATTTAGGATGGTGGGTTTACCATAGGCGCAACTTAATTTTTGTCAGCACAGGCCTCCAATGAGAAAACCTGAAAATGGAAAAACCATAAATAAAATAATTAAATAAAATTATTTTATTTTTCAAATGATTATAACTCACGAACGGTGACTCAGATTAAAAATTTGAGACCATTGATGAGATCATGAGGGTATGCTTTCTTTAGGAAGATCCTAACATTGGCCGGCGTAGGCCAACAGTGGAAGTTAGTTTTTGGCCGTAAATAAAATAATTAAGTAGCAATTATTTTATTGTCAAATCCTTATAAATTCTAAATGGTAACTTGGATTGGAAATATGATAGTATCGTTGAGCTCATGAGGGTGTGTTCCCCTTAGGTGGAGCCTAACCTTGACCGGCACGGGTCGAGGGTGAAAGTTAATTTTTGAACTTTTTTAAGGTTCATTTAAATGAATGTGAAAGTGGGTTTTTCTAACTTTTGAACTCGTGCTCAGATCGAAAATCTGAGGGCACCGTTGAACTCGGAATGCCAAGATTCACCTAGAAATGACTTAACTTCGTCCGGAAAGGGCCGAGAAAAAAAGTTATTTTTCAGAATTTTCGAGAAAAATAATAAAATAATTTAAATGAATTGTTTTATTTATTTATCACTGCTGGGCAGCCGACGACAACCCTATAGAGCAACGACGAGGAAACGATGAGGCACATTAATGGAGGGCCAATAATGGCTTGTTGAAACCATGATGGTGCTATTTTTTTAATGAATCATTAAATATGGATCATTAAATGTGGCCCATTTAATGAACATCAATTAATGGTCATAGTATCACTGCATTTTTATTTATTTTTATTAAACCAACATGTGGGTGAATTGGGAATTAAATTGTCGGGATTCTCTGACAAACCACCGACAGTTTTCCCCGCCAATGAAGAATGACGAACGCCAGTTCGACTTCATCATCTTCGACGTTCCTTGAAGAACGGAGCTAGAAGCGACGTCGACATTGTGAAACCTAGAGGACGAACGCTTCAGCATTGAATGTCAATAAGGAAGGGGTTGTTTAATTTTCAAAGTTCTTCCAAACTCTTCTTTTTCTAGAAATGACGAACACGAATCAACCCAAAAACAAGTTGATCTGTGATTCATGGGTCTATGTGGGAGGGTGACTTTTCTTGGGGATTTATCATTTGGGATTCAAACCTTGCATGAAATGATTGAACTTCAACCCCTGAACCTGACCCTTGATTTAAACCACTAATACAAAGGGGCCGGGCCGAAACGAACAAGGCACGAGCACCTCTGCTCATGCGTTATTGGTGTCTATATTCTCTAAGTGGTCGTAATTTTATTACAGGGCCTGAGTAGGGATAGAGGTGACCCAAGAGGCCCGTAGGTGCCGACGGATCAGAAAATGGACCACCAGAGCAACTCTGGTGGCCCGCAGAAAATGTCATCGGTGCGGCATCACCGGCGCAGCGACGCCGGAGACCAGCCCACACTGGCCGCATGAAGGGGACGGCACCACCTAGAGTCACATAAGTAGTGAAAGTGGTTATCCCTTGCCAGCCGCACTAGAGAACAGTGGTCTGCCCGTTGGCATGCCGTGGTGGCGGGAGTTGCAGTGCCAGACGAACGGT
The DNA here is from genome assembly GCA_963277665.1 of Viscum album. Taxonomy (NCBI): domain Eukaryota; kingdom Viridiplantae; phylum Streptophyta; class Magnoliopsida; order Santalales; family Viscaceae; genus Viscum; species Viscum album. The sequence goes on from OY728141.1 coordinate 912,619,023, forward strand.
AAGAGTCGCGGCACCAGGCGGGTGCCGCATGGAGGGGGATGTCCTGCTTCTAGGCCACCTGGGCAGTGTGAGCCATGGTCTATCCACCACGGCTAGAGGGGGTCCACATCAACGGGACCAGCTAAAGCCATACATGGCTCGGCTGTCGTGTCACGGTCGAGCGGCACACCAACGGTCCACCCCCTGGCGAACCGGGCTAAGGATGGTGGGATATTCTCCTAGCCCAACAGGCTATACCCACACCCAATAGTCTGGATCTACACTGGTAGGCTAGACCTGCACCCTTCGGGCCAGGTCGAACTAGACTGGGTCATCGGGCGACCCAACGGGTAAGACCCTTGGCCAAACTGGGATGGGTCCAGTGAGGATTATTGGGCCTGTTCCATTGGCCATGCCAGACCAGACCGACCCTGACCCAAACTAGGTCAAGTTGAGTCCATCTAATTGAACTATTGTATCTGTGACCCCCTGGCTAGGTTGGTTGGGTTGGTCTGACCAGGTCAGATGGGTCCCAGACAAAATTGGCTCCTTATTTACTAAAACGCTCGTATCTTGAAAACTGTGCATCTGATTGATGTGTCGTTAGAGTCATTGGGTTCCTTAAGATAGGGGGGTCTATTTTAGGTACTCCACTTGATTTTTGGTGTAATTTGGAGTATGGCTAGGTTGGATCAGACTCGAATCCAACCAAGGCCCTTTTTACTAAAAAGCCTATAACTTACAGACCGAGCGTCCGAACGATGCGCCGCATATTGTGTTGGGACCCTTACGAAGAGACAGAACTTTGGGGTTAATCTATGTGGTACTTCTTAGATGTTGAGGTATGACCAATGGATGGTGGAGAAGATCCTCTTAAAATCAAGTGTGCTTAGTGCGGGAATCCAGTGTTTGGTTGTGACACGAAGAAAGAATAGCGATCCTCTGTGGGTCAGCACCTAGCGATCCTCCGTGGGTCTGCACCTAGCGATCCTCCATGGGTCATCACCTAGAGAACCTCTATGGGTCAGCACCTAGCGATCCTCTATGAGTCATAAACCTAGTGGTTCTCTATGGGTCAGCACCTAGTGGCCCTGTGCGGATTAGTAGTAGAGCCACTTGACAGAATAAGATGATCTAGCTTTACGACTAATCATCTTTACTTATGTGCTTAAGTTATACCTAGTGTGAGCTATGTATTTTATTTTGTGCTAAGTGGTTGATGTCTTGCTTGGTTGTTTCACCTCTGGGGTATTTTTCTTTGTGGTTTTTTCCTTCATGGATTACTGAGAGACCTTCGGGGATCTCAGGGCCCCTACTGAATATTGTTATACTCACCCCTGCATGGGCTTCACCTACGCATGTTGTATCTGATGTAGACGATTGACGTTTCGACAGAGGTGCTCAGTGGTATGGGACTGACAGATGCTATAATGGTGGACTTGGTGTCCTAGGACCATGTGGGGATCAATAGGACTGTTCAGGTAGGACATACTACTTCATCTTCCAGTAGCTTCACTACTCTCATGATCATGTGAGGTTTTCCGCAGATGGCCATCATATTTTCCTTCTATACTTTACTATTTTCAGTTCCTTATTAGGATTGTATTCTGGACCACTTAATTTCACTTGTACTTTCACTCTACTTTGTTTTATTGGTATAATTTTTCCCCCTTTAAGTGTGTTGGGATGTGGTTGGACATGTGTATATATAGGTTTAAAGGCAATGCCTTACCTTTTGGGATATGTCTTTTCGGTGCTAGTCACCAGCCCCTGGCTTATGGAAGGAAGACATTGGGTAGTCATGGTATGAGCCCCAGGGGAAGGGTCATGAAAAAGTGGTATTATAGAGTAGTCAGTTCTACTATAATAACTAAGAGTCTTTATGGGGCCAATAGTGTTAAGTGTCTTGAGTTCGGATTTCAGTCCAAGGTGTCCAGTGTTGGTGCAGCGGCTGACGTATCCATACACCAGGACCTTGAATTCTATTTTCTAACTCAATAAATAAAAAAACTAGTTTCATGTGTTTTTAAAATGTTTTTCTATTGATATATTTTGATTCATCTCACCAGGTATGACCTTTTGACCATGGATCATCTTGATTCTCTTTCAAGATGCCTCCACGTAGATAGCCAGCCATGATTCTAGTGCATGACCATAAGGATGGTCTATAGAGTGATGAGGCTTCCATAGAAAGACCATTGCCTAAGATGGTACCTATGGGTGATTTCCCAGCAATACCACTACCTATTGGTCAGCAGTTACTACCGGTGCTACTGGTAGAGGACACATGTAGGATTAGTGCCTTACATGAGTTTTAGTGATAGATACCCCTCAGGTTATGAGGCAAGACTGACTCATAGGAGGATAAGGACTGTATTGAGGTGGTGATCAAGTTACCATCTAGCCAGGTCACCATTAGATCAGATGGTGATCCTAGTAGTGAGCCTTCTACAAGGATCAAAAGGGCGATGATAGGGTTTAGATTACCCTGATCTTAAGATGAGGTGAATTTTCCATGGAAAGATATTGAGAACCTCCCTCAAAGAAGGGGTCTCTTTCCATAAAAACCTAAGGGGTATGTGTTCCCAAGAGCTTCTATAACTTAGGCAGGACGACATATCGGTAACTGAGTATTCATCGAGGTTTATCGACCATTCCAATTACTCGATGAATATGATACAAATAGTGCTTTAGGTCTTGGACCTCCGAGCGAGATGTTTTTAGGGACATCTGATCCAACACTATTTCTCTATGCATTCCTAATTATATTAGGGTGCTAGAGAGAACCTTTGTGCTTGAAAATTATTTGGATGAGCAGATACAGCCAGTGAATGTTAGTAGTGGGAAAGCCAGAAACCGACGTCAATCTCAGATACTTGGATGTGTAAAATGTTTCGGGAAGAGGAACTGATAGGGACAGATGAATCTACAGGGCATAAAACATGGAAGAGAAGCTAAGAGAGAAGCAGGAGATGGTATACATTTCTACATGTTACAACCAGCACCCCAATGTGGTCCCCACTAGGCTTAGGGAGTTGGAGGATAGAGGAAGGGAGTAGCTACATGCATTCAAGGAGTATGAACCAAGAGATCCAAGAATGATTCGATGTACGATATGTGTCTACTATTAAATACCGTATTAATATACATAGGTATTAATCATTCCTTTTTGTTATGAATCTTGTTCAAGACCTGTAGTTTTCAGTTAAACTATTGACTTGATCCTTATGTCTAGAGATGCCTATGGGAGGATACTCGATAATCACTCTTACTCTGATGGTGTGATCTAACCCTTGAGGTGAGAGTTTGGGTTGGAACCTCTTGGTGGTACCATCAATGCCTTACAATGTTAGTAAGGGTATGGATTGGTCATCCATAGTTCATGCTCAGATTGACTATTTTAGGCAAAAGGATGTGGTATATTTGCAGCTTTGGAATGGGGTTTTCCTTGGTTGGTGAAAAAGGAACCCCAGGTAACATAGGATAAACTCATGCATAGGAGGGTGTAGCTGATCACTCTTGAGTTGTCCAGCCTTACCCTCATGGAAACATGTGTTTTGAGTTTTCAGTTCCCAATAGTAGTGGTGGAGTGCTGGAACATCCTTTCAAAAGATGTTTCCAGGATTACCTCCCCACAGGGGGAGGGACTTATGTATCATTCTACACCCTGATATGGCACAGATATCAACATCATTATATCAAAGGGATTTCATAGAGCTTCAAAAGTAGGGGGCATAAGTGAGGTACTTGCAGAGGAAGGGCTTGGTAAGACCCAGTGTTTGAGATTATGTGTGGAATACCATCACCTTAACCAAGTGGCCATGGAGAGAGAGTAACCACTACCAAAGGGTGAATGGGAAAATCAATCAGTTAAATGGGGTAGCCATTCATGTGGATGTAAAGGTGCCCGTAGGATTTTCAGTAGCTGAGATAATGGTGATGGTTGGAGTTACTCTATGACTATGACATTGAGATAGTATATACTATTGGGAAGGGGGACATGGTGGCAGATGTGCTCAGCAGGAGGTTTAGTTTATAGCTGATGAGTGAGGCAACATAGCAGCTAGTTGTGATGTTGATATCCTTCATGGATGATGATGGAGCAGCTTACCTTTAGTCTATGACTATTACTCCCCAAATCCTTTAGCAAGTTAGAGAAGCACAGCTTATGGATGTTGACAGTGAGGCCCAACGTACTCAGATATCCTCAAGATAGGCTCTTGAGGAATTTTCGATAGGTGGGGAGCACATCACCCTTTTTTATAGGACACACCGTGGTACCAGTGATGTTACGGGAGGAGGTGTTGAGGTAATTCCATATATCCCCTTTTGTGGTACATCATGGTGTGGAAAATATGTACTAGGACCTCCAACATCAGTACTAAAGTGGTGGTAGAGTTTGTTTCACAATCCCTCACTTTTCAGCAAGTAATTGAGCATCGGGTTCCAGCATGCTTGAGCACAGCTTTTACCCCCAAATAGATGGTCAGATGAAGCAGACCATACAGACCTTAGAGGACATGCTTCGTGCTTGTGTCCTAGATTTTGGTCATAGTTGGGAGGACCACCCACCAATGGTAGAGTTTGTGTACAACAATATCTATCACTCCATCGTGGGCATGGAACCGTTTAAGGCCTTGTATGGACGACCCAGAAGATCACCACTATGCTGGACAGACCCAGGGGAGTCAGTACTCATGGGTCCAAAGTTGTTATGGGCTACTACTGAGAAGGTGCAGATCATCTAGGAGTGGATGAGGACTTCATAGAACAGACATAAGTCTTATGTTGATAGGATATGGAGACCCTTGTAGTTCGAGGAGGGAGACCATGTTTTCCTTTGGGTCTCACCCTGATGGGGATTGTTGAGATTTGGACAGAATGAAAAGTTATCTCTGAGGTTTATCAGACCTTTTTAGTTTCTGAGTGGAGTTGGCAAGGTGTCATACCTCTTATCTCTTTACCCACAGATGCACTGGATACATGATGTTTTTCACATGTCGTAGCTGAGGAGGTACGTTCATGATCTATCACACGTCATCGAACGGTGCGAGCTTGACATTGACGATGGGGTGATGTTTGTGGAGTTCTCAGTGGAGATAGAGGATCGACAGGAGCAGGTTCTTTGTGGATGGTTTATTCCTATATTTCACGTTCAGGGACAGCATAGGAATCTCTAAGAGATCACAGGGGAGTGGGAGGCTCAAATTCATGCTCATTACCCCCACTTGTTTGATTAGCCTTTGTTTTGGATTTTGGGGACATAAATCCCTAAGGTGGTGAGAATGTAATCTCCCAAAATTTCTATATAATTTTTTTTATTATTTGGAATTATTTTGAGACCAAGCACTGAGAAGGTGTGCGATTTGGAGGCCCGAAGTTCCCGAAATGATCCGTCAAAAAAATTTAAGCTTTAAATAGCACGTGTGAGTAGTTTTCCTAAAAAAGTGGAATAACTCTTAAATGGTTTTACAAATCAGAAATATGAGGGGCTAATTATGTTCGGGATGGAAGGTTTACTCTAAAAACAACTTAATTTTAGTCGGCATAGGCCTCCAGGGAGAAAACCCGAAAATTAAATAACCATAAATTAAATAATTAAATAAAATTATTTTATTTTTCAAATACTAATAAATCATGAACAGTGACTCAAATTAAAAAACTGAGATCACCATTGATCTTGTAAGGGTATTCTTTTCTTAGGTAGATCCTAACATTGGCCGGAGAAGGCCAATAGTGGAAGTTAGGTTTTTTCTGTAAATAAAATAATTAAGTAACAATTATTTTATTGTCAAATCCTTATAACTCCTAAATGGTAACTCGGATTGGAAATCTGAGAGTACCAATGAGCTCGTGAGAGAATTTTCTTCTTAGGCAGATCCTAACCTTGACTAGCTCAGGTTGAGGGTAAAAGTTAATTTTTGAATTTTTTTAAGGTTCATTTAAATGAACGTGCGAGCGGGTTTTTCTAACTTTTAACCAGTGCTCGGATCAAAAATATGAGGGTACCATTGAACTCGGAACTCCAGGATTCACCTATAAATGACATAACTTCATCCAACAAGGGCTGAGTGGAAAATTTATTTTTCATACTTTCCAAGAAAATTAATAAATTAATTTAAAGGGATTATTTTATTTCTTTCTCACCATTGGGTATAAGGCCCCAGCCTTAAACCATACTTAATCTTGAGTTATTACAAGATTACACGTTGAGGATCTTTTCAGGTTTAGAGTTTTAGAGAATTAGATCATAAAACTTGAATTACATTCCACATATAAACAAAGTGGTTACATAAAGATAGTATTCTTCATTCCCATCAATGGAAACACATTTAAAATAAAACATGGATTATTTCTTGACACATCCTTGACTCTATCATCTTATCATGTACCTTTCCCTTGACCTGTGAAAAACATTTCAAAAACTTGGGATGAGCATAAAACTCAGTATGGGTTATAAAAAAAACATGGAAAGGAAACATGAGTTCATATATACATAAGAACGAAACCATACTTTACCCATAAAACATAGGCATTTTAACACACCTCATAAAATCATGAATAATCATAGAAATCATAGGACATAAAGGAATCTTGAGGCATTCATAACATTCTTACGTAGGGAGTAACCCTCTTGGTTACGTTTGGAATACCCATCATAGTATATTCCCTAAAATCTCTTCGGAGAAACCTTAACGTTTCACTCCTTCGCGTTACCCAATGCATTGGAGAGCTATAACGGGCTCACCCACCCTTAGTTTATCACGGAACCACCCGTCTTCATAATAATGCCCAAGAACCATAACATAATCATATCACATAAAACATGCATAAAGGAAACATAAAATTTCCACATTTAAATCACGAGATATCAATACAACACATTGATATAAAAACATTATGAAAACCATTTTCAATACTAAAATAAAATAAAAGTAAAACATGGTATTTATTTTTCTTTTAAAAAGAAGGTATGGCTTGTAGAGGAAGCCGAAACTCAAATAACGGTCACGACGGCGGAGAAGTCGTTGTCACCGCATACGTACGACAAAAACATTCCCTTTTGTCATTTAGTAAACGCTTCGTATAAAAAATATTCCTTTTTAATAAATGTAAAAGTCAAAGGGGTTTATACACCGTGTAAAAGAAATTTGTGTATAAAATAAAATATGCCTCAATGAAAGGAGATTGAGACGAAGTCCCATACCTCGTATCCGACTTGACCCGACCGTTCTTTAATCTCCGGAATAATAAACTTGAGTTAATCGCTACTTGATTATGAATCTTTTTCAAGTTCATTATTCCTTTTATACCATGTTATGAACATCATGTAATCAGTTAAGTTAATAATGTTCATTTTGTCGGTATTTGGTTCTTAAGTCAAAAATAGACTTCTTACACTTACATGTTGTTAATTTGGTCAAAGGTTCATTATATCCAGAATGGTATTCATGATGTAGATATCATATATGTCATATATATCCAGTACATACATGCATTTATAATATTACATCACATTTAGAGGTAAGAAATGAAATGCACCGTTCATGGAGACGGTAAGCCGTACGTACGCATGAACGCTACTTCCATTTCTATTTCATATTTTCTGGAATGAAATCATAATGATATAAAGGTATATTATAATTCCAGTATAATTTCATATATAATATCATAGTTTCATCCTTTATATGTCCCACATATGGTATTTAACGAATCAAATCACTTTGAGGGGGCGGTAGTCCGCACTTCCTAAAATGAAGATATCGTGTTTACCCATAATGGAAACCATAAAGGTATGCCCAAAATGAAAAAAAACAGAAGCTTAAGGAAAACATAAACATATTATATATCATATATAAAAATAGTGACATCATAATTTCCACCTTTGAAGGTTTTAAATGAGTATTGAACAATCATCGTTTCGGGAGGCAGAATTTCGCCATCCACGGAAACCGTATGTTCTTTAACCATTTGATGCAGTTGTGTGAGATTTTAGCTCAAATAAATATTATAAAAACATCCTAGTATATTGAAGATACTGTTTTTGTTACAAAAGAAGTAAATAAAAAGATTTTACGGGGTTGGAGAAGCAAAATAAAACAAATGAACATGAGAGAATGAATTACCTTAAAAAGTGTAACTCCTTTTGATTTGAGCCTAAAGGCTTCCTTTGAAAGGATTCTGCCCAAAGGGAATCCTCTAGGATGAGGAGAGGGATGTGGAGAGAGTAAATGGGCAGGGGTTGGCCGAGCCAAAGGCTTGAGGAGTGTGTAAAATGAGGTAGAGGTGGGGGCCTTTTATAAGAGGAGAGGAGGGGCACTTTTGGAAAGTAAAGAAATATTACTTTACTTGAAAATTTGTTTCGGTTTCAAAAGGTCCCACATTGATATAATTCGTGGATAAGGTGATAAGGGTTCGAAATCCACTCATCCAATTGGTTTTGGACATGTGTAGTTCATAGATTTTACATTATCTTTCTATTTTATTTAAATCATCAAATAATGATGTCATCGCTGCATCATTATTATGTCATAAATAATTAAATTTATTTAATGTCTAAAAATTATTAAAAAAAATACTATGATATAGGAAATCTTTTTAGCTTTCCAATGACTATTTATAATCAAAACTTGGACTTGTATAACCCCACTTAAAAATTGTTTTCGTAAAACATATTATGTTTGTGTCATTTTCACTTTAACATTAAATAAAAAGTAATTTATGTCATTTCCCAACAAAAGTGGATCCATGGGGTCCCCAAGTTGACCCATGGAATTTCATGGTCGTACATGACACAACCAATGAGGTTGGGACATGTTTCTAGGTCATTTCATATTATTAAAGCATTATTTATACCTTAAACTACCCTAATTACCACTAATCGCGATCAAGAACTTAATAAGTTACTATTCACCAAAAATTATTATAATCTCATTGAACCACATTTTACTTCTTAATGACAACCATGTATGTCGGATTTTGAAAATTCAATACACATTAGTGGTAAACTTTCATTTAACTGAAAAATCAGTTTGCTTGATTACCACTTAGTGGTTTCACTATTCATCTAAAATTGAAGTTTTTCAGAAAATTACCAAAAAATCACACAAGGTAAATTTTGATGTCCCAATCATAAAGGATAAGTTTATTTTGAAAAACATAGTTTATAAAATTGTCAAAATATAGATTCAAAAATGGTTTGCCATCAAAAGGCAGTAAAACAATCTTTTAAGAATATTAGTGTATTCCATGCATAAGATTGTATTTATTTTCATTTTAAGCCTCTATAACACTATCTTAATCATTAATAGACATAGATAAAAATATCTATTATTCATTTACTTACTTGGGATGTTACATCCTTCCCCCATTTAGAAAATTGCGTCCCCGCAATTTATTTACTTATCGAATAAATGGGGGTACTTATCCCTCATTGCATTTTCAGATTCCCATGTTGCCTCTTCAATCATGTGGTTTTTCCACAAAACCTTTACCTGCTTAATCACCTTATTCCGTAACACTTGCTCCCTGTGGTCAAGAATCTGGACCGGTTGTTCCTCATAAGATAGATTCTCTTCCAACTGAACTACCTCTGGACTCAAAACATGAGATGGATCTGGCATATACTTTCTCAACATCGAAACGTGAAAAACATTGTGTACCTGAGATAAACTCGGAGGTAAAGCCACTCGGTATGCAACTGATCCAACTCTTTCCAGAATTTCGTATGGTCCAATAAACCTTGGACTCAACTTTCCTTTCTTACCAAATCTCATCACACTTTTCCAAGGAGAAACCTTGAGAAAAACATGATCACCTACCTCGAAAGATAGATCCTTCCTCCGGTTATCCGTATAACTCTTCTGCCTGCTCTGAGCTGTTCTCATGTGTTTCTGAATCAGCTGAACTTTTTCTGCCATCTCTTCTACCAATTCTGGTCCCATCAACTTCCTTTCACCCACTTCATCCCAGAAAGCTGGAGTTCGACACCGCTTCCCATATAATGCCTGAAATGGTTCCATCTGTATACTGGAATGAAAACTGTTATTATATGAAAACTCAACCAAAGAAAGATGTTGGTCCCAACTTCCCTGATAATCCATAGAACAAGCTCGTAGCATATCCTCCAATGTCTGAATTGTTCGTTCTGACTGCCCATCTGATTGAGGATGAAAAGCTGTACTAAAATTTAATTCAGTACCCAATGACTTCTGAAGGACTTTCCAAAAGTTAGAAGTAAACCTGGGATCACGATCCGATACAATGGAGAGAGGAACTCCATGTAACCTGACTATCTCTTTAAGATACAAACGGGAAAGTTGATCAAGAGAGAAAGTATCTCGTATAGCAAGGAAATGAGCAGATTTGGTCAAGCGATCAACAATAACCCAGATTGCATTATTACCTCGAGATGTCTTCGGTAATCCAACAACAAAGTCCATGGATATATTCTCCCATTTCCACTCTGGCACTGGTAAAGGTTGAAGCATCCCTTTCGGTAACTGCCGCTCTGCTTTAACCTGCTGACAAGTCAAACACTTCACAGTAAAATCAGCAAAATCTCTTTTCATTCCATCCCACCAGTAATACTCCCACAGATCTCTATACATCTTAGTACTGCCCGGATGAACTGAAAACGGAGAACTATGAGCTTCACATAACAACTCTCTCTTCAACTGTGAATCACAAGGCACACACAATCTCTTCCCAAATCTCAAAACGCAATCATTATCAATGTTGAATTCAGGCAACTTACCTTTCTGAACCAGCTCTACCCTTTTCTGCAACTCACTGTCTTGCTTCTGTGCTTGCTTGATTCTATCTGATAGAGATGATCTCACTGATACCTGAAACAAAACAGAAGGACTTCCTGCACCAACAACTTCTATTCCAAAGTTCATCAAATCCTTAACCAAAGGATCACGTTCCAAACGAAACATTGTTAATGAAGCATTACTTTTTCGACTCAAAGCATCAGCCACTTTATTTGCTTTTCCCGGATGGTAATGAATTGTACAATCATAATCCTTGATTAATTCCAGCCATCTCCTTTGTCTCATGTTTAACTCTTTCTGAGTGAATATATACTTTAAACTTTTGTGATCGGTATATATTTCACACTTTACTCCATACAAATGATGCCTCCAAATTTTTAAAGAAAAAACAACAGCAGCTAGTTCCAAATCATGTGTAGGGTAATTTACCTCATGAGTTTTCAACTGTCGTGAAGCATAAGCAATTACCTGATCATTCTGCATTAGGATGCAACCAAGTCCTTTCAATGAAGCATCACTGTATATAACAAACTCACCATTCCTGGAAGGTAGTGCCAAAACTGGAGCATTCACCAATCTTCTCTTCAACTCCTGAAAACAATCATCACATTCTTTTGTCCAGATAAACTTAACACCCTTCCGAGTTAGCTTAGTCATTGGACTAGATAACCGTGAAAAATTTCTAACAAACCTTCGGTAATATCCCTCCAAACCAAGGAAGATACGAATCTCAGTTACATTTGTGGGTCTTGGCCATTCTTCCACAACTTTTGTTTTTGCAGGATCAACAGTTATTCCATCTTTAGAAACAATGTGACCAAGGAAAGAAATTTGTTGTAACCAAAACTCACACTTGCTGAATTTCCCATACAGTTTCTTTTCTTTTAAGGTTTGCAAGATAACCCTTAAATGTTTTTCATGCTCCTCTTTACTTTTAGAAAACACAAAAATATCATCAATGAAAACCACCACAAACTTATCCAAGAACTCATGGAAAATTCTATTCATTAAGTCCATGAATACAGCAGGTGCATTGGTTAGCCCAAAAGGCATTACTACAAATTCATAATGGCCATATCTCGTATGGAACGCAGTCTTCGGAATATCTGCCTCCTTAACCTTCAGCTGATGGTACCCCGATCTCAAGTCAATCTTTGAAAAAAACTGAGCTCCCTGGAGCTGATCAAACAAATCATTGATATGAGGCAAAGGATATTTGTTCTTAACAGTGATATTATTCAAGGCTCTATAATCAATGCAAAGTCTCATAGAACCATCTTTCTTTTTAACAAATAAAACAGGAGCACCCCATGGTGATGTGCTAGGTCTAATGAAACCTTTCTCTAATAAATCTTGCAATTGCTCCTTCAACTCTAAAAGTTCAATTTGTGCCATTCGATAAGGGGGTTTTGAAATTGGCTTAGCATTAGGAACTAAGTCAACAGTAAACTGAACTTCCTGATCTGGTATTATTCCTGGCAACTCATCAGGAAAAACATCAGGATACTCATTTACCACTGGCACATCATTAATCTGAACAGTTCCTTTATTTTCAACGACGTGTGCAAGGTAACATTCATTTCCATCTTTCACAAGTTTCTCGGCCTCTTGATATGTTGTCAAAATTAAGGGTTCATTCTTGTAAACAAACTGAAAGTCTTTCTGAAAAGAAACTTCTTTAGCTCTACAGTCAATCTTAGCATGGTAAATAGAGAGCCAATCCATACCCAGGATAACATCAAACTCTACTAGAGGTAGAATAATAAGGTTTGCAAGTAGGTTCTTTCCACAGATAAGGATAGGAATATTCTTATAAATTCTTTTTGCCTCGACACTTCCCCCAGGTGTTTTTACCAAAAGTTCAGGAGTCATTTCTTGAGATGGTATTCCCATTTTACTAGAAAAGGTTTCAGAGATGAAAGAATGTGTAGACCCCGAATCAAACAACACACTGGCATAATCTGAAAAAACAAACAAAGTACCTGATACAACTTCATTTGATGGCCCGACATCTGCTGAAGTAGTTGCAAAGGATTTCACCACCCCTTTCTGCTTGTAGTCTAACTGCTTCCCATCACTCAATCTCTTTGTCAGACACTCGTTTGCATAGTGACCCATCTCATTGCACTTATAACATTTCACTAACTGTAAATCAAATTTGTTCTTACCTTCACCTTGATCCTTTTCAGTGCAATCACGAGCCTTATGTCTCATCTTACCACATCGGTAGCACTTCCCAGAATTCAGAAGACATTCCCCAGCATGCCTTTTGCCACACTATCACAAACTGGAAACTTAGTTCTCTTACCATCATACTTTTTTGAAGAATTCTTACCTTTCTCCTGCCACCTCGGCCTCTTCTTCTGCTGGTTGTTATAGAAAGATTGGTCATCGGAAAACTCCATTTCCACCTTCTTATCACATCAAACAAGCTTTTCATAACTTTTAAACTCACGAGAAGCTAATTCCCTTCGATACTTTGGCTTTAATCTTGAGTAAAAACGATTGATTTTACTATCAAGGTCTCGGATAAAATTTGGAGCATACCTTGCCAATCGAGTGAACCTTTCTTCATAGGCAGCCACTGAGTCTTCCTCTTGCCTCAATTCCAAGAATTGCTTTTCCATCCTAAGTCGAACAGCCTTAGGAAAATACTTCTCAAGAAACATACCTTTGAATTCATCCCAGTCAAGAGAATCAATCTCATCGGCGTACCTGATATTTTTAACCATAGACCACCACTGATATGCTTCACCCTCCAAACGGTAAATAGCAAGACTAACCTTTTGATTGTCTGAACACCCCATGACATCAAAAATCTTCTCCAGTGCTTTAATCCACCCTTCAGCTAGCACAGGGTCAGATGATCCTCTGAATGATGGTGGATGTTGCCTCATGAAATGTTCCACCACTGACATGTTCCTCTGCGGTTGATCTGGCTGATCTCGTGCATGGATACCACTGCCATTTATCGCTTGAGTCAACTGCGCCATTACTGCAACAAACTGTTCAGTTCCAATTCTGACCATTTCTGGATGCTGATTCGGAAGGTTATTTCCTTCTGTATGCATTCCTAGCATTGCTTCCCTGTTTCCTCTACGGAAAACCATTCTGAACAAACATGTCTTAGATGAAGCAACATGGTAATCTTTAAATGCTATATCATTTCGAAAAAAAATATTTTTGGATAATAATTTAATAGAATTCTATCTCCTAAAGTTATCTAAACCGACCTCTGATACCAACTATAAGGCCCCAGCCTTAAACTATACTTAATCTTGAGTTATTACAAGATTACACGTTGAGGATCTTTTCAGGTTTAGAGTTTTAGAGAATTAGATCATAAAACTTGCATTACATTCCACATATAAACAAAGTGGTTACATAAAGATAGTATTATTCATTCCCATCAATGGAAACACATTTAAAATAAAACATGGATTATTTCTTGACACATCCTTGACTCTATCATCTTATCATGTACCTTTCCCTTGACCTGTGAAAAACATTTCAAAAACTTGGGATGAGCATAAAACTCAGTATGGGTTATAAAAAAAACATGGAAAGGAAACATGAGTTCATATATACATAATAAAGAAACCATACTTTACCCATAAAACATAGGCATTTTAACACACCTCATAAAATCATGAATAAATCATAGAAATCATAGGACATAAAGGAATCTTGAGGCATTCATAACATTCTTACGTAGGGAGTAACCCTCTTGGTTACGTTTGGAATACCCATCACAGTATATTCCCTAAAATCTCTTCGGAGAAACCTTAACGTTTCACTCCTTTGCGTTACCCAATGCATTGGAGATCTATAACGGGCTCACCCGCCCTTAGTTTATCACGGAACCACCCGTCTTCATAATAATGCCCAAGAACCATAACATAATCATATCACATAAAACATGCATAAAGGAAACATAAAATTTCCACATTTCAATCACGAGATATCAATACAACACATTGATATAAAAACATTATGAAAACCATTTTCAATACTAAAATAAAATAAAAGTAAAACATGGTATTTATTTTTCTTTTAAAAAGAAGGTATGGCTTGTAGAGGAATCCGAAACTCAAATAACGGTCACGACGGCGGAGAAGTCGTTGTCGCCGCATACGTACGACAAAAACATTCCCTTTTGTCGTTTAGTAAACGCTTCGTATAAAAAAGATTCCTTTTGAATAAACGTAAAATTCAAAGGGGTTTATACACCGTATAAAAGAAAGTTGTGTATAAAATAAAATATGCCTCAATGAAAGGAGATTGAGACGAAGTCCCATACCTCGTATCCGACTTGACCCGACCGTTCTTTAATCTCCTGAATAATAAACTTGAGTTAATATCTACTTGATTATGAATCTTTTTCAAGTTAATTATTCCTTTTATACCATGTTATGAACATCATGTAATCAGTTAAGTTAATAATGTTCATTTTGTCGGTATTTGGTTCTTATGTCAAAAATAGACTTCTTACACTTACATGTTGTTAATTTGGTCAAAGGTTCATTATATCCAGAATGGTATTCATGATGTAGATATCATATATGTCATATATATCAAGTACATACATGAATTTATAATATTACATCACATTTAGAGGTAAGAAATGAAATGCACCGTTCATGGAGACGGTAAGCCGTACGTACGCATGAACGCTACTTCCATTTCTATTTCATATTTTCTGGAATGGAATCATAATGATATAAAGGTATATTATAATTCCAGTATAATATCATATATAATATCATAGTTCCATCCTTTATATGTCCCACATATGGTATTTAACGAATCAAATCACTTTGAGGGGGCGGTAGTCCGCACTTCCTAAAATGAAGATATCGTGTTTACCCATAATGGAAACCATAAAGGTATGCCCAAAATGAAAAAAAACAGAATCTTAAGGAAAACATAAACATATTATATATCATATATAAAAATAGTGACATCATAATGGCCACCTTTGAAGGTGTTAAATGAGTATTGAACAATCATCGTTTCGGGAGGCAGAATTTCGCCATCCACGGAAACCGTATGTTCTTTAACCATTTGATGCAGTTGTGTGAGAGTGTAGCTCAAATAAATATTATAACAACATTCTAGTATATTGAAGATACTGGTGTTGTTACAAAAGAAGTAAATAAAAAGAGTTTAGGGGGTTGGAGAAGCAAAATAAAACAAATGAACATGAGAGAATGAATTACCTTAAAAAGTGTAACTCCTTTTGATTTGAGCCTAAAGGCTTCCTTTGAAAGAATTCTGCCCAAAGGGAATCCTCTAGGATGAGGAGAGGGATGTGGAGAGAGTAAATGGGCAGGGGTTGGCCGAGACAAAGGCTTGAGGAGTGTGTGAAATGAGGTAGAGGTGGGGGCCTTTTATAAGAGGAGAGGAGGGGCACTTTTGGAAAGTAAAGAAATATTACTTTACTTGAAAATGTTTTTCGGTTTCAAAAGGTCCCACATTGATATAATTCGTGGATAAGGTGATAAGGGTTCGAAATCCACTCATCCAATTGGTTTTGGACATGTGTAGTTCATAGATTTTACATTATCTTTCTATTTTATTTAAATCATCAAATAATGATGTCATCGCTGCATCATTATTATGTCATAAATAATTAAATTTATTTAATGTCTAAAAATTATAAAAAAATACTATGATATAGGAAATCGTTTTAGCTTTCCAATGACTATTTATAATCAAAACTTGGACTTTTATAACCCCACTTAAAAATTGTTTTCGTAAAACATATTATGTTTGTGTCATTTTCACTTTAACATTAAATAAAAAGTAATTTATGTCATTTCCCAACAAAAGTGGATCCATGGGGTCCCCAAGTTGACCCATGGCATTTCATGGTCGGACATGACACAACCAATGAGTTTGGGACATGTTTCTAGGTCATTTCATATTATTAAAGCATTATTTATACCTTAAACTACCCTAATTACCACTAATCGCGATTAAGAACTTAATAAGTTACTATTCACCAAAAATTATTATAATCTCATTGAACCACATTTTACTTCTTAATGACAACCATGTATGTCGGATTTTCAAAATTCAATACACATTAGTGGTAAACTTTCATTTAACTGAAAAATCAGTTTGCTTGATTACCACTTAGTGGTTTCACTATTCATCAAAAATTGAAGTTTTTCAGAAAATTACCAAAAATTCACACAAGGTAAATTTTGATGTCCCAATCATAAAGGATAAGTTTATTTTGACAAACATAGTTTATAAAATTGTCAAAATATAGATTCAAAAATGGTTTGCCATCAAAAGGCAGTAAAACAATCTTTTAAGAATATTAGTGTATTCCATGCATAAGATTGTATTTATTTTCATTTTAAGCCTCTATAACACTATCTTAATCATTAATAGACATAGATAAAAATATCTATTATTCATTTACTTACTTGGGATGTTACATTGGGTGGCGGACAACGACTCTATAGAGAAGTGACGAGGTGGTGACAAGGCGCATTAATGGAGGGCCAATAATGGCTTGTTGAAATTTTAATGATGTTATTTTTTAATGACTCGTTAAATGTGGCTCATTTAATGAGCATAAATTAATGGACGCAGTGTCGCTGCATTTTTATTTCTTTTTATAAAACCAACACGTGGAACAATGGGGAATTAAACTGTGGGGATTCTCTAAAGAACTACTGGTAGTTTTCCTCACCAATGAAGAATGATGAACACCGGTGAGACTTCATCGTATTCAAAGTTCCTCGAATAATAGAGCCAGAAGCGATGTTGACATCATGAAACCTAGAGGACAAATTCTTTGGCATCGAATGTAAAAAAGGTATGGGTTGTTTAATTTTCAAAGTTCTTCCCCACTCTTCTGTTTCTAGAAATGACAAACGCGGATCAACCCATGAACAAGTTGATCTGTGATTCGTGTGTTTATGAAGGAGGGTGAATTTTTTTAGGGATTTATAATTCATTATTTAAACCTTGCATGAAATTATTGAACTTAAACCCATGAACCTCCCCCTTGATTTAAACAACTAATGCGTAGGGCCTTGGCCGACATGAACAAGGCCCAAGCACCTCTGCTCATGAGTTCTTGGTGGCCTCATTCTTAAAGTGGCAGAAATTTGATTTCGGGGAATGAGTAGGGATGGCGGCGACCCGAGAGGCTCGTAGGCATAGACAGATCAGAAAACGGACCATCAGAGCAACTCTGGTGGCTGCGGAAAGTGTCATTGGTCGTGTGAAGGGGGTGGTAACACCCGGAGTCGTGGAAGCAGTGGAAGTAGTCGGCCCTTTCCATCCATGCTTGAGGATGGTGGAGGGAGTTTTGGCGCTAGGTAGGCGTCATGTGGAGGGGGTGGTCAGCATCTAGGCCACCCGAATGGTGTGAGTCGTGGTCCTTCGACTGCGGCTTGAGGGGCCCCACGTCCGTAGGGCTAGATGGATCCGGATGCGGCTTGGCTGCCGCGTCCCGGTTGGGTGGTGCACCACCAGTCCGACCCCCTGGCAGACCTGAATATGGCTGACAGCCTATGCCCCCAGCCCAGTAAACTGGACCCATGCCCTTCAGGTCGGGCCAGACTGAACCGGGTCATCGGGCAACCCGGCGGGCTGGACCCTTGGCCAAACAGGGCCGGGTCCGACGAGGGTTATTTGGCCTAGCCCATTATCCAGGTCGTATCAGACCGACCCTAACCTGAACTAGGTCAAGTAAAGTATGTCTAATTGAACCGGGGTATCTGGTACCCTCAGGTAGGGTTGGTCGGGTTGGTCTGACCAGGTCGGACCGGGCCCAGACATAATCATCCCCCTGTTTACTAAAACTCATGTATCTTACAAATCGTGTGTCTGATTGATGCGCTGCCAAAGGCGTTGGGACCCTTGCAATAGGGATGTCCATTTGAGGTACTCCACTTGAGTTTTGGAGAATGTTGGAGTACAGATGGGTTGGATTGAACTCGAATCCAACCAGGTCATTTTTACTAAAAAGCCTATAACGTACATACAGGGCGTCTAAACGACGCGCCGACTATTGCGTTGGGACCCTTACGAAGAGATGGTCCTTTGGAGTTACTCTATGTGAGAATTCGTGGTGGTTGAGGTATGAACGATGGCTTGTGGAGAGGATCCTATGAAAATCAAGTGTGCTTAGTGCGGGAATCCAGTGGCTGGCTGTGATGCGAAGAAAGAATAGCGATCATCTATGGGTCAGCACCTAGCAATCCTCCATGGGTTAACACCAAGAGATCTTTTGTGGGTAAAAACCTAGCGATCCTCTATGGATCAGCACCGAGCGATCCTCTATGAGTCAGCACCTAGTGATCTTTTGTGGTTCTGCACCTAGCGATCCTCGGTGGGTCAGCACCTAGTGATCCTATGTGGGTCATCACCTAGCGATCCTCCGTGGGTCAGTACCTAGTGATCCTCCATGGGTCAGCACCTAGAGATCATCTATGAGTCAGTACCTAGTGACCCTGTGTGGATCATCATCAGAGCCTCTCGACATAATAAGATGATCTAGCTTTATGACTAATCATATTTACTTTTGTGATTAAGTTATACCTGGTGTGAGCAGCGTCTTTTACTTTGTGCTAAGTGGTTGAGGTCTTACTTAGTGGTTTTACCTATGGAGTATTTTTCTTTGTGGTGTTTTCCTTTTGGGGTTATTAAGAGACCTTCAGGGGTCTTGGGGTCTCTACTGAGTATTTTTATACTCACCCTTTCATGGGCTTTACCCTCACGTGTTGTGTCTAGAGTAGACGGTGGACATTTTGACAGAGGTGCTCAGGGGGACGGGACTGACAGACGATACGATGGTGAACTTGGTGGACTAGGACCAAGTAGGATCCAGTAGGACTGGGTGGGAAGTACATACTACTTTGGCTTCTAGTATCTTCACTTCTCTCATGATCAGCTGGGGTTTTCTGCAGATGTCCATCAGAGCTTCCTTTTGTACTTTACTGTTTTCAATTCCTTGTTGGGTTTGTATTCTAGCCCACTTACTTTCACTTGTACTTTCAATCAGCTTTTTTTTAGTAGTATACTTGTTTCCCCCTTTCAATTTATTGAGATGTGGTTTGACGTGTGTGTATACAGGTTTAAAGTCAATGTCTTCCCTTTTTGGGATATGCCTTTTCGGTGCTAGTCACCAGCCCTTGGCCTATGGAAGGCAGGCTTGGGGTAGCCACGCTACGGGTCCCGGGGGATGGGTTATCACAATTATCAAAGAACATTTTAATATGGTGTCAATAATTTCTAAAATAAGGCCTTTAATTTGAACAATTAAAATTAATTAATATGAACAATTCATAATATTAAATATAAACTCCTATATATTTTTTCATTTCTTTTCAATTTATAAACACTTTAAAAATAATGTTAATAATTTCTATATAAAAACTTTATATCCAAATTATAATTCATTCCATAAAAATAAAAATTTTATTTGTAACAGACCATCCCAGGTCAACCCATAATGTAACCTGAATTGTCCACCACAAGGCACAAAGTGCATTCTTGATCGCCACCGGCAGGCGACAAGCACCCGGGTATCACATAAAGAAACATGGAAATGATTTCACCCTAAAATAAATACATTATGAGATAAAAAAAGGTATCATGGTAGATATAAATAAATCATCATATGTCAAAACAACCAAACCAAAAAGGGGTAAAACCCAATAATAGGATAATAGGGTCTAAATGAACAACTGAAAGACTATAAAAATGGAACCCAAAGAAACCCATGGGTCTATCTGTTAGAGACCCTAAGTCACCACCATCCCAACCCACCAAAAAAGAAACATGATCTGGGAAAATCATCCTCTATATGGTTCTCTTCCCTTTACATTTATCCTATAAAACCAAGTCCACAAACATCTAAAGGAAAAAAGTAATGCTTGAGAACTAAATCTCAGTATGATACCATCAATAATATTTAAAATGTCTGTCCACATGAATCTATTAGTTCTTGTATAAAACATATTTCTATAACATTTCAAAATAAATCATTTTCTATATAAAAACATCTTTGGTTTAATTTTCAAAAACATTCCATATTCAATAATCAAAATAATATTACATAAAAAATATATATGAGGCATAATAATATGAAATAAACAGTTTTCAATAATAAATATCCTTATCAAGATCAAGTGGGAAAATAATCATATCAATATACATGAATTTAATGCATCCACAAAGAACCAAAGTCAATTCATGACATAGGGTTCACACAACTAAAACAAAACTGAGACACTAGCCAGCATAATTGAATCCTAAGGTTCAGAAGCCTCGATCCCTCAAAAAGGCTACCCCCTAGAAACCATGGAATCAAGGTCACATCCCCTTGTGATATCTAACTCTACTAAGACTCATTTAGTTCTAGTTTTCCTCCATACCTCAAGTTCTCTCAATGTGATTTTACATTATCATTATGTTCAAGGAAAACAAAATCATGTTTCATAAACATTTTACAAGGAAATATACATTTAAAATTTATTCCCACACTTTCATACAACATTTTATATAGTTATTTCACACTTATTACATTCTTGAAGACCCACATTCATTCCAAATTCATATTTGATGAATTTTTTCTGAACACATCATGTGCATAAATCCAGTTTTTAAGAAAAAAACCTTTTGAAAAACACTTTGTTTCCACAAAAGATCCAATCCAATTTCAATATTTAATTTCATAAATCAAACTAAATTAAAGAATTTTAAGAACTTTAATATCTCCAAGGGATAGACCATATTATAGATACACCTACCTCAAGAACGATGGGAATGGCATTGCCTTCTTAACCCGTGATGAGAGAGGAAGATATTGAATCCTAAAGAACCTAGATCTGAGTGAAATAATGTCAATTATCCATTTAAATTATAGATCCAATGATCTAGTCTCAATAGACATCAAAAACATGGAGAATAAGAGAATAAAATAGGTTGTAAAGATCCCACTTACTGAATTACACCCAACAGAGAACAAAACTTCCAACTGGAATGAATAATCACCAATGGAATGAGAAAGAGAGATAAAATCATCACTAAGGAACTTATAAACTGAGAGAAAATGAATTAGGTTCATAAGGGTGAAAATTAGAGTAGATAAAATAAAATTTTGGTCTAAATGAAGTTTTATCCCCCTAGAGGCATCATCGGCTAGCCGTTGGGCCTCACTTATTGGTCGATGGGTGCACGAAGAATTCCTGCACCTACTAGCCTTTCACTAATGAGATGGTGAAACCTGTAAACATGTACATTTTCTTATAGTCAGCATCAGCTAGTTAGTTCCCTTCACTAGCTAGTCGGTGGCCTCATACTATCGCTAGCTACCCATTATCCTTCCCCCAAGTTATGTGCAGCCCAAAATTCAAAAAGACAAAAAACAAAAAGGATCTTTATGCATGATTTTGTATACTAGGGTGTCAGAGTGTTTAATATTAACAATTAATATTATATATATTTATTTATTAAATGTTTTATAAATAATTAATTATTTATTTTTAAATATTTTATAATTAATTAATTAATTAATATTTTAGAAATTAAATAAACATAAAAAATGAAAGAATTAAACTTTTCATGTATATAGTATTTTAAGATATTAATATATTGTAAGCCAAAATTATCCATAAATTATATCATATTTTACACTTGATATTTAGTAACCCTTGATAGATAATCATGGCACTTATCAATCATCCTATACAATATAAATTATATATAGTAAGTATCAATATCACCTTTGGTTATCTACTAGTTGTATTTTATGATATGTGGTGATATCAAGGAAGCGATGTGATTCACTATTTTAATGTCATGTTAACATTTGAAACCAATGATATCATGCTCTATGACTTTATATATTACAAACTATGGAATATTGAAACTAAATAAATCCATTATGCCACTTATTATGATATATTATATCATATAAGATAATCTCGTCATATCTTACAATATCCCATAACATAAAACCAAACATGTTTCAATTTCTATATTATATCATATGATACCAAATGTGAATCAGATACAAGATCTAATTTATTCATTTATAAAACATGGTTTATATAATCAGGAATTAGGGAAATATTTGATACCACTGAATATATTCTAAGGGTCAAGAAATGATTTTTCAAGATAGTGGAAGACTATAAAAAAACCTCAAATACCAAGATTATCATGCTGTGAAAACCAAAATCATGTAAATCTAAATGAATATCATGTACCTTCTATTAAACATATTTGATTCTCCTATTCTTCAATCAGTGCTTGATGAAGATCACTAATAATGGCCAATAGACTCTTCCCTCCATGGTGTATCCATAGATTAACTAAATCACTCGATGTTTAGGTGAGTTCTTCCTCACATCCTGGTATGTTATAAACTCATTGGGAAAAGGAAGGAATAATAGAGAGATTTGGTAGTGAGGATCGAAAAGAATCTTAGGCAAGCATGAACACACCATCAAAATAGGCACTGCCTCCTTATATATCCCTTAGGGATGTTCCTTGAGTTTCTATACATTTAATCACACATTGTAAAAAATATGAGTAATGCATGTAGTTACAAACCCTTCATAACCCCATGGTCGAATATGTATTCATTGTATGAATGAATTATGATCCTCCATATGCAAGATTTATTAATTATATCTTGTGTGGAAGATAATTAAAATGTTAAATTTTAATTCTCCTTTTCTTAAAAGTATCGTAGGTCATATATATGAATTTTTCCATAGACAATGGAATTATGATTTTACAAAGTCATACAATACAACTAGAATTAGCAGTGTCATGATATCAATATAACATACTTTATGATATTACCATAACAAAGAATATTATATACCTTGTTTCTATGTTTTGTACCATATGACATATCCATATCATCACATATTATATATCTAAATACATCATATGATTTATAGAGGATTTAGGGAATATCTTTAACACTCCACTCATAAAGTAGGTAACCCCCTTGGTCAATGAAAATTCCACTCAATAAGATGTGGTTCCTCCATAGGGGGTTAGTACACCCTTAACTAACGTGTACTCCTCAATGAGTCATGAGTTCCCCACTATGATACTAGAGAAGTAGTGTGTGAATTATGGGTTTTGGGTAATGTATCTTCTTTAAGATTTATGATGTTCTAGGAATTTCAGATTTCCTTTCATATTTGTTATGTAGTGTTGGTCTTTGAATATTGGGTCTCTCCTTTAATCTTTATTATCTTAATCCTATTAAGAATATTTGGGTTTCTATCGTTTTGAGATGATTTTTTTTCTTTCCAACTTTTTTATTTTAAAACATCATAATGGGTATGTTAATACTTACCCTTGTATGAGACTTGTTCCCAAATATATTATACTTGTGTAAAAAATATACAATTTGAAGGAGACCTTGACAATAATGGATCTAGTTGAATCAAATATTAGTAGTTCTCGGTGGTTTTTGTGGTTGTAGGTTCTCTTATTAGGAGCTAGTGTGATGTGGAGTTATCCTCTCCTATGTTGTGAGGTCTATCATATTTCAAGATGTTGGGATCTTGTACTTTACCCTACTCTCTGGAGTTGTATTTTTCATATTATTATAGATTTTTATCATGTGTTTCATGCATAATATATTAATTTTGGTGATTATGACTAGCTTTGTATTGTTATATTACGTTTTAGAGATATGTGGTTGTGTGTCTCTTTATTAGTTCAAGGCCTCCCATGTGTGTGATGTGCCTTCTTAGTGCTTTTCACCAACCCATATACTATTGAAGGAAGTCATAGGGTAGAAAACTTGGCTTACAATTGACCCAAGAGAGGTTCTAATGGATTGATTCATGTCATTGGATGCATACATGTGTCATCATCCTTTCTACTTGATTTATTTTTCTTTTAATTTTTGAGATAAACTTGTTTATAAACTACCAAATCCTTGTATTTAATTTATAAATTTTTTTATAAATTAAATATATAGATATATCTTCTAAAATAAATGATAAGGGGAAATTATATCTTGATAATTCAATCAATTTCATACCAATCATGATGAACCTAACATAAGATATTTCACCATGATAAAATACATCATGGTTTTTATCATGCATAAAAGTACATGAATTGTGATACACATTAATAATTATGAAAAGTAAAAAGACCAAAACACAATCTCATGGATAGAAACATACAATAATGCATTAATAATGTGGTGTTTATATTAGTGGGTCCATCCTTGTGACCTCCCTTCATGTAAATCACTAAGTGTGAAATTCATAAGAATAAATTTCAATCCTTATGAACCCCTAGCACCTGAGAGTCAAATATCCATTGTTTCCTATCATACTTATATAACTAGACCATTGGAAATATAATTAATAATATTTACATGTAATCTCTATGTTCTTATTATAGTAGGGGTTTCTATAATATAGTGATGTGATAAATATCATGATGAAATTATCACATAAATTATGCATAAGTAAATTAAATATGTGATAAGAATATAAAATGTATAAATACATGATCCAGTAATCAAAATTTAAAATTTAGTTGGTTATATAGCACTAAATATAATATAAACTGCAAGTCTTATAATATTTCAATGGTTATTTTGAAAATGGGTTTCTTTTATTCCATATTTGGTTAAATCTTGGATTTTGAATGTTTTTCAAAATATTGATTTTTCAAAGATTTGGTTTTATTTAAAACTTTGAATTGATATTGCATATTATGGTTTTCACATTAATGATAATTAATGGGAGTCATTGGGAAAATCCTATCAAGTTTTGTACTCATCTATAAATATACACCCTGGTGTACATATAGATACTATTTTTCATGATGAAAGTAAAAGGAAGACTTCCTTATTTTTTATAAATGAATCATGTATCCAAGCATGGGTACATGGTGATAGAGTTAGAGGATGATATATCATTTAGGGACATATAGACATTTTTTTTACTTTTATTGGTCCTTGTATGACTAGTTTGGTCATTGATATACTTTTTATCAATTTTATTCATGATAGTGATTTTTTCACACTGTATTTTTTATAAAATGGCTTGAAATTTTAAATTCATTTATTTTGTCATAGTTTATTTTAATTTTTAAAATTTCCCCCTTAAAATTTTTTTATCCATAAACACTTTTTTTAGCCTCTAGATATTGGGAGATGCACTTGACATATTTTGGAAATCTAACATGAGTCTCAAGATTTATATTTTTTCATGGTTCCATGTGAATAAAAAAATTATCTTGAAGAGATTTTGTTACATGAGGAGAATCCTTGAAATTTGACATATGGAATGGAGTTGTATCATATTATCATGAGTTTCATTCCACTTATTAGAACTTACCTAATATGACATATTATTTTAAAATTATTTGTGTTTTGGATTTATATGAAATTTCCTCATGAATTTATTATCATTTTTATATTATTATGTCACTTAATTCCATAAAATTTCATAATGTAGTAATTTGAAATAATTAATTTATAACTATAGTAGTTTTATAGCACTGTAGTAGTGTGGATACGATAGTGAGGTACTTTAGTAGTAGTAATATTCATCCAAAATGGGCTTTAGAGCCAAGTATTTGGGTCTTCCAGCCAATGGGACTTTGTCCCATGCATATTTACCCCTGGGATTTGTACAAGAGGAGATTCAAGATAGGTGGAGTGTAATATGGTGAAAATACGGTCAAAGTAGAGATAGTCGAATGCATAAGGGTTATCTTAGAGCAATGAATAATAAACCTCTTTATTTCTCCTATGTTGGGTAGTGATGGTGGACCTTGAATGTGAATTTATGGATATGTGTCAGTGTAAAATATTAGGAAGTCAAGGAGGGGTTGTTCTATTGTAGGGTCTTTGTGTTGCCTTTAAAGGCTTATGTGCTTATAGGCCTTTGAGCCATGTATTCTTCAATGATTTTGTGCCTTTGATCCTGTGGGTTAGGTAAGGGTACCCTTTAAACCTAGTTAAAAAATGGTTTATCCAAATAATTATAAAAAATATAAAGGCCTTGGATCTATGGAGGATGATATTATTATTATTATCATCATCATCATCATCATCATCATAATCATCATCATAATCATCATCATTATCATTATCATTATCATTATCATTATTTTATACTATGATGGCATAGTAAGGGCTGACAATCACTAGTGATCACTCCAAATATCGACATCCATAAATTATCAATATTTATTCCTTAAATATAAGATCTTATGTAGGGTAATAAGGGTTAATCATTCTATAGAAACCCTTTAAGCATATAATCATTGAACAACATGGGATTATGAATTCGATCAAGACAACTCAATATTTTCTAATCCCCAATTTTAAGGATTCATTGGTAATTGTGACTCCCACTACCAGTAAGATCATAAAGAAGGGATTGGTGGTGCATGTTGATGATAATTCAGAAGTTATTTAGGAAATAATAGAATTGTGTAAGTTTTCAATTGTTTCTCGATTGATCTTTCCAAAATAAGAGTACCCTTAGAATCTCCCGGATGTGGTCAAACAATTTTTTAAGATCTGGAGGTTTTCTAAATGGAGAATTATTTTTATAGGGCATGGGTATTATCATATCATATTCCATTTGAATTATTCAAAAATTAAATCTTGGGACTTTGGAACCCTCTCCCTAAAATCAGGTATCTAGAAGATTCAATAATGGGATTTCAACTTTTAGCCGAACAATGTGAGTAAAACTCATGCATGGGTTTGGATTAGTATTCAGGGAATTAACTGGTTCTAATAGAATTAAAGTATCTTATGGGATATTTCCTCCCTTATGGGTAATCCTATCAATATTGATAGTGAAACTGGCGGGGAAAGATGTGCTCATGATGCAAGCACACTTATATTGGTGGATCTGTCTATAACCATGATTGATGTGGTTGTCCTGAAAATTGTGGAGGATGGAAAAATTTTAAAAATAATCTATGAGAGGTTCCCACATTTTTTAATGATCATAAAATCACTACTTGAGTTTTTACCTATACCCATAGTTCAAAACTGTGGGTATAGTTTAAAAAACTGTGGGTATAGGATATACCCACGATTCTATGAACTGTCGGTAACCATACGTATAGGTAGAAATTTTTTTTCCAAGTGAAACCTATTGCCATAGTTTACAAAAATAGTGTTTATAACCTAACCTATACCTATGTTTTTTGAGAACCATGGGTATAGGTCTTCCCAAAAAAAATTCTCATGAAACCTATAGCCATGGTTCTCTGAAAACCATGGGTATATGGTTGACCTATACCCAAGGTGTTAGGATAACCATGGGTATGGGTATTTCCCTTGAATTTTTTTCCCCATGAAATCTATACCCACGGTTCTCCTAAAACTGTGGGTATCGGGTTGAACTATACCAATAGTTGTTTGTAAAACTAGGAGTATAGGTCCATTTTACAGTAGTGATTCATTAGGAATATGGTTAGTGAGTGTTGAAGGACCAAAGTAACTTAGGGTTTTTGTAACATTAAGTGATATGTTGATATCGATTGTAAGAAGTTAAAATCTAGGATGAAGGATAAATGTAAATCCTTAGTTACCTCAAGGGATAGGGATCCTAATCATGTTATTAAGTCATATGGGGAGGGAAAGGTTTATGTTCCTCCCATTAAGGAGGAAACCTTGAATTTTACTAGAACTTATAAACATGATATTGATGTTAATCTTGTCAATGTGACTAGGGTTTCCCCTATTGGTGGTTGTTTGTAAGGTAATAAGGTGATGGTCTATGTCTTTATTAATCCATATAGACCACCCAAAGCTTTGAAATCTATTACTATTAACAACAAGGTGTCCTCTAATGATCTATATTTGGTTAACTCATCTAGGGATGACTATGTCAATGTGAAGATAAAGGACACTCAATCTCTCGCTATGATTTCTAAGGATCTGTACTCATCTATAGATGATAAATGGATTAAAACTTCACTACTTATGATTTCAGATGCATCTAATAGAGTCATGGTGGGAGAACCTCAAGCTGATTGGGTATTATAGGAGTCCCCCTTATCTGAAATATCTTTCATCTCTAGTAAGTATGAAGAAACTTTCATTCAGGTTCCCTTGGATAGGGTTTTTAAAAGAAAGTACCCATAGTTTTCCCCTATTATAAAAGAGTTCTCAAATAATAAATTCACACATCTAAGTGGTCATTTATAGATAGATGATACTGAGGTTGAATCCCATATTTTTTAGAAGGATAATACTATTAGGGTTGATGAAAACCAAGACTATGAGGAATTTGATGACTCTAACCCATCCAAAAAATGAAATAAGGGAAATTGAGAGTAAATAAGACACCCTTGGAGGTGGATAAAAATAATTGGCCCCAAAAAAGGGAAAAATATTCTTTGAAATGAATACTCTATTCTAGAATTTTTAAGGGATAAACAATGTGGATACATCACTAGAACTTAGGCACCTCATATAATATCAAAAATTGGTTATTATTGGCATTGTAGAACCCAAGTTTAGGTTTGGTTATTTTAATATCTTTGATTGATATATTATTGGTTATGATTGGGTAGATCCTAATATCAAAACAACAAAAGTTGAAACCTTATGGGTTATTAAGAAGAAGGGTCTACAAACCTATCTTTTTAAAACTATACAGAAGCAAGTTTCCATAAATATTGGTATTAATAATTGTTCTTACCTTGTTTATTTTGTTTATTCTTCCAATTTATACATTAATAGAATATCGCTTTGAGATGATATTTCATCCTCAACCAATAAAACTAATGAAAATAGGATTCTCTTAGAAGATTTCAACTTTGAACTAAATGTTGATGAGAATATTGGGTCTAAATTTTTAAGGGTTTCATCTCTATAATTTCAAATATTCATTTATCTATGCCTATTGTCTGAGATAAGGTTCATTGGGGGTGACTTCACTTAGTCAAGGTACACTGTTAATGTAAGTAAATCTAAAAAAATATAGAGATAATTAATTTACCTCATAGTTAGTGACTTTATAACCTACCTATCTTATATATCCCTTCTAATATTACATTCTTACCACCCACATATTCTATTTTATTTCACTATCACAAGTAGGTATTTCCCATATACTTTCAGATTTAATAATTCATGAATATATTATGATGAGTACAGGGATGTTATTTCCTTTGAATGGTCCCTCTATAGACTGAAGATGTTTTTCAAAGGTTTGAATCTTAAGATAACCAAAACTACTCTAAGAGTCTAGAGTAAATCTAAGTTCTATAATATGGATTCTGACATCTCTAAGGTTGAAAATGATCTTCTTGAAATTCATATCTGAAACTCCAAGTATGTAAATCCTTATAATGATGAGATTAAGAGTTCCCACATTCTTAATACTCTTTTAAATAGTAAGTATAGACTTTTTAAGGAGAAAATTAAACTCTATTGAATTAAATAAGGTGAAAGAAATTCTAAATTATTACACCTCATTCATAAAGAGTGGAATTAAATAAGTCTATATCAACCATGAATATTAATGGAAATACTCTCAAATCTATTAATGATATTATTTGTAAAGATCTCATCCCTAGTAGCCCAGAGTTAGTGGTTACTTTATTACATTGGTAATAGGTATAAGCGATCGCATCCAAAAGGACCAAATAGTTTAGTAGTTTTTGAAAACTAGTCACATGCTTGGATCTTATATTAAAAATGATAAAATAAAATACAACATAGTGAATCCTTTGAAAACATCATTATTCTTATATATTATCCCTACATGTCAATCATAATATACATCTAGGAATCCTGGGGAAAAAATAAAACATAAGAAAGGGGTGAGATTAAATGCTCAATAAGGGTAAGCATATAGTAGAAGAAAACATGAATAAATAATCATAAACAAAAAGAAAAGGTTAATAAATGAAACACGTTCCATTTAAGTATAATCATGAGCATAATATGTCATGAATAAATGATGATCAAATTATTCCATGTAAATAATCGCATGAGAATGAAACTTAACCATGGATATTCTACTAATTGAATAATCACATGGAATATTAAGAACTATTATCATACTGAGGTAATGAATAATTCTAGACATCATAAACATACCATCAAGGATTTTTCCAAGACACTATACATAAATGGGTAAGACATCATCTAATACCCTAACTAGTTTGTCTCACGAGACCTACCAATGCATTGAGGGGCTATAGCAAGCCCCACCCATCACTTAATAAGTCTAATTAATTACTCATATGAAAGGGGTGAAAAATAATCAACATATATATTCATATTGAAATTAGTATACTAAATGAAAATAATTTTCCAAATCAGTAAACATAATTGTAACCCATCCAGAGTAATGTGAAAAATGGTATCAAAATAGAACATCCCTAGTCAATCTGATCACAAACCATTAAATAAAGTATGGTAAATGGTATCATAAAATATCAATCTCAATTATTAATATGACTAAACAAAGTATTTTAACATATATACTTTTATAATATTACTAAAAAATTATTAAGGAAAATACCCTTTTTCACATTGAAATCACTTATTCTTAAAAAGATGCATAATTATAAAAGAAAACATTTTAATTGAAAAGAAACTTGAAAAATAGTAAAAGTAATATTAAAAAAATTAAGGTGTCGTGAAAATGTGTAAACTATATCATTCCATATATGTTAAAAAACATTCTTTTTAAATTTTTAAAAAGAAACATTTAAAAGAGTATTTCTAAAATAAAGTCCCTTACAAATATCATATCATTGATGTGAGAAATAATCAAATGAATCGATTATGTGTATCATTTGTAAATAAATATAAATAAATTGTAAATAAAATATAATATAATCAAAATTAATTTTATACATAATCATAGCATGACATAATTAATGGATAAGAAGTTTATCATAAAGAATGGAAATTGGGTTAATAATTCTCTTACCTCGGGTTCGACTTCCTTAAACATGTATGAACCTCCCATATAGTGGTTTTAAACATTTTATTAACTTATAAAATAATAATATTTATATTTATGATATTATATATGATTCTTTTATAACATTTTACCACTCATTTATTAAGAATATTTTATTCATTTCATAATTTCAGGTGTTAATTGCATTGTTTTCTCATACTTATTTTGTCTTGAAAGCATCAATTCTATTATATATTATATATATCCAATATAACCATAATAAAATTAATTTCATAAATCTCATATTTAATCATTTGATACATTTTTATAACCATTATTTAATGTTGAAAAAAGAAAATAAATCGCATCGCATCGTGCAGACGATTAGTTATACGTACGCATGAGCGAAGATTTCATTTTTTATAGGATAGATAAAAGGTATAATATGGTTGTTTCATAATCATAATAAAATAAAATTACATAAATAAAACTAAATTTATTATTTTTTAAGGGAAAAAACATTAATAGGAAGTATAATAATAAATAAATTTGAATGAGTTAGCAAAAATGATTACCTTTTCTTTGACGGACTTTGTTTAGATCTCTTCTTAAGGGATCTAGAGTTGGTATTTTTGGAAGAAAAAGACCTATAGAACTTGGATAAATATGTTGGTGGGATAAATGGGTAGGTTTTGGTCAATATATAAGGCTAAATTTTTTTTTAATAAGTGAGGTAGGATGTGCCCCTTTTCAATTGAGGTGAGGGACACTTTTGGAATTCCTTAAAATATTAAAATATAATAAGTATATTCTAGAATAAAATGATTCCAAATATCCTATAAATGAATAGGGTATGAAATTGTAGAACATATATTATAATTTATAGTCTTATTTAATATTTTTATGATTTATAAATAATTTAATAAAATATTATATTCATGAAATATCATTATTGTCAAATTTAATACTATTTATTACTATGACTTTAAGAACATAAAAAAATGAGTAAAATTTAAACAATATATTTTATAATATCCTATAAATGTCATATTCCTCTAGATAATTAGTCTATCATCTTAATTATCTCAAATTATATTTATTTTTATATTTTTAATACCATTTATTTGATTTTTCCATTAATTTAATAATTACTACAACATCGTTGTATAAGCATTTAAGGTATTTATTTCTTCCCAAAAATTTAAAAATAAATTTCCATGATGAGTATAAATTTATTATATTTCAAATTAATATTTATTTAAAAATTTTTGTTCTTAAAAAGTATATATTAAAAATTGTATACTTATTAAATCTCATAATGTGAACAGTTTTACTTTCTTTTAAATAAAATACTATAAGAGACTTAATGTCAACCATGTAGCTCCAAAGGGTCAAAAATTACACCCATGGATTATTTTGGTCAAAATTAATCATAAAATAATATTTATTCAAATTTTTTGGTTCATTTAATGGTTCTTATAATTTTAATTAAAATCATTTTATTGATTATTCTTCTACTTGCACAAGAACTGTGTCAACGTTGCATAAGCATTAAAGTTGATTATATCATAAATAAAAATTAAAAAGAAATTAATAAAATAAAAACAAATTAATTTTTATCAAAATAATTCTATATATTCATTCATTATATATATTTACTCATATCTATGTCAATAAAAATTATTTAATTTTTTAATTTGACTTTTCTAGCCTTGCGCATGCATTGCACAAGTATTTGGATAATATTCATGTTATATAAGTAAAAAAGTTTGAAAATATCATTAAAAATAATAATTTATGAATTATATTTAATAATAAATTTGTTAAAATACTTTTTAGCTCTAAATTAGTATCTATAAGACACCAAATTTTATTTTTTCAATGTTGCGCAGGCACTACGTCGGCACTGAAAATGATTTTTATATTTAACATGAAATAATTTATAATTTATATGTTATGGACTATTTTTATATAATATCTACATTATATTATCACACATGAGTCTTTAAATAAGTTTAATAAATTTTTATATCATATATATGTTTAGACGATATCAAAAAAAATATCATATTTCATTAAAAAATGCATTTTTTACTATTCAACAAAAATTTAGCTTTCTTGAAAAATTATCAAAATTTAATCATAGAAAAAAAATATGATGATTTCAAAAATAATTCAATTTTATAAAATAAATTTTCTAAAATTTTTGAAAAAATAATTACATTTATTTTCACATAGAAAGAAATAAAAATCAATTTTCGATTAAAACATATATTTAAAGAATAAAATGAATTTATTAAAAAATTATATGTTTATTTCCTAAAAATTAATAAATAAATTTGTATTGAATATTAAATTCATATATATTTCATAATATAGTTATTCCTATTCACATCTGCCAACTTAATAGCTAGGTTATAACAGTCATGTTAAAATAATAATATTTAATAGTATATCATGGTTTTAAACATGGTGTTGTATACACCACAAGATATAAAAGATATTAAATTAATTTAAAAAGAAACATACCATAAAATCTTGGATTTTTACATTCTTCTCTCCTTCAAAAAATATCCATCCTCAAAATTTTTAAAATTTCATCTCACAAATAGATTTGGGTAGCTCTTCATCATAGTTTCCTCTAGTTCCTACGTCGCCTCTTCGATTTTATGATTTATTTCAAAGAACCTTTACCAGCTGAGTCATCCAATTTCTTATCACTTATTCTCTAGTGTCAATAATCTAGATAGGCTCTTCATAATAAGATAAATTAGGTTCTAATTATATTTATTCATAAGTGAGAACATGCATTGGGTTTTCCATGTACTTTCTTAAAAAAGATATATGGAACACATCATGTACTTTAGAAAGGATAGGTAGGGTTTCCAAATGATAATCCATAATTCTAATTCTCTCTAGAATTTAAAAATTCCCGATGTACATAGGGATTAGTTTCCCTTTCCTTATGAATCTTATAACACCCTTCCTTAGAGATACCTTTAAAAAAACATGATCTCCCACTTGAAATGCCAAATATTTTCTTCGATTATCGACATATATATTTTTCCTACTTTGAAATTCTTTGATATGGTTTTGAATAGTATTTCCCAATTCTATTGTTTCTTAAACAAGTTCTGGGCCTATAAGATTCCTTTCAACAACTTCATCCCAACAACTTGGTGTACTAAATCTCTTTCCATATAACACTTCATATGATTCCATTTAAATACTTTAATAAAAGATATTATTATAGGAAAATTTTAACAATGGTAAATAATGATCTCACATACCGTGAAAGTAAAGTGAGAATGATCTCAACATATCTTCTAGAGTTTTTATATTCCTTTCTAATTGCATGTCAATTTGAGGGTGATAAGCGGTGCTCAAATAAATTTTGGTATCAAGAGCCTTATGAATACTTTTTAGAATATTGATGTGAATCTTGGATCATGATCAAACAAAATTAAAAGTGGTGCACCATGAAGTCTTAAAACTTCAGTGATATAGATTCATGTGAGGTGATCCAGTGGAAAACCAGCCCTTATAGTGAGGAAGTGTGCAGATTTGGTAATTCGATTAACAATTACCCATATTGCATCATTATTTCTTGGATTATTTGGTAATATACTAAAAACATTCTATAGTAATTTTATCTCATTTCCATGTAGGAATAAGTAGATGTTGCAGGACTCCTATAGGATGGTATCTTTCAGTCTTCACCTATAACACCTTGAGATTTTATGAGATAGATTCTTTATAATTTATTAGATTTCTGTTGTTTTACACTACACCAAAATTATCATTTTCTATAGGCAACACCATATTAGCTTGAAGTATACACAACACTATTCTTGTCTTATGTTGCACACAATTTCAATTTCTTTTGATAGAATTAATTTCACCCAACACTGAGTATAGATTTTTTTCAATGTATAAAAGAACTATATTTGGATTATGTTATATTCAACACCAAAGGAATATTTCACTAATCATAACATTTACTTGGCTTTCATTACATGCAAGAGCAACCTTCCTCGATAGCTTGCGTTGTACGCAATACCGAGTTTCACTAAACAATGATATATTATTAAATTATTATTATTTAATGGGATATAAACTAGCTGTTATGGATAGTATTAACCAAATTTTGAATTTTATATAACATTAAAATTCATCTAATGTATTTTATATAACATAATATAAGAACAAATTCAATTTTTCAAATAAAAGAAGTATTTTTTTAAAAATGCAGTTTTGTCACTTTTTGATGGCACACCCATTTAAAAAATTGTTTTAACACTTTTATATATTATATTTGAAAAAATAAACA
Organism: Viscum album; assembly: GCA_963277665.1. NCBI lineage: Eukaryota > Viridiplantae > Streptophyta > Magnoliopsida > Santalales > Viscaceae > Viscum > Viscum album. The sequence continues at coordinate 912,655,022 of OY728141.1, forward strand.
CCTTATTTATTATAGGACATAAAAAATTACTTCTGTTTAATTTTTGGTATTCTTCTGATAAAATTCATATTTTAATGAATAGTGAAAAATACTGCATTTTAATTCAAAACTATATTTTTATCTAATTTATTTATATAGTTATATTATACTTTTAATTGGTTTTAAAGTTTAATTGGATTATTTTTTATCATTTAATATAATTTTGTTAATTTTAAGTAATTTCACATTTAAATTATACATAAACGCATGACAATCTTTTGATAAGTTTTTACTTCTTAAAAACCCTCTTTTTGGTTTTTGACAACGATAATTAATTTTAAATTAAAATCTGTCAATTATGTGTTTTGAATTATTAAAAATGGATTCAATATTTGGAATAAGTGTTTAAAAATTTTGTTAATATGTTAATTTTATTTTTTCAGATATTATTAATAGTAATTACGATAATTTTTATTTAACGCGGTTAATGATAAATCGAGTAAATTAGTGTAACAAATAATATGATAAGGAGAATAAAATGATCCTAAAACCTACCAAAATATTATTGTATGAATAAAATTCTACCATTAACATCTTATATTTTAAAATTATTCATTTAAGGGCCACTTGACAAAGAAAATGATGTATATATTAATAAAACCAATTAAAGTGACAAAATGTCAAACTTGCATTTCTTTTAAGTATAATAATTTTAATATAGGGATAACCAGATGATATCATTGAACATAAATATTCCATATAAATATAAAATAATTACGTATATTTTGGTAATTTATTTTTAATTTTTAGGAAATTAATAATTACCTTAAGGTCGTATACTTTGATGTTGTAAAAATTAATTAATTGATTAGAAATCCATAAAACAATTTTTATTAAAATAATAGTAAGCATAAAAGGCCTAAAAACATGACCAAATCATATTGTTAGACTATATATCGACCATAATCATCCGAGTACAAATAAAGTGACCATTTGAAGCTTTATATAAGAGATTATGACATTTATTTTATTTTATTTAAAGTGATGTTAAAGTTGTCATATTCATACTTTAATAAGTATTACATTTTTAATGTTGGATTTTCCAGAATATAAATTCAAATAAATATATTCTTATGAAATATAGTAAATTTATGTTCATCTTAGTATTTTATTTAAAAAAATTATTCTACAAATAATTATATTAAATAATTACAAAATATTGATGTAGTGATTATTTTAATAATAGAGATATCAAATAAATGATCTAAAAATATTAAAATAAATATAATTTTGGCTAATTAATTTGTAAAATTAATTTTATATATTATATTGACCAATTAGGGATATAATAAAATATTTTTTTCAAGTAATAACCTTATCATGATATTTCAAAAAAACTATCAAATGAATAGTGTTAAAGTTGACATAATTGATGTATTGTTAAAATAATGTTTTATAAAATTATTTAAAAATCATAAAACAATTTTAAAAATATATAATAATTATTATATACTCTAAAATTTTCTTAATTATTCATTTATGGTATAATTTAAATCAAATAATTAAATATTTTACCCTTTTAATATTGAAACATTTGTTATCTTAATTAAAATTAAATAGAATAACTAATTGTTAATTGAAATGATAATGTTTAAATTGGTATAAAAACTTGTCTAAGTTTTATTTTTTGATGATATTTCAATCTTATAATATATTATATTTGAATATATCTCATTTTGGAAGTATTTGGATTGATTTTTAAATTATTATAAATTAATAGTTTCAGAAATTCCAAAAGTGCCCCTCACCCAAATTATAAAAGGAAACCTCCTTCCTCAATTTTACACAACTCATTAAGCATTAAAGTTTGTCAATACCCTACCCATTTATATTCTAAACTTCTCTATTTACATTATAGATGTGTTTCTATTCTCAAAATACCAACTCTAGTTCCATTAAGAGGATATCTAAAGAGAGCACGTCAAAGAAGAGTTAATCTCCTCTACTAATTATATACTATTTATTTATACTTCTACTTCTACTTCATGATTTGTTTCATTATATAATAATAACTCCATTATCATTTATATACTAAGATGTTATTATAATTATGAAACAACCATATTCAACTTTCTATCCATTCTAATAAAGACGAAATCACCACACGTGCGTACGTACGGCTTACTGTCTCCATGTCGTGGTGTAATATGTTTTTCACCACCACCTTACTTAGATAGGTATAAAAATTGATGTAATTACTATATATTATTATTATAAAATTATATCTATTCTGAAATATAGTAAACCATTCAAATAAATACCATTCCACAATGTGATGTGATTTGTTCTACATGATAACCACTCAAGAATGATTATATAAATGTAAAGAATGAATAAATATGTTACTTATTATGTTAATATAATTTTATAATGATATAAATATGACCTAATAAGGATAACTATAACTTTTTCAATAAAACATGCATATGATCGTAAAGTAGTTAAAACTCGAATAACGAGTAATAATGAATTGTTATAAACAAACAAAGGATAATATGACCATATATGATGAAAATTATTCTGTAATATGTTAATAAAATTATATAAATCATTAAAAAGGAGGTTTGGACACATATTAATCATATTGGACCTAAGGTAAGGGATAATTTTCCAATCACAATTTTATCTGAGATTGTTTATACGTAATTATTTACTGGGGGTATATTTATCCTCCATGTCCATGTTTTCTAAAAATATTATCATAAAATGTTTACTATTTTTCTATATATGTTTAAAGTAATTTTTACCCACTTTTTACTTTTACTACACGGTATGAAAGGAATCTTTATTTTGTTTACTATATGAGGTACTTTTTGACTTTTTCGTAAAAATTATGAGGATAATGTTTTTTTAACTTATACAGCATGAATGGATTTTTATGATTTCATAATGCCTTATTTACATGAATATTCCTTTAAAATATTTCAATTTTATTTTCAATTAAATTATTCTATTTTAAAATTTCATGACATTTTGAGAAATTAAAAAAAATTAAGAAGAAAGGATATTTTTTTCATGAATTAAGTTCAAGTGTTTTATCAAAATTATTTTCCATCTAAGATGATGCAATTTAAATAGTGTTATGTTTTTATCCCTATTATTACTATGATTTTATTGTTTTAATGATGGAATGATATTTTATATGGATTATGTTATGATATAATGATGTTTAAGAAACCCATTTTATTTCTTAGGTTATGCTATGATGAATGATTTTGGTTTTTTTGGAACATGTAAGTATGATTTCATTATGAGATGGGTGGGACCTATATCTCCCCCCAATTAATTGGGTAAATATTTCTATCTCATGATATTGACATGAATGGAATGGAAATTAAATATGATTCAGTAATATAGGGTCGGAACGACAAGTAAATCTGGTTCAATAATACAAGGCTGAAACAGCAAGTAAATCTGGTTCAATAATATATGGTTGGAATAGCAAGTAAACTCAGTTTAGTAATGGACTTTTTCCACTATGTTAGTCTAGTAAGAAATGTCTTGGGTACTATGGAAATAATATTATGTGCTTATTTGTTTTCCACAATTCTATTTTTCATGCCAATGCTATTTTATCATGTTTAATGTTCCTTTATGGTTTATGCCTTACGAACTGCCAATATCTATTTCATGACTCATGATTTTGATATTTAAACATTATGTTTATGTTTTTACATTCTTATGTTTATGGTTTGTTTTATTTTCTCAATTTTTACCCTTATTGAGCATTTGAGATCACCCTTTTTATGTTTTCTTTTCCCCAGGAGATAAAGAAAGGTTTTAAGTAGGAAAACAAATGGGGAAGATCTTTATGGGAGATGTTGAAGATATTTCACCAAGTTGGAATATTATGTTCCGAGTTTCTAAATACACTAAAATAATGCGGACTTTAGGAATCTTTTTGTGTCATGTATTGATTATTCCAAAAAAGTAATTTAATGTCCATGTAAGTCAAGCTTGGGTTGTTATAGTTGGTATCAGAGAGAAGGTTTAGTCAGCCTTTGAAAACTAGGATGTGAAAACTTTAGTGAGATCCCTATATATATTTCTAAGGTATGTATAGGGATATACCTAAGGGTAAGTATAACTATAGGTTACAATCCTATAATTATGGTAATGATCATGAATAACCTAGTATTAAACCTAAGATGTTAGAGATTCAAATTACTCCTCCTTGATTATGTTATTTTCCTTGTATGATTTTTTCCTCTAACACTATTATTTTTGGGTTTTAGAAAATGGATAGAACCTGGAATAACCATGTTAATGATCAATGCATTGGGTAATGAAATTATTTTCCTCCTCAACAACCAAATGTTATGGGATATAGAATGAAAAATATTATTTCTATACATACACAAGATATGAATCATTCTGGAATTCCAAATGAGTAGAGAAGGGAACAACATTCTATTGAGTCCTTCATGAGGCAACATCCCCCTTCTTTAAGTGGGTATGCTAATCCACTTATTATTGAAAAATGGATCAGTAACATTGAAAAGATATTTTTCATCCTTCACTGTTCGGAACATGAAAAATTCATTTTGTTTGTTTATCATTTAGAAGGTGAAGCAGACCAGTGGTGGACTCTAATCAAGAATACAAGGCAGCAAGATGAAATTTAATCCATGGAATGGGATTAGTTCAAGAACTTATTTTTCAATAAGTACTTCCATGTTATTCTTAAAAAAATATGTAAAAGGAGTTCCTTGAGCTTAATCAAAAGGATGATGAATTTTTTGGTACATACAAGGTGAATTTTACAAGACTTTCAAGGTATGCTTCTAGATTTATCATCCAACCTGAAAGTAAATTTGATTTATTATTTATTTGCTTAAATAAAGTCTTAAAAGGCCATTATATAGAAGAGAATTTAGTAGCTATGAAGAGATTTTGAGTTGTTCTATCAAGGTAGAACTTGAAGTTATTTTTACATATCCATATCATGGTTTTGACAAGAAACTAAAGATGGAGTTCAAGAAAAAATCTCAAAACAATGGTGAAAATAAGATGAATGTTTCCTTATGCTCAAAGTGTGGAAAAAAGAATTTTGGAGATTTTATTAAAGGGACTAGAAAATGTTTCAAGTGTCTAAAATAATTTCATCAAGTAGTTAAGTGCCTAAGTAATAGGAAAATGGTTTCTAATGATGTGAATAGATAAAAGACTACAGATAACACACCACCAACACTTCAATACTACAAGTTCCAGGAAATGGGGCATTATGCTAACCAATTCCCTAATACAAGGGTTAATAATGATCGATGTCAGCAACCTCTTAGGGAAAAAGACAAAGGAAAGTTTCATGCAATCATTATTGGTGATGTTGAGTATGACAACGAAGTGGTGGAATGATTAAGTGTTTATGTAATGGGCTTCCAAAATAGTGTTGTGAAATATCATTTATAATATTATGGAATATTATAATATATATGTATTGGTCCATTGTAGTTTTCCAAAATTATATGGTACTGGTAACCAAGAAAATTGAATAAAATATTTTTGGAAAGAACATGATATGTGCATAATAAAGGGATAAGGAGATAATGAGATGTTTGATAGTATTAATGACCTCAGGACTAATATAAGGACAAAGTAATATCATGATTTGAGTATATAGATTTTTTGGTATTTTTGGTGTGTGGAAAAAGTTAATTTTTACAGAATTCATGTTTTCATTAAGGTCCTATTGTAATTCATGTTTCAAGAGAATACATGATTAAGGTATTCACGTGTTTGGAATGTGACAACAAAGAACTACTTTATGAGATATGGGAGATAAATGTTAAGTTGATTTAGTTCACCTCTTTCTAAAGTTTTATATTTTTAGTTTTTGGAAGAATTGTAATGTTATCCATTTATGGATAGTATAAGTTATATTCTATTTTAAGTTTTTTAGATTAATGTATCATCTCACTATAGGTGGCCTTATACATATTTGATTACCTATGCTAAAAACTTTTTTGAGACAGATGGAATGACCTATCATTCTATTACATAATCTGCTAACACTTAAAAATGACAAATTCAAATTAATTTCTTTAAATAATAGATTAAGTGAAAATTGTTTAAGGCATGAAAAATGGTAATATTGTACCAAAATCAAGTAAGTATTTATTCTCATGAAAAATTATTCAACTTTAGGAAAAGGATCTTGAAAACCAAAAAAATGTTATCCTAGTACCTTTTTAACTGATGAATCATTTGGTCCCTTAAATCATCACAGATTTATGTCTTTTTGGTAGTTAACTTTCTCTAAACCTTATTCTCTATCACTATCCATAAGAACTTGATGGTTAGATTTTTCTTCCATATCCATGTTTTCACTTCCCACATATGTTCTCCTATGTGGAAATCTAGTAATGAGTTACTTTGGGTAACCATTATGTTTCTAAATTTCCTTTTTAAAATGAAGTTTTAGTATTCCTTTTTACAATGTGGGTTTCTATGAAAGAAACATTCAAGTAGTAAACCTTTTACAACCCTGATGAATTTTGAGGGTGAAATTCATTTTTTTGGGGGTAGAATATAACACCCCGAGATTTTATGAGACAGATTATTTTTAATTTCTTTTATGTATTGTATTTTATAATACACCAATATTATCTTGTGCTATATGCAACACCATATTAGCTTGCAGTATATGCAACACTATTCTTGAGTTTTGTTACACACAATTTCAAATTCTTTTGATAGAATTCATTTCACGCAACACTGAGTATAGATTTTTTTCAATGTATAAAAAACTATGTTTGTATTATGTTATATGAAACACCAAAGAAATATTTCACTATACGTAACATTGACTTGTCTTTCATTGCATGCAAGAGCAACCATCCTCGATAGCTTGTGTTGTACGCAATACCATGTTTTACTAAACAATGATATATTATTAAAATATTATTATTTAATGGGATATAAACTAGCCATTATAAATGGTATTAACCACATTTTGAATTTTATATAACATTAAAATTTATTTTAAGTATTTTACATAACATGATATAAGAACAAATTTAATTTTTTGGATAAAAGAAATATTTTTCAAAAAATGCAGTTTTTCTGCCTCTTGATGGTGCACCCATTTAAAATCTAGTATTTAACACTTTTATATATTATATTTTAAAAAATAAAAATCTTATCTATAAGGACATAAAAAATTAATTTTGTTGAATTTCTGGTATTTTTCTAATAAAATTCATATTTTAATGAATAGTGAAAAATACTGCATTTTAATTCAAAATTGTCTTTTCATCTAATTTATTTAAATAGTTATATTATCTTTATATTTGATTTTAAAGTGTAATTATATTTTTTTATCATTTAATCAAATTATAGTAATTGGAAGTGATTTCACATTTAAATTGGACATAAACACGTGACAATCTTTTGATAAGTTTTTACTTCTTAAAAACCCACTTTTTGGTTTTTGAAAACAAGAATTAATTTTAAATTAATTTTTGCCAATTATGCGTTTTTTATTTTGAAAAATGGATTCCATATTTTAAATCAGTGGGTTCAAATTATTTTAATAGGTTAATTTAATTTTTTGGATATTATTAATAGTAACTATGGTAATTTTTATTTAACGCAGTTAAAGGTAAATCGGGTAAATTAGTGTAACAAATAATATGATATGGAGAATAAAATTATCCTAAAACCTACCAAATTCCTATTGGATGAATAAAATTATACCCTTAACATATTAGTTTTTAAACTTAGTCATTTAAGTGCCACTTAACAATGAAAATGACAGAGACATTAATAAAACCAATGAAAGTGACAAAATGTCAAACTCACATTTCTTATTAGTATAATAATTTTAATATAGGGATAACCAGGTAATATATATGAACATAAATAGACCATAGAAATATAAAATAATTATCTAAACCATGGCAATTTATTTTTAATTTTTAGTAAATTAATAATTACCTTAAATTCTTATACTTTGATGATGTAAAAATTAATTAATTGATGAGAAATCCATAAAACATTTTTTATTAAAATACTAATAACCATAAAAAGGCCTAAATACATGAAAAATCATATTTTTTGAGTATATATAAACCATAATCATCCACGTGACAATCAAGTGACCATTTGAAGCTTTATAGAAGAGATTATGACATTTATTTTATTTTATTTAAATTAATGTTAAAGTTTTCATATTCATGCTTTTATAAGTATTATATTTTTAATGTTGTATTTTCTAGAAGATAAATTCGACTACATATATTATTATGAAATATAGTAAATTTATTTTCATCATAGTATTTTATTTAAAAAATTTATTCTACAAATAATTATATTAAATAATTACACAATATTAATTTAGTGATTATTTTAATAATGGAGATATCAAATAAATGCTATTAAAAATATTAAAAAAAATATAATTTGGGATAATTAATTTGTAAAATGAATATTATAGATTACCTTGATCCATTATGGATATAATAAAATATTTTTTTAACACCTTATCTTGATATTTCTAAAAAACCATCAAATGAATAGTATCAAAATTGACATAATTGATATTTTGTTAAAATAATGTTTTATAAAATTATTTAAAAATCATAAAACAATTTTAAAAATATATAATAATTATTATATATATATATAATGTTATAAATTATTAATTTATGGTATAATTGAAATCAAATAAGTAAATATTTCACCCTTTTAATATTGAAACATATGTTATCTTAATTAAAATTAAATAGAATAACTAATTGTTAATTAAAATGATAATGTTTAAATTGACATAAAACTTGTCTAAATTTTATTTTTTGATGATATTTAAATCTTATCATATATTAGATTTTAATATATCTCATTTTTGAGGTATTTGGATTGATTTTAAAATTATTATAAATTAATAGTTTCAGAAATTCTAAAAGTGTCCCTCACCTAAATTATAAAAGGACACATCCTCCCTCATTTATCCAAAACTCATTAAGACTTCAAGTTCATCCATCCCCTACCCATTTCTCTTCTCAAATTCCCTATTTACATTCTAGAGGTTCTGGTCTTCTCAAAAGACCAACTCTAGTTCCATTAAGAAGAGATCTAAAGAGAGCACGTTAAAGAAGAGGTAATCTCCTCTACTAATTCTTTCATATTTCTTTCTACTTATACTTATACTTCATGATTTGTTTCATTATATAATAATAACTACAGTAGCACTTATATACTTAGATTTTATTATAATTATGAAAAAAATCATATTCAACTTTATATCCATCCTAAGAAAGACGAAATAACCACGCGTGCGTATGTACGACTTACTGTCTCCACACCGTGGTGTAATCTGTTTTTCTCCACCACCTTACTTGTATGGGTATAAAAATAGATGTAATAACTATATAATATTATTATAAAATTATATTTATTCTTAAATATAGTACACCATGAAAATTAATACCATTCAACAATTATGGGAATGATATCATCGTTTGTGCGTACGTACGGCCTACCGTCTCCGCGATGCGATGTGATTCGTTCTAAATGATAACCACTCAAGCATGATTATATAAATGTATATAATTAATAAATATGGTATTTATTATGTTAATATCATTTTATAATGATATAAATATTAACTAACAAGGAGAACCGGAACTTATTCGACAAAACATGCCTACGATCATAAAGTAGTTAAAACATGAATAACAAGTAACAATGAATTTTTATAAATAAATTAAGTACAATATGACCGTATATGTTGACCATGATTCTATAATAAGTTAGCAACATTATCTAAATCACTACACAAGAGGTTTGTACACATAGGAAGCATAACGTACCTAAGGTAAGGTATAATTTTCCAATCTCATTTTTATCCGAGATTTTTTATACATTAGTATTTACTGGGGGTATATTTATCATCCATGTCCATGTTTTCTAAAAATATTATCATAAAATGTTTACTATTATTCTATGTATGTTAATTAATTTTTACCCATTTTTTACTTTTACTACATGGTATGTAAGGAATCTTTTTTTTGTTTACCATGTGATGTACTTTTTGACATTTTCAGCAAAAGTATGAGGAGAATGTTTTTTTAACTTATAAAACATGAATGGATTTTTATGATTTTATAATGCCTTATTTCCGTGAAGCTTACTTTACAAGATTTCAAGTTTATTTTCAATTAAATTCTTTTATTTTAAAATTTCATGACATTTTGAGAAAATAAAACATTTATGAATAAGAAAGGATATTTTCATCAACAATTAAGTTCAAGTGTTTTATCAAAATTATTTTCCTTCTAAGATGATGCTATTTAACTAGGGTTATATTTATATCCCTATTATTACTATGATTTGATTTTATTAATGATGTGATGATATTTTATATGGATTATTTTATGATGGAATGATGTTTAAGAATCCCATTTTATTTCTTGGGTTATGCTATGATGAATGATTTATGTTTTTGTGGAACATGTAAGAATGATTTCATTATAATTTGGTTGGGACCTATATATCCCTCTAATGCATTGGGTAAAGATTTATATCTCATGAGATAGACATTACTAGAATAGAAAGTAAATCTAGTTCAATAATAAAGGACTAGAACTATAAGTAAATCTAGTTCAATAATACAAGGCTAGAACTACAAGTAAATCCGGTTCAGTAATACATGGTTGGAACGGCTTGTAAACTCAGTTCAGTAATACATGGATAGAATAGAAAGTAAACCTGGTTTAGTAATGTACTTTTTCCACTATGATGGCCTTAGCATCAATTCATTTGCTACTATGGAAATTATATTATGTGCTTATTTTTTTTCCATAATTCTTTAATTTATGTCAATGATATTTTATCATGGTTAATGTTCCTTTATGATTTATACCTTATGAACTACCTAGATCTATTTCATGACTCGTTATTTTTATATTTAAACTTTATGTTCATGTTTTTACATTATTATGTTTATGGTTTGTTTTATGTTCTCAATTTTTACCCTAACTCAGCATTTGTGCTCACCCTTTTTAAGTTTTCTTTTCCCCAGGAGATAAAGAAAGGTTTTAGGTAGGAAAACAAAATGGGAAGATATTTATGGGAGATGTTGAAGATATTTCACCAAGTTAAAATATTATGTTCCATGTTTCCAAATACATTAAACTAATACAGTCTTTGGGAATATGTTTGTGTCATGTATTAAGCATTCTGAAAAAGTAATGTAATATCTGTGTACATAAAACTTGGGTCATTAGATCTCATGTTACTAAACTAAACATATTGATACATAATCAGTAATTTCCTAGTTCATATTATCCCACCAAAAATTTTACTTCAAATCCATATACATCTTGATGCTACCAGGGTATATAGAAAAATTAAAGCTATGAGAATCAACCAATAATTCCATTTTTAGGTTGGGTATAGAGGGAACATAAATTCTCTTTCCAAATTTTAGAATTCCATCCTCATATATGAATTATACCGATTTCCCATTATACACAGATTTAATTTTCTTTTGAAATTTATCATCATTAGACTGATAACTTTTTATATTTTCTAATAAAGATGGTTTGGTAAACATTTTATAGAGGAGTGATGTTTCCCCTTACCTAATAATTTTTATATCCATATTCACTATATCCATGAGCATAGGATCCCTATCAATCCTCATTTTGTTCATAACTCCATGATCCTTCCTTCTCAAAGCATATTTTACCTTATTTTCCTTCCTTGGGTGTTATTTTATTGAATAATCATAATCCTTGAGTAGATTGAGCCATCGCCTTTTCCTCATGTTGAGTTATTTCTATGAGAAAATATCTTTCAAAATCTTGTGATCTGTATATATCTCACATATTTCATCATAGAGATAGTGTCTTCAGATATTCATAGAAAATATTATAGCTGATAACTCAATATCATGATTTTCATAGTTCTGTTCATGATTATTTAACTACCTTGGTGCATAATCAATAACTCTATCATTATTCATGAGGAAACAACCAATTCTCTTCCTCAGTGCATCACTATAAATCAAAAATACACCATTTCCTGATGGTAGCATCAAGATCAGATCATTTACTAATATCCTATTCAATTATTCAAAACATTCTACACATTCATTTGTCCAAATAAACTTAACTCATTTATGAGTAAGCTTGGTTAATGGGTTATCCAATTGAGAAAAATTTTAAACAAATCACTGATAGTAACTTTCCAAACCAATGAAACTATATACCTTAGTTATATTTATTGGTGCATTCCATTCTTGGACTACCTTGGTTCTTATAGGATCAACTGAGATTCCATCCTTAGAGACAATATGTCTAAGAAAATAAACTTTTTAGAGTTATAATTCACAATTTCTAAATTTTCCATATAACTCTTTTCTTCTAAGAGTATCAATAATTATTCATAAGTGTTTCTCATAGTCTTAGTAGTTCTTAGAATATACCAAGATATCATTAATAAATACCACAAAAAAATTATCAAGATATTGATTGAATACTCTCTTTATTAGATTTATAAAAATAGAGGCAGCATTAATCAATCCAAATGGAATCACTGTAAACTCACAATGTCCATACCTTTTTCAAAATTTTGTATTAAAAATATCTTCCTTATTTACACACAATTGATGGTATCCAAAATGAAGATCAATCTTTGAAAAATATTGAGATCCCTGAAGTTGGTAAAATAAGTCATCAATGTGAGGGAGAGGATAGTTGTTCTTTATTTTAGTAGCATTGATTTTTCTATAATCAATGCACAGGCTCATGGATCCATATTTCTTATTAATAAAAAGAATATGGGCTCTCCAAGGTGAAACACCAGGGTGTATAAATCCCTTACCACTCAAATCCTATAGTTGTTTCTTTAACTCTATTAACTTCATAGTGGTCATTCTATAGGGGGTATTTGATATAGGTCTTGCATCATGGATTAAATAAATAGAAAATTCAACTTACCACTCTAGTGTATATGTATGTAATTCTTCATGAAATACATCAATTTATTCTTATACAATAGTTACATTTTCAATTAGAATATTACATTTTTCATCTAAAGGTTATGTATGCTCTTCTTCTCTATGAATTCCATTTAGAAGAGCTATTGGAGGTGGATCTAGATATGACTTAGATGATGAAGTCTCCCCTATAATGATAAGAAATTATATATCTTCATCATGGACCATAATTTACTTCTCTTTGCAATAAATTTTTTCATTATATTTTTAAAGTCAGCCCATACTAAGGATTATATCAAAATCCTCCATAGGTATCATAATAAAATCATCAAGTAGAGCATTTTTATGTGTCATAATAGGAACTTCTTGATACATATGTGTTTCAATGAGATTTCCAATTTGAGTTTTAAATTAAAACTCTTTTTTTAAGGTAAATGGAAAATTTAAAATTATTTTGGAAAACTGGGAAGATATAAAATAATATGGTAATACTAAATCCAATAAATAATTAGCTAAATTTTAGTAGATGGTTAAAGTACCTACCACCATGTCATTATAAACTTCAACCTTATCTATTGTGTTCACATAAACTTGTCCTTACTCCCTTTCCCTTTTCAGGTGTAATTTTCCTTGATGCTTACAATAATCATTTGTATAGTATCTCATCTCCTTAAAACTAAAGAATTTCACATTTCTAGATTATTTTTTGCACTTACAATCATGGGTCTGGTAGATTTTTTCTCCACACTTGTAACAAACTCTCACTCTTAATAGGCATGTTCCATGATGTTTATTTCCACATTTATTACAAGTTTTAAATTACATTATTCCCTTCCTACCCTTTAACTTATTTCCTTTTCTGGAGTACTCAGCATCCCCCTTCTTATCTTGTTTCCCTTTAAATTCATGAGACTTGTAGAATTATTTCTCTATCTTGATAACATGTGATATGATATCCTCTTATGATGAGAAAGTTTTGGAGACTAATTATCTTCAATGAATTGGATTAATTCCATCAAATAAATGGTCAATGTTACTTTTTTGGATTACATGCATAATTTGTGGCATTCCTTGCTAACCTTATAAATTTGGATTTATAATTAGAAATATTCTCATCCTCCTTCTATCTTAGATTCAAAAAAAAATATCCATATCTGGTTATTGTTCTTGAGGAAAATATTTTTCCAGGAAAACTTCCTTAAAATCCTCCCATTCCATGTTTTTTTTCCTCCTACTCCTTAGTGTTTTGAATTAATGACCACTATTTATCCACATATATATGGAGATAATAAACCACCATGACAACCTTCTACCTTTAATTACTTCCCAAAGTAAGAAATGTCTTCTCTAAGGTAATTATCCATTGCTCTACTATAAATGGATTAGTAGTCCCATTAAATGTTGGATATTTTTATTGCATGAAGTGGTATAATATTGTTACACCTCATTATGGATTAGGCTACTCTATGTGAGTAAATTTGTTTCTCATAACCTTAGTCTGTTGTTCTAGTATAGTTATCAGTTGTTCAGCTCTAGTTGAAGCTTCACCTCCAATATCATTATCCTATATAGGAGGGAAATCCCTAAATGGATTTCATGCATTGATTCTATTTCCATTCCTTCCACTAGGTTTAATTTTTAAAAAATATCATACACTAGATTAGAGTATGGACTATAATGTATAATTTTGAACTAGTATATCACTTAACATAAATTAAAAATTTATATATAACTGGTTTCAAAATCATAAGTTTGGTTACTTTGTTAATATTCTCATAGTTAGTTATAGGGTTAAATTTCACTAATCTATGTTTTTATAAATCTATTTTTCAAAGTTTATACAAAACTTTCTTTGATACCAAATATAAATACCCCATCCCCAATAGCCTAGAGTTGGTGGTTACTTTATTACATTGGTACTAGGTATAAGTGATTTCATCCCAAATAAATGAATAGTTTAGTAGTTTTGGAAAAATATATACATACTTAGATATTACATTACAACTGACAAAATAAAATACAAGATAGTAACTCCTTTTAAAACATAATTATTCTCCTAGATTATACCTACCGGTCAATTATAATATACATCTTTCCATCCTAGGAAAAAATCAAACATAAAAAAGTGGTAGTATTAGATGGTTAGTAAGGGTAAGCGTACAATAGAATCTATCACAAATAAATGATCATAAAAAATAATTCAATGTGAAAAACTAAAACACATTCAATTTAAACATAATCTTGATCAATATGTCAAGAATAAATGATGATCAAATGATTCTATATAAATAATCACATGATAATGAAACTTAACCATGAATATTATACTAATAAAATTACCACATGGAATATCAATAATTACTATCATATTAAAATAATGCATAATGTCATATATCATAATCATACCATAAAGTATTTGTCCAAGACACTATACATAAAAGGTAAGACATCTTCCAATACCCTAACTAGTTTTCTCATGAGACCTACCGATGCATCAAGGGGCTATAGTTAGCCCTTCCCATCGCTTACTAATTATAATGAATTACACATATGAAATGGGTAAAAAATAATCAAAATATTCATTCATATTCAAACTAATATACAAAATGTAAATAATTTTCCAAATAATTAAACATAATCATAAACCATCCAATGTAATATGGTGAATGGTATCAAAATAGTATATCCCCAGTCAATCTGATCATAAAACATTCAATAAAATATGGTAAATGGTGTCATAATAGATCAAACTAAATGAATAATAGGATTCAAAAAAGGATGTTTATATAGATGCTTTAATAATATTACTGAAATTTTCTAGAGGAAAATACCCTTTTTCACTTTGAAATAACTTATTCTTAAAAAGTTGCGTAATTATAAAAGAAAACATTTTATTTGAAAAGAACCATGTGACCTTGTAAAGTAAGCATTAAAAAATTAAGGCTGCAGAAAACTAGGTAAATAATCTCATTCCATATATTTTAAAAAACATTCCTTTTAAATTCCTAAAAAGAAACATCTAAAAAGAGTATTTTTAAAATAAAGGCCCTTACAAATATCATACCATTGATGTGAGCATTGATTAAATGAATTGATTATGTGTATCAGATATAAATCCACATAAATAAAGTGTAAATACAACATAATATAATCAAAATTCATTTCACACATAATCATAGCATGATATAATCAATTGAAAATAAGTTTAACCCAAATAATGGAAATTGGATTAAGAATTATCTTACATCAAGTTCGACTTCCTTCAAATGTGTCTAAACCTACTGTATAGTGATTTTAAACATATTATTAACTTATTAAAAAAATAATATTTATATTTATTATATCTTATATAAACCCCTTATAACATTTTACCACTCTATTATTAAGAATATTTTATTCATTTCACTATTTTGGGTGTTAATTTCATTGTTTTCTCATACTTATTTTTTCTTGAAAGTCCTAGTTATATTGTATAGGATATAGATACAAAATTTACAAAATAAAATTAATGTCATAAATATCATATTTAATCATTAAATACATTTTTATAACTATTATATAATATTGAACATTAAAAATGAATCGCATCACACAGTGGATACGGTAAGTCATATGTACGAATGAGTGATGCATTCATTTTTCATAAGATGGATAAAAGGTAGAATATGGTTGTTTAATAATCATAATAAAATATCAGTATATATATGATATTGTAATTATTATTTTAGGAGGGAAAAATGCATGAATATTAATTATAAGAAGAAATAAATTTGAATAACTTTGTAAAAATAATTACCTCTTCTTCAACAGACTTCCTTTAGATCTCTTCTTAAGGGATCTAGAGTTGGTATTTTTTGAATAACATGACCTAAAAACTTATATAAAGATGTTTGGAGGATAAATGAGTAGATTTTTATTAATATATAAAGCTAAAGGTGTAATGCCCCGACCCCAGTTACCCAGAGTCAGTGAATTATTTTAATACATTGGCATGAATACAAGGAATCAATTCCTAAAGGACTGATCGGTTTAGCAGTATTGGAAAATAAATTACATACATGAATGTTACATTACACTTTATAACATACAACACAATATAAATAATCCTTTATGAACTCCATTATTCCCTTAGCTTAACCCTGCATATCAATCACAATACACTTCTTTGAATCCTGGGGAAAATAAAACACAGAAAGGGGTGAGCTCAAACGCTCAGTAAGGGTAAGCAATAAAGGGGAAGATAACATAAATATTAAGCATGGTGAATAATTGAAACCACATGCCTTTACCAATAATAAACATGAATACTTTTACGGCAGGAATATGAGCTAACTAAATAATTCCATAATAAAACATAATCATGGGTATTCTACTAGTCGAATGACCACATGAACCATAAATATTATTTTCATAATGAGGGAATGTATAATTCTATAAATTCTAAAACATTTTGTCAAGGTGTCAGCAAAGACATCTAAAAATGATAAAGTCCTCGGCCAAAACCATATATCAAATTGGAAAAGGGCCTCAGCCAATTCCATGTTTAGTTGTCTCATGAGACCTACCGATGCATCGAGTAGCTATAGTAGGCTCCACCCAACACTTACTAAGTCCAATACATTCCTTCATATGAAAAGGTTTAAATATAACAAAAACATTCATATTAAAACTAGCATATGAAATGTCAATACAATAACCATAAACCATGAATGGTATAAAAATAGAATATCCACAGTCAATCATATCATAACACATTCAATACAATATGGAAGATTGTATTATAATAAATCAACTTCAATCAAAAGTAATATCCAATAAAGGATTCTGACATAGTTGAAAATGATGAGTAAAACTTTTTGAGAGAAATATCTTTTTTGTAAAATCATTTAAAAGTCACACATTTATAAAGGAAGTAATTTAAGAGAGATTTTTTACTCAAAGTTTCCCATACCAATTTGACACTTTTCAAAAGAATTATCATTTCAAAATATTCATGTCCATATAAATAAATCCTTAAAATCATTTTGAAAACATGGATATTAATTAAAAATATTTAGAAAGATAAATATTTAAAACATTTAAAATTATGAACTTGATAAATATTACCTTTAAAAAATCCTTAAAATATTCATTTTGAAATATTTTTTATGAAAAATGGACATGGATGATAAAAATATCCCAGTAAATACTTACACATAAATAATCTCGGATAATAATGAGATTGAGGAATTAAACCTTACTTTGAACATTCCTTTAGTCGAGGGTACGTTTAACCTCATGTGTGAAGATTTTAGTATGTTATTAAATTATACAAAAACCTTATTAATATTTATGATATCATACATGATTCATTTATGACTTTATATTACCCATTTAATAATAATTTCCATGTTAAATTAAAGTTTTGGGTAATAATAGCTTTCTTTATCGTATGTGTTTTAACTTGTTACTCTTGATTGTATCACTTAGATAAATATTTAAATACTTATAGAATATAAAACATGATTTATATATCATATATATTTAGAATATAAATATGTATAATAGACATATATATGAAATGGAAAACCCCGTTTATGGATACGGTAGTTCGTACGTACGCATAAACGTTGTTTCCATTTTCCTATCGTATTGAACAGAACTAAGTGAATCAAGATATATGTAAGTACATATATATATATATATATATATATATATCTAGTAGCATTATTATTTCATACTTATTAGTAATATATATTTTTATAATCGTTGATGAATGGTGAACGTGGAAATGAATTTCATCGCGTCATGGAGACGGTCATCTGTACGTACGCATGAGCGACAATATAATTTTCTTAAAGGTGTGGAATTGGATGGTATATTAATTTTACAAAGACATAAACATTTTATTTTCATTATTTATAAACATATTACTCATCATTATATCCATCCAAATAACATAGTGTTGAATAACAAATTACACCACGACGTGGAGACGGTAAGTCGTATGTATGCACGCATGGTGACATTATCATTCATAAGATGGATAGAATAATGAATATAGTTGTTCCATATTTATAATAACATCACAGTATATATATGATACTGGAGTTATTATTTTATAATGTAAACAACAAAGAAAGAGTAAGTGGAAGAATAAGAGAACTTGAAAGAGGGTGGTGAAATCATTACCTCTTCTTCGGGTTCTTCCTTTTGATTTGATCAAAAGGGATCCTTAAGATGGCTTTATGACTAAATTAAGGAATCTAGAATGAAGTTAGTGAAGTTTATAGGATATTTGGGCAGGTTTTGGCCGATCCAAAAGGCTTTGGAGGTGGGAATTTGAGAGAATGTGAAGTGCTCTTTTATAAGAGGGGTGAGGGGAACCTTTGGAAAAACTTAAAATATTATTTTATAATAAATTCATATTCGGTTTATAATGGCTCCAAAGTGACTTATTTTGAGATTAGGGTGGGGATTGGTCTAAATCCTCTCAGACAATAGGTTTTAGAAAAGTTTAGGTTACCATTTTAACCTTATCATTTAGATTTAACTCCAAGTTAAATAACTTTACTTTTATTGTGTCTTCTTGTATTCTTACATTATATGGTTAATAAACTTACTATATACTACCAATAAAACCAAAATTGGTTTATTAATGTCATATATATTATTATATAAGTATTTTGGGATAAACTTATATTTTTAGGACCATTATAACAATTAATAATATAATATTTATTTTAAAAACTATTTTATGTCAACTTTGACACTATTTGGTATTTGTTTTTTGTTAAAATAATAAAAGAATGATTACTTAAAAAAATACATTTAATTAATCCTAACATGTCATATTCACCTATTAAATTCGTTTATGTCATAAAAACTTTGAAATTATATTTATTTTAATATTTATAATACCATTTATTTGATTCTTTCATTAATAAGGTAATTACTGCATCATCATTGTGTCATTAATAAATTTAATTATTTAATCTCTAAAAATTATAAATAAAATACCATTATGTAGAAAATCTTTTTATATTTCTAATTAATATTTATAGTCGAATTTATCATATGTATAACCCTATATTAAAAATAGTTTATTTTTTAAACTTTGATTTTAACTCTTTTAACTCTTCTTTAAATAAAATAATAATAAATGTATTATTCTAATCCAAGTGGACCTAAAGGTTCATATTTTATTCCTAAGGTTATTTTTTGTCTAATTAAACTTATCCAACAGAATTAGAACATGTTTTAGGGTAATAATAATATCATTTTTACCCTTAATTACCCTATTTACTTTTAACCGTGGTAAATAAAAGTAAAAAGTTACTATTCACCAAAAATTATTTGTATCTTATTGAACCACATTTTACTTACTGATATCAACTGTGTCTCTTAGATTTTTGAAATTCCATTCACATAAGTGGTAAAATTAAGTTTTATGTGAAGTCATAATTTCTCCTAGGAGGTGGGTAAAAGACGGTGAAAAGTTCTATAAAAAATTTTTATATATATACAATTATTATAAATTGACTCCAATGAATTAAATTGAACTTATATAGGTATTATGTATCTATTTTGACCTAAAATAATTTAAATAAATTAAATAATTATTTAAGTAAAAATTTGCTTTTAAACGATAACTCGGTGTTTTTTCACTATTCATCAAAAATTGAACGTTTTCAAAAAAATACCAAATATTCACCTAAGGATAATTTCGATATTCCAAATCCAAAAATGAAGTCTATTTTACCAAATTAAAAACATAGAAGTTTCATTTATTAATTTAAAATTAATTCCCGTTGTCAAAACCAAAAAGGCGTATTTTTGAGAAACAATGTCTATCAAAAGATTGACACTTGTTTATATCCAATCTCAAAGTGAAATTACTTAAAATGTCCATCATTGGATTAAATGATAAAAATATAATATATTTATACTTAAAAACAATTAAAATTTATAATTTAATACTATAAATTATTTTGATTAAAAAAGTTGTTTTCAGTTAAAATATATTATTTTCACTATGCACCCAAATATGAAAGTTATCAGAAAAACACCAAAAATTTATTGAAACTAAATTCTTATGTCCCGATTATAAAGAAGAATTTTATTTTGTCAAATTGAATATATAAAAGTTTCAAATGTTGGATTTAAAAAGGGTTCATCATTAAAAGGCGGTAAAAGTGCATTTTTTGAAAAATACTTCTTTTATCTGAAAAAAAATGAATTAGTTCTTACATTATGTCTAAGAAACTCATAATATGGATTCTAAAATTATAAGGATTATATATAGTTCAAAATTCAGTAAATACTATTCATAACCTCTTTTGAACGGCTATTTTGGTAAGTTGTGGTGCACTTGAACTCGGTGTTGCGTGTAGTGCAAGTTATTGAATTACTTTGAAGAAATAACGTACTTTGAAATATTAGGGTGTTACATTCTTCCCTCCTTCAATAAATTGCGTCCTCACAATTTGAAATTGTTATTCAAAAATAAAAGGTTGAAAATAGAGAAATACCTTTGTGGAAAACCCACATCAGAAATTGGGTTAATAAAATTTATTCTTAATAAGAGGGAAAGGGAAATGAAAATGTTACCACCAAATTATGATCTCGTTTAGGAGAACATTGGTGGAAATTAGAGACAAATAATTATAGGGAAAACGTAAATATTTATAGAGAGTGATTGAGGTCATAAATCACAATATATTATTTAAATATATTTACATGAAAAATCCATTATCAAAACCATTTTCTATACCAAAATACATAAAAAAAGTATATGGCATTTATTTTCTTTTTCTTTTAAAAAAACATTTTGGATTCTTAAGGAAGCCAAAGATCAAATAAAACTCGTGGCGGCAGAAAGGTCGTTGTCACCGCTTACATTAAAAAACATTCCTTTTTTGTCGTTTAGTAAAACGCTTCGTAGAAAAAGATTCCCCTTGAAAAGAAAAGTCAAAGGGTTTTATACACCATATAAAAGAAAGTCATTTGGAAATCAAAGGATGCCTCAATGAAAGGAAATTGTGACGAAGTCCCTTAACTAAAGTTTAAGAATTAATTTAATCATAGAATAAGAGGGATATATATATATATACTTGACAAGTAGAGTTATATCCTTTAACTAATTCCTACCACATACTCATCTTTCACTCGAAAAGATTTAAAAAATATATATTTTATTTATCCTAATAATATAGGGTTCCAAATATAATGGATTTATAGTTCACCTATCAGACCTTTTTTAAAAAAACTATATTATGCAGTCTAGGACATCACGTAGGCCAGTGGTAGGTCATGCACCCTTGTCACCGTTCGGTTGCGGGTTCAAGTCTTACAGCCTTGCCGGATGTGACAGGTTGCTTCCCGACCTCCAGGTTGTCCTTTTTATGGCAATCTAAAAATAATCTCAAACTAGACTTATTCAAAATACTTCTATCTAAACTCACAGTCCAAAATTTATAAGTAAGGTAAATACAATGAAGATCCTTTTTTCCATGTAATAACATGTGAACACCATCTTCATGTATTATTTTAAAACTTGGTAACACCCTGAATTACCATAAAACCTTATTGATTACATTCATGATCCCTTATCCTTTATATAATACTGGATATACCCCTTCTATCCAAAAAATGTTGTAAACTCCAACAATGATGGAATATACAAATCATTAATCAGTTTCAAGGAAGTCAAGAATATCCAATATAATTTATCCAAATCAACCATCTCTTATTCCAAAATCACTACCTCATTATTAGGACCATATTAAGGATTACCTTTCCTTCAACCATGTATTTTCCAAAAAATTTATCTTACTATTAAGTCACTTTTATTAGAACCATATAATCTCAAATCCTCAATAAAATAGTACTGCAGTACAATCCTTATTTATCTCCATGATTCATATAACCAGTATATTGTTGATACAACACTCAAATGAAATAATTCTATATTAACAAAATAAGAAAACTGGTTATTCCTCTTCACCTGAGGTAGTATCATAACTTGATTATTATCCAATATCATAATTTAAGGTATACTCTGATGACTGAGACATTGATTCATGTAGTGTCCTTACTCTTTGCAGATGAATCATTGTACATTTGAAAAAAATTTATCACCCTTGAAATCATGTACTTGGTGTCCTTTTTCTCCACACTTATAACAAACACTCATTCCCTTTAAACATTTACCAAGGTGATTCTTTCCCCAGTTATCACATATGGGAAAATCCTTCTTTCCCTTATTCCATTTATCCATCTTTCTCTTTACCATCCTTTTCGTCTCTTGATTTCCTTCAAATCCATAGGACTCATAGAATTCTATACTTATCTTATTAACACATGATACTATTTCTTCATATTTTGAGAATACATGGGATACTATTTCCCTTCTAAATGTTGGCTTAATACCATGAAATATTTAATCCTTCTTACTCTTTGGATCATACATATTGCTCGAGTTCTCATTCCTTCTACTGGGTGCCATTTCTAAACAATGGCATACATTAGGCCATTTTATGAATCGCAATGAATAATTCCAAACTTGTAAAATATCTAATGTAAATTGAATAGTTTATGGATATAATCTATAATAATAAAAATGTTTTCTTTGAGGAATTATTTACTCCTAAATCCTTCAAAATGGCTTGTAATTAAAATGTGAATTATCCTAAGCATATCCCCCTGGAGTGTAGTAACCAAGAGTGCAACAAGGCCCGTTGTGGTGCACCAGTTCCCATTCAAGTCTAGCTCAAAGCGGTGTTTTTATGTTTTACCTGTAGGTACATCTGTGCCAAATCCACCTCTACCTGCTCGTATCCAGACAGGGATGTATTTCTTGGAAAACTCACAAAAACACTACATTACCAAAATTCTAGGAAGTTATTCTATATTAATTCTCAAATTCTATCTTAGGATAATGTGTTGTAACCAAAGTTTGTCTAAATCTAGTTTCCAAGGTTATTTCTAAACTTCCTCTGATACCAACTGTAATGCCCCAACCCCAGTTACCCAGAGTCAGTGCATTATTTTAATAAATTGCCATGAATACAAGGAATCAAGTCCTGAAGGACCGATCGGTTTAGCAGTCTTGGAAAATAGATTACATACATGAATGTTACATTACACTTTATAACATACAACACAACATAAATAATCCTTTATGAATTCCATTATTCCCTTAGCTTAAACCTGCATATCAATCACAATACACTTCTTGGAATCCTGGGAAAAATAAAACATATAAAGGGGTGAGCTCAAATGCTCAATAAGGGTAAGAGATACAGCAGAAGATAACATAAATATTAAGCATGGTGAATAATTTAAACCACATGCTTTTACCAATAATAAACGTGAATACTTTTATGGCAGGAATATGAGCTGAGTAAATAATTCCATAATAAAACATAATCATGGGTATTATACTAGTCGAAAGACCACATGAACCATCAATATTATTTTCATAATGAGGGAATGTATAATACCATACATTCTAAAACATTTTGTCAAGGCCTCAACCAAGACGTCTAAAAATGATTAAGGCCTCGTCCAAAACCATATATAAAATTGGGAAAGGGCCTCGGCCAATTCCACATTTAGTTGTCTCATGAGACCTACCGATTCATCGAGGAGCTATAGCAGGGTCCACCCGTCACTTACTAAGTCCAATACATTCCCTTATATAAAAAGGTTGAAATATAACATAAACATTCATATTAAAACTAGCATACAAAATGTCAATACATTAACCATAAACCATGAATGGTATAAAAGTAGAACATCCACAGTCAATCATATCATAACTCATTCAATACAATATGGAAGATTGTATTATAATAAATCAACCTCAATCAAAAATAATATCCAATAAAGGATGCAGACATAGTTGAAAATGATGAGAAAAACTTTTTGAGAGAAATCACTACTACAAAAACGGCCTATATCAGTGCTAAAAAAGGGCTTTAACAGTGCTAAAAAAGCGTTGTAAAGCTCAGCGCTAATATAGGGGGGTCCCTTTTATCAGCGCTCCGAAAAGTGCTGATAAAGGTCAAAAAAATTAAAAAATAAATAAATATAATACGGAGGGAGTGGTTTTATCAGCGCTTCACACCCCCTTTATCAGCGCTAGGAGGTCTCCCGCGTGCTGCCCTTCCCGCGCATCCTCATACGCGCGCACCCCCTTCGCTTGCACCCAAACTCGAACCCGGGACCTCCCCCCTTTCGAAGCTGCACCTTTACCACTATGCCATTTCATTTTTTTCTCTATTTAGTGATATATCTGTATATATATAGTTATATTTATTCATATATTGATTCATATATTAATATAGATTCATATTAATATAAATATATTTATTCATATATTAGTATATATATATTAATTCGTATATTAATATATTTATATATATATTTTTAGTTATAATTTTTTATATGTATATTTATTTGTATATTAATATATACATATAAGATTAGTTTTAAATACATTTACAAAAAAAATATGTTTTTTATGTGTGTTTATAAATAAATAAATACATGCATACATACATAGATATATACAACACACATACATATATATATACAACACACAGACACACACACACACAAACACATTTATATTTACGAATAAATACATATATATGTGTATTTGAAAAGCCATATAATGTACATATAAGATTAGTTTTAAATGCATTTATAAAAAAAATATGTTTTTGATGTGTGTTTATAAGTAAGTAAATAAATAAATACATATATACATATATAAAACACACAGACACACACATAGACACCCACACACATAGAAACATATATATTTACGAATAAATACATATATATGTGTATTTAAAAAGCCATAAAATGTTAAAATGAGCATAAATTATAATCTAGAATTCCGTTTCAACGCCACAACCAGTCAAGTGGAAGAAAATGAAACAATCTTCGATATAATATGTGGTACAGGCCTAACGGACATCCAGATCAAAAGATATACTTGTTTGAATGTTAAAAAATCGAGGTATCCCAACTAAAAACTCAGTTTTGGAGGCCTTATGGGCCTTTTTTGTGCTCGAAAAAAGTGACAGAGGCTTTTCCTCAGTCACTAGCATGTAGAGCTCATCGCAGGCTTCGATTTGATATGCTAAAAAGCTCAAACAGACACCCGGATCAAAAGTTATGTCTGTTTGAAATTTGAGTTACATTTTCAACATATTTTAGATCTTTTATTAATTGTTTTGATTTTTCGTGTCCTCAAACTATTATTAAATAATTTTAAATCGATAATAATTAGAAAATTATTGATTAATAATATTTTTTTAAAATACTTTGAATCCATTTTCACTAAATTTATTATATATTAAATGTAATAGTCTATTTATATATATCTATAACATATTTAAAAAATATATATTGTATTTATATCAATATAAATATACTTATATAACAAAATATTATTTTTCATGAAAAAATATTTTTTTTTGAAACTCAACATTTATTAGCGCTCTGAAAAAGCGCTGATAAATCCCCCTTTTATCAGCGCTACTAAAAGAAGTGTTGATAAAGGAGTCCCCTTTATCAGTGCTTTTTTTGAGCGTTGATAAAGGGGTAGCGCTTCCCTTGCCAATTTTTGGTGTAGTGAATATCCTTTTTGTAAAATCATTTAAAAGTCACACATTTATAAAGGAAGTAATTCAAAAGAGATTTTTGAATCAAAGTGTCCCATACCACTTTGAAAGTTTTGAAAAGAATTATCATTTCAAAACATTTATGTTCATATAAATAAATCCTTAAAATCATTTTGAAAACATGGACATTAATTAAAAAGATTTAGAAAGATAAATATTTAAAACATTTAAAATTCTGATCTTGATAAATATTACCTTTCCAAAATCCTTAAAATATTCATTTTGAAATCATTTTTATGATAAATGGATATGGATGATAAAAATTTCTCGGTAAATACTTACACATAAATAATCAAGGATAATAATGAGATTGAGGAATTAACCCTTACCTTGAGCATTCCTTTAGTTGAGGGTACATTTAACCTTCTGTATGAAGATCCTAGTATGTTATTAAATTATACCAGAATCATATTAATATTTATGATATCATAAATGATTCATTTATGACTTTATACTACCCATTTAATAATAATTTCCATGTTAAATTAACATTTTGGGTAATAATCGATTTCTTTATCGTACGTGTTTTAACTTGTTACTCTTGATTGTATCACTTAGATCAAGATTTAAATACTTCCAGAATATAAAACATGATTTATATATCATATATATTTAGAATTTAAATATGTATAATAGACATATATGTGAAATGAAAAACATCGTTTATGGAGACGGTAGTCTGTATGTAAGCATAAACATTTTCTTCGTTTTCCTATTGTATTGAACAGAACTAAGTGAATCAAGATATATGTAAGTACATATATATATATATATATATATATATCTTGTATCATTATTATTTCATACTTATTAGTAATATATATTTTTATAATCATCAATGAATGGTGAACGTGGAAATGAATTTCATCGAGTCGTGGAGACGGTAATCCGTATGTACTCACGAGCGATAATATCAGTTCCTTAAAGTTGTGGAATTGGATGGTATATTAATTTTACAGAGACATTAGCATATTATTTTCATTATTTATATACATATTAATCATCATTATATCCATCCAAATAACATAGTGTTGAATAACAAATTACACCACGGTATGGAGACGGTAAGTCGTACGTACTCACGCATAATGACATTATCATTCATAAGATGGATAGAATAATGAATATATTTGTTCCATATTTATAATAACATCATAGTATATATAATATACTGGAGTTATTATTTTATAATGGAAACAACAAAGAAAGAGTAAGTGGAAGAATAAGAGAACTTGAAAGAGGGTAGTGAAATCATTACCTCTTCTTCAGGTTCTTCCTTTTGATTTGATCAAAAGGGGTCCTTAAGTTGGATTTCTGACTAAAGGAAGGCCTCTAGGGTGAATTGAGGGAAGTTGATATGATATTTGGGCAGGTTTTGGCCGATACAAAAGGCTTTGGAGGTGTGAATTTGATAGAAGGGTAAGTGCCCTTTTATAAGAGAGGTGAGCGGCACCTTTGTAAAAACTTAAAATATTATTTTATAATAAATTCATATTCCATTTATAATGGCTCCAAAGTGACTTATTTAGAGGCTAGGGTTGGTATGGGTATAAATCATCTCAAACAATAGGTTTTAGATAAGTTTAGGTTACCATTTTAACCTTATCATTTAGATTTAACTCTAAGTTAAATAATTTAACTTTTACCGTGTCTTCTTGTATTCTTACACTAAATGGTTAATAAACAAACTATATACTACCAATAGAACCCCATTGGTTCATTAATGTCATATATAGTATTATATAAGTCTTTTTTCCAAACCTTGGATTTTTAGGACCATTATATCAATTAATAATATAATATTTTTTTTAAAAACTATTTTATGTCAACTTTGACACTATTTGGTATTTGTTTTTTGTTAAAATAATAACAGCATGATTACTTCAAAAAAATACATTCAATCAATCCTAACATGTCATATTCACCTAGAAAATTCGTTGATGTCATAAAAACTTTGAAATTATATTTATTTTAATATTTATAATACCATTTATTTGATTCTTTCATTAATAAGGTAATTACTGCATCATCATTGTGTCATTAATAAATTTAATTATTTAATCTCTAAAAATTATAGATAAAATACCATTATGTATGAAATATTTTTATATTTCTAATGAATATTTATAGTCAAATTTATCTTATGTATAACTCTATATTAAAAATAGTTTACTTATTAAACTTTGATTTTAACTCTTTTAACTCTTCTTTAAATAAAATAATAATAAATGTCTTAATCTAATCCAAGTGGACCTAAAGGGTCATATTTTATTCCTAAGGTTTTTTTGGTAGAATTAAACTAATCCAATAAAATTAGGACATGTGCTATGGTAATAATAATATCATTTTTACCTTTAATTACCCTATTTATTTTTTAATCGTGGTAAATAAAAGTAAAAAGTTACTATTCACCAAAAATTATTTTTATCTTATTGAACCAAATTTTACTTACTGATATCAACCGTGTCTCTCAGATTTTCGAAATTCCACTCACAAAAGCGGTAAAATTAAATTTTATGTGAATTCGTAATTTCTCATAGGAGGAGGGTAAAAGACGGTGAAAAGTTCTATAAAACATTATATATATAAAATTATTATAAATTGACTCCAATAAATTAAATTAAACTTATATAGGTATTATGTATATATTTTGACCTAAAATAAATTTAAATAAATTAAATAATTATTTAAATAAAAATTCGGTTTTAAACGATAACTCAGTATTTTTCACTATTCATCAAAAATTGAACATTTTCAGAAAAATACCAAAAATTTACCCTAGAATAATTTCGATATTTTGAATACAAAAATGAAGTCCATTTTACCAAATTCAAAACATAGAAGTTGAATTTATAAATTTAAAATTAATTCTCGTTGTCAAAACCAAAAGGTGTGTTTTTAAGAAACAATATCTATCAAAAGATTGACACTCGTTTATGTCCAATCTCAAAGTGAAATTACTTAAGATGACCATCATTGGATTAAATGGTAAAAATATAATCTATTTATACTTCCAAACCATTAAAATGTATAATTTAACACTATAAATTTTTTTGATTAAAAAAGTTTCTTTTAGTTAAAATATAGTATTTTTCACTATTCACCAAAATATGAAAGTTATCAGCAAAACACCAAAATTTTATTGAAACTAAATTCTTATGTCCCGATTCTAAAGAAGAAGTTTATTTTTTCAAAATGAATATATAAAAGTTTCAAATATTGGATTTAAAAGGGTTCACCATTAAAAGGAGGTAAAAGTGCATTTTTTGAAAAATACTTCTTTTATCTGAAAAAAATGAATTAGTTCTTACATTATGTCTAAGAAACTCATAATATGGATTCCAAAATTATAAGGATTATATATAGTTCAAAATTTAGTTAATACTATTCATAACCGCTTTTGAACAGCTAGTTTGGTAAGTTGTGGTGCACTTGAACTCGGTGTTGCGTGTAGTGCAAGTTATTGAATTACTTTGAAGAAATAACGTACTTTGAAATCTTGGGGTGTTACAAAGGTTATTGTGAAGAAGTGACAGAGGAGGTTCCCTTTTATAATTGAGGTGAGGGGCACTTTTGGAATTTCATTAAAATATTAAAATATATTAACTCTATTCTAGAGGAAAATGTTCCAAATGTCCAATAAATGTACATGGGATGAAATTTTAAACCATATATTATCCCATATGATCTTATTTAATATTTTTATAATTTTTAGATAATTTATTAAAATATTATATTCATGAAATATCATTATTTTCAAATTTAATACCACTCATTATTATGACTTTAAAAACATCAAAAAATAATTCAAATTTTAAAAAAATATTTTATAATATCTTATAAATTTCATAGTCTTCTAGAGAATTCATGTAACAGCTTAATTATCTCAAATTATATTTATTTTAATATTTTTAATACCATTTATTTTATTTTTCCATAAATTTAATAATTATTGCATCATCATTGTATACGAAATTAAGGTATTTTTTTATTCCCTAAAAATTAAAAATAAATTTCCAGTATGAATATAAATTTCCTAGATTTAAAATGACTATTTATAGTTGAACATATATTTGGTAAAATTATATACTAAAAATTTTATACTTTTTAAAAACCATAGTGTGAATAGTTTGACTTTCTATTAAATAAATTACTATAAGGGACTTAATGTCAACCATGTGGCTCCAAAGGGTCATAAATTCAACCCATGGATGATTTTGGTCGAAACTTACTCATCTAATAAAATTTATTCAAATTTGGGTCATTTAATGGTTCTTATAATTTTAATTAAAATCATTTTATTGATTTTTCTTCTGCTTTCACAAGTACTGCGTTAGCGTTGCATAATCATTAAAGTTGATTATATCATGAATAAAAATTTAAAAAAATAATACCATAAAAATAAATTATTCAGTCTCAAGATAATTATTTATATTCATTCATTATGTATATTTACTCATATTCATGTCAATAAAAATTATTTAATTTTTTGATTTAACTTTTCTAGCCTTGTCCAAGCATTGCACAACAATTTGGATAAGATTCATGTTATATAAGTCAAAAATTCTAAAATATCAGTAAAAATCATAATTTATGAATTATATTTAAAATTAAAGTCATGAGAAGACTTGTTACCTCTAAATTAGTATCTATAAGATGCCAAATTTGACTTTTTGAATGTTCCACAGGCACTGCATCATCACTGAAAATGATTTTTATATTTATCATAAAATATTTTATAATTTATATGTTATGGATTATTTTTGTATTATATCGGCATTATATTATCATACATTATTCTTTAAATAAGTTTAATAAATTTTTATATCATATTTATGTTTGGACAATATCACAAAAGATATTGTATTCCATGAAAAACACACTTTTTTCTATTCACAAAAAAAAATTAACTTTTTGGGAAAATTATTAAAATGACACCATTTACTAATTTTTATATTATGATGTCAAATTTTAATTTCATTTTATCAAATACATTTTTTTAAATTAATTATATTTAATTTCCCATATAAAGGAATAAAAATCATTTTCTGGTAAAAACTTATATTTGAAGAATAAAATAACTTTACTAAAAAATTATGTGTTTATTTCTTAAAAATTAATAAATAAATTTGTATTGAATATGAAATTCATATATATTTCATAATATAGTAATTCCTATTCACACCTTCCAAGTTAATATCTAGGTTATAACTCTCATGTTAAAATAATAATATTTAATATTATATAATGGTTTTAAATTTGGTGTTGCATGCACCACAAGCTATTGAAGTGATTAAATTTATTTAAAAAGAAACATACTGTAAAATATTGTGTTGTTTCATTAGTGATATTTTAGTCACTTATATTAAAAGTATTATTAATGAGGATATCAGTCTCCATATCAACTCTCAATTTCATGATTTTAATAATTATTCAGTGACTGACATATAGAATTCCTTTCTCAGAGCATCTCCCATAGATGATGAGATTAAAACTTCCTTATTATCACTTAATGTGTAAAACATGTCAGGTCATGATAGATTCACTAATAAGTGTTCACTTTGGGTCATCTTTCAAAAAAATGTGATTCAATTTTTCAAAGAGACCATTGGAATGGGTTACCTTCCACCTAGTTTCAATGCTCAATTTATAAATATCATATAGAAAGTGGGCCATGTATTAGATGTTAAAGATTTTAGACCCATTTTCATTGTAAATAATTTTCCAAATATTTTTTGTAAAATTATTACTATTATAATTGGGTATATTAATTTTGTAATTGTCTTGCCAAACTAGTTTAGTTTTATCCTAGGAAGGAAAATTTGGGATTGTTCATACACTACCTCGGAGGTTGTTAACATCCTCTATAGGAATTAAAAGCATGGAAATATTTCTCTTAAATTAGACATCTAAAAGAAATTTTATGCTCTAAATTGGATTCTCATTTTTAGGGTTCTCTATAAGTATGGATTCACTCATAAACTTATATATTTTATTCATTATTAAAGATATCCAAGTTATCTATTTTTTTCAATGGCTCACATAAAGGGTTTCCAATTTTTCTAGAGGTGTAAGATAATGTGACCTCTTATCAGACCTCCTCTTTGTCTTGGTTTAGAACTACCTAATCCAATTTATTCTTTATGTAATTAAAATAAATGAACTCACCCCCATCAAGGTTACTAGGAACCTTTGGGTCCCTTCCTATTTTCTTAAAGATGATGAAATCCTACTTTTTAGTGAGTCTAATAATGAATACTTGGATTTCATTATGATCAATTTCTCTCATTGTGAACAGGTGTCTTGAGAGGTTATATCTTAGAGTAAATATTTGGTTATTTTTTGGGAAAGGCCCCTCTAATTCTAAGGAAATATATATCTTGAATTGTTTACATATAAATCTGTTAGGCCTAGTGTTGTATTTATTATCAATGATGTGTCAATGTGTATTTAGTGAGCTGATGGTATGAAGTGTATAATGAACAAACCTGAGTTTTCATCCAAACCAGTGCCTGAACTATCCTGTCACATACCCCCAAGGAGTGTCCCTGATCCCCTTGGGTAGATGATAATCATCAATGGTATTTGACATAACCATTGGGGATAAATTCACCCTTAATAATCTAAAAAACACAACATCCAAACAAGGAATAACATAAAAGAGTAGACACATACCCAAAAAAGGCATCTCAAATAAATAAAAATACAATATAGAGTTGAAAACTACAATAGAAACTGAAATAATAATAAGAAAAACAAAACCCAAAAGGTCTAAACCAACTTGATCCAACCGGTCGTACAAGACAAAGGTCCGACCAATATCTCCATGTGATACTAAAGTCACCACCATGATCCTAACACCAAATGTTTCCTAGAGCATTTGGCACCAGATCCAACCTGAATCTGATACCCTAAGGGACCTGTACCAGACATGAAGACTACATACCCACTAACGTGAGTATGTAGGATGTGATCTAAATCCATTAAGATTACACCATGAGTCCATTTCACTTATTTTATTTAAGAAACCAATTATTCTAGTTTTAAAAAAAAGTGTGGAAAATAGGTTTTCATTTTAACTTTAAAAACATTGGAGAAAAACAAGTCTAAAACATGAACTTCCTCAAATATCCCCTTTATAAAACCATTTCAAAAAATTATTTCTATTTCAAAAAAATCAAATTCCAAGGGAAACCAAAACTTTATCTCAAACACTACACTGTTGAAAATAAACCCACACAAGGTTTCAAATATTTTAAAGTACTCTTTTTAAACCAATAATTCCATTATAAAACCATTTAACCATTTTTTAATTTTAAAGATTACATATACCCAACTCAAAGAACGAAATGAAACAAGGGAAACAATGATATCAACATGACCAAAAAAGGGTTATAAATAATTCCATTAAACAGATGGAATAAAACTAGTCAACAACATGACAAAGACATAAATTATCACACATGATACAAGTACATAAAATAATTAAACTACACATTCCAATATATAAATTAAATAGTAAAAACATAGATACATAGCTTTAGGAAACACCACAAGAACTAATGGGACTACACAAGACACACAAACATGGACCTAGAAGTTGGCAGGGTAACAATCACACATTTATCCACTGAATCTCTATAAATAATCTCCTTGGTAATGAACCCAAAATCTTGGTGTTATGTATAACTAAGGGGGTCTAACTAGTTAAAAACCACTACAAGTAAATCAATGTCCCACTACTTCCCACTAAGTAACCTCAGTCTCCTCATGGATTAATAACAGAGGTGCTCCATGAACAATAACATCATCACATGAAAATAACAATACCTTATGGATAATACCACAATAAAATCCTTACCACCTCCTTTAATACCCTTAAAGTGAGTCCCAACACACAATAACAACATGAATCACATAACCAAGCATCCATCACATGGATAAGAACAACATCAATAAAAGCACAGGGGGATCAACAAGGGAATAATAAAAAATCAACACATGACAAGGTTCCAACCAGGACTTCACTTTTATACATATAATATATACATATGTAAATTCCTTTTTGAAAACAACTTGTGATGCAAACACAATTCTAGAAGAAAACATATTCATAAACAAGTACAACAACCCAATTCAATGAAACCCTATTTCACTTCATAACACCAATCTACCCCTTCAAAACATGAAATCCCTCTTTTAACACCAAAGTAAACCCACTTTAGAAGCATAATTTTTTATTAAAACACCAAAAACAAGTGCATTTATTCAATAAAACCAACCTTCACATTTTATCAAACATAGAGAGTGCATAAAATACCATTTCATATGGAGATACCATTTCAAGAATGAAATTCCACCCATTTTCCACATGAAAATCAATCAAAGTTAATGGGAGATTTATCAAAAAAACGCTAGATATTACAAACCATAATTATTTAGGCCAAACATGAATTTGGAAAACCCAAAAAAATAATGGAACTTTCAAATAGAAGCAAATGAAATGGAAACACATGCCTCAAGTGTCAGAACCATGTCGCATTCGACAAAATCCACCTGAAAGGGACTCCTACTATGTATCATAACCACTGAAAACTAAAATCCTTAAATACTAGAAAAAATAACCAATAAATTCATCCAAACAATACCAATAGGGTTAGAGGGATTGAATACAAATATGGAAACCAATAGAAATAGAAAATTGGTGATTATACCTCTTCATCCATATGAATAACCACTAAGGATACACTCCAAAATCACTTGGAGAAGCTTGGAAGGAGAGGAGGATGGATTGTATAGTTTCCATAATCGAGTGGGTAGAATGGTTTGTCTTGGGTTGGAAGCCCTGATTAAAAAAAGGTAAAAGAAAAAAACATCCCCATTCTAGGAAAGCCACATGACTACCCCACACAATTTTGCAAACTGTGGAAAAACCATTCTGATCACCTCAGTTAATAGGTGAATGGTGTTCAAAATTAGGCCACATGGTTACATAACCATGCACCCTAACTATGATCTACCAACATACCCACTAAATTGGGTGCATGATTTCCCCTAGAGAGCCCACACTGTTCACAAAATGTGCACCATAAACATGCACCCATATAAAAGATTCCAAAACTCTATGTTTCGATTCCAAACACCCCCAAATTCAAGTGAAAAATCAACCACAATATTACTACCAAAAAATTGAAACCTTGGGGTGTCATAAAGTGGTGATTCTTGTAGAATTTTTATGGATTTATTTTATTTAATTGGATGTCGTGATTGGAAAATTCTCCTTATAATTGTGATGATTATTGAAGTTGATATTAAATGGAAAATACATGTACTAAGGAATCTGATTAAGTGCACATTGTTACAAAAAGTTGAATAAGTCCTTAAAAATATGTATTTTCAAGAGGATTTAAATAATACCATGAAAAAATATATTTATATTTTACATGAAGAATTATTAGAGAAGAATTTTGAGTAATATTTTTCTTGGTTTATGAGAATATTGGTTAACTGTTTTTATTAGAAGTATTATATTAAAAATGAGGGGAAACTATACAAGCCCCTAGCTAGATCAACTGAGGCATTTGTGGGATCTGATATCAACCACATGCAAGGGAGTTTTCCAGGACAACCTACATAATAGTGGGAGAATGAGTAGGCCACATAAGGCTCATAGGAGTACGTGCTCAGGTGAGAGCACATGGGAGTGGGTAGGTGGGCCAGTGCGTGGAGGTATGGCCCATGAAGCCCAAGTTGTGTGTAGTGTTTTGGGTGTTGAACCCCATTGTTTTCTTAAGTAGTGAGAAGCATAAATTGTCTTATATTAAAGATCTCAATTGAATTGAGAACCAATGTGGTATAGTGTCTTTATACATACAATTCAACCATTTAAAAATATATGGATAGAATAAGCGTTTTCTAATTGGGTTGATCTAGACCATCCGATCAGCATCACAACTCTATCCTATACCTTGAGCCTTTAACTAGAGGAATCTACATGTGATGGAAGTCTAGTGTTCTAGATTACATGGATGAATCTATAAGGATCAAAGATGAAGTCACCATGATTATTCTAAGGTAATTATTTTGAGACAATGAGACTTTGAACCTCCGTGAATCTAATCTCCTCCTTGCATGCATACAAATATTCGAAGAATATTATTTGGCTGAATGAAAATGACATTATAGTTTTCCATTTGGATATTTATATGTGTTTGAGATTTAAAAAATTGTGGAGAATTATATCATCATTGCATTCACATGAGGAAAAATCCAACATTACTAAGACACCAGTTTTTTTAGAATAAGATAATTTGAGAAACATGTGATGTTTGGGTGTTTATAAAATATATGACACAACTTAAATCTCATATCCTTTAAATGGAATAAATATTGGATCTTAGGTGGTACAAGTCAGCAGTGGAACTTGCCTATAAAAGTAATAGTACCAAGTCGAGGAACATTGTTGCAATATTAAGAGAGATCTTATTTTTTATGAAAAAAATAGAGCACCTTGAACTTCTATTTCATGAATATAATACACAAATCTTACTATTGTGTAAATAATAGTAAGTTTTGGGACTTTTACTTGTGTTTATCACACTCAAAGAGCTTCATAAAGAACTGGTTCCACAAATCTCTTTGGGTTTGTGTAAACTCTTTAAGACATCGTGAGAAATGTTATACCAACACAATTTTATGTAAAGGAGAAAGGAAGGAGATAACCCATGTACTTGAGATCATCATTTTCACAAAGAATAAATTTCATGTAGAAGAATAGTGACATTCCCATCCATACTATTTTCATGAAGGATTTGATTTTACATGGCCATGTACATAGTTACGCGAAGAAGATAGTGAATGTTGCATGCTTTTACGCATACACATGTGAAACTCTTAAGTAAACATCCAAAATAGAATATTGAATAAAATAACATAAAATAATGAGGTCATAAATAATATTTTCTAGGGTTTAATTTTGATAATTATAAAATAAAGTGAATTTATATTGTTCAAGTATAATTATTTTATAAAATAATATTAAAGATTTGGTATGAACCACTTGCACATGATTGAGTGAGGTTGGGACTTTAATCAGAAGGGATAAAAACCTGAACATTATTAAACTGAGGCAAATAATTAAATACAGGTGATCATAATTATTGAGCAAGACTGATAGACTCAATCAGTAGTTGTTAAAGGTACTTGAAGTGTACACTAGTAATTGTGAATTAGCAAGATCATAGAGGAAGATCAAAAGATCATATTTTATCACATAAATACTTGAATAAAGGTAAAATAATTTCAGTTAGATCTATAAGTAGGATAATTCTCTCATTTGGAGATGGTAGCAGAGGAAGTCTTTTAGCTGGATCTAGAAGTAGAATAAGTCTCTCAGTTGGAGCTGGGAATAGGAGAAGACTATTGGGGGGTATAACCAACCAAGGAAGAATAGTTAGAATGTGGGGGGTATAAACAAAATCAACTAGATTATTTATTACTAGGGAGTATAACTATTTTCTACCTAAAAATTTTTAATGTACAAAAACATTATAGTGGAGAATATTTTTTGGGGGTATAACCAACATGGTAAAGAGTAGGTATTTATACTAAACATTGTAAAAGTTGTTTGTTATGCTCTATATTATAATTTATGCATACAATGTGAGACTTTGAGAATAAATAAGTGTATCAAGAACATTAAAAAGTTTATGTGTTGAATTAAAAAGTAAAATAATTCATAAAATGTGTGTACCACTAATTCATCGCCCTCCTCGTGGCTCCTAATCCAATCTAGGGCTCTAAAAGTGGTATCAAAGCATAGTTTTCTTCTAAAGATCCAAATGAGTTCTTAGGAATTGAATAATTCAGAAAATGAGTGAACTAACTCATGTGGATATTTTTATTAAGACTATAAATAATATAAAGAAAAGACAAGAAAGGAAGCTAAAGAAGAATCTTACAGTAATGGAATAGACACCACAAAATGAAGTTAATCAAAGTGGTGTATATTGTAATAATTCTTTTGATTATGATTATTATAATGAATAATTCTCAATATATGATGAAGATGGTTCACTTAGTGATCTTTTTCTTTAATTCAAATAATATCTAAATAAAGTTCTTAAATAATTTTTAAATTTTATTGTTAGAGGTTTCATGGGACTTCTTTATGATAAATCATATCCAGAAGAAGTTGGATAAATGGACGATGTACTAAGTAATAATTTCAAAAAAGTTCATCACTCTCACAAACCTACTAGAATAAATGGATAAATCCATTCTTAACACTAAATAAGAATTTCAAAGGTATTCTTGGGATAAAGTTGTTTTTAATATAGTTTTGTGGAATCTTTCCATGCACATGAAAAATTTCACATAGTTTCTATGGTTTCCAAAGCTACTTAACTAGAGGATAATGTAAATAAGGTCCAGGATTTTAATAATACTTTAAAATAATTAAGAAATTTTAATGAAGAAAAAATTAAGAAATTGAAGGAGGTTTGGGAATATAAGATGAGAATTTCTGAGGATGAGAATAATTTCATCAACATGAAGTGTTTAAATCAATATGTAAGATTGAAAAATGAGGAATCATTATAATCTAAAACTTCCCATACTATTGGAAAAATATATGTCACCATACAAGTTTTCATTAAGGATCCTGAATCCAATAAAATCATGAGATCATCCTCTAATAAAATAGAAACATCCTCTAAGAATAAGGTAACCCATAACCCATAAACTATCTTATATACTAATATTGTTTCAATTGTTGGTACAGATTTCAAACCAAATATTGGAAAAATATAGATAGAAAAAAATATGAATCAGCCCACAAAATAAATGGTGGATGAGAAAATATGTATGAATATCTATTCCCCAAGATGTTTCCAAAATATTGGTGGTTCCACTCAAAAATAGAAATTATTATAGTCTATGAAATCTTGATAAACTAAAATAAAAAAGAAGATAAAGAGATTCATAATCTATTTTTTGTGTTGTTGGTAGTTGGGGCTAAAGACATTAGACTTTTGTTATAACAATACAATTCATGAAAATAATATAAGTCATGCATTTAGGGGATAAAATCTAAAAATAATATAATTAAATAAGAATTTACCAAGTCAACTAAGTTTAAAGGTGAATCTTCAAATGTAGGTGAAATAAAGGGTTTAAATAGGTAAGCTAGATTTTCAGTAAATCTATCTTAAAGTAAAACTATTATTTCTAATATAATAAGTCACAAACATAAATCTAAACCTAGTTTTATCAAGAAGAAAAGTGAGATATCCTCTCATACATCAAAGGGAGAAATAAATATTTTAATAAAATCACTTCCTCCTAGGAAAAAGAAGGCTCACTTTAAATAAGTACAACAACAACAGGCTCCTGGATAGAATTCATATCAAGGTGGAATATTTAATTATAGTGGGTTTCTCTGGTGTTATAAAATATATGGGCATAAAGCCTAATATTTCTGGTATAACATTTTATTTCCATAAAATAGGCATGAATCAAGGGGAATTCAAGTTGAATATAAGAGAAAAAAATTCATAGAAAAAATGGTGTAACCAAAAAATACATTCAAGATTCCATTTTAGAATAGATATGAATTATTAGAATAATTTTTTGGTAAATATAAGTATAAGGGTCACACAATTTATAAATGCATGAAAAGACTTCAAAGGTATATTCCCTATGTTTTTAAAGGGAAAATACTTAAACAAAAAAATAATGGTAAGTAATGTGAAGATTCTATGAAGATATAGAATGTCAAGAAATAATTCCTAGTCATTTGGATAAATCAACTAAGATTATATAAGCAATTAGAGAAATATAATAAACCTTATAAATATAAAATAAATAATGTGGATATATAAATTGTTATTGGGAGAAAATAATGGACCAAGTCGAGAGGCATCTCTCAGACTGAAAGTTACACCTAAAGAATTATTCCCTATTATTTTATATGTTTTTCAACTAACATATAGAGAATTGAAGGACATGTTTGAGTATATCACATCTGGAAAACATTAAGAGATTATAACTCATGGAGTCTGCTAACTTTAATGTAATGGAAGAAAATGGTTCATCCCTTAAGTGGGACCCACCTTAAGAAGAATTTACTATTTTACTAAATTCCAGTGAATCTAAAAATTATGGATTGATTTCAAACCTAAAGGTTAAGGTATTTTAATCATAATTTCATCCCTAGTTCTTAATTTTATTAATCATATCATATAATATGGATTTCTTGGTTGATGAAAATAATAAAAAAGGGGTATTTATTCTTGTTCACCTAAACTTTCTGATATGTTTGTTAAAGTGTGTGTATGATTTAGAATTGTATTGATA
This sequence comes from Viscum album, assembly GCA_963277665.1. Classification (NCBI taxonomy): domain Eukaryota; kingdom Viridiplantae; phylum Streptophyta; class Magnoliopsida; order Santalales; family Viscaceae; genus Viscum; species Viscum album. The sequence goes on from OY728141.1 coordinate 912,696,032, forward strand.
AATTTGATTACTTACACCCCCTTAAATGATAATTGAGAATTTTTTAGCATGATTTCACATGCATGGTGATTTATGGACAACCAAGATAACCTTGGTTGTATTTATCTTATTTTCTACACTAAGTTTGCTCACATAGACTTAGATTTTATTAACTATAGGCTCTTTATTAATAGAATTATGTGATATCATACCTATCTCAAAAGTATTCAAGGAATAATATTAAAAATGATGATAACATGTTTTTAGAATAAATATGTGATGAGAAGACCCCACTTACCCTTTTCATTTTATTTCCAATATGGGGGAGAAATTTTGAGCATGCATATTGAATTTTAAATATTTGAAGAGATATTGACAATAAAATAAAAATAGTGAAATTGTTAGACCCAATCTTGCATTTGTTTTCAATTATATGAAAATATGTGTTTGATAAGTTGATGGTATGAAGTAGTGATTCTTGGATTATTATTATAGATTCACTTTATGGCATTGGATGTCATGATTAGACAATTCACCTTGAAATTTTGATGAATAATGGAGCTGATCTTAAATAGAAAATACATTTGCTGAGAAATATGATGAAGTGAACATTGTTACAACAAGTTGAAAAAGGCCTTAAAAATATGGATTTATAAGAGTATTTAAAGAAGACCATGAAAAATTATATTTATATTTTTCTTGAATAATTCTGGGAGAAGAATTTTGATTATTATTTGTCTTAGATTATGAGAATATTGGATAACTATTTTTATTGGAAGATAATGTATTTAAAATTAGGTCCAACCACACAAGCCCCTAGCTATCTCAACTAAGGCATTTGTGGGATTTGGGATCAACTATAGGTAAGGGAACCATCTAGTCTAGCCAACATTCTGGCAGGAAAGTGAGAGGGCTTCATAAGGCCCACAAAAGTGTGTTATAGGGTGAGAGTAAATGAGAGTGGGTAGGTGGGACAATGCATGGAGGCATGGCCCATGAATTCCAAGGTGTGTGTGATATTGTAGGTACAAAACCCTACTGCCTTCTCAAGTAGTGAGTAGCACATATTATATTATATTTAAGTGATTGACTAAAGTGAGAACCTATGTGGGATAGTGACTTTGTGCATACTGATCATCTATTTAAAAATATATGGATAGAATTATCATTGTTGGATTTCATGGATCTAGAATATATGATCAGCATTGTGTGACCATCCTCTACCTCAAACCTTCAACTGAAGGAATCTTCATGCACCAAAATTCCAGTGCACCTAAGTACATGGATAAACATCCAAGGATAAAATTCGAGGTCTCCATGGTTGTTCTGAGGCCAATGTTTTGATACAATTAGGCTTCAAACATCAATTCACACAATCTTTATCTTTTATACATGTAGATATTTGTATAATATTATTTAGGAAAATTAAAACCAAATTGTATAAAGATATTCATATACAAGGATGTGTTCAAGATTTAAAAAATAATAGAGCATGTGATCATCATCGTATGCATGTGAGGAAGAATACAATATAGTAAATACATCGAGTTTTTTATGTAAGATAATTTTATAAACACATGATATTCAATTGTTTATAAAAGTTATGAAAAAACTTAAATATCATCTTCTTCACACATTATAAATATCAAATTTGAGGGGGTACAAGGCAACGGTGGAAATCACTTATAAAAGGAAGATTAATAAACCAAGGAGAACTACATGGATATTGTGAGAGCTCTTGTTTTTCTCTAAGGAAAAAAAATCATCGTGGACTTCTATTTCATGAAGAGAATCCATGAATTTTCTACTTGTGTGAAGAAGATAAATCCATGGGCCTTCAACTTTTTTTATCACACTCTAAGAGCTTCATAAAGAGCTATTTCTACGAAGCCCTTCGGGTCTGCATGAACTCTTTGAGACACCATGAGACATTGTATACCAAAACTATGTTATGTGAAGGAGAAATGAAGGAGATAACCTATACACTTGAGATCATTATTTTCACAAAAAAATATCTTTCATATAGAAGAATGGTGACATTCTCATCCATACTATTTGTCTGAAGGATTTGATTTGACAAGTCCACGTACACAATTACTTGAAGAAGATAGTAAATAGTGAATACATGCACACATGTACATGTGAAACTCTTAAGGAAATATCTTCAATAGAATATTGAACAAAATCAAAAAAAATAATGAGTCCATAAATAATATATACTAGGGTATCATGTTCATAATTATATAAGAAAGTAAATTGAGATTATGCAAGTATTATTCTTATATAAAATAATACTGAATAATTTGTATGCACCATTATCACATGTCTTAGGGAGGTCGAGACTTCAATTAGAAGGACGAACATCCCAAGAATTGTTACACTAAGGCAACTGATTAAATATTGGTTATCAGAATTATTGAGAAAGACTGAAAGAATCCTTCAGTGGATATGGAAGGTACTTGAAGTGTACATGAGAAAGTGTTATTCAATAAGCTCATTGAGGAACATCAAAAGATCATCCTTAATTGGATCAATCCTTAAATAAAGTTAAAATTCTTTCATTTTGAGCCGAAAGCAAGAGAAGTCTCTCGATTGGAGCTAGGAGGATAGGAAGTCTTTCAGTTGGAGTTGGAAGTAGAAGAAGTCACATAGTTGGAGATGGGAGCAGGAGAAGATAGTCGAGGGTACAAAAAATCAAGGTAGAAGAGTCGGATTGTTGGAGGTATAACTAGAATCAACTAAAGGATCAATTATTGGGGGATATAACTAGTTTCTTCTTAAGCCATTGTAATTGATAAAAATATTATAGTGGAGAATCCATGTTGTGGGGTATAACCTACATGTAAAGGAGTAGATATTTGTATTAAACCTTGTAAATATTGTGTGTTTTGATATCTATTATCATTTTTGTATAAAAGTGGAGACTATGAGAATCACTGATTAGATCTATAATCTTAACAAGTTCAAGAGGTTGAAATAAAAAGTAAAAGAATTCATAAAATGAGTGTACCACTGATTCACCCCCCCCTCCCTCAGTGGAACCTAATTGGTCCTAGGGATCAACACAAGCAAGTGGACCCATCCTTTACATATCTTGGCATACCTCTTTTATTATGGAGAGTTAAACCAACTTATTTTAAAGTGATTTCTAGTAAGATCACCTCACAACTTCCTAGTTATAATGGGAATACCCTTTCACAAGAAGGTAGGATCTACCTTGTGAATTTTTTTATTACCTTTATGTGTGTTTATTCTTTTTAGGTTTATAAATGGATTATGTATCTTATCAATCATTTATACACTCAAATAAATAACTTTATATGGTTGTGTTTTATCCATGAGAAAAAACTTTTCATGGTTTCCTGGAAAAAATGTATCAATCTCGTTGACATGAGAGGGGATGGAATTAAAAATATCATAATTTTCAATCAGTAATTAGTATCAAATTATACATGGAATTTAATTAATTTTAAATAGGCATCTACTAAATTCATCAAGACTCAAATCATTGATCATATACACATAGAAAACCAATTCTTCTTAGGCTTCTTATTTTTTCCTGCCACTAGATATGCATATGAAGACATTATGATGAACACACAACTGGTTCCCTCCAAATCTTCAAATTTGAATTTATGGACTTCCTTGTAGATTAGTTATTTGATTTTTTATTCTTTTTTACCTCCTAATTGTAGGTTCCGAGCACAGCGGAAGTGCGTTGTTGGGTGTACCCAACTTTAATTTTTTTCATTAACAATGATCAATACGAGATCTGTCACAATAATAAAACACCGGATCTTCAAAATAGAATAAAGAATGAAAGAAAGTAAGGGATTCCTAGAACCATAGAGATAATCATCATATGTTGGTTATAATTAATTTAATTAAATTACAATAATTACCTTGATAGAATTCTCTCTTCGCTAATGTTTCTGGTCATGATCTGATGTGATCTGTCATTTCATTATAGAATCCAAGTGTAGGATTCCTCTAGTAGTGATCCACATGTGTTCCACGTATCTCTGAATGTCATTGAAGGGATATTCAGGTGATAGCACAGAAGAGCCTTCACTTGCGATGTCCACCTTAGATTTCCTTGAGAGAAGCTTGCAAAACACTCTCCTTGATCTGGTGGAGGATGATCTCTCTTGTAGCTTGAGAGCGTTCATGGAAGAAAATAAATTCTCTCTTAGCTTGAGATCTTTCTCTAGATCTTTTGTGCACAACCCCCAAAAATGGATAGGCTAGTGAGAATTATATAATTGGTATTTTAATTATATAGAATAATAAAATGAATTAACTACCCAAAATAATTTATTCATTTCATTTAATTCTTAGTAATACCCCATGTCTAATAATAACAGTTGAATATTATTATTACTTGACATGCACCCAGTGAATTAAACCTAATATTATTTAATGAAATAAATAATATTATTTCTCAAAAATCCCCAGAAAAACTACATGGTGTGTATATTAATATACACAGTATGTACTTTTCCATTTTCTTTATTTCCTCCACCATATTTATTATACCTTGAATAATGGCTATTTATTTCTCAAATAAATTCATTGTATTACTCGCTAATAAATATATTATTTCGCCCACAATATATTATCTTGAATAACTATTGTCGAAATAAATGCAATCAGGAATCCTTGAATAATTATTAAACTACAATCGGAAATAATCTTTATTCAACTTGTTAAATTAATATTTAACTGAGATACTTGGATACACTTAGTGTGTGACCCTCTAGACCTCTTTCTCAGTGGCATTAGGTGGAACCTGCCTAAATTCCAAGGTTAGCATCTAGTAACACGCCAACGCACCAATAGAGAAATAATTTAAGGCCATAATGATGTGTCACCTCCTACGAACGCTTACCATGTAATGTAATCCATTTGTCTCGATATCTCGAATCAAGTGGGTTGCATGCTGTTGCCATCAACCCATGTGCTCGATTATTCTTTCTTTGACTTTCCAAAATTGAACTTGCCCATTCCATACCATGAACATGGATTTATTTAGGCTATATCAATTCCATCAAAGAGCCTAAGATATCTACTTCTATTATGAAAACAGAAGGGAAAAATCCTTTATCACATTATCTATTAATGTTGTATTACTCGTGATGCACCCAACATATCCTTCCTTGCTACGAACAGTGTGTCATCATAGTTTTAATAAATAATATAAGTGTGTGAGTTGTAATACCCATTAATAATAATCTTAAAGTCTAAGGACCAATACACACATCCACAGATTGGAACGTCCAATGACACTATGAAATGTGGATTTACTGCTAGTGGGTCTTGTTCTCATAATATTCTTCTAGATATTACTAAGGGTGCACACCATGAGAAGGTGCCTCAAAGTTTTATGAGTCTTCATCACTAATGGCCTGTATTTTTTGTGTCCCTCAAATAACATCATCCGTCCATATAACATATATTCAAGAACTGTGTTATGACACTTCCATGTTTTCATCATAATAGGGATCCACTATGACCCTTTAATGCAACAGCTATCCTTAGGACATTATCACGTGTATTGTCACATAGAAGAATAATCAAGATGTGATAAGGTATTTATCAATGAATAAATTACAAAGTAGTTGGTTCTAGGCCACCAACTCCAACAAACTCCCACTTGGACTAGATCCAACTGCTAACAACCTTTAACCCGCTAGCTCTCACATGATATTCATGCTTTTGCTGAGATAGGCCTTTAGTCATAGGGTCTTCCACGTTCTCTTCTGTGGACACCATTATCACTACAACTTCACCCCTTTGATAGAAATCTCTCAAGATGTGATACTTCCAGAGTATGTTCTTTGTCTGTTGATGTGACCTTGGTTATTTTGCAAGAGCCACCACTACAGTATTATCACAATACAATGTGATATTATATTTACTGCTAGGCACCACATCAAGCTCCTAGAAAAAGTTCTGAATCCATAAAGCTTCCTTGGATACATTAGAAGTCTCTATATATTCGGAATCTGCTGTAAAATCAGTGAAAACTAGTTACTTTGAACTCTTCCAGCTCACAGCTCCTCCATTAAGACAGAAAACATATCTAGATTGTGACTTCAGATCGTTCTGATCTATCTAAAAATTGGCATCAGCATACCCTCTGATGACAAGATCCTCATCTCCTCCATAGACTAGGAACATATCCTTAGTTTCTCTTAGATACTTAAGGATAGTTTTAACAGTAGTCCAATAATGTTCTCCTGGATCTGCTTGATATCTTCCAACCATGCCCAATGCATAGGCAACATCAATCCTAGTATATAACATGGAATACATGATGAATCCTATAGCCGAAGAGTATGGAATATTATTCATTATATCTTTCTCTTGTTGTGTCTGAGGACACATTTTCTTAGAAAGATGTAGGCCATGTGACATTGGAACCAATACCCTCTTGGATTGTTCCATACTAAATCTCTTTAGTATCTGGTCAATGTATGCACCCTGACTTATTCCAAGAAGTCTCTTGGATCTATCACAAATGATCTTGATCCCTATAATGTAGGTTGTTTCACCCAAGTCCTTTATGGAGAAACACTTGTTCAACCAGTCCTTAACTGACTGTAAGACTGTTACATCCTTTCCAATAAGTAATATGTCATCAACATATACTACTAGGATAACGACCCCATTCCCATTAAACCGCTTATAAACACATGGATCACATTCATTCTTAATGAAACCAAATTCATTTATGGCTTCATCAAATCAAATGTTCCATGACCTGGATGATTTTTTTAATCCATAAATGAATTTATGCAACTTGCAAACCCGTTTGGCTTTACCTGGTGTCATAAACCCTTCTGGTTGTGTCATATAGACATCTTCCTAAAGGTTCCCATTAAGGAATGTTGTTTTTAAATCCATCTTACAAATCTTGTAATCATGGTAAGCTGCTATGGAAAGTATAATTCTTATGGATTTAAACATGGAAACTAGAGAGAAGGTTTCATCATAGTCAATTCCTTGACATTATCTGAATCCTTTAGCCACTATCCTTGCTTTATTGGTGCTAACTTGACCTTCCATGTCCATCTTTCTCTTGAATACCAGTTTTCATCCAATAAGATTTACATCAACTAGCTCATTGACCAGAACCCAGACTTGGTTCTGATACATGGAATCCATCTTAGAATTTATATCTTCTAACCATCTTGAAACTTCTGAGCTTTCTAATGCTACCTTTTAGAAGATAGGTTCATCATTGTCTAACAATAATGATTCATCATCCCCAGTGACTAGGAAACCAAATCTCTCTAGTTCCCTTACCTCTCTTGAGCTCCTATGCAGTACTTGAGTTTCTAGAACCTCTTCCACGGGGACATGCGTAACTTGTTCCTATACTAACTCATGTGTATCTTGAGCATCAACTTTGTCGAAGTCAATATTTCTCCCACTATCCTTTTTTAGGATGTGCTCCCTCTCAACAAAAACAGCTTGTCTGGTGACAATCACTTTCTTGTCTAAAGGGTTATATAGGTAATATCCTTTCATTTCCTTGGGATATTCTATAAAGATATAACTCGTTCCTCGGGGTGCTAGGTTGTTTCCTAATAAGGCCTTAACAAACTCCTCTCATCCACATACACGTGTGTGTGACAAAATGGGTTTCTTTCCATTCCATAACTTAGAGGGAATTCTATTTTACACCTTAGTTGGTACTCAGTTTAATGTGTATGTTTTAGTTTGTAATGTGTATCCCCAAAAGGATAATGAAAGATTTACATGACTCATCATCGACCTAACCATGTACAACAAGGTGTGGTTTCTCCTTTCACTAACGCCATTCCACTATGGTGTATAAGGATGAGTGAGCTGAGATAGAATCCCAAACTCTCGTAGAAGATCGATGAACTCTTAGTTCAGATATTCTCCACCTCAATCTGATCGAATTTTCTTTATCTTCTTACTAAGATGATTCTCTACTTCATTATTGAATTCCATAAATTTATCTAAGGACTCTGAATTATACCTCATTAAGTAGACATAGTCATATCTACTCAAATCATCAGTAAAAGTAATGAAGTAAGAATATCCACCTCTAGATTCTACTAGAAATGGTCCACACACATCCGTGTGCACCAATCCTAGAATCTTGGTGGCCCTTTCACCCTGTCCACTGAAACGAAGCTTGTTCATTTTACCTTGTAAATAAGCATGACATCTATCAAGTGGTTTTAGCTTAGTAGAGTCTAAATAGCCATCTTGGCAGAGCTTTTTCAAGTGCTTCTCGTTTACATGAATGATATGGTGATGCCACAATTGGGTGATGTATGAGTCATGTGAGTTTGTTTCATTATCGATTGCCAACACTTGGTTTTCATAATTTAATACATACAAACCATTATTTAAATGTGACATATCATAACATATGTTGTTCTTATAAAATAAACAACCATTATTTCCAAAATTGGAAATAAATCCATCCATATCCAAACAAGATATAGAAATTATGTTCTTGGTAACACTAGGCACATAATAACAGTTATGTAAAACCAAAAGCATTATAGTTGTCAATGAGAGATGGTAATCACCAATGGCCAGCACAGCCAGCCTCACACCATCAGAAGCTCGAAGATTCATCTCTCCTCTGCAAATCTTTCTAAATCTACTTGGTTCCTATATTTTAATATAGATGTGAGACCCACGGGCTGTATCTAATACTCAATGTGTATAAATAAAAAGATTACACTCGATAACAAACACATCTTTAGCATCCCCATGATTTTGGGTGCAGTTCCTCTTCTAGTGGTCTGGCTTGACACATGAAAACCATATCGCCTCCCATTACTTGCCATGCCTCTATATCTTCCCCTTCTTGGAGGGATGGTGATCAGGGGCTTCATATCATTTATGAATCCTTGGCCTCTTTTCCTTATCCTTATTTTTCTTATTCACCATAAGAACTATGGGTTTGTCATGCCCCATGTCATTATCTACTTGGAAAATTAAGGTTAGAAGTTTTGATAGACTCTTCTCATTATTGCTCATGTTTTATTTGAAAATAAAGCTAGAGAAGGTTTTAGGCATTGATGATAGGATAAGATATATACGCAACTCATCTGGGAGCTTAATCCCTAATATTTCTAATTGTTCAATATATCCAATAAGATTGAATAAATGAGGCCCAACTAGCACAGACTCTCCAAGCTTAGTTGTGAACAAATCATTGGAGATCTCATATCTCTCCTATCTCTCCTTCTCTTGATAGATATCCTTAAGGTGAGACATCATGCTATACACGTCCAAGTTTTCATATTGCTTCAAGAGCTCATTAGACATGGATGATAGCATGAAACATTAGACATTTGTGGCATCATCCATATGTTTCATATAGATATATAGTTCCTTGTCACTGGCCACTTTTCTAGGCACAACTAGAACAGGCTCTTCCAATACTTACAATTTCCTCTCGTGGCGAAGGATGATGCGTAAACACCTTTGCCATTCCTAAAAATTAGTATCAGTGAGAAGGTTTTCCTTCTTGAATATGGTTTGCAATGATATGTTTGAAGTCATTTTTCTTTCTATTTCTATAAATTAATATAAACAAATTTTTAGTACTTTATCATGATAAAATAGCGACAAATAAATAAATTAATACTTATTAGTCTCCCACTATTTTATCAAAATCCAATAGCCCTCACCATTGACTTGGTAATATTATGTTGCCTAAATATTCTAATGGAAAGGATCTATATTTCCCTTCACATTACCCTAACTAGGGTTGGTCAAGAAACATTAAGGGTTTTAGGTAGGCATTTCAAATTCCAACTTCATTAAATCACAACTCCTTAATCCGCTGAGTGGACTCCTCAATCCTAAAATCCTTTTATTTTGGATTTCCTCAACCTTTGCCTCTTGGTCACACCAAGTCCTACTATGGTAGTAAACCCTTGATGTGAACCAAGTCAAGTCAACCCAAAACCTTGAATTAGAATTCCTCGATAATTGAAATTACCCCAACTAGGGTTGGTCAAGCACTTTGAACTATGGTTTGATTCTAACCAAGATTATGGAAGGCTATGCCGACTTAATATTTCTTTGAGGGATTTTATCCTTATACATAAATTTCAATTTTATTATCTTTCTTACATGCTTGTTAATATTAATTTGGATGTAATTAAGTGATTAACCATGTATAAGATAATATTTATGCATAATACAGTCTTATTTTAGTTTTATCTTGCATGATTGTTTAATTCATTAATTGTGTGATTGTGACAACACACCCACAATAACTAAACCATGCAACTGACAGAAATAAAATAAATTTTATGACCATGAGATTGTTTTATTAGTTAGTTTATCTAGAGGTTGATAAACTAACCCAAGACCTAGGGGAGAAACACCTTGAACCTTTTGGGTTCGTGCTTACAACTTTCCACCTGTTCACCTTTGTATCTCCTTGGATTGGTTTCACCTTGGCTCTTAACTTGAGCCACCTTCACTATCTTGGGAGCTCCATCCTTTACATATGCTTTTATCTCACTCACAGGTGAGGGTTAAAATGAGGTTTTACATAAAAGAAACCTTGGGCACACATGCCCTATATATTAATGAGGAGAAGGCTCGCATGCCAACAAATTTAATTTAAATAAATAAATTAAAAGAAACAATTCACATACAAAGGTGTTAGTCTAGCTCGTGATCATCCATACATGAAATGATATTTACGCATAATTAAAACTAGCATTCAATTCTTTAAACATTCTTGTTTAAGATAAATCATGCTCAAATAAATTAATTGTCTTTAATTAATCAATCATTTTATATGAAACCTTTTTTGTAAATTTCCTTGATATTCTCATCCATCATAATTTTAAACAAATAAATTCATTTAAAATTATCTTTGTATGTAACTTGTACCTTGAAGAAAACCCGGTGAATTCTTGTTCATAACTACCCAATGAGTGGAAATGAACATTACACAGATGTTAAATTAAAAACATATATATAAAACACATATCATGTGTTGTGCCTCAGCTTTACGCCTGCACTATGGTACACGTCTCAAGGGTTTTTATAATATAATAATAAATTTTAATAAATCTGTGTAATTTGGATGAGTACATGGCATGTATTTTCGACTACACGGTGTGTACTTTTGTTCACCATCCATTCAAAGTACATGCCAGGGGATATGGTGTGTAGATGTACTTTGGAAATCTTCAGAGTACACAGCATGTTCAGTGGGACACACATCGTGTAGTATCTACATTACACAGTTTCTAGCCGGGCAAGACGTGTGAGGGGTACACAGTCTTACCCAAACCCAAAGGGACTACATGTCGTGTTCAATGGGCCACATGGCATGTAATCTGGAAACTGTGTGCCACCTATTCCTGGTCAACACATGGAGTCTTAAAGACTTATAAAGGATCCATTAACATGACCTGGTTTGGTTGACTAGTCTGATGCATTAAACCTTGACTACATGGCATGTACTGCCAAATACACATCATGTGTTCTGGTGTTGTACGGCCAGGAACATTTGGCACCTCTATATGAGATCCTCTATTTTATTTTAATCAAAAATGAAAAGAAAAAATTGTTTCTATAAGGTGAACGAGAAATGAGAGAAGAGGAACAGATCTTGAGATTCGTATTTACAGAATGATTAGCTTTAATTAAAACAACTAAATTATTAAATTCGTAAATCATCAACAAAAAACTAAATAATTATAATCAATGATATGACCGCTCTGATACCACTTGTAGGTTCTAGGTGCAGTGGAAGTGCGTTGGTGGGTGTACCCAACTTTAATTTTTTCCGTTAACAACGATCAATCCGAGATCCATCACGATAATAAAATGCTGGATCTTCAGAATAGAACGAAGAATGAAAGAAAGGAAGGTAGTCTCAAAACCATAGAAAGGATCATCATATGTTGGTTATAATTAATTTAATTAAAATGAAAAAAATTTCTTGATGGAATTCTCTCTTTATTGATGTTTTCGGTCATGATCTGATGTGATCTGTCATTGCATTGTAGAATCCAAGTATATGATTCCTCTAGAAGTTATCCACACCTACTCCACATATCTCTGGATGTTGTCGAAGGGATCTCTGGTTGTTAGTGCGGAAGAGACTTTTCTTGTGATGTCCTCCTTAGATCGCCTTGAGAGCCGCTTGTAAAACGCTCTCCTTAATCTGGTGGAGGAGGATATCTCTCATAGCTTGAGAGAATTCTTGGAAGAAAATAAATTCTCTCTTGGCTTGAGATCTTTCTCTAGATCCATTGTACACAACCCCCAAAAATGGCTAGGCTAATGAGAATTATATAATTGGTATTTTAATTACTTAGAATAATAAAATGAATTAATTTCCCAAAAGAATTTATTTATTTCATTTAATTCTTAGTAATACCTGATGTCTAATAATAACAGTTGACTATTATTATTACTTAACATGTACCCAGCAAATTACACCTAATATTATTTAATGAAATAAATATTATTATTTCTCACAAATCCCCATAAAAACTACACGGTGTGTATAGTAATATGCATGGAATGTACTTTTTCATTTTCTTTATTTACTCCACCATATTTATTAGACCTTGAATAATGGATATTTATTTATCAAATAAATATCACTACATTACTCGATAATAAATATATTATTTCACCCACAATATATTCTCTTGAATAACTAGTGTCAAAATAAATGCGATCAGGCATCCTTGAATAATTATTAAACCACAATTGGGAATAATATTTATTCAACTTGTTAAATTAATATTTAAGTGCACGATTTTTAATATCCATTAATAATAATCTTAAATTATAAGGACCAATACACATGTCTGCAGATAGGAACATCCAATGACACTATGAAATGTGGATTTCCTGCTAGCGGGTCTCATTCTTATAATATCATCCTGGATATTACCAAGGGCGCACACCATGAGAAGGTACCTCAAAGTTTTATAATTTCTCACCCCTAATGGACTTTATTATTTTTGTCCCTCAAATAACATCATCCGGTCATAAAACATACATTCAAGAACAATGTTATGACACTTCTGGGTTCTCGTCATAGCAGGGATCTGCTATGACCCTTTAATGTATCAGCTATCCTTAGGACATTATCACATGAATTATCATGTATAAGAACAATAAAGATATGATAAGGTATTTATTAATGAATAAAGTACAAATTAGTTGGTTCTAGGCCACCAACTCCAAAACTAACTCCATGAAAAATATGTTTATTAATGATTCTATTGCTCATATGGAATAGGTTGGGAAATTCCTTCCTTTAGAGATTAAACATGACATCACCTCCTTTAATTTAAGGGAATGTGGTGTGGTTTTATAGTTTCCAACCAGATTAGGATATTTGAATCTAAATTTTATTAATGATTACAATATAGTGATGATAAATAGATACCTTGATGGATGAAGTTTTTCAGGTGGCCTTTCATTCCCCTATAGAGGCAGACCCTTTTCTGGAATTTATGGCTCAACCAGACTACAACATAAGATGGACTTCAAATGGTTGGATGTAATTCCCAATATTACTACTTTATTTTCATGATAAATATAAAAATCAACTAGTATGTTTTTTCTGAAATTCCTTTTACCAGGATTATATGGGTACATTGTGAATAAATCATTTACTACTCCTTTAAAACTAATGGATCCCTAAATGAATTCATGGATTCTTTGTTCAATATAGACTATAAATCATGGGGTTGAAATCTTATTTTCTTCTTTGTGGATATTGTATTTAATTATATTTTGATGGAAATAAATGATCTTAGGTTTGAACTAACTCAACCACAAATTAGAGTTTTTCTTGCAGGTATATTTAAGGACATTCAAATGGATTCAAAAATACAAAATGGTTATATGAATAATATAATATATGACCTTGTTATCATTAAACTATTGGGTGGTTATTTAATTACTCATAAGATTATTTATTCTAAATATTTTAGGTGGACTCCTCTACTTCTATCATGGATCAAGGTTTATGTGAATGGTGTTGCTCATCGTGCACTCAACCTTGTAGGATGTAGTTCCATTTTCAGAACCAATAGGGGACTTATCAAGGGATGTTTCCAACAATTTTGTGGCACTTTAATTGACCTATAAGTGGATCTTTGGGTTTTTATCCATGTGTTCAAATATGATAAGAATATTTGATGGGGTAATATTTGTATTTAGTGTGATTAAAATTTTGTGGTTAATCTTCTTAAGAATAAACTAAAGTTCCTTGGATGATATTCACTTAATGGATAACCTATTTAGATTACTTAGGTAAAATTCAATTTGAAGTTACTCACATCTATAGGGATGCGAACAAGTTGGTTGATTCCTTTTCCAAGAATGAAATGTAAGATATGAATTCCATTGGGGGGAAATAGAGGATTTCCCAACACTTTTATGACAATGGTTTGAACAAACTATTGGTATACTGGTTTTAGGTCAATCTTTCCCAACAATTTGAACAAACTGTTGGTATAATTTATTTAGAATCAAACCTTACCAATGGTTTGAGTAAATCATTGTAAAATCTTTAATTTTTATAATGTATACCAATGGTTTTTTAAAACTGTTGGTAAAGATTATATTTCCCAACAGTTTTTTAAAACCATTGGGAAAGTTTTCCCCAAAATACACAGCAGATTCGGTTCCCCTTCCGCACAATTGCATCCCTAAACTGAAGATCTCCCAAATCTCTCTCTTTACCCTAGGCTGTGAAACTCCTTACACCCGATAGATCCATCTTCAATTAAGAAATTTTTTAGTTATACACTTCAAATCTATAAGTTTTACCTCAGTTTTAATGTTATGCAACTATTTTTTTTATTTTCTGTTATGATTCGAACTAAACCAGAGGTCTGTGTGGTCTATGGCATGGTATACCCAATAAGTGCACTTTGATTTGTTTTATGTTTTTTTTCTAAATTTCAAGTGCCATGATTGTGTGAATCACGTTTATTTTAATTCTTAATATCCACTCCTTCTATATAGAGTTAGTGAACCATATGAACTAATAGAGGTGCTGTTGAGATGTATCCCCACTCAAAGATGGTAAAGGGTTTGTTTAGTCATATTGTCTCGAGGTGGGTAATGGGTATAAGGATGGTCCATGTTAAGGGATTGGGGATGGTTGGGGTAGTGGTGTAGGTGTTTTTATATTTTTTTAGTGGGGTGATATGGTAGTTTATATGGAATTTAGATTAGTTGAAAATTGGATTTGGATTTTGTATTTAAAGTTTTTTTTCAAGGAATAATGGGAAGGGTAGTGATATTGAGGATGAATTGGTTGTTCTTTGGGTGATGTATTGAAATTTTGATGTTGGTTAGATTGGGTATAGGTAATTTTCAAGGTATTATATGGGTATTTCCTCCCCTGAACACCCCCCCACACCCCACCCCCCTGGACACCCCACCACCACCACCACTATCATGGACACCTCCCCTAGACACCCCACACATTGGAAACCCCCTGAACACCCCCCATTGGAAAGCCCTCCCCCACCCCCCTGCACACCCCCCACCCCCTTGGACTCCCCCCCCACCCCTTGGACATCCCCCCACCCCCACCCCCATAGACACCTCACCCCCTTGAACACCCCCCCCCCCCACCCCCCCCCCCAGACACACCCACCTCCACCCTCCAGACACCCCCCACCCCCTGAACACCCCCCACCCACCCACTCCCACTCCCCTTGGACACCCCCCCACCCCCATGGACATCCCACCCACCCCCTGGAAACCCCCAACCCCTTGGACACCCCTCCCCCCCGAACACCATCCCACCCCTAGACACCCCCCCTGGACACCACCCACCCCCTGGATATCCCCCCCTGGACACCACCCCACCCCCAAGACACCCCCACCCCCCTGGACACCCCCACCCCCTTGGACAGCCCCCACCCCCTGGACACCCTCCCACCCCCCCTAGACACCCCCACCCCCTTGGAAATCCCCCCCCAGACACCACCCCACCCCCTAGACACCACCCCCCCACCCTAGACACCCCCACCCCCTTGAACAGCCCCCCACCCCCCTTGGACAGCCCCCACCCCCTGAACACCACCACCCCCCAGGACACCCCCACCCCCTAGACATTCCTCCCCACCCCCCTAGACACCCCCACCCCCCTAGACACCCTCCCACCCCCTGGACACCCCCACCCCCTTGGAAACCCCCCCTGGACACCACCCCACCCCATGGACACCCCCCTAGACAGCCCCCCACCCCTGGATAGCCCCCACCCCTCGACACCACCCCACCCCCTAGACACCCCCCACCCCCACCCCCACCCCCCAACCCCCCTGGAAAACCCCCATGGACACCCCCACCCCCTTGGACACCACCCCACCCCCTGGACACCCCCTTGGACAGCCCCCCCCCAGACACCACCCTACCCCCCGGACTCCCCCCCAGACACCCCCCCACCCCCATAAACACCCCCCATCCCCCTTGGAAAGCCCCCCTGGACACCCCCACCCCCTTAGACCCCCCCCCCCACCTCCCCTAGACACCCCCACACAATGAATACTTCAACTTTGGGTATAGGGTGTTATGAAATCTCCTAACTTTTCAAAATATTTCTATTTTTCAGCATCAATAACTTATTTAAAAAAAACTCTATTTACACATTCTACATCTTGGATGAAAATAATTCACTTTTTAATATCTTGAAAAATGTTTTATCAAGTCCATGGTGTCCTCTTGTACGTGATAAATGAAAAAATTCCAAAACACATTTCACCTCAAATTTAGGCACACATAACTGAATTAGTATATATATGCACATTGTTTTAATAATAAGGTATCAACCTAGGAATATTTCACTACATCAACTAGAAACCCCTTACTTTATGGATATCTAAAATGGGGATAGATTATCCCATTCAGAAAATAAATTTCAATCTGATCAATTGAAATCTCCATGTACATGGAATCATGCTTCTTTTCCTCATGGAACCTTCATCTTATGACATCAAACTCCACTTAGCTCCATTTAATATTTCTTGGATCATGATCCACATGTATGAATGTGATGTTTCAATCCCTAAGGAACTTTTTACCATTACTTTTAGATTAAACTTCAATATTATTGAATTTCTTTTTACAAAATGACTTATGAAAAAAAATTACAGAATGGATAGAAGTTGAATTTATGAAACCGATCAGATATCAAGTGATTTTCAAAACAATTTGGAGATATTTTTAGATTTTTTATTTCACAATGCTTCAGATAGTGGCCTCATTCACTTCCCATGTTACAATTGTGTTGGAAGACCTTGGTTGAGCCATGAAGAAGTCAGCTAACACATAACCAAATATGGTTTTCAAGAAAACTACTATGTGTGGTATCATAATGGGGAGAAAATGAAATATCAAATTGCTTATGATCCAAATGAGAGGACAAGATTGGATAATTTGTTATATGACTAGTTTCCATTTATTCTTAATCATGAAAAATAAGGGATTTTAACCCAAGAAGACTTTTATATGAGCACACATGATGCGTTTAAGGAAAATGATGATGTTTTCAGGGTGAAAAAATTGAATGATGCAGCCACAACTCCAGTATATCGATAATGTGGTAAAATAAAAAAGCTGGAATTTTTAATCCAATTGTTTCATGGAAAAACTATATATGGGATTTCTAATACTTCCATCGATTACATTCTTACCTTCTTTAAGTACTTACTTCTATATGATGTAGATATTCCCTCAAACCACTACATGGAATGAAAGTTATTTAATGAACTTAGATTTTTAAGAAACAAAATTCATGCTTGGATGAAAGATTGTAGTTTATTTTGGGAGGAAACGGCTGAACAAAATGATTGTATGAAATGCGACACATACTGCTGGAAGCCAAAAGTTTATAGAACACCATCCCGTATTCCACAAAAATTAATGTGGCACTTTACATTGATCTTCGTACTCTAGAATATTTTTATATATGATAAAATATCAATAAAAATGATATGGAATGATACTGAGAGAAAGAAGAATAATTATGAGTTGGTTTACCCTATAGATGGATTTTCATGGTAGAGATTTGATGATTGATATCTTGATTTTGCAGGTAATGTGCGTAATGTGATGTTAGGTCTTTCATGTGATAGTTTTAATTCGTTTGGGAAGATTCTTACTTTTCACAACACATGGCCAGTTTTTATACACATTTATAACCTTCCCTCATGGTTGTGTATGAAAAAACCTTTCACTTTCATGAGTATACTCATATCTGGCCCTTCTAATACTGGAAATGATATAGACTTATGCATGAAACCTTTAATAAAATATTTGCAGCTTCTTTGGGATGTGGGTGAGCGCATATACGATGCATGTTCTAAATACATATTTCAGATGCGTATTATGCTTATGTGGATGATCAATGATTTTTCTGCTTATGCAATGATGTCTGGGTGGAGAATGAATGGAAGACTATCATGTTCTGTTTTTATGAATAATACACAATCCAGAAGACTGAAACATCATTGTAGTTTCATTTTTATAGGACATCGACGATTCTTACCAATGGAACATCCATATAGAAATAATCATCGAAGATTTGACAATACCATGGAGACCGATGATCCACCTCAGTGTATGTTTGGAACTGATGTGCTTAATGAATTGAAAGATTTTGGTTTTTTATTCAGGAAAGTTCAAATGAAATATGTAAAGAGAAAGAATGTTTCCACTAAAACATATTACTATTGGAAGAATAGGAGTATCTTCTTTGATTTGCCTTATTGGTCAACCAATTTGTTATGTCATTTCTTAGACATAATGAACATTGAAAAGAATATATGTGAAATGTTTCTTTTGATTCTCCTAAATGTTAAGGGAAAGACAAAATATGATTTATAGTCTCGTCGTGACTTGGTGGATTGGGGCATCAGACCAGAATTGCATCCTATGTGTATTAGTGAAAATAAATTTCAAGTTTCATGTTCTTCTTAGGTGATGAAACCTGCATAAAAAAATCAATTTCTAAAATTACTAGAGACTATTAAAGTTCCTTATGGATATTCAAGCAACATATCTAAACAGGTCAACATAAGAGAGTTGAAGCTAAAATCTTTGAAGACTCGTGATTATCACATCCTTCTACATGAGTTGATTCCAATAGAAATTTGTCATCTTTTGTCCAATAATGTAAGGTTAAATGTTATTCAGTTGTTCCATTTTTTTAGAGATCTTTGTGCTAAGAATTTGTCTAAGTCTTTCTTGCAAAAAATGTTGGCAGATGCCCCGTTAATTTTGTGTGAGTTATAGAAAATATTTCCTCCATAATTTTTCACATGTATGCTACATCGGACTATACATGTTCCAAATGAAATACTTCTTAGAGGACCTATTTCTTTTTTTTGTATTTATCCAACTAAAATAAATATGTACACATTAAATTCTTATGTCCAAAATAAGAATCATCTCAAAGGTTCTATCGTGAATGGTTACTTGGTTTGATCATGTATGGATTTCTACTCTATGTGTTTTTCTGATATTACTAAAAGAATGAAAAGACTAATGAGAAACAAAGAATAGAAATATGAGTAAATTTTACCCAGTTTTCATCACTTCCTCAAATAGGATGAATTCATGGATCATATGCATTGAAGACATTAATCCTTGAAGAGCAGGAGATGGCACATTGCATAGTTTTGTTCAACTGTGAATTGTTTGATGACTACATCAGGTAAGTAAATTGAATATTTATATCTTACATATATATCTATTAAACTATTCCTATTTTTATTTATAGGTAACATAAATAAATGTTAAATAGAAAGAACCATTCTTTATATTTGAGAAAGAGAGAGACTTTTCATCGTAAAGAGTTTTCTGCTTGGTTAAAATTTAAGGTAAAAATATTACTATTTAAAATAATTAAATAAATATTTAATTAAGTTTAATATTCATTTATATTTCAGGTATTGAGTTTTCTTGATGACTCTGTCTCTAAGGAAATAAGAGCTTTGGCTTTTGGTCCTAATACCATGGTTCGTGACTGTAAATCAATTTTTATTAATGGGTACATATTTATTATCACTGAATGATAAAATAACATGAGAACACAACATGATGGTGTTATGTTTACTGCCACAATAGACTATTATGCAAGTGCATCAGATAGAAGATCGTGATTTGAAAATGTAGGTTATTATGGAGTCGCTGAAAAAATAATAATATTGGATTATTACTCTCATGAACGAGTCACGATGATGAAATTCCAGTGGTTTGATTTGATGATGAGGCAGGGCACATTTATTGATGATTGTGTATTTTGAGTAATTGATGTGACTTGAACTCTTGCTGAAGATGAACCATATGTATCAGCATCAATGAAGAAATAAGTTTTTTATGTCAAAGACCATATTCAACCTAAATTTGGTGTCATTATTGAAGTAATTCCAAGACATATTTTTAATGATAGTGATGATGGAATTAACATCATCCCTACTACCATTGGAATCGATCCATTTATTAATTTTGATGAATCCAATAGCTTAATTATTAGAGTTGACTATGAACCTGAAGTTGTGGTGGGAAATATATAGAATCATCCTTCCATGTTCTCAATTCTTTTGGTTTAGCTTGACTTGGGTTGTTAAGGTTGGTACTATTAAAATTGATTTAATATTGATTACAAATATATTGTATCTGACTTGACCGTTATGTGAATTTTCAATGTTTATTGGTTGCAATTTTATTTGAATTGATTTTTTTAATTTGGAATTGAACTGTATTCAAGCCTACGAAACCAAAATTTCTAACTTGGTGAAAATTTCAATGCTTTATTGACCATGTATAAAATTAGTATAACTCTAATACCTCTCTTTAACATTTCACCAGATAATGAACATGATGTTTTGTATTCTTCTGCAAAACATGTATAGAAACCTGCATCATCTAACTGGAATAAAGAAATTAAATTTTTCCTTAATTTCAACATGTGATTTACCCCTTATGAATTTGGTAGATATCTTATCCTTGTTCATATGTTTATATCATCATTTCTAACTATCTTAAGGGTTTAATCATTCATAATATATACCTTTCTGAATTTTCTAGAGGCATAATTCAGTATGATCTCTCTCTTGGTTGTTGAGTGAAATAAAGCCTCGGAATCAATGTTCTATGATTTTAATAGACTGATGACACTTAGTAAATAACCATCCTAATAAAAATTAAATTTCTTTATTACATCTTGTAGAATTTATTTAATTCATTATATATCCATTCAAGCTCACCTAAAACAATGGATAGTTAAATTATCCATGAATCCCCTTATTCCCTCTCATATATTTTGTTTTTTGGGTTAAAAATTAGTTATCATTTTCTAATTACTTCCATATTTGTTTTCAAATGAAGTAAATGCAACCAATTAAAGAGAGACGATGTAAAAAGATGATGGACAACAATTGTCACATGGTTGAGATGGGCGTTCCACCACTAGTGCCTGTAGTGAGTATTTTATTTCAAATATATATATTTAAATAATATATAATGTCATGTGATTAATTTTTTTAAACATTTTTTCAATATCCACCTCTTAGGAAACAATTATTGATGAGCAGCCTAGTAGTGGTCTCAGTACTCAGGGTGTTCGTGCAAGGGGGGGTATGAGAGCTAAGCGATTTGGTCAATGTACTCGATTAGACCCTTCCCCTCCCAGTGACATACCATCTATCCCACATTTTGATCTCGGTGTGTCGTTAGGGACACATAGGATATTTAGGACTCCCATATTTTCACCACACTTTACATTTGAGTCTCCTCACCTGTCTTTACCATATCTGATGATGATTCCCACTCCCAGTCTAGCATTTGGCCAGCCATTCGTGCCATCCTCTTTTACTTCTACTCCCTTCTCTCCAAGCTTCTATATTCCATCTTCTTCGACTCCTACTCTTAAAAAGTCTATCCCTGAGGAGAATACACTAGGACCCACTCCACCTGTACAGGGAGTTCCTTCAGTTTCTATAGATCTAGCGGCACCCATTGATCAGACTATCGCAGGTATATTTATAGAACCCTAAAAAAATTTATACCATTATTTATTTTCATTATAACATGTATTGATAAAATATTTGTTTTTATTTCATAAAAAAATACATCTACTGATAAGAGGTGGGACAGGGGTATACACGCATGTGTGCAGTGTGGAACCGCCACACGCAGTTGATGGAGGACTATAATGAATACAATCAAATGATTGAAAAAACAGGGTAGCGATGTCGAAGTATTTTAGAGATGCTTTCCAAATACTTCGACATCATTCATGTTACCCCGCTCTCATGGAGATAGTTGACAAATGAAGTAAAGGATAATTATTGGGCAGAGATATGGGTAAAAAGATATGTTGTATTTAATGCAATATATTATTTTTTTATTTATATGAATTAATATTTGGGTTTCAGATTCGGTTTAATTTCCCCGATGGTGAGGGTGCACGGCCATCACATCTAAAGGATTTAGGTGAGATTTGGAGAGACTTTAAGCATGATTTGTATATTGGATATCATTCTAGAGTTGGCACAGAGTTAGAGTTGGTACCTGTTGTGGATTATTGTCCAATAGAACAGTATCGTCAGATGATTACTCATTGGACAATTATCTAGTTTAAGGTATTAATCAAATTTGAGGTATTTAAATGAAAATTTTTATGTTTTTCATTAATACTATCTTTTGTATTATTGAATTTTATTTAGGAATCATCTGTAAGAAATAGAAAATGTTGATGCTAAAAAATACCTCTACACATTGGGACGTACTACGATGTTAGATCATGAGAGGAAGCAGATATGACAATTGTTTATAATTTTTCTTTACAACTTGAACTTTTTATTATTTCCTCCATAATTTATTCAATTGCTAAAGTTTTAATATAATTTTAGTTATGAAATTAATTATTGGTAACCTATTTTTAATTATGGTTTCCTACTTTCAATGTCATTATAGAGGAAAACATTGAATATTGAAGGATGTGTGCCTCGAGAAAAAATGTTTTGCTCGAGTAGAAGGAAGAAAGATGGAAGTGTAGTTAATGAACCGACTTAATAGCATATTGTAAGTTTTAAATTATTGATTTAAAATTTTAATATCTATTTTTTAACTTAATAATATATTTATATTTTTAACAGGATGCTTTAGAGGCCCTTGATGCCCAGAAACCTGATAATTTTGGGCCAAATGATCACTTACATCAGGTGTTGGGGGATGAGCACCCTGGCAGAGTATGCTACTGACCTAGGAAAAGTATAGTATCGATGAGGTATTGGCCCTCCTTAGGTACAAGTTGTAGTGACACATAGTTCCAGTAGGTTAAGGAATAATAGGCTAAAAAAGGGGGCATAGAGACGGCAGAACAGTCTGCTAGGACAAACACTGCATTTATGAAACTGATGGAAGTTTTACATCCAAAACTTTCACCAGAGGATAGCATAGATTGTGATTAATATATATCATCGATGTGTTCTATATATGGTGCACCATGTGGCAGTTCTAGTGGTGGTCAAGACAATTTCATTCCTGGCGATGATGATGGTGAGGAGGAGGTCGAGGCGGAGGAGGATGCTGAGGTGGAGGAGGAGGGTGAGGAGGAGTCTGAGGCGGAGGATGATGGTGAAAAGGAGGTCGAGGCAGAGTACAAGGGTGATGAGGAGGGTGTTGAGGAGGGAAGAGATGATGATGGGGATGATGATGAGGACATGGATGAGGCTTATGATGACGGTGATGATAGTGATGATGATGAAGGACATATTGATATGTTACATTTTTTACTAATATTACTGACATTTGATATTTGATGATTTTTTGTACCTGAATATATGTGTGATTAGGTAGGTCACATTATCTTTATTTATTTATCTATAAATAATAAAGCATTACTTGATTATTTTTTGTGACTGAATATATGTGTGACTGATTCACCCCTCCCCCGGACACCCCCCCTTAGACATCCCCCCACCCCCTGGATAGCCCCCCACCACCACCACCCACCCCCCCCACCCCACCCTCAAGACACCCCCACCCCTGCAGACACCCCCTAGATACCCCCCCCCCCCACACACCCACCCCCTAGATATCCCCCCACCCCCTTGGACAACCCCCCCCCCCAAACACCAACACACCCTAGATAGCCTCCCCCCCACCACCACCACCCTGGACACCCCCCCACCACCACCACTGGACACCCCCACCCCCTGCACACCCCCCCCCCCCACACTCCCCTAGACACCCACCCCCTAGATATCCCCCCCCACCACCCCCGAACACCCCCACACCCCTGGACACCCCTCACCCCCCATGGACAGCACCCCCTCCAGACACCCCACCCCCTGAACACCCTTCCACCCCCTAAACACCCCCCCTTGGACACCTCCAACCCCCTTGGACAGCCCCCCACCCCTAGACATCCCTCACCCCCTGGACACACCCACCCCCTTGGATAGACCCCCCCCCCCCAGACACCCCCACCCCTTAGACACCCCCACCCCCTTGGACAGCCCCCCCACCCCCCTGAACACCCCCCACCCCCTTGTACAGCCCCCCACACCCTAGAAACCTCCCACCTCCCCTAGACACCCACACCTCCTTGGACACCCCCACCCCCTGGACAGCCCCCCCCCCCCCCCCACCCCCTAGACACCCCCAACCCTAGACACCCCCACCCACCTGGACACCCCCCCACCCCATGGACAGCCCCCCCCCCCCACCCCCTTGGAAGCACCCCCCCCCCCAACCCCCTGGACAGCCCCCCCCCCCCCCTACCCCCTTGGAAGCCCCCCCCCCCCCCCGTACACCACCCCTTCCCCCACTACGGGAAAAATGAGCAATTGCGACGGGTTATTTGCGACGGGAATAAATCCCGTCGCAAATAGTCATGTTAAAAAATTATTTGCGACGGGGGTATTTTCCCGTCGCAAATAAGGAGGCTTTTGCGACGGGATTTTTTTCCCCGTCGCAAATAGTTTTCCCGCGATGCGCGCCAAATCGCGGGAAACGTATTTGCGACGGGGAAATATTCCCGTCGCAAATAACAAATCGCGGGAAACGTATTTGCGACGGGGAAATATTCCCGTCGCAAATAACCGGCGGCGGTAAATGGTATTTGCGACGGGAATATTCCCCCGTCGCAAATACTATGTCGGCAGAGGGTTATTTGCGACGGGACCCGTCGCAAATAACTATTTACCGGTTGACCGTAATAAATGTTGGCTAAGGTATTTGCGACGGGTCCCGTCGCAAATAATACTAGTTGCGACGGGAATCCCGTCGCAAATGAGCCCGTCGCAACTAATCTAACCTATAAATACCCCCATCCGTTTTTTTCATTTCATTCTCATTCTTTATCTTCTCTCTCTCTCAGAATCATATTTCTAGAGTTGAGTTTTTCTCTAGTTTAAGTTTTTTCTCCGGAGCCGATATTAAAGTTTTGAAGAACGATCAGAACAGATCAATTTTCAAGGTATTTATCTTTATTTTAATTTTTTATTTATTTTTAATTTTTTATTAGTTTTTATTATTATTAATTAGTTGTAATTTAATTATTTTTAATTGTTTATATGGTAATTAGGAATAATTAGTAATAATTTTTAGTAATTAAGAATAAATATTAATAACTAGTAATAAATACCAATAATTAAGAATAAGAACATTATTACATTATTAGTTTATTTTATTATTAATATTAAAATAATATAATTTTTTATATATATACAGTTCTTTTTTCATCTGTGTGTTTGATGTCTTCACATGTATTATTTGTATGTGGAGATAGAAAACGCACAGATGAAAAAAGAACTGTATATAAATTAGAAAATTATATTATTTTAATATTAATAATAAAATATATTAATAATGTTATTATTTGTAATTATTGGTAATTATTTCTAATTATTGATAATTATTCATTTAATTACTAATAATTATCAATAATTAAGAATAATTAGTAATAATTACCAATAATTAACAATAATTAGTATTAATTACCTCTAATTAGTATTAATTACCAATAATTAGTATTAATTACCAATAATTAGTATTAATTACCAATAATTCGTAATAATTAGGAATAATTAACAATAATTAGTAATAATTAGGAATAATTAACAATAATTACGAATAATTAACAATAATTAGTAATAATTAGGAATAATTAGGAATAATTAGTAATAATTAGGAATAATTAGGAATAATTAGTATTAATTAGGAATAATTAGTAATAATTACCAATAATTAGGAATAATTAGGAATAATTAGTATTAATTACAAATAATTAGTATTAATTAGGAATAATTAGTATTAATTACAAATAATTAGTATTAATTACAAATAATTAGTATTAATTACCAATAATTAGTATTAATTACCAATAATTAGTCTTAATTACCAATAATTAGTCTTAATTACCAATAATTAGTATTAATTACCAATAATTCGTAATAATTAGTATTAATTACCAATAATTCGTAATAATTAGGAATAATTAACAATAATTAGTAATAATTAGGAATAATTAACAATAATTAGGAATAATTAGGAATAATTAACAATAATTAGGAATAATTAGGAATAATTAGTAATAATTAGGAATAATTAGTAATAATTCGGAATAATTAGGATTAATTTGTATTAATTAGGAATAATTAGTATTAATTACCAATAATTAGTATTAATTAGGAATAATTAGTATTAATTACAAATAATTAGTATTAATTACCAATAATTAGTCTTAATTACCAATAATTAGTCTTAATTACCAATAATTAGTATTAATTACCAATAATTAGTATTAATTACCAATAATTAGTATTAATTAGGAATAATTAACAATAATTAGTAATAATTAGGAATAATTAACAATAATTAGTAATAATTAGGAATAATTAGTATTAATTAGGAATAATTAGTAATAATTACCAATAATTAGTATTAATTAGGAATAATTAGTATTAATTAGGAATAATTAGTATTAATTACCAATAATTAGTATTAATTACCAATAATTAGTATTAATTACCAATAATTAGTATTAATTACCAATAATTAGTAATAATTAGGAATAATTAACAATAATTAGTAATAATTAGGAATAATTAACAATAATTAGTAATAATTAGGAATAATTAACAATAAGTAGGAATAATTACGAATAATTAGTATTAATTAGGAATAATTAGTAATAATTAGGAATAATTAGTAATAATTACCAATAATTAGTATTAATTAGGAATAATTAGTATTAATTACCAATAATTAGTATTAATTACCAATAATTAGTATTAATTACCAATAATTAGTATTAATTACCAATAATTAGTATTAATTACCAATAATTAGTATTAATTAGGAATAATTAACGATAATTAGTAATAATTAGGAATAATTAACAATAATTAGTAATAATTAGGAATAATTAGTATTAATTAGGAAGAATTAGTATTAATTAGGAATAATTAGTATTAATTAGGAATAATTAGTATTAATTAGGAATAATTAGTATTAATTACCAATAATTAGTATTAATTACCAATAATTAGTATTAATTAGGAATAATTAACAATAATTCGTAATAATTAGGAATAATTAACAATAATTAGTAATAATTAGGAATAATTAACAATAATTAGTAATAATTAGTATTAATTAGGAATAATTAGTAATAATTACCAATAATTAGTATTAATTAGGAATAATTAGTAATAATTACCAATAATTAGTATTAATTACCAATAATTAGTATTAATTACCAATAATTAGTATTAATTACCAATAATTAGTATTAATTACCAATAATTAACAATAATTAGTAATAATTAGGAATAATTAACAATAATTAGTAATAATTAGGAATAATTAACAATAATTAGGAATAATTAGTACTAATTAGGAATAATTAGTATTAATTACGAATAATTAGTAATAATTACCAATAATTAGTAATAATTACCAATAATTAGTAATAATTACCAATAATTAGTAATAATTACCAATAATTAGTATTAATTACCAATAATTAGCAATAATTACCAATAATTAGCAATAATTACCAATAATTAGCAATAATTACCAATAATTAGCAATAATTACCAATAATTAGTATTAATTACCAATAATTAGTAATAATTACGAATAATTAGAAATAATTAGAAATAATTACCAATAATTAGCAATAATTAGCAATAATTAGAAATAATTAGCAATAATTAGAAATAATTAGCAATAATTAGAAATAATTAGCAATAATTAGTAATAATTAGCAATAATTAGGAATAATTAGTAATAATTAGGAATAATTAGGAATAATTAGGATTAATTAGGATTAAATAGGATTAATTAGGAATAATTAGGATTAATTAGGAATAATTAGTAATAATTGCCAATAATGACCAATAATTGCCAATAATTACCAATAATTGCAAATAATTAGGAATAATTGCAAATAATTAGGAATAATTAGGAATAATCAGGAATACTCAGGAATACTCACGAATACTCACGAATAATCACGAATACTCACGAATAATCACGAATACTCACGAATACTCACAAATAATCAGGAATACTCAGGAATACTCAGGAATACTCAAGAACACTTAGCAAAAAAAATTATATTATCAATATTTATGAAGATGACATTGACATATATGAAGATGATGATGAAGATGAACACTTATAGAATTCCATGGTATTTATATACAATCATAATATGTATATATGTATATATAATAGTAATTATCAATTATTTGCTAACATTAACATTTTCTGTTTCAGATGGACGAGGCCACATTTCGTGAGTTGACGGATGCTGGCCTGCCTTTCGATGCGGATGAGTTGCTGGCAGATGACCCTCAGCCTGCAGGCGCTTCAGGGAGTACGCGGAGGGGGCGCGGTCTTGCACGATTGATGATTCCTGACCCCGTCCCCGAGCGACGTCCACGCCTTGGGTTTGATCCGCGCACCCGGAGGTGTGATAACCTGTGTGATAACCCGTGGATTTGACTAAGATTTCAATAATCTATTCACATAATAAATGTTTATTATTTTTTTTCAGTTTTCCGCATATAGCAGTCGGACAGGGCAGCGCTATTTTGCGCAACTATTTCTCTCAGCCGTGGACCACATGGGAGCAGATTCCCATTGATGTGCAGCAGGCCATGTTCGACCATTGGCTGGTACGTACGTAAATAAATAATTTTTATTTTGAAAATTATTTCATTTCTAACTTGATATTTTGATTTTTTTTGTAGGGTTTATGGTATCCGATCGAGGATACCATGCGTGACGCCATCCACGAGGCATGGGAGGTGGCCATGCGTGATCGCCTTCGTCAGTTTTTGCACAATTTAAGAAAAGCTGCGATGAAGAAAGCAGGAGTGTCAGATTTTGAGGAGTCATGTAGAGCACACCGACCAGAGTATATTTCATCCCATGTATGGGATGGATTATGTGCGCACTGGTTGAGTGGTGCCTTTCAGAGGAGATCATCGCTGGGGAGGCAGAATCGGGGGAGACAGGAGGTGACTCATCGAGCTGGGAGTCGTTCTTTCAGTACTCATAGACAGCATCTGGTACGTACATTATTTATAAATATTTTATATAACTATAAATATTAACAGTTTATTTTTTATTCTTATAGGCTGTCGAGCACCCCGATATTACAGAGTACGACGTATATCGGAGGATGTATAGTGATCCTGCTACTGGGGAGCTCAGAGGTGATCGTCAGCATCACATCGTGGTCAGTATAATTTGTTTTCAAGTTTAAAAATTAACTGCATATAATATATTCACAATTTTAATTTTAAATTGCAACTATAGGAGTCATATGAGGCCGCAGCGTCACAGACCCGGCCTGAGAGTCAGGCCGAGTCATCAGATCAGACCACTGCCCGTCAGTTTGATGAGGCGGCATGGATGCAGGCCACCCAGTATGCTTTCGAGAAGGGCCGGGTAGTTGGTATCGGCTCTCGACTGACTCCCGGAGATTATTATGGCAGTGCTGCGATGTCGGCGTCCAGCTCGAGAGGAGCTCGTGCATCTTTTTCTACACAGTATGAGGATCAGTTGCGATCTCAGACTGCACAGATAGAGAGTCTCCGACAGGAGCAGGAGCAGATTCGTCAGCAGCATGAGGAGGAGCGTCGACGCCAGCAGCAGCTGTACGAGGAGCAGACGAGGCGGTGGCAGCAGCAGCATCAGGAGCAGATGGAGTACATGCGCCGACTCACTCATGCTTTAGGGGTGGAGTTTCCTCCACCACCATCTGCAGATCCCCCACCTCCCCCCCCCCCTCCTTCAGATTAGATTTTGTATTTCAGTTATAAAATTTGAGAAATCAAATTTTTTTTTTCTATTCGTAGTTTCTGTCTCATTATAAAATATTAATAATATTATATTTTTAAATAACAATATTAATATGAATAATAATATTATTTATATTTTATAATATTAAATTTTATATATATATTAAAATTTTATAATATTATAATTTAATTATTTTTTTTGTAATACTTGAATTATTTTAATATTTGAATGTAAAATAATTCTATTATTTTTATATTAATTAAAATAACTTATTAATATTTTTGTATTTATGAATTATAATTGTATTATTATTATATTAATTAAATCATTTATTAATATTCTATTATTTTTTATTTTTGAATTATAATTTTACTATTATTATAGTAATTAAAATAATTTATTATTTTCATTTGTAAATTATAATTCTATTATTATATTCATTAAAATAATTTATTAAAAATTTATTTTTTTTATTTTTTTTATAGTATTTGCGACGGGATACTATACCCGTCGCAAATACTAATATTATTAATAGTTTTTTATTTTTTTTAAAAAATATTATTTGCGACGGGTCCCGTCGCAAATACTATCAATATTATTTGCGACGGGATGCGATTCCCGTCGCAAATACTAGTATTATTAATATTTTTTTATTTTTTTAAAAACGTTTTTGCGACGGTACCGTCGCAAATAGTATTTGCGACGGTACCGTCGCAAAAGGTATTTGCGACGGGTCCCGTCGCAAAAACGTTTTTAAAAGTTTTTACAAAAATACGGAATACTATTTGCGACGGGGAGAATGCCCGTCGCAATAAACCGCTATAGCGACGGGCCCGTCGCAAATAAGTGTAGTTGCGACGGCGTTTTCAGCAACGGGCTATTTGCGACGGGGTCCCGTCACAAAAAGCCATTTGCGACGGGATCCCGTCGCAACTAGCCCGTCGCAAATAGCTGTTTTTCTAGTAGTGCCCCCCCCCACCCCCTGGACACCCCCCACTCCCTTAGACAGCCCCCAACCCCCTAGACAGCCCCCCGTAGACACCCCCAACACCCTGGACACCCCCCCCACCACCCCTTGTACACCCCCCACCCACCCACCCCCCACCCCCACCCCCACCCACACACACACCCACTGCACCCCCCCAGACACCCCCACCCCTGGATAGACTCCCCACCCCCCTGGACACCCCTACCCCACTTGACACCCCTCCCCTCCCATGGACACCCCCCCCCCCCACCCCCTAGACACCTCACCCCTTGGACACCCCACCAACCCCCCTGGATAGCCCCTGCCCCCCTGGACACCCCCACCCCCTTGTACATCCCCCCCCCCATAGAAACCCCCCCCCCCGGACACCCCCCCTAGACAACCCCCACACTTCCCTGAACACCCCGCTGGACACCCCCCCCCCACTGGACACCCCCTGGACAGCCCCCCCACCCCACCCCCTAGACACCCCCACCCCCTGGACACCCAACCACCCCCTCTGACAGCCATCCCACCCCCTGGACCCCCCCCCTCCCAACCCCTAAACACCCCTACCCCTAGACACCCCCCCCCCAACGCCCCCATCCCACTGGACACCCCCTCTCACTGGACACCCCCCCACACACCCCCTGGACACCCCCCCCCCCCACCCCACCCCCGGGACACCCCCCCCCCCCCCGGAAACCCCCCCCCACCCCCTAGACACCCCCACCCCCTTAGACAGCCCCCCCCCCCCACACACACACACCACCCTAGACACCCCCCCCCCACCCCACCCCCTGGACACCCCCCACACACACACACCACCCTGGACACCCCCCACCCCACCCCTTGGACAGCCCCCCACCCCCTGGACACCCCCCCTAGATACCCCCCACCCCCTTGGACAACCTCCACCCCCCTGGACAGACCCCCACCCCCTTGTACACCCCCATATTCTGAATTCAATTTTGTATGACATATTATATATGTGTTATACATAATTAAATTTTATATGTAATGAATTCTGAATTAAATACACTGTCAAAATTCTGTATGTAATTCATAATTCATTTTTTATGTGTTATTTATTCATAATTTAGAAGTATTCAATTGAGAATTAAATTCCGAATTCTGTATTGCATAGGTTAATTGGGTTCTCCATTTAATTCTCAATTGGCAGGTGCACTAGGGATTGCAGAGGGGAAGGAAGGCCGGCCTGCTACTAAAATTTCAGCAAGGTTATACCAATGGTTTTAAACTGTTGGTATATATGTGAAAAGTTACTTTATACTAATGGTTTACATAAAACCATTGGTAAAACTATATACCAACAGTTGGTAAAACTATATACCAAAAATTAGTAAACCATTGGTATAGACCCTGTAATCAGTCTTTACCAATGGTTTTATGCAAATCATTAGTAAAGGCTTATTCCAATAGTTTTTAAACCATTGGAATAGATCTGAAATTACTTAATCTCCAACAGGTATCAACCATTGGTAAAAATATATACCAATGGTTAGATGAAACTATTGGTATAATGTGCATTCTAGAGATATATACCAATAGTTATACTATAATAGTTGGTATATATATATCCCCACGGCTAACTAGACAATGGTTTGAGCAATCGTTGGTATATTTTATACCAATAGTTTTCAGGCCTTTCCCAATAGTTTGAAACCGTTGGTATAAGTCATGTTTCCAGCAGTGTTCCTTCTATACCTTCTCACTTGATGATGATTTATTTCATGTTCACCTATCTAATATTAAAGGTGGTATTTACATTCATCTCTAATCTCTTCTTGTACCAACTCTTTCATTTTTTGATTAATAAAATTTGATGGGAATGGGTCTTTGACTCATATCTTGGACTGTATTATATTATTGTTGTTGTTGTTTTGTTTTTTTTTGTTACTATTATTATTATTATCACTATAATAATTATTATTATTCATTTTTGACTATATTCATTATTGTGTGGAAATCCTGTTCTATGGCATGTGTGTTATTCATCCCCAGATGATGATGAGGAGGAGGAGGATAAATAGAGGGAGAAATGGGAGAGAGTGGGAGTATAAAAAGAGATGGGGATGAACTGAGGGATGGAAATGGGTACCCCATAAATAGGTGGAGAAATGGGAGATAGTGAGAGTATAAAGAGAGATGAGGGTGAACCTAGGGATGATAATGAGTGCCTGGTATTCGACTACTTATCCCTATATAACCCAATAAAATTAAGATTGAGTATCTTGAAATTAAGTTCGGGTAGGGTTTGGGTTTTAAAAATATTATTTGATTATTAATGGGGTTCAGTTTGAGTCCCTCTTAAAGGGTACCCAAAACCCAAAACTATTTTTCAAAAAAAACTTGTTGGCCTACCCTGTATTGCTAGGTTTGTATATTTAATTTAAACTAATTAAAAATAATGATTTTATTTGAATTTAATGAGGATTGGATAATATGTGATGTTTTTCCCAAGTTTTAATTACCTCATCACCTTTACATCCAATGCCCTTTTATGACTTATAACATCTCTAAATCATTTCACCATTTTGGAGTACGGTTGCTCCAAAATGGTGTGTGAATAGAGAAATATACTCCAACTCACTTACTCTATTTTTACACCAAAAAGAATATTCATTGAATATACTTCTTTATACATTTATTATTTTTATTTTTATTTAACATATTAAGTTAAAATTAATAGCTTCCCTATAAAATAAAAAATATAATATATTTTGAGATTTAATGATACCAACAATTAAATAAAGTTATATCCCATAATTTCATAATATAAAATTAAATTAAATATATTCTACTTTATTAAAATAAATTAAAAAATATATAAAAACATATAAAAATTTAGTAAAAAATATGAATGTGTAATTTTATTAATTATATTTAATTATACACACATATATATTCATAACTATATTTATATTTATATATATACAAATAGATATATATTAAAAATTAAAAAATAATATCAATGCATAATTTTATTAATTAATTAAAAACTTAAATACACACACAAAATTTATTGTTTAATTATATACACACACAAACACACATATTCAGAGCTAATAAATTAAAATATACATGATTGTTATTGGTAAAAAATCTCTTAAGGTGTCATCTTAGTTTTTTTGGTTGATTGTGTTTGTTCAAAAAACTAGACGACTGTGAATAAGTATGGTTGGTGTTTCCAAATAAAATATTTAAGGTGGCGCAGTTTACCAGTATTTACCAAAAATTTAGGCCTCAAAATCGGGAGTTTGTTTTTTATAAAAGAAAATATTTCCTCATAGCAGTTATTCTATGAAAACCATAGAGGAGTTCATGGCCGTGAATCATGTAGTTTCCAGATTGAAAAGGGGGTTTGCAGAACTAAGAATGATGTTACGTTCTGCATATGATGACACTATTTTCAGTTATCGTAAAGGATAAATGAGCTACATGAATCACGTAGAAAAATCAGTTCATGGGAGGCTTGATGTTTTTAGGAGGCTTGATGTTTGCAGAAAGAGGCGATAATTTTAAGATCTGAAAATGGTTTTCATTCATGTAAGACATCAACTAGTGCAGAGGATTAAAGCAATATGTGGACTGCATAACATAGTTCATGGTGAAGGCTATATTGTGTCAAACTTTTGGGTAATTCGGTTTAGTGGGTTTTGTGGATATATTTTCCTATATAATGAATGATAATCAGAACATTAGAGCGGAGAAATTTTCATTGGAAAACATCATTTCTCAGGGAAGAATTTGGTGAAGTCTAAAAGAGTTTGAAAGGAAGGATTCCACTAAGGGTGAAGTAGTTTGTGGGAATAATTCCACGAAAGGAGCTTTATGAGGCTCTATATCCTGCAAAGGAAAAGGAGCCCGCAAAGAAGAGATGGTCCATGGAAGAAGTAGGGATAGTCCATGAAAGTAAGGGTAGTCTGTGGAATAAGAGACGGTTCATGAAAGAAGAGGTGGTATGAAAAAGTAGGGGTATCCCATAGAAGAAGAGGTGGTCCATGAAGCACTCACGCCATGCAGTGCAATGCAGTTCATGGTGGACTCAAGGAAGTTCATGGAGGATTAAAGGAAGTTCAGAGAGGCACTAAAATAGTTCAAAAAAGTAATTTTTGAAAACTAATAGTACATAGAAAAGTGAATTTCATATAAGGGTGAAAACATGACTTCAACAGAGCATCTATTTACAACTGAGGATATGTGCATTCATGAAAATTAAGAGACCTACAAGTCCATAAATTGTGTGTGGATCAGAGCAGTGAACAAAGGAAGAGGAAGATGGTGATCCTTTCTACCAGTAGTGATCCATAGAGAGAGAAATAGGGAGTAACCCCTGGGAAATCATTGAGCTTACCATAAACATTATAAAGTAAGTGATTCTAGTCATAGAAGTGATCTATCCTGAACCTTGTAATTTGGAAGTGAGCCTTAATGGATTTGGTACATAGGCACATCATTGTTGTATGATCCTTGATCATAGCCTAGTGAAGGTGAACTAAATAAAATTTTTGTGTCTCATGCATGATTTCAAT
This sequence comes from Viscum album, assembly GCA_963277665.1. Taxonomy (NCBI): domain Eukaryota; kingdom Viridiplantae; phylum Streptophyta; class Magnoliopsida; order Santalales; family Viscaceae; genus Viscum; species Viscum album. Next base: position 912,731,876 of record OY728141.1, read on the forward strand.
TCTATTAATACATTGTTATGGGAAATAGATAGAAGATTGTTTTTTTAACGATGAAACAAGATCCGAAGGGGAGGTTGATTTAATCTGTCATGCCTTGATTCACCCCCACCCCCTCCCCCCTATCAGGGTATTTAACCTATTTGGGATAATAATTGGTATCAGAGAGAAAGGTTGAAATTCATTTGTTCTCTCTCGGTTGAATAAATTAAATTTTTTAATCACAAAGGGATTTCGATCTTCATTGGAAACAATTTTCAACTATGAAATAATTGAATGCAACACTTCTTTCAATCATTGGGTATGGATTTATTTACAACTATAATGCATGGTTTTCTACCATTAAGGATAGTAATGTTTTATTAAAAGTGTAATATAGAAAATTAGATGTAGATTCCAAAGTAATCAATGCTTTAGTGGGAGACCTATCCAATGCAATATATACAAAATTGATTTCATGTAAGTCATCACATGCTATGTGGGAAAAGCTGATGAGTATTTATGAGGGAAACTCAAAATTTAGAGAAGCAAAGATGAAGGTTCTATGGAACAAGTATTAAGATCTCAAAATTCACCCTAATTATTATGTTGATACATTCTTTTACTGGGTAAATGTGGTTGTAGAATACATGCGTGGTCTCAGAGAAATTATTGAAGATATAAAGATTGTTAATCGTATCTTAAGAAAACTTCCACCTCAGTTTAATCTAAAAGTTTATGTATTGTAAGATAAAGATATAAAGGAGCTGACATTGGATAACTTGCATGGTACTCTTCACTACTATAAATCGAGCCTTTAGCAATGCTAGTAAAAGGGTTTTATTAGCGCTATAGAAGCACTAATAATGTAAGGAATGTTAAAGGGTTAAATTTAATAGTGCTCATAAAAAGTGATGGTAAAAACCCCCTTTATCAGCGCTGATAAACAGGGTCTTTATCAGCATATTTTTTAGCCCAGTTAAAGAACTCCTTTATCGGTTCTTTTTTCATACTATTAAAGTCCTCCTTTAATAGCACTAAAAAAGCATTGATAAAGGCCCTGCTGATAAAGGGTATAATTTTTTTTCATGCCCCCCTCTCTTTATAAGTGTTTTCCACCCCCCCCCCCCCCCATTAGTGCTTCCCTTACCCCTTTATCAGTGCTTTAGCATGCACCCCTACCTCCAGTGAGTTTCGAACTTGGGACCTCTAGCTTATACACCAACACCTTTTCCACTCCCATATACTATTTTGTTTTACATTTTATGATATATCTATATATTTATATATATATATATATTGTTATATTTTTTTATCTATATATTTTTATATATTTTTATATATATAGATATATTTTTTAAATACATATATATATATATATATATTAAAATGGATATTAACTCTAAATACCCTTAAAACACATAAAAACATTAAGAAATTTTGAAAACCCTAAAAACCCTGAAATGACCATAAATTCTGATTTGTGAGTCCATTTTAGCTCTAAAACTAGTCATGTCAAAGCTCATGAAACTATATTTGATATTATATGTGGTATAGGCTGAATAGACACATAGATTGGAAGTTATATCCATTTGAATTTTAATAAATCTTAGTCAATGACTAAAAACTCTGTTTTGGAGGCCTTCTAGTCCCTTATAAGGAAAAAAATAGAGAAAATTCTCAAATAAATACCCCCCCCCCCCCAGTCAACACTATGTAGAGATCATTGCAGTATTTGATTTGATATGTGGTAGAACCCAAACGGACATCTGGATCAAAATTTATGGTCATTTGAAGTTCGAGTTCGATTTTTAACTTTTTTTAAACTATAAAAATATTTATTTATTTAGTTTTCACGAAATTTGAATATAACATGGTTTTATCTTGTTTTATAAGCTTAAATTTTACCGATTGTTGAGCTTAAATGGAATTCTAGATCAAAGGTTATGATCCTTTTAGGTTTTTTAGGGTTTTTAGGGGTTTTAGGGGTTTTAAAGGGTTTTCACATTTGACAGCCTTTAAAATAGCCATAAATTTTGAACCGGGTGTCATTTTTTCCTTTACCACATATCAAATCGAATTTTGCAATGAGATATATGCCTTGGTGACTAGTAAGAACCCTTGATCACCTCTATTGATGGAAAAAAGTCCCATAAAGTCTCCAAATGACCATAATTTCTGCTACGGGTGTCCTTTAATGAAATATAATTTTTTTAAATATAACCTTTATCATCAATTTTTTAGAAGTAATAATAAAGACCCCCCTATCATCACTTTTTTAGAAGTGCTGATAAATTCCTGTTTTATTAGCACTTTGTTACTAGAACTGATAAGGGGGCCTTTATCAACACTTTTTTACAAGCAGCGATAAAGATACCCATTTAATAGTGTTTTTTTAGCATTTTTAAAGACACCCTTTAACGATGATTTTTCTAGCACTGAGAAAGGGGGTTTTAACAGCACTTTTAGTGAGCGGTATTAAAACCCTAGCACTCAATAAACTCAGTTTTATAGTAGTTCTTGAATCATATGAAATGAGAAATGGTGATAATGATGTTGTGGAAAAGAGTAAGTCTAAAAAAGTAGAATTCAAAGCCATGAAGAAGATCACCATTGAATATGGATAGGAAGATGAAGATATAGATGAGGTGATGTCATTCCTTTCCTCAAATCATCAAAGAGGAAAAGGAAAGTTCATAGGAAAACTCATGTTTACATGCTTCTGATGTGTAAAGGTTAAACATTTTATAGAAAGGTGATCTAAGAAGTTTCAATAAGATAAATAGAATGAAGTTAAAATTCCCATGAATAAGTATTCAACCTACTTGAAAGGCAAGAAAATTTTTAAGAGAAATTTATTCAAAAAGAAGAATATTCTTTCAAGAAAAGATGATAGTCCAGAAGAATCTAAGGTAGAAGAATCTAAGGTAGAAGAATTGTAGGATAGTAAGTATCATGAATCACATGTTATATTGATAGTTCTCAGAAATTCCATAACAAGAGAATAAAGAAACAATGATGAAGCATAAGTTGAAAAGTTGACCTTCAGGTCGACTTAGAATCTTCTATTAAGGAAATAGATGTTTGGAGATCCAAAACAAAGAAAGAAAATAAATTGGTTTGTGATGCCAAACTTTATATATAGCAATAGGAAGAAGAGAAGTCTGAGCTAAATGAAGAAATTGAAAAACTAAATTTTTCAATGTCATAGATCTTAGATAGGGTTGTTGAGTACAATATAAAAATTTAATAACAGAAAATAGAAATTGATAACTTTACTGAAACTGGAAAAGATCAAATCAAATGTATTTAAAAACTTGAAGAGGAATTTGTTATCTTGTGAAGAAAAGTGAAAGATTAAGATAAAAACTTGATTCCAGCAAATCAGGATACAAAGTCAGCAGAAAATGTAAAAGAATAATTCAGATTTCTAGTGAAATAGAAAAAAGAGTGTCAAGAAAGGAAAATGATTCATCGGAATGATATTAATGGTATGGGGATTGATCGCAAATAGAAATCAATAATGGTTGAAGTTAGACCATAAGCTAGCACTATAAGGTTGAAGATTGATTTGGGTATAAATCAAATTCATAAGATTCAGAACCTAAGGTAGAATCAATAATATAGTATTTCCATACAAAAATTCACCTCACATGAGATGTTATTATTTTGGAAAACAGGACACTCACAAAAATTTTGTTCCATAGTCAATAGGTACCGAAAGGAAAAAACCAACAAAGGCATCCATACAGAACTCAATATTCAAGAACATCATTTGATGGTCACTCTTTCATGTGTGGATGATTCTGGCACATAGAAAGATACTTCTCATTTAAAATATATAGAAATTTGTCAAAGCATAATGAATGTGGTGATAAGCATCAATTCAATATTTCATCAAATGAGATCAAAATGAAAATTTGGTTTGCAGTGTTGAAATATGAAGCTGGTATATCATACTTTAAGGAAGATCAAGATCATTAATCTATACTGGGTATGAAGTCAAAAACATGTATCAAAAAGAATAAATATGAACATGCAATGGTGGTAGGTATTGCTTTTAAATCATCATATTGTATTGGAATATGGATCATTGATAGTGGGTGTGCCTCGCATATGACAGGAAATAAGAATCCGGTGACTGGAATTAGGTATGATAAAGAAGATATCATAATATTTGGTAATGATGAAGGCCTAAAGATTATTGTCTTGGTAAAATCCAAGTTTGGGGGAAGATACATGAGATGTGTTGATGTCTTAGTTATTAAAGGAATGAGTCACAAATTTCTTAGTTTCAGACAACTATGTGACTCAGTACATGCCATAATATTTTCCATGAAATTATGTGTCATCAAGGAAAAATATAGTGCATTTTTATTACTAGTAAATCATATAAAAGGGAATATCTACCTTGTGAGTAGAGAAGAATATATGTGCTTTCTATCCAGGGAAGAAGAAAATAATTTATGGAATAAACGTCTTGGTCACTTGATTCAAACATCCTTGGAATATCTGGTGAAATGTGATGTTGCTTAATACATATCCGTATTATCAAGTGATTTTACTTATACATGCGATGCTTTTCAACAAGTAAAGATCATTTGAAAGATATATAAGTAAAAAGAGAAAAGGTCAAGAAAATTGATTGAGTTAGTGCATATTAATGTGTGTGGATCTATTTCAAAAAGATCTATTAGAAGGGAAGTTAAAAAGATAATGGGTTAAAGAATTTATAAGATCTGAACAGATAATGGAACATAGTTCACAAATACCCAATTTGAGGATTATCTCAAGAAACATGGGATAAGTCACCAATTATCAGTAGTAAGAACTCCATAGTGGAATGTATTAGTTGAGAGAATAAATCGAATTATTAACAATATGGCAAGAACAATGCTCATTAAGAAAAAAACTTCCAAAGAAGTTTTGGAAATAAGTAGTGATGACATTGGTCTACACATCAAATAGATATTTATTATATCCAAAATAAGATAGGAATCTATATGAGTTATGGTATGGAAAGAAGTCAATGTTGAAGTAATTTCAAGTATTCGGAGGTTTTTGTTTCATTCTCAATAAGGAGAAACACAAGAATTTTGAATCCTATAGAGATGAAGGGGTATTTCTTGGATACTCAAATCAAATCAAAGAATATAAATGATTCAATAAGTGGTTGGAAAAGGTAGTTTAAATCCATGATGTAACTATAATAGATAATGAGAAAAATATTTATCAAATACATGATCAGTCTCAAGAGCATAGTGATGAGGAGATAAGCATATCAGGGGATATTCTAGTTCCATAGGATGATTCAGAAGAAGATTTAGATAATAAGAAGGATGAGCACAAACTAGTATCTATAAAAAGATCGGAGAGAAGATCTGAAATTGATAGATAGAACATAATTGGTGATCAGACAGCACCAATGCAGACAAGAAGGATGAATAATCTATAGCAAGCATCATTCTTATCATAGGTAGAGCCAAAATGTTTTAATAAAGCATCTAGATATGAAAATTGGGTCTAGGATATGAATTAAGAGCTTGAGAATATTGAGAATAACCATATATGGGAGATTGTTTTGAGGCCAATGGATAAGAATTTCATCAGGACTAAATGGGTCTTTCACAACAAAATGAATGAAGATGGTGCAATGATTCCAAACAAAGTATAAATAGTGTGCAAAGGGTACTCCCAAATAGAGGGTATCAATGTTTATGAAATATTTTTACCTATTTCAAGGCTAGAGACAATTATATTATTCTTGTCCATAGCAGTACAAAGAAAAGTAAAAGTTTTCTAAATGGATGTCAAGTTAGCATTTCTAAATGGGGTTCTAGAAGAAGAAGTTTATATTGTGAAGACATATGGTTTTCTCATCCATGAAGATGAGAAAAGAGTTTTCAAATGAATAAGTCTTTATATGGTTTTAATAAATCATCAAGAGAATGGGATTCAAGTCTAGATTAATTTTTGAAGAAGCTCGGTTTTCAGCGTTGCCACAACCCGCCTCCCCGGGCCATGAACCATGTTATCTGACCCCATGGGTCTCCTGTAATACCTTGGTTGCCTTCCCAGCACACCATAGGCTATTACTCACTAGGGTCTCTTATCAGACTAATGATTGTCCCCACATGCCAACACATGTCCTTTCCAGTGTGTTTTTTCCTCACTCACACACACCCTGGGAAACTTCCCAGAGGGTCACCCATCCTGATCACTACTCCAGGCCAAGCACGCTTCACTGTGGAGTTCTAATCAGACAGGCTCCCGAAAAGAAAGGTGCACCTTGTTAACATGAGTCATGTTATTTAGTCATTTAACACTTTATCATTAGAGGATGTTACAATCACCCCCCCCCCCCCCTTTAGAGCACATCGCCCTCATTGTGGGCCCTACATCTCAACCCAAGAAATGCACTGCACTTAAGGCTGAGATTTTTATCTGATACCATTTGTCACAACCCGCCTCCTCGGGCCATGAACCATGTCATCTGACCCCATGGGTCTCCTGTAATACCTTGGTTGCCTTCCCAGCACACCATAGGATATTACTCACTAGGGTCTCTTATCAGACTAATGACTCCCCATAGGCCAACACATGTCCTTTCCAGTGTGTTTTGTCCTCACTTAGAGCCCAGATAGCGAGTTTATATCTAGACGACCAGGGGACTTGTCAGGCGGATTTCCCTCCAGTGGTTGATTGTTTCAGGGATGTCTTCTCGGAGGACTTTTCAGCTCTTCCTCTGGAGCGTGAGTTGGATTTCTCTATTGAGCTTGTTCCAGGAGCTGCATCGGTGTCCATTCCTCCTTATATGATGGCTACACCTGAGTTTCAGGAGCTCAAGAGATAGTTAGAGGAGTTACAGGCAAAGGGTTTCATCCGACCCAGTACTTCTCGATGGGGTTCTCCGGTCCTTTTTGTGAAGAATGAATATGGTACCCTCAGACTCTGTGGGGATTATTGGAAGCTAAACCAGTTGACGATTAAGAACCGATATCCCTTTCCGAGGATTGATAATCTTTTTGATCAACTTCGCAGAGCACGAGTGTTCTAGAAGATTGACTTGAGATCAGGATATCATCAGCTACGCATTAGACCATTTGATATACATCTCACAGCTTTCAAGAGTAGGTATGGTCTATACGAGTATACGGTTATGCCATTTGGACACAAGAACACGCCAGCAGTTTTCATGGATCTAATGAATCGTTTGTTCCATCCTTATCTGGATTCTTTTGTGGTATTATTCGTGGATGACATCTTGGTGTAATCTCACACTCGACATGACCACGACACCCATCTTGAGATCATATTGATTACACTGAGAGAGCATCGTCTATATGATAAGTTTTCAAAGTTCCACTTTTGGATAGACCAGATTCACTTCCTGGGTCATAACATCTCAGAGGAAGGAGTTTCAGTAGACCCAAAGAAGGTGAGAGAAGTAGTTTCCTGGGAGCAGCCTAAGAACGTGTTTGAGATACGGAGTTTCTTAGGGCTGGTTGGTTAATACAGATGCTTCATACAGGACTTCTCCCGCTTAGCAGCACCGTTGATGGGTTTGACTAAGAAGGGTGTGAAGTTCGTTTGGACAGAAGCTTGTGAGACAGCCTTTCAAGACTTAAAAGGAAGGTTGATATCAACACCGATCCTGATACTTTCAGAGTAGGGGAAGAGCTATACAGTTTACTGTGATGCATCAAGTATTGGGCTAGGATCAGTGTTGATGCAGGGCGATCAAGTTGTTGCGTACGGGTCTCGGTAGTTGAGGACACATGAGAGGAATTACCCAACTCATGATCACGAGTTGGCTGCAGTTGTGCATGTGTTGTGCTGTTGGAGACATTATCTATTGGGAGAATGTTTTGTGGTCTTAACCGATCACAAAAGTCTCAAGTATATATTTACTCAGAGTGACTTGAATCTGAGGCAGTGAAGGTGGGTTGAATACCTTCAGTCCTTCGATTTTGATCTTGCCTATACACCTGGTAAAGGTAATGCAGTAGCTGATGCACTGAGCAGGAAGACTCAGATACAGGCTGTGTAGGAGGCCAGTGGAGAGTGGCAGCTTATGGCTTTGTTCTCTAAGATGCATTTGGAGGTGCATGACAGTCAGGGGCAAACTTATCTTTCCTCTTTAGATGTGACTTATACCCTCTTGGATAGAGTGATAATGAGATAGCTATCTAATTCAGAAGGCCTAGTTCTACGGGATTTGGTGGCAAGCGAGGACCCTCCTCCTGGTTGGACGATAGGTGATGATGAGGTTCTGCATTTCCATGGATGAGTATGGGTTCCATGGGATATGTGCGAGGAGCTGATGTGGGAGTTTCATGCTTCGGCTTGGGCAGTTCATCCCGGGGTTACCAAGATGTACCGTGACTTAAGACGTCAGTACTGGTGGTTGGGTATGAAGAGAGATGTAGCTGGTTTTTTTATGAGATTTTCCACCTGTCAGTAGGTGAAGGTGGAGCACCATAGACCAGTTGGGCTGTTACAGCAGTTACCCATCTAGGAGTGGAAATGGGATGATGTCGCGATGGACTTTGTGACTGGTTTGTTGAGGTCACCTAGAGGCAATGATGTCGTGTGGGTTGTTGTGGACGGACTCACAAAGGTAGCTCACTTTTTGCCAATCAAGGAGAACTTCGGTGTTGATGAGCTCGGGAAGTTGTATATTTGAGAGATCGTACGTATTCATAGGGTTCCTCGTTCTATCGTTTCAGATAGGGATGCCTGTTTTATGTCTCATTTCTAGTAGAGTTTTCAGAGGGCACTGGGTACACAGGTGCTTTTGAGCACAGCTTACCACCCTCAAACCGATGGCTAGTCAGAGTGTACGATACAAGTTCTTGAGGACATGTTGCGTGCATGCGTCCTAGACTTTTGGGGCTCTTAGGAGAAGCATATACCCCTAGTCGAGTTTTCCTATAATAATAGTTTTCAGGAAACTATCGAGATGGAACCTTACGAGGATTTATATGGTTGGTTATGCCGATCACCCTTGTACTAGTTAGAGGCAGGTGAGGCAGCTTTATTGGGACCACAGCTCATGCAAGAGAATTCTGAGTAGGTCCAGTTGATTCAGAAGTGGATGGCTACCGCACAGTCTCTTCAGAAATCATATGTTGATCGCCGTAGACGACCTTTGGAGTTTGTGGTCGAGGATCCGGTTTTCTTTCATGTTTCACCGAGGTTGGGACACAGGAGGATTAGGAAACATGGTAAACTTTCATTGAGCTATGTGGGGCCATTTGAGATTCTGGGGAGAGTCGGGCCAGTTGCCTATCGGTTACAGTTACCACAGAGGTACTGGTCCATGCATGACGTATTCCATGTATCTCAGTTGCGCCGCTATCATTTAGACCCATCTCACGTCTTTCAGCTAGAGGAGGTTGAGATTCCGGCAGATGTGTCCTTTGAGTAGCATCTGATTCGTATCATTGATAGGAGCATGAAGGTTCTCTGAGGCCGGTCAGTTCCTCTCGTACGGTTGCTATGGCAGCATGGACGAGTGTAGGATGAAACCTGGGAGCGGGAGACCAATGTACGTGCTCAGTGGCTGGAGTTGTTCATAGCTTTATCTTCACCACCCTTGGAAGGGAAATTCTGGGACAAATTTCTTTAAGGGGGGAAGTTTGTAAGAACCCGATTCTTACCTTTGAGGTACGGGTTCTTCTTTTCTCTTTTCCTTAAGTTTTTTTCAGAAAATAAGGAAAATGGGGGAAAATCCCAAATTTTGGAAGTACATGCCATGTACTTTTTCCACACGCTGTGTACTTTTGGCTGTGTGGGATTAGTACACAGGGCGTGTAGCCATGTCGGCAACGAATGGTGTAAAGACTGACTACATGCCGTGTAGCAGTCCCTTACACGTCGTGTAGTCAGTCGATAGGCGAATAGTAAGGCAGTGGCCAGCTGTGTGATAGAACATGCCGTGTACTCAAGGAGACATGTCGTGTAGTCATGTCGGTAGATGAACAGTTCCACGCTAGCGGGAAGCCTCCAGAAGAACAGTTTAAAAATGGGAAGTACATGTCGTGTACTTGGAAATACACATCATGTATTTTGTTTTTTTCACTTAAAATGGGAAGTAGCCACCCTTGTTCATAGGGAAGGCTTAGAACAGGAATAGATCTTGGGAGAGGAAGGCCGGAGCTTCGAGGATCCGCCGACTGCACGTTGGGAATCTGATTCTGCCTCCGTCGATCTCGTTGGAACTGCACAGGTAAGAGCTTCCTCCTCCTGGTGTGTCTCTTTCCAATTCTTCCTTTAATGGAAGTTATTTAAGTTTAAACGGAGTTTCTTCTATGTAATATCTACATCATTATTGGGTGTTTCTGTAATTGGCATTCACATATAACATTCGTTGGCGTTTAAAGTAGGTGGATTGGTGTTTATTTCCAACTTTCATGCGTTTTTGTGTGTTTTTGAGCTATGAACCCATATTTGGGGTGTTGTGTGGATGAGGTCGTGGATATTTTAAATACCTAGAATTGTATAGGTAATTAAATGTGATATTAAAATGTTGTTTGGGATCACTGCTTGGATCCAGGACCACCCCGGGGGTGCGTTCCTCTGTTTAGCCGTTTGGCCAGGATACCCGAGGGTATGCCTTGTTTATTTTCTACATTACTTTTTCCTTGAGAGGAATTGTTTTTTAATTGCTTGTGATATGTTGGGAATGACCTGATCACTTTATCCTGAGGGCGTTGTTTTACCTAGACCGAGGGCAGCTATTATCTTAGCCTAAGGGCAACTTCTTCCATGCCTGTGGGTGATAGACTCTGTGCCTAAGGGTGACACTACCTATGCCTGAGGGAAAAATCTGTTATGCTTGTGGGAAATTACCTACAGGTTATGTTTCTGATTACCTGAGGGTAAAGGTTTGTGTGTCTAAGGACACTGACTATTTACTTAGAAATGCATTGTGGTGTTTTCTTATTTTAAATGGAATAAATGAATAATTAAATGGCAATATAACTGTTAAGTTAGTTACTTTTGAGTACAGCTTAGTTTATTGCATTCACTATTGCACACTGTTGTTGTATTTTTACACCCATTTGGGCATGGACCTTTGGATGGGTGCCTACTGAGATACATTTCTCACACCCTGTTTGGGTCATGCTTTTTAGCCCAAACAGATTACGTTTCTGCAGATGTAGATAAGGGCAAGGGTCCCTATACAGGTACTTGATTGTTGCTAGGGTGTAGGAGAGCATGGGACCGAGCATTGGCTCGCGATGCCACTGGCTGTTCTGTTTTGCTTTCTTGTACTTATACTTCAGTTGTATTGTATTGTATTACAGTGTAACATGTTCTAGCTGTTTTCATATAATTGAGGCATGTTGCATCATTTTATATACTGGTTGGTTATATCTACTGCAGTTTTTAAATTCAGTTGTGTATGGTTCACTGCTTCCGCTGATGTTGTATGTCTATTTTATATTCTGTTGTGCTACACTTTGAAAAATTAGGGCATAATTTCCCCACTATCAGACCTGGGCCCTCACTTCTAGTCAGCAGCCTTTGTCGTTTGGGGAAATACACTTGAGGTCACGTGGCGAACCGGGTTCGGGGCACCCGTTGAGTGGCACCCAGAACCGGGATGTTATGCCCACAGGTCGGAGGATCGAAACCTCCCTCTAATACCACTTTGTAACGTCCCAGTTCCGGGTGCCACTCAACGGGTGCCCCGAACCCGATTCGCCACGTGACCTCAAGTGCATTTCCCCAAACGCCAGAGGCTGCTGACTAGCAGTGAGGGCCCAGGTCTGATAGTGGGGAAACTATGCCCTCATTTGTCAAAGTGTAGCGCAGCGGAATATAAAATAGACATACAGCATTAGCGGAAGCAGTAAACCATACACAACTTAATTTAAAAATTGTAGTAGATATAAACAACCAGTATATAAAATGATGCAACATGCCTCAATTTTATGAAAATAGCCAGAACATGTTACACTGCAATACAATATAATACAACTGAAGTACAAGTACAGGAAAGCAAAATAGAACAGCTAGCGGCATCACGAGCCAATGCTCGTTCCCATGATCTCCTAAACCCCAGCATCAATCAAGTACCTGTATAGGGACCCTTTCCCTTATCTACACCTGCAGAAACGTAATTTGTTTGGGCCAAAAAGCATGACCCAAATAGGGTGTGAGAAATATATCTCATTAGGCACCCACCCAAAGGCTCGTTCCCAACTGGGTTTAAAAATTAAACAATAGTGTGAAGTAGTCAATTCAATAAACTAAGCTGGACTCAAAAGTAACTAACTTAACAGTTATATTGCCATTTAATTATTCATTTATTTCATTTAAAATAAGAAAACACCACAGTGCATTTATAAGTAAACAGTCAGTGTCCTCAGACATGCAAACCTTTACCCTCAGGTAATCAGAAACGTAACCCGCAGGTAATTTCCCACAGGCATAATAGATTTTTCCCTCAGGTGTAGGTTGTGCCACCCTCAGGCACAGAGTCTATCACCCACAGGCACGGAAGAAGTTGCCCTCGGGCTAAGATAACAGCTGCCCTCGGGCTAGGTAAAACAACTCCCTCAAACTAAAGTGACTGGCCCATGCCCAACATATCACAAGCAATTCAAAAACAATTCCTCTCAAGGAAAAAGTAATGCAGAAAATAAACAAGGCATACCCTCGGGTATCCTGGCCAAACGGCTAAACAGAGGAACGCACCCCTAGGGTGGTCCTGGATCCAAGCAGCGATCCCAAATAGCATTTTAATATCACATTTAATTACCTATACAATTCTAGGTATTTAAAATAGCCATGGCCTCAGCCACACGACACCCCAAATAAGGGTTTTTAGCTCAAAAACACACAAAAACACACGACAGTTGGAAATAAACACCAGGACACCTACCTTAAACGCCAACGAACGTTATACGTGAACGTCGATTCTACAAACGACCAAGAACGACATAGATATGACATAGAAGAAACTTTGTTTAAACTTAAATAACTTCCATTAGAGGAAGAATTGGCAAGAGACACACCAGGAGGAGGAAACTCTTACCTGTGCGGTTCCAACGAGATCGATGGAGGCGAAATCGGATTCCTGACATGCACTCAGTGGATCCTCGAAGCTCCGGCCTTCCTCTCCCGATATCTCTTCCCATTCTAAGCCTTCCCTGTGAACAGGAGAGGCTACTGCCCATTTTAAGCGAAAAAAACAAAGTACATGGCGTGTATTTCCAAGTACACGGCGTGTACTTCCCATTTTTAAATTGTTCCTCTAGCGGCTTCCCACCAGCATGGCACTGTTCATCTGCCGACATGACTACACGGCGTGTCTCCTTGAGTACACGGCATGTTCTGTCGCACAGTTGGCCACCGCCTTACTATTCACCTGCCAACTGACTACACGGCGTGTAAGGGACCACTACACAGCGTGTAATCAGTCTTTACACCCTTCATTGCTGACATGGCTACACGCCCTGTGTACTCATCCCACACGGCCAAAAGTACACGGCGTGTGGAAAAAGTACACGGTGTGTACTTTCAAAATTTGGTATTTTTCCCCATTTTCCTTATTTTCTGAAAAACACTTAAGGAAAAGAGAAAAGAAGAACTCATACCTCAAAGGTAAGAACTGGGTTCTTATAAGTGTGATGGGGTTGATTGCAATATGTATGTCAATAATTATAGTAATCAAAGAATGATGGTGCTGGTATATGTCGATGACATAATATTTGATGGATCAAATGAAGCATAGTGCACTCAATTCACTGAATTCATGAAAAGCAAATTTTAAATGTTAGTGATTTTTGAATTGACATTTTCCCTTCATTTAAAAGTGAAAAAAATAAATAATGGCATGTTTACTTCTCAATATAAATATGCCAAGGAGGTTTTGAGAAGATTTGGAATGGATAATTCCAAAGAGATGGAGACTCTGGTAGCTACCCTAATGAAACTGTCATGAGATGATGAAGGTAATGCAGTTAATGTCACATAATACAGACAAATCATTGGGGTGATTATGTGTAACAAATCACTACTAGAAAACCCATGTTTAAAAACACTGGTATTTATCAGTACTTTATTTTTAGCACTGATAAAGGGTACCATTTATCAGTGCTTTATTTTTAGCACTAACAAAGGATACACTTTATTAGCACTTTATTTTTATTGCTGATAAAGGGTACCCTTTATAAATGCTATATTTTTACCGCTCGTAAAAGATTCCTTTAACAGTGTTTTTTTAGCACTGATAAAGGACCGAATAAATAAAATTAAATAAATAAAAAATAAAAAATGAGTTTATTAAAAAAATATTTCAAATTTTATTAATTAAATAATTATTGATAAAAATGAATAAATTGAGTATACTATATATAAAATATAAATACTAATAAATATTATGTATTAAATATATAGATATGTAAAATGAAAATTAAATAACTTAAAAATAAAAATAAGTAAATTGAGAAAAATATTAAACATTTTATTAAATAGATGATTATTGATGATGTTAATAAATAGTATATATTAAATATATAGATATATATTAATGTATATAAATATGATTTATATATTAAAAAATATTTATGTGCTATATTTAGTGAATAATGGTTTACAATTAAAAATTAATATGAATTAAAAATACTGACTAATTGCATAGAGTAATCGACTTATAATTGAATGTCATTTGATTTTTCAATTTAACATAGATCAAATATGTGTTATAATAATTTCACATATACGTAATTAATGCATTTTTATATACAATGTACACACACAAAACTTATCCATTTTTTCAATATTATTAAAGTGTACTTATTTTTAATTTATTCAATTTCACTCATTTTTAACACGCATGCACTTGAAATTAGATATTCATTAATAATGTTATAAAAATATTTGTAAAAAATGTTTATAAATAAATATATTTAAAAATATACATATTGTATTTATAAAATTATATATTTATAATTATAATTAATTAATTAATTTTTTAAAATTATTTTTATAATTATAAATATATATATATATATATATTTAAATAATTATATATATTTAAATAATTATATATATTTAAATAATTATATATATTTAAATAATTATATATATTTAAAAAATTATTAAATTTATAATAAATTTACTTAAATAATGAATATATTTACTATATTTATAATTATATATATTTATTAAATATATATATATATATATGATTATATAAATATATATAATGATATAAATATTATTTTTTAAAAATATATATTTTATTATAAATAAATAATTATATATTTAAATAATTATAAAATTATAATAAATATATTTAAATAAGGAATATATTTACTATATTTATATTTATATGTATTAATTAAGTATGTATATATTTACAAAAAAAATTATTTATAATTATAATTATAAATCCTTTATCAGTGCTTAAGTAATAAGCACTGATAAAAGAAATCTTTATTAGTACTTTTTTAGAGCTAATAAAGATAAGGCTTTATTAGTGCTAAAAAAGTGCTGATAAAAGTAATATTTATCAGTACTAAAAAAACACGGATAAATATGTCTTTTATTATCACTTAAATAATAAGAACTGATAAAATGACTCTTCAATAGTGCTTTTTTAAAAGCATTGATAAAAGTGTCCCGGTCTAATTAAAAAAACCTAACCTATTATGAACCCTTAGAGGGTGCTTCTCATTCATTCTCCTCTTTCTCCAACCCTAATTTTCTCCCACCTTTCCCTCAATTACTTCACCCTAATGTTCGGGATCTATATTCAATGGTGTTTTGAATCTTTTGATCTTGACCTCAGAGTACAACACGACATTGGCTCTTCTTAATCTCACCTTGATTGTGCATTTTAAGCAGTGTCTCCCTTTGGTGGACACCTTTGATAAGTTAATATTTGATTCTTGTGGGTTGTAAGATTGAGAAATAGTAGGTATTATTTTCAAAAGGAACATCATGATTCGGATTCTTCAGAGGAAGATCTGGTTAGGGCTTGGTCTAGTGCCCCCTCCCCCCCCCCCCCCCGTAGCTGCAATAACTTCTGGTTCTATCTCTTCTGGTGGTCATATTCCTTCCATATGAAGTGCAACATTCCAACATTAGTTATTTAGGTTAGTTTCCATAATCTCCCTATACCTTCTCAAAATCCAGTGATTATACACATGTTAGGGAATCCCATTGGTAGATATTATGTTCTGATAGTAGAACCCAATCAGTTTCTCACCTAGTATATCTATGAATTTGTGTGGAAGTTTATGTCTTGAGAGTGCCTATGAATTATATTTGGATTGTATTAGGGGATAATTTTGATGCAAGCAAGTTTTGTAGTTTGAATTGTGGGTCAGTTTCTATGGTTTCTGTAAGAAATTGGGTCATTATACATCTGCCTGTAGGTGAGGGACCAAGAACAGTGAACAATAATAGGATTCATATCCCGAGGGGTATTGGGTTTTTGTAGTGTAATTTTAGTTGATGAGTTTATGTTATTGAAATTAACTTATTTGATTTGATGTGGAGGAAAAGTTAATGATGAATTACATTATTTTTTATCCTAAAAATTATCCACAAGGATCTGAATTAAACTTTAATAAAATAATTGGTTGAGGATTTTTTTTAATGTTTCTTTTATAAAACTTGGCCTTTTTAATAGATTTAATTTTATTAGAAATGATAGGGTTTTACATGATTGTAAAAAGAGGTCAATGGAGGTGTGTACATTGTTTACACTTACCTCGATAGGTAATAAACATGAATGGGGTTCACACCAACCACCATCAAAAACCATAAAATGGAGGTCACTCCTCATTCGATACATAGATAAATAAAGTTAATCTACCTAAATATTTTATATATATGTTATATATATATATAGGTATGTATTATATTAGTAAATTTATTTGGATATAATTATATATATATATTATTTATCATATTTAAATTTATTTAAATATAAAATATATTATTTGATATATATATAATACTATTTTTATAATTAAAATAAAAAAAATACTATAAATAATAATTTTTAAATTATATTAATTATATATAATTATTATTCGGGGTAATTGTGTTTGTTATCAGTTTAAAATTGACAGTTTAGTTCAAAAAATGTCACTCACTGAAAACAGAGAAAACATGCTCAGATTGTCTTGATAATTTAGTACATCGATTCATAAGTCCTTTGTGACCTGTAGGAATTTTTCTCATGTCAAACTGATATAAGATATGATTGGTATAGGTGAAAGTGCATGTTTCGAGTTTAAAATGACATTTTAGTAAAAAAACAAGTGACATACTCAAAACCAAGAAAACACATTCGTATTGTTTTGATACTTTAGTAAAACAATACATAAGTCATTTGAGACATATAGTAATCATCCTTGCCTCAATTTGATGCACGATATGACTGATATGACTCTAAGTGCATCTTTTTATTTAAAAATGACATCAATTTTAATAAAAAGGACAACTAACCTACTTAAAACCAAGAAAATGCATTCAAATTGTTTTGGTACTTTAGTTCAATGATCCATAAGTCATTTTTGATGTGTAGGAATCAACTGCACCTCAATCCAACGCATGGTGTGCCCAGTATGGCATAATGTTTTCTTTATTAGTTTAAAATCAACATTTTAGTTCAAAAAATGTAACTCACTGAAAACTGAGCAAATGTGTTCAGATTTTCTTGATAATTTAGTACATTTATTCATAGTTCATTTTTGACATGTAGGAATCAGTATCACATAAAACCAATACATGATGTGATTGGTATGAGTCAAAGTTCATGTTTCTGGTTTAAAATAACATTTTAGTAAAAAATACATGTTTGAATTAGCCACACCTCAATCTGATGCACGGTGTGACCGATATGACTAAAAGTGCATATTTTTATTTAAAACTGACATAAATTTTAGTAAAAAGGAAAACTAACCTACTCAAAACCAAGAAAAAACATTCATATAGTTTTTATACTTTAGGAAAACAATCCATAAATCATTTGAGACATTTTGAAATCATTTGAACCTCAATTCGACCCACGGTGTGACCAGTATGACTCCAAGTGTGTATTTTTATTTAAAAATGACATAAATTTTAATAAAAAGGACAACTGAACTAATAAAAACCAAAAAAACACATTTATATTGTTTTAATACATTATTGAAACAATCCATAAGTTATTTGTGACATTTAGTAGTCATCTTCACCTCAATCTGATGCATAGTGTGCTCGATATGACTCAATGTGTTCGTTATCAGTTAAAAATCGATAGTTTAGTTCAAAAAATGTCACTCACTAAAAACTGAGAAAACACACTCAAATTTTCTTTATAATTTAGTACATTTATTCATAAGTCATTTGTGATGTGTAGGAATTAGTCTCACATCAAAACGATAAACAATGTGATCAATATGAGTCAAAGTGCGTGTTTCTAGTTTAAAATGACATTTTAGTAAAAAATACATGTGACATACTCAAAACCAAGTAACCACATTCATATTGATTTTATACTTTATTAAAATGATCCATAATCCATTTTGGATGTATAATAATTAGCCTCACCTCAATTTGATGCATGGTGTGACCGATATGACTCAAAGTTCATCTTTTTATTTAAAATGGACATCAATTTTAGTCAAAATGAAAACTCACCTACTCAAAACTGAGAAAATGCATTCATATTGTTTCGATACTTTAGGAAAATTATCCATAATTTATTTGTGACATATAAGAATTATCCTCACCTCAATATAATACATGATATGTCTGGTATGACTCAATGTGTCCATTATTAGTTTAAAATCAATATTTTAGTTCAAAAAGTGTCACTCAATGAAAACTAAGAAAACGCACTCAGATTTTCTTTATAATTTAGGATAACTATTAATAAGTAATTTTTTACATATAGGAATTGGTATCACATCAAATCGATGTACAATATGACCGGTATGATTCAAAGTACGTGTTTTCAGTTTAAAAAGACATTTTCATAAAAAAGACAAGTAGCATACTCAAAACCAGACAAAACATTAGAATTGTTTTGATACCTTAGGAAAATGATCCATAAGTCATTTGAGACATGTAATAATCAATCTCACCTCAATCCAATGCACGGTGTGACTGGTATGACTCCAAGTGTTTTTTTCAATATATATAAATATCATTTTAGTTTAAAATGTGCATCATATCACCAAAATCTAAAAAAAATCCTAGATTGTTTTCTCTTCATTTAAATTCTATATTCATGCATTATTTTGTTGATTTTTTGTTTTTTTGTGCTACGGTGTGCTGTTATGGCACACTACACTATTCCCCTTTATCAGCTCTTTTATAATCACAGAAAAATGATTCCTTTATCACCAATTATAGAAGTGATGATAAATGGTCATTCATCAATTTTTTTATCACTAATAAAAGACTAGGGCTTTTAACCTCTCTCTAGTAGTCATCGCTTCTCTATCACTGATAAAGGCCATTTTTAGCACTGTTAAAGCCCTATTTTGTAGAAGTGAATGTATATTCATACAAATAAAAGTTTAAATACAACATAAATAAATAAAAATTCATTTCACACATAATCTTTTTATAATATAATCAATTAAGTATATGTATGATCCAATGAATGAAAATTTAGTTAAGAAACCCCTTACCCCACGCTTCCATTTAGTTGAGTTCTCTTTAACCTCTATTATAGTGGTTCTAAACATGTTATTAACTTATAAAAAATAATATTAATATTTATAATATCTTATATAACCCCTTTTATAGCATCTTATCACCTTTTTATTAACAATCTTTCATTATCACTATTGTTTCAAGTATTAAATGTCTTGTTTTCTGATGCATGTTTTATCATGAAAGTTATAGATCTTAAACATAGGATAGAGTTTTATCATATCCAAAATTATATTAATGTTATAAATATTATTTTTTCATTATATATATCTTTATAATCATTATTTAATTTTGAACATGGAGAAGGAATCACATCGCTTCGTGGAGATAGTAGGCCGTGCATACACACGAGAGACATTATCATTTCCTTAACGAGTGAAATGGTAAGGAAATGGATTTTATATTAATTTTAAAGAATAAATATCATGTCATATATATCAAACATATTCATTAAATTTATCTTTTATTACCTTCCATGTAAAGTGTTAGTAAAAAATGAATCACATCGCTTCTCAAGGCAGTAGTTCACTGTACACACGAACGACGTAATCATTTATTCAATGGATGGTAAGGTAAGAAAATATATGATATATTTATTTTACATAATTATTAATATTTAATTGATATCATTTATAAATATTAAATTAATCCTTATTACCATCAATATAAATTGTAAATGAAAAATTAATTGCATCGCTTCCTCGGGAGGTGGTTCATCATACATACTAGCGACGTTATCATATTCTCTATAGAATGGAAAGTAAGAAGGTATATATGATATTATAATTACATAATTATAATTATATCATAAATATAATATATAAATATTATAAACATCATTATATCCTACCGTGAGAAGCGGTGATGGAAAACGAATTACGTTGGTTCACGAGGCGATAATCTATTATACACACGATCAACGGTTTCGTTTCCCATTTGAGGGAGGAGGAGATGGTTATAGGTCATGAACTTAACATAAAAACATATATATATATATATATAATATAATATTATAATTTTTTATATTATAATTTTTTAATAATATTTGGAGGATGTTGAGGAAGAAATAAAATAAAATGCTCGGTTAAGGACGTTACCTCTTCTTCAGACAACTTCTTTTGGTTTGCAACAAAAGCCTTCATAGGTTTTCTTTTTGAACAAAAAAATAATTCTATTATGAGGGGAGGTAATTATTATATATATTTATGTAGTTATTTTCTAAATCAATAGGTTTTGTAAGTTTTTAAATGAGAGGATGTGGGGTATCCTTTGATATATGGGGGAGAAGACACACTTGAAATTTATTAAAAGAAAGAATTTCAACCCGGTTTTTCTCATGGAAAAAGGATAAAAAATGGACCATTTTCAAAGATTATAATATATGATGTCAAAATATGACCATTAAATTATAATCATACAAGTTTTTTCTCATTTATAACCCTTATCATTTTAGTTTATCCCTCCAATAAATATGTTTTTACCTTAACTACAGTAAATAATTTTTAATGTTTGCACTATTAATTATGATCAAAAATTAATTTCACCTTATTATATAATATAAATTATTATTATTAAAAATATTTAATCCATTTTTACAAATTAAAATCTCATAATTTTCATAATTTAATTTAAAATTAAACTCATAGACATGTCGAAAAAATAGTTTTTCAAGAAATGAATTTTGTAAGGAAAAGATTATCTCATATTAACTATATGAAAATTAATCATAATTAGATGAATTTAAATAAATATTTATAGATATATAATATATAAATTTATTTAAAATTATTACTCATTTTTATTTTAATTATTTTAAATGGATAAACATTATACACTTTAAAACAGTTTTCAGAAAAAATGTGTTTTAAAGCCTAAAAATAAACTTATACTAAAATATAGTATAAAGATGATTTAAATATAATTAATTGGATTTTATATAACTAAATAATGTTTTTTTAATTTTAAATCAAATTAAAATAATAATGGGACTTAATTTATTAAAAATAAATGACAATTTTATAAAAATCGATATTTTTCACTATTCACTAAAAATTAATATTTTCTAACAAATCACAAAAAGGTAACCCTAATTTAATATATATATATAATTATTTAAAAAAATTATGTTAATTTTATAAAAATAACCTTTCTAAAATTAGTAAAAAATAATTTTAAATTATGTGCGCAAAGTGAGACTAAACCGCCTTTTAGAAAAATACATTTTTTTAGAAAACATTTCTTTTTCTTTCAAATGGTTCTTATTTTATTTATAATAAATATATAACTATTGAATTTATTTTATACATTTTTAAACCATATAATTTTCATAATTTAGTTATTTCTATTCATACTCTCTAAATTAACAGCTATGTTATAATGATATATTATATTATGGTTCATTTAGATTCGGGGTTGTGTGTTCTGTAAGCTATCGAAGAGAATGAATTATTTAAAAATAAATATATTATAAAGTATCAGGGTATTAAATTATCTTTTAATCTTGGTTTTTTGTGTTATATATTCTATCAAATATAATTTTCCTCTTTTAAAATCACAAGGTGTTACATTCTACCCCCCTTAAATAAATTTTTTCCTCGTAATTTAATCCTGATCTTAGAAATCAAGGGTTTGAAATTTGAAAATTTATTTGTAGAGAAAACCTCATAGTAAAATTTTTTAATAAAACTTCCTCTTGATAATAGATAAAGTTATGTATGAAGGTCATCCATAATAACACATTATTAGGTTTCTATGTAGGAGAACATTGGTGGGAAATGAAAATATAGACATGGAAGAGACTACCAACGCCCAAGGATTAATAGTGAGTGATAAAGATCATTGATCATAAGAAATTGAATGATTAATATAATGTTATGGGACTCAAAACCATAAATCTTTGATATATAAAAAAGACCTTTTGATTCATTATAAATAAAGGTACTAGGATAACTTTTTTGTTTCAAGATCCTTTCTCTAGAGTTGAGGGATTCATTTACCATCCAGACTAAGAACATAAGAAAATATACTTACTTGAAAAATATAAATTTATTTATTAATCATTTCCACCACAATATCATATTTTCTCCAAATGGTGTGAATTCAATATGGATTTTTCATACCTAGAGCACTAGAATAAACTTCTAACAGATCACACAATCCCCAAAATAACAACAAGATTTCCTCTTTTCTTTACTAAAACCAAAATGTTTAGCACAAGTATTACCATATAATTAATTAATATATAATACCTAAATATTAACTCCCAAATTTCTGCTCAATCCATTCCATAAGTTTATATCCTTAAAACCCTTCAGCTTACATCTCCAAAAATGTAATAATATTCTTTCCAAATAATCATTTATGTAAAACCAAAAGGTTATATATGCTTCAACCCAATAAAATATATCCTGAAATATCATTAGTCACCTAAAAATCCATTTACTTAAAATTTCAAAAGGGGTGTATAATAATTTGAACATATGGTCAACCTTAATCTCATAAACCCATGATGGTATCCATAACTCATAAGTTAATCTAACATGTAGACATATATGCTTCCAAAATTAACACAATCCTTAGATATTTCATGATTCTTATAACCAAAATAACATTAGTAAAAATACTTCTACAGTATAATTCTTGAACCCTTATACATAAATACTTCAACCCTTTTTCTTCAATGATTTGGTATAAAATTGGTCCTTCCTTGGTATAGGGGATAACCCTTAGTTTAGGGTATTGAATCAGATAATTCCTAAGTTCCCCACATATAAGACATTGAATTCCTTGGTAATTAATTTCTCTGTGAACTTCATTTCCACATAGATAACATATTCCCCTCCATTAGAGATATTCTTTTAGGTGCTTCTTCCCAGATTCTTAACATATAGGAAGCTGGATCTTCTTTCCACTATGTTCATTACCACGCAAACTTTGATGCCATACTTCTATTATTTGACTTTTTAGGAATCTCACCAAAGTTCATGTTGTTAATCATGTATCACGATAAATGATTAGACATAATCAAAATATATTTTTCTACAGTCATAATTCATTTTGGATGCTCATAATCACTGAAGTTTCCATCACATTCAGTCTTAACATGATTCCTCCCAGTTCCAACCATTGACTAAAACCACAAAACATAGTATTAGAAATAATAATCATATAGGGAAACCACATAATCATGAAAAAATAATTTATAGGATGTATAAATCAGGACACATTCTTTTCAATCTATGACACCTTAGATTTATCCTAGCTCATTCACAGTTGTCATCTATTCAAATTCTTCATGTTGGTTTATAAATAGTTTTTTAATTTCTAAATCATATCCCTTGGGAGTGTCAAACTAGGTGTGTGGTAAGGATCATTATCATATACCAAGTAACACTTGAGTCATGCATGACATGCCCTTTTCAAATTTATTACCCCTATGTACATCTATGCTAGAACCATATCCACTTGTAGTATCCATACAAGTATGTAACTGAAAAGAAAACACTCATTCTATACTTCACCAAAATTATAGGATATTTTCCTATACGTATACTTATCCTTAGACTTACCCTTATACTTCTTTGTAGACTTATCCCTAGGGTTCTCACTAAGGTTTTATAATCCTAGTTTATAAATTTTAACTAAACCTTTCCTATTATACCAACTCCAGTGACCCAAGAATTTTACACATATTATTACATGATTCTTAAAATTAAATATCCATTAATACAACATAAGGATCAAAAAGGCCTAGTGTATTTGGATGACTAGGTTTATAATATATCAAAGTGAGACTAAAATATAATTTTTTTATTTTATTCTCCATAATGAGCTCCTAAATCATTATGAGAACCTAAAATACATGTGATAACCTATGGAATACATAAAAAAGGTGGTCTAAAAAACTCAATAAGGAAAAAAACATGATAAGTAAGCTTAACATGTGAGTCAAAGGTATAACATGATATAATAAAATAAGAGGCACATGATTAATCATATAGAATAATAACATAAAGAACATGGTATTATAAGATCATGTAATTATAAGAAATGTGGAAGTAACATAAAACATGACATAAAAATAAGTCAAGGCTAATTTCCTAGACAACATCACATGGTGTACAGAGTCCCATAATGGATTAGGTTAACTCCCTAATCTCATAATCATATCTAATGAGACTAAAACATTACCTAATGCATTAGATGGATATCTAATTTTGTGCCCATGCATCACATTCATTTCAAGTTCATTCATATTAATGTTACATAAGGATATAAATCATAATATGTAAACAAAATAATTACCCATGGAAATAAATGGGTTTCATAATCTCATCTCATAGCATGATCCAAAGAGATTTTCATAATAAAGATAATTGAGAAATGATCATAAGGAATGTATTACCTCATAAAATAGAGAATAAACTAGTTATATATGTAATATAAATATATACATAATTTAGAAAAATTCCATAAAATCAAAGTTTATTTTCATTGATGAAAATAATTTTAAAAATATTTAAAATATCTTGAGTAAAATAACCTTTTCACTTTCAAAAATGATCATAAGCCATGTATTACCCTATCAAATGAAGGGAGAATAAAATAAGTATATATTTGAGATAAATATATACATAATTTATAAGTAATCCATAACATTAAAGGTTATTATCATTGATGAAAATACTTTTAAAATTATTAAAAACATTCTTGAGGAAATGATTTTTAAAAATCAGTTTGAACATTTCTTATAGAAAATATCCTTTCCATTTTGAAAACACTTATTTAAAATCTAAAACATTCTAAAACATTCAATGTTTTTTTAATAAAATAACCTTTTAAAATTAAATTGGAATCATTAAAATGTTTATCATTCATGACGGTGGAAGAGTTCTCTTTATTCCAAATGGGTTAAAAAATAAAGATTCCTTTCACCTTTTTGTAAGAAAAGTCAAAAGGTACCTTATTCAGAAAACAAATAAAATATTACTATTAAAAAAAATTAAAAATAAAATTAAGGGTAAAAATTACTTTAAAAAATCAAAGTAAAACATTTTTTAGATTATTTTAGGAAACATGGATTTTGAAGAAAAATAATTTTGTATTGAAGAGAAAAATGAAGTCAAATTTTATTAAAAGCATTTTATTAATAATTTTAAGTACAAAAGAGATGGATATAGTACTATTACTTGAAAAAATCATGAATAACTATAGGATAATAAAATTTAATGGGTTTATAATTTTCAAATAATTTCCTTTAATGGAAATTCAAGCATAAGCAAACCCAATTAAAATGAGATTGAAACATAAACAATTACCAATTTGGTAACTTTTTGAATCATAAATTACCATGAATGAATTGAGTTAATTGTAACTTAAAATCTCATGATGTAGTAAGGATTCATTATATAGTATGTAAAGTGGTAGTATATACACCATTCAAAATAAATTAGGTGCATAAAAGAACGTGTATCTCAAAGAATGAAGCTTGAGATAAAACCCTTACAAACTTTGTATCATTAAGGTGAGAGTTAAACAATGGGATGATTATGTGTAAAAATATAGATCCAAAAAACTAAAAGTTTAAATAAAACATAAAGTAATCAAAATTCATTTCACACATAATCTTGGCATAATATAATCAATAAAGTAGACATATAACCCTATGAATGAAAATTGAGTTAAGAAACCCCTTACCTCATGTTTTCCTTTAGTTGGGCATTATTTAACCTCACGTATAGTGGTTTTAAAAAATTTATTAATTTATATAAGATTAATATTAATATTTATAATGTAATATATTATTCTTTTTATAACATCTTATCACCTGTTCGTTAACAATATTTTATTATCAGTATTGTGTTGGGTGTTAAATGTCGTGTTTTATCATGCATGTTTTATCATGAAAGTTATGGATCTATAATATAGGATATAGTTACATCATATAAAAAATTATATTAATGTTATAAATAACATTTTTTCATTAATACAGCTTTATAATCATTATTTAATTTTGAACATGAAGAATGAATCACATCTCTTCGTGGAGACGGTAGGTCGTACGTACGCACGAGCATCGTTATCATTTCCTTAACAAGTGAAAGGGTAAGAAATTTAATTTTATATTAATTTTAAATAATAAATATCATGTCATATATATCACATATATTCATTAAATTCATCCTTTATTACCTTCCATGTAAAGCGTCAGTAAAAAACAAATCACATTGCTTCGCAAGATAGTAGTTTGTCACACACACAAAGGACATTATAATTTATTAAATGGAAAGTGAGGTAAGAAATTATATGATATATTTATTTTAAATAATTATTAATATATCATTAATATAATATATAATTATTAAATCAATCCTTATTACCTTATAGTTAAATCATAAGTGAAAAATGAATCACATCGCTTCGTGAGGCGGTAATCCGTCGTACACATGAGCAACATTATCGTATTCTCTAAGGAATATAAATTAAGAAGATATAAATGATATTATAATTATATAATTAAAATTATATAATAAATATTATATATAAATATTATATACATCATTATATCTAGTCGTGACAAGAAGTGGCGGAAAATGAATTATGTTAGTTCGTGAGGCGGCAGTCCGTCGTACACGCGATCAATGGTTTCATTTCCTATTTGAGGGAGGAGGAGATATCTTTAGTTAATTACCTTATTATAAAAATATATTAGTATATATAATATTCTATTTTATTATATAAACACGTTTTAATAATATTTTTAGGTGGTTTAGGAAGAAATGAAATAAAACGCTTGGCTAAGGACATTACCTCTTCTTTGAGCAAGCACTTTTGGTTTGCACCAAAAGCCTTCCTAGGTTGGATTTAATGTCCAAAAAATATTCTAACATGATTTTATGGAATTAGGTAAGTTATTTGGATAGGTATTTTCAAAACCAATGGGTTTTGGAATTGTGAAAAATAGAGGAGAGTGGGTGGCCTTTATAAGTGGGGGAGAGGAATGTAAGGGTTGGTGTCCTCAGAACCAATTGTTTTGTACTTTGATTACATAAATGTTCACTTATTATATATTGTTCATTGTTCTACATGACTATAATATAATAATGTCCTGGAATATTTGTTGCATTAATAAGGTCATAGCAGATCCCCGCTATGATGAGAAGCTTGAAATGATATAACAATATTCTTAAATAAAGTTCTGCGATTGGATGACATACTGTGATAGGACACATAGTATACAGACCGTCATGTGCGAGTACTCATAAGAAGACGAGACTCTCTCTCATGGAGTTCGCACTTGGTAATCTCCAAGATGGGAGATTATGAGAACAGACCCACCATTAGTAATTCTGCATGTCTTGGTGTCATCGGATATTGCTATCTACGAGCGTGTGTAATGGTCCTTAGACTGGAAGATTATCATTAACTCATGTCATGACTCACGCACTTATATTTACTGACGAAAACCGTCATGCAAACAGTTGTCGGGAAGTAGGGTACGTTGGGTGTGTCACGAGTGACATGTTGTTAATGGATAAGTCGAGGAAGGATTTTTCCCTTCCATTTATGGAAGTTGAATCTCGGCCCTTTGATTGAAATAGAACTGTCGCATTAAATTCCATGGCCATGGTGTAAACGATGAGTTTATTTCAGGTAGTCAAAGAACGACATATCAAGCATATAGGTTTATGACACTGCCATGAAACCTGCTTGATGAGATATTGAGACAAAGGGATTAA
The DNA here is from genome assembly GCA_963277665.1 of Viscum album. Classification (NCBI taxonomy): domain Eukaryota; kingdom Viridiplantae; phylum Streptophyta; class Magnoliopsida; order Santalales; family Viscaceae; genus Viscum; species Viscum album. The sequence goes on from OY728141.1 coordinate 912,760,267, forward strand.
ATTACACAGTAAGCGTTCGTATGAGGTGATACGTCAATGTGGCGTCAACTTCTTTCTCTTGGGTGCCTTGACCCGTTGCTAGACAGTAATCTTGGACTTTAGGCAAGCCCGCCTAATGCCAACGAGAAAGAGGCCTAGAGTGTCACACACTAAGTGTATCCAAGTATCTCAAGTTGAATAAAGATTATTCCCGTATGTGGTTTAATAATTATTCAAGGAAGCCTAAGTTGTTTTAAATGATGGAGGAAAAATAAAATAAAACAAGTACACGTCGTGTATTATTATTACATGTTGTTTAGTTTTATTTTGGAAAGGAAATGAATAAATGAAAACAATATATACACGCCGTGTACATTTAATGTACACGCCGTGTAGTTTTCAATGAAAAACAAGTACACGCCATGTATTTATTAATACACGCCGTGTAGTTTTTCCAGTTGGGATTTTGAGGATATAATATTGTTTTAAATGATATTTATTATAATCAGCGTGGGCGCATGTCAAGGAATTATTTATTCGACATGGGGTTTTAAATAAAGAGTCAATGAAATAAATAAAATGCGTAACGCGTTTATTTATTGTCATAACTCTATAACCCCACACACCCGATTATAAATATCATCACAACCCTAACTCTTTTCTGACACATAAGAGAATCGTTGTGCACAACATCTCTGGAGAATTCTTTCAAGGCCGAAAGAACCTCTTCCTCCAAGAACGCTCTCAAGACTGAGAGAGATCCTCTTCCATCGGATCAAGACAATCTAAGGCGGACAACGCAAGCAAAGGCTTCTCCACGCTAGCACACGGAGAATCCTTTGGCGACATCCAGAGATACGAGGTACATGTATGGATCACCGCTAAAGGGAGTCTACACTTGGCTTCTGCGATGCAACGACGGATCACATCGACAACGTGATCAAGAACATAAACGAAGAAATAACACCCAAAAGGTATTTCTTTATAATTAATTAAATTAATTATAATCAACCTGTAACGATCCTTGTTTTTGGTTCCGGGACAAACCTTCTTCTTTGTCTTTTTCTGTGATTCGATCCGTGGAGACTGGTGTTTATCGTCGTATTGATCCCAGATTGGTCATTGCTAATGACAAAAGGCCAAGTGGGCACATCCACCCACGTGCTTTCGCTGCGCCCGGAACCTTCAAATAGTATCATAGGGAGGTTACAACTTTGATTATAGTTATTTAATTTTCGTTGATAATTTACGCATTAATATTTGATTCTATTCGAAATAAATCATTCTATAAATCTGAATTAACAATATCTATTCTTCCTCCTTCATTTCTTGATTCATATCACAGAAACAACCTTTTTAATTTTAATTTTTATTAAAATAAAAACAAGGAACTCATCCGGAGGAGCCGCTCTTTTTTTCTGTACAACACGGGATTACACGGCGTGTAATTAAAACTACACGTCATGTACTTAGGTTCAACGAACCGGCACTGGTCCGCCAAACCACATCGTGTGAATTGATTATGCCTAAGTTTTAATCACGCTGTGTTGACCAGAATAGAACGGCACGTGGAAACCAGAATACATGGCGTGTATGTTGGAACAACACACCGTGTAGTCCGTTCCGACCCAGGTGAAACTGTGTACAAAGATAAGCCGCGTACCGCGTACATGGGATCGCCAGGCCGGTTACTGCGTAACAAGGAAGTACAAGCCATGTATGATTCATCTACACGCCGTGTACTCTAAAATTTCCAAAGTACAGAAAACACGCCAAAGCCCTGGCGTGTACTTTGGATAAAGGGTGAAAAGAAAAATACACGTCGTGTAATTATAAACTACACGCCGTGTACTTTCCAGAAATGGAATTTCACCAGGTTTCCTCCAATGTAAAAAGACCCGTACAAGGAATATGTATGAGAAGAATCTCAAGGAAATTCAGAAAGGAATTTAAGATAAAGAATTGATTAATTATAAGATCATAATTAATTGAATTCGAGCGTGTCTTATCTTAAATAAAATAACGATTAAAAGAATTTGAATTCTAAATATGCGTAAATGTCGTTGCATACTATGGATGATCATGAGCTAGACCAAAGACCCTTTGTATGTGTATGGTTTCATTTAAATTTATTTAATTTAAATTTGTTGGCCTGCGATCCTTCTTCCAATAAAATGTAGGGCCTACGTGCCCATGGTTTCTTTAATGTAAACCCATGTAATGGAGGATCTCCCAAGCCAGAGGAGACGGTTCAAATCCCGAAGCCGAGGCGAAACCGACATAAGAAGATACAAAGGTGGATAGGTGGGAGCTGCAAAACACGAACCATCAGGTTCAAGGTGTTTTCCCTAGGTCAGGGTTAGCTTATCAAAACCTCTAGATAAGCTAACCAAATAGAAGCTCATGATCATGCCATCTTATTTTATTTCTGTATGATTGCATGGTTTATTTATTATGCATGTGTTGTCGCGATCACCTAATTAATAAAATGAACAAGCATGCAAAGATGGAATAAAATAAAAAACAGTCTATGCGTAAACATTATCGGAACATGGTTAATCACTTAAGAAAGCATCACTTAATATTAACAAGCATGTGATAATGCAAAGATACCCATAAAGAATAAAATCCCTCAAATACCATATTAAGTCAGACCAAGCCTTCCGTTAGTTGATTAAGGGAAAGACTCAATAAAACTATGTGTTTGACCAACCCTTGTTGGGACACTTACTTTTATAAAGGAATCCCTTATGAAAGGTTTCGGGTTGACTTAACCGTATTACATCAAGAGAAGTATCCCTTTCTAGACTTGATGTAATATTGGAGGCAAGAGTTGAGGAAATCCAAGTTAGGATTTCAGGATTGGGGAGTCCACTCAACAGATCAAGGAACTGTAAGCTCATAGTTGGCAAAGACCCGCCTACCTAAATACCTTCAAATAGCTTGACCAACCCTTGTTGGGGTTATGCGAAGGGAAATATGGATCCTTGCCACTAGAATGTCAAAGAAACTGGACATTCCGAGTTCAATGGTGAGGGCCATTGGGACTTGATAAAATAGTGGGAGACTTAATAAAATTTATTATTTCTCATAAAATGTAATCAAGAAAGTACTGATGAATCTGCTCTTTTAAATTGTAGAATCAATATGACAAACACATCAACCACATTTTCTCTGCGATCAATTCTGGATAAAGACAACATCCTCACCGGCAGTAACTTTCAGGAATGGTTTAGGTGCCTTCGGGTTATCCTATGCCATGAACGGAAGTTTTACGTGCTGGAGTCCTCACTTCCTGATTCTCCTGCCCCAGGGTAAAGTGATGAAGATTTCCTAGTCTATGATCAATATTTGAACGATGCTCTCGACGTTCAATGTTTGATGTTGTCATATATGTCTAGTGAGCTCATGAAGTCTCATGAAGACATGGATGCCTATAGCATGCTCGAGCACCTCCGTGGTTTATACCAGGAGAGATCAAGACAGGAAAGGTTTGAGATCTCCAAGGCTCTGTTTTAGAGCAAGCTTGGAGAGGGTGCCCCAGCTGGGCCTCATGTAGTCAAGCTCATTGGCTACATTGAGCGCTTGGAGGTTCTAGGGTTTAAACTCCCTGAAGAACTGGGTACCGATCTCATTCTCGCATCACTCCCCCAGAGCTTCTCAAACTTTGTTATTAATTTCAACATGAACAGTATTGAGAAGTCTCTATCTGATCTTCTTATCCTTATTCGCCAAGTGGAAATGACATGAAGCGTGAAAAGCCTTCTATCCTTATAGTTAATAAAAGGAAAGGGAAGGTGAAGAGCTTTAAGCCCAAAGCTTTTTCAAGTCCTTTCAAGAAAAGGAAGATCAAAGGGGAGGCAAAGGAACAGGATGTTGTTTGTTTCGCATTTGGCAAGAAGGGCCACTGGAAGAAAAACTGCACCCAGCCAAGGAAGCAAGGGGAAGCTTCAGGTGCGTTTGTTATCGGATGCAATCTATCTGTTTCTACTAATTGGGTATTATATACTGCTTGTGGTGATCACATCTGTATCCAAATACAGGAACCAAGTAGATTCAGGAAGATTGATTGAGGGGAGATAGATCTACGAGCAGCCAACAGAGCCAGACTTGCTGCTGTATCTGTCGGGGACTACCACCTCACATTGCCTACCGGGATGGTCTTGGTTTTGAAAGGATGTTATTATGTACCCTCTGTAACCAAAAACATTATTTCAGTAACCAGATTAGATACTGATGGATTCATATTCAAGTTTGGAAATGAATGTTGCTACTTTTATAAAGATAGCATTTTTTTTGGTAGGGTACATTTATATAACGGCCTTTATGTGTTAGACTACACAAACCAAGTAATGGAAATCGATAAAAAAGTTAATTCACATGACTCATACCACACCCAACTTTGGCATCACCGGCTAGGTCATGTCAATGAGAAACGTTTTACAAAATTACATCAAGATGGGTATTTAGATTCTTTCAAACTAAAACCACTTGGTGTATGTCATGTGTGTCTACAAGGAAAAATGACCAAAGCCCCATTTAGTGGGAAAGGTGAAAGAGCTAAAGAGCTTCTAGAATTAGTTCACACAGATGTGTGTGGACCATTTCCAGTTGAATCAAGGGGTGGGTTCTCGTACTTCATAACTTTTACTGATGATTTTAGTAGATATGGATATATCTATTTAATGAGGTATAAGTCATATTCTTTTGATCGGTTCAAAGAATACAAGAATGAAGTTGAGAACCAGCTTGGTAAGAAGATTAAGAAACTCCGCTCAGACAGAGGAGGAGAATATCTTAATCAAGACTTCATTGATTTCTTACGGGAGTTTGGGATTCTATCTCAACTCACTCCTCCTTACACACCGCAGTGGAATGGTGTGAGTGAAAGGAGGAACCGCACCCTGTTGGACATGGTGAGATCAATGATGAGTCATGCGAGTCTTCCATTATCCTTTTGGGGATATGCATTACAAACAGCAGCACACATACTAAACCAAGTACCAACTAAATCGATAAATGGTATTCCATATGAGTTATGGAGTGGACGCAAAGCTATGTTATTAAATTTACATGTGTGGGGTAGCGAAGCATTTGTTAAGGCATCTTCAGGTAACAAATTTTCACCCCAAGGAACAAAGTGTATCTTTACAGGATATCCCAAGGAAATAAGGGGATATTTCCTATACAACCCCTCAGACAAAAAGGTTACAGTGGCAAGACACGCCATATTCCTTGAGAGGGAGCACATCTCCAAAAGAGATAGTGGGAGCGAGATAGACTTCGATGAAGTCGAGGCTCAAGATACACATGAGTTGGTACAAGAACAGATTCCACAAAGCCCCGTGGTAGAACAATCTATTCCAGAGACACAAGAACTGCGTAGGAGCACGAGAGAGGTGAGAGAACCAGAACGATATGGTTTTCTTATCACTGAGGATGGTGACTCATTATTGGTTGACAATGATGATCCTCTTACCTACAAGGAAGCAGTTGAAGGCACAGACGTTGCCAAGTGTCAAGAAGCCATGAATTCTGAAATGGATTCCATGTAACAAAACCAAGTCTGGATTTTGGTAGATCCTCCAATTGATGTAAAGCCTATTGGTAATAAATGGGTATTCAAAAAGAAATTGGACATGGAGGGGCAAGTCAGCACCTACAAGGCACGACTGGTTGCAAAAGGTTTTAGACAGCGTCAAGGAATTGACTATGATGAAACCATTTCACCGGTTGAAATGCTGAAGTCCATCAGAATCCTATTGGCCATTTCTACTTACCATGACTATGAAATTTGGAAAATGGATGTCAAAACAGCTTTCCTTAACGGGAACCTCCAGGAAGATGTCTACATGACACAACCTGAAGGGTTTGTGACTCCAAAGGATGCCAACAAGGTATACAAGTTGCAGAAATCCATTTATGGATTAAAGCAAGAATCAAGGTCATGGAAAATTCGTTTTGATGAAGCTGTTACGGAATTTGGATTTGTTAAGAAAGAATGTGATCCTTGTGTCTACAAAAGGTTTAGTGGAAGTGCAGTCATTTTCCTAATAGTATATGTTGATGACATATTGCTAATTGGAAACGAAGTACCTGTCTTATAGTCAGTTAAGGCATGGTTGAATAAATGCTTCTCCATGAAAGACTTGGGCGAGGCGGCATATATTCTTGGGATCAAGATCCATCGTGATAGATCCAAGAGAATGTTGGGCCTAAGTCAAAGTACATACATTGACAAGATACTGAAGAGATTCAGTATGGAACAGTCCAAGAGGGGATTGTTGCCAGTGTCACATGGCATTCATCTTTCCAAGAAAATGTGTCCTCAGACACATGAGGAAAGAAAGAGAATGGCAAGGATCCCTTACGCATCCTCGATTGGGTCAGTCATGTATGTTATGCTATGTACGAGGCTAGATTTTGCTTACGCATTAAGTGCGGTAGGCAGATATCAAGCTGATCTAGGAGACCTCCATTGGATGGCAGTCAATACTATCCTTAAGTATCTGAGGCATACTAAGGATATGTTCCTGGTTTATGGAGGAGATGAGGAACTAGTCATCAGAGGACATGTAGATGCTAGTTTCCAGACTGATCAAGATGACATGAAGTCGCAGACTGGATACATCTTCAGTTTGAATGGAGGTGCAGTGAGCTGGAAGAGCTCAAAACAAAGTGTGGTGGCAGATTCTACAGCGGAGTCCGAGTATATCGCAGCTTCTAAGGCAGCTAAAGAATCAGTATGGATGCAAAGCTTCGTCCAAGAGCTGGATGTTGTACTGAGTAGTAAAGATCCTATCACACTCTATTGTGATAATACTGCAGTGGTGGCACTTGCAAAAGAGCCAAGGTCACATCAGCGGACAAAGCACATACTTTGGAAGTATCATCTCTTGAGGGATTTTTCTTAGAGAGGTGAAGTTGCAGTGAGTAGTATTTCCACGGAAGACAACGTGGCAGACCCATTGACTAAAGCCTTGACTCAGCAGAAACATGATAATCATGTGAGGTCTAGCGGACTAAAAGTCGTAGGCAGTTGGCTCTAGTCCAAGTGGGAGTTTGTAAGGGTTGGTGTCCTCAGAACCAACTATTTTGTACTTTGATTACATAAATGTTAACTTATTATATATTGTTCATTGTTCTGCATGACTATAATATAATAATGTCCTGGAATATTTGTTGCATTAATAAGGTCATAGAAGATCCCCGCTATGATGAGAAACTTGAAATGCTATAACAATATTCTTAAATAAAGTTCTACGGTTGGATGACATACTATTATAGGACACATAGTATACAGACCGTCATGTGAGAGTACTCGTAAGAAGACGAGACTCTCTCTCATGGAGTTCGCACTTGGTAATCTCCAAGATGGGAGATTATGAGAACAGACCCACCAGTGGTAATTCCGCATGTCTTGGTGCCATCGGATATTTCTATCTACGAGCGTGTGTAATGGTCCTTAGACTAGAAGATTATCATTAACTCATGTCATGACTCGCGCACTTAGATTTACTGACGAAAACCGTCACGCAGATAGTTGGCGGGAAGTAGGGTACGTTGGGTGCGTCACGAGTGACATGTTGTTAATGGATAAGTCGAGGAAGGATTTGTCCCTTCCATTTATGGAAGTTGATATCTCGGCCCTTTGATTGAAATAGAACTGTCGCATTAAATTCCATGGACATGGTATAAACGATGAGTTTATTTCAGGTAGTCAAAGAACGACATATCAAGCATATAGGTTTATGACACTGCCATGAAACCTTCTTGATGAGATATTGAGACAAAGGGATTAAATTACACAGTAAGCATTCGTATGAGGTGATATGTCAATGCGGCGTCAACTTATTTCTCTTGGGTGCCTTGGCCCGTTGCTAGAAAGTAATCTTGGACTTTAGGAAAGCCCGCCTAATGCCAACGAAAAAGAGGCCTAGAGGGTCACACACTAAGTGTATCCAAGTATCTCAAGTTGAATAAAGATTATTCTCGTACGTGGTTTAATAATTATTCAAGGAAGCCTAAGTTGTTTTAAATGATGGAGGAAAAATAAAATAAAACAAGTACACGCCGTGTAGTTTTATTTTGGAAAGGAAATGAATAAATGAAAACAAGATATACACGCCGTGTACATTTAATGTACACGTCGTGTACTTTTCAATGAAAAACAAGTACACGCCGTGTATTTATTAATACACGCCGTGTAGTTTTTCCAGTTGGGATTTTGAGGATATAATATTGTTTTAAATGATATTTATTATAATCAGTGTGGGTGCATGTCAAGGAATTATTTATTCGACATGGGGTTTTAAATAAAGAGTCAATGAAATAAATAAAACGCATAACGCGTTTATTTATTGTAACGACACGAAATTTTTAAATAAATTTTGTTTCCTAATTTTATGTGTTATTTTTATACTCAACAAAAATGTTTTATTTGATAAACATGATTATAATTAAAATGAGATCAGTGGGTTTTTACTATTATATAACCATCGGTCAACATGACCGCTGTGAACAAAATGTTTTGATTATTGTCTCTAAATATAAGTAATCTTGGTTAATTATTATAGAAAGAAGATTTGATGGCCTCACCTAGTAGTCTTGGACCGATCGAAGCCCATCTAACAGAGCTTGGGAAGGAGGTAGCACCACTGGGCTTTGCTCTGGATCAAATCCAAGCCGAACTTCATCATGTGAAGCTGGAACGAAATCGCCTTCGTGAGAAGTTCAAACTGATAGAAATTACTACTCGGGCAATGTTGACTGAGCCGCCCCAAGCTTCTATCACCCTAGCACACCTTACTCTTAAGTCCTATGCTGGTATTATAAGGGGTTATGTAACGAGACCGTAACTACCTTGTGTAATCCTTGTTTTAAATAAAAATTGGGATTTCTTCTTATGATGAAGTTTATGAATTTTGAAATGACCGGATAAATATAGTATGCATATTTTTGATGAATTTTAGAAAAAGGATATTTTAAATATGTTTATGTAAACCCTAAATAATTAAAAATGTGTAATGATTTTCAAAAAATGGTCTTCTGCAATTATGTTCAATACTAAATTTAGAGTCTAATAAGATCAACTTGTTTTTTGATGAATAGTAAATTATGAATAGTGATTTTATGATTAGGATTAGTAATATGACCAAATGGATTAGTAATCTCACTTAAAGAAAGTTTTAAAATAATCTAGGCACCTTGATTAAGTAATGTGATTCAATAAAATAGTTAAATAACGGTTTCATTAATTATTATTCAAGTATTAGTTTTTTCGGGTGAATAGTGTTTTTAATTAAAAATTTAATTAAAAATAATTAGAAATTTATTTTTATAAAAATGACTTTATTTTTGAACTCAGAGCATCGATATTATGTTATGGTAATTTTTGGGGTTTTTTCTGAAAAAAATGAATTTTCGATGAATAGTGTTTTTATTTAAAAATTAAATTAAAAATATTTAGAAAATTATTTTTATAAAATGGATTTCATTTTTGAAATCAGAGCATTGATATTTGGTTAATGTGAAATTTTGGGATTTTTCTGAGAAAGTTGAATTTTCAGTGAATAGTAAAAATACAGTTTTAGGGTTTCGGTATGTTTAATGACATCATAATGGTGTCATGATGATGTCATGAGATCTTTTGAGGGTTGGTCGGCCAAGGGTGATGAATTATTGTTTTGGGGGCCCCATGTGGCCTAAATCCATGATAAATGACAAGGGAGAGCACATGGGTTTGAGAAAAGCACATGTGAGGTGTCCCTTGGCCATTAATGCCTTGTCCCCTCACTTTCCCTATAAATACCAAGCCCTCCTCTCATCCATTAGACTCCCCACTCATTCCCAACGAATTTATGGTATCATTACCTCCCAAGGAGTCCTCCAAAGGTGCCCCCAAGCCCTCAAGGTCCCAACCTTTGAGGTTTAAGAGTTACATTTTAAGGTAAGGGATCCGACCTCTCTCTTTCTTTTCAAGTAATCTCTTTTATGTCTTTTCTTTTATACTCCATGTTCTTATGTTGGAGGATGTTCTTTTATATTCATCCTACTGCCTATTTCATGTTCATATGATGAGAGACCCCCCCTTTCTCTCATCAATTCGTTTTAAGAATGTTTAAGTGGCGCCGTTAAGCTGCCAAATTTTTAAGGGATTCTTTCACCTTCCTCGTTTTCAAGTTCTATTTTCATTCAAGTCTTTCATGTTCCTTTTTTTTATATTGGGGTATGATCTCTATATATATCATACTGGACTCTTATTTTCATATGATGAGAGACCCCATTTGATCTCTTCAATTCAGTATTTTGATGTTTTAAGTGGCGTCGTTAGGCTGCCGAATTTTTAAGTGGTTCTTCACCCTTCTCGTTTTGAAGTTCTACTTTCATGTCAATTATTTCAAGTTCCTTTTTGTTATATTGGGGTATGATCTCTATATATATCATACTGGAATCTTATGTTCATATGATGATAGACCCCATTTGATCTCTTCAATTCAGTATTTTGATGTTTTAAGTGGCGCCGTTAGGCTGCCGAATTTTTAAGTGGTTCTTCACCCTTCTCGTTTTGAAGTTCTACTTTCATGTCAATTATTTCAAGTTCCTTTTTGTTATATTGGGGTATGATCTCTATATATATCATACTGGACTCTTATTTTCATATGATGAGAGACCCCATTTGATCTCTTCAATTCAGTATTTTGATGTTTTAAGTGGCGCCGTTAGGCTGCCGAATTTTTAAGTGGTTCTTCACCCATCTCGTTTTGAAGTTCTACTTTCATGTCAATTCTTTCAAGTTCCTTTTTGTTATGTTGGGGAATTATCTCTATATCTATCATACTGAACTCTTATGTTCACATGATTAGAGATCCTATTTGATCTTTTCAAATCATTTTTTGTTGAGGTTTAAGTAACGTCGTTAGGCTGCCGAACTTTCATAAGAGAAATCTAATTTTTTTTCTTCCTTCCATGTTTTTCATTTCAAATGGTATGTCCTTGAAATATCATTACCATGATCATTTATCCTTCTTATTATGTCCATGTACTATTTTATGGGTCATTTATGAATGTTTGACCCATTTTACCTCTCTTTTAATGTCTTCTAAAACCTCGGAACATTGCCGTTATGCTGCAGAATTTCTGTCTCAAAATGTCTATCTCTTTTTCTAAAGTCCTTTTATTTTATTAAGTGAATACTCAAAGCTCTTTATTATAAAGGGGTATTCACATATATACCAAAATGTTCTATTTTAAATTCTGGGATTTACATACATGAGACCCACCTTCCTTTTCTGTGGGTTTTAAAGTGATATAAAGATCATGTCTTTAAAGCAGTTTTTAAAAAGTTGTGATTATGAAATGAAACCCATTTCCTTTATGCTATATGGGTTATTTATGAAATGTTTGATGATGATATATGTGGCTCACATGATAATAAAGGCAAATTTAAGGGTGCGCCCTGATAGCGCTCCAATGCATTGGGTAATGATGTAACCACTAGAGATTACAATTTTCACGATACCTTGGTGAATAACCTTGGTAATTTTAAAATGACACCTTGGGGATGGACCTTGGTGATATGTTCATGATTGTCTATGTTAAATGATGTAGCCACATCTTCAAGTTATGAAAAAGTTTTATTTTTATTATGATATGCCTCATGATTTCATTTTCATGCATTAAAGTCTTTTCATGACTTTATTGATGTATCTCAAGTTCATATGTAAAATGTTTCACTTGTTTCCCTTGCTGGGCCTTCTACTCACCCTTCCTTTTGATGTATGTCCACAGGTTATGAGATGCAGTAATGAGCCTAGGGTGAACATGAGGATAATCCTTTCAAGTGTTTAAGAAGAATGTTTTTTTTTGTTTCATGTTTTATGTTCCTTGTTTCCAAGACACTAAACCTTAAAGATCCTCAGTTCCGTGTAATGGAATGAAAAGTTATGTTATAAAAAGACGGGATGCTATATTTGGTATCAAAGGATGGTTTAGTTATTTGTGGAAATTAGGATATGAAAACTCTAGGAGGAACCCTATAGAAAAGTTTAATATAGGAAATCTTCCTGGTATTTTGGTGAGTATTGAGTAAGGGGTTGCCAAGAAAATACATCCCTGTCTGGATACGAGTAGGTAGAGGTGGCTCTGGCACAGATGTACATAGGGGTAAAACCCGAAAACACCGCTTTGAGCTAGACTCGAACGGGAACTGGTACACGACAACGGGCCTTGCTGCACTCTTGGTTACGACACTCCCGGGGGATATGCTTTGGTAAATTCATAAGCTTGGTATGAACCATTGTTAAAGGAACAAAGATAAAATAAAATAAAGGTTCACATAAGAATATATGATCATTCATAACCTAGATGGGAACCTAGGAGATCACAAGTTAGGGTATACCTTTCATATACAAGTTATCCTTATATGCTTTCAGTTCCTTTTCATGATTATTAGCTAAGTACTTAAGCCCCTAATTATGCTTTCTCTTCTTAGTTAATGGTGGGAAATGGAAGAACATGTTCCGACAACCAATGTGATAGGAAATGCGACGATTTTCGTATTAATATGACAGGGATGATTAGGGGATTAAAATATGATTATTATTTTGGAAGACGTTCATTATTTTGGGAACCATATTTGATCGAGGTAAATAGATTACTACGGTATTTTCATTGAGGAGTAAGGTTGACTTATATTTTGAAGAATCGATGAATTTAAGGTGAACTTATAGTAATTTAGGTTACTTATGGGAATGACTAACCTATCTTGGGTAAAATATGTTTAGGTTAGCTACTTTTTTATAAGATGTTAGGAGTGGTTGATGTTGTCTGGAGATGAACAATGAAGTTGTTTTGGAAGACTATGTTATCAAATCCTTATTGTATTTGGGTTTCAATCTTAGTTTGGTTTGTTTTGAGGAATTTTAAGGACCGTTATTTATGGAATGGTCTATGATGAACTTTGGGTAGTACCATGGAACTTTGATGATTTAAAAGTAGTTTCCATTCCTATGGGATTCTTTCTTTTTGAAGAGTTGTTTTACCTTAACCTTTCTTTTTTTGGGATAATGTTTAAAGATAGAAGAAATAGATAGTTAATCTTTTTTAGATTATGTGATTCTATAGAAGATGATTCTTGTGCTTTTATGAGACCAAGTGTTTTTGAATTCTCATCATTTGGAGAAAATATTAGTGTTGGTAGGGACTTGTTAAAGGATGAAACTCTACTTGAAGGTAGGTATATTTTCTTATGTTTTTGTTCTATGTAGTAAATGAAATCCTCAAAATTCTGAAAAGAAACGTAAAACAAAAATGTTGTTGGTTTACGTTTCCTACTAGGTAATCAAAGACCGTTTACACACATCATAAGTTTGGGATTTTCTCATGGTTAACTTTCTCCTAATCATGTTCTCTATCACTCTCCCTCAGAACTTGACCCTTTGTTTTTTCCTCCATGTCCATGTTTTCCTACATGGAACCCTAGTGTGGGTTAACTCGGGTGACCATTGTACTTCCCTTTCTTTATTTTAAAGTAATAGTTTTACTGACTCCTTTTCCGATGTGGGACTTTCAATGAAATTTCAAAACCCAATTTTAAAATTGCGAGGATGCAATTTCTTAAGGGGGGGAGATTGTAACGACCCGAAATTTTTAAATAAATTTTGTTTCCTAATTTTATGTGTTATTTTTATACTCAACAAAAATGTTTTATTTGATAAACATGATTATAATTAAAATGAGATCAGTGGGTTTTTACTATTATATAACCATCGGTCAACATGACCGCTGTGAACAAAATGTTTTGATTATTGTCTCTAAATATAAGTAATCTTGGTTAATTATTATAGAAAGAAGATTTGATGGCCTCACCTAGTAGTCTTAGACCGATCGAAGCCCATCTAACAGAGCTTGGGAAGGAGGTAGCACCACTGGGCTTTGCTCTGGATCAAATCCAAGCCGAACTTCATCATGTGAAGCTGGAACGAAATCGCCTTCGTGAGAAGTTCAAACTGATAGAAATTACTACTCGGGCAATGTTGACTGAGCCGCCCCAAGCTTCTATCACCCTAGCACACCTTACTCTTAGGTCCTATGCTGGTATTATAAGGGGTTATGTAACGAGACCGTAACTACCTTGTGTAATCCTTGTTTTAAATAAAAATTGGGATTTCTTCTTATGATGAAGTTTATGAATTTTGAAATGACCGGATAAATATAGTATGCATATTTTTGATGAATTTTAGAAAAAGGATATTTTAAATATGTTTATGTAAACCCTAAATAATTAAAAATGTGTAATGATTTTCAAAAAATGGTCTTCTGCAATTATGTTCAATACTAAATTTAGAGTCTAATAAGATCAACTTGATTTTTGATGAATAGTAAATTATGAATAGTGATTTTATGATTAGGATTAGTAATATGACCAAATGGATTAGTAATCTCACTTAAAGAAAGTTTTAAAATAATCTAGGCACCTTGATTAAGTAATGTGATTCAATAAAATAGTTAAATAACGGTTTCATTAATTATTATTCAAGTATTAGTTTTTTCGGGTGAATAGTGTTTTTAATTAAAAATTTAATTAAAAATAATTAGAAAATTATTTTTATAAAAATGACTTTATTTTTGAACTCAGAGCATCGATATTATGTTATGGTAATTTTTGGGGTTTTTTCTGAAAAAAATGAATTTTCGATGAATAGTGTTTTTATTTAAAAATTAAATTAAAAATATTTAGAAAATTATTTTTATAAAATGGATTTCATTTTTGAAATCAGAGCATTGATATTTGGTTAATGTGAAATTTTGGGATTTTTCTGAGAAAGTTGAATTTTCAGTGAATAGTAAAAATACAGTTTTAGGGTTTCGGTATGTTTAATGACATCATAACGGTGTCATGATGATGTCATGATATCTTTTGAGGGTTGACCGGCCAAGGGTGATGAATTATTGTTTTGGGGGCCCCATGTGGCCTAACTCCATGATAAATGACAAGGGAGAGCACATGGGTTTGAGAAAAGCACATGTGAGGTGTCCCTTGGCCATTAATGCCTTGTCCCCTCACTTTCCCTATAAATACCAAGCCCTCCTCTCATCCATTAGACTTCCCACTCATTCCCAACGAATTTCTGGTATCATTACCTCCCAAGGAGTCCTCCAAAGGTGCCCCCAAGCCCTCAAGGTCCCAACCTTTGAGGTTTAAGAGTTACATTTTAAGGTAAGGGATCCGACCTCTCTCTTTCTTTTCAAGTAATCTCTTTTATGTCTTTTCTTTTATACTCCATGTTCTTATGTTGGAGGATGTTCTTTTATATTCATCCTACTGACTATTTCATGTTCATATGATGAGAGACCCCCCCTTTCTCTCATCAATTCGTTTTAAGAATGTTTAAGTGGCGTCGTTAGGCTGCCGAATTTTTAAGGGATTCTTTCACCTTCCTCGTTTTCAAGTTCTATTTTCATTCAAGTCTTTCATGTTCCTTTTTGTTATATTGGGGTATGATCTCTATATATATCATACTGGACTCTTATTTTCATATGATGAGAGACCCCATTTGATCTCTTCAATTCAGTATTTTGATGTTTTAAGTGGCGTCGTTAGGCTGCCGAATTTTTAAGTGGTTCTTCACCCTTCTCGTTTTGAAGTTCTACTTTCATGTCAATTATTTCAAGTTCCTTTTTGTTATATTGGGGTATGATATCTATATATATCATACTGGAATCTTATTTTCATATGATGAGAGACCCCATTTGATCTCTTCAATTCAGTATTTTGATGTTTTAAGTGGCGCCGTTAGGCTGCCGAATTTTTAAGTGGTTCTTCACCCTTCTCGTTTTGAAGTTCTACTTTCATGTCAATTATTTCAAGTTCCTTTTTGTTATATTGGGGTATGATCTCTATATATATCATACTGGACTCTTATTTTCATATGATGAGAGACCCCATTTGATCTCTTCAATTCAGTATTTTGATGTTTTAAGTGGCGCCGTTAGGCTGCCGAATTTTTAAGTGGTTCTTCACCCTTCTCGTTTTGAAGTTCTACTTTCATGTCAATTCTTTCAAGTTCCTTTTTGTTATGTTGGGGAATTATCTCTATATCTATCATACTGAACACTTATGTTCACATGATTAGAGATCCTATTTGATCTTTTCAAATCATTTTTTGTTGAGGTTTAAGTAACGCCGTTAGGCTGCCGAACTTTCATAAGAGAAATCTAATTTTTTTTCTTCCTTCCATGTTTTTCATTTCAAATGGTATGTCCTTGAAATCTCATTACCATGATCATGTATCCTTCTTATTCTGTACATGTACTATTTTATGGGTCATTTATTAATGTTTGACCCATTTTACCTCTCTTTTAATGTCTTCTAAAACCTCGGAACATTACCGTTATGCTGCAGAATTTCTGTCTCAAAATGTCTATCTCTTTTTCTAAAGTCCTTTTATTTTATTAAGTGAATACTCAAAGCTCTTTCTTATAAAGTGGTATTCACATATATACCAAAATGTTCTATTTTAAATTCTGGGATTTACATACATGAGACCCACCTTCCTTTTCTGTGGGTTTTAAAGTGATATAAAGATCATGTCTTTAAAGCAGTTTTTAAAAAGTTATGATTATGAAATGAAACCCATTTCCTTTATGCTATATGGGTTATTTATGAAATGTTTGATGATGATATATGTGGCTCACATGATAATAAAGTCAAATTTAAGGGTGCGCCCTGATAGCGCTCCAATGCATTGGGTAATGATGTAACCACTAGATATTACAATTTTCACGATACCTTGGTGAATAACCTTGGTAATTTTAAAATGACACCTTGGGGATGGACCTTGGTGATATGTTCATGATTGTATATGTTAAATGATGTAGCCACATCTTCAAGTTATGAAAAAGTTTTATTTTTATTATGATATGCCTCATGATTTCATTTTCATGCATTAAAGTCTTTTCATGACTTTATTGATGTATCTCAAGTTCATATGTAAAATGTTTCACTTGTTTCCCTTGTTGGGCCTTCTGCTCACCCTTCCTTTTGATGTATGTCCCCAGGTTATGAGATGCAGTAATGAGCCTAGGGTGAACATGAGGAGAAGCCTTTCAAGTGTTTAAGAAGAATGTTTTTTTTTTTTTTTCATGTTTTATGTTCCTTGTTTCCAAGACACTAAACCTTAAAGATCCTCAGTTCCGTGTAATGGAATGAAAAGTTATGTTATAAAAAGACGGGATGCTATATTTATTGTCATAACTCTATAACCCCATACACCCGATTATAAATATCCTCACAACCCCAACTCTTTTCCGACACACAAGAGAATCGTTGTGCACAACATCTCTGGAGAATTATTTCAAGGTTGAAAGAACCTCTTCCTCCAAGAACGCTCTCAAGACCGAGAGAGATCCTCTTCCATCGGATCAAGACAATCTAAGACGGACAACGCAAGCAAAGGATTCTCCACGCTAGCACCCAGAGAATCCTTTGGCAACGTCCAGAGATACGAGGTACATGTGTGGATCACCACTAGAGGGAGTCTACACTTGGCTTTTGCGACGCAACGACGGATCACATCGACAACGTGATCAAGAACATCAACGAAGAAAGAACATCCAAAAGGTATTTCTTTATAATTAATTAAATTAATTATAATCAACCTGTAACAATCCTTGTTTGTGGTTCCGGGACAAACCTTCTTCTTTGTCTTTTTCTATGATTCGATCCGTGGAGACTGGCGTTTATCGTCGTATTGATCCTGGATTGATCATTTATTATGAAAAAAGGCCAAGTGGGCATATCCACCCACGCGCTTCCGCTGCACCCGGAACCTTCAAGGAACACTTGGAATTTTTGAAAAGAAAGAATTCCAACCATGTTTTTCTCATGTAAAAAGGACCCAAAATGAAAAAATTTAGAACCTTATAATATATAATGTAAAAATATAACCATAAAATAGAAATTATACAAGTTTTGGATCATTTTTAACCCTTACCTTTTTAGTTTAATCCTCTAATAAATCTGTTTTTACCTTAATTATGGTAAATAATTGTAACCGTTTTCACTTTTCATTATGGTAAAAAAATAAGTTGAAATTATTTTATAATATAAATTATTATTATTAAAAATATGCAATCCATTTTTTCAAATTCAAATCATATAATTGGTAAAATTTGATTTAAAATTATACTCGTAGACATGTCAAAAAAACGGTTTTTCAAGAAATGCATTTTTTAAGGAAGAGATGATATCATATTAACTATATAACAAGTAATAATAATTAGATGGATTTAAATTAATATTTATTTATATATAATCTATAAATTTAATTAAATTATTCCTTATTAGGGGTTATTTTAATTATTTAAAATGGATAAACATTGTACACTTTAAAACAATTTTTCAGGAAAAATGTGTTTTAAATCCTAAAAATAAACTTATACTAAAATATAGTATAAAGATGATTTAAATTTAATTAAATGAATTTAATATAACTAAATAATACTTATTTTAATTTTAAATAAAATTAAAATTTTAATGGGACTTTATTTATTAAAAATAGATGAGAATTTTATAAAAATCTGTATTCTTCGCTATTTACTAAAAATTTAATATTTTCCAAAAAATATCAAAATTTCACCCTAAGTTAATATCAATATAAGGATTTAAAAAAATATTTTAATTTTATAAAATAACCTTTCTAAAATTTGAAAGAATTAATTTTAAATTATGCGCGCAAATTATGACTAAACTGGCTTTTAGAAAAATACAATTTTTTAGAAAACATTTATTTTTATTTAAAATGGGTATTATTTTATTTATAATATATAGATAACCATTAAATTTATTTTATACAATTTTAAACCATATAATTTTTATAATTTAGTTATTAATATTCATACCTACCAAATTTAAGTCTAGGTTATAATGGAATATTATATTACAATTCATTTCGATTTAGGGTTGCATATTCTATAAGCTATCAAAGAGATTGAATTTATTTAAAAATAAATATATTTTAAAGTATCAGGGTGTTATATTCACTTTTAATCTTGGTGTTGTGTGAAATATATGTTATTGAATATGAATTTTCTCTTTTAAAATCTCAGGGTGCTACACTATATCTCTATTCGAGAATCTTACTCACATTAACCTTAACATTCCATCACAACCTATAATACTCCATGAATAAAATTGATTAGGGATAAACTCTATGTATATTTATATTTATATTTATGTAGATAATATGAAATAATGATAAAATGGAGTTTTCCTTTAATATGATACATTTTAATATTCTTAAAATATTTTATAATATTTTATAAAACCAACATAAGCACCTATTTATCATATCATATATGATAAACATCCAGATCGGCCTTATGTTTGCTACACTTTCTAGGTTTTTTTAACACGTTACATCATATGTGATCCATGTCACATCTTTATCTGACCATATGATAAAACCCTCCCACTAAACTCTTTAGTGAGAAATATATATGAAGTAATCCAGTTTTAATAATGGTGAGATTTAGGAATCATATTCCTAATTGTTTAACTTTTGAACATATTCAAACTTATTAACTTAAAAACATCAAATGTTATGATGTCAACTTTTTTTACTTAGAACTCTTGCTAAGTGCATCATCATCATCCTTAAAACCGTGTTCCATCAAATTTTTTCCTTGAAATAATGTAACTACTTACATTATTATTTACTAATACATCCTAACTCTCTTAGGATATTAATTAAAATTCATTTTAAACTTATATTGGTGTAATTATTTATTTGTTAAATTTGAACTTATTTTAAAACATACTCCTACTATCCTCTTATACATTATATTCTTTTCATAATATCTTGCTAAGATACATAAATCCTTTTGTGTTAAGAAATAAAATTTATTTTCTTTTAGTAAGAATATTAAACAAATAAACTATATAATATATGGTCTTCTATGTGTTTGGAACATTTTATTTTAAAATAAAACTTTATTAAAATATACCATTGATGGTTGGAAGGAATACAACCCCATGTATTTTTTAACAAATATTTGGATAAACATTTTTATCCATATCTTATTCTTAATATATATTATAAAAATTGAACAAATAATTATTATGTGTATTAAGATCCATCTCATTTAATTTAAACAATAATTGTTTACAATATCTTATAAATAGTAAAAAGGGTAAATAAAAATCTTATAAAATATTCAACTAATCATTAAGTATTCAGGTCTCAAATATAGAAACACATTTTCTTTGTCACTTGAATATCAACTTCAAGTTTGATCGTTTATTTCTTTCTTTTTCTACTATTTATGATGTCCTGTATATTTACAAAATTTTTAAAATATATAATTTTTATCACATACCATAAATTTAATGAATTATAAAAAATTCATACCTGAAGTGGGTGATCCATGTGGATTATTACACCCCTTCATGTAATTTGGATAATTTATTCTCCAATGGACAACTTTTCCACAATGAAAACATTATCCTTCCTTCCCATGACCACTTTTCTTCTCTTTTTGGCCAATAATTTTTCCCATATACTTTTATACCATCAATATGGTACTAAAACCTAAACTTCCCATGTCTTGTTTAGAAATCATAAACATATTTAGGAAATTAGGTATAGGCTTTCATAATTCACTTGTATTGTAATTCACAACAAATTGTTAGGACCTTTCCAACAATGACTCTAGAATGAAATTTTTGGCCAAATCAAGCTTTAGAGGTGAACCTAGCCTCTCTAAGTCATTAACATATCCAATAATATTGAGTAAAAGAGTGAATATTGAGGTTCCTTCTTCCGTATTTCAATGAAAAAGAGCTTTAGAAACTTTATATTGTCCATGCCTTACTTGAACTTGATAGAGCCTTTTCAGGTTATCTATCATTCGAAAGGCATTAAGAGTCTCATGTTGATTTTTCAATTTTGACTCCATTATAATTAGCATGAGTATAGATACTTCCTTTTCATCCTTTTTATTTTTATCATGGTTATCCAAATATTTTTTTTTTGAATAGCTTCACCAATTGGTTTATCCTAGAGAGGTTGTTCTAACACATAGAAGTTTCCTTCTTGTTTGAGAAAAAATATCAAATTTATATACCAATATAGGAAGTAGATACTATTAAGTTTTTATTTTTCAATGACTGGTATTAATTTCAATATTGATGATGATTCCATTTATCTACAACAAAATATTTTATCAGATTAGTATCATGTTTTATAACCAATTAATAAGGACTTTTATTAAAAGAAATCCCACTAAAATGATGAACCCTTTTTAAAATCCATAATATCCATTAGTGGTCCAAGATCCATATTTCACTAATATCCATGTCACTTTAGTTTCTCTCCCATTTTTTATCTATTTAGATAGGGAATCAACCCAATCATATAAAATATGCTCCTACTTCAGTTTTTGGCCCCTAGCGCACTGTGATCTGGCCCTGATGTTACTCTTGCTTTGGGTTTTGGTGGCCTTGGTGTTTATCCTACTTCAAGTTATGAACCTAGCATGCTTTGATCTAGCCCTGAAAATTATCTTTATTTAGGTGACGACCCTGGTGCACTATGATATGGCCCTGGTGTCATTCCCACTTCGAGTTCCATCTAAGCGTTGTGTTCTAGAAGTGGCGTTTGTCCTGCACTACGATATGGTGATTCTCCTACTTCGGGGTCCGTCGACACATTGCATACTAGGAGTGCTAATCGCACAATTAGTGGTAGATTCATCCCCATGGTGCATCGTGAAGCTTCAAATATGAGTCGGCATGATCCTTCTTAGGTTCATGCAGGTCTTATTTTAGAAGATCCAAATCTAAATGGTGTTGCTCCGAGCAATCTATATTCTTATATTGTGTCTGTAAGGGTTAATCTGGCTCAAGATTTGGGTGGTCCTGGACTCATTCTGTCGAGACCCCTATGTAGTGGTATTTATTTTACTAATTCTATTAATTTCTTGAATCTTCAAACGATTTCAGGTTCTCATAGATCTGGGAATAGGTTTATAGTTGTTGAAAATCTTGACGCTCTTAAGGAAGGGTTGGATGAATGTAATTTTTCTTTGATTGGGCGAATAATTATTGCTAAGGGTGACAAACCAATGAACACTAAGGATGTTAAATTGAGTATATACTAGATTTGGGGCATCTCCAATTGTTGAATTGTCCCTATTGGTAGAGGATATTTTGATTTAATTTTTTTAAATGTTCACGATCGGGAATGTTCTTGGAGGTCCAATTTTTATGTGCTTAATCCAGGGGTTTTTTATATCTCTACTTGGGATCTGAACTTCAACCCGCATTCCCAAAAACATACATCTACAAAAATCTGGATCTGAATTCATGGTCTCAACTGGGTGTTTTGGAATCCTATTATTCTTAATGATCTTGTCTCATGTATTAGTGTTCCAATTAAAATGGATGATAATAATGTTGAAGGGAAATTTGGATACTTTTCTAGAGTTCTTGTAGATGTTTACATGTTAAACCCTTTGTCTGATTCTACCACCATAGTGGAAAATGGTGATAAAAATGATCTTCATTTTGAATATGAATTCATTCCATCATTTTTTAAATTCTGAAAAGTTGTAGGGCATGAGGTCTCCAACTGTAGGAATTTTAGAAACATCCAAGTCAAGAAAGCAGGTAATTTGAAGCCTTATGGTAAGAAATTTATAAGGAAAGATGTTGTGAATGAACGCATCACTATTAAGATTGGAAAAGGTACAAATGATAACTTGAATGTGGATTATCTCCTTGTATATGAGACACCTCCTTGTCAAAGCACTGAAGGTGGCAGTGCTTCTTTCAAAGATGTTCTTATTTGTTCCATCTCAAGACCTAAGCTTACTGTTGAACCAGTGTCTAGTCTTGATTGTTCGTACTGATTTTGAGAGGGATGTGAGGAAATAAGTGGAAGGGTAATTAGCACAAGAGAGTTCCTTATCTAGTAAAGGGAAGAATGTGATGGGGATTGATGTGTCCCCAGTTCTAAAGGATGTATCTCATAGGGACTTTCCTGGCAGGGTGGAGAGGGAAAAACCAGAAAGATATTGGCAGCAACCTAAGACATAGAAACAGGGTCATCATCCAAAAATTCATGGTTGAGGATGTGGTGAGTGTGGGTGTGGTCAGTTATCTTCTTTTAAGGATCTCACTTTGGAGCAGGTTAAACTCAGAGAAAAGTATTATGTGCTTTTTAACCAGAAGAACTTTTAATCAGAATGGGAATAAGCTGATGACATTTCTGATCATAGAGATAACCCTGATTTTTTTTCTTGTGTAATTTTATTTTTTGGTGAGTTATTTTCATTTGTTTGACCCCATACTTTCTCTTTTCCATGTTCCTGTCTTTTATTTTTCAATAAATTTTGGTAGAGGCAAGTTCTCTTAGCTCCTGGACCTTTTTCAATATAACAATGAATAAACTAGGAAATGACCATTAAATAAATAAACAATTCAAATATATAAATATGGGATAAACATTTATGAACAATTCATAAGTCAAATATAATTATAAACACTTTTATAATTTTCAACTTTAACAATATGGACATTCCATAATTTTGAATATATACATTTTCTATTCATTCTAATATGAACTCTTTCATATTTATCATTATATGGAATTTCAAAATTAAATATATAATGGTTTATTAATTATAAACCATTTTTAATACAAATTTTATTATGTAAACATTTTATATGATCAAAATATAACAACTTAATATTATTTAAACCATGATCATATCAAAACACTTTTGATGTGGCTTAAATAATATCCAAATAAATCCCTTTTAATTTGAACAATTATAATGAATTAATTGTGAAAATTTCATAATTTAAATATAAACATTTTATATCTTGACCTTATTTCACAATTTATAAACCTTTATAAATTATTTCTTATGATTTATAAATAAAATATTTTATTTATAAATCATAATAATTATCATATAATTTAAAAGGTATTTCAAATATTAATATTTAATATATGGGAATAAAATCTTTCATAAATATTTAATTAGTTTAATTATAAACCATTTATAATTAGTTTATTTATTTATAAATTCCTTATAAATTAAATATTCCCAAAATGCATTTTATAAATATTTATAAAAATTTTATAAACTATTTAAGAATTTGAAAACAATTTTTAAAATATTTTTTGTTTACCCTTATGAACACACTTTGTGTAAGGGTAACTATCCTCAACCTTTATGCAGATGCTATACATAAGGGTAATGCCCTTACATAGAACCAATTTTGTAAGGTTAAGGAGGAAAAAACATTTACGCAATGCCTTGTGTATAGGTAATACCTTTACGCATGTGATTTGTGTAAAGGTGATATTTATATTTATTATATTGTGTGAATGTAAACTTCAAGTACCTTTACGTAACAGATCTAGTGCCTATAAGAAAATGGAAAAACACCTGATTACCTTTACACAACACCTATACATATAAGGGTAATGGTATCTCCCAAATTTACCCAAGTTTTTAGGGTTAAGAGGTTGCTTGTAGTTTAGCTTGGGTTGTCAAATCCTCAGAGACCTAAGAAGAAACCTATAGACATGTACATTATATGGACTATTTTTTGGTATGAAGTGGCCAAATTTGGGTTGATTTTAGATAGGTTTAAGTGAAAACTAAGATACTTAATTTAATTCAATTTAAAATAATTAGTTGATCCAAGGTTATCACTTGTGGTGGATTAGATGCATTCATTTTTCAACTATTTTAATTTTTTATATTTTAGATGGGTTCATTTATGAAGATCAAACTACATCATCACCTACTAGTTTAATACCTACACACCCTAATACTAATCACCTATACAATTATAGGATCAGATTTTTTATCACTCCAAGGTAAAGGTTTGTATTAGCACTTGAAGTGTGTGTCCTTAAATTCAATAAGGATGATGGAGTTTAAAGATTGTCAAACAAAATTCTCAATTAAAAGAAGTGATTATACATTAATGAAGTGAGAAATAATATCCAATATATCCCCTTTAGACTCCCCTAGATCAACTAATAAGTGGGTTATCCCTACATTGATGTTATTCTATCAATAGAAGTGGGTAGTAGACTCATGAGGGCAAAATTGAAGAAGGAATAAATAAAAGTGAAATAACGATCACTCCATCGTTGTGTGAATAATTTCACAGGTTTTGGTGTGAAAAAGTTCACAAAATGAGACAACGGTATCAACGTGACATAAAAAATACCATAAAACGAGAATAAGAATAAGTTTTATAAAGAAACTAAGGTGAATTAGAAAAACTTACACGTGAAAGCACAAATATGAAAATACAAAATGGCAGTATAACATTACACTTGAAAATAAAACAAGGCATTATTAAATCCTTAACCACCACTAACTTAAATATGAATTTTTGAATCTTTGGGTAGAAATACCAACAGTAAAAAGAATCCAAATTGAGTATGGTAAGCCTAGGGTGATGGAAAGTAAGGGAGAGTGGACTTCTTCACCCTAGACCTGAGGTGGCAGCTAGCTTGCATCCACCAAACAGAGGCACCGAAATGAACTTTTATATGGCCAAATTTGAGTGTTTAGTAGAAAAAGAAAATTGATATCCTAATTTCTCCTAACATCCTGTAAAATTTTAGCTGAAATTGAATTTTTGTTTGAGATATATGAACGAAATGGTGGGATTTTTTTATGGGAAGCAGAATCTGGCACAGAATTTCATCTTCAACTTGGGCCACCTAGAACTCCATTAAAACATACAAATTATATCTTTTCACTATTGGATGAAATTTACCATTTATTTCCTCTATCTTAAGTTAAATTTTAAGAATTATTAGTCTTGGATATTGGCTGCTAAAGTAGTTTTATTGGGATGTTGTCCAGTTCACTTTTCCCAGAATGTTGTTAGTTCAAGGCCCACTTTAATGGTCTTCCAATGTGAATCATCAAGTACTCCAAAATTATGAATTGTTCCCAATGTAATTAGAAACCTGAAAATTAAATATTAAAATAAAATCAATATCATTGGTTCTTTTATATGGTGTTCAAAAATGTACCATGTAATAGTGCTTTTTAAGAAGGACTTACAATCATAATGTGAAATGATGTTCAAAGTGTAAAATGCACTAAAATGGTTTTTATGAATAATGAATCACATTAATATTATATATATTAAAAATTAATATTATACTCATTCAGTGGATAATCACACCCCCTAACTTGAGTTTTTCTAGTCCCGAGCAAAATATATCTCAAAAATATGAAATTTGAATTCTCTTTCCCAAAAACATTTTAATACACAATGATCACCAAAAAACCTTATACCAAAAAATTATGAAACCTATCAAAATATTTTAATAAAATATAGTTTCATAATCATATCCCAATCCCAAGCTCATTCCATTGTTCAAATTCATCGTCGTATTTCATCCAATATCAATTAAGCATGATGATGTGTTGTGTATCACAATAGACATGAAGGTTCATATTTATTCAAGGGGGAAATGATGGAAGCACTAGGTTGAATAAAATTTCAATATTAAGATGAGTATTTGATTTTTTTTTTAGAATTGTTTCTATGGTAATTGAAATTGCACTCAGTAGAGTCAACCCATGTAGCAAGACTTTTCCAGTGAATCCCAAGCTCAAAGACCTTAGGGAACCAAGTGAAGCCCACATACTCGGGCATCGTTTTGAGTTAAATCAGTCAAAAACAAAGTAAAATTACCACAAATAGAGATAAAATTACTAACTTCAGGCTATAAAACTATGGATTCACGATCCCCAAGTGTTGAACGTCACGTATTAGGTCATTTCATTGCTCTACATGTAAATTTATTGTTTTTTTATTTTATTTTATTTTTGATTTGATTTTTTATTGAATACTCATATTAAAACTAAAATGATCACCAAACCTATGATATTTATTTGGGGGACTCCATGACCTCAAACTAATACCCCACTATCTAAAGGATGTGCGTTGTGAATTTTTTTATTTGGATGAAAATATAAACAATGAAATATCACATTAGACGACCATACTTTCCAAAATATATGCTCATGAAATTATACATGAATTAAAATAATAATTAGATCATGATAAATTATTTTATATTCATTTTTAAAGTTTTCAATGTGTATTATCATGTTCAAAGTTATAGAAATTTTCCTTCCATTTACATATATTTTTTATTTCACGTGGATTTTTTTTCTTTCTTTTCACCCCCCCCCCCAACTTAGAATAACATTGTCCCCAGTGTTCAAAGAAAATAAAACTTAGAAGGGGGTAGAGGAGAGTATTTTAAATAGGATATTGAAAATGAGAATCATGGAATGAATTCACCTAGTGGTGGAAGTTGACGTTTGTGCTGCTCCAATTTAATCCTTTGATATCCATGTCACTCACAGAGTTTCGTAGTAGAATAAGGAAAAACAAACAAACAGAAAAAACAAAATAATATATATATATATATATAATGTAAAATATTAGTATATATACAAAAAAATATAGAATAAGGGAGAATTATAATCCATAGTTCAGTGGAAAGTGTGTGCCCCTGTCTCCCTTCGGTCCCAGATTCGAGTCCCCATGGCTTCGCTGGTTGTGATGGGGTTTGTCCCACTACCTACGACGTGTCCTTTTAATTTTTTTTTTTTTTTGTATTTTTTTTAACCTACAAACACAAAAAATAAAATAAAATAAACTAATGATACATTTTCTTCTTTTTAAATTTCTCAGTAAGGTATTACTCAGGGATCACACTGTGTGACACGGATGAATACGATGATCCCCTTTCATACCCATACATACTCATGATAGAAGAACAGTTCAGCATTATAAGTTACTATCATATTAAAATTTTATTTATTAAGTATTTTTTTTTTAAATATCAATATGGTTAATTAATCCTATTTTAAAAATAAATATGATTCACAATGATTGGAAACATGAAAACCACGGGTTGTCTACTATGCAATGCTTTTTTTTAAAGTCTTCATCAACTTTGTGTTTTTGGAATGGTTCTATAAATGGTTTTACTCTATTACCATTAAATTTAAAGGTTTGACCATTAGTGGGATCTTGAATTTCAACAGCCCCATGGGGTACACCTTATGCACTATGTATGGACTTAAACATCTGGACCTCAACTTTCCTAGGTGTAAATGAAGTTTATAACTATACAAAAGAATAGGTTTACCCAGTACAATGTGTTTGGTTTTAATATTTTGAGATTGGTAGTCTTGTACTTTAGCTTTATTGATCCTTGAATTTTCATAAGCCTCCATCCTAAGTTCCTTAAGTTCATTGAGATCTAATTTCCTTTTTGTTTGGGCCAAAGAGAGGTCGTAATTCATTTTATTAATTGCCCAAAAGTCCTTATGTTCAATCTCCACTAAAAAATGGCATGCTTTTTCATAAACCAATCTATATGAGGATATTCCTAAAATGGTTTTAAATGTGGTTCGATAGGCCCAAAGAGCATCTAAGAGTTTGATTGACCAATATTTCATAGATGGATTAATAGTTTTCTTAAGAATTTGTTTGATTTCTCGATTGGCTAACTCATCTTGACCATTGGTCTGTGGGTAGTAAGTAGTGGAAACTTTTTGAGAAATTCCATACTTGTCTGTGAGTGCTGATAATGGTCGATTGCAAAAATGAGTTCCACGATCACTAAAGATAGCCCTATGAATTTCAAATCTAGAGAGTATATTTTCCTTGAGAAATTTAATAATAGTTTGATGATTGTTTTATTTTTTAGGAATGGCCTCAACCCATTTGGAGACATAATCTACAGCTAAAATAATGTACATATATCCCCTAGAGTTTGGGAAGGGACCCATGAAATCGATTCCCTAGTAGTCAAATATTTCAATCACTAAGATGAGAGTGAGCGGCATTTGATTCTTTTTTGTGATGGACCCTACTTGTTGACACCTGGTGAAACTTTGAAAAATGTGTAGGAGTCTCTGGAGAGGGTGGACCATAAGAGACCACACTAAAGAACCTTAGAAGAAGTTTTCTTAGAGGAAAATTACCTCCACACACCTCACTATGATAGAATTTAAGGATGAAATCTTGTTCATATTCTGTGACACACCTTCTAATGAATTGGTTAGGGTAGAACTTATAGAGTTATGGATCATCAAACACATAGTTATTGACATCAGAAATGAATTTCCTTAAATATTAAGTCCCTAAGAATTTTGGAATGAATCCTATAACTAAGAAGTTGGCTATGTTGGCATACCAAGGGCAGTCACTCATAGAGTATAGGTGTTCATCAGGGAATGAATAAGACACATAAAGGTGAGATAATTTGTCATTAAATTCTATACTAGACATATGATCAACTACGCCATTTTCAACACCCTTTTCTTACTTGATTGTGAGGTCAAATTCTTGTCGGATAAGGACCACCTAATAAATCTAGCCTTAGCATTTTTTTTTGGAAGAGGTATTTTAGTGTAGAATAGTCAGTGAACACAGTGATGGGGGATCCTAATAGGTAGGACCTAAACTTTTCTAAGGCAAACACAATAGAAAGTAACTCCATCTCAGTGGTGGTATAGTTGATTTGGGCATCATTTAAGTATTTTCTTACATAAGAAATTACATAAGGAGTTTTATAACAACATTGTCATAACACAAATCCTAAAGCAAAGTCATTGGAATCACACATGAGTTCAAAAGGAAGGTTCCAATTTGGGGATTTCATGATGGTGGTAGAGGTGAGATATAATTTGAGGGTTGAGAATGAACCCTCACAGCTTTCTGTCCAAACAAATGGAGCATCCTTTACTAGAAGACCACAAATGGGATGAGATATTGAACTAAAGTTCCTAATGAATCTTCTATAGAAACTAGCATATCCTAAGAAATACCTCACTTACTTGATTGTTTGGGGTGATGGAATGTGATTAATGATGTCAACCTTGGCTTTATCAAATTCAATCCCCCTACCAGAGACTAGATGGCTAAGGACTAGTCCTTCTTTAACCATGAAATGACATTTTTACCAGTTTAGGACATCTTGAAAAAACTCTCTTAGCATTCCTCATACATCCCTCAAATGTATCCCCAAACACAGAGAATTCATCCATAAAGAACTATAGAAAATCCCCTACCATGTTCGAGAAGATTCCCATCATGCACCACTGGAAGGTTCCATGGGAATTGCATAACCCAAAGGGAATGTGTTTGAATGAAAAGGTGTTGAACGGACAGGTGAATGTATTATTACCTTGATCTTCTAGGGATACCTCAATATGATTATACCCCGAGTACCTATATAAGAAGCAATAGAAGTCATTACCTTCCAGTCTCTCAAGGACTTGGTCAATGAATGGTAAGGGGAAATAGTCCTTCTTGATAAATAAGTTTAGCTTACTATAGTTGATGAATACTCTCCAGCCACCACTCACCCTACTTGGAAGAATATATCCATCCTTATTGGTTGTCATTGTGATTCCGGACTTCTTTGGAACCACTTGGATTAGGATGACCCACTCACTCTCAACTATGGGATAGATGATACTAGATTTTAACAATTTCAGAAGTTCTATTCTCACTACTTCCATTAGATTAGGATTGATTCGCCGCTGAGGTTAACGACATAGCTTTGAATCAAAATCTAAAACAATCTTATGAGTCCTAATAAGTGGTATAATCCTAGGAATTTCATATAGGGTCCATCCAATGGATTTATTATGTCTCATAAGGACATCTATAAGAATCCTCTCATGATCGGCTTGAAGAGAAGAAGAAATGGAAATAGGATGTGTTTTATTTTATCCTAGAAAGGAAAACTTAAGTGTAGTAGGAAGTTATTTAAATTTAAGATTAGGTTGGTTCAAAATTTTAGTAGAAGATTGGGACAATGCCTCAAGATCAATTTCTTTTTTTAGAGTTTTAGATAGGATTTATTCCCCATGTGTGGAAGTTTCATCTACTAGATTGGGTTGATCAGTGTTAGAGAAGGGAGTTGGATTAGTCTCCATGAATGTGGTTTCCTGAAATATTTCACGGATTTTTGGTCTTAATATTTCATCATAGGAGCAATCTAAAAGTGATTCTATCCAAGGAGATAAACTTCCTTCATGTGAACAAAGTAAATTAATCTCATCCTGACTTAAACATTCCTCAAATATTCCTTGATGTTCTATGGATTCATTATCAATGCTTCCTATCATGTTTACTTCATGAATATCCAAATAATCCCCAATTTCTGAGATCACATTATATATGTTCAAGTCTAGACTCATGTTTCCAAAGGTGATAGTCATTTTCTCATTTCGGACTCGGATAACAGAGTTGATTGTTGCAAGGAAGGGATGTCCAGGAATGATTGGGTTTTGTTCCTTATTTCCTAAGTTTTTATTGTTCTAAAGGACAATGAAGTTAGTATGGTAGATGAAGATTTCTAATTTTACCAAAACATCCTTTAAAATCCTCTTTGGAACCCTAATGCTATGATCAGAAAGTTGAAGTGTGATAGATGTGGGTTGGAGCTCTTCCAGGCCTAACTGGCAGTACACAGCATAGGGAATGAGATAGACAATGGAACCTAGGTCACACAAGGCTTTGAAAACTTTTTTCTCTCCTAGTTAAACATTTATGTAAGGTCATCCTAGGTCTTTCATCTTTGGTGGAAGGGTTCCTTGGATGTTGTGTTAATATTTTCTTCCATAAGGACTTGGTTATTATGTGAGAATTTCATTTTAAATGTGAATAGGTCCTTTAGGTGTTTTGAGTATTAAGGAATGGTTTAAATAGAATCGAGGAGTGGAATTTTCAACTTGACTTGTGAGAATATTTCCCTCAATGTTTCACTCAATTCAAACTTGGTTTTCCCCCTCATGCGTTGAGGAAATGGTACAGGTTGTGGGATTGTTTGTTGAAGAGTTGTTTATTTCACATTGTTATCAATTTTTATAGTTTGATCATGTGGTTTATTTGAATTTTAATTATATTTTGAAGCTTCAGATGGTTTCTGAATTATTTGTTCAAGTTTCTCAATTGATTTCCCACTTCTTAAAACTATTACATCTTTTAGTTGTTTATGGGTTGTTTGAGTTCAACTTGACTCTCCCCTTTATTTTTGTTGTGGAATGGCCTCTTTAGTATTGCGTGACTTTCCAGTTTTGATGGTTTTAAGTTCTTATTTAAGGGAATATACTTCTGAGTTTATTTTATCCATTTTTTTACACAATTGTTCAAGGATTAGGAGAGGTACAGGTTGAGAGGGGGCCTATATTGGTTGGTTTATCCTAGGGGGATACTTTGGTTGTTGGATGGGTTGTTGGATGGTTTTTTGGTATTGGATAGTATTATGTTGGTATTGTACTAGTTGTGGTTATAATTGGTTATGGTTTTGAAAATTTTGTATAGGGTAGGGGTTTGGTCCTTTTGGTTTGGTAGGTTATTGGTTATCTTTCCAGCATAAGCCTAGGTGGTCATTATACCTTGGGTTGAATGTGTTTTTGTATTGGGGATTTTGGAAGTTTATGGAATTGACTTTAGTAGGTGTTACTCATATAATAACATCCTTGATAGATGTAATGGTTGGGAGATTGTATTTTTTATGGTCATGTTTGTCACAAATTGTGCAAACAGGGTCTACGGTTTGGATTTCATGGATTTTCCTAAGGTCTATCTCTTCAACCTTTATAGTGAGTGTTGGAGTTTAACACTAAGGATTTATTCTTCTCTAAGTGTATGTATTCTAGTAGTTATTTGTGGATTTTAAGAATAAGGTGATGTTCTCCATGTTTGGTTTTGTTTAGTAAGGCTTTCTAGATAATCATAAGCATCATTTGGGGATTTGTTTTTAAAGGTCCCATTACACATCATGTCAATGAATTATTTTTTCCCCAAGCCCAAAACTTCATATAAAATTATAACTTGTTTAGGAATAGAAAAACCATGGTGTGGAACCATGTTTAGGGTGTCTTTGAACCTCTATTGTGTTTCATATAATGTCTCTCCCTCTTTTTCAAAAAAAATTTGGATGCTCTTTTTAAGTGAAATTATTTTGTTGTGGGGAAAGTATTTTTTATAGAATTATCTTTTTAATTGGTCCCAAGAGTTGATGGATGATGGTCTCAAATTGTTTATCCAATTTTTAGCTCGATCCTTTAAATAAAAAAAGAAATAATCCTGATCTTAGCTTATTTTAGTTGGTGTGGGGTGCACATGGTTTCTACAATGTCATTGAACTCCTTAATGTGGAGGTAGGGAATCTCGGACTCTGTTCCATGGAATGTGGGAAGGTGGTTTAGGATATGGGGTTTAAAGATGTAGTTGGAATATTCTAGGTAATTGTGTCTAATGCATGAGGGGGAATTGGTCAAATCTAGATTAAGGTAGTCATTCATGGTTTGATCGACTACATTCCTTATGTTTGTAGCTTCTTGGTTTGGGTTTCCCATTTAATCCCCCATAGGGTTTACAATTTGATTTCTTGGAAGACCCTCCATTAGACTTGTTTTAATTGGTGACTTTGGAGTTTCAAGAATATTTTTATCTAATTTAAGCAATCCCTTAGGTGCACTTGACTTCCCT
Organism: Viscum album; assembly: GCA_963277665.1. Taxonomy (NCBI): domain Eukaryota; kingdom Viridiplantae; phylum Streptophyta; class Magnoliopsida; order Santalales; family Viscaceae; genus Viscum; species Viscum album. The sequence continues at coordinate 912,793,829 of OY728141.1, forward strand.
ATCCTAGGACTTTCCGCCCTAACTAATCTTTTTGAGTTATCGCGGGTGTAGGCGGACATGCACCAAAAGAAAAAAAAAAGTGAGAAAGGGAAAAGATAAGAGAATTTGGGTGAGAATAGAAGAATGGGGGTGAGTAAAGAATATTTTTGGTCTAAGGAAATAACTTTCTCCCTATAAATGGCACTAAAATTTGGTCTCACCCAAATTTACCCAAGTTTTTAGGGTTTGCGGTTGCTTGTAGTTAGCTTGAGTTGTCGAATCCTTAGAGACCTAAGAAGAAACCTATAGACACGTACATTCTATGAACTATTTTTGGCTATTAAGTGGTCAAATTTGGGTTTATTTTAGATAGTTTTAAGTGAACACTAAGATAATTGAGTGAATTTAATTTAAAATAATGATTTTATCCTAGGTTATCTCTTGGGGTGGATTGGATGCATTCCTTTTAAAACTATTTAAATTTCTTATATTTTAGATGGGTTCATTTAAGAATATCAAACAACAACATAACTTACTAGTTTAATACCTACACACCCTAATAATAATCACATATACACTTGGAGGATCAAAGTTTTTATCACTCTAAGTTAAAGTTCCGTATTAGCATTTGAAGTGTGTGGCCTTAAATTCAATAAGGACGAAGGAGTTTAAAGATCGTCGAATAAAATTCTCAATTAAAATAAGTGATTATACATTAATTGAGTAATAAATAACATCCAATACATCCCATTTATACTCCCTTGGATCAACACATAAGTGTTTTAACCCTCCATTGATGTTATTCTATCAGTGGAAGTGGGTAGTAGACTCATGAGGGCAGAATTGAAGAAGGAATAAACAAAAGTGAAATAACGATCACTCCACCGTTGTATGAAGAATTTCACAGATTTTGGTGTGAAAAAGTTCACATAATGAGACAAAGGTATCAACATGACATGAAAAATATCATAAAATGAGAAGAATAATAAGAAGAAGAAGTTTTATAAAGAAACTAAGGTGAATTACAACAACTTACATGTGAAAGCACAAACATGACAATACAAAATGGCAGCATAGCATTACACTTGAAAATAAAACAAGGACTTATTAACTACTTCACCACTACTACTATAAATAGGAATTTTTGAAGCCTTGGGTCAAAATCCCAGTATTACAAAGCATCCCACTTGAGTATGGTAGGCCTAGGGTGGTGGGAGGTAAGGGAGAGTGGACTTCTTCACCCTTGACCCGAGGTGGTAGCCAGCTTGCATCCACTGAACAAATATGCCGAAATGACCTTCTATATGGAAGAATTTGGGTGGGACATAGAAGAAGAAAATGTATCCCTGTATTTCTCCTAACATCCTATAAAATTTCATCTGAAATGAATTTTTTTTTTGCGAGATATGGTCAAAATGGTGGGATATTTCTCTAGGTCATAGAATATGGACCAGAATTTCATCTTTAAATTGGGCTGCCTATAACTCCATTAAAAAATACGAATTTTCACTTGTGAATATTGGATGAAATTTTCCCCTTGATGTACTCTAATTTTAGTTAAATTTTCAGAATTATTATGCTTGTATCTTGGCTGCTACAAGAGTTTTATTGGCCTATTGTCCAGTTCACTTTGCCCAGAATATTTTTAGTTTAAGGCCCACTTTGGTAGTCTTCCAATGTGAATCTTCAAGCACTCCAAAATTATAAATTGTTCCAAATGTAATTAGAATCCTGAAAATTAAATATGAAAATAAAATCAAGATCATTGGGTATTTTATATGGTGTTAAAAAATGTACCATGTAATAGTGAATTTTAACAAGGACTTACAATCATAATGTGAAATGATGTTCAAAGTGTAAAATGCACTAAAATGGTGTTTATGAATAATTAAGCACATAAATATTATATATATTAAAAATTAATATTAGACTCATTCAGTGGATAATTACACCCCCCAACTTGAGTTTTTATAGTCTCAAGAAAAATATATCTCAAAAATATGAAATTCAAATTCCCTTTTCCAAAATCATTTTAATACAAAATGATCACAAAAAACCCTTATAAAAAAATTATGAAACCCATAAAAATATTTTAATAAAATATAGTTTCATAATCATATCACAATCCCAAGCCCATTCCTTTGTTCAAATTCATCATCACATTTCATCAAATTTCAATTAAGCGTGATGATGTGTTGTGTATCACAATAGACATGGTGGTTCATCTTTATTCAAGGGGGAAATTATGGAAGCACTAGGTGGAATCACATTTCAATATTAAGATGAGTATTTAATTTTTTTTCCATGTTAATTGAAATTGCACTCAATAGAGTCAACCCATGTAGCGAGACTTTGCTGATGACTCCCAGGATCAAAAACCTTAGGGCACCAAGTGAAGCCCACATAATTGGGAATCATCTCAAGTTAACTCAGTCAAAAAACAAAGTCAAATTACTAAAAATAGAGATAAAATTACTAACTCTGGTCTAGAAAACTATGGAGTCATGATCCTTAAGTGCCAATATCCATGCATTAGGTTATTTTATTACTCTACATGCAAATTTATTGTTTTTTTATTGTTTTTTTATTTGTTTTTTATTGAATACTCATATTAAAACTAAAATGATCACTGAACCTATGCTATTTATTTGGGGGACCCCATGAACTCAAACTAATACCCCACTATCCAAAGGACTTACGTTGTGAATTTATTTATTTAGATGAAAATATAAATGATGAAATATCATATTATACAGCCACACTTTCTAAAATATATGATAATGAAATTATACATGGATTAAAATCAGAATCAGGGCATGATAAATTATTTGATATTCATTTTCAAATTTTTTAATGTGTATTATCATGTTCAAAGTTAAAGTAATTTTTCCTTCCATTTACACACATTTTTTATTTCATGTGGATTTATTTCTTTATTTTCACCCCCCCCCCCCACCAACTTAGAATAACATTGTCCCCAGTGTTTAAAGAAAATAAAACTTAGAAGGGAGTAGAGGAGAGGAGTTCAAAGAGGACATCGAAAATGAGAATCGTGGAATGAAGTCACCTGGTGGTGGAAGTTAACATTCGTACTACTTCAATTTAATCCTTTGATATCCATGTCACTCATAGAGTTCCGTAGTGAAACAAGGAAAAACAAACAAACAAACAAAACAAAATAATGTATATATATATATATAATGTAAAATGTAAGTATATATACAAAAAATATAGAATAAGGAAGCATTATAAGTCATAGTTCAGTGGAAATCACATTCCCCTATCTCCCTTCGGTTCTGCGAGTCCCCATAGCTTCTCTGGTTGTGATGGGGTTTTCCCCATGACCTACAACATGTCATTTTATTTTTTTATTTTTTTAATTATTATTATTTTTTTCTTTTAACATACAAACACATAAAAATAAAATAAAATAAATTGATGATACATTGTTCTTCTTTTTAAATTTCTGGGTAAGGTACTACTCAGGGATTACACCATGTGACATGGATAAATACGGTGATCCCCTTTCATACCCATCCATACTCATAATAGAATAACAAGTCAACAGTCTAAGGTATTATCATATTCAGATTTGATTGATTGAATATTTTTTTTAAAATATCAAAATGATTCATTAATCCTATTTGAAAAAGAAAGATAATTCACAATGGTTGGAAACATGAAAACCATGGGTTGCCTACCGTGTAGTGATTTTTTTTAACATCATTAGCTTGACTTAGACTCCTAAATGTTTAAGTATTTTCCTCATCTAAGGTTGGTTCACAAAATTATTCATCAATTTCATGTTTTTTGAATGGTTCTATGAATGGTTTGATTCTATGACCATTAACTTTAAAGGTTTGACCATTAGTGGGATCTTGAATTTCTACAGCCTCTTGAGGGTACACCTTATGCACTATGTATAGACCTGACCATCTGAACCTCAACTTTCCCGAGTGTAAATGAAGTTTAGAACAATATAAAAGAATAGGTTTACGCGGTACAATGTATTTGTTTTTAATATTTTGATATTGGTAGGCAAGTAATTTAGCTTTATTAATCGTTGAATTTTCATAAGACTCCATCCTAAGTTCCTCAAGTTCATTAAGATCTAATTTCCTTTTTTTGGCCAAAGAGAGTTCGTAATTAATTTTATTAATTTCCCAAAAGGCCTTATGTTCAATCTCCACTGAAAAATGGCATGTTTTTTCATAAACCAACCTATATGGGGACATTCCTAAAATGGTTTTAAATGTGGTTAGATAGTCCCAAATAGCATCTAAGAGTTTTCTTGACCAATCTTTCTTAGATGGATTAACAGTTTTATTAAGAATTTGTTTGATTTCTCGATTGGCTAACTCATCTTGACCATTGGTCTATGGGTGGTAATTAGTGGACACTTTTTGAGAAATTCCATACTTTTCCATGAGTGATGATAATGGACTATTGAAAAAATGAGTTCCATGATCACTAATGATAGCCCTAGGAATTCAAAATCTATAGAGGATGTTTTCCTTGAGAAATCTAATCACAGTTTGATGATCGTTGTATTTTGTAGGAAGGGACTCAACCCATTTGTAAACATAATCGACAGATAAAATAATGTACAGATATCCCTTGGATTTTGGGAAGGGACCCATGAAATTTATTCCCAAGCAGTCAAATATTTTAATCACTAATATGGGAGTTAGTGTAATTTGATTCCTTTTTGTTATGGACCCTACTTGTTGACACCTAGTACAGCTTTGAAAAAATGTGTAGGAGTACCTTGAGAGGGTAGTCCAGAAGAGACCACACTGAAGAACCTTAGCATAAGTTTTCTTAGAAGAAAAGTGACCTCCACATGCCTCACTATGATAGAATTTAAAGATGGACTCTTGTTTAGATTATGGGACACACCTCTTAATGACTTGGTAAGGGCATAACTTATAGAGGTATGGATCATCAAACACATAGTTCCTGACATCATAAATTAATTTCCTTCTAGATTAATTCCCTAAGAATTTGGGGATGACTCCTGTAACTAAGAAGTTGGCTATGTCAGAATACCAAGGGCAGTCACTCATAGAGTATAGGTGTTCATCAAGGAATGAATAAGACACATAAAGGTGAGATAATTTTTCATTAAATTCTATCCTAGACAGATTATCAGCTAACAAATTTTCAACACCCTTTTTTCCTTGATTTTGAGGTCAAATTCTTGTAATATAAGGACCCACCTAATCAATCTAGCCTTAACATATTGTTTATAGAAGAGGTATTTCAGTGTAGAATGGTCAGTGAACATAGTGATCAGGGATCCTAAGAGGTAGGACCTAAACTTTTATAAGGAAAACACAATAGCAAGTAACTCCTTCTCAGTGGTGGTGTAGTTGATTTGGGCATCATTTGGGGAATTCATGATGGGAGGAGAGGTGAGAGATGATTTGAGGGTTGATAATGAACCCTGATAGCTTTCTATCCAAACAAATGGAGCATCCTTTACTAGAATACCACAAAGGGAATGAGTGATTGAACTAAAGTTCCTAATGAATCTTCTATAGAAACCAACATTTCCTAAGAAATGCCTCACTTTCTTGATAGTTTTGGGTGATGGAAGGTGACGAATGATGTCAACCTTGGATTTATAGACTTCAATCCCCCTACCTGAGACTATATAGACAAGGACTAGTCCCTCTTTAACCATGAAATGGCATTTTTTTCAATTTAGGACCAGATTATTTTCTTCACATTTTGAAAAAACTCTCTCCACATTCCTCAAACATTACTCAAATTTATCCCCAAAAATAGAGAAGTCATCCATTAAGACCTCTAGAAAATATCCTACTATTTCTGAGAATATTCCCATCATGCACCACTAGAATGTTCCAGGGGAATTACATGACCCTAAGGGTATGCATTTGAAGGAAAAGGTGTCGAATGGACAAGTGAATGTAGTCTTCCCTTGATCCTCTTGGGAGGACTCAATCTGATTGTACCCCAAGTACCCATCTAAGAAACAGTATAAGTTATGACCATCCACTCTCTCAAGGACTTGTTTAATGAATGGTAAGGGGAAATAATCCTTCTTAGTAAATGATTTTATCTTCCTATAGTCTATAAAGACTCTCCAGCCACTACTCACCCTAATTGGAAGAATCTCTCCATCCTTATTGGTTATCACTGTGATTTCGGCCTTTTATGGAACCACTTGGATTGGGATGACCCACTCACTCTTAACTATGGGATAGATGATACCAGATTTTAACAATTTCAGAAGTTCTTTTCTCACTACTTTCATGATATTTGGATTGAGTCACCACTGAGGTTGATGAAATATCTTTGAATCAAATTCTAGAACAATCCTATGAGTCCCAATAAGTGGGATAATCTCAAGAATATTATATAGGGTCCATCCAATGGATTTATTATGTCTCCTAAGGACATCTAGAAGCATACTCTCGTGATTGGCTTGAATAGAAGAACAAATGACAATAATATGTTCTCTATTTTCTCCTAGGAAGGCATACTTAAGTATAGTAGGAAGTTCTTTCAATTCAAGATCAGGTTGGTTAAAAATTTTAGTAAAAGATTAGGACATTGGCTCAAGATCAATTTATTTTTTTAGAGTTTCAGATAGGATTTATTCCCCATGTGTAGAAGTTTCAACCACTATATTGGTTTGATTAGTGTTAGGGAATGAAGTTGGGGTGGTCTCTATGAATGTGGTTTCCTAAAAGATTTCACTGATTGTTGGTCTTAAGATTTAATCATAGGATCAATCTGAAAGTGATTCTAGCCAAGGAGATAAACTTCCTTCATGTGAATAATGGAAATTAATCTCGTCCTGACATAAACATTCCTCAAATATTCATTGATGTTTTATGGATTCATTATCAACTCTTCCCATCATGTTTACTTCATGAATATTTCCATCATCCCCTATTTCTTATCTTGAATTATAGATTTTCAAGTCTAAACTCATGTTTCCAAAGGTGATGTTCATGTTCCAATTTTGGACTCAGATAATAGAGATGATTGTTGCAAGGAAGGGATGACCAAGGATGATTGGGGTTTGTTCCTTATTGCCTAAGTTGGGATTTTTGTCAAGGAAAATGAAGTCAGCAAGGTAGATGATGTTTTCTACATTTACCAAAACATTATTTAAAATCCCCTTTGGAACCCTAATGCTATGATCAGCAAGTTGAAGTGTGAAATATGTGGGTTGGATCTCTTCTAGGAATAATTTAAAGTACACAAGATAGGGAATGAGATTGACACTAGCACCTAGGTCACACAAGGATTTGACAACTTTGTTCTCTCCTGGTTTAGCATTTATGTAGTGGCATCCTGTGTCTTTCATATTTGGTGGAAAGGTTCCTTGGATTGTTGTGATAACATTTTTTGACAGAAATACTTGGTTCTTATATGAGAAATTCCTTTTAAATGTTCATAGGTCCTTTAGGTATTTTGAGTATGAAGGAATGTTTTGAATAGCATCAAGGAGTGGAATGTTCAACTTGACTTGTGAGAATATTTTCCTCAATTTTTTACTCAATTCAGGATTGGTTTTCCCCCTTATGCATTGAGGAAATAGTGCAGGTTGTGGGATTGTTTGTTGAAGATTTGTTTCTTTCACATTGTTATCAGTTTTTTCAGTTTTATCATGTGGTTAATTTGAATTTTAATTAGATTTTGAAGCTTCATATGGTTTCTGAATTATTTTTTCACGTTTATCAATTGATTTTCCACTTCTTAAAATTGTCACATCCTTGAGTTGTTCATGAGTTTTTTGAGTGAATATTGACTCTCCCCTTGATGTTTGTTGTGGAATGGAATGTGTAGGCATGGGTGCCTTTCCAATTTTGATGGTTTTAAGTTATTGTTTAAGGGAAGAGACTTATGAGTTCATTTTCTCCATTTGTTTACACAACTGTTCAAGGATTGGGAGGGGGACATATTGGGAGGGGGATTATATTGGTTAGTTTATCCTAGGATGATACTTTGGTTGTTGTATGGGTTGTTGGATGGATTTTTGGTATTGGATAATAGTATATTGGTATTGGACTAGTTGTGACTGGAATTGGTTATGGTTTTAAAAAAATTATGTAGGGTAGGGGTTTGGTCCTTGTGGTTGGCTAGGTTATTGGTTATCTTTCCAGTGGAATCTTGGGTGGTCATTATACCTTAAATTGAATGTGTTTTGGTATTGGGGCTTTTGGAAGTTTAGGGAATTGACTTCAATAGGTGTTCAGAGATATTTTGGTATGTATATGAAGTAGGTTATTGTTGTATTTTATTAATTTTTGAATTAATTAATAAACCTATTTATAGATTTATTATATACACTTCTTATCAGATTGGTTTGTTTAGAGATGGTGGTGTCGACCTACTGAGTTATATTCACACCCTATTCAGGATTTTGTTTAGTACTTGAGCGGATTATGTGGATGTAGGTTTGGACAAGGGAGAAGGACCTTTATATTGATTGGTTTCTTATTGGATGGGTTTGGAGGTAGGACTGACATGGGGTTCGATATCAGGGAATTTTGAATCTTTATTTGATTTTGATAGACTTTTTTTTATTTTACTTCTAGCATGAAATTTAGTTACATTCTAGCACATCATCACATTATTCCTTTATTATTTATTGGATTATTCAATTGGATTTTATTTTTGGTTTTTTTTATGTCTATAATCTGATTGGTTTCATTTATATGGCTTATTTATACTCTATGACACTTCATACTAGGGGGTATAGTCTTCCTACTATACATTTCACACCCCTACTGCTAGTCGGAAACCTCTGGCATACGGGGAGGTGTGCTTGAGGTCTCGTAACCAACCCTTTTTGGCCATGTGACAGAGTGTCAGGTCGGGGGACGTTACAAAGTGGTATCAAAGGAGCATATTTTCTTTTCTTTTCTATTTATTAATATTTTGGAAAGGTAGAAAGGTGAAAAGGATGTTTTGGGGATTGTTAATGAGATTGTACATGGGATTAACTAACTCGTGTATAGGGGGAAATACAAGTTCCCAGGGATGAGATTGTTGTTTGTATTATTTTCTTGTTACAGTTGATGTTATTTCACCTTGGGTGATTCACATGTTATGTGAGGTTATTGTTTTATGGTGTTATTGTTTCTTGAGATTTGTACCCATGGCCTGGTATGGTGTGATATGAGTATGCAAGCATTATAATAGGCACATAGGGATATATGGACATGCATTGTTCATGATAGGAACATATTTATTTGCATGTGATATATACTTGCCTATTAAACTGTGATATGAGATATCTATTTTACCTACTAAATGAAATGGATTGACATATTATACTAAAAAATTTACAATTCATGTTTAGAGAGGCCAAGATTCATTGGTTCTCTGTTGTAGTCACCTATTGAGTTTGGCCTTATTGTTACCCAGTGCTCTAATGTGTGTGTTTTTCTTATAGAGAAAATGTCTCCTCATCATCATCAACTTGAACGCCAGGAGAGTGGTAATTAACATTCTTCTAATGAAGCTGAACTAGATCTTCCTATAGTTACTGTAGATCGGATGGATGTTCAGCTTCACGATAGCTTCCTGAGGTTCATGAAATCCATGGAAAGGGAGATTGTTCATACCATGGCTTCGATGTCTGAGCTGACAAGAGAGTTTTAGCTACAGAATCCACTTATGTTTACTTGGGAAGGAGGACCCTTGGCAGCCAAGTTATAGATTGAGTCATTCCATACAATCTTTAAGCATCTTGAGACACCAACAGATAGAAGGGTGAAGCTTTTTGTATATATGCTTCGTAGATCTGCCAAGCATTGGTGGGATATTCTAGAGGAAGTTGGGCAGCAGGATGAACTATCATTGAAGAAATTTGAGGTGAATTTATTTATTTATTTATATCCCAATATGTTGAGGGATGAAAAACTCATGAGTTCATGCATCTGACATAGGAGGGCAAGTCAATGATGGACTATGTTAGATGTTTCACCGACCTAAAATGCTTTTCACCATCTTTGGCAGCTGATGGTATCTCTAGGGCGAGATGTTTTCAGGATGGTCTTCACTATGAGATTGGGTCACAAGTGAACGTTTTTCATTTGATTATTTTTGAGGACGTGATGAACAATACACTCATCAATAAAGAGAATCTGAGAGAGAACCTAAGTAGTAGTCAGGCTGTTTCAGCATGGTGAACTGGGAGCTCTTCTTCGAGAAGCAAGAAGCACTGTAGTGACAGTTCTTGCACTATAAAAAAACTTGAATTAGCGAAGTTTATTTTTTCATTAGTGACATTTGTAAACATCACTAATTCATTTACCGATATTTCTAAAAAATGTTGCTAAGTGAGGTGTTTCTAATTTATCAACGTTTACAAACGTCGCTAAAAAAATTAGTGATGTTTTTTAGAAACATCAATAAATAACATCTCATTTACCAATATTTTAAAAAAAATGTAGTGATGTTTGTAGGTGTTTCTAATTAGCAACACCTCATTTAGCGATGATTTTTATAAATTTTGGTAGGTCACACCTAAAATTACCTACATTTGTAAAAAGGGTTTCTATTTTTTAAAAATTCATAATTTTTAAGGTTTTTAGCCAATTTTTTATTTTTTTAAATTGATTTTTTTTAATTTGAACCCACCTCTCTCTAATCCCCTACATACTCTATGTAAAAGAAGAAATCCAACCTCTATAGGAATAGATCCATAGACCTCATGCTTCCCAATAAAGAACACAACTAACCAATCTATTTTAAATTTTGATGAATGATTGTATTATCTTATATTTATATATATATATATATATATTAATATTTAAGAAATAAATATATATATATATATTTTAATATATTTATGTTTATATTTTATATTTTATATTTTACATTTTATGTTCATATATACTTATATATGTTTATATTATATTATATATATATATATATATATTACATATATGTTTATATTTTATATTATATACTAGGTCAGTTATATCCACCACTGCGGAACACAATTAAAGGAAGAAAATTACAATAAATCACAGGCCCGAGGACTTGACCCTGTGACCTGCCACTCACCCCACCCAAACCCTTATCACCCCACCACCAACGATAGGGCTATATTTTATATTATGTGTGTTTGTGTGTGTGTTTATATATATATATATATGTGTGTGTGTGTGTTTATATATGTGTGTGTGTGTGTGTAAATATATATGTGTATGTATATATATATAATTATAAATATATATATATAGACACGTTTTAAAACAATGGTAAAAAGGTCACTAAAATAGTCATGTCTTCTTAAAAACATGACAAATTTTAAAATATTTAATTGTATTATGCTATATTTATATATATAAATAGGTTTCAGTATTTAAAATATAATATTATATTTATATTTATATATTGATATATTGATATACATATATTAATATGTATGTTTATATATATATTTATATTTTACATATATGTTTATATTTTATATTATATATATGTGTGTGTGTTTATATTTTATGTTTATGTGTGTGTGTGTGTGTTTATATTTTATGTTTATTTATATGTTTATATTATATTATATATGTGTGTGTGTTTATATATATATATATATGTGGTTGTGTGTGCATATAAATATATATGTGTATGTATGTATATATAATTTTTTATGTTTTATTACCCTAGTAAAAATGTCACTAAAATAGAGTCATTTTCTTAAAAATGTGACTAAATTTAAAATATATGTGTATATATATATTTATATATATGTGTGTGTATTTATATATATATATATACACAAATATATATTTATGTATATATGTTTATATATGTGTCTGTGTTATATATATTTATATATATATATATATCTAAATATTGATATGGGAAAATGAGCTATATAAATATATATATTTTTACCAATGTTTTTGGGGAAATGTTTCTAATTTAACAACATTTTGGGAGAAATGTCGCTAATTTAGTGATTTTTTTTTAGAAATATGAGCACAGAGGCTCTTAAATTGAAAAGGTTAAAACATTACACGAGGCAAAAATAAGGAATTTTACATTTTTTCCTAGTAAGAAGAGGGACCGTGTCATTAGAAATGGTGTTGATGTGGATGCTCCTCTCTTCTGAAACCCCTTTGCTTGCAAGTCCATTTGCAATGTGATTCGCCTCCTGGAAGGTATGTGTGATGAAGTAGTTTAAGGAAGAGAGTTTATCAAGACAATTCATCCATTTACCTACCAACTTCCAAGCCAACCTTGTCTGACCCATCCTAATTGCATGCACCACCGTGGTTGAGTCGCTAATTTAGTTATTTTTGTTATGAAACATCGCTAAATTAACAACATTTTAGAGGAAACATCGCTAATTTAGCATCGTTTTCGAGGAAACGTCACTAAATTGTCGATGTTTTCAGGAAACATCACTAAATTAGTGATGTTTCCTCAAAATTGTCAATAAATTTAAAATTAGCGACATTTAAAAAAAACTTCTCTAAAAAATCATCTCTAAATTCTAATTTTTTGTAGTATTGTCAGGGTAGCGGTGGGTAGAGCAGTCAGGGCATTGGACAACCATCTTAGGACCATGTTCCTTTATAGTGCTATTAGTGTGAAAATTTTGGCCATAAGCTCCCGTAGTGTCCTTACCCCACGGTTGAGTGTCATATATGTGGTAGATTAGGTCATCTTCAGAGGTTTTGTGTGAACTTTCCATAGTAGACTAGTGACAGGGGATCATGACAGGCACCTACATCGGGAAGGGGATCAGCTACCCCTCAACAAGATGGTAGCTGGAGTTCCACTGGTCTTTTAGGCCAAGGTAGGGAACATGGTACCCCAATGTAAAAGCACCAACACTAGGCAAAGGGTATAGCTCAAGGGAGTCATATTGGAGCCTAGGGCAGAGGGGTTGGTCAGCTGCATGTTATACAGACTACTTCAGCTAGTGTGGATGCAAGACCGTCTACCATCAGAGGTACTATTCTTATATCATCTACCTTAACTTGTGTTTTGTTTAATAAATGATCATTGTATTATTTTCTATATTCTCTTTTTTAAAATGTTTTGATCTTGGATTTGGAAAGCTTGTATGGTGCTTTTATCATCGACACACTATTGGGAGTGCGGTCAGAGAATATCAAACGTTGCAAGACATTTTTTCTAGAGATTGGTGGTTAGGATTTCTTTTGGGAACTATTTGTGCTATAAATGATAGACTTCAATTTTATTCTTGGTATGGATTGGAAAGTACTATACCAGGCCCATATCGACTGTTAGAGGAGTAGAGTTACCTTTCTATCTCCATAAGGAGGAATCTATTCTCACCAAGGTGTGTGGGATCTTTAGGTTGGTCATGAATGACTAATTTAGTGTAGATTAGATTATATCACGAGTCAAATAGTTGGTTTTTCTTTGGATGATTGTGGAATTCAGTAGGATTTCTTTCTTTCAGTGGTATATCATTTTTAAGATGTTTTCCCTGATGAGTTCTATGGCTTATCACCCAAGCAAGAGATCGAGTTCATGATCAAGTTGGTGTTGGGAGCAGAGCTAGTTTTTATCCCACCTTACAGAGTGGCACCAACAGAGTTTTGGGAGTTGAAAGTTCAATTGGAAGATCTATAACCTAAAGGTTTCATGCGTCCTAATACATCTCCTTTGGGTTCTCTAGATCTCTTTACTAAGAAGGATGATGGGTATTTGCGCTTATGTGTGGATTATCATAGGTTCAACCAGATGACGGTCAAGAACTGGTATCATCTTCCATGAATTGATAATATTTTTGATTAGTTGAGAGGTGATAAGATCTTCTCTAAGATTGATTTGAGATCAGGTTACCACCAATTAAGGGTGAGACCAACAGACATACCTTAGACTACTTTTAGAAGTAGTCATGGCTTGTATGAGTTTGTAGTGATGTCATTTGGGTTAACTAATGCATCGAAGATATTCATGGCCTTGATGAATAGTATCTTTCATCATTTTTTAGATTGGTTTTTGGTAGTTTTTTTAACAATATCTTAGTGTACTTCCAGTCAGTGGACGATCATGCCCAACATCTTGACATCGTCCTGAGAACATTGATAGTGCATCGAATTTACTCCAAGCTAACCAAATACAACTTCTGGATTAATAAAGTGCACTTATTGGGCCATGTCATCTTAGAGGTAGGAGTGTCAGTGGACCCAGATAAAGTTTAAGTCATAGTATCTTGGGAACAACCCATTAAATTCTTTTGGATTCATATCTTTCTGGGTTTAATAGGTTATTATAAATGCTTTATATTGGATTTCTCCCATTTGAAAGCATCAATGTCTGGGATGGCCAAGAAAGGGATGAATTTTTTTTGGTCTAATTCTTACAAAAGATGTTTTCAGAAGATGAAAGGTAGGTTGACCTCAGAACCTATCATCACTTTACCTATGTTTGGGTAAAGCATATATCGTGTACTGTGACACATATAGAGTTGGACTCAAAGTAGTTATGATATAGGAGGATCGAGTGGTTGCTTATGGATCTTGACAGTTGAGACCACATGATATGAATACCCTACTCACAATTTGTAGTTAGTAGTAGTGGTGTATGACCTAAGATGTTGGAGTCACTATATCATGGGTGAAAGGTTTGTGGTATACATGGACCACAAGAGCCTTAGATATATCTTTTCTCAGAGAGACACTAAAAAAATGACCTGGTTAGAGGGGGTTATTTTTATTTTAGAAGGTGTTATAACCCCCTCTAAATACATTATTAGTGGTTATGAGTAACCACTACTAATGTGTCTGCCGACTCTTGTTATAGGTTGTTTTGAAGAACCATTGGTAAAGTAAAGGGAAAATTAGTTGTAGTTAGATTAGAGGTGCTTAAAAACCCTTCTAATTTCATCACAGAATCTCATATTAGAGGTGGTTTTAACCCCCTCTAATATATTTAATAGAATATTAGCAGTTTGAAACCGCTGCTATTTGAATAGTAAGGTAACATATTAGAGGTGGTTTCATAACCACCTCTAATTGAGGATAAATTAGAGGGGTTTTAAACCCATTTAATTGAAACATATTAGAGGAGTTTATCAAAACCACATATAATATGTTTTTTTAAAAATTGTATGCCCAATCCCTCTCATGTTCTCACCCCGCACACCCACTCCCTCCCATCTCATTCTGATCTGGTCTCATCCCACCTCCATTTTTTATCCTCCCATCCCTATCCAATCCTCTGGTCCCATCCCGCCTCCAGTTTAGGTCCTCCCACCCCTATCGAATCTCATCCATCCCCTCCAGTACTAATCCTCCCCTCCCTTATCTGATCCTCCATCCCCCTTCTATGCTCCTCTCCTCCTTTCGTGCTTTGTGTCGCGTTTCCATCCCCCCCCCCCCCTTTATAAAATTTAAAGGCACTGAATTTAGAACCGCTGACCTCTTCCATATACCATGTGCCCCCTAACCACTATACCAAATCAATTCTGTTTTATTATTTACACATTATCGTATTTATATATATTTGTAAGGTGATTAAAATAAATATTATTTGAATAAATATTTAAATAAATATAAATATTTATATATGATATATTTGTATATAATATTTATATATGATATATATTTTTGTATAATATACAATATATATATATATAATGAATTTGTGTATAATATATGATGTATATATTTTTTTATAATATATATATATATTATCTCTATATATATAATATATATATAAATAATTATATTTACATATATAAATATATATTTATACATATATTTGTGTGTGTGTGTGTGTATTTATGTATTTATATAATATAATTATAGTATATATATTTATATAATCATTTTTATATATTTTTATATGTGACGTCCCAGACCCGGATGCCACTTAACGGGTGCCCTGAGCCTAGTGGTCCACATGGCCTCAAGCGCATCTCCCCAAATTCTAGAGGCTGCCAAATAACAGCGAGGGATTAGGGTGTTTCTGTGGGGAAACTATACCCTCATTAGCAGAGTGTAGCACAATGGAAGGAATATAAATAGTAGTAAATAGTGGAAGCAATTTAAATAAATAGCGGAAGCAAACTGATGCAATAGATAAACAAAAATAATAATAATTGTATTAGTTAGAATAATGATGATATAATTTCATGTCACTAGAAAACTAGAAAACATGGATACAAGACAATGGACATAATAGCTCCACAAGGTAAAAGAAAACAATAACTACTCCAAGAATTCTGAGATCCAACTCAGACATCTGCTATCAAGCTCCATCCTAAACAGTAAGAAATCAAGTGTTTGAAGTTGTATGCTTCCCTTTGTCAACACCTTCAATCATGTAATCTACTCTAGGTACCAAATGGTTCCCAAATAGGGTGTGAGATAAATCTCAGTGGGATACCACCAACGGTGTATATAACCTCTAGCCTGTGTAATGGAATATAGTAGTGTGCAGGTATGCATATATAAAGTAAAGAAAATAGTATAACATAACTAAATACCCAAGTACCTGCTTCAGCTCTCGACTGGTGTCTGAACATGTAACCAGGTCATTAATTAAGTAATTACCATTTAATGTTAATAGGTCACGTGAGGCATATCCAGTACTGACATCACCTTGTGATAGTATAAGTAGTGAATGTTCCAAGAAGAAAACAAAGAAACCTGAAAATGATATCCAGTGAGGGAGTTCTAGGGTAATAAATAAGGTAACGTAGATCTCAAGGAATGTTAAATAAAGGTTATATGAGTCTAGCTAATGGGTAAGAGTGTAATCCAAGGAGCATAATCTAAGGCATTCCACAATAAGGTGCCTACCGAGTCCAAGGTGATCGACTAAGGAAAAATGGGGCTAAGAAAAGACAGGGCCCTATGGGCTTTCACCATGGAACCTACTAGTCAATTCTAGATCCAAGGAGTGTATCTGAGGTATCCTGTAATAATATCACCCTACGATAGTATATCGGGAATCTGAGGAATAGACAAGAACTGAAGTCTGGGTGGGTATCAACCTAAGAAAACTGCATCCTTGAATCAGAATGGCATTCCCGAGTCCCAAGTTATTCTCCTTTCAGAATCCAAGGTGAGACCGAGTTAGTCCATTCCTATTTGATATTATAATCATGTAATCATTTATTAGGTTCAAGGCTTGTATTCCTTTAGTTTGGATAGGCCAAGTAGCATTGCAACTGTTTAATCAAGTCTTTATTAACCATTAAGGTATATTCAATTATTGAGGTTCACTCTACTACCATCCATCAATATGGAAAGGGGTTCTACGGATATGTAACCTTTATTTAATCTCTTTTTATAAGGCCAAGTTATATACTTAGTATACTTGCCATTCCACATTTCACATTTAATAATCATTTTAAAACACTTACATTAGGCGGGTCAAGTGGTGAGCATAAATGGTACATGCCATTACAAAATTATCATTAATAACAAGTTATTTATTATAAGAAGACTCGCCTTTAGGAAGGTCAAGCAAGGGCACACCCGAACGATGGCTTAAACGTTCCGAAACACTAAAACCCAATTATGGCATAACCTTGGACATGGAGCGGATTGAGTTGTGGGTGTAACCACTAAAAAATAATCACATATATGGAAATATCATAACCATTCGATTCTAACAGGTATAACCATGGTAATTAAATTTAATAAATAACCTCTGATGAAATCAGTTGGCCCCACATGAATATTTCAAAATCAAAAAACTTTAAGGATGAGTTATAAACCACCCACCTTAGGGTTTTACGATCCTTCTCCTCCGGTATCGTCCCTTGTTTTTCCTTAGATCAAAGTAGATATAAGAAAAGTTGAAAAACCCCCTCATGTCGATATCTAGGCCGAGAGTAAAAGAGAAGAAGAATGGCTAAAGAGGAATCGAGTGCTTACTATTGCGCATCCAACATGGTGAATGAAAGCTTGATCGGATGTCATAAAAAGGAGATCTCTTGATCCCTATCTTTAGCCTTTAAAAATATCCAAAATGAGAAGAAAAGGGGTTAATCCTGATTGTTCTTGGATTAGGGGGGAAGGGTTGGATTAATATATCATTAAGGGTGAAACTAGAAATTTACCCAGAATTTTAGCCTATACAAGGTTTGTCAAACCGTGCGCAAACTGTGCGAGATGGTTCTGCCCGAAAAATCATCCTTCGTGTGGTTTGATCAAACCATGTACAATCCATGCACGGGTACCTGGGAAAAAGGTGTATCTACACGGTTAGGCCGCATGATCGTGTGCCAACTGTGCGAGATGGATCTGTCTGAAAAAACACCATCTACACGGTTTACTCTAAACTGTGTGCCAAACTAGTTTTCCCCAAAAAGATGGGTTTCAGAAACTAACCTAGAAACCCTTGTAACCTTTTATAACTCATTAGGCATAAAAATTAGGTCCAAATTAAAGATTTAGACTGAAAATTAAAGGATCTATACCTGAGTGAAAAATCGGGTTCTTAAAGTCTCCCCCCCTTAAAAGAACTCACCCTTGAGTTCTCCTTCCAAAGGTAAAGAAACATTGTCTAAGAACAACTCTGGTCATTGAGCATGTACATCATCTTCCCTCTCCCAAGTCTCATCCTGTACTTGTTCATGCCGCCATAGCACCCGTATGAGTGGGGTAGACTTTCCTCAGAGAGCCTTCGTGCTTCGGTCAACGATGCATACTGAATATTCCTCAAAGGTCGCATCGATATATAACTCAACTTCCTTAGGATAAAAGGTATGAGATGGGTCGGCATGATATTGGTGAAGCTGTAAGACATGAAAGATGTCATGAATGGAATGGTACCTCTGAGGTAGTAGCAACCGATAGGCTACCAGATCAACTCTCTCTAGAATTTTAAACGGCATGACGTAACGAAGCAACAAATTTCCTTGCTTTCTTCACCATATATTCCCTAGCCTAGGTGATACCCAAAGAAAAACATGATGCACAACCTGAAACTCAAGGGTTCGTTGATGGCGATTGACATAATATTTCTACCTAGATTGAGTAGTAGTCATACGCTTTCTAATCAGATGAACATGCTCTGAAGTCTCCTAAACAAGACAAGGACCTAGTAGGGCTGCCTCACCTACCTCTAGCCAACACAAGGGTGAATGGCATGGACAACCATATAATTCCTAAAAAGGATCCATCTAAATAGTTTCCTGAAAACTGTTATTATAAGTGAACTCAGTGAGAGGGATATGCTTCTCCCATGAACCACCAAAATCAAGGACACGTTCTCGGAGAATATCCTCTAGAACATGTATTGTACGTTCCAATTTTCCATCGTTCTAAGGGTGAAAATCTATACTTAGAAGCACCTAAGTCCCCATAGCTTTTTGAAAACCTTTCCAGAACCATGAAGTGAAATGAGCATCCCTATCTGAAACGATAGTACATGTAACCCCGTGTAGTCGTATGATCTCACAGACATACATTCTTCCCAAATCATCAACTGAGAAAGTCTCCCATATAGAAATAAAGTGGGATGATCTTTTTAGTCGGTCAATGACTACCTAGATAGCATTACTACCCCTAGGTGACCTGGGTAAGACAAATAAGAAATCCATAGCAACATATTTCCATTTCTATTTCAGGACTGAAAGCGGTTGTAAAAATCCTGCAGGTCTTTGGTGCTCCGCCTTCACCTACTGATAGGTGGAACACCTAGTGATGAAGCCTGCAATCTGATGTTTCATTCCAGGCCACCAATACTAGTGTCGCATATCTCGATACATATTCAAGATTCCTGGATGAACTGCCCACTGAGAAGCATGGGACTATTTTATCAACTCTTCTCTCATATCTACAGGAACCCAGATACATCCACATAGATGCAGGACGTTGTCTCCATCCACAAACCAATCTGGAGGTGGGTTATCTCCTGATATACTCTTATGGAGATCTAAACCATCAGGATTTGAAAACATCCTACTCTTAACCTTCTTAAGGAGTGAAAAGGTAACTGTTAAGGCTGAGAGGTAAGATTGATCATTACTATCATGAAACTTCAGATGAAGTTTAGAAAATAGTTCCATTAACTTTCATTCATCACTAGATTCCTGTACGGCCTACGTTTGAGTTTTTTGACTCAGTGCATCAGTGACCACATTACCCTTTCTAGGCATATAGGCAAGCTCAAAATCAAAGGATTTTAGATATTCGAACCATATATATTGTCTGAGGTTCAATTCACACTAAGAAAAGATATACTTGAGACCTTTTTTATCTGTATACACCACAAAGTGCTCACCCAACAGGTAATGTCTCCAACAACTTAAATCAGAGACAACTACTGCTAGCTTGAGGTCCTGTGCTAGATAACTTCTCTCATGAGACCTCAACTATCGAGATCCGTACGCAATGAATTTGTCTTCCTACATCAAAACTACTACTAGAAAAATTCCTGATTCATCAAAGAAGACGATATAACCTTTACTAGGTTCTATAAGAATCGGAATTGGTGTTGAAACAAGCCTCCCTTTCAGTTCTTGAAAGGATTTATCTCATGATTTTGACCACAGGAACTTAACACCCTTCTTTGAAAGTCTATTAAGGGATGAAACAAGATGTGAGAAGTCCTATATGAAATTTCTGTAATATCCAATGAGCCTTAATAAACTTTTAATGTCAAACACGTTCTTGGGAAGCTCCTAGGAAACTACAGCACTAACCTTTCTAGAGTCTACATAAACTCTTGATTGTGAGATAATATAACCCAATAAGTGGACCTTTTCAATCCATAAGTTTCATTTAGAAATCTTGGCATAAATATGATGCTCTCTCAGTGTACTTAGAATGATCTCAAGATGTTTGGCATGGTCTTTATGAGTGAAAGAATACACCAAGATGTCGTCCAAAAAGACTATGACAAAAGAGTCCAGATAGGGGTGGAAAAACCTATTCATCATAGCCATGAAAACGATAGGCACATTCGTAAGACTAAACGGAATAACAAGATAATCATACAGACCATACCTACTATGGAAATATGTACGAGTTATGTATGATGGTCTGACTCACACTTGATGATAATATGATCTCGGGTCAATCTTAAAGAGCACCCTTTCTCCTTAGATCTAATCAAAGAGATAATCTATTTAAGGAAGTGGATACTGATTCTTGATTATAATCTAGTTCAACCTTCTATAATCCACACATAGATATAAGGTTCTATCCTCCTTCTTGGAGAAAAACACGGGCGAACCCCAAGAGGATAGACTAGTCCATATAAAGTATTTGTCCTCAAGGTCCTCTATCTGCTGCTTGAGCTCCTAAATCTCAGTAGGTTCTATCCTATATGGAGGAATGGAAATTAGAGCTGCTCCTAGAAAAATCTCAATTATAAACTCTACCTATCTCTTAGGAGGTAAGCTAGAAAAGCCATCAGGAAAGACTTCCTTGAAATTATCAACTACTGGAGGGAAATCAGTTTGAAGAAAACCCTAATCCTCCATGAAAAGATTTGCAATTTTGGAGATCACTTCTCCTAGACCATGTTGCTTCGGTCCATCTCTCCCATCCTGGAAATCCCACTCACCTTTGAGAAGATAAATGTTGTATTCTGGTGATGTAAAAGACACCCTATAGTGATAGTAGTCTACAAAGGTATGATAGTGGACTAACCAGTCCATCCCGAGAATGATATCGAAGCCCGTAATCTCGAGAACAAAGAGATCCCACAAGAAAAGGTAACTTCCAACCACTAGGGTACATTCCCTGCACAATAGTATACCCTCCATATGTATTCCCAACTATGTGTCGAGGGTCATTACACCATAGTGATATTGTATCTCTAGTACAATAAATTCCACGATAGATATAGAAATGAAAGAGTTTGAAGCACATGTATCAAATAAAGAAGAGACAATTGTGGAGGCTACTAGAATAGTACCTCGTACTGTAGATGGTCTCGCAGCCTGATCCTCAGGTATCGATTGTAAAACATGCAACTGACCTGATCCACAGCCATGTGCAACAGATGGACTACCACAATCAAGACTGTTCTTCCGGTGCTGCTGGTGATCAGGGGTCAGACTACCATGGCCACAACCTCCTCCTCGGCCAGACCTGTCGGTGCTAATCCAACTCCCTGCCTGATGCAGTGCAAAAGAACTCACTTCTGTGGGTGTAGAGAATGTTGATCCTTTTCCACTTGAAGCTGGTGGAAAGGTCTTTCAGAAATGTTGAAGATGACCCATACGGCTGTAAGCCCAACACTCCATAGGGTCTCTATCACATTGTGGATTCTTATGACCTGGTCTTCCAAACTTATGGCA
Organism: Viscum album; assembly: GCA_963277665.1. Taxonomy (NCBI): domain Eukaryota; kingdom Viridiplantae; phylum Streptophyta; class Magnoliopsida; order Santalales; family Viscaceae; genus Viscum; species Viscum album. The sequence goes on from OY728141.1 coordinate 912,816,054, forward strand.
CACTACAGAGCTATAAAACTGAAAACTCTGACTACCACTACCCTAACGAGAAACCTCAAAGGAATATTTCCTACCTCCAGAAGAACTATTGACCTGACACGACACTTATCCTTTAAACCTAGTACTTGTGTCATCCCTCAGGTTGTGTTCATTGATAAGGGTCTGATAAACTATTTTAGAAAAGGTAGTAAGGCGAAATACATTCACCTGAGTTCATATGTCATATTGGAGACCATCTTCAAAACATCTAGCACGCGAAAGCTCATTACTGGCGAGAAGTGGTGAAAAGTGATGTAAATCAGTGAAATGTGTTGAATATTTCATAACTAACATAGAACCCTGCTCGAGATGCATGAACTCTCTGTCTCTATCATCTCTCAATAACTAAGGAAAGAATTGATCATAGAATGCAGTCTAGAAATCAACCCATAACATGTCTTGATGATGACCGGCTTGGGTAACCACATCCCACCGATGCTTGGACGAATCCTGAAGCATGTATGTAGCAAGATTGACTCTCTACTCTAGAGGAATTTCTAGATACTCAAAAATAGAAAGCATAGTCTCTATCCATGACTCAACAACCTGAGAACCACCATCCTTGAAAAAGTAGGAGGATGCTGCTACTAGAACTCATGGGTCAGATCAGCCATCGTAGGTGAAACCTATGGATCACCAATCATGGACTGCATCTGACGTAGAAAACTATCACGGACTTGTGAATCAGTGCCCAGATCAAGTACAACAATTGGTTCCCCAAGTGTCACTCTTGGAGGTAAGACTAGAGGCTCAGGATCCACCATGTCTGGAGCATGGAGTCACCACCCTCGTGGAAAATGACATGAGGACTTCGTGGCAACATTAGTCTACAAATTCCAAGAAAACACCTCATAATAATCTTAGAAGCATAATATATCATCACTAGGGGAATCTTAACATAATAAAACTCACTACCCAAGGCATAATACCCCAAACTACCTGCTTAGATAGCTAGGTATCGGTAAGTGCTCAAGTATAAGTTTCGTGTCATTTTGTAGTTAATTCTCATGTCCACTCCTTTACCTTTCATAAACATGACAATTCTGGATAAGGATGTGCAACCAATTCATTTTAGATTTTAGGATTCACTTTATAATGGATATCCATTTCTGATGAATCAGTGCCCATACACCTTTCACAAAAAACAGAACCCATTTATTTATAGAATAATGGCTCGACTTAGTAAATTACTCATCCCAACCCATGAGGGCCCATAAACCTCATGAATTGAGACATGAAATCACTCAATTGTAGCCAAAGTAATACAAGTACAATCAAACTATCACAACATCACTCAACAATCACTAGCATATCAAGCAATGTAAAGAAGTGAAATGAGCCTATATGGCATGGAAACATGCATGACATGTGAATTATAGATTCCTATAATGATGCATGTAACAATGATCCTTACCCTTATATCATCAGACCAAAGATGAAAGAAAACCTCAACTAGAGTAATAATTAAACACACCACACAGCATGTACGTCACCCAATGGTGAAACAATATCAACTGTAATAGGAAAAAGAATAATAACAATTATAATTTAGGCAACTTGGTTTTTACCCTGAACATGGGTTCACGACACCCAAGAATGACTTATTACCAAGTCCCAAGCATTTGTATTCTCCAATATATTGTCTCCAAATAGTAAATCAAGAAAAGAATCCACCTCTGATACCACTTTGTGACGTCCCGGACCCAGATTCCACTTAACGGGTGCCCCGATCCTGGTAGGCCACATGGCCTTAAGCGCATCTCTCCAAATGCTAGAGACTTCTGACTAGCAGCGAGAGCCTAGGGTGTGTCCACAAGGATACTATGCCCTAATTAGCAGAGTGTAGCATAATAGAAGAAATATAAATAGTAGTAAATAGAAGAAGCAATATAAATAAACAACGGAAGCAAATTAATGCAATAGATAAACAAGAATAATAATAATTGTATCTACTAGAACAATTATGATGTAATGTCATGTCATTAGAAAACTGGAAAAAATGGATACAAGAAAATAGTCATAATAGTTTGAAAAGGTAAAATAAAACAAAGACTACTCCAAGTATCCCGAGATCCAACTCGGTCATCTACTATGAAGCTCCATCCTAAACAGCAAGCAATCAAGTTTTTGAAGCCATATAATTCCCTTTGTCAACACCTTCAACCATGTAATCTACTCCAGGTACCAAATGGAGCCCAGAGAGGGTGTGAGATAAATCTCAATGGGCCACCACCAATAGTGTCTATAACCTCCAGCCTGTGTAATGGAATATAGAAGTGTGCAATCAAGCATATATAAAGTAAAGAAAACAGTATAACATAACTAAATACCCAAGTACCTATTTCAGATCTTGGATGGTGTCTGAAAATGTAACCATTTCATTAATTAAGTAATTACCATTTAATTTTAATAGGTCACGTGAGGCATATCCAACACTGACATCACCTCATGATAGTATAAGTAGTTAAGGTCCCAAGACATAACAAGGAAACCTGAAAATGATATTCAGTGAGGGAGTTCTAGGGTAATAACCAAGGTAACTTGGATATCATGGAACGCTAACTCAAGGGTATTTGAGTCTAGAAAAGGGGTAAGAGTGTATTACAAGGAGCGTAATCCAAGGCATTCCACAATAAGGCGCCTACCGAGTCCAAGGTGATCGGCCAAGGTAAAATGGGGCTAAGAAAAGATAGGGCCCTATGGGATTTCACCAAGGAACCTACTAGTAAATGTTGTATCTAAGGAGTGTATTCGAGTTATCCTATAAAAATGTAAAGGACCCTACGGTAGTATACTGGGAACCTAAGGAATAGACAAGAACTGGAGTCTAGGTGGGTATCAACCTAAGTAAACCACATCCTTGAATTGGAATGGGGTTTCCAAGTCCCAAGGTATTCTCCTCTCAGAATCCAAGGCTAGCCCGAGTCAGCCCATTCCTATTTGATATTGTAATCATGTAATCTTTCATTAGGTTCAATCATTGTCTTCCGTTAGTTTGGATAGGCCAAGTAGCGTTGCAACAATTTCATCAAGTATTTATTAACCATTAAGGTATATTCAATTATTGAGGTTCACTCTGCTACCTTCCATCAATATGGAAAGGGGTGCTACAGACATGTAACCTTTATTTAATCTATTTTGATAAGGCCAAGTTATATACTTAGTATACTTTCCATTCCACATTTCACATTTAATAATCATTTGAAAACACTTACCTTAGGTGGGTCAAGTGGTGAGAATAAATGGTACATGCCATTATGAAATTCTCATTAATAATAGGTCATTTATTATAAGAAGACTCACCTTTAGGAAGGTCAAGAAAGGGCACACCTGAACGTTGGCTCAAACGTGCCGAAACACTAAAACCCAATTATGGCATAACCTTTGACATGGGGTAGATTGAGTTGTGGGTGTAACCACTAACAACTAATTACATATATGGAAAGATCATAACCATTTGATTCTAACAAGTATAACCATGGAAAGTAAATTTAAGAAACAGCCTCTGATGAAATCGGTGGGGCCCACACGAATATTCCAAAATCGACAAACTTTAGGGATGAGTTATAGACCACCCACCTTAGGGTTATACGATCCTTCTCCTCTGGTATCGGCCCTTGGTTTGCCTCATATTAGAGTATATCTAAGAAAAAGGTGAAAAACTCTCTCATGATGATATCTAGGTCAAGAGTAAAAGAGAAGAAGAATGGTTAAAGAGGACTTGAGTACTTACCATTGCACATCCAACATGATGAATGGAAGCTCGATCAGATGTCGGATGAAGGAGATCTATTGATCCATAGATTTGGCCTTCAAAAAGGTCCAAAACAAGAGAAAAAGGGGTTAATCCTACTGGTTCTTAGATTGTGGAGGAAGGGTTGGCTTAATAGATCATTAAGGGAGAAACTGGAAATTTACCCAAAATTTTATCCTGTGCACGATTTGTCAAACTGTGCGTAAACCGTGCAAGACGGTTCTGCCTGAAAAGTCATCCTCTGCATGGTTTGATCAAATCATACGCAATCCATGCATGGGTACCTGGGAAAAAGGGGCATCTTCAAGGTTAGGTTGCACGACCGTGCGCCAATTGTGCGATATGGCTCTGTTCAAAAAAACATCATCTGCACGATTAGGAAAACCGTGTAGAATTCCCACACGGTTTACTCTAAACTGTGCGCCAATCTAGTTTTCCCTAAAAAGGTGGGTTCTGGGCTTCGAACAAGCCCAGGACACCCTCAGAACCTTTTCTAACTCATTAGGCATCCAAATTAGGTCCAAAGTAAAGATTTAGACCAGAAATTAAAGGATTTATACCTGAGTGAAAAAAATGGGTTCTTATAGTATATATATACGTGTGTGTGTAACAATAATATTATTAATTATTATTATTTTTATTACACCTATTTTTTAAAACTATAAAAATTATATGTTGGTTTTATAAATACTATACGAATCCCTTGAAGAGGCCTCGGAGCGGCTTCGGCATTCTCTCCCGCGGCGCCTAGGGTTTCGCCTCCGTCCTAAGATCCTCCCCTCTCTGGCCATTTCACCCTAGCTCTCTTCTTCTCTTTGAGGAGGTCGACAGGTCTGGAGTAGCCGGGGGAGGGGGGGTCTCGTTTCTTGTTTTCATTTCTTTTTTGCAGTGTTGATGGTTTTCTCTTAGCGATTTCCGCTTGAAGATGGCGTGCTGAGGTTTTTTCTCCGTCGCCTCCCTGTGGTGGATCTCTTCGGATGACTTGGGTGTTATACGCGGCGATCTTGGGACTCATCCTCCATGCTGTAGCGGATCGTTGCGGGCTTCTACGACGCTACTGGTCTGATCCGTGGGCGTAAGACCGGTTTGTTCAACGGCATACTCTACGGAGCGTTCAGGGTTTGATTCCGGTTATGCGTTGTTCTCCTACGGCGGTCTCCCAGCATGTGGAGTTTTCCCCTGATTCGTGGCGGCAGAATACTCTGAGGGTCTGCGGGGGTCTTTCTTCGGTGGTTGAGGCGGATGAAGTGGGGTTTCTTCGCTGATTTTCATTGTCCTGTTTGATTTTTGTTGTGGAATGATGTTTTCGACCGGTTTCTGGGCTGGTGGGTTGCGGCACTCGTTGTTGATGGAGAAGGTGATGATGGTTTTTGTTCAGCGACGACGGTCTCTGATGGATGGGCTCGACGTCGTTCTGAAATTGGATTTGGGATGACGGCGTGATTGTTATCGCTGTCTCCGGTGTGTTGACGGAGAGGTTGGCTCGCCGGCGTTTGGGAGGCGGCTGGATCTGCGTCTGATGCGATGGGTGTACGCTTCGAGGCATGCACGTGGATCGAGATGACAGAAGGGCTGTGGTGATGCGTTTGGTCAGACGTGATAGGGGTCTTTTCTCGAGGCGTGACGGGGTGCGTGGCTCGAGACGTCGTTGGCGGTATTTTTTGAATTTTGAAGGTATTGTTGGTTGCTAGGGATGGCTGGTTTGGATGGTTGGATGCTGCTGGTTAGCTGTGATGTTTGGTTGTGGTGCTGCCGAATGCTGGTACTGGATGTGATGTGCTGCTGCTGCTGCGTTTGTTTTTGAGTCTTTTTCTTTCTATGTTTTTCTTTTTTTGGTGTGGGTTGTAAGGGGCTTTTGGGTGTGGGTCGATCGACCCCTCCCCTCCCTTGTCTGTTATGTGGCTTTTTTCTTTCTAATAAATTTGGGGGGCCGGGAATAGCCCGACCCTCGCACCTTTCTTGGTATAAATACTATACACTTATATATTTTATGATTTATATTATACATGTATTATATTAAATAAATTTATATTATATATTTATATATGTTATTATATAAATTTATATTATATATTTATATATGTTATTATATAAATTTATACTATATCATATATATATACACACACACAAAACTAAATACATTCATATAATTGGAAATATATAATATAATTAAATAATATATATATATATATACACTAAAGTAATTTATAATTAATATGGTATACTATAATATATATAAAATAATTATTTAATATATATAAATTTATATGTAATTAAATATTTATAATAAATATATATAATATAATTATATAATATATATTTATATTTATATTTAATTTTGTCTATGTTATATATATATATACACACATAATATAATATAAATGTATTTATACAAAAATATATAATAAAAATTATTTAATATAATATATATATAATATAAATCATAATATAAATGTATAGTATTTATAAAACCATATATAAATTTTATAAAATTAAATAAATATATTTATAATTACATTTATATTATGTATACCAGTATTTATATATGTATAAATTTTTGTTTATTTGTATAAGTATTTATTTAAAATATTTATATAATGTCCTTATATATAGAGATTTATAATGTATTTAAATACATTTATATAATGTGTTTATGTAATGTATATATATATATACACACATGCGCACACACACATATATATTATAAAATTTGAATTTACATGAGATTTATTTTAAAAAATAAATAAAAATTTATAGGGGGTTTAAAACCCCCTCTAATCAAAGGGATTAGCGGTGGTTCATGACCCCCATCAAATTTCTTGAATTAGAGGTGGTTCAAAACCCCCCTCTAATGTCATCAATTAGAGGGGATTCAAAACTCCCTCTAATTTCTCAAATTAAAAGGGGTTCAAAACCCTTCTAATTTAAGGGATTAGTAGTGGTTCATGAACCCCCTCTAATATCTTAAATTAGAGGGAGTTGTAAACCCCCGTTGATTTATTTTAAAAAATAATTATATATATATATATATATATATATCCAAAATGAATATTGTATATATATAGCTCCTCTAAAATCCAACTAAATATATAGCACCACTAATTATTAAATTAACGACGGTTTTAATATAACCACCTTTAAAATAAAACCAAATAATAAAAAAACAATGATATAAAATTTAGAGGGGGTTGTGCATAACCCCCTATAAAATGAATTTAGAGGGGGTTGTGCATAACCTGCTCTAAAAAAATCACCGCTAATCTGCTGTTTTTTTTGTAGTGAGACCTGAACCTTTGATGGAGGAGGTGGGTTGAATATCTATAGTAATTTGATTTTTCTTATACACTATGAAAGGGAAATGTCTTTTTTGATGCTTTAAGCCAAAAGACACAGATAGAGGCAATACAGAAATCTTGTGATGAGTGGTGAATGATGTCCCTCTTTACAGACATGCATCTGGATGTCCATGAGTCTCAAGGTCTAGTAGATCTGAGTTCAACATCTATTATACTTGTGCTTTTGTACCATTTTAAGACCAAGAAATTATCTAATCCATAGGGATTGGTTCTAAGAGACAATTATATGGTGGGGAGACACCATCAAGATGGTCTCTTCATGGTGGAAATTATCTTCCTTTTCATGGTCGGGTATGGGTTCCTATGGGATTATGTGAGAAGTTGATGAGAGATTTTCATACTTCTAGATGGATGGTACATCTTGGTTTGACAAAGATGTATTGTGATCTCCATAGATAATATCAGTAGTTGGGAATGAATAAGGAGGTAGTAGGCTTCATGGTGGCTAGATGATCTACTTATCAGTTGGTGAAATTCAAGCATCATAGGCTAGCTTGGATTTTTCAACCTTTTCTCATTCCTGAGTGGAAATGGAATGAAGTAATTATGGATTTTGTGATAGGATTACCTAGGAAAACTCATAAGAATGATTTTTTATAGGTGATTTTGAATCAAATGATGAAAGTATCCCACTTCTTACCTATTAGTGAGACCTTCACAGTTGATGATATTGGCATTATTTATGTGCATGCGGTGGTTCGATTTCACGGTGTTTTGATGAGTATCATTTTTGATAGAGATCCTCATTTCACATAATTTTTCTATATGGGTCTTCATAAGGATTTGGGATCATAGGTTCTTTTGAGCACAACCTATCATCCTCAGACTGATGGTCAATCTGAGTAGACTATTCAGGTTCTAGATGATATGTTACGAGCCTCTGTTTTAGATTTGTGTGGTTCATGGTAGAAACATATGGAACTCATGGAGTTTTTATATAATAATAGATTCCAGACATTGATCCAAATAGAGCCTTTTGATACCTTTCATGGAAGGTCGTTTAGTTCACCTCTTTGTTGGCTAGAGGTAGATGAGTCGGCACTTGTTAGGTCTAGTCTCATGCAAGAGACATCTGAGCAGGTTTATTTGATCAGACAATAGTTGGTGACCACGCAGAGAAAACCGAAATCATATACTAACCATCAGAGATGACCACTGGAATTTGACGTTGGTCATCAAGTTTTTCTTTAGGTTTCATGTGATGTTCCAAACTCAGATTCCACTAAAGATTCCCCGAGCCCAATTGGTCACATGACCTCAAGCGCATCTCCCCAAATGATAGAGGGTGTCGAATGATAGTGAGGTCCTAAGGCGTGTCTATGGGGAGACTATGACCACATTACTAGAGTGTATTATAAAGGATGAATAAGATATAATGGGAGGTAAATAATAGAAGAAATATAAGAATAATCGAAACGCATAGCAGAAGAAAACAAGAATAATAATACAAAAAATATAACTAATATAAATATACAAAAGTTGATGATGATATTTCATGTATCTATAAAGATGGAAAATATGGATACAAAGCATCATAAAACACATACTATACAAAAGTAGAAAAAGGTAATCCAAAAAATATCCCAAGCACCTCGAGCTCCAGCTCGGTTATCTGCTACCAGCTCTATCCTAAGCAATCAAGCAATCAAGTGTTTGAAGCGACACTCTTCCCTTTGTCAATGCTTGCATACATATAGTCTATATGGGTGACAATGATGTCCCAAATATGGTGTGAGATAAATCTTAGTAGGCTACCACCAATAGTGTTTATAACTTCCTCTCTGTGTAATATAAATTGAAATAGTGTGCAAGAATTCATATATAAAAGTAAAGCAATACATTTATGTAAATACCCAAGTACCTACTTCAGCCCTCGGCTGGTGTCTGAACATATATCCAGTTCATTTATTAATTAAGTTCAAGTTTATATACTTAATTCATGTGAGGTATAACCAACACTAACATCACCTTGTGATAATAATGGTAGAGATTCTAAGATGTAACAAGAAAACCATGATGATTATAATATTGAAGATGATCCAAGGTAATAAACAAGGAAACCAATACCTAAAGGGTTTCCAAATCAGTAGTAACTATAGCATGGCTAAGGGGTAAGAGTGTAATCCAAGGAGCGTCATCCAAGGCATTCCACAATAGTGATGATCTAACCGAGTCCAAGGAATGCGTCCAAGGTAAAATGGGATAAGCAATGGCTAGGACCAAGGATGTAACCAGGGTAGCTCATGTTTCTAGAAGCCATGTTGGATCCAAGGAGTGTATCCAAGGAATACTATAAAGTAAATGATGGATCCTATGGTGTTATATTGGGCATCCCCTAATAGACAAGGATCAGGTTCCAAGGCGGGACTCAACCAAGGCAACCCACATCTTTGAATCGGAATGGTGTCCACGAGTACTCAAGGAATTCCCTCAGGAATCTAAAATCCAACTCAAGTATAACCACTCCTATAGAAATTTCAAGTTCCATATACAATTATAAACCTTATAGTCAATTAATTTATTTAATTTAGCCATGTAATGCTCATACCATTTAAAGAGTTCATTTGGTTCAAGCCTTTCATTTCATTAGTGTGACAAGGGCAAATGAAAATAAACCATTTAATCTATTTCATATAAGTCATAATCATTTCATTTTGTTCATTTCATTACCTTCCATCATAAGTGTAAAGGGGTGCTACGGACATGCAACCAATATTTCATTTACATTTAATAAGGTCAATTCATATACTTAATATACTTCCCAATTACATTTAAGATTGGTTAATCAATTTGAAGCACTTACCTTAGGTGAGTCAAGTGGAAAGAAACATGTTCCAAGCCATTCATTAATAAAAAATTCAATATTCATTTAATGATGTAGGATTACCATTATCAAGGCTAAGTCGAGGCACACCCGAATGGTGGTGTAGACACACACATCAAGAACTAAAATCTCAATATAGAAATCACCCTACAAGGGGTGGTCGGTATTGTGGATATAACCACTAATGATGGATAACATTAATAGAATGGGTCTTAGAATATGGTTATATCAATTATAAGCAAGAAACTTTAATTAAAAATTTGATGCATGATGAAATCGGTGTGATCACATGGAAATTTATAAAATAACGAATCTTGAGGAGTGAGTTGTATACCACTTACCTCATACCCGTATGACTCTCCTCATCCAGTATCATCCTCTATTTTTTCTTGGATTTAAAGAGATCTAAATAATGGACCAATACCATGAAAATGGGGAATATGATCCTACATCTAAATAACATCATTTATAGGAAGAAAAATGACAAAATATTAAAAAGGAATTAAGATCTTACTAGTGTGGATCCAATGAGACAAATGGTGAACGAATCAGACTTTGGATGGATGCTCAGTATCAAATACAAGATTAGACATTCAAAGAGATAAAAAGAGAGGAAATTTGAGGGTTTTCCATTGGAAATGAAAATAGGGTAAGAGGGTTTTATTTAAAACTTAATTTAAGGGAAAATGTAAAATCACCCAAAAAATGGGCATCACATGATTTAGCTGCACGGTTTGTCAAAATATGTGCCAATTGTGAATGGTATACTATAGAGAGGGGATACCCACATGTTTAGGCCACACAGTTAGGGAAACCATACACCAATCATGTGAATCACCTCTACAATTTTGTATATAGTTTTTTCATGGTCGTACAACCCTTAGTACATGGTTAGGGAAAAGTGTGCACCCCATATCACCCCATTGTCCAGCCTTGCACGGTTTCCTCTAACCATGCGGCCATTCTATTTTCTTCATCGGTTGGGATTACGATCTCTGAACAAGCTTCGTACACCCAAAAAACCTTTGATAACTCATGAAGCATCCATATTAGGTCTATAAAAGTGAATTAGACAAAAAATTATAGGATCCATACCCGAGTGAAAAACCAAATTCATACAGTCTTCCCCCCTTAAAGTAACTCATACCCAAGTTCACCTTATAAGGGGGAGAAACACTATCTAAGAACAACTCTATCCACTGGGCATGCACGTCAGCCCCCCACTTCCAAGTATCATCCTATACATGGTCATGTTTTCATAGCACCTATACTAAAGGGACAGAATGACCTTAGAGAGATTTCTTGCTCTAGTTAATGATGCATATAAGATACTCATAAAAGGTAGCATCAACATCTAAATCAACTCCCTTAGGATAAAAAGTATGAGATGTGTCGACATGATAATGGTGAAGTTGTGAAACGTGGAAGACATCGTGCATGGCATGGTATCTCTAAGGTGGTAACAACCTATGTGCTACTAGACCGACTCTCTCCAGAATCTCAAATGGCTAGAACAAGTGCGACAACAACTTCCCTTGCATCTGTATCCATCTATTCCCTAACTTGGGTGATACCTTTAGGAAATCATGATCCCCGACCTCAAACTCTAGAGGTCGTAGGTGGTGATTGACATAAGATTTCTATTCTAGACAGAGCGATATTCATACGCTTCCTGGTCAGCTGAACCTACTCTGAATTCTCTTGCACGAGATGAAGGCCTAGTAGGGTTGTTTCACCTTCCTCTATCCAGCACATGGATGAACGACATGGTCTACCATACAAGGACTCAAAAGGATCCATCTAAATTGTATCTTGAAAGCTATTATTATAGGCGAACTCGACGAGAGAGATATGCTTCTCCTAAGAACCATCAAAATCAAGGACGCATGCTCAGAGCATGACCTATAGATTCTGTATCATCTATTATAATTGTCCATTGGTCTGAGGTTGAAAAGTTTTACTTAGAATCACCTATGTACTCATATCCTTCTGCAACCCCTACCAGAACTGTAACGTAAAATGAGTGTCCCTATTTAAAATGATAGTACAAGGTTACCCATGCAGTCAGATGATCTCAAGGACATACAATATTCTCATCTCATCAACTAAGAAAGTCTCTTAGATATGAAGGAAGTGGGATACTTTCATCAGTTGGTCAATAACTACCCATACGGTGTCGTTACCCCTAGGTGACTTAGGTAAGACAACTACAAAGTCCATGGAAACATCTTCCCATTTTTATTCCGGTACTGGAAGCACCTGTAAAAAGCTAGTAGGTATCTGGGGATTTACCTTAACCTACTGATAGGCAGAACACCAAATGATAAATCCTATTATTTGAAATTTCATCTCAGGACACCAATATTGGTGTCATATATCTTGATACATCTTAGAGATGCCTGGATGAACTTCCCACTGAGAATCATGGAAATCTCGCATCAACTCTTCTCTCATATCTATAGGAACCCAAACACATCCATGTATACATAAGATATCATCTATATCCACAGACCAATATAGAGTTGGGTCATCTCCTTAAATACTCTCATGGAGAACTGAGCACTTGGGATCTTAAAATTGTATGCTCTTTACCTTATCAAGGAGGGAAGAGGTAACTGTCAAGGTTGGGAGATTAGACTGCTCGTGACTATCATAAAACTCCAGATTTATCTCATAAAAGAGGTACATAAATTTCCATTCATTATTGGATTCCTATACATCATGTGCCTAAGTTTTTTGAATTAGTGCATGTAAAGACTTGGAATTTCCATGTAATTTTTTTTATTTAAATGAGAATTTTACGAGTCTGTGAAAATTGATGGCGTGTGATTCTGAGACCCGGAGTACCCAGAATCAATTTCTAAAGTTTTGTTTAGGTACGTTCAGTAAACGTACGAGTGGGTTTTTATAACTTTTGAAACGGTGCTCGGAATTGAAATATGAGGGCACTATTGAACTCACAGTGCCGGTATTCTCTTAAGAAGACTTCCACCTCGACAACAGTTGGTCGAGGGTGGAAGATAGTTTTGGGGTTTTTTGTGGAAATAATAAAATAAAATAAACGCATGTTTTATTTTATTTTATCTGTTATAACCACCCAAGTGGAAGTTAGAGGTGGGGACCACCACACCTTAACCTCCCATGAGAGGTTATGGTGGTGGGGCCCACCCAAACCTAACCTCCCATGAGAGGTTATGAAGTGGGGACCACCTGGGACTAAACCCCCCTAATAATGATGGGAGAGTAAAACCTCTCAAATCCCCTCATTAATGAGGTAGAGCCTCTTGATCTCCCTTAACTTCATGGTGCCACCCCCCCCCCTTAATGTTGTCAACCCTTACTATCTTTTAATTGTGCCAACCTCATGAATTAATTAAGTGGATCCAACTTAATTAATTCACCCATTTTGAATTCTTATGCCAATGACTTAATCGATTTTATAATCTATTATTCTTGGCTACCTGTTCTTTTGTTGGAAAAGGAGGAATGAACTTTTGAGAGAAAAGATCTCGCCAACGAAGAATGAAGAATGCATTCTTCCAACAAAGAATGTTGTAAAAGAGTGTCTTCGACTTCTTCCTCAGAAGTACCTTGCGGAAGCAACTGACGTGGGACGTCTTCGACGATCGAACCTCCCTCCTCATCGTCATCAACAAACAAATGCATGATATCGGTATTGGAAGTGTGTGTCGGACGCGATGAATGACGACAACTCTATCTTCTTCCCTGTGACTTCGTCAAAAAACAATGAACAAAGGTATGGGTTTAATTTTATTTAATTATGATATTATTTCCTTGTTACTTTTCTTCCAAAACAAATAATGTGGACCAACTTATTATCAAGTTGATCCGCGGATGTTTTTCCTTGCGGGTTGGGAGTACTTTTTTAATGAGGGATTGTGGGAAAAAATGTTTTTAAGATATCTTCCATGCTCGTTGTTGTGCTTCATTATAGTGAGCCAATTGCTATCACCCTAAACGCAGAGGGTGCCGGCTAAACCAACGTGGTCTGACCCCTCTACTGATATCCTTTGTGGTGTTCTTCGAAACAGAGGAAAGTGACGTCATAGGCAACGAAGGCAATGACTGTGCTACCCGTGGCCTCTGCGACCCGCGCCGCCCTCACCGGTCGTGACCCCTTACCAGTCGCGCCGCCTCGCCGGCCATACCGCACCCCGACCGCACTGCCCTTACCGGCCATGCCTCCCACACCGGTTGCGCCGCCCTCACCGGTTGCACCCTTCCCAAGCCCCGGCCGAGCCAGCCTTCGCGCGCCCCGCGCGCTTCGTGGCTCCGCCGTCTGTGCACCCCACGCCGTCGCTGGCCGAACCGGCCCGCCGGCCTCCATGCGCCCCACGCGCCCTGTAGCTCTTTCTTCCACATGCCCTATGGTGCCCCGGCTGAGTCGGCCTCCCAACCCCGGCCGCGCCACCCCGGCCTTGGGCCGAGCCACCCCGAGTCGGCCCCTCGTGGCGCCCTACGGGGTGAGTCATGCCCTCATGGTGCCCTCCAGGCCAAGCCGCCCATGCAGCGCCCTCCAGGCCAAACCGCCCTTGCGCCGACCCACGGTCGGTCCGCGCCCTCGCGACCGGTCCGTGCTCTCACGGCCCTCCGTGACCCCTCGCGGACTGCTGGGTTGGGCCCAGCAGGCTGAGACAAACCTAATGGGATGGCCCACCTAATGGGTCGGGCCAGACCCAACGGGTCAGGCCGGGTCGACCCGGACCCGGGTCGGTCCCACCGGGTTGGACCAGACCCGGTCCCACTTCGACCCTTTACCTTCCTTGGCCATATCTTTGGCACTGAGCGTCCGTTTGACGAACCGTCAGTGTCCCTGGTAATCTCAGAGCATGACGGTCCCTTTGAGTATACCCCACTAGAGTTTGGGGTATAGTTGAGATATGGTCAGGTTGGATCGTGCATGAATCTAACTGAGGCCTCAGGACTAAAAGGCTAATAACTCAGAGATCGGGCGTCCGATTGGCACTCTGTCTGTTGCGTTGAGACCTCTATGACGTGGCGGACCTTTGAGATACTTCTTCGTGGGACTTCGTGACATTTGGAGTATCAAATAGTAGCTCATGGAGTGAATCCTTCTAGAGACAAGCGGACAGAGTGCAGAGACCTAGTAGCTGGATGAGACTTGATGAATACTGACCGATTGACTCAGAGTGACTCGACTAGACCAGTGAGGAGTGCCTGGTTGTGGCGGCAGACCCATGGCGGAGGAGCGCCTAGTTGTGGCGGCAGTCTCGCGGTACTTGATTGGAGGAGTACCTCTGTAGGTTATTAGGGGGAGCGCCTAGTTGTGGTGGCAGACCCACATTGGGGAGCGCCTTTGTGAGGCAACAGACCCATGGTACTCGATAGGAGGAGTACCTCAGCAGTCCAAGATTAGTGGGAAGCACCTTGGTGTCATGGTAGGCCCACTGTACTCGACATAGGAGGATATCTCCAGCAACCGTGGTTTCAATAATGTGAATAAAATCCTGGTTGAGCTGAGTTAGTAATTTTTGTTCTTTCCTCATGATTGAGATGGATTACTTGGTAACTTAGGTATATGTATGGGTATATACCTAAGTGGGGTTATCTGTTGTTTTCATACTTTTTGGTTAATCCTTGTTGAATTTTGTGAGACCTTGAGGGTCTCTGGGTCCCTACTGAGTATCGTTATACTCACCCCTACACGAGCTATGCTCTCACCTCGTTGTGTTGGATGTATACGATGGACAGCGCTGACTGTGGCTGAGAGTACCAGGACTAGATGGTACCCATAGGTAGACCTTACGGTGTGTCGGTACACGGAGGAGATGGATGGACGTGGAGTGCTGAGGAGGCGATCTGTACCTATCCTTCAGGTAGGAACCTCGGAGGATGACCCAATGGCTATTTTTCCTGTTTCCTCAGTTGTACTTGTACTTTCATTTTCTTGTAATTTTCAGTTGGGCTTGTATTCTGGCCCCTTTTTACTTACTATACTCACTTGTTGTTTATTTAGTTTACTCGTGATCATATCTTTTGTGTGTGTTTATAGGTTATAAAGGTAATGCCTTCCCAGTTTTAGGTAATTATGCCTTTAGTGCTAGTCACCATCCCCTGGCCTATGGAAGGCGGGCTTGGGGTAGTCACGACACGGGTCCCGGGGGACGGGTCGTGACAAATTGGTATCAGAGGAGTTGGTTCTACCATAGAACTTAGGACTCTGATATTTATTTTCTATGAAGCAATAGTGTTAAGATTATTGAGTGTGGTTCTCAGTTCAGGGAGTCCATTATTGGTGTGGTGGTCGACTTATCCATACACCAGGACCCTGACTTTTGATTTCCAACTTAGTGCATTAAAACACTGATTGCGTGTGTGTTTTCAAATGTTTTGTTTAATTCATCTCAACCAGGTCATCTCACCAGGTATAATATTTTGACCATGCCGCATCTGTTTCTTTCAGAATGCCTCCTCATGGATGACTAGCTAGATTCCCAAGAGTTGTATGCACAGATAGCCCACCGAGCGACAAGGCCTCAGTGTAGGGCCCTTTTCCAGTAGAGGCACCAGCAGTACCACTCCCCGTTGGGCCACCGATGCCACTAGCCCCAGTAGCAGATGATGCATTCCACATGAGTTCATTGCACGAGTTCTAGTGCCAGAGGCCACCCAGGTTCAAGGGAGAGATGGACCCACAGGCAGTTGAGGATTGGCTGGAGGTTGTGGTGAGAGTTTTCCAACTGGTAGGGACACCAGCCTACCTCATGGTGATTCTTGCTGACATCCTTCTACAGGATGCAGCGGGTAGATGGTGGAGCTTGATTCTCCAAGTTCACGACAAGATGATGCTTCTCTAGGCAGACTTCGAGAGCCTGTTTTGGGTAGATTTTGTCTCAACGACTCTTTGCGTAGTGCACATACAGGAGCTACTTCATCTACAGTAGGGCAGAATAACTGTAGCTCAGTACTCAGCGAGGTTCACAGACCTCTCACGCTACTTCACCGATATGGTATGGGACCCTTTATTCAGGGTCTGGACCTTCGAGAAGGGACTCAGGCAGGAGATCAGAGCTTCGGTGATCTCACTCAGCATCCCGACGTAGGTAGGGGTGTTAGAGAAATCCCTCATGGTGGAGAGTTTCCTTGCTGAGCAGTCTCCAACAGTGATATCCACCACCATTCGACATGTAGCGGAGTCTTCTGAAGCTGGCAGCAAACAGATGTCATAGAGGTCCAAGAGGACCAGACCTACAGGTGGACGACCGCATGACTCTGGATCAGTTGTGCGGGGCACCCAGAGCAGAGGCATACATGTCAGGAGTGGGTAGTGTTTCACATGTGGCGGGTAGGGTCACATGGCTCGTGACTATCTGACCCTCCGTTTGGATGATCAGTAGATGGTCAAAGGATCACCCAGGTAGAGACAGAGATTCGATCGAAGCGGTCCGCAGGGAGCAGGAAGACGTGGTAGAGGAGCTGACCGTGCAGCTGGCGGTGGATAACGTTTTGAGGTGTTACTGCCACCATCACTAGGAGGTCCACCCCGACCGTAGGGAGCAGGTGGACAGGGGAGAGCTCAGCTCTAGGCAGTTGAGGCCTATGATCACGGTGCTCTGAAGATGATACGAGGTACAATCTTTGTATATTCCCCCTTAGCTGCAGTTCTTATAGACACAGGTTCCAGTCACTCTTTCATTGCCACTGTCCTCGTTTAGAGCTCGGAGATTCTGACGGAGTTATTGGCTCGATCCTTATGGATAGAGACTCCTACAGGAGTAGATTCGATGATTACGCACTAGTGTTGGCAGTGTGAGCTTACTCTAGGAGGAGAGAGCTTCGGCTGGGATCTCCTAGTAGCAGCATTGAGGCCTTATGATGTTATCTTGGGTATGAACTAGTTATCTACAGTCCATGCTCAGATTAACTATATTAGGTGCAAAGTGTGGTGTGTCCACACGGATGGGACTAGGTTTACCTTCACCGGCAATAAAGGATCCCTTGCAGCACATGACGTACTTACCCAGAGGAGGGTGCAGCTAATCACTCATCAGTTGGCTTGCCTTACCCTCAGAGAAGTTAATGTAAAGTCTGACCTATCCTATAGTGTTGGACCAATACATGGATGTTTTCCCTGATGATGTCCTAGGTCTACCTCTTCACAAAGAGGTGGACTTTTACATTGACTTGTACCCTAGGATGACACTGATATCTACTCCAGCATATCATATGGCTCGTACGGAGCTTCGTGAGCTACGGGTACAACTAGAGGACTTGCAGGGGAAGGGATTCATCTGGCCCAGTGTTTCTCCCTAGGCAGCCCCGATTTTGTTCGCCAAGAATGTAGATGGGAGCTTGAGGATTTGTGTTGACTATCGGCGCCTGAACCAGGTGACCGTAAAGAACAAGTACCCACTCCCGAGGATTGACAACCTCTTTGATCAGCTGAAGGGATCATGGTGGTTCTTGAAGATAGACCTCAGATCATGCTATCACCAGCTCAGAGTTCGAGACGAGGATGTGCAGAAGACGTAATTCAGATGTCGGTATGGCCACTACGAGTTCTTGGTTATGCCATTTGGCATAACCAACGCTCCAGTAATATTCATGGGACTCATGAACCAGATCTTTCAGTCATACCTCGATTGCTTTATTGTAGTCTTCATCGACAATATTATGATCTACTCGACTACTGAGGAGGAGCATGCCTATCATTTGCGGGTAGTGCTGGACACACTCCGAGAGTACCAGCTTTATGTTAAGTTCTTGAAGTGCTAGTTTTGGATCCGAGAGGTTCACTTTCTAGAACATGTCATCTTGGAGGCTAGAGTTGCAGTGGATCCAGCAAAGATTGAGGCGGTACTTTCTTGGGATCCACCCAGGAGTGTGACAGAGGTACGAAGTTTCCTGGGTTTGGCTGGATATTACCGGAGGTTTGTACTAGACTTATCTAGAGTTGCAGCACCACTATCATTCTTGATGAAGAAGGGGCAACCCTTTGTGTGGTCGGAGAGATGCTAGACGAGCTTTCAGGAGCTGAGGTAGAGGCTGACTAGTGCCCCCATCTTAAAGCTTACAGAAGAAGGCGTAGGGTACGTAGTCTACTGTGACGCATCAAGGACCAGGCTCAGATGTGTCCTGATGTAGGAGTGATCAGTGATCGCTTATGGCTCTCGTCAGCTGAGACAGCATGAGAAAAACTACGTTACCCATGATCTGGAGTTAGCAGCAGTGGTCTTCGCCTTGAAGATGTGGCGACACTATCTGATGGGCGAACGTTTTATCAAGTACTCTGATCACAAGAGTCTCAAGTATATCTTCTCTTAGAAGGACCTAAACCTGAGACAACAATATTGGCTTGAGTTCCTCCGATGTTATGACTTTGAGATAGTCTATACTCCTGGGAAGGGGAACGTAGTTGTAGATGCACTCAGCAAGAGAACTGGTATACAGCTGTTAGGCAAGGCAACGGAGTAGCTAGATTCTTTACAGATATCCTTTGTGGATAGAGATAGATCAGCCTTTCTTCAGTCTCTTATAGTCACTCCCCCAATTCTTCAGTGAGTCAGGGAGGCGTAGTGTGGGGACATTGACTGTAAGACACGATGTGCTCAGATATCCACAGGGCAGACACCTGATGGATTTTTAGAAGGTGGGGATCATGTCATCCTCTTTAGAGAACGTCCCATGGTACCAGTGTCACTTTAGGAGAAAGTGTTGATGGGGTTCCACACATCCCCTCTAGCGGTACATCCATGAGTAATGAAGATATACCAGGACCTCCGACGACAGCACCGGTGGCTGGGAATGAAGAAGGAAGTTACAGAGTTTGTCTCTTGGTGCCTCACTTGTCAGCAAGTGAAGGCGGGGCATTAGGTACCAGCAGGCTTGGTTCAGCCTTTAGAGGTCCCAGAGTGGAAGTGGGGTGGGATATCCATGTATTTCTTGACAGGACTTCCACGTACATCCAGACGTCATGAATTGATCTGGGTGATCGTCGACCGACTCACCAAGTCGGCCCACTTCCTACCGATCAGAGAATAGGGTTCGGTAGAGAGATTGGGATGCCTCTGTGTGCAGGATATTGTGCGGTCACATGGAGTACCTCCGATGATTGTCTTTTATCATGATACATGTTTTACTTCCTAGATATGGAAGGGGTTGCAGGAAGATTTTGAGATGTAGCTTCATTTGAGCACCGCCTTCCATCCTCAGACGGATGGCCAGATCGAGCAGACCATTCAGACCCTCGAGGACATGCTACGTGCTTGTTTTCTTGACTACGATCATAGCTGGCAGGATCACTTACCTTTGGTGGAGTTTTTATACAACAATAGCTATTACTCCACCATTGGGATGTCACCTTTTGAGGCGTCGTACGGGTGACCTTGCAGATCACCTTTGTGCTGGACTGACCCAGGGGAGTCAGCACTAGTGAGACCAGAGATGGTATGAGCTACCACGAAGAAGGTGCAGATCATCCAAGAGTGGATGAAGACTGCACAGAGTAGGCATAAGTATTATGCTGATAGTATACAGAGACCTCTGGAGTTCGATAATGACGACCACATCTTTCTACGGGTCTCACCTCGACGAGGTCTACCGAGATTTGGATGAGGCAGTAAGTTATCTCTGAGATTCATCGTACCTTTTCAGGTCTTCAATAGAGTTAGTGAGGTGGCTTACCATTTAGCTCTTCCACCTTAGTTACACCAAGTGCACGACGTCTTTCACGTATCCCAGCAGAGGAGATACGTGCACGACCCTTCCCACATCATCGACCATGGTGAGCTGGACGTCGATGATGGGGCGACTTTTACGGAGGTTCCAATAGAGATTGAGGATCGATAGAAGCGGGTCCTTTGTGGACAGTCGATACCTCTGGTGCGCGTTCGCTGGTAGCATGGGAACCTCCAAGAGAGCACATGGGAGTGGGAGGCTCAGATGCATGCTCAATACCCCCACTTGTTCCCTTAGTTATGATTTGTAGCTTACGGGGACGTAAATCCATGAGGTGGGGAGAATGTAAAGACCCATAATTTTCATGTAATTTTTTTTATTTAAATGGGAATTTTATGAGTCCATGAAAATTGACGGCGCGTGATTCCGAGGCTCGGAGAGCCTGAAATCAATTTCTGAAGTTTTGTTCATGTACTTTCAGTAAATGTACGAGTGGGTTTTTATAACTTTTGAACCGGTGCTCAGAATAGAAATCTGAGGGCACCGTTGAACTTACAGCGCCGATATTTTCTTAAGAAGACTTTTACCTAGATGGCAGTTGGTCGAGGGCGGAAGATAGTTTTTGGGTTTTTCATGGAAATAATAAAATAAAATAAATGCATGTTTTATTTTATTTTATTTTATCTATTATAACCACCCAAGTGGAAGTTGGAGGTGGGGACCACCACACCTTAACCTCCCATGAGAGGTTATGGTGGTGGGGCCCACCCAAACCTAACCACCCACGAGAGGTTACGAAGTGGGGACCACCTGGGACTAAACCCCCTAATAATGGTGGGATAGAAAAACCTCTCAACTCCCCTCATTAATGAGGGAGAGCCTCTTGACCTCCCTTAACTTAATGGTGCCACCCCCCCCCCCCCCCCCTTTGATGTTGTCAACCATTCCTCTCTTTTAATTGTGCCAATCTCATGAATTAATTAAGTGGAGCCAACTTAATTAATTCACCCATTTTGAATTCGTATGCCAACGACTTAATAGATTTTATAATCTATTATTTTTTTCTACTTGTTTTTTTGTTGTCAAAGGAGGAAGAAGATTTTGAGAGAAAATCTCTCACCAACAAAGAACGAAGAACGCGTTCTTCCAATGAAGAATGCTGGTAAGGAGCGTCTTTGACTTCTTCCTCAGATGTACCTTGAGAAAGTAACCAACGTGGGACATCTTCGATGACCGTCCCTACCTCCTCATCATCGTCAACAAACCGACACACGAGCTCGGGATTAGAAGTGTGCGGCGGACAGGACGAATGATGAAAACTCCATCTTCTTCCTCGCGACTTCGTCAATGAACAAAGGTAGGGGTTTAATTTTATTTAAGTATGATATTATTCCCTTGTTAATTTTCTTCCAAAACAAAGAACGTGGACTAACTTATTATCAAGTTGATCCGCGGATGTTTTTCCTTGCGGGTTGGGAATATTTTGTTAATGAGGGATTATGGGAAATGATGTTTTTAAGATATATTACATGCTCGTTGTTGTGCTTCATTCTTATGAGCCAATTGCTATCACCCTAAACGCGGAGGGTGTGGACCAAACCAACGTGGTCCGACCCCTCCGCTAATCTCCTTTGTGGTGTTCTTAGAAACGGAGGAAAGCGACGTCAAAGGCAATGAAGGCGATGAAGGCAATGGCCGTGCTACCCATGGCCTCCGTGACCCGCGCCACCCTCACTGGTCATGACCCCTCACCGGCTGTACCACCCTCGCCGGCCACACCGCCCACGCCAGCCGCATCGCCTTGCCAGCCACGCCCCTCCCAAGCCCCGGCCGAGTCGGCCTCCACGTGCCTCATGGCTCCACTGTCCGCACACCCTGCGCACCCCACACGCCCTGCGCCGCCGCTGGCCGAACCGACCCGCCGGCCTCCACTCGCCCCGCAGCTCCGTTGTCCACGCACCCCACGGTGCCCCGGCTGAGCCGGCCTCCCGGTCCTAGCCGCGCCACCCCGTCCCCAGGCCGAGCCACCTCGAGCCGGCCCCTCGTGGCGCCCTCTAGGCTAAGCCATGCCCTCGCGGTGCCCTCCGTGCTGAGCCGCCCACACGGCACCCTCCGGGCCGAACCGCCCTCACGCTGACCCATGGACGGTCTGCACCCTCACAACCGGTTCGCACTCTCGCGGACCTCCGTGACCCCTCGTGGCCTGCTGTGCTGGGCCTAGCGAGCCGGTCTGAACCTAATGGGTCGGGCCAGACCCAACGGGTCAGGCCAGGTCGACCCCGACCCGGGTCGGCCCAGACTGGTTCGGGCTGGGACAGACCGGATCCGGGCCCACTTCGACCCTTTACCTTCCTTGGCCATATCTTTGGCACCGGGAATCTATTTGAAAAACCTTCAGTGGCCCTGGTAATATTGGATCATGATGGTTCCTTTGAGTATACCCCACTAGAGTTTGGGGTATAGTTGAGATACGGTCAGTTTGGATTGTGCACGAATCCAACCGGGCCCCTGGGACTATAAAAGGCTAATAACTCACAAACCAGGCATCTAATTGACGCGCCGTCTATTGCGTTGAGACCTCTATGACGTGGAGGACCTTTGAGATACTTCTTCGTGGAACTTAGTGACAGTTGGATTATCGAAAAGTAGATCATGGAGCGGATCCTCCCAAAGATGAGCGGACAGAGTGCGGAGACCTAGTAGTTGGCTGAGACTTGATGACTGCTAACCGATTGACTCGGAGTGACTCGACTAGCCCAATGGGGAGTGCCTAGTTGTGGCAGAAGACCCACGATAGAGGAGTGTCTGGTTGTGGAAGCAGACCTACGGTACTCAATAGGAGGAGTACCTTTGCAGGCTATTAGGGGGAGCGCCTGGTTATGACGGCAGACCCATGATGGGGAGCGCCTTGGTGACACAACATACCCACGGTACTTGATAAGAGGAGCACCTCAGTAGTCCAAGGTTAGTGGGAAGTGCCTTGGTGTCGCGGTAGACCCACTATACTCAAGAGAGGAGGATTTCTCTAGTAGTCATGGTTTCGATAATGTGAATAAAATCCTGGTTGAGCTGAGTCAATAATTTTTGTGTTTTCCTCATGATTGAGATGGATTACTTGATAACTTAGGTATATGTATGGGAATATACCTAAGTGGGGTTATCTGTTGTTTTCATACTTTGTGGTTTATCCTTGTTGAATTTTGTGAGACCTTGAGGGTCTCAGGGTCCCTACTGAGTATCGTTATACTCACCCCTGCACGGGCTATACCCTCACCTTATTGTGTTGGATGTAGACGACGGACAGTGCTGACTGAGGCTGAGAGTACCAGGACTCACTACTGAAAATTAAATCTTTTCCAACACTTTTAAACCATTGGGATATCCACTTAAACCATTGGGATAGTATTTCCCAACGGTTTTACAGCCTGTTGGTATGTGAGTCGTGGCAGTAGATCTATACCAATGGTTCCTAGAGAACCGTTGGCATATATGGTCTGAAATTAGTCTATACCAATGGTTCTACTTAAACCATTGGTATATATATGTACTAATGGTTAAAGAACCTTTGGTACTGGTGGTTATACCAACGGTTTTCAGACCGTTGGTATACATTTTATTCCAGCCTGTAGTATACCAATGGTTTCAGAACCATTGGAATACCTGTATACCAATAGTTTCAGAACTGTTGGCATACTTTGTCCTACTCTGTTCTGTATACCAACAGTATCAGAACCGTTGGTATACTCTGTCCAGCATACTCTATATACCAACAGTTTTGCAAACCATTGGTATACATCTTATATCCCCAAAACTGGACAGCCTACTATAAATAGCCTCCATCCAAAACTGGATAGCCTGCTGGACAGCCTGTTGTAAACAGCCTGCATGCAAACAACCTGCATGTAAACCCATGATTCCAAAGATGTAAAACCTGACCTTTAAAACGATAAACATGAACCTCTCCAATATATTTCCCAACCTGTAAAACTGAAAACCTACACCTCTCCAAGATACAAAATTATTGTTAAACTGATCTTTAAGTTAAATAAAAAGTGTTAATAGTTTAAAGATAATTGTTTACAAAAGGTTTGATAAATTTTGAGAAGCCAGTAGTTGGAGAGATTGAAAATCCAAAGGAAATTTTGGATATATATTAAATAAACTGGTTGGTTAATAGAGATTGAAAATGCAAAGGAAATTTTAGAGATATATTAAATAAACTGGTTGGTTAATATTAACTAGGAAATCATCAAATTCAATGGCCAATTTCTTTCCTTTATTCATTCCATTCTAGTAGAAAAAATTTTTTTTCTCATCCTCTTACTCTAATAAAGTCTGATAATTCTTAGAAGGTTAAATTGCTCCTTCTTGAATCACTGAAGATTTCTCCTTTTTAAAAATCCCAACCTTCTTGGGATTTCTGTTACCAACCCTTTTCCACTCCATGAATCATCATCATCTGAAGTCCCTTCACCTAGATCTAAGAATCTGTTCTGAAGGGGAACTCCCTTGGAAATGGCTCTACCGACATAAACCTCCTTCTAGGCCTCCTCTTCTTCCATTTTCTATGAACCTGCATGGTATGCCTCCTTTTTCCCAAGATCCAAGCCAAAAATACCATATCTATAGATCAGAGATGAAGGACCAGATCACTAACCCACTGGTCGACCTCAAGCTACACAAAACTTGCAGGAGGTTTGGAAACATCCAAAGTGAAGCAGTCAAAGGATCTCAATTCCAATGAAATTCACAGGACCACTGAAAGAAATGGATTGAATCTGTTTGGTGAGTTCGAAACCACCGAGAGAAATGGATTCCACAGAAAGGGGGACAAACATATTTCTCCCCAACGATTTCAACCGTCTTAAAATCGTCCCAAAATTGGGATGAATTTGGTTAAGACTAACTAGAAGTCACAAACTTTACTTTTGAAGGTTGTATAAATACTGAGAAACTATGGTTATCAAAATATGAATAAAATAGTATTATTGAAAGAATAGAACACCTTAATGAATTGAAAATGTCCTTAAGATTGATTCCTAAGGAATGTAAGGTTAACTTCACCTTATGAAGAGAGTTTCAATAAAAAAATATGGAAAAAAACATGGTGTAGGAATCACCGGAAGAAATTATGAAATGTTAAATTGAAAATACTTTGCAATAAATAAGAAGAAAATATGGTGTTTAAGGATCTGGAAGAAGATGAGAAAATGAAAGGAATAAATGTGTGATTACTTCAAAAGTAAAATTAGTCTTAGATAAATGCATCAGAAGATGAGATAGGTCAAGTAGGCTATGTGTGATTTTGGGTGTGTGACATCAAGATGAATTTTTTAGACCTTTGAAAGTAGTACGTGAATGGTGAAACCTGATATGGGTTTTGGAATGTAGGGTGTCTTTGGTTTTGAGGAAGAGAACTTGAGTGCTTGTGGTTTACCCTTGTGGTTGGATTCTAGAGTTATGGACATGTTTGGGTGCCTATCCTGTGTAATGTATATTAAAATGGGTGGTCCTTATACTTATTAATTTGATCATGAGAATAATAGGTGCTCAAGGAAATGTGGGTTGATGTGGTTTTATGTGCAAACTTTCTCTTTGGGTTGAGATTGTGCATGGGAGATTTGGTTTTGGTAGGAAGCACATGGAGGTGCCTGGTTTTCATTAAATGAGAATCACTTGGAGTGTTGGTGTTTTGCTAGTGCATGTGGTTACTAGGTGTAGGACCAGTTAGAGGGCGTAGGATGAGTTTCTTGAGTAGGGAAGAAAACTATGAGTAGGTGGATGAATGATTTCTATGTGATGATATTATCATGGGTAGGGATGCCCAAGACTTTTAAATTACTTTGACATGTCCATGTAGTGATTGGAGACATCTGAAATAGATGACTATTGGTGGTATTCATCGATAAAATCATAGCATATAATTATTTAGTGATAATCATTCCAAAAACAATAATATCTTCATTAGAATAATGGGGGAAATGGTTATATGTCTAGATACCCTACTATCTTTTGGACAGATATGAAACATCTTATGGGTTATGATCATGGAGAGTTCGACAAAGTGGTTGAGTTTTTTTGGGTGGGTTGATGATATTGAAACTTCTATAGTGGGGATTGATGTATTTGTTGCAAAGATATAATCCTTATTCTAGAAGGCTCATAGGTTTGTGGAACTGGCTTTGGATTGGTTGGGGTGGCATTGTGATTTGATTGGTTGGGGTGGCATTGTGATTCTAGTGAGGAATCCTTGATGTGTGCAATTAGTTTTCATAGGTTGTTTAAATAGAAAATCATTTAGGGTATATGATTGAGCCGATTGTGGTCATGGGATTGGGGTGTTTTCGAAAAGAAATATGAGGTGTGGGTATCTGAGGTGAGTTGTTGCATGCGGTAGGAAACAAATGTGGTTTTGAGTTAGTAGATTATTTGACTATTGAACTACACTAGGGTCAGGTACAGATTCCAATTGGTGGGTTTGGGTGGTTGTGTAATGCCTTTGGTAGTGAAGGCATTGAAATGAATTGAGGTGGAAACATGCCGACGAATGGAGATGGGTGCTCAGGGAATGAGTCAAATGAGGATAGACTGACTAAGGTTAGCACATAGTGTGGGTTATTAAGGTTTCACGATACATTTATTCTATGGTTTTGGAAATGATAGGTGCGTTTAGAGTTTGATATGTGTCTAACCTTTTGGGGGGTGATCTCTAAAAGGGAAGCATGTATTTAGAAAGAGATGGTAAAGGGATAAGCTGTGAATTCAGCAATGTGTTGGGTTGTCAAAATCTAGAATTTGTTTACAGAAAACTGAAAATCTGAAATATGTTTACAAAATTAGGAATTTGTGAACTGTTTTTGTAACCTTTGAACTGCTCTAAAAGTTTTTAGAGCATGGTTGTAAGAAATCTAAAATCGGTTTAAAAAATCAAGAACTTGTGAACTGTTTTTATAATCATGTATATGAACCCAATTACCCAATGCAATATAGAATTCATAATTGAATTCTCAATTGAATACATGCAGAATGAATTATGTAATGAATTCTGAATTATGAATCAATAACACATACAAAATGAAGTATGTTGCATACAAAATTCTAAATATGTTGCATACAGAATTCTGAATTATATATAACACATATATAATATGACATACAAGGGTTTGGGGGTGTCATGGGGGGTGGGGGTGTCCCGGGGGTGGGGGTGTCCAGGGGTGAGGGGCTATCCACAGGGGTGGGGGTGTCCAGGGGTGAGGTGTTGTCCACGGGGGTGGGGGTGTCTAGGGGGGTGGGTTATACATAATTAATAATACATACAAAATTTCATTTTCTATAACATATACACGATTGAATTCAGAAATTAGAAACTAATAACCCCAAAATAAAGTATCAATAGAATCTGAATACGTTTGGTCAGTTTTCAGTATACCAGTTGTTTTAACTTAAAATGATATCCATTTTAAATAAAAGACATACACTTAGAATGATACCGGCCACACTGTGCCTCATATTGAGGTAGGGTTGACTCATACACATCACATATGACTCATGGATCGTTTTCATAAAGTATAAACAGAATCTGAATGTGTTTGGTCAGTTTTTTGTATGCCAGTTGTTGTTTTCACTTAAAATGTTTTCCATTTCAAATAAAGGTGAGAAACTTTGAGTGGTGTCAGCCACACCGCACCTCATATTGAGGCAGGGTTAACTCATACACATTACATACGACCCATGGATCGTTGGGATAAAGTATCAACACAATCTGAATACGTTTGGTCGATTTTCTGTGTGCCAGTTGTTTTTACATAAAATGATGTCCATTTTAAACAAAAGAGAGATAGTTAGAGTGATACTGGCCACACCACGCCTCGGATTGAGGTGTAGTTGACTCTTATACATCACATATGACCCATTGATCATTGTCCTAAAGTTTTAATAGAATCTGAATGTGTTTGGTCAGTTATTCATATGTCAGTTGTTGTTTTCACTTAAAATGATGTCAATTTTAAACAAAATAAAGACACTTTGAGTGGTTTCGGCCACACCACACTTATAATTAAGGCGGGGTTGACTATTACACATCACATATGACCCATATATCGTTTTCCTAAATTTTCAACAGAATCCGAATGCATTTGGTCGGTTTTCCGAATGTCAATTGTTGTTTTCACTTAAAATAATGTCCATTTTAAACAAAAGAGAGACACTTTGAGTGGTTCCGGCTACACCGTGCCTCATATTGAGGCGGGTTTGACTCGTACACATCAAATATGACCCATGGATCTTTTTCCTAAAGTTTTAATAAAATCCGAATGCGTTTGGTCATTTTTCTGTATGTCAGTTGTTGTTTTCACTTAAAATGATGTTCATTTTAAACAAAAGAGAGACACTTTGAGTGGTGTAGGCCACACCGCGCCTCATATTGAGGTGGGGTTGACTCAGACACATAAAAAATAACCCATGGATTGTTGTCCTAAAGTATCAACACAATCTGAATGCGTTTGTTCGGTTTTTCATATGCCAGTTGTTGTTTTCACTTAAAATCATGTCCATTTCAAATAAAAGTGAGACAATTTGAGTGGTGTAGGATACACCAGCCCTCAGATTGAGGTGGGGTTGACTTTTACAAGTCACATATAACCCATGGATCTTTTTCCTAAATTTTCAATAGAATCCTAATTCCTTTGGTCGGTTTTCTATATGTCAATTGTTGTATTCACTTAAAATGATGTCCTTTTGAAACAAAAGAGATACACTTTGAGTGGTGTCGTCTACACTGTGCCTCGGATTGAGGAGGGGTTGACTCGTACACATCACAAATGACCCATGGATCATTTTCCTAAAATATCAACACAATCTTAATTTGTTTGGTCGATTTTCCGTATGCCAATTATTTTTACTTGAAAGAGTATCCATTTTAAACAAAAGAAATACACTTTGAGTGCTACCGGCCACACTGTGTCTTGGATTAAGAAAAATTTGACTCATACACGTCACAAATGACCCATGGATCGTTTTGTTGAAGTATCAATACAATCCGAATGCATTTGATTAGTTTTTCGTATTCCAGTTGTTATTTTCACTTAAAATGTTGTCCATCTCAAATAAAAGTGAAACACTTTGAGTGGTACCAACCACACCATGCTTCAGATTGAGGTGGGGTTGACTCGTACACATCAAAAATGACTCATGGATCATTGTTCTAAAGTATCAACACAATCTAAATCCATTTGGTCGGTTTTCGTATGTCAGTTGTTGTTTTTATTTAAAATGTTGTCCATTTCAAATAAAAGTGAGACACTTTGAGTGGTACCGGCTACACCATACCTCGGATTGAGACAGGGTTTACTCGTACACGTCACAAATGACTCATGGATCGTTGTGCTAAAGTATCAACACAATTTTAATTTTTTTGTGTGGTTTTCTGTATGTCAGTTATTGTTTTCATTTAAAATGTTGTCCATTTCAAATAAAAGTGAGACACTTTGAGTGGTACCGGACACACCGTGCCTCGGTTTGACCACGGCGTGACTGTGGCATGACTGTGGCGTGACCGTGGCATGTTGGCCCGGTCTGGTGACATCTGCGGGGTAGTATCGTCTGGCCAGGAGTGAAGGGAGTAGGAAGAGGCGGGGAAACATTCCGGTCATCACCTCCCTCCCCATTAATTATGGGTGAGTAATGTATCTAAAACTCTATCTAGGTATCATACATCAAATTCTGATAGGACTGCGAACCGTAGTGGGGTGTCTTCCTGGAGTAGGGCTAAATCACGGTGTGACTGCGGCGTGACTGTGGCGTAACCGCGGCGTGTTGGCCCGGTCCAGTGACATCTGTGAGGCAGCATCTTCCATCCAGGAGCAAAGGGAGTGGGAGGAATCAGGGCAACATTCTGGTCGTTGCCTCCCTCCCCATTAACTATGGGTGGCTAATGTATTTAAAACTCTATCTAGGTATCATACATTGAATTCTGACAAGACTACGAACCGCCGTAGGGTGTCGTCCTGGAGCAGGGCCAAATCACGGCGTGATCGCGGTGTGACCGCAGCGTGACTGCGGCATGACCGCGGCATGTTGGCCCGGTCCAATGACATCTACGGGGAAACATCTTCCAGCCAGGAGCGAAGGGAGCGGGAGGAAGTGGGGAAACATTCTGGTCGTCGCCTCCCTCCCCATTAACTATGGGTGGGTAATGTATCTAAAACTCTATCTAGGTATCATACATCAAATTCCGACAAGATTGCAAACCACCGCGGGGTGTCGTCCTAGAGTAGGGCCAAATCAAGGCGTGATCGCGGCATGACCGCAGCGTGACCGCGACATGACCTCAGCGTGCTGGCCTGATCCAGCGACATCTGAGGGGCAACATCTTCCAGCCAGGAGTGAAGGGAGTGGGAGGAAGCGGGGCAACATTCCGATCGTCGCCTCCCTCCCCATTAACTATGGGTGGGTAATGTATCTAAAACTCTATCTAGGTATCATACATCGAATTATGAAAATAATGTGAACCGCCGCGGGGTGTCGTCATGGAGCAGGGCCAAATCACGGCGTGACCGCGACGTAACCGCGGCGTGTTGGCCTGGTCCAGCAACATCCGTGGGGCAGCATCTTCCGGCCAGGATTCCAAATAAATCCTATATAGTTGTCCTTCACATTATAGAAACCGATCTTATGTTATAAAAAACAGACTCTTGATTCGGTATTGTGGTATGATAAAGATATATATTTTATATTCGTTTTTTTTAAGTGGTTTTATTATAAAAACATGACTTTATTTATCAAATGAAACAATTATATTAAAGAAAAATTATTCAAGATATTCAATTAAATATAATTAATCAGAATTAAGAAAGAATCTAAATTCAATTTAAAGCATTCTTAAATTAAAGAGGCTACAAGAGGACTCTACCTCAAGGTGGAACCAAGCCATCCACTTTGGCTCTTGGAGCTTTATAACTAAAAGTTGTTGCTCCCCCACTGGGTATACGCACCTTCACACACATGCAAGGACACCTAGCCCCTATGCACACACCCGCATGGCCATGAGAATGTGCAAGGGGATCCTTACACATATGCTTATATGCATATACCAGTCTCCACTCACCTACGTATGAATTTTTATATATATACATGGGCACACCTAGCCCCATACGTGTATAATAATTTCCATGTTTGACTATACACGTAACAGGGGAACCCACATACATATACTTACTTACCTATGCACACGCAGGCGAGTCACCCTTGACTTGGTGACTCGAAACCAATGAGTAGGGATCAATGCACTACACAAAGGATATTAAGAACCTTAAAACACATAAAGGACCCTACATAACCAGTGAAAAACCAACCAACAGCATTAAAGCCTTACCTTGATTGGCAGTAGAGAACCAAATCCACCCGAACCAACACAGAACGATCCAACACCCTACCAAAAACATAATATGGAGTCAAAAACATTGAAATACCCAAAATATATGAGGTGTGAGACAAGTAGTAATCATAGAATCTTACCTCAAATCAAAGTCGGCAGACTGAAACAATCTGAACCCCTTCTGGCCTCCTTCATAGAATATAACTACTCCTTGTCCATAGAAACCAGTAAAAGACCTAAGTGGCCAATGCGATGAAGAAAATAAAATAAAAACTAAACTAAAACATACCTGTCTTCTCTGACTATACATGTCACCGCCCAACATATAAGAACCACAATGCCACATGGGTCAAATCATGTTCCTGCAAGCAAGGGGGGGAAAATCCATGTTTCAACATGATACTATCAAAAAGTACATTCCTATTAATTAACGATTAATCTTCCTATAAATGGTATATAATTAGTTTGGATCGATTTTCATCTTAGTTTGGTTTTGTTCAATACAAGTTTGTTTGGGAAATTTCCATTAGATTTAGTTTGTCTTGTTTTTGTTTATATTATCTTGGACAATTTCATTCATTTTGGTTCTATTCGATCATGGAATTGTTGTTATGAGTTTCGTATGATCCAGTAATGGTTTATTCATGGGGTGTCACATAATGATCATTGACCACAATAACCTTCCACCTACACCCCAATTATTATACTTTGTCCAACCAATGGGGTATTGACTAACCATGTGGGTAATTTCCAACATATCACACTCCACAATAATCATCCACCATTTCCTCTTTTATTTAATTCTTTATTTGATAAAGGCGAGGGGTATTGCAACTTTGTAAGAGTGTTATTGAAGATAATCTCTCTACCTATTGGTACTATGTCGCATAACCAATGAAGGGTCTTGTGGTAATGCATGATCATTATCATGTAAAACCCTTTAGTTTTTCCATGTAGTCGTTCATTGTGACACAGAGTCAAATGGTTGTGTTTAAAACATTTTTTATGATGAATGTGACATGCCAACCAGATCTTGTGTGATAAGGCAGACCTGTCTCCAGGGCTTCCATGGTGTCTTGCGAATCGCATGGGCACATCTCTAATTAATGAGCATGGCTATTCTTGATTAGGTAAAGCTACTTAGATTTTTCTGACCAGCTACATGTTATCCATCTTTATGAACCAGTATGGGTTTCCTAGTATATCATATACCACCAGTTTAATATTCTAATAGAACTGATTATCCATTGGTTCCTTAGAACTAACTCATTCCATTTGTCCCACAACGAAGTTGGAATTAGTCTCTGGGATGTCTATTGAATAGGCAGGATACCCCCCCCCTTGGGGAAATGTGAGACAAATTTCTTCCTGTCATGGATGTCTGGGATAACCCCTCATAGACTCTAGTTTTGGTGAGGGATATGCTCAATATCATGAAAGAAAAGTTAAGAAATGATATTTCTATACAATCGCTCATCTCTTTTAAAGATTGGATCAATATTTTACTCTATCGTAGTAGAGCTTGGCCAATCGCTATATTCCCTCACTAGTTCCCTTACCAGAAGGTCCATAATAGTGTCAATTCATATTCAGAAATCATAGAAGTAGGAGAATACACCACATGGGATTATTGGGTGAGGTTGTAAATATATATAATCCTTAGGATTGATGGTTTCATGGAAATATTTTTGAATGGGTGGTTTTTTCCAGTAGGGGATGTGCGTTCAGGAATCCAAGTTGGCACTTTGGTAATGGCAGCTTGAGTGGTAGAGATTTGACCTCTTAATATAGTCGTATTGACCCTTATAGGCCTCTGGCATCTCTTGATCCATATTCAATAAAAAATATCACTTATATACTCAGTGGTCCTTTATAGTTTTTATTTGGATAGATAGGGGATGACCTCCATTGATACAGTTATCACAACACCACCGTAATCCCTGGTGCCTTGTTTCACCCCAGGCTACTATACATCTCTTGATTTGAGTACACACCATTAGGCCCTGATGAGGTTGTTGATATGGTGAGATGATCTGACCGTTTCTATTTCACACATTATCTTTCACTGACTGGGCCAATTATTGAAAATGGAGATGACTCTTTTATTGAAAGGGCATGCAAGTTATCACTTCAAGATGGGGTTCTAATCAATTCAGTTTCATTACATTTGGTTCATATCAGTTTGTTTTAGTTCAATTTAGTTCATGTCGGTTGTGGTTATATAGGTTTTAATTCATTATATTTGGTCTAATTTGATACATCATTTATGGGTTTGTATGGTGCCACTTTATTTAGTTCAAATCATTTTGGGTTTACTCTTAATAATCTTATTTGGTTTGGTTTCTTGTGGTTCATCTTGGTTTGTTATGTTTGATGTCATCCTAATTGAGGCAAGTCACTGATTATGTATTATTCGTTTTGATACAACATGATATGATTTGTTTTAGATCTGTTTAGTTTTAATTTATTTGTTCGGTATACGCTAATTTAATTTATTGTAGATTCATTTAGGAATATTCAATTTTACTCTTTATAGGTTAATACCATTGCTGTCAAAGGCGCGCGCCTCAGCGCGCCTTGGCGTGAGGCGCGGCGAGGCGCACCTAGTGCGCCTTGCCCTCGGTGAGGCGGGGCGACCTCACTGAGGTGTGCTAAAGGCGCGCGCCTTGCACGCCATCCCAAGAGGCACTAAATCAAAAGGCACAGTAAAGGCGCACATGGCTGCCGAAATCGAGGGGGCAAAGTAGGGAAATTGCAGGATGAGAAATTCCTCGAGACTACAAACATAAACCATACATAAGAAATAATAAAGTTGCAGAAATCGAGGGGAACAGAGTAAAGAAAACTTCAGAATAGGGCGACAAGAATCGAGGGTGAGTCGCGATCGGATTGAAATCAAGGGGCGATGGAAATCGAGGGCGAGTCGTGATCAGGGTGTAGTGAAGTAGGGAGGCGATCACAGAAATCATAGAAATCGTGGCTATAGGAAATCAGGGGTGCAATGCAAGTGATTGTGAGGTGCAGTGCAGTGCAGGCAATCGCGGGGTGCAATGCGGCTATAAGAAATCATAGGACATTTTATCAAAAGTGAGCTAGTATAGTGTTAAATATAACATAACATTTAATTTGTATTATTTTAATTGGATTTAATCTTTTTTTAATTTAAAATATTCTTGAAAATTGTATTTATTTATTTATCTGCGAATGCGCCTTATTTTCACCTCGCGCTGCGCCTCGCGCCACATCCCCAAGCAGCCTTTGCGCCTTATTGTGTCGTGCGCCTTTAACAACACTGGTTAATACAATTCAGATTATTTTGATTTTTCATACTTATATTATGTCTTATTTCATTCAATTAATTTTTAATGAGTTCATGTTGGTTTCATTTAAATTGGTTTGTTTCATCCTCGAGAATGTGTGGCATTGAATCAGTTATTGAGAATCTAGAATGGGTCACCCATACATTATAAATCTATGAAACATCAAATAAACATAAGTAAAAAAGATAAATAACCCAAATGAGATTAATATAATTAACATCAATTCAAAATTAAAAAATGAATCATAAAAATAAGATTCAATGAAAGTAGAATCAAACATACACTAGGTCGTGTTAGACAAATATAATAGCACATACTAAAACAGAATAAAAAAATCAATTATACCCATATATCCATTGTACAATATCATGTTTCTCAGCATATATCCACTCACCCATCAATAAAAAAACATGAGATGATTATACCAAAGGATGAATCTTGAACATATAACATGATATGAGCTACAAACACACACAAATAGATATACAGTATGTAAAGTAGTCTTATTCATGCAATTCATACCTAATATAGAGTTTTTATAGACACATAAATCACTACAAGCACCAAATAAAATTGGGCCAAACAAATAGAGAAGAATAAACCAACCTCAAATGGTGGAAGATGAACCAAGACTATCCAAACCACTTTTCCTTCGGCATCGGATGCCAAAACATGCCCCAAGCAACCTGAGAGAGCCATGATACCCCATAGAAACAAGGATCAAAGTTAGAATTAGGAAACCTCAAAACCCCTAGGGTTCAACCGAATGAAATCAGGAAACCAGAGAGATGAAAACTCTAAGAAATTGAATAATTAAAGAAGATGAATTCTTACCTGGAAGTACCGATCAAGAACCCTCAAGAAATTTGGGAGAAATGGTGGAGGAGAGGGAGCCGAGAGAGGGGGAGGTTGCGCGGGGTGTTCGGCCATGGGGGGTCTCGTGTGTGACTGGAGAGGGGGATGAGGGACGTCGTCGGAGGGGAGAACATCGCCGGAGGATAGGGAGCCAGGAGCCGAGAGGGGAGGGGGACATCATCGTCGGAGAGGGAGCTGAGAGGGGAGGTTTGAATGTTGTCGGAGGAGAGGGAGACGAGAGTGGTTGGGTGTCGGGAGGAGGAGGCAGAGGTCAGGAGGTCGAGGTCAGGAAGGGGAGGAGAGGTCCGGGAGGCTGAGGTAGGGGAGGGTTCACGCGGGGGTGAAAAATCGAAAGGGATCCCGATAAAAATCAGAAATCGGTAATGTAGACCAACGGTTTTAGCAAAACCATAGGAATAAACCACAATTTCCCAACGGTTCTTATAAACCGTGGGCATGAATGCATTGGTATAAACCCATTTTCCACTAGTGACTAGACGGTACCCGAAGGTGGACCTTACGACGTGTCAGTACATGGAGGAGACGGACGGACGTGGAGTGCTGAGGAGGTGATATGTACCTACCCTTCAGGTAAGAACCTAGGAGGATGACCCAATGGCTATTTTTCCTATTTCCTCAGTTGTACTTGTACTTTTAGTTTCTTGTACTTTCCAGTTGGACTTGTATTTTGGCCCCTTTTTTACTTATTGTACTCACTTGTTGGTTATTCAGTTTACTTGTGATCATATCTGCTGTGTGTGTTTACAGGTTATAAAGGCAGTTTCT
The DNA here is from genome assembly GCA_963277665.1 of Viscum album. Classification (NCBI taxonomy): domain Eukaryota; kingdom Viridiplantae; phylum Streptophyta; class Magnoliopsida; order Santalales; family Viscaceae; genus Viscum; species Viscum album. Next base: position 912,853,021 of record OY728141.1, read on the forward strand.
TCCTAATTTTAGGGAATTATGCCTTTGGTGATAGTTGCCAACCCCTGGCCTATGGAAGGCAGGCTTGAGGTAGTCACAGCATGGGCCCTGGGGGACGGGTCATGATAGCGCATCAGCTATTGCGTTGCCTTTTCCAAGCGTATAGGCAATCTCGAAATCGAATGACTGGTGATATTTGACCCATATTCACTATCTCATATTCAATTCATGTTGTGTAAAGATATATTTGAGTCTCTTGTGGTCCGTATACACCACAAAGTGCTTTCCCAATAGATAATGTCTCCAGCAACGTAAGGCATGGACAAATACTTCTAGCTAAAGGTCATGCATTGGGTAGTTTCTCTCATGAGGCCTCAACTATTGAGATCCATAAGAAATGACTTTGTCCTCCTACATCAACACTACTTTTAGGATGATTACTAATGCATCACATAACATAGTATAACCTCTTCCTATCTTTGGAAGAATCAGAATAGGCACAGAGATAAGCCTCCCTTTCAGCTTTTAAAAGGATTTCTTCCACTCTTCTGACCACATAAACTTAACACCCTTCTTTGTAAGACTAATAAGTGGTGAAAAAAGGAGTGATAAATCCTATATAAAATGTATTTAATATCCAACTATCCCTAAGAAACTCCGTAAATCAAACACGTTCTTGGGCTGAGCATAGGAAACCATAACACTCACCTTCTCTGGGTCAAAAGAGACTCCTGATTCTGAGATAATATGACCTAAGAAGTGAAATTTTTTGATCCAGAAGTGGCAGTTAGTAATCTTGGAATAAATATGATGCTCTCTCAGCGTACTCAGAATGAACTCAAAGTGGTTATCATGGTCACTATGAGTGTGAGAATACACCAAGATTACATCCACAAATACTACGACAAAGGAATACAGATATGGGTGGAACACCCTATTCCTGAAATCCATTAAAACAGAAGGCACATTCATAATACCAAATGACATTATAAGGTACTCATACATACCATACCTACTATGGAAAGTTGTATGAGGTATTTTTATTGTATTGAATCACACTTAATGATAGCCTGATATCAAGTCGATCTTAGAGAATACCCTAGCTCCTTGGAGCTGGTCAAAGAGATCATCTATTTGAGACAGTGGATATCGATTCTTAACCATAAGTTGGTTCAACTATCTGTAATACACACATAGATGAAGGGTCTCATCTGCCTTCTTAGATAGAAGCACGAGAGAACCCCAAGAGGAAGTATTGGGTCATATAAAACCTTTGAACTCTAAATCCTCTAACTGTATTTTGATCTCTTGGATCTCAGTAGGTGTCATCCTATATAGAGAAGGAACACTGGGCTGCTCCTAGAATGAGCTTAATAATAAAATCTACCTATCTATCAGGAGGTAAGCCTGAAAATCATCAAGAAATACATCTCTGAAACAATCTACTACTAGAGGGAATTCATCCTGAAGAAAACCCTAGTCCTCCATGAAGATATTATCACTCTAGGTAGTCACTAATCCTAGACCATGATGCTCCAATCTATCTCTACTATCTTAGAAATCTCACTCACCCTTATATAGATAACTTTTTCCTTATGGTGATGTAAATGATACCCTGCAATGATAGTAGTCTACAAATGCATGATAGAAACCAAACAGTCCATCCTGAGAATGACATCGAAGTTCGTTATCTCAAGAATAAAGAGGTCCTATAGGAAAGGGTAACTTCCTACCTCAAGGGGACGGTCCCTACATTGGTGTATGCCCTATGATCGTACTCCCAACAATGTATCCAGGGTCATTACACCACAGTAATATTATATTCCCATCACAAGGCTTTTCATTATAGATAAAGAGATAAAAGAGTGTAAAGCACCTGTATCAAATAAAGTAGATACTATAATATAGACTACTAGAATAGTACCTCGTACTATAGATGATCCTACAATTTGATCCTAGAGTATCGAATTTAGTGCATGCAACTGACCCGATCCATGACCATGTGAAACAGTTGGACTACCATGATCATAAATACTCTGTTGGTGCTACTGGTGATTAGGATTCTAGCTACCATGGCCATGACTTCCTCCTCAATCAGTATTGTTAGTGCCACTCTAACTCCCTAGCTGACGCGATGTAAAATAACCTACCTCTGAAGGTGGAGTTGGTGTGGAAACTCTTCCACTAGAAGCTGATGGAAATGTCTAATCTAATCACTAAATATTCCTCATACAGCCACAAGTCCGACACTCTAGAGGGTATCTATCACACTGAAGCTTCAGGTGCCCCTATCATCCGTACTGATGACATACTATGGATTTACCAACACAGGTACTCTGGTTGCCAATTCCCTGATGAGAAACCTTGAGGGATCACTTTCTACTACCAAAGAAACTACTAGCCCACCTCAACACTATTCCTCTATGCCTAGTATTATTGTCATACCTCAAGTTATGCTCAGTGATAAGATCCTGATTAACTATCTCATAGATGGTAGGTAGGCAAAAGAAATTCACCTGAGTGTGGATGGCATGCATGAGCTCTTCCTTGAAGTGTATAGCACACAAACGCTCATCACCAACTAGAAGTGATGAAAAACACTACAACTCAATGAAACATGCTGAATATTTCATAACTGACATAAAACCCTAATCGAGATGCATGAACTCTCTGGATCTATCATCCCTCATCATCTGAGGAAAGAACTGATCATATAAGGAAATTTGAAAATCATCTCATACCATGCCCTGATGGAGACCAACCTGGGTAACTACATCCCACCAACGCTTGGTCAAATCACGCAACATGTAAGCAGCAAGCTTGACCCTCCACTATGGAGGCATCTCCAAATGCTCAAAGATAGACAAGGTGGCCTCCAGCTAAGACTCAACAACATGTGGACCACCATCCCTTGAGAAGTTAGGAGGATGTTGTTGTTGGAACTCATGTATCATATCATCCATCGTATGTGCAGGATGAGGAGCACCTTGTATGGACTACATCAAACATAGGAAACCATCATGAACCTGAGGATCAGTAACCAGATCAGGTACAACAGGAATTGCCTCAAGTGGCACACCTGGCACTAAGACTAGAAGCTTAGGACCCACCACGTCTGGTTCATGGTTTCACTACCCTCCTGGTGCACGACACAAGGACATCATGGCACATGCCTCAAAACAAGATAAAAGCGGATAGATAGCAATACTAGCATAAGATGAATGTAAGAAAGGATCACTACCCATGGCATAATACCCCAGCTACCCACTTAGAAAGCAAGGTATTGGTAAGTGCTCAAGTGTAAGTTTTAGGGGTTCCAGTAGATGATGGGTCAGTAGTACCTTGCCTCATCATTTACTGGAAACCATTTCATTTTAATATGTCAAGTTTAATTTTTATAATTTTCATTTTTCATATTTTCATACATCAAGGTTTATCTAAAATGGATCACCATTCCTAGTGAATCAGGTCCCATACTCCTTATCACTGAAAACGACACCCATTTGATTTTAATTTAATTGCTCAACTTGATAAATTACCAATTCCAACCCACGAGGTCCCATAACACCTCAAGAATTGAAACTAGAAATCACTCAATCATAGCCAAGAGCAGCACAAGTATATATATACAAACAAGGATCACTCAACAATCATGAGAGTATCAAGCAATTCAGAGAGTGAAATTCACCTATATTGAATGACAATATGCATGACATGTGAATTTTAGGTGCCTATGATGATGCATGTAACAATGTCCCTTTCCCTCATATCATCAGGACAAGGATGAAATAAAATTCTCAATCAAGATAAATAATAACAACCATAATACAATGTGGGTGTAACCCAATGATGAAATGATATCAACTATAATAGGCAAAACATAACAATAATTATAATTCAAGAAACTCATAATTTACCCCGAACATGGGTTTGTGACACCTAAGCACGACTTATGACCAAGTCTCAAGCATTCCTAATCTTCAATCTATTTTCTCTAAATAGTAAATTAATAAAGAAAAGTCTATGATACCACTTTGTGATGTCCCGGACCTGGATGCCACTGAAGGTTCCCCGAGCCCGGTTGGCCATATGGCCTCAAGCGCATCTCCCCGAATGTTAGAGGTTACCGACTAGCAGTGAGGGCCTAGGGTGTGTCTATGGAGAGACTATTTTCTCATTACCAGAGTGTAGCACAATAGATGAATAAGATATAATAGGAGGTAAATAGCGAAAGTAATGTAATAATAAATAGGATGCATAACAAAAGCATAAATAAATAAGAATACAATTGATGCAACTAATATAAATATACAAAAGCTAATGATATATGTCATATATCTATAAAGTTTTAAAACATGGATACAAAGCATCATACAATACATGCTATAAAAAATTAGAAAAAGGGAATCTAAAAACTATCCCAAGCATCCTGAGCTCCAGCTTGGTCATATGCTACCAGGTCCATCCTAAGCAATCAAGCAATCAAGTGTCTAAAGCGACACACTTCCCTTTACCAACACCTACATATATATAGTTTTCATGTGTTTCAATGGTGACCCAGATAGGGTGTGATATAAATATCAATAGGCCACCAATAACTATGTCTATAATATCTTGTTCATGTAATATAAACTGAAATTGTATGCAAGCATGCATATATAAAAGTAAAACAGTACAATAATGTAAATACCCAAGTACCTACTTCAGCCTTGGATAGTGTCTGAACATGCAACTAGTTCATTTATTAATTAAATTCTTGTTTATATACTTAATTCATGTGAAGCACAGCCAGCACTGACATCACCTCATGATAGTAATGGTAGGGGTTCCAATATATAACAAGGAAACCATGATGATTAGATTATTTAAGAGGTTCCAAGGTAATAACCAAGGCAAACAAGACCTCAAGGGTCGCCAACTCAGTAGTAACTGCAGCCTAGAGAAGGGGTAAGAGTGTAATAAAAGGATCATTATCCAATTCATTCCATAATAGTGATGATCTAACTGAGTCCAAGGAATGCATCCAAGGTAAAATGGGATAAGCAATGGTTAGGACTAAGGATGTAACCAAGGCACCACATGTCCATAGAAGCCATGATGGATCCAAGGAGTGTATTAAAGGCATCATATATAGTAAAGGAGGTATCCTATGGTTTCATAATAGGCATCCACTAATAGATGAGGATCGGGTTCCAAGGTGGGTCTCAACCAAGACAACCGACGTCCTTGAATCAGAATGAAATCCACGAGTTCTCAAGGAATTCCCTCAGGAATCCAAAATCTAACTCGAGGTTGAACACTCTTATAACAATGTCAAGGTCCATATAAAATTAGGCACCTTATAGTTAATTTATTTTTTTATTTAATCCATGTAATGGTCATGCCATTTAAAGAGTTCATTTAGTTTAAGCCTTTCCTTACATTAGTGTGACAAGTCCAAGGGGAAAGCAACCATTTAATTCATTTCATATAAGTCATAATAATTTCATTAGGTTCATTCTACTACCTTCCATCATAAGTGGAAAGTGGTGCTACAAACATGCAACCAATATTTCATTTACATTTAATAAGGCCAAGTCATATACTTAGTATAATTTCCAATTAAATTTAAGATTGGTTAATCAATTTGAAGCACTTACCTTAGGCAAATTAATTAGAAAGAAACATGGTCTATTCCATTCATCAATTCACAATTCAATATTCATTTAATGATGGAGTCTTACCATTAGCAGGGTCAATCCAAGGAACACCTGAACGGTGGTGCAAACACGCACATCAAACACTAAAATCCCAATATGAAAATCACCCAACATGGGGTAGTCGACATTGTAGTTGTAACCACCAATGATAGATAACATTAATAGCATGAGTCTTATAATACTATTCTAATGACTATAATCACAACACTTTAATTAAACAGGTGATGTCCGATGAAATCGGCGCGACCACATAACAATTTATAAAACGATGAATCTTGAGGAGTGAGTTATAAACCAACTACCCCATACTCATACGAATCTCCTCATCTAGTATCAACCTCTAGTTTGGCCTGGATTGGAAGATATTTGAAGAATAGGCCAACAACCTAAAAATGGGGCATATGAGCATGCATCTAAATAGCATTGTTGATAGGAATAAGAATAAAGAAAGATTAAAACGAAATTAAGATCTTACCGGCATAGATCCAACGAGATGAACAATGAATAAATCGAACTTCGAACGGATGCTCAGTATCAAATCCTAGATTAGGCCTTCAAAGAGCTCAAAAGAGAAGAAATTGGATGGTTTTCTGCTATAAATGAAATAAGGTAAGAGGGATTGATTTAAAACTTAATTTAAGGGAAAAACCATAAAATCGCCCAAAAATTGGCATTGCATGGTTTTTCCACACGGTTTTCTAAATAGTGTGCCAACCATGCATGGTCTGCTATAGAAAGGGGTTGCACGCATAGTTAGGTCGTGTGGTTAGGGAAACCATGTTCCAACCATGTGAATCACTTCTATAATTTTGTCTGCAATTTTTTCATAGTCGTGTGGCCCTTGACACATGGTTAGGGAAAACTATGATCCCCATGTCATCCCATTGTCCAGCCTCACATGATTAAAACTAACTATGTGTCATGCCCCACATGGTTTCCTTTAACCGTGCAGCTAGCATATTTTCTCCACCGGTCGGGGTTCCAAGATTCGAACAAGCTCTTGATACCCACAAAACCTTCGATAATTAATGAGGCATCCATATTAGGTCCATAAAATATAATTAAACCAAAATTTAAAGGATCTATACCTGAGTGAGAAATTGAGTTCTTACATGTCGCCTAGACTGGGGCAACACCGTATCAGGAAACATGGAAAGCTATCACCCAGGTTTCTCAGGTTGTTTGAGATAGTGGCAAGGGTTGGTCTAGTGGCGTACCATTTATCCCTTCCACAATGCTAGAATTTCATGCATGATGTATTCCACATGTCGTAGCTTCATAGATATCATCCAGACCCTTCACATGTGATAGATATATTAGATGTCGAGCTCCGTGATGATGCATCCTTTGAGGAGAATCTGATACAAGTTGTGGATCATAGTGAGAGATATCTCTAGGGTAGAACTATACTATTGGTTCGAGTGCAGTGGCAACATGGGAGAGTTCAAGAGGAGACCTGAAAGAGGGAGTTTGATATGCAAACACAGTGGATGGAATTTTTTGATGAGATCTCATAGTGAAGCTTGGAGCAGCTCAGGGATGAGTTGTTATATGGTGGGGAGGTTGTAAGATCTCATCTATTTCCAGGTATGTCTCTCTCTAATTTTTTCGTTAACTTTTATTTCAGTTGAGTTTTGCATCATCTTTAAACCTTAGTGGTTGTTTTCCATTGTGGATGTCTGTTTTTGAATAAATGCAGTCTTAGGTTGTGAGGAAACTTGAGAAAACCGAAGAAGATCCACATAGAGAGTCTTTATTGGGGAAAATGACTTAAAGTTTAGGTATGTATGTTTATTTGAATTAATAGAGTCTAGGTATAAATGGGTTAAGTCTTATCATGGTTTCTTTGTAATTTAAGAAGCTTTAAATGGAGTTTGGGTTGTTTATAAGGAAAGTGGGCTGAAAAACCATATGCAGAACATGTATACACCATGTAAATGGATTACACATCATATAATGTTCAGTTTTTTTTATAATATTCAGCCAAGGTGATGGGTTTTTTAGTGTATCACATTAAAAATATTTACACGATGTGTAAGTACACTACATGTCGTGCAATTCCCCGACTTTCTATTTTAAAGTATGTTGTGCAGCTGATTTTTCCATTCACCTATAAGCATCTATTCTCCTCTCAACCTAGGGCATCCCTCCAGGAAATTTTGGAGTGTCAACCTCCCTTTTAGACATCCTAATAATGCATTTGATCCCTGGTAAGTGGTTTTGGTTAGGTTTTCCCTTCTCTCCCTTGTTTCTCCAATTGTTGTGGTGTAATCTCTTGACCATGTGCATTGTTGGTTTTGATATTGATCAATTTTGATCTGGGATACTTCTTTTGATCATCTACACCTTCTTCCTCATTGGAATTTATCATTGGAAGTGTTGCATTCTTCACCTGTTAAGGCAGGGGGTCTAAATCTTAACCCTATGGTTTGATAATTTCCTAGCATATGCAATATTATGATTATGCCAACATAATGTGCATATGAATTAATTAAATAATGAATGGTATTATTCATTGGAGTTTGATGGATTCAATTAGCTATTTACCTGGCTTATGGCTACCTTTTGGGTGAGAGAACCTTGAATATAATTGAATTGGCTAATGGCTTAAAGTGTGTTTATCATGACATGATACCTTAGGTGATTTTTTGATATAGAATCCCTAATTTATGGCTTATTGCTTAGTGGTTTGATTATTAATAAATTGTGATATAAATGAAAAGGTAATTGAAAGACAAATGGTAATTCTCATAATTAACCATTGAGGCTTATGATGTGATATTGTGATATCCATGTTGTTTGCACATGTCTTGTGACCCTTGATAAAATGATTATTTATCGGGCATGACCCTAACATGTAACACATTGACCCAAACCATCGGGTCTGAGCTGGAAGGTTACATGATCTCATGCATGTCTCCTCATACGCAAGAATTTTCTGACTAGCAACGAGGGTCTCAAACTAGGAAGTTTCCCAGGGTGTGTGTGGGTGGGGACAAAACATACTGAAAGAATGTGTGTTGGATTATGGAGATAGTCATTAGTCTGATAAGTGACCCCAGTGAGTAATAGACCACGGTGTGTTGGTAAGGAAACCAATGCATCATAGGAGACCCATGGGGTTAGATAACTAGGTTCATGGTTCAAGGAAGGCTAGGTCATGACAAATGGTATCAGAGACAATACCTAATCAGAAGTGCAGAGGCACTGCCTAGGTTTGAGGCTTAGGATCCACAATGAGGGCATTGTGCTTTAAATGGGTGAAGAGTGTAACACCCTTGGAAAGGTAAGACTTAAAAAGGCTAAATGTTACTACCCATGTTAATAAGGTCCACCTTTCTTTTCAGGAGCCTACCTAATTAGAACACCACAGTTAAGCGTGCTTGACCTGAAGTAGTGATCAGGATGGGTGACCTTTTGAGAAGTTTTCTAGTGTGTGTGTGAGTGAGGACAAAACATACTAAAAGAACATGTGCTTTCCTGTGGGAAAATCATTAGTCTGATAAGCATGTGGTGTGTTGGGAAGGCAACCTAGGTATTGTAGGAGACCCATGGGGTCAGATGACTAGGTTCATGGCCCGGGGAAGGTCGGGTCATGACATGGAACATGCACATTTATATATTGTAATGCTTATATTGAGTAGGATCGACCTAGTCCCATGTTGTAATACTTATAGGGTTTTAACCCTGATGTTGTAATGCTTACAGGGCTTTGACCCAGATTTTTGTGATTATGCCATGTTTATAGTTGTGGTTGTCATGGTTGTAAGACATGCTTAGAGTTATTATAGCACAATGTTGAAGTGGGTTATTTTACCATGGTTATATAGTTGTTGTTGTCATGGTTGTGATACATGCTCAGAGATATTCCATTATATAGTCGAAGCAGGTTGTTGTATTTTATTAATTGTTAAATTAATTAATACACTCATTTATCACTTTATTGCATACACTTCTTATCAGATTGGTTTGTTTAGATATGGTGTTGTTGGCCTACTAATTTATATTCATGCTATATTTGGGTTATTGTTTAGTACCTGAGCAGATTACATGGATGCAGGTTTGGACAAGGGTAAAGGACCTTGTTGTTGATTGGTTGGTTGCTGGATGGGCTGGAGTTTAGAGGTCGGAATGACATGGGGTTCGGGACTAGGAACTTTTGAGTCTTTATTTGATCCTACTAGTCTTTTTCTTATTTTACTTCTAGCATGACATTTAGTTACATTCCAAAACATCATTACATTATTCCTTTATTATTTATTAGATTATTCAGTTGGCTTTTATTGTTGGTTTCTTCTATGTCTATTATCTGATTGCTTTTGTTTATATGACTTATTTTTAATGTTATAACACTTCATACCAGGGGGTATAGTCTCCCTACTATACATTTCACACTCTCACTGCTAGTCGGCAACCTCTGGCATATAGGGATGCATGCTTGAGGTCTCGTAACCAACCTTTTTTGGCCATGTGAGAGAGTGTCAGATCAGGGGATGTTACACACACGGTTTTCCCTGGTGAGTTGCATAGTTTCTTTTACCGTACTCATACCGTGCAAAAACCCCACTATTAAAATACATAGCCATACCTCACAGTTTCTGCACTGTTAGTACTAATCATGCACCAATCATGTGCATGATCTGTCACCTTAAAAAATCTCCATCTTCGACCCTCATTCCCCCAAAACCTCTGGAACGACTTTAAAGACAAACCAAGCTTAAATTAAAGGGTACCTAAGATCCAGTGGGTGCTACAGTAATGTCTTGGTTACCTTTACGCATCTCATTTGTGCAATGATAAGGTGTTGGTTACCTTTACGTAGCCTAACTATGTGAGGACAAACCATTTTAAGAAATTGAATTTCCAGAAAGAAGTAACAACTCTGTTTTTCGATTCTCTTCTTCATTTCATCACAAGTTTTGTAAAAATAAGTCATGAACCTACTCTAATACCACTGAAGGGTTTCAAAGGAGTCTAATAACAATTATGAGAAGTAGTGGAGCAATTAAAACCCAAGTTTGAGGATCTCCATCCAAGAAATATGAAACTGCGTGTAAAAACCAAAAATGAAGAAACACTGTAAAACGCATGTACCGACCACTAAGGAGCCATTGCAACCTTTGATCTTCGTCTGATAAGTTTGATAAAGATCACTGAAGTGATGAACATAAGCATCTCACCTCTGTAGGTATCCATAGGCTAAACTGATTCATCTAAGGTTTGAATGAGATTCACATTTTCTCCACAGTATGTCAGTACCTCATGTGCAAAGGAGAAAGATGAAAGAGAGTTTCGAGATCCAATAAGATTTGGTCACACTACTGGAAAAATGACTTATACCCACGGTTTTGGGAACCGTGGGCTGGAACGGCGTCGGGATAGGGGTCTTGACCTATACCCACGGTTTTGTAGAACCGTGGGTATAGGTGTTTCATACACCAATACGCTAGTGTACAGCGTGGAAGCAACTTACCCCATGGTTTTCAAATCGTGGGAAATTTAAAATTTTTAAAAACGAGGCAGCAGGTTTCGAACCCGCGCCACCCGCAGTGAATCTCAGCCCAGCCACACAGCGGCCGAGCTGACTAATTTACATTTATATAAGGATAATTTTATTATAATATATTAATAACAATGATGTTATATAAAAAAACGCAACAAGCAGGTTTTGAACCCGCGCCACATCCAAGGCCTCAGCGCCGCACCAACCGAGCTGGGATATTTATCTATTTTATAAAAAGACTATCTGCATATATATATATATATATTAATACTCTATATCGAAATTCAAATAATGCTTCCGCTGGGTTTTGAAACCGAGACTTCTGCTGAGTAGGGCGGCCGAGCCCCCACAAACAGACCGACCGACCTGGAATTTTTATCTGGTATATGTTCATATATCAGCATATATATATTAGTATGTGAAAAAATGTCTACCCGCCAAATTTTTCGTGTCCCGCCTAAGTTTTATTCCCCGCCATAATGCGGGAAAGCTATACCCACGGTTCTGGAGAACCGTGGGTATAAGTCTTCAAAAAAAAATCGTAATACCTACGGTTTTCAAAAACCGTCGGTATAAGTCTTCGGGAAATACCCTATACCCACGGTATTACGGTTTTCAAAAACCGTCGGTATAAGTCTTCGGGAAATACCCTATACCCACGGTTTTGTCCAAATCCATGGGTATAGGTCTTAAAATAAAACTATACCCACGGTTTTTGGCACAACCGTGGGTATAGGTTCTCCTATTAGCCATATACCCACGGTTTTGGAAAATCGTGGGTATAGACCTATTTTCCAGTAGTGTCAAGATAACATGGAAAATCCACACCCACTTCCATCGCATGACAATAGATTGTATAGGTAATAAAATATGATCTCTAATTATCCTCTTATTTATTCACATGTTAAAACACGTGAATAAACGTTATGGCTGGTTCATGCATCATATGCATTTACTCCATTCACATTACAACTCTTGTAACAGATTAATGAATGATAACTTATGTGGAAAATGGTTGGGTGTTCAACACACACAAAATAATATACCCAATGCATGCAAATCACAATTTTCATGCAAGCTGATATACAACTCATAAATATATCATATACAAATATGGCTTCACGACTTATCTTCTTCACCCCACCGCCTTCATTTCAATAGGGTTTTATCTTCATTTCTTGGCATGCCCTATTTGCTTCTTCCCTCGTTTCACTGTTGTGTTTCGTCTTTGTCTCTAGCTTGGTTTGCACACTTCAACCTTAGATTTGAACTCTATCTTTGGTCTTCTTCTCTTGGTTCTTCTTATGGAAATTGCATCTTCTCCCTTTGTTGCAGTGTGTCTTTATGGCAGCTCATTGGCGTTGGATCATCATTGTTGTTCATGTTGAAACCTAGGTTGATATTTGTTATAAATGAAGTCTGGTTTGTGTTTGTTGTTAATCCACGCTTGGATGATCAGGGAGTTCACAACGAGAGTGATCTTACGATACAAATTGACAACAGTATTTGGGCTCAAAATCCGAAGGAAGGGCTAGCATCGCGAAGTGTTGTCTTTTGGAAACAGCTATTCCTAAATATGGTAAAGACATGGGTTTTGCGAAGACTGGGTTGTGGTTCGCGAAGATGTGAAGCATCACGAATGAAGACGGTGTTCTCCGCGATTACGAGAATTGGAGCATCGTGAGTGCGCGCTGCTTTGACGAAGATCTTCGCGACAACAACAAATCTCAAGGGAGCTTTGCGAACGGAGGAGCGCCGCAAGATGTGTTTGAAAGATCCGAAAAATGCGCTAGAGGTAGTGGAGCATTGCGAACGACCGAGCCTGTAAATATAAGGTCACCCCCACTTCATTCAACATGAAGTTATTCAAGAAAAATCCGGAATCGTTATGATTTCGCGAAGCTAGGGGAGCTCCGTGAATCTGACTTTCTATGCGAGCTTGAGCATCACAAAAAGACTGCTTAAATCTTGACTGATGTCAGTGCTTCTAAGTAATGGGTGCTTCACGACGATGGGGTATTCCGCGATGGCTAAGTGAGCTTCCCGAAGGTAGTTTGTTTCGTGAAGACAATTAACTTCGCGAAGGTAGTTTGTTTCGCAAAGACAATTAACTTTGCGAAGGTTGTGAGCTTCGCGAAGGAGCTCCGCGAACAATAGTTTTGAATATCAGGTTTCAGTGAACAGTACTTTCAGAGTGCATCAACTCAGGTCTATGGTGCAAACAGAGTCTCGTGCTAAATAGGGATAGAGACTTTAATGTCAATTCATTGAAACGACCTTCAAGTCGATAAACTGAGTTAGACTTCTCTCAAAGCAGTGAGTTAAGGGGAGTCCACAGAAGTGTGCTGAGGGGCGCAGTGTGTTATCCCTAGAATCTTGTAAATGACAGTGTGTCCGACACAAAGTGACTGTGTCCGAACTTATATATTCCACAACTAGTGAAATTTAGTGGATTTAGGTACGATCATCACATTGTCAGCGTATGGTCATTGGATTAACACAGAGTGGTGAATCAAGTAAAATTGTTATGTTATCTCTCTGCATGCGATTGCTTGTTTCCTGCACATTCCTACCAGACAAGTTTTATAGGTTCCTACCAACATGTAAGCAAGATCCGTCACTTTAGAATAAAAAATCGACGTCTTGATTCATCCCTCCCCTTTCAGGATGTTTCGAGGTCATTCAGTTCCCAAGTTGATGAGGCTTTGGCTGCATCAGTGAGCCGTTCTCATAGGCAATCCGCCTAGTTGCCTATTGTTCTCTCACTAGTGCTTTGCATAAGCTCCATGTCGTGCCTTGATTTCTAGGTGTTTCAACTTGACATTGCTTGATGATTCTGATGACAATTTGAGGGTTTTTTTTATGGACTTTTGTGAAAGATCGTCCTCTCTTTTGATAATAATGCCCCTTTAGAGTTTGGGGCAAAAAGATTGTTTCTTGGACGATGTTGATGATTTTAGACTTTATTTTGTGTTATTATGTTTGCTTCAAATATTTTTTTTCCGATGACCATGTTGTCACATTGTTTTTGTGTTCGATCATTTTGATTTTGATTGTCTTTCACTATCTTGTTTGATAGATATGTTTATGCACCCTTGCAACAAACGTATATATGATTAAAAAAAGAAAGAAAAAAACGAGCAATACACTGGTTGAGGTTGGGGTATTTATTTTTAGGTTCGATTGGATTCCAGTTTGTTAACCTGACCGAAGTCGAGTACCTCCGTTTTCACGGGCACTCAAATCACGATAAAAAATTTCATTGGATAGTAATTGATATTTTTGAGTCCCAAAATTGATTTTTTTTATAATTTTAATATTATATTTTTAACTAATAGTATTCTCATTATAAAATCAGGCCCCGACTCAGTTTGGGATGGGCGTCCGTCTCAAATTTAATTAGAAGGATTCTAATCGGAAACCCTCATCAAGAAGGAATGGCTCACGTGCTCAGCAACTGCCCCAAAGCGGCGGCGGCGGGAATCAGCACCCGTAGCGACGAGGTATATGTGACGGCGGTGCCTCTAAGGGCCGCCGGAGGCCCACCCCAGTTCCTAATGTCCGCTGCGTATTCCGTTGGTCTGCGGGACCTGCAGCACTTCATGGTTATCGTCAAACCCCCTCCCACCATTCTTCGTACCCAGGTCTGTTTTCCTGCACCCCCCTCCAATTTCTTCCGATGAGATTTGAGTTTTCGGAAACAACCCTTGCAGTTTCCACTGATTATAATTATAATCGAAGATTTACTGGTCTCCTTCTTTCCCGCTCCTGCCTTTGCCACTGGTTTTCCTAGTTTTTTATTGTCCATTTCCTGGCCAAATGCGTTGTCACGGTGTCCTACTTTGATTATAACTATTTAGAGCCGACTGGTTACTTTGAAGGGTTCTTATTGTTAAATCTGTATTGCTTCAGAACAATTGAAAATGAATTAGGCTTTATGGTGCTATGAATCGTGAAAAGATCACTCTGAAAGGATTTAACCCCCCTGCAGTTGTTGCAGGGTTTCAACATAAGACTATGTTTGAGAGCTTTTAGGAGATGGAATGGAATGATCATTAATGGGAAGTATAGTTTTCAAAGGGTCGGGAAAAATGGACATAGGAGGGCAAGGGATAGCCCTGATGTCCTTCAATGACCATTCCACTCCCTCTTAAAAAAATCTCCCTAACAATGGACCATCCAAAGCCATCCCATGCCATCCTATTCCATTCAAATAGAAACACCCAAACATCCATAAGTGTTGAGGGTATAGGAGGTTAATTGTATTTGGGCCTGGGCTTTATTATTTTGGCCTTATTTTTTTGGGTCTCTAGTTTTTTATTCTGTAGCAGCAGGTTACTCTCTGAGAGAGGGATGGGAAAGGTGTGCTCCAGTTTTTTTGTTTTTTTTTTTACTTTTGTCTTTCTTTGTGATTCTACTTTTCCAGTAAATCAAATTCTTCACATAGTATCAAAGCCATCATGGCCAGCCTTAATGACGGATCAAGTGATGCTGCTGTAGAGGTTGATGGAAGATCATCTATGTTTCCCTCATTCAAGTCTTCTAGGGTTTTCAAGGCTGCGCCGGTGTCCGTAAAACTGAATGAAGGAATTTTTTTTCTTTGGTGGCTGCAGATTCATGCAACCATATGAGGCTTTTCATTGCAAGACTTCCTCTTCGATCGACATGGAGCCCCGATAAAATTCTTTTGAGAAGAAAATAAATTGGAAGGTCAGATTAATGAGGAATATGCCTCTTGGCAAAGGCATGGTCAATTGATTGTTCCACGGCTCTTATCTTCAACGAGTGAGGAATTCTTGAATCGTATTGTAGGGTGTGGAATGACTTTTCAAATTTGGAACACGCTGGAAACGTTTTTCGTTTCTCACACTTGTGCTCATTCCAAACAATTGAAAACACAGTTGAGAAATATTGTTAAAGGTATCAAGACTATTAACTTCAATGAGTGAGGAATTCTTGAACCGTATTGTAGGGTGTGGAATGACTTTTCAAATTTGGAACATGCTGGAAACGTTTTTTGTTTCTCACACTTGTGCTCATTCCAAACAATTGAAAACGCAATTGAGAAATATCGATAAAGGTACCAAGACTATTAATACCCATCTCCTTTAGTTCAAGAAAATTGTGGATTATGTTGGTTTTATAAGGTTGCCTATTTTAGAGGATTACCATATTGAGGCGATTTTGGCAGGTTTGCCTGATGATTATACCAATTTTGTTGTCTCCATTACTCTGTGCAGAGGTGACTATTCAGTTCCAGAGATTGAGGTTTTGCTCTTTTTTCATGAAAACCGAATTCAGAGACTAGGAAGAAAGGTACCTGATCTTGATATTATGGAAAATCTTTCTAATCTCTTTGCTGGAACCCAATCTGAGCCAACAACGCATTAAAAGACTCTTCTGTATCTGTTTTTGGTCATTCTCGGTATGTAAATAAATCATTTCATGGTCGAGCTGGTCATTTTGACGGTCGATTTCGCAGAAGATTATCTTGTAATAGGCCTCAATCTCAAGTTTGCTCTCGCTTTGGGCATACGACATGGCAATGTTTTCATCACTCTGATCATTCTTATATTAGTCCTTACTCACAGAATATGTCAAGACAGGTACCAATAACCGTAACAACATCGCTGATCATGATCTCTGACCCTTCTTGGTATCCAGATTTTGGAGCCTTAACACATGTGACATCAACTGCTCACAACCTCAATCAATATGCCACGTTCCGACATACTGTAAGTCAACTCTTCAAGCATGCCTCCAATAGGTTAGAGGCTAGCTATCGACGATGAGGTATCCACTCAAATGCTGAGAGATATTACCTCCCACATGCAATCATGCAACATCCACCATGACATAAATGAATCAACAACCATGCAATATAACATATGCATATATAACATCTCCATAATACAATATAAGATAATTAAATAAATTACCAGATACAAATGACACATCCCAAACAGGCGTAAGCCTGAATATTGACGACACATCATAGTGAATCCTTTACTTTGGTGGTGACCTTCGTGACGAGAGCATCCGTTAACCCTAGCCATCTCAATTCATCTAAAGGATGAATACGTAGAGGTTTCTAGGTTAAAAATAATATTTTTGGTAAATATTATTTATTTTTAGACTCCCGCCACCACCACCATAAATTTTAAACGTCGACATTAAATTATCAAAAAATTATCCGAAAGGAAACATCCCGTTTCAGACTCAATGACAAAGTCCGTTTTTTAATCCTACACTCCATTAAAGAGGAATTTAATGTTGTTTTACCCCTTTTAACTAAAAATTAATATTTCCTTTTAAAACTTCCTGTGAGGCTCAACTAAACCAGAGCACCTCATTTAATTAAAGTGATGTTGAGAGGATGTTTGGACACATGCTTTGGAGGCGCAATCACTGTTGAGAGTTCTTTCGATTGGAACTCGCCATTCAAGTTGTGGTGTATGGGACGTCTTCTTACGATTGTTGTGACGCAAGAAACCGGTTCTTGAAGTCACTTTTAGCTTGGGTAGAGACGTTTGCTGGTGAAAAACGGATGCCGCTGGAGGTTTGCTCATGCGTGACGTGGTCGATTAGAGCTATTCGTACATAGAGGAGTTTGTAGGAGCTACTGTGGGACGATCGGAGCTTGCCGATTGTTGGAAGCCGTTGGAGTTGCCGAAGCGTTGTGACACATCAATTGTGTTGGACTTCTCATGTTTTAATCATGTTTTAATGATCATAAATTGTTACTCCTGTTTAATCTATCTCATATCATGTGTAGATATGCTTGGTTTCTTTATGCTTCAAATAAATTTTCTCAAGATCTTGATTCCTATAAATCATGACTGATTATTGTAAACCATATTTAACTTTGGTCTATAATGATTTCTTTTATGAATGATTAAGTCTAATTGATTCGGTGAATATTACTGCTTAAGTCTGTATACATATATTTGGCTAAGTCTGAGAAACCGTGAGTCTGCCACCAGTTCTGATTTTCTGGCAAAGGACCCAGACACCGTGACCCAAACACCGTGACTAGACACCGTGACCAGACACCGTGACCCAGACACCGTGACCAGACACCGTGACCCAGATACCGTGACCAGACACCGTGATCGGACACCGTAACCAGTTTTAGATCTCACGAAGTCTGTGACACCGGTTCCTTGCTAAGTCACCGTTTGAAGTTTGGCAAAGGACAAGACACCGTTTCTATATAGACTGTGGCACCGTTCTTTAATTTGTTTTTTCGTTTTCAATTTAATTTCTAACGGTCATATTTGAGTCTTTTAAATGCACCGATATAATTAATACTTCTTTGTAGACATGTCACCTGACAGTACGAGGTACGAGGTGCAGGATATATGCATCCTGTCGACTCCAACACATGCACTTCAAGAATAAAAAGAAAAGCGTGACCCTAAAACAAGAAGACGACGACGACAACGAGTAGTAGTGTGTAGCAGAAGAGCGAGCATTCTTGAAAAGTGGACCGATACATGCACCAAGATACATCTGAAGAACACACGAAGCATTCCCGAATCAAAAAGCTGAAATACCACAGATCAGAGCCAAATCATCTTCGCAATACCAACTCCACGAAGAAGACGAGCTAGATCTGACTAGAAACCAGAGCACCAAATTTGCGATACTCTGTTTCTCGCAAGAGGACTTGATACTTGCATCTGCTTCATCCTAGAAGTCCAGAGCTGCATAGAATAACACTCAGAGCACTTCTAACCTTATCTCATCATCTTTGCTCTGTTGTGTATTGTTTTTAGCTTTCGAGTAGTGTGTGTGTATCTGTATTAAACACACACACTGTCTCCTGCACTAAACTGAAGGATACAAGATATCCTTCCTCTTATATCTTTTTACACTTGTTTACTCCCACGGATAAGTGTGGAAGAGGTCCTTGTGTGACCTGATAGTCTTTACCCACGAAGAACTGGGGAAGAGGTCGTGTGACCTGGACAGTCCTGTGCACTGTTGTTTACCCCGATCCAGAGTGTGGATCAAGTTTATTAATATAAACCGCTTGGTGGCAGGTGATCACCAAGTGTAGTGGATTAGGTCTCGGGTTGAGACTGAACCACTTGTTTTATCCGTTGTGTTGTTTAATTTAGTTTTTTTCTGTTTTACTATATGATTCAGAAATCACTAGATTTATTTTGATAGTTAATCTTGGATAGAAGTTGTAATTGTTTTGCCTTATTAGAATAGCTTCAAAAGTAATATCAATAACTCATATTGAAATTACTGAGAATTAATCAATCTTTTGAGAAGTTATTTGAACAGTTAAACTTTCATAACCGTATTACCTTGTTTAACTGAGCTGTATTTAATTTTATTGGGGAACCTTTTTAAGAAAACTTTTTAACAGAAATTTTTATAGATACTCAATTCACCCCCCCTCTTGAGTAATCTACTCCGATCAACAAATTGTTAGAGATGATTGTCGTCGGGGAACGCGATTGGTACTGGAAGTCTCGATTGCGGCCAAATTGTGTAAGGGTAGTGTCGTCGAGGCAGAAGGATTCGCGTAAGGGTGATGGCCAGGCTCGCGTAAGGGTAGCATCATCAGGGCTTGTGTAAGGGTGATCGCCGAGCTACGTAAGGGTGATCGTCGAGCTATGTAAGGGTGATCGTCGAGCTACGTAAGGGTAGCATCGCCAACTTTTGCGTAAAGGTCATTTCTAAGCCTTGTGTAATGGTTATATCTAAGCCCGTGTAAGAGTGCGCCCACAATCTAAGCCCGCGTAAGGGTGCGCCACTATTGTGGGACGAACGTCGCAAGACAGGAAAGAGGCGAGCAGTTGCAACTGGTGGACACCGCTGAATTTTGGTCAATCAAAATGTTTTCAGGGGGGATCCTTAGGGTTGGATCACAGAAACAGAGGAATTCTTCCTGAAAAGTCAAACAACAAAGGACATAAAGCTGATTTGGGTGCAGGTAAGAATGGAGTACATTGTTTTACCCTGGTTCTTTAAATGGCAGAATGAGAATCCTGGTTTGGATTGGGAGCAACTTAAGCTAGCGCTGATGGAGAAGTATGAGTCCAACAAGGAGCAACTAGAGTTTTTCCGACAGCAGCGCGGAAAGCTGCAGTCCACACAGCTTCTGGAGCTTGGTAGAGTTGTAGGGAAAATTCCAAATATCTTAGAACCACTGACCACAGAGGAGTCTAGTCCGTGCGAATCGTTTGCTGCTCAGGCGTGACAAGAAATGGAGGGAGATGTCTCATTAACTACTCCTTGCGAGGGGTCTGTGGAGCGTCAGCAGGCACGCAAACCGGCGCATTTGAGGCGGGTGCTGGCACAAATTCTGGAGTTGTCATTCATGCAGGAAGGTGTGGATTTTCAGAATAAACAGATGCAGGAGGAACTGTCGACTCTGGCGGAAGTGTTCGTCGGCCTCCGACAAGTGCTACGTGAGCTGGGGGAATTTCAGCAGGAACAATCGAAAGCGGACGTCGATTTTTCAGCACTTCAGGCCAATCCGGTACGAACGATGTGTGCAGATGATAAGGAGGAACAACTCGTTCCCATTTCACATTCGAAGCTTGTTACCGTAGTGGTTGCGAGTTTGACGCCGAAAGCATAGGATTGCCCTGAAGTTGGAAGACAAACATCAAGAAATGATGGAGCAGTTATAAAATTACGGGTTTGACTGCCCGTTGCTCGTGTTATTTGTTGCCCAACAGCTGGTGTTTCCGAATCACACATTATGGGAACTCAGGGTAAAGGGGTTGTTGGAGCTCTAGAACTCGAGGGCTAGAAACTTAGGGAAATTTCTGAAGGAAATACCGGTTTGAGTTCTGGGGCTAAATTTGTTGAATTACCGTCGTTACGTGGTAGGGATTCTGATGCTGGAAAAGATAGAGCTGAGAAGTGTCACAACATGCAAAAGATTTGCAATGATTGGCGCGCTCCAGTGAAGTTTGAAGGGAAGCTTGAAGCCCTTGTTACAGAGGAAGGTGACAAAGCACATAAAAAAAAGAGGCTTGCGACAACGCTTGATATATCACCTGAAGGAGTAACTAGAAAGGTTGCACCGTTGCCAAAGCCATTGTCGAAGCCACCACTGGCAATTGTCTCTAACGGGGGTGGGACAGCATTAGTTTTAGTTTCTGATTCGGGTTTTACTCCCCTACATTCAGCGTTTTCTTTGGAGCCTCCGTTTCTTGAAAGATGTTGCACTACAAAAAAAAAAAAAAAAAAAAGGCAAGAAGCATGAGGAGGTCAAGTGCTGGAGCAGTAATTTTTAACTACAGACGCTTGGGCAAAATGTTACTGGAAATTAAAGTAACTGAAGAATTTTCCTGCCCATTTTGCTTGGCTCAATGTGCAAGCTTTGAGGGTTTGCGATATCATTTGTGTTATTTATTCAATTTTGAGTTTTGGGAAACTGAAGAGTATCTGGCGGTCAAAGTATCAGTGAAGATCGATCTTTTGGTTTCTAAGGTAATTAGTGATGGAATACAACCACAGCAGCGTGCATTCTTTTTCAGCTCAAAGCGACGGAATTGTAATAAGTCAAGGGATGCAGTTCAAAATTCTGAGAATGCTTTCCTACAATCTTTGGAGGACTCACCTAGATCAGATGGGGATAGAAAATGCAGAGAAAACATGGACATGGTTGATGGTGACATGGCTGTCAAACCTTCTGCTGAGGGGGTTCTGCTGAATCAGTGGTATGACAGGAAGATTTTTGCCCCTGGCAGCTTTTGTGTTAGTGTAGTGGTTCAATCTGTCACAGCACGGAAGTTATCATCAGAGCAATCCGCCTCTAGACACTGCGAGCTCCTCAAAAAACGTCAGTTTTTTCTCTCTTTTCGTGCTCAGCCCATGGTAGCATGTGTTTTCTGGCTGTGACAGTGGGGATGGAGTTGATGAGATTGCTGAATTGGAAGATCAAAGAATGCTCAATGACATGGTGAATGTTGGCAAAAATGGAAAACATTTTTTGCATTTATGGAATTCATTTGTGTGGAAACAAAGGGAGCTTACTGTTGGTTTTGATTCCTGGGAAAGCAAGGCATTTTCAGAGTTTCGTGGTCCAGGGGAAAATAAAGTTGCATTGAAACTGAGGCCACCGCACCTGGGGCTGCTGTTCCATTGCTTGGGATCCTAAGTAGAGCAATTGGAGGTCCACCTTGAGTATAAGGTGGTTTTTCAGATGGGGGAAATTGTTAGGAATGTTGGAGGTTGTCCGTGTGAGGGTCTAGTAGGTAGTTGGTGTGTTCTGTAGCAAGGGGTAGTAGCTGGCAGAGGGTTGTTAGTGTTTGTTGGGGTAGTAAGTTGGAGAGAGGTGTGATGGGGAGGGATAGGAGTCGTTTTGGATTTTCAGCAAGGCTGCTGGGGGCTTGGACGTTGGGACGTTTCGGCAGGCTCTAGGAGGAGTGGTCTTCTCCTTGGGCTCCTCTATCTCCTTCCCCTTCGTCCGCTTTTCCTTCTCTTTCTCTCTCTACTGGAATTTCTGTTTCCTGTTCCTACTGTTTGATATATCAAGTGCCGTTGAGCCGTCTAACCTACTCCTACCTTATTTTTGATGTACGACCTGCTTGTTAGCTCACAGTGCTAACAGTGACTGCTAATAAATTCAATGAAACTACCAGTTGAGTTCTTCTCAAGGGATGTCTTAAGAATGGGCTGTACCAGTTTTCAGACATCAAATTACAGCAGTTGCATGCAGCTTCTCTGGGGGTTTTAACAACGTCAGAATCAATTTCATCTTCCAATTTGTGGCATTTTCGGCTTGGCCATCTGTAACGTCCCGACCCGACTTACTATTCAACCCGGTAGCTGGACCGGTCGCCACATGGCCTCAAGCGCATCTCCCCAAACGCCAGAGGCTGCCGACTAGCAGCGAGGGCCTAGGTGAGTCCGTGGGGAGACTATGCCCTCATTACCAAAGTATCAAAGCGGAATTACAAACATACAATAGCGGAAGAAGGTAACCAGTAGACAACACATAGACAACATAAATATATAACAATAGAAGTATCTGATATATATAGAATGGTGCAAGTCAATACAATATAGTACAAGTATACAAAGCACCAAAAAGAAACCAAAATGCATCCCCTGTCGCATCACAAGCCTCAGCTTGGTCCCGTGCGCTCCTACTCCGAGCAACAAGTCAAGTACTTGTACAAGGGCCTTTTCCCTTCTCATTACCTGCAATCATATAATCTGCTTGGGTCCAAAAACATGACCCAAACAGGGTGTGAGATTGAATCCCAGTAGGCAACCACCAAAGATCCGTGCTAATCTGTTAGTGAATATATAAAACGGCAGTGTAATATGAAAAGCAGTAAACAAGCAAGACCGACCCAAGCTTGTGCTTTGGCTTGGCGTCGCTTGAGGTATCCATTCCATTCATTAATCATTTCATTCAAGTGTTCAACCATTCCTTGAACCCGTTCCTGGAATACTCAATTCGGAAACCAGGCATCGTTCGGGGAGAAAATCCACCAACACCCTACAAGCTCGTTCCGGGGAACCTCCTAGGTACCCAGCCTCGCTCTAGGTGCGGTATAGTCCGTCGTCCGAGCCCGTCCCCGAGATCCTATAAATAGGATCCGAGTATCGCCCATGACATATCGTGCCCTATTGAGTCCGTCCATGGCATCTCACGTGGGATCCATGATTCACTTGGCACTTCAGTAACAAGTCTCGTATGAGTCCGTCCATGACAACTCACATTGGTTCCATGGTTCACCCATGACTTGGTTTCACGTTTAAAGCAGTTCAAAGCATTTAACTCACGTGGGCTAGCAATTCAAGAATTAGCATACAAGGGTCAAGGGGCAAAACTCCATCCCATACTCGAAACCATTTCAATTACAATTTCATTTTATTGCACTTACATTCATATTCAATTTCCATTTTTAACAACCCACAAGGGAAAGGAAAAACATGCCTCAAAGGCATCCTGGGTCAAAATCCATAAAAGTCATTCAAGGCAACGCACCCAAGGGGTGGTTCTTGTCCAAGGTATACAACCTAACTCAAGCACATACCATCCTATTCAATTTACCTACAACACGCTAGGTAATAACAGGGTTAGATTCCAGGTTCAAGCGACACCCCAAAAGTGGGCGCACGACACTCCGACATATATAAACAGCTTGACAATCAGCGAAAAGCACAAGACCACCTACCTTAGGCTCGTACTAGATAGCTCGTCTAGTATCAGACTCTGATTCGTGCTGGTTTGGGAGAAATCTGAAGAACAGACGAAGAACGAGAAATTAGGGCATATGAGCCTTAATCCAATCTGCGTTCGTTGTAACCAGAAGAATCGAGAAGGATTAAAAAGGAATTGAGGACTTAACGTTGCGGATCTAACGAGACGAACGACGGTTGAAATGGAGATCGGATGGAGAAGCAGGATCAAAATCCCTCTGAAGGCTTCCTTGAGAACTCCCAGGCGCCTCCCCCTGCTGTGCGGTTCAATAGAATAGGTTTAGGTTTAGGTTTTATTAAATTTAATCAATTTAATTAAAAATTAATTAAATTTTCAAAACACATCATGTCGCACGGTTTACCCGCACAGCCTAACAAACCGTGCGGATCTTCCTGGAAAGCAAGGGGCAACCGCACGGCCACCCCGCACGGTTTCCTCAAACCGTGCGCAGACCGTGCTCCAGCCTCTGCCAAGCCTGCACAAAGGCGCACGGTTTACCCAGGCCGTGCGCAGGCCGTGCACAAACCGTGTGTCAGACCATTTCCAGCCTAAAACTTGGTTCCGGGCTCCGGACAAGCCCCGGACACCTCCGTAACTCCCTCGGTCAAGTTAGGCATCCACATTAGGCCTCAACAGAACAGTTAAACTGAAAAGAAAAGGATTCGTACCTTGTACGAAAACCCGGGTTCTTACACCATCTTTCCATTAAAGTGGTTAATTTTGTCTTACAACAATGTAGTTTTCCTGTTGATTCGTCATCTGTCTCAATTTCATGCAAGGACTGATTAGAAAATAAATCTCACAAATTGCCATTTCAATGATCTTGATGTGATTATCACATACCTTTTGAAATTGTTGACTTTGATGCGTGGGGTCCTGCATCCTTGATTTGAGCTGGAGATTTCTTTTATTATGTTCATTTTACAGACGATTTCACTCGTTTTTCTTGGTTTGTTTTGTTGAAAAATAAATCTGATATTGCTGTTGTTTTTTCAAGGTTATGGTTGAAAATCAATTTGGAGCTAAGATTAAATATTTTCGAAGTGATGGTGGGGGTGAGTATACTGTCTTGAATTCTTTCTTTAAATAGCACGGTATTATTCATTACATGAGCTGTCCGTATACTCCTGAACAAAATGGTTTAGCTGAACGGAAACATCGTCATGTTGTTGAGATGGATCTCACTCTTATGTCTAGGTCTTCTATGCCTAATTTTGGGATGCAGCAGTTACTGCTGCTGTCTATCTGATAAATCTGTTGCCCACTCCGGTATTGAATATGGACTCTGCATATCAACCACTATTCCATTTTGATCCAGATTATAGCTGTCTCAGGGTTTTTGGTTGTGCTTGTTATCCATATTTATGTTCTTATCGTTTACATAAGGTTGATTCTCTATCCAGAGAATGCGTTTTTCTCGGGCATTTCTCCAATCATAAGGGTTATAAATGCATGGATTCTGACGGGTGTGTGTATATATCTCGTTGTGTTGTTTTTGATGAATTTGAATACCCATTTAGCTACGGGTTCAAAGGTTTCAATGCTTCTTCTGGGCTGAATGTGTCTGATTCTGCTTGTTTTATGAGGCCTTTATTAGTGACGTTGCATGATAATATCAAGACTTCCTTGGTTGATGACTCGGCTCCACCTGAACCACCGCCTGAGATTCATACTCCACCCAGCACTTCACAGCAAATTCTGGATACACAACAAACTGATAGCAGTTTTTGTTCTACCTTGCCGCCTGCTTCTGGGTCTCATCATTTTCATCAGCCTGTGGAGTCGATCACAACTGAAAAACAGAATCACCATCCTATGGTTACCCGAGCTAAAATGGGATTTTTAGACCCAAAATCTATCAAGTTTCTATTGAACTGCACCCATTATGGTGGCAAGTGATGAATGAAGAATACATGTCTCTTCTCTGTAATAAAACACATCTTTCGTACCCCTATTTGAAAGTCCAACAGTTGGATGTAAGTGGGTGTTCAAATTAAAGAAAAGTGCTGATGGTTCTATTCAATGTCATAAGGCTCGGTTAGTAACAAAAGGTTTTGATCAGCAACCTTAATTCAATTTCACTGAAACTTTCAGCCCTGCAGGCATGTTACAATACGGTTGTTCTATACTATTGCATTGTCTCAAGGGTGGACTATTCGTCAAGTTGATATCAACAATGCTTTTCTAAATGGTTTTATTTCTGATACTATTTACATGCAACAGCCACCTGGGTTTGAGTTGTCAAACTCTCATTATGTTTGCAAGCTGAATCATGCCATTTATGGAATTAAGCAAGCGCCACATATTTGGTTTGAGCATCTACGATCTGTCATGAAATCATTTGGTTTTAAACAAATCTACAGTGACCAATCAATCTTCATTCATTATCGTGGTTCTCTTGAAATTTAGGTTTTAGTATATGTTGATGACATTCTTATTGGGAGCAATAACCAAGTTGTCACTGATTTTATCGGGAAGCTTCATCATATTTTTCCTCTAAAAGATCTTGGATCACTGCATTATTTTTTTGGAAATCCAGGTTACAAACTTTTGTAGAATGGCAACATTCTTTTCTCACAAACGAAATATATTAATTATCTTCTTTGACAAACTAATATGGATCAATCCAAACGTTGTCTCAGACCGATGGTTGGCGGTGCTCACTTATCAGCTTCTGGTTCAACACTCTTACCTGATCCAAAAATTTATTGCTCCACTGTTGGTGCCTTGCAGTATATCACTATTACTCGCCCAGATATTGCTTATTCAGTAAACCATGTTTGGTAGTTTATGTAACATCCTATTGCTGATCACTGGATAGTTGTAAAGCGGTGTTTGCGCTATCTGTGAGGCACTTGAAATCATGGTATACGATTCTGTCCATCTTCTTCCTCGTGGTTAATGGGTATGGAAAATGCTGATTTGGCTTCCGATCCTAATGACAAAAGATCAACGCCCGGAGCTTGTATTTTTCTTGGAGGTTATCTTGTTTTTTGGTTTTCTAACTCGTTCTTTTATTGAAGCTGAATATAGTGCTATTGCGGCTTGCTTTGCTGAAATCACTTGGTTGAAAACTCAGTTAGACGAGCCCTCCATTCCTCAATCAGTAGAACCGACCATATTATACAATGACAATCTTAGAGTGGTTTTACTTGCATCAAATCCTATTCGTCATGCTCGTAATAAACATTTTGAGATTTATCTTAATCTTGTACGTATTCCGTCTTAGCTAGCTAACTTGCTCACCAAATCGGTTCATCACACGTCTTTTCTCACCGTTCATCCCAATCTCCGAGTCGAAGCACATCCTTCGAGTTTACGGTGGTGGTGGGGGGGGGTCGTTGAGGGTATAGGATGCAAGGGCACGATCATGGAGTTTCCTAGACCCTTTGTTGTTTTTCGAGCATTGGAGGTGTTCCTGAGGTGGGGAGCTTGGTTTTGGCTCCGTGGGGTTCGAAATGCCCGTTTTGAAGGGCGTGGTGGTTGTGCTTTAAACATAGCGGGCTGGCTGTTTTGGAGAGTTGGTGGAGCCGAGGTTGGAAACGCCCGATTTGGTGAGTGGCCTCATCGTGGTGATTCTCCATGCCGTGGTGATGGGTGTTTTAGTGAGCGTGGTTGTTGGGGAAGTCTTGATGGAGTACCTGTGTGTAAAGGGGGAGGTGTAGCATGCCGTGGTGGTGGCCGCCTTGAGCGTGGTGTGATGTGGATTTCCCTGTGTATCACGGGGAAGGGTGAAACACCTATTTCAGTGGGTGTGGTGCTTGGAGAATTTCCTTGTGGGAAACGGGGAAGGTTGAAACGACAATGTAGTTGGCCGTGGTGGTATCGAGTCGAGGTTTGGCCGGGGTTTGCATCGATGTTGGAAACGATGAGGGAGGTCCCACCATGTCGTGGTAGTGATTGTGGTGTAATTGAAACGAAGCGGGGAATTCCTCTATACTGTGGTGGGCTTCCAATGGGAGCTGTGGTCGTGGGCACCATGACCGTGTTGGGTACCAACACGCCGTGGTGGTGGTCAGACTAGTTTTTAGAGGGGCGAAACGACTGTTGAGATCTAAGGGTTTTAGCTGTTTTGAATATTTGAGATTTCGGATCTCGCTTTGATCGAGGCCATTATGACCGTTTTGAATGTCTCCACATTGCGGAATCTTCTGCGATATGCTTCGGACTGTTGCCAGATGAGGAGGCCAGAGCGAGGCATTTCGAGGAGGCTAGAGCGAGGCATTTCGAGGAGGCTTTGCGTCCATAGATTCAACGCCAGGTCACCCCGTTTATGCTGACGACATATCTCAATGTGCTGGCAAGGGCAGAGGTCGTCGAGTGGACATTAGCCAGAACCAGATCGTCACGAGAGGGGAGTCGTCAGGATTCGTCATGAAACAAAGCTATGGTTCGGGGTTCCCAGTTTTCAGGGCAGAAGAGTTTTCGTTCGGCCGGGGGTAGGTCCCAGCCCTTAGTATCTCGTTTCTTCGGGGACAACGGCTCTCAGACCTATGCCAAGGGATCAAACGCTTGTTTTTCTTATGGTGGCCGAGGTCATCAACAGCGAGAGTGTCCGACCTTCCTGAGCAGTCAGCGTGCGTCAGGTGTTCCGCTTTAGGTTCTTCCGTTGATGCAGTTTCAGCCGAGGCGGCAGCAGCAGGTTGCACCAGCTTCGGGGTCAACATAGGGTAGATGGGGCAGGCATATGACAGCCTCGGGACGCTCCCCGTCCTCAGAGAGCAGAGCGTGACTGTGGTGGTCGTCGTCAACAGGGCTAGAGAGGCCGTGGAGCAGGTCGTGGTCAGCTTCATGCTTTAGCGTTGTCAGCGCCAGGCGAGCCAGACGTCGTTCGAGGTACTATTTGCTTGTTTTCTACTTGGGTGTATGCCTTGTTTGATTCAGGAGCGACACACTCCTTCATATCACCTGCCCTTGTCCATGCTTTGGGACTTGAGGTAGAGAGGCTTCCAATGCCCTTGGCATTGACTACGCCAGTTGGAGGTCGAGCTGACTTGTTTGAAGTATGTATGAGTTAGTGCCGGGACAACACCGCTCTTAGGGAGATTTCCTATGTTTACGGATACAACCATATAATGCCATCCTCGACATGGATTGATTGTATTCGGTGCAGGCTATCGTGGATTGCTTTAGGAGGCGGGTGGTGTTCTTCGATGCTGATGGAGAGCCAACAATGTTTGTTGGCGAGCGAGACCCTCAGATGGGTCAGAGGCGTGTTTTTTCCTTGTCATCCTTGATGGCTGAGCTGATGCCGAGTTCGTCAGAGGTTCAACGGTTGGAGTTTCCCACGGTCGTTGAAGAGTACCCTGATGTCTTTCCAGAAGAGGTTGTAGCGTTACCCCTTCGACGGGGGATCGAGTTTGGGATCGAGCTGTAGCCAAGTGTCTCTCTTATCTCGATGTCTCCGTATAGGATGACGACTTCTGAGTTATGGGAGCTGTGTATACAGCTCGATGGTCAATGGTCTGTTGCAGTGCATTTTCTTTCGGCCAAGTGTGTCACCGTGGGGTGCACCAATTTTGTTCGTGAAGAAGGCTGATGACAGTTTGCGGTTGTGTGTCGATTATCGTCATTTGAACAGCGTGATAGTGAAGAACCGCTATCCTCTTCCGTGGGTTGATGGCTTGTTCGATCAATTGAAGAGTGTAAGTTGGTTCTCAAAGATCGATTTGCAGTCCGGGTATCATTAGATGCGTGTGAAGGATGAGGATATCCTGAAGACTCCTTTCTGTTGTCGTCATGGGCATTACGAGTTCTTGGTGATGCTGTTCGGTGTGATGAATGCTCTAGCTGTGTTCATGGGGTTGATGAACTCTGTGTTCCGTGAGTTCTTGGATTAGTTTGTGGTGATTTTCATCGACGACATCCTTGTGTTACTCCGCATCTGAGGAGGAGCATGCAAAGTATCTGCGTGCCGTTTTGGGAGTTCTTCGTCGACAACAGTTGTTTGGAAAGTTATCGAAGTATGAGTTTTGGGTTTGAGAAGTCTGTTTCTTGGGGCATGTTGTATCCCAGTAGGGAGTAGTTGTGAATCCATCAAAGATTGAAGCAGTTGTGTCTTTGGGAAGCCCCTAAGACAGTGGCAGAGGTATGAAGTTTCCTTGGTCTTGTAGGCTATTACAGGAGGTTTGTAGCCGAATTCTCTCGGGTTGCGACTCTAACAACGTTGATCAGAAAGGATCGACGTTCGTGTGGACTGATCAGTGTCAGAGAAGTTGGTCAGTGCTCCACTTCTTTGTCTGCCAGCAAAAGGAGTCCAGTTCAAGGTTTTCTGTGATGCTTCGCGTCAGGGGTTGGGTTGCGTTCTGATCCAGCATAGATCAGTCGTTTCTTATGGGTCTCGACAGTTGTGTCCCCATGAACGTAACTACGTCACCCACGATCTCGAGTTGGCGGCGGTGGTGTTTGCTTTGAAGTTGTGGAGACATTACCTTATCGACGAGTGTTTTGTGGTTTTCACCGATCATACGAGTTTGGGGTATGTTTTCTCTCAGCGTGACTTGAACTTGCGACAACGTTGATGAATGGAGTTCTTACAGGATTATGACTTCGAAATCTCGTATACACCTGGTAAAGAGAATGTTGTAGCCGATGCGCTGAGCAGGAAGTCACGTAGTGATGCTGTGCGTGAATCTAGTGATTCCTGGAGAGTGATGAAATAACTTTCAGCATTACATCTGGATATAGAAGAAATTGGGGGGGAGAGGTTGTCTTTTCCAGATGACAGTGCAGTCATCTCTGGTGCAGCAGGTGGAAGATTCCCAGTTGGGGGATCTTGAGGTGGAGGTCTGGAGTGACAGAGCTGTTTGTGGCGAGGCCCCTGAAGGTTGGTCTGAGGATGAACAACATCGAGAGTTGTTTCAGGGAAGGCTTTTAGTTTCTTTGGCGATGCGGGAGATAGTTCTTAGGGAGTTCCATAGTTCGCCTTTAGCGGTACATCTTGGTGTGATGAAGATGTGCCAAGTTTTGAGGGGTCAGTTTTGGTGGTCTGGGTTGAAGTGTGCAATTGCAGAGTTTGTGTCTCGATGTTTGGTCTGCCAGAAGGTGAAGGTCGAGTACTGTGTTCCCAGTGGTTTGCTCCTGCCGTTATACGTTCTTCAGTGGAAATGGGAGGACATTTCGATGGACTTTGTTATTGGTTTACCTCGAGCTCAGGGAGGTTATGACGCTATATGGGTGGTAGTGGATCGTTTAACGAAATCAACCCACTTCATAGCGATCAAGGAGTCGAGCTCAGTGGAGGTTTTGTCAGGTAGTATTTGGAGGAGGTGCTGAGACTCCATAGAGTCGCGAGGACGATTATTTCCGATCGAGATCCTCATTTTACCTCCAGGGTGTGGAGAGGTCTTCAACATGCTTTTGGCTCTCAGTTATGTCTTATCACTGCTTTTCATCCACAGATGGACAGTCAGTCAGAGCAGACCATCCAGACTCTTGAAGACATGTTGCGTTATTGTGTCTTGGATTTTGGAGGTTCGTGGAGGAGGCACTTACCCTTGGTAGAGTTCGCTTACAACAATAGTTTTCACTCTACCATCGGTATGGTGCTGTTTGAAGCCTTGTATGGCCGACCTTGCCGTTCTCCATTGTGCTGGATTGGAGTCGGAGAGTCAACAATTCTCGGGTTGGAAATGGTACAAAATACTACATAGATGATTCAGGTGATTCGTGAGAGGATGAAGGCAGCGCAGGTCATCAGAAGTCCTATGCCGATCATAGGAGGAGACCTCTGAAGTTCAACGTTGGGGATCACATGTTTCTGAAGGCGACTCCCCGTCGTGGGCAGCGAAGGTTTGGTCGAGGGAGTAAGCTTTCTCCCCGGTTTGTTGGGCCTTTCGAGGTGTTGGCTCAAGTCGGAGCCGTGGCGTATCGGGTAACACTTCCCTCGCAGATAAGCCGGATACACGATGTTTTTCATGTGTCGCAGCTTCGTCATTATCTTCATGACGACTCTCACGTCATTGATTGGGGCCAGATCGATGTTGACAATGATGCGACCTTCGAAGAGTGGCCCGTAGAGATCCAGAACCGCAAGGAGAAAGTGTTGCGCGGACGTGCTATCCCCTTGGTTCATGTTTTGTGGCGGCACGGTGGCGTGGAGGAGAGTACTTGAGAACGTGAGTCGCAGATACGTGCTCAGTACCCCGAGCTGTTTGATGTTTAGCTCTTTTCTTGTAATGATGTTTGTTTGTGGTTGTAAACCTTTCATGTTTATGAGATGACTTTCTCTTGTTGCTTGTAGCTTGCTCTCTTTTGAGACGTATCTCCCCTTGGAGAGTGGTTAGGGGCTAGTTGTAGTTTTCGTGTGGTTTCACGATGTCCCTTTGATGAAGCGGTTGAGCTCCTTTGGTGGCGAGAGCCTTGAGAGGTATCTCGAAGGGTGGTTGTTTGGACTTTTTTTTATTATTATTCCTTTCTGGGTTCGTTTTGGATTCTCGAGGACGAGAATGTTTTGAGAGGTATTTGATGTAATGACCCGGACCTATCTGGTCCATTTCTTTGCTGAAATCTGGTGTTTGAGGTGCTCTGGGAGGTCAAGGTGACTTGATTCACGCTCAAATTTACCCAAGAGATGAAGGTAGAACGATCCTTGTAGTCTAGCTTGGGTTGTCGAATCCACTGAGACCTAGGAAAATACCTAAGATACACAACCTATGAGATGAATTTTTGGCTATGAAGTTGCCAACTTTGGGTTTATTTTAGATGAGTTTAAAGTATCACTAATAGATTTAAGTTAATTCAAATTAAGATAATGAGTTGATCATAGGTTATCGCTCGGGGTGGATTGGATGAATTCCTTTTTTAAAGATTTTAATTTCATTAACTCGAGAAGGATTCATTCAATGAATTCAAACTAACCTTATCACCTACCGGTTAAACACCTTCACAAACACATGCTAATCACCTATACACTTGTAGGATCATTTTCATGAGCACTCCAAGGTAAAAGATCTTATTAACACATAAAAGTGGGGTGATTAAATTCAATATGGAAGATGAAGAAAGAAAATCATTGAATAAAAGAAACTCAAATAAAAGAAATTAATAAACATTTAGAGAGTGAGAAATAACATTCAATCCAACCCCTTGCTACTCCTTTGGATCAACCCATAAGAGTTAGCCCTCCATTGATGACATGTCCTCAACGGAAGCGGGAAGTAGACTTACGAGGGTGAAATTGAAGAAGTAAAAACAAAAACAAAAATTGATCACTCCACCGTTGTTTGATAAATCTCCCAATGTATGGTGTGAATAAATTCACACTTTTAGCCAACGATATCAACGTGATATGTAGAAGAACAGAATATGAGTAAAAGAAGAACTTTTATTAAGAAACTAAGGTGAATTGAACAACTTACATGAGAAATAAATGCGATTACAAACACAAAGTGACATCATAACACTACAATGAAACCAAACACCAAAGATGATTAAATCCTTCTAACACCACTGCCTTAAATAGGCATTTTGGGAGCCTTGGGTCGAGCCTCCAACAATACAAAGCATCCCACTTGATTATGGTAGACCTAAGGTGGTGGAAAGTAAGGGAGAGTTGACTTCTTTATCCTTGACTCGAAGTGGCAGCCAACTTGCATCCACCGAACAGACGCGCCTAGATGACCTTCTAGATGACCGAATTAGAGTGGGCCATAGAAGACAAAAGTGAAGCTCCGAATGTCTCCTAGCTCTTTGTAAAATTTCAGCCCAAATGCATTTGTGGTTGTTGAGATATGATTAAATTGGTGGACTGTTTTTTTGGGTCGCAGAATCTGGCCCAGAATTTTATCTCTAACTTGGGCCACCTGAATAACCACAATGGAGATCGAATTAGCACCGACTCCTGAAGAATTATATGTTCCTCTATATGTCTTCTATCATCCCACGAAATTTGGGCTTCAGTGGGTCTGTATTGTGGGCCCCACATTCTAATCAGTGTGCTGGTGTCCAATCTGCCTTCTCCAGAATTGTTTCCTTTCATCGCCAAATATCCTCATCATCCTTTATGAATCCTCCATTGATCTCTGAATGAAAAATGTTCATATTGAAGTGTAGATCTATTTCTCAAAATACCAAATTAAAATATGGATAATAACATTTCTTAAAATCAGATGAATCATTGAGCCTAAATTGGTGTACATTAGGCATGAAGTGCACAAATGATGAGAATGAATGTTCAAAATTAAAATCCACTAACTCAGGCCCATAAGATCAAAAATGAATATTTAATACCATTAAAATGTAATTAACATATGTATTTTTACTGTCTAATCATGACTTATCCTGAACACTTTGCCAAATTTCCAGTTCTGTGAACAATGTTTCCAAAATGGTGAGACATCCAATGGTAGGTCTACAATGTTTCCAGAACGGTGAGACATCTAACGGTAGGTGTACAGTGTTTCCAGAACAGTGAGACATCCAATGGTAGGTCTACAGTGTTTCCAGAACGGTGAGACATCCAACGGTAGGTCTACAGTGTTTCGAGGACGGTGAGACATCTAACGGTAGGTGTATAGTGTTTCTAGAATGGTGAGACATTCAACGATAGGTGTACAATGTTTCCAGAACGGTGAGACATCCAACGGTTGGTCTACAGTGTTTCCAGAACGGTGAGAAATCCAACGGTAGGTCTACAGTGATTCCCGAACGGCGAGTCATTTCCAATCGCTTGTCAAATTTCCAGATTTTTTCAGATTTCTCAGTTTTGCCCTTGTGACGTCTTTCTTTGACTTAAAATGAGTTGAATGCCATATTTAAGTGGGTTTGAAGCCGTTTCAAGGGTTATAAATCATATCTTTGATTTTTTAAAAATTCGGAGACTTTTAATTGGTCAAATCGCGTGGTTTAATGCGATCCACATTAATGAAAATTCTAAGCCGTTTCAAATCCTATTAGTCTCAGATCTAATCCTTCAAAGTCGGGCACCTTCCCTTCTTTCATTCTTTCTTCTTTCTCTCGGTGTGAGGCACCCTGAGATTTTCTTCCCATAAGAGTGGTGTGATCGAACTCTAATCCTTGGATCATTTCCCCTTGAAGTTTCTTCCTGCTGCATGTGCACCCCCTGTTTTGGTGCAACCAGGAAGTGTCGATCCGTCTTCTGGGTTCCTTAATCTGTTTCATCTTGCCATGTAATGACCTGTGATCTCCATGTTTCTAATGGATACTTCTTGGGTGTTGGTTGATGCGGTCGTGCCCCGACGTCCTCGGGTGAATGCAGTCATTGCGGGAGAGGTGATCGTGATCCGTTGTGTTGGCCCGTTCTTGTGCAAAGAACGTTGGAAACCTTTTGAGGTAGGAGATTCACGACTTCTCTATTCTTCTTACATGCAGTCGTAGAGTTAGCATGATTTAGCCCACTGGATCACAATGAAATTGGCATAATAAACACTTGAACCGGATTAAAGAAATTGTATCAATTCCTTAGTGATGTTATTGCCTCTTGATTTGCTAGATAGTGTGATATCTATGTTTGCTTGTTTAACATGTCGTTCTTTATGGAAATTGGTAAAGAACGTAAAGCTGAGATTAATTGTAAATTAATTGGCTGAAGATAAAGTGGCATGTTTAATGAATCTAGCTATTGTTGTGCTTTGGTGACAATCAGATGGATGCAGTTATGCATGTTTAAATTGAATCAGTTAATTGTAGATGGAATAAGGAACTGGTTGTGTTGTAAAGATAATGTCTTGTAGGGTTCTGAGTTACCCGCTTGCTTGTAAAGGCCAAGAGCCTTATTGTAACATTTCAGGTAAATAAAGAATATAACATTTTCATATTTATTAAAATTTGTGAATTAAATATTAATTTTACTTTAAAGGGATGCTATGTTCGATGGCGTACCCAATACATAACAACGAGTTTCTTTGAAATCTTATGTTGCACACAATGTTGAGTCATACTGAAAAATAATAATATAATATTATTTTAAATGGTGGTTAATGCCTAGCCATTGTATTGGCAGGAATAGACAGAATTAACTACAATATGAATATACATGTTTGTTAAATGTTTTTACATTTATCCAATAAATTTTAGAGGCTTAAAATAAAGAAAGAATTCGATTTTAAGCATAAATACTCTAATATTCATTAAAAGGTTGATTTATCGCCTTTTGATGGTGAATCCTCTTTAAATCTAGCTGTGATCACTTTTATATGTTCTGTTTGACAAAATAATATTCTTCTTTAGAATCGGGATATCAAAATTTACTTTGGATAAAATTTTGGTATTTTTCTGATAAATTTCATTTTTTTAAAAACTGTATTTTAATTCAAAACCATCTTTTAATCCAATTTATTTATATGGTTAGATTATCTTTTTAATTGGTTTTAAAGTGTAATTAGATTATGTTTTTACCATTTAATCCAATGTTGGTCATTGGAAGTAATTTTACTTTGAAATTGGATATAAACAAGTGTCAGTCTTTTAATAGTTATTATTTCTTAAAAACACGTTTTTTGTTTTGACAACGGGAATTAATTTTAAATTAATTTCTGCCACTTCTCTGTTTTGAATTTGGAAAAATGGATTCCATATTTGGAAAAATTGTGTAAATAGGTAACTTTTATTTTTAGACATTATGAATATTTACTTCAGTAAATATTTTATTTACCATGGTTAAAGGGTAAATAGGTAAATAAGGGTAAAAAATAATATTACAATAATATTAAATTACCCTAACATGTGTCCTAATCCTATTGGTTGATACATGTCCGACCATGGGCATTCTTGGGTCGATTTTGGGACCTCATGGAGCCACTTAAGAGTGATAATGACACTATATTAATTTATTTAAAGTAAAGACAAAAATGATATAAACATATATCTTTTAGTAAATCAATTTTTACATGCTGTTATATAAGTTATCTCTTCGACTATAAATACATTGGAAAGCTAAAAAGATTTCCTACATCATGATATTTTTTTATAGTTTTTAGACATTAAATAAATAAAATTATTTATGACAAAATAATGATGCAGTATTTACCTCATTAATGAATGATTTAAATAAATAAGATTATAAAGATTAAAACAATATCCAAAACCCGTCGAATTTTTATTGGATGATTTTATTTTGAATATGAGTCATCTTATCTTCGACTTTAATAAGTTTTGGACCTTTAGAAACCGAAAATCATTATATAATAAAATAATATTTTTAAACTTTTCTAAAGAGCCCCTCATCTCCTTTATAAAAAACCATCACTTCTAACCCATTCCTCACACTTCTCAAGCCCCTTGGCTCGTCCAACCTCTGCCCAATTAAGCTACCTACATCCCTCTCTTCCTCATAGAAGCCTTCCCCTAGGCAGAAGACAATTCAAGTGAACCTTTTGGTTCAAACCAAAGGGAGATACACAATTTAAAGGTAACGTATTCTCTTAAGTTATTTTCTTTTATTTTACTTATCCAACCCCCTAAACTCTTTTTATTTCTTTATTTTATAACAACACCAATATCCTCAATATACTAGGTTATTGTTATGAGAAGGATTCGAACTACACTTACACACACCTCCATCTAATGGTTAAAGAACATACTGTTTCTGTGGACGACGAACTACTGCCTCACGAAACGATGATTGTTCAAATATCTCCAACCGCCTTATGGTGGTCATTATGATGACATTGTATTTATATGTGATATATATTATATTTATCTTGTCTCTTTACTTCTGTATTTTTCATTTATATCATACCTTTATGGTTTCCATAACGAGTAAATACGATAATTTCATTTGAGGAAGTGCGGACTACCGCCCCCTCAAAGTGATATGACTCGTTCATGCCATACGTGAAACGTATAAAGGATGAAGTTAATGAAATTATATATGATATTATATTGGAATTATAATATACCTATGTATCATTACGTTTTCATTCCATTAAATATGAAATAGAAATGAAAGTAGTGTTCATGCGTACTGTCTCCATGAACAGTGCATTTCATTTCTTATCTTCAAATGTTATGTACTATTATAAATACATATATACTGAATATATATGATATATATGATATCTAAATCATGAATATTATTTTGGAGATAATGAAATTTTGACCACATGGAGAATTTGTAATTATAACAAGTTCATTTTTGACTCAAGTACCAAATATCGACAAAATGACCATTATTAACTTAAATGATTGCATAATATTTATAACATGGTAATAAGTGATATAAAAGGAATAATAAACTTGAAAAAGGTTCTTAATCAATTAAAAATTAACTTTAGCTTATTATTCAGGAGATTAAAGAACGAACGGGTCAAGTCGGACACGAGGTAAGGAGTTTTTTAGCTCACTTTAGGTAAGGAGTTTTTTAGCTCACTTTTAATTTCGTGAGATTTTCATTGTTCACCATTTATTTATTGCATGTGGTGTATTGTGTAATGCCATTTGATATATATTATCATGATTCTATTTATATTCATGGTATTCTGTGATTCATTTGGTAGTTATTAACTTTTGGTCTTACGACTTGATTGATTACAACGTGGTAAGGAGTTTTCATCTCACTTTTTATTCCCGTGAGATTCATGCTATAATTGCCACTATTTCCTTTTGTGTGGTGTATGTAATGCCCATGATTGTATTTTTTATGTAATATACTTTAATTTATGGGTATTTACATCTTTATTGTATGATCCTTCTTTCATGGGTTGTATGTTTCGTAAGTTACCAAATTGGTTTGGAAACCTTTCACCACTCTTTTAGTCAAAGATTTCTTTTATGACATGTCTTTTAATTTCCATTTTCATATGTTGGGATATGTTCTTTTATATCCTTATTGCTGTACATTTTATGTCCATGTGATGAGAGACCCTTTTCTCTCTCATCAACTCATTTTCTGAATTTTAAAGTGACACCGTTAGACTGTCGAATTTCTGTAAGAGAACTTCTTAATCCAATTTCAATTATTTGGGTTAAACTTCTACTTCTTGATTATGTCGTGCTATGAATATGTGTGAATGACCTCTGATTGTTTTACACTTAATTTCCACTTATATTGGGTGTATTCTTATTTGTCACACATAATTATGTCATTGATTTGCCAAATAAATCAAGAAAGACCCTGCACGTGGCCTTCGGTACTCACATAATGCTCACATGAATGTTGAGGCCTTCTGTGATGCGGACTATGCAAGTTGCCTCGCCACCCGCAAGTCTACTTTGTGTTTCGCCGTGTTCTTCGCCGGTAATCTCATCTCTTGGCGCAGCAAGAAGCAGACTGTCGTCTCCCGATCGAGTGCCGAGGCCGAGTATCGTGCCATGGCCACAGTCATTACTGAGATCCTCTGGCTTCGTCATCTTCTCCAAGAGCTCGGTTTCCCAGCATCGACTCCTGCTCATATATGGTGTGACAATCAGGCCGCCATGAAGATTGCCTCGAATCCCATCTTCCATGAACGAACAAAGCATATCGAGGTGGACTGTCACTTTCTACGCCACCATCTGGAGCAGCACCATATCGGTTTCGGCCATATCCCGACGGCAGATCAGCTTGTCGATCTCTTCACCAAAGGTCTCCCAGGAGCTCGTCTTGAGTCTCTCACTTCCAGGCTGGGTATTCATAGCCTCCATGACCCTGCTTGAGGGGGAGTATGAGATGGTCTTGTGTCTTGTCTTTCTTTTCTTGTGGGACTCTATCCAATCTGGGCATGTCCAGCTTGAGGGGGAGTGTTGGAACCCATTTAAGTTTAAATGGGTATTTCTGAGTCCCACATCGGACTTACCCTTCGTGTAATTAGATTTACTCATCTATAAAAGAGTATCCCCACCTCACATTGAAGTAAGGGGAATTCACCATTTACAGTTTTAAATGTTTTAAAGATTTATTCTTCTAAATATTTCTCATTAATGTCTATGTTTTAAAAATGGTTTTAAAGATTTATTTATATGGACGTGAATGTTTTGAAATTAAAATTTCTTTCAAAAGCTTCAAAGTGGTATGAGACACTTTGATGCAAAAGTCTCTTTATTAAATGTTTTAATTGGTTTTGAATATGGTTTGAAAAATCATTGATTATGTCAATATCTTGAAATGATATATTGTGATTGTAATGTGGAAATGTTATCTTTCCTTTATGCTTGTTTTATGTGTTATGAATATGTTATGGTTATTGAGTATTGTTTACGTATATAGGTGGTTCCATGATAAACCTAGGGCGGGTGAGCCCGAGATAGCTCTCCAATGCATTGGGTAACGTGACTGAGGTAAACGTTAATGTTTCTCCTAAGAGATTTAAGAAATGTACTGTGATGGGTATTCCAAACGTAACTCCATACGTAGCTGTGAAAACTACAATGTAAGTATGTTATGTATGTCATAAGTTACCTTTATGATTTATGATTTCTGTGTGTTATTCATAAATCTTATGATTTCATAAGGTATGTTATGATTGAAAAGTATGGTTTCATTGTTTTGTATTTATTGATGGGTTAATGTTTTCATTCCTTATTTTATAACCTTAATCCTTACTGAGCTTTTTATGCTCATCCCAAGTTTTTGAAATGTTTTCCACATGACTTAAAGATGAATAGGGTCAATGGATGAGATAAAGGAAAAGTCATGCTGTCTCAAACTTGGAACTATACATGTTTCTTTTTAAGAGTATTTTATGAAAAAATGGATACTGAGTAGTAGTGTCCACATGTAATTTTCAAGTTGATATGTAATAGTTATGCCCTAATTCTTTAAAACTTTAAATCTGAAAAGATCCTCAATTTGAATTATTCATTTAATTCAAGATTATGTAATGTTTTAAGGTCGGGTCCTTATACTTATGCTTTGGAGCTGTGAGTGCTCATTATGTATGAAGAATGGATGTCTTTTTTAAGGGCCAAGAGCCCAGTTGCTATGATGTTTGTTCCTGCTGCTTGTGTTGTTTTGTGAGCCTGGGATGGCTGAGTCTGGAAGGCTGTTGTGGTATGTGGGGTAGGGAGGCCTAGTGGTTGTGGCAGCAGCTGACGCTTATAGTGGCGAGATATGTCGGTTTATGCATATGAGTGTCAGGGAGGACACTGGAGATGATGAAAAGGGTTGAAGTTGGGCTTACCCAATGTTTTGCTTGTTGGATGCTTGTCTTTGTTTATATGTTATACTTTCCCCACTGCTTGAGGTAGATAGTCTTGCTTACCCTCCTTCCAAAAGAGGTGAAGACGTGTGGGGTATGCCACGTGTTTTCCGTGTTTAGCTTCTCGAGGAGGGATGAGTCTACGCTTCTGCTATGGGCGGCAAAGACTCGACGGGTAGTTCATCTACTCATCGTGTTGAACCCCTTGTGTTTGGTAGCTTAGAATGCTTTTTTAGGATACCTAAAAATATGGAAAGTGGTAATGTTGATAAATGATTGAATAAGTGATGTTGAACCCATGGGGTTGGAGCTTGCGGGGATGAAATGCTGAGGTTATGCTTCCGAGGAACTGTGGACTTGGTTTGGTTATGCCTGGATGACATGAAACTTTGGTGTGATGCTAATGAAACGTAATGTGGAAATGATGATGGTTAATTAATGGTTAAATAATTAATTAACGTAAAATGAAACTGATAAAAAGGGATAAAGTAATCTAACGTAGCTCTTTAATTGGTTGTGTGCTTATAGGATACATAGTTTTAGTAGTGGCAGTCGGGAGTTCGAGAGACATTAGGTGCAGTTGAGTCTAAAACTAGGTTATGCCCATAGTGTGACTTTGAGCTATGGTATATTTTGTACTTCTGTGTTTCTATACGCTACTTCACCCTGTCGGTTAGGGCAACTGACTCCCCGGGGATTCTGAGCCCTGAGGGATGTTTTCCCCAACATCCCAGTGGGAGGATGGATGAATGACTACCCTCTTTGGCCCCGCTCTCTTCTCTTGGTAGTTACTTGTGCTGGCAGACACGACGATTAGTTTTCCCCATATATGTGTGTAGAGGGCTGTAATGACTTGTGGTTATTCACACACACATATTTTGGATATAGTTTCCTATGGACTACTATAGGTGTAACGTGTATACACTGTGATGGCTTGAGGATCCTTACTCCATGTATGAGCTGTAATGGCTTGGGGTATAATACCCGACGTATGATACACATTATGCGAGCCGTGGTGGCTCCTGGAAACTATCTGGTTACTTTGGTTACATGGACGTGGTGGTTGTGTTGCTCGAAGTGCGTGTTGTGGTGCTTCGCCCAGGTGTCTGCGGATAAACCTTTTTGGAGAGAGATGGCTTAGGACGTGTGACGTTGGGGTAAAGCGGCAAACCGGTGGGTAAGTGGTAGCAAGGTACCCTTGATATTCTTTATTATATTATACATTCTTGTATGTGATACTTGGTGAGAGTAGTCATGATGAGACTGAGAACTTAGTATACCTGTTTAGGTGACGAGTTAGTTTCACTTGTTGTTCACTGTGTTTTAACATGTTTTCTTTACTTTTGCACGAGAGGCTTCGGGGAGGATCCTACTGAGTATACTGTTATACTCACCCTACGTATATAAACTGTTTTCAGGTCATTTGGAGCAGGTTGGAGATCAGACTGGTTACTACTAGCTTGGGGTTTTGCAGGAGTTGTTCGGGCTTCGTGGTCGCTGCCGTTTTACTTTCTTTTGATACTTGCAGTTTTCCCTTTCAGTTGTAGTAGTTTTTGCATGTCATTACATACATGTACTTGAGATTCTTCTATACTGCAGTCTGAGTTGGAGTTGGTTGGTGTCTGTCTTATCTCTCTCTTTCGCATGTGTTCTCTTTAGAGGGTAATGCCTCTCATCTTTGTGTTTATTATACACTCGGTACTAGTCGTCAACCCGAGGCCTACTGGAGGCGGGACTTGGGGGGTCATTATCTCTCTTCTCACATTGCCGGCCTAGGAGGGGGTACACTTTGTGGGGAGGAGGTCGTGACAGAGTGGTATCAGAGGTCTGGTTGAGGGATAAGATGAAATTTGAAGTGAGACACAGGTGTGAGTTGATAGGGCAACGAGATCAGTTGGCCACTCAAGAGAGGTGGGTGCTGTTAGAATTTGTTGCTGCATGTAGGAATTGTTCACAGACTCCTTTGTTGAGTTTTGCCACATCTCCACATGAAAAAACAACACAACATTTGTCCAAACAGGTCCAAGATGCGTGCATTGGCATGTGTTGAATCACTGGCATTAGCAGTTGCATGGTGGCAAAGTGTTGAGAGTGCAGTTTCATATACCATGGATCGAACATCGAGTCTCATCCAACCGTTGATGTACATACGCCATGGATCATAGCTTAACCTTTTCCTCATGTGGGGAAAACTTTGATCAATTTCTTAAAATTTGCCCAAACGGTCTGACCCTCTCTCTCCATCATGCCCACTAACCTCACTTGCTCTACACCATTACTAACAGAGGGATCAACTGATGAAGAATACACAATAGGAAAAGAATCCCTGTTTTCTTTCACCGCACTAGCAATTAAACCATGATTATCAAATGAAGAGGTACTGAATGACATTAAATTCAGGGATGCAAGTTCTGCAGATGGCTAAGAACTTGAAGCTCTAGGCTCTTAGCCAGTAAACCGACTAATGGGTTCACTTTTTTTTGGAAAAACTCCCAGATGGTTCTGTTTTAATTACTGGCTTCCCCATACTTGGGTTAACTACAACATTGAGGCTAGCTAGTTGCTGACGACTATCAAGTTGAATATCTGAGGCTTGTGATGAACCTGTCCTCAGATGGTACTGTCTTAAGTGTTTCCCTTCTTGCAA
The DNA here is from genome assembly GCA_963277665.1 of Viscum album. Classification (NCBI taxonomy): domain Eukaryota; kingdom Viridiplantae; phylum Streptophyta; class Magnoliopsida; order Santalales; family Viscaceae; genus Viscum; species Viscum album. Next base: position 912,897,113 of record OY728141.1, read on the forward strand.
CTGTGAGGTGGCAGTCCTAGTATCCAAACTAGGTGGACTTACAAGAACACAATACCTTTCTTCACTATGAAATGTAGGACCCTGGAAGATAGCATGACCTGGACTGCTTAGTCCATTGGGTGGCCTACCTGGTGAAAATGAATCAACGTTGGCGAAGTCATTTTTAGCCACATTTAACTTTGAAACGTCTTTGACCGCATCTTCCATCATTCCACTTACCAAACCACTTATTCGAAGTGGGGCATGTCCCACACCTTGCACGCCTGCCCGTCCCTCCTTGGGTCATGTCCGCTGCGCAGTCCTTCTCGGTGTGGTCCATGTAAGTGTGGATCATGCAGTTGGAAACAACCGAAAGAGCCCCACCTTACACCGATGCCTATAATAGGAGGTCGAACACTAACTCATATGCATGCAAAACTTCACTTCCATTTTAGCATCAACTTTTGGTACATGATGATGCTCTTTTCGGTGCGGTGGTTCTAAATCCTCTTCGTCTTCTTTTCGAACCCCAGCTTCTGCGGCAAAATCACTCTAGCCCATTCTAAACCAGCTTCACGATCCACTACTGTAGAAGTATTCAGAACACCCTCAGCTATAGAACAATTCAGCACCTTCCCTATGGAAGCCGACACAACATGTGTTTGGCCCGACAAATCCTTCTCAATTGAAAAACTCACATTGACACTCTTCATTGTTTCACACCTCAAATAAACCAGCACTAGGACAAATGCTCGAGATGCAGACCTGGTCAAGCTGTCACTGCCAGTGTGCAGTACATCTTGAGGATTCTGCAAAGGACATGCCCACACCATAGGCTTCGAAAACGAGTAACCCTTTGCTAAAGGAATCCTCACTTATGTTCGAACATGTTCATAATCAAATTGCCCCTTGCCAAACCATTCTTGTTCAGTCTGAAAAGTTTTTAAGCTTGCTGCTACGCCCTCTCGCTTTGTCTGTATTGAAAAAACCTACAGTACTTTCAAGTTAGTGATTGGCTTTGTTTGTTCTTACAACACAAGTGGCGACTCGCACTGCTACTTTGGACTGAACACCTCAAGTATAGGTTTCAAAAATCCAGGAGTAGATTGTCACGACCCGACCTCCCCGAGTCATGAACCAGGTCATCTGACCCCATGAGTTTCTTGTAATACCTTGGTTGCATTCCCTGCACACCACAAGCTATTACCTACCGGGGTCACTTATCAGACTAATGACTGTCCCCATAAGCCAATACACGTTCTTCCAGTGTGTTTTGTTCTCACTCACACACACCCTAAGAAACTTCCTAGAGGGTCACCCATCGTAGCACTACTCTAGGTCAAACCTCTCTTAACTGTGAAGTTCTAATCAGGCAAGCTCCTAAAAATAAATGTGTATCTTGTTCACATGGGTAGTAACATTTAGTCTTTTAAATCTCACCTTTTCAGGGGTGTTGCACTCTTCCCTCCTTTAAAACACAACGCTCTCATTATGTGAAGGTATCAGGACACACAACAGAAACAAATGGGTTAGAGATTTAAAATTTTTCATTGCCGGATCAACGTAACTACACTTGACTCTGGCGATGCGCAACTCGGTACGGAAGACGATGATCCCGCCCAAAAGATTTAAGCACAAAAATTAAATAAAAAACTACCTCGATCGTTTTGAAGACGTGTTTAACAATAGCTCGTCGCCGGTGATCGTTGCTCTAAAGAATCGAAGTCGGATCCCTCCAGATCGACAACACATGATTCGAAAGTCCGCAGAAACGTTGATCGTCAAAATTCGGGTGCTAGCGCAGAGATCCGACGATGTCTTTGACGTCCTGACGATCACCGCTATGTCAATCCTTTGATCCGAGATGGAGAACTCGAATCAGTTGTTTGGATTGAGAAATTTTCTCCCTAGGAAGCGAAAGAGAGGAGAGAGAGGCTCTCAAATTCGCACGATGAATAGTCTTGCGAATGAGTCTCCTCCCACTTATATAACAAGTTTCTAAATACTTGAAAATGGCTCCCCGACCCCCACATATATATTACCCGCTAAATAATCTATAAACAACATCTTATGACTGACTTATTGAGTCATAAATATCATTTATATTTTTTATCACTTGTAATATAATAAACATATCACGTGATAAAGGCGAGCTATTAAGCCGACTCGTTCGTTCCCGCAAATATTAAACGAATCTTGGATATTAAAATAACATTCTTTCGTTAAATATTTTCCCGTGCATTCACTTTTATACGTGTTAATACATTAAATAAATAAATTCAACTCAAATTATTCTATACTCGAATAATATTAATTTTATTTATTCTCGGCAATTGTATATTCTCGTACATCTCCTGGACCCATGGTGAGGCCCACCATGTCTTAAACTCAATATTCATTAGAATAGGTCAGACTTTTGAATACGCTAAGTGTGCGACCCTTTAGGCCATCATCTCGATATTAGTGAATACTATTCACAGACCAAGAGTGGAGTCTAGCAACCCATCAAGACCCCTAAGGAGATAAAGAATAGTCATAACAACGACAACTTTTTCTACGAACACACACTGTGTAATATAATCTCTATCTCACAATGTCTCATAAAGCAGGACGCACACTTCGTGTCATCATTCTTATTTGTTTTATTGTTCATTGATCTAACTGGACGTACTTACCTTCTTCTACAATGACTATGGATATAGTGAAGGTACTACCATCCTGATCAACTTAGCTCTAAGATATCACTCCCTTCCGGAAACGACAAATTTTGTTTTGATTATTCAATCAATGTCATACCACTAATGATGCACCCAATGCAAGCTAACTCGTCACGACATAAATGTCACGGTTTTTGCCTTGCATTAAAGTACGCAATCAAATAGTATACACTGATAATAATATCAAGTCAGGAGACCATTATACGTGTTTGTAGATGGGAATAATCAATGTCACATTAAACATGTGGTGTTCCTTTTGGCGGGTCAATCCTCACGATCTTATCTACTTGAGATCACCAATTGCGAACTTCATAAGAAGAAGTTTCAATGCTTATGAGCCCCGGAACCTGATAGTCAGACATCATCTATGTCTAGTCAGTATGATGTATCTAGACCATAGAACATATGTTTAAGATTACTGTCATGGTATATCTAGGTTCTCATTATAGTCTGAGAACTGCTACATCTCTTTGATACGAAAAACAATCTATAGACATTACCATGTAAATAGTAGACACAAAAATATCAACATTATTATGTTAAGTGTGCATAATGCATAACTCACTGCATACATGATACAATAATCGAGAAGTACTGCTTAAGTTCGGTTTAGGGTACCCACTATTGCAACACTCTCACTTGCACTAGAGCCAACTTGCTAACGAATCTTGTTAGCTCTCACATGATAAGATCACGCTTCTATTGAGTTATGGCTTTAGTCGTCGGGTCTGCCACGTCTCAGCTGTGTGGATACTCTGATATCTTCAACTTCACCTCCTTGAGTAAGACTCCTCAAGAGATGATATCCCTGAGTATATTCCTTTTGTGCACTGTCAAAACTTGACATCTTGGATGGTACCAATAATATAATTATCATAATTTATATTATGATAAAACTTTATTCACTAGGTGCGATTCTAAGATCTGGAACAAATCGTTGTGTGTTTTACACTGCTTCTTCAGTTGCATTAGAAGCCGCAAAGTACTCGGTATTTGTAGATATGGCTACCACTAGCTTGATTGAGCTTCTCTTGCTCATTACCTTAGTTTGACTGCGATATTAGATCATATTGATTTAAAGAAAGACTAGTTTGTGTCCCTTTAAAACTAGTGTCCATTCATCTTCAACTATCGATATCCCTTGTACTCTCAAAGTAGAATTGAATAGTTCTGACTGCATCTCGTGCAATTTTCCTAGATTATACTTATATTTGCCTACTATAGAGTATATGTTGGCAATATCATATCTTGCACATAGCATGATATATGTGATTGATCTATCACAGAAGCGTATGAAATTCTACTCACCACATTAACCTCCTCCTATGTCTCATACATGCCTTCTTGGAGAGATTTATGTCATGCGACATTGGTAACAATTCTCTCTCGAATTGTTCCAATTTGTATTTTTCAATATCTTGTTAGTATATATACTTTTGACTTTGTCTAAGCAACCCATTAGATCTACCTCAATAGATCTTGTTTCCTAGAACTTAGGTCACTATATTAAGTAAATCTCTGGAAAGTTACTTTCATTCCGGTCTCAACTAACCGTAAGACCAATAACTGTTTTCCATATGTTATCAAACATATTTTTCCTTGGAAAACTGTAACGCTCCCACTAACCTTTTGTAGACACATGGCAAAAATTCATTCCAAATGAATATTTTATGATGATGTTTCTTACTTCAATCAAAACCAGATTTCAGTAACTTGCACCCCTTATTGGCATTCTATGGTGTCGCCAAATCTTTTTGGTTGTATCATATAGACACTTTTCAAGAAAGGTGGTCTTGACATCCAATGCCAAATAAAATGATCATAGAAAGTAGCTATGTCAAATAGAATTCTAATGGATTGAGCATGATAATTGGTGTGAAAGTTTCGTCTTAGACTATGCCTAGGCATAAATGTTTAAACCTTTTGACCATTAATCATGCCTCATTGGTCCAAACTTACCATCCCATGTATTGTTTCTCTTGAATACCACCGCAGTATCAGGATTTAAATCATTCAAAATACTATGCACGTGTGCTTTGATACATGGAATTCATTATTGAATTTAAACTTGTCAATCTTAAACGATTATCATTTACTACTTCCTTTTAAGATTCATTATTCTCAATGAATAATGTATCACCAACTGCGGTGATGTAAAACCACAACTATGGTTTCAATCTTCCTACACAATATGTGTCTCTGAAACATTTATTTTTTGCAAGTTCTTGTGGAACTAGTTCCTATGCCAACTACTTGTGCATCTTCGACATTGACTAAATCCAAGTCAATCTTGTTTTCATTATCTCAAATAGAGCCGTGCTCCCTTTTATAGGAATATAGTCTAGTACTTGACTATAATTTTTCTATCGTAGGGATTTCTGTAATAGCTTTAGAAACCTTCAGGATAATTACTTCAGATGTACGTTGTGTTTTTGGTTGATGCAAAGTTTGTTTATATGCTCAATAAACACTTTGCATCTAAACACATGTTCTTATAACATAGTGAATTTATATCATACTATAACTCATATGATATCCAATTATTATTATAGTTGGTATATGGTTATGGGATAACCCCGTTATTTGCAAAACATGTCTTGAAACATAATAGAAGTATCCGCAATGCACATGATTCTTAACATTGATTCTCCTTTTACTTATATCACGACTCTGATGTGTAGAAGGAAATGTGCTTTTAGGAATTACTCCATGCTGCATTTTAATGATCAATGCTTGCATGTAAGATTCATCATCGATCCTCCTTACAATTATCATAGCTTTGATGTTTATAAGGAAATGTGCGTTTAAGAATTACTCGACGCTACATTTTAATGATCAATGAATGCTTGGTCAAGATATTATTCGGCGTACGGGCACTACGCAACTCATATCTTCTAACCATGCATATTTCGTACTTCACTTTTACATTCTTTAAAACTCTTAAGGAATCCTATGAACTATATGAATTTACCTCTAACTTAACCTTGGAATAGTTCATACTCTATAGGTGAACTAATTCTGAAAGCTTTGCGACTTACCTTTATTTCTAAAGGTCTCTGTCTATAACTTGAAAAGTCAATGTGTCAATAATACCTATGGTCTTTAGCTTTAAAGTGTCTAAATACCATACCGGGTATATCCTTTACAACAACTTTTAGTCTCGCCAGACAAAGAATTATCTTGCCACACCTTGGTATAATTGAGTCTTAATTTTTATATTCATCGGTTATTATCAATGATTTAAGCATTACTGAACTATTAGTTGAGTATTAGGCACCACAAACAATATTCATTCCTAAACTGGAATAATGTTTTCTTGTGTCCAAAGGACACATGAGTTAAATGTTTTGGTAATACTTAACAAAAGTTCAACTAGAACCATTGAACTTGGCAATTAGAAGTTGTGTATTTCTCACCGCTGACTTAGGAATCACCCTTTCTTAACCGCTTGGAGAACACACCTTACTTCTTGTAATGTTTCTATACTTATTTGGTTACTGTATTTAAATACACATGTGATAGACATATTTTGTTCAATACTCAAGAAGTATGATAGAAACATTATATACACCAAGTGAAAGCCTATGCTTGCTTCTACTTCAGTTCATTGCATTTAATTTTCCACAAACTTATCTCATGAGAAGCGAAGCAAATAGCCTCCCGTATGATGATCTACCTCTTCATTAAAGGATGATGCGAAGGTGCCTTTGGCGTTACACTTGCCATTGGCTTTTTAGTCCCGTCTCTCAACTTGTTCAGCATAAGAACTAAAGATTAATCTTTCTTTAAGTTCTCATCTGATTGGCGAATCTTACCCCAAAGGTAATGAAGTGTTTTCTCTGTACTGTTCGAAACTGGAGTAAGTGGGTGAAAGAGATGTATTGAAAGATCGTGATCCATCTTTCAATTTACATGTATTCAGTATAATCATCACTTCATTCATATCTCGCTTCACTTTCTCCTCACAAGCTTCTTGGAGATGAGGCAACATATGAAATCATCCATGTTCTGATTTTGTTTCCACAACTCATTGGACATTGATGATACCATTACGATGCAAACATCAAATGCGATATCCATGTGTCTCCTGTAGGCATCTCACCCTCACTTCCTGAGGTGGCTCAATAGTTAGTGGGGACTTCAACACTTAAAATTTTCTATATTGTATTACTTTGCGCTAACGCCTGTACTACTCATGGAAACTCGTGCCGATGAGGACATGTTCTTTGTTCAATTGTAATCGCAGCGTATTTGTGGTATTATTTGCCATTTTCTACAAAATAAAATTTTAGCAGATAAGCCCTTATATTGAATTTTGATTAGACAATTCTGATTAAATCATTAGATGTATTTCACTATTTGATCGAACCCTAGTAGCTCTCACTACTAGATTCGGAATACTCAGTCACTAGAGTATTCTAGTCGCAATGATCCCTGAAACCTCTCATCATAGTCCAAGGTATAGCTACGCCACTTCTCAAAGAGTTTCAAGGTGGACGTTTGGCTGACGAACCGCATTAACTCACAACTCCTTGAACTATTGAGTAAAGTCTCAACTTTTAGAAATTGTAAACCTGATTTACTCAACGTTTTGTCTCTAAAGATGCAACAAACTAGCTGTGACTACTTTTGGTGCTATCTTTAGTTAAGTCAACCGATTGCCCTCATAAGAATTCCCCAATAGTAAGAGACACCCTCAAATAGGGGTGACGAGCACCCCATACATCTGGTTTTGTTTAAATTTGAACGATGAAAGACGTTATGACTTAATATTACTTTTGAGTGTGTATTTGTTCTCGACGACTGAAATCTATTTAATATGCACGTATCATGTCACCGCGCTCACAACTTGACCATGCACTAAATAGAAAAACATTCATCTTGTCTTAATTTGATTTAATATATGTTTTTTTATTATTTTATGTGATTGCGCTCACTTGCATACTCACAAAACAATAATAAACAGTGCATAAATTAAATAAACACGACTGATTTTGAGTGTTTGGTATTTGTTGAGTCATTTACGTTCAATGGATCAACCATGACCCTAGGGGTATATTACCTGAGTCATGTATGTCTCATATCTTAGCTCCTACTTCTGTCTAATGTATTACCGTCTCGTCTTGAATACCGTCTCGTCTCGACGTGGTTCGCATCTTATAACATCCTCTTCATAAGACATAAAAACTCACACGCCAGCGAGGTCTCGAGAATGCGTAATACACATGCAATACAATTCTCGTGGACACACATGCCCTTATACATATTAGGCGAGGAAAGACGATGTGCAGACCTTCAAAAATAAATTAATCATTACATTCATTGCATGCAATTGCAATAATTAATTAAAGAAATAAATTCGACATACATTGGTCGGTCGATGCTCAAGACCATTTGGAACACTAATTAAATGTAAAATAAAAACTAAATTTGTGAAAAATACATGTCGAGGACAATTAAGTGAATTAAAACAATTCATTTTAATTTTAATTCAAATAAAAATACCGCTTGCTCCCAAAATAATTTTTATTCCAAAAATTGTAACTTAATTTTTGAAATATACACATGTTTTAAAATTTTTTGTTCTCGGACCTCAGTTAGCCCAGAAAACCCTTGAAAGGGGCTTTGGGGCTATACTGAACCTGAAATGGGCCGAGCGGGTCAGGCAGGACCCAACCGACCTTGGCTCGGGTCGGGGCGTCCCGTCTTGGCCATGGGTTGCCCGATAGGAGGCGCTCCGCGGAACAAGGGAGGGGTAGGGCTGCCGTCGACAGGAGGCAGCGGGACTGGCCGACTGGGTCTGCTGCGCGGCGGGAGCCGGCAGAGGTGGCCGCGTTGAGGTCTTGCTGGAGACTTGAGGTGCGCGGTGTGTGGGGGCCACTCCCTATTTGGGAGTCTTCATTGTCGACATAACCTACCCAGGTGGCTGCGGGAGAAGTCCCCTTTGGTGAGCAGCCGGCAGGGAGGTATTCTCAGGGTAGATGAACCACCCCAACAACCGAAGGAAAGCTTGGTCTTGGTTCATCTATTTAAACGGGATTGAATCCCTCTGTTTGACAGAGATTGTGTGGTGTAATCTGTATATTTGTGTGATCCTCCGTGATTATCCGGAGAGAGTGAAATAGAGAAGAGCCCCTGTTTTCTCTCGTGGATGTAGGCAACTCGCCGAACCACGTTAAATCTTGTGTGTTGCTCCATTTGATTCCGTTTTGTGTGTTTGAGGTACCACGCACCAACAAGTGGTATCAGAGGCGAGTCGGAGCGAACAGAGGTGAGACGGCGAGCCCGCAGGCAAAATTTCCGGTGGTCGGAAAATTGAAAGTGGTTGGAAAATTTTTCCGAGCCCATATTCGGGAATAGGACGACGAAACGATTCTAACGACGCAAACGGTGATGAAAACAGAGTTGAAACGAGCCCGGTAGGCTCGGTTAAAGTTTGGTCAAACCCGCGGGTGAACAGTATCCCCGTGCCGGAGAAGACGACACTGTTCACGCCGCTAGCGACAATTCCGGCGAGATTTAGGCGTGCCACGTCAGCGCCACGTCAGCGAGCGATCTGGACCGTTGAACTTGTTTTGACCATATCTCGGTCAATCGGTGTCCGATTTCAGCGATCCAGGAGTCGATTCCTACTATTTCGACCATTCCGAACGCATCCGTACGGTTAGTTTTTTAAAATTCGCACTCTATCAGGTGATTTCAGAAGGGTGCGACATCGACAGTGGTGATCGCGTTTTGCGACGACGACGATGACGGGTGGCGAAGCACTAACAAGATTCGAGATCGAGAAGTTCGATGGTCGAAACAATTTCGGCTTGTGGCAAATCACGGTGAAAGATCTTTTGGTGCAGCAGGGCATGATCCGATCGTTGATCGGAGAAAAACCCGAGACAACTAGTGCCGATGATTGGGAAGAACTCGAGATGCGGGTCGTCAGCACAATTCGGCTATGTCGGCGAATGAGGTAAAGTACTCGGTGTTGGACGAGACATCACAGAAGGAGATCTGGAAGAAGTTGGAGCAGCGGTATATGGCGAAGTCGCTGACCAACAAATTGTTCTTAAAGAAGAAACTGTACCAGTTGCGCATGGACGAGGGAGCGAATTTGTTGGATCATACCAATGAATTCAACAAAATCCTGACACAGTTATTGGGGCTCGGTGTGAAGGTTGGAGAGGAAGATAAAACACTTTTGCTTTTATCATCCCTACCAAGCTCATTTGATGGGCTCGTGACTGCATTGCTCGTGGGGAAGGAGACATTGAAGCTGAACGAGGTGATGACGTCGCTTCAAGATTCAAAGGCATTTCGAAGACCCGTGACGCATTCAGGCGAGCAAATCCTGGCGATGCGAGATGATCAACATGGGAGGAGCCGACATCGGTAGTCAGTAGGTAAAGAATGGCGGCCAAAATCCAGGAGGCGTGATCCTAGCGAAATCACCTGTTTCTGGTGCGAGAAGAAGGGTCACTATAAAAGTGATTGTGGAGAGCGCAAACGGTACGATGCTGGGAAGAAGAAAGTTGAAGAGGAGGATGCGAACATCACAGGATTATCATCAAATGATGAAATCTGTGTGACAACGGGAAGCTTGCACTCAGATGGGAGAGTTGAACGGGTAGAAGTGCAGTGTCATTACTGCAAAAGATACGGGCACATGAAACGGGAATGCCGATTTCTAAAGAGGAAGAACGTGCGGACTCAAAATCCGAAGGAAGACGGATGGATTCTGGATTCGGGGAGCTCGACACACATATATACGACGAGAGGTATATTTGATACTTTTCACCAGGTGCGAGACTCGGTGAGACTTGGTGATGGGTCAACATGCGAGGTTCGAGGAGTCGGGACGGTGAAATTGAAGACACCCGATGGAGAAATTCAAAAACTGGCTGATGTGAAATTTGTTCCGAGGATGAGGCGGAACTTGATATCATTAAGTAGGCTCGATGCAAAAGGGTTCAAGATTTCCATAGCAGGTGGAGTGTTGGAAGTCTCACGCGGGGATGCAGTGAAGCTTACTGGGAAGGAGTCCCAATGGTTGTATCATTTGATGGAAACCGCAGTCAGCCTGAGATCGAGTGAAGATGGTGGAAGTGCCACGTTATCTGGCGCGAAGAAGCGCGTTCGATTTGCTGATGAAGTTTTCAACACCTGCAAGGAGACTGCAGGTCAAGCTTCTACCGCAAATTGGTCGTGAGAGGGAGATTTGTGGGGGCCACTTCCTATTTGGGAGTCTTCATTGTCGGCTGAACCTACCCAGGTGGCTGCGGGAGAAGTCCCCTTTGGTGAGCAGCCGACAGGGAGGTATTCTCAGGGTAGATGAACCACCCCAACAACCGAAGGAAAGACTGGTCTTGGTTCATCTATTTAAACGGGATTGAATCCCTTTGTTTGAGAGAGATTGTGTGGTGTAATCTGTATATTTGTGTGATCCTCCGTGATTATCCGGAGAGAGTGAAATAGAGAAGAGCCCCTGTTTTCTCTCGTGGATGTAGGCAACTCGTCAAACCACGTTAAATCTTGTGTGTTGCTCCGTTTGATTCCGTTTTGTGTGTTTGAGGTACCACGCACCTCTGCTGTGCCCCAACACGGTGAAGGTGGGTCAGCGGGGTGCGACTGCGGGAGGTGACTTGCGCGACAGGAGGTTGGCCGGACGACGAGAGCTGCGGGAGGCTGGCATGGGGTGGCCGAGCATGGGAGGCCGGCATGGTGCTGCCAAGAGGCGGACGACCAAGCGACGAGGGTCTGGGGATCTGCTCAGCGAGGTCGGCGGCGTGACGGCATGACGACACAATGGAGAGGGGTCCGACGGGGAAGGGATCTAGCGGCGGTGCTGCCGTCCCGAGGTTTTTTTGGACGACCGACATTGGCACCCTTTATTCTTTTTTGTTTTTGTTTTTTGTCGACCTGCATTGGTCGGCATCGACACCCTTTATTCTTTTATTATTATTTTTTTGTTTTTTGTTGACCTGCGATGGACGATCGTTGTCCTCTTTCATTTTGTTTTTTTTTGTTTTTTGTCGACCTGCATTGGCCGGCATGGGCCCCCTTCATTCTTTTACTATTATTTTTTTGTTTTTTGTTGACTTGCGATAGACGATAGCCGCCCTCTTTCATTTTGTTTTTTTTTTGTTTTTTGTTAAAATTTCTAAAGCCTATTTTAGTCTTTTTTGGAAATTTGTTTTTCCAATTCCACAAATCCGTGGAATGAACCCTCGGCCGGAAAACACTGTTCCGGCCACCGAAATTCAGTTGGAGTTCGGGTTCATCTGAAAATGCCACCGACGACCTCTTGCAGGTAAAATTTAACATATAAATAAAAATGTTCTTCAACTTTTAAACTTGCAAACACCGATTTCAATTCGATTCAAATATTCGATGATCGCAACTTGGTCATGAGACCATAACGACGCTCTCTTCATACATTTAATGCAGACTTAATTTTTCTTGACTTAAAATTTCATGCGATCTCTTTGATATCAATTGAAGGTATCGGGATGCGCAACAGAAGTAGATGGGCCAGAGATTTAAACATTTTAATCGTCGGATCGATGTAATTGCGTTGACTTCAGTGATGCGCAGCCCGGTACGGAAGCGGGGGATCCCGCGTGAAAGATTTAAGCACAAAAAATAAATCATAAATTACCTCGATCAATTTGAAAACGCGTTTGACAACCGCTCGTCGTCGGCGACTGTTGCTCGAAGGAACTGAAGCTGGATCCCTCTAGATCGTCTACACGCGTTTTGAAAGTCCGCGGGAGTGTTGATCGTTGAAATTCGGGTGCTAGTGCAGAGATCCGATGATGCCTTTGACGCCCTGATGATCACCGCTATCTCGATCCTTTGATTCGAGAAGAACTCCGATCAATTGCTTAAATCGAGAGATTCTCTCTCTAGGAAGCGGGAGAGAGGAAAGTGATGCTCTCAAATTCGCGCGATGAATAGTCCTGCGAATGAAAGCCTCCCTTCGTTCTAAATACTCGGAAATGGCTCTTGGGCCTCCAGATATATATTACCCATTAAATAAGCTATAAACGACATCTTATGATTGACTTACTGAGTCATAAATATAATTTATATTTTTTATCCCTTGTAATATAATAAATATATTACGTGATAAAAGCGAGCCACGACTCGTTCGTTCCCGTAAATATTATATGAACCTTGAATATTAAAATAATATTCGTTCGTTAAATATTTCCCCATGTATTCACTTTTATACTTGTAAATATATTAAATAAATAAATTCAACTCAAATTATTTTATGCTTGAATAATAATGAATTTATTTATTCTTGGCGATTGTATACTCTAAATGTCTCTTTAAGCCCTTATCTTTTTATCAGTGAATACTATTCACGGACCACGATCGGAGTCTAGACCCATCAAGACCCTTAAGGAGATGAAGAATAGTCATAGCAACGACAACCTTTTATACGAACACACGCCGTGTAATATTACCTTTTTGTTTCATGATACCCTTAAGGAGATTAAGAATAGTCATAACAACGACAACCTTTTATACGAACACACGTCGTGTAATATTACCTTTTTGTTTCATGATATCTTATAACGCAAGACGCACACTTCGTGTTATCATCCTTTCTTATTTTATTGTTCGTTGACCTAGCTGGACAGACTTACCTTCTTCCACTATGACTAGTGAAGGTACTATCATCTAGATCAACTAGGTCCGATATATTACTTCTTTTTGGAAGCGACAAATTCTGTCTTGATTATTCAATCAATGTCACACCATCAATGAGACACCCAATGCAAGCTACCTTGCCACGACATAGAAGTCCCGATTTTTGCTTTGCGTCAAAGTACGTGATCAAATAGTATGCGCTGATAATAATCTCAAGTCAGGAGACCATTACACGTGTTCGCGAATAATAACTACCAATGACACGAAACCTGTGGTGTTTCTATTGGCGTGTCAGTCCTCATGATTTCATTTATTCGAGATCACCAAGTGTGAACTTTATGAGAGTGTTAATGCTTATGAGCCCCCAACACCTGATAGTCAGACATCATCTGTGTCCAGTCAGCATGATGTATCTAGACTATAAAACATATGTTTAAGATTGGTGTCATGGTATCTTCAGGTTCTCATTATAGTCTCAGAATTGCTATAATCGTTTGATATAACAAATAATCTATGGATATTATCATGTCAATAGTGGATGCAAAAATATCAACACTATTATGGCAAGTGTGCATCATGCATAACTCATTGTATACATGATATGGTAATCGAAAAGTACTGTTTAAATTGGGTCTAAGGCACCCACTTTTACAACACTCCCACTTGCACAAGAGCCAACTTGCTAACGAATTTTATTGGCTCTGTTGTGGAGGCTGGACAGTAATAGGACACTTCCAGAACAACCACAAATAGAACCGGATCACTGGAGTTGTGCGCAAATGATCAAACAAGCAAGAACTGATAAAACACTGCAGGAAAAAAAAAGGAACACAGGATTTACGTGCTTCGGCCCCTTTGGGACCTACTGCACGACAAGAACACCACCCTACAAACGCTTTATTATTAATGCTCAAGCAAGAAAGAATTACATGAGACAACAGACCAACATGGAACAAAAAAACATTACGGCTGATAGCGAAAACGAAACAGCAGTAAAGACTATGTCGGACCAATGTAATCACCCAAGAAATTGGAACGCCAGGGAAGAACTTACAGTGTCGGACCGTGTCCGGCTGTCCTGATCTCTTGAAGTTACTCAAATCGAACGTTTCATACCTTTAAAACCCGACAGGAGATGGACTCATCAGATTTGATCCTGCGGTCTCTGAATCTGGAACTTGACCGCACATCTTCGCATGAAGGATGCCGAGGATGCTTTACCACGGGCTGCGTGCGACGTGGGGCTCGACAGGCCAAGGATTCTATCCTCCGCTGAGGATAAAAGGAGTCGCAGAAGTCGCCTGGATCTGGTATGAGTGAAACCGGATCTCCAATCGCCGGGGAATCACCAAGAAGAGAGAAAATGCTGAATCTGTGTATCAATCAAAGGGGGCGATGCAGGGGTGATGAAACCCCCTGCTAACCCTAACCGTGAAACGACCCGAGCCACGGGAGGCAGCCACGAAGCAAAACCGCTTAACATAAGCGGACAACCAGGATTCAATGGGCGGCAATAATATCAAGGGCCAAAAATGAAGCGGGATTGCCAGCGTGTAAAACAGATGAGCGTAATAATTAAAACTACAGCGTGAATAGAAAGAAAAACCGGGATAAAATGAATATGAAATTTTAATATGAAAATAAATGAATTTCATAATACCAAATTTCACAAATCTCCACTATTTTCAATTAAAATTGGCAATGTTCTTGCACCCAAGGTTATGGAATAGGAACCAAGTTCATTCTATCTTAACAAAACTTAAACTTAGATAACGCCACAACTTTAGTCAAACTATCAGTTGGGTTTTTATCAGCGTGTATCTTATTGACACACAAGGTTCCTTGTTCTATAACATCTCTAATAAAATGTAATCTGATATCTATGTGCTTTGATTTTCCATGAAAAACTAAATTTTTAGATAAATGGAGTGCAGATTGACTATCAGAAAAAACATTAATGACTGAATTATAAAGTTTGAGTTCAGAAGACAAGCCTTTAAGCCATAAGACTTCCTTTACCGCCTCGATAAGCACAATGTACTCGGACTCTGTAGTCGAAAGGGCAACTACGGACTGCATGTTGCAATTCCAAGAGACAGGGCCACTGTAACGACCCGACTCTTTGACAAAGGTACGGATCGTTAGTTTGCTTTCAAATCTTTCCTTTAAGCTTGTATAATGTGTGTAACATCCTAAGGAAGGTCCGGGGAGTGTCCGGGGTTGGTTCGGAGCCCAGGAGTTTGAGAAATGGACTTGCAGAAAATGACGCACGGCCTGCGCACGGCCTGCGCATGGTTTCAGACAAACCGTGAGGTCTTTGGTCTGGAGGCAGGGAGGTGCGCACGGGTTGCGCACGGTTTAGGTAAACCGTGCGCCTAAACCGTGTGCCTAAACCGTGTGACCCTATTCTGGAGGTAGTAAGGTGCGCACGGTTTGCGCACGGTTTGGGTAAATTGTGCGCCTAAACCGTGCGATCCTGTTCTGGGTGAAATTACTGTTTTTCCCTTAAATTCTATTTAAGGCCTTGAGCCTTTTCTTTTCCTTCCTCCACCGGACAGAACCAGTGGGGAGTCCCTCTTGAGCTTCAAAACCCCTCTCTTACTCTTTTCTTGGCGGAGCCTTCGTCCGGAACCCGATTCTTGATCCGTCGGAAGCGTTGGAAAGACCAAGGTAAGGCTAACCACACCTAAGCTTCCTTCCTCGATGAATCTTGATATTCATTTCGCTATTTTGATGCAGGCTCATATGCCCTATTTCCAGGGCATTGGACTGGAACTCAGATCTCTTCCAACCTACTACGCCCTATTTCCAGGGCATTGGACTGGAACTCAGATCTCTTCCAACCTACTACGAATCTGAGGTCGATATCAAGCGAGCCTACGCCTACAGCTCTAAGGTAGGCGGTCACGTGGTTTCCATTTTGGGTTTTCGCCTTTTTGAGTTATTATCGTCGTGCCGTGGTTTGTCTTTCACCAAACCCCTTATTTGAAATGACTGCTTCATATCTAAATGACCCGTGTGATATGAGATTGATGAATCTAACCTGGTTAGGGTATTTAGATGTGGTGTGGATCGGGAGTGGTCAACCATAGGTGATATGTCTTGAGATTTGACCCTTTTTCACCTTTGGACCTTAACGATATGTCTCGAAAGGCATTTGCCATGTTAGGCAAATAAGATGTCTTGGTTAGAGGTTGGCTAGGATGAGATAGCCTGAACCCCTTGAATGAATTGAAATGTATATTGCCTTGAGATGTGATTATGTGATATTATAAAATGGAAATGCCATGCTTTGTTAATGTGATATGATATAAGATGGATTGCCTTATATATTATGATGTGAATGGTTATGCCATGCTGTGATGACATGCTTGTGATAACCCGTGTATGGGCGGGAGGCATTTATACCCCGTGCCAGATAAATCTCCGTGTGTGGGCGGGAGACATTTATACCCCGTGCCAGATGAACCTCCGTGTATGGGCGGGAGACATTCTTACCCTGTGCCAGATGAATCTCCGTGTGAGAGCAGGAGACATTCTTACCTCGTGCCTATATATCCTTTATGGGTGGGAGGCGTTCTTTCCCACGCCAGTTACAGTACTTGTGGACGAGAGGCATTCGTACTCGTGCCAGTGATGATTATTACCGATGTGAGAAGCATGGACGAGAGACATGTTTACCTCATGCCAGTGATAACCTATATCTATGTACTTATACTCTGGTGATTGTTCAGAATACCAGCCATGAGCTGAAGCAGGTAGACCTGCCAGGTGTCCGTCCGGGACCTGAGCGGGAGGGTTGTTTATTACTTTGCTTTACCTACTTGCAGTTCACTACACACTGATTATTTTTGCGAACACCTATTTGGAATACACATAGACATCGTTGGTGGTGGCCTACTGAGACTTGTCTCACACCCTACCCGGGCGGCCTCCTGGGCACCCGTGTAGATTTTACTGCTGCAGGTACTAGTAGGGGCAAAGGTCCAGCTTCAGGTTGTAGATACATGTATGTTCTAGCTGGAGTTCCAGAGCAGAGGACCGAGCTTGGCTAGAGATGCTCGTGGACTACTTTTGTTCTCTTTTTGTATTACTGTATAGCATGCTTGCCATCCATTCCCATTGTATCAGCATGCCATGCATCCATTTTGTATCAGACACTGCCTACGTGGCTTTTGTATATTTATCAGGGTTTTCTTTTTTCTGTTGGTTGGTCTGTATGTTTCCCTTTTTCTCCTGTTTATCCATTGGTTGTGCTTCCGCTATTTCTATTACTTTGCTACTATACCGCTGTGTACTCTGAAGTGGGGGTACAGTCTTCCCACTGATTTACCATTACACCCCCGCTGCTAGTCGGCAACCCCTGACCTATGGGGAGACGAGCCAGGGGTTATGTGGCCAATCGGGCTCAGGGCTTGGGTTGAAGGGCAGCCGGGTCCGGGACGTCACAAAGTGGCATCAGAGGAGTCTTTCTTTCTTTCTTGATTTACTATTTGGCGATGATAGACTTGGAGACCGTTAACGCTTAGGGACTTAGGCATGAGTCGTGCTTGGGCGTCGCGAACCCATGTACGGGGTATGAGCCAAGTTTCCTATTTTATGTTGTTATCGATTCTGCTATTTACTGTTGATACCGTTTCACCGTTGGGTGCTTCACATGTTTTGTGATGTTATTGAGATTTGCAATGTTGGAATTTGGATTTCAGGGTTCGACCCGATGAAATGAGGGTTATGCATTAGAACATGCATCACGATAGGCACAATATGATTAAGCCATGCATATTGCCATGCCACGTTTATATTTTCAGCGGGCGTTGCTTGTTGTTTATTTCCATGCCTTGTTAATATGTGTGAAATTGTGTTAATCCTTCATGCATGTTGTGAATTGAGGAATGATGTGGTTTTAGTGGGTGTCACTCTTTGGTTCATAAGGTGTATGGGCCCTTATGGATTGGAAAATGACATTCCAACTAAACCAATCTTTTGGTTTAAAGGAAATTCAAATACTTAATTAGCACAAGCAAATGAGAAATGACATCCAAGTGCGTGTCATCTTTCAGTTCATGAGTATGGGCCCTTATGGGCTAGGAAATGCCATGTCTTTGGATTTAGTTAAATTGGAATAGTTGCAGGTTTTACTAAGAAATCTTATGGGTGTGGATAGGTGATCTTAGGGGTAGGAAGGCTTAGTACCTGTCCTAGCTTCTAGAGTTCAACCTTTATTTTGTTGGTTTCTTCTTTTGAGACGTTCGTTTGGCATTGTAGCACTATGCCTCTAAGACGTCCTCGAGTCGTGCGTGCTGAAGGCGGCGACGATCACGTTCCTGAGGTGGCGGGCCTTGAGCCTCCAGTTGATCTTCCTGTCGAGCCACTCATGGATCCTCTTGCTATTCCTGAGATGGGCGCCGATGCCCAGTTCCGTGAGAGCTTCTTGCGTATGATGCAGAGTATGTAAGGTGGAGTGCGACCTGCCCCGAGTATGGCAGAGTTGACCTGCGAGTTTCAGTCGCAACATCCTCTTACATTTACGGGAGATGGCGGACCACTTGCTGCGAAGTCCTGGTTGGAAGCTATTCTGACCATCTTCGAGCACCTTGAGACGCCTCCAGAGTGGAGGGTCAAGCTCGCAACTTATATGCTACGTGGCTCAACCAGGAGGTGGTGGGATGTCATCACCCAGTCAGGACAGCAGAGAGATATGATCTGGACTGATTTTCAGACCGTCTTCTACGATTACTTCTTTCCCCAGACTTTGAGGGCTAATAGAGCTAGAGAGTTTATGAATCTGCAGCAAGGGACCATGATAGTTATGGAATATTTGTCTCGTTTCACTGAGTTACAGCGTTTTGCTCCTACACTAGCTGCTGATGATCTCACGCCGCTAGGCGTTTTGAGGATGGGCTGTGTTACGCCATCCGGTCGCAGATTAACGTGTTTCGGTTGACGACCATTTCAGAAATTGTCAATCAGGCTTTGATCACAGAGAGGAATTTGAGAGAAGCGGACAGTGTGAACTAGGGCGGTTCGACACCTAAGGGTTCTAGTGGATCTGCTTCTGGGAAGAAGCGGCGTTTTGATGAATCTCGTGGTGTTAGTGGTGGTCAGACCCTTTTCTTAGGTGGTACTCCTATTTGTCACCAATGTGGGGTGCCGGGACATATGAAGAGGCAGTGTACGCGAAATCCAGTGGAGTGCAGAGGTTGTGGTAGGTTGGGTCATCTCCACCGTTTCTGCAGGACTTTTCCCCCAAGGCCCAGCGAGCAGGGATCTGTACCTACTCCACGATCTGGTGTTGGATCGGCAGGATCACGTCAGTCAGGCGGCTGGAATACCACCGGCTGATTAGGCCGTGGCGGCAGTCGAGGCAGAGGTAATCAGGTGTATGACTCTCAACACCAGCAGGGCGGGTCTGCTCAGGGTAGCCAGGTTGTGACTCAGGGTCGTGGTACCGGCCAGTTGTATGCAGTCGAGCCTACGCCACAGGAGCAGTACGCCAGACCATCTACTGTACGAGGTACGATTCTAGTTGCCTTTACGTTAGTATCTGCTTTGTTTGACACAGGCGCTTCTCACTCTTTTATATCGGAGGCAATTATTGGAAGTTTGGGCCTCGACATTGAGTTATATCATGGTATGATCACGTTAGATACCCCATTAGGTATCCGTTCAGAGGGCGATCGTCGTTGTCAGAATTGTCCCCTTGAGGTGAGCGGTTACCTTTTCGTGTGGAACCTGTATGTTCTGGATATGACAGGTTTTGATGTAATAATCGGGATGGACTGGTTAGTTCCCTATAGAGCTCGGATTGACTGCTATCGTCGGAGGGTGGCGTTTACGTCACCAGAGGGTGACACGCATATGCATAAGGGAGAATGAGATCTTAGTGCGACACGAGCAGGACCAGAACACCAGAGTTTAGGTGGTGTCACGACACAGGTTGTCGGTCTTTATCTCGATGACCAAGGGTTACAACCCTCTGTTTATTCTCCTGTGGTGGAACGTTTCAGAGATGTTTTTCCTGATGATTTCTCTGGTCTACCTCCAGTGTGAGAGGTGGAGTTTACTATTGAGCTTTTACCAGAAGCACCACCAGTGACCATTCCTCCTTATAGGATGGAACCTAAGGAACTTCTGGAGCTTAAGAGTTAGCTGGAGGACCTGGAAGCAAAAGACTTTATACGTCCCAGTACTTCTCCTTGGGGATCACCGGTTCTCTTTGCCAAGAAGGCAGATGGTACCCTTCGTCTTTGCGTGGATTATCGTAAGTTAAATCAGTTGACTATTAAGAATTGGTATCCTTTACCTCGAATTGACGACCTCTTCGATCAACTCCGAGGAGCGAAGGTGTTTTCAAAGATAGATTTGAGGTCGGGCTATCACCAGGTGCGTGTAAGGACTTCGGACATACCTCGCACGGCGTTTAGGAGCAGGTATGGTCTCTATGAGTACCTAGTCATGCCGTTTGGGCTTACGAATGCACCTGCAGTGTTTATGGCTCTTATGAATCGGATTTTTCACCCTTACCTTGATTCTTTTGTGGTTGTATTTGTGGATGATATCTTAGTCTATTCACGCTTGAGACACGACCATGCAACCCATCTTGAGATCGTGCTGAATACACTAAGAGAACATTAACTTTATGCTAAGCTCAGTAAATGCGACTTTTGGATAAATATGGTTCACTTTCTGGGTCACATTATTTCTGAGTTTGGAGTTTCAGTTGACCCTGAGAAGGTAAGTGCTGTAGTTTCTTGGGAGCAGCCCAAGAACGTCTTTGATATAAGGAGTTTCTTGGGACTTGCTGGATATTATAGGCGGTTCATTCAGGACTTTTCACGCCTAGCAGCACCGCTTACAGCTTTGACCAAAAAGGGGTTGAGATTCGATTGGTCAGAACCTTGTGAAGTAGCTTTTCAGGAACTGAAGGGCAGACTAACTTCAGCACCGATACTGATCTTTCCGGAGCCAGGCAGAGCTTTTACGGTCGATTGTGACGCGTCAGGTATCGGGCTTGGAGCTGTCTTGATGCAGGACGAGCGAGTCGTTGCGTATGGTTCTCGTTAGTTAAAGGCTCATGAACGGAATTATCTGACGCACGACCTCGAGCTCGTAGCGGTTGTACATGCCTTACGCTGTTGGAGACACTATTTGTTGGGAGAGCATTTTGTGGTATACACTGACCACAAAAGCCTCAAATATATCTTCACTTAGCGGGATCTAAATCTCAGGCAACGCAGGTGGGTCGAGTACCTGCAATCCTTTGATTTCGAACTAGCCTACACTCATGGGAAAGGAAATTCAGTAGCCGATGCGCTGAGTCGGAAAACTCATTCACAAGTGGTTCGGGAATCTAATGAGGAGTGGAAGCTGATGGCCCTATTTTCGGAGATGCACGTTGAGGTTCAGGAGGCTCAGGGTCAAACTGTTCTCTCAGCCTTAGCGGTGACGTCTACTCTTTTGGAACGGGTCAGGGCAAAACAGTTATCAGATCCGGAAGACCTTGTTCTACGAGAAAGTGTCGCTGATGATGCCTCTACAGATTGGACCGTGGATGAAGGTGATACTTTGTTGTTCCGTGGGCGTGTATGGGTCCCAACAGACATCAGAGAGGAGCTGATGAGGGATTTCCACGCCTCAGCATGGGCAGTTCATCCGGGCATCACCAAAATGTATCGTGATTTGCGACGATAGTACTGGTGGTCTAACATGAAGCGGGAGATAGCCGTTTTTATCATGCATTGTTCCACCTGTCAGCAGGTGAAGGCGGAACATTAGCGTCCGACATGGCTTTTGCAGCCGTTGTCTATTCCGGTTGGAAATGGGACGATGTTTCTATGGACTTTGTAACCAGTTTACCCAGGTCACCTCGTAGCAATGATGCAGTATGGGTTATCGTTGACCGTCTGACGAAGGTCGCGCATTTCTTACCTGTGTGGGAGACCTTCACGGTTGATGACTTGGGAAGACTGTATGTCAAGGAAATAGTGCGCCTTCATGGAGCACCTCGTTCTGTTGTCTCGGACAGAGATCCTCGTTTTACATCTCGGTTCTGGCAAGGTTTACAGAAGGACTTGGGTACGCAAGTACTTTTGAATACGGCCTGTCACCCGCAGACTGACGGACAGACCGAGCAGACTATACAGGTACTAGAGGATATGTTACGTGCATGTGTTCTCGATTTTGGAGGTTCATGGGAGAAACACATTCCTCTTGTCGAGTTCAATTATAACAATAGCTTCCAGGCTACCATTGAGACGACTCCCTATGAAGCCTTATATGGTAGGCCTTGTCGCTCGTCTTTGTGTTGGCTTGAAGTCGGGGAGGCAGCTGTTCTAGGACCACGTCTTGTGCAGGAGACTACAAAGCAGATACAACTTATTAGGAAGCGTATGCAGACAGCTCAGTTTAGACAGCGGTCCTATGCTAACAAGCACCGACGACCTCTTGAGTTCGAGGTTGGGAATCAGGTTTTCTTGAAGGTCTCACCCAGGTTGGGGCAGAGACGTATACGGAAGCAGGGTAAGCTTTCACCAAGGTTCGTAGGACCCTTTGAGTTGATGAAGCAGATCGGACCAGTAGCTTACCAGCTTGCACTTCCGCAGAGATATCAGGCCATGCACGATGTTTTTCATGTATCTCAGCTACGTCGGTACTTTTCGGATCTGACTCATGTTTTTCAGTCTGATGAGGTTGAACTGGATATGGATGCTTCCTTCGAGGAGTATCCGATGCGAATTGTTGACCGGAGCGTGAAGACACTCCGTGGCTGGTTCGTTCCTCTTGTACGGGTGCTATGGCAACACGGTCGGGTACAGGACGAGACCTGGGAGCGAGAGGCTGATATACGTTCTCAATGGCCAGAGCTTTTCGTTGATGACACCTCGGTACCTTCAGAAGGCCAACTCGGGGACGAGTTGCTTTAAGGAGGGGAGGTTGTAACGACCCGAGTCTTTGACAAAGGTACGGATCGTTAGTTTGCTTTCAAATATTTCCTTTAAGCTTGTATAATGTGTGTAACATCCTAAGGAAGGTCCGGGGAGTGTCCGGGGTTGGTTCGGAGTCCAGGAGTTTGAGAAATGGACTTGCAGACAATGGCGCACGGCCTGCGCACGGCTTGCGCATGGTTTCAGGCAAACCGTGCGTCCTTTGGCTTGGAGGCAGGGAGGTGCGCACGAGTTGCGCACAGTTTAGGTAAACTGTGCGCTTAAACCGTGCGACCCTATTTTGGAGGCAGTGAGGTGCGCACGGTTTGCGCACGGTTTGGGTAAACTGTGCGCCTAAACCGTGCGACCCTGTTCTGGGTGAAATTACCGTTTTGCCCTTAAATTTTATTTAAGGCCTTGAGCCTTTTCTTTTCCTTCCTCCATCGGATAGAACCAGAGGGGAGTCCCTCTTGAGCTCCAAAACCCCTCTCTCACTCTTTTCTTGGTGGAGCCTTTGTCTGGAACCCGATTCTTGATCTGTCGGAAGCGTTGGAAAGGCCAAGGTAAGGCTAACCACACCTAAGCTTCCTTCCTCGGTGAATCTTGGTATTCGTTTCGCTATTTTGATGCAGGCTCATATGCCCTATTTCCAGGGCATTGGACTGGAACTCAGATCTCTTCCAACCTACTACGAATCTGAGGTCGATATCAAGCGAGCCTACGCCTACAGCTCTAAGGTAGGTGGTCATGTGGTTTCCATTTTGGGTTTTCGCCTTTTTGAGTTATTATCGTCGTGCCGTGGTTTGTTTTTCACCAAACCCCTTATTTGAATGGCTGCTTCATATCTAAATGACCTGTGTGGTATGAGATTGATGAATCTAACCTGGTTAGGGTATTTAGATGAGGTGTGGACCGGGAGTGATCAACCATAGGTGATATGTCTTGAGATTTGGCCCTTTTTCATCTTTGGACCTTAACGATATGTCTCGAAAGGCATTTTCCATGTTAGGCAAATAAGATGTCTTGGTTAGAGGTTGACTAGGATGAGATAGGCTGAACCCCTTGAATGAATTGAAATGTATATTGCCTTGAGATGTGATTATGTGATATTATAAAATGGAAATGCCATGCTTTGTTAATGTGATATGATATAAGATGGATTGCCTTGTATATTGTGATGTGAATGGTTATGCCATACTCTGTTGACATGCTTGTGATAACCCGTGTATGGGCGGGAGACATTTATACCCCGTGCCAGATAAATCTCCGTGTGTGGGCGGGAGACATTTATACCCCTTGCCAGATGAACCTCCGTGTATGGGCGGGAGGCATTCTTACCCCGTGCCAGATGAATCTCCGTGTGAGGGCGGGAGACATTCTTACCTCGTGCCTATATATCCTTTATGGGTGTGAGACATTCTTCCCCACGCTAGTTACAGTACTTGTGGACGAGAGGCATTCGTACCTCGTGCCAGTGATGATTATTACCGATGTGAGAAGCATGGACGAGAGGCATGTTTACCTCGTGCCAGTGATAATCTATATCTATGTACTTATTCTCTGGTGATTGTTTAGAATACCAGTCATGAGCTGAAGCAGGTAGACCCGTCAGGTGTCCTTTCGGAACCTGAGCGGGAGGGTTGTTTATTACTTTGCTTTACTTGTAGTTCACTACACACTGATTATTTTTGCGAACACCTATTTGGAATACACGTAGACATCGTTGGTGGTGGCCTACTGAGACTTGTCTCAAACCCTACCCGGGCGGCCTCCTGGGCACCCGTGTAGACTTTACTGCTGTAGGTACTAGTTGGGGCAGAGGTCCAGCTTCAGGTTGTTGATACATGTATGTTCCAGCTGGAGTTCCAGAGCAGAGGACCGAGTTTGGCTAGAGATGCTCGTGGACTACTTTTGTTCTCTTTTTGTATTACTATATAGCATGCTTGCCATCCATTCCCATTGTATCAGCATGCCATGCATCCATTTTGTATCAGACACTGCCTACGTGGCTTTTGTATATTTATCAGGGTTTTCCTTTTTTTTTGGTTGGTCTGTATGTTTCCTTTTTTCTCCTGTTTATCCATTGGTTGTGCTTCCGCTATTTCTATTACTTTGCTACTATACCGCTGTGTACTCTGACATGGGGGTACAGTCTCCCCACTGATTTACCATTACACCCCTGCTGCTAGTCGGCAGCTCCTAGCCTATGGGGAGACGAGCCAGGGGTTATGTGGCCAACCGGGCTCGAGGCTCGAGTTGAGGGGCAACCGGGTCCGGGACGTCAGAGCCATCGCAGGCAGTGAACACGTATCCAGTCAATGATTTTCTGGTATCAATGTTACATGCATAATCAGCATCTACAAAACCTACCAAAATATCAGAAGCATCAATATTTTTATCATAGCACAATGATAAATTAGATGTAAATGAGAGATATCTAAGAAGCCACTTAAGGGCATGCCAATGAGGCTTCCCAAGTGGGGCCATAAATCTGTTCAAGGTGCAGATAGCAAAGGCAATGTCAGGTCTGGTGCAAATCATAAAGTACATTATGCTACCAACAATGTTAGCATATAGAATTTTGGACATAAATTGACGTCATCATCGACAGTGGGTGCTTGTGTTAAAGACAACTTAAAATGTTGAGCAAGAGGTACATTGACAGGTTTGAGAGATTCAAACAT
This sequence comes from Viscum album, assembly GCA_963277665.1. Lineage (NCBI taxonomy): Eukaryota > Viridiplantae > Streptophyta > Magnoliopsida > Santalales > Viscaceae > Viscum > Viscum album. The sequence goes on from OY728141.1 coordinate 912,923,066, forward strand.
GTATCTCTTTAAGATCCTTAAAATGTAAGCGTGCTGAGATAATTATAGCAATTTATTTGGTCTATCTCTAATGATTTCAACACCCAAAATCTGCTTAGATGCACCTAAGTCTTTCATCTCAAAATTGCCTTTTAATTGGGATTTAATAAAAGTGATAAAACTCATATTTTTACATATGATGTGCATGTCATCTACATAGAGCAGAAGGTAAATCATACAACCTTGGACTGATTTGAAATAAACACATGCATCATATTGGCTCCCGGTGAAATGATTATTCAACATAAAGGAATCAAATTTTTTATACCATTGCCTAGACGCTTGCTTTAAACCATACAAGGATTTATTTAAAAGGCAAACTTGGTTTGGTTTGAATTCCTTTGAATAACCATCAGGAGGTTTCATATAGAGTTTTTCATTCAGATCCCCGTGTAAGAAGACAATTTTAACATTTAGTTGTTCGATGTGGAGATCGAGATAAGCAGCAAAAGCTAGCAAGAGCCTAATGGAAGAGTGCTTGACAAGAGGGGAAAAAATTTCAGCATAGTCGATTCCCTCTCTTTGAAGGAATCCTTTGGCAACTAGCCTAGCTTTAAACTTAACTTTACTTCCCTCCGTGTTGTCTTCCTTTCTCTTATAAATCCACTTAAACCCAATCACCTTATCATTCGGTGGCTTGTGAACAATGGTCCATGTGTGATTTTTCTTTAGAGATTGCATCTCTTCATTCATGGCAATAATCCAATGCTTTGAATCTTTATCCTTTAAAGCTTGCCTATATGATTGAGGATCATCATCGATGAGATCCTGGGCCACATGAAAGGCGTATGAAGCCATATCATACTAGCTGAACCGAGCAGGAGGTCTTGAGACTCTCCTTTGTCTATCTCGGGTTAATTGATAATCCTGATGAACGGTGGAAGGTCCAGAATCAGAGTCTGAATCAGAACTCATCTCAGAATCAGCCGCATCAGTGGGCTGAGGAGGAGGTGGAATGGACTGAATATCAGTCTCAACATGAGCCGGTGGCTCATGCTCATCAGACTGAAGGTCTGGTTCACTACTGCCAGGTGTGACAATCCGTGTCTTAGGGGCAAATGATTCATGAAAGACCACATCTCTACTTATGATGCACCTTTGGTATCCCGACTTATCTACCCAGAGTTTATATCCCTTAACTCCCTCAAGATAACCAACAAAAATGCACTTGAGGGCTCTAGGTTCAAGCTTATCAGTTTTGATATGAGCATAGGTTGTAGACCTGAAAACCCTTAAGTAGGAATACGAAGGGGGCTTGCCGGTCCATAGTTCTTCTGGAGTTTTGAATTGATTTGCAAAGGAGGGACACCTGTTAAACAGGTACACAACAGTGCTGGTGGCCTCGGCCCAAAAAGATTTGGGGAGGCCCGAGTATGCAAGCATACTACGGACTCTTTCAAGGATAGTCTGATTCATCCTCTCTGCAAGGCCATTCTGTTGGGGAATTTCCCTAACGGTTCTATGCCTTTTAATTCCTTCAAACTCACAATATTGAATGAACTCAGTGGACATGTATTCAAGCACATTGTCCGTCCTCATGGTCTTAACATTCTTTTCAGTTTGATTCTCAATTGAAGCTTTCCAGGTTTTGAATGTTAGGAAAACATCAGATTTATTCTTAAGGATGTACACCCAAACCTTTCTGGAGTAATCGTCAATAAAGGTGATGAAATAGAAACCTCCACCATGAGAGGCAGTCCTGGTTGGCCCCCACAAATCTGAATGGATATATTCAATTGGGGTGGCAGACAGATCTATTAAAGGTTACCCTTTTAGCCTTACCTATAAGGCCCCAGCCTTAAACCTTACTTAATATTGAATTAAATGAATAATTCACATTGAGGATCTTTTCAGGTTTAGAGTTTTAGAGAATTAGAACATAACTATTACATCTCAAAAGATTACAAAGTAGACACTTCTACTAAGTTTCCATAATAAAAAAAAACTCTTAAAAAGAAACATGTCTAGTTCCATGTCTTATATAGCATGACATTCCCTTGATCCCATCCTTGACCTTATTCCACTTTAAGTCCTGTGAAAAACATTTCGAAAAAAACTTGGGGTGAGCATAAAAAGCTCAGTAAGGGATACACAAAGAATGAAAACTGTTGCTTTTTCAAACATCAAGTAAACCATGTATACTCTAACAAAGTAATACCTTCACCATCATGAAGTAGTAAAAACTCTTCACTAAATAAAGTATCATTACTTACCTTTTTGTAACCAAAGGATTACCATAAAACCCATATAAAGAATACATAGCATATATAAAGGTAACTTGGGACATAAACATACTTAAGTGGAATAACCATACGGTCGACTTCCACACATATCACTTAATGGAATAGCCATACGGCCAATTTCCAAACATACTTAATGGAATAGTCATACGGCCGACTTCCATACCCAATGCATTGGAGGTTATAACGTAACCACCCGTCCTGGTATTCACGGCACCACCCGTCATATGGTTTATAACGTAACCACCCGTTAAAATGTCCAAGTACCAATATAAAATCATAAAACATAAAACCAATATAAATGAATGATAACATTTCCACATCACAATATATCATAATAGAATCCTTTATCAAAACCATTTTCAATACCAAAATACATAAAAGAGTATATGGTATTTATTTTATTTCAAAAACATTACGGCTTGTTGAGGAAGCCAAAGACCAAATAATACTCGCGGCGGCGGAAAAGGTCGTTGTTACCGCGTACGTTAAAAAAACATTCCTTTTTGTCGTTTAGTAAAACGCTTCGTAGAAAAAGATTCCTTTTGTATAAAAGTAAAAGTCAAAGGAGTTTATACACCATATAAAATAAAGTTGTGTATAAAACGAAATATGCCTCAATGAAAGGAGATTGAGACGAAGTCCCTTACCTTGGGTCCGACTTGACTCGATCGTTCTTTAACGTCCTGAATAATAAACTTGAGTTAATCTCTACTTGATTAAGAACCTTTTTAAAGTTCATTATTCCTTTTATATCACTTATTGTCATGTTATAAACATTATGTAACCATTTAAGTTAATAATGTTTGTTTTGTCGATATTTGGTTCTTAAGTCGAAAGTGGACTTCTTACAATTACATGTTGTTCGTGTGGTCAAAGGTTCTTTATATCCATAATGACATTCCTGATTTGGATATCATATATATCATATATATCCAGCATATACATGTATTTATAATATTACATAATCATTTAAAGGTAATAAATGAAATGCACCGTTCATGGAGACGGTAAGCCGTACGTACGCATGAACGCTACTTTCATTTCTTTGTCATATTAATGGAATTAAAACTAAATGAGAGGTATGTATATTTTAATTCTAGAATTATATTCATCATTTATATATATCATTCATTATATATATCCATTAAATACATGTACTTTTAATAGTACATTACATTTGGGGATAAGAAATGAAATGCACCGTTCATGGGGACGGTAAGCCGTACGTACGCATGAACGCTACTTTCATTTCTATCTCATATTTTAATGGAAAGAAATAATAATGATATAGAGGTATATTATAATTCCAGTATAACATCATATATAATAACTTTAAATCCATCCTTTACACGTCCCACATATGGCATTAACGAATCACATCACTTTGAGGGGGTGGTAGTCCGCACTTCCTTAAATGAGATATCGTGTTTACCCATAATGGAAACCATAAAGGTATGCCCAAAATGAAAAATACAGAAGTTTAAAGAAAACATAAACATATTATATATCATATATAAATATAGTGACATCTTAATGGCCACTTTTGAAGGTGTTAAAGGAATGTTGAACAATCATCGTTTCGGGAGGCATAAATTCACCATCCACGGAAACAGTATGTTCTTTAACCATTAGATGAAGGTGTGTGTAAGTGTAGCTCGAATCCTTCTTATAACAACATCCTAGTATATTGAAGATACTGAAGTTGTTACAAAAGAAATAAATAAAAAGAGTTTAGGGGGTTGTAGAATCAAAATAATACAAAAGGACTCAAGTGAAGACATTACCTCAAAATCGGGTAACTCCCTTTGGTTTGAGCTCAAAGGCTTCCTTGGGAAGACTTCTGCCCAAAGTGAGGCTTCAAGGAGTAAGAGAAGGAAGTGGAGAGACAAAATGGGCAGGGGTTGGCCGAGCCAAAGGCTTTGGGTGTGTGGGTAAGGTGGTAGAGGTGGGGGCCTTTTATAAGAGGAGAGGAGGGGCACTTTTGGAAAGTAAAGAAATATTACTTTATTTGAAAATGTGTTTCGGTTTTAAAAGGTCCCACATTGATATAATTCGTGGATAAGGTGATAAAGGTTCGAAATCCACCCATCCAATAAGTTTTGGACATGTGTAGTTCATAGATTTTACATTATCTTTCCATTTTATTTAAATCGTCAAATAATGATGTCATCGCTGCATCATTATTATGTCATACATAATTTAATTTATTTAATGTCTAAAAATTATAAAAAAAATACTATGATGTAGGAAATCTTTGTAGCTTTCCAATGACTATTTACAATCAAAAATCTGACTTGTATAACCCCATTTAAAAATTGTTTTAGTAAAACATATCATGTTTGTGCCATTTTTTACATTAACATTAAATAAAAGGTATTTATGTCATTTTCCAACCAAAGTGGCTCCATGGGGTCCCCAAGTTGACCCATGGCTTTTCTTGGTCGGCCATGACACATCCAATGAGGGTAGGACATGTGTCAAGCTCATCTCATACTATTAAAACATTATTTTTACCTTAAACTACACTAATTACCACTAATCGCGATTACAAACTTAATAAGTTACTATTCACCAAAAAATTATTTTAATCTCATTGAACCACATTTTACTTCTTAGTGACAACCATGTATGTCGGATTTTTGAAATTCAATACACAAAGGTGGCAAAATTTCATTTAAATGGAAAATCAGTTTTTATAAGTACCACTTAGTGATTTCACTATTCATCAAAAATTGAAGTTTTTCAGAAAAATTCCAAAAATTCATTCTAAGCTATATTTGATATTCCGAATTCAAAAATGAAGTCCATTTTACAAAATTCAAAACATATAAGTCAAATTAATTAATTTAATAATTAATTACCGCTGTCATGACAAATAGCGTGTTTTTGTGAAACAATAAGTATCAAAAGATTGACACTAGTTTAAGTCCGATTTCAAAGTGAAATTAATTCCAACGACCACTATTGGATTTAATGGTAAAAATATTTTCTAATTTCACTTTATATCCAATTCAAATAATAATCTAATCATATAAATAAATTAGATCAAAAAGTGGTTTTGAATTAAAATACAACATTTACAATATTCATTAAAAAAAATGAACTTTATCGGAAAGATACCAAAAATTTACACAAAGTAAATTTTGATGTCCCGATTCTAAAGAAGAGTTATATTTGGTCCAATAGAATTTATAAGATTGATCAAAACTATATTTAATGACGGTTCGCCGTCAAAAGGTGATAAGTGAACCCTTAGTGAAAATTAGGGTATAAATGCCTAAAATTGAATTCTTTCCGTATTTTAAGCTTTTATCTTTTATTGGGTAAATATAAAAACATTTAAAAACATATATAATCATATTTTAGTTATTTCTATCCATTCCCACCAGTACAACGGCTACATGTTAACTACCATTTAAAATAATATTATTATATTACTATTATGCAACGTAATATTTCAATGAAAATCATCGTTGCGTATCGAGTACGCTATCGAATGTAGAAACCCCTTTTAATTAAAATTAATATTTAATTCGTAAATATTAATTAATATGAAAATTCTTTATTCTTTATTTACCTGGTATGTTACATTACCCATCACACAATCTTCACAAAATGGAAGATTCGAAGGTGTGATGTCACTCAACAACCCCTGCTTGTTGAGTTCTTCCAGCCCTTTGGAGCTTACATGCCCCAACCGTCTATGCCAGAGCATAGTGTTGTCAGTGTTTGTATTGTAAACACTACCCAACTGTCTCGAATGAGTTCTGCCATTCAAGACATATAACCCATTTACAAGAGACCCTCTTATAATGGTTCTGGATCCTTTGGAAACTTTGATAGTACCCGATTCAGATCTAAAGGTATATCCCTTTTGATCCAGGACTCCTAAGGATATCAAGTTTCGTTGCAGGTTGGGGATCCACCTTACATCAAGTAGGGTGATGATTGAACGGTCATCCAATTATATCAGGACAGATCCTCTGCCCTCAACCTTGCACTTCATGTTATTTCCTAACAGGACATCCCCCTCAACTTTCTCAACTAGCTCTAAGAAAGACTCTCTATGTGGACACATGTGGAAGGAACAATCTGAGTCAAGGACCCACTCACGATTGAGTGTATGGCTGGAAACATTTAATACTTCGGCAGTGTCATAGCCAGAGTCAACTAGGAGAGACTGGTCAGTGGGTTGCGCGCGTTCTTGCTCACGCTTAAACTTTCTACATTCGGGCTTAATGTGCCCAGGCTTGCCGTAATGGAAGCAAGTAACTTTTCTGTCTTTATTATCATTACTCTTTGATTTTCGTTCTTGCCTAGGTTCTTTGCTGCTACTACTTTTATCTCTCTTAGATTGTTTCTTCTTACTTTTACCTTGAGGTCTTCCCCTTGTGAACAAACTCTCAGTCTCGCCTTTAACTTTAGGTTTCGAATGAAGTTCTTTGGATAAAAGGGCAGACTTGACTTCTTCTAAAGTGAAGGAGTCTCGACCATACATCATGGTCTCGACCAATGTACTAAAACTATGGTAAAGGGAAATCAGGAGAATAATCGCTTGATCCTCATTGTCTACGGAAACATCAATGTTGGCCAAGTCTAACGTGACATTGTCGAATTCATCTAGATGGGATTTTATAGAAGTACCAGGTTTCATCCTAAAGGTAAACATACGGTGCTTATTATAAAGTCTACCTACTAGGGAGGCAGTCATGTATAACTTTTCAAGTTTTAGCCAAATTCCAGCGGCGGTAGAATCAAAATCCACTTCCTTAAGAACCTTATCACCTAAGGACAGTAAGAGCGAACTATGAGCTTTAAGTAAAGTGTCATGGGGAACAGGTTGATATTCAGTTATGGTTTGACCAGCTTCATTAACAATTGTAATGGGTTTAGTAGGCCCGGACAGACCATCAATAAGACCTTGTTGGACTAATAATGCCCTCATTTTTATTCGCCATAAATTGAAGTCGTTGTCTCTATCAAACTTTTCGATTTCATATTGCATTGTAGACATGTTTATCCAAATGAGTAGATGCCGAATGATTGGGGACAACGATAAGCGTATGCCCCAAAAAATCGACCAATCTCACTGGGTAAACGTGTACCGTGAGATATGAGTACGAAAAAAAAATTCGGTGAATACAACGATTTCACCCGAAAAGAAAGAGAAAAGCAACAGCAATGTACAGACAGAATTTAAACAGGTATTAATTGTGGAAAAAACAGAAACCCAAATTAATAAACTGGGTACAAACAGAATACAACAACCAGATTAAAGCAAAGACTATAAACAGTGCAAGAGGCCACCAATAAAATGTTGGCAGTGCAGCCTTAATGCAGTGTAAAACAATTTTATATAATGCAGCAGATTAAGCCAGATCTTGTTAAATCAAGAAACAAATTAACAAAAGGGTTGTAGCTAATTGTAATAGGTAAACAGATAAAGGAATAACAACAACAATAAGAAAACAACAGCGAACTAAGGGAAAAACAACAACACAGAAGTGTTAATTCTTAGAACCTAAAGGCAGACAACGCTCAAAGCTAAAACAGAAGGCACAACAGCCAGATATGGCTCTGATACCACATGTTGTGGAGGCTGGACAGTAATAGGACAACTCCAGAACAACCACAAATAGAACCGGATCACTGGAGTTGTGCGCAAATGATCAAACAAGCAAGAACTGATAAAACAGTGCAGGGAAAAAAAAGGAAGATGGGATTTACGTGCTTCGGCCCCTTTGGGACCTACTGCACGGTAAGAACACCACCCTACGCATGCTTTATTATTAATGCTCAAGCAAGAAAGAGTTACATGAGACAGCAGACCAACATGGAACAAAAAAACATTACGGCTGATAGCGAAAACGAAACAGCAGTAAAGACTATGTCGGACCAGTGTAATCACCTAAGAAATTGGAACACCAAGGAAGAACTTACAGTGCTGGACCGTGTCGGGCTGTCCTGATCTCTTGAAGTTACTCAAATCGGACGTTTCTCACCTTTAGAACCCGACAGGAGATGGACTCATCAAATCTGATCCTGCGGTCTCTGAATCTAGAACTTGACCGCACATCTTCGCATGAAGGATGCCGAGGATGCTTTACCACGGGCTGCGTGCGACGTGGGGCTCGGCAGGCCAAGGATTCTATCCTCCGCTGAGGATGAAAGGAGCCGCAGAAGTCGCCTGGATCTGGTATGAGCGAAACCGAATCTCCAATCGCCGGAGAATCACCAAGAAGAGAGAAAACGCTGAATCTGTGTATCAATCAAAGGGGGCGATGCAGGGGTGATGAAACCCCTTGCTTACCCTAACCGTGAAATGACCTGAGCCACGAGAGGCAGCCACGAAGCAAAACCGCTTAACACAAGCGGACGATCAGGATTCAATGGGCGGCGATAATATCAAGGGCCAAAAATGAAGCGGGATTGCCAGCGTGTAAAACTGATGAGCATAATAATTAAAACTACAGCGTGAATAGAAAGAAAAAACGGGATAAAATGAATATGAAATTTTAATATGAAAATAAATGAAATTTGTAATACCAAATTTCATAGGCTCTCACATGATAAGATCATGTTTCTGTTGAGTTATGACTTTAATCATTGGGCCCTGCCACGTCTCTGCTGCATGGCTACTCAGCTATCTGCGAATTCACCTCCTTGAGTAAAACTTAAGATGATATCCCCGAGTATATTCCTTTTGTCCACCGTCAAAACCTGACATCTTGGCTAGTATCAGTGGTAGAATTATCATAATTTATATTACGATAAAACTTTATTTGCAATGTTCGATTTCAAGAACTGGAACAAATCGTTGCGTATTTTACACCGTTTCTTCAGCTGCATCAGAAGCCGCAACGTACACGGTATTTGTAGATATGACCATCACTAGCTTGAATGAGCTTCTTTTACTCATTACCTTAGCCTGCGATATTAATCATATTGATCTAAAAAGACTAGTTTTAAAACTAGTGTCCTTTCCTCTCCAAGTATCAGGAACATATTCTGACCACATCTCATGTAGTTCTCATCTCTCAAACCATCAAGAGAACGCAATAGTTCTTCATTTTTCAAGAAAAATTCTGCAGTGATCAACTGCGAACAAGGCAAACAATCAGGATCGGCCGTGCTAGCACCCGACGATTCTACGACGACGTTCAAAGATTGTGGTACACGTGTGGATCACCGCTAGAGGGCTTCTGCATTTGGATCATGTAGCGCAATGACGGTTTGATGAGATCTAGTCAACCAAATCATCAACGAAGATGAATCAAAAGTTAAGGTAATTCTATATTTGCTCATAAATTAATTATAAATTACATGTGAAGATCCTCTTTCGTTTGGTTCCGATATTTATACATCATTTACAACAACGGTTTGTAAATTAAGACTAAAATCCGAGTTTCCATGCCAATCAAGGCGCTTCTGCGACCAAAACCTACTGAAATGAGCCTTGAGTTTATGACAAAACAGTGGAGGACTCCAGACAGCATTTCTGAAGTCCGCCTCTTAGAGGTACTGCAATGGAATTTTCACCAAGATCGGAGGAGGATAATTTTTCCAATTATTCAAGCAGTTTCAGAAAACCGATATTTAAAGTCTGTTAATCCCAACCGTACTAAGTAAACGATAAATTTGTAAATTTAAAGCTTTTGAATTTTGAAACTAAAAATCCAACAATCAAAACTAATTACTGTGTGAGTGAACAATTTTTTGTTTTTAATATCTTTCTGCAGGTCTGTGTCTTTGATTTCCAACCCCGGGAACCCGAAAACTTATATGTTGCACTTGCTGCTTTATCTGGTCGAAGAGTGCCAGGTCCGTGTCTTTTTCATTCAATTGCTTTCCAGTTCCCTTCCACACAAATGCCTGTTTATAGTTTGATCTATTGTCTTTTACCTTTCTCCTCCATGGCTATTCTCTCTCTAAAAATTCTGCTAGGGATTGTTCGGGCAAGAAGGCTTGGACAGCTCCCCAAAAGGAAATGCTGGTTCATTGGACCTTCAAACACAGCTGCCATGGATGCAGCCGACCGGTTCAACCGCAGCTGGGAGATGGACTTGAGGATCGGTCACCACGACTGTCGAGATTATACAAATGGTAGATCGATGCCCATGGGAGCTCAAAAATAATAAAATAAAATAAATAAATAAATATACAAATAAAAAATTCATGCATGTTTATGTGATTTGAAGGTGGTGTTGATGAGTTTTGTTGTCATTTTGGAAGGACTGGTGCAGCATCTTACCGGCAGAGAAGATGTTGTGGAGCAGATATTAGGGGAGCAGAGGTGGCAGTGGTGGCAGCATCTTCTCCCTTGCAAGTAAGATATCCTCTGGGTTTTTTCGTTGTCATCTGGCTGTGCAATGCAACGATCTCATGAAGACGGATCTCTTCCAGGTTAGCCATTGTTCATTTTTTAAAGCTCCACCGTTTTTTTTTTGTAATTAAAACAAATTCGCTGCTTTTGAAACTATAGCAATGTAGTAATGTACAGTTAATTGTAAAATTTCACTGCATCTATAGCTAAATCTTTGAATGAAATTATATTTACAGTTTATTTTTCATGATTATTTACGGCGCACAACGGCTACAAGCCCCCCCTCCCGGCGCAAAAGCGCATGGCGTGGCGCATGACCCTTGACAATATTAACTTGTGGTGCATACATAAATCAACAATAGCAAATAATAAATTATGCAATAATTACATAAATATAAAAGATTTGTGTCAATAATTCATATTTCATACATTAAAAAACAAATGAAGTCAACAATGACACATAAAATATGAATGCAAACAAAGATTAAAACATACACCATTTAATGAGTGAGGGTTCTCTCATTTTCACTCTAGTAATTTGCGGGAGAGACCGACTTCATCACTAAATGAAACCACTAATTGTCACCGCATTTTTCAAAGTTTTAGCATAAATTTTTTCCAAATATCTTCTAAGATGAGGTCAATGCAATGAGAGGCGCATGCGGTTCAATACAAATTAGAGTAAGTTGACTCCAATAATCTCTCTATTAAAAAATAGAAAATAACAAAAAGCATATTAGCAAGTAATAAAGACCATGGAAAAAAATAAAAGTTAAAGAAAATATCAAAGTATTGAGAACAATGATATTTACTAGTAAAAATATTATTTGAAGCAATGTTAGTGACAACTTTTATCATATTGGACGGTTCAACCTTTTTGACAAATTTATCCAACAAATCAAACATCTTTCTCCCGCTCTTTACTTAAGAAGAAACATCAATCGATTCAATAAATACTAAGCCATTTGGGCTATTAACCAAGAAATTTATCAACGTTCCTCCCCTTTGATTTGTCCAACCATTTGCCATGACTGAACATCCTTTCCTCAAATTCAGATTTTAATTTTAATTCTGAAATATCTATTTTGTTAAAACAGTATAAAACACATCGAATGTAAACAGTATGATATAAACTTATAACATATATGTATAGAAATTAGTTTAGAGGTATTAATTTAGCAAAAAGAAACATGGATTAGAAATTTGTAAACATACCTAAATATTCTGCCTCCCAATGAACAAATTAAAGAAAATTCAACTTATAAAGTTATTCTTTTTCTTGTTGAATAATAAAATGAGGTAGACTCAAATCCCCAAGGTGCTCTCTAAAGGAGGCCTTGAGGTTCTTTTATAACAAATAATAAAGACCACACCGGACCACAAGTCCGATGTGGGACGCAGACTCCAACACTCCCCCTCAAGCTAGCTGTACCTAGCTTGGACACATAAAGAAAAAACAAATCAAGCAACAGGCTGCAAACATTCCCCCTCAAGCTGGACATACCCAGCTTGATGACAAAACAAGACGAAATAAAAGATAATGCTTCAAGGCAGTTGCTCCCCCTCATGATCGCAGCTCCTCGCAGGATGATGGATGGATGAAGTTTTCGCGGGCGCAGCAGAGGAACCACACAGACCGGGCCGGTTGACGGAGCGTCAGGAATGCCGCACTAGTGGGGCCGATCGATGATACGTCGGGAAAACCACACTAGCACTGAGAAAGCCGCACTTGCGGGGCCAGCGATGGGAGGCGGTGATTCCGCAGAGTCGTTGCGGGATCTGGCGGCGCCAAAGGGCCCGGTCCGAGGCGGTCGAAGTGCTGCGCCACGGTGGAGGAAGCGGATTGCTGGTGCACCACTGCGGTGCACAGGAGGCCGTCGCAGGGAGGTGCGGCGAGCAGGGAGGCGCAGTAGCAGGGAGGCGCGACAGCAGAAGGCCGGAACAGAGGTGCCTGTGAGCAGGAGGGGCGTTGTCGTGGAGAACCGCCGCAGGAGGAGCGGCTGGATCCCGTCGGGAGGCGCGACGGGAGGCGCAAGCGGGATCGGGAGGATGCTAGAGTAGGAGGGGCGTCGTTCGGGTGAAACGCCGCGGGTGGCCAGGCGACGGCATCGGAGGTGGGGTCGGAAACGCCGACGGGAGGCGGGCCAAGAGTTGCGTGAGGAGGCAGAGCCAGGAGAGCGCCGCGTCGGGGATTCCGCCTGGAGAGGGGGCTGATCGGGGGCCAGACGATGCTGGGATGATCAGGGCGCCGGGAGAGTGAGCAGGCGGGGAACGGGAGGCGCGAGTCGGGCGGGAGCCGGAAGCCGCCGAGCGGAGGGACGGGGCCGTCGCGCACAGCGGGGAGGGGACGCTGGGGAAGGAGACGTCGGCAGGGGGAGATCCGTCGGGGAGAGGCTTCCGCCGGAGTTACACTGGAGGGGAGGTGCAGCGGAGGAGGCGCTAGAGGGCCGCGTATGGCAGACCCGGAAGAGGGGATAAAAAAAATTTAATGGGATTTTCCCTTTGATATCATGTTGAATGATAAAATGAGGTAGACCCAAATCCCCAAGGTGCTCTTTAAAGGAGGCTTTGAGGTTCTTTTATAACAAATAATAAAGACCACACCGGACCACAAGTTCGATGTGGGACGCAAATGCCAACATTCCTCAAAGCATCAGATACATATCAACCCGCCCAATCAAATCTACAGTTTCATGAAAAGAAATGCATTTAATTTTATTTTGTCCACAAATGACATTCATGAAGAGTATGAAATATAAATGTTGGATGGTTGTTTTAGAGAATGCAATATGAATTGTGATGAATAAAATGTTTCCAAATAATTTTAACCAATCTCCTCGTGAATGGTTATTTTTTGCATATATGATGGTCTGAAGATATATTCAAAACAACCATCACAATGATGAAAACTAAGATGATGAAAACTTAAACATTTCAAAACATTAAAATGACGAATGCTTATTGTCATCGAATACACCGGCACCTATGTAGATGATTCTGCATATTCTCAATATTATACCATGTAGATTTTTTAACATGAATGGAGCCTTCTCTTTTGAAAGGCTTTATTCATGGAGGTGTTGAACACCATAATAAATATTGTGCGGAGTTTGATTAAACTATCCTAGAAATTGTGTTCCGTAAAAATATTGAGAGTGGGAGAGAAATAGAAGTAAACAGAATGTATTAATGTTTCCACTGCAGAATTATAGGAATACAGTAGGGAGGTAGGGGAAGGAGATGAATGGAGAGAGAGAAAGAGTAAAGAACCCGTGGAAGACCATTTCTAGGAGCCTAGCAGAATCCTCCCAAGGATCAAGCCCCGCAACAGTCAGCTGGAAATCCTCTAAAATGAATTCCCCTCTTCCTAACACAGGCCCCTTTATTTAAAGGCCCACCCAACCCCCTCTAACAAACCAACTGCTTCAGGAGGCCCCCCTTACAGCCAAGAATATTCCCCTCCTCTAACAGCCTAACTGCAATATACCACACAACCAACAGAAAAATACAGCCCCCCCCCCCACGGGCAACATCCCACACAACCATCACACACTTATTCCTAACATTCGCCCCTCAAGATCCACCCTGTCCTCAAGGTGGGCATTTTTAAACACTGTTCGACCTTCAAGGTTGGATGAAGCTACTGGAGTCTTCTGACATCTTCTTACCCAAAACCACGCCACCCCACTGTCCTTGGAGAAGCAAAGCGAAAGCATCCGAAGAAAAGCAAAAATCGGGTGAGTCTATAATCCTGCCAGCTGACTTATCTGCCCTTCCCATCAACTTATCTGCCACTTCCTAAAAAAATAACAACATCAAATGTGTCTCGGCCGTAGAAAAAAAGAAGCTTCACCCTCCCAAAAAGCATTTAGGGACAGGATAGGAGTTCCTGCATATAACTCCATTGTCTACAAAGCTCAACTGAAGCAACTCAATTGAATTAACATCATCCTCAACCAAAAAGAACTTTTGGCAAGTTCCTTCTGTGAAAACAACACTGGCTCTACAAAAGTGCTCACCAGACTTCCGGGGAAGTGAGTTATCTGTCACCCGATTTTGAAATAGGAATATGTGATCCACAGGGAGCGTCTGAAGTTGGACTTTTCCTCCAGCCATAAAAACTGGATGAACATAGACTTCGCCTCTTCCAATGTTCCAAATAGACATAACAATCAAATGTTTCTCCAACAATTCCATAGTGAAAAATCTTAAGGGACAACCAAGAGCATTTCAATTTTATACCTGGCTGTCGATACACATGAAGATGTTTTCCCCCCCGTACATAAGCCTCTGTCTAAAGTTGCCTCCAATCGCTCCATATTTTAAATTGTTGTTTGTTCCTTTTCCACAACAAGATTTGATTTGTTGATTTTCAGCCAACAAGGAGGACAATAGGAACACCTCTAGAAAGCTCGGTAACCACATTCCAGCTATTGTAACATTTCATGTACTCAAATCGAGTCTTTCGCCTGGGGTGGTTAGGCGAAGGTCCGATGACCCTGCCTCATTGAAAGGGGACACAGTGGCAGCACCCAACTTCGTAAGAACCAGTGACAACGAGGTCGGATCTGCGGCGGGCAGCGTGGGTAGCTGCGGTGGACCACGGTTCAACCGGGACCAGGAGGGGCTGGCAAATGTTGGAGGGTGGCGGCCAACGTCATCATCACCAGTCATAGACGACGATTCGCGGTGAGCATGTGGGGACTATCGAAGGGAGGCAGCCACACTAAGATCTTCTGCAGGCAGTCGCGCTCGGGCTTGGTGTGGGGCGGATCTTCCCAAAGCCACGGGAGGGGGTGGTAGCCTTTCGGGGTACCACTCGTGGAAGTGGAGGTGGCTGGCGGTCCGCTCACTGGAGGAGGCCAGTGAGTGCGGCTTCAGCATTGGTCACGACGTCGGTAACCACATTCCAGCTATTGTAACATTTCATGTACTCAAATTGAGTCTTTCGCCAAACATTGGTGTCTGCAACAGGAAGCTGTTCCAACAGGAGAGGTGTCACTGACCGGTCAGCTGCCTGAGTCATAGGCCAAATCACCTTGTTGCTGTCAGTGTGCAGTGTAATAGGAGATCTCCGGGATGATGGAGCCCTTGGTGGTGGCTTTGGCGATGGCCCAAGCAGCGATGCAACTTTGTTTACTTTTTACCCTTCCATTGCAACAAAAACAGTAGCCTTTCCGGTTTTACCCTTCGTAACAAACACCTTCTTAGGAAAAGTAGCTACAACCATGCTTCCTTTTTCATATGACCCGCAAGCAAATGTTGCATCAAAATTTGGATCGTCCTCAAATGTTACAGAATGATTATGAATTCTGCAGCCATTACCAAATGAACACACAATTGCCATTTCAGCCCCATACATCTCCAAGTACCCGAAATCTCCTTACAATCTAAGCAGTAGCAGATAACTTAGCTTTTCTCTTGCAATCCCACACATCTTGTGCTGAAAAGAATCTGTGGATGTTACTGTCGTGAAGCCTAGTTTACTACCCATCTTTGCCATTAATATAGATTTGTCACCGCTTTTAGTGTTGCTTTCTTTTGATAAATCTCCTCCATGTGCAACAAAAACAGCTTTTACCAGAACTTTCTCTACAGAAACCAGAGATTCGACCTTTGCAAAAGCAGGCAACCCGACTTGCCTGGGAATGATCAGTTCGTCCCTCTGGGAGTTGTTGCCTCCCGTGTTCCATACTTCCGCCAATTGTACATCGCAAAGATATTCATCCTCCTTTTTGTCTCCTAGAGCCTGCAGCTCCTTTTCATTCTGCAATCGAAAGAACTCCCATTGCTGCTTGTTGCCCCCATACTTCTCAAGAAACACAGGCTTCAATTGCTC
The DNA here is from genome assembly GCA_963277665.1 of Viscum album. Taxonomy (NCBI): domain Eukaryota; kingdom Viridiplantae; phylum Streptophyta; class Magnoliopsida; order Santalales; family Viscaceae; genus Viscum; species Viscum album. Next base: position 912,939,510 of record OY728141.1, read on the forward strand.
TTACCTCGCATCGGGATTTTTTGACAGCCATGACAAAAACCAGAGTAGAACCGTGTACTCCATACTTAGTTGCGCCAAATGTATTTTCATGTCTTTGCTGTTTGAAAAAACTAGAAATATGTCTCTGCTTTCGTAATCCAGCCTAATGGTTCTTCCTGAAAATATCAGCAACTTCACCCTCTTCGATATTCTCTGCGAACCATCCGCAAGAGCAGACCCTCCACCGTTCTCTGCATTCCCGAGTCCACTGCTTACAGGCATCACGTCGTGCGCGCATCGCTGATTGTTGGTTTGTCCTCTTAACAGAATCTCCATATTTTCCTGCATTGTTGACAACGACCGTAGTATATTCTCCAAAGTCGTTTCGACGGTAGCGACTCTTTCTTCCATATGGTTCTGCAACCCGCAAAAAAGAAACTCACCAAGAACACGCACCTCGATCATCAATCTGCACTCGCCACTTCCTTTTCAGTTTGCCTCAAAGTCTTTCCGGCCACGATCGTCGCTCTTAACACAGCAGAGGCCAAGGCATTGAGATTTCCGCACAGTGTCCAACTTACTCTGTTTGTTCTCGGCGCGCAGTTGGAGTATTCAGTTGTGATCTTGTTCTGCACCGTTCGCCTCTTCCGCGCGATTGTATTCCCAATGTGCTTCTTTTGCGCCGACGTCTCTCTCCAGAGAACATGATTTTCTAGCTGCAATCGGCTCTTCCTCAACAGTCGCGGCACACAGGTTCAGTCCGAGCCATAGTTCTCCAGCAGCGTTCGAGCCTCCCTGTTGCGATTGCGGTTCTCTAAAGGTGATCGTCTCCCCAACAGCGAACTCGACTCACAGTGGGTCGCACAACAAGGTTCAGTTCCTTCTACAATGGTCGCGCCTCAGCATCTCCTCCACGATTGCTCCTCACCTATCAGCTTGCTTCATCGACTGTTCGACGCCAAACGAGCTCCAACAAAACGTTTGTCCTGCTCCTGCGACGCCTCTCCTCCAGCGAGCGTGTCTCCTCCAGTGGTGATCGTCCAACCGCTGCGCTCGACTCTCCTCCTGCATCGTTTCTCTCTCTCGCACGACAGTCCCCAGCGGAGTCGCCAAATTGTTACGTAAAAATATTGAGAGGGAGAGAAAGGGAAGTAAACAGAATGTATTAATGTTTCCACAGTATGTATGCAGCAGAATTACAGGAATATAGTAGGGAGGTAGGGGAAGGATATGGATGGAGAGAGAGAAAGAGTGAAGAACCTGTGGAAGACCACTTCCAGAAGCCTGGCAGAATCCTCCCAAGGATCGAGCACTGCAGTAGCCAGCTGGAAATCCTCTAAAATGAATTCCCCTCTTCCTAACACAGACCCCCTTTATTTAAAGGCCCACCCAGCCCTCTCTAACAAACTAACTGCTTCAGGTGGTCCCCCTCCCAGTCAAGAATATTCCCCTCTCCTCTAACAGCCTAACTGCCTTACACCACACAACCAACAAAAAAATACAGTTCCCCCTCTTACATGAACAACAACCCACACAACCATCATACACTTATTCCTAACAAATTGTGGCTCAAGAATCATTTTCATGAAGATGAACATTTTGTTCATGCTTTAGAGGATGCTCGTATTTAGAGGGGAAAAGGGAATTTGGTGAACTGAACTTATTGGATATAAATAAGTCTGCAGTATCCTTTCTAAAGGAGCAGATATTTTTCACCTATTCAAGATAATAATCAAGATTATGATCCATCAGTTGAGGGCGGGAAAAGAATAAGAATACATATTTGGACAGAAATAAAGCTCATTTTGACATACCTATCGTCTCAGATCTGTCTTTGGAAAAATTTCAAGGCATCCATTAGAGGTTAAGTTGACTTGAGTCCCACATCGGACTTAGGTATCATGGTATCTTTTATTATTCATTATAAATAGACACCAATGCCTCTAGAGAGGTACTTTGGATATTCAGTACTCTCATACATTCTTACATGGTATCAAAGGGGGTCTAACACAAACCCTCTCGGTTCCGTCTCTCTCCTTTGACTATGGTTCACTCAAGTTTCCCATCCAAGAGGGGCAACGACCACCGATGGGCACAACAAGGCCTTGTTTTGTGCCATCGCCCCTTACTCGCGACTCCCACAATTCCCGTAGTTTCCTCCCGTTGCACCTCCCTCGCTTCCGCCCTGCGCCCTATGCGACGACGCTTCCTAGCCCCTCCTCTGTCGTTTGCTGTGCCCCAACCCCGACGAAGCCGCGACGGACCCCTTGCGCATAGTCACGCCCCGTCCAACCCCGACGACTCCTCCCTGCGCGACAGATCCTCCCGCGCGTCTCCCCTGTCATCGTCCTCACCTGGAGATCACTTCCCCTTCCGCGCTTTGAGATCCTGCGCGACGGGCCACTCTTGCGCGTCTCCTCTCCCTCCGCGGGAGCCCCACCATCGACGACTCCTCCTGCACGTTTCACCTCCTTTGTGCGACCTCTCTTGTGCGTCGCCCTCCCTTTGCGCCACCCCTCCATACACGTCCCTTCAACGTCACCCCTCCATGTGCGACACACCCACCAGCCCGACATCCCACCACTGTCGCTCATCCAGACCAAAGCCTTTCCACTGCTGCCTGGACCTCCGTTCGGCCTCTCCGCTGCTCCCTACCGTTCCTCTGACCCTTGCTGCCAATTGAATTTAGGGTCCGCAAAAATGGACGCCGTTTCACCTCAGTATTTTAGGGTCCGGTAGTCGGACGCCGTTTCAGCTCGGCAATCTGGGTCCGCAAAGTTGGGCGCCGTATCACCCGGCCTTTTGGGTCTGCTAGTCGGGCGTCGTTTCACCCGGCCGTTTTGAGGCCGTTTGTTGGTCGCCGTTTCATCCGACATCTGAAAGCAAGAGTCGTCCTCAGCATGGGAGCATGGGAGTTCTATGATGATCATCTTTTTTCCTTTAGCAGCCATGAGCGAGAGCGCAAGAGGTGGAGCAAAACCAGTGACCAATGCATGCAGGACGTTGTTTCTTGGTCGACACATCTTTTTCAGCATCATCATCCATCATCTTCTTGAGGGGGAGTAGCAGCCATGACAGTTTATCTTTTCTTATGTTTTGTCTTGCTGGGTATGTTCAGTTTGAGGGGGAGTATTGGAAGTGTCTTCTTTGTTTTTCTTTGCTTTGTTTTCTTTAATTATGTGTCCAAGCTAGATACACCTAGCTTGAGGGGGAGTGTTAGAGGTTAAGTTGGCCTGAGTCCCAGATCAGACTTAGGTATCATGCTATCTTTTATTATTCATTATAAATAGACACCAAGACCTCCCTTAGAGAGGTACCTTGGGTATTCAGTCCTCTCATACATTTTTACAGAATCATTCGAGCATTGCAATCTCATGATGATCCAGTGCTACAGATGGAGTTCCTACTATAGTAGAAGTGTATCTGTGGGATTTTATTTAGAAGAAATACAACAATCTATAAAAGCATCAGAAGACAATGTACCTATTTTAATTTTGAAAATTTATTATGTTTAAATGCTATAAAACACCCCAGATGAGAACAGAATAAGAAAATATATAATAACTGGAAAAAACTCATATCAGAATAGAATTGAAATCGGTTTAGAGAAACTGATTTAGCTAAATGGAACATGAGTTAGAAAAATGTAAACATTCGTAAATAATCTTCTTCCTAAAGTGAAATTTAGTTGATTATGTTGTCAGATGTTTAACGGTGATGACATCGGTTCAATGCTTAACAATGTCCGATCGATGCAAATGATGAAAACTGAGAGACGATGATCCGAGGATAGGTGAACAATTATATAGTGAAGGTATTCGAGAGTCAAGCGGGATTTTGTAAGAATGGGAGAAATTTGGTGGAATGGTCAATGGGGGTTGCAATGGTTTAGAGTGGATCAGGCGAGGCTCGCGGATTAGGGAGGAAAAATAGAGGGAGGATTGAGGAGGGTTTACAGAGATATGGAGTGGATTGAGGGAGGCTTGAGGAGTTGGGGGGATTGTGGAGTAGGGAGGGGGGACTTAGTTTGGGTGTGACACCTGTTTAGGTAAGACACGCATTGTTAGAATATAAAATTTCAGTTGATGTAAGGTAGTTGCGGAAATTTTGGTTATCCTGCTTGTCTAAGAATACATTGAAAACTGCTTATGAAACATACCATTTAGGCACTTCAGAAACAAACCAATCTATATGCATGCTGAGTTCTAGTTTATCCTTCATTAAATATCCATTACAAAAATTAGGTGATAATCGTCTGAAATATTAAATACGTAAAATGGAATATGTAGCATTGTCAAAACATTAAGCGAAGTAAAACTGTATTTTTTTTAATAATTCCATAGCTTGAAAATTTAAAATGCATAGTTCACATTTGTGACTTTAAATGAAGATATAAAACCCTAGAACCATTAAAAGATATAATGAAAATGCATACTTTAATTGGTCTGAAACGGAAAATTCCACAAATTATAGAATTATAGATTTCATCATTGTATAAATGAGCAAGCATTTCAAAACAATTTCATGAATGGTTTAATCATACCTGTAAGCATAATTTTCACCGGTACCTGATTGTAGAAGTTTGCAGCAGGAATAGGAAAAATGCCAGTAGTGAAGAGAGCAAGTAGTTGTGAGCTAAATCATTACAAAAGAAAGGCATTATCAAGAACATACCTCTGCCATTTTTAATTCCTCAAAAACTATGGAATTCATGGCATTGAAGCACGCAACTCTATGTATAGTAGTGAGATATCATTCATGATGCTACCCACTTGATAAAAGTCATGAAATTGAAATGGTACACGGTAAGGTATTCTTAATTGAAATAAATACACTGTTTGGATCATTCATCCTTGAAAAAAAACCATGGAACATGCACATGCATACTGATTTAGGTAATATAAGTAAGAATATAAAAATACAGTTAATGATGTAAGTTAGTTAATTGGGGAAATTTTGGTTTTCCTGCTCATCTAAGAAAACATTGAAAACTGCTTATGAAACATACCTTTTAGGCACTTCACAAACGAACCAACCCTTACGCGTGCTTGAGTTGTAGTCTATCCTTCATTAAATGCGCATGAATTTTTAATTGCTCAAAATCTATGAATTTTTAATTGCTCAAAATCTATGAAATTCATGACATTCAATAACATAACTTTATGTATAGTAGTGAGATATCAGTTAAAAACAAACCTATTCTGGAAAACCATGAAATTCCACACTGAGTAGTGAAATAACATTCAAAAACATGTTCAGGAGACTTCTGAAATAACTCAAAAACAATTAACTTCCTAGGGAGAGACAAGGAATGAGGAAGAGAATGGATGCACGAAGAGGAAGAATAACAGATAGAAATTTAGGTATTATTGGGAATAACCCATCCCTGAAGTTGTGGGAAGAACCGATTGAAATAATGGGGAAGAGAGAAATCAAATCTATGTGGCTGAGGAAGGTCCGACAATCAGAGGAGGCGATGACCTGCTTAGGTAATCTGCACAACTAAGGGAACACGGAAAGGGGAAGAGAGTCCAAGAGAAACCTACCTGACGAGGAGGTTATAGATCTGAATTCAGATGGGGAGGTTATGGATCTGAATTCAAATAAACCCTACCTGATGCAATAAATCTGATGCTGATGTGAGGATACGAGACCGTTTAAGCAGTGAAGGAGGTTGTTGTGAGTAGATTATGGGGATGAGGAATGCTGGAGATTAGAGGTAGATGAAAGGGGAGAAAGAGGAGATGGAAATGGAGGGTGGGGTGGGGGGGGGGGGGGGCGGAGGAGAGGAGGCGGAGAGGGAGGCGAAGGCGGAGAGGCAGATGGAGGCAGAGGTGGGGAGGTGATTGGAAGACGTCAAAGCGGAGGTGAAGCTAGGGATGTAGAGAGGCCAAGCGGCGTGCAGGTGAGGAGGGAGTGGGGACACAGGCATAATTGGGAACGAGGGCTGAGTGGACGGAACATGGAGAGCGGATGGGGGGAAAAGAACCGGAGGGAGGCGGGATACAAGGAGTCGATGATGACTAGAATGCAGAGAGGTGGGGGATTCGGGAAGGTGAGAGTTGAGGTGGGGAGGCAGTGGGGAGGATGTGAATTGGGAATGAAAATTAGAGGCGGGAAACAAATGAACGTGGATCGGCACGTGTACATTGAAATACAACAATTAGTATAATTATAGATGTTTCGTGCATTTGTATGTTATAAACATGTTTTGTTTGTACATTTATAAAATCTTCTGTAAAAGTCAAAAATAAATTATGTTGTGTACAAAGTTATTATTTTCTGTGGAGAAAAAATATCTCCCATGCATATATAACTTATCTTCACTAAATAAACATTTTATTTGTTTTATGTCATGCATATAATATGCTCTGCGTGTTTTATGTGATAAACATATTTTGTTTGTACGTTTATAAAATGTTCTTTAAATGATTGTCAAAAATAAATTATGTTGCGTAGAAAAGCTATTATGTTTTGTGGAGCGAAAATTTCTCCTATGCATACAGCCACTGTTCAGTTCATAAGCATTTCATTTGTTTTATGCTCTGCAAAAAATATCTGATATGCATATAAATTGCTCTATTGAAATTGAATGTTCCAGGAAACTAAATGTTATGCGAGCCATACTCTTAATGTTTTATGGCTTTGAAAGAAATTTTCTTTTATTGTTCTGTTTGATATGAAATGTATATTGGTTGATGATGTTATATGTTCTAAAAAAAGATTTCTCTATTTCAAAACAAAATGTTCTGCGGCTGCAATGGGTTAATTTTTCTGTGCAGGTTCTGTTACATAAACAAAAAAAGAAAAAGAAAAATATACAGTACAAAAAACATGTTCTGTGAACCCAAAATATTTGTTTTTGTATAAAGCTAAATGTTGGTGTCAAAATAAATGTTCTGGGAAGCTAAATGTTTCCAAGCCATGTTCTGAGTGTTTGTGCTTGTGAAGAAATATTTTGTGGATAATTATGGTATGTCTTGCGGACAAAAGATTTTTTTCTATCAAAAGGCAAATTTTGAACGGCTCGACTCAGCTAAATTCTTTGTGCAGGTATTTTCTGTAGTTCCCCAAAATAAATGTTTTGTAAATCTAAAGGGGCAGTGATCCGGATCATAGAATGCATTCAAGCCCCCTGGAGATGTTTGTTTGCCATCAGACCACCCAATGTATTGTAGCAGTGGTCATTCTAATCCTGAAGTCTCTTTCATGGTTCCCTGCAAGTTAATTCCACTGTTGATTCAAATAAAGCTTGGAAGTCAAAACCACGGGCTTGGTTTGGATACATTGCAGGGTGTAAGTACTAATATTGGGAATCCTTCAGACGTTGTTTCCAACTGGCGCAGGCCAGCAGGCATCTTGTGATAAAGCTGATGGAAGGCAAGTGAACTGGACTTGGAAATTCACTTGTGCTCCGGTAACAAATCTACGAAGGACAAAGTCATGGGAAGCAGGGATGTTGAATTATCGGAAAGTGCTCCTGAAGCCTTGATGGAGTTTTAAGGGAATATTGAAAATTGTTCAGTGCCTTGTGTGCTGAATACCATCAGCGGCGTCTTCCTGGAATTGTGATGGAACAAGAAGAGCTTCGAATGAAGAGGTCGGGGAACATGTAGGAGATGCCGGATTTTGAAAGGGAATGACACCCGATGGCTGGAAAAAGGTATATTTTGTGTTCCTCAGATGTTCTAGTTCTTTATCTTGAATATGTGTTGTTTTGGAAGACGTTTTTATTCAGCTCAGTTGACTTCTGATAGATAACGTGCCATCCACATGTGATATTTGACAAATGAGAGTCCTTTAGGAAAGCTTGATTATGCATGTGTGATGGTTCATTTGCGCTTCCAAGTAGCAAACCCTGCTACCAGAAGAGCTGAGTTTCATCCTTAAATGTATGTTCTTCCCTGTACTGCCATGCCATTGGAGGAAGGTTTGGTTTTAAAAAATCCTCCCTATTCCCACTCCTGGAATATAATATAATAGCTGCGCAGACTACGACCTGTGCTTTTCTTGTGGGGGTTATTGTCCTGCATTCAAAATGCTTTTCGTCATTCTTCATGCTTCACTCCTTTTATTTCTTATTTATTTATATGCTTTTGCTTTTATATTTTAAAGATAAAGCTGACTTAATGTTATTGATCGTTTTTTATTTTATTTTTCTTGCTGTGTTTTTGGTGATCATCTTTTTTATACAAATATATATATGACGGTGTGGCCAATCCGATCGTCCACTGGATGCGGAAACTTCTTCGTTGCCATATTACATTAATTAAATGGCTTTTCAAAACTATATTTTGATGTCGTCTATGATCTCGCTTTTACAAACGAGTCTTGGGACTCTTAAAATTTTCATTTTTTTTAAATTAGTTTTTTAAACTAGTTTTTTTTTTTTAAATGAGGTCTCCTACATGGATTGATTAAGGGTTGTCAATTAGTTGAAGACTCTTTGAAACCATTTAGGATAAGAATCTTGAATGTTCAAAAGTCCGCCTTTACTTTTAATAGGTGAGTTTTTTTATCAAGTTTATCCTATCAATAGGTGCCTTTATGTTTTCTAACATAATCATCTTAATCTTTCAAGCCATTTCTATTTTCTCACAACCATATAGAATATAATAGTTGGTCTAAAAAACATTCCTATAAAATTTACTAAGCTACAAAAAAAAAAAAAAAAAAAAACACGTAAGCATTCTTATAAAATTTACCCCAACACCCCATGGGATCCTTTGCCACCAAGCTAAGCCTGTGCACATCAACAACCATATTTTCTGTGCTCGATCACATACTAAATGAATTCTAGTAGAGATATATGCCCTTATATTGAGACTTACTTGAGGGAGTCCCCTATGCATTGGAGCAACATCACAAAGCACCTTATCATGATATTTTCCAATGGAAAAAAGAAACTATGGTCTATTTCACGACTCTCACTTCTCCTACCATTCAACCACTACAACCTATACGGTTTAAGATGATTAATAGTAGACAAACTAAACTTCTCCACTAACAAGGTACTAACCACATTAGAACAATTTCCCCTATCAATGATCATGCTACATACATTCTCCTTTACGCGACATCTAATATGAAAGACATGCTCACGATGCTCATCATGATCATCTTTCGGTTGAATGTTGAAAGCTCTTCTTGCCAATAATGCATCTTTATGAACAGTTTCTTCAATTTCCTTATCTGAACAAGCCTTCAAAGATAACATTTAACCCTCACTAGAGCTCTTATTGAGAATGTCACTATTATCCAAAACAATCATCATCCTCTTGTTGGGGCATTGAGATGCAACATGCCCATTTCCCCAACACTTAAAACACTAAATATCATGAGATTTAGAAGGGAAATTTATGTCACTTTTACCTTTTGAATCAGCAGTGACAAACTTGTTTTTGGAATTTTCTCTTTGATTTAGAACAAATTTTGAATCCCTTAGTTTTGCGTCATTCCACCTAAAGGCCGATTTAGGCTCTTTATGAATATCCTTATAAAAATTATGGGATCCTACTTGACTCCTCGCTGTTTTTCTACCTTCACCGTCTTATGTAGCAACTCATCCATGTCAATGTAGCTTTGAAGTTCCACCACACCTCGAATGGCCAAATTCAAGTCATTGAAAAACCTTGTCATTGTAGCTTCTTGATCCTCCTCCAAATTGACTCTAATTATTGATATCTCAATTTATTTGTAGTAATCCTCCACACACATGGAACCCTGCTTGTAACATCAAATGAAAATCTCTTAGTAATGTCTAGAAATGTACCTTATTACCATATTCATGTCTTCCCAAGTTTGAATTGGTCTTTCTCTATTCCATCGTTCACTTGTAATTGATCCCACCAAATACTTGTATAATCATTGAACTCAAGCCTTGTCAACTTTACCTTCTTCTCCTCCAAATAACTGTGAAGTCCAAACATGTGTTCAACCTCCCTCTCACACTCCAAGTAGAGTTTCAAATCATTCTTCCCTTGAAAGGATGTAAGTTTCATTTTGTTTTTTCCCAAGTCATTTTCTTTTCTAGTAGCTCATTTCCACTCACCTATGGGATGATTCTTTGAAATTAGAGTACTCATCATCTCCTTCATCAAATTCATGCATTCACAGAGTTCTTGAAGTCAGTGAATTTTATAAATCATCCAACCCAACATTCAACCATGTAAATTGATCAACAACTTTCATGAACAATTTGATGTCAACATCATTTTATTCTCCCTCACTTTGTATTTTGTGTGTGTGTGTCAAACTCCTCGCACTCTATTTCTCTCTTTTTAATCTCATAAAGGGTTCCTTACACTTTTCTAGCACAAAGCATTGGTTCCCATAAGCGTTCTTAAATAGAATCAAGAAGACAACTAATAAAAAGCAATCAATTTATGAAAAAATTTAAAAATTAGAAATTTTAAAAGGGCTTGAATGGATGAAGTCTAAGAAATTTGAGAGGTATAAGAGAAAGAAGGAAAATAAAGTTGGTGGTGAAGGGAAGAAGATAGGGGATAAGAAAATACAATCAGATATTAGACTAAATGTGTGAACACAAAGTTTCAAATGAGCATTGTTTTTTTCTTTTTTTTACAAGTACTGCAATCAAGAAATGAGTTGCAAAGAGTTTATGTTTATGTTGCTTAATGTACAAAAGATGAATATGTCATAATGCAATAATCTGATTGTAATGATTCAAAAGGATAAGAGAAATACCGATTTCAAGAATTTTGATGTGGCTATATCTTTCACATAACAACTTTAAACTCGATTGGAATCCCTCTTGGTGATAGTTAGATTTCACAAGAGTGAATCTATAAAATGAATTAAATCAAACATATCTCCAAAAGTATGAGTCAGATATCAATGTTTTCAAATCAAGAAGAAAGATGAGATTATTAAGTATGAAAATGACACATCATACCTCAAAAACACGTAGAAAATGTGGTTGAAATGGCAGAAGAAAGATGTGGCCATAATTAGCGATGATTGAAAATGAAAGAAGAAGAAGATGATGAAAGAAATAGAAAATAAATGAACTTGGTTTCTATTGCTGAGATCCGATACCAAATGATATGATACTGTACAAGGGTGTGGCATTAGTTGGCATAATGTAGAAATGCATGTGAGGGAAGTGTCATAAATGAAATTTAAAGTAGTAGTATAAAGGGAAAAATTATAGGGGATTAGGATGATCAATTAGAACCCCAACGAGACTCCCTCCTTAAAACCCTAATTATAAATACATTACAAATGTTGATCACTCTTTTGATAAGACTTACTTGCATTCACCTAAGAATACAAAGAACATAAGCATATAGATGCTAGAAAACAATCAAATTTGTAATTAACCAAATAGAGTACAAGGAGGGTGGCAATTTATATCCAAATGAGAGATGCACATGTCAAACACCTATATAAAAAAAGTCTAAATCCTAAACCAGACTTTTTGAACTTTTTTACACATGTTTATGGCTTTAGGGGACAATATTTTCACCAAGAAGACTTTGTGGAACCACCCCAAAGATTTTTATGCTTTCCACCATGACTTTAGAGATAAGTGGCCCACCACTTCAAGGGAGGGAGAAAATTTTCTTGAGTTTCTTGAGCTTTAATAATTTATCTTATTTTATTCTAATATTTTGGAGTACTTAAAATGATTGTGGTGTGCGTTCACCTTTCTTTCTCTGTTACTAACTTCTACCCCTTGTTTATATTTTCTACTCTCCATCATTTCAACACCACTATATAATGGAATAGTATTGAGATGGTGATGTGTGGTGAAGAGTTATCCTAGAAATAGTTCAAGAGAGATTATCTTGCATGCAAAGGTCTCGATGTAGGATAATCACCATTAAAAAAAGGGGGTGTTGAGTGACAGTTCTTAATCTCAATATTGAATAAAATACTGATAATTTCATTTTAAAGAGCAATGATTACATTACCATAGATTTCCTAGAAAAATAGTCTTCTTTATGCTAATTTCTCCTCTTAACGTTTCTTCTTCTGCATGCATATATATTTTTATATTTCTATGCCTATATTTCATAAACCCCCACCGTTTTAGGGTTAAGTTTTCTTTATTAGTATATTTTTAGTAATTAATAATGACAACAGAGAAACAACTTTTGTAAGTGGTCTCTTTGAGAGATTGATCATAGGGTGCACACTATGCTGCATTCTTAGGAAAAAAAGAAATATATTGAGTTGAGATTCAAGAAAACCCCCTCCCATAATATATGATTTATATCAAGGCAATGGAATACTATCATAATAACATGACTTATTATATGGTAATCACACCTTATGATTTAACCACACATAACTTTACGATTCAACTTCCATCATACCATAAAATAAAGGCAGGCTATTACATGAAATCATATTTCATGCATATTTCATGCATTACAACATGTTTCTAAGCATAGTCTACGATATAATCTATAAAAATATCATGAAATTGGATTTAGGGAAGATATATTCTTCACATTGAAGGGGTGTTGATCATGTGGCCAAATGGGACATTTGGAGTAGTTTTTTTCGGATGATCTCACAATCAACTATAGGTAATGGATTGAGTCAGACTCAGGAATCTAAGGTAGGACTAAGAGTAGTACTAGGAGGGAGTATATGAGATTTGTGGTAGTGTACAAGATAACTAGTAGAGGGGGTAACGATCGATAATGAGTGTGACTCTGCATGGAGGACATGCGCCGGGTAGCCGGGATTTGGGTTAGCTAGACATGATTGAGCCAACATATTTCAAGCAATACAGAGATCCATTGACAATCATATGTATGTTGTAAGTATGTTGATCCTGGTTTTTTTATGGTAAATACCAGCACATCGGGAGGGCTATGTGTAGATGGTACAACCATGTGACAGTTGAGGTATGAGAATCAGGTATGATGTATAATGATGATGGTTGATGACTAGTGGCTATGCGTGGATAACCGATACATGTGGGATTTAGGATGATGGTTGGTGTGGTACCGTATGTATGTTGGGTAGTTCAGTCAGGATTTGACGAGGTAGGTGATTCCTATGGTGAGGAGTTCCCACAGAATGAATTAATTAGTTTGAGTTGATTAGTCATGGTAATAAGGAAGAGATAGATGTGCTTGACATCATATCAATGTTCCGAGAGTGTAGTGAGTGGGACCCTTGAGTTGGTTGGGGTTGGCCAATGTCATGGCTCAAGATAGCTTGAGGATGAACTGTCATATGGCGGGGAGGTTGTAATGGTATGGGTATACATGTGAGGTAATTCAAGTTGGATAAAAAATATTCAATGTGTATTTGGACCTTGTTATAGGCTAAGGAGATGTCAGCATAGGTTGAGAGTTGAGTTTCATGAAGTTAGCCTAGGATCGGGGTTGAATTTTTATAGCTGGAAAGAAACCACACCAAAACATAGGGGATTGTGGCATGGAAATGAGTTGCATAAGAATAAATGGTTTCTACATAAGATTATTTTTCTAGGCTAGCAGTGGATCATGCCATAACCTATATGGTTGCGCTACAAAGTGCTATTTGAGGGGAGCGTTGTACCACAGTCAAGGTGTTGCGTCATGAATTGTGGTTGAGGGGAGGTGCGTTGCGCCTCAATGAGGGAGATCATGCCACAATGTGATCTAGGCAGAGGATTCAGGTTTTTTTGGGTTCTGTTCAAGGGAGATGAGTCATGATGGGACCCATAAGGCTACATCTTGAGGTTGATGTAATAGGGAATTACCCAATGATCCCTATGGGTCATGATGCAATAGTCAATATGGTTAGTTTTTTTTTAATTTTTACTTAATCGATTTAATGAATGTTTAAAATGAGGAAAACCCCCTATTTGAGGCCAACTGCACAGGAGAGTCACCTTAACACTCTTCTCTTGTTCTCTTCCTCTTCCTAATATAAATTTTCTATTTGATCTCCATTCTATGTTCCAGCCTTCATGTTGGACCGCTATGAATTTTGTGATTTCTTTTGATAGAAGTTGAATCAAATGAGGATACTTGGTGAGTGGAGTCCTTCTAACTCCAGGTAGGTGGGGCCTAGCTATTTCCTATGTTATATGTGAATTTATGCATCATGTATAGGTAGGTGTGGGTAAGGTCATGTGGGAGACTGGAACCTGAACTAAGGCACCTATGGATTGTCCTAGGGTGGTCTAGGGATGGTACACGTGGTTATGTGCTTGGTTATTTTGACGATGTGTGGTATGGTGGTCGTTAGACCGATGGATTGTTTGGGAAGCCTTACTTGTGTGGATTGGATGAGATTGGATTCTTGTGATTGGAGTGGTGCATGGATATGTGTGGAATTATAGAGTTCTAGTATGGTGTGGGTGATGTTAATCACTGATGATGGGGTGACGTGGGGAGTTGGTATGAAACATGTGGTGATGACCACTATCATTGGTTAGCGATGATGGTTCACTATATATGTTGTCTTCATAGGTTGGTGATAACCGCTCACTATGGGTATGAGACCATTGGGGTTTGTGAACACATGAAATGATCCATGAGGTGGTTTTGACCACCAGTTATTAGTGATATCCTTTGTAGATCGAGTGTCTTGGGGGTGATGGTGTTGATCATCGTTTCATAAGGGAGATATGTTGTATGTGTACATAGGATCTTAGGGGTGATTGAGATCATCAGTTGGAAGTGGGATACTGTTCGTGTATGGGGGATAAATTGAGGTTGATAGGTCGGGCATGGTGATAGATGGAAATTCACCATGCATTGGGTTTTATTGGGATTTTGATATGGTAACCGGTAAATGTTTCAGATGACTACAAAACATGCGATATGATACGAGGATGTGATTTGTGGCATTGTGAAGGGATACAAATGGTTTCATGGGTTATGGTAGGAATGTAATTTCATGTTATATGAACTGGGTTGGAAGTTCTAGGGATCTACCAGTATGAAAAACCATGGGTACATCATCCCACTCTAGCTTTGATCGAAGTTGGTAAAGGCTCACTTATGGATGGTCAAGCACATGTGGAGTGGGGTGAGTTGTTTGTTATGGTTTCCATACTTTTAAATTTTCATATGCTCGTATACATATAGATATTAACTAAGGACTCCATTGGTGTTCACCTACCTGGGATGTGTGCAAGCTTATATATCATGATATAGAAAATGGAAAGAGCTTAGTGTCTAGAGTTTGGTAAATAGAGCTGCATTGGATGCATAGGTTGGATATCGCTGATTGGAGATGGACCTAGTGGATCCTTAGTGCCAATCTGGGAGTTTTCTTTAGCTGTTTTTGGGCCTGTTTTCAAGTCATCGACTTATGGGTGATCTAGTTATGCCTCGTGTGACTGATATGACATTGTAGTTCTATTTCTGATTACCATGTGTATGTTCTATCTTGTTGTATTGGATATTTATTAATGGTTCTTCCACTATCATTTATTGTTTTTTTTTATTTTCATAGGATATACTCTCCCCACTACCAACCCTTATACCCTCATTGATATTCGACAATCTATAGTATACGAAGAGACATGCCTGAGGTCAGTGGGTATCCAACTCAGGTTCTATTCAAGAAATATGGGTTGAGGATGCTACACAAGAAATGTGGGATTAGGCCTTGGATGAGTGGTGGGTTGTGATGCTTAGTTCCTTATAGGAAGACCCTTAGGGCGTGTCTCCCAGGGTGGTTGTGTGCATGTTCACTTATTTTTTCTTAAATTTTATCAAGATCAATGCTTTAATAGGGAAATATAAATATACGTTTTTCCTTATAGAAAAATATTCCCTTGAAGATGTGCTATGGTGACACATAGGTATAGTATTAAAGATTTACTTGAGGTTAAAAATGATCATTTAACCCCTCCATATGATCAACAGGGTTGAACTGAGCATACTCTTAAGGATGATTCAGAGATTTTTACAGTTGAACCCCTTCATCTAGGGGTGTTTCATATAGTTCCGATTGGAGCAGATGTGAAAATTAGGATAGAGATACTATGGTAGAATTTTTCCAATACTTCGAGTTAAAATATCATCTAAATTTATGGGGCATGGGTGGTCCTCATGATAATGAGTATTAGATTGAGATCTTAGAGGTTATCTTTGAACTGATTGAGATGTGAGGCCTTTAAGGACCACTTCTTTAAGGAGTTTTCCCTTAAGTATCACAAGATGGATTGAGATCAGAAGTTTTTAGAGCTTTATTCGGGGACATTATCAGTGATGAACTATGCCACTATTTTTTCAGAGCTATTATGGTTTTCTCCCATGTTGGTTGAGAAAAAGGCTAAGAAGGATCACTAGTTTAAGATTAGTATTTGACCATATTTGAGGTGACAAATGAGGATATTAAACATGAAATCATATTCCAATGTAGTTTTTAAGGCTCTTACCACTGATAAGAGAATGGTGGAGGATAGAAAAAAAATTTCTCTTCCTTTACTTGGTGGCCCCAGTGGTGGGACTTTTGGTGCTTCTAGCGGTGCATCCTCCAATGGTAGGAAGAGGAGGTCTGATGAGATGCACTGAGGTGGTGAGAGGTATTCTAGCTAGAGCATAGGTTCTTCATTTCCTTCTTCAAGATGAGCTCTTATTGTGTGTTATCAATGAAGATGGAGGGGCTATTATCACAGTTCATATACTATCTAGTTGATAGAGTGCCACACTTGTGGTAATATAGTGCATCTCTAGTGTTTTTATATGAGGATGCCTTAACAGGTCTCAGGAAAAGGATCAGGGTAGACACATATTTCTTGATCTTGGTCTAAGGGACCTTAGAAAATGAATAGCAGGGCTTCACATGGGTAGTCAGGCCATGGAAGTGGCTGATGATCATAAGGCAGTAACAGGAACCCCGAGCATTAACACACTAGGGTAGTCACATATCATGGAGTCAGGGCCACAAATTAAAGGTAGTTAGGGTTTATACTTTGGAATGGGTTTATACTAATGGGGAAAAGGGTCCTTTTATGAGAAGAGGTATGGTTCTGGTTGATTCTATGATATATGTTACTCTTTTTAATACAAGGGATTCTCATTATTTTATATCTACACATGTAGTATCTAGTTTGGGGATAGTGGTGGAGTTATTATTTGGTATATTGGTTCTTTATATTCCATTGGGAAGAGGTTAGACCGTGTTCAAAGATGCTTGATGTGTGCCATATTGGTTAAATAATATAGAAACTTGTAGGATTTATTTGTCTTAAACATAGAGAGTTTTTATTTTATCTTTGCGATGGATTGATTGATGTGTAACTGAGATCACATTGACTAGTATCAGTGACGAGTGTCATTCTGATACCTTAATGGGAAGGATTATACTTTCATAGGTGAATATGAAGTTGGGGCAGGTAAATCTAGACTTGAACTTGGTCAGTAAAGATCCATTACCGAGTAGATAAGTGGTATGATCCTTATACCAGATCAAGAGACAGTTCCATATACTCTTTCCCCAACATCAGACCACTTTCAGAACATATTTATGGAGGATTTATTAGGTTTTCCTTTTAAGAGGGAGATCAAGTTCATGATTGACCTCATGCTGGGTGTGGAGACCATATCAATACCTTCTTATCATATGGCATCGACAAAGTTGAGAGAGATGAAGGTGTATCTTGAGGATCTTACTGTGAAGGGTTTCATCCATCTGAGTACCCCTCCATGGGGTGCCTTATGTTTTATTATCTAAGAAGGAAAATGATAGATTGAAGTTGTGATTGGATTACCTGAAGCTAAACCAAGTTATGGTAAAAAATATGTATTCATTATCATGAATAAAAAATATATTTTATCAATTTAAGGGATCTTGATGGTTCTTCTAGATTTATTGATGGTTGGGATATCATTAGTTCCAGGTCAGGGAATAGGATATGCTGAAGATGGTGCTTAAGAGTAGGTATGGACTATATGAGTACCTTTTGATGCCATTTTATATTACAAATATACCTGAAATGTTCATGGGTCTCATTAATTGTATTATCTATCCCAACCTAGACTCCTTCATCATGGTATTCATTGATGACATTCTAGTATATTCTTGGACCCATGAGTTGCATGCCGATCACCTTGAGATTATGTTGAATATGATTTAAGCGCATCGAATATATGCCAAGATATCAAAGTGTCACTTATAGATTTAGGAGGTTCCTTTCCTTGAGAATTTTGTATCTGAGGTGGTAATTTCTATTGATACGAGGAATGTTCTGGCAGTACCATTTTGGGTAGGCCCAAAAATATATTTGAGATCAGGAGTTTCCTTGGCTAGGTTGGGTATTACAGATGCTTTATTCATGATTTATCTCACTTGGAAATGCCCATGATGGGGTTAATAACCAATAAGGGGGTGAAATTTGAGTGGACTGATCAATGTGAAAATACCTTTTAATAATTGAAAGAGAAATTTACATATGCTCAGATTCTGATTTTTCTAGACCCATGGAAGGGTTATACCATGTATTATGATACCTCTGGGTTTGGTCTGGGAGTTATACAGGGTGATATTTTAGTTTCTTATGGGTTCCATCTTCTATGAACCCATGATTAGAAGTACCTTACCCATGATCTGAAGTTAGCAGTTGTAATCCATGTTCTAAAGTGTTGGTGGTGTTATCTATCCATGGAGATATTTTTCATATGCATAGACATTAAGATCTTATAATACATATTCTCCTAGGAGGATCTAAACCTATGGAAGAGGTATTAGGTCAATCATCTCCATAAATTCTATTTTTAGATGGTTTATACCTCAGAATAGGGGAAAATCATGATAGATGCCTTGAGTAGGAAAAAACAATATCAAGTGGTTAGGGAATGTAATGAGAAGTAGAAATTGATGATTATTTTTATGTAATGGTGATTGAATGTGATGGAGGGGGTGAATTACATAACCTATACACACTTTTAAGGGTTATGATAGATTCTAATAACAATTATTAGATGAATCGAAATCGATCAAAACCCTTGTTTGAGGGTCTCCATGCAAGATAACCTGAAACGACATAAAATACTAAAATGAAGAAATATTGTAAATGTGGAATGCCTTACTCTGAAGAGAATATGAAACCTTTTGATCTTTATCTGATGAGTTTGATAAAGATCACCAAAGTGGAAAACAAAAGCATCTCACCTCCGTAGGTATCCACGAGTTGAATGAATCACATGTTACACATGAAGGATTCTCCTTTCTCCCATGATGTTCTAGCATCTCGACTTGAAAAGGAAGAAGAAAAAAAAAGAGAAACAGGTTCAGTGAGGTTTTTATAAGCATAATGGAAATCACATACACTTCCATCACATGGTAGAAGTTAAATACACAATCAAGGGCACTCCTTGATTTGCCTCTCATTTATTCATGTGATGAAACGCATGAATAAATACCATAAATGATTTATGTATCATATAAATTAATACGAGTACTACCAAATATTTCATATCATGAAATGATATAATAAATTATATCTAATATGCGAGAATGATAACAATTTATCATTTTTGTTGCAAGTTGCATATTGCATAAAATAATGCACCCTTATGTGCATGCAAATCATACTTTTTTTGCAATATGTAATTTCAATTATATATATATATGTAAAAATTTAGGGAATATTCCCATCAATATACCACTTACACTAAATCCTGAAATATTTTGTGCTATTTCACCTTATATTGTATCATATAAAAAAACTTATGAAACTATATCCAAAACTCTTTTGGATATATTCCAAAACACTTTTGTAAATCTATCATCAACTTCATATTGTATCACATCATATGCAATACCTTTTGAATACCCATCCAAAAAACTTTTGGATTAACTCTAAAAACTTTTAGAGCAAATATCTAAGTCAAAATCAATCCCCATTCATTCAACCACAATGTGCGACCCCATGGTTCTTTAAAGAATTGAAAAAAATACAAATCTCCAGATTCACAAGTGTAAGAAAAGATATGCCTTTAGAAATGTTTCATTTCTACTCAATCTATAAAGAGATCTATAATGATCTCCATCAAACACATGTATCTCTATACTTGTGTCCATCGGTTTACATCATATGAAAACATGCATTCTCAGATTTTCCCTATTTCCAATACATTGAGTAACCATGGGACACATAGCATGTCAATCCCATATAGCTAACTCATCTATTCTAGAATTTTTGAGTGTAGTATGATTTTATCGATGAATACATCACATGTCATTCATCCTTATGGAAAATCACATCTCATATCCCTTATACAGATAGATATATAATATCTAGGTGCATCCACACACTCCCACAATCTATCTCAATTGAGGGTCTTGATGTCATACTCAACATACAAGAGGATAAATCCCATATTGGTTAAGCTCCAACAAAAGAAATGATTAAAAACATACCCAACCACCCCCTAATCACTAATTCAATATATAGACTTTTCGTAAGTAGGGTATAAAAGTATAAAGGTTCTCATGCTAGGTATCTCACCAACCTTAGGTAGTGGGGACTCAAATATGATCCATGCACCCCTAGTATGCCAAAGACATATGAAACTCCATGTGGTATTCTTAGTAGGTCATCCATCATACAAAAAGAATACTATTCTTTTTTTGCCTGATGAGAATATTACGTATCACTATACTAGAATCATACTCACTCTAAACTTAACATTTCAACATAACCTATAATACTCCATGAAAAACATTGGTTATGTATAAACTCAAAGTCCTACTTTGTGAGGTTAATTATCATTTCACTTCATGAAATGTATATCTATATATACATTTATGTATCCAATGGGAAATAATGATAATATGGAGGTTTCCTTTAATAGGTAACTTTTTAATATTATCAAAATCTTTAAGAATATTTAAAAAATCCTACATAAGCACTGGTTTATCATATCATATATGATAAATTTCTAGACCATCCTTATGTTTTCTATACTTTTTGGTTTTTTTTAGCACATTACATCATACAATATACACATCATAACTCTATGTGACCATATGGTAAAACCCTCCCACTAAACTCTTTAGTGAGAAACATATATGAATCAAGATAGTTTAAATAATGGTGAGATTTAGGAATCATATTCCCAACTATTCAACTTTTGAACATATTAAAACATCTTAACTTCACAACATCAAATGTTAATATATTAATTTCTATTGTCTACTTATAACTATTTATAAGTTCATCATCATTATCATTGTAACCCTATTCCATAAAATTTCTTCCTTGAAATATTGAAACTAATTACATTATTGTTTACTAATAAATCATAACTCTCTTAGGATATTAAGTAAAATTCTCTTTAAACTTAGATTAGTGTAATTATTTATTTGTTAACTTTTAAATTATTTAAGTCCAAACATACTCTTAATAGCCTCTTATATATTATATTCTTTTTAGAATATATTTCTAAGATACAAAATCCCTTTTTTAAGTAATAAAATTTATTTCCTTTTAGTAGTAAAATTAAACAAATAACTATATTATAAATGATATTTTATGTTTTTGGAACATTTTAATTTAAAAATAATACTTTATTAAAATATACCGTTGATGGGTAATGGGAAAACATTCCCACATATTTGAAAAAATACTTGGATAAACATTTTATCATGGGTAAAACACTTTTATCCATAGCTTCTTCTCAAATCATGTTATAGAAATTGATGAATCATAAAATATGTGTATAAAATTAATCATATAATAATTGTTCATAACAAATATTTATTAATGAACATATTCTCTTATCACATAAGAGAAATGATATGAAGATACAATATTTTACTTAGATTCATTTGAGATTGATAAAATCATTTACATCTAAATCCTCAATGTAGTAAATATTTACCACATCTCATGAATATAAACTACAAGCTCAATCTATTATTCTATTTATTTTTAACTCCTTTATATTTACAACACATTGTTAAAAATACATTCGATATCACATACCTTTCAAAATGGAAGAATTAATTTCTATAACATACATACTTGACATGGACATTACATAGAGCTTTACAAACTTCTTTTGGTATATCTTGTATAATCCAATAATATTGAATCATTACTATTACCACCTTACAACTATAGGTTTTAATTACCTTGATTGGATTCTGGAATAAACATTGTTGAATTTTCAACAAACTTTTCTTCTTATGGTTTGAACTTTTACCTACTTGTACTATCTATATAGAACTTTAGAACGAAAACATCATATTCCTAGTTCATACATATTCCAAATAATTTTAGAATATTGAGTAAATGTTATTTGAATTTAATCATATTATCTAAACATTTCCATAGATAACAATAAGATAAATTCCCTAACCAGAACAATCCATTTTATTCTCCCCTTAAAACATGTTATAGAATTATTTTCTATAACCAATAATTTTTTAAGAAAACATTTAGTCTCATAAAGTTATCAATAAATTCAACCATATTGAATTTTATTTTACAGAGCTAATCAAATTTATTACATGAGACTAAAATTCCTTAATTCATTGGAATACCCAATCATATTGAGTACATGAGTGGAGATTAAGATTTCTTTGGTTATTATTTATTTAATGAATTTGAAAGATTAAATGAATCACTTTATAGTTCCATAAGAATCTTGATTCACATATTGAAAAATTTAAACTATTGGTTACATTGTTAGGAACTGTTTTGACACATAGAATTTTACTTAAGAACTTTTTTTAAATCAAAAATATTTCTTAATATATTTTCTTAAGTTATAGTTCTTAGGAATAGATTACTTTAAGATTATCCTTTCAATAATTGATCACAAATTTTATCTTGATGATGATGATGATGATGATATTTATCTACAAAAAATCTTTTATCAGAGGAGTATTATGTTTATTAAAAATTTAATAAAGACTTTTATTGAATGGGATCCTATTAAAATGATGACCCCTTTTGAAAAACACATCATATCCATTAGCAGGCCTAGATCCATATTCTATGTCACGACCTGTCCTCGGGGCCCATTCCGTGACTACCCCAAGCCCGCCTTCCATAGTCCAGGGGATGGAGACTAGCACAAAAGGCGTAAATCACGATAAAAAGGGAAGGAATTGCCTTTATAAAGTAAAAAAACACCATAGAGTAAGCAAGCTAAAGTAAACACTAAGTAAACTGGGTACAACTGTAAGTGCTGGAAAGTAAATCGGCCAGAATACAAACCCAACTGAAAGTAAAGTACAACTGAAAAGAAAGTACAACAACTAAAAAGTAAAGAAGCAACGTCAAGCCGTCCACTGGAAATCCCACCTGAAGGGTGGGTACAGATAGTCTCCTCAGCTCCTCGGGTCCAGCCGTCTGCTCCGTGTACGTCCCGCCCAGTGGTCCACCTCCAGGTACCGACTCTCTCCACAAGCCTCAACCACGATCAGCGCTGTCTATCATCTGCATCCAACACAATGTAGTGCGGGCATAGACCTTACAGGGGTGAGTATACGCTACTCAGTAGGGACCCCGAGACCCCCGAAGGTCTCCCAGAATCCATGAAGGATAATCCACAAAGAAAAGATACAATCACAAAGTAACAACCAACTTTACTTAGGTATATGCCCATACATATACCTAAGTCATCAATTCCAATTCAGCTCCAACATCCGAGCCCAAGTTCGATCTAGTCCACACAGGAACACACAACCAATCCACACAGGATTATACAACCCAATCCACACAGGATAGAAAAACAATAATATTGAAGATAATGATTGAAAGTCAAGACTCAACTCACACAGGTATACTCTTCGTAAGGTGATAGAGATGATCAGATGTAGCCACTGATTCATCTAAGCTGTCGGACCCACATAGGATACAAGACCAACTAAGCTATTGGACCCACAAAGGATACAAGACCAGCTACTCTTCCAGACCCACGTAGGATACAAGTACAAAGTCAAATACTGCCGGACCCACGTAGGATACAAGAACAGTAGTCACGTACTGCCGGACCCACATAGGATACAAAAACAGTAGTCATCACCGTCGAACCCACGGAGGATTCCAGTACGATCGTTGTCACTGCCGAACCCAAGGAGGATCCCAGTACAGTCGTCATCGTCGTCGCAGTCACAGCCAGCTCTAGGGTTCCCGCACACAACATGATCGATTCTGGGAGGGTCCGCTCCACGAGCCAAGGGGGTCGATACATCAAATGACATGAAATATGGATTTGATGCATCCCAAAGTTCCTTCTCGTCAAAAGGAACTCAACGTGACAGACGACACGTCAATCGGACGCCCGGTCTGAGAGTTATTGGTTTTTTCATCCCAGGGGCCCTGTTGGTTTTTAAGTCAAAACCAACCCGACCAGACTCCAACTGTGTCCAAACCTCGAGTGAAGTAATCCAAAAGAACCATATCACTAAGAGGAATCCAACAAAGTCGACGGCACATCAATCGGACTTCCGGAGCTCAAGTTATAAGCATTTCCGCTCCGAAGGCCCGGTTGGTTTCGTGTTCGAACCAACCTGGCCGTACTAAAAGTTCCTCGAAACCTTGGGTGTAATATACCAAAACGACTGTCTCGATCCAAGGATCGCATCGCAACTGACGGTTCATCGATCAGAGATTCGTAGCCCAAGTTATGGGCCTTCGTACGAAACTGTCCGAAAATAGGGGGTTTGGGCCCGGTCCGACCCGGCCCAATACCCCCTGGGTCGGCCCGAACCGGGTCAACCCGACTCGGGTCTGGGTCCGGCCCACTTGGGCATGGCCCGGCCCAGCGGGCGCGGCCCGGCCCAGCCGGTGTGGCCCGACCCGACGCTGGGGTCCGACCCGACGCGGGCGGCCCGGACCGGCGCGGGCGGCCCGGCCCGGCGCGGGCGGCCTGACCCGGCGCAGGCGGTCCGGCCCGGGCGCCCGCGCGCTGAGCGGACGTGGGGGGGGGGTGCGCTGCCCCCCTTGCTTCGAAACGGCGGACCCGAGGGTCCACCCTGTGTGCTGACCGGGGGTTCAATCCCCCGGTTTTCCCGGATCCGACCGGCCGCAACGGCTAGCCGGTTGCGCCGCATGGGACCGGTTGGTCCCACCTCCTGAGCGCCGGTGGCTGGCGGTTCCAGCCGCCCTCCCTTGTTCCGCAGCGACCTTGGTCTGACTGGCGTGGCGCGACGACGCCACACCCCTCCGCCGCGCCCCTCCGCCGCGACCCTGCTCCGGCCGCGACCTCTTCGTAGTTCTCCGGTGCGGGGCAACGGCGCCGCGCCCCTCCGCCACAGCCCCACTCCGACCGCGACCTCTTTTGGCCTCAATGGCGCGGCGCGACGGCGCCACACTCCTTTTCCGCGGTGATATTCCTAATTCCCGCGCGGTGCCGTTGCACCGTGCCGCCTTCATCCCAAACCGCAACGGTGAACATCAACAAAGGGGGAGGAGGATCATCCATATTTGTTCGGTCCGTCCTCCTCCCGTTAATTTGATAACAGGTGGACAAATATTAAACGATGAACTCTAAGGATAATCACATCGTAAAAACACACCCCTACCCCAAGAAGTTGTCGTACAAAGATCCTCGCGAAAAAATGGCGTCGCGAGGGTGGTTCGAAGATGGCATTGGCAAGCATCCAAGAAGAGGATGTCGTCCCACACCGGCTGCAGAGAAGGGATAGATCGGCACATCGTCTCTCCTTGGTGCTCCGGCGTTCCTCGCATTCTTCAATGAGGAAGAAGATGTCCTTCAAGACCGCAAGAGTTCACTCCTCTATTCCACACAACGAAAACAACCAACAATAAAATAAGACCTTGTCTTATTTTATTCTCACACACACATGCCAACATTAATTTGAAATTCAAAAGAACTCATTCAATTAATTAACTTAATTGAAGAGCATTTAGCAATCCAATTAATTATGAGAGTTGACATGTCATTAAATTGGGGGAGTGGGTGAGTTACAAAAATAAATTTCAAGAGGGAGGTTTAATGGAATTGAAGGGGTGGGGATCGTGTGGGCCCTACTTCACTAATATCCTACCAAGTGGAGTTAAGATGTAGTGGGTCCCACTCTAACTTCCATGAATAGGTTATAACTACTTAGAATAGAAATAAAAATTGTAGCACAATTTTTTATTTCACTCTTCAGTTAACCCATTTATTTAATAACCTCACCCGAGAAAACACAACTCCAGAAAAGGTGTTCCTAAGAAATTACCGGCGTTGCGGTTTCATCGGTGCCCTCATATTTTGATTTCGAGAACCGGTTCAAAAGTTAGGAAAACCCGCTTGTTCGTTCACTGAACGTACCTGAGCTAAACTTCGGAAAATGATTCTGGGCACACTGGGCCTCAGAATCAGGTGCCGTCAGAAACTACGTACTCATAAAATACCAAAGAAAATTAAGAAAAAATTTCCCTTGAAATTTATGGGTCTTTACATTACTCCCTCCTCAGGGCTTTACGTCCCCATAAAGATACATCACAAACTAGTGGAACAAATGAGGATACTGAGCACACATCTGAGCCTCCCGCTCCCAAGTGCTCTCCTGGAGGTTCCCGTGCTGCCACCTGATGTGCACTAGAGGAATCGAACACCCACGTAGGACCCACTACTGTCGATCTTCAATCTCCACCGGGACCTCCATAAAAGTCGCACCGTCATCAATGTCCAGCTCCCCATGGTCGATGATATGCGTCGGGTCGTGCACATATTTGCTCAGCTGAGATACGTGGAAGACGTCGTGCACCCGGTGCAATTGAGGTGGTAGATCCAGGCGATAATCCACCTCGCCTATCCTGCTGAGAACCTGGAATGGTCCGATGAAGCGCGAAGATAACTTGCCGCCCTGGCCAAATCTCCGTTATCCACATCGAGGTGAGACCCGCAAGAAGACGTGGTCGCCATCCTCGAACTCTAGTGGTCTCCACCTCCTGTCAGCATAAGACTTCTTCCAGCTCTGAGCTGTCCTCATCCGCTCCTAGATGACCTGGACTATCTCTGTCGTGGCCTGGACCATCTCTGGTCCCACAAGTGCTGACTCCCCAGGGTCTATCCAGCACATAGGTGACTTGCAAGGTCGGATGTACAATGCCTCGTATGGTGCCATCCCTATGGTGGAGTGGTAGCTGTTGTTGTATGAAAACTCCACCAAGGGTAGGTGACCCTCCCAGCTACGACCAATGTCGAGGACACATGCACGGAGCATGTCCTCGAGAGTCTGAATGGTCTTCTCCGTCTGACCATCCGTCTGAGGGTGAAAGGCGGTGCTCAAACGTAGCTGCATCCCAAATGCCTCCTATAACCCCTTCCAAAGCCGGGAAGTAAATTGAGCATCATGATCAGAGACGATAGATGATGGCACACTATGAAGCCGTAAAATCTCCTGAACGTAGAGGCATCCCAAGCTCTCCACTGAGCCCTTCTCTCTGATGAGTAAGAAGTGGGCCAACTTGGTGAGTCGGTCGACAATCACCCAAATGGAGTCGTGACCTATAGAAGTACATGGAAGTCCAGTAACGAAATCCATAGATATCCCATCCCACTTCCACTCCGGGACCTCCAAGGGTTGTACCAATCCTACTGGTACCTGGTGCTCCGCCTTCACCTGCTGACATGTGAGGCATCAAGAAATGAACTCTGCTACAACCTTCTTCATACCCGGCCACCAGTGCTATCGTCTGAGATCCCGGTACATCTTCACTACACCTGGATGTACCGATAAAGGGGAAGTGTGGAACTCTCTCAACACCTCCTCCTATAAAGCAGCTGGTACCATGGTACACCCTCTGAAAAGGACGTCGTGCTCTCCTCCTACAAAGAATCCATCAGGTGCCTGTCCTGAGGATATCTGTGCACGCCGCGTCTCACAGTCAACATCCCCATGCTATGCCTCTCTGACTTGCTGTAGTAGTGGAGGAGTGACTGTGAGTGACTGCAGAAAGGATTCTTCGTCTCTATCCATGAAGGATATCTGCAAAGCGGCTAGCTGCTCAGTCACCTCCCCAAGTAGTTGAATGCCCGTCCTCCTACTGAGAGCATCAGCTACTACATTCCCCTTTCCAGGAGTATAGACTATCTCAAAGTCATAGTCCTGGAGGAACTCGAGCCATCGCCACTATCTCAGGTTCAGGTCCTTCTGCGAGAAGATGTACCTGAGACTCTGGTGGTCAGAATAGACTGTAAAGCACTTTCCCATCAGATAGTGCCGCCACATCTTCAGAGTGAAGACCATTGCTGCTAACTCCAGGTCATGGGTAGCATAGTTATTCTCATGCTGCCTCAGTTGTCATGATCCATAGGCAATCACTGCCTGCTCCTGCATCAGGACACACCCGAGTCCGGTCCCTGATGCATCACAGTAGACTATGTACCCTACTCGCTCCTCCGGTAGCCTCAAGATGGGTGCAATGGTCAATCTCTGTCTCAACTCCTGGAAGCTCTGATGACATCTGTCTGACCACACGAAGGGTTTCCCCTTCTTCATCAAAGATTAAAGTGGTGATACAACTCTGGAGAAGTCTGGAACGAACCTCCAGTAGTATCCAGCCAGTCCTAGGAAACTCCGCACCTCCGTCACATTCCTGGGTGGCTCCCAAGGTAGCACTGCCTCAATCTTCATGGGATCCACCGCAACTCCCACCTCAGAGATGACGTGTCCCAAGAAGTGGACCTCACGTATCCAGAACTGACACTTCGAGAGCTTACCATAAAGCTAGTTCTCTCGGAGTGTGTCCAGTACAACCCACAAGTGGTAGGCGTGCTCCTCCTCAGTGGTCGAGTATATCAATATGTCATTGATGAAGACCATGACAAATTGATCGAGGTAAGGCTGGAAGATCCCGTTCATGAGACTCATGAACACTTCTGGAGCATTGGTTATGCCGAAAGGCATAACCAAGAACTCATAGTGGCCATACCGACATCTGAAGGCCGTCTTCTGCACATCCTCATCCCGAACTCTGAGCTGATGATAGCCTGACCTGAGGTCTATCTTCGAGAACCACCGTGCTCCCTTGAGCTGATCGAAGAGGTCTTCAATCCTTGGCAGCAGATACTTATTCCTCATGGTCACCTGGTTCAGGCGACGATAGTCAACACACAGTCGCAAGCTCCCGTCCGCCTTCTTGGTGAACAAAATCGGGGAAGCCCAGGGTGAAACACTGGGTCAGATGAATCCCTTGCCTTGCAAGTCCTCCAGCTGCACCCGTAGCTCTCGAAGCTTAGCGGGAGCCATCCAATATGCTGGAGTGGATATCAGGGCTGTCCCGGGGTACAGGTCAATATAGAAGTCTACCTCTCTGCGAGGAGGTAGTACTGGAACATCGTCAGGAAAAACATCCGCATACTGATCCACCACTATAGGAAAACTCGGACTCCGCACGTCAACTGCTCCTAGGATGAGGCTAGCCAACTGATGAGTGATCGGTTTTCCTCTCCTCTGCGTGAGTCCATCCTACGCTGCAAAGGCTCCCTTCTCGCCGGTGAAGGTGAACCTGCTCCCATCGGTGCGGACACACCACACCTTGCACCTAATACAATCAATCTGAGCATGAACTGTGGATAACCAATCCATGCCCAAGATGACGTCGTAAGGCCTAAATGCCACTAAAAGAATATCCCAACCGAAGCTCTCTCCTCCTAGAGTAAGCTCACACTACCGGCACCAGTGCGTAATCGTCGAGTTTTCTCCCGTAGGAGTCTCTAGCCGTAAGGATCGAGCCAATGGCTCCGTCGGAATCTCCGAGCTCCGAACAAGGGCAGCGACAATGAAAGAAATACTCACTCCTATGTCTATAAGAACTGCAGCAAGGGTGGAGTAGACACAGATAGTACCTCGAATCATCTCCGGTGCACCGTGGTCGTAGGCCTCCGCTGCCTGAACCTGAGCCTGCCTATGTCCGCCAGCTCCCTGTGGTAGGGGTGGACCTCCTGGTGGTGGTGGTGGTAGGGCCTCAAAGCGTCGCCCACCACCTGCCACTCGACCAGATCCTCTTCCTCGTCCACCTGATCCCTGCAGACCACCACGATCGACCCTCTGCCTCTTCCTGGGTGGTCCCTCAACCATCTACTACTCCTCTGCATGGCGGGTCAGGCAGCCACGAGCCATGTGTCCCTGCCCGCCGCATGCATAGCACTGTCTACTCCTCGTAAGACTGGCTCTACGCCGTGTGCCCCGCACCTCTGAGCCAGTGTCCTGAGGTTGTCCTCCTGATTGTCTGGTCCGCCTGGACCCCTGTGACATCCGTCAACTTCCAGCTGCAGAAGACTCTACTACGTGCCGCCCTATGGTAGGTCTCGCTGCTGGTGTAAGCTCAGTAAGAAATCTCTCTACGAGAAGGGCTCGCTCCAGTACTCCTGCCTACGTCGGAATGCTGAGGGAGATTATCGATGCCCTGATCTCATGCCTCAGTACCTGCTCGAAGGTCCGGGCCTGGAAGAATGGGTCCTGTACTATGTCTGTGGAATAGCGCGAGAGATCGGTAAATCTCGTCAGGTACTGGGCTACTGTCATGCTGCCCTGCCGCAGATATAGTATCTCCTAAATGTGCACTGCACGTAGGGTGGCTGGGACGAACTCTAAGAGGAAGATGCTCTCAAAGTCCGTCCAGAGGAGAGATGCCTCGTTGTGCACCTAGAGCATCAGGCTTCACCATCTGCCTGCTGCCGCGTGCAGGAGAATCGCTGCAAGGATCACCATGAGGTCAACTGGTGTCCCTACTAACCTGAAAACTCGTACAACAGCCTCCAGCCAATCCTCGGCTACTTGAGAGTCCGTCTCCTCACGGAACCTGGGCGGTCTATGACATTGAAACTCATGCAGTGCACTAAGACGACGTGCACTCTTAGCGGCTGGGGCTGGTGGCATCGGTGGCTCGGCGGGTAGAGGTACTGCCGGTGCCTCTGCTGTAAAAGGGCCCTGCACCGAGGCCTTGTCGCTCGGTGGGCTGTCATCTCTCACAAAGCTCAGAACCCTAGCTGGCTGCCATCGTGGGGCCATCCTAAAAAGAAACAGGTGCTCCATGGTCAAAACAGTATACCTGGTGAGCTGACACAAAGTAATCACAAAGAAAACTTTTGTAACACACATGCAATCAATGTTTTTGTGCACTGAGTCAGAAATCAGAAGTCAGGGTCCTGGTGTATGGATACGTTGGTCGCTGCACCAACAATGGACTCCTTGGACTGATAACCACACTCAATACCCTTAACACTATTGCTTCACACTGAAGAAAGATCAGAGTTCTGAGTTCTGCGATAGAACCGAACTCCTCTGATACCAATTTGTCACGACCCGTCCTTGGGGCCCGTGCCGTGACTACCCCAAGCCCGCCTTCCATAGGCCAGGGGCTGGTGACTAGCACCAAAGGCGTAAATCCCGATAAAAAGGGAAGGCATTGCATTTATAAAGTAAACAAACACCACAGAGTAAGCAAGATAAAGTAAACACTAAGTAAACTGGGTACGATGTAAGTGCCGGAAAGTAAATGGTCCAGAATACAAACCCAACTGAAAGTAAAGTACAAATGAAAAGAAAGTAAAGCAACTGAAAAGTAAAGCAGCAATGCCGAGCCATCCACTGGAAATCCCACCTGAAGGGTGGGTACAGATAGTCTCCTCAGCTCCTCGGGTCTAGCCGTCCGCTCCGTGTACGTCCCACCTAGTGGTCCACCTCCAGGTACCGACTCGCTCTACAAGCCTCAACCACGATCAGTGATGTCCGTCGTCTGCATCCAACACAACGTAGTGCGGACATAGCCTATGCAGGGGTGAGTATACGCTACTCAGTAGGGACCCCGAGACCCCCAAGGGTCTCCCAGAATCCACGAAGGATAATCCAAAAAGGAAAGATACAATCACGATGTAACAACCAACTTTACTTAGGTATATTCCCATACATATACCTAAGTCATCAATTCCGGTTCGGCTCCAACATCCAATCCCAAGTTTGATCTAGTCCACACAAGAAAACACAACCAATCCACACAGGATTACACAACCCAATCCACACAGGATAGAAAAACAATCATATCAAAGATAATGATTGAAAATCAAGACTCAGCTCACACAGGTATACTCTTCGTAAGGTGATAAAGATGATCAGATGTAGCCACTGATTCATCTAAGATTTCGGACCCACATAGGATACAAGACCAACTAAGCTGTCAGACTCACAAAGGATACAATACCAGCTACTCTGCCAGACCCACGCAGGATATAAGTACAGAGTCAAATATTGCTGGACCCATGTAGGATACAAGAACAGTAGTCACGTACTGCTAGACCCACATAGGATACAAGAACAATAGTCATCGCCGTCAAACCCACGGAGTATTCCAGTACGGTCGTCGTCACTACCGAACCCACAGAGGATCCCAGTACAATCATCATCGTCGTCGCAGTCGCAACCAGCTCTAGGGTTCTCGCACACAGCATGCTCGATTCCGGGAGGGTCCGCTCCACGAGCCAAGGCGGTCAATACATAAACTGAAACTAAGTCCAGAGTTGATGTATCCCAAAGTTCCGTCTCGTCAAAAGTAACTCAACGTGATAGACGACGCGTCAATCGGACGCCCGGTCTGAGAGTTATTGGTTTTTTCATCCCAGGGGCCCTGTTGGTTTTTAAGTCAAAACCAACCCGAACATACTCCAACTGTGTCCAAACCTCGAGCGGAGTAATCCAAAAGAACCGTCTCACTAAGAGGAATCCAAAAAAGTTGATGGCACGCCAATCGGAAGTCCGGAGCTCAAGTTATAAGTGTTTCCGCTCCGAAGTCCCGGTTGGTTTCGTGTTCGAACCAACCAGTCCATACCCAAAGTTCTCCAAAAACTTGAGTGTAATATATTGAAATTAATGTCTCAATCCAAGGATCACATCGCAACTGACGGTGTGTCGATCGGAAGTCCGTAGCCCAAGTTATGGGACTTTGTATGAAACTGTCCGAAAACAGGGGGGTTTGGGCCCGGTCTGACCCGACCCAATACCCTCTGGGTCTGCCCGAATCAGGTCGACCAGACCCGGGTCCGGGTGTGGCCCACTTGGGCGCAGCCCGACCCAGCGGGCGCGGCCCGACCCAGCCGGTACGGCCCGGCCCGACGCGGGCGGCCCGACCTGGCACTGGGGTCCGGCCCTACACGGGCGGCCCGGCCTGAGGCGGGCAGCCCGACCTGGCGTGGGCGGTCCAGCCCGGTGCGGTCGGTCTGGCCTGGGCACCTGCACGCTGATCAAACACGGGGGGGGGGGGGGGGGTGTTCCCCCTTGCTTCGAAACGGCGGACCCGAGGGTTCGCCCTTTGTGTTGACCGAGGGTTCAATCCCCCGGTTTTCTCAGATCCGGTCGGCCGTAACGGACGACCGGTTGCACCGCACGGGACCGGTTGGTCTCGCCTCCTGAGAGCCGGCGGCCAGCGGTTCCGGCCGCCCTCCCCTGCTCCGTCGCGGCCAAAGGCCGCAACCTTGGTCCGACCGGCGTGGCGTGACAGCGCTGCGCCCCTCCGCCGCGGCCCCGCTCCGGTCGCGGCCTCTTTGTGGTTCTTCGGCACGGGGCGACGGCGACACGCCCCTCCGCCACGACCCCGCTCTGGCCGCGGCCTCTTTCAGCCTCAATGGCGCGGTACCACGCTCCTTCACCGCGGTGATATTCCTCGTTCCCACACGGTGCCGTTGCACGACACCGCCTTCGTCCCAAACCGCAACGGTGAACATCAACAAAGGGGGAGGAGGATCGACCGTGTTCGTGCGGTCCGTCCTCCTACCATTAATTTGATTACAAGTGGTCAAATATTAAACTATGAACACCAAGGATAATCACATCGTAAAAACACACCCCTACCTCAAGAAGTTGTCGTACAAAGATCATCGCGGAAAAACAGCGTCATGAGGGTGGTTTGAAGACGGCGTTGGCAAGCGTCCAAGAAGAGGATGTTGTCCCACACCGGCTGCAGAGAAGGGAGAGATCGACACGTCGTATCTCCTTGGTGCTCCAGCGTTCTTCGCGTTCTTTAACGAGGAAGAAGATGTCCTTCAAGACCGCAAGAGTTCACTCCTCTATTCCACACAATGAAAACAACCAACAATAAAATAAGACCTTCTCTTATTTTATTCTCACACACACATGCCAACAGTAATTTGAAATTCAAAAGAACTCATTCAATTAATTAACTTAATTGAATAGCATTTAACAATCCAATTAATTACGAGAGTTGACATGTCATTAAATTGGTGGAGTGGGTGAGTTACAAAAATAAATTGCAAGAGGGAGGTTTAATGGAATTGAAGGGGTGGGGATCGTGTGGGTCCTACTTCACTAATATCCTACCAAGTGAAGTTAGGATTTAGTGGGACCCACTCCAACTTACATGCATAGTTTATAACTACTTAGAATAGAAATAAAGATTCTAGCACAAATTTTTATTTCACTCTTCAGTTAACCCATTTATTTAATAACCTCACCCGAGAAAACACAACTCCATAAAAGGTGTTCCTAAGAAATTAACGGCACTGCGGTTTCATCAGTGCCCTCAGATTTCGATTCCGAGCACCAGTTCAAAAGTTAGGAAAACCCGCTCGTTCGTTCACTAAACATACCCGAGCTAAACTTCAAAAAATGATTCCGGGCACACCGGGCCTTGGAATTAGGTACCGTCAGAAACTGCATACTCATAAAATCCAAAAGAAAATCAAGAAAAAATTTCCCTTGAAATTTACGGGTATTTACATTCCACTAATCAATGATTCCACTAGTATCCTTCCCAATGGTTTCCCAACTAAGTGTAACCCAAAGAAAATGTCAAAAAAAGATTAACAAAAGAAAATACAAGGGAATCCATCTAGGGAAGAATGCACCCAAAGATGATCTAGTTCTATATATCACTTTCTTACCTTACATAAGATAATTCAAGAGCACCCTGCTAAAGAAGAACTTACCCAGTTGAATGATTGAGTTTTTGAGAAGTGCCACTTTGGAAGGAATCTCACACTTAGTAGTTAAAGGGGATTATAATCTCACCATATTATCTCATGTTATTCCATTTTATGTATTCATGCTTTTACTAATTTAATTTGGAATTCTATTCCCTCCACCTAATAAATATGTTCAAACCATATTGATGAGTACCTCTTTACACAACCAACAAGTTTGTGTCACTTACCCAAAAATACAAGTCAAACATATTCATACATATCTAGATGCATCATATGAATAAGGTACATGAAAACTTCATTTTAATGCATAAAATTATATAATATTGAGAATCTTTACATGAGTAAGTCCAGATTGACAGATATCCAACCCCATTCACCATCCTAAACAAGGCATAAGCCTCTAGGTAGGTAAGTAGTTTTCCCCAAAGTCCCTTTACCCAGGAATACTTTAATCAAGTCATAATACAATTTATCATAACTCTAACACCCAATACACACAAAATATATTCAAAAACTAAATTAAAGTTCATAAATTCAATTAAAAACCAATATTAAGGTTGAAGAAAAACTAAATTAATTATAAAGTCATTCCTAGCATGTAATGAAAGGATCTATTTATAATCAATTTAATAATTAAACTAAAGCATACAAAATATTCACATTTTTTAAAAAATTAACTAAAAATTAATATTTAAGGGAATAAACCTTAAATAAATGAACAATTCAAATATTTAAACATGTGATAAAAATTTATGAACAATTCATAAACAAAATCTAACTATAAAACCTTTTGTAATTTCATATTTAACATTATGGACATTTCATAATTATGAATACAAAAATTTTATATTCATTTAAATATGAACTCTTTCATATTAATCATTATATGACATTTCAATTTTAATTATATGATATGATATTATATTAATTATAAACAATTTATAATTCAATTTCTATTATGTAATTTTTTTACATAATCTAAATATCATATACTTAATTATTATCCAAACCTTGATCATATCAATCATCAAATTTTTTTTATGTGACTTAAATAATATCCAAATAATCCCCCTTTTATTTTGAACAATTCAAAATAAATAATTATGAACAATTCATAATATAAATATAAATATTTTATATTATGACCTTATTTCATAATTTATAACCCATTAAAAATTATAACTTATGATTTACAAATAAATAATTTTATTTCTAGATCATAAGTTATGCCATATAATTTGGTTAAAAGGTATTTAAAATATTAACATTTAATATCTAGGAAAAAATGTTTCATAAACATTTATTTAATTATAAAAAATTTATAAAAAATTAATCTATAATCCTTTTATAAATTAAAATATCCCAAAATATCTTTTATAATGATTTATAAACATTTTATAAACCATTAAAACTATTTTATATATTAAAATTTTTTTAACAATTATTCTATTTAACCTTATATAGGAACCCATACCTGCATATGGGTATCCTTCCTTTACCCTTACACATACACTTCGCATTAAGGTAATCCAGTTATGGAGACCTTTAATAAGGGCAGATGTCCATTTCCCTTATATAGCATACACTGTGTAAAGGCACAGAAGGTCTTACCTTAATGTGAATCCTTTACGTAAGAGTAAGTACAAATTCACCTTTATCTAAATATTTTAAAGCACTGCATTACATTTATGTAACCACTCTATATAAGGGTAAGTCTCAAATAATCCTTAAATTGACTGTGGGGATAGATGGGATAACCGTTACATAGGCTAAATTGAATAAATGTAACTCTGTATAACCCTTATGAAAATCTTATCTACATAAAGATAGTATGCATTGCATATAGGTAACTCTGTGAGACCCTTAAGAAAATCTTATCTATGTAAAGGTAGGCTGAAAATAACTATACACATAAGGCTAAGTAGTGGTGACCCTTACTTAGACTGATCTATGTAAGGGTAAGGAAAGATGACCCTTATGTGAACCCATTCACATAAAGGTAACACCCTATTACCTTTACACAATTGATTCTTGTAAGGGTAATGACATGGTTACCTTTACATTTCCCATCTGTGTAAAGGTAACACCTCTATTACCTTTATGTAGCCTAGCTACATAAGGGTAATCCATTTTAAGAAACCAAATTTCTAGAAAACAAAAAGACAACTCTGTTTTCTGTCTTCTTATTCATTTCATCGTAGGTTTCATAAAAATTAAGCATGGATCCCTCTAATTTCATTGAAGGTTTTTGTTATATTCTAATAACAATTATCAGATGAAGCACAAATGATTAAAACTCTTTTACAAGGATCTTCACACATGATAATATGGAACTATGTAAAATACTAAAATGAATAAATATTGTAAATCTGACATACCTTACATCGAAGATCATATTCAACCTTTTGATCTTTCTCTTATGAGTTTGATAAAGATCACCAAAGTGGTAAACATACGCATCCCACCTCTGTAGGTTTCCATGGGTTGAATTAATTACATGTTGTACATGTAGGATTCTCCTTTATCCCATTATATGCTAGTATCTAAACATGAAAAGGACGAATAAGAAAGATAGAAATGGGTTCAAGGATGTTTGATCAAGCATAATGGAAATACCATACACTGCCATTGCATGACTGAAGTTAAATAGGCAATCAAGGACACTCCTTGATTATCCTCTCATTTATTAATGTGATAAAATACATGAATAAATATCATGGCTGGTTCATGTATCATATACATTAATGTGATTCCTCCCAAATGTTTCATCTCAAGAAATGATATAATAAATGATAGCTAATGTGAGATAATAATAAATTATAACATTTTATCATTTTCACTAAAAGTTACATATTACATAAAATAATATACCCTTATGTGCATGAAAATCATACGTTGCATGCAATATGAAATGGACTATATATATATCACACACACACACACACATATATATAGAACTTTAGGGAATATTCCCATCACCTTATCCATCCCTCCCTCACTATTAAATCATGTGAATTCCATCCAGGAGTCTGATCCAAATTTTTTCATGGTGCTGGAATGATTCATGGCTGATATCTTAGTTCTAGGATGGCCAAGGGATGAGGTTGGGATGATGTATGTCCAAAATAGGGTGGTGGTTCCTTATTTTGTGAGAGATGATTTGATGAGGGACTCCCACACCTCTCATTGGGCTATAAACCCATGGTTGACCAAGATGCACCATGATATTAGGTGCCCACTTCTAGTGGCTTGGTAAAATGAAGGACATTGAGGGATTCATATATCATTGTGTGACATGCTAAAATATTAAGGTATAACATAAAAAATATGAGTATTTCTTCAAAAAATTACCATTCCCATTTGGAAGTGAGGTGAGGTGACCATATACTTTGTTACTGGGATATTGAGGACCCCACATAGCTGTGATACGGTGTGGGTCATAGTGGACCAACTGAAGAGGCTCACACATTTCTTGCCTTTATATGAGACCTGGTAAATGGATGAGATGATAAATCTATACGTGTAAGAGATAGTATGGCTTCATGGTGTACCCATGAGCACAGTATTAGATCGATGCTCGTTTTACATCTAGATTTTGGAAATGCTTGTACAAGGATTTGGGGTCTCAACTAAAACTAAGTACAACATACCACCTCCAAAAATATAGATAGTCTAATAGTACAATCAATATGCTCAAGGATATGCTCAAGGATTTCATACTATATTTTAGTAGGGCATGGGATGGACATCTGACCTTGGTAGAGTTTTCCCACAATCACAAAAATTAGGATTTTATTCAAATTACCCCTTATGAGGATTTGTATAGTCAGATGTGTCACTCAACTCTACACCGGTTAGAGGATTTTTACCTCTACACCGGTTAGAGGATTTTTAGTTAATTATCATTGATCCAAAGTTGATGTAGGAGACCACTGAGTAAGCGCAGTTGAGCAGAAAGTGGTTGGTTATTACTCAAAGAAGGTAGTTCTCGTATACCTACCAGAGGAGATAACCCCTATAGTTTTATATGGGTGATCGATTATTCTTACTAGCATCACCTCTATTGGGTAATCAATTTCTAGGGAGGTATGAGAATCTCACACTATGATTTGTCAATCCATTAAATATCATGGAGTAGGTTGGTACCATAAATTATCAGTTGGATCAACCTCTGAGAAATCTATCTATGAATGATGTATTTCATATGAAATAACTTTGGAAGTATGAGTCAGAACCAAAACATATGATTGATAACAAGGATGTTGAGTTGGAGGATGATGCATCCTTCGAGGAGAGACCAATTTGTATTGTTTACCATAATGTTAAAGTGCTGTGAGGGAATACAGTACCTATGGTATGCATGTAATGGAATCATAAGAATATCTAGAAGGAGACTTGGGAGTGTGATTTAGATATACGATCCCATTAGATGATGTGGTTTTTCATCGAGGAGCCTTAGAGATGCTTCTCTAATATGAGAATCCCTGGGGGGGGGGGGTTGTAATTCCCTTGAAATTTCAATGTTCATTGTGGTTTAAATTATTTTAAAACATGTGTATTTTAATGTATTCCATCTATTGGAGGTATTAACAGAGGATAAGGGTTGGAAATTGAATATTTAGTTGAGGTTTAGGCCTGGAATTCTATTATAGACAGGGGATTACGACGCAATAATGGGGGTTATGGTGTGGAGTGGTCTTTCGTAAGGTTAAAATTATGGATTTGAGGTGAATCATTTTACAATAGTGGTGGATGATCTACAATGCAGTTCATTGTAGCATAAAGCCTTAGGTAATTCTGAAATAAATTTCCTCAAGGCATTGGACCCCCCTAAATAAAGGTGGTTACTGCGTTACGGAGTGTAGGGTCCTACCGCAATGAGACCCTGGGTGAGGGATTTCCACCATGAACACCATGGTCATACCACAATTTGGATCATGAGCAATTTTTTATAATTTTTTATAAATTTATTAAAAGGGGAAATTTTATAAAAGCTACTTCCCCCCAACCCATCCATGAACCACACCCACCTTAGCCCCCGCCTTGCTTTATCAAGCTCTCCCCTCCTCATGTCTTGGCTGATTGAAGTTCCATTTGTTATAATCACTTCTATTTTTTAATTTTAACACTATAAAAGCCTTAGGCTTGATTTTATTCCACTATGTATTCCCCCATGTAAAATCCCTAGTTTGTCAAGTTTTTATCAGGATTTTGGATTCTAATGGATCAAAATCAAATTAGACAATGAAACTTGGATATTTAGCTCTCCAAGGCTTGAGTAGGAATTCTTTACCATGTTACAAAGTTTGAATATATTGGAATAGGATGTCATGAATATGTGTGTGTGTATGCTTAAATTTTTTCTAATTCACATATCAAAGCGATTGGGTGGATTCAAGTGAGTGAAAGTAAAATTGTGGGATATGGATATGGGAATTCTAGGGTGAGAAATACCTAACCATAAAGATTATTTCATGTTTGGGTGGGCTGGTATACCTTGGTTAGCTAGGCATGAATTGAGTTTCCTATGTTCATTTGTGGTATCATAAGGATAATAACTTAGAATGTGGGCATGTATTATGAATCCCTTCAACTGAGAAGGTCCTGAGATTGGAAAATCATGAATACAATTTGTTGGATCAAGTTGAGATAAAGGAGAAACCAATGGTCTAGATCTTTGGGAATTGTAATGGAGATGACATGTTAGTGTGAGTGGTGTGCCTAAAATGATTAGGGTGTTGGTTTTGGTGATCCCACCACCTATTTTATGTTACGTTTTTATGGATTTAGCCATGGGACCTCAACACCAAGGAGGGTATTGGTTTTTCTCACAATGGAGGTTTTCTATGTCATGCCTACCTCAAATCGTTTCTTATGATGTTTATAAAATATTTGACTCCACCATGGGACCTACCTTGACGTGGGTGTTTTTTGGATTGAATGGGAGGTTTCATATGTTATTCCCTTCTCAAAAAATTTCCTTTATGACTAGTGGATATGAGATATATACACGGGGCCTTACCTAACATGATGGGATGGTTTGGATTATGTGAGAGGTTGGATATGCTATGATATGTTCAGTCCACTTGATATGATATCTGTAATGGGTTCTTAGTATAGAAGGACCATCTTCACTTGACATTGACCACATCAGGTATGGTTAGGTTTTTTGAAATCTTGGTTACCATATGATGACCCTATGGGGTTGCATACTTTATTACTGCTATTTATTTCCTATAAGTAAATGTACTTATATATATTTTTCACACTTAGTAATAAGGAACCATTGGTGGTATAGTACTATATTTTATACCCACACCTTGTATGAGAACCCCGATGCATATAAACAATTTATATTTAGGTATCTAGGAAAAGATAAGACCCTTATGTCAGTCTCTTGAGTAGGTGGAGTTGAATATGGATAGAGGAAATAACAAGACATACTATGGGATCATTTTTTACCAAGGACTATTTTATTTTGTTGTTTTTTCATATCACATATACCAATCCACCACTTTTGGAGATTAATTTCTGACTGATGTATGTCATGGGTTCATTTTGATATTACATGTGATATTATTTATATGGTTATATTACCACCATTATTCTATACTCATTTATTTCTTATTACTACTTATGTTGATTATATTATTGATGGTTTCTTGATATCTAGGGAATAGTCCCCCCAAAGTATGGTTCGGTCCCTCACTGCTAGTGAATAGCCTCTTGCATACAAGGAGGTGTGCATGAAGCCATGTATTGCTCTGACTCGTACCCAGTGAACCGAGTTGGGGTGCTATAAATGGGATCACCACTTTGAATCTTCTATTGTATCCCATTATTCACTAAATATTTTTTTTGAAAATCAACATGTCTATATGAATGGATTACACCTTGATTACAATGATCGTCTCTTCTGTAGGTGCTCCCCATGCCATTAATAGGCTTATATATTCATTACTCTACTTTTTTCTCAACATGTTTCCATGTAATTTGGTGTCTACTTGATTCATGGATCCTTAGATTATATTTTGTTTAATTAGAGTTCCAAACAATCATAAGGAAAGTGGCCAAAGATTCCATAACACCATTTTTTTTGAATTTCCATTTGTTCATATATAGATCAACTTTTCCTATTTCTATATGCTATATTTTTTAACTATTTTGATATTTTTTTTCTTAATGTGGGTACCTCCCATTATGGGAGGTATTATTTATAACTATATATATATCTAAAAAAAATTAACCATCCATGAGGACCTAAAGAAACCATCCTTGTTGGCCCCATGGTTCATCTATATCCCCTGTGAGTAGCTCACCATTTTTTTCTATGCTGCCCCTTCCCACATTGCCTTTACTCATGCCTTGATCCCATGTGATATCCACACTACCCGACACCATCCTCACCTGACCAATTTTACCAGGAATTTTTCACATGTTCCCATGCTCTCCTTGGACTATTTTTGGCACATTAAAACACCCATAATTACTTCACATACCCCCCACTTGTGGGAGAAAATAACCCCCCAAATAGGGCCCAATAAAATGTAGTGATCAATATTTGAACCCCGAATGCTAGGATACATACACTCCATAGTTGAAAAACCAGGTTGTGGGTGGGTCTATAATTTTGAGACTGTTTCTCATCTCTGATTCTCATGAAAAAAATATTCTCCCACATTTCAAAGTTTTGTAACTTTTTTTATCACCCATTAGAATGTAATAATTACATGAATACATGTGTTTATGTTGAATTTTTTTCTTCATATTTTGGTTTTCACTTAAATTTTTTCCAATGATAGATATACTTTTATTTATTCCTTGATAATATTGGTATTTATTATCCATGTAGTATAATATCCAACACCTCCATGCCTCTAATAAATAATTTCCTCCTTTCCTTTATATTTAGAATATTTCAGGACAACAACCTTCTCCTCTCAAAATTCAAAGACCTGTATTTTCAATTTGTTCATCTCTCACTCTCTTACTTCCACAGTTTCTTTAGAAATTTTTTTGGTGTCAATATGTCCATACATAAATATCATAATTTTATCTTTAGATATATTTATTTCCTCTCTACTCACATTCAACTCTAATTTCATTTTATTGATGGTTCCATCTTATGCTACTCTCTTTTGATTGAGGATTTTTTGTCTCTATATACATTTATTTATCAATGATGATATTTAGAGAACGAATCATTAAAACCACTATATTTTTTCATCTCCTGTTTTACTTTATCAAATTCACCACCATCACTACCATATTCTCCTAAAGACACATGATAGTCTCATACTTCTCAGTTATCATCAATATTTCATCAGATTTAATGGTTTTCAATGCATCTATAAACTTTTCAAGTTTTTATTGCATTTATTTTATGTAATATTGGTAATAAATAAACATTATATTGAAAGTGGATAATTTATTTTCATCTTTTAACATCAACGATGCAAAAATTTTCACTTATTCTTCAACCATGTGTAGTTGAAAATTTAGTTTGAAAGTTTCACTCTATAACTTGATATTTTCATGCTCAACTTTCACTATTTCAGCATATTTTTTTAAACTCCACTTTAATTATTTAAATGTGTCACTTATGAGTGTGACTATCTAC
The DNA here is from genome assembly GCA_963277665.1 of Viscum album. NCBI lineage: Eukaryota > Viridiplantae > Streptophyta > Magnoliopsida > Santalales > Viscaceae > Viscum > Viscum album. The sequence goes on from OY728141.1 coordinate 912,982,944, forward strand.
TTATGAACTTGATTCATTAATTCTTAAAAATCAACATATAACTCATCATCATATTATAAAGATGAAGTAACTTTGTAACTCATGTTATTTTCTTCTCATGGTTATTCTTTACATGAGGTATTAGTTACCTTCTCTTTATGTATCTTCAATGAATTTTTTGAAGTACCCTAACTATTCATTACTTCAACATTTAGAAGGTGATATTTTAATTTTGATTCAACCATACCAATGCATAACTTATCTCATTCATTTCTTATTTGTGATAGAGAAGCTTCTTCCTTACTCGTGGATGATAATTTTCTCATCTTATTTATCTCTTTATTCTTCATATTTCTCAATTTCTTGTTTGATTCACCCTCAAAATTATCATTATGTGTTATTTTATAATGGATTGTAATGTTTTTTTAAAATATTCACTTAATTATTAAAAATATATTTTTGAAATAAATATATACAAGTAAAATAATTCAAACTAACAAGAAGATTAATTAATTTATTATTAGAGAGATAATTATAACCACTAAACAAATACTAATATTCAATAATAAAAATATCATCTGCTTGTATCAAGGAAAGAATGATTAATTACTTACTACCACTTTAAAATTATCCAAATGAATTTATTAACAAGGAAACTTTACTATTTTATTCTTTATAAGTTGATAACAATTATATTAAATGAAATAAATAAGGAAACCTAGATTTGATACAAATTATCAAGTCCATTGGATTTGTTTCAACCATTGAGGGGGGTGAATCCATGATCAATGCATAACTTCAACTTTTTTCACTTCTAAAATAACCCTTCATTTATACCTTGTCTTTCTATTCGTTAAGGTTACTTTCACTCCCTCAGTTTCATTTGAATCCTATCTCCCACAAGTAGTGTAAAGGAAAACAAGAAATGAAACACATAATTTTACAAGGTCCACCACTCTTCGAGGAATGATTAGTACTTGGTGTAATGTAAGGGATATCCCACTTTTCATAACTTTGGATTTTAATCTCTTGACATCACTTGGATCAGTTAGACAACCCTATAATCTAATATAAATGAGTGAATATTTTCTAAAAAATTACAAATAATGTGAAAAAACATCATAAAAATAAAAATAATAAATTATAGAAATATCTCTAATATAATTTCCACATTGATAACTACCTTATCATGAGTTTATTATGATCAATATTATCAAAATTAATCACTAAAATAGTGATAACAAGAGCCTTTAATCAAACCTCCATGCTCATGGATTCTTCTACCTTGTAGATGATAAATATTGACACACCAATAGTGAGAATATTTTTCTTATTCTTCTTGAGTGTAATATTTTATTCAAGATAATAACAAGAACTCACTCAATAATTTATTCACAATAAATATAATATTCTTGACAACATGTTTCAAATAGATCCCATTATCTTATCTTTGAGTGTAGGATGATCTTTAATGGTCTAAACACAAGCTTAGTTCATCTTCAATATCCACTAGTGATCCTTCAACAAATTATTGTGGTTTTTTAGGATCTAAAAAACATATAAAAGTATAATTAAATAGAAAATAGTGATTATATGACTTAATCCACAAAGTAGTCCTCCCTATTTTATTTGAGTAAGATAAATCTTCAACAAAATGCTATCTTCTTTCTCTAGATTATATTTTTTACATTCTTGACACCCACACTTTTTCCTTACATCCAATAAATAAATAAATCCCTATTAAAACCATTCCACCAAAGGTAAAATATCAAGGGGAAAATAATCACCAACACATACCAACTTTTTACCTTAAATTTTACTTAGAAATGAGTTTTCATAGTTTCTATAAAACAATAGCATTTGAAGAATAACCTCTTCCATAAATCATATATTTACTAATTAAAAATCCTATAGAAATCTAAAAATATTTAAAAACTTTAATTAGTTTTAAATAAATCATATATTACCCTCCTTTATGGTCTAAAAAATCACTAAAGTCAAAACACATAATCTAAAATCTACAATTTAATTATTATTAGAAAGAAAGATGTTTTTGAAATAACCTTTGAAATAATGCTCTAAATATGGTGATTAAAAAATAAATATAAAGTTAATTTTGTGACATAACATTCATTATATCATAAATATACTAAAAATTTACATTTTGATTACCAAATAGGATATAGAACATATGATATGTATTCCATCTTGATCTATTGTTTTTGGAGATTTTTGATACATCTTAAAATGAATCTATAATTTTTATTTATAATACAACATTATTTGACGATAGGTTTTGATCCAACTAAATATATCTCTTGAGTTATGTACTATACATACCAAAATATTCCTAAAAAAACTTTATGTTTAATATATTTATAATCATACATCATATTGTGGTCGTTAAAATTTTATAGGAAATATTTCTACTTTTCAAATTTCTATAAATATATTCCAAATCTAGATTAATCTCTATGATACTCTAAAAATTCAATCTTTTTACATGAATGGAAAATGCTGCCATAAAATTATTATAATTATGAAATATTCTTTTTTTTGAGCTTCAATGCCTTTTTATTTTTTATATTAACTCAAATGCACCTCAATTGACTATTTTTAGCTTCATACATGCATATTCATATAATATTTTCTTATTTATCAATGAGATATTGTAGGTATTCCATAAACATAATGGGATGATGTAAAATTCTTTAAATGAATTATAAATCATGTGCATTTATCACCATGAATTCATATACACCACTTTTCATAGTTCAAAAATTATCCTATTTCATTTTAATTACTTCTTCATTCATGCTTACATGAAAGTCTCATGGAATTATTTTCTTGAATCACATACTTCCTCATATAATATGATACATGTTAATTATGATTCTTAAATTCTAATATGGTATCCTTAGTTATTTGAAACAAAATATTCATGATTTGGGAAACCTTTCCATTTTCCTTGGATTAATAGTAAATCTCATGTACATGTGAACTATACTTGACACTATGCACCTTCTTCAAGAGTCATCCTTCAAGAAATGACATAGTGTATAAATCATACTCATAATATTGACTCATTATCTTTGTATATATTAGATATGTAACACGTTTTCCTCCCATCACAATATACATGTGGTTTGGAAACACAAGCCAAGAAGCCTTCAAAGATAAACCCAAGTGTTTTAAAACCCCTTAATGAATCATATATGATTTTTTTTTGTTTTAACTCATGATTCACCTATAATGAACCTTATGTCATATAAATTATATCCAACATGTTTCAATGAAATTACAATGATTTGATTGTATTGGGTAGCCTGTAATGGTCCATGACTTTCTGCCCCATTACTTTGTCAGTTTGGGCAGTCGAAGGTGTTCGGAGAAGGATTGAGGAGGTTCAGTAGAGGTTGGAGATAAAACCAAACTACATTAGGCTTTTTTATGCCATAAAATAGGGGTTTATGGTGTAAGTTGGTGTTTTACAGACTATGTAGATGATATTTTATGGCTTGTGTCTAGCGAGGGGACTTCACATACAATGTGTTTACACCATAATAAATGTTTTTAGGATATAAGTTAATTCTAGATCAAGGTGCCATGTTTTTCAGAATAAAAGTTTTTTATGGCCTAAAAGATGGTTTTTCGACATATGTTTTGTGGTCCAATTGAATTTATAGTGTAAAATTGTGGTTTACACCATAAATTAGTAAAGTTAAAGGTTGTTTATAAACCCAATTTGGCCGATTATCCTTTCATTCAGCCACTCATCTCTCTCTCATTGTGTACAAGCCTTAGGAAAGCTTGAGAGGCTTTCCGACCCATATTTCCTCATCTTGGGTTCTGGTGGTTTCTTGTTGGTGATTGGTGGTGAGTTCCCTTCTCTTTTTTTCACATTTTTCCTTTCATTATTATTCTGGGAATCTATTGCGGTGGTGTTGTTTCATTTGGGGTATGTTCTGGGTGATCTTTTTGATAACCCATTGACATGGTATAGGTTGATCCTGGGTTTTCTTATTTGTTTGTGGTTTCTGGTTTGTTTCTTCTCCACCCTAGGGTGAACGGTGATATCCGAAATATTCTTCAATGTAGAGAATCCTTGTTCTCTCCCTATTTACATTATTTGTGTTGTATATGCATGGTTTTTATTTCCATTGGATGTATAGTAAGGATTGATGTAATGAGATAATAAATTGTCATAATTAAAATTGATGGAAATAGGGAGATATCACATGATTTACTACTTTAATATATATTGTTGATGATATTATGCATTATTATTTCCAATACTAAAAATAAAGGATATTGGGAGCCTTGTTTTCACTATGTATGATATTCCTTGAGACCCTCAGTATGTTTTTGTGTGATCACACCATGAATAAAAGGCTAATGAACATATATTCAACTAATAAATTAGTTTCCCATGGAATCTAGTTTGTGTGATAATACCCATGATAAATAAATAAGTAATGTGATGAAATACCTTGAATAAATTATAGAATCCAGGATATGTTTTTGTTGTGTGTGTTTGTGCTTGTCATGTTTCCTTGCATGGTTTGTGCTATTGTGCGACAATGGAGGTGACCAGTTGGACTGTGTGATGTGTTGGGCTATGATGCGATGGTTGGTTGGCATGGATGTGATGTGGGAATTTTTATGATGTAGTGTGAGATGGTTGTGATGTGAGGTTGTGGTGCGCAGTGTTTGAGGTGCGTAGTGGAAATGATTTCTGGAAGTGATGCGTGGTTATTATGTGTGGTAGTTGTGTTGTGATATGTGGTTGAGATGTGGATATTTAGTTATGGTGGTTAGATGGCTTGGCTAGTGTAGCACGGTGACAATGGTTGTTATGATATGGGTGAGTTGTTTTGTGGTGTGGTTGTGATAGTTGCCTAGTTATACATGGAATAATTTATGATACAGTAAATGAATATGAATGGAGTGGAAATTGATATGTGGTAAATGGATTAAATGAAATGAATAATTGAATGGGTTGTGCAATGTGAAATGGAATGAATAAATGATTAAAAGTGGTGGAATATGTAATTGAAAGTTGAATCATGTGGCTTGTGTAGTAGTTGTGTGGTGTATTTCATATAGTGGTGGTATCAGTTTTGATGGATTATATGTGGTACAATGGTGGTTATGTGGTGTGCGCTAGTGAAATTGATGTGAACCCATATGTTGGATATTATGTGCTACCTATATATCATGTATGTTTGTATTATTTATTTACATTCCCAACCCAAGTTGGATAATCATCAGTGGTTATAGGTTCTTAGTGCTTCTCCCAACATCCTAAATTTTGGTGATATGGATGGATGATACCACCTATTCTCCTCACTTCCTTCAGTAGTGATGGACTAGATGTATTCGGGTGAGATACGAAGTGATGACCCTGGTGTTTTCAAACAAGATGTGTTGTGATAAGGTTGTGATGTGATGTGATATGTGATATGGGGCATGTGTGGTAGGAGTTTGTCATGAGGTTGATGTATTTCACATTCATGATGCCATACTACACTGGTTATGTGGTTGAGATGTGCTTTGTTTGCCGAGGTGTCTTTGGGAGAGGTGTGATGTGATGGATTGAGTGTCTTCAGGAGAGACATGATGTGATGATACCTGATGCTAGAACTAGATTCCATACCTTTTGAGGGTGGTTCAAGTATGTATGCATCTTGACCCACATCAGAGATGGTTAGTATGTGATGTGATGTGATGTGATATGTATATAAGGGATGAGATCATATGATGTTCGATGTTGGGGGCGTGAGAGCGGAAAATTAGTGAGGAAGTAGTAGTGGGGGAAATTGATTTGTTATGATCTCAATGATATATTATTATATTAGATTCATTATTTTATGTGTGAGATATGGTGAGGCTAGGATTGGTTAGTTGACCTATATAGGTGCTTGTTGGTTCTGTTGTTTGTTCATTGACTCTTTAGCATGCACTTTTCACATGTGCACTTGAGACCTTGGTTATGTACCTATTGAGTATACCTATTATTCTCACCATATATATATATAAACTATTTTCAGGCCTCCAAGAGGACTTTAGGGACCAAGTTGGACATTTTTAGCTTGGGTTGGAGCTATTTTTGAGTCGCTGTTGTAGGACTTGTCATTTGGTATATATTGGATACTTTTATTGTATTGGTTTATTTATTTAATTCATCATGGGATGATTTTTAGTTTTATTTTATATATATGTGTTTGAGTTTTTTGGTGGTTTTTTATCCTATCTCATGATCCTATTTTTATTATAGATGGTAATTCTTCCCATTTAATAATTTTTTATACCCTCAGCTCTTGTCTTCAGCCCGAGGTCTAGTATAGGTAGGATTCAGGGGTCATTATATATTTTCCTTTATTATGGTATCTTTGGAGGGAGTAGGTTGTGATATATTGGTGTATCAAATGTTTTTATTGAGATATAGGGTGGATTTTAGAGTTAGTAATTGTGTGTTTTTCATGGGTTGGTAGGGAAATGACATCAATTGATCTTGGTGCATAATGTAGGTCAGGAAGACTAGCTAGGAAATAATATTTTAGGCCCCCTCATGATATAGTGCACTTAATTTGAGCTTATTGAATGACTAATTGAGGTAGACCTATTTGTAGGGTAGAGACCTAGGAGATGTACATGCATCATGACTTATAATGTTCATGTTTGAATTGGGTTTTTGTGGGAAGGTAAAATGAATTAAATAAATAAAATTCGATAAAATTCCATGCTATCGGGATTAGGATGTTCTCCATGCAAATAATGAATGGATATTATTCTTCATTTGTGATTATCTCAGATAGTTTAGGTTTAGAAGGATGATCTTCTTGATCATCAGAGGATTGACCCGACAAAATAGGATGAGGTTTGGAAGCGGTCTTTATCAAGAACCATCCTGAGGTTCCATCTGAGTCAACACACGAACCGAACCGTGACATAGCCCGAAGGGAGTTCCTGACCCAAAAAGGATGAAACTAGTTCTTGGGTATCAAAAATACACTTTTGGGAATGATTTCACCCATGATAAATAACCATAAACAACTAATGATAATAAAACATCACACTAAGTTCAATATCCATAACCAAAAGAGATACAAAAATTTAAAGTTAAACATTTTAAAACTTTAACCAAAAACCAAAATACCAAAACATGAGGGAAAAAAACTAGAAAAAATCCTAAAAATCTCCATGCAATAATGGGGTCATCACCCTCAAGCCACCTCCACCAACACCTATAGGAGAGGACCACTAGAAACCAGATCCACCTTCACCACCAAAAAAAAAATCTTTCCTTTACCCATTTCAAACAAAACATAGTCTAAATACACCCAAGGGTGTATATAGGGTGTGAGATAATGACTATTAGGATGCCACCCAAAATAAATATTCCATTCTGTAACATTATAAGACAAATCAGCACAAAAGTTTTCAAGAAATAAATTGGAAATATTTTTAATAAAACATTTTAAGGAAAAATTTCCATGAGATGCATGATTTGAAATAATAATTAAATAAATGTCCATCGTATGTCGGTGGTAAGAATAAAATCATAAGATCAGCACTAGTAATCCCTAAAGGTACTAGAACTATTGGGACCCTAGAATCCTTGTATCTCGATGAAACATGGTATAACAACCATAACCCACAACATCCTTGTGAAAAAACCACTATAGGGGAATCCATCTAAAGTTCTAGTGGTTTACAATCATCATAATTGTTTAGTTAGTGTTGTAGAGTCAATCCTTCTAGAAGAAATCAGGCCTCAACCCCACTGATCCAACTAGCGTACTAGTCATAGTCTTCCCACCTAGATTCCTAGATTCCCTTTGTGCTCAATTTCATTTCTCAAATCACATAGATAATTAATTTCACATACACACATCAAGAAATATGAATACACAAGGAAACCCTGATTTTTCATAATCAAAACCTCTTTTAAATCCATATGCACACCAAAACCATTTGTAAACACACTTCGCATGACTTAAAAAATTTGTAGAACACATTTAAAAATAACAACATGGAAGCACACATGAAACACACCCAATTTACTTTAGAAAACCATCTTTCATGACATACTCACCTAAAATACTTTTGAAAACACATTTAAAACCTTTCACACAATCCATAGAACAAATTCAAGGAAAAAATAAATCATACCAAAATCATCTAATAATGATAAAGCATAGAACCACCTACCTCAAGCTTGGAAACTTTTAGAATCCAGTGGAAAACCACAAACAAACCACAAGGGGACCCTATAAAGACAAGACCGAACCATAAACACCAGGATTAAAACCAAATAACTATGATTCAACCCATTCTAGGGAAACCAACCTACTGGATAAAAGAGAACCCAAGAAATAGGGAAGAAGAACCCTAGAAGAAGGAAGAAATCAAGAGAAGAGAGCCTTACTTGATGATTTCTTAAAGATCCACACCAAAACCACCAAAAAATTTAATGTCTAAAGGTGAAAGGAGAGGGAGAGGCTCCTAAGGATGAAAATCCAAAATGGAGGGAGAAATGGGTGTAATTGGGGTTAAATCAAGGGAGAGAAGAAAGGTAATTTCTATATTTTTAATGAACTAGACATGTCACATGGTTAGCCTGCATGGTTTTCCAAAACATAAGGAAACCGTGCAGTCTCCTCTGTCTAAAAGGAAAGTAGCCACATAGGTTCCTAGGGGAGGGAAAACATCCGTGTAGTAGGCCATACAGTCTGGAAAGTTCCACTATCTAGGTCACATAGTCTCTCTTGGGATGGCGCACGATTTCTCCTGACTGTGCGCCAACCGTTCACCACCTACTATAGGGTCCAAAAACTTAATATTTCTCTGAAAACTCCTAGAAATATAATAAACCCTAAAAATTACTAAAAATAAAACCATTAATGTGAAAAATATCCCCACTATGAAAGTTTTACGCCCCTTCAAAGTTAACACGAAGTTTGATTGGAAAATAAAAATGGATACTAATCCTATACCAAAGAATTTTGGTCCCATGTATCATGATCATAATTACCATTATACCAAATAAATTGAACTAATGGTATGGATTTACCATGAATAACTTTATCCTAGGAATACAAAATCCAAACCGGCCACTCAAACGCAAAAAAAATGGTTTCAGCTCCAACTCTTCCCAATTCAACACATGGGACAGATCCAGAATATACTTCTTTAACTGAGAGACATGGAACACGTCATGAATTTACATCAAATAAGAATGAAAATCTAATAGGTATGCCACCTTCCAACTCTCTTGGTAATCTCAAAAAGGTCTGGCATATGTTGGAATTAGATTTCCTTGCTTACCAAGTTGATGGTGACCCAAGAAAGGTGCCAATTTAAGAAACACCTAGTCACCCATAGAGAATTATAAAGATCAGTGCATCTGATCAACATAAAACTTATGGTGGATCTGAGCTATCAACAAATACTTCCTAATAAACTAGGCTTTATTAGATGTTTCCTACACCAAGTTCGGTCCAAAAAATGAGGTCTCACCCACCTCAGCCCAATATAAAAGAGATCGACATGAATGACCATATAACACCTCAAAGGGAGATATCCTCATAAAGAATTGTTAACTATTGTTATATGAAAACTCAAACAATCCAAAATGGTTATCCCATGAGCCTATGAAATACAACACACATGCCCGAATCATGTCATCCAAGATATGATTTTCCTACTTCATTTTACCATCAATTTGGGGATGGTATGCCGTACTCAACTTGACTTGTGACCCCATTTATTTATAAAGGACTTCCCAAAACCATGAGGTGAAATGGGGGTCCCTATATGAAATGATAGCTAACTACACACCATAAAGCCTCACTATCTACTGGATATACAATCATCCCAACTCATACAATTTGGTTGAATATTTGATCAGAATGAAATGAGATGATTTTTTTAGATGATCAATCACTATCCATATAAAATTTCTTCCTTGGAGTGTATGAGGTAAACCAATAATAAAATCCATGGTGATCTTATCCAACTTCTAGGTAGTAATGGTCAATGGATGAAGCAAACCATAGGGTATATAGTGATCTAATTTAACCTATTGACATGTATAACACCTAGATACAAATCCAACTATGTCCCATCTCATACCTGGCCACCAAAATTGACAACGCACATCATAAAACATCTTGGTGGAACCACGATGAATGAACCACTGATACTGGTGGATATCATAAATCACCACATTTTGCAATGAAAAAGGAACTAAAAAGTGACAATTGAAACATAGAACTTCCTTAGGAGACAACAACCAATAATAAGGAACATCACCACCATTTAGGAACTACATAGAACACTAAAACAACTCATCACCTGGATTCTACCACTAAATAAACTCCAGAATTGAAGGTGTCAGCTGGACACTAGACAAGAACACACCTCCACTGTTCTCCTTGGTCTCCAGATACAATTGGAAAAAAGGACCATTAAATTACACTCATCACTAGACTCCTTCAGCACTTGCAATGTCACTTTCCTGCTCAAGGCATCCTCTACCACATTACCTTTTCCCGAGGTATAAATGATATCATAGTTAAACCCCTGGAGGTACTAAACCCAAATACGTTGCCTCAAATTCAAATCCTTATGGGAGAAAATATAGACCAATATCTTATGATCAAAATAGACCACAAAATTCTCCCCCAAAAGACAATGATTCCATGTCTTCAAGGAATGTATTACTACCGCTAACTCTAGGTCACGAGTTTGGTAATTATTTTCATGTTGTCAGAGTTGGTGATAACCATACGCCACCACATGATCATCCTACATTAGAACACACCTCAGTCCCATACCTGAGGAATCATAATAGACCAAATATCCCTTTCTAAATTCTAGAAAGATAAAAATAGGGTCCATGGTAAAACACCGCTTAAGCTCCTCAAAAGACACCCGACACTCTAGGATCCACTCAAACTTAACCCCTTTTAGGGTAAGTGCTATCATGGGAGAAGTGAGATGATAGAAATCCTGAATAAACTACCTATAATACCCTACCAGGCCCAAAAAGCTTATGATCTAAAAAAAATTCTTCAACTGCTCCCATGACATCACTACAATGATCTTCTAGGGGTCCACCAAAACCCCTCATATTGAGATCACATGACCCATAAAATTATCCTCCCTAAACCAAAAGGTGAACTTAAAAAACTTCACATAGATATGATGATCTTGAAGAGTTCCCAACATGATCCTCAAATGTCACTCATACTCCTCCTTGATTCTAGAGTAAACCAATATGTCTTCCAAAAATACCATGAAAAAGGAGTTGAGATACTGGTGGAACACCCAGTTCATAAGTTCCATAAAAACCACTAGAGCATTTTTCAACATGAAGGGAATGACCAAATACTCAAAAATGGATGTACCTACTTTGGAAGGCTATTTTTAGAATATTTGCCTCTATGAATCTGACCTGTGATACTCAAAATGAAAATCAATCTTAGAGAATGATCTCACCTTCTTAAGATGATAAAAAATATCATCAATATGGGAAAAGGGTATTTAATCTTGATCGTTACCTTCTTCAACTTCTAGTAATCAATACATAACTGGATAGATCCATCAGTCTTTTTTTGAAAATAGAACTAGGGAGAACCAAGGTGAAATGTATGGATGAATGAATAATTTGGATTCCAAATCATCTAGTTGTACCTTTAATTCCCTAAAATTGATGGGGGATATACGGTATGAGGGAAGAGATATCATCTATGTTCCTGATTCTAAATCGACGGCGAACTCCACATCTCTCTTCAGAGGAAAGCCTAAAAAATCATCTAGAAATACCATAGGGAACTCATCCACCACATGAGGTAATCCACCCAATAATCCTCCATCATCATTCTCCAACATTAGTGATGAGATATGAAAATCAAGACTACCCGACTCCAGAAGTGTAGGTTCAACATATCCCGATTGAGGATCCCATTCACCTCGGAAAACCTGGGCACTTCCATCAGGTTCCATGAAACTCACTCACCATAAATAACAATCGATGTGCACCTATAAGTGCACTATTAAATATATAATGAGGATTATATCAAAGAGGTACATCTCCAAAACCATAAAATACAATTATGGCTCGAACCTTGATACGGTGAGTGCGTAAGACAGACACTTGAAACCCTACTCTCACTTCTTGCCAAGAGGTGTCACAAGATCCATCAAATATGACATAATATTAGTTAAAAAATTCAATAAATCCATGATATAGGAATATATAAAAGAAACATAGGCACTAGTATCAAATTGAACAACAAATATAGAATATGCAATAAGAATAGTACCTTGAGCTGTTGTAGGCCCTCCATCGAATGCTGCTGGGGATTTCTCCATAGCATAAAGATGTTTTTTATATTTATGATCCTAAGAAAAACCAATGAACCATGGATATTACTTGAGTTGACTCCATCTAGAAAAAGATCTATCCCTACTTCCATGACCCCCAAATTGGAAACCTACCGCCCTAAATGGATCTGATTGGGATGACATCCCTATGAAGAATATTGAAGCTCCACCACCTTGGTATAGATGTGTGGCTCTGTAAAAACACTGAAAGTTACCCATATGTCTACACCAATGAAAAGGTATAGGTGGATCCAAAAACATAGACCACACATGCAATGAATTCCCACACTTATGCCATAGGACCGATCTAGTGTTTAAGTCACGGGAAAAGATAGTCAGGAAGGATGTCCTAAACTACCACCTCCCCTTTTCTACTTATAATTCCACTTCCTCTTTTTCTCATATGAATTTCCACTGACTTAGTCCATAGATAAAACTGATCTAGAGAAACCAGAATTTCCACTATGATCAATCTCCACCATCAAAGCATGATCAACCACCTCAGAATAAGTATTTAAATTGAATAAGAATAATTAGGATCAGATATATAACTAAAACCCCATATCTAACTTTTGACCATTAATATGCTCATTTGAGACCACCTTAGTCATAAACCGAACCAATTATTCGAAGCGGTTAGCATAATCCATCACGGTCCAATCCCCCTAGAAGAGATCCAAAAACTCCCAAGACTTAGCGAAGGCCAAGGTCTCAGGGAAATACTTCTCATTGAATATTACCTTGAAATACTTCCAATCCATTTTCTCACGCTTTCCAGCTTTAACCACTGAGTCCCACCACCTTCGACAGGGACCTTCCAATATAAATAAAGCACACTTCACCCTGACTTCCTCATGAATGTCAAGAAAATCAAACATCCTCTCTATTTTCTCAAGCCAATCCTTTTATTCTTGGGGGTCTATTCTACCTTGGAAGTTAGGAGGATTTCTCTTGAGAAACTCTTAAGACTTCCTTTCTAGAACATAGTTCAGCTTCCAAAACATGAGCAGGACTAGTGACCGCTCCCTAACCCAATGATTGGACAACCCGAACCACAACTTCCACTAGTCTTTGATCAATTGGTGAGGGAGAACTCTCTCTGGACTCTTCACATGGTTGCATAGTAAGTCTCCATGGATTCATCTTGCTACATTAAGAAATCTCCACAAAGAAGAACCATCAATACACCATTCTAAAATTTTTTAACAACAACAAAAAATTCCAAACACTTCCATAAATAAAAAAACCATATCCATAAAAATAGAAATCCAAACCACTTCACCCCCACCAGGTGTCCATGCATAGTCTTCAGCCTATATTTATCACCTAGGGAAGAAGTTAAACTGATTCCCAACATCCCATGAAAACTCAAGGTCAGTTATGAGGTGTGCTGTCTAGACACCCCACTTGAAACCAAGACCCTAATTTATGAAAATCCTATCTTCGACCTATCTAGAATTTACCAAACACCATGAATCAAATAAAGGGTGAAAACCATTCTCTAATACCATTTTCTCATGAACCGGCCTAGGGTGCCATCCGACCCGACACCCGACACGGCCTATGGCATGGCCTGAAGGGCGTTCCCTTTCCCCACGATCTAGAAAAAAGTTCCTAGGTACCAAAAATACATTTTTGGGAATGATTTAACCCATGATAAATAACTATAAATATACAACAAGAATAAAACATCACACCAAGTTCAATATCCATAACCAAAAGAGATATAAAAATTTCAAGTTAAAATTTTTACAAATTTAACCAAAAACCAAAATACCAAAAAAGAAGGGGAAATAAATAGAATAAAACACAAAAAACTCTATGAAACAATAGGTTCATCACTCTCAATCCACATCCACCAACATCTGAAAGAGAGGACCACTAGTAACCAGACCCACCTTCACCACCATGGAACATTTTTCCTTTACCTAGGTTAAACATAACATAGTATACACACACCCAAGGGTGTTTTTAGGATTTGATCTAATGCCTAGTATAATTCCACCAAAAATAAATATTCCACACCATAACATTATAATATAAGTCAACATGAAATTTTTCAATAAATAAATTGGAAACATTAAAAAAAACCTTTTAAAGAAAACATTTTACAAGAGAAGGATTCTTTGAAATAATAATTAAAGTAAGGTACACTATATTCCTATAGTAAGAATCACATCACAATAGCATCATGGGTAATCCCTAAATGTACTAGCACTAGTGGGACCCTAGGAACCTCGTATCTCAGTGAAATGTGGTATAAAAACCATAACCCACAGTGTCCTCATGCACAAGACACTTGAGAGGAATCCATCCAAAGTTATAGTGGTTTCCAATCATCATCATAGTTTAGTTAGTGTTGTATAATCAATCCTACTAGAAGAAACCATGCCTCAACTTTGCCGATCCAATTAGTATACTATTCATAATTCACCCACCTAGATACCTAGGATTCACTTTGTTTTGAATTTAATTTATCACATCACATAGATCATTAATTTCACATACACACATCAATAAATATGAATACAAAAGGAAAAACCCATTTTTCATAAGAAAAAACTCTTTCAAATCTACACGCACACCAAAACCATTTAGAAACACACTTCGCATCACTGACACAATTTATAGAACACATTTAAGAAGTAAAACAAGGAATCCCACATGAAACACAACCAATTTACTTTATGAAACCATATTTTACCACATAAACACCTCAAATACTTTTTGAAAACACATTTAACACCTTTCAAACAATCCATAGAACACATTCAAGGAACAAATAAATCATACAACAATCATCTAATAATTCTAAAGCATGGAACCACCTACCTCATGATTGGAAACTTATGAAATCTAGTGGAAAACAACAACCATACCACAAGAGGACCCTATAAAGGAAAGATCAAACCATAAACACTAGTATTAAATCCAAATAACAATGATTCAACCCATTCTAGGGTAACTAATGCGCTATAGAAAAGTGAAATCGAGAAAGAGGGAAGAAGAACCCTAGAAGAAGGAAGAAATAAAGATAAGATAGACTTAATTGATGATTTATTGAAGATACACACCGAAACCACCCAAAAATTAAAGGTACAAAGGAGCAAGGAGGAGAGGAAGAGGCACCTAGGGATGAAAATCCTGAATGGGGGGAGAAATGGTGGAATTTGGGTTAAATTGGGGGGAGGGTAGAAATGTAATTTCTAGTTTTTTAATTTCTTGGATAGGCCGCATGGTTTTCCAAATCGTATGAAAACTATCCAGTCTCCTTTGTGTAAGAGGAAAATGGTTGCAGGGTTTCTAAGGGGAGGTCAGACGCCCGTGTAGAAGGCCATGCGGCCTAGACAGTGCCATTGTATAGGGTACATTGTTTCTCTTGGGCTGGTGTACGGTTTCCCCTAACCATGTGCCAACCATGCACCACCGGTTGTAGGGTCCAAAAACTCCATTTTTCTCTAAAAATTCTATTTTATCCAAAAACTCATATAAATATAAGTAACCAAGATAAAACCAAAATAAAACAGAGAAAAACTCAAAATAAAATAATGAACATGAAAGGATTTGTGTTCCTTTCAATAGAAGAGTTTGGGAAAGTATGAGGGGAGTGTATTTGATCTGGATATAGAGAACTAGTTGTAGGAGCTTGAGATTGCTTTTGGTCTAATCTGAGTATGATATGAGTTCTTGGTTCTATTGGTAGTTAGTCATATGTGAGGAGTTGTGCGTCAGTGGTGAACACCGTATCTTGGTGATGGAAAGGTGGAAGATGTATTGTGGATCGAATTTTAGAGGGAGTTATAGGTGGAGTTCTTATCATTGATTATGAGGGAAACAAATATTACGGATATTCTATCCCTTTAGTAGGTGTTTATGAGTGTGTAATAGTTTGGGATTTGGTTCAAGAACCTTCTGCACTTTACTCTAGATTTTTTTTTTCAGATGAGGAGTCCGGAGTTTGACATCTAGAGGAGGATTTTCAATAAGTGATCAGGTATATGATCACTCACTTTACCCTCCCTACATATCTCAAGGTATAGAAAAAGGTTTAAGTTATCTAGTAGATGATTTAATTATGAGTTGAGTCTCGATAGAGTGGCTAAAAGAGCATATATAGGAGTGAAGCTTCAGGCAGTGGGTCATGGGAGTTTAGGCAGTTAGGGTTCCGATTATTGGGGAACTGGCTATGATAGATATTTTTTTATTATTCTAGGTAAGGTGGATTCAAATCATATACCAAAGTATTTTTTTCCATGCTATGTATTTAGGGGACACATGAAATACCAAGATCAGTTCTCAACCATCCATGGATTATAATTTTAGATTGGTGGTTAGGAAACTTTTTGGAAGTAGAAATAGTTGTCTCTGAGGCAGTTTCAATAGCAGGGACCACTGATTATTTTTCAACATCCAAGAGAAGATGGATTTTGTAAAGTTAAGTCTTGTGATGGTACTCATCCATAGGTAACTTATCTAAATTGCATCCGTGGAGGCCAACAGTAAAGTGGAAGATGAGATGGGTGTGGTCAAATTCACATGTTAGAAGCAGAAATTCCATTAGAGTCACGAGTCATCCAAGGTATGACCAGTTTATCACCTTCCCTTGTTTTTTTTGATTCAGGAGCCTCACACTCCTTTATTTCCCCCACTTTGGTTCATGCTTTTGGGATAGATATGGATATAATTATAGTACCCCTAGTGTTATTTAAACTGGTTGTAGACTAGGATTATTTGTGTAATGTGTATCAGGGATGAAGACTAGTGGTGGGGCATCACCAGTCAGTGGGAAATTTCTTCTTATTGTAGATAAAATCATATAATGTTACCCTTGGCTTGGATTTGATGTATTATGTGCCTGTAGTCATTGAATACTTCTGGAGAAGATTTTTTTTTCTGATGTGGAGGGCTAGTGAGTGGTGTTCGTTAGTGAGAGAGGTTATCAGATGGGTGGTAGGAAATTGGAAGATCATTTGTTATATTTGGTGGAGTTATTGGTGGAATATTAGGAAGAGGGTGTTCCTAGGATTGTGGAGGAGTTCCTGGATGTTTTTCTAGTTGAGTTTATGAAACTACCCCTTTGACGCAATGTTGAGTTCAAGATAGATTAAAAGTTAGTGTGTCTCCAATTTTGATGGTTCCATATCAAATGATGCCTATGGAGATATGTGAGTTGAGGTTATAGGTGGATGATTTGATGAGGAGGGGTTTTGTCTGACCTAGTGTGTCACCATGGGGTGATCCAATGTTGTTACCCAAGAAGGCGAATAGTGGTATGAGGTTATGCATGGACTATTGGAGGTTGAATTAGGTGACAATGAAGAACCGTTACCCTATTATAAGGATATAAGACCAGTTAGAATAGTTTATAGGGGAGAGTTGGTTCTATAATATCGATCTATGGTCAGGATATCACTAGTTGAGGGTGAAGGATGATGATTTTCTAAAGACTACCTTCAGATGTAGGTACGATCACTTCAATTTTATAATTATGTCATTTGGTGTTATGAATACACCAACTATGTTTATAAGGATCATAAAATCCATGTTTAGTGAGTTCTTAGACCAATTCATTATCATATTCATTAATGATATCCTTATTTACTAGAAGTTAGAGGAGGAGTATGCCAAATATCTCAAAACTATTTTATAGGTCTTTAAACACCACCATATCTATATAAATTTATCTAAGTGTAAGTTATTTATGTGAGAGGTGTGATTTATTTGACATTTGGTTCCTTAGTAGGGTGTGGAAGTGGACCCATAAAAGGTTTAGGTAGTTGTTTCTTGGGAATCACCTAAGAACATGGTGGAGGTTTGTAGTTTCTCTGGTCTCACAATCTATTATCAAATTTTTGTACCTAATGTCTCTTGAGTTTCATCCCCACTAACTACGTTGAATAGAAAGTAATATGATTTTTTTTGGAGTGATTAATGTCAGTCAGTGTTTGGTTATCTAAAGGAGAAGTTGGTTAGTACTCCAGTGCTTTTTTTCCTAAGGAGGGCGTGTTGTTTGAGGTTTTCTATGATGTATATCATAAGGGATTGGGATGCTTGTTGATGTAGTAGAAAGCTATTATATCTTATGGTTCTAGATAGTTATTTATCCATGAGAATAACTATACAACCCATGATCTAGAGTTGGAGACAATCGTGTTTTCACTGAAGTTGTGGTGACATTACCTCATTAGAGAGTACTTTGTGGTTTTCATAGACCACAATATAATGAAATATATAATCTATTAGTGGGATATAAATCTACACCAAAAAAGGTGGTTGGAGTTTCTTCAGTATTATCATTTTTATATCTCTTACACCCTAGGGAAGTAGAATGTTGTTGTCAATGTGTTGAGTCATAAGTTCCAAGGAGATGTGTTTCGGGAGTCTGCAAATGTTTGTAAAGGGATATTGGAGCTTATAGTGATTCATCTATATGTGGGAGAGAGTAGTGATTGTGGATATCTATATTATATGACTGTAGAGTCATACTTGATGTGGAAAGTTGAGGAGTCTTAGTGGGGAGACTTAGAGGAAGAGGTTATGTGTGACCATGTTGGATATGGTGATTCTCCATAGGTATGGTCAAATGATAGAAAGAACCAAATATTGTTTCAATGTAAGTTTTTTATTCTAATGGTTGTGTATGGGATAGTTTTCCATGAGTTTCAAATATCACAATTAGCAGTACATACCAGTGTAAAAAATTTGTATCAAAGCTTGAGGAGGCAGCTTTATTATCTAAAGATAAAATGGTCAATGACATCTTTTGTAGCGAGGTGTGTGGTTTGTCAATAGGTGAAATAAGATCACTATTATCTTGGAGGTTTTTTTTTCAGTCCTTACATATTCCTAAATGGATATGGGAGGAAATATTGATTGATTTTTTATAGGGTTACCCCGATTGGTTGATTAAGTCGTATCACTTTATAATGATCTGTGAGTTGATTATTGTGGATGTTTTTTCAAGGTGATATGCAAATGATGTGGTTCGGATTCATGAGGTACTGAGGACCATCATTCTTGATCAGGATCCTCATTTTATCTCACAGTTATAGAGGGGATTGCAACATTATTTTGGCTCCTAGTTGTGCCTTATCACTACTTTCCACCCTTAGACAGAGGGCTAGATGGAGTGGACCATATAGAAAATAGAGGATATGTTTCATGCTTGCATCAAAGATTTTTCCAGATCATGGGTAAGGCACTAGAATTTGGTTGAGTTTTCTATAAAAAATTAGTTATCACTCATCCATTGGTATGGATCCAATTGAGGCATTGTATGGGTGACATTTTCATTCTCTATTGTGATGGACTAAGGTTGGAAAAAATAGTTTTGGTCCTGATGTGGTGTAGAGCATGACCAAGAAGATACCTTTGGTTTGAGGGAGGATGATGGAAGTGTAGGAACATCATAAGGCCTATGATGATCATAGTCAGAGACCCCTATATTTCAAGGTTTGAGACCATTTGTTCTTGAGAGTCTCCCCTTGATGTGGGCAGTGAAGTTTTAATGGGATTATTAATCTTTCTCCCTTGTTTTTTGGTCCCTTTGAGGTGTTGGGGCATGTTGGTGAGGTGGCATATCGGTTGGTGATACTACTGCAGTTAGATAGGATTCTCCTCATCTTTCATGTGTCTCATCTCCATTGGTATCTTCACAATGAATCTTATATCACTGACTGGGTAGAATTAAATATTGAAGATGACATGATGTTCATGAAGAAAATTTTAGAGATATAAGATCTTCAAGAGAGGGTGCTGCATGGAAAAACCATTCCCTTGGTTCGTGTGTTGTGGAGGCATGGTGGAATGAAGTAGAGTACTTAGGAGTGATAGATACAGATACAGACCCAATACCTAGATTTTTTTTGAATTTTTCTTAGTTTTTTTTGTTTTCTTGATGTGATGTTTGGATCTTGCTATTTTATGAGATGTGCTACTTTCTTTGATAGTGTGATGTGTGATATGTGATGAAGATTCTAACATATAAAAAGGGGATGACCTAAATCATAATCAGTATTCATTATAGTTTGACATAATTAAAACCATGTGGGTGAGTCAGTTTTTCCCAAAGTAGATAATATCTTGACATAGAAGATGAGATTACCTGATTTGTGCATTCGGGGTAGGGATATTTTTTGGTTGCACTGGTTGTTGGTTCAGGCTGTGTGGAGGTTGAGATGTTTGTGTATATGGATGTGTGGTATGTGGTGGATTTTGGTCAGTGCCAAAAGATGTGGTGCTCATCCTAGTGAGAGGTGGTGATATGGCTATGCGGTGTTCCTGTGAGCATTTTAGTTTGGTGTGTTCGGATGGTAGTGGTGTTGAGGTGTAACAAGATCCTTGAGAGGAATCTCATAGAGTGTTCATTCATACCCTTTGTTTGTATTCCAATTTTGGTTTTTATTCTTGAGGGAAAGAATCATTTGATAGGTATCTAATGTAATGAATCATTCCTTCCTGACCCATTTTCCAGTTTGGGTAGTAAAAAGTGTTCAGAGGTGGATGGAGGAGGTTCAGTGGAGGTTGGAGCTGTAGAAGAACTACAATAGGATTTTTACACCATAAAGGGGGGTTTATGGTATAAATTGGTGTTTTAAAACTTTTTTGGTTAGTAGTTTATGATTTGTATGTGGTAAGGGGATGTTGCGTGAAATTTTCTTATACTGCAAGAAATATTTTTACACTATAAGTTAATCACAACTCTAGGAACCATGTTTTTCAAAAGAAAATGGGTTTATGGACTAAAGGTTAGTTTTACAACATAAGTTTTGCGATCCTGTGGAATTTAAAATGTAAAAGTGTGGTTTACACCATAAATTGGGAAATTTATAGGTTTTTTATAATCCTAGTTTGATCAATTCTCCTCTCATTTGGATACTTTTATCTCTCTAATTGTGGATTAACCCTAGGAAATTTTGGGAGGGTTTCTAGTTTTTTTCCCTCACCTTAATCCTTGAGTTTTAGTGGTTTCTCTTTAGTGATCAGTGGTGAGTTCCTTCCTCTTTTATTCTATGTTTCCTTTAATTCTTCTTCAGGGAATGTACAATAGTGGTGTTGTTTCATTTGGGGTCTATTTTGGGTGATGATTTTGAAAACCATTTGATGCGGTATAGGTTGATTTCAGATTTTATTATGTGAATGTGTTTTAAAATCTATTTCATCTTCAATCTATGGTGCACAATGAGATCAGAAAGCTTCTTCGAGGTAGGGTATTCTCATTCTCTCCCTATTTACATGATATTTCTGGGATCTTCATGGTTTTTCTTCCCATTGGATGGATAGTAAGGTTTGGCATAATGAGGTAATAAATTGGATTAATTAAAATTGATGGGGATGGGGATATATCACACTATTTACTAATTTGATATATATTATTGATGATATTATGAATTCTTGTTTCCAATACCAAAAATAACAGCTTTTGGGAGCCATGTTTACGCTATGGATAATATTCCTTGAGACCCTTGCTATGTTGTCATGTGATCACACCCTAAATAAAAGGTTAATGAATGTTTATTCATCTAATAAATTGGTTTCCCATGGAATTTGTTTTGTGTGATAATACCCATGCTAAAAAAAATAAGTAATGTGATCAAAGACCTTGAATAAATTTTGGAAGTTGGGATGTGTTTTTGTTATGTGTGTTTGTTCTTATTGTGTTGCTCTGCATGGTTTGGTCTATTGTGCGGTAAAGGAGGTGACTTTTTAGGATATGTCATGTGTGGGTTTATGATACGATAGTTGTTTGGCATGGATGTGATGTAGGAAATTGCGTGATGTGGTGTGCAATGGTTGTGATGTGAGGTTGTGGTTTGCAGTGGTTGAGGTGCATAGTGGAGATGATGTATGGTTCTTGTGTGTAGTTATTATGTTGTGATATGTGGTTGATATGTGGATGTCTGTTTGTGGTAGTGATATGGTTTGGCTAGTGTGTCATCGGGACAATGGTTGTTATGAGATGGGTGTGTTGTTTTCTGGCGTAGTTGTGATAGTTTCCCGATTAACCATGGAATAATTTGTTATGTGGTAAATGAATATGAATGGGGTAGAAATTCATATATATATATATTAAATGGATTAAATGAATTGAATAATTTAATGGGTTATGCAGTGTAAATTGGAATGGATAAATGAATAAAAGTGGTGGAACCTGTAATTGAAAGTGGAATCGTGCAACTTTTGTGGTGGTTGTGTGGTGTGTTATATATAGTGGTGGTAGCGGTTATGATGTATGATATTTGGTATAATGATGGTGATGTGGTGTGTTCTAGTGTGATTAATATTAACCCGTAGGTTGGGTATTGTGTACTAACTATATATCATGTACGTTTATGTTATTTCTTTACATGCCCCACCCAAGTTGGATAACCTTACAAACATTAAAAGGTTCTTTGTTCTAGGTCTTTTCCCTAAAATCTTGGATGGTGGTGATATAGATGGTTGGATAACCCCTTTTACTTACTCTTCCTTTAGTAGTGATGTCCTAGGTGTCTTTAGACAAGATGCACATTGGTGGACCAGGTATTTTCAGGCGATATGTGATGTGATGAGGTAGTGATGAGATATGATATGTGGTAGGGGCCATGCATGTTAGGATGTGGAATGAGGTTGATTTCATTCACATTCATGATTCCCTACTACTCTGTAATGGGATTTATATGTGTTTCATTGTCCTAAGTGTCTTCAAGAGAGGTGTGATGTGATGGCCTATGTATCTTTAGGTGAGACATGATGTGATGATACCTAATGCTAGAATTTGATGACAAACCTTGAAAGGGTGGGGTAGGTAGGGATGAATCTCGACCCAAATCATAGATGGATGGTATGTGATGTGATGTGATTTGATATATTTGGAGGGATGGGAGAACAAGACGTTCAATTTTGGGGTGTGAGAGTGGAAAGTTAGAGTGGAAGTGGCAGAAGGGAACCTTGATTTTTTATGATCTCAATGCTATATTATTATATTGGATGTGTGATTTCACGAGTGATCCATAGTGAGGCTGTGATTGGTTAGTTGACCCACACAGGTGCTTGTTGGTTCTTCTGTTTGTTGACTGGTTCATTAGTATTCTCTTTTCACATGTACACTTGAGACCTTGGTTATGTCCCTAATGAGTATACCTATTTTCTCACCCTACATATATAAGATATTTTTTAGGTATCCAGGAGGACTTTGGGGGATGAGCTAGAAATTTATATCTTGGGTTGGAGCTACTGTAGGACTTGTCTTTTGGTATATATTGGTGACTTTTATTGTATTGGTTTATTTTTGTTAATGCATTGTGGTATGGTTTTTTGTTTAATTTTATTTATAGGTGTTAGAGTTGTTTGGTGGTTGTTTATCCCATCTACCAATACTTTTTTTTATTATAGAGGACAATTTCTCCCATTTTCAAGTTTTTTATACCCTTGGTGCTTGTTATAGAGACCTTTTTTCCCTTACATTACTATTACGTCATTTTAAAGATAAATAACATAATTGTGATATAAAACCAGGATCCAAAGGTTTAGTGTATTGGGAAAATTAGAACCATACATAAATTTTACATAATAAAACAAAAACATTATTTAATTCTTTCTTCTCTAGCTTCTTAGTGTCCTTTAGATTCACCTTAGTACATGTAATCATCTGAGGATATAAATCAAAGAAAGGGGTCAACTAAAAGACCAGTAAAAGGATAGATAAAAACATGAATCAATATAACATGGGTGATCATGATCATTATCATCATAACATAATCATGTGATCATCACAATAATCAAGAGAGGAATAATTAGATAATGGCATGGAATGCGGTGATGCATAAAAATGAAATATCATGTCTTAGTAGTCAACTACCACACATAGTTGTGAACAAATCTAGCATCATGTTCATGCATATTTAAATTTTTATCATGAGATACATCACATTACCCAATAAATTTGAGTGATATATAATTTCAGGCATACCCATCACATCATAACATTTTCATGCCCTATATAATTCCGGGTGTACCCATCACATCATAACATTTACATAATCATGCATGCCATGTAGAAAAAATATCAATATTGGACATAAAATAACCCATGGAAAGGAATGGGTTTCATTTAATAATTTATACATTTATGAATAAAATTTGGGAAAGAAAAATATAATAACATTCAATCAATCTTGAGTGAAGAAGAAACAATCTCAAGAGAAGTAATAGGTGTGTTTTAAGAAAGAATAGTTCTTTTGAAAAAAATCATTGAATTTGTCATAAAATAAGATTGGAAACATGTATATATAGAAAAGTAAATGTAAGGATAAATAAATTATATTTAAGAAACATTAATGGGCATCCCTACTGAAAATGGAGTGAAAGAGGAAAAATCCAAAGGAAGAAAGCTGGGTTCAAGAATCCCCCTAAGTTTAATTAATATCCTAGATAGTCAAATTAAATTCATTAATTAAAAAATAAATAAACTTTTATACATGAATTTTATTCATTATAGTTTTATTAAGTTCATTTATGGGATTTTTATTAGTTATATAGTTTAATTTCATTATTCAGGAGCATTTGTTTTCATGGTTTTCATGATCGGTTCTATTGTTTATAAGTAATGAAGTTTATGTAAAATTGGAATAATTATATAGAATTGTAATTATAGGTTATTAATGATAATAAAAAATTTTAAATGGTTATATATATCATTTTTTATATTTTATGAGGATGAATCATTAAATTAGACATTAATGATAATCATTTAGATTATAATAGTGGTTTTCTGATCATCACAATCTAGTTTTATTTCATTATTTATTATTGCGTATATATGTTAGTTCCATAACATAAAAAGTGTTATAAAATAAAATTTAAAATATTATTTCAATCATTTAATGGTTTTATGTCCATCCTTTAAGGAGATAATGGAAAATGAAAATACATCATCCACAATGTTGGTAAATTGACACATCACGAGCGATGATTTCATTTTAAGAATAAAAGAGATAGAGAGAAAGGAGTTTGATGATGAATATTCCATAAACATGATATAATTATAGTATATAAAATATACCATATTTATCATTCATATTTTGATAGAGGAGGTGGGTAGAGAATAAGAAAATAAAATAACTTTAAAAGAAATTAAAAGAAAAGAAAGAGGAATTTACCTCTTAAATCCTTCTCCTGGAGAACCACCTTATGGAAAAGATTTTGGTCTTTTTATGAGACCAATATATCTTGAATGTGGGGGAGGGTCTTGATAAGAGTATTGAGAATAATTTGGACAAGTATCAAATCTTGGAAGGTGTGAGGAGAAGAGGTCGTGAGGGATGGTATTTATAGTGAATGAGAGGGGTGTTTTCTCATTATTTTATTCATTAGTTTATTAGTTTGGATCAAGACTATGAATAGTTTGAGAATTATCACTAAATATATTAAAATAATTAATTATGGTTCGTAATTATGGTCTTACATTCCATACATCATCTATGACTCAATAATTCATCCATTTAGCTTTTATCATAAATCATTGTATTTTACTATTAAAAAAATAAAGTATTTTAGAAAAATACCAAAAAATTCACCCTAACAATTTTTTTAAATATAGAATTAAAAAATTAATTAAATTTTATGAAAATAATTTTATAAATATGATAAATTTAATTTTTAATCAAAATCATCATTTACTTGGAAAATACCGATTTAAAAATTATAATTGATTTTATAACACTTTGAAAAATTAATTAAGGTCTCATAAAATTATATTAAAATCATAAGATAAAAAATATTAATTTATGAATACATTTTATGAAAATAAAATTTCTTTTAAATTATTATATTAATCATAAAATTGTAATTAAATATTTATGACTTATAAAAATACCAACACTTAATTAATAATTTTTAAAACATTTATTTACTATAATATGATATAATTATATCATAATTTTATTTATAATATGCCTAAATTTTATTTATACTTTCATGAGTGAGGTTACTATTCATCTGGTCGGTTTACTATTCATAAGTGTTATATTACTATTCCTAAGATGAAGTTATTATTTCATCAGTATAGGTTTCTTAACTCATAAAAATACCTCTTGTTTCATTCATTATTCATTTATAAAGTTTGTATTGTGTTCTCAATGTGAATTTATGTGGTTTATACTATATGGAATAATTATAATAAGGGAATTTTTATTGATAAAATTTTAGGCCGTTACATTCGTCCCCCCTTATGAAATTTCTCCCCCAATTTTTTTTTAAAATTATAATTAGAAAAAAGGTGAGGGCACTTATCCTTCATAAACTTCCTCCAGTTCCTATGTTTCCTCTTCGAACTTATGGTTCCACCATTGTACATTGACCAGGTGAGTAATCTTGTTGCATATGACTTTATCTCTATAGTCTAAGATCTTCACTAACAGTTCCTCATAAGAGAGATCATTTTATAACTTTACCACCTCTAGATTTAGTACATGTGAGGGATCTGGTATGTACTTCCTTAATAGGGATACATGGAATACATAGTGTACTTGAGACATGGTAGGTAAAAGTTACAGTCAGTAGGCCACAACTTCAACATGATCAAGGATCTTGAAGGGGATGATGTACCTAGGATTCAACTTTCCTTTCTTCCCAAATCTCATGATCCTCTTCAATGGAGATATGCGGAGGAATTCCATGTATCCAGCATTAAACTCAAGGTCTCTTTGATGATTATCTACGTAGATATTTTGTTGACTTTGAGATGCCTTGATGTGCTGCTGAATTGTTTTCACCTTTTCCACTATTTCTTTAAACATTTCAGGTCCTAACAGCTTACATTCACCAACTTCATCCCAGCACAGCAGTGTTCTGAATTTTTTCCTATAAAGGGATTCATATGGAGCCATTTGGATGCTCGAGTGGAAACTGTTATTGTAAGAGAACTCAACTAGAGGAATATATTGGCCCCATACTTCTTTTAAGTCCATAGAGAATTCCCTCAACATGTATTCTAGTGTCTGAATAGTTCGCTCAGATTGACCATCATTTTGAGGATAATAGGTTATACTGAAGTACAACATAGTGTTCAAAGCACGTTGGATACTTTTCCAGAACATGGAGGTGAATCTCAGATCTCAATCAGATACAATTGATAGTGGTACTCCATTCAACCTTACCAATTATCTGATATATATCCATGAAAGTTGATACAATGGTAAATCCTCTTGAATTACGATAAAGTGATCTATATTTGTAAGAAAATCCACAAAAAACCATAGATAATTGTTTCTTCTAGATGTATTTGGAAGTCCAGTGACAAAGTCCATGATGATATTTTTCTATTTCCATGTTGGTATGGGTAATGGTTGCATCAAACCCTTAAACTTTTGTATTTCATAATTAACTTCCTGACATACCAGACACTTCGATGTATAATCAACGATCACTTTTTTCACATTGTCCCACCGAAACTTCTTCCAGAGATCTCAATACATCTTTGTGCTCCCTCAGTGAATAGAGAAGGTTGAGCTATGTGCGTCATTCAGAAGCTCCTTATTTATCTATGGATCAGAAGGTACACATAGTCGTGGCCCAAATATTAAAACTTCTTCCTCATCAATTTTAAATTATGAGGATTTCCTCTTTCTTATAGCTTCCACCTTTTAAATTTTCACATCATTTCTTTGATCATCATTTATTTTCTCCATGAGGTATGGTTGAGAAATCATTTAAGAAAGGATTGATGATGTTACTTACTTAATGGTTCCCATTTACATTCTTTAAAAGTCTAAGAATATTGGATCCTTCTCAATTATCATCATTGATAATATTTCAGGATCCTTTCTACTTAGATTTGACACTTTATTCACTTTATTAGGATGGTAGTGGATTG
This sequence comes from Viscum album, assembly GCA_963277665.1. Taxonomy (NCBI): domain Eukaryota; kingdom Viridiplantae; phylum Streptophyta; class Magnoliopsida; order Santalales; family Viscaceae; genus Viscum; species Viscum album. The sequence continues at coordinate 913,011,169 of OY728141.1, forward strand.
ATCAGTTATAATATTTGATGAGATCTAACCATCTTTTTTTGGCACATATTAATCTACTTATATGTGAATATATATTTGAGTCTCTTATGATCAATATATATCTCACACTTCTCCCCATAGAGATAATGTTGCCATATTTTCATGCGAAGATCACAACTGCTAACTTCATATCATGTATAGGATAGTTTTTATCATGAATTTTAAACTACATTAAGGAATAGGATATAAATTTATAATTTTTCATTAGTACACAGTCTAATCCATTCTTTGAAGAATCACTATATACCATAAAGAGTTCCCCACTTCTCAGATGTGTGAGTACTGGTGTGGCGATAAGCCTCCTTTTTAACTCTTTGAAGCAGTCCTCACATTCACTAGTATAGAAAATATTTTCTACCTTTCAATTAATTTTAGTTAGTGGGTTTTAAAATCATGATAAATTCTTAAAAAATCATTAGTAATACCCATATAGACCAAGGAAACTATGGATCTCTGTCACATAAATTGTCCTAGGCCACACTTCGATTTCCTTTGTCTTGGAAGGGTCCATAGATATCCCTTAACTGGTGATAACATTCCCCAATAATGATACTTACTCCATACATAACTCATATTTACTATACTTTTCATGAAGTTTCTCCCTTTTCAAAGTCTTTAGCACAGTATTCAAATGATACTCATGTTCCTCCTTGCTCTTGGAGTATATCAAAATATCATCAATAAAGACTATCAAAAAATTTTCAAGGTAATCTCTAAAGACTCTATTCATTAAGTCCATGAATATTAATGGAGAATTAGTGAGTCTGAAGGGAATCACTATGAACTCATAGTGTCCATACCTAATTTGAAAGCAATCATGGGAATATCTTCCTTCCCCACCTTTAATTGGTGATATCTCAATCCAAGGTCCACCACAGAGAAATACTTTTCCCCACACAATTAATAAAATGACTCATATAAGGAAGGGGATACTTGTTCTTTATCATGATTTTTTAATCTCATGATAATTAATACAGAGGATATTTGATCCATCCTTCTTCTTGATGAAGAGGACTAGTTCACCCCAAGATAAAGCACTCGAGCCTATAAAACCCTTGTCTGTATTCTCTTGTAACTACTTCTTTAGTTACTCTAAATAAATGGTGGATATTATATAAGGAATATTTGATATATGAAGATATCCAGGAATAAGTTCAATTGAGAACTCAATCTATCGATCAGGATGAAGACCAAGAAAATCTTTGGGAAACATATTAGTGTAGTTCCTTATAATAGGCATGTATTCGATCATTATTCTCTCCTTTGTCTCAATCATTTTATCTAGATATGATTTCTCATAAGGAAATAATATCCACACTTGAGATTATTATTCTAAAGGGGATTCATACTCCTATTTAAACTTGTATATAACTAGAGGATGCTTCGATATATGAAGAGTGATCTCTCTTTCCTGACAGTTGATATTGGATTTATATAAATATATCCAATCCATGCCCAAAATAGAATCAAACTCCACCAAAGGAATTAAGACTAGATTTTATAGTAGTTTTAGTCCACAAATATTAATTGGGGATGAGTTATATAATTTGGATGCAATAATTTCACCATTTGATTTTATCATAGATAACCCAACCTCCATATTATTAGGGAGTGTTTGAATAGTTCTAATAAAATTTCAAGATCTGAAAGAATGTGCAGAACCAAAATCAAATACTATATTCTTTTTTCTTGAATGAATAGAAAACATACCTATCGCCACATAATTTTTAAGCTCTACCTCAGTAGTAGTAATAGCATAAGTCTTTCCTTGATCCTTTGTATTTGGTGGCTACTAATGCTGATTACCCTCTATGGCTTGAGGTTTAGTGAACTGGATTGCAGAGTTTCATTTATCCCTATAGATGAAGCATTGAACCATGGGTGGTTCTCGCCTTTCCTCCACCACATTATCCTAATTCCTCATGTATTTTCATCATTCATGATTTTTATGGCCTTATCTCCCACACTTATAGCTTTTCCCCATCCCTTTTAGGTAGTTCACATGATGATTCTTCCCAAATTTTTGACATGTGGGTGGTTGTGATTTATTTCCACCTTTCTCATTAGATCCCCCAACTTGAAACTCCATCTTTAATTTCTTATCACCATAGCCATGAGAAAATTCTCTAAAATCCATATCCACTTTGATAGCACATCTAAAAACTTCTCCATAACTACCAAAGTGTTGAATTTATTGAGCCTTTATAAGGTGTGGTTTTAACCCACTAAATAATCTATAAATTTTTATATCATTGTTGATAATAAATCCCAAAGCATACCTTGCAATCCTTGTGAAATTTTCTTCATATCCCATGAAAAATTCTTGTTCCTTTTTCTTTATATCTATGAATTCTCTCTCCATATTTCATGAACATTTTGAGAAAAATACTTGTTAAGAAACATTATCTTATAGTCTTCCCACTCCATATCTTCAATTTTATCCCCCTGGCTTAGTGTTTTTAATCAATTACCACCATTGGATGACCTCTACACCAAGATGATAAATGAACAGAGTCACCTTCTCTATCTTAGAAAAATGGAGCACAAAAAAGATCTTCTCCATTGAGTTGAACCACTATTCAGCGACTAGCCACTAAATGTCAGTGGTCATTTCTGTATAAAATAATCAATAGCCAACTACTCCATCTTAGGTGAAGGAGAATGTTCCACATTATTCAGGTTAATTTTCATAGCCTAAGGCAGTTTGGTAAGCATCACTATAAAATTTTTAACTCCACCTCCCAAGGAATTGGGGATGTCATTCGGGCAATCGCTGTATTGTCTATTACTTGGGTCATTGGCCTGGTTTCTCCAAGTTCCCACCATTTTCTAAAATAGAAAATATTAGAACAAAAAATAAGTCAACAATTCATAAATAAACAATTTATTTCTTTGTAAAATTAACACGAAAAGAATATCTTGTGGGATCCATATGTTTAGCATTTTTCTAAAACAAATATTATTGGGTGCTTACTTATACTTAGTCTCATACTAAGGGCTTCCACTAAGGCTATCTAATCATAATTACCAATTTAAATAAACTATGATTTGATACCAACTATAAAGACCCTGTTTTTTTCTTATATTACTATTACATCATTTTAAAGATAAAAAATAATAGTGCTACAAAACCAGGATCCAAAGGTTTAGTGTCTTGGGAAAATTAGGACCATGCATAACTTTTTCATGATAAAACAAAAACATTATTTAATTAATTATTCTATAGTTTATTAATGGCATTCAGATTCACCTTAGTATATGTAATCATTTTAGTATATACATTAAAGAAAGGGGTGGGCTAAAATCCCAGCAAGAGGATAGATAAGAACATCAATCAATATAAAATGTGTGAGAATAATCATAATCATTATAAAATAAGTACGGGATCATCATCACAATCAATAGATGAAGCCTTATATAAATTCATGGAATGTTGAAATGCATAAAAATTAAACATCATGTCTTAGTTGTCAAATACCACACATAGTTGTGAACAAATCTAGCATCATGTTCATGAATATTTCACTTTTTAAAATAAGGTACATCACATTACCTAATTCCTTGAAGTACTATATAATTCCAAGCACACCTGTTAGATCATAACATTTTCATGTGCTATATAATTCTAGGTACACTTGTCACATCATAAAATTTACATAATCATGCATGCCACATAGAACCTATATCAATATTGGACATAAAATAACCCATGGAAAGGAATGAGTTTCATTTAATAAAGCATACATTCATGAATAAACTTTGGGAAATAAAAAGGGAATAATATTCTTGGTATAGGAATCATCAATATTGAGTGAAGAAGAAACAATCTTAAGAGAAGTAAAAGGTTTGTTTTAAGAAAGAATAATTATTTTGAAAAAATCTTTGATTTTTTCATAAAATCAAATTCAAGAATTCCCCTTACCTTATGTCTAAAGTATATCTTCACTTAAATATCCTATATAATCAAATTAGATTCATTAATTAAAAAGTATAGAAACTTTTATACATGAATTTTATTCATTTTAGTTCTATAGAGTTCATTTATGGGATTTTTGATGAGTTACAGAGTTTAATTTCATTGTTTGGAGCATTTGTTTTCTTGGTTTTCATGATTGGTTTGCTTGTTTATAAGTAATGAAGTTTATGTAAAATTGAAATAATTAAATTAGATTTTAATTATAGTTTTTTAATGATAATACATAAGTTTAAATGGTTATATATATCATTTAGTTATATGGTATGAGGATGAATAATTAAATAAGACATTAGTGATAATCGTTTAGATTATCACAATGGTTTTTTGATCATCAAAAAGTAGTTTTATTTCATTATTTATTATTGTGTTTATATGTTAGTTACATAACATAAAAAGGTTTATAACATAAACTTTACAATCTATTTTCTAAAATTTAATGGTTTTATGTCCATCCTTGAATGTGGTAAGGGAAAATGAAAACGCATCATCCATGATGTCGGTAAATTGACACATCACGGGTGATGATTTCATTTTTAGAATAAGAGAGAGAGAGATAAAGGAGTTTGATGATATATATTACATTAACATTATATAATTACAGTATATAAAATATACTAGAGTTATGATTCATATTTGGATATAGGAGGTGAGGAGTGAATAAGAAAATGAAAGAACTTGAAAAGAAATCAAAAGAAAAGAAAGGAACTTACCTCTTGAATCCTTCTCCTTGAAAAACTCCATAGGGAAAATGGTTTGGTATTTTTATGAGAGAAAGAGATCTTGGATGTAGGGAAGGGGATTGATAAGAGTATTGGAAAGAATTTTTACAATACTCAAAGCTTGGAAAGTGTGAGGATAAGAGGTGGTGAGGGTGGTATTTATAGTGGAGGAGAGGAGTGTTTTCTCATTATTTTATTCATTAGTTTATTATTTTGTCTCAATACCATTAATAGTTTGAGAATTATCACTAAATATTTTAATATAATTAACTAGGTTCAATATTATAGGCTTACATCAGCCATACATCATCTATGACTCAACAATTCACGCATTTAACTTTTATTGTGAATTATCGTATTTTATTATTGTAACACCCCAGGTAAATAAAGAATATGACATTTTAATATTTATCCATATTTGTGAATAAAATATTAATATTACTTTAAATGGGACGCTATGCACGATGGCGTACCCAATACACAACAATGAGTTTCTTGAGAATCTTACGTTGCACTCTAATAAAAAAATAATATTATTTTAAATAGTAGTTAACGCCTAGCCGTTGTAATGGCGGGAATGAACAGAACTAACTAAAAAATGATTATATATGTTTGTCAAATATATTTACTTTTTACAATAAATGTTAGAGGATTAAAAATGCAAATGAATCCAATTTTAAGCGTAAACATTCTAATATTCTTTAAAAGGTCGATTAACCGCCTTTTGATGGTGAACCTATTTTAAATCCACTTTTTGACAATTTTATGTGTTATATTTGAAAAAATAAAATTCTTCTTTAGAATCGGGACATCAAAATTTACTTTGTGTAATTTTTTGGTATTTTTCCGAAAAAGTTCAATTTTTAATGAATAGTGAAAAATGTTGTATTTTAATTCAAAACCTCTTTTAATCTAATTTATTTATAAGATTATATTGTCTTTTTATTTGGTTTTAAAGTTAAATTAGAATATATTTTTACCTTTTAATCCAATAGTGGTCGTTGGAATTAATTTCACTTTGAAATCGGACTTAAACTAGTGTCAATCTTTTGATACATTTTGTTTCATAAAAACATGCTATTTGTTTTGACAATGGGAATTAATTATTAAATTAATTAATTCAACTTATATGTTTTGATTTTTTTAAAAATATAAATCATTTTTGAATTCAGAATATCAAATATAGCTTAGGGTGAACTTTTGGTAATTTTATGAAAAACTTCAATTTTTGATGAATAGTGAAACCACTAAGTGGTACTTATAAAAACTGATTTTCCGTTTAAATGAAAATTTTCCATATTTGTGTTTTTAATTTCAAAAATTAGACATAAATGGTTTCCATTAAGAAGTAAAATGTGGTTCAATGGGATTAAAATAATTTTTTGGTGAATAGTAACTTATTAAGTTTTTAATCGCGATTAGAGGTAATTAGTGTAGTTTAAGGTAAGAATAATGTTTTAATAAAATGAAATGACATAGACACATGTCCTACCCTCATTGGATGTGTCATGGCCGACCAATAAAATCCATGAGTCAACTTGGGGACCCCATGGAGCCACTTTGGATGGAAAATGACATAAATATCTTTTTATTTAATGTTAAAGTAAAAATGACACAAACATGAGATGTTTTACTAAAACAATTTTTACATGGGGTTATACAAGTTAGATTTTTGACTACAAATAATAAATGAAAATATAATAAGATTTCATACATAATAGTATTTTTTTTATAATTTTTATACATTAAATAAATTAAATTATTTATGACATCATGATGATGCAGCAATGACCTCATTATTTAACGATTTAAATAAAATGGAAAGATAATGTAAAATATAAGACCTACACATGTCCAAAACCTATTGTATGGGTGGATTTAGAACCCTTATCACCGTATCCTCGAAACACATCAATGTGGGACCATTAAAATCCGAAACTCATTCTAAAATAAAGTAATATTTCTTTACTTTCCAAGAGTGCCCCTCCTCTCCTCTTATAAAAGGCCCCCACCTCTACCTCCTTACCCACACTTCCAAAGCCTTTGTCTCGGCCAACCCCTGCCAATTTTGTCTCTCCACATCCCTATCTAAATCCTTGAAGCCTCACTTTGGGCATAATTCTTCCCAAGGAAGTCTTTGAGCTCAAACCAAAGGGAGTTACCCGATTTTAAAGGGGATGCTATGCACGATGACGTACCCAATACGCAACATTGAGTTTCTTGAGAATCTTACGTTGCACTCTAATAATAAAATAATATTATTTTAAATAGTAGTTAACGCCTAGCCGTTGTAATGGCGGGAATGAACAGAACTAACTAAAAAATGATTATATATGTTTGTCAAATATATTTACTTTTTTACAATAAATGTTAGAGGATTAAAAATGCAAATGAATCCAATTTTAAGCATAAACATTCTAATATTCTTTAAAAGGTCGATTAACCTCCTTTTGATGGTGAACCTCTTTTAAATCCACTTTTTGACAATTTTATGTGTTATATTTGACAAAATAAAATTCTTCTTTAGAATCGGGACATCAAAATTTACTTTGTATAATTTTTTGGTATTTTTCCGAAAAAGTTCAATTTTTAATGAATAGTGAAAAATGTTGTATTTTAATTCAAAACCTATTTTAATCTAATTTATTTATATGATTATATTATCTTTTGAATTGGTTTTAAAGTTAAATTATAATATATTTTTACCTTTTAATCCAATAGTGGTCGTTGGAATTAATTTCACTTTGAAATCGGACTTAAACTAGTGTCAATCTTTTGATACATTTTGTTTCATAAAAACACGCTATTTGTTTTGACAACGAGAATTAATTATTAAATTAATTAATGCAACTTATATGTTTTGAATTTTTTAAAATAGACATCATTTTTGAATTCGGAATATCAAATATAACTTAGGGTGAACTTTTAGTAATTTTCTGAAAAACTTCAATTTTTGATGAATAGTGAAACCACTAAGTGGTACTTATAAAAATTGATTTTCCGTTTAAATGAAATTTTTCCATCTTTGTGTTTTGAATTTCAAAAATCCGACATAAATGGTTGTCATTGAGAAGTAAAATTTGGTTCAATGGGATTAAAATAATTTTTTGGTGAATAGTAACTTATTAAGTTTTTAATCGCGATTAGAGGTAATTAGTGTAGTTTAAGGTAAGAATAATGTTTTAATAAAATTAAATGACATAGAAACATGTACTACCCTCATTGGATGTGTCATGGCCGACCAAGAAAATCCATGGGTCAACTTGGGGACCCCATGGATCCACTTTGGTTGGAAAATGACATAAATATCTTTTTATTTAATGTTAAAGTAAAAATGACACAAACATGAGATGTTTTACTAAAACAATTTTTACATGGGGTTATACAAGTTAGAGTTTTGACTATAAATAATAAATGGAAATATAAAAATATTTCCTGCATCATAGTATTTTTTTTATAATTTTTAGACATTAAATAAATTAAATTATTTATGACATCATGATGATGCAACGATGACCTCATTATTTAACGATTTAAATAAAATGGAATGATAATGTAAAATCTAAGACCTACACATGTCCAAAACCTATTGGATGGGTGTATTTTGAACCCTTATCACCGTATCCTCGAAACACATCAATTTGGGACCATTAAAATCCGAAACTCAGTCTAAAATAAAGTAATATTTCTTTACTTTCCAAGAGTGCCCCTCCTCTCCTCTTATAAAAGGCCCCCACCTCTACCTCCTTACCCACACTTCCAAAGCCTTTGGATCGGACAACCCCTGCCCATTTTGTCTCTCCACATCCCTATATAACTCCTTGAAGCCTCACTTTGGGCATAATTCTTCCCAAGGAAGTCTTTGAGCTCAAACCAAAGGGAGTTACCCGATTTTAAGGTAATGTCTTCACTTGTGTCCTTTTGTTTTATTTTGCTTCTCCAACCTCATAAACTCTTTTTATTCTTTTATTTTGTAACAAATCCAGTATCTTCAATATACTAGGATGTTTTTATAAGAAGTATTAGAGCTAAACTTACACACACCTTCATCTAATGGTTAAAGAACATACTGTTTCTGTGGTTGGCGATTTTCTGCCTCACGAAACGATGATTGTTCAATATTCTTATAACAAATTCAAAGGTGGACATTAAGATGACACTATATTTATATATGATATATAATATGTTTATGTTTTACTTAAGCTTCTGTATTTTTCATTTATGGCGTACCTTTATAGTTTCCATTATGGGTAAACGCGATATCTTCATTTAAGGAAGTGCGGACTACCGCCCCCTCAAAGTGATTTGATTCGTTAATACCATATGTGGTACGTATAAAGGATATATTTAATGATATTATATATGATACCATACTGGAATTAAAATACTATTATGTATAATTATGTTTTATTTCCATTAAATATGAAATAGAAATGGAAGTAGCGTTCATGCGTACGTACGACTTACCATCTCCATGAACGGTACATTTCATTTCCTATATCAAAATGTTATGTACTATTATAAGTACATATATATAATGGATATATATTTAATATATTACATCTAAATGATGGATATAATTATGGAATTATAACATATATATATCCCTCATTTTGTTTTAATTCCATTAGTATGAAAAAAAATGAAAGTAGCGCTCATGCGTACGTACGGCCTACCGTCTCCATGAACGGTGCTTTTAATTTTTATCTCCAAATGCTATGGAATATTATAAAATGAATATATACTGGATATATATGATATTTAAAACATCAATACTATTCTGGATAAGATGTACCTATAACTACATGGAAAATTATTTTCCAACAAGTTCAATTTTTGACTAATGTACCAAACAACGACAAAAACGTCTGATATGAACTCATATTATTAACCAATTATTATAACATTAAAATATTTGATATGAACTGAATAATAATATTTATAGGATGTCCTTAAGAAATTATAAATTGACCAAAGTTTATTATTCAGGAATATAAAGAAACGAACAAGACAAGTTGGACTTGAGGTAAGGGATCCTACTCCTCTCTTTCTTTTTAAGTACACTCTTTTATGTCATTCCTTTTAAGCTCATATTTCTTATGATTGGGATGTTATTTTATATTAATAGTACTGTAATTTTTATGTTCATATGATGAGAGACCCTATTTTCTCTCATCAATCCATTTTGGAAGTTTTAATTTGCGCCGTTAGGCTGCCGAGTTTTCGTAAGGGATTTTTCATCTCACTTTTATTCCCGTGAGATTTATGCTACATTTGCCACAATTTCCTTTGAGTTGTGTATGTACTGCCCATTATTTTACTCATTGTATAATATACTTTCATTTATGAGTATTTACATCAATGTTTTATTGTCCTTCTTTCACGGGGTGCATGTCTTGAAAGATACCTATGTCGGTAAGGGAACCTTTCACCCTCCTCTTTTTAAAAGACTTCTTTTGTTGTGTCTTTTAATTCACATACTATTATGTTGGGATATGTTCTTCTATATCCTTATTGATTTAAATTTTATGTCCATGTGATGAGATACCCTTTTTATCTCTAATCAACTCGTTTTCTGAATTTTGTAGTGTTACCATTAGGCTATCAAATATTTGCAAGGGAACTTCTTAACCCAATTTTGATTCTTTGGGATAAGCTTGTACTCCTTGAATATGTCATTCTATGAATATATGTGAATAACCTATTATTTTTTTATACTTAATATCCACTTATATTTGGTGTATTATTTTTTCACACATAATTATGTAATTGATTTATCCTTAATCCAAGGATACCATCTTTGTATGGGACTTCGTCTCAATCTTCTTTCATTGAGGCATATTTTGTTTTATACACAACCTTATTTTATACGATGTATAAACCCCTTTGAATTTTACGTTTATCCAAAAGGAATATTCTTTATACGAAGCGTTTTACTAAACGACAGAAGGGAATGTTTTTGTCGTACGTATGCGGTGACAACGACTTCTCCACCGCCGTGACCATTATTTGAGTTTCAGTTTCCTCTACAAGCCATACCTTTTTTAAAGAAAAATAAATACCATATTTTACTTTTCTTTTGTTTTGGTATTGAAAATGGTTTTCATAATGTTTTTATATCAATTTGTTTTATTGATATCTTGTGATTGAAAGGTGGAAATGTTATGTTTCCTTTATGCATGTTTTATGTGATACGATTATGTTGTGGTTCTTGGGCATTATTATGAAGACGGGTGGTTCCGTGATAAACTAAGGGCGGGTGAGCCCGATATAGCTCTCCAATGCATTGGGTAACGTGAATGAGTTAAGCATTAAGGTTTCTCCAAAGAGATTTAGGGAATATACTGTGATGGGTATTCCAAACGTAACCAAGAGGGTTACTCCCTACATAAGAATGTTATGAATGCCTCAAGTTACCTTTATGTCTTATAATTTCTATGATTTATTCATGATTTTATGAGGTATGTTAAAGTGCTTATGTTTTATGGGTAAATTATGATTTCATTCTTATGTATACATGTACTCATGTTTCCTTTCCATATTTTTATATCCCTTAATGAGATTTTTATGCTCATCCCAAGTTTTTGAAATGTTTTTCACAGGTCAAGAGAAGGGTACATGATATGATGATAGTGTCAAGGAAGTGTCAAGAATGAATCCATGTTTTATTTTAAATATGTTTTCGTTGATGGGAAAAATGAATACTATATTTTATGTAACCACTTTGTTTAAATGTGGAATGTAATTAAAGTTTTATGATCTAATTCTCTAAAACTCTAAACCTGAAAAGATCCTCAATGTGTAATCTTGTAATAACTCAAGATTAAGTAAGGTTTAAGACTGGGGCCTTATAATTATTCACAAAAAATTCAATTATTTTAGAAAACTAAAAAAAAATCACACAAACCGTTTTTAGATGTTTATAATTAAAAAATTAACTCCATTTTATGAAAATAATTTTCTAAATATGAGAAATTTAATTTTTAATTAAAATTATCATTTACTTGAAAAATATCAATTTTAAAATTATAACTGATTTTACAAAACTTTGAAAAATTAATTATGGTCACATAAAATTATCTTAAAATTATAAGACAAAAAAATATTAATTTATGAATACATTTTATGAAAATAAATTTTCTTTTAAATTATTAAATTAATCATAAAATTGTAATTAAATATTTATGACTTACAAAAATACCAACACTTAATTAATAATTTTTAAAACATTTATTTACTTATATTATGATATAATTATATTTTAATTTTATTTATAAGATTCATAAATTTTATTTATACTTTTATGGGTGAGTTTACTATTCATTTGGCCAGTTTACTATTTGTAATGGTTATATTACTATTTCTAAGTTTAAGTTAGTGTTTCATCAGTATAGGTTCCTTAACTTCTAGAAATACTTCTTATTTCATTCATTCTCCATTTATAAAGTTTTCATTGTATTCTAAATGTGAATTTATGTGCTTTATACTCTATGGAATAATTATAAGAAGAGACTTTTTATTGATAAAATTTTGGGTTGTTACACTTGTCACCAACCCAAGGCCTATGAGAGGCAGGACTCAAGGATCATTATCTATTTCCCTTAATTACAATATATTTGTATGTAGGGGGTCATGAAATATCCCTTAAATTGATTCATAAAAGGATAAAACCCATGTACTACTCTTAATGGGAGGCTCTCACCACCATATCACAAGATTGGTCAACATTTTTGAGAAATATCCATTCCTCGGTGTGTGAACAATTATACAGATCAGGGAAGATCCATTTAGAACATCTAATAGAGTTTGATAAACTATTAAATATTCTTCTATCATGTATATCTATCATACAAGTTGATCCCTAATATCATGTGCTTTATTAATCCATTCAATCCATGATTGTACATAGGTATTCTTTTTCTTATTACTCCACTATAAGTTAGGATATTTATAAGAGATTGAAAAAAATACAACATGGAATTCATGTGGTCTTAATTTTCTTAAAAAGTTTCATAAATTATGGACCATATATAATAAAATTTAATTAGATTAGTTTTTTTGTCTTACCTATTTTGGAGAATATTATCACATAATTTATTATTTTTTACTATGAATCATATATATAATGTATTTTTTAATTTGATAAAGACATTGAGGAGGGAAACCTTTTATAAAAATATATTTATATAGTTTTTCAATTTATAATTTATAAATATATTATTTATTTATTAAATCACCATTGTATCAAACACTCAAATATGGTTTTTCTCGAGAATATTGTAAAAACCAAGTTTATAGTGATATTTTAAAATTATGTATTTTAAACAACCATATTTTTATCAAAAACAATTTATACACACATCAATTTAAATAAAATTGTGTTAATTTTATTTGGAGAGAATAATTTAAAGGACATGAATACATTTTGAAAAATTGTTCTATTACCTAGACTGTATCCAACACAAAATAAATAAATTACTATATATAATGAAATGGAGGTTATAAATTATATTTATTATTCATGATATGAATAATAATGATTAATGTATATATAAAATAATTAAAAGTAAATTGAAGGGGGGAATTATTGAATCCAAGTGGATATGTTGAAAAGTTATAAGGTTTGAAAGTGATACTTTACAAAAATTTTGTATAGTTTTATCAAAAGAATGGAATCCTATCCCATGGTGTTGGAATAAGATATTTATCATGGAAAAAATTATTACATCAACATAGAGGAGAATACACCTCAAGGGAATCATGGGTTTTGCACCACATGAAGATAAGGATAATAGAGCCACTATTTGTAAAGATAATTATTCAAAATTCAATATTCACGGAGTATACCTAATTTTTTAAAAGTGGTTCATAGAATATTTTATACATTACTCAATATGAGTCCTCAATTAATATAGTATAATAAATAGAATGTAGGTCATAGATAAAATATATCATTCAAGATCACAATTAGATGAAAAAAAAACCAGAGAGGATGAGTGTTAAAAACTAAGAGTGTTACATTTCTATAAAAAAAGATTTAAAATTTCTATGTTCTAATCCACCAATTTTTTTTCAATAAATATGTATTTTATAATATTTTTCATTATATTTCAAGAAAATATTTATTTTTCTTTATAGTCTATGATTTTTTTTTGTAAATAATAGTTTCTCAACTAATTCAAATGTTTTAATGTTTTCCTAAAACCATTTCATTTATCTAATTATTCATGTTTCATCCACCATCCTTTACTCCTAGACTGACTTTACGAAATTTAGGGTGCATCCCAATTGATATCAAAGACATGATTTTAATTTTTTTGTAAAGAAAAAAGTTAATAGTATTAAAAATATCATAATCAATAAAGGTTTTTTGGTGGTAGACATTATTCAACCTTATCAGTTCACAGGTTAGCCTAATACAGGTTCTCACAGTGGCAGACTTGACCCTATTAAACCATTGATTGAAATTGACTATCTTATGTATTTTAATTTATTATTTTAATGGAATAATATTTTAAGACCCTGTTCAAGAAAGGTAAATTCATAGAATCTAATTCTATGAGTTCAAGAAGAAAAGAGTTTCATATATCAATAAATGACATAGAAGAAAGATTAAGAAATTGGAAATACAAAGCTTTAAAAATCAAAATTCTATAGAAATATAATAAATGTCAAAAATCCAATGTCAGGATTATTAAACATGTATGATCAATAGAAATTTAATATGCAGATGAAAAAATTTATATAAATTTTAAAACACATTTTCTAAAATAAAAAAAATGAATGACATAAATAAAATTCTTAATATTTAAACATTTATACAAGGAAAAAAATTCAATCATTTTTAAAAAAGTAAAAATTATAAATTAAAATGAGTTAATTTTGAAAGTGAAATTCATCAAGGTTATTATAAATAAAATTCAAAAGATTCATTTCCACCAAACACTTCTAAGATTTTAGATGATAATAAAATAAATAATAATTAAATTTTAATTATTAATAAATAATTTGAGATTGATATAAATATTTTAAGAACATAACACAAGAAATATGAACACAAAAAAGAGAATTATTTTATGAAAATCATTATATTAAAGAGATTGATAAAATTAAATCAAAATGGGAAAAAATGAATAAATAAAAAATAAATATTTTATTTTTTGATTATTATGATAAATACATGAAGCAAAAAATGTTATAATTTTTTTAAAAAATAAATTAAATTAACACTTGTAACATCAGAACATATAAATATTATTTCATGAAGCATATTATTGATTTATTCATTTATTCTACCCACTTTTACATAATTTCATCACATTTATCTCTATTATCATTTTTTTGAAATAATTATTTATATTTTTATGTTCATTTTTTGGTATTTATTCTTTAAAATGTTTATATATACTTAATTTTTTATTATTAATAGTTAAAATTTGATTATTAGTTTTTTGATTATCATATAAACATTATGAATTAGTTGAAGAAAATGAATCCTTTGATTACTCTTTATAACAACCCAAAGGGATTTCACTTTCAAAATTAACTTCTTTTAATTTTTAATTTTAACTTACATTTGTGAAAATAGTTGAAAAAATTATTTATTATAATAATTTCTAAATATTCAGATTTTTTATTTGAATCATTTATATATTTTTGATTTTATAAAAGGTTTTTGAAAATATATAAAATGTTTCCATCAATATCTTGAATATAAATTATAGAAGTAGTTTTTTTTACTTCCAACAGTTTTGAATTGTTCAAATATATATTAAAATTTTAATTTTCCTTAAGTTAAAATATTATTTCATTCAATTTTTTTAGTTAAGAAATTAATATTGATTTATCATCATTAGTTTGATTTTTTTTTTATTTGAAGACTTTATTTTTTGTAACTAGAGAAAATAATTAAATTTATAACTTTATAATAAAATTTTCAAATTATTTTTAAACCTTTACACATATTATAATTATTATTTTGAATATCTAAATTTAATTTTTTTAATAAATATTCATCATTAATATTAGTTTTTAATTTTTTAAAACATTCAAAATAAATAGGTCCTTCAACCATTTTCCCTTCTAGAATTATTAGTAAGGAATCACTTAATTCTTGATGTATTGAATCTCTAAGAACTAAACAAAAAAATTTATTTAATATTTTTATTATTATAGGAAATATTTCTACTCAAACTAAACCAATATGAAGTTTTTCATATTTTGACTCATATATTTAAAGATCATTTTGATTCAATAGTCTTATTATTTGTCTAAAATTATCTGAAAGAAGAGTCTTTGATTTATTTACTGTCTTAATATCTTATCTTGACTATTTTATTGAAAAAATTTCTAATTATTTATCATTTTTATTTGATTAATTCATCCCTTTGGATTTTATAGAATTTGTTTGGAAATTTCTACAAACATTTCCATCTTGGCTCTAGATTATTGAAGTATTTCTTTGTATTCTAATATTTTTGAATTGTTCACACATTTCTTAAATATTCTATTTTTATCTAGTTAAAATACCATTCAATTAAAACTTTATTATATGAGAAATTAATATTTATCTATTTTAATTAGTTTGAAAAAATATTATTTCTCCTTTCAGAATTTATTTTTTAGCATCAAGAAGTTTTTTTAAAATTTTAACTTAAAAATATACTTTATATATTGTTAATAATTTTTTAAATATTTAAAAATATTGTAATTATTAGTTTGAACATATAATATTAAAATTTTGAATAAATTTTCACCAATTTTATCAGTTATTAAATTTGGATAACATTCAAAATAAATAGGATCTTCGACTATATTCCATTCTAGTATTACCAGAAAGGAATCAATAAATTCTTATTGTATTTTACCTATAAGGACTGATTTTTTATTCAATGCTTGTTTTATTAGAATAAATACTCTAACTTGAACTAAACCAATATGGATTCTATCAAATTTTGATTTATAAGTTTTACCATCATTTTGTGTTAACAATATTATTTTTTTCCTAGGCTTATGTGAATGAGGAGTCATTGATTTATTTACTATATCAATATTATATTATTGAATTTTTTCTATTGATACTACTTATTTAATAATTATAACTTTATATTTTAAATTTTCAACATTTATATTACATTATAATATAATAAACCACCGCCTTGTTAGTTTCTTATGATTTATTCTATGTCACCTATTGACACATGAAACTCAATTGATCCTGAACTTATATATTTATATTATATGAATTTACCTTTCTTGAAAATACACTCAATTTCTTTTCTATTTAAATAATAAATTAAAATTCCTAAGATATTTGATTTCAATCGACCATTCAATAAAGACGAGGCTATCAATAAAACCACAACTATTGGGATAACCAATTGATTTATTAGCTGAACAATGCCCACCACTAAACAACCTTTATTGATCAAGGTTTCTTTGATATTATAAACTTCCCCCTTTACCATTTTTTTTAAAAAAATATGGATTTGATACAAATCTGGATGCAACCAACATTTGATAAAGTTAGTTTAGGAGTGAAGGAGAGTGTATGCGACATAGAAAATTGGAATAATGAAAAATTTTGAGTAAAAAACAATTATTTGAAAAAATATATTTATAAACAAATAATTAAACTAAAGAAAAAAATATTGAAAATTATAATAATTTTTGAAGGTGGCTCAGAAAATTAGAACATAGGAGTTTTAAATACTTTTTATAAAAAGACTACACTCTTTGTTTTATCACCCGACCTCTATAGATTATTTTTCTAATAAATTCTCATGGAATTAGCTACATATTTAATCTTGTGCATTATCTTGAATTTATAGGGGAACTATCTTGAACAATATTAAAAAAAATCCATGAATATTTTCTTTTGAGAATGTTATCATACTCATAAAATATTGTCTTTTGAAAAAGAATATTTTGATAAAGTATCATTTTTATCACTATTTTGATGTGATGCCTAACCTATTATGCTATTAGTGTTTGTTTTATCTTTTATTAAAATAATAATGTAATTTTATATGATAAATATCAACCCCACCACCATGGGATATGATTAATCTCTTTTGATAAAGTCATTTCTTCTTATTGCAATGTCACTTTCAAACCTTATCATATTCTATTATATAATCCACTTGAATTCAATATTATTACCTTGAACACCCTATTGAAGTTTTTATGTCTTTTAAATATTTTTATTCATGAATTATAAATTTATTCTAGAATGATGAATATATTAATCATTATTTTTTGTCCCGCAAATTTATTTTTATCTTCTCTTGCTTTATCCTTGTAATTGTCTTCTTCTTATATTTTTTTCACAATTTTCCCACTAATTTGAAATAAGAGACAAGTAAGAAGTTTTACATGATTATTTTTGAGGAAAATACTTAATTTATGTTTTACTTTATTCACTATACACCTTTATTGATCTGGATTATATTTTTGATAAAAAATCATGTAACTGTACCTAGGTATTTTTTTATATTTTTATTTGGTTGAAACTAATAATATTTTATTATCATCATGATTCAATCATGCACTTCTTTATGGAATAATGTAATTTTTGATCCATTTTTTAACTTTTCCCTATGGGTAATTAAAACTTTTCCCACCATTTGATCTTGAAAATTCATCACACCGCTGAGAAATATCCGAATGTGCAACATTTACCATTTGAAAATGTATAATTACAATAGAAATATATGGTATCATAAATTTAGCATAAAAAATATTAATTTCAGTTATGGGTATTTAATTAAAGGTTTCACGGTGTGTGTGTGTGTGTGTGGGGGGGGGGGTTATGAACTTTTGAGGACCATCATCCATGGATTTATAGCTCTCCTTGGTGTAGGATCCTCACTTATCATGAAATAAAATATAGTATATCTCAAAATCACCTTTTTTTATTTAGGATATTTTAGGATCTTATTTTTTGAACTAGTCTCCATGATAGTGATAGTGATTATAAGTCTTGGATTTTCAAAATCATTTCCATGGTTTATTAATTATGTCATTCATATCTATTAAAGTCTTTGTCATTGTGAAACTATATTAACACACACATGAATATAAGGACCTTTTAGATCCTTGTACTCCTTCAATATCTCACTATAGGATGTTTTAACCTTTAAGTAAGTTAGATTAATCCTATTTTTTTTGTAAAAAATTTGCATGTGCATACACCTTTGGTATTCATTTTTTATATACCATGTATTTTTTATTCCTTTATTATTTTATTTATAATAAAAGGAAATTTTTATGATGAGGGGAATGGAACCTATATTCTAGTTAAAAACTAAAAATAATAAAAAAATTCCTTTAAAGAATATTAGTTAAAATTGAAAAATTTTAAAACCATGAATTAAACCAATATGGATATGTTTTTGATTTTTTTATCAAAATTTAAAACCCATTAATGGTCAAAATTTCTAAAAAATAAAACATTTTCCCAAGATTTAATATAATCTTCATAATCATAATATTGAGGTTCAAATATTCCTTGATTTTTTTTAGATAATCAATTTAAACCTATGTATTTAGAAGTGACAACTTTTCAAATTCATAATTTTGAATAAACACATCTTTATTAACTTCTTGGATTTAGAAAATAAGTAATTAAAGTATATCAAGTTTCAATACAAATGAGTTCATAACAAATTTAATTTCTCTTTATATCAAATAGATTAAAATGACATTGCTGTGGAAAAAAGTTTTTAATACACTCTAATGGTGTGGGTGATATACATTTGGGATTAATATATAATTTTTTTGATAAAATATTCTTCTTTGAGATAAAATGAATTACCTTGAACTATTGTTTGAAATTATGAGGTAAAAACCTATTTTGAGTAAAAAAACTTAGTATATTTGAGTATTAGTCACTATATTTCTAGAAATTTTATATACTAAATAAAAATAAATAAATTATTACAAATATATAATTTTGAATAGTACAAAAATCCATGTCCTATTCAAAAAATGTTTCATTTGTACTTTTAAATTTATAACTAGAATTTTGATAATCTAATTCATGGATTTTATCACCCAATGAGGACTCAAATTCACTATCTATAAATAATGAAAGCATTTTTTCAAAGACTTTAATATAATCTAAATATTGATTTTTCTATCTTTTTTCAATAAAACCTATAATGTCTAGTATTTACACCCTTAAAAAAACTATTTATTTTATTCTTTTCTATTGAATTATAATTTTCATATTCTTGTAATATTTATTTACCATTCCTTTAATATTCATTTTTTAATATTTAAAATTTGAATATTTATTTCTTAGTTTATCTATTTTACATTTTATAAAAGATTTAATTTTTGAATAAGTCTTGGAGGATTAAAATATATAATTTATCAATTCATTTTTATAGAAATAAAACACTCTTAGTATAACAGCCCAGAACCCACACTCCCAAATTCAGTACTGAAATTATAAAATTTACATTTTTAGATTTGATATCGATAGAGGTGACCCAATTTTCATTATCCAAAAATTACAATACCAAAATGAAATATTGGATCAATTACATTGTCAAGGAAATTTTAGGTTTTGAGTTTTAGATAATTAGGACAAACTCTTACATAAATAATACCCATGTATTTAAATGATCATTTCTCCCACTTAACCTAGTTTTTATTATTTCACATTAAGTCATCATCATTATCCATATGAAACCCATCTAGAAATAATTCATGAAAAATCATTCCCTATAACCTATGGAAAATAAAACATAAGAATGGTGAGGTCAAATTCTTAGTAAGGGTAAACATAAACATTAAAAATTATATGTCATCAATGAGAATAAGAAATTTGTAAGGGCATGATGACATAATCAGAGTGCATGAGAGAATCATAAAACAAAATCATACCCATAAATACCTGGATCATCAATCATGAAACATTCCATAAGAATTTTGCAAAGTAAAGATTCATTAGAATCAATAATCATGAGGTATGTGTTATCAATCTTGATCAAAGGAGACATTTTAAACCCATTGGTACTATCCTTTGACTCAACCATTTTGTCGAGGTATGCTTCTTCATTAGGAATCAACACCCACACCATTGAAGGATTTTTCAAATGAGATTCATGATCTTCCTTACATTTTTAGAGGAGCGTGGGATGGTTTGAAATATGAAAAGATATTTCCTTTTCCCAAAAGTTGACACATGCTCTATATAACAAGATCCAATCCATTCCCATTATAGACTCGAACTCCACCAAGGAAAGTATTATGATATTTATTGGAAGAATCTTACCACATACTCCAATAGGAGAAGAGTCAAACAATTGGGTTATAATGATTGCACCACTTGGTTTTTTTACATATATCTCTACTTCAAGGTTTTGGGGATTCGATTCTATAGTTATATAAAACTTTTAAGATATAAAGGAATGCATAAAACTAGAATCAAATATGATTTTTTTCCATTATTGAGTGAATATAAAGTGTACCTTATACGACTTCATTATCTCGATCCACTTCCACAGTAGTGATGGCATAATACTTCCCTTGTTCCTTTGGTTTTGGTGGCTACTGACACTGATTACCCTTGAGAACTCGAGGTTTAGTGCACTGGCTTGTATAGTGCCCTAGCTCCCTACAGTTGTAGCATTGAACCATGGATGTTTCTCTCCTTTTATCCACTACATTATCCTTCATTTTCATGTATTTTCGACACTCTTGAGCATGGTTTCCTTCTTTATCACACTTGAAGCACTTCCCTGTCTCTTTGAGGTAGTTCCTATGGTGAAACTTCCCACATTTTTGGAATTTGGGTTGTTGAGTTTTCTTCCCACATTTTTCATTAGATCTATAGGCTTGACACTCCATATTTTGTTTCTTATCACCATATCCATGTGAAAATTATCCAAACTCTATCTCCACTTTGAGATCACATCGAAAAACTTCTTCATAACTCCCAAAGTCTTGAATTTCAAGAGCCTTTAGAAGGTGTGGTTTTAATCCACTAAATAATCTATCAATTTTACTATCATTATTGATAACAAAACCTGAAGTGTACCTTTCAAGCCTTGTGAAATTTGCTTCATAGGTTGTGACAGATTCTCCTTCTTTTTTCTTAATCTCTATGAATTCTCTATCTATATTTGTGCGAAGAGTTCTTGGGAAATACTTGTTAAGAAACATTATCTTAAATTCTTCCCATTCTATCTCTTCAATTTACTCCATTGGATTGGTGTTCTTAATCAATGACCACTATTGATCGGAATCTCCATCTAGATGATAAAAGGCTAGTGTCACCTTCTCCATCTCAGAATAGTGAAGCACAAAAAAGATCTTCTTCATAGATTTGAACCACTGCCCTTCAACTAGTGGATCAGAAGATCCACTAAACATCGGTGGTTGTTGCCTCATAAAACACTCGATAGCCAGTTATTCCCTCTTTGGTGAAGGAGGACGTTCTCCATTATTATGGTTATTGTTTATAACCTGATATATTTGGGTAATAATCTCCATGAATTTTTTAACTCCACCTCCCAAATAATTGGGGATGTCATTCGGGCAATCGTTGCATTGTCCCTCACATGAGTTGTTAGCCTGATTTCTCCTGGTTCCCACCATTTTCTAAAATAGAAAAGGTTAGAACAAAACATAAGTCAACAAGTCATGAATAAATAACTTATTCATTTTTAAAATTTATACTAAAAGAATAAAATATGGGATCCCTATGAAAATATTCTTGTGTGAATATTTTTACTTAGTCTCATGCTAGAGGTTTTCTCTAGGGTTCACTAATCCTAATTCCCAAATTAACTAAACCTTGCCTCTGATACCAACTATAGCGACCCAACCTTTTCTTACATTACTATTACATCATTTTAATGATAAAAAAGATAATAATATCACACATATAGGATCAAAATTTTTAGTGTCTTGGGAAAATTAGGACTATATATAACAATTACAACATCAAGCATAAACATTTATTTAATTCCTTCTTCTCTAGCTTCTTATTTTCACTTGACCTCTCCTTAGTACATGTAGTCACTTGAGGATATACATAAAAATGGGTGAGCTAAAATCCTAGTAAGATGATGGATAAGAGCAATATAACAATGGGTGAGCATAACCATAACATAGGCAAAGG
Organism: Viscum album; assembly: GCA_963277665.1. Classification (NCBI taxonomy): domain Eukaryota; kingdom Viridiplantae; phylum Streptophyta; class Magnoliopsida; order Santalales; family Viscaceae; genus Viscum; species Viscum album. The sequence continues at coordinate 913,034,036 of OY728141.1, forward strand.
ATCATGCACATGAGAGGAAGCATTAATAAGAGACTTGAAATGTGGCAATACATAAAAATGAAACATCATGTCTTAGTGGTTAAATACCACACATACTTGTGAAAAAATCTATCATCTTGTTCACACATAATTTCATATTAACTCATGAGATTCATCACTTTACCCAATGCATTGGAGCGCTGTATAATTCCGGGTGCACCCGTCACATTGAGACATTCATATTGCGCTATATAATTTCGGGCGCACCCATCACATCATAACATTATCATTTATCATGCATGCCATAATGAACATATATAAAAAATGAACATAAATAACCCATAGAATGTAATGGGTTTAATCTCATTAGAACACATTCATAAACATTGGTTTCTGAAAATTAAGTGGGAATAACATACTTGATACGATAGCCATCAACCTTGAGTGAGTAGTAAAAGGTGTGTTTTTGAAAGAAGAGTTCTTTTGGAAAAATTTTTATTGACATAAACTTCAGTAGAAAAAATTTATATCCTAGAAAAGGTAATATAATGACGAAAAAAATATTTTTAAGGAGTGACCATACCAAAAAATGGTGTGAAAAGGGGAGAACCCGAAGAAAGAAAGTTGGGTTTGAGATTTTCCCCTTACCTTGTATCCGAATGCTTTATTCACTTTAATGTCCTGTATAACCACATTATATTCATTAATTGACAATTATAGAATCTTTTATACATGAATATGGTTTATTATGGTTTCATTAAGTTATTTTATTGGCCTTTGAATAAGTTTTAGAGTTTAAAAAACATTGTTTGGGAATGTTTGTTTGGGCGGTTTTTCAACCACGAAAAACTTGTTTTGGTTAATCATTTAGTAATATGTACATAAGTTAGTTCAATAACTTTAAATAGGAAATAATACATATAAAATATTCTGGTTCAACCATAAAAATGGTTTCATGAATAGATCTGAAAGTAGAAATCGAAAAAGAAAGCATGTCGTTCTTGAAGGTGATAGATTAACACCTCACGAACAACGTTTTCTTTTATAAAATAAAAGGAAGAAAAGAAGGGGGTTGGATGGTATATATCCCATTAGTATCATAAAATTCCATTATATGTATGATAATGGAGTTACCATACCATGTGAATGAATATAATTGGAGAGAGAATAAGAAAAGAACTTGAAATTGAAAGGAAATTAAAGGAAAAGAGGGAGAGAAATTACCTCTTGAATCCTCCTTAAGGGACCTATGATTGGTCTTTTTATGAGACTAGAAGATCTTGGACGTGGGTTAGGGGATAGGTAAGATTCTTGGATAGAGTTTAGACAAGGCTTGAAGCTTGATAGGTGTGAGGAAATGAGGGTGTGAAGGGTGGTATTTATAGTGGAGGGGAGAGTGGATTTCTCAATATAAAATTCATTAATTTATTATTTCCCCACAAGACAAGGAATGGTGAGTCTTAAATTACCAATAATAGTAATTTTATTATGTGAACCTGAACCAATTGGGCTTACATAATCATAAAATCATGCATGACTCTATAATTAGCTTATTTAGCTTATTTTGTAAATTATGGTATTTCACAATTCATCAAATATTCAAGTATTTCAGAAAAATACAAAAAACTAACCCCAAGCATTTTTAAATGTGTAGAATCAAAAAATTAAGTTCATTTTTCAAAAATAATTTTTTAAATATGATTAACTTAATTTTTTATTAAAATCATAATTTACTTGAAAAATACAGTTTTTAAAATTAAAACTGATTTTATAAAGGTTTAAAAAATTACATAAGGTCTTATAAAATTATCATAAGACTAGAAGAAATATAATTATTAATTTATGAACACATTTTAAGAAAATAAATTTTATTTTAAATTAATTACTTAATTAATTATTTATGACATACAAAAAAATACCAATACTTTTACTATGGTCAAATTGTCACTTTCTAAGATGCCTAAATTTTATTTAATTATTTATGGGTAAGGTTACTCTTATTTTGGAATATTTAATATTCATAAGGGTCATATTACTATTCATAAGTATAAATTAATATTCATAAGGATGGGTTACTATTCACCAAAAATTATGTTTTTCTTATCGGACTCCAAATAACTTACTGATCATAACAGTGTATGTTAGATTTTCAAAATTCAAAACACAAAAGTGAAAAAATTATGTTTAAAGGTCACATAACACTTAATAGTTCATTAAGTTGTGCTTTCATGTTATTATACTATAGGGAATAATTATAAGGAGGGATTTCCATTAATAAAACACTGGGTCATTACAAGGGGTGAGTTAAGTATAGTGGGGAGACTATACCCCATGGTTCTAGAGTTACAACACAATATAAAAATCATATAACAATAATAAATAAAGATCATAGTAGTGGAAATAAGAGAAACAATAAAGTATAGTGGAAAATCAATAGTAAAATCTAACTAAACAATCTAATAAATAATAAAGGAATAATGTGATGATGTTATGGAGCATAACTAAATGTCATCCTAGAAGAAATAAAAAATACTATTAGACTTAACAAGGACTCAAAAGTACTTGGTCTCAAACCCCATATCGGTCTGTCTCCAAAATCTATCTCATCCAATAATTAAACAATAAACAACAAGGTCCCTTTCCCTTGTCCAATCCTACATCTATGTAATCTGCTTGGGTACCAAATGGAGGCCTAAATAGGGTGTGAGTACAACTCAATAGGTTGATACCACTATGTCTAAACATAACCAGTCTAATAATAAGTGTATGAAATAATGTAATAAACAAGTGTATTAATTAACTAAACAATTAAATTGATACCACATGAATCTAATTCGTCTCCATGCCATAATATATTTGATCATGTATCACAAACATTCCAACAAAAACCATATAACCATGGTAAAACATAACCCATCTTGGGGCCATGCCAGAATGTCTCTGAGAATGTCACACAACCATGCCAACCATAACCTTATAATGAAGGTATAAATTTAAAAAATATGGGTCAAAACCCCCTATATATGCATTTAAAAAATCAATCAGTGCCAAGACTAGTATATAATTGTTTTATCATGTATTAGGACCAAGTTAAGTATATAATAATTTCAGTATGTCTTAGGGCCAAGCTTGATATATAATCATTTTGGCATGAAACACTAGGAATAACCCACTATATAATAATTTCTGCATGTATCAAGGAATATCTCGGTATATAATCATTTTATCATATAAACTAGGCCAATGCCCCATATAATCATTAAAAAAATCAAACCAGGATAACATCCCATACAAGCATTACAATATAGAAATCACAACACATGTCATAACAACAAGTATATCACAATATCAGATCATAAGGATCGATGTTAATTATGAAAATGAACATTTATTTTTTAATTACACATTTAATATATCAATTGTTCATAACCAATAACATAGTAGTTATCTCAATAAAAAATCCAAGCCAAGGTGAATCTATATCAAGAAATCACCCAAAATCTATGTCATGCTAAACACACTTTAATCCATTAAAGAATTTAGTTATAATAAAGGGTTCACTCACCCAAATGGTATCCCCAAACTAGGTCAATAACCAATTGGATCCAAATGGATTCCAAGGAGTAATCCAATTTATCATTTAATTTATTCACCACATGATATGTTGTCATGATTTCAATATTTTACATACTTGAAAATTATCAAATGATAAGGTTAAGGTTTAGACCCCCTACCTTTAACTGACATTCAAACAATGCTTCCAACATGATTCTCCACAAGAACTAATGTGAAGATGATCACAAGAAGGTTCCTATATCACAACCGAACAAGATCAAAACAAAAAATTCTCATGGTAAAGATATTACACCACAATGGATGGAGAACAAAGTGAGATAAGAGACAACCTAACCAAAAAAACTTACTAGGGATCAGATGCATGATCGAGATTTTTGGAATTAGGAGAGGCGTTCCAAAATTGCTGGGATTTTACCCTAGGGTTGAGAAGAGGAAGTTACATACTAGGTAATGAGATCAATCGCACACACAACACATTTTAAAATTATACTTGGAAAATTATATAGTGTGTAATTTAGTTACACATCATGAATTTCTTTTTAGAGTGATACACCAAAAAAACCATCACCTAGGATTAATATTTAATTATCCTGAACATTACACAATGTGTATTTTTTACACGAAGTGTAACTAGTTTATGTCATGTATTTGTTTCAAGACATGTGTATAGAAGAATTTACAAGACACATAATACCTATACATGTTGTGAAACTACCCTACATACATATTTCAGCCCCCTTTTCTTCGAACATGGATCTGAACACCTCAAAATACTTCTAATCATGGTAAATTCTCATAAACAAATTTAACACATTTATACCCAGTATGTATAGGTATTACATCTGTAAAAATCTTGTAAACCCATTTAACACATTTATACCCAAGCTCTATTAATTCAAAAAAGCATACATCCCCATACTTTAGGTCATTTTCCCCAACAAAGGTTCTCCATCTCCGAAAAATACATGGCCACCAAGTCTCAAATGAAAAACTAAAAGAGGAGGGTACCTAGAAAAATATAGGATCTTACACTAAGAATACCTGAAACACTATAAAAGAAGCAGGTTAACAATCATAAACTTTATACATGAAACCCCACCCTTTTCCAATAAGAACAACTATAGTGAGGATAACTACCCTGAAGCCTCAGCCAACAACTGAGAACAAGATATCCTACCGAGAGCATCTTCCACCATGTTTCCCTTCCAAGGCATATAGAAAATATCTAATTGATATTCATGGAGGAACTATATCCATAAAAAATATCTCAAGTTAAGATAATTATAATAGAATATATACTTGAGACACTTGTGGTCAAAGGAGATTATAAACCATTCGCCCATTAGGTAGGGTCGCAACATCTTTAGGGAGAAGACTACCGCTACTAAATCAAGATTGTAAGTCATGTAGTTATGCTCATGTGGTCTCAAATAAAACAAATCATATAAAATAACCTCCTATATCTACATCATAACACAACCAAGCCTGGTCCTTGATGCATCACAAAACACTACATGCTCGACACCCTCATATGAAAATATCAAGATGGGAGAACTCGTCAACCTCTTCCTTAACTCCTGAAATCCCTAATTCTACCTTTTAATACACAAAAGGATACCCATTATAGTTCAAAGATGTTAAGGGTGATGTCCCTATAGAGAATTAAGGTATAAACCTTTGATAGTATCCTTCCAACCTAAGGAAACTCTGTACCTTGGTAACACTCTTGGGTGGCTTCCAAGAAAGCACTGCCTCAACCTTTTCTAGGTCCACTGCAACTACTACCTTTGAGATGATGTGTCCTAGGAAGTGGAACTCTTAAATCCAAAACTAAAACTTCAAGATATTCCCATAAATATTTTTCTCTCAGATTTATCCAAGAACATCCTCAAATGTCTCATGTGTTCCTCCTCAGACACCTAGTACACTAGAAAATCATTTATGAAGACCACTACAATCCGATATAAGAAAGGATAATAACTCTAGTTCATGAGTTCCATAAACACTATTGAGACATTATTCATACTTAAGGGAATCAACAAGCACTCATAGTTACCATAGCGACATCTGAATGCCATCTTTGGTATATTCTCATCCTATACTCACAACTGGTGATAGGCTCATCTGAGATAAATCTTCTAGAACCATCATTCCCATCTCAACTGATTGATAAAGTTGTTGATCCTCAGTAGTGGATACTTATTCTACATGGTCACTTGGTTCAAGTGTTGGAAGTCCATACATAACCTCAAGCTCCCATCCACCTTCTTGGTGAATAACATTGGGGATGCCCAGGGGGAAACACCAGGTCTCACAAATCCATTCTCCTACAAGTCCTATAACCACACCATAATCTCATGAAGATCTATGGGAGCCATCTGATATTCTGATATAGATATTGGGTCCATCCTAAGGAGTAAGTCAATTTATAATTCTAGCTCTCGGCATGGAGGTAATCCTGTCACGTCCTTAGGAAAGACTTCCTCATACTCTTCCACCATTGTAGGGAAATGATAACCCATAGAATCCACAACCCCAAGAGTCATGCTAGCCTAATAGCGAGTAATTAGCTACACTATCCTATGCCTGAGCCCATCCTGCTCCACCAAGGTTTCCTTTTCACCCACAAAGGAAAACCTCATCCCATCACTATGGGCACACCACATCCTCCACCTAAAACAGTCAATGGGAATGAACTATGGATAACCATTATATACTTAATATGATATCATAATGCCTCATCATTTCTATAAAGAGATCCTATAAAAATCTCTTTCCTCCAAGAATTTTATTGCACTATCGATAAAAGTTCACAATCAATGAGTAACTGCTTTTCAGAGTCTCTAACCATATGGGTTGAGCTAAAGGCTCAACCAGAATATCTAAGTCTTGAACCATAGAAGTGGAAAGAAAAGAACTAATCGCACATGTGTCTATAAATACTATAGATAAGGTATAAAATACATATATAGTATCATGTATTATCTCTATATCCTTAGGGTCATAGGTCTCCATAGCCTGGAGCTAGCCTCGTCACTGACCACCAGCTCCCTGAGTCTGGAGTGGACCACCTAGGTGTGGTGGTGGTAATAGGTCAAACCTCCGACCACCTCTTTCTACTCTTAAAACCCCTATTCTACATAATTTTCCCAATAGAACACCTTTATCTTGCCTCTGTCTATACCTTGGTGGTCCATAAACCATCACTCAATCATTTGTAAACAATTTCAGAAAACCCCGAACCAGATGTACCTGACCATCGTAAGAGAAACACCACCTCTCTCTTATCTTATTTGAGCCATCATGAGATCCATGAACTACTGATAATCTATATTGGGACCATCTTCTGAAGTTTTTTACATTCTTGGATCCCTGCGACTACTATCAGCTACCTGCTGTCGAGGTCTCAGCTCCTGGGTGCCCGTTACCAGCAACCACTATAGGCACCTACTTTGAAAAAAAATTCTCCACCACCAAGTATTTCTCAATCACCCCAATATAGGTGTGAATTTAGTGGGATATCAATGAATCCCTAATACCCCAACACAAACCTTGATTAAAGGTAAGTTATCTGAAAAAAATATCCCAATCCATATTCATAGGATATCACGAGAGATCAGTAAACCTCACTGAATACTTCACCCTGGAAAAACTTACTTGCTACAAATGCAGTATCTCTTGTATGTGAACTGATCACAACATGAATAGATAAAAATACCCCCTAAAGTGATGGTTGAAGACCAACCAAAAGATAGCTATATCATTATGTGACCGAGTTACTAAAATCCACCATCACCCAACAGATCCCTGAAAAAGACTCACCATGAGGACCTCAATATGGTATGTAGGTATCCTCAAAAGGTGGAAAAATTGAATTACTACCTCCAACCAGTCCTCATCCACCTAGGGGTCTAGATATCCTCAAAAACTAGGATTTCACTACCTATGGAACATGTGTAGTGCACTTAGATTGTATGAATCCTCATTTGACACTACCAGTGCTAGATGCTGCTCAATAGGTGGTGGTATAACTGGTAAACCACTCAGAGGTGATATCTCTAGTACATGACCCTATACTAAAGCCTTGTCACTTGGAGGATAATCTTCATGAACACACAATGGAATCCTGACCAGCTATCTTCACAGATGCATCCTTAAATAAACAAGATATACCACAGTAAAAGAGTATATTTGGGGAGATGAATTAAGAAGGACATTGAAAAAAAAATATTCCTATATGATTCATGTACCAATGTTTTCCCTAAAACCAATATATAAATGTACCAAGTAGAAACATAGGTGATCAAAGTCTTGGTATATGGATACATTGACCGTTACACCGACACTAGAATCCTTGTCCTAAAATCCAAACTCAAAACACTTAACACTATTTCCCCAAACCAATCTCATAGAATATATTCCTAAGGTGGAATTAGCTTCTTTGATACCACTCTATAATGACATAACCCATCGAGGTATGACCTGTGACTATCGTAAGCCTGCCTCTAATAGGACATGGGCTGGAAACCATCATCGAGTAGGCATATCACACAATTGAGAGAAATTATCCTAAAGTACCTACACACACACATGTCCAAGAAAATACAATGATAAAATGTAAAACAACTAAAACAAATTCATGCATAAATCTGTGATCCCACAAATAGAGTATGACAGTAAAGTACCGAAAGTGAAAAAGGGGCCAAATACAAACCCAATCAAAAAATGTATATAGTCCAACCTGCTCTAAGATAAAAGACTATGATCAAATTCAAGCACCTAGAAAACACCTTGGGTTTTCAATCTCAATATATTCTCCACCTGATACCTATCCTCCTAGAACACCATCAAATGGTCCGTCATTGGCATAAGACATGACACGTATGGGTAGATCCCATGCAGGGGTGAGTATGAAAATACCCAGTAGGACATCCTAACACTAAACATGAAACATCAAGAATATTAAGCTCATAAAAATGATGTATAAATCAATGAATAAAAAAAAAGAAACCTATATATAATCAGGAAGGACACTATGCCACAATGTTTTCACAAACAACTTTCACCCACAAGATTATGCTCGAAGTAACACTCATTATAAGAGAATCCATTCCATGATCCATGCTATAACCAGAGACACTCATCCAAGATGTCAAGATCATCGGTACCCACCCAATAAATATCACCGGTCTTAGAAGACCCTGATACTCAGATAGGGGGTTACACTCAATATCGTTAGGGGCCACCATGAACCCAACCTAGATCAACCCAGTAAGTAGGGGATTGTACTACAATGATATCAAAAACCCTATCGATATAAAATTCTATATAGAGGATCAATTACCTACTCAAGGATGTCATGTTGATTCCAAAAAACCCCACCTAGGGTATTAAGATGATAGAGGATCTCACTTTAGTCTCATAGAGGGACACCATAAACTCTATTTGAGAATAATCCTCTAGAGGGGATCATAATTATGAGATTTTGACATAATAATACACTATACCCTTGAGGGAAAAAGGACAAAGGGAACACACTTAACCAATACTGGTCCAAACTCAAGAAACGAAGGGCTACCAACACCCTCAAAGGGGGTACATGGTGTGTACTAGGGGTAAATGACATATCTATCCAACCCCTATCCTACCCATGTGGTGTTTCCTCACACGTCATGTAAATAAACATATACACGACATGTAAAAATAGTACACTACGAGTAGAGATTGTCCGACACATTACCCATGCCCTCTTCTTGTGCCTATGTGCCACTGGCTATGCCCATGTTCCAACCCATGTACACCTAGTTGTTCCCATGTACACTTGACCATGTATTTGTACTTGGCCTTCCTGTTTCCATGTATCCCCTGAGATATATGTCTAGCTACCAACAATTGTCACATGATGCGTGATAGGGTCACATGAAACGTGATATTTAACTCACCGCATAAATCCTAGAAGTACATAGGGGTTCCCACATGGGGTGTAACACCACATTACATTCCGCGTAACATAGGATTTTCTAAAATCTATTGATCTTCTCCACGTTGTCACTTTTATTGTTTCTGTCACTATTTCTATCATTAAATCATTTATTGGGGGTCGTTCGACCCTCTCCAATGTTGATCGATGGGATCCGGTTTTATATCTACTTAGAAAACACCACCGTTGATCCATACATCATTATTTCATGTCAAAACTGATAAAAATAGTACCTGTGGTCCAATCTGATCTTGTTGCTCCTCGAATCATCCACCATTATTGCCGATCCTCAAATTGTAACCTCCATCTAAAGTTGTACCCATGGTATTGATCTATTTCACCAAATAATTGTCACGTAATGATCAAATACTAGGTAATATTCAAACCACAGGCCAAAGGAAGTACCCATGATAAATGTGAAAATAAATAGGGGAGAAGAACATAAGACACAAGTTATGAGGAATGAACCTAGGCCTTTTTTTGTTCATACTCAATCCATTGTTATAGAATTTATGAAGTAATAGGGATAGATAAACAAGGAACAAAATAATTCCATCATTTAATCTACCATCGATGCATGAATCAATTTTTTTCATGGAATTGATCCATGTTTGACTTGGATAAAAAAATGGGATAGAAAAAACACAATACAAACATCCTACCTGGAGTTTGGATCGATCATTAATGAATAACGATCTTGCATTTCCATCATTAGTGATATCCACGAGCTCCAATGGTGCAATGATCCTAAATCCTGATCCAATCTAATGTTTTCTACAAATAACTCTCTACAATGGTCTCTATAGGTCTTTAGGATTTAATGGAAAACCCTGAGAAATATCTATAACTATGTATTTATAGAATATCTCAGCCACTTCATTAAAACAATTAAAATAAATAAACAAATTAATTTATTTTTTTCATTTGTGCTTGTGAATTTTTTTCCACAAACATCTCACACCAAAAAAGGTTATGTCATGCCTAAGGTAAAACTTGAGTTTGAACTCAAAGGTGCCCTTATATTTCTAATTCGGTCCCCAATTCAGGATTTATTTTAATTTTTTAGTAAAATCGCGTGCACATGATATTAATATATTTAATATATTTTAAACATTTATTACAGGATCACTGGTCTTGGAACCACATGTTGTCTCAGTACTTGGACTTGAAAATATTACATATAATATCCAAAAACAATGCACAAAAAATCCAATTCATTACAATATAGTTTCCTGAGTTGTGATCTCAAGTTGGATTACATTGTATCAGGTCCTTTGAAAAATTTATTGGGACATATTGGTGATCTTGGAACACAAGGAGGTGATTTTATAATTTTTTAGATTTATGTTTTATTTTGGTATGTTTATGATTCATTCTTATGATGTTTTACATTTAAATGAGACTTATGATGTTTATATTGGTTATGAATCATTTTTTCTACCTATATTAAAAATTTATTATTTAACATGATTGAATGTCAAGTATATGGGTGCAACATGCCAAATTTTTAGTAAGAATACTTGATTTAATAAATGATTTTTAAAGGGTGAAATAATTACCACCTGGATATGTTTTATACCCTAGGTTATTTTCACTATCCTATGGTGATTGAGAATACACCTCGATCCTTGTGATGGATTGACACAGGTGATGAGTCAGGTTAACCTAGTTTGGTTCATGAAAAAATGGTATTAGAGCCCTCTTGTGATATGGGGAAGTTTGGTTGATAAGAGATATGATTATCAGGACTAAAAAGGTAGGCCATGAGTAGGTGATTTACCACCACTTTTCATGAGTGTACTTGACTTACCATAGATATTCGGGATGTTAGTGTTGAAATTGGGTTTTATTTTATATTTTTTTGATATATTTTGATTTGAATTGATGTTATTTCAATCTATACTAAATTTATATGGGTTAATTTTAGGTTTTATAAGTTTTTGGGTGAAATGGAAGAACCATATGCACATAGTTATCTCACATGGTCTGAAAAAATGTTTAGATACCGTGCAAATGGTTCTATAAAATTCCTAGAGTCTATTATATGGTTGGTTAATGGCCTTCCAAGCCATGTATCCAAACCATGCATAGTTCTAAAACCCTCCTAAATTTATTTTTTTGACCTTATTTAATTTTTAAATTGATTATAATGATGTTTATCATTTATTTTATGTGAATTAAAGAGAGATTTTATGATTCACTAATATTATTTGGTACATTGGTATTCGATTTCAATTTATAAAAATTAATCTTTCATTATAGAAAGCGTTTTATGAAATTTCATAGATTTTAAAGTATATCATTGATCTTTAATTGATCTCAAAGTTACTCTATATTTGAAACTTATATAAGTGTTTTTAATTTCATATTTTTTTGAATGTTTAAATCTATTCTTTACACCACTCATTTCTTAGAATAAGTTCTTAAATTTCCTCATATGAAAAATCCTCTAAATATGACATTTAATCCTCCCTAGAACTCTCATTAAGAATATCACCATTATCCAAAACAGTCATCCTACTCTTATTAAGGAATTGAGATGAAGTATTACCATTTACATAACACTTAAAACACTTAATATAATGAGATTTATAATGGAAATTAATTTCACTTTTAACTTTTGAATCAATAGCGATAAAGTTATTTTTGGAATATTCTCTTTATTGTGGAACAAATTTTGAATCCCTTGGTTCTATATCATTCCAAATATAGGCCGATTTAGGATCTTTTTGAATATACTTATAAAAATTATGGGAACTTACTTGATTATTTTGAGAATGTCATTATTTTTAGACCTTCACTACCTTATGTAGAAACTCATCCATATCAATGTAGCTTTGAAGTTCCACCACATCTAAAATTTCCAAATTCAATCCATTGAAAAACCATTCCATTATATCGTCTAGATAGTCCTCCAAATTTGATCTAATAATTGATATCTCAATTTATTTGTAGTAATCCTCCACAGAAATGGAACCCTACATAATAATTTGTAACTTAAAATGAAAATATCTATAGTAATGACTATAAATGTACCTTATACGCATTACTGTCTTCATGTATTCCCAAGTTTTAATTGTTATTTATCTATTACATAATTAAATTACTTGTAATTGGTCCCACCAAATACTTGAATTTTTACACCCAGATTTTCAATTCCACGATTTGGTTCAAATCCTCTTTCCATTCTTATATTTCTCTTGGTTTTTAGGTGTTCTGAGTTTAAAATTTTGGTGTCTCTTGTGTTCTTGACATATGAACTTGGTCTTGGGGGTATTTTATGGTAATTGGCCTCCTATTTTTTCAATGGGATGGTGTGAGGTTGTGGTGTTTTGGAGTTGGATTAGTGACACTCCTAGTGGAACCACTTGTGGGGTAAGTTGTTGAGGTGGTTTGTACCCTTGAGTTGGTTGAGTTTTGGGGTGAAAATAATGGTTTATTTTGGGAATTTTTCTCCCCTATACTTGGTATATATTTCCCCCTTGTTTTCCCTCTTGTACCCCCTGAAATTTGAGGAGAATGAATTGGTTTTGGGTGTCTAGAACATGCCGCACGGTTAGGCTGCATGGTTTACTAAACCGTGAAACCAAACCGTGCAAGGTGTCCAGGTCATTAAAAATATTTTTGAAATTCCATGTTTTACCTCCCATAAATAAACCTAATCTGCACCATTATTCTCCAATTTTACCTTATAATCCATGGGATTCCTCCAATATCTTCAAGCCTCCCATGAAACTCATTTTTGATGGAGGATTTGGTGAAGAAACCTCAAGATATTTCAAGTAAGTGAATTCCTTCTTGGTTTCTTCCATCTTTATTTAGTTATATTTCCTATTTATTGAAGTTAATAATGTATAGAAGTTAGAGTTACTACATAGGATTTAATTTGATGTCTTTTTGGTCAAATATTGTGGTCTAGGGATGGATTTATCTTCCTTATGGTGCAGCGGTGGTGCAGTTGAAGTTTTACACCACGATTTGGGGGTTTTGACTCAAAAGGTTGGTGGTTCCATGTGTAAACAATTATTGACAAGTTATCTTGATTTATTTATTAATTTACCATGCTTCTAATATGTTTTGTGTGGTGTGAAAACCATTTTTGGTAGATTAGTTGAGCAATTAGTGTTAAAGTTACATTTTTCTTGAAGTTGTGTATTTTTCAAATGTAACTCATGTGATATCTTTTTTGGTAGTTTTATAAAATGTGAAAGTGGTTTATTAAATGTTTTTTGGGATTACAATTATAATTTGGTAGGGTATTGGTGTGATTTTGGGTTTGAAAGAGGGGTTTTAATGGGTTTTATGTGTAAAACCTTGTTATACTTCTTGAAAGTGTTTTATAAAAATGTGTGCTTTTCATGTGTATCTTTTGTGGTATTATTTGAGGTAATTTTATAGCACATAATAGTGGTTTAATAAATGTTTTAAGGTCTTACAATTCTGGCTTGGTAATGTTTTTGTGTGACATTTTCCTTGAAAGGTAATTTTAAAATGGGTTTTGTGTGGAAAACATGGTCATACCCCTTGGGTTTGTTTTATAAAGTTGAAAATGATTTGTGAGTTAAACAAAGTGGGAAGATGATGTACATGTAATATTTTGGTGATTTTATTCACTTAATATGGGTTTTTTAAAGGTAAATAGGTGATTTAATATGACAATCATTTTTATAATGTTTTATAAATTACTGAAGCATTTTATTAAATTATGATGTGGGTGCGAAACATGTTTGTGGGATTTTTCATGTGAGTTTGATGATTAAATGAATTTGAAGGTGAAAGGGGGTATTTTTTGAAATGTTTTTGGGATTTTATTTGATTTTTACTATCTTGGAAAGTTTTTAAATTTTTTTTAAAAGGATTTTTTGAAGTGTTAAAGAGATTTGAGAAGTGTTGTGGGCTATTTTGGCGTGAGTAAGATTTCAGAATGCATTTGAATGAAAAAGTGTATTATGTGACTTATGTGATATACATGTGGTATTTTTGGTTAATTTATGTTGTGTAAGTGGTATTTTCATGTGAAAATTATATTTCATGGATTGTTGAACTTGTTTGAGCACAAGAGGGAAAGCTGGGTATCTAGGTGGGTGGATGTGTACTAGTATGCTTGTGATCTAGTGGGGTTTGGCCTCAGTTTCATGTAGCAATATTGATGATGAAAAAACTAAATAAACTATGATGATGATGATTTTTGGGGACCACTAGGTTATGGTTATGATCCCTACTAATGGCTCATGTGCACAAGAACATATATTGTGATAGTTACTCTCACTGAGATACGAGGTACTTGGGACCCATAACGAGCTAGTTCCTAGAGGTTATTTTCCCATTTCTTGTGATAATTAGTCACTTTGTGCTTACCTTAGGCATGCGGTATGGTTGGATGGAAAATTCAGTATCATAGGAATTATTTTTAAAAGTGTTGATTCTTTAAAATAGCCCACTTGAAAACTGTTTATATTTAAAGTTTCATCTTTTTAGAAAATTGTTACTAGCATTTCATGTTATGAAAACTTGAATGATTTTCATCTTTGAATGTTTATCACATGGAATCCTTTAGTGGTGGAATCCTACTGGTCTTTGTATCACAACCTACTTACACCTTTGGGTGTAAGTAGACTTGGTTATTTTTGTTGTAGGTTTGGGTTCATCTTTTGTGCCAATGGTTCGGGTTTTTAGAGGTCCTTCATGATGCAGTGTTGTGGATATGGCTTGAGGGTGGTGCCTCTTGCCATGTGGAGATTCTTAGGCTGTCCATTTTGGGTTTCATCATTTGTTCTAGTCTTTTATAATTGTTTTAAATTATGTAATTCATTATGATTTTTTTAAAATATGGTTTGTTTTGAAAAATCCAGATTTGGTTATATTGGATTTGTTTGTTGTTTTATGTTTATAACCTCAGGAAAATCATTCCCAAACTTCATTTTATGATACCCGGGAACTTATTCCAGCCCGTGGGGATCGGGAATGCTATTCAGGCCTTGTCACGGGCTGGGGTTGGTGCCGGCTTGGATGGAAAACAGATTTGGTTCATGAAAAAATGGTATCAAAGGAGGTTCGGGTTAACTCATTGGCTCATGTTATTTGGGAACGGTCGGGATATACTGGAGCTAGGATTTTCAGGACTTGAAATTCTAGTTATGGGTAGTGTGCCTAGTTAGAACACCTCATGATGGGATTCAAGTCTCTAGGGAAAGTTGGGATTTATCTGATTCATTTGGTTTACTTAGTTTGATGATGATTAGGGGAAATGAAAAGAGAGTTGGGTAATGGTCTCAGTGAGCTCGTAGGTCCTGGAAATCCATGTAGAGATGGGGATATTTCCCTAGAATACTCTCTGTGATGGTGAAGTGATTGGTTTATGGACTCCAACCATATTTCCAAGTCACACACCAAAACTAGTTTCCTCTCGCACTATCTTATGCCCTTGAGTTTTGAAATCTTTCAAGTTCAGTTTTAAAGAAAAAAATGACATGGTTTTAAGAAGGGTAAGGTTTTTTGTGAAATGTTTTTGTAATAATGAGGGAATGGTTTGATTTTTGAAATTGTGGAACTGAATTTTCAGATTTTTTTTTGAAATAGAAAATGGTGTGTTTACACCTCTTTTGAAAGAAGGAAACTATATTAAAGTGGTTTTGAAAAAGTGTTTCCAATAGAGTTCTCTAAACTATTGAAATGTGTTAATGGGATGAGATGTTTTGAAATTTATGTGAATGAATTGGAAGTGAGTTCTTATTTGAATGATTGTTCCTCTCTAAATTTTTTTTAAGCTTTAAATTGGGATTTTGATCTCATGGTCAGCGGTCTTGAGAAAAAGGATGTGTTGGTTGACCGTTTTGGTTTTGAAAAGTGGAAAGAATTTTTGTTTTAACCTTTTTTATCTCTATGAGCGACCACATTCATGGGTTTATATGGTATGGTGGATGGTTAATGGCATGAATGGATGAGTTCCGGGATGGATATGATGAGGGTGCCCAGTGTGGCACGAAAACATGCATGTGTGAGGCCCATGGGGCACCATTGGTGGGTATGCTAACCACTAAACAATTTATTTTCAAAGAGATGATTTTTAAAAGAAAAATTTATGTCGTGATTACTAGTTTGGGATTGGTGTCTTATGTGTTTTTAAAAATGTTTTTGTTGTGGGATGTTTTGAGTCTAATAACCCCTCTTGTTTGAACGGTGTTTTGGGTTTTTGTTTGGTCAGTAAGTTGGGTTGAAGGTCCGATTAGTGGTCTCTTCTGAGAAAAGTTCAGGAAGACTTTATGGTGGTTCCCTTCATGTGTTCGGTTCTGGTTTGGGGCACATTTTGACTAATGTACCATCTTGGTTGGGTCCTTTGGTTTTCTCATTGGATAAATAATGCCCCATTAAGGGTTAGTGAACAAATGAAGTGTAACCCGATTTGTTTCTCTATTGGAAGATACTCCAGTTGATCAATACAAGGAATTATTTTCTCGAGCTTTGGAGATTGAGTTTACACCATTTCCTTTATTTGTTTTGTGGAACCTATTGTAGTATGATAGTTCTCGTGAACGGTTTAAAGTGACCTTAGTTACGTAATTTACCTGATTTGTTGAAGGTGGAAGTAGTCTGGGGTTGTCAGTATGGATGGTGTCTAAGAGGGCCTCTGGGTCCTTCGCAGTATCTTCGAAGCAGGGGTTTATGTTAAACCATCAGTGTGGGAAATCTGGTCATGAGATGCTATTATGGACACTTTCTAGAATTGTGTGATGTTTTGGGACGTTTCATAAGGTCCCCCTCAATGTATTGTTTCTATTAGTCACAATGGTCATGTTCAGTGATGCCTTATGATGTCATGTGTTTGTTTGACTATAAAGGTGAAGGCTGTGTAATCCTATGAGAGTCTCTGTTATGTTGGGAGTATGTCTCCCTTGGAAAAAATTTCAAAATCCTCTATTTTAGAAGAAGGTGTTTATATGTGTTATTTCCTTCTATTGTTTCTCACTCGAAGAAACAAGGTGTGATGTGTGTGCATCCTCTAAGCCCTTGTTTCAGTGAAATGTTGGGTTAGGGTAAAGTGAGTCAGGAATGTGTTATGTCTTGGTAAACCTTTCGGGGTTTGTTGTGTATCTATTTGTAGCACCAGAAGAAGAAGTTCCATTTAGGAGTTTCTAAATCCTAACTGCGAGCCTGAAGATGCTTCAATCATTTGAGCTCCAGCCATAGGTCCCAAAGAGAAGCTGGTGCATAGTTAGGGGAAATCCCTGAGTTTTTCAAACACTTGTATAAATTCCTATCCTCAGTATGAAATATGGGAAGAGTTTAAACCTCTGGTGTCTTCATCTTGCTTTTTTTGTTCCTTTTCGATGGAAAGAGGTGGGAGGATCTCATGTCCATGTTTTCTCCCAATTTAATTCCTTACCCCTTTGGTTTCCATTGAGCTTTTAGTGAAAGGTTTGAAACTTGGATATACAAGTTGATCACATGATTTGTGCATGATTAGTAGTGATCGTGTGTTAGGAATCCCTACAGACATAATGATCTGCATGATTAGCGCAAGACTTCTCAAATGATGCAGACTAACCATGCGACCATCCCAGATCTTTAGATTTTGGGGTCTTTTTGTGTTTTCCTGTGCTGTTCAGTTAATATGGTTGGTTATTATGGTGGGGATACCCACTATGGGTCTTATGTAATTTCTTTTGGAATGGTCTAATGGAAGTCTACCCCTTCTACCGTGGAGTCCATTCGTGCCTCCCCTATTAGTGTCCTGATTCTGTCTCTGAAAAAATTTAAGTTGTCTCTTATGGTGGGGAGTCTATTTGTGTCTCCCCATAATAGTAACTCATATTTGTCCTTGGACTTTTCTTGGAGGTAGGTAGTCTCGTTCGGATCTATCTAACTACCAATATCTTCCTTGGGTAAACATTGGTATTGGAGAGCACCCAATGGTTTAATTAAATTAAGGTAGTGGTAACCCTGTTCGATATTGTTGTTCATCTAGGTAAGTTTCTTGAGTCTTGTTTGGATAGTATTTGAGGAGTTTTCTTTTGGGATAAAGTTTGAATGGGCTTGATTGTTATAGGAAAGCGGTGTATGTTTTGTTTTGTGAGAGTATTCCTTCCTTAATTGATCACTGGAGGTGTTTCGGCCTTGGGGATGAAACTTGACAAGGGAGTCCATCTTGGTTTATCGATTGGGTTTGGTTTTTTCTTTTGGCCTTGCTGTGGCTTTCTAGGAGTGGAAAAATTTATGGTGGAGAGAATTGTCACATCTGGATTTTCAATTTAATGCTTTGGTTCAAATCCACTTTCTGTTCTTAGCTTTCTATTAGTTTTCAGGTGTTCTGGGTTTAAAATTTTGGTTTCTCTTATGTTCTTGACCTATGAACTTGGTCTTCGGTGTATTGTATGGTAATTGGTCTCCTATTTTTTCAAAGTTATGGTGTGTGGTTGTGGTGTTTTGGAGTTGGATTAGTGACACTCCTAGTGGCACCACTTGTGGAGTAAGTTGTTGAGGTGGTTTGTACCCTTGAGTTGGATGAGTTTTGGGGTGAAAAGGATGGTTTATTTTGGGACTTTTCTCCCCTATACTTGGACTATATTATCCTCTTGGTTTCCCCCTTGTAACACTCTGAAATTGGAGAAGAATGTCTTAGTTTTGGGTATCCATAACAGGCCGCACGGTTTACTAAACCATGCAAGGTGTCCAGGTCATTAAAAATATTTTTGAAATTCCATTTTTTACCTCTTGGAAATAAACCTAATCCACCCCATTCTTCTTTTATTATAACCTAGAAGCCATGGGAAGTCTACAAGCTCTTCAAACCTCCCATGGAACTTATTTTTGATGGAGGATTTGGTGGAGAAACCTCAAGATATTTCAAGTAAGTGAATTCCTTCTTGGTTTCTTCCATATTTCTTTAGTTTGATTTCCTCTTTCTTGAAGTTACTCAGGTCCAGAAGTTAGGGTTCGTACCTAGGGCTTGATTTTATGTCTTTTTGGTCAAATCTTGTGGTCTATGTCTATATTTATCTTTCTTATGGTGTGGCAGTGGTGTGGTTTAAGTTTCACACCAAGATTTGGGGGTTTTGACTCAAAAGGTAGGTGGTTCCATATGTAAAAAATTATTGGTGAGTTATATTGATTTATTTATTAATTTACCATGTTCCTAATATGCTGTGTGTGGTGAGAAAACTATTTTTTGTATCATTAGTTAAGAAATTAGTGTTAAAGTTACATTTTTTATTGAAGTTGTGTATTTTTCAAACGTAACTCATGTGATATCTTTTTTGGTAGTGTTATAAAATGTGAAAGTGGTTTATTAAATATTTTTTGGGATGAAAATTCTGCTTCGGTAGGGTATTGGTGTGATTTTGGGTTTGAAAGAGGGTTTTTAATGGGTTTTATGTGTAAAACCTTATGATACTTCTTGAAAGTGTTTTATGAAAATGTGTGCTTTTCATGTGTATCTTTTGTGGTATTATTTGAGGTAATTTTATAGAACTTTATAGTAGTTTAATAAATGTTTAAAGGGCTGAAAATTCTTGTTTGGTAATGTTTTGGTGTGATTTTGGCCTTGAAAGTGAATTTTGAACTAGG
Source organism: Viscum album (assembly GCA_963277665.1). Classification (NCBI taxonomy): domain Eukaryota; kingdom Viridiplantae; phylum Streptophyta; class Magnoliopsida; order Santalales; family Viscaceae; genus Viscum; species Viscum album. The sequence goes on from OY728141.1 coordinate 913,054,134, forward strand.
TTTTGTGTGAAAAACATGGTCATATCCCTTGGGTATGTTTTATAAAAATTGAAAATTATTTTTTGAGTTAGAAAAAGTGTGAAAATGATGTACATGTAATGTTTTGGTGATTTTATTTACTTAATATAGATTTTTTAAAGGTAAACAGGTGATTTAAGATTTCAATCATTTTTAGATTTTTTTATAAATTACTGAAGAGTTTTATTAAATTATGATGTGGGTGAAAAACATGTTTGTGGGTTGTTTCATGCGAGTTTGATGATAAAATTAATTTGAAGGTGAAAAGGGGTATTTTGTGAAATGTGTGTGGGATGTTATGTGATTTGGACTATCTTTTAAATGTTTTAGAAATTTGTTTAAAATGATTTTTTGAAGTGTTAAAGATATTTGAAAAGTTTTGTGGGCTATTTTGGTGTGAGTAAGATTTCAAAATGCATTTGAATGAAAAAGTGGATCATGTGACTTGTGTGATATACATGTGGTATGTTTGGTGAATGTGTGATGTGAAAGTGGTATTTTCATGTACAAATTATATTTCATGTCTTGTAAAACTTGTTTGAGCACAAGAGGGAAACCCGAGTATCTTGGTGGGTGGACATGTACTAGTATGCTAGTGATCCCTTGGGGTTTGGCCTTAGTTTCATGTAGCAATATTGACAATGAAAACACTAACTAAAATTTTCTGATGATGATTTTGGGGTTCACTAGGTTATGGGTATGATCCTTACTAGTGGCTCGTGTGCATGAGAATGAATATTGTGATAGTTACTCTCACTGTGATATGAGGTACCTGATACCCACAACAAGCTAGTGCCCAGGGGTTATTTTCTCATTTCTTGTGCTCATTAGTCACTTTGTGCTTACCATCGGCATGCAATATGGTTGGATAGAAAATTCAGTAGCGTCGAAATTATTTTTAAAATTGTTTATTATTTAAAATAGCCCACTTGAAAACTGTTGATGTGAGACGTACAGGGTGACTCGATCTTCACGGCGTAGGGCGGTAGATATAAGATGTAGTTTGGGGCTAAGTGGAAGATGATGGGTCTGATTAGTGGATGCAAGTAGTCAATCAATGCTATAAGGATCGAGACCTACTACTTAGACAACACACTCAAGGGAGGGATGTGATAGCCAATCCACGCAACAATGCACTTGGGTTGAGGCATGAAATTAGGGGATTTGTGATCTCGGATCACCAATATAACTTGTAGATTGAAAAGGAAATAATGCACAAGAGCAAGGGGGAAATTCAGAACAATTCTCACACAACGGAGAGAAACAAAGAATAATCTCTCAATTAATTCTTAAATGAAAATACAATGCCATGGGGTGGCTATTTATAGCCAAGTATTGATACAATATTGAAGGGTCTAATAACCTAAATTCATAAAGTCTAAACTTACCTTGTCCCCTTAAAGTCAAAAAGATAAAGTCTAAAAAAGACTTTTGGAAAATTAGCACACAACTTTCCAACTATATCCCACCAGATTTTACTTGGAGTGCATATCCCACTGGATTTGACTTTGGTGTCCAAAGATACCATTTCTAGAATCCTCCATGTAAGAAAGGCATCCAAATTCGTGAAACCATGTGGGAAAATATTTAAACATCAATTTTGGTCTTGAATGAGTGATATTATAGGCCTATTTTCTCCATCCATTCAAGGTAATATCCATTTGGCCTTTAATGAAGCAAGATGCATGACCATTGTTGCATTGGGCCTCTTTAATCTCCCTCACATCATTAGGCCTTACAAATCCAACTATTCCTCCCATGTAATCGACTCAGTGCCTTTAACATGGTTCTCATCATCCTCCCTCTCTTGAAAATGAGTCTTCCTAGTCTCTTCATCCTCTGCACCCAAAAAAAGAGAAATTTCAGGAATATTGAAAGTGGTACTTACACCATACTCACCTGAAAAATCTATCTTATAAGCATTGTTGTTAATATTCTTGAGCACTCATAAAGGTCTGTATCCTCGTGGCATGAGTTTTGATTTCCACTTTTCAAGAAATATATCCTTTTGAATATGAATCCAGACCAAGTCCCGGGATCGAACAACACTTGTTTGTGACCCTTGTTTGCACGATCAACATATTTCTGGGTCATCCGCTCGATATTTTTCCTTACCTTTTCATGGAGTTGTTTGGTGAATTTTGCATGCCCTTTCGCATCCATATTAGTTTCTTCCTGCAAAGGCAAAGGAACTAGATCAATAGGGGAAATAGGATTAAAATCCTAAACAATTTCGAATGGATAATATTTAGTAGTGGAGTGCTTGGCCCTGTTATATGAGAATTCCACATGTGTAAGACACTCCTCCCAATTCTTGATATTATTCTTGACAATTGTTTATAGAAGGGGTGATAGTTTCCAACTCACCACCTATGTTTGTCCATCGGTTTGTGGATGAAAAGTAGTGGAAAATAGTAACTTCGTTCCTAGTTTTCTCCACAAGGTCTTCCAAAAGTAACCAAAGAATTTTGTGTCTCAATCCGACACAATCTTCCTTGGAATTCCATGAAGTTTGACTACTTCTTGAAAGAAAAGTGCTTCAATTTTAGGGGCATCATCTATTTTGTGACAAGGAATAAAATGTTCCATTTTTGAAAACTAATCCACCACAAAAAAATGGAATCCCTCCCCCTCTTGGTCCGTGGTAACCCCACAATAAATTCCATTGACATGTCCTCCCAAAGGGTGTTGGGGATTGGGAGAGGAAGATATAGTCCATGTGGGTTCAGTTTCGATTTGTCTTTATGGAAGACAATTCACTTTCCTATAAATTTGTTAATATCTCTAGATATCCTAGGACAATAAAAATGCTCACTAAGAACACTTAAAGTTTTTTCAACACAAAAATGTCCTATTAACCCGCCCGAATGTGAATCCTTCAGTAAAAGTAAACGGATAGATAAATTGTAAATGCAAAGCTTATCAATCTGGAATAAGAATCTATCATGTAAATAGAACTTATCCCAACTAACTCCAGGTTTAAAATGTTCATAAGGTTCTCTAAAATCACTATTTGTGGCATATAAATCCTTAATTCATTAAAAACTGAGGAGTTTTGAATCCAACAAGGATAAAAGAGAATATCTACATGAAAGTTCATTGGACACAATATTTTATTTACCATTTTTATGATTGATGACATATGGAAATGATTCAATGAACTTCAGAGATCTATAATGTCTCTTATTTAGTTTATGTTGGCTCCTAAGGTATTTAAGAGCCTCATGATCAGAATGGATCACAAATTATTTAGGCCAAAGATAATGTTTCCATGTTTCTAGAACTCTAAACAATGCATACAACTCTTTATCATAAGTAACATAGTTTAGGGTTGGTCCATTTAACTTCTCACTAAGGAAAGAAACAGACTTACCTTCTTGAATGAGTACTCCTCCTATGACAATTACTCTTGCATCTCATTAAATTTCAAAGGTCTTACTGAAGTACGAAAGTTCAAGTAGAGGGGCATGGGTGAGTCTCTCCTTAAGAGCATATAATGCCTTCTCTTGACTTGTCCCCCATTTTAAAGGAACATTATTATTTTTCAACTTGTTCATCGGTGCTTCTAGTGTGTTTAAGTCCTTAAAAAATCTCTTGTAAAAACTAGAAAGCCCATGAAAACTTCTTACCTGTTCAACTGAGGTTGGAGTTGGCTATTCTCGTATCGCTTTGATCTCAGTGTCGACTTCAAATCCATTTCCAATCATAATGAATCCAAGGAAAACAATCTTATCAAGGAAAAATTCACACTTATTTGTATTCCCAAACAAGTTTTCATTCCTTAATACCTCTAGGAATTTCCTTAAGTGACCTACATGTTCATGAAAATTACTACTATAAAACAAAATTTCATAAAAGTAAACTACCACAAATTTTCCAATATATTCACGTAAGACATGATTAATTAATCTCATAAATGTGATAGGTTCATTGGTGAGACCAAAGGGCACGACTAACCAATCATAAAGTCCATGTTTTATCTTAAATGATGTTTTCCACTCATATCCTTATTTTATCCTAATTTTATGGTAGCCACTTCTTAAATCAATTTTTGAGAAAATAGTTGAACCATTTAATTCATCTAGAATATCATATAACCTAGGGATAGTTTGACGATACCTAACTATGATTTTGTTGATGGCTCCACATTCAATTCACATACTACATGTTACATCCTTCTTTGGTACTAGAATCACTAGAACTGCACAAAGAATAAGGCTCTCTCTAACATATCTAACATCCAATAGCTCTTGAACTTGCCTTTGAATTTCTTTTGTCTCTTCCAAGTTGGTGTGATATGCAGGGAGGTTCGATAGTGATGCTCTAGGTATGAGATCAATTTGATGCTCAATACCTCTAATGGGTGTAAAACCCAGTGGAAACACTTTAGGAAAGACATCATTATACTCCTACAACAAGGAGTCAACGAAATTTGGAAAGGGGGTAATTTTTTAGTATTTAGAAACACTTATTTGTACATGAGTACTAGGAGGGTTTGATGTGAAAACAAATCTTCCTTAACCTAACTCTTTTTTTCCAACATCACACTTTCATCTTCTCAAAAATTATTTTTCCCACTTGATTTTTCTTTTCTCTCCATTTATTTTATTCTCTCATTTTCTCTCTTTCCCTCATTCTCTCCTTTTTCATTTTCACTCTTTTTTTCCTCATCACTCTTTTTTTAATTTTCTCTCAAAATGTGATATTACAGATTTTTTTGGGGAACATGGGGTTGAGGGTTATAGGTTCCCCTTAGAGTAAAAAAGAGTGACGATTCAAGAAACTGTCATGAGTAACATGCTGATCATACTTCCACAGTCATCCCAACAACAAATGGAAAGCCTTCATAAGAACAACATCACACAAACCTCATCTTTTTTACTTCCCGATGGTGAATAATACATTCACTTGCTTGGTGACCTTCATATACCCACAATCATTCAACCAGTGAAGCTGGTATGGATTTTGATGTCTCAAAGTTAGGAGTCCCAACTTATCTACCAACTCAGTGCTCTCCACATTGCTACAACTTCCCCCATCAATAATAAAGCTATATACCTTCCCACTGATCTTGAATCATGTATAGAAAATGTTATCTCGCTGATCCTTCTCTCCAATGGTCATTTGTGCACTTAAAACTCTCATAGTGACAGGAATCTCACCATCTTCTGAAAACTCTCCACTTTCAATTTCTAGAGATTATTCCTCCTCCTCTTTTGATCTCTCTCAATCGGTCTCCCATTCTCCATACTTGTTTATGGTAATGGTGCACCAGTTTGGGAACTCACTAGCAATGTGACCTCTTCCTTGACATTATAACAACGAATATCCCAATTCCTGGTATGGTTAGCCTCAAAAGTAGGTTTCTTAGGTAGAAGAATTACCTTCTCACTTTTGTGATCAACCACCACTTTTTCCTTTAATGGTTCTCCAATATCCTTCCTCAGATTTCTCCATGGCATGAAAGGGGTAGTGGGTTTCCTTATGTTTATCCTCCTTTTGATTTGTTTCTCAATCTTGGTGACTTGATGGATCATATCTTGTATTTCCACATGGTGGTACATCTCTACTTGATCAGAAATCTCCCAGTTGAGCTTATGTAAAAACCGTGCCATGGTTGCCTCCGGATCCTCCTTAATGTTTGCCTGAATCATGGAAATTTGAATCTACTTATAGTAATCCTCTATGTTCTTACTCCCTTGGGTGATCCTCTGAAGTTTATTGTGGATATCTCTATAGTAGTGTGAGGGAACAAACCGCTTTTGCATGACAAACTTCATGTCTTCCCAAGTTTAGATAGGACGTCCTCCATATCGAGCTCTCTCCTTTTGAACTTGATCCCACAATATTAATGCATAATCAATGAATTCAAGGGATAAAAGTTTTACCATTTTCTCCTCAAAATAGGTATGACAAGAAAATACTTGCTCGATCTACATATCACACTCCAATTATGCTTCTAGATTACTTTTCCCTTGAAATGAAGGGACCTTCACCTTGATCCCGCCAAGTAAGCCATAATAATGTTGTCTCCTTCCTCCTCTAGGGTTTTGGTGAAACATCCTCCTTTGTGGGACATCATCAAGATCATCATCAAAGTCCACCATCTCCTCCTCTATGATGCGGGGACGACGTGGTGCCAGAGCGCATCGTGGGTTATCATGGATCATCCTTAGGCTTGGTTTATTATTCAATTCATCAATCCTATCATGTAGAAATTCCAACATTATATCAAGAAGCTTTTAGAAGTGGATCACCAAAGCTTGAATTTGGAGTTGTGTAGCTTCAGGTTCGAGAGATCTACTTCGAATTCCTTCATCACTAACATGACCAATTTTCTTCCCATGATCTTCTACCATGATAAGTTACGCAAACAAAAACACACACTAGGGGGGACACACACAATGATACACACTCAATCACACATGCGATATGTACACAAACACAAAAAAAAGATGTAGACACTCACACACACAAAGATACACACTCACACATGCAATATACACACTCACACACACAAGATGTACACACAGACACACACAACAAGATGCACACAGTTACACACACAAGATATTTTTTTTCTTATTTCTCTACACTCTCAACACTCAATTCAAATTCCAAGATCTTATGAGATATAATACCTTGTTTAGGATGATCACATGCCACCAATACTTCCCCAATTTAAGATTGTGTCAGGGGCTGGTTTAACACAACTCACTTGAGTGGTAAAGGGTAAAGGGTGAAAAGAGGGAAGAAAATATGGGTAAAAGGGTGGAAAAGGATAGAAAGTTGTGGTATGGGGGTTTTACCTGATTTCGAAAGATAAGAAAAATTAATAACAATATGATCCAAATATAATATGGGGATGAATTAAAATGATGGAGAAAGTGATGTACGAAAATGGAAAGTGCCAATAATGTAAATCATGGTGAAGTAATCGTATTCTCTTTTTTTGGGTCAAATCTCCCCAAAAAGTGGTGTACTTGGAGTTTTAAAGAACAAGATGATTGAAGGGAGAGTAAGACAATTTTTTTTAAATCTATCGAATAAAGGATGTTCTTAATTTTGAAAAGCACAAAATGATGAGTTGAGATAATTTGTTTTTTTTATTTTTTTTGCTGGATATAAATCACATATAGGGAATTAAAGGCAAAAATAAGATGAATGAATAATTGAATCAATGTAAAAATATTTCAATCTTGCACAACAAAGGCCAATTCTAAAGGTTTTCAAAGAATTTTTTTTTTGAATTAATGGATAATAAGGAAAGATAAGAAGGTTAATGGAAAAAAGTAAAGTAAATGAAGGGATAAATGCCTACCGTGTCAACCAGAGCTCTGATACCAACTGATGTGAGACGTACAGGGTGGACCGATCTTCACGACATAGGGTGATGGATATAGGATGTGATTTGAGGCTAAGTGGTGGATGATGGGTTTGGATAGCGGATGAAAGTAGTCAATCAACGCTATATAGAGCACGACCTACTACTTAGACAACACACTCAAGGGAGGGATGTGATATCCAATCCACACAACAATGCACTTGGGTTGAGGCACAAAATTGGGGGATTTTTGATCTTGGATCACTAATCTAACTTGTAGATTGACAAGACAAGAATTCACAAGATCAGGGGGGAAATTCGAAACAATTCTCACATAACAGAGAGAAACAAATAATAATCTCTCAATTAATTCTTGAATAAAAATACAATTCCATGGGGTGGCTATTTATATCCAAGGGGTGATACAATAGTCAAGGGTCTAATACCCTAAAGTCATAAAGGATAAACCTACCTTGTAACCTTAAATTCAAAAAGATAAAGTCTAACAAAGACTTTTGGAAAAGTAGCACACAACTTTCTAACTATAGCCCACCGGATTTGACTTTGGGTGCATAGCCCACTAGATTTAAATTTGGTATCCAAAGATGCCATTTATAGAATCCTCCATGTGGTAAAGGCATCCAAATTCATGCAAACATGTGGGTCAAACTTTAAACATCAATTTTGATATTGAATGAGTGATATTATAGGCCCATTTTCTCCATCCATGCAATGTAAGATTTATTAGGAATTTAATGAAGCAAGATGCGCACCCATTGTAGCATCGAGCCTCTTTAATCTCCGTCGTGTCATTGGGCCTTGAAAATCCAACTCTTCCTCCCATGCAATCGACTCGGTGCCTTTAACGTGGTTCTCATCAGCTATTTATATTTTAAGTTGCATCTTTTTAGAAAATTGTTACTAGCATTTCATGTTATAAAAACTTTCAAGCTTTTCGTCTTTGAATTTTTATCACATGGACTACTTTAGTGATGGAATCCTACTGGGCTTTGGCTCACACCCTAATTACATCTTTGGCTATAAGTATACTTGGTTATTTTTTTCATAGATTTGGGTTTATCTTTTGTGCCAATGGTTTGGATTTTTAGCAGTCCTTCATGATGCAGTGTTGTGGAGATGGCTTGAGGGTAGTGCCTCTTTCCAAGTGGAGGTTATTGGTCTTTCCATTTTGGGTTTCATAATTTGTTCTAATATTTTATAATTGTTTTAAATTATGTAATTCAGTTCTTAATTTTTTTAAAAGATGGTTTGTTTTGAAAAATCCAGATTTGATTATATTGTATTTGTTTGTTGTTTTATGTTTATAACCTCAGGTAAATCATTTCCAAAATTCATTTTATGATACCCAGGAACTTGTGACATCCCATGGGGATTGGGAACACCCTTTGGCCCTTGTCACATGATGGGTTTGGTGCCATTTTGGATGGCGACCAAATTCGGTTCGTGACATGCATAGTCATTGAACTCAAGTATGGTCGAATTTACCCTATCCTCCTCCAAGTAATTGTGAAGTCCAAGCATGTGTTTAACCTCCCTATTATACTCTTAGTAGATTTCCATACCATCCTTCCCCTAAAATATTTAAAGTTTCATTTTGATATTTACCAATTCATTTTCTCTTATATTAGAAAGTTCCCCTCACCTATGGAATGATTCTTCAAAACTAGATTACTCATCACATCCTTCATAAAATTCATTACTTCATGGGTCTCTTGAAGTCATAAAATTTTACAAATCATCCAAACCATCATTCAACATTAAGAATTGATAAAAAAAAATTTCATGATCAATTTTAGGTCAATATTATTTAATTCTCCCTCACTTTCCATTTTATATGTGTTTAAAACTCCTCACACTCTCCTTATATTTTTTTAATATCATAAAGGGTTCCTCCCACTTTTATAGCACAAATCATTGGTTCCAATAAGTATTATTAAATATAATCAAGAATAAAACTAATAAAAAGTAATAAATTTATAGAAAACTTTAAAAATTAGAAAATTTAAAAGGGATTGAATTGATAGAGTTGAAGAAATATGAAAGGTATAAGAGAAAGAAGGAAAATAATTTTTTTGGTTAAGGGAATGAGATATGGAATAAGAAAAAACAATAATATTTTAGAATAAATTCATTAACAAAAAGTTTCAAATGAGCATTGTTTTTTCTTTTTTTTACTATTACTACAATCTAGAAATTAGTTGCAAAGATTTTACATTCACGTTTCTTAATGTACAAAAGATCAATATGTTATAATGAAATAATATGATTTTAATGATTCAAAATGGTAAGAGAAAAACTAATTTCTATAATTTAAATTTGGTTATATCCTTCACAAAAAAACTTCAAAGTCGATTTCAATCCTTCTTGGCGATTGTTAGATTTCATAAGAGTAAATATATTACATGAATTAAATCAATTATATCTACAAAATATGAGTAAAATTTTAGTGTTTATAAATCAATAAGAAAGATAATATTTTTAACTTTGAAAATGAAATATCATATGTCCCAAAAACATGAATAAAATGCGTTCAAAATGGAAAAATAAACATGTGGATTGAATTGGTGATGATTGAAAATGAAAGAAGAAAAATATGTTGGAAGAAATAGAAAATAAATTTACCTGGTTTCTGTTGCTGAGCTCTGATACCAAATGATATGATACTATAAAGGTGTGTGGTATTAATTGAAATAATTTATAAATGAATATGAGGGAAGTGTAATAAATGAAATGTAATAAAGTATTACAAAGGGAACAATTATAGGGGAAGAGGATGATCAATTAGGACCCCAATGATACTTCCCCATTAAAAACCTAATTATAAAGATCCCACAAAGGTTGATCAATCATTTGATAAGTATTACACTCATTTAAAAAATAACACAAATAAAATAATCATACAAATGTTAAAGGATACTCAAATGTTTAATTAACCAAATAGAGTACATGGAGGGTGGTTATTTATATCTAAATTATAGATTCACATGTAAAACACCTATCTCACAAAAGTCTAAAGACTAAAACAATTTTTTTTACCTTTTTTACACATGTAAATGGATTTAGGGGATAATATTTTCACCAAGAAGACTCTTTGGAACCACCCTAATGATTTTTAAGATTTCCACCATGACTTCTGAGATAAGTGTGCCACCACTTTGAGTGAGGGAGAAATTTTACTTGAGTTTATTATGATTTAATGACTTCTCTTATTTTATTATAATATTTAAATAATATTTTAAATGATTGTTGTGTGCATTCACCTTAATTTATATGTTACTAAATTCTTCCTCTTTTTTATCTTTTATAAACTCCCTCATTTAAATACCACTATACGATGGAGTAGTATTGAGGTGGTTATGTGTGGTGAAGATTTCTCCTGGACATAGTTCAATAGAGATTATCCTACATGAATAGGTCTTAGTATAGGGAAATCACCATTAAAACAAGTGGGTTTTGAGTGAAAGTTATTAATCTAAACATATAATAAAATACCAAGCATTATATTTTAAATAATAATTATTAAATTATTATATATTCCCTAGAAAAATAGTCTTCTTTATGATAATTTCTTCTCTTAGTATTTCTTTTTTTGTATGAATCTATATTTTTATATTTATGTTCATATATTTCACAACCCCCCACAAAATTAGGATTAGGTTTCCTTTATTAGTATATTTTTAGTAATTAATAGCAACAATAGAGAGATAACTTGTGTAAGTGGTCTCTTCGAGAGATCGACCCTAGGGTGCACACTATGCTTTATTCTTAAGAAAATAAGAAATATATTGAGTTGAGATTCAAAAAATACCAAACATAATATATGATTCATGGAAAGGTAATGGAATACTATCATAATAGTATACCTTACTATATGGTAATCACCCCTTAAGATTTATCCACACATAAATTTATGATTTAACTTCCATCGTAACATAAAATAAAAACAATATATTTCATGAAATAATATTTCATGAATATTTCATGCATTAAAACATGTTTATAATCATAGTATATTATATAATATATAATAATATCATGCAAATGGATTTATGGAATATAACTTCTTCCTATTGAATGAGTGCTGATCATGTGGCCAAATGAGACATTTTGAGCTTTCTTTTCGAATGAATTCACAATCAACTAAAGGTAATGGATTGGGTTAGACTCAGAAATATGCAGTAGGATTGAGAGTATTACTAGGGTAAATTATATGGTATTTGTGTCAGTTTAAAAGATACATAGTAGAGGGGGTAATGATCAATAACGAGTGTGACTTTGTGGAGAGGACATGCATTGGGGATCCGAGCTTTGGGTAAGCTAGAAATGATTGAGTTGAAATTTTCTGAAAAATATGGTGATCCATTGACAATTAGAGGTATTATATAAGCATTTTGATCCTATTTTTTCATGTTAAATAATAATTCATGGGGTTCACTATGTGTAAATGGACCAACCATGTGATGGTTAAGGTGTGAGCATCAAGTATGATGAATGATGATGATGGATGATAACTGGTGGCTATGTGTGTATAGCCGATATATGTGATATTTGGGATAATGGTTAGTGTGGTTCCATCAATATATTAGATATTTTAGTCGATATTTGACTAGGTATGTGATTCCTATGGTGGGGAGTTCCCATAGAATGAATTAATTAGTTTGAGTTGATTGGTCATGGTAATCAGGAAGAGACAGATGTGTTTGACATTATATCTATGTTCTAAGAGTGTAGTGAGTGGGACACATGATTTGGTTGTGGTTGGATAATTTCATGGATCGAGAAAGCTTTAGGATGAACTGTCATATGGTGGGGTGGTTTTAATGACCTAGGTATTTGGGTGAGGTAATTTATGTTAAATCTTAGACAAACAATGTGTATTTGGACGATGTTATAGGATAAGGAGATGTCAGTGTAGGACTAGAGTTGAGTTTTAGGAAGTTATTCCAAGACCAGGGATGAATTTTTATAGATGGAAAGTAACAACATCAAAACATAGGGGATTATTTCATGGTGAGGAGATAGATAAGAATAAATGGTTTCTACATAAGATTAATTTTCTAGGCTAGCAGCGGATCATGACACAACCAATATGATTGTGTCATGAAGGCCTATTCGAGGGTATTATTGCACCATAGTTATGGTGTTTCATTATTAATTGTAGCTAAGGGGAGGTTTATTATTCCATAATGAGGGTGATCATGCCAAAATTTTATCTAGGTAGAGGAGTTATTTTTTTTGGGTTTTTTTCTAGGGAGATGAGTCACACCATGACCCATAAGGCCATGTTGTGAGGTTAATATAGTAGAGAATTATTCCATGATGTTAATGGGTCATGATTAAATAGTCCATCTAGGTAGTTTTTTTTTAAGTTTTACTAAATTGATTTAATTAATTTTTAAAATGAGGAAAACCCAGCATTTGAGGACAAATTCATAAGAGAGTCACCCTAACCCTATTATATCACTCTCTTCTCCTTCTCAACATATTTTTTCCCATTTGATCTCAATTTCATGTTCCATTATTCATGTTGTAATACCATGTATTTTTTGATTTATTCTGATTGAAGTTTAATGAATTGAGGATACTCAGTGAGTGGAGTCCTTCTAACTCCAGGTATGTGGGGCCTAGATATTTACCATGTTATACGTGTGTTTATGTATCATGTATAGGAGGGTGTGGGTAAGGTCATGTGGGATATTGGAATCAGAACTAGTTGTGGTATCCAATTCACCTTGGTATTGTCCTAGGGTGATCTATGGATGGTACATGTGGTTATGATCTTGGTTACAATGACGATGTGTGGTATGGTGGTCATTGGAATAATGGATTATTTGGGAAGCCTTTCTTGTGTGGATTGGATGAGATTATATGATTTTGATTAGAATGGTGTATGGATATGTGAGTCATTTTAGTTTCCTAATATGGTGTGGGTGGTATTAATCACCAATAATGGGGTGATGTGGGGAACTTGTATGAAATAGGTGGTGATGACCACTATCATTGGATGGTGATGAAGGTTCATTGGATATGCCATATTAGTAGGTTGTTGGTGATAACCGTTCATTATGGGTATGAGAACATTGGGTCTGTGTACACATAGGAAATGGCACTTGAGGTGGTTTTGACCACTTTTTTTTGTAGTATTCTTTATAGATTGATCAACTTAGGGTGATGATGTTAGCCAATATTTAATAAGACATATACATCTTATGTGTACATATTATATTAGGGATGATTGATATCATTAGTTGGAAGTGGGATACTCTTTGTGTATGGGGGATATGTTGGGGATGATAGGTCGGGCTTGGTGAAAAATAGACATTCACCTTTCCTTGAGTTTCATCAAGTTGTTGAGTTGATAATTGGTAAAGGGGTCATATGACTATGGAAATTGTGATATAATATGAGGGTGTGCTTTGTGGTGTCATGAAGGTCTCAAAATGGTTTCATAGGTTATGGTATGCATGTAATTTTGTGTGATATGAATAGGGTTAGAAGTCCAAGGGATCTACCAGTATGAAAAATCATGGGTACCTCATCCCACTATAGAACTAACCAAAGTAGGTAAAGGCTAATTCATGGATGGTAAACCACATATGGAGTGGTTTGAGTGGTTTTAAATGGTTTACACACTTTTCACTTTTCATATGCTCATATATGTATAGATATTAACTTAGGACACCATTGGTGGTCACCTAACAAGTTCTTATTCACACCATGGATGATTTCTCTAGGACGTGTGTAGAATTATGTCTCATGATGCATAAAATGGAAACAAATTATTGTCTAGATATTAGTAAATGGAGGTGTAGTGGATGCACAAGTTGGATATCAATGATTGAAGCTAGACCTGGTGGATTCTTAGTACCAATTTAAGAATTTTATTTACCTGTTTTGGACCTGTTTTTATGTGGTCGACTTATGGATGATCTAGTTATTCCTTTTATGACTTGATATGAAATTGTAGTTCTATTTATGATTACCTTATATATGTTCTATATTTTTATATTGGCTATTTATCAATGTTTATTTCACTATCATTTGTTTTTGTTTTTGTTTTTAGAGGTTATAGTCTCCCTACTACCAACCCTTAGTCCCTCACTGATAGTAGCAAGTATCCTATATATGGAGAGTCATGCCTGAGGTTAGTGGGTCTCCAACTCAGGTTCCATTCAGGTAATCTAGGTCAAGGATACTACACAAGAAATGTGGGTTTAGGCCTTAGATGAGTGGTGGATTATGATAGTTAGTTCCTTGTAGCTATACCCTTAGGGTATGTATCCAAGGGTGGTTTTGTTCATGTGTACTTATTCATGCTTACATTTTTCCAATATCTATGCTCCAATATTTTTTTTTCACTTTAGAAAAATCATTCCTTGAAGATGTTTCATGGTTCCATATAGGTATAGTGTTAAGGACGTCATCAAGGTTCAAAATGACCATTTAACCCATCTATATGATCATGAAGGCGGAACTGAGCAGACTCCTAAGGATTATTTAAAGGTTCTGGAAATTTAACCCCTTTATATAGGGTTGTTTCATATAGCACTGGTCAGAGTGGATGTATACATCAGGGTGGAGAAAATATGGTAAACTTTTTTCAATAATTCAAGATATAGTATCTTATGAATTTATGGGGTATGGGTGATCCTCATGATAATGAGGATTGGATTGAGATCTTAGAGGGTATCTTTGATCTACTTGAGATGCCAGATGATGCTAGGTGAAATTGGTAACCATTATGCTTTAGGGACCTACTAGGAAATAGTGAGGAGTTATGATCTAGGTTTGACAACATGAGGGCCAATCATGTGAGGCCTTTAAGGACCTCTTATTTAAGGATTTTTTCCTTGAGTATCACAAGATGGATTGAGATTATAAGCTTTTAGATCTTAATCTTGGTACATTCTTAGTGATGAACCATGCCCCTCATTTTTTAGATATGTTGCAATTTTCTCCCATGTTAGTTGAGAACAAGGCTAAGAAGGGACACTGATTTAAGATTAATATTTAACCATATTTGAGGTGTTAGGTAAGGATAATAAACTTGAATCACATTCTAATGTAGTTTTAAAGTCTCTTACCATTGAAAAGAGCATGATGGGGGATAGAGAAACAAGTACCCTTTATATGGTATCCCTAAGAGTAGGACTTTGGGAGTTTCTAGTGGTGAATCTTCTAATGGTAGGAAGAGTAGGTCAGATGAGATGAATCGAGGTGGTGAGAGGAATTAAAGCTAGAGAATAGGTTATTCATTTCATTATTTAGTACGATCTTTTTTTGTGTGTTATTAGTGCATACTAAAGGGATATTATCATAGTTAATGTACTAGAAAGTTGAGGGAGAGCCACTCATGTGAAAATATAGGGCATCTCTAGTGTTTTTTATGAGGATTCCTCAACATGGTTCAAGAAATGTCTTAAGGTAGAAAAAAATTCTCGATCTTGGTCTAAGGGACCTCAAAAAATGAATATTAGGACTTCATATGGGTAGTGAGGTCATGGAGGTGGTCAATGAGACCAAGGTAAGTAGTAGGAACCTCGAGCAGTAGTTCCTTAGGCTAGTCACAAATCATGGAGTTAGGGTAAAAAATTCAAGGTATTCAGGGTCTATAATTTTGATCAGGTCTCAACTGATGGGGAAGAGGTTCTTTCAATGGAAAGAGGTACAGTTATGGTTGATTCTATGCTATATGTTTCTTTTTTTAATATAATGAAATCTCATTCTTTTATATCTACTCATGTAGTATCTGTTAGGACCAAGCTGACGAGTAAAGTGATTGTCTTCATGTGTTGTCTTTTGTTGTCAAGGAAAGTTTTTGGAAATCACCTCACTTTGTATCTTAGGAAAAATCGTATGGAAGATTGTTTTCAAAAGAATCAGATCCATGTTTTTAAAATAATCATATCCATGTTTTTAAAAGACTTAGACTTTTGTTTTCAGAATAATCAGATTCAGTTTGTCAATTTTAATGAGGAATTGATTGTTATCTGAAATGAGAGAATCAGTCGCATTGAGAATGTATCTTACTAGAAGTAAATGGAATTAGATTTACTCTGGAACCTATGTTATTGAAGTTTATGTTTTGAATCAAAGTCTCTATGGATATTATTAAATAAATGTGATGATTCTTTGTTGATTTTTATTTCATATAAATCACAAGTTTAATGAAGAACTTGTGATACAAGCCTGTTGGAAGAAAGGTAGAAAGAGGTGGTATTGGTTGTTTTCAAAATGATCATATCTGTGTTGAAGTGAATAAAAATATGATGCCGATTGAAAATGTGGTACTTATTTAAAAGGTGGTGCCGATTGAATAGGTGGTTTTGATTGAAAATGTAGTGCTGATTGAATAGGTGGTGCTGATTTACTATAGAATCCAGTTATCCATTGGACATGCCATAAACTTTTTGTACCTAGGATGATCGTACTCAAATTCAGGAGGAAATTGATGGTATCCAAAAATTATTGTACCTAGGATAATCGTATTCAGAAAATATTGTATTCTGGACAATTGTAATCCGGATGAGTTGGAATGAAAAGCTATTTGGTGAAATAATGAATTTCTAGAGGAAGAGATAGATGAAATATAATTTTTTTTTCAAATTTCTCCATCAAGTGGGTCAAGAGTTGAACTGATTTGTTTTTCTCTTCAAATGATTTTATTCCAATGGGGTCAAGATTAGAGGAGAAGAAGAATTTTTGAATATCAAGTGGGTCAAGAGAAAAAGAGAATAAGATTTATGAATGAAATATCAAGGGGGAGATGTACATTCAAATGAAAGATTTTGATTCAAATCAATTATGAGAATCATATTCAGTAAATCAAAATGGTATCTATTTTTTTCATACATTTGTTTTCAATTGATATAGAGATTTTTATTGAAGAAACTAGATTGATAAAAATCAGAATCATGTATTGAAATTATGATAACAATTCAAATGAAATTTTAAAGAAGGATATGATGTTTGAAGAAGAATAAAGAAGCTTCAAGAATATTATATGAAGTAAAAATTAACCCAATATTTTAGGAGAAATTAAAATTTGTGTGAGAGGAAAATATTTTTGGGATTCCTACCAAAGCCTTTAGACGGTCACCTAAAAAAGGAGAAGTAATTTGTACTTTATAACTAATAGAGTAATATTCACTATAGTAGATAGAGAATATCCAAGTTCTTAGTGAGAGAAAGAAGATACTATATTGATCTTTGTTGAATATGTTTCGATGGAAAGAATACATAGGAGAAGAGACAAGATCACAACGTTGTATTCAGCTGATAATCATACTAAGTGATTATTGTATTGAGTGAATCGTTGTATTTTTATTGTTAATTGTATTCGGTTGATCATCGTATCAGGATAGATTAATCAGATTCAAGATTTCTGTATTGGGTTTCTTAGACTGAGGAAGAATCATACTGGTTTTTTTTCGTACTCAGGATTTTAAGTGGTGCTGATTCATTTCTATTGTATTCTGAAAGAAAATATGACTGGAAGAATCATATTAGGGAGAATCAGATTTGGAGGAATCATACCGGGAAAATCCAACCCAGGAAAATTGGAATTAGTTTTCCATAACAAATTCTAGAAAGTTATTACCATCTTCTGGGTAATAAAGTGAAGAATTTTATTTTAATTGAATACATCTATTGAATTGAAAATATGAACAGGTAACATGAGTTGTTACAAAAACATTTTATTACCCTATTTTTTCTAAGAGGGTGCACACACACTAGTGGATTTTTTTACATAGTTCTACATGAGTGTAAGGATATATCCTACTCATTGTAATCTAAGGATTGATTTCTAGTGAATTTTATGGTATTGGATCATTTTCAAACCATACCAAGGATGTATCTATTCTTATTGAATAGTGAACCTTGTAAATATTTGAGTTCCTATAGATGGGTGTTGGATTTTTTTAATAGGGAATTAAAATGTTTAATAGGAGGAGAAGATTGTTTCAATTGGAAAGAAACTTAAAAGAAAAAGAGTATCACTAATTCACCCCTCCCCCTATCAGTGATACAATAAAACTGACTGGTAAATTATAAGTGGTATCAGAGAGTAGGTTACCTTCACTTATTTCTTACTAATGGAGAATTTTAATTGTGTGAACAGTAAAAGCATTCTGGTCTTAGATGAAAGTAATTATAATATCTAGAAATATAAAATGTTTCATTATCTTATGTCTATCAGTTATGATGTTCTTGAATATACAACTGTTGGGTTTCATCCCATTGATGATAAAGATCCTATTACATCTATTGGTAAGAAGAATATGGAGAATGATGTAAGGGAGAAGAATGATATATTGTCATCACTTTCTAAAAGTTAATTATTTATAGTTAAAGGAGTTTCTACAACTAAAGGTATATGGGATAAATTGAAAAACATATATAGGGGCAATAAAAAAGTGAATAATACAAAACTACGAATCTAGAGATTTAAATATGAATATTTGAATATGGGTGAGCATGAATATATTGGGGACTTCTTTGCCAGAGTGAATGAAATTGTGAGTACTATCAGATGCCTTGTTGAAAATCTGGATGATTCTACAGTTGTTGAAAAGATCTTGAGAATCCTACTTGATAATTTTGATACAAAACTTTCTTCATTAGAATAAAATGATCCTGAAACATTACCTCTTTATGATTTTCATAGAACTCTCATAACTTATCAAATGATAAGGGAGAAAGATATGAAAACAAAAAAATATTGATAGAGAAATGTATTTCAAGGCTGCAAAGAAAGAAAAGTCAAATAAGATTCTTACTGAAGATGAAGCTAGAGAATATGATTCAAAAAATGTGGTATTTACAAATCTTGACAATATTTTATCCTTTTTTTCTAAAAATATGAAAAGAGGTACAATAAAATACAAAGGGAAACTTCCCTTTAAATGTTTCGAATGTGGAATAATTGGTCATTTTGCAGCTAACTATTCTCAGAGAAAGAAAGAATAGGATAGTGAGGAAGAATAAAGAAATCCAAGAATATTTTTGGATGAATCGAGGTGATAGAGGAAAATTTTATTCCACAAGGAAAGATAAGAAATTTATTTAATTCCAAAAGAAGAGGATTCTTATCTAAAGATGAAGAAGAAGGAATTGATGATTAATTTTAAAAATTTGTTGAATATGGTATTAATAATACTTTTATTGCAATAATAAATGATGAGAAATTCATAAGCAGTAGTTCTGAAGAAGAAGAAACTCAACATGAACATCATTTGAAAGAAGAGTTGAAAGAATGTATGAGAAAGATCAGAAGGTTTGAAAAGAAAAACAAAAAGTTAGAAGATGAATGATCTTCAACAACCAATAAAGAATGTTTTTCTGATGAGAAAGTGAAGCTAGAGAAATAGATAAGAATAGAATCATAATTAGCATCTGGAGGTGAAGTTGAAAGCAGAATAAGAAGAGTTGGAACTTATCCAACAAAAACTTTCTAAAGTTAAATTGAAAAGTATAAGTTTCAAAAAATATATCACTGAATATGGTGATAGTTCTTGGAATAAGAAACCAGATAAGGTTCAAAAAAATTTTCCTTCACAGGGTGAGAAGAAATATGGAGTTGGTTCTAAAGAGAAGAAAGTTAGAAAAGTTATGTATGTGGCCAAAGTGAAGAGTTCATAAGTTACAAAACATCCTGAGTTCGAAAAAGTATCATCTAGATCTGAAAATATTTAGAATACTTCTAATAATATTAAGGCTAAAATAAATAGAAGAATGTGTATGAGAAAAGTATTCACAGTTTCAATCAATATGGAAGTTTCATAGGAAAATACTCATTCTATGGATATTACTGGTATTGTGGGGGATTTGGACACATGAAAATTATGTGTTAGTTCAACCAAAAACATTACTATTATCCCACATGTTATGAAAGGAAAAGGTTTAAGGGGATTCAATTACCTCAAAATAATAATAATGAGAAAGTTATTGTGAAGAAGTTTGAAAAGAGTGAAATTAAGATTGAAAATAGGTTCTAGCCTCTAGAAACTATTTGTGAAAGATTTGAACAACCTGTACACCTTAAAAAAGGATGTCTTGTTTTGTTACCAAAACAAAAAATGCTCTTAACAGTACTCAAAAGATGGAAGTGAAGAAAGAAATAAAGGAGGAAAATATATTATTGTTAAAACTTCATTGAAATATTCAAAGGGAGAAAAACCTTAGATACTTGATAGTGGGTTTTCTTCTCACATGGTAGGATAATTGAAACTCTTGAAGAATGTGAAAGATTTTAAAGAAGGCACTGTGACATTTATAAATGATAAATCATTAAAAAATAAAAGGTGTTGTGTCAACCATCATTGGAAAAGAAAATATGAAATCCAAGAAAACACTATATGTTGATGGCCTGAAACAAAATTTTCTAATCATTTTCACAATTGTGTGATGAGGGTAAAAAATTTATCTTTAAGAAAGAAGGGTTTTTTGTAAAGAGTGAAGAAGATGTGAAAATTGTTACAAGAGGCCAATGTACAAAAGGGAATTTGTTTCAGGTTGGTGAAATACAAAACTATTGTTACATGAGTTTGGTTGAAGAGAATCTATTGTGGCATAAAAGTCTTTGAAATATGTGTCATAGAAACAGTAGAAAGTTATCTAAAAGAGATAACATCTAATACATTCCTGAATTTCCAATTATAAGAGACTAGTGTTACACTATCTACCATAAATAAAAGATTACAAATACTATGTATAAGAAAGTTAATATTTGTTCAAGACAACCCCTTGAGATGATTCATTCTGATATTTTTGGGTTGATGGGAAAATAATCAACAAATGGAGATAAGTACTTAATTAATTTCATTGATGATTTTACTTGCATTACTTGTGTCATGTATATTAAACATAAATTAGATGATTTGAAAATGTTTAAAAATTTTAGAAGAAAAAAGAAAAGGAATGTGAGTATTCAGTGAAGAAGTTGTGAATAGATAATGGTGGAGAATATAGAAGTGAAGTGTTTGAAGAATATCTTGAGAATCGTGGAATTTAGTATGAGTATAGTTCCTTATACACTCCCCAACAAAATGGGATTTCTAAAAGAAATAAAAAAAATATTGGTTTAAATGGGAAGAACCATGCTACTTGAACATGTCATTTCTCATTAATTTTGGAGGCAATCCATGAGTACTATAGTTTATATTTAGAACTATTGTTTCTATATGCCTCAATTAGGTATGACTCCATATTATTTTTTATAGAAAAACTCCAAGTTTGAATAAATTTATAGGTTTTGGGAGTCCATATGTTATAAAAAGGAAAGGTGGAAACTATGTTAAGTTTGAGAAAAAAGTTGAAGATGGAATATTTCTTGGCTATTCTCTAGAATTAAGAGGATACATATGATTCAACAAATAAATAGGAACAATGATTGATTTAGTTGATGTGAAAGTGATTTAAGGATCCAAGAAAGAGAAACATGCTTAGGTAGACAAGGAAGTTGAGAACGTTGAAGAATACGATTCTGATAAGGATACAAACAATTGTATTCCTAATTAAGAAGAAGAATAAAACTCAACTATTTCAATTAATGATGCAGATAATCAAAAGTCTCATCCTAGGCTGAGGAACCAAGTAGAGGATCATAATATTATTGGTGATCAACATAAAAAGGTTCAAACAAGAAGAAAAACCTATTAAATTACACATATTTCTCTGTACTAAAAAATGGAATAAAATGACGTGAAAGAAGATTTTGAGCATCCAGATTGGGTTCAGGCCATGAATAAAGAGTTGAATCAAATTGAAAAGAATAATACATGGGAAATTGTACCCAATCTTAAAAACAAGAACATTATTTTCATAAAATGGGTTTTTCGAAACAAGCTGAATGAATAAGTTGAAGTGATAAGAAATAAAGAAATATTGGTCTACAAAGGGTATTATCAGATTTAAGGCATTGATTTTGATGAAACCTTTTCTCTGGTGGAAATACTTGAAACAATCAAAATCTTTCTTTCTATTGCTACGCAATGAGGCTGCAAGATCTTTCAAATGGATGTTAAACCCTCATTCCAGAATGGTGATCTTGAAGTGAAAGTTTATATTGAAAAAACTTGTGTATTTATTTTTGGGAAACATGAAAGTTATGTGTACGGATTGAAGAAGGACTTGTATGGGATAAAAAAATCACCAAGGACATGGTATTCCAAGTTTGATACATGCTTAAGGAAGAAGAGTTTTAAAAAAGGAAGAGTGGATAACAATCTTTATATTAGAGAATATCAAGAGCATTCCCTCATTGTAATTGTTTATATTAATGATATTATCTTTGTTGGGAATGACGAAAGATCTTGTGAAATATTTTCTAAAGAAATGAATAAGGTATTTGAAATGTCCATGCTGGGGGAAATTAAATAATTTCTTAGGTTAAAAATCATTAAAAAGGAGAAATAAATCTTTCTTTCTCAATAAAATTATTATAAGGAACTTCTTATGAGGTTCAACATGGAAAACTAAAAACTTGTTTCCACACCTATTTCAGTGGGAAAAAAGTTGAGTAAATATTGAGAAGGAAAGTAATTTGATAATAAAGAGTATCAGAATATGATTGGAAGCCTATTGTATTTTACTGCCTCAATACCCAACATTGTTTATGTTGTTACCTTATGAGTAATTTTTTAGAGTGCTCCAAAGGAATCACATATTATTGATAGAAAAATAATTCTTAGATACATCAAAGGCACAACTAAATTAGGTATAAGGTATTTCAACTCATATATTATTGATTTGTTTGGGTATTAAATTGCATATTTGGTAGGAAATGTTGATGATAGAAGATCCAAATATAGTGGAGTATTCTTTATGAGAAATAATTTTGTTAGACTCTATTCAAAGAAATAGAATTTAGTAACTCTCAGTATGGCTGAAGCTAAGTATGTTTCTTCCACTCAATCCACTACTCAACTCTTGTATATGAAAACACAATTAGAATATCTACTTATTGAATTAAATTTACCCTTTTTCTTGGGTTGTTATAATCAAATAAAAATAAATCTCACTAGGAATCTAGTTCAACATTATTGTTCAAAACATATTGATATCAAATAAAGTTTCATCAAATATCATGTAGAGAATAATGAATTGAAGTTGAAGTATGTTCCAATATTGGAACAAGTTCCTGAAATTTTTACAAAAACTTACTAAAGGAATCATTCTAAAAATTGAGGTTGAACATGGGTGTCTAACCTATTTCCCATCAAGGTTGAGGTATGTGTTTCTACCCCTTATCTCATCTTACATTTGGATTGTATTTTCAAGGGGGATAATTATATTGTTTCATAAATCTATTGCATAAAAGAGAGAGTTTTGGGTAATATGTAAATTCAACATTGTTTTTTGAGTGAACTATTCTAACTGTTTGTTGGAGTGGTTGTAGGAAATAATTTTTTTTGTTTTCCAGGAAGGTTGAAGAAGTTTTGAGGACAAAATATGAATATGTTTTCATAATCAATAATTTTCGATAACATATATTTTTCTATCAATGATTATTTTTTCCTACAAAGAGCTAGCTCACGTAGGCTTAGAATTGTTAAAAAGTTATCCATTACTTGAGAATAAAAAGTTCAGTGATTTATGAAACTTGTTTGAAAAAAAATCCAAAGGGGGAGATTGTAAAGACTAAGTTGAAAAGAAAGGTTATTGTCTTCATGTGTTTCCTTTTGTTTTTAAGGAAATTTTTTAGAAATCACCTCAATTTGTATCTTTTAAAAAATCGTATAGAGGATTGTTTTCAAAAGAATCAAATCCATGATTTCAAAATAATAGGATCTATGTTTTCAAAAGAATTAGAATCATGCTTTCTAAACAATAAGATTCACTCTATCCATAATAATGATGAATTGATCATTATTTAGAATGAGAGAATCAGTCGCATGGAGAATGTATCTTACTGGAAGTAAATGGCATCAGATTCACTCTAGAACCAATTTGATTGAAGTAGATGTTTTGAATCAGAGTCTCTATGGATACATTTAAATAAACGTGATGATTCTTTACTGATTTTTATTTTATATAATTCATTAGTTGAATGAATAAATTTTGATACAAGACTGTTGGTATAAAGGTCTAAATAGTTGGTACTGGTTGTTTTCAAAACGATCATATCTGGGTGGAAGAGAAGAAAAAGATGGTGCTGATTGAAAAGGTGGTGCTGATTGAATAGGTGGTGTTGATTAAAAAGGTGATGTCGATTGAATAGGTGGTGTCAATTTACTATAGCATCCAGTTATCCATAAGACATTCCATAAACTTTTCATACCCAATATGATCATATTCAGATTCAAGGGGAAATTGATTGTATCTATAAATGATCATACCCAAGATAATCATATTCAGAAAAGATCATATTATGGACAATTATAATTGGGATGAGTTAGAATGAAAATGTGTTTGGTGAAATTATGAATTTCCAAAGGAAGTGATATATTAAATCTGATTTGTTTTCAAATATCTTCATCAAGTGGGTCAAGAGTTGAACTACTTTGTTTTTATCTTCAAATGATTTTATTCCAAGTGGTTCAACAGTATAAGAGAAGTAGAAGTTTTGAATCTCAAGTGGGTCAAGAGAAACATAGAAGGATATTGCTGAATTAATTATCAAGGGGAGCTGTATATTCAAATGAAAGATGTTGATTCAATTAGGTTTTGAAAATCGTATTTAGAAAATTAGAATAGTATCTATTTCTTAATATTTTTTTTTTCAATTGATAAATATCTTTGTATTGAAGAAATCATATTGAAAAAAATAATACTCATGTATTGAAATAGTACTGAAAATTCAAATGAAAGTCTGAATAAGGATATAAATTTTGAAGAATAATCAAGAAGCTTTGAGTAGAGTTAATGAATTCAAAATTCACCTGAGATTTTAGGAGAAATTGAAATTTGGGTGAATTTTTGTGAGTGGGAAAGATTTTTGGTATTCCTGCCAAAGCCTTTTGAGGGTCACCTATAAAAGGAGAAGTACTTTGTATTTTTTGACTGACAGAGTACTATTCACTACAGTAGAGAGAGAAGATCTGAGTTTTTAGTGAGATAAAGAAGACACTGTATTAATTATTATTGAATATTTTTCAATGGAAAGAAGACATAAGAGAAGATAAAATATCATAACATTGTATTAAGCTAATAATCATACTTAGTGATTATCGTATTTAGTGAATCATCATATTCAGATTGTCAATTGTATTTAGTTGATCATCATATTAGGCTGGATTAATTGAATTTCGGATTTCCTTATTGAGTTACTCAGACTGAGGAAGAATCATACTGGGGTTTTTCATACTCAGGATTTGAAGTGGTGCTGATTCATTTCTATTGTATTTTGAAATAAAATTAGACTAGAGGAGTCATATTGGGGAGAATTTTATTAGGAGGAATCATACTGGGAAAATTAGACCAGGAAAATAAGACTTATTTTTCTATAAAAAGTCCAGGAATTTCTTACCTTCTTCAGGTAGGAAAGTAAAAAATTTTATTTTAACTGAATACATCTATTAAATTGAAAAGAAGAACAGGTAACATGAGTTGTTACAAAAAACATTCTATTACCCTATTTGTGCTAATAGGGTGCACACACACTAGTGGAATTGTTTACATAGTGCTACATGAGTGTAAGGGTATATCCTACTCATTATAATTCAAGTATTGTTTTCTAGTGGATTGTATGGTATTGGATCAGTTACAAACCATAACAAGGATATAGATATTCTTATTGAATAGAAAACCTTATAAATATTTGTGTTCCTATAGATGGGTGTTGAATTTGTTTTAGCAGAGAATTGAAATATTTAATAGGAGGAAAAGGTTGTTTCAATTGGGAAGAAACTAAAAAAATAGTATCACTGATTCAACCCCTCCCCCTCTTAGTGATAAAATCACATTGACTGGGAAATTATAGTATCTAGTTTGGGGTTAGTGGTGGAGTTATTATTTTTTATATAGGTTCTTGATATGCCTCTAATAAGAGGTTAGACCATGTTCAAAGATGTTCAAGGTATGGAATAGTAGTTAAGGGATACATAAACTTGTGGTATTTCTTCATATTAAACATGAATAGTTTCTATTTTATCTTTGTGATGGATTTATTGATGTGTAACTGATATCATATTGTCTAGTATCACTAATAAGTGTCATTATCATCCCATAATTGGAAGGATTATAACTTTATAGGTGAATATGAAGTTGAGTCAGGTAGATCTAGACCTGAACTCAGTAATTTAAGACCCATTACATGGTAGATAACTAGTATGATCCTTACAGTAGATCGAGTGATAGTGCCATCTAATCCTTCCTCAACAACAGACCAATTTTAGGACATATTTCTAGATGATTTATTAAGTTTTACTCATAAAAGTGAGATAAAGTTCATGATTGGCCTAATTCCGGGTGTGGAGACCATATCAATACCTTCTTACCATATATAATCATCATATTTGAGAGATATGAAGGTGTAGTTAAGATTTCTTAAGGTGAAGTGTTTCATCTATCTAAGAACCCCTCCTTATGGTTCTTATATTTTTTTATCCCAGAAGGGTGATGATGAATTGAGGTTTTGAGTGGATTAATAGAAGCTAAACTATATTATTCTAAAAAATAGGTATTCATTACCATGGATAAACAACCTATTGATCAATTGATGGGATCTCAATGGTTCTCCTAGATTGATTTATGGTCAGGATATCATTAGTTATAGGTTAGGGAATAGGATATGCCAAAGATGGAACTTCAGAGTAGGTATAGGATATATGAGTACCTTTTGATGCCATTTGATCTTACAAATGTGCCTGAAATGTTCTTGGATCTCATTTATCTTATTTTATATCCTTATTTAGACTCATTTGTCATGGTATTCATCGATGATATTATGGTATATTATTAATCCTAGGAGTTGAATTATAAGAACCTAGAGATTATGTTGAGTATTATTTAAGTTCATCAAATGTATACCAAGCTATGAATGTGTAAATTATGAATTTAGAAGTTTCCCTTCCTTAATAATGTTATATCTGAGGTAGAAATTTCTATTGATATGTGTAAGGTTTTGGTTGTTCTATTTTTGGTAGGCCCAAGAATATATTTGAGATAAGGAGCTTCCTTATATTGGTTGGGTATTGTAGATGCATCATTTATGATTTCTCTCACTTGGAATTTCCCATGACAGGGATGGGGTGAAATTCAAGTGGACTGATAAATGTGAAGATACTTTTTAGGAATTGAAATAGAATTTGACACATGATTAGATTCTAATTTTTCTAGACTTAGGAAGAGGTTATACCATGTATTATGATACCTATAGTGTTGGTTTGGGATTTTTACTAATATAGGATGATAGGTTAGTTTCTTATGGTTTTCATTAGTTATGTCCCCATGAGTATAACTATCTTATCCATGATTTAAAGTTATCAGTTGTAGTACATGTCATAAAGTATTAGTAGTGTTATCTATTAGGAGATAGTTTTTTCATCTACATAGACAATAAGATCTTATAATACATATTCTAATAGTAGGATAAAAACTTGTGGAAGAATTATTGGATTGAGAATCTCCATACGTTCAATTATGATATGGTCAGTACCTCAGAATAAGGGAATATCATGATATATGGTCTAAGTAGGAAAACAAAGGATAAAGTGGTTAGGTAATTTAATGAGAAGTAGAAATTGATGATTCTTTTCAGGTAATGGTTATTTAATTTTATAGAGGGGAGGGATTACATGACCTATACACCGTTTGAAGGGTTTTTTATATTCTAATAATAATTATTAGATTAAGCAGAAGTGATTAAAATCCTTTTCTGAGGATCTCCATGAAAGATAAAATGAAACTGCCTAAAATACTGAAATATTGAAATACTATAAATTTGGTGTACCTTACACCAAATATAAACCACAACCTTTTGATATTTTTATGATGAATTTTATAAATATTAATAAAGTTCCAACTATAATAATCCCACCTATATAGGTATCCAAGGGCTAAATTGATCACATGTTGTACATGTAGGATTATCCTTTCTCCCATGATGTTCTAGCATCTCAACATGAAAATAAAGAAGAATAGAGAGATAAATGAGTTCATAGAGGCTTGCATAAGAATAATGGTAATCCCATACACTTACATTGCATGCAAAAATCTAAATAGGAAATCAAGGATACTCCTTGTTTGTCCTATTATTTATTCATAAGATGAAATTCATGAATAAATACCATAACTGGTTCATGTATCATATACATGAATGCAATTAATCCCAAATGATTTATCTCATGAAATGGTATAATAAATGATAGCTAACATGAGATAATATTAAATGATAACAATTTATCATTTTTGCTGCAATTTTCATATGGCATAAAATAATATACCCTTATGTACATGAAAATCATAATTTTCATACAATATGTAATTGACTATATATATATAAATATTTAGGGAATATTCCCATAACTATCACACTTTCACTAAATCCTAAAATATGTTGTTCCATTTCACCTTATATTGTATCATTTGCAATAAATTTTGAAACTATATCCAAAAATATTGTGGATATCTTCCAAAACACTTTTGTAAAGCTATCATCAACTTCATATTGTATCACATCATATTAAATAACTTGTGAATACCTATATAAAACAATTTTTGATTAACTCTAAATAATTTTAGAGTTTCTATCTAAGTCAAAATCAATCCCCATTTAGTTAACCATAAAGTGTGAACCCATAAGCCTTTATAGCGATTATAAAAAATACAAATCACTAGATTCATAATTGTAAGAAAAGAGATTAATTTATAAAATAATAAGTGATAATCAAGTTATAAAGGTATATTTCATTATATATATAAAAAAATGTATCTCTATACCTGCTCCCACCAGGCTACATCATATAAAAACATGCGTTCTCTTATTTTCCATTTGTTCAAGACACTAGGTGACTATGGGACATAGAGTATGTTGATCCCATATATACAAATCATATAATCTCGAATATTTGAGTTTATACTAATCTAATTTATTAATACATCACATGTCATTCATCATTATGGATAAGAACATCACATGTCCTTTATCCAGATAGATATATAACATACCTAACCACCCCCTGATTAGCTAAGTCAATATACATGCTTGCATAAGTAGGGTATCAAAGTATGAAGGTTTTCAGGCAAGGTATGTCACCAATAGTAGGTAGTGGGGACTCAAATATGATCCATGAACTCATAGTATAACAAATATTTATGACACTCCATGTGGTATAATTAGTAGGTCATCCAACACACACAAATGATCCTATTGTTTGTTCTTTGCCTCATGAACATATTCTGTATCACTATACAAGAATCCTACAGATTCTAACCTTAACATTTATTCATAACCTATAATATTCCATGAATAACATTATTTATGGATAAACTTAAATTCATACTTTGTGAGGTTAATTATCATTTCACTTCATGAAATATATATATATATATACATTTATATAGCCAATGTGAAAAAT
This sequence comes from Viscum album, assembly GCA_963277665.1. Classification (NCBI taxonomy): domain Eukaryota; kingdom Viridiplantae; phylum Streptophyta; class Magnoliopsida; order Santalales; family Viscaceae; genus Viscum; species Viscum album. Next base: position 913,084,017 of record OY728141.1, read on the forward strand.
GATAATATGGAGGTTTCCTTTAATATGATACTTTTTAATATTCTTAAAATATTCGATAATATTTTAAAAAACCAATATAAGAATCGGTTTATCATATCATATATAGTAAACTACAAGATCAACTATATCTTCACTATAATTTCCAGGTTTTGTTAACAAATTACATCATATATAATCCATAAAATATCTCTTTGTGACCATCTGATAAAAGAATCCCACTAAAATATTTAGTGAGAAAAATCCATGAAGTAATACAATTTGAATAATGGTGATATTTAGTAATAATATTCCTAAATGTTCAACTTTTTAATATATTCAAACATCTTAACTTCACAACATCAAATTTTACAATGTTATCTTCTGTTGTCTACTTATAACTCTTTTTAAGTTCATCATTATCATATTTGAAACACTATTCTATCAGAATTTTTCCTTGAAATGTTACAACTACTAACATTATTGTTTACTAATACATCATAAATCTCTTATCATATTAACTAAAATTCACTTTAAACTTAGATTGGTTTAATTATTTATTTATTATATTTGAACTTCTTTATGTCCAAACATACTTCTAATAGCCTCTTAGATATTATATTATTTTAATAATATCTTTATAAGATAAACAAACCATTTTTTGTTAAGAAATAAATTTTATTTACTTTTAGTAGGAATATTAAACAAATAAACTATATTAATTATTGTATTTTATGTGTTTGGAAAATTTTTATTTTAAAAGAATAATTTATTAAAATATACCACCGATGGGCGGTGGGAAAACATTACCACATATTTTAACAAATAATTGGATAAAAATTTTATCCTAGATAAAACACTTTTATTAATATCTTCTTCTCAAATCATGTTATAGAAATTGATGAATCATAAACCATGTGTATAAAATTAATCATCTCATACTTATTCATAACAAATCTTTGTTATTGAACATATTATATTATTAGATAATATAAATGATATGAATATACAATATTTTACTTAAATTTATTTGATCTTGATAAAGTCATTTACATATAAATCCTTGATGTAGTAAATATTTATTACATCTCATGAATACAAACTAAAATATTGTTCTATTCTTAATTTAATTTCTAATTCCTATATATTTTTAACACTTTGTAAAATATACATTCATTATCACATACCTTTCAAAATGGAAAGATTAATTTATATAACATACATACTTTACATATAAATTACATGGAGTTTCATAAACTCACTTAGTTATATCTTGGATAATATAATCATATTGAATTATTACTATTCCCTCCCAACAAACCTAGGTTTTAGTTACTTTGATTGGCTTCTTGAAGAAACATTTTTTAAATTTTCAACCAAATTTTATTCTTATGGTTTGAATTTTTACCTAATTGTACTATCTATATAGTACTTTAAAACCTAGTAATAATATTCTTAGTTTATACATATTCCCAACACTTAAAGAATATTGGGTAATTTTTTTTAATTGAATCATATTCTTGTAACATTTCCATAGATGACAATAGGATAAATTATATAACCAAAATAAACCATTTTATTCTCCCCTTAAATATAATTTATTTTTATAACCAATAATGTTTTAATTAATCCTTTAGTCTCCTAAAGTAATCAACACATTAAATCATATTTAATTATATTTGAATCACCCAATAAAATTGAGTATATGAGACTAAAATTCCTTAAGTAATTGACATACCCAATCATATTAAGTACATGAGTAGAGAATAATATTCATTTTGAAATTATGTACCTAATTACTTTGAAAATTAAATGAATCACTCCATGATTCCATAAGCTTATAGATTCACATATTGAACAATTTCAACTCTTGGTTACTGAGTAAGGAATAGTTCTAAAACATAGAATTTTCATTAAGAAATTTTATTAAATCACCAAAATTTTCATAAGATTTTTTAGGTTACCAATCTTAGGAGTATCTTACTTGAAGATTCTCCATTGAATAATTGATCAAAAAGTTTATCATGATTATGATGATGATATTTATCCACCACAAAAGATTTTATCATAGGAGTATTATGTTTTATTAACTGTTTAATAAAGGATTTTATTAAATGGTATCCCACTAAAATGATGACCCCCTTTTAAAAACACATCATATCCATTAGTGGGCCAAGAACCATATTTTACTAAGCAATGAGTCCACTAGGGAATTACTCTCATAACATAATTATTTAGGTAAGGAATAATTTCAATCATATCATATGCGATTCTTGGATAGTTGAGTGGAAAACCCTTTATACCATCCATCATTTGGATAAAATCAACTTCATTCCTCTAGTATCCTTCCTAAGGGTTTCCCAACTATTTGTAACCCAAATAAAATGTGAAAAAAATATTAAAAAAAGACAATCCAAGGGAACCCAACAAGGGAAGAGCCTACCCAAGGATGATCCAGTGTTATCTATCACTTTTCTACCTTATACAAGATAATTTAGGGGCACTCTTCAAGGAATAACCTACCTAGTTTAATGATAAAAATCTTGATAAGTTCTACTTTATACAGAATCATACACTTAATATTTTAAAGGTATTTTAATCCCACTATCTCTTCTCATGTTGTTCCCTTTTAAATATGCATTATTCTACTAATTTAGTTTGGAATCCTATTCCCTCCACCCAATCAATATGTTTAAACCATATTGATGTGTAACTCTTTACAAAACACTAAAGTTTGTGTTAATTACCAAAAAATAGAAGTCAAACATATTTAAACATATTCTAGATTCATAATATTCATAAGGTACATGAACACTTCAAATAAATTCATAATGTTATATAATATTGACAATCTCCACATGAGTAAACCTAGAGTGATAGATTTATAACCCCATTCACTAGCCTGGATAAGGCATAAGCCTCCAGGTAGGTAAGTAGTCTGACCCCAAGTCCCTCTACCCAGGGATACTTTACTTAATAGATAATCCAATTCATCATAACTCTGACACCCAATATGAATAAACTATATTCAACAACTAAATTCAAGTTCACAAATTCAATTTCAAACTAGGGTCAAGGGAGATAAAAAACTAAATTCATTATATGGTCATTCCTAATATGTAATGAAAGTATCTATTTAGAAGCATCTTAATAGTTAAACTAAAGCATACATACTATTCACATTTCTTAAAAAATTTAATAAAAATGAATATATAAGGGAATAAATATTAAATAAATGATAAATTAAAATATTTAAACATGAGATAAAAATTTATGAAAAACTCATATATAAAATATAACTATAAAACCTTTTATAATTTTATCTTTAACATTATGTAAATTTCATAATTATGAATATAAAAATTTTGTATTCATTTAAAGTTGAACTCTTTCATATTAATCATTATATTACATTTCCATTTTAGTTATATTATATTATATGAATTATAAAAAATTTATAATTAAATTTATATTATGAAAAAAATTTACATAATATAAATATCATATATTTAATTCTTGTTTAAACCTTGATCATATAAATCATCAAAACACTTTTTGATATGGTTTAAATAATATCCAAAGGAGGCCCTCTTATTTTTAATAATTCAAAATAAATAATTTTAAAAAAATTAAAATTAAAATATAAAATTTTTATATTATGACCTTATTTCATATTTTATTACCCATTATAAATTTTGACTTATGATTTATAAATAAATACTTTTTTTTCTAGATCATAAGTTATGCCATATAATTTACTCAAAATTTAATTCAAATATTAAAATTTAATATTTGGGAAAAATGTTTCATAAAAATTTATTCAATTATAAAAAATTTATAATCAATTAATATATAAACCTTTTATAATTATTTATAAACATTTTATAAACCATTAAAATAATATTATATATTAAAACATTTTTTAATAAATTTTCTATTTACCCTTATGTAGGAACCCATTCTTGTGTAAGGGTATCCTCCCTTTACCCTTACATAAAAAATCTATGTAAGGGTAATCTGTTTCTGGATCCCTTGTGTAAGGGTAGATATCCACGACCCTTATATAGAATACATTGTGTAAAGTTACAAAAGGTATTACCTTCACATGAACACTTCAAGTAAGGGTAAGTACAAAAAAACCTTTATATAAATATTTTAAAGCACCACATTACCTTTACCTAATAACTCTATGTAAGGGTATGTCTCATATAATCCTATGTAGACTGTGGGGATAGAAGAAATTATCCTTATACTGGTTGCATTGTGTAAGGGTAACTCTGTGTGACCTTTATACAAATTCTATACGTGTAAAAGTAGGTTGTAAATACCTATACATGTAAGGGTAAGATATGATGACCCTTATGTATACCTATCTATTCAATGGTAAGGCAAGAAAACCCTTATGTGAACCCCTTTAAGAAAAGGTAATGCCCTGTTACCCTTACACTATCAATCTGCATATGGGTAATGTAATGGTTACCTTTATGCAACCCATATATGTAAAAGTAACACCTTAGTTACCTTTATGTATCCTAGCTACATATGGGTAATCTATTTTACAAAATTGAATTTCCCAAAAATAGAAATGAAGTATTGGTTTTTGGTTTTCTTCTTCATTTCATCACAAGTTTCATAAAAGTTAAGCATAGATCCCATTGATACTTCTGAAGGGTTTTGTTAGATTCTAATAAAAATTATTAGATGAACCAAAAATGATTAAAACCATTTTCCAAGGATCTACATGAAAGATAGTATAAAACTACATAAAATACTAAAATGAAGAAATACTGTAAATCCGACATACCTTACATATAAGTATGCCTGAAACCTTTTGATCTTTTTTCTGAAGAGTTTGATAAAGATAAAAAAAGTAGAAAACATAAGCATCCCACCTCCATAGCTTTACATGGGATGAATTAATTACATGGTGTACATGCAGTATTATACTTTCTCCCACAATTTTCTAGTATCTCAGCATGAAAAGGAAGAATAAGAAAGATAGCAATGTGACCAGGGAGGTTTGACCAAGCATAATGGAAATCCAATAAACTTCCATCATATGGTAGAAGTTAAATATGAAATTGAGGATGATCCTTGATTATTCTCTCATTTATTCATGCTATGAAATTCATAAATAAATACTATGTTCAGTTTATATATCATATAAATGAATGCGAGTCCTCCAAAATGTTTCATCTCATGAAATAGTATAACAAATGATAGCTAGTGTTGGAGAACTATAATTGATAATAATTTATCATTTTTTATACAAGTTGTATATTTCATAAAATAATATACCCTTATTTGCATAAAAATTATACTTTGTATTCAATATGGAATGAAATATATATATATATATATATATATATATATATATATCAAGATTTAAGGTATATTCCTATCACCCTTAGCCATTCTTTCCTCACTATTGGATTATGTAAAATCCAGTAAAGAGTCTGATCTAGATTGTTTCATTATATGGGAATGAATCATGGGTGATGAATTAGTTCTCAGATGGTATCAAGATAAGTATGGGATGCTATATTTCCAAAATAGGGTGGTAGTTCCTGCTTTTGGGAGAGTGGATTTGATGAGGGACTCTCACACCTCTCATCAAGCCGTACACTCAGGGTTGACCAAGATGTACCATGATACTAGGTTCTACTTCTAGTGTCTTGGTATAAGGAAAGAAATTTCGGGTTTTGTAGCTCATTTTGTGGCATGATAGAATATTAAGTTAGAGCATCAACACATATGAGGGTTACTCCAACCATTTCCCATGACTATGTGGAAGTGAGGTGAGGTGACCACAAACTTTTTCACTAGGATGTCGAAGACCCCACAAGGCTTTGATGCAGTGTGGGTCATAGTGGATTGAATGAATAAGCTCAAACATTTCTTGCCTTTATAGGATAAATAGTTGGTGGATGAGATGAAAAAGCTATATGTGTAAGATATAACATGTCTTCATGGTATACCTATGATCATAGTATTATATCAATTCCTGTTTTACATATAGATTTTTGCAGAGCCTACAGAAGGCTTTTTGGTCTCAGTTGAAGTTGAGTACAATATACCACCCATAGAAAGATAAATATTTTAAGAGGATAATCCAAAAACTCAAGGATATTCTCAAGGCTTGTGTATTGGATTTTAGTGGATCATGGGATGGCCATATGGAATTGGTATAGTTTTTCCATAATAAAACTATCAGGAGTTGATTTGAATAACCCCTTATGAGTCCTTGTATTATCATATGTGTGTCTCACTTCTACGCTGGTTAGAGGTAATCGAGTCAGTGATAATTTGTCCAAGATTAGTGTAAGAGACCACCAAGTAAGTGCAGTTGTGCAAAAAGTGGTTGGTTGTTACTCAGATTAGGTAGTACTTGTCTTATTACTAGAGGCAATGAACCCTACACTTCTCTATGGGTGATAAATTATTCTTAAAAGTATCACCTCTATTGGGGAATCAATGTTTGAGGTGGTATGAGAATATCATGATGTGATTCATTGTCCCATCCAATATCATGGAGTAGGTTGGTACCATAGCTTACCAATTGGATCAACCAATGAGAAATAAATCCATCCATGATGTATTTAATATGTCACAACTCTAGAAGTATGATTCAGATCCAAAAAACATGATTTACAGTAAGTATTTTTAGTTTGAGGATGATGCATCCTTAGAGGAGAGACTAATGAACATTATTGAACAGAGCGGGAAAGTGATGTGAGGAAAGAAAATACCTATAGTATGCATGTAATGGAATCATAGGAACATATAGAAGGATTACTAGGAGTGTGAGTTATATATATAATCCTGTTAAATGGGGTTTTTTAGTGAGGATACCTAGTGATACTTATCATGGATGAGAAGCCATGGGGGGAGTTTGTAATTACCCTCAAATTTCAATGTTCATTTTCATTTAAATTCTTTCAAAACATTTTTATTTTAATGGATTCAATCTATTAGAGGTATTAATGGAGGAAAATGGTTAGTAATTAAGGATTTAGTCATTATTTAGGGATTAAATTATATTGTAGTAAAGGGATTATGGTGTAATAATGGGGGTTATGGTGTGATGTGGTCATACCCGAGGTTAAGTATATAGATTTTAGATGAATCATAATGAAACTATGGTGGATTATGTATGATGTAGATCATTGTGGAGTGAATCCTTAGGTCATACTGTAATAGATATCCTTGAGGTATCGATACCTCTAGAATAATGGCAGTTGTTACATTATGGAGTATAGGGTCCTGCTGCAATGAGACCCTAGTTGTGGGTTTTTCTCTATGGACACCATGATCATACCACAATTTATATCCTGAGTAGTTTTTTTATAATTTTTGTTAAATTGGTTAAAAGGGTAAATTTTATAAAACCACCTTCCTCCCCCAACCCATACATGTACTACACCCACCTAGGGCCCCCTCCTTGGTTCTTCAAGCTCCCCCTACCCATTTCTTGGATGATTGAAGTTCATTTTTTAGAAATCACTTATATTTTGTAATTATAACACTATAAAAGTCTTAGTTTTGGTTTTCCTCCAATATGTCTCCCCTATGTTAAATCCCTAGTTTATAGAGTTTTTGTTAGGATTTGAAATTCCAATGGACCAAATTGAATTCGAAAATGACACTTGGAGAGTTAGCTCTCCAAGGATTGAGGTCAGAAGTCCTAACTATGTTACAAAATTTCAATGTGATGGAATGGGATGTCATTCATGCATGTGCATGTGTATGGATGAATTTGTTCTACTTCAAACATCAAGGTAACTTAGTGGATTCAAGTGAGTGAAATTGAACCTGCGGGAGATGGATATGGGCATTATAGGGTGAGCGTAACCTAACCATAGATATTATGACATGTTTGGGTGAGATTTTATACCTTTTTTATCTAGGAATGAAGTGAGTTTTCTTGGTTAAAGTTTTTGTATTAGAAGTATAGTAAATTTTATCATGGTAATAAATTACGACTCTATTCAATCAGAAAGGGATTGAGATTAGAAAATTGTTAATAGGAGTTTTTGGATTGAGTTAAGATAAATGAGAAACCAATAGGATAGATCTTTAGGTATTTTTTTATGAATAAAACATTTTAGTGTGAGTGGTGTGACTAAGATGATTGGGGTGTTGGTTTTGGTGATCCTATCACCTATTTTATATTGTTTCGTGATGGATTTATCCATGATACCTCACCCACAAGGAGGGTATTGGTTTTTCTCACACTGAAGGTTGGATATATCATACCTACCACAAACTATTTCCTATGATTATTAGAAAATATTTGACTTGATCATGAGACCTACCTTGATGTGGGCATGGTTTATCTTTCATGGGAGGTTTTCTATGTTATTACCTCCACAAATAGCTTCCTTTATTACTAGTGGATATAAGATATATCCATAGGGCCTTAAGAACACGATGGGATGGTTTGGATTGTGTGAGAGTATAGATATGTTATTCCCACTTCATACCACTTTATATGCTATCTATAATGGGTTCTTAGTATATAAGGAATCACTTCAATCAATATTGACCACATCAGGTATAACCAAGGATCATGGAATCTTGGTTAGATTATGATGACCTGACAGGGGTGCATACTTTCTTATTGTTATTTATTTTCTATTGGTAAATGTACTTTTATATATTCTCTTAACTTATATTAAAGACCCATTAGTGGTGTAGTACTATATTTTATACTCACATAGTGTATGAGAACCTTGAATCATGTGCAATTTTTTTTGTTAGGAATCCAGGTAAATGGAAGACCATTATATTAATCTCTTGAGTAGGTGGAGTTGAATATGGATGTAGGCGATTCCAAGACATAATATGGGGCCATTTTTTAGCAAGAAGTCTATTTTATTTTATTCTTTTTGTATATCACATGTATCGATCCACCACTTTTGGGGATTAATTTTTAAATGATGTATATTATGGGTTCATATTGATATTACATGTGATATTAATTTTATGGTTAGCCTACCATCATGATTCTATAATCTCTTTTATTTGTTATCACTACTTCTATTGATTATATTATTTATGGTTACTTGATATATAGGGAATAATATTCCCAAATTATGGTCCATGACATCATTTCTAGTCAATAACCTCTTGCATACAAAGAGGTGTGCATGAAGCCATGTATTGCTCTGAATTGCACCTGGTGAATCGAGATAAGGTTTTACAAAAGGGATCACCTATTTGAATATTCTGTCGCATACCATTATTCACTAAAGACAATTTTTTTTTGAAAATCAACATGTTTATATGAATGTATTATACCTTGATTGCAATGATCATCTCCTTTGTAGGTACTCCTCATGCTATTAATAGGCTTTGATATTCATCGCTCCACTTTTTTATCAATATGTTTCCACATAATTTGGTGTCTCCTCCTTGATTCTTTGATACTTAGATTCTCTTGTGTTTTAATAGATTTAAAACAACCATAATGAAAGTGGAAAAATATTCTTCAATACCAAAAAAATTTGTTGAATTTCCATTTGTTCATATATATAGAAACTTTTACTATTTATATATATTGTATTATATCACTATTTTGAGGATTTTTTCTTAATATAGGTCCTTCTTATTATGGAAGGTATTATTTATAAATATATATATATATATATATATATATATAAAATAAATCATCCATAAGGACCAAAATAAACTAGCCTTTTTGGTCTTGTGGGTTGTTTATATCCCCTGTGAGTAGCTCACTGTTTTTTCTGTGATTCTCCTGCATACATTACCTTTACTCAAACCTTGATCCCATATGATATTCATGATACCCAACACCATTCTTACCTGATTTATTTCACCATTCATTGTTCACATGTCCCCATACTTTCCCTAGATTTTTTAGCACGTTACAATACCCATATTAAATTCACATATCCCTTATTTGTGGGAGAAAGTAACACCCCTTAATAGGGGCCAGTATAATGTAGTGATCTAGATTTTAACCCTGAACACTAGGATGAATTAAATATATATCTGAACAACCTAGATGCGAGTGAGTCTGTAATTTTGATATTTTTTTATCATCTCTGATTCCCATGAAAATATTATTCTCCCATATTTAAAGGTTTTGTGAATTTTTGGTCACCCATGAGAACATAATAATTCCATGAATGAATAAATTTATATTGAACACAATTTTTTTTGTTTTCACTTATAATTTTTCCAATGATTAATTTCCTTTTATTTTTTCTTTAATATTATTACTCTTTCTTATTCCTGTTGTATAATCTCCAATACATCCATGCCTATCATAAATTACTTCCTCCTTTCCTTTATATTTATAGTATTTCAAGAAAAAAACCTTCTCCTCTTGATATTTGGAGATCAAGATTACCAATTTGTTGATCTCTCATTCTCTTACTTCCACCTTTTCTTTAAAACACTTTTTGGTGTCAATATTTCCATCCATAAATATTCTCCTTTCATCTTTAGAGATATTGTTTCCCTATCTTCTCACATCCAAATATAATTCCAGTTTTTTAATGGTTATATCTTGTGATACTATCTTTTTATTTAGGATTTTTTTGTCTCCATATACATTTCCTTATCAATGATTACGTATAGATCATTAATCATCACAACCACAATAGTTTTTTATATTTTGTTTTACTTTATCAAAATCACCACCATCACTTACATCTTCTCATCAATACACTTGATAGTATCGAAATTATCAGTTATAATAAATATTTCATTAAATTTAGTGGGTTTCAATGCATCTATGAAATTTTTAGGTTTTTCTTACATCTATTTGATGTAATCTTGATAAGAAATTAAAATTATATTACAAGTAGATAATTCATTTTTAGTTTTGGACATCAATGGTGAAAATATTTTAACTTCCTTTTCAACCATGTGTAGTTGAAAATTTACTTTGAAAATTTCACTCTTTAACTTGATATTTTCATCCTCAACTTTCTCAATTTAAGAATCCTGTTTTTGTTTTAAAATGACCTTTAATTATTAAAGTGTGTCACTTATGAGAGTGACTATCGACTTAGGAACTTGCTTCAAGAATTCTTAAAAATCAACATATGACTCGTTATCAGATTATAAATATGAAATATATTTGCAACTCATGTTAGTATCTTCTCATGGTTATTATTTACATTAGGTTTTAGTTACCTCCTCTTCATGCATCTTTAAAGAATTTATTGAAGTACCCATATTATTCATTAATTCTTCATTCAGAAGGTGATCTTTTAATTATGATTCAACCATACCAATACATAACTCTTCTTGTTCATTTTTATTTGTGATAGAGAAAATTCTTCCTTTCTCATGGATAATTATTTTCTCATATTATATTTATATTTCTTCTTTATATTTCTTAATTGTTGGATACACTCTCAACATTATCATTATTTGATATTCTATAATGAATTACAATGTTTTTCAAATATGCACTTCATTCTTCAAAATATATTAGTGAAAGAAATATACATAAGTAAAATAATTCAAAATAACAAGAATATTATTTAATTAATTATTATAGAGATAATGATAACCACTAAAAAATAATAATATTCAATAATAAAAATCCCAGCTTCTTGTATCAAGGAAATAATGATTAATGAATTACTACCACTTGAAAAATATCCTAATGAATGTATTAACAAGGGGAATCAACTATTTGATTCTTTATAAATTGATAATAATTAGAGTGAGTGAAATAAATAAAGAAACATATATCTAATACCAATTATCAAGTCCATTAGAGTTGTGTCAACCACCAAGGGTGAATCAATGGTCAATGTATAATTTCAAATTTTTTCACTTCTAAAACCACCCTTTTTTTATACCTTATCTTATTATTGGTTAAGGTTACTTTAACTTACTCAATGTCATATAAATCCTTCCTCCTAAAAATAGTTTAAAGGAAAATAATAAATTAAACATATAATTTTACAAGGTTAACCAGTATTTAAGTAATTATTTTCCTTGGTGTAATGTAATGGATATCCCAATTTTAATAAATTTGGATTTTAATCTCTTTCCAACCCTTGTAGTAGGGATATATCCCTATAATGTAATATAAATGAGTGCATATTTTATGAAAAATTACAAATAATGTGAAACAAAACTATAAAACCAATAAAAAAATTAAAAAAGATTATAATACCAATGAAGCTCTCTAATTTCATTCCACATTGAGAAAAAAACCTCGATGCTCATGGTTTCTTCCACCATGTAGATGATAGATCTCGACACACCAATAGTGATAATTTTTTTTCTTATTTTTATTGAGTGTAATATTTTCTTCAAGATAAGAAAAATTAAAAAAATTATCCTTCATTTAAAATAAATATAATATTGATGAAAACATGTTAAAAATGGCTCCCATTATATTAACTTTGAGTGTAGAATGATCTTGAATGGTCTAAACACAAGCTCAATTAATCTTCAATATCCACTAGTGATTCTTAAACAAATTATTGTGGTTGTGGATGCTCTAAAAATAATATAAAAGTATACTTAAATACAAAATTAAGAGTCTATAACCCACTCCACAAAGTTATACCCTCTCTTTTCTTTGAGTAATATAAATCTTTAATAAAATGATCTCTTCTTTATCTAGATTATATTCTTAAATTTTTGAAACCCCACATTTTTTCCTCCAAACAATAGATAAATCCCTATTAAAACCATGCCACCATAGGTCAAAGATCAAGGGGAAAGAAATCACCAACACATGCCAACACTAGAGGGAAAGATTTCGCCTAAACTGATGGCATGGTTTTAATAGGAAAAGATTTCACCTAAACTGATCAAACAAATGGAATATATGTATACAAAGAATGAAAAAGATAGTAGAAGACTAAAAGAATATATATTCCATAACAGTGAAAAGATATAAGAGAAATGAACAAATGTAAAAGTAGTTAAATCTCTAAAAATAAGTCCAACCGTAGGGACCAAAACCAAAAAACTACTCCAAGTGATGGTGTGGATGAACTCTCACCATCTCACCACCATATTCCTAAAACCAGTTAACATGAACTTCACTGCCTCACTGCAGTACCTTTCCTTTCCCTGCACTAGAAGACATACAAAGGTCTACGCACCACCGAGGTGGTGCACAAGGTGTGAGCTAACAAGATCAGTAGGATCCCACCTAGGTGTTCTATATAAAGTCTCTATATAACAATTCATGTATTATTATTTTAAATAAGACATGGAATGATAATCATTAAAGCAGTTTTATAGAAAAAGTGGTAAAAATTTCCATTTTTCACAGTTCTAAACAAAATTAGGTACAACATGCATATCAAGGATAACTCAAAAAGCCAAGTAGTACACAATAGAAGTAGAAACATAGGCATCATTACCAAGGAACACTATAGGTCAGACTATAAGACTACCCGTACCACAATAAATCAAGTGTAGAATCCCGTTCTTAGAACATGGGCCTAGAAATCAGAGAAATACCCCATGTGTAAACCTCCCAACAATGTCAATAGCACTCCCCTAGAACAAAAGTACTAGGAAATAGAGGAAATCCCCATGATAAAACCTCTTGATAATCACAAAACCTTGATGATGGCCTCAAGATAAACCTTCCACTTAAGTACCCAAGGTAACCCATGTTCTCATTTTCTCAAATAAATTTCAATGATTTAAAAGTAACCATTTTCTTTTCATTTAAAAAAAGATAGGGAAAAACCATTTCTCTTAAAAATCCCTTTTTAAATATACACAATAGTCATTCCAAGCTTATAAATAAATTTATAAAGAAAGATAAATCATGATAATTATCGTGGGCTAGATATGGAACCACCTACCTCAAAACTCAGGTCGCACACACCTGAAACGGGATCTACAATCAACAAAACCCAAAAACAACAACATAGAACCTATAATCCAATCCATAGACCTTAAGATTTATTTAATTGGAAAAAAAGAGTTGATAGAGAAGAGGAAACCACATACCTCAAGAATTAAATCCTGTCGAATCATGAGAAATAATGAATGGCCTCCAGAATGAGATCACATAATGGATCTTAAAAGAAGATAATAGGAAACAACAACTTAGATCAACAGATCCAATAATGTAACCTAAGGGTGATACCACGATAAATAGCAATGAAGAATAAGAAAGGTTACTTAGAGAGATTACCCACAACCGCAATGAAGATCCATCATCGAATGGATCGATCTAGAAAAAGTGAAGTCTCTCAAAAACACCTGGGGAGAGATCTATGTCGAGGGTGAAGAAGCCTGTAGAAAATAACCAAGACAAAACTGTTGAGCACACGTTTTAAAACTAGACATGAAAATTTTCACAACATTTAATATAGTTACACACTGTGAAATCCTTAGTCTAAAAGTATGCTGAAAAATCCATCACCTCATATTTAAAATCCATTATTTAAATGATTTAAGATGTGAAACCACTCTTCACAATGTGTAAAATTTCATAATGTGAACTTTCTTTCACAGATTGTACCAAAAAATAATTACACTATGTGTAACCCAGTTACATGGAATGAAATAATTTTGCATCCTGCAGAAAAAGATGGTTGAAGTTGAAAGTCCAAAAAATATCTGACTTCACCATTATAGGTATCCTCCCAATCTCAAAGGATGGGAAAACCACCACAAGGTTAAGGGTGTACCTAATAGATTGGTAATGGGATGTTACAAAATTTCCACCATAAAGAATTTCTGTCCTTGGGAAGTCATGTGGATGATGTAATCCATGGAAAGAGATGATTCCACTGCTCCCCCATCAATGACTCTCATTCCCAAGTCTCATGATAATACAATACTTGTTTCCAAAGAACTATAACAAATAGAATCAACTTCCCATACAAGACTTTAACTTGAGAGTCGTTTCTCCAAAAAAGAAAAATATTACTATAACTCAATTTCTTTCCAACTCAGAACGTGAGCAGGATCAGGATGGTGTTTCCTGAGCTGAGACATGTGGAAAAAATTATGAATACCTATCAAGTAAACTGGAAATGTGAATCGATAAGAAACCTATCTGAGTCACTTAGTGATATCAAATAGTCCAACATATCTCAGAACCAACTTTCCTTGTTTCCAAGTCAATAGTGACCCAACTGAGGAGAATTTTTCAAGAAAACCTATCCACCTATGGAAAAATCCAATGGCCAATGATGCCAATCCAAATATTATTTCTATTAACTTTGGGCTGTTATCAGAAATCTATGTACATCCTGAATCATTGCGGATGCTTCTTGAACCAAGCTTTTTCCAACTAAAGATACTTCTCCCACCTCATCCCAACAAAGAGGTGACCTAAATGGGCGACCATACAACACCTCAAAGGGAATAATTATTATTGACAACTAATAAATATTATTATAAAGAAACTCAACCAATCCAAAATGGATATCCCATGATCCTTCGAAATACAAGACATAGGTTCATAGCATATCCTCCAGGATTTGAATCACATGCTATGTCTGACTGTTTGTCTATGGATGGTAAGATGTTCTCAACTTGACATGAGTTACCATTGCCTCTTAAATACTTCTACCTATCCTTGAGGTAAACCTAGGATCCCTATTTGAAATAATGGAAAAAGGAATCCCTAATAACCTCAAAATCTATTACACATACAGCTTACCCAGATCTTTAACTTTATTGGTGTCTTTGATCAGAATGAAATGAGAATATTTCATCAACCAATCAACAACCATCCAGATAGAATTCATCCCTTAGAGAGTCCATGGTAATACAACAAAAAAATACATGGATACCTCATCCCATTTCCATATCAGCACCGAAAGAGGCTGAATCAAACTAAAGGGTTTCAAATGCACTGCCTTTATCGATTGGAAGTTGTAACAAAGAGACACAAACTCCGTGATGTCATGCTTCATACCCAGTGTGATGGCCCATTCCATCCCACAATCATGATATTGTATGCTTTGGGCCTATCCTGTATGTTTTTTTTCTTTCCCTAGGCTCTCAGACCTCAAGAATCCTCTAGGAAAAGACCTTATGATGGGAGATGTATCCACACCACCTTATAAAGGGGTGGTTCGTGATCCTCCTCCTTTAATGTGGGATTTCCATAATCCTTACCCTAGAAGGTCCCAAAATCCCTACTGGAACATCTAATGGACACCAAATCTGATACCATTTTTCAGGGTCCAGTCGATCCCATGATCATGATATTTTCCTCTTTAGGCCTAGCCCGCCTGGTTTTTCTTTCTCTGGGCTATATCCCTCTGGAATTCCCCACGAAAGGGCCTCATGACGAGATAGATATCCACAAAACCTTATAAAGGGGTGCTTAATACTATTCCTCCTTCAATGTGGTATTTCTATAATCCTTCCCCTAGAAGTTCCCAATGTCCTCACTGAAACATCGAATGAACACTAGCTCTGATACCATTTGTGACAGACCGGTCCATCCCACGATCATGATATTGTCCTCTTTGGGCATATCTTGCACGGTTTCACTTTCCTTAGGATCTTAGACCTCAAGAATTCCCCAGGAAAAGGCCTCATGATGGGATATGTATCCACACAACCTCATAAAGGAGTGTTTCATGCTCCTCCTCCTTCAATGTGGGATTTCTATAGTCATCGTGACCTGGCGCAATGTTCGGGTTAAAAGTAATTAAAAAAGATTAAAATAAATAAAATAAATTTAAAGAAATCGAAAGAAATGAAAAAATTAAAAAAATAAATAATAAAATAAAAAACGGTCAGGAGTAAAGTGAAAAATAATTAAAATAAGTTTAACCCATTTTTATTATTTTTATTTCTTTTCTCCGTTTTATTTTTTTATTTATTATTTTATTTTATTTTATTTTACTTTTTATTTATTTTCCTTTTCTTTTTTCCTCTCCCTTATTTCTTCTTCTTCCTTTATTTTTTATTCTCTTCTCTCCCTCTCCTCTCCTCTGTGTGTTGCACCCCCTCCTCTTTGAGTAGTGCACTACCCCCTGTCACCGCTTTAGAAGCTCACTGCACCTTCATCTTTTATCCATTTTAAATTCCATCAAAAGAAAAATGAATCTCTCAGTAAGGCTAATATTCCACACAAAGAATATTTAAGTTTCATCAATTCTTTATTTCATAATATTCTACAGAAGGTTTTTACTCGAAATTAAAGTTTTCTTAAATCCTCTGATTTATTCTATTATAGGTCAAATAAAAGATCGACACATGGCATGGGATATACTACAAATATTAGGTAGGGGGTATTTATTATTTACCATTGTTTTGTTTATTTTTTAATTCACACCATTGTGCTGCTCATCGGTGCATATCGGCGTATACCTAATAATGCGTATTAACTTAATTAATTTTTTTTCCTTGATCCTTGTGAACTTTTTTAAGGTGAACCCCATTATTATATAGTTTTCATGTTTTTGGGCACCCCTTTGGATGAATCGATATAATTGGACTATATTAATTTTTTCCTTGAGTCTTTAAATTATTAATTATGTGTTCTTGTGCAATAATTTGGGATCAAGTTTTATATTGAATAAATTATTTAAGATAAATCATAAAACATGAATTTAGTTTTCCTTGAAGTTATTTATAAAATAATTATTACTATAATTCTTGTCGTGTTTCACCATTATTAAACATCATTTCCTCTTATTTCACCGATAAGTGCTATTTGTGTTTAATTTTGTGTTAATATTATTATCCATGACTGTTGAGATTGAATAATTGGTAAGCATGGAATTAAATGGTCAATTAGATAGTTGTAATCATAAATGATACTCTGTGATATATATATATATATATATATATATATTCCTCTATTTTTATTTAAAATAAACTCGAGTTAGGTAGAGAAAATGAGCCCCGTATTAAGAACCCACAATTGGACTCTCTATGCTCGATAGGTTACAATAGAACGCGCTGAGAAAGATATGTTTTAAGCTCGCTAGTAAAAGGCTTTCCCTAAGTTTTTTATTATACTATTCAGTAATATCAGTTCCCTAATGGGTAATTGAGGATGGACCCATTGAAAAAAATGGCTACACCGAGCCTCATTTGATACTCGGTCCCTTACATGTGATACCCGAGACAGACTCATAGTTACTATCCACGAGCGATACTTGAACTTTCAAAAGGATATCCTTGTATGACCTAGTGTAATTGGATAAAATTGATTGGATGTACCGTAGTGACACCTTTGGGATGGTCTCAGAATCCACCTCTAAAATTGTCAATTTTAATATAAATGCATGATATTTTTTTATTGACACTACATAGAGTTTCCTTATGATTTATGATATTTCTCTTTCACTTTTAGTGCACATGGTTTTGACATATGGATTAGACCCCAATCCAAAGCACAAGCTTGGGGGTATACCCTTTTCTTTGGTCTTTAATATTACTCTGTCCTTACTATAAATATATATTATGCTTTACCAAGTATCTCATTCAGAATTTCGACTTAGGCCAAATAAGGTGGTATGGGATGGGTGTCCACTTGGTAACCCATACCAAGTTATAGTTATTTTTATTTATTTAAGTTTCTTTCATTTATTATACACATGACACACTGCTATTTTTCTACAACATGTAATGGAAAGTTCTAGATATCGTGGGTGCCTACCTACCGAGACCATATCTCACACCCTTCTTGGGTTTCATTTGGTACCTAAGTATACTTTATGTTCGCAAGTATGGATATAGGGAATCATTCCACTTCTGATGCTTGATTACTTTTCTCCTTTGGATGAATCTTGGGGGTAGAGGATTGATCCGTGCTCAAGATGCCATATCACTATTTCTATTTGGTATTTTGGTAGTTTTTTTTAGCATGTGGTTTATGCTTGTACCCCATCCCCTATACTTTTATTTGTTTACCTTTGGCATCATACATTGACATCATCATGGTATCTATTATGACTATTTAGCTTCTGCAGTTATTATTTATTTTGTTGGGTCATTTATCTACTTATGTCGGTGTCTGCTTATTATTTATGATTCCTCTACTTGTTATATATTATTTTCCATTGTGTTATACCTTATAATATGATGGAATAGCCTCTCCGCAAACTTACCCAAGAACCTTGCTGCTAATCGGCAGCCTCTAGCATTTAAAGAGATGCGCTTGAGGTGTTGTGTCCCACCATCCCAGGGCTCGGTTCAGTGGAAATCGCGGTAGGACACAACAAAGTGGTATTAGAGGTAGTGTCCATTTGATATGCTAGTAAGGACACTGGCCCCTTATGGGGGGGGGGGGGTAGATTATGGAAATCCTACATCAAAGGAGGAGGAGAATGAAACGCCCCATTATAAGGTGGTGTGGATACCTATCCCATAATGAGGCCTTTTCCTAGGGGATTCCTGAGGGCCAAGATACCATGGAAAGAAAAACCACACAGGATAGTCCCAAAGAGGACAATATCATGATTGTGGGATGGACTGGGCCATGAAAAATGGTATCAGATCTAGTATCTATTTTAAGTTTCAGTAAGGATGATGGGCCCTTCTAGGGGTAGGATTATCAAAATCCCACATTGAAGGAGAAAGATCATGATTCACCCATTTATAAGGTGGTGTGGATACCTCTCCCATCATGAGGCCCTTTCCTGGGGGATTCCTGAGGAATAGAGACCAGGGAAAGAAAAACCAAGAGGGCTAGGCCTAAATCAGACAATATCATGATCGTGGGAAGTAATGGGCCGTGACACCCGAACACTGTAATTCCTACCTCATGACATGATACATCTTCAAAGTTACTGGATGAACGACCCATGAAGAGATGTGATAATTGAACAAGACTAAACTTCTCACAGATTCTTGGATGAAAACTTACTTCCTGAAACATATTCGTAGTTCCTGGATAAATGACCCATGAATAGATGTGATAATTGAACAAGACTAAAGTTCTCATAGATTCTTGGATCAAAACATGATTCCCTAAGTGAAGCATACCATATGAAGAAAGAGACCAGCTAGAAATAGTCTCCCCACCATAAAGTCTTTCTTGAGTCTTATAAACCTCATCATACAACTGTTGAATCTACAAAATAGACTCCATGGGAGATGATCTTAACTAAACACTAGTTTAAATAATTTCTGAAACATCCTCCTGAGCATCCATGTGTAACTGAGCGAAAATATCCATAAGGTTCCACTCCTCCTTTGATTATAGAATAGCATGCGAGGGTACTTTCCCTCTAAGAGTGTCTGCAATGACATTTACCTTTCCCAGGGTGTACGTGATATCGATGTCAAACGTATGAAGGTATTCTATCCATCACCCCCGTATAAGATTCAAGTATTTCTAAGAAAAGATATATCTTATAATTTTATTATCAGAAAAGACTACGAACCTTTCCTCAAAAGGATAATGCTGCCAACATTTGAGTGCATACATGACCGTGATAAGCTCTAAATCTTGAGTGGGGTAATTCTTCTCATGATGCCAAAGTTGGCGAGAGACATAAGCCACCACATGGTTATCCTACATAAGCACACATCCCAAACTAGCACTATAATCATTGAAAAACACCACATACCCCTTAATAAGATCAGGTAAGATCAAAATAGAAGCCAATGTCAGAAGCCTTTTCAGTTCATCAAAAGAAGGTTGACACTTCAAATACCATGTGAATTTTACTGCTTTCCTGGTAAGAGTAGTCAAAGGTGACACCATCTTAGAGAAGTACTTGAAAAACCATCAGTAATATTCAGTAAAACCAAGGAATATTCATATCTCTAAAATATTTCATGGTTCCTTTTATGAAAAAACAACCTTCACCTTTTCTGGATCAAATGACAAGACATGTTCAGAAATATCTTTCCCTAATAACTTCAATTAATTAATCCAAAAACTAAATTTCATAATATTCCCATACAAATGGTGATTTCTTAGAATTTTAATAATGAAAATAAGATGGTTCTTGTTCTCACACTCAGATTTGGAATAAACTAGAATATCATCCCTGAACACTACCACAAAATTTTCAAGATATCGATGGAATATCTGACTTATCAAATCCATAAAAACTGAAGGAGCATTAGTCAGACAAAAAGTCATCACAAGATATTCATAATGGACATACTTTATCTTGATTATTGTCTTTGGTATATTAGTCTCCCAAAATCTGAGCTGATGATAACCCGACTGAATACCAATCTTATAAAACCATTTTCCCCCTTTAACTAATCAAACAAATCATACACATGAAGAAAAAGATATTTTTTCTTAACCATCACCCGGTTCAAATTCTAATAGTCCACACATAACCAATGTGAATCATATGATTTCTTATAAAAGAGAACAAGGGCTGCCCATGGTGAAGCACTAGGGAAAATGAAACCCTTTTCCAATAGGTCATCCAATTGAACCTTGAGCTCTTTCAGATATACTATTTCCATAAGATAAGAAGGTATCAATATCAGTTGTGTACCTGAAACCAGGACAATCATAAACTCTAGCTCTCTCTTTAGAGGAATAATGGATAATTCATTTGGGAAAACATTAGAAATTTTTGAACAATGATGGGAAGATCAATGACAGGAGAAACTTCATTAGGCTCAAATGAAATATTAGACAGCAAACTCCTAAGCTCTAGGAAGGAAGGCCCTATACGACCTGATCTTGGATACCACTCTCCCTAAAACACCTGAGATCTCCCATAAGTAGTAAGAAATGAAACATGTCGATGATAAAAATCAACCTCATCTTGATGAGTGACAAGCCAATCCATACCGATGATGATATCAAATAAATCTAGATCAAGAATGATAAATTCCGATACAAACTTCGTATTGGCTATCATTAACGAACAAGAAGTACAATGAAACCCTTAATCTTTACTCTTACCAATAGGTGCCACTAACTCCATCATAATGGTTATAAGATCCATTATAAGTTTAATAAAATCAACTAAACATGTTGATATAAAAGAGTGGGAGGCACCGATATCGAATAAAGAAATTTCTACAAAAGATGAAATAAGGATAGAACCTCTCAGTTTTTCCAAAACTACATCGACTTCCACTGGAAACTCATCTACTGTGTGAAAATGATTCACTCATAAGGCCTATGGATAGAGCCTTGTAGTCTTTGAATCTTCTAACTATATCATAGTATCCTTTAGAGTCAACTAACCCTAACCATAACGAGGCGTAGTCATAGCCGAAAAAAAGAGCTATAAGTGACCAATGAATCCATATCTATTTCACATATTCATGGGCATAGTACAAGAACTTCTTGTGTATACATCCTTTCTGAATTGATAACAAGTCAGAGGCACATTTCCAGCTATAACGGATGGTGCAGAGGAGACTCACTGCTAAGACCCACCTCCACCTTTTCTGTGATGATCCTACCTCTTTATTTTCTTCCCATGAACACCATTGAAACTACCACTAAATAAAAGAGAGAGGTTAGAAAAAACAACCATTCTTTACATATTCATAACCACCATTATATCTCTATATAATGTCTCTGTATAGGTAGAAAATTTCAACATGAACACCTGCAATATGATATTTGTTTGCAAACCCTACAGGTACTTCTGAACCTTCAGCTGGTTATTACTTACCACGTCTGGAGAAAAATGGACAAGCTCAAAAAAATATTTGGTGTATGAAAACACCGAACGATCTACCTATTATAAAGACAATAAATCCAAAGACTTTTCTATCATCAAGGACTCTAGGAAAAACTACTAAAAGAATAGGGTTTTGAAACCCTTCCAATCCATGTCCACATACCTATCTGCCTGCACCATAGAATCCCACCATCACTTTCTATAATCCTCGAGCCTGAATGCTGAACACTTTACTATGATATTCTCATGTGTTTCTAGAAATTTTAAGATCTGATTGATCCTTTCTAGATAGTCCTCCAACTCTTGAGGCTTAGTCGTTCCTTTAAAGGATGGTGGATTCTCACACAAACTTATGTGATCTCTCTCTCTCTCCTCCAGATCCTGGTTGTATCTCAACAACATCGTTTTGAACTCTTGGTACATATTTTTCAATATAATGAACTACCAATAGAGTAGTATCAATGATATTATGATCTATAGGTGGGTTACCTTGAGTAGCATTAGCTACAATCTCTTGAGGAACTTGTGGAAGATGTCTCAAAGGCATACTACTACACACTGAAACATGAGAACGATCAGACAATAGAAAAAAATATTAATTCAAACTAGAAAACCCATAAGAATAAACTAATATTTAAAACTAAACCCAACACTAGAGATATACATTCCAACATCCCATGCAAACTTGAGTCTCATTATAAAAAAATCTGGCCATGAACTTATCTCAACATACC
Source organism: Viscum album (assembly GCA_963277665.1). NCBI lineage: Eukaryota > Viridiplantae > Streptophyta > Magnoliopsida > Santalales > Viscaceae > Viscum > Viscum album. The sequence continues at coordinate 913,107,289 of OY728141.1, forward strand.
TCTCAAGTCCCGAAAATCCTATCCCAATATAACAAACATCCCAATATAAGGACTCTTGATGAATAAACTTCTTTGATACCAAATTTTGAAAAACCAACCTAGGTTACCATCAAAACTGGAACCTGGCCCATTCCGTTACATACCTGAGGGGTGTTCCCAATCCCCACAAGCTGGCAAAAGGCACCCAGGCATCGAGCAACACACCAGAGAGAATGATTTTTTCCATCCTGATCAAACACATGGTATTTATGTATACACAGAATTAAAAATATAGTGGAATACTTAAGGAATATATATTCCATAATAGTGAAAAGAGATATTATAAATGAACAAATAAAAAAGTAATAAAAGATCAAAAAAAACATCCAACTGCAAGGACCAAAACCAAAAAACAACTCTGAGTGATGGCACGGATGAACTCCCACCATCTCACCACTAGCTACCCAAAACCAATGGACATGAACCTCACCGACTCACTATGATGCCTTGCCTTTCCCTACACTGGAATACATAAAAAGGTCTACGCACCACTAAAAAGGTGTGTAGGGTGTAATATAACAAGCTCAGTAGGATTCCACCCAGGTGTTCCATATCATATATCTATATAACCATTCTTGTATGCTTATTTTAAATAAAAAATGGCATGATAAGAAGTAATTTTTTTATAGAAAACATGGTAAACATTTACCTTTTTCACAGTTTGAAACAAAAGAAGGTACAATATGCATATCAAGGCTAACTTAGAAATCCAATAAGTACAAAATAGAAGCATAATCACATGCATCAATACCAAGGAACACTATAGATCAAACTAAAATAGAACTCGTACCATAATAAATCAAGTTCACAATCTAATTGCTAGAACAAAGTCCTAGGAAGCAGAGGAATACCCCATAAGTAAACCCCTCACAATGTCAATATCTATCCCCTAGAACAACAGACCTAGAAAATAGAGGAAATTCCCATGATAAAACCTCTTGATAATGAAAAAACATGGATGATGGCCTCATGCTAAACCTTCCACCTAAGCACCCAAGGTAACCCATGTGCTCATTTTCAAAAATAAATTTCAATGTTTCAAAAGTACCCATTTCCTTTTCATTTATAAAAAACCAAGGAAAACCATTTCTCTTTAAAAAACCTTTTTCAACACACACAAAAATCATCATAATTTTATAAATAAATTTATAAAGTAAGAGAAATCATGATAATTATCATATACTAGAGAAGGAACCACCTACCTCAAAACTTGGGTTTCACATGCCCGCAATAGGATTCACAATCAACTAAAGCCAAAAACACCAACATAGACCCTATAATCCAATCCATACACCTTATGATTGATTTAATTGGAAAAAAGGGTCGGTAGAGTAGAGGAAACCACATAACTTAAGAACAAAATCCCTCCACAACACGACCAATAAGGAACGACCTCCAGAACAAGATCACACAATGGATCTTATAAGAAGACAAGAGGAAACACAAAATTAGATCAAAGGATCTGATAACTTATCCTAAGGGTGTTACCATGATCAATAACATTGAAGAAGAAAAATTGTTACTTACCCAGAGAGATTAAATGCAATCGAAATGAATATTCAATGTCGAACGGATCGATATAAATTTAGTAATGTCTCTCAAAAATACCTGGGGAGAGATACAGGTCAAGGGTGAAGAAGTCTAGAGAAAATAAATAAGACAAAAATATTGTGCATGTGTTTTAAAACTAGATGCAGGTCATTTTATGAAGTGTAATATAGTTACACATCATGAAATCCATAGTGTACAAGTATGTAAAAAAATCCATCACCTTGGATTAAAAATACATTATTTAAATGATTAATTACATTAAACAACTCTTCATGATGTGTAAAATTTCATAGTGTGAATTCCCTTTCACAACTTGTACCCAACAACAATTACATGATATGTAACCCAATTACATGGCATGAAATCATTATTCATCAAAAGTTAGTTAAAGTTGTAAGTCCAATAAATATATGAATTCACCATTATAGGTATCCTCCCAATCTCAAAACAGGGGAAACACCACAACTTGGTTAAGAAAATACCTGATAGATCGATAATGGGATGTTACATGTGATATGTGATAAATATTCTAATGTATGAGGAAGAGAGGACCTAAATCCTAACCAGGATTCATTATACTTTGACATGATTAAAACCATTCTGGAGAGTTAGTTCCACCAAAATATGATAATATATTGACATGAAATATGGGATTCCCTGATTTTTATATTTAGGGAGGTGCTATTTCTTGGTTTCACCGGTTTTTAATTCATGTTTTGTGGAGGTTGAGATGGTTGTATAGATGGCTATGTGGTATGTAGTGGATTGTGGCTAGTACTAGATGATGTGGTGTTGTTCCCAATGATAGGTGGTGATATGGATGTGTGGTGTGCTTGTGGGCATTTTAGTTTGGTGTGTTTATCTAGTAGTGGTGTTGAGGTGTAATGAGATCCTTGATAGTTATCTTATGTGATGGTTGTTCAAACCCATTTTCTATCTTTTGGGTTTGGTTTTGATTCTCTAGGGTTAAAATCATTTAATAGATATCTAATGTAATGGATCATGCCTTCCCAACAAGTTAATTTTCCAGTTTGGGTAGTCAGAGGTGTTTTGAGGAGGATCAAGGAGGTTCAATGGGGGTTGGAGCTTTAGTAAAACTTTAGTTGACTTTTTACACCATAAAATAGTGGTTGATAGCATAATTTTTTATTTTATGGCCTGTGTATCTTGTTTTTTACATATTGTGTGTGGTGATGGGATACTGCATGAAATGTGTTTATTCCATAAGAAATGGGTTTACACCATAAGTTAATTCCATCCTAAGGTTCCATGTTTTTCATTGGAAACTGGGTTTATTTTATTAATGTTAGTTTTATGGTATAATTTTTGTGGGCCTATGGAATTTAAAATTTTAAAGTGTGGTTTATGCCATAAATTGGGTAGGTTAAAGGTTGTTTATAAACCTTTTTTGGAATATTATCGTCTCATTCAGTAGATCATATCACTATTATTCTGGATGAACCCTAATAAATTTTGGGAGCTTTTCCATCCCATCTTCCCTTTCCTTGATCCTTGAGTTCCGATGGGTTATTATTAGAGACCAGTGGTGAGTTCCTTCCTCTTTTCTCCCATGTTTCTTTCCATTCTTCTTCCAAGAATCTGATGCAGTGGTGTTGTTTAATTTGGGGTGTGTTTAGGGTGATGTTTTTTATAACAATTTGATTCATTATAGGATGATCTGGGGTTTTATTGTGCGGTTATGGTTTGAGGGATTTTTCTTCTTTACCCTATGGTGTACAACGATATCAGAAAGCTTCTTCAAGGTATGAGATCCTCATTCTATCCCTATTTATATGCTATGTGTGGGATTTTCATGGTTTTGATTTTGATTGGGTGGATAATAAGTGTTGGTGTAATGAGATAACACATTAGAATAATTAAAATTAATGGGTATGGAGAGATATCACATACTTTACTTCTTTGAGATATATTGTTGATGTTAATATGAATGATTTTTTCCAATACTGAAAATAACAGTTTTTGGGAGCCTTGTTTTCATTGTGGATAATATGACTTGAGACCCTTTCTATGTTGTTGTGTGATCACACTCTAAATAAAAGGTTAATGATTTTATATTTGGATAATAAATTGGTTTCCCATAGAATCTGGCTTGTGTGATAATATCCATGCTAAATAAATAAGTAATGTAATGATGGACCTTAAATAAATTGTGGAAGCCAAGATGTATTGTTATTATGTGTGTTTGTGCCTTTTGTGTTTCCCGATGTTGTTTGGGATGTTGTTCAGTAATTGAGGGGACTGACTAGGCTGTGTGATGCATGGGGCTGTGATATAGTGGTTGGTTGGCATGGATGTGATGCGGGAAGTTGTGTGATGTTGGGTGTGATGGTTATGATTTGAGGTTGTGGTGTACAGTGGTTGAGGTGCGTAGTGGAGATGATTTTTGGTGGTGATGTGTGGTTTTTGTGTGAAAAAGTTATTTTGTGAGATGTGGTTGTGATGTGGATGTGTGGTTATAGTTGTGATATGGTTTGGATGGTGTGGCACGATGATAATGGTTGCTATGAGATGGGTGAGTTGTTGTGTGGCATGTTTATGATAGTTGTCTGATTAGCCATGGAATAATTTGTGATGTGGTAAATGAATATGAATGGGGTGGAAATTGATATTTGGTAAATGGATTAAGTGAATTTAATAATTGAATGGGTTGTGTAGTGTGAAATGAAATGACTAAATGAATAAAAGTGATGGAACCTGTAATTGAAAGTGGAATCGTATGAATTGTGCGGTAGTTGTGTGGTGCGTTTCATAGAGTGGTGGAAACAACTATGATGAATAATATGTGGTAAAGTGGTGGTTATTTTCTATATGCTAGTGTGGTTGATGTGAATCCATAAGTTGGGAATTGTGTGCTACCTATATATCATGTACATTTATGCTATTTCTTTACATACCCCACTCGATTTGGATAACCTTACAAACGCTCTAAGGTTCTGGGCGTTTTACAAACCTCTTGGATGGTGGTGATATAGTTATATGTATGCCCCCTCTTCTACACTCTCCCTTTAATAGTGATGACCTAAGTGTCTTCAGGTGAGATGCATAGTGATGGATAATGTGTTTTCATGTGATATGTGATGTGATGAGGTTGTGATGAGATGTGATATGTAGTGGGGGACATGTGTGGTAAGAGGTGGGAATGAGGTTGAATTATTTCACATTCATGATGCTCTAATTATATGGTTATGTGTTTGAGATGTTATGTATTGGACCAAGTGTCTTCGGGTGAGGTGTGATGTGATGAACCAGGTGTCTTCGGGTGAGATATGGTGTGATGATACTTGATGCAAGAACCAAATGATAGACCTTGCGAGGGTGGGGTAGGTAGGAAAGAATCCTGACCCACATCAGAGATGGATAGTATGTGATGTGATATGTATATAGGTATAGGAGCACATGAAGTTTAACATTGGGGCATGAGAGCAGAGAATCAGTGGGGAAGTGGAAACAAGGAACCTTGATTTGTAATGATCTCAATGCTATATTATTATATTGGATGTATGATTTGGTGAGTGATCCATGGTGAGGTTGGGATCAGTTAGTTGACCTGTATAGGTGCATGTTGGTTTTTCTGTTTATTCATTGGTGCATTAGCATGATTCTCTTTTCACATGTTCACTTGAGACTTTTCTTATGTCCCTATTGAGTAAACCTATTATGATCACCATATATATAAAAACTATTTTTAAGTTTATAGGAATTTGGGGACTAAGATGGGCATTATAAGATTGGGTTTGATATTTTGTTGAGTCACTACTGTAGGAATTGTCTTCTAGTATATGTTGGATACTTTTATTGTGTTGGTTTATTTTTGTTCATGAAATGTAGGATGCGTTTTGGTTCACTTTTATGTATATGTGATGGAGTTGTTCAGTGGTTGTTTATCCTATCTCCCAATCCCGTTTTTATTATAGAGGGGGAAATGCCTCCCATTTGTGATATTTTTATCCCTCAGTTCTTTTCACCAACCTAGGTCCTATTGGTGGTGAGACTCAAGGGTCATTATCTATCTTCCTTAATTTTAGTATATTTGGAGGGAGGGGATCATGACATAACCCTTGACTTTATTAATCAAATGATGAAACCCATGTACTACTCTTAGTGGAAGGATCTCACCACCACACCACAAGATTAGTCAATTTTTTTTTTGAGAAATATCCATTCCTTAGTGTGTGAACAGTTATATAGATCATAAAAGCTCAATTTACATTATATCATAGATTTTGATAAATTATTAGATCTTCTTTTGTTCATGTCTATCTAATGCTTTTGTTGATCCTCAATCTCATGGACTTTATTAATCCATTCACTTCATGATTATACATATGTATTATTTTTCTTATTCCTCCATTATAAGTTAGGATATTTATAGAATATTGAAAAAAGTACAACATGGAATTCACAGGGACTTCATTTTCTTAAATATTTTCACAAATTATGGACCATATATAATCAAATGTTATTATGTCAGTTTTTTCATCTTACCCATTTGGGGGAATATTATCAAATAATTTATCATTTTTTTACTATAACTCATATATATCTTATATTTGATAAATTTTATAAATATATTGAAGAATGAAACCATTAATAAACATGTATTTATAGAGTTATTCAATTTATAATTTATAAATATACTATTTATTTATTAAATCACCACTGTATCAAACACTCAAATATGGTTTTTATAGGGAATATTGTAAAAATAAATTTTATAGTGATATTTCAAAATTATGAATTTTAAACATCCATATTTTATCAAAAAAAATCTAAAAACATCAATTTAAATCAAATTATGTTAATTGTATCTGTAGATAAGAATTTAAAAGACTTGAATACATTTTAAAAGATTGTTCTTTTACCTAGACTATATCCAAAAAAAATTAAAGAAATTACCATCTATAATGTAATGGAGGTTCTCAATTATCTTTATTATTCATGATATGAATAAAAACAATTAATGGATATATAAAATAATCAAAAGGACATCCATGGGTGGAATTATTGAAGCCAAGTTGATACGTTGAAAAGTGATAAGGTATGAAAGTGATACTTTACAAGAAGTTAGTATAGTTTTATCAAAAGAAAGGAATATTATACCATGGTGTTGGGATAAAATATTTATCATGGGAAAACATTATTACATCAATATAGAGAAAAATTCAACTCAATGGAATCATGGGTTGTCACCTACATGAAGATAAGGATAATAAAGCCACTATTTTGAAACATACTTATTCAAAAATCAATATTCACAGAGCATGACAACTTTTTTAAAAGTAGATATTCATAAAAAAATTTATACATTACTCAATATGAGTCCTATATTAATATAGAAGAATAAATAGATTGTAGGACATAGATACAATATCTTATTCAAGTGTACACTTATATGAAAAAGAGACTATAGAGGATGTGTGGTAAAAACTAAGAGTGTTACCTTTCTATAAAAAATATTTAAAACATCTATGTTATAAGCCTCCATTTTTTTAAATAAATACATATTGTTTAAGATTTTTTGTTCTAGTTCAAGACATTGTTTATTATTATTTATTATTCATGATTTTTTATAAATAATATTTTCTCAAGTAATTAAAATGTTTTAATGTTTTCCTCAAACCATTTAATTTATATAATCATTTATTTCTCATCAAACCTCCTCCACTCCTAGAAAAACATTCCTAATTTCATGGTGCATCCTGATTGATATCAAAGACACGCTTTTAATTTTTTTTTGTAAAAGAAGAAGTTAATTGTATTAAAAACATCATTATCAATAAATGTTGTTTGGTGGTAGACATTGTTCAACCTTATCAGTTCAATGATTAGCCTAATAGAGGTTCTACAAGTGGAGGTCTTGACCATGTTAAACCATTTATTGAAATTTACTATCTTAGGTATTTTAATTAATTATTTTAAGGGAAGAGTTTTTAAGACCCTGTTCAAGAAAGGTAAATTCATAGAATCTAAATCTATAAGTTTAAGAACAAAATAGTTTTATATATCAATAAATTACATATAATAAAGATTAAGAAAATGTAAATAAAAATATTTAAAAATAAAAATTCTATTAAAATATGATAAATGTAAAAATCCAATTATAGGATTATTAAAAAAGAATGATCAATAGAAATTTAAGGTGTTGATGGAAACATTTGTAAAAATTTTCAAACACATTTTGTAAAATAAAAAACATGAATGACTCAAATAAAATTTTGACTATTTAAACATTCATGCAAGAAAAATTACTTTAAGTATTTTTAAAAAAGTAATTAAAAAATATAAATTAAAAGGTGTTAATTTTGAAAGTGAAATTCCTTAAGGTTATTATAAAGAAAAATAAAAATATTAATTTCCTCCAAAAACTTATCAAATTTTAGATGATAATAAAATAAATAATAATAAATATTTAATAATTAATAAAGAATTTGAGATTGATATGAAGATTTTGAAAACATAACAAAAGAAATATGAACAAAAAAAATAGATAATTATATTATGAAAATTATTATATCAAAGAGCATAATGAAATTGAATCAAAATAGGATGGACAAATAAATAAAATAATAAAAAAATTATTTTATTATTATTATTATAAATATATAAAGAAAAAATTCTATAAATATTTTTCTAATGAAATAAAATCAATACTTGAAATTTTAGAGAATGTAAATAATATTTCATAAAGAAAGCAATTTATTTATTCTACCCATTTACCCATAATTTCATCACATTTATCCCTATTATTATTTTTTAAAAAAATTATTTATCTTTTTATGCTTATTTTTTGGTATTACATTCTTAAAATTTTAATATATACTTTATATATTATTATTAATAGTTAAAATTTTATTATTAGTTATTTGATTATCATATAGACTTTGAGAAGTGGTTGGAAAAAATGAATCATTTTATTGCTCTTTATAACAACCTTAAAGAATTTGACTTTAAAAATTAAATCCTCTTAATTTTTAATTTTTACTTAAATTTATTAAAACACTTGAAACAATTTTTTAATATAAGGAATTTTTAAATATTCTGAATTTTTATTCGAATCATTAATATCTTTTAGATTTTGTAAAAGGTGTTTGAAAATATATAAATTATTTCCATCAATATATTGACTTTATAGAAGTAGTTTTTTTATTACAATAGTTTGAATTGTTCAAACATATCTTAAAATTTTAATTCTCCTTAAGTTAAATTCTTATTCCATTCATTTTTTTAGTTCAGAAAGTAATATTGATCTATCATCATTAGTTTAACAAAATATTATTTTTATTTTAGCACTTTTTTGTTATAACCTGAGAAAATTATCAAAGTTTTAACTTTATAAAAAACTTTTCAAATGATTTATAGTTTTTTTAAACCTTTAAACATATTATAATTATTCTATTTAATATATAAATTTAAATTTTTAATAAATATTAATCATTAATATTAGTTTTTAAATTTTACAGGAATTCAAAATAAATATGGAATTCACCTATATCCTCTTATAGAATTTTTATTAAAGAATCACTGAATTCTTGATGTTTTGAATCTCCAAGGACTAAAAGAAAAAAATTATTTAGTAATTCTCTTGTTAGAGGAAATATTTCTACTTAAACTAAACCAATATGAAGTTTTTCATATTTTGAATAATATGTTTAAAAATTATTGAGCAAATAGTCTTATTCTTTGTCTAGAATTATTTGAAAGAAGAGTATTTTATTTATTTATTATTTTAATATAATATTCTTGACTATTTTCTTGAAAAAATATTTAAATATTTATCATTTTAATTTGAATAATTCACCCCTTTATATTTAATAAAAGTTTTTTTGAAAATATATTTAAGCATTTCCATCAACATCTTGGATGTAAATTATTGAATTAGTTTTTTAGATTCTAATAGTTTTATCTTGTTTGCACATTTATTAAAAATTATATTCTTCTCTAGTTAAAATCTAATTCAATTCAATATTTCTTGATTGAGAAATTAATATTAATCTATTTTCATTAGTTTGAAGAAATATTATTTCTCCTATAGGAATTTCTTTTTAGCATTAGGAAAATTTGTTAACATTATAACTTCAAAATAAACTTTATATATTATTTATAATTTTTTTTAAACCTTTAAAAATATTATAATTCTTTGTTTGAACATATAAGGTTAAAATTTTGAATAACGAATCATCAATATTATCTGTTTTTAAATTTGGATAACATTCAAAATAAATAATTATTAAACTATATTCCATTCTATTATTCCTAGTAAGGAATAAATAAATTATTATTATATTGAATTTATAAGGACTAATTTTTTTATTTAATCCTTCTTTTATTAAAATAAATAATCCCACATGAATTAAACCAATATGAATTATGTCATATTTTTACACATAAGTTTTAACATTATTTTGAGTTAGAAATATTATTTTATTCCTAGAATTATCTAAATGAGGAGTTGTTAATTTATTTACAATATTGATAATATATTATTACATATTTTTTATCAATACTACTTATTTAATAATTATAGCTTCATATTTTGAAATTTTTAATATTTATCTTACATTATGATATAAAAAATAACTATCTAGATGGTTTCTTATGCTTTGTTCTATGTGACCTATTGACACATGAAACTCTCTTGTAACTAAACTTAAAAATTTATATTAGATAAACTTCCATTTCTTGAAAAATTCATTACAATATTTTCCATTTAAATAAGAAATTAAAATTCCAAAGATATTTGATTTCAATCAATCATTCAACAAAGATGAGGCCACCACTAAGACTACCACTATTGAGGTTACCATTGGACTTGTTATCTCACCAATTCCCACCATTGAAATTTTTTTATCGATCAATGTTTCTTTGATATTGTTAACTTCTTCCTTCACTATTTTTTTTTGAAAAAATGGATTTGATACCAATTTGGATTAACCCAACATTTGAGAAAGTTATTTTAGGAGTGAAGGAGGGTGGATACAGTATAAAAAATTGAAATAATGAAAAGGTTTTAGTAAAACCAAATTTATTTCAAAAAACAATACTTAAAAATAAAGAATCAAACTACAGAAAACAATATTGAAAACTATAATAAATTTTTAAGGAGGCCCAGAGAATTAGAACATAGGAGTTTTAAATAAATTTTATAAAAATAAAACACCCTTGGTTTTATCACGTAACCTCTAAAACTTCTTTCTATGATAAATTCTATTGTAATTAGCTATATCTTTAGTATTTTATGTTATACTTAATTTCTAGGGAAACCATATTGAAAAATCTTTAAAAAAAATTCTATGATTTTTTTTGATAATTATATCATACTCAAAAATATTGGCTCTTGAAAAAGAATCTTTTGTTAAAGTAATATTTTTATCATTATCTTGATGTGGTTCATGACCTGTAATGATATTGGGGTTTGTTTTATCTTTTCTTGAAATAATAATGGAATTTTATATGATAAATATTGATCTCAACACTATGTGATAAGAGTAATCTCTTTTGATAAAGTCATTTATTCTTCTTGACAAGTGTCACTTTCAAACCCTATCCCTTTCCATTATATCATCCACTTGACTTCAATATTGGTTGCTCAAATATAATTTTTATGTTTTTATATCTTTTAATAATTTTTATTGATAAATTATAAATTTAGTCATTAATGATGAATATATTCGTCAATTTATTTATCCCTCACATTTATTTCTCTCTTATCATACTTTATAATTTTTCTTTTTTTATTATATTTTTTCAAAATTTTACCAATAATTTAAAATATTAGATAGGTAAGGATTTTGAAATGATTATTTTTGAGAAAAATACTTACTGATTCATTAATTTATTCATTATCCACCTTTGTTGAGAAGGATTATAGTCTTGATAATAAATATTACAACCATGTTTAGTGATTATTTTTATATTTTTATTTAGTACAAACTAATAATATTTTATTATCATTATTATTAAATAATGTATTTATTTATGGAATAATATAAATTTTGATCTATTTTTTGAACTTTTCCCATGGGTAATTCAAACCTATCCCACAATTTGGTCTTGAAAATTCATTAAATTGCAGATAAATATCCCAATGTACAACATTCAACATTTGAAAATGTATTATTCCAATAAAAACTATATGGTATCATAAATTAAGTACAAAAAATTATTTTGATGATTGGGATTGTATAAAAGATTTCATAGCAGGGGAGGGGGGTTATTTGTAACCTTTATAAGACTTTCATCCTTAGATTCATAGATCCCCTTGGTGTATGATCCTTACTTATCATAAAAAAAGATAGGATATCTCAACATATTATTATTTTTTTCTCTAGAAGGTTTAAAGATATTTTTTGTTGAACTTGAATCTGTGATAGTGATTAGAAGTATTAGATTTTAAATATCCTTTACATGGTTGATTAATTACATCATTAATATTAATCAAAGTCTTTGTCACCATGACATAACATTCATACACTCCTTTAGTATCTCTCTAGAGGAGGTTTCAAACTTTAAGGAAGTTGGTTCACTCTTGTTGTTTTGTAAATAGTTCGCATGTGTAGACACCTTTGGTCTTCATTTTTTCAATCCCATTTTTTCCTTTGTTATTTTATTTTCAATAAAAATAGAATGATGATGATGATGGTGTGAATCCTTTATTCTGGTTTAAAACTCAAAATCACCATAAAATTTCCTTAAAATAATATTATTTAAAATTCAAAAAATTTAAAACCATGAATGAAAAAAGTAAATAATGTATATTGAGTTTCAACTAAAATGAGTTCATAAAAAATTGATTTATTTTTATATAAAATAGATTAAAAATAAATTCAAGTGGGGTTTTTTTATACACTCTAATAGAGTGGGTGATATCAATTTTGTTTTATTATATATTTTTTTGATAAAATAATCTTCTTTGGGACAAAATGAATTACCTTGAACTATTATTTCAAATTATGAGGTAAAAAAATATTTGGGTAAAAAACATGGTATATTTGAGCATTATTCACTATCTTCCTAGAATATTTCTATATTTAATAAAAATAAATAAATCTAGAAAATATTAAATAAATAAATTATTTTTAGAAATATGAAATTTTTTGAACAAGTGAAACAATCCATTCCCTCTTCAACAGATGTTTCATTTGAACTTTTAGATTAATAACTAGAATTTTGATCATCTAATTCATTAATTTTATCATCCAATAATAACTAAAATTAAATACCTATAAATAATGAAAGATTTTTTTGAAGGCTTTAATATAATCTAAATATTGATTTTTTCTTGTTTTTTTTCAATGGAAAATATAAAGTATAGGCTTTCCACACTAGAAAAAAACAATTTATTTTTTTTTCTTTTGAATTATCATTTTCAAATTTTTCTAATTATTTTTACTTTAATTTTATATTTTTTTTAAATATTTAACTTTTGAATATTTATTTCTTATTTTTATTATTTTTATTATTTTTTTAAAAGGTTTATTTTTTGAAGAAGTATTTAAGGATTAAAATATACAAGTTCTTAAATCATTTTTATAGAAATTAAATACTCTTGGTTTTACCACATTACCTATCCTATTTATTTATTTGTTAAATTATATTTTAAATAGTCATATATTAAATATTTTGTGTATTTAACCATTTATAGATTAATTATATTAAGAAATTTTAAAAAATATTCCAGAATTATATGCTTTTGAGAAATATTTTATACTCCATGAGTGTTGTATTTTAAAAAAAATTATTTAAAAAAGATAACTCACTTATACTCATATTGATGTGATGAATGACCTATGATTCACTATACATGTATTTTAATTTTTCTTGATATAATAATTTCATTTTTCAAGATGAATATCTAGCCCAACCACCGTGGGATAAGATTTTTCTCTTTTGATAAAGTCTTTCTAGATTCATGGAAAATGTTGGTTTCACAACTCCTCACTTGACTTCATATTATCCACTTAGATTTAATAATTCCCTCTAAAAACTTATTTTTATTAAATTTATTATATTATGAATATTTTTATTCATTAATTATAAATATATTCATGATTTATTATTATCTTCATACTTGTTTATTTCCCATGTTATTTTTTCTTATATCTTTCTCATTTCTTGATTTCTCTTTTTTTCTTTTCATTTTTGATAATTTTTTTAAAAAATTTCCCCACTAATTTTAAATTATATATAACCAAATATCTTTATATCATTCTTTTAAGGAAATTAATTGTTGATTTTATCTTTTTAATTATCCCATTTTGTTAAGTTAGATTCTTATTTTGATATCAAATCTTGCAACTATTTTTTCAAAAAAAATTTATCATTTGATTTTCCTAAAAAAATGGTAGTTGATCATCATGATTGAACTTGGAATATTATTATGGAATAATTATATTTTGATTAATTTTTCAACTTTAATTTTAGGAAATTTAAAAAATTTATACCATTTTATCATGAAAATTCATCGCACTACTAAGATATATACCAGTGTAGAACCATAACAACTTGTACTTATATAATCCAAATTTAAAATAAATGTGATTATAAAATTAGAGTAAAAAAATATTAATTGTGATTATTTATGTGAAAATGTAGGGTTAAAATCTCTTTTTTGGTAAAAACTCAAAATCTTTATATATTTTTTGAAATAATAGAAGTTAAAATTTTAAATTTTTGAAACCATGAATAAAACCATGAATGAATCCATTATGAAAATGTTTTAAAAATATTTTTATCAAAATGAAAAACCCTAAATGATCAAAATTTATAAAAAATGAACATTTTAAAAATATTAAATATAATATTCATGATAATAAAATTATGGTTAAAATATTTATTATTTTTTCTATATTATGGATTTAAAAACCAATATTTATGAGGGAGAACTTTAAATAAACACATTTTTATTAATTTAATAGATATGGAAAATGAGTAATTAATGTAGATTGAGTTTTAACCAAAACATGTTCATAAAATATTTTTTTTTATTTTTTTATCATATGGATTAATGGCACACCAAAAATCCAATTTTATGTGTATAAACTTATTCTATAATATGTTCCCTTGATTTTGAGGTGTTTGAGACAATTTGTTTTTTGAATTTTGGCATTTTTTCAAGGCCATACCACTTCCACATGATTTTTTAAACCATGTAGATAAAGTGTTTTGGTTTATAGTGGTTCAAATCCAATGAAAGACACACAGTTTCGACATGGTTTAGTAAACCACGTGATTAAACTATGAAACATGATAAAAATAGGGTATTTTGGTTTTTTAGTTAATTTTTATAAGGGCTTTGCATCTTTCTCTTACCCTTTCAAATGGGATGCTTTGAGAGTCTTCCAAGATGATTCCTAATCCTTCCTCTTTTTTATTGGGGATATTTATTCATGATTATTCAAATAAAATCTCCCACTTTCTATTATTATTTATTCTCTCTTCTTTCTCCATCCCTTTCTTCCTCCTTTTATTCTTCATATTTTCCCTAATGGAAAAGCTTGATGAACCTCATGTATATAGTTGTTCTAAACATGTGGATTTTGGTGTTTATATAATGTGAAGCTTCCATTAATACCTAATAAATCATTGTTCATAAAAGTTGACATGATATTTTCTTAATTAAGGTAGGTTTTTATGCAATTCATCTCATTAGGCATTACATGGGTGCTTGAATTTTCTAAACTCATCTTTCAATTAAAATACACTTATAAATTCTAGTGATAATGAAATTATATTAGTTTTATTGCAATAATTTTTTTCAAGACTAATATAAAATGAATTTTTAATGGTTCCATTGTTATATATGCCTAGAATGAACTTGAATACACTCTACATGTTTGAAATAAAGTCCTATAAGGATCTTTCTAAAATAGATGGTAATTAAAGTGAGGTTTTAAACATAACAATTAAATATAAATTATTCTTTATGTGATATTTTATGTATTTAAGCAATATTTAAGATGGTTAATGGTTTTTTTGGATGGAAGTTTATTTTTTATTGATATTATTACATTTCTTCAAGATTTTCTTCTGATTACATGTGTATTGAATTATGTTCATGTTATTTTTATTAATTTTTATATATTTTTAATTTATACTAAGGAATTTTTGTCATTTTAATTCAATATTAATTCACATATTTGAGTAAACTATGATTTATAATAAAAACATGGTTTAAAAGTGATTTTAAAAGATGGTTTTTCCAAATTTTCCAAGGTTGGATTAAAACTTAAGGCCTATTTAGCACCTTGTATTAAAGGGTTTTCATAACACAGGCTAATACCTTAGTTTTATCCCCATTAAATTATTATTTATAAGAGTTTATATATATTTTTAGTTGAAATTGTATATGGTTTAATTCTTATATGAATAAAAATGGGTTTTTAGTGGGGGTAGTTGAAGATGATATGAGAGGTATTTTTATATGTCAATGAGATTTTATATGATTGACTTAATGATTATATTTCTCATCCAAATCAGTTAATCCTCATAACCATAGGTTCTTAGGTAGGGACCTAGGACAAGTATTACTATACATTGATTATGCTCTCCCTATATTTGGATTACATTACTAATTAACAAAAACACAACTACGAAATGGATGATATAATTATGGTGCCACTAGTTGGGGTTTCACCATGACACTAGGAATTGATGTAGCTGTCCATAGTGGCCTATGCATAGTTGGATTTGATAGGGATATCAATTTATCTTCTAGGAATTTATGTGGATATCCTCATTGATCCTACATGAAATCAGTTATGATTAGTTATGTACATAAGAAACTACAAGGATCTTAGTGTGCCTTGACCTTAGCAACCTTATGGAATATCCCATGATGCTTGGTTGTGATGGTTATTTTTGTGGATTTTATTTCATGATTAAATTTTTATAAAGTGTGTTATTCACTACTTGAATTTTATTTCCATATTAATAAACCAGTATTGTATTTTTAATTTTATATTTAATTTTATTTAATTATTATTATATGATCACTTTATGCTATTGTAATAGCCCGGACCTCTCCAGCCCTTTACTTTGTCAAAAAGAAGGTCAAGAAGTGTTCTGGAGGGTAAAATGGACTTTTCCCATGCTTTCTAGAATTTTGAAACTACACGCCGTGTAGTTTGCATACACACTATGTACCCCCTTTCCGGGTATACCTCGTGTTGCAGGTCGTGTCCTTGCTCTGTGGAATAATGGGTGCACGTCGTGTGTCCGATACTACACGTCGTGTAGTCCTTCCCCGCGTACGCGTTAACAGTCAACGACCGTGTGTCGTGTTGGAGCCGTATCCTTTCCATGTGCAATAAATGGGTACATGCCATGTGTCCAAACTACACGCCATGTAGTCCCTCCCCGCGTATGCGTTACCCCCAAACCATGTGTTGACCAGTCAACAGCCACAGAGCCGTGTTGGAAGCCGCATGGAGACCGTGTGAAATAACTGAGTACACGCCATGTACCATAAAGTACACACCGTGTACTTTTTATTTTCTCACCTATAAAAGGAGGGGTCCCCTCCTTTCAACTCACCCCTCTCCTCCCCTTTCCTCTGAGCATAGTTCTCCAAAGAGACTCGAAGGCTCTTTCTTCCATAACTTCTTCGTCCGAGCTTCGATTTACGATCCGTT
This sequence comes from Viscum album, assembly GCA_963277665.1. Taxonomy (NCBI): domain Eukaryota; kingdom Viridiplantae; phylum Streptophyta; class Magnoliopsida; order Santalales; family Viscaceae; genus Viscum; species Viscum album. Next base: position 913,124,529 of record OY728141.1, read on the forward strand.
AGCGGCCACGAGATTGTAACGACGAGGCTGAAATTCCAATATTGGATCCGTTGTCTTTCCTTCGGACTTTCCTTTCTGAATTCCACCTGAGGAGGTTTTTCCGGGACTCGACGGAAGTGACGGATGCCGACAGACGTCTTCTAAAGTTGATCTGGGGGAGTGTTGCGATCAGAACCTATTGAGGTAGGGATCTTACCTTCGTCTATCTAGTTTTTGTATCATGCGGGGTGGGTATTCTCTTGTTTATGTGAAACACTTTTGAACCGGTTTAATAAAGATAATAATTGGCTTATATAACGGGGTTGGGAAGTTGTGATTGCTGTTACTTTATATCCTGTGATATTATGTTGTGAATTGACTGAGATTCTACCTACTAAAAATCACGGTCATTGGGGGCCTTTGCTTACGCAATTAAATATTGCCCTCTCCTTCTGGATTTTCATATGGATGGAAACTTTGTGGAATGTGGAAATTGGTTAATCACGTAAAGTTGGTTGTTTAAAATCTGGAACCCCTATGTGATCACCCCGGTTAAACAAAATGGAATAATGAACGTGGGGGTGTTTTGTGGGTTGTTGTGGATAGGGTGAGCAGCGGGGCTGTGGTTGACTTGGTTGTGGGTTAGTGTGAATGTTGTGTTGGTAACGGGCATCGAGGCTATGATAAATAGTATTAAAGGGATAATGATGTACGGTGCAGTTGTGGTTATGGAAGTTGGCAACGGGGCTGCAGGGTTGGGTTTAAATGTGAACGGACAGTGGGTTGTGAATAATAAATAAAAAGTGGAAGAGTTAATAAATGGTGGGCCAGGGTAATGGAACAAGATTAATAATAAATGGGTTGGATGGTTGATAAGAAGGACTTGGTTGTGTTTCTTGTGTTTTCCTAACTTCATTTGTGGATGACAGGGATATGTTTTATGAACGATTGATATGGTTGGTTGTGGATAGTTGCCCAGTAGTTAAGGAACTAAATAAACTAATTCTTCTAAAACGTGAAAACCTAAATGGGGTTGGGGTTGTTTGTTGTATGCATGCTTCGTAGTTGCGGTACCGAGGCACGTGCTCAGTTTCTCTGTTTAGAAGCCATAGGTTGGGCTGTGTGTTTGGTATACATATATATATCTGTATCTTTTGTGTTTTATTGCACCCCACCCATGTTGAGCACTTAGTGACGAACACTCCCATTTCATGGGAGAGGGTGTTTTTACTTTATCTCCTTCCTGATCCTTCTCCCATAGGTTGTGATGGCTTGAGGTGACCTTACACCTAAGGCTCTTCGGGTTGGTTTTGATTGGGGTGGATTTATCCCAAGACTCTTTGGGCAGGTTCTACTATTTCCCAAGAATCTTCGGGATGAGGCCCAGGTGTGTGCGGGCGGGATACATGGTTGTGAGGCACAAGTGTGTGCGGGCGAGATACGTGGTTGTGAGGCCCAGGTGTGTGCGGGCGGGGATACGTGATTGTGAGGCCCAGGTGTGTGCGGGCGGGATACGTGATGGTGAGGCCCAGGTGTGTGCGGGCGGGGAGATTGTGGCAACGTCAGGACGTTTGTTGTTAGGAAGAGCAGCTAACTAAAGGGAAATGGTGTGGGGTACCCAATACTCTTGTTCTTATATACTACTACCTGTTGTGATTGTTTTTTTGGTGAGTGTGGCTGGTGAGGTTGGGTGGATATAATTCCTTGCTAGGTTTCTTCTATTGTTCTCACAGGACATTAGGATGTCTCCCCAATTGTGCACAAGAGATTTAGGTTTCCCTACTTATTATACTTGTATGCTCACCCTACGTTTACTTTCAGGTTTCCAGGAGGACTACCAGGGCTGTGCGAGACCCTACTAGTCGGACAGTTGGAGTTGTTGCTGTTGTTGTACTCTTGTTTTCTTTCGGTATTGTACTTTGAGATTTCTTGTACTTGCACCTTGTTATAAAATTTTTTAAACATGCATGTGGGCTTGGTTTGGGTTTATTTCTATACACTTGTTCTTTTCCTTTTTGGTGGTTGACTTATCCTATTTCCCGATCCTAAATAATAAAAAGGGTAATGCCTCCCATATTTGTGAAAACTAATACCCTTGGTGCTAGTCGCCACCCCAGGGCCTACTAGAGGCGGGACTCGGGGGTCATTATCTCCCTTTCACCATTGCCAGTTCAGGAGGGGCATCTTTGGTGGGAGGGGGTCGTAAAAAAATGGTATCAGAGGTGATGGTTGAGAGATAGGATGGGGTCTGGAGTTAGGCACAGTGAGCATTGCATGGGATGGTAGGGCAACAATGTTAGTTAATATTGGTGCGTGACATAGGCCAGGGAAGACCGACTAGGACATGAGATTTTAGGGCCCCCCATGATCCGATGAAAGGACTCTGAGCCTACCGAACGACCAAGTGATACTACATTGATTGCAGGGTAGAGACCCTAGGGAAGGTACATGCATCATCATGATTGTGTTTTACTTGATTTGGGTCTTCTGGGAAAGAAATTTATTAAAATGATAAAATGAAACCTTGAGAAATTCCTTGCTACATGGGCTTAGGTGATCCTTGTTTACCGTACAGCTATGGCACCTGGACATTGTCCCCGGGTGGCTCAGATGGCCAAGGCCCAGCAGATTCAGGCGGTCGATCAGTTGAGGATTGAACGAGAGGAGGATGATAGCCAGTGGAAGAAGACTCTATGTTCTTTCCAGTGGCAGAACCTCAAGAAGTATGAGGGTATTAATTCAGATACGGAGACGGAGGGGTGGCTTGATGAGCTAGGGATTGCTTTTTTCCTTGATCCGTGCTTCGAGGGAGTACTGGGTTCCCCTAGCAGTCAGTCAGCTGAGAGGTGTGGCGCGATAGTGGTGGACACTCTACCTCGGAGAGAGGATAGAGGCAGAGGTTCCATGGGCTGACTTTGAGAAGGAATTCCGAGAGGAATTCCTTTCTTCCATGATCAAGGCGGAGAAGCAGCAGGAGTTACTCTCCCTTCAGCAGGGGAGTATGTTAGTATGAGAGTTGGGGATCAAGTTCAAGGATCCCCTGCTCTTTTCTATAGATCTCTTTCCGGATGAGGAGTCTCGGGCAAGACGTTTGGAGGAGGCGCTCCATCCTTCGCTCTAGTATGCTTTCACCCCCTTCACCCTTTCGATGTACTTGGTGGTATAGAAGAAGGCAGAGGTTGTAGAGAGGATGCACTCGCTGGGAGGTGCACCCCGAGAGGGGAACCAACCAGGATTGTCAAAGGGGAAGGCAATCAACGACAGGTCTCTTGCGACGGGACCTTCCAGGTTCAGGCCAGTGGGGAGCAGGCCCCAGCAGTTCCAGTTCAGATCTTCGGGTCCTCTTCCCTTTCTCACGATCCCAGGACTAAGGTGTTTTCCTTTTGGAGGTTTCGGGCATGTTCAGAGTCGATGCTCGACCTGAGCTTAGTACAGTGGAGGTGGGCAGGTTCAGCGCCCACCTCAGCAGCACCAATTGTCGGAGAGGCCCTTCCAGCATCAGCAAGACCATGCTCCTCCGAGGGCAGACTTTGTGGGAGGAGGCTTACCTCATGGTTCTCCTGAGGGACCTCAACCAGGGCGTGGTTGGGGAGGTGGACGACATCAGAGAGGCAGAGGAGCTGGGCATGGACAGATGCATGCAACAGATTTGACAGCTCCGGCAGGACCAGAGGTGGTGCGAGGTACAATTTGTTTATTCAACACTCTTGTTTATGATTTGTTCGATTCGGTATCTTCGTACTCCTTTTTTTCACCTGGTCTAGCCCATTCTTTGGGACTAGATGTAGAGAGACATTCTGTACCACTGGTACTGAGTACACCAGTTGGAGGCCAGACCAGCGTATCTTGTGTTTGCCGGGGATGTGGGCTGATGTTGGGACCACATCGATCTAGTACGAACCTTCTTCTATTACAGATGCATCCATATGATATCATCCTAGGCATCGAATGGTTGTTTTCTATTAGTTCCGTTATCAACTACTTTCGGAGAAGAGTCGTGTTCTCCGACGTGGATGGGAAGCGTGTAGCTTCTGTTGGCAAGAGGAGCTATCAGGTGGGAAGCCGACATGTGAAGCCTCTCCTTTCCTTGTTAGGCAGGTTATCAGTGGTTCCAGCTGATACAGAGATGATGGATGTCCAGGAAGTTGTTGGGGAGTTCCTCGATGTTTTTCCTGACGAGGTTGTGACTCTACCCCCCCCCCCCCCCCGACGTGACGTTGAGTTCGGGATAGAATTACATCTTGGTGCCCATCCGATTTCGATGGACCCTTATCGGATGGAACCTTCAGAGTTGCGGGAGTTGTGGATTCATATTGATGATCTGATGGAGAAAGGTTTTGTTCAACCTATCGTATCACCATGGGGTGCTCCGGTTTTGTTCGTGAAGAAGGCAGATGGTGGTCTCAGGCTATGCATAGACTACCGAAGGTTGAACTAGGTAACAGTCAAGAACTGTTACCCCCTTCTAAGGATAGATGATCTCTTCGACCAACTGAGGGGAGCAGGTTGGTTTTCCAAGATTGATCTACAATCTGGATATCATCAGCTGAGGGTAAAGGACAGTGACATCTTGAAGAAGACTTTTAGGTGCAGGTATGGGCACTTCGAGTTTGTAGTAATTCCGTTTGGAGTTACGAATGCACCAGTTGTGTTCATGGGACTTATGAACTTTGTCTTCCGAGAGTTTCTGGACCAGTTCGTCATTTTGTTTATCGATGACATTCTGATCTACTCAAGATCAGAGGAGGAGCACGTTGAGCATCTCAGGGTAGTCTTGGAAGTCCTTCGACACCACCAGCTTTACGGAAAATTGTCAAAGTGTAAGTTATTGACACAAGAAGTACACTTCCTTGGGCACGTGGTGTCTCAGCATGGAGTGTCGGTGGACCCATCAAAGGTGAAGGTAGTTGTTTCTTGGGAAGATCCCAAGAGCATGGAAGAAGTTTGTAGTTTCTTGGGGTTATAATGTTACTATCAGAGGTTCGTTTCAGACTTCTCTCGAGTTGCTACTCCATTGACAGCTTTGACTAGGATGAACCAGGTCTTCCTATGGAGCAAGCAGTGCCATAAAGCTTTCGACTACCTGAAGGAAAAGTTGGTCAGTGCTCCCGTACTCAGGTTGACAGAGGAAGGGTTTTTGTATTAGGTGTTTTGTGATGCTTCTGGACTTGGTCTAGGGTGCGTGCTGATGTAGAGGAAGGGAGTGATCTGTTATGGGTCTAGGCAGTTATGCCCTCACGAGCGTAACTATGCCACCCATGTCCTAGAGCTTGCAGCAGTAGTGTTCGCACTGAAGTTGTGGTGACATTAACTCTTTGGGGAGCGCTTTGTGGTCTTCTCAGATCACAAGAGCCTGCGTTATATCTTCTCCCAGTGTGACCTGAACTTACGGCAGTGGATATGGGCCGAGTTTCTCCAAGACTATGACTTTGAGATCTCTTACACTGAAGGTAAGGGCAACGTTGTGGCTGATGCCCTAAGCAGGAAGTCGCATCAGGAAGTAGTTCGGGAATCCACTGATGCTTGGAAGGCGATGGGAGAGTTGGATGCCTTACACTTGGATGCCAGGGTAGAAGGTGTTAAAGGCTGTTTGTTCTAGATGACGGTGCAGTCCTCCTTGTTGCAGCAGGTGGAAGAGTCTCAGTGGGGGGACTCCGAGACGGAAGTAATGCAGGATCGTGTCGATCAGGGGAATAATCCAGAAGGATGGTCAGAGGACAGCCAACATCAGATGCTTTTCCATGGAAGGTTGTTTGTCCCGAAGACAATGTGTGAGGGAGTTCTCTGTGAGTTTTATATCTCAGCCTTTGAGGTACATCCAGGAGTTTTAAAAATGTACCGAGGCCTGAGGTAATAGTTTTGGTGGTCTGGGGTGAAATGGGCAGTGGCTGAGTTTGTGGCTAAATGCCTAGTGTGTCAGCAAGTGAAGGTTGAACACCGTGTTCCCAGTTGTTTGTTTCTTCCTTTAGATATCCCCGAGTGGAAGTGGGATGACATCTCAATGGACTTCGTCACAGGACTACCCATATATCAAGTTGGTTATGATGCTATCTGGGTAGTGGTGGATCGACTGACGAAATCAACTCACTTCTTAGCAATTAAGGAGTCAGACCTGGTGAGTACCTTGGCATAGAAGTACGTAGAAGAGGTTGTGCGGTTGCATGGAGTCCCAAAGACTATCATCTCAGATCGGGATACATGGTTTACCTCACGATTCTGGAGGGGGTTACAACATGCTTTTGGCACCCAGCTACGCCTTAGCACTGCTTTCCACCCCCAGACTGATAGGCAGATAGAGCGGACTATCCAGACGTTGGAGAAAATGCTGCGATCATGCGTTCTGGATTTCAGAGGATCATGGGTACGACACTTGCCTTTAGTAGAGTTCGCCTACAACAACATCTTCCACTCTACTACTGGAATGACACCTTTTGAGGCCTTGTATGGGAGACCATGTTGTTCACCCATTTGCTGGGCAGAGGTTGGTGAGACAGGTGATCTTGGGCCAGAGGTAGTGCAGAGCACCACAGAGAAAGTCCAGCTTGTACGTGAGAGGATGAAAGTGGCTCAGGACCGACAGAAGTCTTATGCTGATCATCGGAGGAGGCCCTTGGAGTTAGAGGTGGGAGATCATGTGTTCTTAAAGGTTTCCCCTCGACGGGGGCAGCGGAGGTTTGGGAAGGGGAGCAAGATCTCACCTAGGTTCATCGGACCTTTTGAGGTGTTAAAGAGAGTTGGCTAGGTGGCATATCAGCTGGACCTGCCACCTCATTTGGAGAAGGTTCATGACATCTTCCACGTCTCCCAGCTTCGTTGGTACTTACACGACAACTCTCACATTATCTACTGGGGAGAGCTATATATCGGAGACGATGCGACCTTCGAGGAATGACCAGTAAGAATCGAGGATCTTAAAGAGAAGGCGCTCCATTGATGAACCATTCCCTTGGTTCGTGTGTTGTGGAAGCATGGCGGCCTCGAGGAGAGCACTTGGGAGTGGGAGACCCAGATGCATGCTCAGTACCTGGAGTTGTTTTGACTTGTGTTTTCGTTTGTTATTCTGAGCTTTGTGTTGATGTTGTACTCTGTACCTTTGATATTTATGGAATGCTTGGCTTGTCAGTTGTGAGGCCTTTTGTTTCCTTGTTCCCTGGTAATGTGTGACATGTCCGGATGTGTGGGGAAAGGAAAAAACCTGACCCTTAATCGAGACGCATTAATATGGATGCGATTGAACCCGTGCGGGCGAGTCAGTACCGCCTAAAGTGGATAATATATTGACATAGGAGAAGGAATTTCCCAAAACCACGTGTTCAGGAAATGTGTTGGTTGTGTGGTGTTGGTGTTAGTACGAGTGAAAAATCCTAATGTATGAAAGTGGGAAGACCCAATTCTTAATCGAGACGCATTAATGAGGATGCGATTGAACCCATGTAAGCAAGTCAGTGCCGCCTAAAGTGGATAATATCTCGACATAGGAGAATGAATTCCTAACACATATGATTAGGGTTGTTGGGTTGGGTTCCTATTATAACGAGAACCCTAAGAGGTATATTGTTGGGTTTCCTCTGGGTTGGTTTTTGAATTCTTGGGGATGATAATGTTTTAAGAGGTATATGATGTAATGTCTTGGACCTCTCCGACCCTTTCCTTTTTCAAAAAGAAGGTCAAGAAGTGTTCTGGAGGGTAAAATGGACTTTTCCCATGCTTTCTAGAATTTTGAAACTACACGCCGTGTAGTTTGAGTACACGTCGTGTACCCCCTTTCTGGGTATACCCCGTGTTGCAGGCCGTGTCCTTGCTGTGCGGAATAATGGGTGCACGCCGTGTGTCCGATACTACACGTCGTGTAGTCCTTACCCGCGTATGCGTTACCAGTCAACGACTGTGTGCCGTGTTGGAGCCGTATCCTTGCCATGTGCAATAAATGGGTACACACCGTGTGTCCAAACTACACTCTGTGTAGTCCCTCCCCGCGTATGCGTTACCCTCAAACCGTGTGTTGACCAGTCAATAGCCGCGAAGCCGTGTTGGAAGCTGCGTGGAGACCGTGTGAAATAACCGAGTACATGCTGTGTACCATAAAGTACACGCCATGTACTTTTTCTTTTCTCACCTATAAAAGGAGGGGTCCCCTCCTCCTTTCAACTCACCCCTCTCCTCCCCTTTCCTCTGAGCAGAGTTCTCCCAAGAGACTTGAAGGCTCTTTCTTCCATAACTTCTTCGTCCGAGCTCCGATTTACGATCCGTCAGCGTCCACGAGATCGTAACGACGAGGCGGAACTTCCAAGATTGGATTCGTTGTCTTTCCTTCGGCCTTTCCTTTCCGAATTCCACCCGAGGAGGTTTTTTCGGGACTCGACGGAAGTGACGGACGCCGACAGACGTCTTCTAAAGTTGATCCGGGGGAGCGTTGCGATCAGAACCTATTGAGGTATGGATCTTACCTTCGTCTCTCTAGTTTGTGTATCATGCGGGGTGGGTGTTCTCTTGTTTATGTGAAACACTTTTGAACCTGTTTAATAAAGATAATAATTGTCTTATATAATGGGGTTGGGAAGTTGTGATTGCTGTTACTTTATATCCTGTGATATTATGTTATGAATTGACTGAGCTTCTACCTACTGAAAATCACGGTCGTTGGGGGCCTTTGCTTACGCAATTAAATGTTGCGCTCTCCTTCTAGATTTTCTTATGGATGGAAACTTTGTGGAATGTGGAAATTGGTTAATCACGTAAAGTTGGCTGTTTAAAATCTAGAACCCTTGTGTGATCACCCCAGTTAAACAAAATGGAATAATGAACATGGGGGTGTTTTGTGGGTTTTTGTGGATAGGGTGAGCAGCGGGGCTGCGGTTGACTTGGTTGTGGGTTGGTGTGAATGTTGTGTTGGTAACAGGAAACGAGGCTGTGATAAATGGTATTAAAGGGATAATGATGTACGGTGCATTTGTGGTTATGGCAGTTGGCAGTGGGGATGCGGGGTTGGGTTTAAATGTGAACGGACAGTGGGTTGTGAATAATAAATAAAAAGTGGAAGAGTTAATAAATGGTGGGTCATGGTAATGGAACAGGATTAATAATCAAGGGGTTGGATGGTTGATAAGAAGGACTTGGTTTTGTTGCTTGTGTTTTCCTAACTTGATTTGTGGATGATAGGGATATGTTTTACAAACGATTGATGTGGTTGGTTGTGGATAGTTTCCCAGTAGTTAAGGAACTAAATAAACTAATTCTGCTGAAATGTGAAAAACTAAACGGGGTTGGGGTTGTTTGTTGTATGCATGCTTCGTAGTAGCAGTGCCGAGGCACATGCTCAGTTTCTCTGTTTAGAATCCATAGGTTGGGATGTGTGTTTGGTATACATATACATATATATCTGTATCTTTTGTGTTTTATCGCACCCCACCCATGTTGAGAACTTAGTTCTAAACACTCCCATTTCATGGGAGAGGGTTTTTTTTCCCTTAGCTCCTTACTGCTCCTTCTCTCCTAGGCTGTGGTGGCTTGAGGCGACCTTACACTTAAGACTCTTCGGGTAGGTTTTGATTGGGGTGGCTTTATCCCAAGACTCTTCGGGCATGTTCTACTGTTTCCCAAGAATCTTTGGGATGAGGCCCAGGTGTGTGTGGGCGGGATACGTGGTTGTGAGGCCCAGGTGTGTGTGGGCGGGATACGTGGTTGTGAGGCCCAGGTGTGTGCGGGCGGGGATACGTGGTTGTGAGGCCCAGGTGTGTGCGGGCGGGATACGTGGTTGTGAGGCCCAGGTGTGTGCGGGTGGGATACGTGATGGTGAGGCCCAGGTGTGTGCGGGCGGGGAGAGTATGGAAGCGTCAGGATGTTTGTTGTTAAGAAGAGCAGCTAACTAAAGGGAAATGGTGCGGGGTACCCAATACTCTTGTTCTTATATACTACTACCTGTTGTGATTGTGTTTTTGGTGAGTGTGGCTGGTGAGGTTGGGTGGATAGAATTCCTTGCTAGGTTTCTTCTGTTGTTCTCACGGGAAATTAGGATTTCTCCCCACTTGTGCACGAGATCTTTAGGTTTCTCTACTGAGTATACTTGTATGCTCACCCTACGTTTACTTTCAGGTTTCCAGGAGGACTACCAAGGCCGTGCGGGACCCTACTAGTCGGACAGTTGGAGTTTTTGTTGTTGTTGTACTCTTGTTTTCTTTAGGTATTGTACTTTGAGCTCTCTTTTACTTGCAGCTTGTTATAAAATTGTTTAAACATGTATGTGGGCTTGGTTTGAGTTTATTTCTATACACTTGTTCTTTTCCTTTTTGGTGGTTTACTTGTCCTATTTCCCGATCCTAAATAATAAAAAGGGTAATGCCTCCCATATTTGTGAAAACTCATACCCTTGGTGCTAGTCGCCACCCCGGGGCCTTTTGGAGGTGGGACTCGGGGGTCATTATCTCCCTTTCACCATTGCCAGCTCAGGAGGGGCATCTTTGGTGGGAGGGGGTCATGACAGCTATCCATTTATATTCCATTATTAAGTTTGTTTATTTTATTTAAATAAACTTATATATATATATATATGATGTTCATTTTTTATATTTATGTTCGTAAAATATTTTATCTCTAAGTTGTATAATTTTATATTTTTATCATTTATGTTACTCCATATACATACCTACTTCATGCATTTAGTTTATCTTTAATTTTTTCATTAGATTAAACTGAACTATAAAATAATTTTTTAAAATAATAGGATAAATATAGGGTTTTAAACACAATTATTATTCTCCTATGAAATTAATTAATTAATTAACTTTCATAGTAAAATTATTTCAAATTAATTTCCATGAACAAATATTCTTTCTTTTCAAGTGTGGTGCTAGTTTTATAATAGGGGTGATGAGATATGTAGATGTCGTTTGTATTTTATAAACATCAAAAATATTATTTTTATGAATTTTATTTCAAACTAGAAATTATGTAATTTCTTATAAAATGAATTGTATAAAATATTTGGGGAAATCCTACTGGTCCTGTTAGCTCACACTCTATATACACACTTGTGTGTGTATGTAGCTCTCATGTTTTTATACAGGTTCCTGAGTTGAAATCTCAAGTTGTATATTGTTATCTCTGGTCAGTTGATGGATATATTGGTATATGGTTATAATCGAGGATCACATGAAGGTGATTTTTTTAGTTGTGTATGTTTATGGTTTATTTTGGGATATTTATGTATTGTCCAATTCAGCTGTTCTATTTTATTTGTGTATTTATCACGTTCTTGTTTATATGATATATTATTGTGATGTTTTACATTTAAATATGAATCAAGATGTTTATATAGGTTATTACTCATTTGGTTTTCATCTTTGTTTAAAATTGCTTATTTGACATGCATGAAAGTCCAGTATATAGGCACACCATGCCAAATTTTTAGTAAGATTCCTTGATTTAGTAAATGATATTTATAGGGTGAAATCATTCCCACCTAGATATTTTTAATACCATAGGTTATTTTCACTAGCCTATAGTGATTGGGAATTCACCTAGAGCCTTGTGATGGGATGAACTAAGTGACGAGTCCGTTTGACCTGGGTTGGTTCATTAATAACTGGTATGAGATCCCTCTTGAGATGCGGGAAAATTGATTGACATGAGATAAGATTATTAGAACCGAAGGGGTAAGTCTCATATTGGTGAATGACCCCCACTTTTCATGAGGATACTTGAGTTACCATGGGTAGTTGGGATGTTAGTGTTGAAAATAGGTTTATTTTTTGATTTTTTATATATTTTAATTTTAATTAATGTTATTTCAATCTATACTGAAGTTATATAGTTTATTTTTAGTTTTTACTATTTTTTGGGTGGAAATGGAAGAACCAGATGCACATAGTTATCTTATACAGTTTGGAAAACTATCTAGAGACTATGCACATGGTTCTATAGAATTCCTAGAGACTATTACATGGTTAGTGCATGGTCTTCCAAAATATACATCCAAACCATGCATAATTATACAACCCTCATGAATTTATTTTTTCGATCTTATTTAATTCTTAAATTGATTCTCATTATGTTTACCATTTATTTTAAGTTAATTCAAGATATATTTTATGATGCACTGATATTATTTGGAACCATAGTATTCAATTTTACTCTATAAAAAGTAATCTTTACTTATAGAAAGGGTTTTATAAAATTTCCAATATTTTAAAGTGGAGTCTTGATCTATAATTTTCCTCAAAGGTACATTATCTTTGAAATTGATATAAGTATTTTTAATTTTAGTTTTTTTTGGATTTCATGACAATGAATGGGGGTAAAGAGGTTTATAATTATAACTAGATAATAAAAAAATTTATTTTCATATACTTTTAATTAATAGTATTCTCAAAGTATTTATGATTTTATAAAATTAACCTGGTGATTTTTTTAATTGTTTTTGGTGATAAAGGGATGTTTATTTTCATTATATTTATATATATGTTATGCCGGTGAGTTCCTTAATTTGATGATATTTTTTGGGTTTATATTTGATCTATGTTATATGAATATTAGAGTGTATCTTGATTAAGGTTTATATTATTTTTTATTTAATGTATACCTCTTGGAAAGGACTTGAATTAAATTCTTTTGTAGTCAGTTTTGTTCTTTATAATTAACGACTCTACCCAGACTCCAAAAAGAGTGATGGATCTAAATCTTTATTAGTTATTAAACCACACTTTATAATTTAGAATTGTATCATTTTTATCTTTAAATATTATATATAAGTATTAAATAAGGATATAGTGGAGAAATAATCACTAAAACAGAAGCCTGTGGTGGGTGATGCTTCTATTCCATCAATCATAATAATGGGTACTATATCTCTTGAATGACTTGAGAAATATGAGAAAAAAATATGGCAATAAGGTTGTGAAGAGTCGTTCTAAAATATATTACAACTATTCCTTTTAATCATCTCCCTTCCATGTTCTCTTATCATGGTTAACCTAGCCACTCCAGTCCCTTTTGTTTGAAGGTTCCAAATACCTATCTTTGATGAGTCCATTTGATTCATCATAAAAGGTTATACAAGTTAAATTATTATATTATGTGTCTAAAAATTGCTCATATATTTTATATAATTACCTATCAGGGTGTGTTTCATATTTCATGTCCTTTGAGGACCTTAAATCCCCCATTCAGTTGGATAGGAGTGTAATAATGGAAAAGGTTCTCTATTTATGAAGTATCTTACCCATGGTAGTGTAATTTAATCCGATTCACTATATTAAGGTTAAAAATTTAATAGTGGTGAGACCTATAATGGGTATTAGTATTTGTGGTATGTAACTACCATGAATAGTCACCATGTTTATGATATTGTTTGTTTCGATGCCTTTAGTACATTAAATGATAATAATAGTTACAATGAGTATCTTGGGATGAGTGTTATTCCTTTGATGGAAATTTTTTGATCCCTTATAAAATTATGAGTATCTTATGCTTGCATAGTTCGTTCAATCATTTTTTAGATCTCAATTATGAATTGGATGAATTTTTTTGATGTTGGAATCCTAAAAGAGTCTATCTTAGAGATATTATGATTTTTTGATCATAAACTATGTTATGGTTCATTTTTTATTAATTATTAATGTTATTATAGTTTTAAGAAATTGAATATATTTAGTTATTTATTTTCATTAGACCTACATGAGTCTTCCTTGTCCAATGTATAATCAAAGGATGATCTTATTACACCTTATTTACCTTCCTTCTAAATTTAGTGATGAATTTTTATGGGTATAAAGTTTCATGGTTGATAGAATAGTCACAAAATAAAGTCACTTTTATCTATATAGGATTATTATATAACATGTTACTTTGAGTTTGAGGTGTTTGGGAATAAATTTGTTTAATTTTTTGGAACTTTTCTAGGCCACACAATTTCTACATGGATTTGTAAACTATGAAAGTAAATTTTGTATGTTTGAAGTGATTCCAATCTAGTTCTAGATGCACAGTTTGGTTAACCATGCAGGTAAACCTTGAAAAATACTCTAAATAAGTATTTTTTATGTTATTTATTTATTTTTATTTGGGGTTTCCCCCTTTACCTTCCCCATTAAAAATAAAAACTTCAGTATTCTTCTAGGTCAAATCTTCCTCCTTCCTCTGTTATAGGGTGGATTTATTCATGGTTCTTCAAGGTAAATCTATCTCTTTATCTTATTCATCCTTATATCTTATTATTCCTACTATTTATTCATCCTTTTAATACTTCTTATTTTTCCTAATAGCCATGTTGGGTGAACCTAATGTCAAGGATTGGTCTAAATATAGGTATTTTACTATCCAGGTAATGTAGAGCTCCCCTTGAAACCTAATATAGAATTTTTCATCAAAGGCGACATGGTTTCCATTTGATTAAGTTTTGTGGTTTTATTAAATTACTTTTATTGGTTATTAAATGGATTCTTCATATTTTTAAACTCATATTTCAATTAAAATATACTTATAAATTATAGTGTTGATGAAGTTATATTGGTTTTCTTATATCATTGTTTTTGAAAATGGACATAAAAGTGATTTTTCAATGGATTTTAAGTTATATACACATAGAATGAATTTGAGTGCACTCTATGGGTTTGATAGAATTACCAAGAGGATCTTTATAAAATATTTCTAAGTTAAATTATGGTTTTTTACTTTCAAATAATTTCCAAATGATTCTTTAAGTGATATTTTATAGATTTAAGGAACATTTAATAGGGTGAAGGGGTTGTTTAGATGGAAGTGTATTTGTAATTGAGATTATTTCATTTCTTTGAGATGGTCTTATGATTACATGTGTGTTAAATAATGTTCATGTTATTTTTAAATATTTTAATATATGTCTAATTATTATTAATAAATTTTTTCCATGTTAATTCAATGTTTTTTCTCCTCTTTGAAATAACTATGATTCATAATCAGAACCCAATTTCAAATTGGTTCTTAAATATGCTATTTTACAATTTTTTCAATGTTGGATTATAATTAAAGTCCTTCTTATAAAATTATATTAAAGGATTTCACAACACTAGATACACTCTTGGTTTTAGTCCCATTAAATTATAATTTATTTGAGTTTGGGTATATTTTGAGATGAAATTGATTATAGTTGAATGATTATGTGAATAAAAGGGGATGTTTTAGTGAAGGGTGTTTGGAGATGATATGAGGGGTTTTTTATATGTCAATGATATTTCATGTGTTCAAATTCGTGATTTATATTTCTCACATCTAATCTATGAATCAGAGTAACCATGGGTACTTAGGTAGGAATCATTGAAAATTACCTATAGACATTGATTACTCTCTCCCCATCCTTGGATTATGTAATTAACTAACTTAAATGTTACTATGAAATGGATGATAAAGTGATGGTTCCATAGTTGGGTGATCACCACACCACTAGGAATTAACATAATTCTACTTAATAGCCGACATACATTTTTATATGATGGAGATATCACTTTAGCTACTAGAAAATTAAAGTATCTCTCCTTAGACATAAAAAATTATGATCAATTGGATATGATTGGTAATAGAAATAAAAAGTTATTAGGATTTTGGTGTTCCTTGACCATATCTTCCTTAAGGAATATACCATGATGCTTGGTTATAACATTTATTTTCATGTTTTTATTTAATTTTTAAATTATTACAAAGTGTATTATTTACTACATGAATTTTATTTCTATATTAATAATCATGTATTTTATTTGTTTTTTAGAACTGATTTTCTTTAATTATTATTATAAGATATTGTTATGTTATATATTTCTCTTCATTTATTAAGGTTTTTTATCATTTTTTCCAACCTTATATATATTATTTTCATTTTTAACATTCATGTAAATATATTAGTCTATATATAAGCTTTGTGTTTTTATATTTTCCATATTTATATTATTCCTCATGCATGCATAATTCATTTATTTAGTTTATATTTGTTTCTTTCATTGGTTGAAACCCAACTCTAAATGATTTTGGAAAATAAAAGTGAAAAGATAGGTTTTAAACATAATCATTACTCTCTGGCGAAATAAATGAATTTATTTAATTTTTTGATAAAATGTTTTAATTGAATTTCCATGAACTAATATTATTTATTTAAAAGCGTGGTCCTAAATTTATAAAAGGGGTGATGAGGTGCATAAATATTTTTTGTATTTTATAAATGTTTAAAAGATTATTTTTATGAATTTTATTTCAAACTATAATTTATATAATTATTCATAAAAGGGATTTTATAAAATCTTTGGTGAAGTTCTATTTGGTTTGTTAGCTCACAAACTACACTAACACACCTATGTGTGTATATAACAATAATTTTTGTGTACATGTGACCATATTGTGATATTAGGTTGGATGTAATTATCTTGGGTCCACTGATAGATGTTTTAAGATATTATGGTGACTTATGGTCACATAGAGGTGATTTTTTAGTTTTTAGGCTTATTTTTTATTTTGGGATGTTTATGTATTAGTCAATTCAACTAGTTGTATTTTTTTTAGTTTTTCTCATATTATAGTTTCTATGATGTATTAATTTAATGTTTTATATTTAAATGTTGAGTTACAATGTTTATATCGGTTATTCATTGTTTGGTTTTAATATTTATTTAAAATATCTTATTTTATATTCATGAAACTATAGTTTATGGGTGCACCATGATGGATTCTTGGTAAGAATTATTATTTTAATAAATGATGTTTAGAGGGTGAAATCATTCCCACCTAACTATGTTTGATACACTTGATGCTTGTCTGCATCCCACAAAGATTAAGAATGTTCCTTGAGTCTTATGATGGGTTGAATCGGGTGACAAGTCATATCAACCTAGTGTAATATCTCAAGATTTAAAAAAACAACCATGTTTGATGGCGTAAAAAATATACACCACTGAGTGTAATCGAACCATGAAATATTATTATTTAAATATGAATTTTATAACCTAGTTGTTATATTGGTGGGTATAAAAAATATTAACTAATTTTTTTAAAAATATATAACAATTTTAGTCAATACAAATGTGTTGATTAATTCTTTGGAAATAAGCACTCAGTTTTTAGTAAATTCATTTTATTCTTAAAAGATATGTTTTCTATGAAAATGGATTTTATTAGTTTTTGTGAGTAAATATTATAATTAATTTTCAGAAAATTTAGAAATTTTATTTGATGAAATAAATATCATTTTTTAAATCAGTATATCAAAATTATTTTTAGGTGAAAATTTGGTATTTTTATGCAAAGATTGATTTTTAGTGAATAGTGAAAAATACTAATTTTTATTTAAAAACATATTTATTTTAAAGTATTTACAAAGTAATTTTTTATTTTTTTATTAATTATAAAATTTCATTTGTTAATTTTTGATTTAAAATAATCAAATTATGTTTTTTAGAATGAATTTGATACTTGAATTTAGTATAAAAACATATTATATTTAAAAGGTCCATTTTTATGAAAAACCATTTTTCATCGCGTTTTGATAGTTTTCTTTTAAATTAAAATTTGAAACATATGTACTTTTAATTTTGAAAAATGGATTCCATATTTGGAATAAGAGGGTCTAATTTTTTTAAATATTCTCCCTTTTTTAGTTAATATGAATAGTAACCATTATAATTTTTATTACCGTAATAAAGGGTAAATCAGGTAATTAAGAGTTAAAAATAATAAGACAAGGACTATAAAATGACCCTAACACTTGAATTAATTTTATTTTAAGAGTCTATATCATCCATAATCATATAATATTTGGTTATATGGATTTTTTTTATATTTTTGTGATATTATGATCTTTATAATATTTTATACAAAGAACAGTGAAAAAGGACACATTTTTGTTTTTAATAACTATAATATTTTTAACATGAATATAAATAGAAGATATATTATCTTATATATATATATATATAAATTTTAAATATAAATTATTTATATTTATCATGGTAATTTATTTTTAATTTTTAAGGAAAAAATAATTATCTTAAATTCTTACAAAATGCTGACGCAATAATTATTCAATTATTTAAAAAATTAAAAAAATGATTTTAAAAATATTAAAATAAATATAATTGGAGATAATTAATGTGATTAATGAATTTTATATATGAATATAAAAGGTTATAGATTTAATAAAATATAATTTTTTTCTAACTTAATTTGTTTTCTTAAAGTTATTAAAGTCAAAGTAATGAATAGTTCTAAAAATTGGCATTAATGATATTTTATAACAAATAATATTTTATTAAATGATATAAAACACCTAAAAATATTATATTCAGCCAATGATTGGTATATAGTTTATAATATTAATCATGATCCATTTATGAGCCTTTTAACCATTTATAGTAACTATAATGACCCTCAAAGAGTAAAAAACCTTATTGTTGCGGTAAATGTGAAAAAGGTTAACAAGGGGTTAAAACAAAAATATAAAGGTAAAAAAATTGTTAAAACTTGTAAAAATTTAATTTTATGAGATTATTTTGACACATAATCATCTTATTCTCTAATATTATAAATTTTTATCCATTTAAAAATCAAAAATAATTTATATTAATTTAATATTTTATGAAATTCCAAGAGTGCCTCTCCCATATAATATAAAAGGGCATCTATTATTATTTTTAATTAACACATAAAAACCCATTTTGTTCATAAAATATCTAAAAAAAAAACCTTCATAACATCCCTAAACTCATTTTATAGGCCTCATTTATGTAATAATACTAACCTTAGTTATATTAAGGTGTTAAACAAAGGATTCTTTCCAAATAAGAGGTATAATTTTAATCTCATGTTTTATTTTTATTTGTTCTTTCACATAATTAAAATATTAATTAACAATGATGATATAATAAAATTAGTATATTCCATATAATTAGATTTTATTATGTTAATTTCATAACCTATATCCACATCCTCTTCCATAATATGGGAAAAAACCATCATTTATGTGTATGGTAGATTGTCGCCTCATGAGCCGATGTAATTTTTTTCCATAATCGTATCTAACGATTAGATTAAAATAATGAAATTAATGTTTATATATGATATTAATGACTTATTTATTATTCTGAAATTTAATATATCATTTAACTTCTTATCTTTCTATTCAATAAAAAATGATAACGTCATTTGTGCATACGTGTGGACTACCACCTCCAAAAAACGATGTGATTCATTTTTCATACCCACATCACATTGATGAAATATATAAGTATATTTAAAAAATTAATATTATCTTTATTATATTATGATTATCCTGGAAAGATAAAATGATACTTAACTTCTTTCCATAATGATCATCAAAAAATGGAAATATTACTCATGCATATGTACGAACTACCGTATCCATGATTGTAACATATTTCATTTTTCATAATTATCATTAATTATTGGTTTAAAAAGTAAAATTTATGTATAAAAATTATAATTAGGTCAAGGTTATTATTATAGATATTATGGAATAATTTTGTCTTGGACCATAGTCAAAATAACAAATTCATTTTGGACTTATGAACTGAATATCATCAAAACATCCGACATGAACTTAATTGATTAATAAATTGTTATAAAATACTAATAAGTGAGATAACATGAATAATTAACTTTAAAAAGGTTCTAAATAAAGTAAATAATTAACAAAAGTTGATTATTATTGATGAAAAATAATGTATGTGATGATTTAGACTCAATGTAAGAGATTTCGTCTTAATTTTCCTTTATAGAGGAATATTTTATTATTATGCACCTAATTTTTTATATGGTGTATATAATACCCTTATAAAAATTATACCAGGAGTACTTAATAATTCATTATATATTAATTTTTTATAGGAATTGATTTATTGAAATGTATTTGACTTTAAAATTTCTAAGTGGTAAAGGGAATCTTTACTCAATCTGCTCAAGTTAGGTTATAATAAATTTTCATTGACATTATTATACCATGATTATGTATGAATTTATCTCTAAATTGTATTATTTCTTCCACTATTTTTTATGGATTTGTATTTGTTACATATAATATCTCCATTTATTATTTCTAAATTAAATGATATGATCTTTTTAAGGGTTATTCATATCAAATTATCTTTCTTTGGAACATATATTGATGTTATACACATAAATTATTTTATGAGGTTCTTGTACTAACCCTTTGACATAATATATAATGAATATCCTTATGTTAATTATATTTAAGTTTTCATTTAATGTTATTATTTCATGGAGCTAATGATTGAAAAGTTATCAAAGAAAAAAGGCTTTATGAATGAGTTTCATATATTTAATTTCTATTTTCTACCTTATTTATTAAAGAAACATTAAGAAATTCATTTATAAGTGATACTGATATTGTATCTTCTTTTAGATTGGGATTCTTTCTCTCTAAGATCCATGTTTTCTATTATTTTTTCAAAAATGGTCTTTTATAAAAATTAATTATTTCCCAAAGATATTTTACAATATAATTTACATTTTTTAAAAGGTTTTAAAAAGTAAATTTCTGAACTTTTTTCAAATGGGTCACTTTTGATCCCCCTTTAAAAAATGTTTAAAAATAATGTTTATTTTTAACATTTAAAAAATGAATAGATTTTCATGACTTTATAAAAATTATTTTACTTTAATATTACTTTGTATTTTTCCAAGTTTATTTTCATATAAAATTATGTTCACAACATTTTACGAATATTTAGTTTTTAAAAATTAATTTTCAATGTGAAAAAGGGTATTTTCCTATAGAATTTTTTCCCATGATCTTTTAATAGTATTTCCATTCATCAACCTAAACAAACCTTGATATTATTTATTCTCCACTAGGAATATTTTTTATTTATACCGTCCTAATTATTTTTATATATGGATTAGTATTTTTTCAAAGACATTGACATAAAACCCATTTCTTTTCCATAGGTGAATCAAACAATTAAAGAACAATGATTATTATTTTGTAAAAAAGTGAAATATTCTAAATTTTTTATTCATGAATGGTACTTAGACATTATTTATGATGAATAGGTTAGCCCAATATATTTTATACAAATGTTTAATCCCTTTATATCTCTCCAATGCATTGGGTAAAGGGACATAGTTAACTGATTTGGTTTCTCATAATAGATTATGGGAATATACTGCGATGGTTATTTAAAATATGGGATGTAGTTTACTGATTAGGTTTCTCCTAATATATTATGGTAATATACTGTGATGGTTATTCCAAGTATAACCGTGGTGGTTATTTCAAGTGTAACTATGATGGTTACTACAAGTATAACCATGATGGTTATTTCAAGTGTAACTACGATAGTTACTCCATTTATTACAATGATGGTTATTCCATATATAAGAGTGATATGAAAATGATGACCCCTGGTACCTAAATGTTTTATATATTCTTGATATTGGTTTTTTTAGAAATATTATGATTTCACAAGGTAAGATAATGAGTTCATGTTTAAAGAAAATTATTTTCTACTTCTTATGGGTGAAAAGAGATGGGTTTTAAATGATCTCTTTTATTAAGATTAACATAAGATGCATCATGGTTGTTGATTCCAATGAATATTTAATTTTTAAAAGATTTATTTCATGATCAATAATTTAGGTACTGATGGGAATGAATTCCATTATGTTATGCTCATTCACTATGATTATGTCATCATACCCTTATGCTTATCTTATTTACACTAATTACATTTAATTGTTAGTGATTGGGTTTACCCTTACTGAGTATTTATGCTAGACCTACTTATGTTTCCATTTACCTAGGTTATGAATAATGATACTAAATTATTTTTGATTATAAAGGTTTCATATGTGATAAATTTTATGGAATTTTTAAAAGGATAAACATGGAACATGAAAAGCTAGGTATAGTGGGAGATTATATTGATCTTCATGAACTAGATGTTTATGAACACAAGTTGTTAATATTTTTTTACTAATTCTATAAAACTATAAACCTAAAATTTCTTTAGTTATATAAGTGATCCAATATTTATTTTTTATGTTGTAAGTTTTTATTGAAAAAATTGGGTCAAATTTATTGGTATTAAAGTAATAAATGTAAAGTTTATGTTTTTAACACCAGATCTAAGAGTGCATGCTTATGGCCATTACACCTAGTTTTTTTAAGACACTTAAAATGAAATTAAAATGGAAAAACATTTTTGATAAACTTGTAATGGGTGATATCTATTTGGGTTAAATAATTAAAAGATCATTAATTCTTTTGATAAATTGTTTTCTCTTAGAGAAGATGAATTGCCTTTAACTGCAACGACCCAGTAATTATATAATAATTTATTTTAATCAAATAGTTAAATTCATTATAAATGTATAAAAAATAAGTGGTATTTATAATTAAATAATATATAATAATAGAATACTAATATCACTTATGAGAGTATAAATAAAATTTATGTATATTATAAGTGTAATCATGATATATTTATATCATGGAATAAGTAAATAAATGTTTTATAAATGATAAATTAATTTATTGGTGTTCATTTTTAAAATCTACATTTTGAAAAATGGTTAGGGTGAAATTTTGGGATTTTTCTAAAACACACGAATTTTTGGTGAATAGTAAAATATGGTAATTTATGATATATGTACATTATAAGTTAAATAGATTATTACTTGAGTCATAGATGATTTAAGAACCATGATATAGAATAATAATTAACTATTTTAATATATTTAGTGAAAATTCTCAAAATATTCATAGTCTTGGGTCAAAATAATAAACTAATCAATATAATAATGAGAAAACACCACTCTCCTCCACTATAAATACCACCCCTCACCACCTATTCTTATCACACCTAAAAGCATTTTATATTGTTTAATTTATAACCAATTACCTTACCAAGACTATTACTAACATCTAAGACCTAATTTTCTCACTAAAAGGCCAAAACCAAGGGCCTTGATGAGGTTCTCAAGGAGGAGAATTCTAGAGGTAAAATCCTCTTTCATTTTGTTTTCAATTATTTTTCTTCTATTATACTTGATTCACCTAACCTTATTCAAGTGTAATGAAAACTCAAGTATCTTATATATATTATAATTTTATCATGATGATGAAAAAATTCATCATCAAACTTCTTCTCCTCACATTTTTATTCTAAAAATGAGAACATCATCTATGATGTGTCGATTTACCGCTATCATGGATGATACACTTTTATTCTCCATTAGAGCCTTCAAGTCTAGTCATAAAACAATTATTATGGTCAAATAATATTTTATTATAAATATTATAAGTTATTAAATGTTATTTAACAAATATATAAACATGATATTGAATAAAATGATATAAGTTTCATGATGATCTTAAAAACTGCCCAAATAAATTAAATCATTTTCATTAAGGTTTTGTATAATGATTCATATTCATATCATAAAATAAAATGATATATGGTATAATTTAACATTATGGAAACATATTAAAATAATTTCATTCCACTTATAGAGTTTTTCTTCCATTTGAAAAGAAAATCCATAATGAACCAACCATGGAAACAATGAAATAAATGCACCCGAAACAATAAAAATAACAAAATATTATTAATAAATGAGTAAAAATATGTTATAAGAATAATGTATAATTAATTATAAATATAAATATGGTTATTTAATATATTAATAAAACTCTTTAAATCATTATACATTAGTTTTTAACATGTTTTATGTAAGATGAACCTGAGGTAAGAGAATTTTTAACCCAATTTCCATTCATCGAGTTAAACTTATACTTCATTGATTATGTGGTACTATGATTATTTGTAAAATTAATTTTTATTATATTATGTTTTATTATTTGTATTTATAGTTTATAAACATATTATATTCCTTTTTATCAATTTTTACATCAATTATATGATATTTTTAGGGGACATTTCTTTAAAAATAATCTTTTAAATTTCTATTTTTTTACAAAATTCAAAATGAAAGTTTTTATGAAAGTATTCTTAATTTATGATTATGATTCTTAGGAATGTTTTATAATGAATTGTGGGACCTATATATCCCTCCAATACGTTGGTTATTTTTATGTTTGAGGTTGACCATATGGTTACTCTAAATTTTACTACGATGGTTACACCATAAGGTAGCCGTGAGGGTTACATTGTAAGGTAGCCGTGAGAGTTACATTGTAAGATAGTCGCAAGGGTTAAAAATCATATGATATCCATGAGGGTTTAAATATTAAGTAAACAATTCCAAAATTTACTTTTATGGTATTATTTATGTTTTCTATGTTTTATGGAAATCTCATGTTTTCACCAAGTAACTATATGATACTTATTGGGTGAGAAGTATGTCTTCCTGAAAATTATTTCATATATTTATAATTATTCATGGTCTAATATTTTATCTTTATCTTTTTAGGTCCCTAACTGATCTTTTTTGCTCATCACAAGTTTTAAATTTTTTTTCATAGGTTTTAATGATGGTTAAGAGAAAAGAAGAAGATAATATGAATTTTTTGAAGACTTTTCATGAAAAGATTTCATGTTTTTATTAAAAACTTTTGTATTATAGAAGAAATTGATACTGTTTTAGCAGTACCCACTTTGTATGTTTGTGGGTTGATATTTATGAATTATTTTATAATTTTATAAAACTATAAACCAAAAATATCTTTGGTAATGAAAGTAAGTAAATTCTAAATTAATTTTCTAGATTATGTAATGTTTAATGTCGGGTACTTAATAGTTGGTATTAGAGCACAATTTAGATAAATTTAGGGATTAATGTAACACCCCGATATTTTTATGAGATATTTTTTTAATTTATTTGATGTCTTCGGTTGTACGCTACACCAATATAAACTTCCACTACACACAACACTGAATTATATTTCGGTATATGCAATACTATGCTTGGATTGTGTTACACACAATTTCAAGTTCTTTTGATAGAATTCATTTCATGAAAGATCGAGTTTAAGATAACTACTAAATATTATTATGTTACCTTATAACCTAGCCATTATAATCTCAAATATTATTATTATTAAATGAATTATGAAAATATTCTTAAATTATTTCAGGAGAAATTAATCATAAATGAAAATAAAAACCTTTTTAAATAAAAGAAAATGTTTTTCTAAAAAACTATTTAAATGAAAATAAGTGAGTTTATAAAACAATAAAATCACTCTTGTGAGATTTTAGTAATTAAATATATATTAAATATTTTAAATCTAATGTTTAAAATTCATCTTATATGTTTTCTTGACATTATATAAGAACAAATTCAATTTTTCAGATAAAAGAAGTATTTTTCAAAAATATAGTTTTACAGCCATTTGATGGAGCACTCATTTTAAATCTATTTTGGACACTTTTATATATTAATTTAACAAAATTAACTTCTTATTTTAATGTGGGATATAAAAACTTACTTTGGATGAATTTTTTATTTTTTTTATAGCTTTCAAGTTTTGATGAATAATAAAAAAAAATTAATTGAAAAAAACTTTTTTCATTAAAATAATTTATGTGGTTAAATTATATTATTTAATGATTTTAAAGTATAAATAGAATATATTTTTATAATTTAATATAATTGAGGTTATTTTAATTAATTTTACAATGAATTTAGATATAAAAATATTTCAATCTTCTGCAATGTTTTAACTTTTAAAACATGTTTTCTCATTCCGAAAATGAGATTTATTTTAAATTAATTACTACAACTTATGTGTTTTGAATTTTTAAAAATGGATTAAGTATTTTGTAATATATAGGTCTAAATTATGTAAATAAATTTCTTTTATTTTTGGGCATTATGAGTAGTAACTTTGGTAATTTTTAACAATAAAAGGGTAAATCAAGTAATTAAGGGTAAAAATAATATTACCCTAAAACATTTCATAATATCATTGGATGAGTGTGTTTTTACCTAAATCATACTTGGGTAAAAATGGTATGCTTTATAATCCACTTGGATGAGATAAAGACATTAATTTATTTTATTTAAAGAAAAACAAGATTTGTCTTATTCAGATTTTAATAATTATATCATTTTTAATATAAGGTTATATAGAAGCTAAGTTCGAATATAAATACTAATTTTAAATCAAAAATGTTTTTATTTATAATGGTAATTTATTTTTAATTTTTAATAAATAAATAATTGCCTTAAAGGTTTATACATTGATTATACAAAAATTATTTTATTAATAAAAAATCAATAAAATAATTTTTATTAAAATGATAATAAATATGAAAAGACTAAAACAGGTTCAAATTTTTTATTAGTTGACTATATATATACCATAATCATCGAAGTGTTTATTTATTGAACATATAGATCCATATGGAAATGATTATGATGCTTATAATATTTTATTTAAAGTGATGTTAAAGTTGTCACATTCATGTTTTTAAAAATATAAAATTTTTAATAATGTATTTTCAAGAATATATATTAGACTATATTTATTATTATAAAATATATAGGATTTATCTTCATCATAGTAATTTATTTTTAATTTTTATTCAATAGATAAGTATATTAAATAATTACACAATATTGATGTAGTAATTAATTTACTAATGAAAATAACAAATTAATGTTATTTAAAATATTAAAATAAATATAATTTGGGATAAATAATATATAAAATTAATTTTATATATTACCTTGACCCCTTATAGATATAATAATAATTTTTTTTTCTAGGATAACATCTTATCTTAATATTTTTAAAAATCAATAATTTGAATAGTGTCAAAATTGACACTATTGATTATTGATCATAATAATGCACTATTAAATTATTTAAAAATCATAATTTTTTTCCAAAATATATAATAATTATTATATGGTATAAAATACTATAAATTATTCATTTATTTTCTAATATAAATCAAATAAGTAAAAACTATACCATTTAATATTGAATAATTTGTTACCTTAGTTAAAATTAAAATAGAATAACTAAGGGTTAATTGAAATGATAAGGTTTAAATTGATATAAAAACTTTAATAAAATTTATTTTTATGATATTATAACCTTATCTCATATCATATTCTAAACTAATACATTTTGTTTGGTTTTTGGATGAGTTTTTATTTTATTATAAATTAATATTTTTAGAAATTTACCCAACCTCAATTATAAAAGGGAACCTAATTTATTATTTATTCATAACTCATTGAGACTTAAAGTTATTCCATACCCTACCCATTTACCTTAAAAACTTACCTATACACATTCTAGACGTTATTTTATTATCAAAATACCAACTCTAGTGCCTCTAAGAGGAGGTCTAGAGGGAGCTCGTCAAAGAAGAGGTAATCTCCTTTACTGACTCTCTTAAGATCATTTCTTCTTCAAATTCCTCTTAATTTGTTTTTTTTACATTATAAATTTATAACTATAGTATCACATATATACTGAGATATTATTATGGTTATGTAACAACCTTATTCCACCTTCTATCCATCCTATGAAAAATGAAATCACCACACATGCGAACGTACGACTTACCGTCTCCACACTTTAGTGTAATATGTTTTTCAAAAACACCTTAATTGGATGGGTATAATTATGTAAATAATAACTATATTATTATTATAACATTATATGGATTATAAAACAAAATATATACCATTCACTTCCATACCATTTCAAAATTATGGAAATAATATCGTCGCTCGTGCGTACATATGACCTACCGTCTCCACGATGCAATGCCATCCATTCTACATGATCTTAATTGAAGCATGATTATATAAATGTATATAATGAATAAATATTATATATATTACATTATTATCTTTCTTTAAAATATATAAAGTAAACCCATAAAG
Organism: Viscum album; assembly: GCA_963277665.1. Lineage (NCBI taxonomy): Eukaryota > Viridiplantae > Streptophyta > Magnoliopsida > Santalales > Viscaceae > Viscum > Viscum album. The sequence goes on from OY728141.1 coordinate 913,152,366, forward strand.
AATAACTGGAATTTATACGACAAACCATGCAGCAAATAATGACCAAAAGAAAAGTAATAATGAAATTTTTTTTACAAACGAATGATAATATGATAATATATGATATCATAAAAATGAAAATGATTCTATAATAAGTTGATGAAATTATTTAAATAATTATATAGTAGTTTGGGATACATAAAAAAGATATCATACCTAAGGTAAGGGATTATTTGTCTCACTTTCATTTATGTGGGACATATGTCTTATACACCACCAATTTTTTGTGTGTGGTGTTTATGATGCCCATAAATATTTTTATGATTATTATTATAAAGGTTATTATATTTAAATAATCATATATTTTTCTTTATTTATGAGTCATATGATTCCACTGATTATTAATTGGTAATGGATAATTTCAAAATCTCATTTTATTCTGAGATTGTTTATACGTAAGTATTTACTGGGGTATATTTATCATCCAGTCCATGTTTTTTATATTTTTATTATAAAATATTATTTATATTATTATAATATTATTTAAATTCAATTTTACCCATTTTTAAATTTTTATAAAATTGTATGAAAGGAATCATTTATCGTTTTAGATATGAGGTACTTTTTAACTTTCCGACAAAAGTATGAGAAGAATGTTTTCTTTTAACTTATATGACATGAACTAATTTTTATGATTTCATAAAACCTTATTTCCATGAATCATACTTTACAATATTTCAGGTTTATTTTCAAATAAATTCTTGTATTTTAAAATGTCATGGAATTTTGAGAAAAGAAAATGTTTTTTAAGAAGAAAGGATATGTTCCTCAAGAATTAATTTCAAGAGTTTTATCAAAATTATTTTCCTTCTAAGATGAAATTATTTAATAGGGTTATTTTTCATGTATTATATCCTTATTATTACTATGGTTTGCTTGTGTTTATTATATAATTATATTTATGAAATCCATTTGTTCTATATGGATTATGTTATGATGGAATGATGTTTAAGAAACCCATTTGTATTCCTTAGGTTATTCTATGATGAATGATTTATGTTTTTGTGGAACATGTAAGAATGAGTTCATTATGAGATTCATGGGACCTATATCACCCTCTAATACATTGGGTAAAGATTTATATCTCATGATATAGACAAGACTGGAATGACAAGTAAATCTTGTTTAGTAATACATGGCTAGAATGAAGAGTGAACTTGGTTTAGTAATGGACTTTTTACACTATAATGGTCTTGGAAATGAGCCTCGGATAATATGGAAATGATTTTCTATGATTATGTGTTTTCCAAAATTCAATGTTTTATGAAAATGATATTTTACCATGGTTCATGTTCCATTATGAATTATTCCTTATGAACTTCCAAGATTTATTTCATGACTCAAGATTTTGATATTTGTTATACATGGTATAATTTTTAAAAGTCATGTTAATGTTTCTACATTCTTATGTTTATATTTTATTTTGTATTTTCCATTTTTACCCTTAATTATCATTTGAGATAACCCTTTATATATGATTTATTTTTCCCCATGATATAAAGAAAGATTTTAGGTAGGAAAAAAAGGTAAACATCTTTATAGGAGATGTTGAAGATCTTTCACCAAATTAGAAGATTGTGTTCCAAGTTTCAAAAGGAACTAAAATAATATGGTCTTTGGGTGTCTGTTTGTTCCATGTATTAAGTATCCATAAAAATTAATGTAGTGTACATGTATGTCAATATTGGATTATTATAGTTGGTATCAGATCGAAGGTTTAGTTAACCTTTGGAAACTAGGTTTAGAAAACTTTACTGATATCCCTAGAGATATTTCTAAGGTATATTTAGGGATGTACCCAAGGATATATATAAGTATAGTTTAAAATAATAGAATTTTGGTAATGATCATTGATAACATATAATTAAAACTAATATATTAGATATTTAATGTACTTCCCCTTGATTATGTGATTTTTCTAGTATGATTATTATCGCTCACACTCTTCTTTTATATCCATTTTCACTTCCCACCTATGTTCTCTAATGTGGAAACCCAATGATGAGTTACTTTGGCTAACCATTATTTTTTTAAATTTCCTTTTTAAAATGAAGTTTTAGTATACATTTTTATGATGTGGGTTTCTATGAAAGATACTTTCAAGTATTAATCCTTTTATAACCCAGACAAATTTTGAGGGAGAAATTCATTTTAAGGGTGGTAGAATGTAACACCCTGATATTTTTATGAGAGAGATATATATTTTTAATTTATTTAATGTATTGTGTTGTATTCTACACCAAGATAATATTTTTCTACTCGCAACACTGAATTAGCTTGTAGTATATGAAACTCTATGCTTGGATTGTGCTACACATAATTTCAAGATCTTTTGATAGAATTCATTTCACACAAGATCAAGTTTAATCGAACAACCGAATATTATTATGTTAAATTATAACCTAGCCATTATAATGTGATATATGATTATAATTAACTGAATTATTAAAATATTCTTAAATTCTTTTGTGATCAATTAATTATAAATGAAAACAGAAACCCTTTTTAAATAAAAGGAAATGTTTTTCTGAAAAACTATTTAAATGAAAATAAGTGAGTTTATAGAATAATACAATCTTGATGTATTTTATTAAGAAATATATATAATATTAAATATAATGTTTAAAATTCAATCTATATGTTTTCTAGATATGATATAATAACACATTCAATTTTTCAGATAAAAGAAGTATTTTTCAAAAATGTAGTTTTACCATCTTTTGATGACACACCCATTTTAAATATATTTTTTTGATAATTTTATATATTATATCTAACAAAATAAACTTATTATTTTAATTAGGGATATAAAAATTTACTTTTGATGAATTTTTTTTATATATATGATAGCTTTCAAGTTGCGATGAATAGTAAAAAAATAATAAATTTTAGTTGAAAACAATTTTTTTCATTGAAATAATATATGTGGTTAAATTATATTATTGAATGATTTTAAATTATAAATATAATAGATTTTTATCATTTAATATAATTTCGGTTATTTTCATTAATTTTACATTGAATTCAAATTTAAAAAATTCTAATCTTTTTAAATGTTTTAACTTTTAATACATGTTTTTTCATTCTAACAATGAGATTTATTTTAAGTTAATTACTACAAATTATGTGTTTTGAATTTTTAAAAATGGATTAAATATTTGGATTCAGTATTTCCAAATTATGTAAATATATTTATTTTATTTTTGGGAATTATGAATAGTAACTTTGTTAATTTTTATTTATACGGTAAAAGGGTAAATCAGGTAATTAAGGGTAAAAATAATATTACTATAAAACTTGTCCTAATATCATTAGACATGTTTTTTTCAATATAAATCATCATTTAGTTGAAATGGTATTCTTTGGAATCCACTTGGATGAGATTAGGACATTTAATTTATTTTATTTAATGAAAAGTTAAATATGTCTTATTCAAATTTTAATAATTATATGATTTTTAATATAAGGTTATACAAAAGCCAAGTTAAACTATAAATAATCATTTAAAGATAAAATGTTTTTATTTATCATGTTAATTTATTTGTAATTTTTTGGAAATAAATAATTACCTTAAAGACTTATACATTGATGATGCAAAAATGATTTAATTGATTAAAAATCCATAAAATAATTTTTATTAAAATGATAATAACTATTAAAATACAGGAAAACTTAAACCAATATTAGTTTTCAAGTATATATTAACCATAATCATATAAGGGTTTAGTTATTAACCATTTTAATCCATATGGAAAATATTAGGACACTTATAATTTTTTATTTAAAGTGATTTTAAAGTTGTCACATTCATGTTTTAATACATATAACATTTTTAATAAAGGATTTTATAGAATATATATTTGACTATATGTATTATTATGAAATATAGAGGATTTATATTCATCATAGAAATTTATTTTTAATTTTTATTTAAGAAATAATTATAGTTAATAATTACACAAAACTGATGTAGTAATTATTATATTAATGGAAATAACAAATTAATGTTATTAAAAATATTAAAATAAATATAATTTAGGATAATTAATATATATAAAATTAATTTAATATACTACCTTTACCACTTATGGATATAATAAAATATTTTTCTCTTGGATAACATCTTATCTTAATATTTTTAAAGATCAATAAATTGAATAGTGTCAAAATTGACACTATTGATTGTTTATCAAAATAATGTTTTATCAAATTATTTAAAAATAATAAAAATATTTTAAAAAATATATATAATAATAATTTTATGGTCTAAAATGTTCTAAATTATTCATTTATGGTCTAATTTACATCAAATAAGTAAAAATATACTATTTTAATATTGAATAATTTGTTACCTTAGTTAAAACTAAAATAGAATAACTAAGGGTTAATTGAAATGATAAGGTTTATATCGATAGAAAAACCTGTCCAAAATTTATTTTTTGATGATTTTACAACCTCATATCTTCTAATATTTTAAACTAAGACATTTTTGAGTTTTTTGGATGAGTTTTAATTTTATTGTAAATTAATATTTTTGAAAATTTCAAAGATGCCCTCAACGTCAATTATAAAAGGGAATATCCTCCCTCATTTATTCACAAATAATTGAGCATTATTTTTTGTCAATACCCTAACCATTTAACTTCTCAGATTTACTAGTCACATTATAGATGTTCTGTTCTTCTCAAAAGACCAACTCTAGTGCCTCTAAGAGGAGATCTAGAGGGAGCTCGTCGAAGAAGAGGTAATCTCCTTTACTGACTCTCTAAAGATCATTTCTTATTATAATTTATATTTATTTGTTGTTTCCATTATAAAGTAATAAACCCAGTATCACCTATATACTAAGATGTTATTATGGTTATGAAACAACCTTATTCCGTCTTTTATCCATCCTATGAAAAACGAAATCACCACGCGTGCATACGTACAACTTACCATCTCCACGCTGTGGTGTAATCTGTTTTTCACCAAAAAAATTACTTGGATGGGAATAATGGTGTAAATAATAACTATATATTATTATTATAACATGATATGGATTATTAAAAAATATATATATCTTCCACTTCTATACCATCTCACAATTATGGGAATGATATTGTCTCTCGTGCATACGTACGACCCACCGTCTTCACAATGCGATGCAATTAATTTTACATGATCTTCATTTAATAATGATTAGATAAATGTATATAATGAATAAATATGATATATATTACATTATTATAATTTTTTAAATGATTTAAAGGAAACCCATTAATTATTACTGGGATTTATACGAAAAAACATGCAGCAAATAACACCTAAAAGAAGAGTAATAATGAAATGTTATTAACAAACAGATGATAATATGATCATATATTATATAATAAAATTTACTATTATTCTTTAATAATTCTTGAAAATTATTTAAATAATTATATAATAGGTTTGGATACATACAGAAAATATCAGACCTAAAGTAAGGGATTATTTTGTCTCACTTTCATTTCTGTGGGACATATGCCTTATACACCCCTATTTTTTTCTATGGTATTTATGACTCCCATGAATGTTATTATTATTATTATTAAGGTTATTATATTTAAATATTCATATATTTTTTTTATTAGTCACACAATTTTACTGAGTATAAATTGGCAAGGGATAATTTCACAATCACATTTTATTCTGAGATTATTTATAAGTAAGTATTTACTGGGGTATATTTATCATCCATGTCCATGTTTTATAAATATGTATTATAAAATATATTTTTTATTATTCAAATATTTTTTAAAATAAATTTTACCCAATGGTGAATTTTTATGAAATTGTGTGAAAGGAATCTTTTTTCTTTTTTGATACGAGGTACTTTTTGACTTTCTGAAAAAATTACAAGAATAATGTTTTATTTTAAATTATATAACATGATCAATTTTTTATACTTTAAAACACCTTTTTTTTGCGGAAATTTATTAAAGAGAAAAGAAAACAGTACAAGAAAAATACAAACAAAAAACACCAAAACCATAAAAAATGGTTAAGGTGAAAAGGAAAGAAACCAAAGCAGACAACAACCCTGGCCTTTATTAGCCAAAAAAAACAACATAAAATCCTACCTTCCACCAAAAGAATCCATCAACCCCAAGATGACTTGCCTCTGAAACCATTCTTCTATCCTTTCTTGCCTCAAACCATCAACAACGTGAATATTCATCTCCTGCAAAATGAAGTTCCAGACCCCCAAAAAATAGTTCCCAATCCCCTAGAAAGAACAAATAATTGGTAGTCTCCTGCTGTGTCAAAAGACGAAGCTGGAATCAAGAAGCCATCGTGATCCTCTGACCTGAATATTCTCATCTGAAGGAATCACCTGATTCCACAAGTGCCAAACCAGAAATTTCAACCTCCAAGGTATATCCTTGCACTAAAGATAGGATTCCCCCATCAGTATTGCCTCTAGAATGAGAAAAAAAGCCATTGAATGCTGCAGATCCCAAATGATCAAGTGTTGATCCAGACTCCCTGTTGCCACCAAAGGAGAACTATTTAAAGCAAACCCAACAAATTCCACCGAATCAGAGTGCTAGGTCAAGGAACTGACCACCTGCCCAGTTTTTATGTTCACAATATGAACATTACTATCCTTTGAACCAGTGATGGAAACAGATGAATCAGAGCTTACTTCCAGACATTTCAGGAACGTGATTCTGATCTCAGCCTGAAAAACAAACAACGCTTTTGCTGTTCCTGAGGGTAAGCTCATAAGGTTCAAACCGTAACTAGCAAAGAAAATCACCCAAAACCATGATGTCCGACCCATTCACAGCCATTTTCAGCTCCATGTGAACTCCGAAAAAAATATCTTTGAAACCTTTGATGTCCAAACCATTGCTATTAAGTGACATGAACCAGCCGAGAGAAAAACTCATGGTAATTTATTTCCAGATTCAACCAGATCAACAAGACATGCTTTAGTCATTATGGGAATATGTTTTGAACTCCTTACCTTTAAAGTAGTATCCTTGATTTTCCTGGCTTTAGGGGGTCTCCCTAATTTCCTTTTCTGGAATTGAGGACCTTTGTAGCCTTGAAGCGGGTCATCAATGTTAACATCTTCAGGTATCCCACTATCCTTTGAAAATCTTTGTGAGCATCCGTGGGAATCAGAATGATGGGCAGCCTTTTGAGCATTTTTTTTCAGAAGAAACATTACTGTTAACAGTAGATAACATAGCCGAAGTATCAGACATGCTCTCCATGGAAGCTGGTAGATGAATCTGCAGGTTCTTCTGAGTATTGATGCTGAAATCCAGTTCTGTAGCTGAATTAGAATCACAGTTCTGCCCATCTTCAACCTCTGTGGAAGTATCCAGGTTTGAAGCATCAATTACATCTTCTTTATCATCCTGTAAAGAGATCAAAAAATCATGGATTTCATTCTGAAAATTCAGAAAAAACTGATACTCATCCTCCTCATTCTGTAAGTCATAAACCAGAATACAAACATCATTGCTAATCTCAGAGAATAGGTGAATATCCTCCTTTGAAACCCGTTCAAAAACCGGCTGAATAGGCACAATTTTTAAGATCTGCTCTTCCTTCTCAGCCTCATCAGCCCATGAAACTCTTTGAGATGAAGAAGAAATAGGATACTTTGGTAAAGAAGCATTATCAAAAGGAATATGAGTTTTAACAGGGGGGCATCTGACTTTAGAAATACTTTTTTTTCAATAAAGACAGCCTTGTTCTTTTTATTTCTATTGGTATCATTCCATTCAGAAACCTTAGATGACACCTTGGAATTTCTATGAATCAACCTACAGTTAGAGATATTAAATCCCACAATTTTACAGACATCACAAAAGTAGGGCACATTCTCATATTCCAATCGAATATCAGATTTAATACCATTAGCATTAAACAGAATCGAAGCAGGTCTTTTGACTTCCAGGTTAATGTCCACAAGAATTCTGGCAAAATAACCATTTTCACCATCCAAGGTGTGTTGATCTATCCTCATAGGAGTACCAATACATGATGCAATGTCGTTGAGGATTCTAGGATGCCAATACACCCAATTTAATCCATGCAATTTTACCCAAATTTGTGAATTAGATTTCTTGAGGTTATAAGGATTAAAATTAATATTCCCTGCTGATAACCTTAGAATTCCAGGTTTGAGTTGAAGGCTACCTATCTTCCAAACCGAATTCAAGGAAGCAGAGGAGGTGAAGATAATGTGAAAATACCCTTTTCCGATTGAAATAAATTTCCAATCTCTTAAATTCCAGCAATGAGAAATTCTGTTTTTGAGATCAGCAGAAGACCAGGGTTTGTCTCCCTTCGAGTAAATAACGCGACCCAGTAATGAATACTTACAAAGGTCCAGCCGTTGCTGCAGTGCACTTGAATCCGCAACCACTGAGAATCCACCATTCTCTAACCTGGTGATATTTGATTTCAATGAATCCACCTTTGTAGGATTTTCTGCTCCAGAAAGAACCTCTGCGAAGGAAAGATTCTTCTTTTGAATAATTGATGAATCTTTGAAGCCTGAGGGTTTGTAGATTTCCTTCGCTTCTTGAAGAAGAAAGGACATTTTCCTCAAGAATTAATTTCAAGCGTTTTATCAAAATTATTTTCCATATAAGATGAAATTATTTAATAGGATTGTGTTTCAAGTATAATATAACTATTATTACTATGGTTTTATTGTGTTTATGATGGAATTATATATATGAAATTTATTTGTACTTTATAGATTATGTTATGATAGAATTATGATTAAGAAACCCATTTTTATTCCTACGGTTATGCTGTAATGAATGATTTATATTTTTTTGGAACATGTAAGAATGATTTAATTATGAGATGGGTGGGACCTATGTCTCCCTTCAATGCATTGGGTAAAGATTTATATCTCATGATATAGATAATACTGAAATGAAAAGTAAATCTGATTCAGTAACACAGGTCTGGAATAGGGAGTGAACATTGTTTATTAATAGATTTTTTCTACTATGATGGTCTTTAAAATGAGAATTGGATAATATTTATTTTTTATTATTATTATTTGTTTTATACAATTCCATGTTTTATGCCAATTCTATTTTATCATGGTTCATGTTCATTTATGATTTATGCCTTTTGAATTTCCAAGATTTATTTAATGACTCAAGATTTTGATATTTTTTATACATGGTATGATTTTAAAAAGTTATGTTCATGTTTATACATTCTTATGTTTATGTTTTATTTCATATTTTACATGTTTAACCTTACTAAGAATTTTAGATCACCCTTTTTATATGTTTTATTTTCTTCAGGATATAAATAAAGGTTTTAGGTAGGAAAAATAAAGGGGGATATATTTATGGGATATTTTGAAGATATTTTACCAAATTAGAAGATAGTGCTTCATGTTTACAAAGGTACTAAACTAATATGATATTTGGGAATCCATTTTTTTCATGTATTAAGTATTCTTTAAAAGTAATGTAATGTCCATGTACGTCAAGTTTGGGTTTTAATAGTTAGAATGATGTTAATAGAATATGATAAATGATTTTTACCTTATGAATAAGTTGAAATGATATAAAATTTAAATATTTCCATGTTGATTCATCTAAGATATGTTTTTAAATGGTTTTCTATAGAATAAATAGGGAAGATGAATTAGGAATACACTGAGAGGATAATATCTTTTGAAATCCACAACCCAGAATGGTAGGAATTGGAAATGATAATTTTATAATCATAATGGATCAACTAAAATTGGTTATAAATGGTGGATAAATCCATGCAAGAGACCAAATAGAGCTACCACAAAGGACCATGATGATACCAGAACATTTTATGAGCCAACACCCTTCTATTTTCAGTTGATCTTCTGACCCAATGGTGGATGAAGGGTGGATTAAATACCTTGAAAAGATATTTGATGTCAGGGGGTGTTCCAATAATCATATGGTTAGTCATGTTATTTATATTATTGAAGGAGAAGTTGACTAGTAGTGGTAAATGGTCAATAATATTAATGATAGTGAGGATATTTATGCCTTGGAATGGGATTAATTTAAAAAAATTCCTTGAAAAATATTTTCCAGTGGTGGTTCAACTTAGGAAGGAAAATATATTCCTTGAATTGAAACAAAAGGAGGAATAACCAGTGGTCACTTATGAATAAAATTTCACCCCATTGGAAATATATTCTCCAAATATTATTCTATATCTTGATAGTAAAATCAATCATTTTTACTCAGGATTGAAGCTAAGATATCGAAGGGATTTGGATTCCTATGATTTAAAAAGTTATGAGAAACTTGTTCAATGTGTTGAGAGGGTAGAAATAAATTTTTCTAATGATCACGTTTACTTTGAAAACAAGTATAAGAAGAGTTATAGTTGGAAATATATAGGTAACATTCAATTAACGAAATCTGAATGTAAGAAAATTTAGTTTCTATTTTGTGGGAAGTGTGGTAAAAAGAACCTTAGGGAATGCCTTAATAAATCTGAGAAGTGTTTATGATTTGGTAAGTTTAGACATATGTATTGATGTTTCAATGAAAAATATATTAGTGATGATATGTTTAATTCTGATAAGAAAACTATAAAGTGATTTAAATATGGTGAGATGGGGCATTATGAAAATAACTTCCCAAAGAAAGATATGAATGATGAAAAGAATACAGATTATAAGTATAAATGTGTATTGAGATCCTTTGTGACTACGTTAATAGATACAAGGACATCAAATGAAGTGGTATCAAGTAATTTGTTTTTTTTTCTCAGATTTTCTTAATGTTTTGTTTTTATAGGGTCTACACATTCCTTTATTTATAATAAATTTTCTAGTAAATTTTAAATTTCACCTCAAGAAATGAGACTAGAACTTACGGTTAAAACACCAGGGTAAAATATTGTAGTAAACAAGCATTATAAGAATATTCTTGTTGTTGTATGTGGAAGGAAATTACCTAAAACCCTTTTTGTTTTTCCCTTAGTAGAGTTTGATGTTATTATAGGTATGGATTGGATTTCTATTTATCATTATAAGATTTTTTGTAAAGCTAAAGAAGATTTTTTTTCAGAAAGAGTTTTAGTTTGTATATAAGAATGAATCTATATAATTGATAACATATCAAGAAGCTGAGAAACTGTTAAAATATGGAAATTAAAGTTATATTTCTCATATTGTTGAAAATAAGGCAATTGATTAGATAAATGATGTTCCAATGGTAAATTAATACCTTGATGTTTTTCCTAATGAGTTACCAATTGTTATACCTAACCGAGAATTTGAATTTACTACTTACTTAGTTCCTGATGCTAATATAATTTCAAAAACCCATTATCAAATGGATCAAGTGGAACTTTTATAATTGAAAAATTAGTTACAATATTTTCATGATAAGGGATCCATTCTTCCCAGAACTTCACCACTAGGTGATCCTATTTTTTCATTAAAAAGAAATATGGTTCCACGAGATTTTACATTGATTATAGAGCTTTGAATAGTATTATTATTAAGAATAAGTATCCATTGTCTCATATTAATGACTTTTTTGATTGGATAAAGGGAGATCAGTATTTTTCTAATATTGACTTAAGATTCGAAAACCATTAGCTAAAAGTGATGGAGGATGACATCCCGAAAATAGATTTTCATACTAGATATGGGAATTATGAGTTTTTTTGTTATGCCCTTTGTTTTGAAAAATTTTCTTGCTATATTCATGGATCTTAAGAATAGAATATTTCATGAATATTTGGATAATTTTTTTGTTGTTTTTATTGATGATATTTTTGTCTTTTAAAAAGTTTATGAGGACCCTAAAAAACATTTAAGGATTGTCTTTCAAACTCTCAAAGAAAAGAAGTTATATGAAAAATTTAGTAAATGTGATTTTTGGTTTCAATAGATTTATTTTCTTTATAAAATTTTAAATAAGGATGGAATAATAGTTGATCCTGAAAAAAAAGTGGTTGATGGTTGAAAAAGACCTAAAAATAATATAGAGATTCTTATTTTTCTTGTATTAACATGCTATTACTAACAATTTTTTAAAAACTTTTCATGGTTATCTAGCATGATAACTATGTTAAAATGAAAAGGGGTTAAATTTATTTGGATAGAATAATGTGATGTTTGTTTTCAAGAACTGAAGAAGATATTGGTGGATGCTCCATTTTTGGACCTTCCTTCAATAAAGGGAGACTTATTCATCTAAAATGATGCTTCTTTGAAGAAACTTGGTTATATTATAATGTATAATAATCAGATGATTGCTTATTCTTCAAGAAAACTTTAATCCCAGAAATTAAATTATCATACACATGATTTGAAATTAGTATCTATGGTTTTCTATTTGAAAATTTGGAGGCATCATCTATATGGATCCAAATGTGAAATATATACTGAGCATAAAAGTTTGAAGAATATATTTACTAAGAAGGAATTGAGCAAGAGGAAGAGAAGATAACTCAAACTAATAAAAGATTATGATTTCATGATCAATTACCATATTGGAAAAGAAAATAAAGTGGTGGATTACTTGAGTCAAAAACATCATGCAACATTAACCATGTTACGTTTGGAACATAACCCCTTGATCGATGATTTGATGAATTTTGGGTTGGAAGTTGTTTGTGTAGGAAATTTCCCTATTTTTTTCAAGTGTCAAGACAGTCGTCTCTATCAGAAAAAATTAAGAAAGTGAAAAAGGAAGAATATGAGTTAAAAAAGGTATAATTGGTTTAAATGGGTAAGTTTTTAGAATTTAACATTGATAAATATTGTGTTTAAGATTTGGTAAGAGATTATTTATGACTTGTGATTCCCATATGAAGAAATAATTGTTGTGTGAAGCATATAGTTCTCTATTTTCAGTTCATCATGGCAGTACTAAGATGCATAAAGACCTTGTGGTGTATTACTGGTGGGTTGGAATGAAAATAATATAGAAGATTTTACCTTGAAATGTTTGACATGTCAACAGGTTAAAGAAGAGAAAGAAATGCCAAAGGGGGTGCTTCAACATTTTCCAGTGCTAGAGTGGAAATGAGAAAATATATCCATAGACTTCATGGTGGAACAACCAAATAATTATCAAGATAACAATGTGATTTGGGTTATTGTTAACTGAATGACCAAATGTGCACATTTCCTTCCCATTTGAGATACAATGTCTTTGGATCATCTTTGTAAGGCCCCATCCTTAAACAGTAAATAATCTTGAGATAAGTTAATAATTTGACTTTAATTCACATCGAGGATATTTTCAGGTTTAGAGATTTATATAATTAGGTCATAACTCATACATAACAACTTAAATATTAAAAGTATACACTTCTACTCACTATCCATTTCTTTTCATAGAACAAAAACTTTTAAAAATAAACATGGGTTTTTATTATGTTTAAACAACAAAACTTTTCCTTGATCCCATACTTGAATATATTCTTCATTAATTCATATGAAAAACATTTAAAAACTTGGGATGGGTATAGAAATATCAGCAATGGATACACAAAGAAGGAAAACTATTAGTCTTGGTAAAACATGTAAACCATGAATACTTTATCATAAATTAATACTTTTTCCCTTTATAAAGTTGTAAACACTATTCACTAAATATAAGCTCATTCCTTACCCTTTTTGTAACCAAAATATTACCATAAACTCATAGAAAGAAATATATAACATAAAAAAGTAACTTAAGACATAAACATACTTAAATGAAATAACCATAAGGCTGACTTCCACACACATCACTAAATGGAATATCCATACGGTCGACTTCCATACCCAATGCATTTGAGGATATAACACAACCATCCATCCTTGGTTTACCACAGAGCCACCCGTATTTGGTTTATCACATTACCACTTATCTTTGGCTTATCACGTAACCACCTATCAAATGTTCAAGTACCATTATATAATCATAACACATAAAATATTTTAATTTTCAACATTTCACTCATAAAATTCCATTTTCAATCACAAGAAATCATTTTAAGATATTGAAATAGTCAATTCACTTTGAAAATCATTTTCAACACCAAAGAACCCAAAAAGAGAATAAGGTATTTATTTTTCTTTTAAAAAAATTAAATCTTATATAGGAATCCAAATATAAAATAATTGTTATGATGGTGGAGAATTCATTGTTGTCGTATACATTAAAAACATTCCTTTTACCATTTTGTAAATAAAGTAAAATGACTTATATAAAAAGATTTCTTTTGAAAACCTTTAAATAAAATTAAATAAAAAATTAAAATTCCTCGTATAATCCTTTTATATCCATATAAATAAATATTTAAATTAATATCATGATGAAAATATTTGATAATTAAATCTTTAAATGTTCAAGGTGTCCCATACCACTTTGAACATTTAAATATTAATCTCCTTGAATAAATAAATTTACCAAAATAATAAATAACATAAGTATAGATAAAATATGTATGTTAAATTTCATAGTTTCTTTATATACACCTTATAAAATAATAAAGGTTCATATTATCAAGAAATCCCTCAATAAAAGGAGATTGAGATGAAATCTCTTACCCTAAGTCCGACTTGTCTTGTACGTTCTTTATTTTCATGAACAATAAACTTAAAGTTAATTTATACTTGATTAATAACCTTTTAAAATTTATTATTCCTTTTATATCACTTATTACCATGTTATAAAAATTACATAACTATTTAAGTTCATATCGAACGTTTTGTCGATATTCGGTATTTGAGTCAAAAATGAACTTATTTTGATGTAAATTGTCCATGTGGTCAAAAGTACATCATATAAAGAATATTATCCATTATTTAAATTTCATATATATCCATTATATATGTATTTAAAAAAATCTATAATATTTTGAGATAAGAAATGAAATGCACCATCCATGGAGACGGTATGCTATACATACACATGAACGCTACTTTCATTTCTTTGTCATATTAAACGAATAATAATTAAATTATATAAATTTATATTATAATAAAATTATTTAATTAATTTAATATATGTCTCATAGATTTAATAAAACCATCCTTTATATGTTCCATGTATAGCGAGGATGAGTCATATTGCTTTGAGGGGGCATTAGTCCACACTTCGTCAAATGAAATTATCATATTTACATAGCATAGAAAACATAAAGTTTTGTTCAAAATAAAAATTATATAATAATAGAAAAAATATAATATATTTTATATGTAAGAATAGTGTGCATATGGCCACCATGATATGTGGAAGGAGAAAATTGAACAATCATCATTTCGTGATGCAATAGTTCACCATACACAAAAACAATATGTTTGTTACCCATTAAATGGAGGTGTGTGTAAGTGTAGATCAAAAAATTAGCATACAAACATACAAGTATATTTATGATATTGGTTTTTTTATGTAATCATAGAATAATAATAGTTTAGGGAGTGGATAATGGAAATGAATCTAAAAAGCATGAGAGAAGGCGTTACCTCTTAATCAAGTAACTTCTTTTAGTTTATACCAAAAAGGCTTCCTTGGGAGGCTTTATTCCCTCAGAGAGGATTCTAGTATGAGGTTATGGATTCCAAGTATAGTTTTGGGCAGGGATTGGACGAATCAAAGGGTTCTTGAAGTGTGAGTATTAGAGAAGATATGGTACCTTTTTATAGGATAGGAAAGGGACACCCTTGGAAATTCTTAAATTATTAAATTAAAATAAATAATTTTTTTAATTAAAATGGATAAAACATGAGATATGTATAATATAATATTATTATATTTATAAATCTTATAATCCAATAATTTTTAGACATGTGTTTTTTTATTTTAAACCTTATTTTTTGATTTACCCTTAATTATTCTCTTTTAGTTTTAATTGTGGTAACAACATTTTGATTATTAAGAGGCTATTAATTTTACTTATATGGGGTAAATTTCCCTTAATAGTAAAATTAATGAACTTTTAAACCTTATCATAGTAACTTTTTTATTTTAAAATATATTTAGTATTTTTAAATAATTTAATAAATTACTATTTTTATAAAACATCAATTATGTCAATTTTTACACTATTCATTTTATTGAATTTAACAAAAATCTAAACATAGAGATAAATTAGAATAAAACCATATAACAATATTTTAACATATCAAATTCACCTATAAAAATCATGTATGACATAAATTACTTCAAATAATATTTATTTTAATATTTATAATATCATTTATTTGATTCCTTTATTAATTAATCAATCACTGCATCATCATTATGTCATAACTAAATTAAATTATTTATTTTCTACAAATTATTAATAAAATACCATGATGTAGGAAATATTTTTAGATTTATAATTACTATTTATGGTCAAAGATATCAATTATATAAACCCATATTAAAATTGTTTCAGTAAGAAGATATATATTTATAACATATTTTCCTTTACTTTAAATTAAAAGTTATAAGTGTCATAATCACACCCAAGTGGATTCCAGAAGCCAAATTTTCATAACAAGTGTTTTATTGGTTGGCCATATATTATAAAATAGGTTTAGGAAAATTTTTATGGTAGTTTTATATAATTATTATATTATTTTTACCCTTATTTACATGATTTACCCTTTAACCGTGGTAAATAAAAATAATTATTAAAGTTACTATTCATCATGTCAAAAAAGGGACATATTTACATAATTTGGGCTTTATTATTCCAAATATGGAATCCATTTTTCCAAATTCAAAATAAATAAGTTTCATTAATTAATTTAAAATTAATTCTCGTTGTCAAAATGATAAAACATGTTTTTTAAATGTAAAAACCATCAAAAGGTTGGCATGTGTTTATATCAAATTTCAATGTAAAATTACCTCCAATGACCAAAATTGAATTAAATTATAAAAACATAATATAATTATACTTTAAAACAAATTAAAATTACAATATAACTATATAAATAACTTAGATTAAAAAGCAGTTTTGAATTAAAATTTAGTATTTTTAACTATTCATTAAAATATAAATTTTATCATAAAAATACCAAAATTTCAACCAAAGTAAATTTTGATGTCACTCTTCCAAATAATAAGTTTATTTTGTCAAATATAACTTATAAAAGTATCCAAAATTATATTTAAAATGGGTTCTCCATCAAAAGGTGGTAAAACTGTATTTTTTTGAAAAATAATTCTTTTATCCGGAAAATTAAATTTGTTCTTATATCATATATATAAAACATAGAAGATGAATTTTAAACATTAAATTAAATATATTAAATATATATTTCATTATTAAAAATCTATAAAGAGTGATTTTATTATTTTATAAACTCAATTATTTTCATTTAAATAGTTTTTCAGAAAAACATTTCATTTTAATTAAAAATGATTTTATTTTCATTTACAAATAATTGTTCAAAAAAGAATTAATTAAATACACATGTAAAAAATATTTTCATAAATAAATTAATAATTTTCATTTCCACCATTTTAACATATAGTTTATAAGGTAACATAATAATATTTAGTTGTTCACTTAAGTTCGATGCGGTGTATTATGTACGCTATCAAACATAGTGACTCTTTAAAAAAATAAAGATGTTATATTATCCCACAATTTTGGAAATTAATTCCCCACAATTTGAATTTTTGGTTGGTAACTAAAATATGACTTCTCAAAATACCTTTATTTCAATCCCACATTGGAAAAAGTATTAATAAAACTTCCACTTTAAAAGAAAGAAAGGACCGTGCAAAGGTCACCTGAGATAAAACATACCAGGATTCCATGTAGAAAAACATGGATTTGGAAGAAAAACTAATAGTCAAGTTCTGATGGAGAGTGACAGAAAACATGATCAGGATAAAGTTAAAAATAACAAAACAATAAATTTGTGATTGGTTAAAAGTTCATTGATTTTATAGTAGGAAAAGTAAACAAAAAACATTTTTTTTTAATATCATTTTCATAAATTTGGGAAAATATTTTACTACTTATAATAATGACATAAGGAAATATACTTACTTGAAAATTAGAATTTCATCCATTAATCGAACTCCACCACAAACTCATCTTTTTCTACAATCAATGAGTATTTAAGATGACTTGGTCACAATTGAAGTACTAGAATCGACTTTTAGATAATCAAATAAACCAAAAAAGATTATCTATACAATTACCTTGTCTTTAGACATTAAAAAAAACCAAAATGGTTAGTACAAGATCAGATAATTCCCCCAAAAAGAATAATAATTTATAAATATAAGGACTAATTTAAATATAAAAAATTCAATAGTAATACCCAATTTCTACATAAACCATTCAAAAAACAAATGTCCTTAAAATTTATCAAAATAATCCAACTAATATTGAAACCCAAAAACTCAGAAGAATTTGATCACATAGTCTTCCAATAAAAATTTTAACATGTATATCTAAATAAAATCGATTACTCTTAAAGTCTCATAATTAAAAGTAATTAACCTAATCACATATTCTCAATGATAGGTTAATCATTTCCATAAATAACCTAATTCCCATAATTCCAAAATTAAAATCATAGATTCTTAAAAAACATAATTTGTAAAGACCTGGATTTTCCATGTAATTTTTTTAATTATATGGAATTATTACAAGTCTAAGAAAATTGACGGTGCATGATTCCAAGGCCTGGTGTGCCTGAAATGAATTTTTGAACTTTTTTTAAGTTACGTCCAGTAAACGCGCGGGTTCCATTTTCTAACTTTTGAACCGTCTCTCAGATTAAAAATCTGAGGACACCGTTGAATCCGCAGTACTGAGATTCGCTTAAGGGTGGATTCACTTCAATCGTAGTAGGTCGGGAGAAAAATTTAGATTTTGGACTTTTAAAAGAATAATAAAATAACAAATGTTATTTTATTTATCTCATTTTTCTTTTCCTCCAACGGACAAGTAGTGGTGGCGAGACAAACGACACATCAATCCATTAAATGGATTGAATCCCAATTATTCTTGCAACTGCACCATTGTAATTAGGAAGGTTTCTTTTTAAATGAACCTAATTAATTCCACATGTGTTACTCACCCCCTCTCCTATTTATATAGAGATTGGGGAAGAGTGTTGGCATGGCTTCACCAAGAGACGAATCTCTGGAAAAGTACCATGACGCCAACCAGTTGGAGGAAGAGACCAGTTCCAGCGAGTGGTGACGAGCACCGCCGAATCATGAACCAATGAAAACAATGAAGGCGTTACGTCAATCGTTGTCATCAAACATATGTTCCAGGTAGGGGGTTTATTTTTGAAGTTGTCTTTGATTAATTAAATTTCTCTTATGCTTGTTATCATGTAACGCGGAGGGTGCGGACCAAACAAACAAGGCCCAGACCCTCCATCGCTTTATTCTTGATGTGAAATTCGGGGAACAATTTCCAACTCGACGTATACATGAAATAGCGGGTCATGATATAATGGCGGCAGCGTGGGAGAGCCGTAGGCACAGACGACACCAAGAACGGACACTGGAGCATGTCCAAGTGACCCATAGAAGAAACTACCGGCACACCATGTCGGCGGCTGTCGGTGGTGGATGGAAGAGACCCAGGGAAACCAGCCAGGGGTGGTGGAAGGCAGCGCCCGACGGTGGCCAAGGGCGGCTGGCCCGAGCTAGCCACGACCAACAGACCGCGGTCGGAATGGGCAGCGCGGCCCGCGCCCTGCCGTGTTGGCAAAACCCGGTCGACCAAACAGTCGGCTGTTAAATGTGGTGGGGCAGCACCCCACCATCTGGAGAATGACCCCACAAGAGTGGGGAAAATGGGACACAACGATACGAATTCGAGCAGACCGAGCTGGCATGGGCCGACCAAGCGGGCCGGGCTGGACCCACGGCCTAGTGGGCCAGCACGGGTGGGTCGAGCCCCACCTGGCGGGCCGAGCCAACCATGACTCAGGCCTGCGAACCGAACTGGGCTGACCTCGATAGACCGGACCCAGTGAATCGGGCCGACCCTTAATGGGCTGGACCCGGGCGGGGTCAAGTACACCCCAGGACCCGTTGCGTCAGGCCGGTCTGACCGAGTCGGACCAGGCCTAGATCGAACCGGTCCCTGAATAAAGAAACACTCATAACTAACAAACCGAGTGTCCATTAAACACGTCATCAATGGTTTTGGGATCACTTTAGGAAATCAGTCCCTTTGGAATATTCTGGTGGGCCCGACTGAGCCAGTCTAGACCGAGGTGCGATCACCCCCGTTTCACAAAAAGGGATGTATCCAATAGACCGGGCATTCGATTGATGTGTAGTCTATGGAATAAGGACCCTAGTGATAAGGAGGTCCTTTTGAAATACTCCACATGAGTTTTTGAAAAAGTTAGAGTATGACTGGGTTGGATCGACTCTATATCCAACTAGGCCCTCAACACTAAAATGCCAATAACTTATAGATAGGGCGTCCGATTGACGTGCCATATTTTGCGTTGGGATCCTTATAACATGATAGATCATCAGGTTACTTCTTCATGGGAATTTTTGTTGGTTGAAATATGACTGATGTCTTGAGGAGCATTTCTCCCAGAATCAAGCGTGCTATGAGCGGGAATCCAATGGTTGGCAGTGAGGTGGATGTTGGAGATAGATCATACGGAGTTTATTAACGAGTGATTATGTGTGGGTAAACACCTAGTGATTCTATGTGGATCAGCACCACACGATCATGTGTGGATCAACACCTAGCTACCCTATGTGGATCAGCACCTCATGACCCAACAAGGACCATCATTAGAGTATCCTGTTGTGGATCGGCGACATACCGATCCTGTGTGGGTCAGATCCTTTGTGGGTCAGCGCTCAGTGATCATGTGTGGGTCTGCACATACTGATCCTGTGTGGGTTAGATCCTATGTGGGTCATTGCAGGGGTTAGTACCAATCGACTCTAGGTGGGTTAGATCATCTGTGGGTCATTTCGGAGGTTAGTACCTATCGATTCTAGGTGGTTAAAACTATGTATGGTCAGCAATAGTGCCTCTTGACAGAATAAGATAATATAGCTTCGCGACTGATCATTTTTACTTCTATACTTCACTAATACTTGGTTTGAGTTGAGACTCTATTTAAGCTGTGTTTATTTCGTTGTGCTTTGTGATTGAGATCATGATTTTTTGTTTGCCTTTTTTGAATTCTGTGATACCATCGAGGGTCTCGAGGTCCCTACTGGGTATTGTTATACTCACTCCTGTACGATATTTTTCCACACCTTGTTTTGTCTTGTGAAGATGATGAGTAGCTGGGCTGAGGCTTGAGGGAGCCAGGACCAGGCGGTATGCGGAGGAGACGATCTGACATGGAGCGCTGTGGAGATGATATGTACCAACCCTTCAGGTTGGATCCTTAGTGGACAATCCATGAGATGTTTTCTCTTTTCAGTTCTACTTGTAATTTTCAATTGGGATTTTATTATAGCCCCTTAAATTTAATTACACTTTTTACTACAGAAGTTTAATTCATTGTTTCTTCTTGTTGTGTTCTTGGATTGTGTGTTTTTACAGGTTTAATGGAAATTCCTTCCCAATATTGGGATGCACCTTTTTGGTGCAAGTCACCAAACCCTTACCTATAGAAGGTGGGATTAGGTTAGTCATGACACGGGCCCCAGGGGACGGTTCGTGACAAAGTTTTATCAGAGGAGTTTTTTCTACTGAAGAAATAGGACGCTGATCTTTTTTTTAATAGAGCAATAGTGTTAAGTGTTTTGAGTGTGGTTTTCAGTTTATGGAATCCATTGTTAGTGCGATGACTGACATATCTATACACCAGGACCCTGAATTTTGATTTCCAAATTGGTGCACAAAAACAATGATTGTGTGTGCTTTGGAAGTGTTTTACTTTTTATCTCTTTGAGTCAGCTTACTAGGTATAACTTTTTGGCCGTGGAGCACCTATTTTCTTTCAGGATGCTGCCATGTAGAAAACCATCTAGGATTCTCAAGAGAGTACACAATGATGGACCACCGAGCAATAAGGCCTCAATTTAGGTCCCTCTTATGGAGTTATCACATTCGGGTGGTGTACCAGCAGCACCACTACCCATTGGGAAGTCATTTCCACCATCCCCACCAGTAGACGGTGCACGCCGACTGAGAATGTTGTACAAGTTTCCACAGTAGAGGCCTCTAAGGTTCCAAGGTGAGACAAATCCGTAGGTGGGTGAGGACTAGCTGGAGGCTATGGCCATAGTTTTTCACATGGTTGGGACACCAGCCAACCTGCTGGTGATCCTATCTACCAGTCTTTTCTAAAGAGTAGCAGGGAGATGGTGGATCCTGACACTCCATGCGTACGATGAGGCAACCCTCACCTGGGTAGATTTCTAGGGCCTCTTCATGGAAGAGTTCATCCCAGCGACTCTATTCTCTATGCATATTAAAGAGCTCGTACACTTACAGTAGGGTAGCCTACCCGTGAACCAGTACTTAGTGAGGTTCATCGACCTCTCATGCTACTCTACTAACATGGTGTATGACCCTTTCTACAGGGCACGAACCTTCGATCAGGGAATCTGATGGGAGATCAGAGCTTCGATAGTATCTCTCAGCATCCCAACACATGATAGAGTGATGGAGAGAGCACTCTTGGTGGAGATATTCCTTGCAAAGCAGACACAGATAGTGAGACCCACCACCAGGTGACACGTAGAAAAGTCCTCTACGACTGGTAGTAGGCAGTTGACACAGAGGTCCTAGCGGACTAGACCTTCTGGTGTAAGACCCTGGGATGCAGGGTCGGAGGTGTAGAGCTCATGAGGAAAAGGAGGTCATATGGGAGGCAGGGTGTGCTTCACATGCGGCGGGCAGGGACACATGGCTCTCGAATGCCCGACCTGCAGTACCGATAATTAGCATATAGTCGAGGGACCGCCGAGGTAGAGGCAGAGATTCGATCGAGGAGGTATTCAGGGAGATGAACGTGGAAGAGGAGTAGGCGGTGGAGTAGGCAGTGGGCAGCGATTTGAGGTTCTACCACCACCACCACCACAAGGTGGTCCACCCTGACCATAGGGAGCAGGTGGACAGGGGTGAGCATAGCTACAGGAAGCAGAGGCCTACGACCATGGTGCTCCGAAGATGATTAGAGGTATGATATGTCTCTATTACACCCAAGCTGCAGTACTTATAGACATAGGTTCTAGTCACTCTTTCATTTCCAAAACTCTCGTTCGGAGCTCAGAGATGTCGATGGAGTCGTTGGCTTGATCCTTACGATTAGAGACTCCTATAGGAGAAGATTCGATGATTACATACTGGTTCTAGCAGTGTGAGCTTACTCTAGGAGGTGAGAGCTTCAGCTGTGATCTTCTAGTAGCAGCGTCGAGTACTTAAAACTTCATCTTGGATATGGATCGTTTATCTATAGTCCATGGTTAGATTGACTATATTAGGCGCAAAGTACGGTGTGTCCGTGAGGATGGGACCAGGTTTTCCTTCACTAGTGAGAAGGGAACCATTACAGAGTAGGATGGACTTACCCTGAGGAGGGTGCAGCCGATCACACATCAGTTGGCTAGCCTTACCCTCAGAGCAGTTGATGTTAGGAGTCCAAGCTATCCTTTAGTGGTGGACCAGTATGCCGATGTCTTCCCTAATGATGTTTTGGGACTACCTCATCGTAGAGAGGTGGACTTCTACATCGACCTATACCCCAGGATGGAACCGATATCTACTCTAGCATATCAGATGGCTTCTGTGGAGATTTATGAGTTATGGGTACAACTAGAGGACTTATAGAGGAAGGGGTTCATAAGGCCCTGTGTTTCTCCATGGGAAGCCCTGATTTTTTTCACCAAGAAGTCAGATGAGAGTTTGAGGCTCTGTGTGGATTATCGACTCCTGAACTAGGTGACCATGAGGAACAAGTATCCACTTACAAGGATTGATGATCTTTTGGATCAGCTGAAGGGAGATCATTGGTTTTCGAAGATAGAGCTCAGATCAGGCTATCATAAGCTCAGGGTAAGAGATAAAGATGTGAAAAAGATGACCTTAAGATGTTGGTATGACCATTATGATATCTTGGTTATTCCATTTGGCATGACCAACACCCCTACAATGTTCATGGGACCCATGAACAGGATCATTCAGCCATACCTCAATCTCTTTGTGGTGGTCTTCATCGACAACATCTTGGTGTACTCAGTGATGGAGGAGGAGCATACCTATCATCTGAAGATAGTACTGGATACACTCTGAGAGAACAATATTTATGGTAAGCTCTCAAAGTTCCAGTTCTAGATATGGGAGGTCCACTTTCTAGGACACGTTATCTTAGAGGCTGGAGTTAGAGTGAATCTAGAAAAGATAGATATTGTTCTTTCTTGGGAGCCACCCAGGAGTGTGAATGAGGTGCGGAGTTTCTTGGGGTTGGCTGGGTACTACCGAAGACTCATACCTAACTTTTATTGAGTTGTTTCACCCTTATTAGCATTGGAAAATAAGGTACATCCCATCGTATAGATGGAGAGATGCCAACAGAGTTTTCAGAAGATGAGGCTGAGATTGACGAGTGCCCCCATCTTGAGGCTACCAGAAGAGGGCGCTGGGTATGTAGTCTATTGTGATGTGTCAGGGACTGGACTTGGATGTGTACTGATGCAGGAGAGAGCAGTGATCACTTATGGTTCACAATAGATGAAGAAACATGAGAAGAACTATGCTACCCATGATCTAGAGTTAGCAGCAGCGGTCTTCACCTTGAAGATGTGGAAACACTACTTGATGGGTGAATGTTTTACAGTCTAATTTGATCAAAAGAGTCTCAGGTATATCTTCTCATAGAAGGAACTGAACCTGAGACAATGATGATGGCTAGAGTTCCTCCAGGTTTATGACTTTGAGATAGTCTATACTCCTAGGAAGGGTAACATAGTGGCAAACACACTCAGTAGGATGTTTAGTCTACAACTGCTGAGTGAGGCGACAAAGATTCTTGCCGCATTAGAGATATAATTTTTGGAAAGAGATATGGAAACTTACCTCCAGTATATGACTGTCACTCCCCCACTTTTTCAGTGAGTGCGGGAGGCACAACTTCGGGACATTGAATGTGAGGAACGACATGATCAGATATCCACAGGACAGACACTTGATAAATTTTTTGAAGTTGGATAGCATGTCATCCACTTTAGAGGATGCCCCATGGTCACGATGGTGATACAAGAGGAGGTGTTTAGGGAGTTCCATACATCCCCTTTAGCTGTACATCCTAGAGTGGAGAAGATGTACCAGGAACTCCGGTGTCAGCACTGGTGGCCAAGGATGAAGAAAGCAATGGAAGATTTTGTTTCACGATGCCTCACTTGTCAGCAAGTGAAGGTTGAACATCAGGTTCCATCAGGATTAGCACAACCACTAGAGGTACCAGAGTGGAAGTGGGATGGTATCTCCATGGAATTTGTGACAGGGCTACCACAGACATCTAGGGGACATGATTACATCTGGGTGATCATTGACCGACTCACCAAGTCGGCTAACTTCCTACCCATATGGGAATAGGGATCAGTAGAGGGATTGGGATGCCTATAAATATATGAGATTGTATGGATTCATGGGGTTCCATTTAGAATCATCTCTGATTGTGAAACACGTTTTATATCCTAGTTGTGGAAGAGATTATAGGAGGCATTCAGGACACAACTTTGTATGAGCACCACCTTTCATCCATAGATGGATGGTCAGATGGAGTGAACCATTCAGACACTGGAGAACATTCTTCGTGCTTACATCCTAGATTTTGGTCGTAGTTGGGAGGATCACTTGCCCTTGGTGGAGTTCATGTGAAACAACATCTATCACTCCACCATCAGTATGAAACTGTTTGAGGCCATGCATGGTCGACCATGAAGATTACCTCTATGCTAGAAAGACCCATGGGAGTTAGCACTTATGGGTCTAGAGTTGGTACGAGCTACCAATGAGAAGGTGCAGATCATCCAAGAGCAGATGAAGACTGCACAGAGCAGATAGAAGTCTTATGCTGATAGGAGATGGAGACCTTTGGAGTTTGAGGAGGGAGACCATGTTTTCCTATGGGTCTCACTTTGATGAGGTTTACAGAGGTTTAGAAAGGGCGACAAGCTATCTCTGAGGTTTATCGGATTTTTCTAGATCCTCAGTAGAGAAGGATAGGTGGAATACTGTCTAGATATTCCCCCATAGATGCACCAGGTGCATAATGTTTTCCATGTGTCATAGCTGATGAGGTACGTGAATGATACATCGCACGTTATTGACTGGGGCATGCTGTACATTGGTGATGGAGCGACGTTTGTGGAGTTCCTAGTGGATATTGAGGATAGACAGGATCAGGTCCTTTTTGGAAAATCGATACCTCTGGTGCGCATTCTCTAGTAGCACAACGACCTCTAGGAGATAACATGGGAGTGGGAGGCTTAGATTCGTGCTCAGTACCCTCATTTGTTTCCTTAATCGTTGTTGTGTCTTTTGGGGATGAAAATCCCTAAGGTGTAAAGAATGTAAAGACCCAGATTTTTTTTAATATTTTTTAATTATACGGAATTATTACAAGTTTACTAAAATTGAAGGCACGTGATTCTGAGCCCCTGTGTGCCCAGAATGAATTTATGAATTTTTTAAGGTACATTCAGTAAACGCACGAGAGGCATTTTTTAACTTTTGAACCGGTTCTCGGATTAAAAATTTGAGGGCACCGTTGAATCCGCAACATTGGGATTCGTTTAATGGAGGCTTCACTTCGATTGCAGTAGGCCTGGAGAAAAAGTTATATTTTAGACTTTTAATGGAATAATAAAATAACAATGTTATTTTATTTCTCTCCTTTTTCTTTTCCTCTAATGGAAAAGTGGTGGTGGTGGGACCAACGACATGTCAAGCCATTAAATGGCTTGACTCCCCTTTATTCTTGTAACCGCACCATTAGAATTAGGAATATTCCTTATTAAATTAACCCCATTAATTCCACGTGTGTTACTCACCCTCCCCTTCTTCTATTTATATAGAGATTGGGGGGGGGGACGAAGCTCTAGAAAAGTACTACGACGCCAACCACTTGGAGGATGAGACAGGTTCCAGTGAGTCATGATGAGTTACACTAAATCACAAACTGACAACAATGATGAAGGAGTTTCGTCGATCGTCATCAGTGAATGTCTCTTCCCGGTAGGGGGTTTATTTTTGAAGTTGTCTTTCATGAATTAAATTTCTCTCCCGCTTGTTATCATGTAACATGGAGGGTGTGGTCTAAACAAACATTGCCTGGACCCTCCGCCGCTTTGTTATTGATGTGAACTTTGGGGAACAATTTCCAACTCAACAACAACATGAAATAATGGGTCACGCTATGATGGCGGTAGTGCAAGAAATCTGTAGGCGCAGACGGCACCAAGAATGGACACTAGAGCACGTCCAGGTGACCTGTAGAAGAAACCGCAGGCACGACATGTCGACGGTGGTGGCCAGAAGTGACCTGCGGCAACCGACCGTAGGCGGTGGAGGGTGGCGCGCGACGACAACCAAGGGAGGCGCCCACATGTGGCGCTGGTGGAAGCAGCTATGGACAAAAGGCTGTGGTAGGAAGGGGTGGCGCGACCCGCACTGCACCACATTGGAAAAACCTGGTCGACCAAACAGCCGACCATTAAATATGGTGGGGCAGCGCCCTACCGGCTGGCGAATAGCCCCGCAAGTGCAGGTCCAGCAGGATGCAATGGTACACCTTCGGGAAAACCGAGCCAGCACGGGCTGACCAATCGGGCTAGACCCGTGGCCCAGCGGGCCAGCACGGGTGGGCTGAGCCCCACCCGGTGGGTCGGGCCAACTGCGACTTGGGCCCACAAACCAAACTAGGCCGACCCCGACATGCCATACCTAGTGAATAGGGCCAACCCTTAATGGGCCGGACCCAAGCGGGGTCAAGGTGACCCCAGGACCCATTATGTCGGGCCAATATGACTAAGTCGGACCAGGCCCATACCCAACCGGTCCCTGAATAAAGAAACATATGTAACTGATGAATCATGTATCCATTCGACACACCGTCAGTGGCGTCGAGATCCCTTTAGGGAAGCGGTCCCTTTGGAATATTCTGGTAGGCCTGACCGAGCCAAGCCAGACTAAGGTGCGATCGACCCCTGTTTCACAGAAAATGATGTATCTAATAGACCGAGCATCTGATTAACGTGCCGTATGTGGAATAAGAACCTTATTGACAAGGAGGTCCTTTTGAAATACTCCACGTGAGTTTTGGAGAAAGTTGGAGTATGGAAGGGTTGGATCGACTCCAAATCCAACTGGGCCCTCGACACTAAAATGCCAATAACTTACAGATCGGGCGTCCGGTTGACGCATTGTCTTTTGCATTGGGACCCTTATGATGTGACAAATCACTGAGTTACTTCTTAGTGGTACTTAGTGCCGATTTAAATATGACCAATGGCTTGAGGATCGGTTCTCCCAGAATCAAGCATGCTATGAGAGGGAATCCAGTGGCTAGTAGTGAGGCGGATGTTGGAGACAGATAATATGAAGGTTAGTACCGAGAAATCCTATGTGGGTCAGTACCTAGAGATCCTGTGTGGATCAACACCGAGTAATCCTATGTGGATAAAAACCTAATGACCCTGTGTGGATCAGCACCCCGCGAACTGGTGAGGACCAGCCTTAGAGCATCCCGTCGTGGATCAGTGACATACCGATCCTGTGTGGGTCGGATCCTGTGTGGGTCAGCGCATACCGATCCTATGTGGGTCATATCCTGTGTGGGTCATTGCGAGGGTTAGTACCTATTGACTCCAGGTGGGTTGAATCATGTATGGGTCATTACGGGGGTTAGTACCTATCGATCCTGTGTGGGTCAAAATTCGTATGGTTAACAGTAGTGCCTCTTGACAGAATAAGATGATATAGCTTTGCGACTGATCATCTGTACTTCTATACTTCAATAATACATAGTTTGAGTTGAGAATTTTTTTGAGTTGTGTCTATTGATTTGTGCTTTGTGATTGAGATAATTCTTTGTGGTTTGCCTTTTTGTAATTCTATGATACCTTCGGGGATCTTGAGGTCCCTACTAGGTATTGTTATACTCACCACTGCACGGGCTTCACCCATACCTTGTTGTGTCTTGTGCAGTTTAAGAGCAGCTAGGTTGAGGCTTGAGGGATCCAGGACCAGTCAGTATGTGGAGGAGATGGGATGATGTGGAGCACTATGGAGATGATATGTACCTTCCCTTCAGGTAGGATCCTCAGTGGATGATCCAAGAGTTGTTTTTTCTTTTTAGTTGTACTTGTACTTTTCAGTTGGTCTTGTATTCTAGACCCTTTACTTTCAGTACCCTTTTTACTACAACAGTTTACTTCCTAGTTTCTTCTTGTTGTGTTCTTGGATTGTGTGTTTGTACAAGTTTAAAGGCAATT
Source organism: Viscum album (assembly GCA_963277665.1). Taxonomy (NCBI): domain Eukaryota; kingdom Viridiplantae; phylum Streptophyta; class Magnoliopsida; order Santalales; family Viscaceae; genus Viscum; species Viscum album. The sequence goes on from OY728141.1 coordinate 913,181,828, forward strand.
CCTTCCCGATATAGGGATGTTCCTTTTTTGTGCTAGTCACCAACCCCTTTCCCATGGAAGGCAGGCTTGGGGTAGTCATGGCACAGGCTCTGAGGGAAGGGTCATGACATAATTCAACCAATACTCCATTAAAACCCCATAGTGTTTGACTTACCTTAATCATATATAGTTCCCAAAACAGTGAATGTCTTCCAAAATAACATTTATCACACAATCCCCAAATCATTTTCCAATGCTAAGAATATTCATTTGATAAAATATATGTCTCTAAAATAAACTTATTCTTAATAAATAAAAGTATTTAACTAAAAATAATAATTCATACTAAATAGGGACTTCAAATAGGCTAATGTTAGGCGATAAAGCACTGTCGCACTTCGGTTGTGAGTTTGATTCCCGCAGCCTTGTCTAACACGATGGTTTGTCACATGGTCTGCATGTTGTCATTTTTCAAAAACTATATAATTTTATAACATTAAAAAAAAGAGATAAAATAATCAAAAATAACCATAACATGTTTTAAATTCAAAGGTTATTCTATACCTTTCATTTTTCATCCAAAAAATTAACAACTCATAACTACCTCAAAAATATATGTCTCCAAAAATACCATGAATCACTTTAAAATTTTGGAACATATACCCTCAAAAGGAATTTATAATACATTTAACTTATGATCAAACTAAAAATTATAAACACATATGATATATCTATCTCTTAAGAAGACATCCTAATCTATAAAGTTATCTAAACTAACCTCTGATACCAACTATAAGGCCCCAACCTTAAACATTACATAATCTTGAGATAAGTCAATAATTTGACTTTAATTCACATCGAGTATCTTTTCAGGTTTACAACTATATAGAATTACGTCATAACTCATGCATAATAACTTAAATATTACAAGTAGACACTTCTAATCACTATCTATTTTTTTATAAAACAAAAAATTTTAAAAGTTACATTGTTTCATATCATGTTTAAACAATATAACTTTTCCTTGATCCCATCCCTGACTCTATTCTTATTTAAGTCCTCTAAAATACATTTCAAAACATATAATGAGAATAAAAATTTCAGTAAGGGATACACAAAGAAGGTTAACTTTTAGTCTTTGGAAAATACATGAACCATGAATACTTTATCATAAAGTAATACTTTTCACCTTTATGAAGTTGTAAATACTATTCATTGAATATAAAATCACTGGTTACCCTTTTTGTAACCAAAATATTACCATAAACCCATAGAAAGCAATATATAATATATAAAGGAAACTTGGGATATAAACATACTTAAATGGAATAACCATACGGTTAACTTCCTCACATATCACTAAATAGAATAATAATATGACCAACTTCCATACCCAATGCATCAAAGGTTATAACATAACCACCCATCCTTAGTTTATCATGAAACCACCTATCTTTGGTTTATCACATAACCACCCATATTTGGTTTATCATGGAACCACCCTTCAAATGTCCAAGTACCATTATATAATCATAACACATAAAATATTGCAATTGTCAATATTTCACTCATAAAATTCTATTTGATGTCATAAGAAATAATTTCAAGATATTGAAATAGTCAATCCACTTTAAAAACCATTTTTAATACCAAAACACACAAAAATGGAATAAGGGATTTATTTTCCTTTTAAAAACATTAAATCTTATAGAGGAAGCCAAATATCAAATAACGATTATGACGACGGAGAAGTCGTTGTCGCCGTATATGTTTAAAACATGCCTTTTTTTGTTTTGTAAAGAAAGTAAAATGTTTCATATAAAAATATTACTTTTGAAAACATTTGAATGAAATTAAATATAGACATAAAATTTTCTATATAATACTTTTATATCTATATTAATAAATATTTAAATTAATATCATGAAGAAAATATTTGATAATTAAATCTTTAAATGTTCAAGGTGTCTCATACCACTTTAAACATTTAAATCTTAATCTCCTTGAATTATTACATTTAACAAAACAATAAATAACATTATTATAGATAAAATTTGGATATTAAATTTTATAGTGGATGTATATACACCTTATAAAATAATAAAGGTGCATATTATCAAGAAATGCCTCAATGAAAGGAGATTGCGATGAAATCCCTTACCTTGAGTTTGACTTGTCTCATATGTTATTTATTTTTTTGAATAATAAACTTAGGGTAATTTTTACTTTCTTGAGAACATTTTTTAATTTTATTATTTCTTTTATATCACTTATTAACATGTTATAAAAATTACATAACTATTTAAGTTCATATCGGACGTTTTGTCGATATTCGGTACTTGAGTAAAAATGAACTTGTTTTAATGTAAATTGTCAACGTGGTCAGAATTCCATCATATCCAGAATATTATTCATGATTTAAATATCATATATATCCATTATATATGTATTTATAATAATTCATAATATTTGGAGATAAGAAATGAAATTCACCGTTCATGGAGACGGTAGGCCGTACGTACGCATGGATGCTACTTTTATTTCTTTGTCATATTAAAAGAATAATAATTAAATGATATAAATGTATATTATAATAAAAATATTTAATTAATAACATATATGTCTCATAGGTTTAAAAAATCCATCCTTTATACATTCCATGTATATTGGGAACAAATCATATCCATTCTAGGGGGTGGTGGTCCACACTTCCTCAAGCGAAATTATCGTATTTACACAACATAGAAAGAATAAAGGTATGTTTTAAATAAAAATTATATAAGAACATAAAAAATATAATATATATAATATGTAAAAATATTTTCCATTATAATGGACAACATGATAGTTGGTAGGTGAAAATTGAATAATCATCATTTTGTGAGGTAGTAGTTCACTGTACAGAGAAATAGTATATTTGTTACCCATTAAACGGGGGTGTGTGTGACTGTAGATATAAAACTAAGTATAAAAACGTCCTAGTTCATTTATGATAATAGTTTTTTATATAATAATATAATAATAAGTTTTTAGGGAGTGGATAATGGAAATGAAACTAAAAAGCATGAGAGAAGGTGTAACCTCTTAATTGGGTAACTTCTTTTAGTTTATACCAAAAGCCTTCCTTGGGAGGATTTATTACCTAAGGGAGGATTATAGTATGAGTTTAAAAATTCTAGCTAGAGGTTTGGTCAGGTATTGTCTGAACCAAATGGTTTTTGAAGTGTGATTATTAGAGAAGAGATGACACCTTTTTGTAGGAGAGGGAAAGGGAACCCTTGGAAACTCTTTAATTATTAAATTAAAATAAATTAATTTTTTAATTAAAATGGATAAGAAATTACATATGTAGAATATAAGATGAGTATATATCTAAATAATATAATATAATAATTTTTATACATGTATTTATTTTATTTTAAACCTTATCTTTTCGGTTTACCCTTAATTATTTTCTTTTAATTTTAATTGTGGTAACAACATTTTAATTATTAAGAGGCTATTAATTTTAATTATATGGGGTAAATTTCCAATAATTGGACACTTAATAAACTTTTAGAACTTATAATAGTCACTTTGTTATTTTAAAATATTTTTATCATTTTTAAATAATTTAATAAATTACTATTTTTATAAAACATCAATTATGTCAATTTTTACACTATTAATTTTATTGAATTTAAATAAAATATAAACTGAGAGATAAATTTAGAAAAATAGTATAATAGTCTTTTATCATGTTCTATTAACCTATAATAATCTTTTATAACATAAATTTTGTCAAATAATATTTATTTTAATATTTGTAATATAATTTATTTTATTTTTTTATTAATAAAGCAATCACTGTATCATCATTGTGTCATAATTAAATTTAATTATTTAATGTCTAAAAACTATAAATAAAGTTCCATGATGTAGGAAATATTTTTAGACTTCTAATTAATATTTATAGTCTAAGATATCATTTATATAAACCCATATTAAAATTTCTTTTGTAAGAAGATATATGTTTATATCATATTTTCTTTTACTTTAAATTAAAAGTTATATGTGTAATTATCACACCCAAGTAGCTTCTAAAGGCTAAATTTTTGTCCCAAGGTTTTTTTTACTTAGGTATATATCATAAAATAGGATTAGTACAAGTGTTTGGGTAGGTTTATATTATTATAATATTATTTTTAACCTTATTAACCTAATTTACCCTTTAACCGTGGTAAATAAAAATAATTACTAAAGTTACTATTCATCATGTCCAAAAATAAAAGGGCCCTATTTACCTAATTTGGACCTTATAATTACAAATATGGAATCGATTTTTCCAAATTCAAAATACATAAGTTGTAGTAATTAATTTAATATTAATTCCTATTGTCAAAATGAGAAAACAGGTTTTCTAAAAGTAAAAACCATCAAAAGATTGACATGTGTTTATATAAAATTTCAATGTGAAATTACCTAAAATAACAAAAATTGGATTAAATGAATAAAATTAATATAATTAAACTTTATAAATAATTAAAAGGAAAATCTAACAATATAAATAACTTAGACAAAAAAGCAGTTTTGAATTAAAATACAGTATTTTTCACTATTCATTAAAATATGAATTTTATTAGAAAAGTACCAAAATTTCAACCAAAGTAAATTTTTATGTCCCTATTACAAATAATAAGTTTATTTTGTCAATTATAACTTATAAAAGTGTTAAAAACTTGATTTAAAGTGGGTTCTCCATCAAAAGCTGACAAACTATATGTTTTTTTAAAATACTTCTTTTATCTAAAAAATTGAATTTGTTCTTATATAATGTCTACAAAATATATAATATGAATTTTAAACATTATATTGAATATATTAAATATATATTTATTTAATAAAAAACCATAAAGTGTGATTGTATTATTTTATAAACTCACTTATTTTCATTTAAATAGTTTTTTAAAAAAACATTTCATTTTAGTTAAAAAGGATTTTATTTTCATTTATAAATAATTGTTCACAAATTAATTAATTAAATAAATGTTAAAACAATATTTTAATAAATAAATTAATAATTTTTATTCCTGCAATTTAACATCTAGGTTATAAAGTAACATAATAATATTTAGTTGTTCGCTTAAGTTCGATGGGGCATATTATGCACGCTATCAAACATAGTGTCTCTTTTAAAAAAACTCGGGATGTTACAATCTTTCTCAACTATACCTCAAATATATTTTCAGGTTACATGGAGTTACTTTATCCATTATATCTAACCGAGATCCTAGGTTCACTTATAACTTTTAGAAAGGCCTTTATAAGTTGTTGGGTACAGAATTAAATTTCTGCATTTCTTTTTTTCCCAAATCTGATGGATAGACCAAAAAAACTATTCATACCTTGAAGGAAATGATTCGATATTATTAAATGGATTAAATGGGAAGTTTAGATCAACATCATTATTTAGTTGAGTTTTCTTATAATAACAGTTTTAATTCTAGTAAACAAATGACACCTTTTGAGTCATTATATGGAAAGTGGTGTCGAACTCCAACATTTTGGGATGAAATAGAGGAAAGGAAGTTGATGAGACTAGAATTAGAATAAGAAGTAACTGAGAAAGTGAATATGATCTAGAAAAACATGAGGAAATATCACAAAAGGCAAAAGATTTATGCATATAAAATGAGGAAAGAATTTTTTTTAGGAAGGTGATCATGTTTTTCTAAGAATCTCACCATGGAAATGTGTTATGAGTTTTGACAAAAATAAATTATAAGTCCACAGTTCATTAGACCTTATGAAATCCCAAAGAAAGTAGGAATAGTTGCCTACTGAGTAGATTTTCCTCCAAGTTTATCTCCGGTACAAAATGTTTTCCTTGTTTTAATGTTGAAAAAGTATGTTCCAGATTCGTCTCATGTTTTGAGCCCAGAATTAGTTCAGCTGGAAGAGAACCTTTATTATGAAGAAAAAATGTTTAGATTCTTAATTGTAGAGATCGAGTATTGTAAAATAAAGTAATTAATTGGGTTAAAGTTTTGTGGAGAAACCACATGATTGAAGAAGCAACATGGGAATCTGAAAATGATATGAAGGAAAGATATCCTCGTTTTTTTAATAAGTAAATAAAAATTGCAATGATGTACTTTTTAGAAGGTTAGAATAATGTAAGGACCTAAGAACTTATATAATAAATTTTTTCATTAAATAGTTAATTTCATTATAAATGAATAATTAAATAAGTGGTATTTTTAATTAGAGAATCTATACTAATAGAATAGTAACCTCACCTATGAGATTATAAATAAAATTTATATACTTTATAAGTGTAATCATGATATATTGATATCATGGAATTAGTAAATAAATGTTTTGGAAATGATAAAATAAGTGTTGATATTTTTATAAGTCATAAATATTTAATTAAAAATTTACAAATAATATAAAGATTCAAAGGAAAATATGATTTCACAAAATAGATTCATAAATAATTTTTTTTCTTATGATTATAAGATAATTTTATGATACCTTAATTTATTTTTCAAAGTTTCATAAAATCATTTATAATTTTAAAACTAGTATATTTTGAATAAATGATGGTTTCAATTAAAAATTAAAAATCTTATATTTATAAAATTATTTTCAAAAAATGGAGTTCATTTTTGAAATCTACACATTGATAAATGGTTAGGGTGATTTTGTTGGTAATTTTTTAAAATACTTGAATTTTTGGTGAATAGTAAAATATGATAATTTATGGTATACATACATTATAAGTTAAATACACTATTCTTTGAGTCATCACTGATATAATAATAATAATCTCAAATATAAATTAATTATTTTATTATATTTAGTAACAATTATTAAACTATTTATATTCTTGATCCAAAATAATAAACTAATGAATGCAATAATGAGAAAACACCCCTCTCCACTATAAATACCACCCCTAACCACTTATTATCCTCACACCTCAAAGACTTGTATCTTGGTTAATTTATGACCAATTAAATTATAAATAATCTTCCCCACATCTAATACTCACTTTTCTCACCAAAAGGCCAAAACCAAGGGCCTTATGGAGGTTCTCAGGGAGGATAATTCAAGAGGTAAAATCCTCTTTCATTTTCTCTCATTTTCTTTTCAATTATTTTTATTTTCTTATAATATCCTCACTTAACCTTATACAAGTGTCATGAAAACTATATTATATTATATATACTATAATTTTATCATGTTTATGGAAAAATTCATTATCAAAATTCTTCTCCTCTCCTTTTTATTCTAAAAATGAGAACATCATCCGTGATGTGTCGATTTACCACCATCGTGGATGATACACTTTTATTTTTCATTAGTGCCTTCAATAAAGGTAATAAAACCATTATTATGGTTAAATAATATATTAATATATATTAAAAATTATTTTATGTTCTTTAACCAATATATAAATATGATATTGAATAAAATGATATAAGTTCATCATGATCATAAAACCCCCCAAAATAAATTAAATAATTTTCATTAATGTTTTATCTAATGAATCATCCTCATTTAATAAAAAAATGATATATGGTATCATTTAAAATGATGGAAAAATATTAAAACCATTTCATTCCACTTATGGGGTTTTTCTTCTATTCGACAAGAAAATCTATAATGAAACAACCATGGAAACCATGAAATAAATACACCTTAAACAATGTAAATAACAAAATATTATTAATAAATGTGTAAAAATATGTTATAAGAATATCATATAAGTAATTATATATATTAATATGGTTCTATAATATATTAATATCACTCTTTAAACAATTATACAAGAGTTTTGAATATGTTTGAAGTAAGACGAACCTGAGGTAAGGGAATTCTTAACCCAATTTCTATTCTTTGGGTTAACATTCTACTTCATTGATTATGTGGTACTGATATTATTTGTGAAATAAATTTTGATTATATTATGTTTTATTATGTGGATTTATAGATTACACGCATATTCCATTCTTTTTTTTACCAATTTTTACTTTAATTATATGATATTTGTAAGGGACTTTTGTTTTAAAATCCTTTTTTAAATTTCAAATTTTAAAAAATTCAAAAGGGATGATTTTATGAAAGTATTATTATTTTATGAATATGGTTCTTGGGAATTGTTTATGATGAATTGTGGGACCTATATATCCCTTCAATTCATTGGGTATGTTAATGTTGGAGGTTGACTGTATAGTTACTCCAAGTGTAACTGTGATGGTTACACCATAAGGTATCTATGAGGGTTACGTTGTAAGGTAGTAGTAAGGGTTACATTTTAAGGTAGCTATAAGGGTTAAAAATCATATGGTTTCCATGAGTTTTAAAATCTTAAGCAAGTAATTCCCCAAGTTACCTTTATGGTATTATTTATGTTTTCTATGTTTTATGGAAATCTAATGTTTTCACAAAGTAACTATATGATACTTATTGGGTGAGAACTATTTCTTTGTGAAAATGATTTCATATGTTTATAAGTATTCATGGATTATCGGGTTCTATCTCTCTTTTTTATGTCCCTTACTGAGATTTTTGTGCCCATCCCATGTTTTAAAATATTTTTCACAGGGTTTAACGATGGTTAAAAGAAAAGAATAAGACAAGATGAATATTATGAAGACTTTTCATGAAAAGATTTTTTGCATTATGGAAGATATGGGTACTGTTTTAGTAATACCTACTTTGTATGCTTTTGGGTTGATATGTATGAATTGTGTCCTAATTTTCTAAAACTCTAAACTGAAAAGATCCTTGGGAATATATGGAAGTGAATTCTAAAAGAATGTACTAGATTATGTAATGTTTAATGTCAGGTCCTTATATTAAATTCTTATTTAAAATTAACTGGTGGAAACCTATTTTTAATAAAATCTTGAGAAAACATGGTACATTTGAGTAGTAGTTTATAAATTTCATAAAATTTTCCACATTTAATAAAAATAAAGAAATTTATAAAAGATTAAATTAATTAATCATTTTAAATGAAATCATTTTGAACATGTTTACAGAACTGCATATTCTTAAAAACATATTAAATTTAAACTTTCAACTTTATTACTAGAATTTTGATCATCAAATTTAATGATTCAATCATTAGTTGAGAGGTCAAATTTACTATTTATAAATAATGATAATTTTTTTTCAAGGATTGAAAAAAATCAAAAGATTAAAATTGTTATTAATTTTTAAATTTATATTATAAATCATGGATTACCACATTATAAAAACAATTTTATTTTTTTTATTTTGAATTTTTCTTTCATAATTATTTTATAATTTCCTATAATATTAATTTTTTAAATATTTACATTTTTACTTCTTGTCTTTTAGTTGAGTATTTTTAATTTTTGTAGAAGAGTATTATATTTTTTAATCACAATATCAATTAAAAAAATATCATAATTCATTTTTATTGTGATTTAATCCATATTTCATTTAAGATTTTTTTATGAGATAAATTAATAAAGCTAAAACTTATTGATTTATTTTAGTAATTATTTAACCATAAGTTAAATTATTATAATTTACTCACAAACCTTTTAAAATTATTTCATTTAAAATTTTAGAGAACAATTTTGGTAATACAAATAAAAAATTTCCTTTCTAAAAAATTTAATACCTTTATACAAAAAAACTTTTGTAAAAAATATATCTTTATACCATTGAAAAATCTTGTAATTTTGAGCATCTTAAATTGATCAATATCTATTTTTATTTACTTATAATAATTTTATAATCTCTAATGAATGATTTATAAGTAATCTAAATAAATGATGAAATTCCACCAGATGCATGAATAATTTCACAAGTTCCTTCATTCTTGGTTTTTAAGAAATAAAAAAATTTCACTCTTTTAATAGTTATATATCCATTTTATAGAATGGAGGAACTCTTGGCTTTACTAATTGAACTATTTAACTTATTTGTTAGCTAAATTATATTGTAATTAGTTATATATTTCATCTTGTATGTCCTACATTTATAGAGGACTCATCTTGAATAATATTCAAAAATATTATATGAATATTTGTTTTTCAAGAAAGATGCCTTTATAAATATTGAATTTTAAAAAAGTATGTTTTAAAAAAACATCCCTCTTATACTTATCATGATATAGTTTATGAAAAATGATGCCTTTGAGATTTATTTAAATATTTATCGATATAATAATGATGTTTGCATGATAAACATTTAACCCCATCACCACGGGGTAAGATTATTCCCATTTTATAAAGTTGTTTTGGATTATTTTAAATTTATTATTTAAAATTTTTTCACTTTTTATTATATCATACACTTGAATTAAATAATACCCTCTTGAATTTACTTTTAATTTTTCACATCTTTTGATGTTTTTTATTCATTAATTGTAAATTCATGAATTATTAATGTCTTCATCAATATTTATTACCCCTCATATATTTTATTTTATCTTTATCCTCTATTTTATTATATTTTTTCTTATATTATAATTATAAAACTTTTCATAATGTTCCCAAAAATTTCCAATTTTAGATAGCCATGGAATTTGAGATCAATCCTCTGAGGAAACTACTTGTTGATTTTCCCTTTCTCTATTTACCATTATTGAGTTGGATTCCAGTTTTGATATCAAATCTTTAAACTATTCATTGAGTTTATTTTAGTCATTTTATTTAGATAAAAAAATAAATAATTTATTAACATCATTCTTGAAATATATATCTATTTGTGGAATAATATTTTTTTGATCTAGGATTGAACTTTTCTTTTAGGTAATTTAACTTCTTTTACCATTCAATCATAAATATTCATTGTACTATTGGGAAATATACTAGTATATAACCTTCACCACTTTTAATTCTATAATCCCAATATAAAATCTAAGGGATCATAAATTTAGTATATAAAACATTAATTTTTATAATGGAGGTACATACTCTGGTGGTAGAGCCTCCATTTTTGGGGAAAAATTAAAATCATCATAAACTTGTCTTGGAAGAATATCAGTTAAAATTATTATTTTTTGAAATAATTAATGAATCAAACATGGAAATGTTTTTGAAATATTTTTATTTAAATGAAAAAAAATAAATGTTACTTTTTTAAAATAAAATATATTCCCAATCTTGAATATAACTACCAAAATCATAACAGTGAAGTTCAAATATTCCTTGAAATTTTTTACAAGATCATGGATTTTGAAACCAATATTTTTGAATAATAATTTTTCAAATTCTTAATTATGAATAAAAAAATTTCTTAATAATATATTCTCAGATTATTGAATAATAAATACAATGAAATTATTATTTCAAATTAAGAGTTAAAAAACTATTTTGAGTAAAAATTTGAGTGATAAAAAGTAGTTACTATCTTACTTAAAATTTTCCAAATTGAATATAACCTAATAAATATATAAAAGATCAAATAAAATAATTAGATTACACAATTTTTTTTAAAAGTAAAAAAATAAATATTTTTTTTAATACATGTTTTATTTGAACTTACTAATTTATAAAAAGAATTTTATTATCTAATTTATTGATTACATCATCAAATGAGGACTAAAATTCACCACATTTCAAACAAACAATTTTCCTTCTTCTCTTGAATCATCCTTTGCATATTTTTATAAATTTTTTTTTCTAACTTTCTAATAATATTAATTTTTTTGGATATTTAATCTTTGATTTATTATTTCTTAGTTGAGTCATTTTACATTTTATAGATAGAGATTTTATTTTTGAATAACCATATTGTAAATAAATAATTAATAACTCTTTTTTTCTAATTTAATTTATATTTCATTTTATACTTTAAACCAAACCATCTCGATTTATTTTAGCAATTATTATATCATAAGTTAAATTATAATAATATCCTCTTAAATATTTTTTAATTATTTATTTTACCTTTTAACTAAATAATTTTGGTAATCTAGATATAAATATTTCTTTCCAAAAACTATCTTTAATATTATTACATAAATTTTTTATAAAAAATATATCTTTATATCATTTAAAATCTTGTAATTTTAGAAATATTAAAATGATTAACATCTCATAATATTTTATTGTAATATTTTTATTTTTTTTGGTGAATGATTTATAAATAAATCAAATTAAGGTTGAAATTTCTTCACATACATGATTTAATTCGCAACTTCCTTCCTTCTTGATTTTGAGAGTAAAAAATATTTCATTATTTTGAGTAGTTACAATATAATTATCTCACCAATATTTTAATTGACCACAATCCATGAGTGATAAATTGAGTTATAACAACCACATTATTTTTTCTTTCCCTAAAAAAATTTATTTTACTAAAACATCATTAACTAATTCTTAATTTTGATATTCAATACAGTTATCTATATTATATTTATATATTAAACTTCCATAAAAGTTTTTATCAAAAGTATTTTTTTTCCAAAATAAATTAACTGGATTAATGAATGAGGTTAATTTTATTTCAATGTATTTTTTCAATGATTAGAATATATTTTTATTTTATTTATTTCTAATTTTTCTTCATTATTTTCAAATTTATTTTGTCTATTTTTTGTCAAAGTATTAAAATTATTTTCTATTAACCCTAATTTTTCTAACTTATCATCTATATTAGTAATTATTTTACTAAATTCATATGATTTTTTTAATCCTAAATTAAATTTAAAATCATCCATTATCTAAAATGATATAAATATAAGATTTTTTCTTATTGATTATTTTAATAAAATTCATAAAAAATTGTTCTATTGAAATTAAAAATTAAATTAAATAATACATTTTATTTTAATTTATTTTTCAACAAACTTTGAAGAAAAATATTTTTAATTTTATAAATTACTCAAGAAGGGTCTCATATAATTTTTAAAATAAATTAAGTAGGTTTCTATTTATAAAATTATCTTAGATTAAAGGCTCAAATGATATATAAATTAAGAAAAATAAAATAATTAGGGTATTTTTTACTCAATATAGTTTTTCAAAAATATGTACCCCTTAAAGAAAACATAAAAATACTCAACTAAGGAATAAGAAGTTAAAATTTATATATATCCAAAAAATAAATAGTGAAATAAAGGTAAATAAAAAATATAAAAATCAGAAAAGTATAATTTAAAAATAAAAAATAGTTTATTTAAAATGCGGAAAGTTTAGATATTATTATATTAATTTATGAATGAATAAATAAATTTTAATCTTTTGATTGTAGAGAATCCTTGAAAAAAACATATTTACAATATTCATAATTAAAGAATTTGAGTACACATATAATATTAAAATGAATGAATGAAATTTTAAAATTTATTGTTATCAATTTGAAATTTCAAATAAAACATTGGTTGAAGAAGTCAAAGTTTATATACTTGTTCAAATTCTCCATTTTAAACTAGCTATTTTATTTAATAATTTTAAAATTTTTTGAGGTTTATTTAATGTGAAAGTGTTCAAGAAAATTACTTAATACTACTCAACTGTAAAAAACTATTTTACTTAATATTTTTCATGAAATAGGGTTTTACTTCTTAATTTTAAATAAATAGTTCAATGTGATAAATCTTGTCCTAGAGAAAAATATTTTTTTTAAAAATGTGGTTTTGAATATCTTTTTTGAGTGTATTAAAAAGGTTTTTTTAATTTTAATGTTGTTTAATCCATTTTATATAAAAATAAATTTCCTTTTATAAACTTAATTTTTTCATAATTTAATAAATTTTAATTACTGATTTTTTAGATCAAAGAAATCAGTCAGGACATGTTTTTTCAAAATTAAAAATTTATGATGTTCTCACTCTTAAATCTTGGGGGTGTAAATCAATGATATAATTTCCTTTTTCAAAGAATATTTGAACCTCAATATTATTATTATGAATAATTTATTAAATATTGGATGTATATTTTAATTTTGAGAAATTTTGATCTTTCAAGGTTTTTTTATTTTGATTAAAATAGTTTAAAAACATTTATATATTAGTTTTGTAATAATTTAAAATAAAAGGAATATTAATTGATATTCTTCCAAAAAAATGTTATTATGATTTTGAGTTTGTTTCACAAAATAGAGGTTTCACCCTCATATTTTACATATTTATCATCAATTTATTTTTCTAGGATAAGTTTATCATTCCTTTTATTTTAGAATTGGATTATATAATTGCACATGGAAAAGGTTTTACATTGGGATATTTTTCAGCAGTGTAAAAAATTTTCATTTAATTAACTAACTTTATTGTTAAATGATGGATTAAAAAATATATTTTTTCCATAAATATAAGTATATTTTAATATTTATTATTGATTATTAGTTGAGTCAATAAAATCAAAAAATGAAAAGATAGTAAAAATAGAGTTCCAAGATTTGATATCAAAACTAGAATCTAGCTCAACAGAGGGGGATCATGATGAATGAAAAAAATAAACAAGTAATATCCTTAGAAGAATCATCTAAAAGGTCTTACATATATTTTATTAGAAACTCATGGGTACATTGTGAAAACATTTTTTAATAAGAAGATAAAAAATGATAAATTAAGTGAGATAACAGATAAGTAAAAAATTAAGAATTAAAATAAATAATGATAAAGATATTCATAATTTATGAATATAGTTATAATTTATGAATAAAAAATACTTAAATGATAAAAAAAATCACCAAAAATATATTTAAAAGGGAATTATTGAATCCAAGTGGATGATATGATGACAAGTGACAAGGTTTGAAAGTGAAACTCTGCAAAAAAGTCAAAACTAATTTATCAAATGAGAGAAATCTTATCTCATATTGGAGGGGTAATAAATTTATCATGGTAAAAACCATTATTATTTCAATAAAATGAAAAAAATATCCTAATATTATCATGTGTCATACACCACATCATAATTAAGATAAAAATATAGTTTTTTATATGATACATTTTCAAAATCTAATATTCACAAAGAATGATAGGTTTATAAAAATTAGATATTAATGAAATATTTTTAAATATTACTAAATATTATTCCTCTATAAATATAATAGTATACAAAAGATACAAGTTCTAGTTAGTTTCAATATAATTTCGCTGAAAATGTAATACCCTGAAATTATAAAGTAATAACATTGTATTCGATAGCATGTATGACACACAACACCAAGCATATAAAGGAATATAATATCCCAAGTCTTAAAAATATAATTAATATTTTAAATAAATTAAATCTATGATATATATTTCAATTCATGAAATACTAAGTTAGCCTGCATTAGACACAACAAATACATTCTTCGATATCTTGTACAAAATACTACACAGAGTTTTACCAAACAATAATATATTATTAAAATATTATTATTTAATAAAAAATATATAACCTAGCCATTAAATTATTAGTTATTAATAATATTAACTAACTTATGAAAATATATGGTTTATAAAAATATAAAATAAATTCATATGTTACCAATTAATTAGTAATGAATATAAAAACCAATTGAATATAAAAGAAATGTTTTCATGCTCAAAAAAGTGTTTTCTCCTAATAAATTAAATTAATTACTATTATTGGATGATATTAATAAAATATATATTTTATATAATCAATAAAATATTGTTTACAGTCATCCAATATATTGGATATGCATAATATAAGAAAAAGATTTATTTTTCTAAAGGTAATTTTACTACCTTTTAATGGAAAAACTATTTTAAATCTAAATTTTGGAAATTTATATATTTTATATGTCAAAATAAACTCTATTTTTAAATAAAATTTTCAAAATTAGGTTAGGGTAAATTTTGGGATTTTTATGAAATATTTATTTTTTGATTAATAGTGAAAATACTAAATTTTAATTCAAAACTCCTTTTTCATCTAATTTATTTATAAGGTTAAATTATATTTCTGATTGATTTTAAATTTTAGTTAGATAAATTTAATATAAATTAATCTAATTTATTTAAATTTAATCAATTTCACTTTTAAATTGGATATAAAAACTTAGCAAACTTTTGAACATTTTTACTTTAAAAACCTGCTTTGTCGTCCCGTTTATGAGATTAAATTTAAATTAATTTCTCCCAATTATGTGATTGGAATTTGGAAAAATGAATTTCTTATTTTGAGTTATTATAATTTATATTTTTTAATGAGGTCAAATTAGTTTTTCACTAAAAATATTACTGAATGTAATTAAAATTAATTATAACGATTAAAAGAAAAATTAGCTTAATAAAGGAATAAAACATAAACTTAAGGACCAAAATAAACTATAAACTTGTAAAAAATCCATTTTATGTTATTATTTTGACCCTATCATATATTTTATAGAATTATTACAATTATTGGATCCACTTTACATGGGAAAAAATGGGTGGAATTCCCTTTCCAAAAATTTATAAGAATGACACTTCTACTCTATTATAAAAAGGTTCTCACCCCTCCCACTTATTCAAACCTCTAAATCCGTTTTTCATTCCCAATTTATACTAAAATAATCTCCCCAAATACCTCATCTCAACATAGAATCCTCAATTTGGTCATAAATCCAACCAAGGAAGTATTTTTGTATAAACTAAATGGAGTTACCTGAAAATGAGGTAACATTCTTCAACGATCACTTTCATTTTATTTATTTCTAAAATGATTAAACTATTATTATATAATTATTATATAATATAATAAGTATCCTAAATATACTTAAATGTTTTTATGTGAATTCATTGACCTACACCTACACACACTTCCATCAAATTGGTAACGAACTTACCGTTCATGTACGGTGAACTACCACCTCACGAAATGATGTCTTTCATTTTTATTTTACCACCTTTAATGGTGGGTAATTATGATAGAAACATAGTTTATATATGATATTTATAATATTTATTATGTATTTAAGATTTTTTAATTTCTATATAAAATATACCTCCATGCTTTCAATTTTTTGGGAATACGATAACATCATTTGTGGAAGTGTGGACTACCACCTCCTCAAAGCGATGTGATTTGTTCATGCTATACATAGAATGTATAAATAATGGTTTTAATAAACCTATGTAAAATATATAAAATATATATTATAATGTAAATATATTATACATATATATCATTTACTTTTCATTCTTTTAAATATGATAATGGAATGGAAGCAGCGTTAATGTGTACATACGACCTACCATCTTCATGAATGGTGCATTTCGTTTCCTATATCCAAATATTATGGATTATTATATATACATATATAATAAATATATATAAAATTTAAATCATGTTTTACATTATATATATGATTAAATAATTATTTAAGTAATATGAACATAAATAACACGTCAAAAAATACTTGAAAAATTAGGCAATTAACACCCTAAATAGTGATAATAGTGAATGATCGTTAAAAAATGATTAATAAGATATTATAATAAGTTAACATATAATATTATAAATATAATTATGGTTATAGTATAAGTTAATAGAATGATTAAAACCATTCTACATGAGTTTAAAGGACATTCACCTGAAAGTAAATGCAAGGTAATGAATTTTCATCTCACTTTTCACATCTATGTGATAAATGTCATATTTTCAATTTACTTCTTTTGCGTGGTGTATCTAATACCCATTTTTATATATTATACCATGAATTATTTTATCTTGATGTTATTTTGATTATCAATTTTAAATATTTATTCTAAGGGTATTTTTGTTTAAAGTTACCAAGTGTTAAAGAATTTCATAACCTGATTCCTTTTCATTGGGTTATATTAATTCCTTATTGTCGTTAATATTCTAAGATTTTGTTGGTAATAAATTTTTAATATATATTTTAATATTTCTAATTTTTTTATGTGGATTTATATTTGACACACATAATATATTCATTGATTTATTCTCACATCAACGTTATGGTCTTTTCAAGGGTTTACTTCATAATCTTATTTTGTTCGAGATTGTTTTCACTTAAATTTACATTAGAGGAAATTATTTTATAATTATTTAATAAACCCTTTTATTTATTTATCATATGGTTATTCATGAATGTTTCTATGTAATAGTACCATTTTCCTACTCTTCGGTACTCAAAATTGTTTAGAAAATGTTTTTAAGAAAACCCAACTTTATTTCTCTCTTTAGTCGAAGAACTTGTTTTCTTATAAAAACTTGTTTTATAAAAATGATTTTAAATTTTTTTTAACCTTACCAAAATTATTTATTAAATAAATATTTACCCTTTCTTTTCTTTTAATTTTTTTTCAAAGGAATTTTGTTATCCCTTTATGAACAAGTCACATTTCTAACCTTTAACCTTATAAAGGTAATGTTCTTTTTACCATGTACGACATGTATGAAATTACCCACCATCATTTATTTTAAAATTCCTTTGTAAGTTTAAAAGTTTAATTTTTAAATAATTTTTTTAATGTTATTTTCAAATAATAGGATTTTCAAAATGTTTTTCAAAATAAAAAATATATTTTTCTCAAGAATATTTTTAAAATACATTTTTATTGAATTTCGATTCATCATTGATAAAAACCATTTATTTTACTCCACTTGGGATATATTTTATTAATACCATCCTTATTCTTCATTTGGATGGTTTATGATTTATTTGGAGAAGGATAGTATTGACATTCACTTCCATTATTCCTTTGTTACTCCCACTGAAATATTCAATATCCAATAATCATTAAACATTGAATTTTAACTAATTATCTATATAATTTATCAGGGATATATTCATTTCCTAAAACATATATCATTTTTACATATGATATTTACCATGCAATTTACTTGTATCTTATGCGAATGTAATGGTAGTACGACATCAGATCTAGGATTTCTGGGGTCAGGTCACTATAGTTGCTATTAGAGCAGGTTTATTAGAAACCTTGGGAACTAGATTTAGGAAAACATAGATTAGAGAACATATCCATAATGTATAAATTGAGGATAATTATAAAAGAACATTCTAGAATTTTGATAAGGTATAGATTATGTGGGTATTCCTAAAAATACATCCCTATTTGGATACTACAAGTGGACATGGTTCTAGCATAGATGTATCTAGGGGTAAAAACTCTAAGAAGGTGCATTGGTCCTGACTTGACCATAACCTAGTACATGATAATGAGCCTTACTACAGACCTGGTTTGACACTCCTAGGGGATATTCATAGGATAATTCACATTTTATTTACAAACCATTAAGAAATATTTGAATAGATAATGATAATGAATAACCTAGGATAAACCTTATACAAATAAAAGACCTTTGTAGAAATAAAATGTTTAAAGTATTGATGTATTGAGGTTGTATTGAAAACATTATTTAAAAGGATATTTAAGGATTAAATTTCAAGGATCTCCATCATATTTATTTTGGAAATTATATTTATTTGGTTTTATAATAAAGTAAAACCTATATATAGGGTGATAATCCATCAAGTATAGCAAGGCCACAGGACTTGAACCCATGAACAAAGGATGATAAGGGTTTAATTCCAACCATTGACCTACACAATTTCATAGTTAATATTTCATTATTTTTAGTTTTAACAATTTGAAAAATAAATATTAATGATGAAACAATAGTATTAATTTTTGGGTTTAGATATTAATGTATTAACCATATTTACTTTGGAGAATATTTAGAGACAAATTGTTAGAATTGTAGCTCTTTTATGGGTCTTAAGATCTATTAAAAGTGTATTTTTTGTGCTTCAGGCATCAAAGTTATTTTTTAGATATCCATTTATTAAAATAAGGGATAAATTGGAAATTGATCGAATCACAACAAAAGGATGAAATTGTGTTTATATAAATATGTCAAGTAAGTATATTTACTTATATAATTAGGTGGTAAAATAATTACTCAGTACTAGGAAAATGATTAAAAAAATATGCTATCCAAATACCTTAATTTGTTTTGAACCGATAATATTTTAAATCATCATGGATTTATGGATTTTAGGCCTTAAAAATTCCACTTATAAATCACTTATTTGTTATTAATGACCTCAATCTATCCCTATAAATATTTATTCTTTTACTCCATGAACTTATATCCACTTTCCACTAATGTTCTCTTACTTAGAGACCTAGTTATATGTTAGTCCATGTGACCTTTTTACTTACCATTCTCTCTTTTCTAGGGGGTGTTTTATGAATCCTTATCAAGATATAGGATTTAAAAAAAGAATTTTTTTAATATTAAAACCTAGATTACCATTATTGAATTTAAATTACAAGGGTGAAATTTATTTAAGGTGGGGAGAATATAACACCCTGAAATTATAAAGTAAGAACATTTTATTTGATAGCGTGTATGACACAAAACACCAAGCACATAAGGGAATATAATATACTGATACTTTACAATATAATTACTATTTTAAATAAATTCAATATATGATATATCTTTCAATCCATGCAATACTAAGTTAGATTACATTACATGAAACAAAAACTTTCTTTGACATCTTGTGCTACACGCAAGACTAAGTTTTACTGAATAAAAATATATTATTAAAATATTATTATTTAATATAATAATATATAACATAGAAATTAAATTATCATTTATTAATATTATTAACTAAATTATGAAAATATATGGTTATTAAAAATATAAAATAAATTCATTGGTAACCAATTAATTATAAATGATTATAAAAACCAATTGGATATAAAGGAAATGTTTTTATGCTCACAAAAGTGTATTATCCTAATAAATTAAATTAATTACTAAAATTTAATTATATTAATGAAATATTTATGTTATATATTGAATAAAATATTTTTGAAATCCATTCAATATATTGGATATGCATATGATAAGATCGAACACAATTTTAGGAATAAAAAAAATATTTTTCTAAAGACAATTTTACTGGATTTTAATGGAGAACCTATTTTAAATGTAAATTTTAGGGATTTTATATATTTTATATGTAAAAAAACTTAATTTATTGAATTTAAATTTAAAAATTAGGTTAGGGTAAATTTTTTATATTTTTCTAAAATATTTCTTTTTTTAATGAATGGTTAAAAAATACTAAATTTTAATTCAAAATAGTTTTTCCATCTAATTTATTTATATTGATAAATTATATTTTTTATTTGTTTTAAAGTTTTTTATATAAATTTTAAATCAATTAATCTAATTTAGTTCACTTGAATCAATTTCACATTGAAACTGGATATAAAAACTTTGCAAACTTTTGAACATTTTTACTTTAAAAACTCACTTTGTCATCCTGTCTGAGGGATTAAATTTAAATTAATTTCTACCACTTATGTGAAAAGAATTTGGAAAAATGGATTAATTATTTTGAATTAGAATAATTTATAATTTATAATAAGGTTAAATTATTTTTCTACCATAATTATTAGTGAAAGTAATTAAAATTAATTACAGCGATTAAGAGAAAAATTTTCTTAACAAAAGACTAAACCTTAAACATAAGGGCCACAATGACCTATAAAATTTTCCAAAAGAAATTTTATGTTTATATTTGGACCGTATAATAAATTTTATATAATTTTTATTATTATTGGTGCCACTAGACATGGTAAAAACATGGGTATAATTCTCTTTTAAAAAATTTATAAGAATGCCTTTCCTCCGCCACTATAAAAAGAAACTCACCATCCCACTTATTCAAACCTCTAAATACCTTTATATCACCTAAAATATAATCAAGTAATCTCCAAAAATCCCTAAAATCAACCTATAAGCCCCCATTTTTCCATAAATCCAACGAATGAAGTCTTTTGGTGTAAACTAAAAGGAGTTACCTGTAAACGAGGTAACATTCTTTAATAGTCACTTTCATTTTATTTCTTTATAAAACCATTGAATTATTATTATTTAATTCTTATATAATAACATAAGTATCATAAATATAATTTTTTTTGTATTTTAAGGTTTCTACCTATAGAAATTTCCATCAAATGTGTAACAAACTTATTGTTTGTGTATGGCGAACTCCGCCTCACGAAAAGATGTCCTTCATTTTTAATTTTCCACATTTCATGGTTGGGAGTTATTATGGAAATATTGTTTATATATTATATTTATTATATTTTTATTCTTATTTAATTTTTATATAGAACACACCTTCTTTCTTTCTATTTTGTGGGAATACGATGACATCATTTGTGGAAATGTGGACTACCGCGTCCTCAAAGCGATGTGACATGGAATGTGTAATGGATGATTTTAATAAAACTAAATTAAATATAAGACATATATATTATAATTTAATTATAATATACATATATACCATTTACTTTTAATTCTTTTAAACCTGACAATGAAATGGAAGTAGCGTTCATGAGTACGTACGACCTACCGTCTCCACAAACAGTGTATTTCATTTCCTATCTTGAAATATTATGGATTATTATAAATACACATAAAATGAATATATATAAAATTTAAATCATGGTTTACATTGTTTTTGTGACTAAATAATGATATAAGTAATAGGAACAAAAATAAATATTCAAAACAAACTAAAAAAACTAAGCAATTAATACCCGAAGTAGTGAGAAAAATGAAAAACTATTAACAAACGAGTAATAAGATATTATAAGAAGTTAATATATGATATTATAAATATAAGTATGATTATGGTATAAGTTAATAACATGATTAGAACCATTATAAATGAGGTTAAAATATTTTTACCCAAAAAGTAAATTTAAGGTATGATATTTTCATCTCACTTTTTACATCTACGAGATAAATGTCATATTCACCAATTACTTATTTTGTGCGGTGTATCTACTACCCATGTTGATATATAATAAAATTAATTATTTTATCTTCATTTTATTTTGAGTCTCAATTTTAATTATTTATTCTAATTTTATTTTAGTTAAAATTTACAAAGTTGTAAAGATGCCTTAGATGTTCAGTGGTAAAACTATAAGAGGTTATTTGCTTAATAATATTTAAAAATAATTTTATGTGTTTTAAATAAATATATATAGATTGATAAAATATTATAACATCATATATATTTTCTATTAAAAATTTTATATATGAATTTATCATATCATTAATAATATTTTGAAACGATGAAGTACCATTTTTTAATCCAAAAGACATGAAATTACCCTCACAATTAATAAATGAAATTATAAAAGTAGTTTTTTACTTATCCTCTTGGTTTATTTAAAATTTCTAAAAAACAAATTTCATATCAAAATTTTAAAATTATATTTTATTTTAAATTTTATTTAATAAATAATTTTTATTTAACATTGGATTATAAATCCATTGTAAAAATTTATTAAGTGTTTTATAATTTATCATCAATTACGATTATCCTATTTCTATTTCATCTTAGTTGTGAATATAGAAAGTAGAATTACTCTATAGCTATTTAATTTTCCTAATAATACCTTTATCTAAAAATTATTGTATTGTTTTTTAATATTTTGATAACTCATGAATATTTTACACTAATTTATATTTTTTTTTTGAATTTAATCTTCAAATAATTCATTAATGTTTGATAATGTTATTGAATGTTTATTTCTTTCATAAAAAAAATATTTGAAATGTTTTAATAAACATAATTTTCAATAAAAAAAATTTAATAGTTATTATTTTTATTCTATTGATGTAGTTCAAATTTTTTAATCTTTTTTATGTTAGACTTCATTTTCTAATTGTTTGATATTTTTTTATTATATTAAATTATATTTAAATTTTTATTTGATAAATCCCTACGTAACTTATTATTTTTGTTATATTTTTTTACTTAAAATTAAAATGAATATATTTTCCCATAATTTGACGATGAATTCATTTTTAAAAAATGGTGAAAGTATACAATAATATAAAAATGGTGTTCCCAAAATCATAGCTTTTTTGTAAATATTTCATTATAATTGAATTCATTTTGATAAAAATATTATTATTACAAGTAATTGTACTAGATAATTTTCAATTTACTTTTGATTTTAAACTATTGGTTCCATTCAAATTTTTCTTTGGTTTTCCACAAATGAATTCTAGAATTAATCCATATTACATACAATTTTAATATTCTCTTATATCAAATAAATCATACGTTTTAAGTGTATATTATTTATTGAAAAATTATTTTATTTTTTTATTCAATTTATGTACTTGAACATTTGATATTTCTAATTCCAAGTGAATTTAGTCAATAAATATGGTATAGAGGTTGAGAATAAAAATACATGGGTGATACATTTCTTGTCATATCTTGGATTCCACCCAAAGAGACAATTTTCCTCTTGTAGTTTTTTTAAAATATATTATTTTTTTATTAAAAATGAAAAAACAAAAAAATCACCTTCTTTGGGATATTGAACTGGGAACCTGTATATTCCATTGAGTCTAAAATGAGGTGTTTACCTTAGGGTGGAAGTTGTGCAATTTTCAAGCATCATTGAAATTTTTGCGCCATTGATGGTGATCATTTTTAATTAATCACTAAAAATAGATATTATTTATACATATATCATGAAACCCTAAATTATTTCTTTATATTCATTATTTTGGGATAGAGAGGGTTTGATGATGTAAGAACCTGATTTTTTCACTCAGGTATGGATCCTTTAATTTTTGGTCTAATTCATTATTTTTGACCTAATATGGATGACTAATGAGTTAGTAAAGGTGTTTTTGGGGAATGTTTAGAACCCAGAACCCTTATTTTTGGAAAAAATAGGCTTGGCCCACATTTTAGAATAAACCATCCATGATTTTTTGCATAGTTTTTCAAACCGTGAAGATTGTGTTTTTCCCGATAGAGCCACCTCACACGGCTAGTGCACGACTATGCAGCCTAACTGTGTGATCACCCCTTCTTTCCAGGAAACCATTCATGGTTTTTTCACGGGTTTTCAAACCGTGTGGTTAAACCATGCACAAGATATTTTTCTAGGTAATTTTTATGTTTTCCCTTAATGATCTAATTTGAACCCCTCTTCCTCCATAATCTATATTTTAGTGGGATTAACCTAAATTGATCTCATTTTGGAGTTGTTTTATGATCTAAGGTAGGAATAAAGATACCTCCTTTGTATGGGATCCGAATGAGCTTTTTTTCATCACGTTGTATGAACAAAGGTAAGTAATCAAGTCCTCTTGAGCCATTCTCCTTCTCTTTTGCTCTCGATAGAGTTATCAGGGTATGCACATTTTCTCTTTTTCTTAGATCTACTCTGATCTGAGCCAAATCAAGGGCCCATATTTAAGGAGAAGGATAATACAAGCCTAAGGTGGGTGGTCTATAAATCATCCCTAAAGTTTGTTGATTTTGGATTTGCCGTGTGGGCCCCACCAATTTCAGCTGGTGCCATTTAGAGAATTTATATGCCATGATTATAATCAATAGAACCATGTGGATAATATCTTTCCATAAATGTGATTAATTTTTAGTGGTTATGACTAAAAGTACATCCTTTCCATGTTGAAGTTTATGCCATAGTTGTTGTTTAGTGTTTTGACACGTTTATGCCACCGTTTAGGTCTGACTTGGATTAAACACTCTAAGGGTAATATTTTCTATATTAAATGGATTGTTTATAATGAGAATTGCATAATGGAAAGTATCATGTATTCTCACCACTTGACGCACCTAAATTAAGTGCTTCAATTTGACAATGAAATGTGAAATGTGAATTGGGAAGTATGCTAAGTATATGACTTGGCCTTAAATGTAAATGAATAGTAGGTTATATATATCTGTAGAACCCCTTTCCACATTAATGGAAGGTAGTGGAATAAACCATGAATATGGAATGTGATTTAAATGAATTAAATGTATGGTTGATGGATTCTTGGCCTTGTTACACTAATGAAAGGGAAGGATTGAACCAAATGAATTGATTAAAAGGTTGCACGATACTTTAACTTATCACACTAATGAAAGGAAAGGCTTGAAAAAATGATATATTACATGAATTCCAAATAAAACAGGAATGGCTTGACTCGTTCTCACCTTGGATCCTGATTGGAGAATTCAATGAGCACTTGGGAACCCCCTTTTGATTCAAGGATACTGCTTGCCTATGTCAAACAAACCTAGATCCTGATCCTTGTCTATTCTTGGATGCCTAGTATAGCACTGTAGGATCCCTTTATATTATTATAGGATTCTTTGGATACACTCCTTGGATCCATCATTGATAAGTAGGTGCTATGGTAAAAACCCATAGGGCCCTGTCTCTGCTTAGCCCCATTTTAACATGGATGATCACCTTGGATTTGGTAGGCACCTCATTGTAAATTCCTTGGACTATTCTATTTGGATTAAAATATTACCCATTACATGCTACAATTATTACAAAGTTGGTGACCCTTGAGGTCTATGTTACCTTGATTATTACCTTGGGACTTCACTATGAAATATCATTACTGGTTGCCTTATCTTAACTTGGAACCTTCACATTTTTTAACATGTGATATGTTATAAAATGTTAACAATCAAATAATTAATTGGTTACATGTTCAGAAACCAATCAGGGGATGGATTAGGTACTTAGGTATTTAATTACATTGTACTTGTTTACTTTATATATGCATTCTTGCACACTATTACATTTCCATTACATGTGCCAGATGTTATATACACCATTAGTAGTGGCCCACTAAGATTTATCTCACACACTCTCTGAGCACCATTGGGTACCCAGGATAGATTACATTGTTATAGGTGTTGACAAAGGGAAGAATATAACTTTAAACACTCGGTCCCTTGTTGTTTAGTATGGATCTTGATAGTAGATGACTGATTCGAAGCTTGGGATGCTTAGGATAGTCTTTTGATTTCTTTATCCTTTGGTGGAACATGTTATGCCTGCTTTCTTATATCCATGTTTTCCAGTTTTCTAGTGTCATGAAATATCATCATTTGTTTAATTATATTCCAATTTTTTCAATTATTGTTACTGTTGTCCCTATTTTTCCACAGTGCCTTCTTTTTACTTATATTGCTTCTTCTATTTACCTATGTTTACTTTCATCCGTTGTGCTACAAATTGTTAATGAGGTAATAGTCTCCCCATGAACAAATCCTTGGCCCTCACTACTAGTCGGTAGCCTCTGGTGTTCGGGGAGATGTGCTTGAGGCCATGTGACCAACCGGGCTCGGGGCACTTGTTAAGTAGAATCTGAGTCTGGGACATCACAAAATGGTATCATAGGAGGTTCTTTTCTTTCTTTACTATTTGGAGACAATAGATTCGAGATTATTACTACTTGGGAATTGGTCATAAGAATTTCTTGGGCATTGCGAACCCCTGTTCAGGGTAAAATCCAAGTTACCCAAAATTTAATTATTGTTATGCTTTTTTCTATTACAGTTGATATTATTTCACCATTGGGTGATGCACATGTTGTGTGGTGTTGTTGATTATTACTTTGTTTGAGG
Source organism: Viscum album (assembly GCA_963277665.1). NCBI lineage: Eukaryota > Viridiplantae > Streptophyta > Magnoliopsida > Santalales > Viscaceae > Viscum > Viscum album. Next base: position 913,209,215 of record OY728141.1, read on the forward strand.
GATTTATTTAATCATTGACCCGATGATATGAGGGAAAGGTGCATTGTTACATGCATCATTATACACATTATAATTCATATATCAGGAATATTTCCATGCCATATAGGTGCATTTCACTATTTTTCATTGCTTGATATGCTGGTGATTTTTGAGTGATGTTGTGATAGTTATCTTATGCTCGCATTATTATTGGTTGCAATTTAGTGATTTATTATCTCAATTTATGAGGTGTATGGGCCCTCATGGGTTGGTATAAGTAATTTACCAAGTTGATCCATTATGCTATAAATAAATGGGTGTCAATTCTAATGATTTTTGTATGTGCATCGATTCATCAAAAATAGATTTCCAATATAAAGTGAATCATGAAATTTAAAATGAATTGGTTGAACATCCTTATCTTGACTTGTCATGTTTATTAAAGGTAAAGGAGTGAACCTAGAAATTAAATGTAAAATGAAATGAAACTTATACTTGAGCACTTACTGATACCTGGACGTCTAAGTGGGTAGTTTGGGTAGTATGCCTTGGGTAATGAGTGTTCCTGCATTCATCCTCCTATAGTGATTCTATATTACTGTTTAAGATTGTTCTTAGGCATGTGATTAGAAATTATAGACCAATTCTACCATGAAGTCCTCGTATCGTGTGCCAAGAAGGTGGAGACAACCATGCTCTAGACATGATGGGCCCTGAGCTATTAGTCTTACCTCCAGGAGTGGCACTCGAGGGACCGCTTGTTGTACCTGATCTAGGAACTGATTCCCAAATTCATGATATTTTCCTACATATGATTCAGTCCATGAATGGTGCTCCATGGTTTGCACCAATGATGGATGATTAGACTTGTGAGTTCTAGCAACATCATCCTCCTACCTTTTCAGGGGATGGTGGTTCAAAGGCTACTGAGTCTTGGCTCGAAGCTACCATACCTATCTTTGATCATCTTGTGATGCCTCTATAGTGGAGGGTCAAACTTTCTACTTACATGATTCAAGACTCGAAAAAGCATTGGTGGGATGTGATTACCTAGGTCACTCGTCATCAGGGCATGTTATGAGTTGATTTCCAGACTCCCTTTTATGATTAGTTCTTTCCTCAAACACTGAGATCTAATAGAGATAGAGAGTTTTTTAATCTTGAGTGGGTTCTATATTAGTTATGGAGTATTCAATTCATTTCATGGAGTTATAACGCTTTTCACTGCTTCTATCCAGTTATGATCTTTCATGTGCTAGACGTTTCAATGATGAGCTCCAGTACGCCATAAATATTTAGGTGAATGTATTTTTCCTACCTAATTTTATAATATAGTCAATTAGGATCTTATCACTGAGCATAACTAGAGGGACGAAAATAGTATTAGGTTTAAAGGATCAATACCGCGTCAGGAAAATAGTTCTCCTGGTGTTAGGAAGCGTTCCCTCGAGGTTTATTTCTAGGGAAGTGACAATCAGAGTATCTGTTTAGACAACTCTAAAGTGTGACATCAGTGTGGACGATGGAGGAATTAAAATCCTCAATGTGATATATACCCAATGGAGTGTCTGTGTTGAGGATGTATGGGGAATCTCTAGTGTTTTTGTAGGACCTCTCCATGAGGTTTGAGTAGAAAAGGTTCCGCACCATCTCCACCTTCAAGAGCGGGTTCTTTTACGCCGAACCAGGAAATGAGTTGAAATAACATCAGAAGGTGTGGCTGAGGAGAAGGTCATGGACATGGTAGCTAGACCCCTGATTACCAGCAGTGCCAACAGAGCAGTTATGATCATGGTACTCCATCTGTTTCATAGGGTCGTGGATCAGTTTAGTTCCATGAACTACAACCAATACCTGATGATCAAGCTACAAGAACATATATAATACAAGATACTATTCTTATAGAATATACCATAGTATCTTCTTTATTTGATACAGGTGCTTCCAACACTTTTATCTCTGTATCTATCATGGAGAGTCTTGGACTAAAGATACAACATCACTATGGTATAATGATTCTAGATGCGTCGTTAGGAGTATGAACAGAGGGCATAAGCCAATGCAGGGATTGTCCCCTTGAGGTAGGTAGTTACCCTTTCTTATATAATCTATTAATTCTCAGGATGACAGGCTTCAATTTCATTATCTGAATGGACTGGTTTGTCCACTATCATGCTTTTGTAGACTGATATCATTTTAGGGTATCATTTACATCACCAGAGGGAAGAATTTATCTACATAAGGGTGAGTGGGATTTCTAGGCTAGTAGAGTGGGACCAGAGCATCATAGGCTATGATGAGTGACTGCCCATATCTCAAAACTCTTTATAGAGGATCAGGGTTTTCACCAAACTGATTTCCCTCTAGTAGTGGATCATTTCAGGGATTTTTTTCCTGATGATTTTTTGGCTTACCTCCCGAGAGAGAGGTAGATTTTACAACCGATCTTGTTCTAGGAGATTTTTCTATGTCCATTCCTCCATAATGTAGGGAACCTATAAATATTTAAGATCTCAAGAAGTAGTTAGAGTATTTATAGGCTAAAGTTTTTATACAACCCAATACATTATCTTGGGGTTCACCCATGTTTTTCACTAAGAAGGCAGATAGAACCTCATGTCTATGTGTGGATTACAGAAAGTTGAACTAGATTACGATCAAGAACTATATCCACTTACTCGAATAGATGATATCTTCGACTAGCTTCAAGGAGGAATGGTCTTATCTAAGATCTACCTAAGATCAGGTTATCATTAGGTGTGTGTTAGGCTATCAGACATACCTCATAAAACTTTCCATAGTAGGTATGGTCTGTATGAGTACCTTGTTATGCTGTTAGGTCTTACGAATGTGCCCTCCATTTTCACGGCTTTGATGAATAGGGTTTTCCACCCCTATTTGGACTCATTTTTTGTGGTCTTTGTGGATGAAATATTGGTGTATTCTCACACTCGTAGTGACCATGCCAAACATCTTGAGATCATTCTAAGTACATTGAGAGAAAATCATATTTACGCCAATCTTACTAAGTGCCACTTCTGGATGAAAAAATATAACTTCTTGGGTCATATTATATCGGAATCAGGAGTCTCTATTGACCCAGAAAAGGTTAGTGATGTAGTTTTCTAGGGTCATCCCAAGAACATGTTTAATATATGTAGTTTATTGGGGTTGACTAGATATTACAAGAATTTCATAAAAAACTTATCACATCTTGATTAACCTCTTAATGGATTTACAAAGAAGGGTTATAAGTTCATATGGTCAGAATCATGTGATAAAACCTTTCAAGAGCTGAAAGGGAGGTTTGTTTTGACACATATTCTTACTCTTACAAAGCTAGGTATAGGTTATACCGTATTCTATGATTCATCAAGAATCAGACTAGGAGTAGTTTTGATGCAAGAGAATAGAGTCTTTGCATACAGATCTTGGTAGTTAAGGCCTCATGATAGAAACTACACGATTCATGACCTTGATATAGTAGTATTTGTCCATGCCTTATGTTGCTGGAGACATTATCTTTTGGGTGAGCACTTTGTGGTGTACACAAACCACAAGAGACTCAAATATATCTTCTCTTAGCATGAATTGAACCTCAAATAGTGGATATGGGTCAAATATCTAAAATAATTTAATCTTGAGCTTTCCTATATGCCTGAGAAGGAAAATGTGGTTGTCAATGCACCAAATCAAAAAACTTAGGTACAAGACTTACGGGAATCTAGTGATGAATAAAAGTAAATAAACCAATTTTCTGAGCTACATATAGAGTTTAATGATAGTCACAAGTATTGTTACCTCTAATCTTTAACAGTTACCTCTTCCCTCCTTGAGAATCTGAAGGGTAGACAATTTTATAATTTCGAAGGCTTGGTTGTCTATGAGAGTATATTATGAGATAACCTAACTCTAGATTGGTCTGTGGACAAAGAATACATCCTATATCTATGCGGACGTATCTGGGTTCCTATAAATATGAGAGAGGAGTTGATTCATGAGTCCCACTCTTCTCAGTGGGAAGTTCATCCAGGAATCTTAAAGATTTATCGAGACATGCACTGCCAGTATTGGTGGCCTAGGATGAAACATCAGATAGCAGGTTTTATCACTAGTTAGTCCACCTGTTAGTAGGTGAAGGTAGAGCACCAGAGACTTGTTGTCTTGTTACAACTGCTTCCAGTCCCAAAATGGAAATGGAAAGATATTTCCATGGATTTTGTAGTTTTATTTCCTAGGTCTCTGAGGGGTAGTGATTCTACATGGGTAGTCATTGACAGACTAATGGAATCATCCCATTTCATTACTATTTAGAAAAATTTCTCAATTGATGAGCTTGGAAAACTACATGTCTATGAGATCATATGACTCCACGGGGTCCCTCATACTATCTTTTCAAACAGGGATTCTCATTTCACTTCATGGTTCTGGAAAGTATTTTAAAAGTCTATGGGAACACATGTTCTTCTAAGAAAAACCTTTCACCCTCATTCCAATGGGAAATCCGAAGGGACAATATAGGTTCTAGAGGATATGATTCAAGCATGTGTCCTTGATTTTTGAGGTTCTTGGGAAAATTATGTCCCTCTCTTAAAGTTATCATATAATAACAAATTTTAGGTGACAATTTAAATGGATCTATTTGAGGCCTTATATGGTATTCTATTACATTCACCCCTGTGATGGCTAAAGGCAAGTGAGGCAACCCTACTAGGTCCTCGTCTCTTTCAGGATACTTCAGAGAAAGTTCGGTTTATCAGAAAGTGTATAAATACTGCTCAGTCTAGATAGATGTCTTATGCTTTTCACCATCAAGGAACTCTTGAGTTCGAGGTCTGGGATCATGTTTTTTCTTCGAGTATCAGCTAGGCTAGGGAATAAATGGTTTTGAAATTCGGGAAAGTTGTCGCCTCGTATTGTAGGGACATTTGAAATTCTAGAGAGAGTCAGGCTGGTAGCTTATTAGTTGCTTTTACCTTAGAGGTACCATTCCATACACAACTTCTTCCATGTTTCATAGCTTCACTAGTTTCATGTTGATCCATCTCATATCTTTGATATCAAAGATGTTGAGTTATATACTAATGATAACTTTGAAGAGTATCCAGTACACATCGTTGACTAGAGCACGAAGGCTCTCCAAGGCCAGTATGTCCCTCTAGTAATGGTGCTATAGAGGCACATCTGGGTACAATATAATACTTGGGAGAGGTAAGTCAACATACATGATTAGTGTCCAGAGTTGTTCTCAGACTATGTTTCTCCACCCTTGGAAGATGAACTCGGGGACGAGTTATTTTAAGGGGGGAAGACGATAAGAAACTGGTTTTCATATAGGTATGGATCCTATAATTTTTATTATAATTATTTATTTTGGGCCTAATATAGATGCCTAATGAGTTAGTAAAGGTCTCATGGGTTTTCAGGGTAAGCTCCAAGCTCAAAACCCTTCATTTTGGGGAAAACATGCTTCGCGCATGGTTTAGAGTAAACCATACAAGAATGACGCATGGTTTTTCAAACCATACATATTGTGTTTTTCTAGAAATAGCCACCTCACATGGTTGGTGCACAACTATGCAACTTATCCATATAGGCACCACTTCCTCCCTAATCTACATTTCAGTAGGATTAACCTAAATTAATCTCATTTTGGATCCATTTAAAGATATAAGGTAGTAATCAAGATATCTCTTTCATTCGGGATCCGACCGACCTTCTGTTCATCACGTTGGATGCGAAATGGTAAGTACTTGAGTCATATTGATCTGTTATCCTTCTCTTTTTCTCTCAACCAAGTTATCGGGGCATGAGAGTTTTTCTATTTTTCTTAGATATACTCTGATCCGAGCCAAATAAAGGGCCAATATCAAAGGAGAAAGATTGTACAAGCCTAAGGTGGGTGGTCTATAACTCATCCCTAAAGTTTTTTGATTTTGGATTTGTCATGTGGGGCCCATATATTTCATCAGGTGTTGTTTATAGAATTTATATTCCATGATTGGAATAAATAGAACTGTATGGATATTATATTTCCATATATGTGATTAATAGTTGGTGGTTATAACCAATACAACATCCTTTCCATGTTTAAGGTTATTCCATAGTTTTTTTTAGTGTTTTGACATGTTTTCACCACCGTTCAGGTGTGACATGTCTTGACCACTCCAAGGGTAATCCTTTATATATATTAAATGGATTGTTTATAATGATAATTTAATAATGGAAACTACCATGTATTCCCAACACTTGACTCACCTAAGGTAAGATCTTTAATTGGAAAATGAAATGTGACATGTGAATTGGTAAGTATACTAATTATATGACTTGGCCTTAAATATAAATGAATAGTAGGTTACATATCTATATAACCCCTTACCACATTAATGGAAGGTAGAGGAATGAACCTTGAATATGAAATATGCTTTAAATGGATTAAATGAATGGTTGAATGCTAAAGGAAAGACTTAAAATGAGTTGATTAAAAGGATGCATGATACTTGAAATTATCACACTAATGAAAGGAAAGGCTTGAACCAAATGAAATATTAAATGAATTTATACATAAATAGGAATGTCCTGACTCGATATTGCCTTGGATTCTAATTAGATAATGCAATGACCACTTGAGAACCCCATTCAGATTCAAGGATACTGCTTGCTTAGGTTGAGACCAACCTAGATCCCAATCATTGTCTATTATTGGATTCCCGGTATGAAACCATATGATACCTTAATATTACTACAGGATGGCTTGGATACACTCCTTGGATCCAGAATTGAAAAGTAAGATCCATGGTTACATCCCATAAGGACCTGTCTCTACTTTGCACCATTTTTCCATGGACGATCACCTTGGATTTAGTAGGAACCTCATTGTGGAATTCGTTATACTATGCTCCTTGGATTACACTCTTACCCATGAAAGGCTATAGTTTCTACTGATTTGGTTAAAATTGAGTTTTAAATTGCCTTGGTTATTACCATGGGACTTCACTGTGAAATATCATTATAGGTTTCCTTTTCATAACTTGGAACCTTCACATTTGTTAACATGTGATATGTTATAAACTGGTAATAATCCAATAATGAATTTGTTACATATTTAGACACCAGAAGAGGGATGAAGTAGGTACTTTGGTATTTAATTACATTGTACTTCTTTAGTGCAGAAAACGTTTTTTACATCGATTATTTTTAATTTTTTATGTCGGTTTCTAGCCGACGTTAATACGTGCGATGTTATAAATAAGGTTTTTGACGTCAGTTATTTAAAAACTGACGTCAAAAACATAAAATCGCGATGTTTATCACGTCGGTTCATATAGAATCGACGTGATAAACTAGGGTGAGGGGGGTTTATCATGTCGGTTCTATAATAACTGACGTGATAAACCGGGGTGAACGTGGTTTATCACGTCGGTTCATATAAAACCGGCGTGAAAAACCGGGGGATGGGGGTTTATCATGTCGGTTATTATATAACCTCCATGATAAACCGGGGGGAGGCCGTTTATCATGTTGGTTATTCAATAACCGACGTGATAAACCATTGTCCAGGCCGTTTATCACATCGGTTATTCAATAACCGACGTGATAAACCATTCTACAGGCCCTTTATCACGTCGGTTATTAAATAACCGATGTGATAAAACATTCTCCAGGCCTTTTATCACGTCGGTTATTAAATAACCGATGTGATAAACCATTCTGCAGGCCTTTTATCACGTCGGTTATTAAATAACCGGCGTGATAAACTATTTTCCAGGCATTTTATCACGTCGGTTATTAAATAACCGACGTGATAAACCCAATTTTTTTTAAACAGAATGCAGTCATCTTCTCTCCACCAGAATCAACCAGAAAACAAATCAAGAAATCGTACCACAAAAACAGAAGTACATCAAAATTAAGCATGTACATAGATAACATATAAAACTTACCCCCTAGACAGCATCCACCCTCATTTATACCCCATGGACAGCCCTCCCCCACCCTGTTGGAGCCCTCACCCTCATGTATACCCCCTGGACAGCCCTCCCCCACCCCATTGGAGCTCCCACCCTCATGTATACCCCTTGGACAACCCTCCCCCACCCCATTGAAGCCCCCACCACACTCCTGGACTGCCCCCCGACCCCCGGAAACCCCCAAACACCCCTCGACAACCCCCCACCCGCCTGAACAGCACCTCCTCACCCTCTCACCCCACTTGACAGCCCCCACCACACCCCTGGATAGCCCCAAACACCCCTGGACAACCCCCCCACCCCTGGACAGCACTCCCACACCCTTGGACCGGCTTCCCACACCCCTGGACATCCCTTCCACCCCCCATGACTGTCCCCCCACCCCACCGGATAGCCCTCCCAGACCGCTGGACACCCCCCAACCCCACTGAACACACCCCCACACCCTTGGAACCCCTCCCCCACAGACCCAAATCCATACCAGAAAAACCATCAAAAGTAGACCAAAACAAGAAGTAGAGAAAAATTAAACATTCACTTATATAACATTCAAAACTTACACTGTCAACTTCAAAAAAAAAACTAAATCCAACCTAAACAACTACCAAATACACAATTAAAACGACAATATTCAAAATTATATTTTACATTACAAACAACTAAAATTCAATCAAACCTGTAAAATAATTTGACCACTCCACTTGTACGTGTTTGATGTCTTCAGCAGTATAGGGTTTAGGGTCATCAAAAATCTACAAATGAAAAAGAAGATAGTTAACATGTATAATGAATAAATCAAATTGAAATATTATGGCAAATTTTAAGAGGAAATCGTACCAGGTCAAAATTCACAACTGTCCCAGTTGTTATTATTTCATACATAAATCTTAACATATAATATCCGCATTCTATTTTTTTATAAACCCCCTCAATGTTAGAAGTTGAAGAATGTGGAAACACTTTTCTTACCGATACACCTACCGGATATCCTCTTACACGACCAGGATGTTCGGGCCTTCCCAATGCTGAAAATAAAATATCTTCCCTCTCAGTAGCTATAAATATCCCCTCTGAACTCTGCTCTTCAAGAGAGTCCTGTATTAATTAATTGAACATTTCTGTAATGATTGAAACTTATATGAAGAAAAAAGTTAACTTAAATAAATTAAATAGATATCTTACAATCCTCTCAGCTACGATTCTTGATTCTTCCGAAAGATATTTCCCTTTTTTTCCCATCTGAGCTCTCTTCCATTTTTCATGTCTAGATGGAGGGGATGGAGGGGCCACCTCTCCAGAGCTTGAAGACTCAGCTCTTAGTTGTTGAAATTTTTCTGCCATCATTTTTTCTTCCAATAATGTATACCCTCCCCGAGATAAACTATGAGGGTATACATTTTTAGATTGGATCTCCTAATGAGAATTCCTTGTTTGCTATAATTTAAGAATAAGAAATCATTAACAAAACATTAATAAAATAATTTATATAAGAAAGTTTATAAAATTTTAGATTTCCCTTACCAGAAATGACTCTTTTTTTCTACTTTCAAAAAACTGTCTCCATGTGTCTTCATCTATAAAAAGATATATACGACATGGATTGTCATGACTCCTATGACCATAAATGAAATCAGATGAGAGGGTTGATTTGAAATCCCTCCATCTCCTGGAAGCCAATGATAAGCATTTCTTCCTGACTCCTCCAGTGTCAGGAATATCAAATGTCATCTGATAAAGAAGAGGTTAAACATATTATATGTACTAGAAACATTAAAAGAATGGTCAAACAATGACAAAAGATCTTACCAAAATCGTCTCCCACAACTGAGAGATAATCGATTTATCCACACCTCTCCAATCATCATACAGAATGCTTACTTTGGTCTTAACCTGAGTTGCAATAAAACTCTTAAAATCTTTGGCATTCGGACCTCTAGGAATATCATCATCATAAAACTCAACTACTATCCTCTGATCCTGCGTACGGGCAAGTGATAATTTTGGTAAATGTGTGCACCCACGTTTACCAACCTTTGAACTCTTTGTCGTAATAGGAGCATGTGAATGTTCATCCCCAGAGGTATGACCAGCAATATGCTCCTCTCCAGAATCATGTGGTTGATCATCTGAATGATCTGTCATTATCCTTCAAATCAAAAAAACAAACGTTAGTTCACAAATATACAAATTCAAATATTTTAATACTACTATAATCAGAAAATATAAAAGTGTACTAAGTTACATAATAGTAAACATTGGTAATATGGTAAGCATGTTAAACAATGGTAAAGATGGCAAATATGGTCAAGATGGTCAAGATGGTAAAAATGGAAAAAATGGTAAACCTGGTAAACATTGTAAAAATGGTAAAGTAATTGTCAGTGAACAAATATAAAAATTCAAATATTTTAATACTACTGTAATCAGAAAATAGAAAAGTGTACTAAGTTACATAATAGTAAACATTGGTAATATGGTAAGCATGTTAAACAATGGTAAAGATGGAAAATATGGTCAAGATGGTGAAAATGGTAAAAATGGTAAACCTGCTAAACATTGTAAACATGGTAAAGTAATTGTCAGTGAACAGAAATAAGCATTTTAAAATTCATGTAATGGTTATAAACAAGATAAAGTAAACTAAACAAACTTAAAACAAACAAAAACATATACTTATTTTATTTTAAAACATGTTTTAATAAATAAAAAACTTAAAATATCTAACATTTATGGAAAAAAATAAATGTAAAAAAGAAATAAACATATGTTAACTGTAATTTTAGGAATGTACAAATGGATTATTTTCCCAAATTCCTTCTTCGTGATCGTTCCTTATGGCACAAACTATGTCTTCAACAAGATCGTCATTATGTTCTGTTAATATTTCCATGGAAGTAGGGATCTCACATAAATCAGCATATTCATCAAGTTCATCCTCACCAACATATTGTTTTTTCCCTTGTAAAACAACAGCCCACTGCATATCTGATTGATCTACTACATAAAAAATTTGTTTTGCATGTGTTGCCATTATAAAAGAATCAGTTGTGTCTTCCAATCTATTCAGATTAACAAGTGTCATTCCAAATTCATTGTGTTTGACGTTGTTGTTACCATTAAACCATTTATAGTTAAAAATGGGAACTTTAATTTTAAAGTAATCAACCTACCATATGTCTTCAATCACTCCATAATATGCATTTGATGCAGAAATTGGGTTTTTGTCCTTAGCACTCGAAAAATGCATTGCTTCTGCAAACACCAATACACCACTATTCTGAACTGCACTTCTGTTGTCCTGAGCTTTTGTATGAAATGTATAACCATTAATGTCATAACTGGACCATGTTATCACATTTAAACATGGACCACCCACTATCCATTTTAATGTCTCTGATACATCTGATCTACCAAGCAAAGTCTTTTTAATCCATGACAAAAAAGTTTTGTTGTGCTCATTCAAAATCCACATTTCTTTCTTCTTTGGATGACATTGTTTCAACTCATTAATTTGCAATGTGATATACGGTTGATCATCAGCTATGTTATTCAAGATGTATGATTCTAACTTCTTCATCTGTTCAGCTGAAAATGATTTGACTTTCAAGCCGCGAATCCCCTTTCCCTCATTATTAACTCGTTCATGGCGAGATGGAGGCAAACCTATGTGTTGTGCCGCAACCAAGTAGCTTGTACAAAACTCTTCTACCTCCTCAGAAATATACTTTTCAATAATGGAGGCTTCAGGTCAATATAGATTTTTAACATACCCCTTTAATATTTTCATATACCTTTCAAAAGGATACATCCAACGAAGATATACAGGTCCACAAAGCTTTATTTCTCGAACCAGATGAATCATTAAATGCACTATTATATCAAAAAAAGTTGGAGGAAAATACATTTCCAATTGACAAAGTTTAAAAATTGCATCCTTTTCCAAAATGTTCAAAGCATTCACATCAATCGCCTTGTTACAAATTGGATTGAAAAAATAACACAACTTCATTATAGTCTTTCTGACACGAATGGGCAATATTCCACGCAATGCAACTGGTAGAATTTGTTGCATCATGATGTGACAATCATGTTATTTCATACCTATCAACTTTAAGTCCTTCAATGAGACAAAATTTTTTACATTAGAAGAATAACCTTGAGGCACTTTGGTATCATGAAGACACTGAAAGAAGCTAATTTTCTCCCTCTTCGATAATGTATGACAAGCCGGGGGAAGAAATGTTCCTCTTCCTTTAGGAGTGGGAGCTAACTCCAAACGTATTCCCATTGATAGTAAGTCTAATCTTGCATTCAACCCATCTTTAGTTTTTCCTTTTTTATCTAACAATGTTCCAATCAAAGAATCACAGATATTCTTCTCCACGTGCATGACATAAATATTATGTTTAACTTCATGATACCTCCAAAATGGTAGGTCAAAAAAAATTGACATTTTCTTCCAAATATGTCTATCATTACCAAATTTCTGTGTCTTTCCCAATGTCATGTCAAGGTTTTTCACCCTCTCAAAATACAGATCAGGGGATAAAGGTTTTGGAGCAGTATCAAATTCTTGTGATCCATTGAATGCCTTTTTTAGTCTTCAATAAGGGTGTTCTATAGGCAAAAACTTACGATGACCCATGTACACTGTTTTCCTCCCATGATGCAATTGACAATAGGACGTCTGTTGTTCGCAAATTGGACATGCTTTATGCCCTTTAACACTGTATCCAGACAAATTTCCATACGCTGGGAAGTCATTTATAGTGAACAGAAGCACTGCATGCAGTTGAAAATATTCCATTTTATAAGAATCATACACCCTAATACCATCAGCCTATAACAATTTCAAATCATTAATCAACGGTGACAAGTAAACATCAATATAATTACCGGGTTGCTTTAGACCAGAGATCATTGTACTCAACATGACATATTTTCACTTCATACAAACTTCAGGAGAGAGGTTGTAAATTACCAATAAAACAGGCCATGAACTATGTGTGCTACTGAGTGTTCGGTATGGATTCATTCCATCTGTACGAAACCCTAGTCTGAGATTTCTAATTTCATTTCCAAATGTAGAATACTGTGCATCAATTTTATTCCATTGTGGACAATCAGCTGGATGATGTATTTTTCCATCACATACCCGCTCTTCAACATGCCATCTTAACCTTTTTTCATCATGTGAATTAGCAAATAAACGTTTGAAACGATTAATTATAAGAAGATACCAAAATACCTTTGAAGGGAGCTTTGTAATCTCTACATCAGCCTGTGATTTTTCTTTCACCTTATACCGTGATGTCCCACATTTAGGACACTCTGACATAAATTCATATTCCTTCCTATATATAATGTAGTCATTTGGACAGGCATGTATTTTCTTGTATCCCAATCCCATCGGGCATAATATTTTCTTGGCTTTGTAATGTGAATCTGGAAGATCGTTATCTTTTGTAAGAATGTCTTTCATCAATTGTAGTAGCTCTGTAAAACTTTTGTCACTCCATCCATGCTTCGACTTCAGGTTAATCAATCTTAACACCGCCGAAAAAACCGTAAAATCTGTACAACCGGGATATAATGGTTTTTCAACATCACCATATAGACGCGCAACTGTCGGTTCTATCTCAATTTGTTCTGCTACAATATCGCGAATCATTTCTTCAATTCCATCGGAGTTACCATCTTACGAATCATCATCATCAGTGACATTCCATCCAGTTTCACCATGCCAAATCCAAGGGCTGTAACTCGGATTAAAACCATGACAAATCAGATGAACTTTTATCTCTCTACTTTTCAACTTCTTCATATTCAAACATTTCAGGCATGGATAGAAAAAAATGTCACTACTTGGAACATTTCGTTTTGAAAATTCCAAAAAGGCATCAACACCTTCCTCAAATTCATTGCTCATTCGATGTTCCGTAATCCAACTTCGACTCATTATTACCTATAACAAATATCAACAAAAAATATATATTTTTAAGATAAGACAAATACATGTTTATATGAAAAAAATCATAATTTGAATGTAAAACAATTTAAAATATAAAACAAATCTATAGGTATTTAAAAAAATATGCTTGAATATTATTTTTTTTAAAAATATAGTTAGATATAACAGTTTTAAATTTCATTGAATCAAAGAAAACCATGACGCCTACATAGTTTAATATTGATTGCGGTTTTGATGTTTTAATATATTAGATAAACAACCTATTTTAAATGGCGTGCAGACCTTGATATTGGTCTTCATCACCCTTCGGTGTGACTGGCAAAAATAGGTCTACGAGCATGTTATTATTTTATCAGCAATTCACTCATTCTTGTTTCTGATGATCGTTAATTGCATTGGCAGGCTGAGAGGGCCGCCCAGCGCGTCCAACACTGGTCTGCTCAGAATAACAATAGTCCCACTGATTCGGTTTAATCCTTTATTTATGCTTTTTAATCCCATGTAACATATCTTGTGGGGATTTGATTTTGTACTTGGCCTTCAGCTTTAACAGTTATCAATCAAAATAAAACTCGACAAAAAACTCTGTTTATTTTTGGTTTTCAAAATCCAAAAATGAAAACAAAACAACCATGGACAAAAACTGAATTCAAATTATAGGAAACATGTTCAGAAATTCTGAACACCAAGAATTAACAAATATCAACAACAATAGTGAACAGCCTGGCAATTACAAGACTAAACAGTTATTCAAACGCAAACTGCTTATATTAATTATCATAAAAACAGAAAACAAAAATATGTAAAAAACTAATTCAACCAAAACAGAACCAAAAAACATAAGAAATAATTTCCAGATTAAGAAACATTTATATCCAGAACCATAAGCATGTTCTAGCACATAAAGTAACCATAACAGTGAGCAATATTAAATAATGTCACCAACAATCAGCATCTATTTACATAAATGCAACATAGTCTGTTATATCAACAAAATACAAATAACCATTTGCAATAACAAAAAATTCCACGAGATTCTCAACATGATTAAATAGAAAAGCATATCTGATGCAAACAAATTCCATCAAGAATTGAAACAAAAACGAATGAAATAAATTCGTGGAAGGCTTACTTGAATGTTGCGAGTTGAGATGATAGATCCGAGAGGAGTGAAGAAGATAAACAATGACGCCAAAATGAGTTTAACACAGGTCGATCGACGATCCGATTAGGGTTTACCGTGCGAGAGAGACGAGCCGGCGGACTGTCAATCGAAAAATCGTAAATGACAGTCCACGAGCTTTAATTTCTTTAAAAGTTTTATAACGTCGGTTATTATATAACCAAAGTTATAAACTATTTTTTAAATTTATAATGTCGGTTATTTTAAAACCGATGTAAAAAAGCTCCCGTGCTTTGGTTTTTTACGTCGGTTATAAAATAACCGACGTAAAAAACGCGTAGATATCTCATTTTTTATGTCGGTTATAAGATAACCGACGTAAAAAACCAATGCGCGGGGGGTTTTTTACATCGGTTGTTTGGAAACTGACGTAAAAAACCCGATATCTACGCGTTTTTTACATCGGTTATAAGATAAAAGACGTAAAAAACCAATGCGCGGGGGGTTTTTTTATGTCGGTTATTTGGATACTGATGTAAAAAACCCGATATCGACGCATTTTTTACGTCGGTTATCAAATAACCGACGTAAAAAACCAAAGCCCGGGGGGGTTTTTTTACGTCGGTTATAAAATAACTGACGTAAAAAACCCTGTGCTTTGATTTTTTATGTCGGTTATTTGATAACCGACATAAAAAACGCGTCGATATCAGGTTTTTTACGTCGGTTTCCAAATAACCGACGTAAAAAACCCCCCGCGCATTGGTTTTTTACGTCGGTTATCTTATAACCGACGTAAAAACCCAACAGGCGCGATTTGTAACGTCGGTTATTAAAATAACCAACGTTAAAAATCTACTCGCCGCATTTTTACATCGGTTATATATAACCGACATAAAAAATGGTGATGTAAAAAATGTTTTATGCACTAGTTATATATGAATGATTTCACACTATTACATTTCCATTACATGGGCCAGATGTTATAGACACCATCAGTGGTGGATTAATGATATTTATCTCACATTCTCTTCGGGCATCATTGGGTACTCGGGGAAGATTACATGGTTATAGGTGTTGACAAAGGGAAGCATACAACTTCAAAAACTTGACTACTTGCTGTTTAGTATGAATCTTGATAGCAGATGACCAAACCAGAGCTTGGGATGCTTGGGATAGTCTTTTGATTTATTTATACTTTTGTGGAACATGTCTTTCTTGTTGTCTTGTATCTATGTTTTACAGTTTTATAGTGACATAATATATCATCAGTTATTGAATTCCATTCCATTTGTTTTAGTTATTATTATTATTGTCCCTATTTTTCTGTTATGTTTTTTGTTTAATTATATTGCTTCTACTATTTACCTATGTTTACTTTCATCCATTATGCTACACTTTGGTAATGAGGGTATAGTCTCCCAATATAAATACCCTATTCCCTCGCTACTTGTCACGACCCGCCCTCGGGGTCCGTGCCGTGACTACCCCAAGCCCGCCTTCCATAGGCCAGGTGTTGGCGACTAGCACCAAGGCGTAAATCCCGGTAAAAAGGGAAGGCATTGCCTTTGTAAAGTAAACAAACACCACAGAGTAAGCAAGCGGAAAGTAAATACTAAGCAAAATCAGAGTACAACTGAAAGTGCGGAAAAGTAAATGGGCCAGTATACAAACCCAAACTGAAAGTAAAGTACAACTCGAAAGGGAAAACAACAACTGAAAAGTAAAAGCCGCTACACCGAGCTGTCCACTGGAAATCCCACCTGAAGGGTGGGTACAGATAACTCCACTGCTCCACGGGTCCCGCCGTCCGCTCCGAGCATGTCTCGCCCAGTGATCCTCCTCCAGGTACCGTCCTGCTCTGCAAGCCTCAGCTAAGATCAACGATGTCCGTCGTCTGCAACCAACACAACGTAGTGTGGGCAAAGCCCGTGCAGGGGTGAGTATAAGCTACTCAGTAGGGACCCCGAGACCCCTGAAGGTCTCCCAAAATCCACAAAGGATAAATCACAAAGAAAGGTACAATCACGAAGTAACAACCGACACTGCTTAGGTATATGCCCATACATATACCTAAGTCACCAATTTCAAATACGCTCCAACCTCCGAGCTCAAGTACAACTCAGTCCACACAGGAAAGTAAACGTATTTCACACAGGAAAGCAAAACGTAATCCACACAGGATTGCACAACACAATCCACACAGGAAAGCAATAGGTTTCAGCTCACACAGGATTTTCATTATCAAAAACGTAACTACTGAAAAGCCCCATCTCTGAAGTGTACAGTGTCCTGTCATGACTCTGAGATACTGCTCACTAACCTAAGACTGCTGAGGTACTCCTCCTGTCGAGTACCGCGGGTCTGCCGCCAACTACCGGGCGCTCCGTCCGCTGAGGGTCTGCTGCCAAATACCGGGCGCTCACCCAAATAGCCTACAGAGGTACTCCTCCAGTCGAGTACCGCGGGTCTGCTGCCAACTACCAGGCGCTCCGTCCGCCGTGGGTCTGCCGCCAAATACCGGGCGCTCCGTCCACTGGGCTAGTCGACACACTCCAAGTCGAGTCGGTCGAGCAGTCTTCAGGTCTCAGCCGGCTACACGGTCTCCGTACTCCGTACGCTCGTCTCCAGTATCGCGGGTCTGCCGCTACAACCAAGCGCACCACCTCTATCGAGTAAAACAGAAGATTCAGCTCACACAGGTATACTTCTTCGGATGACGTTAAAGATGATCAAAGAACCATCTAAGTCGTCGGACCCACGAAGGATCGATAGGTACTAACCCCCGCAGTGACCTACACAGGATCGGACCCACACAGGATCGGGCCCACGCAGGACCTGTAGCACTGATCCACGAAGGATCGCTGAGTGCAGTAGTCGTCTCCGTCGAATCCACACAGGATCTCTGTACTGTTGTCGTCGCAGTCACAGTAGCAGTAGCAGTAGCAGTCACAGTAACAGTCGCAGCCAGCACTAGGGTTCCCGCACACAGCAAGCTCGTTCGGAGGATCCGCTCCACGAGCCGAGAGGCTGATACATCAACTGTCACAAAGTCCAGAGTTGATGTATCCAAAAGTTCCGTATCGTCAACAGGAACTCAACGCATCAGACGGCGCGTCGATCGGACGCCCGGTCTGAGAGTTATTGGCATTTTCGTCCCCCGGGCCCGGTTGGTTTTTAAGGCAAAACCAACCCGACCGTACTCCACCTGTGTCCAAACCTCGGGCGGAGTATGCCAAAAGAACCGTCTCACTAAGAGTAACACAACAAAGCTGATGGCACGTCAATCGGACGTCCGTAGCTCAAGATATGAGCGTTTCCGCTCCGAGGGCCCGGTTGGTTTCGTGAACGAACCAACCCGGCCGAACTCAAAATATTCCGAAACCCTGAGTGCGATATACCGAAACGACCATCTCGATCCAAGGATCGCGTTGCCGCAGACGGTTCGTCATTTGGATGTCCGTGGCTAAAGTTATGGTCAAAAGACCGAAACTGATTCGAAACGGGGGGGTCCGGGTCCGGGCCGACCCGGCCCGACCCCCCCTGGGTCGGCCCAAACCGGGTCGACCCGACCCGGGTCCGACCCGGCCCGGCCGGCCGGCGGCGCGGCGGCGCGGCGGCACGGCGGCCTGGCGGCGGCGGCGTGGCAGCCTGGCGGCGCGGCGGCCTGGCACCGCATGGAGGCAGCGCGCGGGGGGCAAGGCCCCCCGCTTCTTGGAGTGGCGGCGCGGCAATCAGGCCGCGCCCCTTTGTCAACAACGCCCCCCCTCCTGGGGGCCTGCTTCGTGGAAAAACCGGGGGGCCGCCTGCCCCCCCTCAAGGAAACCGCCCCCCTCTTAAATGAGGGGGGTTTTGAGCTGGCCGGGGGAATTTATTTCCCCCGGCCTTTGACCTTCCGGCCGGCCAACTGCCGGCCGGTTTTCTCCAATGGGACCGGAAAATCCGGTCCCCTTTTCGGCTTCCGACGCCGGCGGCCCGGCCGCCGGTCTCCTCGTCCCGCCGCGGCCCGGAACCGGCCGCGGTGTTCGTCATCCGGCGCGGTGCGACGGCGCCGCGCCCCTCCGTCGCGCCTTCGATTCCCCTTGACTCGGCGCGACGGCGTCACGTTCTTGATGATTCTTCCACGGCGCGGCGCGACGGCGCCGCGCAATATAATCGCACGATTAACCGCGTGGTGCGACGGCACCACGCCACCTTGTTTCCACCCGCAAGGTAAATCAACAAGAACGATGGAGGAGGTTCGGCCGTGTTCATGCGGTCCGACCCCCTCACGTTAAATGATAACACAACTTAAATATCCTTTCGTTAATCATACTAAAACCACGAACAAGAATAATAATTAAACAAAAATCAACAACCCCTACCTTGAAAGATTGACGTCGCACGTCGGTTATCGCGGGGAAAGGTGTCGCGGCGTCGGACGTAGATTCCGTAGACGTCGGGGTGCGTCCGAGGAGGAAACGACGTCTCTTCACTTGTCGCTTTGACGAAGAAGGGAGGTACGTTGTCATTGGAGATGATCACCACAGTCGGCGACTTCTCCCTTGTCGAGGAGGAAGATGAAGACGGAAGAACCCGGGACGCCGAGTCTCGAAGGTCGTGGGATTGATGTTCTTTGTCGGAGAAGAACCGTTCTTCACGTTCTTCGTCGAAGACGAAGAAGATCTTCAAGTCTCTCAACGATTCTCCCAATCCTCTCAAGTAACAAAGGAACTAACCCAAAAATAAATTAAGCTTACTCTTAATTTATTAACACAACCCAACCTTTGAAATTCAAGAGTTTGAATTTCAAAAACTCAAAAATTAAACTCACTTATTTATTATACATGAGTTGTATAATTAAATAAATGTTAAGTTGACAAGCCTTTAAGAGGGAGAGAGGGGAGTTAGGGAATTTTAAAAGGTGGGGCTCGTGTGGGCCCCTCCTCACCTTAATCCTCTCTTAGGTAGTTAAACCACCCAACTTCCAACAAAAGATTATAACCACTTTTAAGATATAAAATAAATATTGTATAACAAATTTATTTTACTCTTCATTTCATCCAGAAAAATAAACATCTCTTCCTAGGCAAACGTAACTTCGAAAAAGGTTCCCTTAAGCGAATATCGGCGCTGCGAGTTCATCAGTGCCCTCAGATTTCAATTCCGAGCACCGGATCAAAAGTTAGAAATTCCCGCTCGTTCGTTCACTGAACGTACCCGAGCCAAACTTTGGAAAATGATTCCGGGCACTCCGGGCCTCGGAATCAGGTGCCGTCAGAAACCGCGCTCTTGTAAAATTCCAAAGAAAATTAAGAAAAAATTTCCCTTGAATTTTACGGGTCTTTACATTACTCCCACCTCAGGGCTTTACGTCCCCGTAAAGATACATCAAAAACTAGGGAAACAAATGAGGGTACTGAGCACGAATCTGAGCCTCCCGCTCCCATGTGCTCTCCTGGAGATTCCCGTGCTGCCATCTGATGCGCACAAGAGGAATCGATCTCCCACGCAGGACCCGCTCTTGTCGATCCTCTATCTCCACCGGGACCTCCGTAAAAGTCGCCCCATCGTCAACGTCAAGCTCCCCATGGTCAATGATGTGCGTCGGGTCGTGCACGTATCTCCTCAGCTGAGATACGTGGAAGACGTCGTGCACCCGGTGCAACTGAGGTGGCAGAGCCAGGCGATAATCCACCTCTCCAACCCTGTTGAGGACTTGAAAGGGTCCGATGAAGCGCGGAGATAACTTGCTTCCTCGGACAAATCTCCGAATACCACGTCGAGGTGAGACCCGCAAGAAGACGTGGTCGCCATCCTCGAACTCTAGTGGCCTCCGCCTCCTGTCAGCGTAAGGCTTCTGCCGGCTCTGAGTTGAACTCATCCGCTCCTAGATGACCTGGACCTTCTCTGTCGTGGCCTGGACCATCTCCGGTCCCACCGGAGCTGCAAGATTTCTTCTTTGCCGATAAGAGAAATCTGGTCCCATCCCCTGGATGAACCACATTATTTTCCTAAAATAGTCAATCCTAACATGGATGATACTAATCCATACCAAGGATGACGTCGTAAGGCCTCGACGCTACTACTAAGAGATTCAACCGTTACTCTCGCCTCCAAGGGTTGAGTCACACTGTCGGCATCAGTGTGTGGTAACTGTGTCTCCTCCAGTAGATGTCTCACAAGTGAGGGTCAAGTCAACAGCCAAAACTGGAACCTCTTAGTAACATCACAAAAGAGGACAGGAAAAAATATCACAAAGGTATGCGTATTTTATTATTGCAGCTCATAATACAAGACGCTACACATATGCAACAAGGAACCAGAAGTACAAAGGATGTATCCACTAGTTCTGCTCCTATCCATCGGCTCCCAGAGCTCCATGATCGAAGGCCTCGGTTGCCTGAAGTTGAGCTCTCGCATGTTCACCTACTCCCTGTGGCCGGGGTGGACCTCCTGGTGGTGGTGGTGGAAGAGCCTCAAAGCGTCGCCCACCACCGGCTGCTCGTCCAGCTCCTCTGCCTCGTTCGCCTCCTCCCTGCGGACCGCCACGGTCGAACCTCTGCCTCTGCCTGGGAGGTTCTTCACTTAACTGCTGATCATCAGCATGGCGGGTCGGACAGTCACGATCCATGTGACCAATCCCGCCACAGGAGTAACACTGCCCACTCTCGGCACGCCTGGCTCTGACTCCACCCCGGCTTCCCCGTACAACTGAGCCTGAGTCGTGCAGTCGGCCACCGGTAGGTCTGGTCTGCCTGGAACCCTGAGTCATCCGTCGGCTACCTGTTGCCGAAGACTCCGCTATCTGCCGCCCTGCGGTAGGTCTCGTTGTGGACTCAGCCAGGAAACTCTCGATCAGAAGGGCTCGCTCCAGTACTCCTGTCTGAGTCGGTATGCTGAGGGAGATCAGCAATGCCCTGATCTCGTGTCTCAAACCCTGCTCGAAGGTCCGGGCCCGGAAGAATGGGTCCCGTAACATGTCGGTCGAGTAGCGCGAGAGATCGGTAAATCTCGCCGAGTACTGAGCGACCGTCATGCTTCCCTGCCGCAGTTGAAGAAGCTCCTGGATACGCACCGCACGAAGGGTGGCTGGGACGAACTCCGAGCAAAAAAGGCTCTCAAAGTCCGTCCAAAGTAGAGATGTCTCATCGTGCACCTGGAGCATCAAGCTCCACCATCGTCCTGCTGCTGCGTGTAGTAGGCTCGCAGCGAGGATCACCATGAGGTCTGTTGGTGTCCTCACTAGCCTAAACACTCGTACCACTGCCTCCAGCCAGTCCTCTGCTGCCTGGGGATCCGTCTCCCCGCAAAACCTGGGTGGTCACTGGCGCTGAAACTCATGCAGTGCGCTGAGGCGACGTGCATCGTCAGCGGCTGGTGCTGGAAGTATCGGGGGCTCGGCGGGTAGTGCTACCGCCGGTGCCACTACTGACAAAGGGCCCTGCACCGAGGCCTCGTCGCTCGGTGGGATGTCGTCACACTCAACTCTCGGAACCCTAGCTGGCTGCCGTCGTGGGGCCATCCTGAAAAGGAAACAGGTGCGCCACGGTCGGAATAGTATACCTGGTGAGCTGATTTAAGTAATCACAAAGAAAACTTTGAAACACACACACAATCAATGTTTTCGTGCATTAAGTCGGAAATCAGAAGTCAGGGTCCTGGTGTACGGATACGTCGGCCGCCGCACCAACACTGGACTCCCTGGACTGATAACCACACTCAATACGCTAAACATTATTTCTTCACATAGAAAAGATCAGAGTTCGCGGTAGAACCGAACTCCTTTGATACCAATTTGTCACGACCCGCCCTCGGGGACCGTGCCGTGACTACCCCAAGCCCGCCTTCCATAGGCCAGGGGCTGGCGACTAGCACCAAGGCGTAAATCCCGGTAAAAAGGGAAGGCATTGCCTTTGTAAAGTAAACAAACACCACAGAGTAAGCAAGCGGAAAGTAAATACTAAGAAAAAGCAGAGTACAACTAAAAGTGCGGAAAAGTAAATGGGCCAGTATACAAACCCAAACTGAAAGTAAAGTACAACTCGAAAGGGAAAACAGCAACTGAAAAGTAAAAGCCGCTACACCGAGCTGTCCACTGGAAATCCCACCTGAAGGGTGGGTAAAGATAGCTCCACTGATCCACGGGTCCCGCCGTCCGCTCCGAGCACGTCTCGCCCAGTGATCCTCCTCCAAGTACCATCCTGCTCTGCAAGCCTCAGCTAAGATCAACGATGTCCGTCGTCTGCAACCAACACAACGTAGTGCGGGCAAAGCCCGTGCAGGGGTGAGTATAAGCTACTCAGTAGGGACCCCGAGACCCCTGAAGGTCTCCCAAAATCCACAAAGGATAAATCACAAAGAAAGGTACAATCACGAAGTAACAACCGACACTGCTTAGGTATATGCCCATACATATACCTAAGTCACCAATTTCAAATACGCTCCAACCTCCGAGCCCAAGTATAACTCAGTCCACACAGGAAAGTAAACGTATTCCACACAGGAAAGCAAAACGTAATCCACACAGGATTGCACAACACAATCCACACAGGAAAGCAATAGGTTTCAGCTCACACATGATTTTCATTATCAAAAACGTAACTACTGAAGAGCCCCATCTCTGAAGTGTACAGTGTCCTGTCACGACTCTGAGATACTACTCACTAACCTAAGACTGCTGAGGTACTCCTCCTGTCGAGTACCGCGGGTCTGCCGCCAACTACCGGGCGCTCCGTCCGCTGAGGGTCTTCTGCCAAATACCGGGCGCTCACCCAAATAGCATACAGAGGTACTCCTCCAGTTGAGTACCGCGGGTCTGCTGCCAACTACCAGGCGCTCCGTCCGCCGTGGGTCTGCCACCAAATACCGGGCGCTCCGTCCACTGGGCTAGTCGACACACTCCAAGTCGAGTCGGTCGAGCAGTCTTCAGGTCTCAGCTGGCTACACGGTCTCCGTACTCCGTACGCTCGTCTCCAGTATCGCGGGTCTGCCGCTACAACCAAGCGCACCACCTCTATCGAGTAAAACAGAAGATTCAGCTCACACAGGTATACTTCTTCGGATGACGTTAAAGATGATCAAAGAACCATCTAAGTCGTCGGACCCACGAAGGATCGATAGGTACTAACCCCCGCAGTGACCTACACAGGATCGGACCCACACAGGATCGGGCCCACGCAGGACCTGTAACACTGATCCACGTAGGATCGCTGAGTGCAGTAGTCTTCGCCGTCGAATCCACACATGATCTCTGTACTGTTGTCATCGTAGTCACAGTAGCAGTAGCAGTAGCGGTCACAGTAACAGTCGCAGCCAACACTAGGGTTCTCGCACACAGCAAGCTCGTTCGGAGGATCCGCTCCACGAGCCGAGAGGCTGATACATCAACTGTCACAAAGTCCAGAGTTGATGTATCCAAAAGTTCCGTATCGTCAACAGGAACTCAACGCATCAGACGGCGCGTCGATCGGACGCCCGGTCTGAGAGTTATTGGCATTTTCGTCCCCCGGGCCCGGTTGGTTTTTAAGGCAAAACCAACCCGACCGTACTCCACCTGCGTCCAAACCTCGGGCGGAGTATTCCAAAAGAACCGTCTCACTAAGAGGAACACAACAAAGCTGATGGCACGTTAATCGGACGTCCGTAGCTCAAGATATGAGCGTTTCCGCTCCGAGGGCCCGGTTGGTTTCGTGAACGAACCAACCTGGCCGAACTCAAAGTATTCCGAAACCCTGAGTTCGATATACCGAAACGACCGTCTCGATCCAAGGATCGCGTTTCCGTAGATGGTTCGTCATTCGGAGGTCCGTGGCTCAAGTTATGGTCAAAATACCGAAACTGATTCGAAACGGGGGGGTCCGGGTCCGGGCCGACCCGGCCCGACCCCCCCCCCCCCCCCCCCCCCTGGGTCGGCCCGAACCGGGTCGACCCAACCCGGGTCCGACCCGGCCCGGCCGGCCGGCGGCGCGGCGGCGCGGCGGCGCGGCGACACGGCGGCCTGGCGGTGGTGGCGCGGCAGCCTGGCGGCGCGGCGTCCTGGCGCCGCACGGAGGCAGCGCGCGGGGGGCAAGGCCCCCCACTTCTTGGAGTGGCGGCGCGGCAATCAGGCCGCGCCCCTTTGTCAACAACGGCCCCCCTCCTGGGGGCCTGCTTCGTGGAAAAACCGGGGGGCCGCCTGCCCCCCCTCAAGGAAACTGCCCCCCTCTTAAATGAGGGGGGTTTTGAGCTGGCCGGGGGAATTTATTTCCCCCGGCCTTTGACCTTCCGGCCGGCCAACTGCCGGCCGGTTTTCTCCAATGGGACCGGAAAATCCGGTCCCCTTTTCGGCTTCCGACTCCGGCGGCCCGGCCGCCGGTCTCCTCGTCTCGCCGCGGCCCGAAACCGGCCGCGGTGTTCGTCGTCCGGCGCGGTGCGACGGCACCGCGCCCCTCCGCCGCGCCTTCGATTCCCCTTGACGCGGCGCGACGACGTCGCGTTCTTGATGATTCTTCCATGGCGCGGCGCGACGGCGCCGCGCAATATAATCGCACGATTAACCGCGTGGTGCGACGGCACCACGCCACCTTGTTTCCACCCGCAAGGTAAATCAACAAGAACGATGGAGGGGGTTCGGCCGTGTTCATGCAGTCCGACCCCCTCACGTTAAATGATAACACAAATTAAATATCCTTTCGTTAATCATACTAGAACCACGAACAAGAATAATAATTAAACAAAAATCAACAACCCCTACCTTGAAAGATTGACGTCGCACGTCGGTTATCGCGGGGAAAGGCGTCGCGACGTCGGACGTAGATTCCGTGGACGTCGGGGTGCGTCCGAGGAGGAAACGACGTCTCTTCACTTGTCGCTATGACGAAAAAGGGAGGTACGTTGTCGTTGACGATGATCACCACGGTCGACGACTTCTCCCTTGTCGAGGAGGAAGATGAAGACGGAAGAACCCAGGACGCCGAGTCTCGAAGGTCGTGGGATTGATGTTCTTTGTCGGAGAAGAACCGTTCTTCACGTTCTTCGTCGAAGACGAAGAATATCTTCAAGTCTCTCAACGATTCTCCCAATCCTCTCAAGTAACAAAGGAACTAACCCAAAAATAAATTAAGCTTACTCTTAATTTATTAACACAACCCAACCTTTGAAATTCAAGAGTTTGAATTTCAAAAACTCAAAAATTAAACTCACTTATTTATTATACATGAGTTGTATAATTAAATAAATGTTAAGTTGACAAGCCTTTAAGAGGGAGAGAGGGGAGTTAGGGAAATTGAAAAGTTGGGGCTCGTGTGGGCCCCTCCTCACCTTAATCCTCTCTTAGGTAGTTAAACCACCCAACTTCCAACAAAAGATTATAACCACTTTTAAGATATAAAATAAATATTGTATAACAAATTTATTTTACTCTTCATTTCATCCAGAAAAATAAACATTTCTTCCTAGGCAAACGCAACTTCGGAAAAGGTCCCCATAAGCGAATATCGGCGCTGCGAGTTCATCGGTGCCCTCAGATTTCAATTCCGAGCACCAGATCAAAAGTTAGAAATTCCCGCTCGTTCGTTCACTGAACGTACCCGAGCCAAACTTCGGAAATTGATTCCGGGCACTCCGGGCCTCGGAATCAGGTGCCGTCAGAAACCGCGCTCTTGTAAAATTACAAAGAAAATTAAGAAAAAATTTCCCTTGAATTTTACGGGTCTTTACACTACTAGTTGGAAGCCTCTGGAATTCGGGGAGATACACTTGAGGCCATGTGGCCCACCAGGCTTAGGGCACCCGTTAAGTGGTATACGAGTCCATGACGTCACAAAGTGGTATTAGAGGAGGATATTTTCTTGATTTTCTATTTGGATACAATATATTAGATATTAGTAATGCTTGTTAATTGTTCATAAGCCATTATTATGCATCGTGAACCCATTTTCGGGGTAAAATCCAAGTTACCCAAAATTTAATTTTTGTTCTGCTTTTTCCTATTACAGTTGATATTATTTCACCATTGGGTGACACAAATTCTATGTGGTGTTGTTGATTATTACTTTTTTTGATGTCTTTCTTTCATACTTGACTCAATGATACAAGGGAAAGGAGCATTGTTACATGAATCATTATAGGAACCCAGAATTCACATGTCATGAATATTTCCATGCCATATAGGTGAATTTCATTGTTTTGCATTGCTTGATATGCCTGTGATTGTTGAGTGATGCTATGATAGTTAGCTTATTCTCGCATTATTGTTGGTTGTGATTGAGTGATTGCATGTCTCAATTCATGAGTTGTATGGTCCCTCATGGGTTGTGATTAGTAATTTATCGAGTCGAGCCATTATGCTATAAATAAATCGGTGTCATTTATAGTGATAGGTGTATGGGAACTGATTCATCAAAAATGGATGTCCATTATAAAGTGAATCATGACATATAAAATGAATTGGTTGCACATCATTATCTCAACTTGTCATGTTTATGAAAGTTAAAGGAGGGAACCTAGATATTAAATGTAAAATTAAATGAAACTTATACTTCAGAACTTACCGATACCTGGACATCTAAGCTGGTAGTTTGGGTAGTATGCCTTGGGTAGTGAGATTTCCTACATTCATCTTCCGCTAGTGATGCTATCTTCTTATTTAGTCCTATTTTAAGGTGTGTTCGTGTAAATTTTAGACCAATGCCTCTATGATGTCCTCATATCATGTGCTAGGAAGCTGGAAATGACCATGCTCTAGACATGGTGGGCCCTGAGATGCTAGTATTACCTCCAAGAGTGTCACTAGAGGCACCACATTTTTTTCCTGATTTGGGAACAGATTCCCAAGTTTGTTATAGTTTCCTACTTCTAATATAGTTCCTGAATGGTTCTCCATGGCTATCACCTATAATGGATGATCTAACTTGTGAGTTCCAGTAGTAGAATCCTCTTACCTTTTCAGGGGATGGCAGTCCAAAGGATGCTGAATCTTGGATTGAAGTCACCCTATATATCTTTGAGAATATACAGATGCCTGTAGAGTGAAGGGTCAAACTTGATACTTACATTATTCGGCACTTGGACAAGTATTGGTGGGATGTGATTACCTAGGATGGTCATCATCAGTGCATGTTATGGGTTAATTTCTAGACTACCTTCTATGATCAGTTCATTCCTCAGATGTTGAGAGCTGAAAGAGTGAGAGATTTTTTGCATCTTGAGCACAGCTATATTTTAGTTATAGAGTATTCATCATCTTTTATAGAGTTACAACACTTTACACCACTTCTATCCAATGATGATATTTTCCATGCTAGATGTTTCGAGGATGGGATCCAATACGCTATCTGTATATAGGTGAATGTATTTTGCCTACCTACATTTTATGACATATTCAATATGGCTCTTATCACTGAGCGTAACCTGAGGGATAACAACAATACTAGGTTTAAAGGATCAGTATCGCGTAAGGTTAGTAGTTCTCCCAGTGGAAGGAAGCGTTCCCTCGAGGTTTCTTGTCAGGTCAGTGAAAAACATAGTGTTCATTTTGACAGCTCTAAAGTGTGTCATTAGTATGGAAGAAGAGGGAATTCAAATCCTAAGTATGATAGAGACCTAATAAAGAACTGAGCTTGCAGCTGTATGGGGAATCTACAATGTTTCTGTAGGACATTTCCACCAGCTTCAAGTGGAAAAGGTTCTGCACCAACTCCACCTTTAGGTGCAGGTTCTTTTACTCTGTGTCAGGAAGGGAGTTGGAATAACACCAGAAGGTCTGGCCAAGGAGGAGGTCATAGCCATGGTATCTAGACCCCTGATTACCAACAGCGCTAACAGAGCAGTTATGATCTTGGTAGTACATCTGTTGCACAGGGATGTGGATCAGGTTAGTTGCATGTAATACATACAATACCCAAGGATCAGGTTGTAGGACCATCTACAACACGAGGTACTATTATTTTTGCATCTACCATAGTATCTAATTTATTTGATACAAGTGCTTCAAACTATTTTATCTCTATATCTATCGTGGAGAGTCATGGACTAGATATACAATATCACTATGGTATAATGATCCTAGATACGTCGTTAGGGCTACAGACCGAGGGTATAATCTAATATAGGGACTGTCCCCTTGAGGAAGGAAGCTACCCTTTCTTATAAAACCTATTTTTTCTCAAGATGAAAAGTTTCAATGTCATTCTCAGAATGGACTGGTTTGTCCACTATCATACTTTTGTAGACTGCTATCACTGTAGGGTATCATTTACATCACTAGAGGGTAGAAATTATCTACATATGGGTGTGTGGGATTCCCACAATGGTATAGAGGGACTAGAGCATCATGGGACAGGAAGAGTGACTACACAGATCGCAAAAATCTTCACAGAAGACTAGGGTTTTCCCCCAAATGATTTTTCTCAAGTAGTGGATCATTTTAAGGATGTTTTTCCTAACGATTTTTCTGGATTACCTCCTGAGATAGAGGTAGAGTTTAAAATCAATCTTGTTCTATGATAAGATCCAGTGTCCATTCCTCCATATAGGATGGAACCTACAGATCTTTAAGATCTCAAGCGGTAGTTAGAGGATTTAGAGACAAAATGTTTTATATAGCCTAGTACATTCTCTTGGGGTTCACTCATGCTTTTCTCCAAGAAGTCAGATGGAACCTTAAATCTATGTGTGGATTATAAAAGGTTGAAACAGATTACAATTAAGAACCGATATTCAATTACTCAAATATATGATCTTTTTGGCCAAATCTGAGGATCAAAAGTCTTCTCTAAAATCAACCTGAGATCAGGTTATCATCAGTTTCATGTCAGGCCATCATAAGTACCTCATACAACTTTCCGTAGTAGGTATGGTATTTATGAGTACCTTATTATGTTATTCGGTCTTACGAATGTGACCTCCGTTTTCATGGCTTTGATGAATAGGGGTTTCCACCCCTAATTGGACTCTTTTGTTGTGGTCTTTGTGGATGAAATATTGGTGTATTCTCACACTCATAGTGGCCATGCCAAACATCTCAAGATGGTTCTAAGTACACTGAGAGAGAATAATATTTACTAAAAGCTTGCTAAGTACCACATATAGATCAACAAATTTAACTTCTTGGTTCATATTTTATCAGAATCCGAAGTTATGTTGACCCAGAAAATATTAGTGCTATAGTTTCCTTAGAGAAACCCTAGAACGTGTTTGATATATAGGGTTTCTTGGGGTTGGATGGATATTACATGAATTTCATACAAGAATTCTCACATTTTGTTTCACCTCTTACTAGACTTACAAATAATGGTGTCAAGTTCATATGGTCGGAATCATGTGAGAAAGCCTTTCAATAGCTGAAAGGGAGGCTTGTTTCGACGCCTATTATGACTCTTTCGAAGCCAGGTATAGTTTATACCATATTCTGTGATGCATTAGGAATAAGACTAGGAACAATGATGATGTAAGAGGATATAGTCATTGTGTATGAATATCAAGAGTTGAGGCCTCATGAGAGAAACTACCCAACACATGAGCTTGAGATAATAGTAGTTTTCCATGCCTTGTGTTACTAGAGACATTATATTTTGGGTGAGTTCTTTGTGGTGTACACAGACCAAAATACCCTCAAATATATCTTCTATTAGTGTGAATTGAAACTCAGATAGTGGAGATAGGTAAAATATCTACAATCATTTAATATTGAACTTGATTTTATGCTTGGAAAGGGAAATGTGGTTATAGATGAACTGATTCGGAAAACTCAATCACACGCCTTATAGGAAGCCAATCATGAATGGAAGTTAATGGACCTCTTTTCTGAGTTGCATATAGTGTTTCATGATAGTCACAAGTATTCTAACCTCTTATCTTTTGAAGTTACCTCTTCCATCCTTGATAGGGATAAGGGTAGAAAGTGTTATGATCCTAAAGGCTTGATTCTCTGTGAGAGTATATCAAGAGATAACCTGCCTCTGAATTGGTCTGTGAAAAGAGATGAAGTTATACATCTATGTGGATGTATATGGGTTCCTATAGATATGAGAGAGGAGTTGATGCATGAGTTATATACTTCTCAGTGGGTAGTTTATCTAGTAATCTTGAAGATGTATCGAGAAATGTGCCACCAATATTGGTGTCCTGGGATGAAATGTCAGATAACAGTTTTTATCCCTAGGTGTTCCACATGTCAGTAGGTGAAGGTGGATCACCAGAGACCTGAGGGATTTCTATAACCACTTTCAGTCCCGAAATTAAAATGGGAAGATATTTCCATGGATTTCATAGTTGGATTACCTAGGTCACTGAAGGGTAGCAATGCTATATGGGTATTAATTAGCCGACTAACAAAATCATTCCATTTCATTCATATTCGTGAAACTTTCTCAGTTGATGAGCTGGGAAAACTATATATCTATGAGATCATACGACTCCATGGGGTCCCTCATTATAAGGCCCCAGCCTTAAACCTTACTTAATCTTGAGTTATTACAAGATTACACATTGAGGATCTTTTCAGGTTTAGAGTTTTAGAGAATTAGATCATGAAACTTGCATTACATTCCACATTTAAACAAAGTGGTTACATAAAAGACAGTATTCATTCTTCCCATCAACGGAAACATATTTAAAATAAAACATGGATTCTTTCTTGACACATCCTTGACACTATCATCACATCATGTACCTTTCCCTTGACCTGTGAAAAACATTTCAAAAACTTGGTATGAGCATAAAAAGCTCAGTAAGGGATATAAAAATATGGAAAGGAAACATGAGTTCATATATACATAAGAATGAAATCATACTTTACCCATAAAACATAGGCACTTTAACATACCTCATCAAACCATGAATAAATAATAGAAAACATGAGACATAAAGGTAACTTGAGGCATTCATAACATTCTTACGTAGGGAGTAACCCTCTTGGTTACGTTTGGAATACCCATCACAGTATATTCCCTAAATCTCTTCGGAGAAACCTTAATGTTTCACTCCTTTGCGTTACCCAATGCATTGGAGAGCTATAACGGGCTCACCCGCCCTTAGTTTATCACGGAACCACCCATTTTCATAACAATTCCCAAGAACCATAACATAAATGTGTCACATAAAACATGTATAAAGGAAACATAACATTTCCATATTTCAATCACAATATAACATTTTAGTATATTGAAATATTGAATCCATTCAAAAAGAAACCATTTAAAACATTTAATAAAGAGATTTTTGAATCAAAGTGTCCCATACCACCTTGAAGCTTAAAATTTTAAACCATTAATATCAATATAAATAAATCCTTAAAACCATTTTGAAAACATGGATATTAATAAGAACAAATAATTAAAACATTTAAAACGATATTTTGGTTAAAGGGGTTTTACCAAAATCAGAGACACTTGAATACAATAATTGAGGAATAACATTTAGTCAGAACTTTATAATATCATGAGAATAAATGGATTCATGATATAATACTCCAAAGGACAGTATATACACCATATAAGAGTGAATTGGTTCATAACAACAATGAACCCTCAATAGAAATGTCAAATGTGATGAAATCCCTTATAAAGAAGGTATCCTTAAATTAAGGACAAATCAATCTCAAAAATATGTGTGACAAATATAAATACA
The DNA here is from genome assembly GCA_963277665.1 of Viscum album. Classification (NCBI taxonomy): domain Eukaryota; kingdom Viridiplantae; phylum Streptophyta; class Magnoliopsida; order Santalales; family Viscaceae; genus Viscum; species Viscum album. The sequence continues at coordinate 913,241,847 of OY728141.1, forward strand.
CCCAATATAAGTGGATATTAAGTGTAAAACAATAAAAGGTCATTCACACATATTCAATGGATTACATATTCAATGACTACATGTTGAACCCAAAGAAATCGAAATTGGGTTAAAAAGTTCCCTTGACAGTCTAACGACATCACATCAAAATGAGTTGATGAGAGATAAAAAGTGTATCTCATCACTTGGACATAAAATTTAAATCAATAAGGATATATGAGAACATATCCCAACATAACAATATGTAAATTAAAAGACCCAACAAAATAAGTCTTTTAAAAAAAAGAGGAGGGTGAAAGGTTCCCTTACCGACTTGGGTATCTTTCAAAACATACACCCCATGAAAGAAGGAGAATAGATCATTGATTTAAATACTCATAAATGAAAGTATATTACACAAAGAGTAGAATAATTGGCAGTACGTACACCACTCAATGGAATTTGTGGCAAATGTAGCATAAATATCACGGGAATAAAAGTGAGATGAAAAAAATCCCTTACGAAAACTCGGCAGCCTAGCGGCGCCACATAAAACTTCCGAATATGGATTGATGAGATCAAATAGGGTATCTCATCACATTACAATAAAATGTAAAGCAATAGGAATATAAAATAACATCCCCCAACATTACAAAGATGAGCTTAAAAGAAGTGACGTAAAAGAGAGTACTTAAAAAGAAAGAGAGAGGTTAGATCTCTTACGAAAGTTCGGCAGCCTAACGGCGCCACTCAAAACTTCCAAAATGGATTGATGAGAGAGAATAGGGTATCTCATCACATTAACATAAAAATTACAGTAAATTTAATATAAAAGATAATCCCAATAACAAGAAAGATGAGATTTAAAAGGAATGACATAAAAGTGTGTACTTAAAAAGAAAGAGAGGAGTAGGATCCCTTACCTCAGGTCCGACTTGACTCGATCGTTCTTTAATCTCCTGAATAATAAACTTGAGTTAATTTATAATTGATTAAGAACCTTTTTAAAGCTTATTATTCCTTTTATATCACTTATTTCCATGTTATAAACATTATGTAATCATTAAGTTAATAATGATTGTTTTGTCGATATTTGGTTCTTAAGTCGAAAGTGGACTTCTTACAATTACATGTTGTCCGTGTGGTTAAGGTTATTTATATCCAGAATGAAATTCCTGATTTTGATATCATATATATCATATATATCCAGCATATACATGTATTTATAATATTAGATAATCATCTAGAGGTAAGAAATGAAATGCACCGTTCATGGAGACGGTAAGCCGTACGTACGCATGAACGCTACTTCCATTTCTTTCTCATATTAATGGAATTAAAATTAAATGAGAGGTATGTATATTTTAATTCCAGAATTATATTCATCATTTAGATGTATCATTCATTATATATATCCATTATATACATGTACTTTTAATAGTACATTACATTTGGGGATAAGAAATGAAATGCACCGTTCATGGAGACGGTAAGCCGTACGTACGCATGAACGCTAATTTCATTTCTATCTCATACTTTAATGGAAAGAAATAATAATTATATAGAGGTATATAATAATTCCAGTATAAAATCATTTATAATAACATTAAATCCATCCTTTATACATCCCACGTATGGCATTAACGAATCACATCACTTTGAGGGGGCGGTAGTCCGCACTTCCTAAAATGAAGATATCGCGTATACCCATAATGGAAGCCATAAAGGTAAGACACAAATGAAAAATACAGAAGAATAAGTAAATCATAAAAATATTATATATCATTTATAAAAATAGTGACATAATAATGGCCACCTTTGAATGTGTTAAATGAGCATTGAACAATCATCGTTTCGGGAGGCAGAATTTCGCCATCCACGGAAACCGTATGTTCTTTAACCATTTGATGTAGTTGTGTGAGAGTGTAGCTCGAATAAATCTTATAACAACATCCTAGTATATTTAATATACTGGTGTTGTTACAAAAGAAAAAAATAAAAATATTTTAGGGGGTTGGAGAAGCAAAATAAAACAAATGAACATAAGAGAATGAATTACCTTTAAAAGTTTAACTCCTTTTGATTTGAGCCTAAAGGATTCCTTTGAAAGGATTATGCCCAAAGGGAATCCTCTAGGATGAGGATAGGGATGTGGAGAGAGTAAATGGTCAGGGGTTGGCCGAGCCAAAGGCTTGAGGAGTGTGTGAAATGAGGTTGAGGTGGGGGCCTTTTATAAGAGGAGAGGAGGGGCACTTTTGGAAAGTAAGGAAATATTACTTTATTTGAAAATGTGTTTTGGTTTTAAAAGGTCCCACATTAATATAATTCGTGGATAAGGTTATAAGGGTTCGAAATCCACCCATTCAATAAGTTTTGGACATGTGTAGTTCATAGATATTACATTATATTTCCATTTTATTTTAATCGTTAAATAATGATGTCATCACTACATCATTATGATGTCATAAATAATTTAATTTATTTAATGTCTAAAAATTATAAATAAATTACTATGATGTAGGAAATCTTTTTATCTTTCCAATGACTATTTATAATCAAAAATATGACTTGTATAACCCCACTTAAAAATTGTTTTAGGAAAACATATCATGTTTGTGTCATTTTTAATTTTAACATTAAATAAAAATATATTATTGTCATTTTCCAACTAAAGTGGCTCCACGGGGTCCCCAAGTTGGCCCATGACTTGTCTTAGTCGTCCATGACTCACCCAATAGTTTTAGGACAAGTTTCATGGTGTTTTCACATTCTTATAATATCATTTTTACCTTAAACTACACTAATTACCACTAATCGCGATTAAAAACTTAATAAGTTACTATTCACCAAAAAATTATTTTAATCTCATTGAACCACATTTTACTTCTTAATGAAAACCATGTATGTCGGATTTTTGAAATTCAAAATACAATGATGGAAAAATTTCATTTAAACGGAAAATCAGTTTTTATAAGTACCACTTAGTGGTTTCACTATTCATCAAAAATTGAAGTTTTTCAGAAAAATCCCAAAAATTCACCCTAAGCTATATTTGATATTCCGAATTCAAAAATGAAGTCCATTTTACAAAATTCAAAACATATTAGTCACATTATTTAATTTAATAATTAATTCCCGCTGTCAGAGCAAATAGCGTGTTTTTATAAAACAATAAGTATCAAAAGATTGACACTAGTTTAAGTCTGATTTCAAAGTGAAATTAATTCCAACAACCACTATTGGATTTAATGGTAAAAATATTTTCAAATTTCACTTTAAAACCAATTAAAAATATTATCTAATCATATAAATAAATTAGATTAAAAAGAGGTTTTGAATTAAAACACAACATTTACACTATTCATTAAAAAAATGAACTTTATCGGAAAGATACCAAAAATTTACACAAAGTAAATTTTGATGTCCCGATTCTTATTAAGAGTTTTATTTGGTCCAAAATAATGTTTAAGAGTGAACAAAACTATATTTAATGATGGTTCAACATCAAACGGTGATAAGTGAACCTTTAGTGAAAACTAGGGCATATACGCCTAAAATTGAATTCTTTCCGTATTTTAATCATCTATCCTTTATTGTATAAATGTAAAAACATTTAAGAACATATATAATCATATTTTAGTTATTTCTATCCATTCCCTCCATTACAACGGCTACATGTTAACTACCATTTAAAATAATATTATTTTATTATTAGAGTGCAACGTAAGATTCCGAAGAAACTCGTTGTTGCGTGTTGGGTACGCCATCGAGCATAGCGTCCCCTTTAAAGTCATATAAATATTTTATTCACAAATATGGATAAATATTAAAATGTCATATTCTTTATTTACCCGGGGTGTTACATCCTTCCCCCCTTTTGGGAATTGCGTCCTCGCAATTTTAAAAAAAATTGAGCTCGGAAACATCCTTGAAAGTCCCACATCAGAACAAGAGTTGGTAAAACAATCACTTTAAAATAAAAAAGATAAGCACAGAGGTCACCCGAGTTAACCCATACTAGGATTCCAAGTATGAAAATATGGACATGGAGGAGAAAACATATGGTCATGTTCTGATGGAGAGTGATAGAAAACATGTTTAGGAGAAAGTTAACAATAAGAAAATCACAAACTTGTGATGGGTTAAACGGTGTTGGGTTCCCCAGTAGGAAAAGTTAATAGACAACATTTTTGTTTTAAGTTACTTTTTATTGAGGAAATTATTCATAAGGAAGAATAATCACTTATCATGTTGATTTTCAACTTTTACTAGATTCCTTAGTCAAACACATATTTTTTCCAAAAGACGAGTATTTAGGGAGACTTGTTCGCATTAAGAGTACTATAATAAACTTCTAGAGAATCACCTAATCCAAAAAAGAGAACTATATACTTCCCATATCTTTATACCTTAACCATAACCAAAACCAAAAAGGTTAGTACAAGGTCAGATAATCCAGAAAAGGATAACCCTTTATAAAAAGAAAATCTATTCTTAATCTCCAAAATTTGTCAAACAAAACCCAATGTTCAACAAGGATCATCCGATAAACAATTTGTCCATAAAATTCTTCAAATTAAACCAATATAAGATTGAAACCCAAATATTTGAATGATTTAGTCACATAGTCTTCCAAGTTAAATCGTAACATTTATCTCCAAACAACATTAGTCGCTCCTAAAGTCTCGCATTGAAAAGTAATTAACCTAATCACATATCCTCTATGATAGGTTAATCATTTTCATAAATAACCCAAAATCAACTTACTCTTAATTCATAAAATCATATAACTAGAAAGAATCAGTCAAACTAACCAGGGACTTCACGTAGTCTAGTGGTAGGCGATAAATACCAGTCGCACTTTGGTTGTGGGTTCGATTCCCGCAGCTTTGTCCGACGCGACGGGTAGTCACACGGTCTGCGTGTTGTCCTTTTTCAAAAACTATATAATTATTAAAACATTCCCCAAAATGAGATAAAATCTTCAAAGATGATCATAACATATTTTAACCTCAAGTTTATCTCATGCCTTTCATTTTCCATCATAACATATAGTAACCCATAATTACCTCAAAAGTAAGGATCATATAAACCCAATGGTTCTTTATAACTATGTCCACAAAAGAAAAGATAACTATTACTTGAATAAAATTTGCCTATATTAAACATCAGGGTTACACATAATATAAAAAGTCTTCTAATGTAACCCCATCATCAAAAGAGACTTAATACTCTTAAGAATTTCACCATAACTCTTGAAGCCCTTATATGTTGACATCTTACTCATTCAACATTCTTCATGATCCATTATCCATTCCTTTCCAACTTATTCTGAAATACCTCTTTACTACAAACAAAATCATGAATCATATCCTAAGATTCCAAAATAGGAAAACAATAGTCATGAAATAGTACATACCTTTGATTGGTCATTGTCAGTTTCTTCATCCTCAATCGGAATGGCATTAGGTATTAGTAAACGAATATTGGTACGCTCTTGGTGACCCCATTCACGAAACTTCTTCATAGGACATGTGTTTGCATAATGACCATGCACACCACATTTAAAACATTCAATTGATCCCTCAGAAAGAACTTCTTTCCCTTTCCTCGTGTCAACTGGATGCTTCCTTTTTCCAAGGAAGGTTCTTGCTTTATGACCTTCATTTCCACATCTATAGCATATTTCTGTCCCTTTGAAACATTTTCCAAGGTGTTTCTTTCCACATCTTTGACACATGGGTTTTTGAACACACTTACCTTTATGATTATTACCTGTACTTCCGTAGGGATTTGTTTCTTGCATATATGATGTCTTAGAGAAATCTCCAAGGTTTAGGTGGTCAATCATGACTCCAGATAGTTGGTTGACGATAATCACAAGAGTTCTCATTGCAGCTCCCATATTATTCAGTTGCTTGCTCAAAACACTGTCACAGTTTCCTTCACATCCACTGTTACTTTGGTGCCTGCTAGATCCAGCCATTTACTAAAACCAAAAAGGTCAGTGTGAGTATATCAACAAAACCATCATGTACTAATGAGTAAGATAAACAATAAGATATACTTACTCATTCACTTTATCTAAAACTAGGATTCTTTCTGAAATCCTAACCATTATGGTAATGTCACTTATGCTTAAAGAATATCCTAACCTCTAAATTTATCTAAACCGACCACTGATACCAACTATAAGGACACAACCTTAAACCTTACTTAATCTTGAGTTATTACAAGATTACACATTGAGGATCTTTTCAGGTTTAGAGTTTTAGATAATTAGATCATGAAACTTGCATTACATTCCACATTTAAACAAAGTGGTTACATAAAAGACAGTATTCATTCTTCCCATCAACGGAAACATATTTAAAATAAAACATGGATTCTTTCTTGACACATTCTTGACACTATCATCACATCATGTACCTTTCCCTTGACCTGTGAAAAACATTTCAAAAACTTGGGATGAGCATAAAAAGCTCAGTAAGGGATATAAAAATATGGAAAGGAAACATGAGTTCATATATACATAAGAATGAAATCATACTTTACACATAAAACATAGGCACTTTAACATACCTCATCAAACCATGAATAAATAATAGAAAACATGAGACATAAAGGTAACTTGAGGCATTCATAACATTCTTACGTAGGGAGTAACCCTCTTGGTTACGTTTGGAATACCCATCACAGTATATTCCCTAAATCTCTTCGGAGAAACCTTAACGTTTCACTCCTTCGTGTTACCCAATGCATTGGAGAGCTATAACGGGCTCACCCGCCCTTAGTTTATCACGGAACCACCCATTTTCATAACAATGCCCAAGAACTATAATATAAATGTGTCACATAAAACATGTATAAAGGAAACATAACATTTCCATATTTCAATCACAATATAACATTTTAGTATATTGAAATATTGAATCCATTCAAAAAGAAACCATTTCCAAAACCATTTAAAACATTTAATAAAGAGATTTTTGAATCAAAGTGTCCCATACCACCTTGAAGCTTAAACTTTTAAACCATTAATATCCATATAAATAAATCCTTAAAACCATTTTGAAAACATGGATATTAATAAGAACAAATAATTAAAACATTTAAAACGATATTTTGGTTAAAGGGGTTTTACCAAAATCAGAGACACTTGAATACAATAATTGAGGAATAACATTTAGTCGGAACTTTATAATATCATGAGAATAAATGGATTCATGATATAATACTCCAAAGGAAAGTATATAGACCATATAAGAGTGAATTGGTGCATAACAACAATGAACCCTCAATAGAAATGTCAAATGTGATGAAATCCCTTATAAAGAAGGTATCCTTAAATTAAGGAAAAATAAATCTCAAAAATATGTGTGACAAATATAAATACACCCAATATAAGTGGATATTAAGTTTTAAACAATAAAAGTTCATTAACACATATTCAATGGATGACATATTCAATGACTACATGTTGAACCCAAAGAAATCGAAATTGGGTTAAAAAGTTCCCTTGACAGCCTAACGGCATCACATCAAAATGAGTTGATGAGAGATAAAACTTGTATCTCATCACTTGGACATAAAATTTAAATAAATAAGGATATATGAGAACATATACCAACATAACAATATGTAAATTAAAAGACCCAACAAAAGAAGTCTTTTAAAAAAAAGAGGAGGGTGAAAGGTTCCCTTACCGACTTGGGTATCTTTCAAAACATACACCCCATGAAAGAAAGACAATAGATCATTGATGTAAATACTCATAAATGAAAGTATATTACACAAATAGTAGAATAATTGTCAGTACGTACACCACTCAATGGAATTTGTGGCAAATGTAGCATAAATCTCACGGGAATAAAAGTGAGATGAAAAAAATCCCTTACGAAAACTCGGCAGCCTAGAGGCGCCACATAAAACTTCCGAATATGGATTGATGAGATCAAATAGGGTATCTCATAACATTACAATAAAATGTACATCAAGAGGAATATAAAATAACATCCCCCAACATTACAAAGATGAGCTTAAAAGAAGTGACGTAAAGGAGAGTACTTAAAAAGAAAGAGAGAGGTTAGATCTCTTACGAAAGTTCGGTAGCCTAACGGCGCCACTAAAAACTTCCAAAATGGATTGATGAGAGAGAATAGGGTCTATAATCACATGAACATAAAAATTACAGTAAATGTAATATAAAATATCATCCCAATAACAATAAAGATGATCTTTAAAAGGAATGACATAAAAGTGTGTACTTAAAAAGAAAGAGAGGAGTAGGATCCCTTACCTCAGGTCCGACTTGACTCGATCGTTCTTTAATCTCCTGAATAATAAACTTGAGTTAATTTATACTTGATTAAGAACCTTTTTAAAGATTATTATTCCTTTTATATCACTTATTTCCATGTTATAAACATTATGTAATCATTAAGTTAATAATGATTGTTTTGTCGATATTTGGTTCTTAAGTCGAAAGTGGACTTCTTACAATTACATGTTGTCCGTGTGGTTAAGGTTATTTATATCCAGAATGAAATTCCTGATTTTGATATCATATATATCATATATATCCAGAATATACATGTATTTATAATATTAGATAATCATCTAGAGGTAAGAAATGAAATGCACCGTTCATGGAGACGGTAAGCCGTACGTACGCATGAACGCTACTTCCATTTCTTTCTCATATTAATGGAATTAAAATTAAATGAGAGGTATGTATATTTTAATTCCAGAATTATATTCATCATTTAGATGTATCATTAATTATATATATCCATTATATACATGTACTTTTAATAGTACATTACATTTGGGGATAAGAAATGAAATGCACCGTTCATGGAGACGGTAAGCCGTACGTACGCATAAACGCTACTTTCATTTCTATCTCATACTTTAATGGAAAGAAATAATAATTATATAGAGGTATATAATAATTCCAGTATAAAATAATTTATAATAACATTAAATCCATCCTTTATACGTCCCACGTATGGCATTAACGAATCACATCACTTTGAAGGGGCGGTAGTCCGCACTTCCTAAAATGAAGATATCGCGTATACCCATAATGGAAGCCATAAAGGTAAGACACAAATGAAAAATACAGAATCATAAGTAAATCATAAACATATTATATATCATATATAAAAATAGTGACATCATAATGTCCACCTTTGAAGGTGTTAAATGAGTATTGAACAATCATCGTTTCGGGAGGCAGAATTTCGCCATCCACGGAAACTGTATGTTCTTTAACCATTTGATGTAGTTGTGTGAGAGTGTAGCTCGAATAAATCTTATAACAACATCCTAGTATATTGAATATACTGGTGTTGTTACAAAAGAAAAAAATAAAAAGAGTTTAGGGGGTTGGAGAAGCAAAATAAAACAAATGAACATAAGAGAATGAATTACCTTTAAAAGTTTAACTCCTTTTGATTTGAGTCTAAAGGCTTCCTTTGAAAGTATTCTGCCCAAATGGAATCCTCTAGGATGAGGAGAGGGATGTGGAGAGAGTAAATGGGCAGGGGTTGGCCGAGACAAAGGCTTGAGGAGTGTGTGAAATGAGGTTGAGGTGGGGGCCTTTTATAAGAGGAGAGGAGGGGCACTTTTGGAAAGTAAGGAAATATTACTTTATTTGAAAATGTGTTTCGGTTTTAAAAGGTCCCACATTGATATAATTCGTGGATAAGGTTATAAGGGTTCGAAATACACCCATCCAATAAGTTTTGGACATGTGTAGTTCATAGATATTACATTATATTTCCATTTTATTTTAATCGTTAAATAATGATGTCATCACTACATCATTATGATGTCATAAATAATTTAATTTATTTAATGTCTAAAAATTATAAAAAAATTACTATGATGTAGGAAATCGTTTTATCTTTCAAATGACTATTTATAATCAAAAATATGACTTGTATAACCCCACTTAAAATTTTTTTTAGTAAAACATATCATGTTTGTGTCATTTTTAATTTTAACATTAAATAAAAATATATTATTGTCATTTTCCAACTAAAGTGGCTCCATGGGGTCCCCAAGTTGGCCCATGGCTTGTCTTGGTCGGCCATGACTCACCCAATAGGTGTAGGATAAGTGTCATCGTTTTTTCACATTCTTATAATATCATTTTTACCTTAAACAACACTAATTACCACTAATCGCGATTAAAAACTTAATAAGTTACTATTCACCAAAAAATTATTTTAATCTCATTGAACCACATTTTACTTCTTAATGACAACCATGTATGTCGGATTTTTGAAATTCAAAATACAATGATGGCAAAATTTCATTTAAACGGAAAATCAGTTTTTATAAGTACCACTTAGTGGTTTCACTATTCATCAAAAATTGAAGTTTTTCAGAAAAATCCCAAAAATTCACCCTAAGATATATTTGATATTACGAATTCAAAAATGAATTTAATTTTAAAAAATTCAAAACATATTAGTAACATTATTTAATTTAATAATTAATTCCCGCTGTCAGAGCAAATAACGTGTTTTTATAAAACAATAAGTATCAAAAGATTGACACTAGTTTAAGTCTGATTTCAAAGTGAAATTAATTCCAACAACCACTATTGGATTTAATGGTAAAAATATTTTCAAATTTCACTTTAAAACAAATTCAAAATATTATTTAATCATATAAATAAATTAGATTAAAAAGTGGTTTTGAATTAAAACACAACATTTACACTATTCATTAAAAAAATGAACTTTATCGGAAAGATACCAAAAATTTACACAAAGTAAATTTTGATGTCCCGATTCTTAGTAAGAGTTTTATTTGGTCCAAAATAATGTTTAAGAGTGAAAAAAACTATATTTAATGATGGTTCAACATCAAAGGGTGATAAGTGAACCTTTAGTGAAAACTAGGGCATATACGCCTAAAATTGAATTATTTCCGTATTTTAATCCTCTATCCTTTATTGTATAAATGTAAAAACATTTAGGAACATATATAATCATATTTTAGTTATTTCTATCCATTCCCGCCATTACAACGGCTACATGTTAACTACCATTTAAAATAATATTATTTTATTATTAGAGTGCAACGTAAGATTCCGAAGAAACTCGTTGTTGCATGTTGGGTACGCCATCGAGCATAGCGTCCCCTTTAAAGTCATATCAATATTTTATTCACAAATATGAATAAATATGAAAATGTCATATTCTTTATTTACCCGGGGTGTTACACTCATACTATCATTTCAGCTTGGGATTCTCGTTTCAATTCATGGTTCTATAGAGGATTATAGAAGGCTATGGGAACACAAGTGCATCTAAGCATAACCTTTCACCCTCAGACTAATGGACAATCTGAATGGAAAATACAAGTTATAGAGGACATTATTTGAGCATGTGTCCTTGATTTTGGAAATTATTGGGAAAAGTATACCCCTCTCATTGTGTTCACCTATAATAACTGATTTCAGGCAACGATTCAAATGGATTCATTTGAGGCCTCATATGGTAGGCCATTCTGTTCACCCCTATACTGGCTAGAGGTAGGTGAGGCAACCCTAATAGGTCCTCGTCTCATTTAGGATACTTCATAACAAGTTCAGATGATTAGAAATAGTATGAATACATATCGTCTATACATAAATCTTATGTCGATCACCATCAAATACCTCTTGAGTTCGAGGTCTGGGATCATGTTTTTCTTCAAGTATCACCCAGGCTAGGGCATAGATAGTTACAAAAGTAGGTAAAGTTGTCACATCATTTTGTAGGTACTTTTGAAATTCTAGAGATAGTCGGGATGATTGCATATCAATTGCTTTTAACTCAGAGGTACTATGCCATGAATGGAATCTTCCATGTTACATAGATTCTCTAGATTCATGTTGATCTGTATCATACCTTTGACCCTGAAGATGTTGAGCTAGATGCTGATGCTACCTTTGAGGAGTATCTAGTACGCATAATTTACTAGAGCACAAAGGATCTCTGAGGTTAGTATGTCCCTATTGTATGAGTGTTATGGTAGCACGATTGAGTATAAGATTATACTTGGGAGAGGGAAGATGACATACATGCTCAGTGGCTAGATTTGTTCTTAGACAGTGTTTCTTTACCCTTGGAAGGTGAACTCGAGGATGAGTTCTTTTAATGGGTGAAGAGTGTAAGAACTTGGTTTTCACTTCAGCATGGATCGTTTAATTTTTGGTCTAATTCTTTATTTTGGACCTAATACGAATGCCTAATGAGTTAGTAAAAGGATTAGGGGTTTCCAAGGAAATTTCAGAGCCCAGAACCCCTATTTTTGGGAAAAAACAGGTTTGGCACACAATTTTGAGTAAACCATGCAGGAATTCTTCATGGTTTATCACAACGTGTGGATTGTGTTTTCTCAGACAGACCCACCTTGCATGGTTTTTGCACAACCATGTGGCCTAACTGTGTGATAACCCCTTCTTTCTATGAAACTATGTATGATTTGCGCATGGTTTGTCAAACCGTGCACACGCCATTTTTCTGGGTAATTTTCCAGTTTTTCCCTTAATGATGTAATTAGAACCCCTCTCCCTCCCTAATTAGTATTTTAGTAAGATTAACCTAAATTGCTCTAATTTTGGATCCCATTTAAGATCTAAGGTAGAAATCAAGAGATCTTCTTCATCTGAGATCTGATCGAGATTCTATTCATCATGTTGGATGTGAAATGGTAAGTACTCAAGTCCTATTGAGCCGTTCTCCTTCTCTTTTTCTATCGACTGAGTTATTAGGGTATGAGAATTTTTCTCCTTTTCTTAGATCTACTAAAATTAAATCCAAATAAATGGATAAAATTGAAGTAGAAGGATCGTACAAGCCTAAGGTGTGTGGTCTTTAACTCATCCCTAAAGTTTGTTAATTTTGGATTTGTCATGTGGGGCCCACTGATTTCATCGGGTGTCGTTCATAGAATTTTTATTCCATTATTATAATCAATAGAACCATATGGATATTATATTTACATATATTTGATTAATTTTTTGTGGTTATAATCACAACTAAATACTTTCCATGTTGAAGGTTATTCAATAGATGTTGTATAGTGTTTTGACACGTTTGCGCCACTATTCAGGTGTGCCTTGGCTTGACCACTCTAATGGTAAGATTTTATATATTAAATTTATTGTTTATAATGAGAATTTCATAATTGAAAGTACCATGTATGATCACCACAAGACCCACCTAAGGTAAGTGCTTCAATTTTATAATGAAATGTGAAATGTGAATTGTCATGTTTACTAAGTAAACGACTTGTCCTTAAATGTAAATGATTAGTAGGTTACATATCTGTAGAACCCCTTACCACATTAATGGAAGGTATAAGAATGATCCTTGAATATGGAATATGATTTAAATATATTAAATGAAAGCTTTCATGCTACCTGTCCTTGTCACACTAATGAAAGGAAAGGCATGAACTAAATGACTTGATTAAAAGGTTGCATGATACTTAAACTTATCACACTAATAAAAGGAAATTCTTGAGCCAAATGAAATATTACATGAATTAATACTTAAACGAGAATGGCCTTAATTTATATTGCTTTGGATTTTGATCGGATAATGCCATGAGAACTTGGGAACCCCATTCTGATTCAAGGATACTACTTGCTTTGATTAAGAACCACCTAGATCTCGATCCTTGTTTGTTCTTGGATTCCTGGTATGAAACCATAGGATCCCTTAATATCATTACAAGATGACTTGGATAAACTCCTTGGATCTAGTATTGATAGTTAGGTTCCATGGTTACAGACCATAAGTCCCTATCTCTACTTAGACCCATTTTACCTTGGACTATCACCTTGGATTCGGTAGGCACCTCATTGTGGAATTACATGGAGTATGCTCCTTGGATTACACTCTTACCCATTCCAAGATACAGTTATTTCTGAGTTGTAAACCCTTGAGGTCTACATCTCCTTGGTTATTACCTTGGGACTTTACTATGAAATATCATTACATGTTGCCTTGTCATAACTTGGAACCTTAAATTTTTTTAACATGTGATATGTTATAAAATGGTAACAATCAAAAAATTAATTGGTTACATGTTTAGACACTAGATGAGGGATGAAGTAGGTAATTCGGTATTTAATTACATTGTACTATTTTACTTTATATATGCATGCTTGCACACTGTTACATTTACATTACATGGGCTGAATGTTATAGACACCATTGGTGGTGGCCCACTGAGATTTATCTCACACCCTCTCCAGTCATCGTTGGGTACCCTAGGTAGATTACATGGTTATAGATGTTAAAACAGGGTAGCATACGACTTCAAACACTTTACTGCTTTCTATTTAGTATAGATCTTGATAGTAGATGACCAAAACAGAGTTTGAGATTCTTTGAATTTTCTTTTGATTTCTTTATACTTTTGTGGAACATCTTATCCCTGCTATATAGTATCCATGTTTTCTAGTTTTATAGTGACATGAAATATCATCAGTTGTTGAATTCTATTCCATTTGTTTCAGTTATTATTACTATTGTCCCTATTTTTTTGATGTGCCTTATGTTTACTATATTTATTCTGCTATTTACCCATGTTTACTTTCATCCACTGTGCTACACTTTTTTAATGAGGTAATAGTCTCCCTATAGACACACTCTAGTCCCTTGCTACTAGTCAGTAGCCTCTGGAATTCGAGGAGATGTACTTGAAGCTATGCGGCCCACCGGAATCAGGGCACCCGTTAAGTGGTATTTGGGTCCAGGATGTCACAAAGTGGTATCAGAGGAGGTTATTTTATTTCTTTACTAATTGGAGAAAATATATTAGAGATTAGTAAGGCTTGGGACTTATTCATGAGCCATGCTTGCGCATCAGGAACCAATGTTCGGGGTAAAATCCAAGTTACCCAAAATTTAATTATTGTTATGCTTTTTCCTATTACTGTTGATATTATTTCACAGTTGGGTGATGCATATACTATGTGGTGTTGTTGATTATTACTTTATTTGAGGGGTTTATTTAATCATTAAACCAATGATATGAGGGAAAGTAACATTGTTACATGCATCATTATAGGCACCTATAATTCACATGTCACGAATATTGCCATGCCATATAGGTGAATTTCACTATTTTGCATTGCTTTATATGATTGTGATTGTTTAGTGATGGTGTGATAGTTATCTTATGTTTTCATTATTATTGTTTTTAATTGAGTTATTTCTTGTCTCAATTCTTGAGGTGTATGGACCCACATGGTTTGGGATGATTAATTTACCAAGTTGATCCATTATGCTATAAATAAAGGGGTGTCATTTCTAATGATAGTTGTATGGGAACCAATTCATAATAAATGAATTTACATTATAAAGTAAATCATGTCATATAAAATGATATGGTTGAACATCATTATCCAGAATTTTCATGTTTAAGAAAGGTAAAGGAGTAAAACTGGAAATTAAATGTGAAATGAAATGAAACTAATACTGTAGTACTTACCGATACCTGGCCGTCTAAGTGGGTAGTTTGGGTAGTATACCTTGGGTAGTGAGTTTTCCTACGTTAATCTTCTATTAGTGATGCTATCTTTCTTTTTAAGCTTGTTCTGAGGCATGTGGTTGGAAATTTTGGACCAATGCCACCACAAAGTCCTTGTTTCGTGCGTCAAGAAGGTGGTGATGACCGTGCTCTAGACATGGTGGACCCTAAGCTGATAGTCTTACCTCTGGGAGTGCCACTTGAGGTAATGAATTTTGTACCAGATCTAGAAACTGATTCCAATGTTTGTGATAGTTTTCTACATCTGATGCAGTACATGCATGGTGCTCTATGGCTTGAACCTACGATGGTTGATCTAACTCATGAGTTCCAGCAGCAGCATCCTCCTACCTTTTCAGGGGATGGCTGTCCAAAGGATATTGAGTCTTGTCTTGAAGCCACCCTTTCTATCTTTGATCATCTAGAGATGCCTCCAGCTTGTAGGGTAAAACTTTCTACTTAAATGATTTGGGACTCAACCAAGCATTGGTGGAATGTGATTACCTAGGCCAATTGTCATCAGGGCTTGTTATGGATTGACTTTCAAAATACCTTCTACGATCAATTATTTCTTCAAATACTAAGAGCTGATAGAGCAAAAGAGTTTGTTAATCTCGAGCAGGGTTCTATGTTAGTTATGGAGTATTCATCATGTTTCACGGCATTACAACACTTTTCACCACTTCTAGGTGGTGATGAGCTTTCACTTACTAGACGTTTCAAGGATGGGATCTAGTACGCCATCCATATGTAGGTGAATGTCTTTCACCTACCTACATTTTTTTTGAGATAGTAAATCAGGCTCTTATCACTGATCATAACCTAAGGGACGACAATAGTACTAGGTTTAAAGGTTCAGTACCACATTAGGCCATTAGTTATCCCGGTGGCAGGCAGTGTTCTATCAAGGTTTCTTGTCAGGGAAGTGACAATTAGAGTGTCCATTTAGATAGATCTAAATCGTGCCATCGGTGTGGACTATAGGGTAATTCAAAGCCTTTGTGTGATATAGACCCAAAGGAGTGTCGGGATTGCAGTCATATGAGGAATATTCAGTGATTCTGAAGGACATTCCCCCTAGCTTCAAGTGGAGAATTTTCTGCACTAGCTCCACCTTCAGGAGCAGTTTTTTGTACATAGTGTCAGGCAAGGAGTTGGAATAGCACCAGTAGGTCTGGATGAGGAGGAGGTCATGGACATGATAGCCAGATCCTTGATTACCAGTATCACCAATAGAGCAGTTATGATCATTGTGTTCCATCTATTTCATAGGGATGTGGATTAGGTTAGTTTCATGAACTACAACCAATACCCAAGGATCAGGCTGTAGGACCATCTTTGGTACGAGGTACTATTATTGTGACATATACCATAGTATCTTCTTTATTTGATACATGTGATTCAAACTATTTTATATCTGTATCTATTGTGGAGAGTCTTGGACTAGAGATATAGTATCACTATGGTATAATAATCTTATATACGCTGTTAGGGGTACGAACAGAGGGTATATGCCAATCTAGGGACTGTCCTCATGAGGTGGGAAGTTACCTTTTCTTATAAAACCTCTTCATTCTTAAGATGATAGGATTTGATGTCATTCTTTGAATGGATTGGTTATTCCACTATCATACTTTTGTAGACTGCTATCTCTTTAGGGTATCGTTTACATAACTAGAGGGTAGTAGTTATCTAAATAAGGTTTAATGGGATGTCTAGGCTGGTAGGGTAGGACTAGAGAATCATGGTCTAGGAAGAGTGACCGCCTATATCATTAAAACCTTCATGGAGGATCAGGGTTTTCACCAAACTGATTTCTCTCCAGTAGTGGATCATTTTAGGGATTTTTTTAATGAAAATTTTTATTGCTTACCTCCTAAGAGAGAGGCATATTTTTCAATTGTGTTTGTTTTGGGAGAAGATCTAGTTTCCATTTATTCGTATACGGTGGCACCTACAGAGCTTCAGGAGCTCAGGTGGCAGTTAGAGGATTTAGAGGCCAAAGGTTTTATACAAACTAGTACATCCTCTTGGGGTTTTCCAATGTTTTTTTCCAAGGAGGATAAAACCTTACATCTATACATGGATTATAGAAGGTTGAACCAGCTTACGATCAAGAATTGGTATCCACTTCCTAGAATAGATGATCTCTTTGACTAGCTTCGAGGAAAAAAAGTCTTCTCCAACTCATGAAACCTCACTTACACCTGACGCCAAAATACATCCCATCCCTTAACCCGAACCTCTGATACCACTCTTTCATGACCCCCCAAAAATGATAACAAAATGAGGGGAGAGAGATGGTGACTTCCTAAAACCCACCTCCAGTTGGCCTCGGGTTGGCGACTAGCACCGAGGGTATAATAAGCATTTAGATGAGATACATTACCCTATAAGAGAACATGCATAAGAGAGAGATAAGAAGGATACACCAAATAACACCTTACAAACAGACACACACAAATAGATATATATATATATATAGAAATCTCAATATCATAAATAAAATTTCATATAGTACTAAAAAACATAATGGAAAACTAAAAATACCAAAAAGGTAAAGATGATAGTGACCACAAAGCCCAAAAAACTCCTAAAAAACCACAAGCTAGTAATATCTAGCCCGATCTCCAACCTGATCCTGTTAACCTGAAGAATAGTTTATATATATGTATGGTGAGAAAAATAGTATACTTAGTAGTATCCTTCCTAGAGCCTCTCAAGAAAAAGATAAAGAAAGCATGCTAAATCACAACGAGCAACAGTGGAACTAACTCATCCCCTAAAAAAGTATACTAAATTAAAATCCTCACCATGGATTACTATCACCAAGTATCTCATACAAGAGAGAATATAATATAATAATGAAACATAAAGGGTACCTCACTCCCAATTTCCCACTAATTTTCCGCTCTTCCCTAACATTTCATGTACTGGTCCATTATATCTAAAAGTAAGTCTCCCTGAAGACACCTAGTAAAGGTATAAAAACATTAACCTCATGCATCATAGAACCACACCATCCCATATCACAAATCCACATATAGTAACCAAGTAGTTTCTGGGATCCTTCATAGCCCGTATGAAATATATCAAACATCGGGTATTATACCACAATCCATTACATCCCATACATAGAGTTAGTACCTCAATCCATCAAAAACTATACACATCATACCTATAATAATCCTTTGGATACTATATCCAACAACACATGTGTCCAAAATAACCACAATCTATCCCAAACCTCTATAAACATATATGGGAAAACTAACCACCGTGAATACCAGTAGAAGTAACTATTAAGAGAAGAGAGTGGGGCCATAGGGGGTATTCAGTCATCCATCCCCCCCATCAGGAAATTGGGGAAACCGCACTACCAAAGTCCATTGGGTTTCAATTTCCTTAAACGACATGGGTGAGGAATCATATGAAATAACAGGTAATACATGATATAATATAGCTCACAAACACACTATGAGAATAACCTCTTATTAGACTCAGCTGAAACTAACATCAGTCGGACTCCTGACTACCACTGCTAAGATGAGATACCCTATAAGAAAACAAGCATTTAGAGAGAGATACATTAAATTTATCCTTTTATTGTATCATTTTCCATGCATTAATTAATTCATTACCCATGAATTAACCATTAACATTATTCCACATTACATTAAATTGCATTACATTAATCATCAGAGTAAATTCCATGACTTTTAGGCATAATCCAAACAAATTCCATGGTTTATCGTGATTAACATATTTTAAGCATTTACATTTCAACACCAACCAACCCCATGGGTTAATAATTATTCAATAATTATTAACATCAATCCATATCCAGGTACTCTAAGAAAACCATACTAAGCTACCAACAAGATGAAACATGAAACCAAACACATCAAACTGCCTCAAGTAGAGGGAAAAAATAATGAAAATAAAACAAAAAACTCATCCATCATCTATTAAAAAGATTCATAATAGAGAACAATATCTATCAGAAACTCATCATAGGTAAGTGAATATTTAAACCATTCCATCACCTTTGGTTCCATCCTCGATACCCACATTAATATATCGATGCATCTTTCCATCATAGGTGTCAAATACTGCCACGTCATCTAGGCCTCCCCGCCCCACATGCACATCATCCATCCCGAGCTCAACTATACCAAGATCACATCATATCCAGGAATCCCCACCCATATGAAAATAGCCATCTCAGGATCAGCCTTACCAGGATCAGATCACAAGGTTCATATCCAGACTATATCATAAAATTAGTAGGAACAAATAAGAAATCAACATGGAAACCGAGCCATCAAAATAAGATATTCAGCCTTCTCATGCAAACAAGATCTCACGACTCCAAAATAAGGCACTCAAACTTATCAAGAAAATGAAAAAATCAGGCCCTAAAAAAATTTATTTATTAAGAATCCGATTATTATTCCATACGGAATTAACTGATTCATCATTTATAGGTTCCGACTATAGAAAACCTAAGGCATCAAACTATAATATTTTATCAAGGAAAACATTCTCTTAGTTTTTATATTTGGTTTTAACAACCTAGAGAAGTACCATTATAAATTAATATGACTTTTCAATTATTATCAACAAGCATTAACATGATCTAAATTATTTATAAATTCCATTAATCATATAGAATGTCACATTTAATCATTCATAAACATTGCATCAATTTTATTACCATCAAATTACATTAACCACCAGATTTAAAAATACATATTTTTTAATTAATCAAGATAATTAATTAATAATTAATTCCTTATTTATGATATTTATCAATTTCAACATGATAATCCAAGAATAAAAATATTCTAACAAAGTATACTGCATAGATATCCCACTATCTAGAAAAATAAGAGGCGAACCGCTATCACAATAAAAAGAAAAAACATCATCAACATGCGATCATTATACAATTTATTAATTTGATCCAATAATTATTTTGTCAATTTCATTTCTATCCAAAGGGATAAATCATGATAAATTTAAATTAAATGTAAATTAAATAGAATCATTGAATCCCTTACCTCAAAATCCTTCAACATTATTCACATGAGAATGAACCACGTTACGAATCTCCAATCACCTATCCTGTAATAACTACATCCATTTGATAATGCTATGACATAGATTCACCAAACACAACCATTAAAAATAAATTATAAATTTGGGAGATGAAACACTATAGTATGGAGAGAAGATATAGGAGGAGATGAGATCAAACTGGGAGAACACACTAGAAAATGAATGTAGAATTCACCTTAGATCACCACAAATAAAATTGGAAGCCAAGAATCAATCCCAGGTTTAAGGGATATCAAAATGAGAAAGGAGGGATACATGGGTCTATTAGAATTATAGAGAGGAATGATTGTCTATAGGGTTTGGAGAAAACCTGAATGGATGAAACATATAAAGATGTGTTATAAAGGGCATTTACACGATGTGTAAACCATTTACACATCATGTAAATATCAAGAATATGTTTTCACCAAAAAATTCATCACATTTTATTATTTATCCATGATTATTTACACATCATGAATAACCCCATAAATCATTCTTAACAATAGAGGAACCTCATTTACAAGATGTATAAAGATTACATGACATGTAATCTCCCTATTATATAATTTTCAATATCCAAAAACTCAAGGGTACTTCTAATAATCCTACGAGAACCATGAGCCTCAGAAACATGTAAAGGGTTAGACTACACAGATATTCCCCATTACAGTAATTTATAATTTTAATAAATATTTCTTATAAATACATTTTATTCTTAAAAAACACACATTTTCTAAAAATGGTTTTAATGTGTCATGTGCACTAATCTTAAAATAAAATATTCAAGACCTTTGAAATTTTATTTAATTAAATTATTTAAAATTTTGAAAATAAGAAGTTCCAAATTAGGTAAAGGTTTCATTGTGAATTTATTTCTTAATATTAATTACAAAGGATAAAAATTAATTACCATGGTAAAAGTAAATTAGGATAAAAGTTAAAAAAGTAAAAATAAAAACATTAAAACAATCAATGTTGTCACCATAATGAGTGGTTTAGGTGATTTTCAACCCAAAATCACTTTACCCTACTCTATTTTCTATTTTTGAGACATTGAACTTGGAATAGTAAGATCAAATTATTGAAAACATTAAGTTTGATCCCAAAATTGTATTTCCCTTCACTTATAAAAGGGTAACCCTTCCACCACTTCAAGACTCACCTTAAATAATAATTTCACATTTAAAATATTCTATTTTCTATTAATATGACCATAACCCACTTCCAAAATCCTTTGGTTAATATTAGTTAGAATATGGCCTTAATATCAAAGGATAATTTCTAGATAAAATTCAAGTCCCTAACGTGAGTATCCACTTCTTCTTAGTGTTTCTTCTTAATTTTTACTAACATAGACTTATCCAAAATTATGAATATATTAAAATAAATATCATTAGTATTAAAAAATTTCATTATATTAATTAAAAAATAATTATACATTTCATTCCATCCACTAAGAAAAACCATAACATCGATTGTGCGTACATGAAAACTATTATATTCACGATGTGATGTGGTTCGTTTTTCATCACTGCCTCTCAAGGTTAGTATTAAAAATGGATTTTATGAATACATATATTTTTTATATCATTGATAAAATTATAAAGGAATCATTTTTCACATAACTACTATCATTTCCCTTCATTGTAAAATGGTATAGTTAATCGCACGTATGTGAGGACTACCGCATCCACAAATGATGAATTTCATTTGTCATAACCACCCATCATTGATGAGTAGTTTGGGTTTGGATTAGTGGTAAGCACCCTATAATATTACATGAAAAATGAGGGTTAAAAACCCATTGGGTGCAGACACTATAGTAGTGGCGGGCACTGTAGTAGCGGCAGGGTACTGTAGCAGCGGCGAGTACTGTGCAGTTTTGTAGCAGCGGTACTGTAGTAGTACTATTCATAGAATGGAATTTGGGCCAAAAAATTGGGCCTACGGGCCATGTAATGGGATAAATTCCCACTAGGCCTTCAGGCTATGTAATGGGTCTCCCTCTACCCAGTTAAAAGAGGTATTTTCTTTGATTTAATAATAAATGAGGCTTCGACCCCAACCTTTAAAAAAAACCACCCATCATTGATGGTTACTAGAATGGATTTAATGAGGATATATGATGTTTATTACATGTGTTATTATTCTGAATATTTCACATTATCATAATATAAATACACCCCCATAGTCACTAAAGCATTATAACACGTTACTATATGGGTTGACTTAACCTCTTATGTAAACTATGTTTTAAAAATTATGCCATAAATTATTATGGGATGTAATATAATGATAATATAATGTAATAATTAAATATTTAATATTTTTTTAATGATTCTAGAAAGTTTTTGTTAATATTTATAATATTTATTAATATACCACCTTTTGGTCATTACAAACATCAAAAACAAGTTCATCGTGATTTCCATTTGACAAGTCATATTCTTGTATTTCACCTAATGAAAATGGGACTTAAGTAATCATTAAAAAAATGATTATTATATATTGAATGATATGATAAATATGAAATTTAAACTAATTAGTGATAATAAATCCCATCTTCATGAAGTTTATACAAAACAAGAAACCAAAAGTTCTAACACCCGATAATGAAAATAAATAATAATTGGTTAATGTATTTGTAATATATGGTCATAAAATAATTATAAAAAATATATTATGTTTATAATAAGGTTATGAGATAATTTATTAATATTTTATTTTTCATTAAATATGTGGTTATAGCATGGTCAAGTATGAGGGAATACAAGTCAAGGGGTTGTCATCTCAAATTTCTCCCTTTGAGGCATGCTTGATATTATAATCCTAATTTCATTTATGTGGTAAAAATACTACCTATTTGAGATATCATATCATATATTATATTTTAATCATGGTATTTGATATTAAATCACAATCCATCTCCTTCATGGGGTTTTGATTAAAATGTTACTCAATTCGTACGAGTTTTCTTAGTAATAATTCAGATTCTTTGAGACATGTTACATGTTATGCACCTTGTTCTCTTTGTATAGTGTTCTATTGATTTAATACCCCTTGAATGTTCTATAATTTTTTACTTTAATTTCATGGGATCTAATATCAAAATATTTTTCCCTTATTAAAGTGTCTATTGATTTAGTTGTTTCCACATTATTAAATATTTTTTAGTAACTCAACTTTTGTTCATTGAGTTATGATTATTATCTTGAACTTATTTCATATAAGTTGTGTACATTCTACCATTTTTTTGTATTATGTAGTATTATATTATTGTTTTTTGGGGATATAAATTCCAACCACATAAACCCTTTGAAAAATATTTCTCAATTCTTGTGTTATTTTATTTGGCAACCATCCACCTTCTTTCTCTGGATGGGTTATGATCATGTTATACCTTTTATTGACATGGAGAAAAGTATTGGCATTCCATATATTGTTATTTCAATATAGATGATTATTTAAATGTCAAATATATATTCTTTAACCATATAATATCTTCCTCATAATGGGTTATGATCATGTTATCTCTTTTATTGACATGGGGAAAAGTATTGGCATTCCATATGTTATTATTCTAATATGGATTATTATTGAAATTTTGACTATGTATTGTTTAACCATCCACATTTCCATGCTATATAGAATATGATCATGTTATCCCTTTTATTTACATGGGTAAAATTATTGTCTTTATATATGTTTCTATTCCAATATGGATGATTATTGGAAAGTTGACTATACATTGTTTAACCATCCATATTCTTCCTCTAAATGGATTATAATCAAGTTATCCCTTTTATTGATATGAAAAAAAGTATTGATGTTCCCTATGTTGTCATACCAATATGAGTGAATATTGGCAATGTTGATTATGAGTTTATTCATTTTCCCACATGATGAATGAATTGGGATTAAAGAAGTGATGGGCGTGATGTAACATTATATATCCTCTTGATGCATTATTAGATTTCATGAGATAAACTTGTTTGGGTATTTTGGTGTATTCCTGACTAGAACAAGATATTTACTTGATGGTAAGATCATGATGTCTAAGATCATGATGTCATGTATTATGGTATGGAATTAACTGTATAGAATTATGCATTTCATCACCAAGGAACCAATCATTTTTATCCATGTGATGTATTTATTTTCATTTCAATCCATTGATATATTATGCTTCCATTTTTAGTTGATTATGAAATTATGGTGATTAATTGTTTCTTTTATAATATTTATACCATGTTTATGCCATTATTGACTCAATTGTATCACTACGGGAAAAGTGGGAATTTGTGACAGGACATTTGCAACGGGTCAGTGTCTCATCACAAATAGTCTGTCGGAAGGGTTTTTTGCGATGGGAAAACCGGCCCGTCGCAAATAATAAGGTTTTTCGCGACATGGTGATGGTTCTCATCGCAAAAGTTTTGATGCACGATGATCGCAAAAAATGCAGGAAAGGGTATTTGCAATGAGCTATAATAGACCTTCGCAAATACCCGACAATGTTTTAGTATTTGAGACGAGATACAAATCTCGTCGCAAATAATATGCCTATAGGTTGTCTTTTGCAATGGGCACTGTCGCAAAATATTTTTTAACCGGTGGGTATTTACAATCGGTACCGTCGCAAATGGTATTATTTGCGACAGTATTCCCGTCGCAAATAAGCCCTTCGCAACTAATCTAACCTATATACACCCCCACCCATTTTCCCCATTCCACTCAATTCTCAACTTCCCTTTCTCTATTTAGTGGAAAGTTTTCTCTCAACTTTTTTTAGTTTAAAATTTTAATTCTGGACATTATTCACAACTGATATCCTTCAAAAGCTTCAGTTTTAAGGTATTTATCTATTTATTTTATTTTTTACTTAATTTATTTTTATATTTTTTTTATAATTATTGTTAATTAGGTACAGTTAAATTATATTAGAATTAGATAGTTTTATTTATCATTGTTTATGTTTATTTTTACAAAAAATTACATGTGATTAGTATGAATTAATATTAATTATTAGTTATTATATTAATTAGTAATAATTAGTATTAAATTGTAATAATTAGTAACAAATTGTAATAATTATTAATAAATTGTAATAATTAGTAATAAATATTTATAATTTGTAATAATTAGTAAATAATAATAATAATTAGTAATAAACCCTAATAATTAGTAATAAATTATAATAATTAATAGTAATTAGTAATAAATTGTAATAATTAGTATTTAGATTTATTAATTAGTAAAAAATTGTAATAATTAGTAATAAATTGTAACAATTAGTAATAAATTGTAACAATTAGAAATAAATTGTAATAATTTGTAATAAATTGTAATAATTAGTAATAAATTATAATAATTAGTAATAAATTGTAACAATTAGTAATAAATTGTAACAATTAGTAATAAATTGTAACAATTAATAACAAATTGTAACAATTAGTAATAAATTGTAACAATTAGTAATAAATTGCAATAAATTCTAATAATTAGTAATAAATTGTAATAATTAGTAATAAATTGCAATAATTAGTAATAAATTGTAATAATTAGTAATAAATTGCAATAATTAGTAATAAATTGAAACAATTAGTAACAAATTACACCAATTTATAATAATTAGTAATAAATTCTTATAATTAGAAATAAGTAGTAATAAATTCTAATAATTATTAATAGATGGTAATAATTAGTAATAAATTGTAATAATTAGTAATAAATTGCAATTATTAGCAATAAATTGTAATAATTAGTAATAAATTATAATAATTGGTAATAAATTGTAATAATTAGTAATAAATTGCAATAAATAGTAATAAATTGCAATAATTAGTTATAAATTGCAACAATTAGTAATAATTAGTAATAAATTCTAATAATTAGTAATAATTAGTAATAATTAGTAATAAATTTTAGTAATTAGTAATAATTACTAATAAATTCTAATAATTAGTAATAAATTCTAATAATTAGTAATAATTAGTAATAATTTCTAATAATTAGTATTAAATTGCTATAATTATTAATAAAGTTTAACAATTAGTAGTAATTAGTAATTAATTGTAATAATTAATAATAAATTGAAATGATTAGTAATAATTTGCAACAATTACAATAATTAGTAATAAATTGTAACAATTAGTAATAATTAGTCATAAATTCTAATAATTAGTATTAAATTGTAATAATTAATAATAAATTGTAATAATTGATAGTAATATTCGAATAATTAGTAATAAATTGTAATAATTAGTAATAAATTTTAATAATTAGTAATAAATTTTAACAATTAGTAATAATTAGTAATAAATTGAAATAATTAGTAATAATTAGTAATAAATTATAATAATTAGTAATAATTAGTAAAAAATTATAATAATTAGTAACAATTAGTAAAAAATTAAAATAATTAGTAATAAATTATAATAATTAGAAATAATTAGTAATAAATTATAATAATTTGTAATAAATTGGCATAATTTCTAGCAGATTGGCGGCTCCCTTTTTCCCGACGCCTTATCTCCTTGTAATTTTCTCCCACTGAAATCACTATAAAAAATATATCCTCGTGTATTGATATCCATTTTCATATGCATGATAATGGAGGGTAGCATGGTGGGGCCTTCCTGCTCTCCATTCTTGTGTATAAAAAAATGGATATGCGTACGTCAGAGCTTATTTTTCATATTGATTTCATTCGGAGAAAGTTTCAAGGAGATGAGACGTCAGGAAAACGATGCTCTTTTTCCCAATGTCTCATCTCCATTGTCTCTGACTGAAATCACTATGAAAAATCTACTTAGACGTATGTATATCCATTTTAGTACGAATGAGAGTAGAGAGAAGCACGTTGAGGCCTCCTTGTTCTTAATCTTCGTGCATACAAAAATGGATATCCATACATCTAAGCATATTTTTCATAGTTATTTCAGTCGGAGATAGTGTAGATGAGTCATCGGGAAAAAGAGATGGCACTAATCTGTTGGAAATTGTGTCATTGGTAATTAAAAATTATTAGTAAAAATTAGCTATAATTAATAATAATTAGTAGTAATTAGTATAAATTATTGTAAGTTCGTGTAGATTAGTATACAAGTTTAAAAAATACTATAAATAAGTATGAAATAATAGAAATTATTATAATTTGATAGAAAATGGAATTTAATTTTCTCTTATTTTTTGGATAGTGTTTTTCTTATATCCAATTATACCAAAAAACTAATTATTTCATATTTTTTTAGAGAAATATGGAATAAGGAAGTTGAAAATAATCACTATTATATGATCTCTCTTGGATAAATCAGCATAAGAATCGAAACAGTTCTAGTTTAAATCCTGTATATATTAAGGGTGTTGAAGCTTTCTTATTATTTTCATCATCAAAACCATAATTTGTTTCAAAAGGGAAATTAAGTATCCTTGTAAAAAATGTGATCTGAGGAAGCTTGACATAGTTGAAAATGTTGGGGGTCGTTTATTGCATTTTGGTTTTCAAGAAGATTATGTTTTTTAGTATCAACATCCTGAATGAAGTTCTAGAGAAGATAATAATAGTTTTGTTCCAGATCTAAAACAGTTTCAAATTTTAGTACATGATGTGGTAGGTCCATATTTTCAAAATGTTGAAACTCAGGATGATATTAATTTAACTCATGATTTGGAACTATCTCATTTTTATGAGTTTTTTTAGGTCTGTTGAGGATGCCTTATATCCTGGTTGAAAAATAAGAACATTTGAATCAATTGCTAAATTTATGGATTTTAAATCAGATAATGGAATTTCAAATAGCTATTTTGATCATATATTATCTTTGTTAAAAACACTACTACCTGAAGAAAATGTGTTGCCTATAAATTTCTATGAGAGAAAGCGGCTGGTTTGTAATATGGGTCTTGGTTATCATAAGATTCATCCATGTTCAAATGATTGTATATTATATTATCATGAAAATGATTCATAGCATAGTTGTCCCACATGTGGATAATCATGGTATAAAGAGGCTCAATCAGGGAAGTCTAGATTGATTCCAATAAAAAAATTGAGATATTTCCTACTTACACTTATATTTTAGCGTTTATTTATGTCTCAAAACACAACAACATTGATTTCATGGTAAAAAACAAATATTACAACCGATAAAACCTTAAATCATCCCTCTGATGGTGATTCATGGAATTTTTTTGACAAAGTGCATCCTTCGTTTTCTTTAGATTCCCAAAACATGATATTGGGTCTTTCTATTGATGGTTTTTGTCTATTTGGTTCTTATGGTAGTCAGTATTCATGTCGAAATATCTTTATAACTTTGTACAATCTACCTCCTTGGATATTGATGAAAGAACCATATATCTTTTTGACCTTATTAATTCCAAGACATCCTAAAAATAATATTGATGTTTATTTGAAACCATTGATTGATGAGTTAAATTCATTGTGGAGTAATGGTGTTAGTACAATTCATGTTGTTGCAAAACAAAATTTCTTACTAAAAGATGCATTGATGTGGAAAATTAGTAACTTCCTAGCATATGACATGTTATCTGGATGGATTACGCATGGTCCAAAATCATGTCAGTACTATATGAGAGATAGTAAAGCAATTATGATCATCACTGGAAAAAAACTTTGTTTTTTCGACTGTCATCGCAAATTCCTTCCAACTGATCATCCTTTTCAGAGGAACAAATATCATTTTAGAAAAGGAATAATTGAAATTGATGGGCCTCCAAAAATGATCTTAGTTATAGAGTTAAAATCAATTCTCTCTTCATTACCTCCCATCACATTTGGACCAACAATAAACCAACATAAAATTGATGGCTTTGGGAAAGAACACAATTGGATAAAACATAACGTTTTTTTGGATCTTCCATATTGGTCTGATTTGTTGGTCCATCACATATTGGATGTCATGTATATTGAGAAGAACTATTTTGATAATTTATTTAATACTGTTTTGGATACACCAGTTAAGATCAAATATAATGTAATGATATGATTAGATCTTAACTAAATTTGTAAGAAACTAGAACTTAAACTGTTTGAAAATGTCAGATCATAGAAGTTAATGAAGACAAAAAAAGCTTACACACTTTACAAATAGAATCAATTATTATTTTGTTAGTGGATTGTACATTTGAGACTTCCAGGTTGTTATGCTTCCAATTTGGGAATATGAGTCAGAAATGGTCATATTACCGGATAAAAAAGTCATGACTGTCATGTTATAATGGAAATAATTTTTCCAATTTGATTAAGAGGTTAGTTAAATTTTATAATTTGGTATGCGCTACTAGAAATATCATAATTTTTCCAAGACATTTATGTGAAAAAATTGACTATGATGCATTAAGTAGACTGCAAGAAGATGTTGTTTTAGTTTTATGTAAACTAGAAGAAATCTTCCGGTTGGATTTTTTTGACTCGATGGAACATTTGATATTAAATTTTCCACATGAAGAAAAATGTGGAGATCTAGTAGAGTTATGATGGATATAACCATTCAAAATATGAAAGTAAAAATTTAATAAAAAAGTGCGTAACAGAGCATCCGTTGAATGTTTAATTGTAGAAGCTTATTTTCAAGAAGAAATTTCTTTTTTATACTCTCATTACTTTCAAAATAAATATCCCTCAAAACAAAACCATATGGACCGTAATGAGGGAAATGTTGATGATGAAATGGGAAATCAATTATCAGTTTTCAATCAGCCTAAACTTTTCTTTGGTGGAGTTCATGAACGATAGATTTCAGATGATAAACATCACAGAGCTCATACATATGTTCTACTCAGCTATGATGAAATTACACCATTTGTATAGTGAGTGATCTTATCGCTTATTATATTTTTTTATAGTAAATTAATATTATTTTATTTTTAGGTTATATGATGTTCATATCAAGAAATAACTTCCACAAATTACAGTAGCTTCTCTTGAAAAACATTGGCAAAAAAACTTTTCCTACTGGTTTCAAAAACCGGTGGCATAAATTATTATTTTTTAACATATAAAATAAATTTATTATTTGTTATATTGATAATTTTTTTACCAATTTTCAGGTATCTCAATTTTCTGATAAAATTGATAATCAATTGTGTGTATTGAGTAACCCAACATCAAAAATGGTTAAATCATATAATATATATGTGGTGAAGGGTTTTCAATTTCATACACGTACATACACGGAATAGAAAACAATGAATAGTGGTGGTTACTTGAGAGCATCTCATCATAGAGAAACTGAAGTTGACTTTTTCAGCATGCTGGAAGAAATTATTGAACTGTGTTATCTATTAAAACATTACATAATGATGTTTAAATGTCAGTGGTTGGATACTGATAGAGGCTTGTGTGTTTATTCGACCCATGGAATCATTGATATCAAATATAAAATTTTTCTTGCAGTAAATGAACCATTTTTATCAGATCATTATGTACATAAAATTTATTATTCAAAATATTATGATACTTCAATAGATTTGAGTGATTGGTGGAGCATAATAAAAATTAAATCTTAAGAAAATCAGTTTACTCAAAGTGAATGTGGTTCTTCTGAAGTGGAAGAAATTTAAATTTTTCAAGAGACTCCTCTAAATCGATCTTTTTCAAGAATAAACATGGAAATATATGATGAAACTCCACAGTTAAGGGTACATGCTGATGATTATGTTAATTCTATTAAAAATTAATTTAAAATGACAAGAGATGATAAAAATAAAACTCATATGGAAATTGATGATGATGAGGAGGAATATGAAGACATTGCCATCTTAAGATATGAATATGAGTATGAATATGAAAATTGACATAGTTAAATGATAGTTTTAATAATATATAATATATATCTATATATAATAGTTGTTTTTAACTATTTTCTAACAGTAGTCATTTTGTGTTTCAGGTGGAGGAGAATCTATTTCATCTATTAGAGGTAGCTGATCAACCTTTGGAAAAGCAGGATATTGGCTCATCTGAACCTTAGGCTATTAGTAGTTCTGGGGGGGGGGGACTTAGAGGGGGCGTGTTCTTACAAGATTAGTGATTCTTGACCCTATCCCTGAGTGACATCCACATCTTGGATTCAATCCACATGTGCAGAGGTATGTTTACCTTTGTATTTTATTTAGTTTTAAATAATTTATTTATATACTAATTGTTTTATTATTTGTTCTTTTTTCATAGCTTTATGCATATAGATACTGGATAGGGGAGTACTATATTGTGCAATTATTTTTCTAAAGCATGGGTCTCATGGGATCATATTATTGTTGATGTGTAGCGTTTCATGTTCGATCATTGGCTAGAACGTAAATAAATAATATTTATTTTGAATTTAATTTAATTAATAACTCGATATTATAAATTATTAGTAGGGTGTATGGTATCTCATTGATGATAGAATACATGATGCTATCTGGAAGGCATGACAAGGGACTATGCATCAGCATTGTAGTTAGTTTTTGTATAATTTATGAAGGAAAGCAATGGAGAAAGCAGGAGTGATAGAGTTTGATGAGTCTTGTCATGCCCACTGACCTAATTACATTTCCAATCATGTTTGGGATGGATTATGTTCATATTGGTTGGGTGGTATTTTTTAGAGGATATTATCAATAGGTCGAAAAAAATAGGGAGACATGAGGTGACACATTGAGCTGGTAGTCGTACATTCAGTATGCATATGGAGCATATGGTAAGTACTTTTTTTAAATATTTAATATAACTTTAAATGTAAACGATCTATTTTATATTAATATAGGCTTTTAGATAGCTTGATATTTCAAAGTTCGAGATTTATAGGAGGATGTATAGTTATCTGAACACTAGAGAGATTAAAGGTACTCGCCAGCATCAGATTATGGTCAGTATATTTTCCTTTTGAGTTTAAAATTTAACTGTAAATAATGTTTTAACTATTTTAATTTTAAATTACAATTGAAGGAGTCATATGAGGTCATGAAATCTCAGACCCAGACTAAGAGTCATGATGAGATCGATACTCAGACTAGTGCCCACCGATTTGATGAGACAACATAGATGCAAGAGACCTAGTATGCTTTTGAGAAAGATCGAGTTGTTGGAATCAACACTCGATTGATGCATGTGGATTATTATGGCACCATTGCGATGTCAATATCCAGATCTAGAGGAGATCATGGGAATTAATCATCATTTGATGCACAATATTAGGAGTAGCTATGAGCTTAGAGTGAGCTTATAGAGTGTATGTATAGGGAGAAGGAAAAGATGCATCAATGGAAGTAGTATCAGCAAGAAGAGGTCATACTACAGGATCAGTATTAGTATAAGATTCATCGATGGTGGCAGCAATAAGAGCATGAGTATTTAGAGTACATGTGATGCTCGACTTGTGGTTTAGGGATGAAGTTCCCTACACCATCTCTTTTGGCTCCTCTAGATGACCCTCCCACTCAGTGATCTATTTATTTTTTATGATAAAACATTTGAATATCAATTTTGTTTGTAATATTAACTGTCTATATTTCTAAATAGTTCATTTTTTATATTGTTTTGAATATTATATTTTATATTATTTATTTAATTTTATATTATTTTATTAATTTATTTTTTTATTTTGTTCACTTTATTAATTATTATTTTTGATTATTTTATTTTGATTATTTTCTTATATTTTCACGAATATTGTGGTTTTCATTTTTTTATAATTTTTTATTATATTAGTAATATTAATAATATTATTTTATTAATATTATTGATATTAATATTATAATATAATCATCACCATCATCATTATTATTATATGAATATTATTTTATTATTTTATTATTTATTTTATTTTACTAATATTAATATTATTATTTCATTAATATTAACATTATTTTATTATTATTTTTATTATTATTTTATTCAATTTTTTTTATTTTTCTATACTATTTGTGACGGGTTGTCGCAAATAGGGTTTCAAAAATTTCAGAAAGACTATTTGCAATGAGTCGTCATAATAAAGTATTTAAAAAACATGTGGAAGCTATTTGCGATAGATGCACATACCATCACAAATAGTTCATGTTTGCGACAGGTTGTTGCAAAACCATTATTTGTGATGGGATCCCATCACAAATGAACCTTTGTAAATGTACCATATTTCAGTATTGTATGTTTTCTATTACTGAGCGTTTGAGCCCATCCCTTCTTATGTTTCCGTTTTTTTAGGTTATGAAGAAAAGTACCACACATTATATGCCTAAAATGATATATCATGTGGAGAATTTGTGGGATATGTTGATATAGTGACTCATACTTTTCAAAAATAGATATTACATCATATTATATGAATATTCATTACATAACATAATGATCCATTCTAGAATCATATAGGTTTTGTGCCTTTGGAAACTTAGATACATAAACAACTTGTTCATAAGTGGAATATATCATCCCCCACTAAATTCTTCATAACTAAAACCCTTATTAAAAATATCATATATAATACCATTATTCACAACCTGTGGAAATTAAACATATTAAAGGGTGAGATCAAATTCCCATTAAGGGTAATAAAGAAAGATATCAATATAACATGAGCATGAGAACATGGGAATAACATTTAAAAACCATACCCTACATATCATAGATCATAAACTTGATTCGTTTCATAAATCTTGGATGTTCATAAGATACTGATTTATACAATTTTTTAGGTCAATTTACCTCATATTTTAACCCATAGTAAACCCATCATAACCTTAATCACGATAATTAATTTTTATTATTTTTATTATTAATCAAGAAAAAAATTAGGTTAATATTATTATATATTATTAATTATTATGATTAAAAATATTTAATCCATTTTTCCAAATTCCATTCATATATGTGAAAAACATTAATTTAAAATTAAACCCGCAGATGTGATGAAGAAGAAATTTTCTAAGGGGAAAATGTTTCATAAGCATAGACTATTTTAATATCTAAAGTCAACATGAATTTGATTAAAATGACCAAATTGGTTTAATATTAAAATAATTGAACTAATTTTACTCTTAAAACATTTTTAAACAATATGTTACATTTTAAATTATTTAAGTAAAATGGTATTTTTTAATAAACATTGGTATTTTCACTATTCACAAAAAACTAATCTTTTCATAAAATTCTAAAAAATTCACCCTAAGATAATTTTGGAATTTTGATTCAAAAAATGAATTTAATTTTTTCAAATAAAGTTTCTAAAAGAATCAAAAATTTATTTATTATTTGTTTATAAAAATAAATAAAAATAATTTTTTTGAGAAAAAATTATTTTAAAATCATATAATGATTCTAATTAAAATTAAGTAGTTATTTATAAATTTTATTTATTTATTTAAAAAATTTATGTTAAATTTTAAAATTTTGTTTATTCTTATTAATACCACCAAATTTAATATAAATTTTTTAATAGTCATGATTAAATAATAATATTTCTATTAGTATATCATTGTTTGTTAAATCTTGGTGTTGCATGTAATGCAACATATTACGAAAAATTAATTTTATTTGAAAATATATTTCATAAAATTTCAGGGTGTTTAATTATACCCTATTTAAAATTGATTTCAACCTTGAAATTTCATTTATATGATATAAATAATTGAGGATATTTCTACATCATCATATCCTCAAGTTCTCATGTAGCATCCTCAAGTTGGTGGTTTTGACATAAAATCTTGACGAGATGAGTGGTCTTGTTTCGCATCACTTTCTCTTTATGGTCCAAAATATTCATTGGTTTTCTTCATAGAAATGATAATTATATATTGGTATGACCTATGAGTTCAATAATATGAAGGCTCAGTTATGTACTTCCTTAGGATATATACATGGAACACATCGTGGACTTGAGAGAGTTTCGGTAGAAGCGACAAGTGATAAGCTAACATCCCTAATCGATCAAGAATATCGAAGGGAAAATATACTTAGGTATTAAATTCACTCTATTCCCAAATATAAAACCATATTCCATGTATAAATTCATAATAAAACCTTCTCAACAACTTTAAACTTTAGATTACACCGACGATTGTTGATATAACTTTTCTGTCGACTCTAAACTACCTTGAGGTGTTGTTAAATGACTCTATATTTTTCTACCATTTCTGTAGCTAGATCAGGTCCCAAAAGATTTCTTTCTCTAAATTTATCCGAGAATGTGTATTTATACA
This sequence comes from Viscum album, assembly GCA_963277665.1. Classification (NCBI taxonomy): domain Eukaryota; kingdom Viridiplantae; phylum Streptophyta; class Magnoliopsida; order Santalales; family Viscaceae; genus Viscum; species Viscum album. Next base: position 913,277,676 of record OY728141.1, read on the forward strand.
CTTAATTCCATAGAGGGTTTCATAAGGATCCATTTGAATGCTTGAGTGAAAGCTATTATTGTAAGAAAAATTGAATAGAGGAAGGTGTTGATCCTAACCACCTTTTAAATCCATATAAAATAATCTCAGCATATCCTCTTGGATTTTAATTGTTCTATAAGACTAACAAAGAATGATACATAGTGTTGAAACTCAAATATTTATCAAGATATTTCTAAATAATTCATCATAATTTTGAGGTAAACCTTGAATCCCAATCAGATACAATAGAATTTGGCACTCCATACAACCTTACCACTTTCTTATTTTATATCTCAGTGAGTTAAACTAGATAAAAAAAATTCTAATAGAGATGAAGTGTGCAGAATCTGTAATGTGATTGAATGGTATGGGTAATTATTATAAAATCCCCTAATAATTTTTCCCTTAGACTTAACTTTATAACATACCAATAAATGAGATAAAAGATCTATAATATACCTCTTCATACTATCCCACCATAAATAATATTTCAAATATTGATACATCTACATACTTTCATAATGAATATAGAATGAAGAAATATGAGATTCCTCTAATAGATCCATCTATAAATTGGGTATGGACGTAACACATACATGGTTCCTAAAACTTATCATTCCACTATAATTAAGGTTAAAATTAGGAACATTTTCAACCTTATTATGTATCTCTACATCATCCTTATGTGCCTCTTTAATCTTTACTTGGATATATGGTTGAAAAATTATTTGAGAAAGATAAGATCTTCCCACTTCCTTCATGATTTATAGATCCATCCTTTGCAAATCCATAAATATTGGATTATTTTTTATCCTCATCATAAATAATATATCATGATTCTTTCAACTCAAATCATCGACCACCTTGATTGATTTCCTAAGGTGGTAATGTATTGGGAAGTTATAATCAATAATAAGCTCCTAACATCTTATTTGGTGCATGTTAAACTCTTTATGTGTGAATATATACTTTAAACTCTTATAATCATTACATATATCACAACTTTATCAATAAATATAATTACTCCATATAATTAATGAAAAAATTACCATAGCTAACTCCAAATCACAATTTGGATAATTTTTCTCTTGAACCTTCAATAATCATGAGGAATAAACTATAACTATTTCATTATACATGATAACACATCCCAATACCTTATTTGATTCATCAATATATATTATTAACCCTTATATACTATAGGGTAATATAATAATGGGGTAATTGACTAAAATTTTATTTAGTACCTTGAAATTTCCCTCATATTCATCTGTCTAGAAGAAATTGTCTCCTTTATAAGTTAACTTTGTGAGTAGATTAGATAGTCATGAAAAATTCTCCAAAAACTACTGATAATATTCAAGAAAACCAAGAAAAATTCATATCTCAATCATGATGGTTGGTCTAGTCCAACATTCAATAGCCTCCGTCCTTGATGGATCCACTGATATACCATTGATTGAGATTATATGACCAAAAAAAACGAAACCTTTTACAGTAAAAATCCACTCTATTTAATTTTTTCATACAATTCCTCATTCCTTAGGGTATTCGGTATAGTTCTCAAGTGGTATGCATGATCTTCCTTATTATTTGAACAGATAATAATATCACATATATATATATATATATAATACCATAAATAGATCAAGGTAATCTCTAAAGACTTTTTTCATTAAATCCATGAAGATATCAGGGTAATTAGCAAGACTAAATGGAATCACTTTATATTCATAGTGTCTATACATTATACATAATACTACCTTGGGTATATCCTCTTTCTTAACCCTCAATTTATATTATCTATAATGAAGGTCAATCTTGAAAAATTATTTATCTATATGTATTTAATCAAACAAGTCATCAATACGGGGTTGGGGATACTTATTCTTGATTATGATCTTGTTTATCTTCTAATAAAAAATTTGGAGTTTCATTGATCTATATTTTTTCTTAAGAGAAAAATGTGCACCCTAAGGTGATACACTTGCATAAATAAATTCTTTTTCAGTATTCTATTATAGTTTCTTCTTAAATTCTTGCAACTTAATCTGGTATATTCTATATAGAGTCTTTAAAATATGGGTAACACTAGGTATTTATTCTATTAAAAACATAAATTCATGATTTAGAATAATATTATGAAAATATTATGAATGACATCAAAAAACTCCTTCACAATAATCATATCATCGATGTTGAATTTCTCTCAAACCATTTTGGATAACCTCCCCCTTTGAATAGGAATTGAGACCCATAAAATAGATGTGATCTCCATTAGAAGTTAATATATATCATCACACTGATATAAGATCATAGTTTGGTTTGGAATATCAAATATTACTTCCCTTCCTCAACAATTGATGTGGGATTTACATAGATAATTTCAATCCATGCCTAATATAACATCAAATTCAACCAAAGGGAGAATAATGAGGCTTATAGGAAGCACATTCCTACAAAATTCAATTGGATAAGAATCATATAAATGTGATGTGACCATAATACCATTAGTGGTTTTCATTACCACTTCAACATCTAATCATTTGGGTGGAATTTTGAAGCTCTTAAAAAATTTATATGATATAAAAGAGTGTGTTGACACAACATCAAATAAGACACCATAAGTTCTATAGTGGATGATAATTATTCCTTTCACCAATTGTTATTGCACCCCTTATCAAAAATAGTGATCACATGAGATTTCCCTTTTTCTGTCAGCTATAGAGGTTAGTGACATAAATCACCATTATTAAACTTAGGATTTAGGAATTGGTTATCATAATACCCATACCTCTTTGATTTGAAACACTAGAGTGTAAGTGGGTTATTCTATAGAGATTTTTCTCTATTCACATCATAACCATCTTCTTTATGTCACTTCAGTATTTGATTGCTCGATGACTTTCCATTACACACTTAAAAAATTTACAAGTATCCTTAATATAATTTACACAATGTTTACTTCCACACTTCTAACATGAAGGTAATATCATCTTCTTATCTCTATGGTTTTTAGTGTTTGATTTTAATTCCATATTTATTTTCTTATAAAAAACATGATATTGATGGGTAACTCCAATCCTAATTTCCACCATGATAACAAATCAAATGATTTCTTACTTGATTATAAATTAACTTATGGAAAATTTTCTTCAAGGTTTTAAGCCACTAAAAAATCATTCAACCTTACTTTTAGGTTGGATGATAATACCAAAAGCATACATCATAAGTCTTGTAAAAGTTTTATCATAAGTACCAATAGATTCATCATCCTTCCATTACAATTCAAGGAATTACTTCTATATTTTCATATGAATAATATGGGGAAAGTAATTATTCAAAAATAAGTTCATAAACTCATCCCATTCCATGTAATCAATTTAATCTTGTTGAATCATATTCTTGGTAATAGTCCACCATCAATTCACTTTACCTTCCAAACTATAGATAAAAAAATGAATTTTTCATGATTTGAACTCTGGAGAATGAAAAATATATTTCTAATGGAACTGATACATTTCTCAACAACTAGTGTACTAGTGGAATCACTAAAAGAAAGTAAACTTTTTCCAATGAAGGAATAAAAATAACATTATTCCCTCATTTTCTCATTTAGAAGTTCATCATGATTCATTGCTTGAGAATGTAGGGCGAGTATAACAAAAATATTTTTCATTCTAGATCCCATAATATTTGGTTAGTATGGAGTAAAATCATTGCATTTTCCATCACATTAATCATTAATATTATTCATTTGAGTTCCAACTATCAAATAAAACTAAAAATCATAATTCAGGAAACAAAAATCATAGTGGGAAACCAAATAATCATGATAAATAATTTATATAGGATCTCTAAATCATGAAAAATTCTTTTAAATATGTTAAAACTTAGGTTTAAAATAGTTAAACATGGTCATAATCTATGTAAATCCATCAGGATATTTCATTAAGATTTCATAAATTTCCAAAACATGTCCCCTATGAGTGTTAAATCAGGTGTGCAGTAAGGCCCATTACTTTAACGTCTTGACCCGAATAGCCACCCGAACAGTGTTAAATGGGATGGGTGTTACTAACCTTAGGTGCACCTCCCCAAATGAAAAAGGATGCCGACTAGAAGTGAGGTTGTGAAAAGGTATAGTGGAGAGGCGATACCCTCTTGGAGGAAAATAAGGTACTGGTCCAAGCACAATAATAAAACATGCTGTGGAAACAAAGACTCAACAGACTCGAACTAGACCCACATAACGGAAGCATATCTGAAAGAAGCAAAATAGTGGAAGAAATATATAACAATATTAATGGAAAGTAAATAGAAAAACATGCTAAACATCACTTTTAACTACTAAAAAAACCAAGCATTTACCCATAGCAGGTCAGACAAGTCAATATAAAAAGGGCGTCAATGGCTAACCAACAGTAGCTATAATAATAAAGTAATCATACTAATACATAATGAAAGCTAAAACAAAAGTAAAATCTATCTATGCATGACCTAAAGGTCCATACCATCTCCATGTCAAACAACACTACGATCTAGCTCCTAATTCTAATCCTTTACCTGCACATAACCACAAATTATACACATGTCTCAAAGGGCCCATGTAGGGTGTGAGATGAATATCATTAGAATACCACCCAATGGTGCATACATAGTATAGGTGTTTAAGAATAAATTCATCTCCAAGTAAGGTAAATAGTATGATGAAAAAAATAAAAACAAACTCCAATGGTTCTCAATAGCCACCGGGGAGTATCACATGCTTTAGCCAATGCGAGAATCTCAGTCACGCAACCCAACACCATGTGTCTCCCGACACCTCATGTCTCAAGTACTGAAGTCTCAAAGGAATGCCCAAGTAATAGTAACCTAGAACCATGTGACTCCTAACACCTCATATCTCAAGTATCGATGTCCCATAGGCATGCCCAAGCAATAGTAACCCGGTCCCATGGGCCCCTGACACCTTGTGTCTCAAGTACTGACATCCTGAAGGCACACCCAAACAATATGAAGGCTCCTCACCTTTAATGTGGCTTCCACGACAAGAACCCCCAACTATATTCACCTAAACACAACTACGGGGGCCTCTACCCACATGAGCGGTTAAAATCACCTCATCACAGAGTCTACCTGTGTGCACACGACTCAAGTCCCGAGTGAGCGGTAATCACAAAAAACAAACCCAAGACACAACACCTCTAACACCTTATTTACCTATGACTATGTCTCCCAATTATGACGGCCATTCCATCCAAATATCCAAGGCCTTGCCTAACCTGACAGTCCAATTTCCTCAAACCAATGTCCATGACTCCCAATCTTGTGGTCAAAACCACCCAATACAATCCGAGCCATGCCCAAACTATGATCAACATCACTCAAAAGTCTTTGATCCATGACCAACACAACCCTAAGGGTTCTAGCATATGCAATTCAACAATTACATATTTATCACATTAAAAAATTCACTTTAAATAGGAAAAATAATTTAACCAGTTGAATTTCACTAGCCATGTGTTGTCCCATTCCAGTACTAAGATCTTGAAAGCCTCTAATAAAATTAATCATTCTTTAACAGTTTAAACTCAGAAGTTTAATCAAAACAATTCAATTATTACCATTTTGTCACCCCTGGACAAAATGACCCAATTGAGAAATGACCTCTAACCTAGCCTCGTTCAAGAATAACAAGGTAATGGAATACCCAACAACATACCACAGGTCTAACAATCAATTCGATATATAGCAATAGATACAACGGGGTCTCGATCAAAATACACGAAGATGCACCAAAGGCCGCACCACTCAAATGTCCATGAAAACACAAAACAAGGTATGCACCACCTACCTCGTACTAGTACGATGATCCTCCTTCAATATCAGCCTCTAATTTGGTCTAAATAAAGGTATATATATACAAAAATAATAAATTATCAAACTCCTATAACATGTTCGAGAGATGAAATTATGAATAACGGATCAAGATGAATCAAGATTTTATCGAGGGGGTTCTGACGGATCTAACGGTGTTCAGAACGGACTTCAGACGAAGAAACAGAAGCATAAATGAATTTTGGATGCCTGGTTTTTGAGGGTTCTGTCCAAAATAAGAAAATGATGATATTTCCCATTTTAAGTGATGAAATAAAGTACACATCATGTATATGGATATACACATCATGTATACTCTTTAACTGTTCATTTGGTGGCTGTTTTCCACCGAATTAATTTTCCGACCTGCCGACATGACCCACACGACATGTACTAGGCAGTATATGGAGTGTACTTGGATTTTCCTCTAATCCTCACTGACTTCCCCACACACATGTATATCACTCATACATAGATAGACTATATGGTGTGTACTAGGAGTACATGGAGTGTACACGTTAATACTCTCTACCCAGCCAACATGCCTACACGCCATGTATGGCCTTTACACATGGCCACAGCACATGATGTGTACCTAGGAGTACACAATGTGTAACCCCAATGATTTCCATGAGTCTAGTTCTTTTCTAGAACTTATCCAATTCTCCTAGATTTCTCAAAACCAACTCAAAAACTGAAATAAAAATAAACCCGTACCTCAAAGGAAGAACTGGGTTCTTACAAATTTACTCCTTAAAGAAAATTTTACCTTAATTTCCCTTCCATGGGTGGTGAAGAAAAATTCCAAATAATTCTAGACTCAAAACTTAAATAAAAAAAGGTCCACTGACCTGTTTCTTGAACCCATGGTCCTCCCGTGATGCATCATCACCCCTGTACCTCATCAAGTGCTCCCATGTCACTTCTGACACCCAAATGCATCCTGCACTGCATCGGTGTCCACCTCAATGAGGTCTAGCATCCCATGGATTCTCAAAATAAAACCCAGTGCCTTGCAACTCAAGTAACCCGCATCATCTATGCCCCGATTCCCATGACACCTCAAGTAACCTGCATCCTCGATGCCCCGATGCCCATGACACCTCATATATATATATATATATATATCACGCACATGAAATGGTAACAATACCACTGACCTGCATCTGGCCAGTCCACAAAAATTCTATGCACCTCATGCACTCAAAACAGACATGCCTTACCAGGCATGCCAAAAGAAAACAAGAAAATTACAGCAACACCCACATCGTACCTATGACCATCGTCAGCTCACCATCCTGCTCAAACTCTAGAAGCTCCATGATGTGCACTTGGGCTGACACACGATTGTCTAAAGCCTGTACTCCCTACGGTGTTGCACCAGTCACTAGCCATTGACCCCACAACTGGGTCCCATAGTCTTTTCCACATCCTCCACGTGCCGCTGAACCTTGACTACCCTCACCTGGTACCAAACCTGATCTGACCCCATATGCCACAGTCTGTCCTGGTCCCTGTCTGTCAGTTGTCTGAGAAGGCTGCCTGCAAAACCTCTTAATATTCACAACCTGTAAAAATTCCCAAAACTCCTTTGTAGGCCTATCACACTGAGTCCAGACATGACCTAGTTTCCCACACTAAAAGCAAACCACTAATGAACTTCCACGAGGTGGTCTAGCAGAGTCCTTGTCCTGACCAACCTACTAGAATTCATCCTAACCTCATTTCTTTCTATCTGAACAATCACTTGAAGTTATTTCCCAACTCAAATGGGACCTATCCCTCAAGTTTTCCTCAGTTATGAGCACTTGATTAATCGACTCTAAGAATTAGGCAAGCCAAAATATTTTTACCTGCACCTGGATGACATGTCGTAAGACATTTTCAAAGCACCTCACCCTCAAGGTGTCACCACTTAACATACCTGGTGCAAAGTGTGATAGTTCAGTGAAATTAGCTTCATAGTCCATGTCGGACATGTCACCCTTTGGAAGGCTTAATAACTACCGATCTCTCTTCTCCCTCAGTGTCTCTGAGAAAAAGTTCTTGAAAAACTTGTCCTCGAGTCCTTCGAGGCCAGTCCCTCTTGTCTACGAGCCTGAACCTGCACATCCCACCAGCGCTTTTCCAGTCTTATGAGTATGTACGTTTCTAGATTAACCCTCCACATTAGATGCATCTCGAGATACTCGAAGATCATCTAAATGATCTCTATCTAGTTCTTAACTTTCTGTTAACCACACTCACCTAGAAAAAGTGGTGGGTGCTAAGACTGTAACTCCCCACTAGATACTCCATAGAAGGATCTGATCCCCATTCACCTATGTCAATCCCCTGAAAGACACATACTAGACTAGACCATATCAGCTCGTCAAGCCATGACTTGAATGCTGTTAAACCCAGCAATTGCCTTGCCGACACTAGATCCTAAGCCTGATCCTACCCCTAAGTCTGTACCTACAGCTCATGCTCTACCTTCCCTTCAAGGATCTGAACCTGATCGTGCTCCTCCAACACTGTACCATCACCCGCCCGACGCTCCATTTGAACCATCTAGATAGAACTCACTAAATACTATACATGGTTAGACAACCAACATATATAACAATATATATATATAATGCGGATAGGTAAATTAGTAAAGAGACAATGCATAACTACTACCCTTACTCTCCCCCACTGTAACCATGCCCATGGAATCCCGGCCTCATGGCCTCCTTACCTGCCCTTAACACATCCAAGAATCAAAAGTACCTCGGGCCATGCCCATCTTGACAACCAACGTTGCATCAAACCAACAACCTAGTTGCCCAATCCTGGTGATCAAAATCACCTAAACTATAGTACCTACTTACTCATATATAATCTAAGACCAAATCTCATGCCACATGAAATTTTAGATTATTTAAAGCATGACTTATTACATTTCAATAAACAATAAATTCAATCAAGAATTTCACCTTTCACATTTTAAAATCATCTATATCATGGAAATTGATATTATTCACATGGTATTATCACTTCACAAATCATACATGTAGATATGAAATTGAAATACCCTATCAATGTGCCTATCAAAATCCAATAAAACTCACCTTGCCAAACCGGGCCAAGGTCCAATTATTTCTCCCTTACCTCATCGGGTTAAGGGTAACATATCACAACCAATAATCATCATAAACCAATTTAACCACCAAGGTGGAAGCCATATAAATTGTAATCTGAGGAAAATAAAAATATAAATTCCCACCCAAGGAAACTTAGTCTGTCCCTCATACATGGGGCTCTAGGAACCCAAGCATAAGTGTGAACCCGGTTCAAATAAAAACCTATCTCCAATATACAATATTCCAAATAGTAAAACCATCAGAAATAAAAATGTAGTACTAATCTCATTAGTATTTAGTCAAAAGATGCTACTAAATACCTATCAAGAAAAAACTCCTTTGATACCACTTTGTAACATCCTTACCTGAAGAACCACTCGAACAATACTAAACAGGCTAGGTATTACAAAAATTAGGCACACCTCCCAAAATGCCAAAGGTTGCCTACTAGAAGAGAGGGTGTAAAAATTTATAGTGGGGAGGCTATACCCTCTCGGAGGAAAATAAGGTACTAGTTCATGCACAATAATAAAACATATAGAGGTAACAAAGACTCATCAGACTTGAACCAGACCCGCATAGTGGAAGCATATCTAAAATCAGAAAAATAGAGGAAGTGATATATAACAAGTGTAACAGAAATTAAATAGAAAAAATGATGAACATCACTTTTAACTACTAAATAAACCGATAATGCATCCATAACAGGCCATACATGTCAACAAAAAAAGGGAGTCAATGGCTAACAAATAGTAGCTACAATAATAAAGTAAGCATGCTGATACATAATGAAAGATAAAACAAAAGTAAACTCCAGCTAGGAATGAACTCAAAGTCTATACCATCTCCATGTCAAACAGCACTACAATCCATCTCCTGAGGATGATCCTTTACCTGACATAAAACCATAAAGTCTACACACGTCCCGAAAGGCCTGGGTAGGGTGTGAGATGAATATCAGTAGGAAACCACCCAAAGTTGAGTACCTAGTATAGGTGTTTAAGCAGACATGCATCTCTAAGTAAGGTAATTAGAGCAATGCACATATAAAAACAAACTCCACTCGTGCTCAAAAGCCACCAGGGAGTATCACCAGTTTTAGCCAACACCATAATCTCAGTCACGCAACCCAAAACCATGTGCCTCATGAAACCTCGTGTCTCAAGTACCGACGTCCCAAAGGCATTCCCATGTAATAGTAACCTAGAACAATGTGCCTACTGACACCTTGTGTCTCAAGTAATGATGTCCCATAGGCACGCCCAAGCAATAGTAATTGAGTCCCGTGGATCCCTAACACCTCGTGTCTCAAGTACCGGCATCCCAAAGGCACTCCTAAACAATATGAAGGATCCTCACCATTCACGTGGCTTCCATGGAAATCTCCCCAACCATAATAAGCTAACAAAAACCACCAGGGCCTCTACCCACACGAGAGTTCAAAACCACCTCATCACAGAGTCTAATCGTGTTCACACGACTCAAGTTTAGAGTGAGAGGTAATCACCAAAAACAAAGCCAAAACACAAAATCTTTGACACCTCATGTCCCTAAAAACATGTTGCTCAAGTCTGATGGCCATGACATCCAAGTATCCTAGGCCTTTCCCAACCTGATAGTCCAACTACCTCAAACTGAAGTCCATGATACCCAATCTCGTGGTCTAAACCACCCAATACAATCTGATCCATGACCAACCTGAGATTAACATCACTAAAAAGGCTCTGGGACATGCCCAACCCAACCCCAAGGGTTCCAGAATATGAAATTCAGCAATTAAATATTTATGACATTAAAAAATTCACTTTAAACAAGAAAAATAATTTAACCAATTGAATTTCAATAGCAATGTGTTTTCCCATACCATCACTGAGATATTGAAAGCCTCTAATAATATTAATCATTCTTTATGATTTTAAACTCAACAATTCTATCAAAACAATTAAATTATAACCATTTTGGAACCCCCATCCAAAATGACCCAAATGAGAAATGACCTCTAACCCAGCCTCACTCAAGCATAACAAGGTAAGGGAATACCCAACAGTATCCCACGGGTCTAACAATCAATTCATTATACAACAATAGCTATAATGGAATCTCACTAAAAATACCTGAAGATTATCTAAAGGTCACACCACTCAAATGTCCATGAAAACACAAAACAAGGTATGCACCACCTACCTCATACTGGTATGATGATCCTCCTTGAGTATCAACCTCTAATTCGGTCTAAATCATGGTAGATCTACAAAATGAGCATAAATTCTCAACCTATTATAACTTGGTAGAGAGAATAAATTATGAATAACGTATCAAGGGGAATCAAGAGCTTACCAATGGGTTTCTAATGGATTCAATGGTGTTCATATTAGACTTCAGATGAAGAAATGGGAGAATAAATGAATTTCGGCCACCTAGTTTTCGAGGATTATTTCCAGAACTAGAAAATGAGTCTACTGCCCATTTTAAGAAAAAAAAGAAAGTATATGGTGTGTATATATATATATAAATTCCATGTATAGTCTTTAACTATTTATTTGGTGGAAATTTTTCTACTGACTTACTTTGCTGACCCACTGACTTGACCTACACAGCATGTACTTGGATTTTCCTCTAATCATCACTGACTTCCCCACACACCATATATATCCATCATACATGGATAGAATACATGGTGTGTACTAGGAGTATGTGGTGTGTACATGTTAAAATCTCTCTACCCAAATAACACGCCTACACACCATGTATGGCCTCCACACACAGCCACGATACATGATGTGTACCATAGAGTACACGATGTGTAACCCAAAATATTTTCATGAGCCCAATTTTTGTCCAGAACTAATCCAGTTCTCCCAAATTTCTAAAAAAATCATAAACAAAACGAAAAAGAAACCCTTACCTTAAAAGAAGAATCATGTTCTTACAATTATCGCGCACTAGGTGATAATCGAGTCAAATCCCAATGTTCCCTTTTAAGAGATATTACCTCTAGGTGTAAATATTCTAGATCAACATCTAATTTTAGTATCTAGTTAGGGATTTAATTTCTTGTAAACCACTCGCTCTATAATTCACCAAAAACCATGATATTTCTTTATAATTTTACTTATCCTTAGACTTATCCTTAGAAATAACCCTTGGTATCTCACTAAAGTTTTCTTATACTATTTTTAAAAGGCTAAATAAACCTTGTTTTAACACCATTTATAACAACCCATAATTATCATACATATATATTACATCAAATTAGATGAATATTCATTACATAACATGACAATCCACTCTAGAATCATATAGTTCTAGTGCCTTTGTAAACTTGGATACATAAACAACTGGTTCATAAATGGATAATATCATCTCCCAATAAGTTCTTCATTGTGACACCCTTAGATATTATGAGATAGATTATTTTTAATTTCTTTGATTTATTTTGTTTTAAGTTACACCAATATTATATTGCATTATACGCAACACCGTATTATCTCTCAGTATACGCAACACTATTCTTGGCTTGTGTGACACACAATTTCATGTTCTTTTGATATAATTCAGCATTGAGTATAGATTTTTTTCAATGTAAAAATGAAATAAGTATGGATTATATTATACTCAACACTAAAGGAAGATTTTACTACACACAACACTAACTTGTCTTGTGTTACACGCAAGAGCCATCTGCGTCGATAGCTTGCGTTGTACGCGATATCGAGTTTCACTAAACAATGATATATTATTAAAATATTATTATTTAATGGGATAAAAAATAGCTTTTATGGATAGTATTAACCACATTTTTAATTTTATATAACATTAGAATTAATTTTACACATTTTCTAAAACTTTATATGAGAAAAAAATCAATTTTTTTTCAGATAAGAGAAGTATTTTTCAAAAAATGCAGTTTTATCGCATTTTGATGGCGCACCCATTTTAAATATAGTTTTTGAAATGTTTATAAGTTCAATTTGACAAAATAAACTTTTTATTTGGAGTTGGTATATAAAATTTTACTTTTGGATGAATTTTTGATTTTTTCTGATAACTTTCATATTTTGATGAATAGTGAAAAATACGCTAAATTTTAATTGAAAACAACTTTTTTCATCGAAATAATTTATATGGATAAAATATATTATTAAATGGTTTTAAAGTATAGATTGAATATATTTTCATATTTTAAGATAATTTAAGTAATTTCCATTAATTTTACATTGAATTCATATGTAAAAACATTTCAATCTTTTGCAATGTTCTAAACAAAAACCCATTTTTTGACAATGAGATTAATTTTAAATTAATTACTACAACTTCTATGTTTTTAATTTTTAAAAATAGATTCCTTATTTGGAATCAGTAGGTATAAATTATGTTAATGGGATATTTTTATTTTTTGAGCATTATGAATAGTAACTTTGGTAGTTATTTTTATTACTATAATTAAAGGTAAATCGGGTAATTAAGGGTAAAAATAATATTATAAAATTACCCTAACCCCTTAGAAAATTATATTGAATAAATAAAAGTCGACCCATATCACTTAAGGGCCAGAATAGATTCATTTCATGGACTTTTTCCCATGAAAATTATGTAATTATTATTAAAACAAAAGAAAGTGATAACATGCCACTCTCTTATTTCTTAGAAGTGTAATGATTTTAATTTAGTCATATAATTCCTAAAACTTCGAAAGTAAAAAGTAAATAGAAATATAATTAAATTATATATATAATTTTAATTTATTTATAATGTTGATAGATTAATTAATTATCATTAATGATGACGCAATAGTGATGTAAAAATTATTTTATTAATAGAAATATCAAATAAATGGTTTTAAAAATAATAAAATAAATATCATATGGACTAATTAAAGTGATACACTAATTTTCTAGGTGACTATGACATGTTAGGAGTGTATTAAATATTGTTTTTTTAATTTATCTTTTGTGAGGATTTTATTTAAAGTCAAATAAATGAATAGTGTCAAGATTGACACTATCGATATTTTATTAAAATAAAATTTTATTAAATTATTTAAAAATAATAAAAATATTTAAAAATTAAAAAGTGATAATTATAAGATCCAAAATGTATTAAAATAACTATTTATGGTTAATCAACACCATATAAGTAAATATTTATAACTATTAAACATTTAGAATGTTATTACCACAATTAAAATTAAATAGAATAACTAAGTGTTAATTAAAATGATATTGCTTAAATTGATATAAAAACTTGTCTAAAATTAATTGGTTAATGGTATTAAAACCCTATCTCTTATAATATTCGAAATTGGGACATTTTGGATGATTTTATGTGGGGTTTGAGTTTATTATAAATTAATATTTTTGAGGTTTCCAAAAGTGCCCCTCACCTCAATTATAAAAGAGAACCTCCTACCTCTCCTATTAAATCCATTTTGAGCCTTAATTATCGGAAAACCCCTGAATTTTTCTCTTATAAACTTCCCTAGTTACATTCTAGATGTTCTGGGATTCTCAAAATACCAACTCTAGTGCCCTAAGAGAAAATTTAAAGGAGGCACATCGAGGAAGAGGTAATCTCTTCTATCGATTCTTTTAAATTTATTTCTTCTTCTACTTATTCTTATTTAGTTGTTTTATTTTAATTTAATAACATAATTATCATTAATATAATGATATGTTATTATAAATATTAAACAAACCTATTTCACCTTCTATCCATCCTACAAAAAATGAAATCACCACACATGCGTACATACGACTTACCGTCTCCACACCGTGGTGTAATCTGTTTTTCAACACCACCTTAATTGGATGGTTAATATGGTAGAAATAATAAATATATATGATTATTATAAAAATATACTAATTATGAGATACTATACACTTCAATATCACTCAAAAATTATTGAAATGATATCATCGCTCGTGCGTACATACAGCTTACTGTCTCCACGATGCGATGTGATTCATTCTACATAATATTTATTAAACCATGATTATTAAAATGAATTGAATGGATAAACATGATATATATTATACATAATAAAATTATGTAAATTATATAACTATAACCTAAAGGAGGAATAAAAACTTATCTGACAAAACATGCATAAGAACATAAAGAAGTTAATACCCGAATAACGAGTAATAATGAAATGTTACTAACAAACGATTGAAAATATGATCATAAATGTTATCATAAAAATGATTATGATTCTGGAATAAATCAGTAACATTATTTAAATAATTATACATGAGTTTAGGATATATACTAAGAATATTAGACCTAAGGTAAGGGATAAATTTTCAAATCTCATTTTTATCCAAGATTGTGTACACTTAAGTATTTACTGGGGGTATATTTAATATCCATTTAAATGTTTTATAATAATATTATAATTAAATGTTTAAAATTATTCTATGTATGTTTAACATAAGTTTTACACATTTTGACTTTTACTACGTGGTTTGGAAGGAACCTTTCTTACATTTACCATACGAGGTACTTTTTGACTTTTCCAATAAAAGTTTGAGAAGAATGTTTTTTTAACTTATACAACATGAAAGGATTTTTATGAATTCATGAAACCTTATTTCTATAAAGCTTATTATATATGGTTTCAAGTTTATTTTCTCTAAAATTACTTTATTTTAAAATTTCATGGCATTTTGAGAAGATATAACTTTTTTGAAAAAGAAAGGATATTTTCTTCTGGAATTAAGTTCATGTGTTTTATCAAAATTAATTTCCATATAAGATGACATAAGATTATTTTTATATTCCTATTATTAATTTTAATTGATTATATTTTGATAGAATTATTTTTATGAAGTCCATTTACCTTATATGGATTATGTTATGATGGCATGATGTTTAAGAATCCCATTTTATTTCTTGGGTTATGATAAAATGTATGGTTTATGTTTTTGTGGCACATGTAAAAATGATTTCATTATGAGATGAGTGGGACATATATCTCCATCCAATGCATTGGATAAATATTTATATCTCATGATATAGACATTGTTGGAATGAAAAGTAAATTGGGTTCAGTAATACATGGTTGGAACGACAAGTAAACCCAGTTCAGTAATAGACTTCGTCCACTATGATGGTCTTGGAAACAATGCCTTGGCTACTATGGAAACCATTTTATGTGATCATTATTTTTACACAATAACATGTTTTATTATAGTGATATTTTATCATGGTTAATTTAATTTTATGATTAATACCTTATGTACTACAAATATTTATTTCATGACTCAAGATTTTGATGTTTAAACTTTATGTTCATTTTTTTAAGTTCAAACGTATATGTTTTGTTTTATGTTCTCCATGTTTAACCTTACTGAGTATTTGAGTTCAAACTTTTTATGTTTTATTTTTCCTAGGATATAAAGAATTGTTTTTGGTAGGAAAACAAAAGGGGAAGATCTTTATGGGAGATGTTGAAGATATTTTTTCAAGTAAGAAGATTGTGTTCTCAGTTTCCAAATACACTAAACTAATATGATATTTGGGCATCTATTTTTGTCATGTATCAAGTATTCAGAAAAATAAATGTAATGTTAATATATATCAAGATTGGGTCTATACAGTTGGTATCAGAGCAAAGGTTTAGTTAACCCTTGGAAACTTGGATGCGAAACCTTTAGTGAGATACCTAGATATATTTCTAAGGTATGTATAGGGATGTACCTAAGGTTAAGTATAAGTATAGTCTATAGTACTATAATTATGGTAATGATATTGAATAACCTAGGATTAAACCTAAGATGTTAGATATTGAAATTACTCCCCCTTCATTATTTTGTTTTCCTAGTATGATTTTTCCTCTCACACTATTATTTTTGGGTTTTAGACAATGCTCAGAACCCGAAGGAATCGTGTTAATGATAAATGAACTGGGAAATACAATGATTTTCCTCTTGAATAACCAAATTTTATGGGATATGGAATGAAAAATCTTATTGATATACTTAAAAAAGCTATAAATTATTATGGTCTCCCAAATGAGCAGAGAAGGGAACAACATTCTATTGAGTCCTTCATGAGGAAACATTCACCTTCTTTCAGTGGGTCTTCTGATCCACTTGTTGTTGAATAATGGATTAGTACCACTGAAAAGTTATTTTCCATCCTTTTCTATTCGGAACATGAAAAGGTCATTTTGGATGTTTATTGTTTAGAAGGTGAAGAAAACTAGTGGTAGACTCTAACTAAGAATACAAGGTAGCAAGATGAAATTGAATACATGGAATGGGATGAGTTCAAGAACTTGTTTTTAAATAAGTAGTTCCCTCGTATTCTTCAAAAAAAGATGGAAAAGGAGTCCCTTGAGATTAATAAAAAGGATGATTAATATATTGGTACATATGAGGCAAAATTTACAATACTTTAAAGGTATGATTCTGGCTTTATCATCCAACCTGAAAATAATGTTGATCGATTCTTCAATGGATTAAAACTGAGTCTTATAAGGCCATTAGCTATGATAAACTTAAGTATCTATGAAGAGATTGTGCATTGTTATATCACGGTAGAACTGGAAGTTGGTGTTACATATCCATATCATGGTTTTGAAAAGAAATGAAATATAGAATTCAAGGGAAAATATCAAAACAATGGTGAAAAGAAGATACATGTTTCCTTATTCTCAAAGTATAGAAATAATCATGGTATAGATTGTCTTAAAGGGACTAGAAAATGTTTCAATTGTGGAAAAGAAGTTCATCACGAAGATGAGTGCCGAGGTAATGAGAAAAACATTGCTAATGATGTGAATGGAGAAAAGACTACAGATAACGCACCCCCAACACTTCAATACTAAAAGTTCAAGGAAATGAGGAATTATGATAATAAATACCCTAATCCAAAGGTTAATGATGATCGACTTTAGAACCCTCTTAAGGAAAAAGGAAAAGGGAAGTCACATGCAATCACTATTGGTGATGCTGAGTATGGCAACGAAGTGGTGGAATGATTAAGTGTTTATGTAACGAGATTCCAGAATAATGTTGTGGAATCTCATTTATAGTATTATTGAATATTGGAATATATATGTATTGGTTTATTGTGGTTTTCAATAATTATATGGTATTGGTAACCATGAAAAGTGATTGAAATATTTTCATAAAGCACATGATATGTACATAATGAAGGGATAAGAAGATACTGAGATGTTTTCTAGTATTAATGAGATCAAAAAAGAAAAAAGTGATATAATGGTTTGAGTATCTAGAATTTTTGGCAAGTGTAAAGAGTTAATTTTGACAGGGTGTATTTTTTTACTAAGGTTATATGGTAATTCATATCATTACCATGTTTCAAGAGAATACATTAAAGAGGTATTCACATGTTTGGAATGTGACAACCAAGAACTTCCAAATGAGATATGGGAGACAAATGTTAAGCCGAATTAGTTAACCTATTTCTAAAGTTTTTTATTTTTAGTTTTTGGAAGGATTGTAATGTTACCCATTGATGGATAGTATAATTTATTTTCTGGTTGATGTTTGTTAGATTAATGTGTTATCTCACTATAGTTGGACTTATGGATATTTTATAACATATTTAAACCTTTTTGTTGGGACATATGTAATGACCTATCATTCTGTCACATGATTTGATAAAAATTAAATAATGGAAAATTAAAATTTATTAATTTAAATAAGATATGAAGTGGAAATTGTTCAAAGAATGACCAACGGTGAGATTGTACTAAAATCATGTAAATATTTCTCCTCATGTAAAAATTTATCAAATTTAGGAAAAATATCTTGAAACCAAAAATATTATCCTAGTACCTTCTTATCTGATGAATCATATGGTCCCTTTAAGCATTGCAGATTTATGACTTTCTGGTAGTTATATTTATCCAAACCTTATTCTCTATCACTATCAATCAGAACTAGATGGTTTAATTTCCCTTCTATATCCATGTTTTCATTTCCCACCTATGTTATCCTATTTGGAAACTTAGTGATGAGTTAAATTGGGTAACTTTTATGTTTCTAACTTTCCTTTTTTAAAATAAAGTTTTAGTATTCCTTTTAATGATGTGGGTTTCCATGAAAGAAGATTTCAAGTAGAAAACCATTTATAACCCTGATAAATTTCGAGGTAGAAATTCATTTTAAGGGGGTAGAATGTGACAACCTGAGATTTTATGAGATAGATTATTTTTAATTTCTTTGATTTTTTGTGTTGTATGCTACAAAAAAAATTAGCTTGCACTATACGAAACACCATATTAGTTCACAGTATACGCAACACTATTTTTGTCTTGTGTTTCACAAAATTTCAAGTTCTTTTGATAGAATTCAACACTGAGTATAGATTTTGTTCAATGTAAAAATGAACTAAGTTTGTATTATGTTATACAAAACAATAAATGAATCTTTCACTACACACAACACTGACTCTTCTTATATTACACGCAAGTGCGACCTTCCTCGATAGCTTGCATTGTACCAGATATTGAGTTTCACTAAACAACAATATATTATTAAAATATTATTATTTAATGGGATATGAACTAGCCTTTATGAATAGTATTAACCATATTCTGAAATTTATATAACATTATCATTCATCTTACACATTTTCTAAAACTTTATATGAGAACAAAATCAATTTGTTTTCGGATAAAAGAAGTATTTTTCAAAAAATGCAGTTTTACCGCATTTTGATGGCACACCCCATTTTAATTCTAGTTTTTGACACATTTATAAGTTCAATTTGACAAAATAAAATTCTTCTTTGGAATTGGGATATAAAATTTTACTTTGGATTATTTTTTTATATTTTTCTAATAACTTCCATATTTTGATGAATAGTGAAAACACGCTAAATTTTAATTGAAAACAACTTTTTCATCAAAATAATTTATATTGTTAAAATGTATTATTTAATGGTTTTAATATATAAATAGAATATATTTTTATAGTTTAAGACAATTTAATTCATTTTCATTAATTTTACATTGAATAAATATGTAAAAACATTTCAATCTTTTGTAATGATTTAAACAAAAACCCGTTTTTTCGACAACGGAAATAATTTTAAATTAATTACTAAAAATTATGTGTTTTGAGTTTTGAAAAATTTATTCCATATTTGGAATCATTAGGTACAAATTATGTTAATGTAGTACTTTGATTTTTTGGGCATTATGAATAGAAACTTTGGTAGTTATTTTTATTACCATAGTTAAAGGTAAATCAGGTAATGGAGGGTAAACATAATATTATAAAATTACTCTAACACCTTCCAAAATTCTATTGGATTAAAAAAAGTCGACCCATATCACGTAAGGGTCATAATATATTTATTTCACAGACTTTTGTCCATGAAAATTATGTAATTATTATTAAAAAAAGAACATGATAACATGTCACTCTGTTATATCTTATAAGTGTAATAATTTTAATTTAGTGATAATATTTATAAACATTAGAAAGTAAATATTAAATAGAAACATAATTAAATTATATAAATCATGTGAATTTATTTATAATTTTTAGTGATTAATTAATTATCATCAATGATGACACAATAATAATGTAAAAATTATTTTATTAATAAAAATATCAAATAAATTGTTTTAAAAATATTAAAATAAATATCATATGAACTAATTAAAGTGATAAAAGAATTTTCTAGGTGAATAAAATTTTTTATGATTGTATTAAATATATTTTTTTGAATTTATCTTTTGTGAGGATTTTATTTAAAGTCAAATAATTGAATAGTGTCAAAATTGACACTATCAATATTTTTAAAAAATAAAATTTTATTAAATTATTTAAAATTAATAAAAATATTTAAAAATTAAAAATTAATAATTATAAGATTTAAAATTTAATAAAATATCTATTTATTTTCAATTAACACCATATAAGTAAATATTTATAACCATTAAACATTTAGAATATTATTACCACAATTAAAATTAAATAGAATAACTAAGTGTTAATTAAAATTATAATGATTAAATTTACATAAAAACTTATCTAAATTTTATTAGTTAATGGTATTAAAACCATATAACTTCTAATATTCGAAATTGTGACACTTTGGATAATTTTAAGTGGGTTTTGATTTGTTATAAATTAATATTTTTGAGGTTTCCAAAGGTGCCCCTCACCTCAATTATAAAAGGGAACATCCTACCTCTCCTCATAACTCCATTTTGAGACTTAAATATTGGACAAACCCTACCCATTTCTATTAAAAAATTTCCTAGATACATTCTAAAGGTTATGATGTTCTCAAAAGACCAACTCTAGTGCCCTAAGAGGAAATATAAAGGAGGCACGTTGAGGAAGAGGAAATCTCTTCTACTGATTCTTTCAAATTTATTTATTCTTATACTTTATATTATTTAGTTGTTTAATTTTAAATTAATAACATAAGTTTAAATAATAAACTGATATGTTATTATAAATATGAAACAAACCTATTTAACCTTCTATCCATCCTACAAAAAAATGAAATCACTGCGCGTGCGTACGTACGACTTACTGTCTCCACATCATGGTGTAATTTGTTTTTCACCACCACCTTAATTGGGTGGGTAGAATGGTATAAATAATAAATATATATGATTATTATGAAATTATACTAATTCTGAGATATTATACACTTCAATACCATTCAAAAATTATGGTAACGATATCGTCGCTCGGTGTACGTACGGTTTACCGTCTCCACGATGCGATGTGATTCGTTCAGAATAATCTTCATTAAACCATGATTATATAAATTAATTGAATGAGTAAACATGATATATATTATAATAATACCATGATATAACTATAACCTAAAAATATTTTTAAGAACTTATCTGACAAAACATGCATAAGAGCATAAAGTAGTTAATTCCCAAATAACGAGTAATAATGAAATGTTACTAACAAATGGATGAAAATATGATCATAAATGTTATCATAAAAACGATTATGATTCTGGAATAAATAATTAACATTATTTAAATCATTATACAGGAGTTTCATATACATACGAATCATATTGGACCTAAGGTAAGGGATAAATTTGAAAATCTTATTTTTATCCAAGATTGTGTATACGCAAGTATTTACTGGGGGTATATTTAATATCCATTTCCATGGTTTCTAAGAATATTATAATCAAATTTTAAATATTATTATATGTACGTTTAAAGTAATTTTTAACCATTTTGACTTTTACTTTGTGGTTTAGAGGGAATATTTCTTACCTTTACCATACAAGGTACTTTTTGAATTTTCTGAAAAAAGTATGAGAAGAATGTTTTTTTAACTTATACAACATGAATGGATTTTTAAGTTTTCATGACACCTTATTTCCATGAAGCTTTCTCTACATGTTTTAAAGTTTATTTTCAAATAAATTCTTTTCTTTTAAAATTTCGTGGAATTTTGAGAAGAGAAATAGTTTTTGAAAAAGAAAGGATATTTTTCTTAGGAATTAAGTTCAAGTGTTTTATCAAAATTATTTTCCATATATGATGACATAGGGTTATGTTTCTATCCATATTATTAATTTTATTTAATTATTTTTATGAATTCCATTTATCTTATATGGATTATGTTATGATGACATGATGTTTAAGAAGCACATTTTATTTCTTGGGTTATGCTATGATGAATGGTTTATGTTTTTGTGTCACATTTAAGAATGATTTCATTATGAGATGGGTGAGACCTTTATCTCCATCCAATGCATTGGGTAAAGATTTATATCTCATGAGATATACATAGATGGAATGAAAAGTAAATCCATTTTAGTAATACATGTTTGGAACAACAAGTAAGCCCGGTTCAAAAAATGGACTTCATCCAATATGATGGTCTTGGAAGAAATTCCATGGATATTATGAAAATCATATTATGTGATAATTATTTTTCCACAATTACGTGTTTTATTCCAATGATATTATATCATGGTTAATATTTCTTTATTATTAATATCTTATGTACTACCAATATTAATTTTACAACTCATGATTTTGATGTTTAAAATTTATGTTCATGTTTTTACATTCAAACATATATGGTGTGTTTTATGTTATCCATATTTAACCTTACTGAGCATTTGATCTCAAACTTTTTATGTTTTCTTTTCCCCAGGATATAAAGAAAGGTTTTAGGTAGGAAAACAAAAGGGGAGGATATTTATGGGATATTTTTAAGATCCTTCACTAAGTTATAATATTGTGTTCCAAGTTTCCAAAGACAATAACCTAATATGGTCTTTGGGCATCTATTTGTGTCATTTATAGTATTCCACAAAATAATTGTAATTTTAATATACGTCAAGCTTGGATATCTAAATTAATAACTAAAAAACTTATTTTAAATATCATACATAATACCTTTATTTATAAATATAGGAAAGGAAACATAATAAAGTGTGATATATGATTCTCATTAAGGTTAAACCAGGGAGATATAAACATAACATTAGCATGAGAACATGAGAATGGCATTTGATAACTATACCCTATATATCATAGATCATAAACTTGAGTCATGGAATAAATATTGGTAGTTCATAAGACATGAATCATTAAGGAATGAAATAAAATGATCCATGAGAAAATAAAATTAACATAAGACATATATTTTTGGCATACAAATAAACATAGAATTTTATTTCCTTAGTAGTCAAAGATCATTTACAAGACTATCATAGTGGATTGGGTATACTCTCCAAACCATCATATAAGTAAAGGTCAAATAAAAATACTTTAATAATGAATTGGTTCCACTCCCCAAACCATATTATTATTAATAATTTACTCTCATGACTCTCATGAGGGAAAAATCCCCCTACTGAACTGAGTTCACTCCCCATTCTAGTCCTGTTTATCTCAAGAGATTCTAATATTTACCCAATAAAGTGGAGGGATATATAGGTACCACAGATCATATAATCAATATATTTATGTTTCAAAAGATAATAAAACATCCATCATATCATAACCCAAAAAAATATATGAGTTTCATAAATATTTCATCATAACATAACACATGGAAAAGAAATGGGTTCAATAAAAATGTCATTATTTCATCATAACATAACCCATGGAAAAGGAATGAAATTCATAAATAAAATTTCATTATAAACATTAACCATATAGGGAAAAAATAATAATAGTATCATTGGATCATATCCTCAGTAAATCTTAAGAAACACCAAAGTTTTTTATTGATGAATATAAATTCCATAAAAAATCATTAAGACCTTATTGAGGAAAATATCCTTTCCATTTTGAATACAATTCTTTAAAATATAAAAATTTACCAAACATTAAATAAAAATTTTCTTTGAAAAAAACCATCAAGAATTATAATAGAGTCTTTAAATAATTTATTTATCATAACCCCAAGAAATATTATTCATTCCATACACATTAAAATGAAGATTCCTTTCAAATTTTTAGAAAAATCCAAAAGGCCGTTGATTGAAAAAAAAGATTCATTTTAAACATTTTTTCAAAAGAAAAAAATGGGTAAAAATGTATTTAAACAACCATTTTATAATATTAAAAACTTTCATTAAAGCATTTTTTAAAAATATAGACATGGAAGAAAAAGGATTTTCGACCAAAGAGAGAAATAAAGCCGGGTTACTATAAAAACATTATTTTGGACCCTTCGGTGAATAAAGAGGGGAAAATGAAGTGAAAACATTTATTTTAATGAAATGAACATAGTATAAGAAAATTAATTAGTTTATTGAGATATATATCATAATATTTCATCATCATAAGTATAATCATAAATAATCATTATAAACAAAGAGATTATAATATAAATCTCTTACAACTTTGGAAACTTTTTAATCATAAGCCCCTAGAAAGAAATAAACTTAGGTGGATATATATATACCATAATATTCATGATATTAATCAAAAAATATATTCATGTATAGTACATACATCACAAAAAATAAGTAAGTGGTGAATATGGTATGTGACCCACCAAAATAAAATTGAGATGAACAAATCCATTACCTCAAGCTTCGCCTTTCTTCAAACATGTTTGAACCTCATTTATAAAAAATATAGGTTTTTATAAATATACTACATAACCTTAATCATATATATCATATCATATATTATTTATTTATCACCTTTTATTATCCTTTTATTAACAATTCCTTGTTACAGTCATGTTTCAAGTAATAACTTCTTCATTTTCATGTAAGTTTTGGTTTAGTATTTTTTGTCATTTTACTTTGACAATGGTACCATAATATCCAATAAGTTAATAATGATATAAATTTCATATATATTAATTATATATTTATTTACAATAATACATTAAATTTAGATATAGAAAATGAATGACACCATTCATTGAGATGGTAGGCTGTACGTATGCATGAACACTATTTCCATTTTATCGACAGATGGAATGAAAGAATGGTGAATAATATATAAACATTAAAAAATAATTGATATATATCATATATCATATATATTCACTAAATATATCCTTTATTTACATACATTTCAAAATAAAATGAAAAATGAATCACTTCACTTTAAGGAGACGGTAGTCCACACGTACGCACAAGTGATATTATCATTTTATAATGTATTGGAAGGTACGAATTTAGAAGTGATATTATAATTAAAGGAGTATAAATATTTTATAAATATATTATATAAACATAAAACCCATTAATATATCTATCCGTGAGAGGTGGTGATGGGAAACTAATTACATCAGTTCACGAGGAGGTAGTCTGTTGTACACATGATCGATGGTTTCATATCCCATTTGATGAAAGAGGAGATATATTTATGTTATGAAATTAATAAAAAAATATCAGTATATGGGAGAAACTAATGTTATTATTTCATCATAGTTTTATAATATTTTAAGTAGGTGTAAGATGAAATAAAATAAAAACACCCGGTTAAGAATAATACCTCTTCTTTGGACAACCTCCTTAGGTTATCATAAAAAGCCTTCATAGGTGGGTTTCATAATAAAAATAAGGCCTAAAATATGTGAGTATGGAATTAAGGAATTTATTCAGTTAGTTATTTTCCAAAAAATGGTTTTGGAAGTGTTAATATAAGAGGATAAGGGGTGTCCTTTTGTAAGTGCGGGAGAGGACACACTTGGATTTTTGAAATAAAAAAGGTGTTTCCATATATTAAAGATGAAAAAAAGATCCAAAATGGATAATTATAAAATATTAGATTATATAAGGTATAAATATAGTAACAAAATTTAATTTTAATAAGTTTTAGTTCATTTTACCCCTTATCGTTTTAGTTTAACCCCTCGGTAAACACGTTTTAACCTTAATCATGGTAACTATTTTTTATTTTTTTACTATTAATTTTGACAAAAAGTTAAGTAAAATTATTATATAATTATAATAATAATTATCAAAAATATTTAATTATTTTTTCCATATTATATTCACAAAGGTGAAAAAAATTTAATTTTAAATTAAACCCGATGATTTGACAAAAACATTTTTTTAAAGAGAACATTTTCATAAGTATAGATTGTTTTAATATACAATGTCAACATGAATTTGATTAAAATGAACGAAATTGGTTTAATAATAACATTATTGAATAATTTAACATTTAATTTTTATTTGAAAAATATGGGACATTATAATTTATTTAAATGAAAATGAAATTTTTAATAAAAATATGTATTTTTCACTATTCACTGAAAAATTAATCTTTTCCAAAAATTATCAAAAGTACACCATATAATAATTTTAAAGTATTTATTAAAAAAATAAGGTTAATTTTTTTCAAATAAATTTTTGAAAAAAGTGAAAAATTAATATTATTTTTTGTTCAGAAAAATAAATAAAAAATATTTTTTGAGAAAAATATATTTTTGATGGATATAATGACTTTAATAAAAATTAAGTACTTAGTTATAAATATATTTTATTTATCTAGAAACTTTATATTTAATTTTAAATATATTTTTATTCATATTCATACCACAAAATTTAATGGTTATGCTATAATGATCATATTTAAATAATAATATTTTTAATAGTATATCACGGTTCGTTAAAACTCGGTGTTGCGTGTAACAAAAGCTATCAAAAAAATTATATTTATCTGAAAAAAATATTTTATAAAATATTAGGGTGTTATAGTTTAATAATTATTATGGAGTAAGTTGTTTCTAATATAATATAAAAATATCCTTCATTTGAGAAAGACATGAGTTTTGTTAGTTTATGTTTTGTCCAAATTATACAAATCTCTAAACATAAAAGGTATTTGGAATATATTAAATTTAATATTTTCTTTAAGTCATGTAATTATGAGATATTTTTTTCCAATAATATATAGTTTATATCAAATATAATACGTAATGTATGTGTTTATGAACACCAGCCTCTGGAGTGCAGGTAAAAGATGCCAATGTTGGTATCAGAGAATTGTTTAGATAGCCTTAGAGATTATGATGTTTTTAGGATAATTTTATGGTTGATAATTTATGGTTTATCATAGTTTAAAAGGTATATATAACCCATCAGTATAGGTATATGATTTAATATTAAGGTAATAATTCACATTTTATTTGTGGATTTGGGTTAGCGAACCTTTGTGAAAACCCTAGAGATGTGTCTAAGTATAGGATGAAATCCAAAAATATTGGTAAAGTCTTTAGTAGGTGGTTCTCTTAATGATACATCTATATTTGGATACTGGAATGTAGATATGGCTTTTACTCAAATGAACCTAGGAATAATCACACAAAAAAGGGTTGGTTGAGAATTGACCCAATCATCACTCTGATGCACAATTTGTAATGACCTAACCCCAGTAACCTAGAGCCAGTGTCTTACTTTATTACATTAACATAGATAAAAGGAATCATATCCTGAAGGTCTAATCAGTTTATAAGTTTTGGAGAACTAGATACATACATGACACCCATTTTACATTGGGAATACAAAATAAAACATAACAAAAGAAAATGATCATAATCCTTGAAACTCATTAAAATGGTTAATCTTCATAATCAAGGGAAAGGAAAAAATAATAATGATCTCAAATTCTTAGTAAGGATTAAGTAAAATAGAAGATACCATGAATGAATAATCATAATCAATATGGAAAGGTAAATAACTGAAAACAAATTCCATTTAAATAACTTGAATATCTTGATAAGATAAGGCACAATCAATATGGAAAGGTAAATAACTGAAAACAAATTCAATTTAATCAATAAACTAAGAATGAAATTCAATTATAGATAATATTATTTTGAAAATATCCTGAATAATAATAGCTGAATTCTTGATTAAGGAAATGGATAATCATTAGATGTAATGTCTCAAACACATGACACCACTACCATCAATATCTATCTTCAAGATAGTTTAAAAATACAGGGTAAATACCCTTCTGATTTGGCCAATTGGTTTATCTCACGAGACCCATTGATTCATTGAGGGGAAATATATAACCGGGACCTAATCATATATACTATTCTAGATCATTCCTCATACATCAATTAATCTATTTAATTCATGAATTAGTGTGCCTTATCTTAAAATATCCCTATTGAGAAAAGGATATAGATTTATCAATATTTGACTAGTTAATCAAATAAATTTAAAAGTAAACAAATTATGTAAAAATAGTATAAGGTTTATGAAATAATCATATGAATCATATAATAATATGGATATTTAATATAAATTTAATTTCTAATGCAAAATTATCACAAGAAAGTGATTGTTTCAATAGAAAGTTAAAAATCACAATGGAAAGTGATATTGTACAATAGCTTTTACCACTTTGTAATTTTCAAGTCAAATCCACTTGGATGAAATAATTCAAATTGAAACTTAAAATACCATGAATTAATAATTAATAATGATGTTACATGTCAAAGGGGTAGTATATACACCATATAAAATAAATTAGATTCATAATATGTAATGTCATAACCTAGGATCCACTAAACCAGTGGAACATGTCAGTGGGTTACATGGAATCAAGCACACCTCCTTGTATGATAGAGGTTGTCGACTAAAAGAGAGGGTATAAGGTGTTATGGTGGGGAGACTATACCCTTATATTAGAGTGGTACCAAAAAATTCAATAAATAAACATAAATATTAAAAGCATAGTATAACAGATTGCACAATGGAAAAAATACAATAATAAACTATGGAAGAGTAAACAACAAGAAATAATAATAGTAATAATAATACCATAGGCTGAGTCAAATATATGATGATTTCATAGAATACTGATATATAAAAATGGAATATAGGGGATACAAGGGATAATAATTTACAACATGCTATAAAAAAAATACAAAATGGATAAAAGAATCCTCATATAGAATCATGATAATATGCTCAGTCCTCTTCTCCCATGATCCATTCTATTAGTAAAAAAATCAAGCATCTGTAGTAGGGCTCTTGACCTTATCCACACTTACAAATATAAAGTCTACTCAAGTACCAATGGAAGCCCGAGTAGGCTGTGAGATAAACTTAGTAGGACATGACCAATGGTGTATATAATAATCCATCTAGTGTACATATCATAGAAGTGTAAAATGAATAATAAAAGGTATCAAATAACAAAAAATAACCATCTTAGGTTCCTATTGGAAACATGGATAACACCACTTGCTTCGGTGTAGTCCAGTGTCTGTATGATCAGTAACCACATATATATAATAATCATAAATATATATTTATATATAATATGTATAAATGTATTCAACACAATAAATGAGGAATTTTAGATCCATATACATGTATAATAGGTTCTAGCTGGACTTGGGGAATAACTACAACATCGATAACTAGTCTAATGTGCTAATGTATCCAGAAATGGTACAATCACATAATATCATATGAATGTGAGACATCTTTCCTGTCACTCGAAATGGTGAGGTGATTCTCCCTAACCAACACCTGAAGCACATGAAAATGGATCATCATGTTCATTATATAAATAGAAGTATAATGGTGTGATACATCATTCCCAACACCCAATATAAGGGAGAATGGAATTCCATGCTCAACAGAACTCTTAACTGTTGTTCACCAGCCAATATTAATGACAAACTCATAATGATAATAATAACATGAGAGATCACCTCTATTGAATTTATAAATATTTAACACAATATCTAATGGTGCACAATTTATATATTTCATGTTTATAATAATAAATCACGTGGAATGGTATTTCCACACATTTACATTCATTTAAATTAATCCATTCAATTTACTAGGCAAGGAAGATACCAATTCAGGGTCACACCAAATACTTAGAATGTGTTTTGTCATTTTGACATATATATAAGGAGGCTATTCAATTTGTCACACCCAAAGGGTTGGAAATCAAGAGGTCTACATCTTCTAGTAAACCAATAGGGTTCTATAGTAGTATCACATCATGGTTAAATTAATTAAATAAAGAAGAACACTATTTAACACATTTCATGAAACATTCTAGCAAAAAGAACATCGATAAAATCTATAAAAACACTTACTATTTTGGAAAATATTACTAGAACACCTACCTTGGGTCCATGGATGACCACTCATCCAATGTTTTCCTATGATTCTAAGAAGAATATAAGAAAACAATAAAATAAAAAAATTCCTTGACAATAGGGAAAATAATTTCAAACCAAAATATCACAAGATACAAGAAGATAAACTATGAAAGGAAGAAATAGGATTAAGAAGATTACCATTATGGATACAATTCTTCTAACCATTATATAAATAAAGACTAGATCGAGGCATTATAAAAAAACATAGCATAGAGGAGATAGATATTCATTGGAAGATAAGTAAGGAGATGTCTGCTGAAAATGGGAAAAAATAGGTGGGGTGAAGATTTAATTAATTAAGGAAAAAATGATAAAATCACCAATTAAAATGGGGTCGCAAGATTTTGTTTCACAGTTGGAAAAAATTTGCACCAACTATATACAATCCACTTTCCTTGAACCCTAATCACATTAGATAGGCGCAAAATTTTTTTAACCATGTGAAATCCATGAAAAATGGATCTATCACAAATTTATACTATTTTTCATGGTCTTGTAGCTTGGATCACATGGTTACAGACAAACCATGTGGTTTATACCATGTAATAAGTGCCCAAAATGGTTGAGTGGCATAGTTAGTACAAATCATGTGCTAACCACATGAACCACTATGTTTGTCCACTTCTTGAAATTCTTGGCTTTGATAACCCCCATATTCTCCCGAAACATTCTTAGGCCTTAGGGAAAATTTACCAAGAGAAAAAAAGTTTTTAAATTGAGAAAAAATCATCCATACCTTTTGGAAAATATGGGTTGTTATAACCTCACCTCCTTAAAGAAAATCATCCTAGAGTTGGTATTTAGAGGGTAAGGAGGGATCGTATGAGAAAATATACGACTATTGGGATCATATATTAGTTTTCTATTCTCAAGTATCATCTTATTATCAACCATTCTACCATATCACCCACAATAAATGAACTGACCTTCCTCAGAGTGTCTTCTCACTTCAATCGATGATACACATTGGATACTCCTCGAAGGAAGTATCCATATGAAATTCAACCTCATAAGGATGTAAAACATGTGATGAGTCTAGATAATATTGGAAAAGTTGGTATATTGAAAGACATCATTCATAGAATAATATATACGAGGAAGTTCTATCCATTAAGATAATGGTCTGATTCATTTCAAAACCTCAAAGGGTCAAAATAATCGAGTTGAAAGCATACCCTAACTTCAAATTCATCAATGGACCAACCCAAGTGAAAAAAACCGTACAAAATAATCCTTGAACTTGAAATCAAGAGGATGTTAGTGTCAATAAGAATACGACTGCTTTCTAGACTAAGCTGTCAACATTCGATTCCTGATCAACTAGACCTACTCTGTAGTCTCATGGATGATACATAGTCTAAGAAAATCTACCTCCCCTACCTCTAACTAGCATAGTGGTGATCTTCATGGCCTCTTATATAAGGCCTTATAAGTATCCATATATATGGTAGCCTAAAACATGTTATTATAAGAAAAATCAACCAGGGGTATGTGTTTCTCCCAAGAACACCCAAACTCAAGGACTCATGCACAAATAATATCCTCTAACACCTGAATCATATGCTATGTCTGTCCTTCATTATAAGGGTGATAGACCATGCTTAGAATCACCTGTATATCCATGTCCTTATAGAAACCTTTCTTGAACTGATAAGTGAATAAAGAATCCCTATTATAAATGATAGAATGTTTATCTCCATAAAGATGTACAACCTCTTTTATGTATATACTTCTTAGATCATTTAATAAAAAGGCATCTTGAATAGGTAATAAGTGTGAAAAATTCATCAACTGATCGATGAATACCCAAAGTATTTTTTTCCATTTGGAAATCTAGGAAAACCAGTCATAAAATCCATGGAAACATTTTCCCGTTCCCACTCAGGAATGGACAATAACTGTAAAAGTCCTACTGGTCCCTGACGTTCCTCCTTTACCTGATGACAGGTGGAACACTGAGTGATAAATCCAGATATCTCATGGTTCATACTAGAAAACTAATACTAATGATGTAGGTCTCGATACATATTGGTGACACTAGGATCTACCACCCAGAATGAGGTATGAAATTCCTACGTGAACTCCTCTCTGATGTATGATAGGACCCAAACATGCCCATGCAAGAATCAGGTCTCATCCTCTTCCACGATCCAACAAGAATATGAATCATCGTCTAAGATACTTTCCCTTATGTCTAAGCCTTCAAGATATGAGATTTTCCTCATTCTCACCTATTCTATAAGGGTATAGTTCACTACTAAATCTATGAGGATTGTCTGATTGTGATCCTCTTAAACCTCAATGTTTATATACTAAAACAAGTCCATGAGATACCACTCACCAATAGAATCTATAATAGCCTATTTTATGAGTCTTTTGTCTTAGAGAATTGACTATTGCATTTCCTTTTCTAGGAATATATGTAAGATCAAAATCTAAGGACTAGAGATACTCAACCCATTTTCACTGCCTGAGATTGATATCACAATGTTTAAAAATGTAATTGAGAATTTTGTGATTATTGAATACCAAAAAATGATTCTTAAGTTAATAATTTCTCCAATAGTGTAAATAATGAACTACAAAAGCCAGCTTGAGATCATGCATTAGGTAATTCCACTCTTAATGCCTCAACTGACGACACCCGTATAATATGACTCACTAGTCCTACATCATAATAGCTCCCATACTAATGCCTGATGTGTTACAATAGATAATATATCCTACCTAGATCTTGAAAGACCCAGATTGACGTAGAATTTTAATGGTATTTGAACTACGGGAAGGATACATCATAATATTTTAACCATATGAATTTGACTCCTTTCTTAGTCAAGCCAATAAGAGGTTATATAAAGCCTGAGAAATCTTGGATGAAGTGTTTTCAATACCCATCTATCCCCAGAAATTATATATCTCAAAGAAACTCTTGGAATGATCACAAGAAACTATAGATATCACCTTCTATGGGTCTACTGACACTCTTATCTCTGAGATGATATAACCCAAGAAGTAAAATTTGTCGATCTAAAAGTTTCATTTGCTGATCTTAGCAAAAATCTGGAGATCCCTCAGTATATTCAGCATGATCTCAAGATGTTTGGCATGGTCATTTTGAGAACAAAAATAAACTAATATTTCATCCAAAAAGACTATCACGGTTGAATCTAGATACAGGTGAAAAAAAAATTCCTCAGATCCATCAAAAGAACTGGGACATTTATGAGAACAAATGGAATCACTAGAAACTCATAAAGGCCACACGTACTCTAGAAATCTATACAAGGTATGTATGAAGATATGGAATTCACTTGATGATAACCCGACCTCAAATAAATCTTTTAGAATACCCTCTCTTCTCATAGATGATCAAATAAATTTTCTATTTGAGGAAATAGGTATCGGTTCTTTACCATATGCTGGTTCAGAAGTCAATAATCCATGAAGAGACTGATGGTAACATTATCCTTCTTAGAAAAAAGTACCATTAAACCCCATGGTGAGGTTTTAGGTTGGAAAAATACTTTACCCTCCATGTTTTACAACCATTTTTATGATCCATTGGTTCAATCCTATAAGGAGGAATGGAAACTGTTTCAGATCTTGAAAATAGATCCATGATGATTTCTACATCTCTCACTGGATGTATCTTAGAAAATTATTCAAGGAATAAATTTATAAAATGATCAACTGTAGGAGGGAAAAAAGTTGGTCATATTCCTTAATCATCCCAAAAAATACCAGTGATCTGGGCTATCTTCATGCCTAGCCCCTAATTCTCAGGTCCAGATCGAGAAGCATGGACATCCCATTCTCCATTTTATATATGTCTACTTCCTTATGGTGATGTAAACATCACTCTATAGTGATAATAGTCAATATGGGATCAATATGGAACTAAACACTCTATTCCAATAATTACATCAAACCCTATTAGGTCGAGGATGAAAAGATTACACTCGAAGAGATATCCGCCTATATGAAGGATACAATCCTTACAATGATTTATTCTATCTGATCAGATAACCAATAGGGTATTGAGTGTCATAAATCAACCATAATACTCTATCTCAAGGCTCATAATTTCCATAATTATCTCTGATATAAAAGAGTGTGATGTGCCCATATCAAATAAATTAGATAGTAATGTAGATGTTACTATAATAGTACCTCAAACAGTATAAGGTCTTGCACTCTACTCATTTGACATAGATTTTACTACATGTAACTAGCCTATAACATGGACCTGAGTCACAACTTGACTACCGTAAGTATCCTTTCTCTATTGGTAATACAATTCCTAAGTCTGACCACCTCTTCCTTGACCACCACCTTGGTCAGAATAGTTGGTGGTATTCCATATTCCTACCTAGCGAGATACCACTAGTCCTACTCCAGTAAGTGGGGTAGGTGTAGATCCCTTGTCTCTAGAAACTAATGGAAAAGTCTTAATGAAGAGTTTGATATTCCCCATCCTACTAAAATCTCTATATTAAACTGGATCCCAAATACAATGGGGTATTGTGTGTCTCAGTTTCCTACACTGATGGAAAATAAGAATGCTATCAGTATGAGTTGGCTGACTATCGCTACCCCCATGAGAATATCCAAAACACCAATTATTTCCATTAAAATAACCACTAGCAGGTTTGGGTGCTAATAAACCTTGGATCCCACCATTGGATTCCCTAAGATTCCTCTTAACAATAACGGTATGGTTGACTATCTCAGAATTAATGACCAGCCGGAAAGCGTTAACATGTGATCAAATGTCATATACTATCCCATCCTTGAAACACATGACAATCATGAAATCGTCACCATATAGAGTATGTGTGAATCACTATAGCTTATTAAAGTTAGCATAATCTTCCATGATAGACATGGATCCCTACTGTAGGTTCATAAATTCTCAAGCCCAGGTAACCCTCAATGTCATTGGAAAGAAGTAATCATAAGATTTTGCCTATAAGTATGTCCAGATCATATCTTGATGTTGGTCTACCTAGGTAATGATATCCAACCATCACACGGAAGAACCACATAACATATATGAATCGAGATTGACCCTCCACTCTAGAGGTGTCTCCAGATGATTAAAAATAGAAATCATGGCCTCAAGATATGATTTATAAGCATGAGGTCTACCTTCCCCTAAAAAGACAGGAGGATGATGATACTGGAACTCTCATATAAAATCTTCCATAGTTGGGGAAGGTCGAGCAACACCTTGCATATTATGTTTCATATGAACAGAACCCTCTTGAAATTGGGTGTTGTTTCCCATATCAGGAACAATATGTGAAGCCATAGGTGGAACTATAGGAGGCATCACTATTGGATCAAAGACCACCACATTTGGAATGTGGTCATCACCAACTTATTAGTGTATAACTTGAAGACATCATGGTGGCATGATTCTACAATTCCAAACACACACCTATGAAGACAATTTTATTAGTTGAAAAGTTTTCAGATAGATAAAAGGATAGGTACACAACCTCTCTATATAAAATGTAACACCTCTCTTCCTGCTCCAAAATCCAGGTATAGGTGGTAAGGAAAAACCATAATATTTCATAAGAACATAAGAGAAACTCCAAAATACCCCTACTAAGGACGAGTTTGGGTCTAGGTATCATATCACATGATATAGGTTTCAGTACATATATTGTCAATTGAAAGGTGTAGAGGAAAAAACCATTACTTTGTAATTAGAAACCCATTTAGCGGTAACCATTTCATTTAAATATTTAATTTCTTTTAATTTCATAGTATCTTATATATATATATATCATATTCTGATTAGATTCATATCTTTTTTGAATCCATAAAATTCATAAACCTTATAAATTTCAATTGGCACGTCCTTTAACCACACCCTAACTTTTACATTTGCTATCAATATATAATAGGTCATTGAAAATAATTTTATTTCATGAATCACCTTCAAGATTTATATAATTACTAGCTCTATAAATTTACTTTTGTATTCAAGTAACCTAATTAACTAACATTATTTTAATCCATGGAACCAGTTGGTCTAAAACCCATAACATGGTATAATTGGCCAATTATAGTGTCATCACCAATATATGTAGGAAAATTCCATTTATATTGATGTAGAAACTTTAATTAATTAAATTATATTATCCTTGAAAGAAGTGTTACCACAATTCAGTATATAATAATCAAGGTACTAAACTATATTAAGTAGTAAAATGCACACAGAAATAGACATGGCATGGAAAAATTCATGGAATATTAGTTCAAATATTCCTATGATGATGCATGAGATGATAATTATTTTCCTTAGAAAGATAGGGTAAAATGTCCACAATAATAATAATATAAATATCAATAACTTCACAAAACATGTCCATGACCCAACAATGAAATCACATTAGCTGTAACAGGTGAAAAATAAGAACAACAATAACCCATCCTATGTAATTTAAGGTTCCCCTATATGTGGGTTAGCTAATACCATACATAGGATCATTAACAAATTATATTACATCCTAGTCACCTTTATAAAACCCAAACAATATGAAAAAGGAAAAAACATCTCTGATACCACTTTGTAATGGCCCATCCCAGGATCCATAGAACCGGTGCCCCAAGCTAGTTGGTCACATGGCCTCAGGCGCACCTCCTAGTACGTCAGAGGCTACTAACTAGTAGTGATGGTATAAGGTGGTATAGTTGGGAGAATATACCCTAATATCAAAGTGGCACATAAGATATAATAATTATAGAAAAAAGAAAAATCATGATATAATATATGGAACATTGGAAAAAAAATACAATAATCAACTATGATAGTATAAAAAATAAGCAACATTAATAGTAATCTGAATCCCATAGGCCAAGTCATATACATAATGATTTCATAACATGCTAATATAAAAAAGGGGAAAATTAAGGGATACATGTGATAGACATATACAACATGCTATATAAAATTACTAAAGAAAAAAAGAAAATTCCTCTAGAATCATGAGAATGCTCTTGGTCCTATGCTCCCATACTCTATGCCATAAGTGAAACAAATCAAGCATCTTTAACAGGGAACTTTCCCTTATCTTCACATGAAGACATGAAGTCTACTCAGGTACGACTGGAATCCTGAGTAGAGTGTGAGATAAAATCAGTATTCCACCACCTATAGTTTATAGAATAATATTTATAGTGTACATAACATAGTAGTGTATAGGTAAAATGAATAAAAAATAGCACTGAATAATAAATAATAGTCCACTCAGGTTTCTATAGGACACATGGCTGACTCTACCTAATTCTTCGTAGGAAAGTGTATGTATGATCAGTAAACATATATATATATATATAATATGTATATATGTATATAAACACTCTAAGTGAGGATTTTTCAAGCCATATACATGGATATGGGGTGCTAGCTGGACCCGGGGTGTAACTCATGCATCCATAACTTGTCTAATGAGCCAATGGACCCAGTAAGGGTACAATCCCATAATCTCATATGAATGTGAGACATCTTTCTTGTCACTCGATATGGTGGGTTGAGTTGTCATTCCCAACACCTGAAGCATAGGAACATAGGTAATCATTCCCATCATCCAAATAAATGTATAACAATTTGTGACATAATTCCCAACATCTAACGTAAGGGAGCATGAAACACCATACTCAATAGAACCCTTAATTGTTGTTCACTATCCAATAGTAATGGAATACTCATAATAATAGTAATAACATAATGGATCACCTCTAATGAATTTATAACTATTTAACACAATATCCAAGGGTTCATAATTCATATATTTCATCTTCATAATCATATAGCATGTGTCATGACCTTTTCACCTATTTAAATTCTTTTAAATTAAGCCATTAAATTTTCAAGGCAAGTTATATACCAATTCAAGCTCACATAAAAAAATTTAAGGTGTTTGGTCATTTGGAAATATAAAAAAGATGGTATTCAATTTGGAACACCCAAGGTGTGGAAATCAGGAGGTCAATATCCTCTAGTAAATCAATAGGGGTCCATGGGAGTATCAAATAATGTATAAATTAATTAAATAATTAAGAATATAATTTAAATCATTTCAAAAAAATTTCCAGCATGAGGAACATAAAAAAAATCTTGAAAAACACTTAATTGTTTTGTAAAATATTTCTAAACCAACTACCTTAGGTCCTTGGATGACCACTCTTCTAGTGTCAACCTTTATTAAAAGAAGAATGAAATAAAATTCCAAAACAAAAAAAATAACCTATGAATATAGAAAATGATATCACGCAAAAAAAGTGTAAGATATGGGAAGATAAAATATTAATGGAAGTAGTAGGATTTAAGATTTTACCATTGTAGATCTAATGTTTCTGACAAAAATTTAAATAGAGATTGGGTCAAGAAGTTATAAAAAAATCTAACAAAGAGGATATGGAGCTTCACAGGAGGATAAGTGAGGTGTTGTATGCAAGAAATGGGAAAACGATAGGTGGGGTGAAGATTTTTTGAATTAATAGAAAATAGTAAAATCACTACTTAAAATGGGGTCAAATATTTTAGCTGCACGATTGGAAAAACCCTGTGCCAACTGTGCGCAAGACACTACCCTTAACCCCCACTCGCATGGGCTAGGTACATGGTTTTTCTAACCATGCGCAAGTCATGAGAAATGAATCTATCAAAAATTTATGAAATTTCATACAATAATGAGACATGTATTTCATTGTTTTAGACAAACCATGTGGCCACTTAAGTGAAATAAGTACCCCACATGGTTGAGTCTCACGATTAGTACTAACCATGCGTTAATTGTGTGACCCACTTTGTTTGTCCAATTCTTTGAACTTTGAGCTCCGAACATTCCCTGAATGCTCCCAAAAACTTTCTTAAGCCATAGAGAAAATTTAACAATAGAAAAAAAGGGTTAAAAATTAAAAAAAAATATCCATACCTTCATGAAAATTTGATTCGTTACATAACATTACAATATTCCTCAATGAAATAAATTTTAGATGAAATCCCGTACCTACTAGTTCCTTTTTGGTTTTACATTGTTTAAAATCAATTATATTGGTTTTAAACACGTTATTTACTGGTTCCAGAACCATATTAATATTTATAATATCATATATTATTCTTTTATAAGATATTTCACCCGTTCATTAATAATATTTCATTATTTTCATTCATTCAGGTGTTAGTTTCCTTGTCTGACTAACCTAAAATTAAATTTTTATTTTAAAATAAATTTTGTAAAAAATGTGGGAAATCTATAAAGTTCCAACTAGAAAAAAATATAAAATAATAGGATATTGCCCAATTATTGAAATCAAACTTGAAATTGTTATAAGAAAAAACCTTATATAATTTCATGTAATGATCAATCACCATTGTATTCTATTCATCTTTGATAATGTCTACAAAATGATAAGCCATATTTCCCCAAGTTTGGGTGAACTCCACTACGGTTATCTTCCTTTCATTGAAGCCTATTTTTAGAATTATATATTTCTTGTTGATCCAATCACTCTTCTTCTTATTTGTTTACACTTTAATTGATCTATCTTCTATCCTATCTGCATCCTCGTTAGAATCATGTATAATCAATTCCTCCTCCAGCATTTCTTCCTCAGAGTTCAAGAGAATTTCCAAAGACCTTCCCCCTACCTCCTCACCTACTACCCATTGCGTGTCATCTATAATCTCCAATGGTGTATATTCATTTTCATCCTCATTTCCTAATGACCCCTGAGTAATAATAAGACTATCTTCTATAATCACAGATCCTACCTATATTAGAGACCGATCTTCCATCATGCCACCTACCTTATTGAGAAATTGTTTCTTATAATCACTAAATTCAGTCGTTGCACTTCCACTCAATAGGATAAAGATCATCTTTTTCACCTTCTCATTGTTAGAGGGATTACACTCCATCATCTTTGACCCAATTTTTTTGGCTGACCTTGTCTAAATGGTTTAGGTAAGTAAGAGTAATCCTTATTTCCATTGGATTTATTCTTCTTATTGATGACACAACTCCCCAGATCCATGTTTTTTCTTCCCCTTATCCCTCCTTGGTCTAAAAAGACCCATACAGTTTCCTCCATTAGTACTATCTTCTAAGATTAATCTATAGATCTTTACCTAGCTCTACCCCTGATAATAATCTCCCTTTTTTGGAGATCACTGCTCGTACTGGACCTCTTTGATCCTGGATAAGTCCATCAGTTCCTAGAACATGAAAATGATTAATAATATTAGTAGATAACAAGGTCCATCTCAGATCTGGACTTCCCAATGCATTCAACCAGCCCCCAACACATCTGGAGAGACCTGTATTTGATTATCATGTCCCTTTGTGGACAATTACTCATGAAAAGTACAATTTCCAAGCTAATTAGATTCTGAATAGGAAAAAAACTTTCTAATATTGATATTTGGTTTCATAGTATCAGTTTCACACATCCCATCAATTCCCTCTAACCCCGAAAGACCCTGAAAAGTTTCATTAAGATAATCCAAATCAATTCTTAGATGATCGAAGATTTCCATCACCTTTGGAATAGAGAATTATGGTATTGACTCTTTTTAATTGAAAAAACACATGTTTCATCCTTGAAACTCAATTGATCCATAGTGAGGGAACACAAATCCTTCGACCCTAGTGACTGTATATATAGAGAATCAAGTACTCTATGGTGATCCCTATAACCATGACAAAATGAAGAGAAAAGTTGACCTAGATGTTTATAGGATGAGAAATAATCAGTCCAAGATTCTAAGACCACATCTTCTATTAATTAGAATTATTCTAAAGATTTTATCTAAATCCACTCCACCACTGGTCTTCAAACATCAACTTCGACACATATACATGGTGAAATTGGGTGAAAAAAATATGTCCTACTATCAAAGCACAAAAATAACTCAACCAAGTTCCCAATAGTACATATGATAGAGGATTTTTGAAAGGAGAGAATATTTTATAAAAACATTACCCACAATTTTATCTTAGGATCAACACGATTCATATGAAAATCATACGACCATTGAAATAAGTATAATGTGAACCTTTTGAAAGTTCTCAGAGCTCTGGACCAAGAAAGAATAAAATCATACTACAAAGAAAATTGAATAATCATGTGTCCCTTTTTGATAATTCCCACCACTAATAAGTCCTGGATACCCCATGATATGAAGATTCACAGATCAAAATAATCAATAGAGTTTTGGTGCTTTTTGAATCGATCCACCAAAGTTAGGTTCATAATAGTTGAAGCATCCAGGAACTATGAAGTCTAGAGTGCTATATTTGGAGATAAATCGTAGAGATATAGAACCATCAAGATAATCATGGTAGTTGTTAAAGTCATAAGAAATACCAGGTTATAGAAAGGAAGAAAGGGATGAAAATGAGCAGGAGAAGAAGGTGGATGGGGATGACAGACCATACATACGCATGTTATCATATTTAAGTGAGTTAAAGTGTAAGAAATAAAATGATATATTATATTTAAATAATTATAAATGTTTCATTAATATTATAGTTATTTTAGTTATATCACATATTATCATTCAATTTATCATTACCACCTTTCATGTAGAGTGTTTGTGAAAGACAAAT
This sequence comes from Viscum album, assembly GCA_963277665.1. Taxonomy (NCBI): domain Eukaryota; kingdom Viridiplantae; phylum Streptophyta; class Magnoliopsida; order Santalales; family Viscaceae; genus Viscum; species Viscum album. Next base: position 913,319,910 of record OY728141.1, read on the forward strand.
CACATCTCTTCGCAAGGAAGTAATCCTCCGTACATACTAGAAACATTATTGTATCTCTTATAGAATGGAAAGTAAAAAAGGTATACATGATTTAACAACTATAGAGGTATAATTATTATATAAATATCATATATATAATTTATATCTATTATCATACCCAACTATGATAGGTGTAAATGAAAAAACGAATGTAATCGGTTTGTGGGATAGTAGTACGACATACACATGAATGATGATTTCGTATCCTATTTGATGAAAGTGGGGATGATTGTAGGTCATAAAATTAATATAAAAACAAATAATTATATGTAATATATTTTTTTTATTATATCATCATGGTTTAATAATAATTGAAGGATGTGGAGGAAGAAGTAAAGTAAAAACATTCGTTGAAGAATGTTACCTCTTCTACAGGTATTCTCTTTTGGCTTGAACCAGTGACTTACTAGGTTAGATTTATGCCCAAAAATAAGGCCTCTAGTATGAGAGGAGGGGATTTGGTAATTGATTTTGGTCGGTTTTTGTATGCTAAAATATCTTAAGAGGTGTGAATAATTGAGTGGAGTGAGTTCTCTTTTATAATTGAGGAGTGATGTTTTTGTAAATTTTCAAAACAATTCAATAATGGAAAGTCACTTCCATCCCATGTGGCTCAAAAATTTATAATTAATGGGTTTTGGGGTTTATATGGTTGATAAAAACCTCAAAAAATAACATGTTTTAAACTTGTTTTTCCTTAACTTCTAAGTTTGCACACTTTTACCATTTTGGTTTTTTACTATGGTAACATGTCTTTTAACCTAAGTAATTTATCCAATATGATAAAAACAAAATGAGTCTTAATAGATAATTTGGAACTATGGATTATAAATATGAAATCTAATTTAAAAAATAAAAATCCCCTATATGTTATAAATTAATATTAAAACAAGCGCATAAAACATGCAAAGACATCAATTTAACCTTAACGATGCTAACCGATATTTTACTATTTAGTGGTCAATATAGTCACTATAAAAAAAATTTGGTCCATTAATGAACCATATTTTATATTTTTAAATATTTAAAATTCACTAGTAATAATATAGGTTTTTTAATAATTTTAAATCATTTAATAAAATATCTTTTTTTAAATAACTTTAATGTCAATTTTGACATTATTCATTTATTGTGAATTTAAAACATATCAAGACAATTATGAAGTTATAATATATTATTCTAACACATATATAACATGATAATCTTAATAATAAATTAATTTTACACAATAATTCATTTAATTTACTTTTATTTTAATATTTTTAGTATCATAATTTTTATTTTTCTATTGACTAAATAATTATTGAGTTGTGTTTTATTTAACATTTAAAGTAATTATTTCAACTATGGAATTTAAAAATAAATTATCATGATAAAAAAAACTCATTTATATTTAAAAAAAATATTTATAACTAAATATACGTTGTTTTTTTCTCTATCCTAAATCTTTATAGATGTTAAAAGCTAGGAAGGTTCCTTTTTTGTCTTTTTCTTTACTCAAATTATTATATAGGTCAATTTCATGGAAAAGTGTCCCAAAAACTCATAAAAATAGATAATAATGTGAAAATTGTCAAAATAAAGAAATATAATGTGTTTTGGATAAAGTTTTAGTTCATTTTAACCCTTATCGTTTTGGTTTAACCCTCAAAAAACCCATTTTTACCTTAACTATGGTAAATAATTTATTACTATTTTCACTATTAAATTTGGTAAAAAATTAATTTGAACTTATAAGATAATATAAATTATTTTCATTCTAAATATGGAATCCATTTTTTAAAAATACATTCACATAAGTGGAAAAATTTAATTTAAAATTAATCTTGCAGATGTGATGTGAAAGTGGGGTTTTAAAGAGAAAATGTTCTAAAGTTTATAATGTTTTTATATCAAAATTCAATATGAACTTTTTTTAAAATGAACTAAATTGGATATATATTTATATATATATATATATATAATTTTACTGATTTTACTTTAAAACCAATTCAAAATATAACTTAAAATTAAAAATTATCTAAAATAAAATTCAGTTTTCAATTAAAATTCAGTATTTTTCATTTTTAATCAAAAAATGAAAATTTTCAGAAACATACAAAAAAATAACCCTAAGAAAATGATTAAATTATAATTTTAGAAATAAATTTAATTTTATCAATTTAAGTTTTTAAAATTCTTAGAAATTATTTTTATATTATGTGCACAAGAGTGACTAAACTAACCTTAAAAAAATACATTTTTTAAGAAAACTTTTAATTTTCTTTCAAATGATTATAATTTTATATATGATAAATAGATAACCATAATTTTAGAAATTTAGTTATTATTATTCATATATTAAAATTTAATGGCTAGTTTATAATGATATACTACATTAAGGTTCATTACGGCTTGGGGTTGCGTGTTTTATATGCTATCAAAGGAATTAAATTTAAAGGAATATATTTCATTGGTTGTTTATTTTAGGTGTTTCATGTCTCATATGATAAATAATAAAATTTACTTCTTTTATAATTTTTTGTGTGTTATATTCACCCTACCTTAAATAAATTATATTCTTGAATTTTAAACTTTATCTAGGTAATCAATGGTTTTATATTTGAAAGTACCATTGTTGAAAAACTCAAATCTTAAAAAGGGTTAATAAAATATCATCTTAATAAGAGAGAAAGTAAAGTAAAAAATTTATAATGGAATAATCACATAACTAGGTTTACAAGTAGGTTAACATATGTGGTAAATTAAATAATGAACATGGAAGAGATTACTAATTCCATGGATTAATGGAGAGTGATAGAGGTCATTTATCATAAGAAAGTGTGTGCTATAAATAAAATTAAAAACCATAAAAATATAAAAATGTGATGAGTTAAGGGACCATTTGATTTATCAGAAATGAAGTTACAATGATATATTTTTTCAATATCTTTTTCCCTATATTTAGGAATCATTTTTCTATATAATAATATAATTAAATATACTTACTTTATATGTTTATATTTCATAAGAATAATATCATCCTTTGGTTGTGCTTCGATCAATTTCCAATCATCAAAAAATACATGAAATGAATATCTAAATATTAATTTTTTATGCTTGAAGTACTAAAATTCACTGTTAATAGACCATAATATCCATATTATAATAGTAAGACATTCCTTCAATCTATAGTTATTATTATAAAAAAATGGTTAGTACTGGTTATCAAATATGCATAAATCTTCATATGGTGAAGTAATACATTAGTATATAAAAACTCATCAAATGTTAAAATAAAAAAAAATTAATAAATTATTAACCTTGTGACCCATCCAAAATATTAAGTTCCAAAACTTTAGAAAAAAGGTCACTAAATTTCCAAAATTAACGTAACATTAATTCCAAAAACAACATTAAGTAACCCTTAATCATCACATACCAAATATGCAAATACCTTCATCATGTATTCTCCCAAAATATGGTAATAAATTTAATTACCATAAAACTTATTGAAAACAAGAATGATTCATTATTCTTTAAATAAAACACAGATTATTGGATATATTACTTAAATCCAAAAATGTTGTTAACTCCATCAATGATTGTATAAACCAATTTGTGAACAAATCATCAATTATCTACAAGGTAGTCAGTACTATAAATTTACTTTATCTATATCAATCATATATTTACCCTAAAATGATTATCTCAATATGAGGAACATATTAATGTTTATATTTTCCTCAATCACCTGCTTTCCATGAAGTTCAACTTACCTTTGAATCATTTTTATTGGTCATCAGTACCGTTCAACATATGATTTCAAATCATAAATAAAAAAGTAATTTATTAAAATCCTTATACATTTAATAATTCTTATAGCCATGATATAATTGATAAAATAATAAAATGGTATAATTCTTGAAACCAAACACAATCACATTAATCATCCCACTTCATCTATGGTAATAATATTAGCTTGGCCATGCTCTATTAGCTTTTTTTGAGTATATTCCTTTGGTGATTGGGTAATTCATTTTCATAGTGACCCATATCTTTATAGTTGAAGTATTGAACATTTGAAACCTTCTTATTTCTTTTTCAATCGCGGGAATTATGTAATTTATCCCCACACTTTTAAAAAACTCCTATTCCCTTTAATAAAGTATCGGGGTGTTTCTTTCCAAAATTATCACATGTGTAAAAATAATTCTTTCCCTTATTACCTTTATCTATATTTTTATCTATCATCCACTTCTTCACTTTCTTCATTTCAAATACATAATTCTTATTTAATTATTTTTTTTATTTTTTTAACATGATACTATTTCCTCATATGATGAGAATAATTGGGTGACTAGATCCCTTTGAAATATTGGCTTAATTCCATCAAAGAAGAGATCATTCGAACTCTTTGGATTATGTTCCTTGATAAGATTCCAAATACTTCTACTAGGGTCATATATAAACAATATAATACACTATATTAGATAATATCATTATAGAACATAATTTATAATACAAAAACTAGTGAAATACTTAACATAAATTGAAAGCGTAGATAATATCATAATCATAAACATAGTTTCTTTGGGGATATCTATATTTTCAAATAATTAATAATGTTTTGTAAAGAAAAGGTGAATTATATTAAGAATATCCCTAGAGAGTGTCAAAATAGGAGCATATTAAGGGCCATTTTCAGGCACCACGTGGTGATCGGGTCAAGTTCAATGTAACTTTTTCAAAGTTATTACCCCTAGGTACCTCTGTGGAAGAACCACATCTAATTGTAGTATCCAGATAGGGATGTATTTCTAGAAAAAACACTTAATATATTCCCTAACAGAACATTAGGATGTTATTCTATAATTTTTCTCAAATTATATGATAGGGTTATGATCCCTAATCTATGTTTTCCAAAATCTAGTTCCCATGGTTTTTACAAAACTTCCTCTGATACTAACTGTAATGATTCGACCCGAGTAACCCAAAGCTAGTGTCATAATTTATTACATTCGAATAGATAAAAGTAATATAATATATAAGGGTGGATCAATTTAATAGTTTTGTATAAATATATACATACATGATACCCATTTTATATTGGGAATACAAAAAAAATTAATAAAAGAAAATTCTCAGCATCCTTGAAACTCATTCAAAGGATTCATCTTCATAACCTAGGGAAAGGAAAAAAAATAAGGGTGAGATAAAATAATTAGTAAGGGTGAATTATAGAAAAATATATCCTGAATCAATAATCATAATAAATATGTAAAGTCAAATAATTGAACACACATTCCATTTAAAAACTTGAATATCATGAAAAAATACATTTAATAAATAAAATGAGAATGAAAAACATCCAAACATAATGTCATTATAATAATATAATAGATAATATTAATAAATTATTTATTAATGAAATAATTAATTATTAGATATCATGTCTCAGGCACATTATACCTCTACCACCAAGATCTATCCTTACGAAAATTAAAAACTACTTGGTAAAAACCAATCTGATTTGGCCAACTCGTTTATCTCATGAGACCTGTCAATGCATAAGAGGGGATATATATAAAAATTCCCCACCAATATATTATTTTTCAAATCATTCCTTATATATCAAATAATCTATTGAATTCATTAATCAATGTTTCTTATCTTTAAATATCTGTATTAAGTAAAGGACATAGATTTATCAACATTTCTCCAGTTAATCAAATAACTTTCAAAGTAAACTCCATATGAAATAATAGTATATAGTGTAGTAAATAATCATATCCATAATAAAATAATATTCATATTTAATGAAAATATAATTTTAAAAAAAATTATTACAATAAAGGACTTATTTCAAGATAATGTTAACAATCACAAAAGAAAGTGATATTTTATAATAAATTTTACCACTTGGTCATTATCAAGTCAAATACACTTGGATGAAAAAATTAATATTAAAACATAAAATAACATTAAATAAAAATTAATCATGATATTACATATCAAGGTAAAAGTATATACACCATATAAAAGAAATTAGGGTCATAACATTACAATATGCCTTAATGAAATAAAATTGATATGAAATCCCTAACCCCACACTTAATTTTGGTTGAACATAATTTAAAATCTTTTATAATGGTTTTAAACATGTTATTAACTTATAAAATAACCATATTAATATTAATAATATCATATATGATCATTTTTTAACATTTTATCACTTGTTCATTAATAATATTTCATTATTTTCATTGTTTCGGGTTTTGTTTCCTTGTTTTTTCATTCGTTACTTGTCATGAAAGTTATGGTTCCTGTGTATATTATATAGTTTAATCATCTATGAAATAATAATAATGAAATAATTATCATATTTATTCATCAATTATACTTTTAAAATCAATCAATTTAGATGGTTTTTAGAAATTAAGTACGTTACAATCATGGAGAGGGTAGGTCATACATACACATGAGTAATATTTCAATTTTTCAGTGATCATTATAAAAATGAGATAAGAAATATTTTATCTTTATTTAATTATAAAAATATCATAAATACCATATTATTTCTTAATATATACTTATATATATCATTCATCTGTCTTGATGATCTAAAGAGAGTCACATTACTTCGTGAAGGTGGTAGTCCACACATACATGAAAAATGTTATTATCTTTATGTGAGTGAAAAGGTAATAAATAAAATGATATATTATCTTTATATAATTATAAATATGTGATTAATATCATAATTATGTCATTTATTTCACATATAATCATTAAATTTATCCTTATCATCTTTTATGTAAAGCGTTAGTGAAAGACGAATCACATCGCTTCGCGAGGCGAAAGTCTTTCATACACATGAGCGACATTTTTATATATCCTATGGAATGTAAATTAAAAAGGTATATATGATATAATTAATCTAGAGGTATAATTATATTATAAATATCATATATATTCTTTATATCCATCGACACACCCAAACGTGATAGGTGGTAATAGAAAAATGAATTACACCGGTTCATGAGGTATTAGTTCATTGTACACATGAATGATGATTTTATAACTCATTTGTTGGAAGTGAGAATGACTATAGGTAATTAACATAACATAAAAAAACCTCAAATATTTAATATAATTAGGTTATTATATCATCATGGTTTAATAATAATTGAATTAGGTGTAGGGATAAATAAAATTGAAACGGTCGTTGAAGAACATTACTTCTTCTTCGGCTATCCTCCTTAGGTTTGCACCAAAGCCTTAATAGGTTGGATTTGTGCAAAAAATAAGGATTATATGATGATATTAGTGATTTTTTGAATTGATTTTGGAAGTTTTTGGTTGATTAAAATGTATTTATTGGTGTGAATAAGTGAGGGGAGTGAGTACCCTTTTATAATTGATGAGGAGTGACATTTTTGTAAATTACCAAAACTATTCAATAATGGGAAGTCACTCACACACCAAGTGGTTAAAAAATTTATAATTAAAATTTTTAAGGGATTATATGGTCTATAAACACCTATAATAAAAAAAAATTTAAACTTGTTTTCCCTTAACTTCTAAGTTCACTTACTTTTACCATTTTCTTTTTCACTACGGTAATTATTATTTTTAACCTAGGTAATTTATCCTTAAAGATTAAATTAAAATGATAATTATTAGATAATTTAGACCTAATAATTATAAATATTAAATATAATTTATAAAATAAAAATACTTTTCATTTTTAAAATTAATTATAACACTAGCGCAAATAACGTGCAAAAACATCATTTTATCTTTAACGATACTAACAAATTGTTTACTATTTATGGGTCAATATAGTCACCATAAAAGACAAATTGGTCATTTAATGTAAAATATTTGATATTTTTAAAAATTTACAATTCAATTTTCAGAATATTGGGGTTTTAGGAGTTTTAAATCATTTAATAAAATATCAATTTTTTTAAAAATAACATTACTTTCAATTTTAACGTTATTCATTTAATTTAAATTTTAAAAATATAAATAAAATGATGGAATTAGAATATATTATGTTAACACATGTATTTCATGATATATTTATCTAAAAAATTAATGGAACAAAATAATTCATTCAATTTATTTACTTTTAATATTTTTATTATTATTTATTTTATTTTTCTATTAACTAAATAATTACTGAGTTAGTGTTTCTTAAGTATTTAAAGTAATTATTTCAACATTAAAAAGTAAAAATAAATTATCATGTTAAAAAAACTCATTTATATTTTAAAATAAAACTTATAAACAAACATATTTTGTTTTTTATCTATCCGAAATATTTATAGATATTGAAAGCAAGGAAGGTTCATTTTTTGTTTTTTTATTTACTTAACTTATTATATAGGTCATTTTCATGGAAAAGTTCCCAAAAAACTCATAAAAATAGTGAATAATATGAAATGTTTTTAAATATGAACATATAATGGGTGTTGGAAATATTGTTAGGTCATTTAAACCACAATCTTCATGGTTTAACCCTCGGTAAACCCAATTTACCTTAACTATAGTAAATAATTTTTTTACTGTTTTCACTATTCATTTTGTTCAATAATTAAGTTTTAATTATTAGATAATATAAATTATTATGATATCAAATATTGTATATGTTTTTAAAAATACCATTCACATAAGTAGTAAAATATAATTTAAAGTTAATCCCACAGACGCAACGAGTAAGCAAATTTTTAAAGAGAAAATGTTTAAAAGTTTACAATTTTTTATATCAAAATTAAATATAAAAATGATTCTATTGATATAAATTGGATTAATAGATATATATATAAAATAATTTTACTTTAAAAATAATTCAAAATATAATTTAACATTATAAATTATTTAAATGATAAGGCATTTTTAAATTATAATCTAATATTTTCACTATTCATCAAAAAATAAAACATTTTAGAAAAATATAAAAAATTAAACCTAATATAATTTTATATTATAATTTCAAAAAATAATTTATTTTTATTAAATAAATTTTATAAAATTGGTAAAAATTAATTTTAAATTATGTGTGTAAAGCCCGAAAAAACTGTGTTTAAAAAAAATATCATTTTCCCAAAAATATTTTTTTCATTCAAATGGTTCCTATTTTATTTCTAATAAATTGGTAACCATAATTTTCATAATTTATTTAGTGTTATTAATTATCACCAATTTAATATCTAGGCTATAACAATATGCTATATTATGGTTTATTCCGACTCTGGGTTGTGTGTTCTGCAAGCTATCAAAGGGATTAAATTTAAAGAAATAAATTTAATGGGTGGTTTGATCATAATGTTATGTGAAACATATGCTCTTGAATACAATGTTATTTGTTTATAATTTTTTTGTGTTTCAAAATTAGTGGTCCTAATAATTCACACCTAACTAGACACTTTTGGGGAGTATGATTTGGTTGATCTCATGCTCTTTACAAACTTATATGAAGGATTGATTTGCTAGTAACTTTAAAGGATTAGGTTAATAAGTTCCATAGAACGTAAATTAAAAAAAATTAGATTGAACTTAATGATTAAAAGTATGAAATTAAGAAAATAATACAAACTTAGAATGAGTTTTCATATTCATATAATCATTTACTCTGATTTTATTGATAATAATTTAGGTTTTTAGTATTTTGTTGAAACTGGATCACACAAATGAGGATAATAATGACATGTACCTAGAAACCACTATATATTATAACCAAATAAGGTATCACACTTAAATAGTTGATAATATTATTATTTTCTTATTATGATGGAAAATTAAATTTTCCTAGTCTTAACTAAGGTATTGAGATTTATATTTTAGTATAAATAAAATATGGAAACTCTTAGTTATTATCATTAGTGACTGATATTTATTGATTACATTCGGGTATTTCCTAAAAATTATAAGGATTATGTGAGTTATATTATGATTTTTCTTTAGTAATTTTACTTTAAATGTGTGGAAGAAAATATTAAATGGTATCAGTAACGTTGAAAATTTATTTTATGATAAGGTTATATTTTTTGGGATAACTGTTGAAGAAAACATGACTGAGGTATGGATAACTATTAGGATTAAAATATTCTTAATATTTACTAATAAATCATTGATTGATTTTGAGAAATGTGGATAGGACAGTATCAGAAATTATTATTGATTTAAATAAAAATTAAATACATGACAGTTTTTGTGATGTTTACCAATTTTTTTGGGATTATAATAAATACTAACTAGTGTGTGACCTTATGAACTAGTGATTAATACAATATAAGGGTTAAAAATGTTTTTAATGTTTGGATTAATATTTAACCTCTCTATGGTTTTTTGAATTGGATATTAAATGGTTTTAAGAAATGTATGTTATAGAGAATACATGATTAGGGTATATAAATACATTGGTATATGATTGTATGAATGGATAATGTCAATTTAATAAGGATAGGTGACTTTATATAACCTAATAAAGTATTATAAATGTTATATTAGAGGTTATACCTGGAATAAAGAAAATATTAAGAATACCCTCACCTAATTTCTTTAATGAGTGAGAGTAAAAATTGTGATGTTGTAATTTATTTAAGGGGGATAGAATGTAACACCCTGGTTTCTTAATATATGATTACTATTAAATAATTCAACTTGTTTAATAAATTTCTCTCCATGGAACATCAAACATAAAAAACCACAATATATATAGATAAAATATAAACATTTAAGTATGACTGTTTAAACCAACGCATTTAATTAATATGAATAAATAAGAGTATCCACTTTATTAAAATATATATCTAAATAAAATAAAGGATAATTTTTAGTATAAATTAAATTAAATTAGTTTACCTAAAATTAATAATAAGATAATCTATTATTTAAATAATCATTTTCTAAAAAAATAATTTTTATGAGATATGAATTTATTTTTCATGAAATTTATGATTAATTATGATAAATTATATTTTATATTAATAGTTTTTAAACTGAAATTTAGTTTTTAAATGAGATGAAATAAGAATAATGAAATTTAATATTTCAAAATGTAATTTTTGAATAAAAATGGGTTTTAATTATCTATTTTTTATTTTATCCTAAAATTTTACTTATAAATTTTAGAATTTGAAATTGAAAATATGGATATTATTTTTTATTTATAATAAAAATATTAATTTAAGATGAAAATTTGGGTTTTTTCTAAAAATATTATTTTTTAGTTGAAGAATACATTTTTTGTAAAAAAATTAATGTTTATGATTTTATCATTATATAAGAATTTACTAGAATTTTACTAAAACATTTAATTAATAAAATATATATAAGAAATAAAATTATTCATTTTAATATATTATTTTATCATATAAATCCTATGTCTATTTTTTAGAACTAAATTAAAATATTTGTTTAATAAAAAAATATTTTCAGTATTTTCTTCGAATCAAGTATTTTTAAGGTGAGACTTAGTCATGGATTTACATAAAATACTCATTCCTTTTATTTTATTAAAATTGAACCAAATATTTCACAGTAATTTATAATTTTAATAAATATAGCTTACACATAAGTTATATATTGAAAAAACACAATTTGTTTCTTCTAAAAACTATTTTTACATGTTGTGTGTGCTAATATTAAAATTATATTTAAAAAACTATAGAAAATTTATTTGATAAAATAATTTCAAAATTTTAAAATTATAAGGTCAAAATTAGGTAAAGGGAAAATTGTTATATTTTTCTTTAATATTAATTACTAAGGATAAAAATTAATTACTAAGTTAAAAGTAAACTGGGGTAAAATTTAAAAAAAGATAAAATAAAATCCATAAAACACGCAAAATTTTCCACCAAGTGAGTGGTTTAGGTGAGTTTATACTGACACTAACTCTTTAATCATATTTTTTCTATTTTGGATCAATTTACCTTGGAATATTTACAACACATTATTGAAAATGTTAAGGGTGATCCCAAAACTACCTTTCCCTTCACTTATAAAAGGTTAACACTTCCATCACTTCAAGACCCATATTACCTAAAAATTTATCCTTTAAAATCTTAAAATCTACTCATGATATAACAATATACCATTTACAAAATCATCTAGTCACTATTATTTATCATAAGACCTTCATTTAGAAGGAGAATATCTAGAGAAAATTCAAGTCTCTAATGTGATTATCCCTTTCTTTTTAGTGTTTACTTCATTATTTTTACTATAATAACCTTATCTAAACTTATGAATATAATTAAATAAATATAATTAGTATAATAAAATTTCATTATATTAATCAAACAAAAATTATTCATTCCATTCTATCCACTAATACAAACCCGAACATCTATCGTGTATATGTGCAGACTACCACCTCCATGACACGATGTGGATTGTTTTTCATTTCCACTTATCAGGAATGATATTGATAATACATTTTATGAATAAATATGTTATATTTTTAAAAAATAAAATTATTAAAGGACAATTTTTTCTATAACCATTTTTCATCCATTTATTGAGAAATGAGATCATTAATCATGTGTACATGCATACTACTTCCTCAATGAATGATGAATTTAATTTTACATCACCAAAAAACATTTATGGTTACTATAATGGATTTATTAAGGATATATTTTTCTTATAAAATATTTAATATTCTTTATATTTCACATTATCTTTATCTAAGTACATCTTCTTAGTCATTAAATCATTATAACACGTTACCGTATGGGTTGACTTAACCACCTATATAAACAATGTTATAAAAATTATGTAATAAATGATTATGGGATTTAATATAATGGTAATATCATGTATTAATGATATATTTAATATTTTTAATTATTATTTAACATTTTTTAATAATTAAAATATTTATTAATATATAACATTTTGATTGTTAAAAACATCGAAAAAAGTTCATTATGATTTCCATTTTGACAAGATGTATTAATGTCTTTCACCCAATGAATATCGAAATTAATAAATAATTTAAAAAAAATTATTATTATATATTTAATTACATGAGAATGATGAACATGAAACTGCTTAGTGATAATTGATCTCTTCTTCATGAAGTTTATACGAAACATGTAACCGAATGTTTTAACATCCGTTAATGGAAATAAACTATAATTGGATAATGTATTTGTAATATATGGTTATAAAATAATTATAAATGTGTGTAATGTTCATAATAAGGTTTCGAGATAAGTGATTAAGATTTTTATTCTCATTATATAGGAGGATATAACATGGTTGAGGAATCATGAATTCCTTGTAAGGGGGTTTAATCTCAAATTCCCCTCTTTAATACATGTAAGATATTATGCACCTAATTTAATTTATGTAGTGTAAATACTACATAATTGAGATATCATATAATGAATTTTATTTTAATCATGTAATTTGGAGTTCACTTATATAAGACCTCTCTTTCAATGGGTTTTGATTAAAATGTTACTCAAGCCGTATGAGTTTTATTGGTCTCAATTATGATTCTTTAAGACATGTTACATGTTATAAACCATGTTCCCTTTGTATGGTGTTATATTAACTTAATATTATGTGAATGTCATAAACTTTATTTTATTTTATTTAATGGGATTTATTATCCAAATCATGTTACCTTATTCATGAGTCTATTGTTTTAGTTGTTTCCCCCATAGTAAATATTTTTTGAAAATTAACTTTTCTTCATTGAGTTATGATCATTATATTATATTTATTTCACTTTATTTAGGTACATTATTCCCTTTTATTTTATTATGTGGAATTATATAATTGTTTTCCGAGGGAATAAATTCTTACCACATAAACCCTTTGAAAAATATTTCTCAATTATTAGGTCATTCCCTTTTTAAACATTTCACCTTCTTTCTTCTGATGGGTTATGATCATGTTATCTCGTTTATTGAAATGAGGGAAATTATTATCATTCCTTAGATTGTTATTCCAATAGAGATGATTATTAACATTTTGACTATGTATTGTTTAACTATCCACCTTCTTCCTCTAAATGAGTTATGATCATGATATCCATTTTATTAAGATAGGGAAAAGTATTAGTATTCTGTATATTGTTATTCCAATATAGATGATTATTAACAAGTTGAATGTGTATTGTTTAACCACCCGATTTCATCCTTTATGTGGGTTAGGATCATGTTATCCCTTTTATTAACATGGGGAAGAGTATTGCCATTTTTTTTATTCTAATATGGATGATTATTAGAAAGTTGACTGTATTATTTAACTATCCACCATCTTCTTCAGGATGGGTTCTAATCATGTTCTCCATTTTATTGATACAGGGAAAGTTATTGGAGTTCTATAATTTGTTAAACCAATAAATATTATTATTGTAAAAATTAATTACTAATTTCTTATTTATTTTCTCATTGGATGAATGCATTATATTTAAACAAGTGAAGGGCATGTCTAGATATTATATAGTCCCACTGCAAATCGGTAGGTCTCATGAGACAAACATGTTTATCTATTTCGGTACATGCCTTCCCATAACAAGATACTTCCTTTATGTTAAGACCATGATGTCTAAGATCATGATGTTATGGATTATGGTATGGAATTAACTATCTGAAAATTTTCATTTCATTGCTAAGGATTTTTTTATTGTTATCCATGTGATATATTTATTTTCATTGCTATCCATGGATATATTATTCTCTCAATTTTAATTGAATATTACCATATGATGAATACTTATTCCTACTATAATATTTATACCATGTTTATTCCATAATTTTCTCACCTGTATATTTTCCCTCACTAAGTGTTTGATCCCACCATTTCTTATATTTCAATTTCCCCAGGTTATAAAGAAAGGTATTACACATGATATTTTTTATAGTATATCCTATGTAGAATTTTTTTGGGATATATTGAATTATTATTATAGATTATGTATTTATTTATATAATAAAAAAATATCCATCGATTGAGAATGAAATGATTTTTTAGCTTATGTTTTATCCAAATTATCTAAATATATAAACCTAAATGGTCTTGGGAATGTATGGAATGAACTATTTTTTAAGTCATGTAATTATGGGATAATTATATCAATCTATAGTTAGTATCAAATATAATATGTAAATTATGTGTTTATGAGTATTGGGATCGTGAGTGTGGGTCTAGATCACCACAAAAAAATATTTCCCTCTCCAACAAATCACTATAGGTGACAGTGTATCCCATCTATGATAGTTGGAGCACACATGAGAAATAGAGGTATGTGGACCATTTAATCTGGGAATGGAAAACTATAATTGGGCCATTTCATTCTAATTTTTCAAACATGACATGGATATTTTTTCTTAGTAGTGGTTTTTTAAAGGACCATTTGATCCAAATACCGAATAATGGGAAAAGAGGAAATATATCCCTTTACTTTTTCAAAATTCAGTGCATGCCACATTATTTGTAGACATCACATCAAGGGGAGTGATGATCATGGAAATCAAATGGTTTCACATATAAGAGCATAATTTTACTATGAATCTCTCATCTGATTGGATTAATTAAATGAATGGAATCAAGACAAATAATTACATGAAATTGGGTGTTGAGACACCATCTATTTCATCTAATAAAAATATATAATGATTGATATTAAATTGAGGATTTACCCTATTGGTGTGGTGGGTGGTAGCGTCTGAGGGTTTCATGTGGAACCCCTTGAATGAAAAAAAAATAAATAGGGAATGTGAGGGAATTTATGGGGTCCAAATTGGGCCTTGAAAATTTCATAGGACTCTTAATTTCATCTAGGTCCCAATGGAAATTAGTTTTCTCTATTTAGAGATTATATGGTTTGGGTATTTAGTGAATGTAGATTTAATTATTATGTAAATTATTATTATTAAAATAATTATAAAAAAAGTAAATTTTGATAAATAAAATTAGTTATGAAGTTTTCTACTATCATCTATTAAGTGATAATGAAGAGAGATAGGAGAACTCTGTGAAGTATAAAAATCCAAACTAAGAAATGAATATTAGCTTTAGGTGAGTATAAAAATATTATTATTATTGAATATTAATAATATATAATGGAAATGTTGTGATAAATTTTAAAGTTCATTAGGAGAAAATAGACTTCAAAGGTTCAAAATATGAAAAGGGGTTAAAATATTAAAAATTTAAATAAATTGAGGTGATTTTGATGTGAAATAGAATCATATTAGAATTAGATAGTGTGGATAAATTTTATTATAAACAATTCAATAGAAAATAAGTATTTAAAGGAGTCAATGAATTCCTGATGTTATAGCCAAAAATTAAAAATCATGAGGTTAGTTGGGTAATAATTATTTGATAATTTATATTAAGGCATGGGATGAAATTTATTAAAGTAATAAATGGGGATAAATAAAATGAATTAAAAATGGTTGGAAATAGAAAATAGTTTCATAAGTCAAGAATAAAATTGAAGAACAATGTAACAATGAGGTTGGATATTTCCTTGAGTGGAGTGAGGAAATCATGAAAGTAATAGAAATACTAAATGAATGTATTATTACTAATGAAAATATAATAATTAACGGTGTCTTAATCCCCAGGTATGAAATCACAAGCCTTTGAATCTTAGAATGATGGAAACTTTATGATGGGGATTCAGGTGTCTTGGTAGTGATTAGAGAACATAGTGAAGCACATTAAGATACTTAAAAATATTTAGACACAGATTATAGAAAGGGTAGTAATGAATTTTATGCAGTGATGAGTGTTTTTTTATCATTTAACAACCACATATAATTATTATTGATTTATCATTCACTTCCTAATGGTTTTGAGAAGTGGGATTCATAGTGGATGATGTAGTAGTGAAATCACTACCTGATAAGTCTGATATGATAGATATGAGGATATACTATTTGTGATAAAGATATTATTGTTTATACTCTCTATCTAGATATATGATATAGTTTTTTATTTATGTGTTTCAATGGGGACTAAATATAGTGATGGATCTACTTAGTAGTCACCCTTCGTCTAGGGTTAGAGTGAGATGATGATTAATATAACCCAGATCACTCATTGACATGGGTATAGATTGATGATGACCTTTGTATGTACTTACTAACACTAAACCACCACTCTGAGATGAGATAAGATATATATTTTTAGGGGACAATTATGATATTTTCTATCCAGGATCAATTTATCACTAAGAGAGGGATCTGAAAATCAGTGATATATTTTTATTTTAAGTTTTTTTTATTTTGAAAAAACCATTACATCATGTTAAATAGTTATCAATTTTCTAAAATAAACAATCATACATGCACAAGAAAATGAAAATTTACAGGTTTCATTACTCAAAAAGAGTATCCACATTCATGCACTACTGGAAAGTTGTTTTTTCCCAACACTTGTATACCAACGGTTCTACAGAACTATTTGTATAAGTATTTTTTACCAACAGTTTGTAAAAACCATTGGTAAATCTTGGTTTTGTGAAGGAATTCCCAACAGTTTGAAGAAACCGTTGGGAAATCCAAAATGGTTGCACCCTTTACCAACTGTTTGGGGAAAACCGTTGGTAAAGGCCATTTTTTCCCAATTGTTTTTAAAATTTTTTGGGAAAGGTCTCCTTAAATAATCACGATTTCCAGACACCCCCGCAACACAGTACAGAACTCCTTTTCCCCTAATTTCTAGAAGCCCCGACGCGCAGGTGAACCCTAACCCGAGTTCTTCCATCCGATCGGCTACAAATCCCCCATCCATGTTATACTCTTTAAACCTCTTCCCAAATACAAACATAGATGCCCTTTTCCTCCTATTTATATATTTATTGCAATATCTAAAAAGATCACATCATTTTTTCCTATTTTAGGGATTTTGGAAATTTTTTTGATTCACACTATTTGATATTGAATCAATGACTAATACATGATTGGTAGATGTCTGTGACTAGGGTTGACTTTGGTTTCATATATCATTTGTAACTAAACATACGACATAATACCACTAATATGGCAATTCCACCTAAGAATGGTGAAATTTTCCTAGTATCATGGGGCTTCCTCTTCTTTTGTTCTATAGAGTTTATAGTGTTGGTTTTTAATGTATTTTATTTTATTATGGATTTATAATGATTATTTATTGGGTTCCTTTGGTCATGAATTTTGGGTGAGTTATTCTTAAGTTCTTCTTAGAGATCATTGTATTTATAAAGTGTGCCCAATTTTTTTGTAGGTGGTGTATACTCACTGAGTGACTATTTGGTTATGTTTTTATGGTGACAACATTCTATTTTTTTAATAATTAAACCTATTTATATTTTAATGATATAAATGAGTGGTTTATAAATATATGTTTATAAAATAGGTAAAATGTTTTCTAAGTGGTTAATTTGGAACTATACAAAGAAAGATCTCATTTTTATTGTATTCTAAAATCCCATTAAACATATTTATACTTAGTGAATCCTTTATAAGTTTGGATCCATGTTTGAGAATTACCACTAATACCCCAAAGTTTAATACCATTTTTAGATTGTGTACATCTCATTAGATTTTTTAATGAGTTCACTTTATCCTTCATTAATCTCTTCCAAGGATGTCTTAGAAATCTAATAGCCACTTGAATGTTTTTCCTTGCTTAAATAATGTAATGTATTTCTAGAATAGTCAATTAATTTTTACATTCTAGTAAACCATGTTGATAACCTTCATGATTATATGATCTCATAGGTGGGTTTGGTGAATATGGATATAATTTTAAACATATGTATTGAATTTTGTTTTTATCTTCCAGTGTTGAAAATTCTACAGTTGGGTTTTTCTTAAAGCGATATATAGCAACGTTTTAAACCCCTGCTATATATGTCTAATGGTTGTTTAGTAGTGGTTTAAACCACCACTATTTAAGGTCAATATTTGTATACCGTTTTTTATTTCAGCAGTTGTTTTCCATGACAAAATATGGTGAGGATATAATGGCGGTTCAAACAACTACTATATCCTTTCCATTTTTGGCAGGTGAAACTGTCACTAAAACCAAAAATGCCACTAAAAAAAATTCGGTGAAGATTCCCCACCCCCTGGAAATCCCCCCTACCCCCTGGACACCCCTGAACCCCCTAGACAGCCCCGCAACCCCTGTGGATATCCCGCCCACCCCCTGGATAGCCCGAGCCCCCTGGACAGCCCCCCCACCCTTGTTGACAGCCCGCCCACCTTACCCCCAGACACCCGCCCACCACCCCCCGGACACCCCCATCCCCCCATATAGCACCACCCCCTATAAAGCCCACCCACTAACCCCCTTCACACCCCCGACCCCACTGTACAGTGCCGCCACCCCTGTGGACAGCCCAACCACCCCCTGTGGATAGCCCAACCACCCCCTATGGATAGCCCACCCACACCCCGGACAACCCGCCTACCCCCTGGACACCCCAGACCACCTGGACAGCCCCAACACCCCCATGGGCAGCCCTCCCACCCCCTGGACACCCCTTACCCCCCCCCAGACAGCCCTACCCACTCCCTGGACACCCTGCTCACCTCCTTGGACAACCCACCCACCCCCTGGACTCCCCCTACCCCCCTAGACAGCCTAGCCACCCCCGTGGACAGCCCACCCACCTGGACACCCTGCCCCCCCTAGATAGCCCCTCACCCCCTAGACACCTCCAACCCCCCGGACGACCCCACCACCCCCCTGGACACCCCGCACCCCCTGGACACCCCACACCCCCCTTGGACAGCCCCGCCACTCCCCTGATCCTCATCCTACTCCTCATCCCGATCTTCCTGAAGAAGTTAAAGTATAAAAATCATGTGCTCCCAACAAGACCTTTAAGGGTTATGTATTCCTTGATCCACTTCAAAAATCTTATTGGGAAATCCTTGAATATAGGCATTAGAAATTATGTATCTTATTTTTGTATATACAATGTATTTTGTTGTATTTCTTAATATGATTCTCATAAAGAGTAATGTGTCAGTTATGCTTTTATTTAAAGTAAAAAATTGTCATTTACCTAAATATTTTTTTGGTTGAACTTCAATATTATTGAATTTATTTGAAATGACTTATTACAATTTTTTTTATAGAATGGATATAAGTTGGATGTATGAAACTGATCAGATTTCAACTGATTTTCAAAATAATTTGAATAGCTTTCTAAATTTTGCATTTGAAAAAGATTCAGATAGTGTTCGCATACACTGCCCATGTTCTAATTGTGTTGGAAGACCTTGGTTGAGTAATGAAGTAGTTAGATATCATATAACCAAATATAGTTTCCAAACAAACTATTATGTGTGGTATCACAATGGAGAGAAAATGGAATCTCAAAATTTTGATGATCAAAATGATAGGACTGAATTGGAGAGTTTTATATATGATCGGTTTACATTTATTCGGCATCATGAGAAGGAAAGTATGTCCGGCCAACAAGATTTTGATACAAGCACACAATATGTGTCCAATGAAAATGATGATGTTGATAGGGTGAAAAAATTGAATAATGCTGCGACGACTCCAGTATATCGACAATGTGGTAAAATGAAAAAGTTAGAATTTTTAATCTGATTGTTTCATGGGAAAACTATGTATGGGATTTCAAATACTTCAATTGATTACATTCTTACCTTCTCGAAGGAATTACTTCCAGATGATGCAGATATTCCCTCAAACCACTATATGGCATATAAATTAATTGATGAAGTTGGATTCTCAAAAAAAAATTCATGCTTGCCCGAATGATTGCAACTTATTTTGGGAGGAAACTGCTGAAAGAAATGATCATATCAAATGTGGAACCTCCCTATGGAAGCCAAAAGGTGATGGAACACCATATTATGTGCCACAAAAAGTAATGTGGCACTTTCCATTGATCCCCATATTACAGAACCTTTTCATGTCTGATGAAATATCAGTAAAAATGTGATGGAAAGACACCGATATAAAAAAGAATAATGAAGAGTTGGTTCACCCTATAGATGGATTTTCATTGAAGAGATTTGATGCTTGATAACCTGATTTTTCAACCGACATGCGTAATGTGAGACTGGTTCTTTAATGTGACGGTTTTAATCCATTTGGGCAGATGCTTACTTTGCACAACAAATGGCCGATTTTCATACACATTTATAACCTTCCCCCATGGTTGTGTATGAAAAAGCCTTACAATTTCGTGAGTATACAGATATCTGGCCCTTCTGATCTCAGCAATGATATAGATGTATACATGCAACCTTTAATAAAAGAGTTGAAACTTCTTTGGGATGTTGGTGTGCCCACATACGATGCATGTTCAAAAGACATATTTCAGATGCGTGTTGCGCTTATATGGATGATTAATGATTTTCCTGCTTATGCAATGATGTATGGATATAGCACAAAAGGAAAATTTTCATGTCCTGTTTGTATGAATAATACTTGATCGAGAAGACTGAAATATCATCGTAGTTTTAGTTTTATGGGATATTGAAAATTCTTGCTGATGAACAATCCATATAGAAACAATCATCAAAGATTTGACAATACCATGGATACTGATGATCCACCTCAGCGTATTTCTGGAACTGATGTGCTTAATGAATTGAAAGATTTAATTTATTCATTTGGGAAGGGTGTAATGAAATATAGAAAGAGGAAAAATGTTTCCAATGATACCTGTTACAATTGGAAGAAGAATACTATATTCTTTGAGTTGTCGTATTGGTCAACCAACTTGTTACTTCATTGATTAGACGTAATTCACATTGAAAGAATATATGTGAAATGTTGCTTTCGATTCTTCTAAATGTCAAGGGGAAGGCAAAAGATGATTTACGATCTCAGCGTGACTTAGTAGATAGGGGGATCAAACCAGAATTGCATCATGTCTGTATCAGTTAAAATAAATGGCAAGTTCCATGTGCTTCTTATGTGATGACACCTGTTGAAAAAAAATCAATTTCTGGAAGTTCTAGAGACTATTAAAGTTCCTGATGTCTATTCAAGCAATATATCAAAATGGGTCAACAGAAAAGATTTGAAGCTGAAATCTTCAAAGACTTGTGATTATCACATCCTTTTGCATGAGTTGATTCCAATAGAAATCCATTATCTCTTGTCCAATAATGTAAGAGTCTCATTTATTCAGTTGTGCTATTTGTTTAGAGATCTTTGTGCTAAGAGGTTGTCCAAATCCTTCTTTCAAAAATTGTTGGTAGAGGCACCATTAATTTTTTGTGAGTTAGAGAAAATATTCCCTCTATCATTTTTTACATGCATGTTGCATTTGACTATCCATCTTCTGACCGAAATACTTCTTGGAGAACCTGTTGCTTTCTGTTGGATGTATCCAACTAAAAGAAACATGTTCACATTGAAATCATATGTTCGGAATAAGAATTATCCTGAAGGTTCTATTGTGAACGGTTACTTGGCTCAAGAATGTATGTATTTCTGCTCAATGTATTTGTATGATCTTACTACGAGAATAAACAGACCAATGAGAAATGAAGAAGAACAATATGGGAAAATTGAACCCAGTTTTCCATCACTTCCTCAGACAGGAGGAATTCCAGGATCATATACATTGACGACATTAAGCCTTGAAGAGCGAGAGATGGCACATCGCACAGTGTTGTTCAATTGTGATTTGATCGATGAGTATATCAAGTAAGTAAATTGTACATGTATACCTTATCTTATCTCTTTAAATTTTAAATATTTTTTAAACTATTATTATTATTATCTACAGGGAACATAAAGAATTGATATATAGAAAGCATTGTTCTTTATCTTTGAGAAGGAAAGAGACTTTGCATAGCAAATGGTTTTTTGCTTGGTTGAAATTGAAGGTAAAAATATTTCTGTAATAACTAAATAAAAATAATATTTAATTAAGTTTACTATTTGTTTATATTTCAAGTATCGAGTTTTTCTACAGACTCTGTTTTTGAGGAAATAAGAGCTTTGGATTTTGGTCTCAATACCATGGTTCGTGCTTGTAAATCACTTGTGATCAATGGATACAAATTTATTATCTCTGAATGAGAAAAAAACATGAGAACACAACATGAT
Organism: Viscum album; assembly: GCA_963277665.1. Classification (NCBI taxonomy): domain Eukaryota; kingdom Viridiplantae; phylum Streptophyta; class Magnoliopsida; order Santalales; family Viscaceae; genus Viscum; species Viscum album. Next base: position 913,343,004 of record OY728141.1, read on the forward strand.
GGTGTTATGCTAACTTCCACAACAGATGATTATGCTAGTTCATCAGATAATAGACCTTGTTCTGAAAATGTAGCTTATTATGGAGTCGTGGAGAAAATAATAATTTTGGATTATTACTCGCATGGTCGAGTCATGATGATGAAATGTCAATGGTTTGATTCAATGACAAGGTAAGGCACCTTTATTGATTATTTTAGATTTCGAGTTATTTACATGAATCACACTCTTGACACCGAAGAACTATATATATTGGAATCAATGGTGGAACAGGTTTTTTATGTCAAAGATCATCATCATCCTAAATTCGGTGTAATTATTAAAGTAAATCCCAGACCTATTTTTGATGATGGTGATGATGATGTTGACATTATCCCTACTGTAATTGGAAGTAATCCATTTATTACTTATGATGACTCTAATAGCTCAATTTTCAGAGTTTATTGTGAACCTGAAGTTGTGGTGGGAAATATATAGAATCATACAGTCGTGTTCTCACCTACATGTTTCACCTACATCATTCAGAGTTTGTATCCTAGTACTTACCTTCAAACCACCATACATATTCTGTTTCTTTATGTTTTTTTATCAGAGCGGTTTCTATATATTTTGTTTTTTGGGTTACAAATTAGTTATATGTTTCTAATTACTTCCATATTTTTTTCATTATAGGAAATGACACCCATTGAAGAGAGGCGGCAGAAAAAGATGACAGAAAATAATCGTCACATGACACAGATGGGAATTCCTCCACTCATCCCTATTGTGATTATTTTATTTAAAATATATATATTTAAATAACGTATAATATCATGTGTTTACTTTTGTGTTAAACTTTTTTTCAGGATCCACCCTCTAGACGAGAGATATCTGATGAGGAGCCTGATATTGCTCCCAGTACAGAGGCTGGTGGTAGGAGGGGTGGTGGTGTCAGAGTTAGACGACCATCTGGTGGTCCCAGTACTGAGGCCGGTGGTATGAGGGCTCATGGTGAGAGAGTTAGACGATCCACTGGTCATACCCGATTGGATTATGCCCCTACCACAGACGTACCTTCTACGCCCCATTTTGATCCTGGTGTGTCTTTAGGGACACATGGTATATTTAGGCCTCCGATGTTTACACTACCAGTTGGCCAGACGTCTGTGCTGTCATCTTTTTCTTCTAGTTCATTATCTCCGAGATATTATATTCCACCTTCTTCGACTCCTACTCCGACCCAGGATGTGGCTAAAGAGCATAAACTGAGGGACACAACACCTGTATAGGATATTCCTTCAGCTTCTGCACATCCAGTGACACCCTTTGATCCAACTACCACAGGTATATTTATATAAATCTAATAAATTTTTATACCAAAATTTATTTTTATTATAACTTGTACTGATATTTTTTTTATTTAATAACAGATTCATCTACTGATTGGAGGCGGGGGAGGGGGTGTACTCACTTGCATGTGGTATGGAACCGCCAGACATAGTTGATGGTTGAATACAATGATGATGGATATATGATTGTTAAATCTGGGAATGAATGTTGGGGTTTTTTGACGATGCTAGCCAAATACTCCGACATCATTTTGGTCAGCCCTCTCTCTTAGAGACATCTACCACACGAGGTCAAGGATAATGCGTGGGCACAAATATGGGTAAAAAATCTATTGGATTTAATGTAGTATTTATTTGTATTTATATGAATTAATCTTTTGGGTGTCAGCTTCGGTATAACTTCCCTGATGGCGAAGGTGCACAACCGGTGCATTTAAATGAGCTAGGAGAGATTTGGAGAGCTTATAAGCATGAGTTGTATGTTGGATGGTGTGATAGAGTGTCCACGGAGTTGTAGACATTACCTATCATGGATGACTGCCTGATAGAGCAATATCACCAAATGATTACCCATTGGGTGACTACCAAATTGAAGGTATTAATCCCATTTGATGTATTTAAATGATAGTTTTCATATTTTTCATTAATATTATCTAATTTATTATTAAAAATTATTTATGAATCTTCTGAAAAAAAAAACAAAAAAAAAACAATGATTCAAAGAAATACCTCCACACTTTGGGGTGCACGACTATGTCATATCATGAGAGGCAGCTGGTATGATATAGTTGTTTATAATTTTTCTTTAGGACTTTCCCTTTTTATTGTTTCTACTTAAATTATGAGATTTATTGAATATTTAATATATGATTATACTTGCACTTTATATTGTTTCAATGTCATTATAGAAGCACAAATTGAATATTTAAGGATGTATCCCTCGAGCAAAATTGTTTTGCTCAAGTAGAAGGAAAAAAGATAGAACTGCAGTTAATGAACCGACACAAGAAAAGATTGTAAGTTTTAATTTGTTTATTTCAAAGTTTAATATCTATTTATAAATTTAATAATCTATTAATATTTTGAACAGGCTACTTTAAAGGCCCTTGATGCCCAAGAGCCTGACAATTTTGGGCCACACGATCATTTATATCAGGTTTTGGGAGATGAGAACTCTGGTCGAGTATGCTGCTGACCAGGTAAGAATATAGTCCTGATGAGGTATTGGTCCTCTCCAGGTATCCATTCTAGTACCACCGAGTTGGAACAGGTCAAGGAGCATGAAAGATAGTATGATAAAATGGTCACATAGTTAGAAGAACAAGTTCAAACGAGGGAAAAAGAATTTATGAAACTGATGAAAGCTTTATCTTCATCACTTTCACCAAAGGCCAACACGGCTTGTCAGACATTTATGTCATCAATGGGTGAATTATCCAATGCACCAGGTAGAAGTTCTATTGGATGTAGAGATGATGACATTCCTGGTGATGACGAGGATACTGAAGAGGACGAGGTTGATGATGAGGACAAGGGCGAGGATGGGGCCGAGGGCGAGGATGTGGCCGAGGGAGAGTATGAGGCCGATAATGAGCATGGGGACGATGACGAGAAAAATGACGAGGACAGATATGGCGGTGAGGATGAGGCCAATGATGACAGTGGTGATGGTGATGGTGATCAGGGGAAGATTGATCCATTACATTTTTGAATTTTGTATAACACTTTATTTTTTAACCTGGTTTTTCACTCTAGTATGGATATTTTTGAATTCAGTATAACTCTTTATTTTCGACCAAATATGGAATCCTAATGATGTTATAATGGTTTGGAGGTGAGTGATTCTATATGAGATTTTATGGGTTATTGTGAGGATTTTCTTTCCCTTTAATTGATTGGTTCATAAAAAATAAGTTGGTGTTGCATATATTATGTAATTGGAATTGGTAAAGTAAAATGCTGGTCTCAGATTTCCAATTTGGTTATTTGGATGGTATTCTCTATCAAAAGGGGGTATATCTCTATTGACTATGGGTGTATTTTATAATTGACTAATTTATTTATTAAACTGACCATGTAATACACATTTCCCACAATACAGAAGCACCACAAAAATCATAGATAGACACTACACACCACAAGACACCCATGGGAGACACCCCTTGAGGTAGAGTCCCTATCATATCCTCTTTAATTTAAGAATTATTTAAATTAAATTTAGCTTCTTTCTTAATTCTGCTTAATTATATTGAATTGCATATATTGAATAAGTTTTCTTTAATATAATTGTTTCATTTGATAAATAAATTCATGTTTTTATAATAAAAACCCTCCAACAGAGGTGCGTTGTCTATGAAAACTCATAGTGATAGTTTAGGGTGCGATAATTTGACTCTCAATCAGTAGTTTCATGTCGCGGTCATGCTACGGTCATGCTGCGGTCACGTTGTGGTCACCGACCAAACACATTTTGATAGTGTTGATACTTTAGGAAAACGATCCATGGGTCATTTTTGACGTGTATGAGTCAAACTTGCCTCAATCCGAGGTGTGGTGTGACCAACACCACTCAAAATCTCTCTCTTTTGTTTCAAAAGGACATCATTTTAAGTGAATACAAAACTGACATACGAAAAACTAACCAAAGGCATTCATATTCTGTCGAAACTTTACGACAATAATCCATGGGTCATATGTGACGTGTATGAGTCAACCCCGCCTCAATATGAGGGCCGGAACAGCTGAATATTTGTTTTTTAAGTGTTCGACATGATTGAAAAGCATGTGTGGGGTGGTCAAAACCGACCAAACGACTGCGGAATTCCATGAAATTGGATGACAACAAAGGGTGGGTGAATTGTGAAATTTTCGGCTAGACGACACGTCAATCGGAGGTGTCGTGTGACCGCACTGGCCAAATATGCACTCGGCGTGTCGTAAATGGCCAAAACATGGGTTTTAAGGTCAAATGCATGCCAAACGACATCGAAATGACTTGAAAACACACAAAAACACCCTAATTATTATTCAAGAGGTGTACAAGGAGACTTCACATCATTCGGATGCACGGTTTACACGGTACAACTGAAAATGTGTTTTTTAGGTGTTCGGCATGCTTGAAAAGCGTGCGTGGGGTGGTCGAAACCAGCCTAAAAACCTCGTAATGCCATGAAATCAGACGACAAAAAAGGGTGAGTGAATTGTGAAATTTTCGGCTAGACGGTACGTCAATCAGAGGTTTCGTGTGACCACACTGGCCGAAAACACACTCGGCGTGTCGTAAATGGCCAAAACATGGGGTTCACAATCACATGCATGTCGAACGACATCAGAATGAATTGAAATCACCCAAAAACACCCTAATTATTATTCTTGAAGTGTAAGAGGAGACTAAACATCATTCGGATGCACGGTTTGCGTGGCACGGCTGAAGATGTGTTTTTTAGGTGTTCAGCGCGCTTGAAAAGCATGCATGGGGTGGTCAAAACCGGCCGAACGACCTCAGAATTCCATTAAATTGGATGATAATAAAGGGTGGGTGAATTGTAAAATTTTCGGCTAGACGGAATGTCAATCAGAGTTGTCGTGTGACCGCGCTGGCCGAAAACGCACTCAGCGTGTCGTAAATGGACAAAACATGGGTTTTACGGTCATATGCATGCCGAACGACATCAGAATGACTTTAAATCACACAAAACACCCTAATTATTATTCGTGGGGTGTACAAGGAGACGACATGTCATTCGGACATTTGGTTTTCACGGCACGACTGAATATGTGTTTTTTAGGTGTTCTACGCGCTTGAAAAGCGTGCGTGGGGTGGTCAAAACTGGCCGAACGACCTCGGAATGCCATTAAATCGGACGACAACAAAGGGTGGGTGAATTCTGAAATTTTCGGCCAGACAGTATGTCAATCGGAGGTGTCGTGTGACCACGCTGGCCGAAAATGCACTCGGCGTGTCGTAAATAGCCAAAACATGGGTTTTACAGTCATATGCATGCCTAACGACAAAGGAATGACTTGAAATCACCCAAAAACACCCTAATTATTATTCTTGAGGTGTACGAGGAGACAGAACGTCATTCAGACGCGCAGTTTTCATGGCACGACTGAATATGTGTTTTTTAGGTTTTCGATGCGCTTGAAAAGCGTGCGTGGGGTGGTCAAAACTAGCCGAACGACCTTGGAATGCCATTAAATAAGAAAACAATAAAAGTTGGGTGAATTTTGAAATCTTCGGCTAGAAGGTACATCAATCGGAGGTGACGTGTGACCGAGCGGGCCGAAAATGCACTCTGTGTGTTGTAAATGGCCAAAACATGGGTTTTATGGTCAAATGCATGACAAATGACATCATAATGACTTGAAATCACATGAAAACACCGTAATTGTTATTCGTGAGGTGTACGAGGAGACGACACATCATTTGGACGCGCGGTTTGTGCGGCACAGATGAATATGTGTTTTTTAGGTGTTCGACGTGCTTGAAAAGCGTGTGTGGGGTGGTCGAAACCAGCCGAACGACCTCTAAATTCCATGAAATCAGATGAAAATAAAGGGTGGGTGAATTATAAAATTTTCGGCCAGACGACACGTCAATCAGAGGTTTCGTGTGACTGCGCTGGCCGAAAACGCACTCGGCGTGTCGTAAATGGCCAAAACATGGGTTTTACGGTCAAATGCATGTCGAACGACATTAGAATGACTTGAAATCACAAAAAAACACCCTAATTATTATTATTGATGTGTACGAGGAGACGACATGTCATTCGTACGCGTGGTTTGCGCGACACGACTGAATATGTGTTTTTTAGGTGTTCGGCGTGTTTGAAAAGCGTGCGTGGGGTGGTCAAAACTGGCCGAACGACCTCAAAATTCCATGAAATCGGATGACAACAAAAGGTGGGTGAATTGTGAAATTTTCAGCCATACGGCACGTCAATCGGGGGTGTCGTATGACCGCGCTGGCCGAAAATGCACTCGGCATGTCGTAAATGGCAAAAACATGGGTTTTACGATCAAATGCATGCCGAACGACATCAGAATGACATGAAATCACACAAAAACACCTTAATTATTATTCGGGACATGTAAGAGGAGACGACACATCATTCAGATGCACGGTTTGAACGACACGACTAAATATGTGTTTTTTTAGGTGTTCGGCGTGCTTGAAAAGTGTGCGTGGGGTGGTCGAAACTGGACGAACGACCTCAGAATTCCATGAAATCGGATGACAATAAAGGGTGGGTGAATTGTGAAATTTTCGGCCAGAGAGCATGTCAATCGGAGGTGCTGTGTGACCGCGCTGGCCGAAAAGGCACTCGGCATGTCGTAAATGGCCAAAACATGGGTTTTACAGTCAAATGCATGACGAACAACATCAGAATGACTTGAAAGCACACAAAAACACCCTAATTATTATTCATGAGGTGTATGAGAAGAAGAAACGTCATTCGGACGCGCGGTTTGTATGGAACGGCTGAATATGTTTTTTTAGGTGTTCGGCGTGCTTGAAAAGCATGCGTGGGGTGGTCGAAACCTTCCGAACGATCTCAGAATGCCATGAAATCAGACAACAACAAAGGGAGGGTGAATTGTGAAATTGTCGGCTAGACGGCCTGTCAATCGGAGGTGTCATGTGACAGCGTTGGCCGAAAACGCACTCGACGTGTCGTAAATGGCCAAAACATGGGTTTTACGGACAAATTCTTTTCGAACAACATCATAATGACTTGAAATAACACTAAAACACCCTAATTATTATTTTTTAGATGTATGAGCAGACAACACGTCATTCGGATGCGCGGTTTGCACGACACGACTGAATATGTGTTTTTTAGGTGTTCGGTGTGCTTGAAAAACGTGTGTGGGGTGGTCGAAACCAGCCGAACGACCTCGTAATGCCATGAAATCGGAAGACAACAAAGCCTGGGTGAATTGTGAAATTTTTGGCCAGACAACACGTCAATTGAAGGTGTCGTGTGACCGCGCTGGCCGAAAATGCACTCCGCGTATCGTAAATGGCCAAAACATGGGTTTTACTGTCAAATACATGGAGAACAACATCATAATGAATTGGAATCACATAGAAACATCCTAATTATTATTTGTGAGGTTTATGAGTAGACAAAATGTCATTCGTACACACGGTTTGCACAGCACAGCTGAATATGTGTTTTTTAGGTGTTCAGTGCGCTTGAAAAGCATGCGTGGGGTGGTCGAAACCAGTCGAACGGCCTCATAATGCCATGAAATCATACCACAACAAAGTTTGGGTAAATTTTGATATTTTTGGCCAGACAGAATGTCAATCGGAGGTGTCGTGTGCCCGCGCTGGCCGAAAACACACTCGGTGTGTCGTAAATGGCCAAAACATGGGTTTTACGGTCAAATTCATGCCGAATGACATCATAATGACTTGAAATCATAAGAAAACACCCTAATTATTATTCATGATGTGTATGAGGAGATGAAATGTCATTTGGACGCACGGTTTGTGCGGCATGACTGAATATGTGTTTTTTAGTTGTTCGGCGTGCTTGAAAAGCGTGCGTGGGGTGGTGGAAACCAGCTGAACGACCTCGGAATGCCATGAAATTGCACGAAAAAAAAGGGTGGGTGAATTGTGAAATTTTTGGCTAGATGGCACATCAATCGGAGGTGTCGTGTGACCCCACTAGCTGAAAACGCACTCGGCATGTCGTAAATGGCCAAAACATGGGTTTTACGGTCAAATGCATGTCGAACGACATCAGAATGACTTGAAATCACATGAAAACACCCTAATTATTATTAGTGAGGTGTACGAGAAGACGAAACGTCATTCAGATGTGCGATTTGTATGGCATGGATGAATATGTTTTTTTAGGTATCTGGTGCTCTTTAAAAGCTTGCGTGGGGTGGTCGAAACTGGCCGAACGACCTTGGAATGCCATGAAATCGGATGACAACAAAGGTTGGGTGAATTTTGAAATTTTCGGCTAGACGGCACATCAATCGGAGGTGGCGTGTGACCGGGCTGGCTCAAAACGCACTACGAATGTCGTAAATGGCCAAAATATGGGTTTTACGGTCAAATACATGCCGAACGAAATCAGAATGACTTGAAATCACATGAAAACACCCTAATTATTATTCGTGAGTTGTATGAGGAGAAGAAACGTCATTAGGATGTGCGGTTTGTGCAACACGACTAAATATGTATTTTTTAGGTGTTAGGCGCGCTTGAAAATCGTGCGTGGGGTGGTCAAAACCGGCCGAACGACCTCGGAATGCCATGAAATTGGACGACAATAAAGTTTGGGTGAATTTTTAAATTTTCAGCCAGACAGCATGTCAATCGGAGGTGTCATGTGACCGCGCTGGTTTAAAACACACTCCAAACACCCCCCCCCCCACCCCGGATAGCCCCCCTCACCCCAAAGATCCCCCCGCACCCCCTAGACTGCCCCCCACCCCGGACAGCCCCCCCACCCACTGGACAACCCCCCCCCCCCCCCCCCCGGACAGCCCCCCACCTAATGATCCATGGATCATTTGTGACGGGTACGAGTCAAACCCACCTCAATCTGAGGCACAGTGTGACTGGTATCACTCAAAGTGTCTCACTTTTATTTGAAACAGACAACATTCTAAGTGAAAACAACAACTGGCATATGGAAAATCTTTACAAGGCTACACATAGATTCTTGAAATTAAGGGATAAAAAATAAAATATGGTTTATTGTTCATACGTTATTAGAAGAAAATTTTCACAAGGCATAGATTGAAACACAATGGGTCATAGTATATATAGAAAAACATGAATTATATTAGGAATGAGTCTCGACATCCCATCATGAACATGCACCAACACTCATATTCTAATTCTAAATCACGGGTCATTCATTCTATACAATAACATGCAACAAATAAATATCATATAGTGATTTCATATGAAACCTATGAACACTCAAGCATACCATATAAAAAATTGGTCAATAAGGATACACATATATTCTTGAAAAATAATTTTCAAAGTCTCATAAAAATACCCCAATGGTGAGGAATACATATGGTGACACCATAGCCCCATGGATCATCTCAATCCCATCCTCAAATAGTGGGTTCTAGGACCAACCCAAAGTCCCTTTGGGAACCCAATACCAAAGACTTAATTGCATATTCATACCCACTACTCAAGATGGGGATTCATCTCACATCACACCCAAGAGAGAAAATTACAATTAGCCACAAACCCCCTTATTCTAATTGAAAAATTTATGAAAAACATGTAGGCTATTCTGGTAACCAATCTCATATGTCGAGATTGGCCAATGTTTCCCACTAACACATCAGGAACCATTTATACATGGATACATAATCATTATAGGAATATAAACATCCTATGGGCATCCTATAACTCATCCTAGGTCTAAGCACAGGAGTACTACCATTGTCAATCTTATGGGTATCATGATCCTTGCCACACTACCCAAGTTTTTCTATTGGTTTTAAGATACTCAACCCAAGACCATGACTAAACATCCCATGTGCTTCCTATAACATGTAGGTTTTTTCCCTTGTGTGTATTGATGTTGTGGTTTGAGTGAGGAATGAATTCTAAATTTTGAATACTCTTATGTGTGTTGGGGTTGTGGTTTGAGTGAGGAATAAATTCTAAATTTGGAATACTCTTATGGGTGTTATTGCATTTCCTATAACATGTAGGCGTTTTATCTTATGGGTGTTATTGCATTTGAATTTATAAATTTCTAAATTCTGTAATGAATTATAAATTTTGAATACTTTGGATGGGTATTCTGTGTTGGTGTTGTTGCAGGTCTAGAGAGGGGTTGTTGTGTTGTTGCAGGTCTAGAGAGGGGAGAGGGGCCTGCTGTTGTGGATCTGTGCAATTGTATACCAACGGTTCTACAACCGTTGGTATAGATAGTATTATATAAGGCTATACCAACGGTTCTGTAACAATTGGTATAGATAGTATAATATAATCTATACCAACGGTTTGTTATAACCGTTAGTATAGGTTTATACCGTTGTCATAGCCTTATGGCTTGGCATATTCCCTCTATACCAACAGTTATAAACCGTTGGTAAAGGTGTCACACACATATACCAATGGTTTACAAACCGTTGGTATATGTTATACTTTTACACACATATACCAACAGTTTGTAGAAAAATGTTGGTATACCTTCTATTTTGACACCTATACCAATGGTTTTCACAGAACCGTTGGTATAGGCCTATTGTCACGCCTTACTTGCCCACGGTTGAGGGAACCATTGGTATACTATATACCAACGGTTTCCAGTCCTTTACCAATGGTTTTGAACCGTTGGTAAAGTGTAATATTCCAGTAGTGTTGGCACATTTTGGAAACAATCAAACACCACACAATCTACTTGAAAAAAAAATCCTTTTTCATTGATAAAAAAAGTAGGATATTCCCTTACACATGTGTAGAACTATGTTCAATATAATAGTTCATGTGCTTTAAGTTTCCTGAAATGATGTAATACATGTTTGTGTAGCAGGTAATTAAAATTCCACAAGTTAGTTCCAAACATTCTACTGTACTGCCTTATCAACTTTTACTTTTGATAACCTTCAAAATAATTATTCAGTTTACTACCCAGTAGCTTGTAAGAAATTATATAGAATTCATAATGGCACTCAGTATGATGTACAAGTCTTATTACCCAGTCTGATTACCTAGTCTAGAAATATAATTCTACCAAAATACTTCTGAAACAATTGTGAACAACTTCTGCCTTAGTCTGGAAATCTTAGTCTAATTTCCTGATCTGATGACCGAATCTGATCTGATAACCACTTAATACGATCTTCATTCTTATTCTTCCATCTGAAAAACTTCTTCAAGAATTCTGTATCCAGAAACCTCTTTTATCTAAAACCATTTAAACTTATATCTCTTTATCAACATGTAAACAGTGCTCTGATCCATTAGATTTTACAATGTACTATCTTACATTTATAGGTTCACTAAAAGTTGTTTAGATGAGAATCTAAAAAGTTTTCCTACTTAACTAAATTTAATAAAACCAGAATTTCCCCATCATTTTTGTTCCATATTTGAATTCTTCAGTGCTTCTATACTCTTCTTGACTCTTCTTAAAACTTCTCAAATCTTCTCAAATCTTTGGCCTTCTTCATACTTTCTAACCATTCTACATCCCGATAAAAACTTTCAATCTGATTTATTAATTATGATGAATACATATGTTCACTCTAGTTTTCTTGACCATGTTTATAATATATCAAAATTGAAAACTCCTCATTATGATTACCATTTATAAATATTGAAATCATTCTTCCATATACATTGTTGCAACTTTTTTAGACTTCTGTTTCTTTTATTTTTTCATAAACATCGTTGCAACTTCTAAATATACCATCACCCACTTCGAAAACACTTTGAAAAAACTCTTCAAACAAACATCAATAATCCCTTTGTCAAAATTTTTGACACTTCTTCAAAAAATCCCATATTTTCTTCAATAGTTCAATAATATCCTTAGACTAATGATCCTCCATCAAATGAAGTATCAGTTTCATACCATGTCTAATGGATCTGTCTTTATTTCACTCTGATGTATTAGTGTCCTCTCTATTCTGATGAGTTGGCACAAAATATTGTCCAATTAATCTTGCACTATTTGAAAAAAAATTATGGTTTTTTTTATCTTGAACCACATACTAAATAAACATGACTCTATTTACACTTGACCCAATTAAGGATAACCAACATATGTTTTATGAAAATGGTTGACTATAATGTTGTTCTTCATCTAGTGAATTGGTCTATGAATTTTCTACACACATTAGTCCCATCAAACTCTAATTTATTATCTGTGTCCATAAAATTTCCTAGATTTTATTGATCTATGGCCTAATAATTTTGATGGATTGGTATCAACAACAACTTAATTCTTTTTTTGATTATGGTACAGAAAAAATTCCACCATTCACCAACTTTTTTCTTTGAAGATTTGTATCTTGTGGCTTATTGGTATAAGTGTAAACTAGAATCTTTATATTATCATGTTTCAAAAAAATCATATCCTTCAAACAATTCTATATTAAGTGATCTCACACTAATAAACTGATACTAAAAAACATTGACTTTTGTAGTGTCCCCGGACTAATTAGCCACCTGAACATTTCTTTTAGGCTGGGGGCCACTGGACTTTTGGAACACCTCCCTAAATTACCATGGCTACCGACTTGTATAGAGGGTGTAAGGAGGAAATAATGGGAAGGTTATACCATTAGGTGATGATATAATAATAGTATGCGTAAATATATTATAATATGTAGTAGAAGAAAAGGCTCAACAGAATAGAACCAAACCCACCATTAGTGGAAGGAAAATCAAATCATATAATAGCATAATAAATATCAACAACAGTAATGGAAATAAATAAAAAAAATATTCAACATTCCATTTGTAGAATCTAAAATAGAGCATTCATCCAATTCATATCAGGTCATATATTATAAAAAGAAAAAGGGTTTATAATGGCTGATTATACTGCATACATAATGGTATCATGCTGAAACAAAAGGAAAAAAATAGAAACTCTAGATGATTTAGGAACCTCAAGGTCCCATTCCATCCATCCATTCTAAATAAAATAGTATCTAGCTCTAGGTCCCAATCCCTTACCCAAATTTAAGAGCATAAATTCTACATGCATCCTGAAGGGCCCGTGTAAGGTGTGAGAATGAGTCTTATCAGGGTACCACCCAAGTGTTCTTACCATACATTTTTGTTTTAGTAAATCTATGATTTATAAGTAATTAAAATATTGTCACATGCATAGATAAATAAACACACAATTCACTGGTGCTCAAAATCCACCAGGAAGCTGTCACCTTCCTCAACCAGTGCAAAAATGTGTAGAGGAGAGGTTCCTTAGCCTAATTCCAAAGAAACCTTTGATATAGAAAATAAAGGTGAACCCTTAGGTACCAAATCAAGTAATGTAACTCAAAACCATGTGCCTCCCAACAAATCATGTCCAAACCATGTCACTGATCTACCAAAGGCACACCTAAGAAAAGCAAAACTGATCCCTCATGCCCCAACTCAAAAGAACATGATGCCTAAATGCTTGATGTCTGGAGGAAAATCAATATCTGTCCTCAAATAATATATACCATCATCTCAAGAATGAATTATTTAGGAATAGAAATATCCACCCTATCAAAATATTCCAGTCCCAACGGTCTCAATACGATGAGTCTCATCCCCCAAATGATAGCCTCAACACAGTCATCCAAGGGATCCTTACCATCCCCATGGATTTCTATGACAATCACCCCCAAAACAATTACCTAATATGAACTACCGGGTGCCTCTACCCACACGAGTGGTCAAAACCACATCATCAATAAGTCAACCTATGTTCACATGACTCTAAGTGATTCTTTGGCCATCACAGGTGAGCGAAAATCACTAATTTAGTACCTAGGCCACACCAATACCGACACCTCATTCCCCTATCATCAAGACACTCAATTATAATGGCCATGCCATCCAATATCACATGATCCTTACATGTAACTTGATGGCCAAGACACTTCATCTGATGACTGATTAACCTAATCGATGGTCAACACCACCCAAATGTATCTGGCCAAGCCCTTCATAACAATAACATTGCCTCAAATAGATAGCCATCGTTATCTCAATCCTCAATCCAAGATCATCACAATCCCATGAATATCATAAGAAATTTATATATATATATATATATATATTCACTTTGATAAAAAGAACAATTATATTTAATTGAATTGAATTACTCAATTTAAATGAAACAACCAATCTAACTAAATTGATCAACCAAATTTAATAAAAAATCACTTTAGATTTAACAATTTAATAACACCTTGAGATTTCCACCTGAGGTCTCAATCCCCTCACATGGCTTGAAATATTTATAGAATTGAGTGGGAATGACCATTTCCACCCCACAATGGTTCAATTAATTAATTAACAACAACCATTAATTTTACATTGGATCGCTTAGTAAAAAAGATGGAATGATAAAAGCTACACCCCCAAACACTCTAAAAATATCAAAGAAAAGTATGTACCACCTACCTTGTAGACATATATGTAGTCATGTCTGATCTTAGCCTCTAAATCCAATCGATTTGGAAGAAATATATTTTTCTATAAAATGATATGAAAATAGGGAAAAATGAATCAAACAGATTTAGTATTCCATGAGATCAGAGAAAAAGAAAATAGAATCATGGGTGTGGGGAGCCTTATTGAGATAGAACCAAAACAATAAATAACTTTAAGAACATAGTATGATTGAACAAGATGAATCAAATCTAAAGGGGGGAGGAAATGAAAGATCTCCCTTATACTATATGCAAACAAGAGAGGAATAAAGAGGAAGATAACCTAAACATAAAGTATGAAGAAAGATAAATTCACCTATTTAAAGAGGACATTTTATTAGCTCACACAATTTTACAACTAGTGCGACAACCATTTCGAATATAGTGCTTGGTTACTTTCTAAATGGCACTAAATGTGTGGCTTTCATAGGTTTTTCCCTAATTGTGTGAAAGTCGTGTGAGAGCCCTCTACCAAAACTGAATAGGTTCATGCATGACCATGCAACAAAACCCATGTGGTTTTCCAGACCATGTGGTAGTACAAAATTGGGTTGCACAGTTTTCTAGGATAGGCCGCAAGGTTTTCCGAAACTGTATGCCTTGACCTACAACCTCCAAAATAGGTCTTTAGGCATTAGATTCTCCCAAAACCATTCCAAACACACGGGAATTTTTCTAAACCTCTAAGACATTCAAAAAAAGATATTAGGTTAATGGAAAACTAAGAATTAGGTTTCGATGATCAAAAAATAAATTGGCATACACACCAATTCAGAAATTCAAAATGGGAGAGGTTTTTGACTTGCTCTAAAATCCTAGGATGTTAAAAATTTCTTCTTTCACAAAACCTTTCTTGTTATAATGGATTCTTCATGACTATGGGAACCTTTAGGATTGACATAGAATCATCCAAATTACATTGGAAAGTAATATGACTTATTGCCTATCCAACGTCTTCTTTCCTTCCAATAAAAACTCAAACCAATTGGGAATACTTGTTCTCCCCTTTCCTTCATAAGGATTTCATCACAAGGTTTCTATAAAACATATGTTTTTTGAGAACTCCAATATCAAAAAATAATATTCAGATTTAGTATGGATACTTTCAAAATCCAATACAAAAACTAATTATGACCAAAACTTTAATTCCGGACCCAATGTGAGTCTGATGAACCTTTTCTCCCAGAAAAACTCTTCTAAAATTGATGGAATTTATTAAGAATTTTTTGTCTGATATTTTGATTATAATTCAACATTTCAACACTTTTTCCAATTACCAAATATTACAGAGTGAATTGATTACTTTTATTGAAAAAATACAATACTTTAAGCACAAATATTCCAGCTTCAAAAAAAATTTCCAACCAAAATACTCCCAACAATCTCCCCCTTTGGCTTTTATTTTCATCCAAGGTTTATAAATCACTAATTTTTTTTTACCTCAAGTAATTTATTACTTATCAATTAATTCTAATCATATTTGATCAATCTCATTAAAATAAATATGAATCCTTGATAGAAAAACTATGCTATCCAAAAGTAGTGACTAATTAAACTTATTAAGATTTCCCACTTTCCTTCACTTATTCCTTCACATATTTCTTTACTTATTTCACATTATTTTAAACACAAGATTCCTACAACCACTCTAAAAAAATATTATAATATTTCACACAATTACATGATTAATTCACAACGTACCCACAACTCCCCCTACATACATGCTTCCTTAATAGGTTTTGTACATATCAATTGATATATTTATGAAACAAATATCCCCCTTGAAAACACTATAAAAAGACTAGATGAGAGAGGGGATAGAAACACAAACCTCAAATTTTATGAGAAAGAGGTTGGATGCCCATGTTCAACCATAATTTAAAAAATGTTTCTTTTAGTAAAGGTTTTGTGAATATGTCAGCAATTTGTTATGATATAGGAGAATACTATATATTCAATTCATTATTCCCCATATTTTATTTGATGAATTGGAATTTTATATCAATTTTTTTGAATGAGAATGTTGTACCATATTTCTTGTAACTTTTATAGAACTTTTATTATCACAACCCTATAACAATGGTAACTTAACTTCAATAAGTAATTATTACAACTCTGTCTTTATCCACATAAGTTTTATAGTAGCATTGGTTGAAGAAAAAACATCATCTTCATATGTGCTATGAGTTACTAGAAAGAAAACTCTACCATATGTGAATATTCAATCATCATCATTTACCACCCAATAAACATATTAATACCCAAAAAATTCAATAATTTATAAACTATAATACTTGATTCTAAAATCTATTGTGACTTTGATATATCTAAGAATTATTTTTTCAACCAATCGATGAATCTCTTTTGGATAACATTGAAGTATTTCACACATGGTAACAACATAAACAAAATCCCGTATTGTGGAAGTCAAATACAACAATCTTCCAATCAAGTTATGAAACTCTTTAGAGTTAACTTCATTTCCTTATCCATGCTTAGTTAATATTGTTCCCACTAAAATTTATGTAAAAAATGGTTTAAAATCTTATATTCCAAACATCTTAAGAGTTTCATTAGCATAATTTTATTGGAAAAAACATGTGTGTCTTATTTTGTGAGATTTTTAACCCAATAAAGTATTTCATTTCACCTATCATGGAATCTTGAAAAATTTCTTCATCTCTTCAAAAAATATTTGACAAGTTATTTCATCAGCCCCAATAAAGTTAATGTGATAAACACAAACATTTATAATGATAGAAAATTCCTAACTTTTTTTAATGTATAGATTACTATAAAAACTTTCTTTCTTAAAACTCATCTTTCTTATGTAGGTATCCAATTTGGAATACCATTGCCTCAAAACTTTTTTTAGCACATAAAAATCTTTATTTAATTTTAACACATATATTTAATCCTTCTAAATAAAAAATCCACATGGTTGTTCAATATAAAATTCCTCATTAAGTTAAATATTCAAAAATTATGATTTCACATCCTACTGAAAAATTTAGTAACGTTGTTGTTTAAAAATAGAAAGAAAGATTCTAATTGTTTTTAACCTTGTCACTGGAGTGAAAGTCTCATCAAAATCAATGAATTAAATTGGAGAGTAATCATTGTACACTAACATTGCTTTGTTTATTATCACTTCATCATCTTCATTTGACTTGTTTCAAAAAACCTACTTTGTAAAAATAAAATTTTTAATTTGGTTTACGTAAGAGTTCCCATGTATCATTATTTTCGATCTGATCCAACTAATCATTCATTGTCTGATTTCATTTCATATGTTGAAAATATTCATTCACATATTTTGGCTAAACTTTTGAATATAAAGAAGTATGTGTAATCACTTTTGATATTCTTCTTATAAGAACATTTTCATGTTGATAACAAATTTTTTTTTGAGATTCCTCTTTTTTCCTCTGTTTGGGATGATATTTTCAATATTCTTCCACATCACTAGAAACATTTGAGTCTGATTATTCTTATTGAGTAGGATTACAATTTTTTATACTTATTTGAACTCTTTAAAAATATTATTTCATCCATTTCATCTTCTTTATCTTCGTGAGTTTTTAGCACATTCTTCATTTTTTTCAATAACTTTTACATCAAAAGAGTCAAATAATATTCATTTATTTTTGTTTAAACATATATATCCTCTTACTTATAGGGAATAGCTAATAAAATTTACATCTTAACATTTTTTATCAAACTTTACAAGGTTTTAACCTTTCTTTTTTATGATGTATGGACTCCAAAAGGTTCTTAAGTGTTTCAAACATGGAGTTTTTTTATAAAAAATTTATTATGGAGACATACATGAACTTGGCCTATAGAAACATCAGTTTTAAATATAAATAGTAGTGATCATTAATTGCCTCCAAAATTAATGAGAGAGACAATTTTCATGTAACATAGTTCTTACCATTTCAACCAGACTTCTATTTTTTCTTTTACAAATAGTATTTTGTTGAGGAGTTTATGATGTACTGAAATCATGAATAATTCCACACTTCTCAAGATAACTTTAAAAATATTAATTTTTCTATTCACATCCATTTTATTTTATCAAATTCTTCACCGAGTACTCACATTACTTCATGGCTTTCACCAAATTCAGAAATATAATTCTTGAAACTTGTAACACTCTTCTCATCTTTAGAATGTTTTTGTTGAAAAAGTTACAATTATTATTCTTTTTCTTTCATCTTAACTTCCAGATGTTTATTATAATTATTTTCTTTCTCAATATATTTCTAAAAGTAATCAAACTCTACAATCAAATTAAAATTTTCATCAAGAAAAAATTAATTATTTTTGTTGAAGAAATTTAATTTTCAAATTTTTGGATTTATTTCTCCAGCCTTGTAATATTTCTAAGAAATTATTTCAAATCTTCTTTCAGATTAAATTCTAATTGAGTTTATTATTCTTCAAAATTACTAATTCAAAACTCTTCATTGTTAAGTGTTTAAATGAATGTATTCTCCCTAGTATTATTAATAGAAATTTTGGATTCAGATTCATTGAATTTTCTTCATCATATTTAGACAAAAAACTTCTCCATTTGGATTTGGATAGTTTTTTATCTTTCACTTTGGAATAATATTTATTTTTATCACACTATTTCTTCCATGATATTATCTTCCTTCTATCATATTCATAAATTTTTTATTCATTATTTATTGGGGGTGATTTGTAGAAAAGTACCCTATAGCTCCACATTCAAATAATTTTAATTGTTGTTTCCATTTATACTTTCATGTACCACTTTTAAATTTTATAGAAAACATGGATAAAAATTCATCAAGATTCTTATATACCTCATTTTTTTAATCAGAATCTATAGCTTCATCTTCTTTAAGATTATTCTTAGGATTTTATTTATTTTCATCATTGAAATACATTTATCTATAAACCTTTTTTTCCTTTCATGAATTTATCCTTTCAAATTTAATAAGTGATGAGAGTACTATGTAAATCATCTAGAGACAATTCTTCTAGATCTCAGTCTTCCAACAAGGAAACTTTGGCATCAAAATTGTCAGGAATAATTCTTAAGATATTTTCAATAATAGTGTAATCTTCTAAATTTTCTACAAGACATATAATAGTGATAAAAATTTAATTAAACCTGATAAATAATTTACCAAATGATTTATACTCACCCATCTTGAGATCTTTATACTTTAATATCTAGATTTGTACATTTTCTTTGTTTACTTTTGTATTTCCTTCATAAATGCTCTTCGTCTTATCCTAGATACCTATGGAAATGGAAAAACCCTTTAATCTTAGGAATTCAATTTAATAATGCGATGAGAGTAAAACATTCTTATCTCTTACATCATTCTTAAGATTATTATTATCCTCATATGTGAGATAATTTTTATATTAATAGTAGGAAATCCATATGTATCTACTTCAAGAACATCATACCCAAGAGGCATAAGATAAGTCAAAATTGTATCTTCCCAGATATGGTATTTATTCCCATTAATGACTATAATACCCTTACTGGTCACACAATTCATATTTTCCATCACAACTTCTCTTTTAAAAACATCAGCAATGAGTAAATGAAGGGAAACTTCACAATGTGACCACTTGATATTTCCAAACTAGGATTAATGTATCACTGAGAGGGGGAGGTGTTTAATCTATGATAACTTTTTTTTTAATTTTCTTTTCTTTTGAAAAAACATTCACCTCATGCTAAAGATCTATCACTTTGCTAAAAAAATCACACATCCAAAAGAACAAAAAAATCTACAAGGTTCACTGCTTAATATGAGTAGATACATCCTTGGCATGGTTTTGAAACAATTCAATACCACATAATCCACTATAAAACAATCCTTTAGTGAGGATACACGTAGGATATACCCTTACACTTGTGCATCATTATGTTAAATATAATAGTTCATGTTATTTAAGTAGAATTAAATGAAGTAATACTAGTTTATGTAACAATTAATGAAACTTTCACTAGTTAGTTCCAAACATGTTGCTATAATACCTTATCAACTTTCACTTTTGACAACCTTCACAAAAAATTCTTCATTTTCCTACCCAGAATTAGGTAATAACTTATATAGAATTCATAATGTCACTCAGTCAGATATCCCAGTCTGATTCCTCATTTTAATTACCAAGTTTAGAAATATAATTTTTCTAGAATACTACTGAAGCAATTCTAAACTACTTCTACCTTAGTCCAGAAATCTCAGTTCAATTTCCGAGTCTGATGACCCAGTCTGATTTGATAACCACTAAATAAAATATTCATTTTTCTTATGTCTAAAAAACTTCCTCAAGAATTATCTATCTAGAAACCTATTCTATATAAAACACCAGAAATTATCTCTCTTTGACTACACATGAATAGTGTTATGATCTTCTATAAAGTACAATATACTATCTTCCTTTTATAGGTGTGTGAAAAGTGTTTTATGAGGGAATCAGAAAAGTTTTTCTGCCAAACCAAAATTTAAAAAAATTGAAAATTTCCCTCATTTTGGATATATCTATGTCTTATTCAGTGCTTCCCTACTCTATTCTATTATTATAAAAACTTCTCAAATATTCTCAAAGCTTCATCCCAATTTATAATTTCTCTCCATTCTTCAATCTGATAACAATTTTTATTCTTATTTCTTCATTATTATGAAGACATATTTTCACTCTAATTTTCTTGACCCAGTTGATAATAAATCAAAATTGAAGACTCCTCGTTAGGATGACCACTTGTAAAAATTTAAACCATTCTTACATAAATATTTTTTTAACTTAATTATACTTATATTGATTTCATTTTTCAATAAACATCATTTAAACTTCTAATTATACTAACAAAATCTATGTCAACACTTCAGAAAAACTCTTCAAAAAACATTCATGTCACCCTTTTCCAAAACATTTGAAACTGCTTCAAAATATTTCATATTTTATTCAATAGTACAAAAAATTCATCAGACTAATGATCTTATGTCCAATGAAGTACAATTGTCATGCCACATTTGATAGATCATTCTCTATATCACTCTGATGCATCGGTGTCACCTCCAGTCTGATGATTCGACACCACATATTGTCTGATTGATCTTAACCCACTTAAAAAAAAATAACATTTCTTCTTTCTCTCTTGACCCACTTGATAAGGAAACATAACTCCTTTTTATGTGACCTAATTAAAGATAACTAACATATGTTTTATGAAAATGGTTAAATATATTCTTGATCTTGATGTGGTTTATTGGTCTATGACTTTCCTACATGCATCGGTCCTAGAAAACTCAACTTTTTTATCTTTATCCACAAATGTTCCTACCTCCAATTGATTAGCAGCATACTATGTCCGATGGACCTGTACCAGTAACAAATTATTTACTTATCTAATTATTGTACAAAAAAACTTCAAGAATTCACCAACTTATTTCTAAAAATATTTTTATCTTATGTATTATTGGTTAGTCTAAAACTAGAATCTTTTTCTTCTCTTGTTTTGAACATAACTTCCCAGTCTTCAAACAATTCCATGTCCTCTGATATCACATCGATAAATTGTGACAAAAAACATTGAATTTTTTATTTCACAAACTTATACTTGTAATCATGACTTCCTCATGACTGTGATAACTTTTAAGAACAACATAGAATATTCTGACTTATATTGGAATGTATTATGACTTCATATCCTTTTATCATCTTATTTCTTTTCAATAAAACCTCAAACCAATTAGAAACAATTGTTCCCCCTTTCCTTCATAAGGATTTCCCCAAAAGATTCGCAGAAAACTTATGATTGATGTGAAATCTAGGAACAGAAAAGCAACATCATATTTAGTATGGAGACTTTCATACTACAATACAAAACTCATTGTGATCAAAATTGATATTCTGAAACCATAATGATTCTGATGAACCTTTTCCCCCATAAAACTTATTCTCAAACCAATGAAGTTTCTTAAGCATTGTGTATCTGATATTTTGATTATGATTCCATCTTTTATCCTTTTAATTCGATCAAAAAAACATACAAAGTGAAAAAAGGAAATAATTTTAACACAAAATTCTTCCACCTTCATTAAAATGATTCTAACCAACTTGGTCCCAACACATTAGGGGTGAGTAATTGGTCCAATATCTATATCATTAGATATATGAAGGTGGGTAGTTCCTCTAGTATCACTAATTAGATAATATGACTATTGTAATGTGTCGAGATGCGTAGTTCCTCTAATTTCCTCAATATTTTAATGAAACAAAGGTAATTCCCCTGAGTAGTGACCCCTATTATTTCCATTAATGTTGGGATCAAAGTAGATGATCCTATACCTAATTTTATCTCTACTTCTTACCTATTTATATGGGATTAAGAGTACTATATATTTAGTAAAATATATATAAATGTGTATTTACTCTAGAATACTATTATATAGATTTATCCTAAGATATATGTATTTCCTATGGTGTTTGGGAAAGGATATGCTATTACTTGTAGAGATTTATATACCCTTTAGTACTTCTAAGATAGTGGAGATGTGTATTTACTCCACTTCTACTGAAATTGATGGAGATGTATATTTCCTCCACTCTATCATGATTAGTGAATCTAGGTTGAATTACCTAACTGGGTTGTATAGAGGGATGAGTGATCATTTTCTATCCTTAGATACTCTATCAATAATCCTTGTTATTTGGACATCACTATAAAATAGAGTCATAGGTAATTGAATAAATTTCACTTATGGTTTTTTCTACATGGAAGCTACCACCAGGGGACATTATTTTTTTACACTATATTTATCTTTTCTCTACATAGACACTATTTTTTTATGCTAGTACACTACTTGGGATGATTATACTAGGTATTATTACACTCACCCCTATATTTTCCACTATCTCATTTTCTGTGGTGTATGTACTACCCATGATTGTATTATTCATATAATATACTATAAATTATGGGTATTTATATTTTCATTGTATGATCTTTCTTTCATGGGGTGTATGTTTCATAAGTTACCAAATCAGTAAGGGAACCTTTCACCCTCCTCTTTTTAAAAAGAATTATTTTTGTTATGTCATTTCATTTTCATCTTATTATATTGGGATATGGTCTTATATATCATTATTGATGTAAATTTTATGTCCATGTGATGATATAACTTTTTTTTATCTCATAAAATCATTTTCTGAATTTTAAAGTGACATCGTTAGGCTATCGAAGTTTTGCAAGGTAACTTCTTAACCCAGTTTCAATTCTTGGGGTTAAACTTGTACTTATTGAATATGTCATCATATGAATATGTGTGAATGACCTATGATTTTTTTACACTTAATATTCACTTATTTTGGTTGTATTCTTATTTTTCACACATAATTATGTAATTGATTTATCTTTAATCAAAGGATACTATCTTTATAAGGGACTTCGTCTCAATTTACATTCCATTGAGACTTCATTATTATTATGAGCCAATTAACTTTGATATGTTGTATATACTGTCCTTTGTAATATTATATCATGGATACATTTATTCTGGTGATATTATAAAGTTTTGATTAAATTTTATTCCTCAATTATTTTTATTCAATCATCTCTCATTTGGTTAAGAACTCCTTAACTAGAATATTGTTTTAAATATTTTTTATTCTAAATATTTATCATTAATGTCCATGTTATAAAAATGGTTTTAAAATTTTATTTCTATAGACATAAATGTTTTAAAATTAAAATTCTCTTTAAAAGTTTTAAAGTGGTATGTGACACTTAGATTCAAAAAAAAGTTTTAAAAGACTTCTTGATAAATAGTGAGACTTTTAAATGTTTTCAAGAAAAAGGTGGATATTTCTCTCAAATAGTTTTGATGATTATTTTCATCTATATAAATATCCTTCATTATTCTATAATGAGGTTAATCTATTATAATAAAATCTTCCATATTGTATTTAATGAGTTATTTTTGACTGTGGATGTGCTATTTTTATACCATTCATGGTTTGTGGTTAAAATATTGAAATTTCTTATGATAGTTTTAATACAAATGTTTAGATTATGTATCAAAATTTTCATATGAGGAATGAATTGGACCTAGTATGCTTTGGGTTGGGGACCGGTGAAAGTAAGCCCTCCGGGTTAGGTTCTGGTTACAGCAGATCCTCCAGGTTGGAGTCTCGTTACATAGGCTCTTCGGGTTAGAGTCCGGTTATAGAGGCGCTCTGGGATGGAGTCCGGTTATAGAGGCTCTCCAGATTGGGGTCCAGTTACATTTAGACCCTAGGTCTTAGTATGAGTCCTTGATACATTTTGACATATGCACTTTCCTCATTATGACTATGTAAATTAATTAACCAGAGGAATATTTGACTTGTAGAATATTCCAGGTTAAAGAGACAATTAGACGTGGAATTGGCCAAGGCCTTTCCAAATTTTTGATATATGGTTTTGGATGAGGCCTTAATCATTTTTAGACGTCTTGGCTGAGGCCTTGAAAAAATGTTTAAGAATGTATGACATTATGAATTCCATATTTATGAGATTAGCTATTGATATTTCATGTAGTTATTCGACTAGTAGAATACCCATGATTATGTTTTATTATGGAATTATTTAGTTAGCTAATATTCCTTCCATAAATTTTTCATGTTTATTATTTGTAAAGGCATGTGTTTTCAATTATTAACCATGATTAATGTTTATGTTATGTTCCGCTGTATTGTTTACTCTTACTGAGCATCTGATCTCACCCCTTTATTATGTTTTATTTTCCTAGGATTCAAAGAAGTTTATTATGATTGATATGTAGGGTTAAGATAGGGTATCAATGGAGTTCTCAAATGATAATTTATGTCATGTTTTATTTTCTAATGTGTAATGTAACGTCCATGTATTTAATCTATTTTCCAAGACTGCTAAACTGACCGGTCTTTTGGGACATGATTACTTGTAATCATGCCAATGTATTAAAATAATGCACCGACTTCGGGATTCTAGGGTCGGGGAGATACAATGATCATGTAATATATTTAGATATTAGAGAGGATACAAATTATTCTTAATAATGTTATTTTATTTATGAAAAATGAAATTCATTGAGGTAAAAGATTTTAGTAAAAATGAGATTTAACTATAGAGAAAAATGTAATTACATGTTAAACAAATAATTTGTATAAATATAATAACATTATAATAAAATAATTAAAGGAAAGAGATTATGACCCATTGATCTAAAAATTGAAGCAACAAAACCCTCACATACATCATAATTTTTAAAGGGTTTTTTTAAAATAAGGTTATAAAAAGGAAATTTAAATCCCAATAAATAAGAGTAAATACAACATAATAAAATAATAGGATAGAATAAAAAAATAATAAGACCATAGAAAAATAGGAATTATTATGACTCAAAAAGGAGTTTGAGTCAAGAAAATCTCTTATGAATTTGATAATAATTAAATCAAAGTAATATAGAGGTAGGATCTTGAAAACACCCTATAAATATCATTTATAAAACTTGAATAAGGATATGATAATTCAATTGTGGTATTAAGTACACCATAAAAATTAAACATGGTGTGCAATATAGAACATACCTCAAGGAATATAATTTTTGATAGAGAACCCATTCCTTGGATTTCTTCTTAGTCAGAAAAGTTGTAACTTCCTTTATAATGAAATAATGATCATTAATAATATATTTTATAACCTTAGTCATGTAAATTATATTTTTTATTCATTTATTATATAGTTATTACTTATTTTTAGTTAATATTAGTCATTATTTATTTTTAGTTTCAATCGTTCCATGTTATTCATTAGTATGACGATTTCATTCATCATTCCATTTTCATGAGTTCATAATCTCTATAATATTAAAGGTTCTTTAACATAATTTATTCAATGAGTTATAAAGTTATAGTTCAATTCCTTGGGAGTTTTGAGTATGGTATTATAATATTAAATCCATAACGTTCTTGTATTGGTAAGTTTTAAATGAATAAAATGTGGTATATTAATAGTGCATTAAATATTAATATTATCATTATATAATTAAGAAAAAAATATTAAATACACCATCATTAAATTATATTACTAACATTTACTTTATGTTAATAATTTTTTATATAATAACTATAATGTTGTTCATGTAGGTTGTAGAACTGATCAAAATGAAAAAATGTTATAATAAATGAATAAGTAAGAAAGTTGAGTTATATTATGACAATATCATTTTAAAATAATAATAATCATTTTAATATAACATAATTGAAGTGTTGGTTGATTTTTATGAATATTTTATTTTATAAAGTAAATGAAAAGTAAATAAAAAGAACTCATTACATACTTTTATTGAATTGCTCCTTCTCATGATGACTTCCCTCCAAATAAAGGAATTAGGTCTGGTTATTGTGATTATAGGTTTAGAAAATTAGGAGAGGAATCTGGTAGTGGGAAAAAGGTAGATATTAAAGAGTAATTATAATTATAATAATGGTTACTAAGGGGTATAAGAGAGCCCATTTTATAGGTGAGAATAAAGGACATTTCCTTGTAAACATAAGTTAGCTGATGGGTAATGATAGAATCACATGATAGTTAGGTGATTTTGGTGAAGAAATGTTGGTGGGAATTTTAGGATTGAATACTAAACAAAAGATGTATTTTCTATAATTTATGTATGTTAAGTTAATGAAACAAAATTTAAACCATGATAAATTTCTTATTTTCTCCCCTTTTAACTTGTTTAATTATTTACCATTGTAATTATTTTTTATTAAAAATATACGATAAACACTATTAATTTTTTTTGATGTGACTATTAAAAATTTATACACTATTTAATCTAATTAAATTTCTATATATGATAATATTAACTTTCAAATAGGAATATAAGATATGCATAATAATATGTTTTTGTAGAAAAAATAACTTTTTAAACATTAAGTGTTCCTTTTATTATTTCTTATAAATTAAAAATTAAATTGAATGTTAACATAATTTTAAATTTAGTTAAAAATTTAATTAGATTGATTATTTAAAATATATAAAATTAATTTATTTATATAAAAAATACACAACACTTAAAAAAATTCTTTTAAAATAGTCCTTTTACCTTTACCATAGAAACTAAATTTTATCTCGGTAACTAATTTGATGCCTAAAAATAAAATTAGACTCACTATATAATTTAAATATGATTATACTAAATATTAAATCTATAACACACCAATAATTTAATATAATGACACTATGTTCAATAGTATATATGACACACAACACCGAACTTATACAACCATGAAGTGCTATATTTTAATAATGACTGTTAAAACCTAGTCATTTAATTGGAGGGTATTAATGGTATTGAATAAATTATGAAATATATATTAAATATATTCTTAGTAAAAATTTATTGAGTAATTATTACTAAATAAGAACCTATTTTTTAGTAAAATCATTTTATTTATCAAAAATACATTTTTTTCAAAATTTTTTTTTATTAATTTCATGAAAAAATAATAAAATTTATTTATATAACTTTAATTAATTATATTTTATAAGAGGATATCATTTTTTAATTCATCATGTAAAAATTATAATAGGATTATTTTTTTTGATAATTCTAGGTAAAGTATGATTTTTCAATAAATTTTAAAAAATATTGATTTTTATTGAAAAATGAATTTTCATTTCAAGAATATATAAAGTTCCATTTTTTTAATATTATTTAAAAGTAACATTAGTTCTCTTATATTATTAATAATCCAATTAATTTCATTAGAATCAATTTTTTTGTGGAAATTTTTATAAAAACATTTTTATACATATTATATTATATTATGTGTTTAGAGGTACAATTAAATTAAACACACATACACTACACACACACTATCTTTAAAGACATATTATATCCCCCCTAAGGGATAACCCACCCAAAGGTATTTTTCTGAAAAACTATTTTTTTATGCACATAATGTTTTTATGTTAATAAATAAAATTTATCAATTTGGTGAATGATTTTAATGATATTAAATATTAAATATTTAATAAAATAGTTTAACATGATTTTTTTTCTAAGTATGAGATAAGAATAAACAAAATTTTATGCTTAAAACGATTTTTTATAAAAATAAGTGTTTATCATGTTTTTCACATTTGTTTTGAAAATTAATTTTTGTTACTTATATAAATTTAATCTTGAATATTAAGAATTAGGAGGTTCAAATTTGAAAAATATTCCTTATTTTTGTTTGATATGAATAGTATCTGTGGTAAAATTTATTACCTTAGTAATGGGTAAATTGGGTTAATCTAGGTTAAAACTAAGTGATAAGGCCATAATTTTTCATCCTACTTATTATTTTATAAAGGTAACTATACCCTTATAACCTTAGTATCTAAATTTATTTTTTTTAATGGAAACTTTCCTATGAAGGTGACCAATATAATATTTAAAGCATAAAAAAATACAAAATGTCACTCTTTTAGTTTTAAAAATATCTTTTATGTGTCCAAAAAGGGAAAAAATAAAGTTATGAATGAATATAAATTTATATATTGAGTTTAATGAAATTTTTTTTATCATGGAAATTTATTTATAAAGTTTATAATTTAAATAATTACCTAAAATTCTTATGTAACACCAATGTGGTATTTATTTAATTTATATAAAAAAATAAATGATTTTAAAAATATCAAAACTAATGTAATTTCAATGTGTTATGGTTTGAAAATAATTTAATAGATTAATATGACATATCAGTGTTTTTTAAAGGATTATATTCAAATTACAATATTTTATTTATGTCTTTTAAGTCAGATTAAATGATTTGTGTCCAAATTGACATTAATGATATTTCATCAAAATAATATTTTATTAAATAATTTAAAAATAATAATAATATTGAAATGGGATAATATGGATAATATTAGGTTTAAAATGTAATTACTTGGGCACTTATGATCTAATTGTCACCCTATATATAAAATTACGGCCCTTTAAGAGTAAAAAAGATGTTATAGCAGTTAAGGTTTAAATGGGTTAACTAAGGGGTTAAACCAAAAGATAAAGTTTCAAACACCACAAAAACCTATCCAAATTTTATTAGTTGACATTATTTAAACCCCATACTATATTATCTTTACGTACCTATAATTTTGGATCTATTGTGGAAAGATAATGACTTTATTTTATTTTAATCATTTATGAAATTTTAAGAGTGCCCCTCCCTCACTTATAAAAGTAAAAAATACTTTATCTTATTCACACCATATTTAACTTTATATCTCAAAAAAAACCAATCCAATTATCCTTATAAAAGTACCTAGTCTTGTTATAGAGTTGATGGTTTTCCAAAATACCAACTCTAGGGTCCTTAAGAGGTGATCCAAAGGATTTCTTTCAAAGAAGAGGTAATCACCTTAAACGATCACTTTCTTATTTCAATTATTATTTTTCCTCCTATAAATATATGTTATTTATCATAAAATAATAAAATAATTATCCTAAATAAACTGAAATTTTATTATGATTATTAAACCACCATTATCCATCATCTTTCCCATCAAACATGAACTGAAAGCATCACTCATGTGTAAGTAAGTCTTACCACCTACACGTAGCGATACACTTCATTTTCCACCACCATATATCATGGATTATTATTATGGGTTTAATTTTTATATATAATTATTATGAAATAATTATACTTATATAATCATAATATCACATCTAGATTCTTACTTAAAAATTAATTGTAAAATGATAATGTTGCTCGTGCGTACGTGTGGACTACCACCTCCACAAAGTGATATGATTCATTTTTTATTTATATTTTAATTGGATGAAAATAGGGATATATTTAATTAATAGATAATATATATATGATATAATAATTTTTATAGTAATTTGTATTATTATTTATCTTTTTTATTCCATTTTTCAAAAATTAAAAACAACTTTCATGCGTACGTGCAACCCACTGGCTTCATAAATGGAATAATTAATTTTTCTATATATAACTTTTATGGATGAATATAAATATATATTTAATAAATATATATAATATTTAAATAATTATTAACATTTTTTATATGATATAATCATGATCAAAGTACAAGGACCTAAAATACTAAACTGAAATACTCTTGACAAACGAAACAATTACCACTCAGAAACAACAATTTTAATAAGGAATTATTGATAAATGGGTGTTGAAATGTTAACAAGGTGTCATATATGATATTATAAGTACGTAAATGATTATAAAATATAATTATATTAAATTTAAATTTATTATATAGTAGGTTAGAGTGATTCTTAAGCAATTATAACTTGAGGTAAGGGTTTTATCATCTCAAATTATTTTCTTTGTGTCATATGTAATGTTATGAACCTATATTATTTTATGAGATAAATATACTGAAAATTTCCATTTTATATAATTTTTATCCATATATTTATGATATTTAACGTTTTATTTGAAGTTATTATTTCATGGGGATTACTATTCAATTGTTACAAAAGGTATAAGGGTTTTATATTAAAATATCATTAGTTATCGGGATTGTTAATGATTAAATTTCTAATGATAAAATATTATGATATACCTCCCAATAAAATCATGAATTTTATTCTTTTTTAGTTATTTCTCAAGAATAAATATTTTCCTTTCATTTTTCTCATGTTAAGTACTCAAGAGACCAAAAATATGTTTTTAAGGAAAATCAACATTATTTCTCCCTTTTGTTGAAAACCCTTTTTCTTCCATATACATGTTTTCGGAATTTTTTCCGTAATTTTTTTAATATTATATTTTGATTTTATAAATTAATTTTTACCCATTATTGAGTTTTTAAAAAAAAATTTAAATTTAATATTCTTTTCATTTTCAGAGCGAGGTGATTTTTGACTTTAAAAAAATGTGAAAGGAATGTATTCTTTTAACTTATATAGAATGAATGGAATTTATCACCATCACGACCACTCAATATTGTAAATATTAATTTATAAGTTTCAATGTATATTCTCAAATAATATTATTTTCAAAATATATTTTTTAATTTATAGTTTTTTAAAAGTTATTTTCAAAGTAGAATGGGTATTTTTCTCAAGAATGTTATAATGACCTTGTAACCGTATTACTATTCATCCAAGAAAAAAACCCCTGATTTAACTTATAATTTACTAGTGATATTATCTAAGGGAAAAATCCTTATTATTTATCTAGATGGTTTATTTTTATAATGATAAATGTTTTATGAAACCAATTAATTTTTCATGAGTTATGATTTGATGAAGTGATTAAATTTTTACAAAACCCATTTCATTTCCATGATTTATTCTATGATAAAATGATTATGAAACCCATTTATTTTTATGGTTTTTAATATAATAAATGTTTTATGATCTTGTTTCACACATATATATGTTTTTCATTATATTATGGGTGGGACTTGAATTATATATCACTCCAATGCAATGGGTAAAGATTGATATCTCGTGTGGTAAATAGGTCTCGGATAAGGACTAAACCTAGTTTAATATGGGAATCTATCCACTATGATAGTCTTGGGGATCAAAACCTAAGTACTATGATAGTTTTGTGATTGGACCAACAAAATGATGATAGCCTTGGTTGTGAGGCTTTACTACTATGGAAATGATTTCTTATATTTTTGTGTATGCTAAACACTCATGTCTTATGCCAATGTTTTGCTCTCATGATTCATGTTATTTTATTCATATATGACTCATTTATTATGAACTTTAAATATTTATATCATGACTCAAGATTATGATTTATGATATGCAAGGTATCTACATTTTTAAATTTTTATGCTTTTGTTCTTAAACCCTTTTCCTCATATTATATTGATATTTTCCTTTTTTATCTATACTAAAAAATTTAGTTGACCCTTTCTTATGGTTAATTTTCCACTGGTTATGAATAATGTTACTAAGTATGATATGTCTAATAAGGGTTCCAGTGATGTATATTTTAGTAGGAAATGATGGAGTACACTTATGAACCATTTTTTATGTATCCATGTTTCCATATATAATGAACATATATTATTCTGGTATGGATTGTAATTTTATGAAATGGTTATTCATCTAATAATATGTAATATTTATATATGAATTCCAAGATCACTACAGTTTGTATCAGAGAATGTATTAGTTATAATTTAAAAACTAGGATGATAATATATAATGATAACCCTAGGGATAAGTCTAAGTATAGGATAACATACTAAAGTTTTGGTAATGATCATGAATAACCTAGGTTAAACCCAACGTTTTATATATTTAAAAGAAGGTATCATAATTTAAAAATCTTATTAATTATTTTCCAAGATTAATCACTACGACTGTTGTTTATCACACTATGATTTTTTTTATTTAATATAAGAAACTAGGGGGATTCCTATTGATTTTAACTAAAATGGAATGATTTTCCTCATGAGAAACCTAATGAAATGAGAGTTGTGATGAGAAAACTTTGGAATATACCTAATAATATATCCCATTAAATAATTAACAAACACTACATAATTGAGTTTCCTAACATTCCTAATAAGTTGAATATTGGATTTCATGGAAATCATAAGGGAAAATATATTTAGCATCTTACGTGTTAAGAAAGTGGGAATAATAACTCAAAGGAATGTCTCAAAGAAATGGGAAGTAGTTTTTTGTGTGGAAATTAAGAGCATAGAGAGAGTAATTATTGAGAAAAAAATGAATATTTGAATGAAGTAAAATTAAGTATATCTTAATGTACTATTTATAGTTTAATGTCCCATGTGTGTGGAATATGTGAATTATCCAAGACAATGATCAAATATGAGCATTAAATCCCAGACCAAGGAAGTACCTATGGGTTGATAATTTTTGAAGTGAAAGGATTGAATTGTTTATGTATAGGGATTAAAGAATTATATCAAAGATATTTTGGAAATAAGAATCATCAAACATCTAAGGATTTTTCCACAATAATTATATTTAAAATTTTCAAAACATATATTGAATGGTACTAGTTACCACGAAAATTGATAATGTTTAGTTGGGATAAAGAGATAATTATTATTTAAGGGATAATATTGGTGACCTTGATATTGGTTAATGATATGATAATAAAATGATTTAGGTCATCTTTGATGAAGTTTTTTTTTTATTTTTGAATTTATGGATTTTATACAATGATCTATAATTTTATTTGATGAATAAGTATTCTGTTAATTTTTGGACTATTTTATGTTTTCAGGTCATATTAACTTAGGAGTTATGGATACCATAATCAGTTTATAGGTATAAAGTTGATAATAATTTTATAGGCTTAGACACCACTTTTTGAGGTTTTTAGTGATGGGGTTTTGAGTAGATTTGAATATTTTACTGGGTTCTAGGAAGAAAACTACATTGAGGTTCAAATAAAACTTTGGGTCAGTATATGATTTAATGTCAATTTAATTATGGTCTATTGGATAGTGGAATATAGATAATCCTAATGGTTGAAAAGTGATTCTTTGTCAAGGATATATTTTTAGATATATTTATGGTCTAATTAAGGATTAACTTTTAGGATTGTATATAAATTTGATTCATGATATTTTGGTGAATTTCACCACATTACAAGATTATATTATGATATATGATGGTTATTAATGATATTTTGAGAGATGTTTTATTAGGTTGAGGTATATGTAACCCTTAGGTTTAACAAGTGATATAATATGAAATATTATTCGGGAAGAATGAAATTAAATTTTTTATGATGTAAGATGAAGGGCATGGAATGACTTTTGAGGATGAAAAATTATTTAATGTTCATGTTATTAAGGTAATTTTGGATATAAGATTATTTATTGAGTCAATGGATTTGGAGAATTAAATTTCATTTCATCATATACAGGTTTATTAATTTTTGGAATTATCTTACATTGTACTAATTATTTTTCTTTTGATAAATACCTAAATTTATAAGGAATATCTTGACACATTTGTTTTTTATCTTTTAGAATTTTATTTTAGTTCTTTAAGTATGAAAAATTATTATTTAATACTCATATTTTGGAGTAACAGATGAGATTGTGGTGAAAATTTATTAAAGGATAAAATTCTACTTTTCAAGTAAGCATGTTACTTATGTTATTAGCCTATATGATAAAAGTATCACTCAACTATTAGAAAAGGATCTTGAAATAATTTTTTTCCTATTACCTTCAATGGAGATGAATTGATGGTTTTTTTAAGCATCATTAATTTATGGTTTTATAGTCATTTACTTTCTCATGATCATTCAATTTCATGTGATCAATGTTATCTGTTACTCCCCATCAATATATGGACATTGATTATTTATTCCATGTATATATTTTCACTTTCCACTAATTTTATCTTATTTATAAACCAATATATGTGTTATTCCAGACTAACTTTGTATTTACCTTTCCATCTTTTCAAGAGGAATTTTTATCAACCCTTGTTATGATGTGGGTTTCCATCAAAGGAATTTTCAAAATTTTCAACCCCTGATTACCAAGAACAAGTTAAAATTAGGAATAAATAATTTATTAGGGGTGGGGGGGATTTCACAGCCAGATATTATAAAAAATGAAATTATATTTCATATCATATTAGATATGCAATACCAAGATTAACCTATAATTTAATATTATTATTTAATTACGACCATTAAAAACTAGCCATTGAATTGATGGGTATGAATGAGATTAAATTAATTATAAAATAAATATTAACTAACTTCTCAATAAAAATTTATTTATTAATACTTATTAAATTAGCACCTAGTTTTTTTGTGAAGTCATTTTTCCATCAAAAATAAATTTCCTTAAAAAATGAATTTTATTGATTTTTATGAAAAAAAATATAATTCATTTATATAAATTTTAGAAATGATATTTTATAAAAATTATTTAATTTTTTAATTGATAATTTCCAAATTATGTTTGATATTATTTTTGATAATTTTATGAAAATTATGATTTTTAATGAATAGTGAAAAATATTGATTTTTTAATGAAAGATATATTTTCATTTCAAGAATTTATAATGTTACATTTTAATTATTTAAAAGTAAAATTAATTTAATTATATTATTAATAATACAATTAATTTCATTGGAATCAATTTTAATTTTTAATTTTTTATAAAACATTTATATATATATATAAATTTCTTTTCTGAAAAATTAATTTTTTATGTGTGCAATGTTTTTTATTTTTATATATAAAATTGATCACTATTAGTGAATTATTTTAAATAAATTTATATATTATATATTCAATAATTTTTTTAATATTCATTTAATATTTTTTTTCAAAGCATGAGATAAGAATAAACAAAATTTTATACTAACAAATTTATTTTTCTAAAAAGCTATTTTCAGCATGTTTTTCATTCTTATTTTTACAATTAATTTATTCCCATTAAAGAAATTAAGTATTGAAAAATGGATTCAATATTTATAATTATGAGGTTCAAATTTTCTAAATAGGTACCTTTTATTTTCGATCAATATAAATAGTAATTGTAGTAAAATTTATCTCCTCATTAAAAGGTAAATTGGGTTAATCTAGTTTAAAAAAAGTGATAAGGTCATAATTTTTCATCATAATTCTTATTTGATAAAGTTATTTTCCCCTAATAACTTTATAATATAAATTTATTTGTTTAATGCACACTTTTCCATGAAAATGACTTATATAATATTTAATGAAAATAAAAATACAAAATTCCATGCTCTTAGTTTGAAATATATTTTATATGTCCATAGTAGAAAAAAAGAATTTTATGAATGAATATAAATTTATTTTATGATATTAATAAATTTATCTATTGTAGAAATTAATTTATAATTTTTATTCATTATATAATTACCTTAATTGTTTATAAAACACTAACAACATATTTCTTCAATTAATAGAAAAATAAAATAAATGAAATTAAAAATAATAAAATTATTATAATTTGAATGTGTTATAGTGTAAAAATTATTTTATAGGTTAATATGACATATTAGTGTTTTTTAAATGATTATATTTCAATTTAATCTATTTATTTATTTCTTATAATCTAAATTAAATGGATAGTTTCAAAATTGACATTAATGATATTTTATCAAAAATAATATATTATTAAATTATTAAAAAATCATAAAAATAATGAAAGAGGAAAATTTTGATAATATTAATTAAAAAAATTCATACCATGGACATTTATGATCCAATTTTCACCCTATATGTAAAATTATAACCCTTTAAGAGTGAAAAAGTCGTTACCACATTTACGGTTAAAATGAGTTAACTAAGGGGTTAAACCCAAAGACAAGGTTTAAAACACCACCAAAACCTGTACAAATTTTATTGGTTGATATTATATAAACCCAATTATATATTTTATTTAAATAAATTTAATTTTGGAGTCTTTTGGTCTAGATAATGACTTTATTATATCTTAATGTTTTAACAAATTCCAAGAGTGCCCCTCCCTCACTTATAAAAGGGAAAAATAATTTATCTTATTTACAACAAACTAAACCTTATATCTTGAAAAAAATACTATAATATTGTATTATAAAATTCTCTATTCACGTTATAGATTCAATGGTATCCTAAAAAGTCCAACCCTAGGGTTATTAAGATGAGATCCAAAGGAGTTCTTTCGAAGAATAGGTAATCACCTTGACAGATCAATTTATTTTCTTACATATTCGTTTACCTCGTATAAATATTTTTTATTTATCATAAAATAATATTTTTAGTATCCTAAATATACTTAAATGTTATTATTATTGTTATTAAAATATAATTATACACCCTATTTCCCATCAAATGTGAAGTGAATGTATCGATCGTGGATACGTATGGCTTAGCTTTCCAAGTAGCAATACACTTCATTTTTCACCACTATATTTCATGGATGGTTATTATGATGAGTTTAATGTTTATATATAATTATTATGAAATAATTTTAATTATATAATAATAATATTAAAACTATATTCTTATCTTAAAATCCATTGGAAAATTATAATATCGCTCCTGCGTACGTGTGGACTACCACCTCTACGGAGTGTTGTGATTAGTTTTTCATTTCTATTTTACATGGATTCTAGTAGGGATATATTTAATTAATATATAAGATATATATTATATAATAATTATTCTTTTAATGCATATTATTATTTAACATTTTTTTCATTCCATATTTCAAAAAGTGAAAACAACTTTCATGCGTACTTACGACCTACCACCTTCATGAAAGTTGTAATTCATTTTTCTATCTCTAAATTTTATAAATGACTATAAATATATATGTCATAAAAATATGTAATATTTAAGTAATTATTAAATTTTTTTATATGATGGAATCATGATAAAAGTACAAGTACTTAAAATACTAAACTGAAATACGCTTGATTGATGAAATAATTAACACTCTGAAACAACAATTTTAATAAGGAATTATTAATAAATGGGTGTTGAAATGTTACAATGGGATAATATATGATATTATAAATACTTAAAAATTATAAAATATAATTATATTAAATTTAAATTTATAATATTGTATCTTATAGTTCTTTCAAAGCAAATTTAACTCTAGGTAATGGTTTTTATCATCTCAAATTATATTTTTTGGGACATATGTTATGTTATAAACCTATATTATTTTATGTGATTTAAATACTGAAAATTTACAAGTTATATAATTATTATCCTTATATTAATGATATTTATAGTTTCATTTGAAGTTATTCTTTCATGGGGATTAGGATTTTAGTGTTACCAAAGATGTAAGGGTTTCATATTATAATGTCATTATTTATCGAGATTGTTTACAATTATGTTTATGATGATGAAATATGATGATATAAATCTCAATAAAATCATGAATTTTATTCTCCATACTTATTTATTGAGAGTATATTTTTTTATTACAGTTTCCTCACCTTAAGTACTCAAGACACCAAAAATATGTTTTAAGGAAAATCAACAATATTTCTCTCTTCGGTCAAAAATACCTTTTCTTTCATATCCCTGTTTTCTAAAAATGTTTTCAAGAAAAT
Source organism: Viscum album (assembly GCA_963277665.1). Lineage (NCBI taxonomy): Eukaryota > Viridiplantae > Streptophyta > Magnoliopsida > Santalales > Viscaceae > Viscum > Viscum album. The sequence goes on from OY728141.1 coordinate 913,381,604, forward strand.
CTTAAATATTACATTATGATTGTATGAATTAATTTTTACCAACTATTGAAATTTTACAAAAATGGTTTAACAGTATTATTCTTTTAATTTTTTAATGAGGTGCTTTTTAACTTACAAAAATATGAATAGAATTTTTTATTTTAACTTATACTTCACGAATTTAATTTATCACCACCATGAACACTATATAAATAAAACATTAATTTATAATTTTATAAGTATATTCTCAAGGAAATCTATTTCCTAATATTTTATGAATTTATAGTTTTTTAAAAGTGATTTTCAAAGTGGAAAGGGTATTTTTTTCTAGAATGTTTTAATGATCTTGTAATGGTATTTATATTCATAAAAGAAATATAACCTTAATTTAACTTATAATTTATTAGGAATATGATATAAGGGAAAATTTTTTATTTTTTATCTAGATGTTTTATGTTTATAATGATTAAATTTCTATGAAACCAATTATTTTTTCATAGGTTATGCTATGATGAAATTACAAAGTGTTTATAAAACCCATTTCTTTTCCATGAGTTATGCTAGGATGAAATATTTATGAAACCCATTTATTTTCATTATTTTTAATATGTTTAATTTTTAATTATGGTATTTAACACATATATATTATTTTCATTATGTTATGGGTGGGACAAAAATTATATATCACTCCAATGTATTGGGTACAGTTTGATATCTCATGTGATAAACAAGTATAGAACAGGGAATAAACCGAGTTTAGTAGGGGAATCTATCCACTAAAATAGTATTGGGATTGAGCATTGAGTACTATGATGGTTTGGGGATTGAACCCACTCCACTATGATAGTCCTGGTAGTGAGGCTTGACTACTATGGAAATGATTTACTATGCTTATGTATATGATAAAAACTCACATCTTATGCTAATGTTTTCTCTCATTATTCATGTTCCTTGATTCTTATATGATTCATGTCTTATGAAATTTCACAATTTATATCATGACTTAATATTATAATCTATGATATATAGGGTAAGTTCTTTTTTAAAATGTTATGATTATGTTCTTATACCAGTATGCTCATTTTATATTGATATTTTCATTGTTTACCATATTAGGAATTTATGATGACCCATTATTATGTTTCCTTTTACAATGGTATTTAGAATTTTACTAAGTATTATATTTCTAATAAGGGTTCCAGTTATGAATACTTTAGTAGGAAACAATGTAGTACATTTATGAACTAGTTGTTTACATATCCAAGTTTCCAATTATAATTAACCTATATGATTCTAGCATGGATCATAATGTTATGAAATTAATAATGATATAATAATATATAATATCTATGTTTTAATTCCATGGTCACTAGAGTTAGTATCATGGAAAGATTTTTTTAACCTTTAGAAATGTGGATAATTTTTTTATTGAAAACCATGTGGATAATTCTATGTATAGGATAACATCCTAATTTTTTGTTAATGATCATGAATAACCTAGGTTAAACCTAATGTGTCATATATTAAAAAAATGGTATCATAATTTTGAAAAACTATAAATTATTTTCCATTCTTCCAGTCTATTACTATTGTTTTTCACACGATGTTTTTTGGTTTTAGTCAATGAAGGAACCCTAGAGGATTGCTGTTAATGCTGATGAATAATAGAATGATTTTCTACATGAGAAACCAAATTAAATAAGAGTAGGATTGTGAAATATTTTGATTATTCCTAATCAAATATCCTATTATATAATCAACAAACTCTATATAAGTTATTTTTATAACATTCCAAATAAGAGGAATATTTATTTTCAGGAAAACCATAAGGAAAAAAGATTCAGATTCTCACATGTCAAGAATGTGGGAAAAAGAACTCAAAGGAATGTCTCAAAAGAATAAGAATCTATTTTTATATTGAAATTAGGGTAAAATGGAAATTAATTGTTGATAAAAAATGAAGATTTAAATGAAGGAAAATTAAGTTCATCCTAAGGTACTATTCATAGTTCAATGTCTCATGTGTGGGGAATATGAGAATTATCCAATCCAATGATAAAATACAAGTATTTCCTCAAAAACCAAGAAAGGACCTATGTTATTAAAATCTTTGAAATTAAAGTATTGAAGTGTTTATGAATTGTGATTCAATAATTATATCAATGATATTTTGGATATAACAATCATGAAAGATTTAAGATTTTTTACAAAATAGTTTTCTTTAAGGATTTCAAAACATATGTTGAATGTTATTAATTAAAAATAAAATTGATAATGTTTATTTGGTATAAAGAGATGATTAAAAATATAGGATATTATTGGTGACCTTGAAATTGGTTAGTGATATAACGATAAAGTGATTTACTTCATCTTTTATGAAGTTTTTTTTCATTTTTTATATTTATGGAATATAGTCAATGGTTTGCGATTTTATTTGACAAATAAGTACTGTGTTAATTTTTTTAAATATTATATGTTTTCATGTGAGATTAAATTAGGAGTTATAAATACCATCATTGGTTTATAGGTATATTTTTTATAATAAGTTCAAAGTCTTAGACACACCCTTTTGAGGTTTTAAGTTTTGGGATTCCTAGTTTATTTGAATATTTTAATGGGTTTTAGGAATAAAAATCTATTGATGTTAAAATAACCCTTTGGGTTAGTATATTATTTAATGTTAATTTTACCATTTTCTCTTGGATAGTGGGATATAGATAACACCAATGGTTGAAAATTGATTCATTGACCCTCCAAGTTAATTTATTTTATTAAAACCCACTTTTATAGAAAAAAGTGGGAAACTAGAAAGTCAACATCACATCAAGAACAAAAGTAGAAAATAGAACTATAGGAGATCAGCTTGAAAATATTGGATGTGACTACCCTGAATAATTTCTAGGACAGGCCGCTTAACTTTTTTCTTGGCTCGTCATTGATGATCACTTCAAAATGAGAGGCCAACTTGTCCCAAACTTGTAATAACTCCTCCACTATAATATTTCTTTCATTGAATCCTCTAGTAAAAAAATAAGTGTTGTTTGTTGATATAAGAAGCCTGCTCCTTACTTACACCCACTTGAACTGGTCTTCCATTGAAAAGGTTATATTTTCAGAGATATTTATGGGCTAGTTAAGGATTACTTTTTAGGTTAGTATATAAATTCGATTCATGATATTTTGGTGAAGTTAAGAACATTAAAATATTATATAGTAAATTATAATGGATATTAATTAAATTTTGGGAGATGTTTTTCTTGGGTTCAGGTATATGTAACCCTTAGGTTTAACAAGCGATTTAACATGAAATATTATTTGGGAAGAATGAAATTAAAATTTTAAAGGTGTTATATGAAGGGAATGAAATAATCTTTTAGGTTAAAAAAATCATTAATGTTGAGGTTATTAAGGTAATTTGGGATGTAAGATTATTTATTGAGTTAAAGGATTTTGATATTAATATTTTATTTCATATTATAAAGGTTTAGTCATTTTTGGTATTATCTTACCTTGTGCTATTTTTTGTTGTTTTGATCAATGCTTAAATTTATGAGTAATATCTTGATATTTTTTAATCTATTTGATGTTTAGTTTAGTTATTTAAGCATAAAAATTAATCTTTAATACTCATCATTTGGGAGAAATAGATGAGATTAGGGTGAAAATTGATTAAAGGATGAAATTATGTTTTTCAAGTAAGTATATTAATTTTGTTCTTAGTATAGATGGTAAAGGTATTCATCAACTATTAGAAAATAATATTGATATATTTTTTTTCTATTACATTCAATTAATTTGAATTTATGGCCTTTTTTTAAACCTCATTAATTAATGATTTTGTGGTCGTTAACTTTATCCCGATCATTCAGTTTCTTGTGATCGGTGTTCTCTCTTACTACCCATCATTATATGGATATTAAAATTTTCTTCCATGTATATATTTTCAGTTCCCACTAATTTTACCCTTTTTATGAAACTATATACATGCTATTCTAGACAACCATTATATTTTCCTTTCCCTCTTTTCAAGAGGAAGTCTTATTAACCCTTTTTACGATGTGGGTTTCCAATAAATAAATTTTCAAATATCAAACCCTTTATTACCAAGAAAAAGTTCAAATTGTGATGAAACTATTTAATAAGGATGGGGGGGAATGTAATTACCCTATATTTTCAAAAATAAAATTATATTTTATAGTATATATGATACACAACACCGCGATTAAACTACCATGAAATATTATTATTTAATTATGACTATTAAAACTTAGCCATTAAATTGGATGGTATGAATAGGATTAACTAAATTATGAAATATATATAAAGTGAATTTTTAATAAAATTTTTTTGATTAATACTTATGAAATAAGAACCCTCTTTTTTTGTAAAGTCATTGTATTCATAAAAAATACATTTTTTTCAAAAATGAATTTTAATGTTTTTATGGAAAAAATATTATTAATAATTAATTTAACTATTAGAAATTATATTATAAAAAATGATATCATTTTTAACTCAGAATTTAAAAATTATCTTAGAATGTATTTTTGATAATTTTATGAAAATATGATTTTTAATGAATATTGATATATACTGGTTTTTATAGAAAAATATATTTTCATTTCTTAAATTTGAATTATTCTATTTTGTTTAAAATTACATAAAAGTAAAATTAATTATATAATATTATTAATAATTAAATTACGTTAATTAGAATCAATTTTATTTTTTAAATTTGTATTAAAAAATATTTATACATAAAAGTTATTTTTTTGAAAATTTATTTTTTTATGTGCTCAATGTTTTATATCTTAATAAATAAAATTGATCACTAATGGTGAATTATTTTAAAGAAATTTATAAATTATATATTTATTTTGTTTAACATTCATTTAATATTTTCTTTATGCATGAGATAATAATAAACTAAAATTTATGCTTACTAATTTATTTTTCCAAAAAGAAATTTTCCTCACATTTTTAGGATTATTTTTAAAATTAATATATTCCAATTATAGAAATTAAATATTGTGAAATGGATTCTATATTTGGAATGAGGAGGTTCAAATTTGGTAAATAGGTCACTTTTATTTTTGTTTAATATTAATAGAATTGTGGTAAAATTTATCACCTTGGTAAAGTGAAAATTGGGTTAATGTAGTTTAAAACTAAGTGATAAATTCACAATTATTTATCATAATTCTTAATTGATGAGGTTATTTGACCCTTATCACTTTATTATCAAAAACTATTTTTTAGTAGACACTTTTATATGAAAATGACCTATATAATATTTAAAGCAATGAGAAATTGAAAATAACACTCTATTAGTTTGAATTATATTTTATGTGTCCATAGAGGGGGAAAAATTTTGTGAGTGAATTTAAATGCCTATTTTGAGATTAATAATCTTTTTAGAAAAATTTATTTCTATATTTTATTAATTATATTATTACCTTAAATTCTTATACAACAATGACAAAACATTTCTTCAATTAATTGAAAAATAAAATAAATGATTTTAAAAATATTTAAAGTAATATAATTTTAATGTGTTATAGTGTAAAAAGAATTTTATAGGGTAATATGAAATATCAGTGTTGTTTTAATGGAATATTTATCAATTAAAACCTTTTCATTATGTCTTATAATCCAAATAAAATGAATAGTGTCAAAATTGAGATTAATGAAATTTTATCAAAATAATATTTTATTAAATTATTTAAAAATAATAACAATATTGAAAGTGGAAAATTTTGATAATATTAATTCATAAAATTAATCCATTTTCTATATATTATCCAATTTTTATCCTATATGTAAAATTATATGCCTTTAAGAGTGAAAAATATTTTACTACGATTAAGATTAAAATGGGTTAACTAAGGGGTTAAACCAAAACATAATGTTTAAAACACCATTAAAACTAGTCCAAATTTTATTTATTTATATTATTTAACACCATTATATATTTTATTCAAATACATATAATTTTTGCAGAATTTGGGATTGATAATTACTTTATTATATTTTAATCTTTTAATAAATTCCAAGAGCACCCCTAACTTATAAAGGGCCACCTATCCATTATATTCTTAACACCACCTTGAACCTTATATATCGACCAAAACTGAGAAAATTATATTAGAAACATACATATACATGTTATAGAGGTTATATTATAAAAAAATACCAACCCTATGGTCCTTAAGAGGAAATCTAAAAGAGTTCTTTCAAAGAAGAGGCAATCACATTAACAGATCACTTTCTTTTTTCCCTCTTCTTTTAACTCCTATAAATCTATTGTATTTATCATAAAATAATAAATTAATTATAATAAATATAATTAAATTTTATTATTATTATAAAACCACCATTATCCACCCTCCTTATCATCAAATGGTAGGTGAAAGAATCTCTCGTGCATATGTACGACTTACTGTCTCCACGTAGTGATAAACTTTATTTTACACCAGAATATTTCATTGATGATTATTATTATGAGTTTATTGTTTATATATGATAATTATGAAATAATTATAATTCTATAATAATAATATCACATATAAATTCTTACCTTCCACTGTATTGTAAAACGATAACGTCGCTCGTGCGTATGTGTGGACTACCACCTCCACGAAGTGATGTGATTCATTTTTCTTTTCTATTTTACATGGATAGTAATAAGGACAGATTTTATGAATATATAATATATATATGAGATAATAATTATTATTATATTAAGGTGAATTATTATTTAACTTTTTTTATTCCATCCATTGAAAAGTGAAAACGTTCACGCATACGTACGACCTACTATCTCCATGAACGATGTCATTCATTTTTCTATATATAAATTATATGGATGATTATAAATATATATTTAATGATTATATATGCTATTTATATAATTATTAAAATTATATATATTATATATCAATGATAAAATTACAAATATTTAAACTAAAAAACTGAAATACTCTTAATAAACGAAACAATTTACACCAGAAAATGATGATTTTAATAAAGAATTTTTGATAAATGGGTGTCAAAATGTTATAAAGTTAATATATATGACATTATAAATATTTAATTTATTATATAATATAATTATAATAAATATAAATATATTATACAATATTTTATATTACTTTCAATGTAATTGGAACTCGAGGTAAGAGTTTTATCATCTCAAATAATATTCTTTGGGCCATATGTTATGTTATGCACCTATATTTTTTATGAGGTGTATATAATTCCATTTTAAATTTTATTTCAATATTATCCATATTTTAATTATATTTAATTTTTCATTTGAAGATATTCTTTCAAGGGGATTATGATTCAAATGTTACCAAAGTGGTAATGGTTTTATGTTACAATCTCATTGTTTATTGGGATTATTTATGATTAAAATTATGATGATGAAATATTATGATTTATCTCTCAATAAAATCATGAATTATATTATCCTCTTATTTTTATTGAGAATACACGTCTTCCTTTCATTTTACACACCTTAATTACTCAAGAGATGAAAAATATGTTTTTAATGGAAATCAACTTTATTTCTCTCTTTGGATGAAAACCGTTTTCTTCTATATCAATGTTTTCTAAAAATGTTTTCAAGATTATTTTTAATATTATATTATGATTTTAAAGTAATTTGTACCCGTTATTTTATTTTTATTATGTGGTTTAAAAGGAATATTCTTATTGTTTTTTGAATTAGGTACTTTTTGACTTTATAAAAAAAATTAATGGGATGTTTTCTTTTAACTTATACACCATAAAGGGAATTTACTACTATCATAACCAATCAATAATACAAGTATTAATTTATATGTTTTAAAGTATATTATAATAGAAAAATATTTTCATAATATTTTGTGAATTTATAGTTTTTAAAATTTTTTTTTAAAGTAGAAAGAGTATTTTCCTCAAGAATATTTTAATGATCTTGTAATGATATTTCTATTAATCAACGACAAATAAACTTGATTTTAATTATGATTTATAGGTTATATGATCTAAGGCTACAATCCTTATTATTTCTCTAGATGGTTTATGTTTATGATAATGAAATTTTTATGATACCCATTTCTTTTCCATGGGTTACGATATGATTAAATGATAAAATGTTTATGAAACCCATTTCTTTTCAATGAGTTATGCTATGATGAAATCATTATGAAATCCTTTTATTTTCATGGGTTCTGACATGATGAATTAGCAAGAACTAGCCCAAAAAACTTGGTACACTAATACCCAATCTAAACCTGACATAGCCCAAAGGGCATTCCCGATCCCCATGGGTTGGCGACGAGCAACTAGAATCATATTAAGATCAATGAGGAAGTTTTTTCAATAAAACATTAGAAGATAAATAAAACAAGTTGGTAAGATAAACAATCCTCAAGGATAAAGTACATCAATAAAAAAGGTAAAAAAATACCCAAACAAAACATCATCAAAATACACAACATATTCCATGATAAAGCTCAAATAAAACCCTTGTAATTGGTGGATCACATGTCCACCAATCACATCTATCACTCTAGTCCGATGGATCAATTGAACCCACCACCCCCAAGTAGAGGTTTCCCTTTTCTTGTACATCGCATAAGATAATCTAAAAACGCTTGAAGGGAAATCTAGGGTGTGAGATAAATATATAGTAGGGTCCCACAAAGTGTTCCATAAGAAATTCCATAATAATAAACCATTTATTCATTCAATTTATAAAAAAATGAATTGAAATTAATTTAAATATTTTCAAAAAAAGATTAATTTAATAAAAAAAATATTGTAGGTATATAAAAAAGGCTTAAATGAACATTTTATAGTAAAAAATTATATAAAGATATTGGAAATAATAAAATGGTTCTATAAATGGTATGTAATCATCAAAAAAAATATTTCATATAACCATGTTCACAATCTCCATGGTATGTTAGTTTCTAACATAATATCCTTACACCACTCAATCAATTATATTAAACTAATCTGTTCACACGTTCCTAAACTTAGGTTGTTGAGACTCAACACCTCATTAGGGAAAATGTCACAATCCGTCCCTTGGGGCCCGTGTCGTGACTACCCCAAGCCCGTCTTCCATAGGCCAGAGGCTGGCGACTAGCACCGAAAGGCATATTCCCTAAAACTGGGAAGGAATTGCCTTTATATCTTATAAACTCACTCAACCAAGCACAGAACAAGATATGAACACAAGTAAACTGTATAGTAAAAGTGTGAGTACAATAAGAAAAAAGGGGCCAGAATACAAGTCCAACTAGAAAGTACAGGAAAACTGAAAAGTATAAGTAAACTAGAACAGCTCATGTGAACACCCACCAAGGATCCTACCTGAAGGGTAGGTACAGCTCTCAAACAATCCTCTCTGCGGTAAGCCTCGTCTAGGTCCACCTTTGAGCTACCTCCAGTCCTGGTACCCTCGTCCTCAGTCAGCGTTGTCCATCGTCTGTACCAAACACAACAGGGTGTGGGCATAGACCGTGCAGGGGTGAGTATAACGATACCCAGTAGGGGCCCCGAGACCCTCAATGTCTCAAAAAATCCACAAAGGATAAAACACAAGACATGAAATCAACTGACAACCCTACTTAGGTATATGCCCATACATATACCTAAGTTATCAAGTATACCCATCTCAGTCATGAGGAAACACATGGTCCAACTCAAAATCCCAAATCTCAACTGTTCCACAAAGGAAGGAATACCACGAAGGTAAGTACCACATAGGTACGCCACACAGAAGAATACCATCAAGGTATCACCATGAAGGAAAGTACCACATAGGTACAGACTCAGATCACACCAGGTATAAGTTAGGTAAAATAGTAGAGATGTTTAAATGTAACTAATAATTCATCTTACTCTATTAAGAGGCAGACCCACAAAGGATCCTAAATCATAATCAGACCCACAAAGGATCATAGTACATCATCAGACCCACACAGAATCCTTGTACCTTGTCAGACCCACACATGATCCTAGTACATCGTCAGACCCACACATGATCCTAGTACATCGTCAGTACGTCGTCAGACCCACACAGGATCCTAGTACATCGTCATTACATCGTCAGACCCACACAAGATCCCAGTACATCTTCAGTACGTTTTCAGATCCACACAGGATCCTAGTACATCATCGGTACGTCGTCAGACCCACACATGATCCTAGTACATCGTCAGTACGTCATCAGACCAACACAGGATCCTTGTACATCATCAGAGCTAGCTACATGGTTCCCACACTAAGCTCGTTTGTCTCCGGGAGGGTCTTCTCCTCAATCCATTGTTTGATAATCTAACTTCCACAAAGTCCCATGAAGAAGTACCCAAAAGGACCTCCACATATTAGGGGTCTCAACACAACAGACTGTGCGTCAATCAGACGTCCGGTCTGTTAGTTATTAGCCTTTTAGTCCTGAGGGCCTGGTTGGGTTCATGCTCAATCCAACCTAACTATACACCAACTTTATCCAAACATCAATTGGGGTATAACAAAAGTTCCATTTTTCTACAAGGATTCCAGCACCATAGACGGTTCATCAAATGGAAGCCTGGTGCCAAAGTTATGGCCAAAAGTGTGGAATAGGTTGAAACTAGTCTGGGTCTGGTCTGACCCGGCCTGACAAGTTGGGTCTGGCCTGGCCCGTGGTGTGGCCCAGCCTGGGTGGCCCACGGTGCAGAGGGGTGGTCGTGGTGCGGCAGGGCTCTGCGGAGTGGTGATGTGGGGAGGCTGCGGAGAGCCAGGGCTTCGCTCTACGGCGGGGTGGCTGCACTGCGGTGGGAAGGCCGCACTGCGGTGGGAAGGCCATGGGGAGGCGGGGCGGTTGCAGTGCCATAGTCTGTCACAGCTATCCATATTTCCAACCATCCTCTCAACACAGCGCAGTCGCGCGCCGCGCCTTCAACGGCAGCCGGCAGCGAACCGACCGCCCTTCCCTCTCCGCCACAACACAAGTCCATGTTTCTCTTCTGTCGGTAAGCGTGGTCACGCTGCCACCTTCATCGCGAAGAACACAAAAAATAATCAAAATAATTTCGGAGAGTTCTAGCCATGTTTGCTTGGCCCACACTCTCCGCTTTAGAGTTTTAGCAAGCGACTATGATTCATTATTGAATTAAGAAGAGTCGTCAATTATGGAAAAGGGGAAAAATCAAAACAAAAATCCCTACCTTGTTTTTTTTGTTGTTTTTTGGCATGAGGAAGAAGTCTAAGATGTCTACATTTGTCGCACCCGCCACACGCCTCCGATCCCAGGCACTTTAATTAGATAATCGCTCTTCGATGGAGGTGGTTCTTCATTGGAGAACTTTCTTCGTTGGGCGGTGTTCTTCATTGGAGAAGCGTAATCCTCCAAAAGCTCTCCCCTTATCCTTTTCCCACCAAAATAAATATGTGCCAATATAATTTAACTTAAGAAGATTAATTATGTTGTCACAAATAAAATTGGTGACACATTTCATTAAATGTTAGTTGGATCCAACAATTTAATGGGGAGTTTACATAATTAAATAATGGGAGGAAGTTCAAGAGTTACCTCTCAATAAAGGGCTTTGGGTGGTCCCCACCTTTGAATTCAAAATAGAGGTTTTAGTTCGGGTGGTCCCCACCTCCATAACCCATATAGAGAGGTTTTAAATAAAAATAAAATAAAAGTTTATTTTATTTTATTTTCATTACCACGAAAAACCAAAAATCTATCTTTCACCCTCAACCTAATGCGGTCAAGGTGAAGGTATTATTAAAAAAATATCGGTGCTACGAGTTCACCAGTGCCATCAGATTTTAATTCTAAGCCCCCGTTTAAAAGTTACAAAAACCCGCTCGCACATTTATTGAACGTACCCAAAAAAAAGTTTAGAAATTCATTCTGGGCACACCAGGTCTCAGAATCACGCGTCGTCAATTTTCAAGGACTCGTAAAATTCCCATATAATTAAAAAAAATTACATGGAATTTCCAAGTCTTTATATTCTCCCCACCTCAGGGATTTACGTCCCCAAAATCCTCATTACAAAAACTAGGAAAACAAGTGGGGATACCAAGCATGAATCTGAGCCTCCCACTCCCATGTGCTCTCTTGGAGGCTCCTGTGCTGTCAGCGAATGCGCACTAGAGGTATCAACCGTCCACGAAGGACCTTCTCTTGTCGATCCTCAATCTCTACTGGAACCTCTGTAAATGTCTCCCCATCGTTGATGTCCAACTTTCTATGGTCGATGGCGTGGGTAGGGTCGTGCAAGTATCTCCTCAGCTAGGATACGTGGAAGACGTCATGCACTCAGTGCAACTAAGGGAGAAGTACTTGGTGGTAAGCCACCTCGTCAACTCTGCTGAGGACCTCGAAGGGTCCAATGAACCTCATAGATAACTTGCCACCCTGTCCAAATCTCCACAAACCTCGTCGAGGTGATACCCGTAGAAAGACATGGTCACCATCCTAGAACTTTATAGGTCTCCATATCATGTCGGCATAAGACTTCTTCCTACTCTGTACAGTCTTCATCTTCTCCTGGATGACCTGCACTTTCTCTATGGTAGCCCATACCATCTCTGGTCCCACGAGTGTTGACTCCCTTGGGTCATTCCAGCACAAAGGTGGTCTGCAAGGTCAACTATAAAACGCCTAAAAAAGGTGTCATCCCAATGGTGGAGTGATATTTGTTGTTGTATTAAAACTCCACCAAGGTAAAGTGATCCACCCGGCTATGACAAGAGTTGAGAACACAATCACGCATCATGTCCTCGAGGGTTTGAATGGTCCGCTCAGTCTGGCCATCCATCTGAGGATGGAAGGCGGTGCTCAAATGAAGCTACATCCCGAAAGCCTCCTGCAACCCCTTCCATAACTGGGAAGTGAAACGCGTATCACAATCAGAGGAAATCATCAAGGTTACTCCATGTAACCGCAAAATCTCCTGCACATAGAGACGTCTCAAGCTCTCTACTAAACCCTGCTCTATGACCACTAGGAAGTGGGTCGACTTGGTGAGTCGGTCGACGATCACCCAGATAGAATCATGACCCCTGGATATACATGGAAGTCCTATCATGAAGTCTGTGGATATCTAATCCCACTTCCACTCTGGGACCTCTAAAGGTTGAACTAATCCTACTAGTACCTGATGCTCTGCCTTCACTTGCTGAAAAGTGAGGCATCGAGAGACAAACTCTTCCACTACTTTCTTCATTCCTGGCCACCAGTGATGTCGTCGGAGGTCCTGATAAATATTAAGAAAATCTATCAGGTGCTTGTCCTGTGGATATCTGAGCACGTAGAGCCTCGCAGTCAGTGTCCCCACGCTGCTCCTCCTTGACTCGCTAAAGAAGTAGGGGAATGACTGTAAGATACTGAATAAAACCTGCTTCATCTCGATTCACAAAGGATATCTGCAAAGTGGCCAACTGCTTCGTCGCCTCGCCTAGAAGTTGTATACCAGATCTCTTGTTGAGTGTATCTGCTACAATGTTCCCCCTCCCAAGAGTATAGACTATCTTGAAGTCATAGTCCTAGAGGAACTCAACCAACATCACTGTCTCAAGTTTAGGTACTTCTATGAGAAGATATACCTGAGACTCTTGTGATCTAAGTAGACTATAAAATGCTCTCCCATCAAGTAATGTTGCCACATATTCAAGGCGAAGACCACTACTGATAACTCCAACTCATGGGTAGCATAGTTCTACTCATGTTGTCTCAACTGTTGAGAACCATATGGGATCACTGCTCGCTCCTGCATCAGGATATATCCGAGTCCGGTCCTTGATGCGTCGCTGTAGACTACCTACCCTACGCCCTCATCCGGAAGCCTCTTCCTTAGCTCTTGAAAACTCCACTGACATCTCTCCGACAACATGAAGGGTTTCCCCTTCTTCATCAACGCTGTTAAAGGTGTTTTCTGGAGAAACCTGGAACACACCTCTAGTAGTATCCAGCCAAACCCAGGAAACTTCGTACCTCCGTCACACTCCTAGGTGGATCCCAAGTAAGTACTACCTCAATCTTTGCTGGATCCACTAAAAAAATAGCCTTCAAGATGACATGTCCCAGAAAGTGAACCTCTCAGATCCAGAATGGATACTTCGAGAGCTTACCATAAAGCTGGTGCTCTCAGAGTGTGTCCAATACTACCTGCAAATGATAGGCATGCTCCTCCTCAATAGTCGAGTAGATCAGAATGTCATCAATGAAGACCACCACAAAGCAATCAAGATATGGCTGAAAGATCCTATTCATGAGTCCCATGAACACTGCTGGGGTGTTGGTTATGTCGAACGACATAACCAAGAACTCATAATGGCCATACCGACATCTAAAAGATATCTTCTACACATCCTCATCTTGCACTCTGAGCTGGTGATAGCCTAATATAAGGTCTATCTTCAAGAACCACTATGCTCCCTTCAGCTGATCAAAGAGTTCATCAATCCTTGGGAGTGAGTAATTTTTCTTCACAGTCACCTGGTTCAGGTGCTGATATTCAACATAAAGCCTCAAGCTCCCATCCGCCTTCTTGGAAAACAAAATCGAGGCTGCCCAAGGAGAAACACTGGGTCTGATAAATCTCTTCCCTTGCAAGTCCTCTAGCTATATTTGTAGCTCATGAAACTCTGTGGGATCCATCTGATACGCTGGTGTAGATATCGGTGTCGTCCCGGGGTACAAGTCGATGTAAAAGTCCACCTATCTATAAGGAGGTAGACCCGGAACATCATCAGGGAAGACATCCGCATACTGGTCTACCACTATAGGATAACTCAGACTCTCCACATCAACCGCACTGAGGATAATGCTATCAAAATGATTAGTGATTAGCTGCACTCTCCTTCAAGTAAGTCCATCCTATGTTGTAAATTCCACCTTCTCGCCGGTGAAGGTAAACCTAGTCCCATACGTGCGGAAACACCACACTTTTCACCTAATACAATCAATCTGAGCATGAACTGTAGATAACCAGTCCATAACCAAGATAACGTCGTAAGGCCTCGACGCCACTACTAGGAGATCCCAGCCGATGCTCTCGCCTCTTAAAGTAAGCTCACACTACTGACACCATCGCTTAATCATCGAATATGCTCCTGTTAGAGTCTCTAGCCATAAGGATTGATCCAACGTCTCTGTCAGAATCTCTAAGCTCTGAACGAGGGCAGTGGAAATAAAAGAATGACTGGCACTTGATTCTATAAGTACTGCAGCTAAGGTGGAGTAGACACAGATCATGCCTTGTATCATCTCTGGAGTTCCATTTTCATAGGCCTCAAATGCCTGGAGCTAATCTTGCCCTTTTCCACCTGCTCCCTGTGGTACGGGTGGACCACCTAGTGGTGGTGGCGGTAACATCTCAAATCGTCGGCCACCACCAGCTGCAAGACCAGCTCCTCTGCCACGTTTTCCTATTCCATGAGAATCTCCTTGGTCAAACCTCTATTTATACCTGAGTGATCCCCAGACCGTCTTCTAATCATTCATATGGTAGTTCAGACAGTCACGAGCCATGCGACCCTGCCCGCCACATGTGAAACACTGTCTGTTCCTCGCATGATTGACTCTGTCTCCGGTACCCCACAAAACCGATCCTGAATCATGCAGTCTTCCACCTATATGCCTGGTCCTCTTGGACCTTTGTGAAATTTATCTACTGACAGCTGTAGAAGACTCCACTACGTAACGACTGGTGGTGGGTCTCACTACTGATGACTACTCATCAAGAAAACTCTTCACTAAGAGGGCTCTCTCTAACACCCATGTCTGCGTCGGGATGCTGAGTGAGATCATGGAAGCCCTGATCTCCCACCTGAGTCCCTACTCGAAGGTTCAGGCCCTGAATAATTAGTCCCGTACCATATCAGTGGAGTAGCGTGAGAGGTTGATGAACCTCGCTGGGTACTGAGCCACAGTCATACTGCCCTGCTACAGATGAAGAAGTTGTTGTATGCGCATTGCATGAAGAGTCGATGGGATAAACTCTGTCTGAAACATGCTCTCAAAGTTTTCCTAGAGAAGTGTCACCTTGTCATGAACCTGGAGCATCAAGCTCCACCATCTCTCTATTGCTTCCTGTAGAAGGCTGGATTCAAGGGTCACTGTGAGATCAGCTGGTGTACCTAGTAATCGGAAGACTCTCACCACAGCCTCCAGCCAATCCTCAGCCGCCCATGGGTCTGTCTCTCCTCTAAACATGGGTGGCCTCTGGCGCTGGAACTTGTGAAACACACTCAAGTGGCGTGCACCCTCTTCTGCTGGGGCTAGTGGCATAGATGACCCAACGGTTAATGGTACCATTGGTGCCTCCGTTGGAAGAGGGCCCTACACCGAGGCCTCATCGCTCGGTGGTCTATCAGTTTATACTATATCCAGAACCCTAGCTAGCTCTCTGTGTGGAGGCATCCAAAAAAGAAACAGGTGCACCATGGTCAATAAGTTATACCTGGTGAGCTGACTCAAAGATATCACAATGAAAACTCTTCAAAACACACATGCAATAAGTGTTTTTGTGCATTGAGTCGGAAATCAGAAGTCAGGGTCCTGATGTATGGATACGTCGGTCACCGCACCAACACTGGATTCCCTAAACTAATAACCACACTCACTACACTTAACACTATTACCGTTAAAAATATCAGAGTCCAATGTTCTATGGTAGAACCGACTCCTATGATACCAATTTTTCATGACCCATCCACCAGGGCTCATGCTGTGACTACCCCAAGCTCGTCTTCCATAGGCTAGAGGTTGGAGACTAGAACCGAAAGGCATATTCCCTAAAATGGGGAAGGCGTTGCCTTTATATCCTATAAACTCACACAACCATGCACACAACAAGATACAAACACAAGTAAACTGTATAGTAAAAGTGTGAGTACAACAAGCAAAAAGGGGCCAGAATACAAGTCCAACTGGAAAGTATAAGAAAACTGAAAAGTACAAGTAAACTGGAACAACTCCTGTGAACACCCACCAAGGATCCTACCTGAAGGGTAGGTACAGCTCTCAAACGGTCCTTTCTGTGGTATGCCTCATCTAGGTCCACCTTCAAGCTACCTCCAGTCTCGGTACCCTCATCCTCAGTCAGCGTTGTCCGTCGTCTGCACCAAACACAACAGGGTGCAGGCATAGCCCGTGTAGGGGTGAGTATAATGATACCCAGTAGGGACCTCGAGACCCTCAAGGTCTCACAAAATCCACAAAGGATAAACCACAAGGCATGAAATAAACTGACAACCCTACTTAGGTATATGCCCATACATATAACTAAGTTATCAAGTATACTCATCTTAGTCATGAGAAAACACATGATCTAAATCAAAAGCCCAAAGATCAATTGTTCCATAAAGGAAGGAATACCACGAAGGTAAGTAACACACATGTACGCCACACAGAAGAATACCACCAAGGTATCACCATGAAGGAAAGTACCAAACAGGTACATACTTATCTCACACAAGGTATAACTTAGGTACAGTAGTAGAGATGATTAGATGTAACTACTAATTCATCTTACTCTATTAATAGGCAGACCGACGAAAGATCTTAAATTATCATCAGACCGACAAAGGATGACAACTAGGCCTCAGTGATAACACATACACCCTGCCTTAACACATCCATGGGGTCTCGGCCCGCCAGGTACCCCAGTTTCCCTGCATCCCGAACTGATCATCTGACTAATGACAGTCCCCATAGGATAACACATGTCCTTTCCTGTGTGCTTTGTCCTCACTCACACACACCCTGGGAAACTTCCCAGAAGGTCACCCATCCTAATCACTACTCCATGCCATGCACACTTAACTATGGAGTTCTAATCGGATAGGATCCCAAATAGAAAGGTTCACCTTGTTGACATGAGTCATACCATTTAGTCATTTAACCCTTTATCATTTTGGGGTGTTACAATCACCCACCCATTAGAGAACAATGTCCTCATTGTGGGCCCTAACATTTAGTCATTTAACCCTTAATCATTTCGAGGTGTTACCTTTCCCGTGTGCTTTTTCCTCACTCACACACACCCTAGGAAACATCCCAGAATGTCACCCATCCTAATAACTACTCCAGGACAAACACACTTAACTGTGGTGTTCTAATCGGATAAGCTCCCAAAAAGAAAGTTTCACCTTGTTGACATGATTCATACCTTTTAGTCATTTCACCCTTTATCATTTCAGGGTGTTATAATCACCCACATTTTAGAGAACAACGCCCTCATTGTGGGCCCTACCATTTAGTCATTTAACCCTTTATCATTTCGAGGTGTTACAATCACCCCCCCCCCTTTAGAGTACAACATCCTTGTTGTGGGCCCTAGATCTCAAAGGATGACAACCGAGCCCCGGTGACAGCATATACACCTCGCCTTAACACATCCATGGGGTCTCGGCCCGCCAGGTACCCCAGTTTCCCTGCAGACGGTCCCCACTCTGGGGCCCACCCACGTGCCCGAATAGATCATCTGACTAATGACAGTCCCCACAGGCTAACACATGTCCTTTCCCGTGTGCTTTTTCATCACTCACACACACCCTGGGAAACTTCCCAGAAGGCCACCCATCCTGATCACTACTCCAGGCCAAAAAAACTTAACTGTGGAGTTCTAATCAGATAGGCTCCGGAAAAGGAAGTTTCACCTTGTTGACATGATTCATACCATTTAGTCATTTCACCCTTTATCATTTCAGGGTGTTACAATAACCCACCCTTTAGAGAACAACGTCCTCATTGTGGGCCCTACCATTTAGTCATTTAACCCTTTATCATTTCGAGGTGTTACAATCACCCCCCCCCCCTTAGAGCACAACATCCTTGTTGTGGGACCTACATCTCAAAGGATGACAACCGAGCCCCGGTGACAGCATATACACCCCGCCTTAACACATCCATGGGGTCTCAACCCGCCAGGTACCCCAGTTTCCCTGCAGACGGTCCCCACTCTAGGACCCACCCACGTGCCCGAACAGATCATCTGACTAATGACAGTCCCCACAGGATAACACATGTCCTTTCCCGTGTGCTTTGTCATCACTCACACACACCCTGGGAAACTTCCCAGAAGGCCACCCATCCTGATCACTACTCCAGGCCAAACACACTTAACTGTGGAGTTCTAATCGGATAGGCTTCGGAAAAGGAAGGTTCACCTTGTTGACATGAGTCATACCATTTAGTCATTTAACCCTTTATCATTTATGGGTGTTACAATCACCCACCCTTTAGAGAAAGGGTCCTCATTGTGGATCCTACAATTTAATCATTTAACCCTTTATCATTACGAGATGTTACCTTTCTCGTGTGCTTTCACCGTGTGAAACTTCCCAGAAGGTCACCCAGCTTGATTACTAATCCAGGCCAAGCACACTTAACTGTGGAGTTCTAATCGAATAGGCTCCTAAAAAGGAAGGTTCACCTTGTTGACATGATTCATACCATTTAGTCATTTAAAGATTTATCATTTCGGGGTGTTACAATCATCCACCCTTTAGAGAACAACGTCCTCATTGTGGGCCCTACTATTTTTTCATTTATCCCTTTATCATTTCGAGGTGTTACAATCACCCCCCCCCCTTTAGAGCACAACATCCTCGTTGTGGGCCCTACATCTCAAAGGATGACAACTAGGCCCCGGTGACAGCACATACACCCCGCCTTAACACATTCATGGGGTCTTGGCCTGCCAGGTACCCTTGTTGCCCTGCAGACGGTCCCCACTCTGGGGCCCACCCACATGCCCGAAATGGAAGGTCCTCATTGTGGGTCCAACCATTTAGTTATTTAACCTTTTATCATTACAAGGTGTTACCTTTTCCGTCTGCTTTCACCCTGTGAAACTTCCCAGAAGGTCACCCATCTTGATTACTACTCCAGGCCAAGCACACTTAACTGTGGTGTTCTAATCGAATAGGCTCCCGAAAAGGAAGGTTCACCTTGTTGACATGATTTATACCATTTATTCATTTAACCCTTTATCATTTCGGGGTGTTACAATCGTCCACCCTTTAGATAACAACGTCCTCATTGTGGGCCCTACCATTTAGTCATTTAACCCTTTATCATTTCGAGGTGTTATAATAACCCCCCCCCCCCTTTAGAGCACAACATCCTCGTTGTGGGCCCTATATCTCAAAGGTTGACAACTGGGCCCCGGTGACAGCACATACACCCCGCCTTAACACATCCATGGGGTCTCGGCCCGCTAGGTACCCCAGTTTCCCTGCAGACGGTCCCCACTCTGGGGCCCACACACATGCCCGAACAGATCATCTGACTAATGAGAGACAATCCCCATAGGCTAACACATGTCCTTTCCTGTGTGCTTTGTCATCACTCACACACACCCTGGGAAACTTCCCAAAAGGACACCCATCCTGATCACTACTCCAGACCAAACACACTTAACTGTGGAGTTCTAATCGGATAGGCTTTTGAAAAGGAAGGTTCACCTTGTTGACATGAGTCATACCATTTAGTCATTTAACCCTTTATCATTTCAGGGTGTTACAATCACCCACCCTTTAGAGAAAGGGTCCTCATTGTGGGACCTACCATTTAGTCATTTAACCCTTTATCATTTCAAGGTGTTACCTTTCCCGTGTGTTTTGTCCTCACTCACACACACCCTGTGAAACTTCCCAGAAGGTCACCCATCTTGATTACTACTCTAGTCCAAGTACACTTAACTGTGGAGTTTTAATCGGATAGGATACCGAAAGGGAAGGTTCGTCGTGGTTACATGATTCATACCTTTTAGTCATTTAACCCTTTATCATTTCGGGGTGTTACAATCATCCACCCTTTAGAGAACACCGTCCTAATTGTGGGACCTACAATTTAATCATTTAACCCTTTATCATTTCGAGGTGTTACAATCACCCCCCCCCCATGAGAGCACAACGTCCTCGTTGTGGGCTCGACATCTCAACCTAGGCAGTGCACCACACTTAAGGCTGGGTACCACCTCTGAAACCATATGTGACAACTTATAGAGAACCAAAGCTTGACGTACATAGACATTACTTTACTTTTACAGAATAATTAATACATAACAAAAACAGACACACAAGGACCATAATAGTTTAGTGTCTTTGGAAACTCGGAACATAATCTTCTAATCATGGTGAAAGATCTTCAACATCTCCCATAAAGATCTTCCCCTTTTGTTTTCTTACCTAAAACCTTTCTTTATATCCTGGGGAAAGGAAAACATATAAAGGGTGAGCTCAAATTCTTAGTAAGGGTAAGCATGGAGAAAATAAAACAAACCATATACATTTGAACATAAAAATATGAACATAATGTTTAAACATAAAAATATTGAGCAATGACATAAAACATGGCAGTACATAAGGCATAGATCATAATGGAACATCAATCATGATAAAATAGCTTGGAAATAAAACTTGTAATTGTGGAAAAAAATTAAGCACATGATATGATTTCCATAGTAGCCAAGACATTGCTGCCAAGACCATCTTAGTGGACAAAGTCCCTTTCTGAATCGAGTTCACTCCTCGTTTCAGTCCTGTAACACTGAACTAGATTAAATTACCATTTCAGCCATGTCTATCTCATGAGATATAAATATTTACCCAATGCATTGGAGGTAGATATAGGTCCCACTCATCTTATAATGAAATCATTCTTACTTGTGCCACAACATAAATATAAACCAATAATCATAACCCAAAGAATAAAATGGGTTTCATAATCATCATCCCATCATAACATAATCCATATAAAAAAATGGATATCATTTAATCATAAGAAAAGTAAAACCATGTAAATCATAGAGACATTATACTTGAAACATACACATATGAAATAATTCCATCTTAGATGGAAAATGGTTTTGATAAAACACTTGAAATGAATTCTTGAGGAAAATATACTTTCTTTTCAAAATCATTTTATTCTCTCAAAATGTCATGCAATTTTAAAAGAAATGGATTTTTTTTAAAATAATCATGCAATCTTGTAGAGGAATCCTCATGAAAATGGGGCTTTATGAAACCGTAAAAATCCATTCACGCCGTATAAGTTAAAAAAAACATTCTCCTCGTACTTTTGTCAGAAAAGTCAAAAAATACCTCGTATGGTAAACAAAAGAAATATTTCTTACATACCATGTAGTAAAAGTAAAAAATGGGTAAAAAGGACTTTAAACATACATGAAACCATTTTTATAAAATAGGGACATGAATGATAAATATATACCCAGTAAATACTTTCGAATAAACAATCTCGAATAAAAACGAGATTGGAAAAGTTATCCCTTACCTTATGTGAAATTTCTTCCGTATGTGACCGAGACTCCTGTATAGTGGGTTTAAACATATTATTAACTTGTAACAGAACCATAATAATATTTATTATATCATATATTATTTACTTACGACTTTATATTATCTGTTCATTTTTCAATTCCATGTTAAAGCAGCATTTTGGGAAAAATCGTTTCATTTATCATCCGTGTTTTGACTTGTAATTATTAATATGATTACTTAGATCATGATTACTTAATTCAATAATATAAAACATGATTTATATATACTATATATTCAGAATATACATATATATAATAGATTTATAAATGGATAGAAATACACTGTTCATAGAGACGGTAGGTCGTACCTACGCATAAACACTGTTTTTGTTTCCTTATTGAATTGAATGGAATTAAGTATATGACATAAATATATATATAAATAAATCCAGTAGAATAATTATGTCATATATTTCATTATTACTTATTATATATACTTTATAATCATTCTTGAATTGTTAACATGGAAAATGAATCTCATCGCGTCGTGGAGACGGTAATCCTTTCGTACGCACAAGCGATGATATCATTCCCATATTTATTGAATGGAATTGTAGTGGATGATATAATATCTTAGAATCAGTATGATTTTATAATAATCATATATAGATATTCTTTACACCATTATACCCATCCAAGAAAGGTGGTGGTGGAAAAACATATTACACCACGGTGTGGAGACAGTATTCCGTACATACGCACACGCAGTGATTTCCTTTTCCATAGGATGTATAGAAGGTGAAATGGGGTTGTTTAATATTAATAATAACATATAAGTATTTAAGTGATACTTATGTAATTACTTTATAATGAAACAACTAAAGAATAATAAGTTGAAGAAGAAAGAAACATGAAAGAATCGTTAGAAGAGATTACCTCTTCTTCGACGCACCTCTTTTAAACTTCTTCTTAGGGTACTAGAGTTGGTCTTTTGAGAAGACCAGAACCTCTATGATATAACTAGATAGGTTGAGAAGAGTAATTGTCAGGGTTTTGCCTAGATTCAAGGCTCAAAAGGGTGTGAAGAGAAGAGGGAAGGGGTGCCCTTTTTATAAGGGAGGAGAGGGATACCTTAAGAAAAATTAAAATATTATTTTATAATAAAGCCATATTCTTTTTTTAATAGCTCCAAATTAATTTATTTACAAGATAAGGTGGGTATGGGTAGAAATACTCTCAACAAATATATTTTAGACAAGTTTAGGTTACTATTTTATCCTTATCATTTAGATTTAACTCTAAGTTAAATAATTTAACTTTTACCGTGTCTTTTGGTTTTCTTACACTATATGGTTAAAAAACTTACTATAAAAAGCCAAAAGAACCCCAAGTAGTTATTTATTAATATATATATCCTTATATAAGTCATTTGTCCAAACCTTAGATTTTTAGGAATAAAATAATAATTAATAATATAATATTTGTTTTATAAACTATTTTATGTCAATTTTGACACTATTTGGTACTTAATTTTTTTGAAAATCATAACAGCATGATTAGTTCAAAAAACTTTAATTAAATCAATACTAATATGTCATATTAACCTATAAAATTATTTTAATTCATAAAAAGTCTAAAATGACATTTATTTGGGTATTTATAACATCAATTATGTTAATATTTCATTAATAAGGTAATTGTTGCATCATCATTGTGTCATAAATAAAATAAATTATTTAATGTATAAAAATTATAAATAAAATACAATTATGTAGGAAATCTATTTATCTTTCTAATGAATATTTATAGTCGAATTTATCTTATGTATAACACTATATTAAAAAAAATTAGTTATTAAACATTGATTTTAACTATTTTAACTCTTCTCGAAATAAAATAATAATAAATGTCCTAATCTAATACAAGTGGAACTAAATGGTCATATTTTATTCCTAAGGTTGTTTTTGGTTGAATGAAACTTAACGAATAGAATTAGGACATGTGTTCGGGTAATAATAATATCATTTTTACCCTTAATTACCCTATTTACTTTTTACCGTGGTAAATAAAAGTAAAAGGTTACTATTCACCAAAAATATTTATCTTATTGAACAAAAGTTTACTCCTTGATATTAACCATGTCTCTTGGATTTTAGAAATTTCACTCACAGTAGTGGTAAAATTAAGTTTTATGTAAATTTTTCAAACTCTCCTAGGAGCTGGGTAAAAGATGGTGAAAAGTTCAATAAAAATTTTATATGTCTAAAATTATTATAAAATGACTCCAATGAATTACATTGAACATATATAGGTATTATGTATCAATTTTTTACCTAAAATTAATTTAAATAAAATAAATAATTATTTAAAAAAAAGTCAGTTTTTAAATAGTAACCCAGTGTTTTCACTATTCATCAAAAATTAAAAGCTTTCAGAAAATTACAAAAAATTCACCCTAGGATAATTTTGATATTAAGAATCCAAAAATGAAGTCCATTTTGAAAAATAAATTTTTTTAAATTTCAAAAAGTGGGTATTACTATTCATAACGGCTAGTTCATAATAATATTATAAAAATATATCGTTTAGTGAAACTCGGTATTGTGTACTACACACTCTATCAAGGAAGGTCTTGATTGAGTGTAATGCAAGCCAAGTCAGGGATGCGTGTAGTGAAAGATCTGTTTGGTTTTGCGTATAACATAATCAAAACTTATTTCATTTATACATTAAACAAAATCTATACTTAATGTTACATAAAATAATTTCCACAAAACGAACTTGAAATTGTGTGTAATAAGAGCCAAGAATAGTGTAGCGTATACTGTAAAATAATACGGTGTTGCGTATAGTGCAAGATAATTTTGGTGTATCATACAACACAAGAAATCAATGAAATTAAAAAGAATAATTCTCATAAAATCTTGGGTTGTTACATTCTAGCCCCCTCAAAATGAATTTCGCCCTCGAAATTCGTCCGGGTTATAAATGGTTTACTACTTGAAAGTTTCTTTCATAGAAACCCACATCATAAAAAGGAATACCAAAACTGAACTTTAAAAATTAAATTATGAAATGTAACGGTTACCCAAATTAACTAATCAGTGTGTTTTTACAAAGGAGAACATAAGTGAAAATATGGATATAGAAGAAAAATATAACCATCATGTTCTAATGGAGAGTGGTAGAGAACATGGCTATGAAAAATCCAACAATCACAAAGCTATAAATTTGTGATGATCTAAGGTACCATCTGATTCATCAGATATAAGGTCACTATGACAACATTTTTGGTTTTCAAGATCATTTTCCTAAAGTTGAAAATTTTGAAATAGAAGAAATAATTACTTTATTTCGGTCTAATATCACCGTTGTTCGTGCCTTGAACAATTTACACATCATCTCTTAAAGAAATGAAGTTGGATTTGTTATTTGTGAAGTGTTAGCAGATCATATGATAGAATGATGGGTCATTCCATATGTCTCAAACAAAAGGTTAGCAAAAGTTATCAAATATACATAAGTCCATCTATGGTGAGGTTAATCGTATATGATTCCAAAAATGGACTTATACTTCATCTATCATTCTGCTTAATAAAACTAGTTTCTACTAACCAGGGACTTCTTGTAGGCCAGTGGTAGGAAATAAAGTTCTGTCGCACTTCGGTTGTGGGTTTGATTCCCACAGCCTTGTCCGACGTGACGGGTTGTCGCATGTCTTGCAGGTTGTCCCTTTTTCTAAAACTACGTTATAATAACATTCCTGCAATAAAATAGGAAAAAGTTCTAGCCTTAAAGAATACTATCTTATGTCTAACTTAATTCATTCCAATCATTAGGCTTATCCAAAATACTTATCTCCAAGCTCATAGTATAAAGAAAATGGTTACTTGAAAGGTCACATAACAAGCACGTGAATACCATCATTTATCCCCCATATATCATAAGATATATCTTGTTGGTCACATTCCAAACATGTGAATACCTTAATCATGTATACTTTTAAATCATGAATTACCATAGAACCTTAGTGAAAACATGAGTACTGTCAAAAGTTAACTCTTTCCACATACCAAAATCCCAAAAATTCTATATACTCAAACCATGATATCACTTAGTCCTTATATCAATCATGAGCTCATCAATACTATCAAACATATTATTTTCTCCTTATCCATTCATTATGCGCATATCATCTACTTTCTAAAATATTTGAATCACTTTCCATGGTTACCGGTACCATATTCTTATAGAAAACCACAATGGACCAATACACAGATATTTCAATATACTATAAAAGTACCTCAACAACATTATTATTGAATTCCAATATATAATCCCTTCAATCCATCCTCTTCATTGATTTTTATGGAATAGGTCCTTCCTCGATTTAGAAGTAACTTCTTAGGTTAGGGCATTGAGTTGGCTAATGCCCATGTTCTCCGCAGATAAGACATTGGACTCCATAACATTCTATCACTCTATGACCCTTTTCTCCACATATATAACATCTTCTTCTCCATTTGATGTATTCCTCAAGGTTATTCTTCTCTTCTTTAGAAATCTCAATCTTTCTATCTCTATGCTCCTCACCATGCGAACATGTATAAAATCCCATCTTCCTCTTATTTTATGACTTAGGAATACAACTAAAGTTCACCATGTTAATCATATATCGAGATGACTGATTCGGCATAATCACAATATATTTCTCTCAAGGCATTACATAATTTCATTGATCATAGTCACCAATTTTTCCATTGGAATCAATGTTAACTTAATTATTTCTCATTCCCTCCATTTACAAAGACCAGAAACCATAGTGTAAGAAACAGTTAAAATAACGAGGAACCACATAGTCATAAAATGCCACTTATGGGGTGTCTAAATTATCAAAAATTCTTTAATCCATGAAATCTTAGGTTCACCCTAGGTTATTCATGATCGTCAACATAATTCTAGGACTCTAACCTATACGTTTACTTAACCTTAGGGACATCCCTAGACATACCTTAAAAATATCTCTAGGGATTTCACTAAAGTTTTCATATCCCAGTTTCCAAAGGTTAACTAAACTTTTCCTCTGATACCAACTATAGAGACCCCAAACTTGACGTACATAGACATTACTTTACTTTTTCAGAATACTTAATACATAAAAAAACAAACACACAAGGACCATAATAGTTTAGTGTCTTTGGAAACTTGAAACATAATCTTCTAATCATGGTGAAAGATCTTCAACATCTCCCATAAAGATCTTCCCCTTTTGTTTTCTTACCTAAAACCTTTATTTATATCATGTGGAAAGGAAAATATATAAAGGGTGAGATCAAATTCTTATTAAGGGTAAGAACGGAGAAAATAAAACAAACCATATACATCTGAACATAGAAACATGAAAATAATGTTTAAACATCAAAATATTGAGCAATGACATAAAACATGGCAGTACGTAAGGAATAGATCATAATGGAACATCAATCATGATAAAATATCTTGGACATAAAAATTTTAATTTTTGGAAAAAAATTAAGCATGTGATATGATTTCCATAGTAGCCAAGACATTGATTCCAAGACCATCTTAGTGGACAAAGTCCCTTTCTGAATCGAGTTCACTCCTCGTTTCAGTCCTGTAACACTGAAACAGATTAACTTACCATTTCAGACATATCTATCTCATGAGATATAAATCTTTACCCAATTCATTGTAGGGGGATATAGGTCCCACCCATCTCATAATGAAATCATTCTTACTTGTTCCACAACATAAACATAAACCATTCATCATAACCCAAAGAATAAAATGGGTTTCATAATTATCAACCCATCATAACGAAATACATATAAAAATTGGATATCATTTCATCATAAGAAAAGTGAAACCATGTAAATCATAGAGTCATTATAATTGAAACATACAGATATGTAATAATGTCATCTTAGATGGAAAATGGTTTTGATAAAAAACTTGAAATGAATTCTTGAGGAAAATGTCCTTTCTTTTAAAAATCATTTTCTTTTCTCAAAATTTCATGAAATTTTAAAATAAAAGGCTTTTGTTGAAAATAATCATGCAATATTGTAGAGTAATATTCATGAAAATGAGGCTTTACGAAACCGTAAAAATCCATTCACGCCGTATAAGTGAAAAAAAACATTCTCCTCGTACTTTTTTCAGAAGAGTCAAAAAATACCTCGTATGGTAAACAAAAGAAAGATTCCTTAAATTCCATGTAGTAAAAGTC
The DNA here is from genome assembly GCA_963277665.1 of Viscum album. NCBI lineage: Eukaryota > Viridiplantae > Streptophyta > Magnoliopsida > Santalales > Viscaceae > Viscum > Viscum album. The sequence continues at coordinate 913,410,125 of OY728141.1, forward strand.
AAAAAGGGGTAAAAAGGACTTTAAACATACATGAAACCATTTTTATAAAACAGGTACATGGATGATAAATATAACCCGAGTAAATACTTTCGAATAAACAATCTCGAATAAAAACGAGATTGGAAAAGTAATCTCTTACCTTATGTCCAATTTCTTTCGTATGTGTCCGAGACTCCTGTATAGTGGGTTTAAACATATTATTAACTTGTAACAGAACCATAATAATATTTATGATATCATATAATATTTACTTACGACTTTATATTATCCGTTCATTTGTCAATTCCATGTTAAAGCAGCGTTTTGGGTAAAATCGTTTCATTTATCGTCCGTGTTTTGACTTGTAATTATTAATATGATTACTTAGATCATGATTAATTAATTCCAGAATATAAAACATTGTTTATAAATAATATATATTAATAATATAAATATATATAATAGATTGATAAATGGAAATAAATAAATCGTTCATGGAGACGGTAGGCCGTACGTAAGCATGAACGTTGTTTTCGTTTCCTTGTTGAATTGAATGGAATTAAGTAGATGGCATAAATATATAAATATATAAATAAATCCAGTATCATCATTATCTCATATATTTCATGATTACTTATTATATATACTTTATAATCATTCTTGAATTGTTAACATGGAAAATGAATCTCATCGCGTCGTGGAGACGGTAACCCGTTCGTACGCACGAGCCATGATATCGTTCCCATATTTATTGAATGGAATTGTAGTGGATGATATAATATCATAGAATCAGTATGATGTTATAATAATTATATATAGTTTTTCTTTACACCATTATACCCATCCAAGTAAGGTGGTGGTGGAAAAACATATTACACCACGACGTGGAGACAGTATTCCGTACGTACGCACGCGCGGTGATTTCGTTTTCCATAGGATGGATAGAAGGTGAAATGGGGTTGTTTAATATTTATAATAAAATATAAGTATGTCAGTGATACTGATGTTATTACTTTATAATGAAACAACTAAAGAAGAAGAAGTTGAAGAAGAAATAAAAAAGAAAGAATTGTTAGAAGAGATTACCTCTTCTTTGAAGCACCTCCTTTAAACCTCTTCTTAGGGAACTAGAGTTGGTCTTTTGAGTAGACCAGAACCTCAATTATATAACTAGATAGGTTTAGAAGAGTAATTTGCATGGTTTTTCCGAGCTTCAAGGCTCAAAAGGGTGTGAAGAGAAGAGGGAAGGGGTGCCCTTTTTATAAGGGAGGAGAGGGATACCTTAGGAAAACTTAAAATATTGTTTTATAATAATGTCATATTCGATTTTTAATAGCTCAAAATTGATTTATTTATAAGATAAGGTGGTTATAGGTCTAAATAATCTCAAAAAATAGATTTTAGACAAGTTTAGGTTACTATTTTATCCTTATCATTTAGATTTAACTCTAAGTTAAATAATTTAACTTTTACCGCGTCTTTTTGTTTTCTTACACTATATGGTTAAAAAACTTAATATAAAAAGCCAAAAGAACCCCAAGTGGTTAATTATTAATATATATATCCTAATATAAGTCATTTGGCTGAAACATATATTTTTAGGAATAAAATTAGAATTAATAATATAATATTTGTTTTAAAAACTATTTTATGTCAATTTTGACACTATTTGGTACTTGATTTTTGTGAAAATCATAACAGAATTATTAGTTAGAAAAAAGTTAATTAAATCAATACTAACATGTAATATTAACCTATAAAACTATTTTAATTCATAAAAAGTCTAAAATTACATTTATTTGGGTATTTATAACATCAATTATGTTAATATTTCATTAATAAGGTAATTGATGCATCATCACTGTGTCATAAATAAATTAAATTATTTAATGTATAAAAATTATAAATAAATTATAATTACTTATTAAAACTATTTATCTTTCTAATGAATATTTATAGTCGAATTTATCTTATGTATAACCCTATATTAAAAAAATTTAGTTATTAAACTTTGATTTTAACTATTTTAACTCTTTTTAAATAAAATAATAATTAATGTCCTAATCTAATCCAAGTGGACCTAAATGGTCATATTTTATTCCTAAGGTTTTTATGGTCAAATTAAACTTATAAAATATAATTATTACATGTGTTAGGGTAATAATAATATCATTTTTACCCTTAATTACCCTATTTACTTTTTACTGTGGTAAATAAAAGTAAAAAGTTACTATTCACCAAAAAATATTTATATTATTGAACCACATTTTACTCCTTGATATTAACCTTGTATCTCATATTTTCAAAATTTCACTCATAGAAGTGGTAAAATTAAGTTTTATGTAAATTTTCAAACTCTCCTATGATGTGGGTAAAAGACGGTGAAAAATTCAATAAAATTTTTATATGTCTAAAATTATTATAAAATGACTCCATTGAATTACATTGAACATATATAGGTATTATGTATCAATTTTTACCTTAAATAAATTTAAATAAAATAAATAATTATTTAAATAAAAATTTGGATTTTAAATAGTAAACTAGAGTCTTCACTATTCATCAAAAATGAAAAGTTTTCAGAAAAATACCAAAAAATCACCCTAGGATAATTTTGATATTATGAATCCAAAAATAAATTCCATTTTGAAAAATAAAATTTATAAAATTTCAAAAAGTGGGTATTACTATTCATAACGGCTAGTTCATAATAATATTATAAAAATATATCGTTTAGTGAAACTCGGTATTGTGTACTACACACGCTATCGAGGAAGGTCTTGATTGCGTGTAATGCAAGCCAAGTTAGGGATGTGTGTAGTGAAAGCTTCGTTTGGTGTTGTGTATAACATAATCAAAACTTATTTCATTTATACATTAAACAAAATCTATACTTAATGTTGCGTAAAATAATTTCCACAAAAAGAACTTGAAATTGTGTGTAACAAGAGCCAAGAATAGTGTTGCGTATACTGCAAGCTAATACGGTGTTGCGTATAGTGAAAGATAATTTTGGTGTAGCGTACAATAAAATACATCAATGAAATTAAAAAGAATAATTCTCATAAAATCTCAGGTTGTTACATTCTACCCCCCTTAAAATGATTTTTCCCTCGAAATTTGTCTGGGTTATAAATGGTTTACAACTTGAAAGTTTCTTTCATAGAAACCCACATCGTAAAAAGGAATTCCAAAACTGAACTTTAAAAAATAAATTATGAAATGTAATGGTTACCCAAATTAACTAATCACTGGGTTTTCACATAGGATAACATAGTTAAAAATATGGATATGGAAGAAAAATATAACCATCATGTTCTGATGGAGAGTGGTAGAGAACATGGATATGAAAAATCCGACAATCACAAAGACATAAATTTGTGATGATCTAAGGTACCATCTAATTCATCAGATATAAGGGCACTAGGACAACATTTTTAGTTTTCAAGATCATTTTCCTAAAGTTGAAAATTTTGAAATAGAAGAAATACTTACTTTATTTCGGTATAATCTCACCGTTGTTCTTGCCTTGAACAATTTCCACTTCATCTCTTAAAGAAATGAAGTTGAATTTGTCATTCTTGAAGTGTTAGCAGATCATATGATAGAATGATGGGTCATTACATATGTCTCAAACAAAAGGTTAGCAAAAGTTATCAAATATACATAAGTCCATCTATGGTGAGGTTAATCGTATATGATTCCAAAAATGGACTTATACTTCATCTATCGTTCTGCTTAATCAAACTAGTTTCTACTAACCAGGGACTTCCTGTAGGCCAGTGGTAGGAAATAAAGTCTTTTCACACTTCGGTTGTGGGTTTGATTCCCACAGCCTTGTCCGATGTGACAGGTTGTCGCCCGTCCTGCAGGTTGTCCCTTTTTCTAAAACTACATTATAATAACATTCCTGCAATAAAATAGAAAAAATTTATAGAGTTAGACAAAACTATCTTATGTATAACTTAATAAATTCCAATATTTAGGCTTATCCAAAATACTTCTGTCCAAGCTCATAGTATAAAGAAAATGGTTACTTGAAAGGTCACATAACAAGCACATGAATACCAACATTTATCCCCCATATATCATAATATATATCTTGTTGGTCACATTCCAAACATGTGAATACCCTAATCATGTATTCTTTTGAAACATGAATTACCATAGAACCCTAGTGAAAACATGAGTGCTGTCAAAAGATAACTCTTTCCACATACCAAAATCCCAAAAATTATATATACTCAAACCATGATATCACTTAGTCCTTATATCAATCATGAGCTCATGAATACTATCAAACATATTATTTTCTTTTTATCCATTCATTATGCACATATCATCTGCTTTCCAAAATATTTGAATCACTTTTCATGGTTACCAGTACCAGATTCTTATAGAAAACCACAATGGACCAATATACAAGTATTTCAATATACTATAAAATTACCTCAACAACATTATTATTGAATTCCAATACATAAGACCTTCAATCCATCCTCTTCAATGATTGTCATGGAATAGGGCCTTCCTCGATTTAGAAGTAACTTATTAGGTTAGGGCATTGAGTTGGGTAATGCCCATGTTCTCAAAAGATAAGACATTGGACTCTGTAACAGTCTCTCACCCTATGACCCTTTTCTCCACATAGATAACATCTTCCCCACCATTTGATTTATTCTTCAAGGTTCTTCTTCCCTTCTTTAGAAATCTCAATATTCCTTTCTCTATGCTCCTCACTATGAGAACATGCATAAAATCCCATCTTCCTCTTATTTGATGACTTAGGAATAAAACTAAAGTTCACCTTGTTAATAACATATCGAGATGACTGATTCAGCATAATCACAATATCTTTCTCTCCGGGCGTTACATAATTTTGTTGATCATAGTCACCAATTTGTCCATTGTAATTAGTGTTAACTAAATTCTTTCTCATTCCCTCCATTTACTAAGACCAGAAACCAGAGTGTAAGAAACAGTTAAAATAACGAGGAACCACATAGTCATAAAATGTCACTTATGGTGTATCAAAATTATCAAAAATTCTTTAATACATGACACCTTAGGTTCACCCTAGGTCATTCATGATCGTCAACATAATTCTAGGACTCTAACCTATACGTTTACTTAACCTTAGGGACATCCCTAGACATACCTTAAAAATATCTCTAAGGATTTCACTAAATTTTTCGCATCCTAGTTTCCAAAGGTTTACTAAACCTTTCCTCTGATAACAACTGTAGATACCCAAATCCTGACATACATAGAAATTAATTTACTTTTTCGGAATACTTAATACATAAAAAAACACACACAAGGACCGTAATAGTTTAGTGTCTTTGGAAACTCGGAACATAATCTTCTAATCATAGTGAAAGATCTTCAACATTTCCCACAAAGATCTTCCCCTTTTTTTTCTTAACTAAAACCTTTCTTTATATCATGGGGAATGGAAAACATATAAATGGTGAGCTCAAATGCTCAGTAAGAGTAAGCATGGAGAAAATAAAACAAACGATACCCATTTGAACATAAAAACATGAACATAATGTTTAAACATCAAAATCTTGAGCAATGACATAAAACATGGTAGTACGTAAGGAGTAGATCATAATGTAACATCAATCATGATAAAATATCTTGAAAATAAAACTTTTAATTGTGGAAAAACATTAAGCGCATGATATGATTTCCATAGTAGCCAAGACATTGCTGCCAAGACCGTCTTAGTGGACAAAGTCCCTTTCTTAATCGAGTTCACTTCTCATTTCAGTCCTGAAACACTGAACCGGATTAACTTACCATTTCATCCATGTCTATCTCATGAGATGTAAATCTTTACCCAATGCATTAGAGGGATATATAAGTCCCACCCATCTCATAATGAAATTATTCTTACTTGTTCCACAATATAAACATAAGCCATTCATCATAACCCAATGAATAAAATGGGTTTCATAATCATCATCCCATCACAACATAATCCATATAAAAAAATGGATATCATTTCATGATAAGAAAAGTGAAACCATGTAAATTATAGAGACATTATACTTGAAACATACACATATGAAATTATTTCATCTTAGATGGAAAATGGTTTTGATAAAACACTTGAAATGAATTCTTGAGGAAAATATCATTTCTTTTCAAAATCATTTTCTTTTCTCAAAATGTCGTACAATTTTAAAATAAAAGTCTTTTGTTGAAAATAATCATGCAATCTTGTAGATTAATCTTCATGAAAATTAGGATTTATGAAACCGTAAAAATCCGTTCATGCCGTATAAGTTAAAAAAACATTATCCTCGTACTTTTTTCGGAAAAGTCAAAAAATACCACGTATGGTAAACAAAAGAAAGATTCCTTACATTCCATGTAGTAAAAGTCAAAAATGGGTAAAAATGACTTTAAACATACATGAAACCATTTTTATAAATCAAGGACATGGATGATAAATATAACCCCAGTAAATACTTTTGAATAAACAATCTCGGATAAAAACGAGATTGGAAAAGTTATCCCTTACCTTATGTCCAATTTCTTATGTATGTGTCTGAGAATCCTGTATAGTGGGTTTAAAAATATTATTAACTTTTAAAATAACCAAAATAATATTTATGATAACATATATGATTTACTTATTACTTTATATTATCCATTCATTTGGCAATTCCATGTTAAAGCAACGTTTTGGGTAAAATCGTTTCATTTATCATCGATGTCTTGACTTGTAATTATTAATATGATTACTTAGATAATGATTACTTAATTACAGAATATAAAACATGAATTATATATAATATATATTCAGAATATACATATATATAATATATTGATAAATGGAAAGAAATACACCGTTCATGGAGACGGTAGGCCTTACGTACGCATGAACACTGTTTTCTTTTCCTTATTGAATTGAATGGAATTAAGTAGATGACATACATATATATATACATAAATCAAGTAGCATAATTATGTCATATATTTTATGATTACTTTTTATATATACTTTATAATCATTCTTCAATTGTTAACATGGAAAATGAATCTTATCGAGTCGTGGAGACGGTAATCCGTTCGTACGCACGAGCGATGATATCGTTCCCATATTTATTGAATGGAATTGTAGTGGATGATATAATATCTTAGAATTAGTATGATGTTATAATAATCATATATATTTATTCTTTACACCATTATACACATCCATGTAAAGTGGTGGTGGAAAAACAGATTACAACACGGCGTGGAGACAGTATTTTGTACGTACACACGCGTGGTGATTTCGTTTTCCATAGGATGGATAGAAGGTGAAATGGGGTTGTTTAATATTTATAATAACATATCAGTATATTAGTGATACTTATGTTATTACTTTATAATGAAACAACTAAAGAAGAAGAAGTTGAAGAAGAAAGAAACATGAAAGGATCGTTAGAAGAGATGACCTCTTCTTCGAAGTACCTCCTTTAATCTTCTTCTTAGGGCACTAGAGTTGGTCTTTTGAGAAGACCAGAACCACTATGATATAACTAGATAGGTTGATAAGATTAATTGGTATGGTTTTTCCAAGCTTTAAGGCTCAAAAGGGTGTGAAGAGAAGAGGGAAGTGGTGCCCTTTAAGGAAGGAGAGAGACACCTTAGGAAAACATAAAATATTATTTTATAATAAAGTCATATTCGGTTTTTAATAGCTCCAAATTAATTTATTTTGAAGATAAAGTGGGTATGGGTCGAAATACTCTCAACCAATATATTTTAGACAAGTTTAGGTTACTATTTTATCCTTATAATTTAGATTTAACTCTATGTTAAATAATTAAACTTTTACCGTGTCTTTTTGTTTTCTTACACTATATAGTTAATAAACTTACTATAAAAAGCCAAAAGAACCCCAAGTGGTTAATTATTAATATATATATTCTTATCTAAGTCATTTGGACGAACCTTAGATTTTTAGGAATAAAATAACAATTAATAATATAATATTTGTTTTAAAAACTACTTTATGTCAATTTTGACACTATTTGGTACTTGATTTTTTTGAAACATATAACAACATTATTAGTTCTAATAAAGTTAATTAAATCAATACTAACATGTCATAGTAACCTATAAAATTAGTGGAATTCATAAAAAGTCTATAATTAAATTTATTTTGGTATTTATAACATCGATTATGTTAATATTTCATTAATAAGGTAATTGCTGCATCATCATTGTTTCATAAATAAATTAAATTATTTAATGTCTAAAATTTATAAATAAAATACCATTAGGTAGGAAATATATTTATATTTCTAATTAATATTTATAGTCTAATTTATCTTATGTATAACCCTATATTAAAAATTTTTTAGTTATTAAACTTTGATTTTAACTATTTTAACTCTTCTTTAAAAATAATAATAATAACTGTCCTAATCTAATCCAAGTGGACATAAATGGTCATATTTTATTCCTAAGTTTGTTTTTGGTCTAATTAAACTTATCCAATAGATTTAGGACATGTTTTGGGTAATAATAATATCATTTTTACCCTTAATTACCCTATTTACTTTTTACCGTGGTAAATAAAAGTAAAAAAGTTATTATTCACCCAAAACAATTATCTTATTGAACCACATTTTACTCTTTGATATTAACCGTGTCTCTCCGATTTTCGAAATTTAACTCACAGAAGCGGTAAAATTAAGTTTTATTTATATTTTCAAACTCTCCTAGGAGGTGGGTAAAAGACGGTGAAAAGTTCAATAAAATTTTTATATGTCTAAAATTATTAGAAAATAACTCCAATGAATTACATTGAACTTATATAGGTATTATGTATCAATTTTTACCTAAAATAAATTTAAATAAAATAAATAATTATTTAAATAAAAAGTCGGTTTTTAAATAGTAACTTAGTGTTTTCACTATTCATCAAAAATTAAAAGTTTTCAGAAAAATACCAAAAATTCACCCTAGGCTAATTTCAATATTCCAAATCCAAAAATGATGTCCATTTTGAAAAATAAAATTTATAAAATTTCAAAAAGTGGGTATTACTATTCATAACGGCTAGTTCATAATAATATTAAAATAATATTTCATTTAGTGATACTCGGTATTGCGTACTACACACACTATCGAGGAAGGTCTTGATTGCGTGTAATGCAAGCCAAGTCAGGGATGCATGTAATGAAATATCCATTTGGTGTTGCGTATAACATAATCAAAACTTATTTCATTTATACATTAAACAAAATCTATACTTAATGTTGTGTAAAATAATTTCCACAAAATGAACTTGAAATTGTGTGTAACAAGAGCCAAGAATAGTGTTTTGTATACTGCAAGCTAATACGGTGTTGCGTATAGTGCAAGATAATTTTGGTGTAGCGTAAAACACAAGACATCAATGAAATTAAAAAGAATAATTCTCATAAAATCTCGGGTTGTTACATTCTACCCCCCTTAAAATGAATTTCTCCATAGAAATTCATCTGGGTTATAAATGGTTTACTACTTGAAAGTTTCTTTCATAGAAACCCACATCGTAAAAAGGAATACCAAAACTGAAATTTAAAAACTAAATTATGAAACGTAATGGTTATGAAAATTAACTAGTCACTGGGTTTTCACTTAAGAGAACATATGTGAAAATATGGATATGGAAGAAAAATCTCACCATCATGTTCTGATGGAGAGTGGTAGAGAACATGGCTATAAAAAACCTAACAATCACAAAGCCATAAATGTGTGATGATATAAGGTACCATCTGATTCATCGGATATAAGGGCACTAGGACAACATTTTTGGTTTTCAAGATCATTTTCCTAAAGTCGAAAATTTTGAAATAGAAGAAATACTTACTTTATTTCGGTATAATCTCACCATTTTCCGTGCATGGAACAATTTCCACTTCATCTCATAAAGAAATAAAGTTGAATTTTTCATTCGTGAAGTGTTAGCAGATCATATGATAGAATGATGGGACATTCTATATGTCTCAAAAAAAAGGTAAGAAAAATTTATCAAATATACATAAGTCCATCTATTGTGAGGTTAATCATATATGATTCCAAAAATGGACTTATACTTCCTCTATCGTTCTGCTTAATAAAACTAGTTTCTACTAACCATGGACTTTCTGTAGGCCAGTGGTAGGAAATAAAGTCCTGTCGCACTTCGGTTGTGGGTTTGATTCCCACAGCCTTGTCCGACGTGACGGGTTGTCGCCCATCTTGCAGGTTGTCCCTTTTTCTAAAGCTACATTATAATAACATTCCTGCAATAAAATAGAAAAAAGTTCTAGCCTTAAACAATGCTATCTTATGTCTAACTTAATTCATTCCAGTCTTTAGGCTTATCCAAAATACTTCTGTCTAAGCTCATAGTATTAAGAAAATGGTTACTTGAAAGGTCACATAACAAGAACGTGAATACCATCATTTATCCCCCATATATCATAAGATAGATCTTTTCGGTCACATACAAAACATGTGAATACCTTAATCGTGTATTCTTTTGAAACATGAATTACCATAGAACCCCAGTGAAAAAATGAGTGCTGTCAAAAGTTAACTCTTTCCACATACCAAAATCCCAAAAATTATATATACTCAAACCATGATACCACTTAGTCCTTATATCAATCATGAGCTCATGAATACTATCAAACATATTATTTTCTCCTTATCCATTCATTATGCGCATATCATCTTCTTTCCAAAATATTTGAATCACTTTTCATGGTTACCGGTACCATATTCTTATAGAAAAACACAATGGACCAATACACAGATATTTCAATATACTATAAAATTACCTCAACAACATTATTATTGAATTCCAATACATAATCTCTTCAATACATCCTCTTCAGTGATTGTCTGGAATAGGTCCTTCCTCAATTTAGAAGTAACTTCTTAGGTTAGGTCATTGAGTTGGGTAAATCCCATGTTCTCTGCAGATAAGACATTGGACTCCATAACAGTCTCTCACTCTATGACCCTTTTCTCCACATAGATAACATCTTCCCCTCCATTTTATGTATTCCTCAAGGTTCTTCTTCCCTTATTTAGAAATCTCAATCTTCCTTTCTCTATGCTCCTCACCATGAGAACATGCATAAAATCACATCTTCCACTTATTTGATGAATTAGGAATACAACTAAAGTTTAACTTGTTAATCATATATCGAGATGACTGATTCGGCATAATAACAATATCTTTCTCTCCAGGAGTTACATAATTTCGTTGATTATAGTAACCAATTTGTCCATTGGAATCAATGTTAACTAAATTCTTTCTCATTCCCTCCATTTACTAAGACCAGAAACCATAGTCAAAGAAACAGTTAAAATAACAAGGAACCACATAGTCATAAAATATCACTTATGGGGTGTCTAAATTATCAAAAATTCTTTAATCCATGACACCTTAGGTTTACCCTAGGTTATTCATGATCGTCATCATAATTATAGGACTCTAACATATATGTTTACTTAACCTTAGGGACATCCCTATACATACCTTAAAAATATCTCTAGGGATTTCACTAAAGTTTTCGCATCCTAGTTTCCAAAGGTTAACTAAACCTTTCCTTTGATACCAACTGTAGAGACCCAAAGCATGACGTACATAGACATTACTTTACTTTTACGGAATACTTAATACATAACAAAAAAACATACAAGGACTGTAATATTTTAGTGTCTTGGAAACTCAGAACATAATATTCTAATCATGGTGAAAGATCTCCAACATCTCCCATAAAGATCTTCCCTTTTTTTCTTACCTAAAACCTTTATTTATATCCTGGGGAAAGGAAAACATATAAAGGGTGGGCTCAAATGATCAGTAAGGGTAATCATGTAGAAAATAAAACAAACCATATACATTTGAACATAAAAACATGAACATAATGTTTAAACATCACAATCCTGAGCAATGACTTAAAACATGGCAGCACCTAAGGAATATATCATAATGGAACATCAATCAAGATAAAATAGCTTGGAAATAAAACTTGTAATTATGGAAAAACATAATCACATTTTATGATTTCCATAGTAGCCAAGGCATTGCTACCAAGACCATCTTAGTGGACAAAGTCCCTTTCTGAATCGAGTTCACTCCTCGTTTTAGTCCTGTAACACTGAACCAGATTAACTTACCATTTCAGCAATGCCTATCTCATGATATATAAATCTTTACCCAATGAATTGGAGGGAAATATAGGTCCCACCAATCTCATCATGAAATCATTTTTACTTGTACCACAACATAAACATAAACCATTCATCATAACCCAAAGAATAAAATGGGTTTCATAATCATCATCCCATCATAACATAATCCATATAAAAAAATGGATATCATTTCATCATAAGAAAAGTAAAACCATGTAATTTATATAGATATTATACTTGAAACATACTCATATGAAATAATGTAATCTTAGATGGAAAATGGTTTTGATAAAACACTTGAAATGAATTCTTGAGGAAAATATCCTTTCTTTTCAAAATCATTTTCTTTTCTCAAAATGTCATTAAATTTTAAAAGAAAAGGCTTTTTTTGAAAATAATAATGTAATCTTGTCGAGGAATATTCATGAAAATGATGCTTTATGAAACCGTAAAAATCCGTTCACGCCATATAAGTTAAAAAAAATTCTCCTCGTACTTTTGTCAGAAAAGTCAAAAAATACCTCGTATGGTAAAAAAAGAAAGATTCTTTACATACCATGTTGTAAAAGTCAAAAATGGGTAAAAAGGAATTTAAAAATACATGAATCCATTTTTAGAAAACAGGGACATGGATGATAAATATAACCCCAGTAAATACTTTCAAATAAACAATATCGGATAAAAACGAGATTGGAAAAGTTATCCCTTACCTTATGTCCAATTTCTTTAGTATGTGTCCAAGACTCTTTTATAGTGGGTTTAAAAATATTATTAACTTCTAAAAGAACCATAATAATATTTATGATATCATATATGATTTACTTACAACTTTATATTATCTGTTTATCTGTCAATTCCATGTTAAAGAAGCGTTTTGGGTAAAATCATTTCATTTATCGTCTGTGTTTTGACTTGTAATTTTTAAAATGATTACTTAGATAATGATTAATTATTTATAGAATATAAAACATGATTTATATATAATATATATTCAGAATATACAAATATATAATAGATTGATAAATGGAAACAAAATACACCATTCATGGAGACGGTAGGCCGTACGTACGCATGAACGCTGTTTTCGTTTCCTTATTTAATTGAATGGAATTAAGTGGATGACATACATATATATATATATATACATAAATAAAGTAGCATAATTATGTCATATATTTCATGATTAATTTTTATATATACTTTATAATCATTCTTGAATTGTTAACATGGAAAATGAATCTCATCGCGTCGTGGAGACGGTAATCTGTTCGTACGCACGAGCGATGATATCATTCCCATATTTATTGAATGGAATTGTAATGGATGATATAATATCTTAGAATCAGTATGATGTTGTAATAATCATATATAGTTATTCTTTACACCATTATACCCATCCATGTAAGGTGGTGGTGGAAAAACAGATTACACCATGACGTAGAGACAATATTCCGTACGTACGCACGCGCGGTGATTTCGTTTTCCATAGGATGGATAGAAGGTGAAATGGGGTTGTTTCATATTTATAATAAAATATCAGTATTTAAGTGATACTGATGTTATTACTTTATAATTAAACAACTAAATAAGAATAAGTTGAAGAATAAAGAAACATGAAAGAATCGTTAGAAGAGTTTACCTCTTCTTAAACGCACCTCCTTTAAACTTCTTCTTAGGGCACTAGAGTTGGTCTTTTGAGAAGACAAGAACCTATATGATATTACTAGATAAGTTTATAAGAGGAATTTTCCAGGGTTTTCTGAGCTTTAAGGCTCAAAAGGGTGTGAAGAGAAGAGGGAAGGGGTTCCCTTTTTATAAGGGAGGAGAGGGACACCTTAGGAAAACTTAAAATATTATTTTATAATAAATTCATATTCGGTTATAAATAGCTACAAATTGATTTATTTATAATATAAAGTGGTTATGGGTCTAAATCCTCTCAACCAATATATTTTAGACAAGTTTAGGTTACTATTTTATCCTTATCATTTAGATTTAACTCTAAGTTAAATAATTTAACTTTTACCGTGTCTTTTTGTTTTCTTACACTATATAGTTAATAAACATACAATAAAAAGAAAAAAGAACCCCAAGTGGTTAATTATTTATATATATATCATTATCTAAGTCATTTGGCCAAACCTTATATTTTTAAAAATAAAATAACAGTTAATAATATAATATTTGTTTTAAAAACTATTTTATGTCAATTTTGACACTATTTGGTACTTATTTTTTGTGAAAATCATAACAGAATTATTAGTTCAAAAAAAGTTAATTAAATAAATAATAAAATGTCATATTAACCTAGAAAATTATTGTAATTCATAAAAAGTCTAAAATTACATTTATTTGGGTACTTATAACATCAATTATGTTAATATTTCATTAATAAGGTAATTGTTGCATCATCATTGTGTCATAAATAAATTAAATTATTTAATGTATAAAAATTATAAATAAAATACCATTATGTAGGAAATATATTTATCTTTATAATTAATATTTATAGTCGAATTTATCTTATGAATAATCCTATTTTAAAAATGTTTTATTTATTAAACATTGATTTTAACTATTTTAACTCTTCTTTAAATAAAATATTAATAAATGTCCTAATCTAATCCAAGTGGACCTAAATGGTAATATTTTATTTCTAAGGTTTTTTTTGGCCTAATTAAACTTATACAATAGAATTAGGACATGTGTTGGGGTAATAATAATATCATTTTTACCCTTAATTACCCCATTTACTTTTTACCGTGGTAAATAAAAGTAAAAAGTTACTATTCACCCAAAAACATTATCTTATTGAACCAAATTTTACTCCTTGATATTAACTGTGTCTCTCTGATTTTTGAAATTTAACTCACAGAAGCGGTAAAATTAAGTTTTATGTAAATTTTCAAACTCTCCTAAGAGGTGGGTAAAAGACGGTGAAAAGTTCAATAAAATTTTTATATGTCTAAAATTATTATAAAATGACTCCAATGAATTATATTGAACTTATATAGGTATTATGTATCAATTTTGAACTAAAATAAATTTAAATAAAATAAATAATTATTTAAATAAAACGTCGGTTTTTAAATAGTATCCCAGTGTTTTCACTATTCATCATAAATTAAAAGTTTTCATAAAAATACCAAAAATTCACCCGAGTCTAATTTCGATATTCCAAATCCAAAAATGAAGTCCATTTTGAAAAATAAAATTAATAAAATTTCAAAAAGTGGGAATTACTATTCATAACGGCTAGTTCATAATAATATTATAATAATATATTGTTTAGTGAAACTCGGTATTGCGTACTACACATGCTATCGAGGAGGGTCTTGATTGCGTGTAATGCAAGACAATTCAGAGATGCGTGCAGTGAAAGCTCTATTTGGTGTTGCGTATAACATAATCAAAACTTATTTCATTTATACATTAAAAAATTCTATACTTAATGTTGCGTAAAATAATTTCTACAAAACGAACTCGAAATTGTGTGTAACAAGAGCCAAGAATAGTGTTGCGTATAATCCAAGCTAATACGGTGTTGTGTATAGTGCAAGATAATTTTAGTGTAGCGTACAAAACAAGACATCAATGAAATTAAAAAGAATAATTCACATAAAATCTCAGGTTGTTACATTCAACCCCCCTTAAAATGAATTTCGCCCTCAAAATTCATCCGGGTTATAAATGGTTTACTACTTGAATGTTTCTTTCATAGAAACCCACATCATAAAAAGGAATACCAAAACTGAACTTTAAAAACTAAATTATGAAACATAACATTTACCTAAATTAACTAATAACTGGGTTTTCACATATGAGAACATAGGTGAAAATATGGATATGGAAGAAAAAATCTAACCATCATGTTCTTATGGAGAGTGGTAGGGAACATGGCTATGAAAAATACAACAATCACAAAGCCATTAATTTGTGATGATCTAAGGTACCATCTGATTTATTAGATATAAGGGCACTAGGACAACATTTTTGGTTTTCAAGACCATTTTCCTAAAGTTGAAAATTTTAAAATAGAATAAATACTTACTTTATTTTGGTATAATCTCAACGTTGTTCGTGCCTTGAACAATTACCACTTCATCTCTTAAATAAATGAAGTTGAATTTGTCATTCGTGAAGTGTTAGCCGATCATATGATAGAATGATGGGTCATTCTATATGTCTCAAACAAAAGGTTAGCAAAAGTTATCAAATATACATAAGTCCATCTATGGTGAGGTTAATCGTATGTGATTCCAAAAATGGACTTATACTTCATCTATCATTTGGCTTAATAAAACTAGTTTCTACTAACCAGGGACTTCCTGTATTCTAGTGGTAGGAAATAAAGTCATTTCGCACTTCGGTTGTGGGTTTGATTCCCACAGCCTTGTCCGACGTGACGGGTTGTCGCCCATCCTGCAGGTTGTCCCTTTTTCTAAAACTACATTATAATAACATTCCTCCAATAAAATAGAAAAATTTTCTAGACTTAAATAATACTATCTTATGTCTAATTTAATTCATTCCAATATTTAGGCTTATCCAAAATACTTCTGTCCAAGCTCATAGTATAAAGAAAATGGTTACTCGAAAGGTCACATAACAAGCACGTGAATACAATCATTTATCCCCCATATATCATAAGATGTATCTTGTTGGTCACATTCCAAAATGTGAATACCTTAATCATGTATTCTTTTGAAACATGAGTTACCATAGAACCCTAGTGAAAACATGAGTGCTGTCAAAATTTAACTCTTTCCACATACCAAAATCCCAAAAATTCTATATACTCAAACCATGATATCACTTAGTCCTTATATCAATCATTAGATCATGAATACTATCAAACATATTATTTTCTCCTTATCCATTCATTATGGACATGTCATCTGCTTTCCAAAATATTTGAATCACTTTTCATGGTTACCGGTACCATATTCTTATAGAAAACCACAATGGACCAATACATAGATATTTCAATATACTATAAAAGTACCTCAACAACATTATCATTAAATTCCAATACATAAGCCCTTAAATCCATCCTCTTAAATTATTTTCATGGAATAGGTCCTTCCTCGATTTAGAAGTAACTTCTTAGGTTAGGGCATTGAGTTGGGTAATGCCCATGTTCTCCGCAGATAAGACATTGGACTCCATAACAGTCTGTCACTCTATGACCCTTTTCTCCACATAGATAACATCTTCCCCTCCATTTGATGTATTCCTCAAGGTTCTTCTTCCCTTCTTTAGAAATCTCAATCTTCCTTTCTCTATGCACCTCACCATGCAAACATGCATAAAATCCCATCTTCCTCTTATTTGATGACTTAGGAATACAACTAAAGTTCTCCTTATTAATCATATATCGAGATGACTGATTCGGCATAATCACAATATCTTTCTCTCCATTTGTTACATAATTTTGTTGATCATAGTCACCAATTTTTCCATTGGAATCAATATTAACTGAATTCTTTCTCATTCCCTCCATTTACTAAGACCAGAAACCATAGTGTAAGAAATAGTTAAAATAACGAGGAACCACATAGTCATAAAATATCACTTATGGGGTGTCTAAATTATCAAAAATTCTTTAATCCATGACACCTTAGTTTCACTCTAGGTTATTCATGATCGTCAACATAATTCTTGGACTCTAACTTATACGTTTACTTAACCTTAGGGACATCCCTAGACATACATTAAAAATATCTCTAGGGATTTCACTAAAGTTTTCGCATCCTAGTTTCCAAAGGTTAAATAAACCTTTCCTGTGATACCAAATGTAGAGACCCAAAGCTTGATGTACATAGACATTACTTTACTTTTATAGAATACTTAATACATAACAAAAACAAACACACAAGGACCATAATATTTTAGCATCTTTGGAAACTCAGAACATAATCTTCTAATCATGGTGAAAGATCTTCAACATCTCCCATAAATATATTCCCCTTTTGGTTTTTATATAAAACCTTACTTTATATCCTAGGGAAAGGAAAACATATAAAGGGTGAGCTCAAATGCTCAGTAAGGGTAAGCATGGAGAAAATAAAACAAACCATATACATTTGAATATAAAAACATGAACATAATGTTTAAACATCAAAATCTTGAGCAATGACATAAAACATGGTAGTACATAAGGCATAGATCAAAATGGAACATCAATCATGATAAAATATCTTGGAAATAAAACTTTTAATTGTGTAAAAACATTAAGCACATGATATGATTTCCATAATATCCAAGGCATTGATGCCATGACCATCTCAGTGGGCAAAGTCCCTTTTTGAATCGAGTACACTCCTCGTTTCAGTCCTGTAACACTGAACCAGATTAACTTACCATTTAAGCCATGTCTATCTCATGAGATATAAATCTTTACCCAATGCATTGGAGGGAGATATAGGTCCCACCCATCTTATAATGGAATCATTCTTACTTGTGCCACAACATAAACAAAAACCATTCATCATAACCCAAATAATAAAATGGGTTTCATAATCATCATCCCATCATAAAATAATCCATATAAAAAAATGGATATCATTTCATCATAAGAAAAGTGAAACCATGTAACTTATAGAGACATTATTCTTGAAACATACACATATGAAATAATGTCATCTTAGATGGAAAATGGTTTTGATAAAATACTTGAAATGAATTCTTGAGGAAAATATCCTTTATTTTAAAAATCATTTTCTTTTCTCAAAATGTCATGCAATTTTAAAAGAAAAGAATTTTGTTGAAAATAATCATGCAATCTTGTAGAGGAATCTTCATGAAAATTAGGCTTTATGAAACCAAAAAAATCTGCTCATGCCGTATAAGTTAAAAAAAACATTCTCCTCGTACTTTTGTCCGAAAAGTCGAAAAATACCTCGTATGGTAAAAAAAGAAATATTCCTTACATACCATGTAGTAAAAGTCAAAAATGGGTAAAAAGGACTTTAAAATACATGAAACAATTTTTAGAAAATAGGTACATTGATGATAAATATAACACCAGTAAATACTTTCGAATAAACAATCTCGGATAAATACAAGATTGGAAAAGTTATCCCTTAACTTATGTCCAATTTCTTCTGTATGTGTCCGAGACTTTTGTATAGTGGGTTTAAAAATATTATTAACTTGTAACAAAACCATAATAATATTTATGATATCATATATGATTTACTTACAACTTTATATTATCCGTTCATTTGTCAATTCCATGTTAGAGCAGCGTTTTGGGTAAAATCGTTTCATTTATCGTTCGTGTTTTGACTTGTAATTATTAATATGATTAATTAGATCATGATTAATTAATTACAGAACATAAAACATGATTTATATATAATATATATTCATAATATACATATATATAATAGATTTACAAATGGAAAGAAATACACCGTTCATGGAGACGGTAGGTCGTACGTACGCATGAACGCTATTTTTGTTTCCTTATTGAATTGAATGGAATTAAGTGGATTACATACATATATATATACATAAATATAGTAGCATAATTATGTCATATATTTCATGGTTACTTATTATATATACTTTATAATCATTCTTGAAATGTTAACATGGAAAATGAATCTCATCGCATCGTGGAGACGGTAATCCGTTAGTACGCACGAGCGATGATATCATTCCATTATTTATTGAATGGAATTTTAGTGGATGATATAATATCTTAGAATCAGTATTATTTTATAATAGTCATATATAGTTATTCTTTATACCATTATACCCATCCAAGTAAGGTGTTGGTGGAAAAACAGATTACACCACGGCGTGGAGACAGTATTCCGTACGTACGCACGCGCGGTGATTTCGTTTTCCATAGGATGGATAGAAGGTGAAATGGGATTGTTTAATATTTATAATAACATATAAGTATGTAAGTGATACTGATGTTATTACTTTATAATTAAACAACTAAAGAATAAGAAGTTGAAGAAGAAAGAAACATGAAAGAATCGTTAGAAGATATTACCTCTTATTCGACGCACCTCCTTTAAAATTCTTCTTAGGGAACTATAGTTGGTCTTTTGAGAAAACCAGAACCTCTATGATATAACTATATAGGTTTATAAGAGCAATTGGCAGGGGTTTTCTGAGATTAAAGGCTCAAAATGGTGTGAAGAGAAGAGGGAAGGGGTGCCCTTTTTATAAGGGAGGAGAGGGACACCTTAGGAAAACTTAAAATATTATTTTATAATAAGGTCATATTAGGTTTTTAATATCTTAAAATTAATTTATTTCTAATATAAGGTGGTTATGGGTCTAAATCCTCTCAACCAATAGATTTTAGACAAGTTTAGGTTACTATTTTATACTTATCATTCAGATTTAACTCTAAGTTAAATAATTTAACTTTTACCGTTTCTTTTTGTTTTCTTACACTATATGGTTAATAAACTTACTATAAAAACCAAAAGAATCCCAAGTGGTTAATTATTAATATATATATCCTTATCTAAGTCATTTCGCTGAACCTTAGATTTTTAGGAATAAAATAACAATTAATAATATAATATTTGTTTTAAAAACTATTTTATGTCAATTTTGACACTATTTTGTAATTGATTTTTGTGAAAATCATAACAGTGTTATTAGTTCTAAAAAAGTTTATTTAATAAATACTAACATGTCATATTAACCTATAAAATTAGTTTAATTCATAAAAAGTCTAAAATTACATTTATTTGAGTATTTATAACATCAATTATGTTAATATTTCATTAATAAGATAATTGCTGCATCATCATTGTGTCATAAATAAATTAAATTATTTAATGTCTAAAAATTATAAATAAAATACCATTATGTGGGAAATCTATTTATATTTATAATGAATATTTATAGTCGAATTTATCTTATGTATAACCCTATATTAAAAATGTTTTAGTTATTAAACTTTGATTTTAACTATTTTAACTCTTCTTTAAATAAAATAATAATAAATATCCTAATCTAATCCAAGTGGACCTAAATGGTCATATTTTATTCCTAAGGTTTTTTATGGTCGAATTAAACTTATCCAATAGAATTAGGACATGTTTTAGGTTAATAATAATATCATTTTTACCCTTAATTACGCTATTTACTTTTTACCATGGTAAATAAAAGTAAAAAGTTACTATTCATAAAAAATCATCTTATTGAACCACATTTTACTCCTTGATATTAACTGTGTCTCTTGGATTTTCGAAATTTCACTCATAGAAGTGGTAAAATTAAGTTTTATGTAAATTTTCAAACTCTCCTAGGAGGTGGGTAAAAGACGGTAAAAAGTCCAATAAAATTTTTATATGTCTAAATTTTTTATAAAATGACTCCAATGAATTACATTGAACTTATATAGGTATTATGTGCCAATTTTGACCTAAAATAAATTTAAATAAAATAAATAGTCGTTTAAATAAATAGTCGATTTTTAAATAGTAACCTAGTGTTTTCACTATTCATCAAAAATTAAAAGTTTTCAGAAAAATACAAAAATTCACCCTATGCTAATTTTGATATTCCGAATCCAAAAATGAATTCCATTTTGAAAAATAAAATTTATAAAATTTCAAAAAGTGGGTATTACTATTCATATCGGGTAGTTCATAATAATATTATAATAATATATCGTTTAGTGAAACTCGGTATTGCGTACTACACATGCTATCGAGGAAGGTCTTGATTGCGTGTAATGCAAGCTAAGTCAGGGATGCGTGTAGTGAAAGCTCCATTTGGTGTTGCATATAACATAATCAAAACTTATTTCATTTATACATTAAACAAAATCTATACTTAATGTTGTGTAAAATAATTTCCACAAAACAAACTTGAAATTGTGTGTAACAAGAGCCAAGAATTGTGTTGCGTATATTGCAAGCTAATACGGCGTTGTGTATAGTGCAAGATAATTTTGGTGTAGCATACAACACAAGACATCAATGAAATTAAAAATAATAATTCTCATAAAATCTCGGGTTGTTACATTCTACCCCCCTTAAAATGAATTTCGCCCTCAAAATTCATCCGGGTAATAAATGGTTTACTACTTGAAAGTTTCTTTCATAGAAACCCACATCGTAAAAAGGAATACCAAAACTGAACTTTAAAAACTAAATTATGAAACTTAATGGCTACCCAAATTAACTAATCACTGAGTTTTCACATAGGAGAACATAAGTGAAAATATGGATATGAAAGAAAAAATCTAACCATCATGTTCTGATGGAGAGTGGTAGAAAACATGGCTATGAAAAATTAAACGATCACAAATACATAAATTTGTGATGATCTAAGGTACCATCTGATTTATTGGATATAAGGGCACTTGGAAAACATTTTTGGTTTTCAAGATCATTTTCCTAAATTTGAAAATTTTGAAATAGAATAAATACTTACTTTATTTCGGTATAATCTCACTGTTGTTCGTGCCTTGAACAATTTCCACTTCATCTCTTAAAGAAATGATGTTGAATTTTTCATTCATGAAGTGTTAACAGATCATATGATAGAATGATGGGTCATTCCATATGTCTCAAACAAAAGGTTAGCTAAAGTTATCAAATATACATAAGTCCATCTATGGTGAGGTTAATCGTATATAATTCCAAAAATGGACTTATACTTCATCTATCGTTCTTCTTAATAAAAATAGTTTCTACTAACAGGGGACTTCCTGTAGGCTAGTGGTAGGAAATAAAGTCTTGTTGCACTTCGGTTGTGGGTTTGATTCCCAGAGCCTTGTCCGACGTCACGGGTTGTCACCCGTCCTGCAGGTTGTCCCTTTTTCTAAAACTACATTATAGTAACATTCCTGCAATAAAATAGAAAAAAGTTCTAGCCTTAAAAAACACTATCCTATGTCTAACTTAATTCATTCCCATATTTAGGCTTATCCAAAATACTTTTGTCCAAGCTCATAGTATAAAGAAAATGGTTACTTGAAAGGTCACATAACAAGCACATGAATACCATCATTTATCCCCCATATATCATAAGATATATCTTGTTGGTCACATTGCAAACATGTGAATACCTTAATCATTTATTCTTTTGAAACATGAGTTACCATAGAACCCTAGTGAAAACATGAGTGCTGTCAAAAGTTAACTCTTTCCACATACCAAAATCCCAAAAATTCTATATACTCAAACCATGATAGCACTTAGTCCTTATATCAATCATGAGCTCATGAAAACTATCAAACATATTATTTTCTCCTTATCCATTCATTATGTGCATATCATATGCTTTCCAAAATATTTGAATCACTTTTCATGGTTATCGGTACCATATTCTTATAGAAAACCATAATGGACCAATACAAAAATATTTTAATATATTATAAAAGTACCTCAACAACATTATTATTGAATTCCAATACATAAGACCTTAAATCCATCCTCTTCAATGATTGTCATGGAATAGGTCCTTCCTCGATTTAGAAGTAACTTATTAGGTTAGGGCATTGAGTTGGGTAATGCCCATGTTCTCCACAGATAATACATTGGACTCCATAACAGTCTGTCACTCTATGACCCTTTTCTCCACATAGATAACATCTTTCCCTCCATTTGATGTATTCCTCAAGGTTTTTCTTCCCTTCTTTAGAAATCTCAATCTTACTTTCTCTATGCTCCTCACCATGAGAACATGCATAAATTCACATCTTCCTCTTATTTGATGACTTAGGAATACAACTAAAGGTCACCTAGTTAATCATATATCGAGATGAATGATTCAGCATAATCACAATATCTTTATCTCCATGAGTTACATGATTTCGTTGATTATAGTCACCAATTTGTCCATTGGAATCAATGTTAACTGAATTCTTTCTCATTCCCTCCATTTACTAAGACCAGAAACCATAGTGTAAGAAATAGTTAAAATAACGAGGAACCACATAGTCATAAAATGTCACTTATGGGGTGTCTAAATTATCAAAAATTCTTTAGTACATGACACCTTAGGTTCACCCTAGGTTATTCATGATCGTCAACATAATTCTAGGACTCTAACCTATACGTTTACTTAACCTTAGGGACATCCCTAGACATACCTTAAAAATATATCTAGGGATTTCACTAAAGTTTTCGCATCCTAGTTTCCAAAGGTTATCTAAACCTTTCCTATGATACCAACTATAGAGACCCAAATCTTGATGTACATAGGCATTACTTTACTTTTTTGGAATATTTAATACATAAAAAATAAACACACAAGGACCGTAATAGTTTAGTGTCTTTAGAAACTCAGAACATAATCTTCTAATCATGGTGAATGATCTTCAACATCTCCCATAAAGATCTTCACCTTTTGTTTTCTTACCTACAACCTTTCTTTATATCCTGGGGAAATGAAAGCATATAAATGGTGAGATCAAATGCTCAGTAAGGGTAAGCATGTAGAAAATAAAACAAACCATATACATTTGAACATAAAAACATGAACATAATGTTTAAACATCAAAATCTTGAGCAATGACATAAAACATGGTAGTACGTAAGGCATAGATTATAATGGAACATAAATCATGATAAAATAGCTTGGAAATAAAACTTTTAATTGTGGAAAAACATTAATCACATGATATGATTTCCATAGTAGCGAAGTCATTGCTGCCAAGACCATCTTAGTGGACAAAGTCCCTTTCTGAATTGAGTTCACTCCTCGTTTCAGTCCTGTAACACTGAACCAGATTAACTTACAATTTCATCCATGTCTATATCATGAGATATAAATCTTTACCCAATGCATTGGAGGTAGATATAGGTCCCACCCACCTCATAATGAAATCATTCTTACTTGTGCCACAACATAAACACAAACCATTCATCATAACCCAAAGAATAAAATGGGTTTCATAATCATCATCCAATCATTAAATAATACATATAAAAAAATGGATATCATTTCATTATAATAAAATTGAAACCATATAAATTATAGATACATTATACTTGAAACATACACATATGAAATAATGTCATCTTATATGGAAAAAGGTTTTGATAAAACACTTGAAATGAATTCTTGAGGAAAATATCCTTTCTTTTCAAAATCATTTTCTTTTCTCAAAATGTCATGTAATTTTAAAATAAAAGGCTTTTTTTTTGAAAATAATCATCCAATCTTGTAGAGGAATCTTCATGAAAATGAGGCTTTATGAAACCATAAAAATCCGTTCATGCCGTATAAGTTGAAAAAAACATTCTCCTCGTACTTTTGTCGAAAAAGTCAAAAAATACCTCGTATGTTAAACAAAAGAAATATTCTTTACATACCATGTAGTAACACTAAAAAATGTGTAAGAAGGACTTTAAACATACATGAAACCATTTTTAGAAAACAGGGACATGGATGATAAATATATCCCCAGTAAATACTTTCGAATAAACAATCTCGGATAAAAATGAGATTGGAAAAGTTATCCCTTACCTTATGTCCAATTTCTTACGTATGTGTCCGAGACTCCTGTAAAGTGGGTTTAAAAATATTATTAACTTGTAACAGAACAATAATAATATTTATGATATCATATATGATTTACTTACGACTTTATATTATCCGTTCATTTGTCAATTCCATGTTAAAGCAGCATTTTGGGTAAAATCGTTTCATTTATCGTCCGTGTTTTGACTTGTAATTATTAATATGATTACTTATGTCATGATTACTTAATTCCAGAACATAAAACATGATTTATATATAATATATATACATAATATACATATATATAATAGATTGATAAATGGAAATAAATACACCGTTCATGGGGACGGTAGGCCGTACGTACGCATGAACGCTGTTGTCATTTCCTTATTCAATTGAATGGAATTAAGTAGATGACATACATATATATATATATATATATAAATACAATATAATTATTATGTAATATATTTAATGATTACTTATTATATATACTTTATAATCATTCTTGAATTGTTAACATGGAAAATGAATCTCATCGCGTCGTGGAAACGGTAATCTGTTCGTACGCACGAGTGATGATATCGTTCCCATATTTATTAAATAGAATTTTAGTGGATGATATAATATCTTAGAATCAGTATTATGTTATAATAATCATATATAGTTATTCTTTACACCATTATACTCATCCAAGTAAAGTGGTCGTGGAAAAACAGATTACACCACGGTGTGGAGACAGTATTCCTTACGTACGCACGCGCAGTGATTTTGTTTTCCATAGGATGGATAGAAGGTGAAATGGGTTTGTTTAATATTTATAATAACATATAAGTATGTAATTGATACTGATGTTATTAATTTATAATGAAACAACTAAAAAGAATAAGTTTAAGAAGAAATAAACATGAAAGAATCGTTAGAAGAGATTACCTCTTCTTCGACGCACCTCCTTTAAAATTCTTCTTAGGGTAGTAGAGTTGGTCTTTTGAGAATACCAGAACCTCTATGATATAACTAGATAGGTTGAGAAGATTAATTGGCAGGGGTTGGCCGAGCTTCAAGGCTCAAAAGGGTGTGAAGAGAAGAGGGAAGTGGTGCCCTTTTTATAAGGGAGGAGAGGGACACCTTAGAAAAACTTAAAATATTATTTTATAATAAAGTCATATTCGGTTTTTAATAGCTCCAAATTGATTTATTTATACGATAAGGTGGGTATATATAGAAATAATCTGAACCAATATATTTTAGACATGTTTAGGTTACTATTTTATCCTTATCATTTAGTTTTAACTCTAAGTTAAATAATTTAACTTTTACAGTGTCTTTTTGTTTTCTTAAAATATATGGTTAATATACTTACTATAAAAAGCCAAAAGAACCCCAAGTGGTTAATTATTAATATATATATATCCTTATCTAAGTCATTTGGATGAACCGTAGATTTTTAGGAATAAAATAACAATTAATAATATAATATATTTTTTAAAAACTATTTTAATGCAATTTTGACACTATTTGGTAATTGATTTTTTTGAAAATCATAACAGCATGATTTGTTAAAAAAATTTAATTAAATCGATAATAACATGTTATATTAACCTATAAAATTAGTGTAATTCATAAAAAGTTTAAAATTACATTTATTTAGGTATTTATAACATCAATTATGTTAATATTTCGTTAATAAGGTAATTATTGCATCATCATTGTGTCATAAATAAATTAAATTATTTATTGTCTAAAAATTATAAATAAAATATCATTATGTATTAAATATATTTATCTATATAAATAATATTTATAGTCGAATTTATCTTATTTATAACCCTATATTAAAAATGTTTAAGTTATTAAACTTTGATTTTAACTATTTTAACTCTTCTTTAAATAAAATAATAATAAATGTCCTAATCTAATCCATGTGGACCTAAATGGTCATATTTTATTCCTAAGGTTGTTTATGGTCTAATTAAACTTATCCAATAGAATTATGACATGTGTTAGGTTAATAATAATATCATTTTTACCCTTAATTACCCTATTTACTTTTTACCATGGTAAATAAAAGTAAAAAGTTACTATTCACCAAAAATATTTATCTTATTGAACCACATTTTACTCCTTGATATTAACTGTGTCTCTCGGATTTTCTAAATTTCACTCACATAAGCGGTAAAATTAAGTTTTATGTAAATTTTCAAACTCTCCTAGGAGGTGGGTAAAAGACGGTGAAAAGTTCAATAAAATTTTTATATGTCTAAAATTATTATAAAATGACTCCAATGAATTACATTAAACTTATATAGGTATTATGTATCAATTTTGACCTAAAATAAATTTAAATAAAATAAATAATTATTTAAATAAAAAGTCTGTTTTTAAATAGTAACCTAGTGTTTTCACTATTCATCAAAAATTAAAAGTTTTCCGAAAAATACCAAAAATTCACCCAAGGCTAATTTCGATATTCCGAATCTAAAAATGATGTCCATTTTGAAAAATAAAATTTATAAAATTTCAAAAAGTGGGTATTACTATTCATAACGGCTAGTTCAAAATAATATTATAATAATATATCATTTAGTGAAACTCGGTATTGCATACTACACATGCTATCGAGGAAGGTCTTGATTGCGTGTAATGCAAGCCAAGTCAGGGATGCGTGTAGTGAAATATCTGTTTGGTGTTGCGTATAACATAATAAAAACTTATTTCATTTATACATTAAACAAAATCTATACTTAATGTTGCGTAAAATAATTTCCACAAAACGAACTTGAAATTGTGTGTAACAAGAGCCAAGAATAGTGTTGCGTATACTGCAAGCTAATACGGTGTTGCGTATAGTGAAAGATAATTTTGATGTAGCGTACAACACAAGACATCAATGAAATTAGAAAGAATCATTCTCATAAAATCTCAGGTTGTTACACAACTGGGCCCCAGTGACAGCACATACACCCCGCCTTAATAGAGTCATGTGGTATCGGCCCACCAGGTACCCAAGTTGCCCCGCAGACACATGGTCCCCACCCTGGGGCCCACCCACGTGCCCGAACGGATCATCAGACTAATGATAGTTCCCATAGGCCAACACATGTCCTTTCCCGTGTGCTTTTTCCTCACTCACACACACCCTGGGAAACTTCCCATAAGTTCACACATCATGATCACTACTCCAGGCCAAGCACTCTTAACTGTGGAGTTCTAATTGGATAGGCTCCAGAAAAGGAAGGTGCACCTTGTTGACATGAGTCATACCATTTAGTCATTTAACCCTTTATCATTTCTAGTTGTTACAATCACCCACCCTTTAGAGAACAACGTCCTCATTGTGGGCCCTACCATTTAGTCATTTAACCCTTTATCATTTCGGGGTGTTACAGAAAATCATTAAATAATAATTTTTTTTGTGTTTTCATCATAAATCCAATGATATGGGATTAGATTCCAACATGATTGTCCTAGTCACCAACTAACTACCTAGGATAACAAGTGCTTCAAACGCTCAATCAATTAATAATGGGAAAATCAATCATTCACAGTTCAATTTTTGAATTTCAGTTTTGAAAATGCCTTTTAATTTCAAAGCCATATAATAGGTTTTCATCAAATTCATTTCCTTTTCAAATAATCTTTCAATTTAATTCAATTTTTATCAAGAATCAATTTTTAATCATTTAATCATATTGGGTTTCAAAGCTATCAATTATTTTTCTCAAAATATTCCCCATAATTTCAATTCTATTAAAATTGATGTTTTTCAAAATTTACATGCCCTTTTAAAATAAAACATTAAATTATCTCAAATATGGGATTATAAATTAATCAAAAAACTCATTTCAAATCAATCAAGAGAATCATTATATCAATTTTAGGGTAAAGACTTATATAATCACCCACCTTTTATCAGCAATCAAGTAAACACCCACCATGGGAAACACTAACAAGGAAGAAAGGAAGAGGATATCAACAAGGTATCCCTAGATCATAATTCATAAAGATCAAGATTCAATTCAATATGAAATCATGAGTTCACAATGTTTTAAAATAATGATAGAAAAAATAAGGGGAAACCCAAAACAAGGAAACTCACCAAAGATCAAATTCAAAAACAAAACATCTGGATGGGAAGGAATTGGCTAAACATTACATGGTGTATCCTTATACAATTGAGTTAAGAGGCTGCATGAATAAATAAATTATTTTAGGATGCAATGCATAAAAACCCACCAGAAATGAGGAATTCACATTTTTAAACCTATATTCATGATGTGAATATCCTGAGTAGTGTGTATGTCAAAAAAGGTGATGCCTCAGGTTAAAAATACCAATCTCGACCAATTCACATCATTAAAAAAAGTCAAGGCATGAATATTATTCACATTCTAAACCAAGTTCAAAGTATCTTCCTCACAATAGATTCATGGCATGAAATTGATTCATATTATGAATGTGTCCTATAGGTAGCACCAATCTTAGGTTCTTTGGAAAAACCCAAAAAAGTCTCTAGTGACCTCTGAACCCAAAGAAACACAACCTTAAGTTTAAAATAGGATATACCATTAACCAATATGTTACAAAATCCCCACCATAAATACTTTCTATAAAAAAAATCCCATTAATAAGAACACATATCAAGTAGATGAGTCTAATAATCTCTCATCAGTGCCTCATGCTTCCACATCTCATGTGAATCTGAACAATACTGCCATATAACATAGAAAAAAGTTATCATATTCCCACGAAGAACCTTTATCTTAGAATCAACAATCAAAACCGGATGCTCATCCATAGATAAATCAAGTTCAGCATCAATATCTTCTTATACCAAGACATTTGAAGGTCCATAGAGACAATTACTAAGATGATATACATTAAACATGTTGTGGTTCAAAGATGACAGACGTAAAAGTTCCAAACGATATACCACTTTCCCAACATACTCAACAATATCCAAATGAACCAAAAACATTGATGAAAAATTTCCATATTTTCAAAGAAGTCAGTGACCCAACTAAGGTGAAACTCTCAAAAACACCTGGTCACCAAATAAAAATTCCATCAATCATCATTTATGATCATCATAGGATTTATAATAGCTTTTTTACTATGAAAATTATCCAAAAAATTGAATGAATACTCACATTTTCTCTTGAAACAAACTTATTCCAACTAAGTAAGATTCCCCAATCTATGACCAAAACAGTGGAGATATTCAAGGCTATCTATAAAAGGACTCAAAATCCACATTCTGATAGTGTACTAGTAACTATTATTCTAGGTGGAATTAAGTAGTCCCAAGTGAATGTCCCAAGGTCCATTAAAATCAATGACACAAGTGCAGAGCATATCCTCAAGAATCTGTATAGCTTGATATGTATTTTCATACATCTATGGATGATATGTTGTGCTCAAATTTACCTAGGATCCCATTACATTATAGAGGCCTCTATAGAAGAGGGATGTAAAATGTGCATCCCTATAAGAGGATATAATAGATTAAAATCCTTACAAATGGGCAATATCTCTCATATAGATACTTCCTAAGTCCTAAACTTTTTTTATCTCAAATAGGTAAAAAGTGAGATGATTTGGTCAGCCTATTGATCAAAACCAATATCATATTCTTCTATTGAGGGGTATGTGGAAGCCCAAAAAAATTCCATATATAACTCATTCAATTCCATGTCAGTACTGAAAGTGAATGAATCCAACATGAAGGTTTTTATTACTCATCCTTGACCTGTAGGAAGGTATAACAATGAGAAATAAATTTAGAGATGTCTCATCTAAGACTTGGCCACCAGAATTTTCACTACACATCATAACACTTATTTGTGGTTCCAAGGTTAACCTCCCACTTGGAATTATAGAAATCCCCCATTATGGCCTTCCTCATAGGAAAAGGTATAACATAATAGTTCTATAATCATA
Source organism: Viscum album (assembly GCA_963277665.1). Lineage (NCBI taxonomy): Eukaryota > Viridiplantae > Streptophyta > Magnoliopsida > Santalales > Viscaceae > Viscum > Viscum album. The sequence goes on from OY728141.1 coordinate 913,441,682, forward strand.
TGATACCCTATGAAGAGAATTACCAATCAACAATGGTCTCCCTACCATAAATAGAGTCCTTAATTCCATATAATTATTCATCAATATGATGATGTTGAAGAATCATCTCAAGAAGAGAGGATTTTAACTGCATGTTCTTTAGAATAAAATAAATCACATCCTCTCAAACTCTAAAATGAAACTGAGTAAATGGAGGCCTTAGATTGCACTCTTTTAATGATTCCATCATGGTTTTGGTTGGAAGTTTCTTACTAAAATCATCACAAATGACATTCCCATTACTAGGGGTTTAGGAAATGTAAAAACCAAAAGACTGTAGGTACTCCACCCAATTCCTCTATCAGAGATTCAAATCTTTTTGAGAGAATATATAAACAAGAATTTGTGGTCAGAATAAATTGTAAAACATTATATGAAAAGTTATTCATGAAAAATTTTAATATCATGAATCAAATTTTTGATTTCATGATCATGGTTAAGATAATCCCTCTCATACGGCTCAAGTTTTTGAAATCCATAGGCTACCTCATGATCACCCATAATGAGAACACAAAACAATCCCAAACCAAATGTGTCACAAAAGACCACATAGGCTGGTCCAACCTCTATAAGTGTCAATAGTAGTGAAAAAGTAAAAATTTGGTCATCTCATCAAAAGAAATATAACATTTCACATCCCATAATAATTTCACTCCCTTCTGAATGAGAATGGTCTTTGGTGAAACCAAATTCAAGAAATATTTCATGGACCTATTATAATACCATACCTAGCCTAAGAAGCTATGAATCTCAAAAAAATTATGTGGTATCTCCATTTTCATAACAACTTTCATCTTCTTAGGATCAACTAAGATACCATATGCTAAGACCATATGTCCCAATAACTTCAGTTCTCAAATCTAGAAAATTCATTTCAAAATATTCACATAAATTTGATGATTTCTAAAAATTTCAAGAACTAATCTCTAATAACACATGTGATACTCTTTGGTTTTAGAGTAAACTGAGATGTCATAAATAAATACTACCATTAACGAGTTGAGGTACTTGTGTAATATCCTTTCCATAAATGCTATAAAAACTATAGGATCACTGGTTATACAAAATGGTATAATAAGATACTCAAAATGGTCATACCTACTCTTATAGGAGGTCTTATAAATTTGAGAATATTTAATTCTCAATAGGTGATAACTAGATCAAATATCAACCATTGATAACCACTTCACCCCTTTAAACTGGTCAAAGAAATAATCAATACATGGATGTAGATACATTTTCATTACCATTACTGGATTGAGTTTTTGGTGATCAACATAAAGGTGAAGTGTCCCATCATCTTTATTTAAAAAGAGAAAAAGAACCACTCAAGTAGAAACACTCAGGTATATAAAGACGTTCTCTAGAAGATTATACAACTTAGTCTTCAAATATTTTAATTTTGTGGGATATAGGAAGAAAATCAATAGATAACTCTACCTCTATTACCAGTGGAAAGATAAAGAAGTTATACTAAAACACATTGGGAAACTCGATGATAAATTGAGGTATATTTTCACTCAAATATTCTTTCTCTAAGTCAAAAGAAAAAATCAATATCACTTTTCTTAATTTTGGAAAGGAAGGTCCAAAACTACTCATCCTTGTGCCCAATTCTCCCTAAAAAACATGGATCACCCTATCAGGAATAGTAAAGTATACCTGTCGAAGATAAAAGTCAATATGAACCTTATAAGAAACCAATCCATCCTAAATATGATTTCAAGAGGTTTCATATCAAAAAATATAATGTTATTATTGAGATCAATCTTAGATATATAGAATAAACAAGAAGGCCATCAGAGACCCTGTTATCTCTTTATTATGAGGGACATAGTAATATCAATCATATATTATAAAATTTTCATAATAATATTTAGAAGATTAAAAAAAACAAGTTGATATAAATGAGTGAGATTCACTGATATCAAATAAACCAGTCACTAAAGATGAAGTGATAGATATGGTACCTCTCACTAGCATTAGAACCACATCAACTTTCTATAGAGACTCTTCCAATGTGTGAAGAATATTCATTCTAGATGAATATGGCTAGAACCTCTTAGTTCTTGAATCATAGGGTTGAATCACAATACTTTTAGGTGTTGATGAGATCATGCAATGCACAGAGAAAAAAAATTGTGAATGAAATTATTCAAGTGACCTTAAAATCCACATGAAACAAAAGTATTGGGGTCCTCAGTGAAATATTTCCTCAAATACCCAACTTAAACACATTTAAATAAAGTTAAATGGAATTTTCTAGGTACTATAGGAGGTTGAGATGATGTCCATTATTGAGATCCACCATGAGACTCACCACTCTATCTCTTATATTTAAAGGAATTAGTAGAACTATAACTAGTAGAAAAAGGAACTCCCGTAAACATTTACTTTTGAACCATTTCAATCTCGACCATCAACAATCTATCTAACGCGTACACATAAGAAGTGATCTTTAGTTGGAAAAATTGTGATCAGATATTTGGAAGAAGACACACCTTGTAACATCCCAGGTAAATAAAGAAATAATACATTTCATTTTTAATTAATATTTTGTGAATTAAATATTAATTTTACCTTAAAGGGGTTTCTATGTTCTATGGCATACCCGATACGCAACAATGAGTTTCTTTGAAATCTTACGTTGCACAATAGTAATATAATATTATTATTTTAATTGGTAGTTAAAGCCAAGCCAATGTATTGGAGGGAATTAACAGAACTAACTAAAATATTATTATACATGTTTGCTAAATGTTTTTACATTTATTCAATAAATTTTAAAGGCTTAAAATAAGAAAGAATCCGATTTTAATCATAAATACTCAAATATTTTTTAAAAGGTCAATTTACCACCTTTTGATGGAGAACCATTTTTAAATCTAGTTTTTTTCAATCTTATATTTTCTATTTGGAAAAATAAAATTATTCTTTATAATCAAGACATAAAAATTTACTTTGTGTAAGTTTTTGGTATTTTTTTGATAAAGTTCATTTTTAATGAATAATAAAAAATTCTGTATTTTAATTCAAAACCACCTTTTAATCTAATTAATTTATATGGTTATATTATCTTCTTAATTGGTTTTAAAGTTTAAATAGGTTATATTTTCACCATTTAATCCAATTTTTTCCATTTAAAGTAATTTCACTTTGAAATTGGACATTAACAAGAATCAATCTTTTGATAGTTATTATTTCTTAAAAACACGCTTTTTTGTTTTGACAACGAGAATTAATTATAAAATTAATAAATTCAACTTATATGTTTTGAATTTGTTAAAATAGACATCATTTTTTAATTTGGAATATCAAATTTAGATTAGGGTGAATTTTTGAATTTTTCTGAAAACCTTCATTTTTTGATGAATAGTGAAATATACTACTTAGTAGTTAAAAACCGACTTTTTCATTTAAATGAAAATTTTCCACTTCTGGGAATTGAATTTAAAAAATCTTACATACATGGTTTTCATTAGTAAGTAAAATTTGGTTCAATGGGATGAAAATAATTTTTGGTGAATAATAACTTTTGACTTTAATTAACCGCGATTAAAGGTAATTCTGGTAATTTAAGGTAAAAATAATGTTATAATAATATAAAATTACCATGAAACTTTTTTTAAACTTATTGGTTGAGTCATGGCCAACCAAGACAATACATGGGTCAATTTTGGGACCCCATGGAGCCACTTGGGTAAGATAATGACATTAATAACTTTTTATTTAAGGTAAAAATAAAAATATCATAAACAAGTATTATTTTACTAAAAAAAATTTAATATGGGGTTATATAATTGATATATTTGATTATAAATATTTATTAAAAATATAAAAATATTTCCTACATCATGGCATTTTTTTTATAATTTTTAGACATCAAATAAATAAAATTATTAATGACACAATGATGATGCAGTGTTCACATCATTAATGAATGATTTAAATAAATAAGAATATAGGAATTAAAGAAATATCCAAAACTTGTCCAATTATTATTTTATGATTTTATTTCAAACATGGGCCACCTTATATTTGAATTTAATTATTTTTGGAAATTTATAAACCGAAAATCATTATATAAAAAAATAATATTTTCAAACATTCCAAAAGAGCCCCTCCTCTCCATTATAAAAATTCCTCACTTCCTACCAATTTCTAAAACTTATCAAGCCATTTGTCTCATCCAAAATCTACTAAAATAATCTCCCAAGATCCCTCTCTTCATCCTACAATCCTTACCTTAGGCAGAAGGCACTTCAAGAAACCCTTTTGGTTCAAACTAAAGGGAGTTACCTGATTTAAAGGTAACATCTTTTCTTAAGTTCTTTTGTTTTATTTTACTTCTCCAACCCCCTAAAATCTTTTTATTACTTTATTTTATAACAACACCATTATCCTAAATAAACTAAGATATTTTTATGATAAATATTAGATCTACACTTACACACTCCTCCATCTAATGGGTAAAGAACATACTGTTTCTGTGGACGGTGAACTACTGCCTCACGAAATGATGATTGTTCAATTATCTCCTACTGCCTCTCATGGTGGACATTAAGATGGAACTATATTTATATATTATATTTATTATATTTATATTGTTCATATTATTCTGTATTTTCCTTTTTATAGAATACATTTATGATTTCCATAATGGGTAAACGTGATAATTTCATTTGAGGAAGTGCGGACTACCGCCCCCTCAAAGTGATATGAATCGTTTATACCATACATGAAACATATAGAGGATGTAGTTAATGAAATTATATATGATATTATAATGGAATTATAATATAAATAAATATTATTATTTTTTCATTCCATCAAAATACTAAATATAAATGAAAGTAGCGTTCATGCGTACGTACGGCTTACCGTCTCCATGAACGGTGCATTTCATTTCTTACCTCCAAATGTTATGTACTAATATAAATACATGTATATACTGGATATATATGATATATATTATATCTAAATCATGAATATAATTCTGTATATAATGAACTTTTGACCACATGAATAACTTGTAATTATAAGAAGTCCATTTTTGACTCAAGTACCAAATAACGACAAAATAAAAATTATTAACTTAAATGATTAAATAATGTTTATAACATGGTAAAAAGTGATATAAAAGGAATAATAAACTTGGAAAAGGTTCTTAAGATAGTATAAATTAACTTTAATTTATTATTCAAGAGATTAAAGAATGAACGGGTCAAGTGAGACATGAGGTAAGGGAGTTCTTAACCCAATTCCCATTATTTGGTTTGATATTTTCTTTATTATTTATGTAATTATATTATTTACAAAAGAATTTTTTTATGCGATGTATAGACACCTTATAATTTTTGTTTCATTCAAAGGGAATCTTTTCTAGGAAGCATTTTACTAAACGACAAAAAGGAATGTTTCTTTTTTTAACATAAGCAGTGACAACGACCTTTCCGCCGCTGTGAGTTTTATTGGATCTTTGGATTCCTTAACAAGATGTAATGTTTTTAAAAGTAAAATAAATACCATATACTCTTTTACGTATTTTGGTATTGAAAATGGTTTTGAAAATGGATTTCGTATTTTAATATATTTAAATTATATATTGTGATTAAAATGTGGAGATGTTATCTTTCCTTTATGTTTGTTTTATGTGTTATGGTTCTCGGGAATTGTTTAAATATATGGATGGTTCCACGAAAAAGGGAGGGTGATCCTGAGATAGCTCTCCAATGCATTGGGTAACGTGATGGAGGTAAACGTTAATGTTTCTCCTAATAGATTAAGGGAATATACTGTGATGGGTATTCTAAATGTAATTCCCTAAATAGCTGTGATAGCTATAATGTAATTATGATATGGATGATACAAGTTACCTTCATGATTTGTGATTACTGTGTTTTATTCATAAATATTATGTTTTCATGAGACATGTTAAAGAGCTAATGTTATGTATGTATTGATGAACTAATGATTTCTTTCCTTGTTTTATAACCCTTAATAAACTTTTTATGCTCATCCCAAGTTTTGAAATGTTTTTCAAAGGACTTAAAGAATAGGGTCAAGGATGGGATTAAAGAAAATTCATGCCGTCTAAAACATGGAACCAGACATGACTCTTTTTCTCAAGAGTTTTTATTTTATGGAAAAAATGGAAACTGGGTAGAAGTGTCTACTTTGTAATATTTTGAGATGTAATAGTTATGTCCTAATTCTCTAAAACTCTAAACTTGAAAATATCCTCAATATAAATTATTCATTTAATTCAATATTATTTAATGTTTTAAGACCGGTTCCTTATAGTTGGTATAAAAGGTCATTTTAGATAACTTTAGGAGTTAGGGTATTGTTAAATTAATATCCATAAATTAATTTATGTTAATATTGAAATGATATAGAATTTACATATTACCATATTTCTTCACCTAAGATATTTCTATGTTCATAATGGTTTTCCACAGAGGAAACATGGAAGATATTTTGGGAAAACATCAGGAGGAATAAAACCTTCCAAATCAGCAATCTGAGATCATTAGAATCGGAACTAAACAGTTTTTTTAGTGATGGAATAGTTTACTCATACTATAAATGGTGGTGGTATCCATGTATGAGATCATCCAGATCAACCACAAAGAAACATGTCAGTAGTGGATAATTTCATGAGGCAACATCCCCCATAATTTAGAGGATCATCTGACCCCGTGTTAGCATAAGGGTGGCTTAAAGCATTGGAGAAGATTTTCGATGTTATAGGGTGTTCATAACATCAAAAGGTTAGTCTTATTATTTAACATTTTGAAAGTGAAGCTGATCAATGGTGGTCAATGGTGAAAAATATCAGGGATAATGAGGAGATTGATGCTCTTGATTGGGATGAATTCAAAGGTATGTTTCTTGAGAAATATATTCCTAAGGTGATTCATCTCAGGATGGAAAAACAATTACTGAAAGTGAGGGAGGAGGATGACTCAGTGGCTGCTTATGAAGAAAAGTTCACTCGAATGTTAAGGTATGGTCCAAATTTCATACGAGATCTTGATAGTAAAATCAACCATTTTTAATCAGTATTAAATCCAATGTACCAAAGAGATTTAGCTTCTCGTGAGTTCAAAAGTTATGAAAAAGTTTTTCAATGTGTGGAGAAGGTGTAAATGGAGTTTTTCAATGATCAGGTGTTCTTTGAAAAGAAGCAGAATAAGAGGTCAAGGTGGTAGGCGAAAGGGAATAACTCTTCAAAGAAGTTTGATGGTAAGAAACATAAGTTTATAGTTTGTGAAAATTGTGGTAAAAAACATGTTGTGGAATGTCTTTTGAATTATAGTAAGTGATATAGATATGGTAAAATGGGACATAAGGCTCATAATTGCAGTGAAAAAGATCAGGGTAATGGTAAGACAAAATCTGATTTACAATCAATAAGATGTTTTAAGTGCAATGAAATAGTTCATTATGAAAATGAGTGTCTGAAAAAGAACTCAACTGAGGGAAATCATCCAGATTATAATTTAAAAGGGGTGGTGAAATCCTTTGAAACTACTTCAGCAGATGTTAGGCCATCGAATTAAGTAGTATCAAGTATACTATTTGTTTGTTCTGATTACGCCAATGTGTTGTGTGATTCAGGGTCTACACACTCTTTTATTTCTCAGAAATTTTCTAATAAATTTGGAATTCCATACCAAGATATGAATCATGAACTTATGGTAAAAAAACCAGGAGGAAATGTTGAGACAAAAAGAAATTATAAGAACCTCTATATCCTTTTGTACGGAAAGAATCTACCTGAATACCTTATTGTTTTTCCTCTAGTATAGTTTGATGTTATTATGAGTATGGATTGGATTTCTGTTTATCATTCTAATATTGACTGTAAAGCTAAAGAGGTTTCTTTTCAGAAATATTTTTAGTTTATGACTTTTCATAACATATCAGGAAGCTGAGAAACTGGTAAAAGATGGAAATGAATGTTACCTTCATAATATTGTTGAAAACAAAGGAACTATTCAGATTAATGATGTGCCAGTGGTAAATGAGTACCTTGATGTTTTTCATGATGAGTTGCTTTGTATTATACATGATCGGAAAGTTGAATTTACTGTTGACTTAGTTCCTGATGCTAATCCAATTTCAAAACCCCCTTATAAAATGGCTCAAAATGTACTTTTAGAGTTAAATAATCAATTGTAGGAGTTATTAGATAAAGTTTTCATTCGACCTAGCACATCACCATAGGGTTATCTTATCTTGTTTGTTAAAAAGAAATATGGTTCAATGAGACTTTTTATTGATTATAGAGCATTGAATAACATCACTGTTAAGAACAAGTATCCTTTGCCTCATATCGATGATCTGTTTGATCAGCTCCATGGAGCTCAGTATTTTTCAAAGATTGACTTGAGGTCAGGGTACCATCAGTTGAAAGTAAAAGAAGAGGAAATTCTAAAGACCGTTCTTCGTACTATATATGGACATTATAAATTTTTAGTTAATCCTTTTGGGTTAACCAAAAGACCTTATGTATTTATGGAACTTATGAATATAATTTTCCAAGAGTTATTGGATAAGTTTGTGGTTGTGTTCATTAATGGTATTTTTGTTTTTTATCGAAAAGTAAAGAGAAACATGAAATTCATTTCAGGGTTGTCTTGGAAACCTTAAAATAATAGAAACAAGTGTGAGTTTTGGTTACATAAAATTTCATTCCTTGGTCACATTGTTTCAAAAAATGTCATAATTGTTGATCCTACTAAAACCAAAGTTGTTGAAGAATGGCCAAGACCCACAAATATAACCGAGATCCATAGTTTTCTTCGTTTGGAAGGTTATTACCAGAGGTTTGTTGATAATGTTTCACAATTATCTAGTCCAATTACTAAATTAACTCGAGAAGGTATTAAATTCATTTGGATAAAAGAATGTGATGATTGTTTTCAGGAATTGAAAAGAAGATTGGTGAATACTGCAGTTTTGGCATTACCTTCCAGAGATAGTGAATTTGTTATCTATAGTGATGCTTTGTTGAAAGGACTTGGTTGTGTCCTTATGCAGAATGATCAGGTAATTGCTTATGCTTTACATCAGTGGAAACCTCGGGAGTTAAATTACCCTACACCTGATTTGGAATTAGATGTTATAGTTTTTGATTTAAAAATATGGAGGCATCATCTGTATGCAGTAAAATGTGAAATATATACTGGCCAAAAAAGTTTAAATTATATATTCACTCAGAAATAATTGAACATGAGACATATAAAATGGATGGAATTAATCGAGGATTATAATTGCACAATCCTTTACCATACGGGAAAATAAAATAAATTGGCTGATGCATTGAGTCATAAAAGTAATGCTTCATTAACCATGATACGTTTGGAACGAGATCCTTTGGTTTTTTATTTGATGAACTTTGGAATAGAAGTTATTGGTGCATGAAGTTCTTCTATTTTATTTCAGGTGTCAGTGAGATCATCTCTATTAGATAGAATTAAGCAAGCATAGAAGGAAGAAAATGAGTTATAGAAAAAGGTAGAGTTGGTTTAGAAGGGTAAGTTGCCTGAATTTAACATTGATAATGATTGTGTTTTGAGGCTCGAAAAGAGATTATTTGTGCCTTGTGATTCACAGTTGAAGAATGAGTTGTTATGTAAAGCTCATAGTTCTCCATTTTCAGTTCATCCCGACAGTTCTAAGATGTACAAAGATCTTCGGGGTTATTACTGGTGGGATGGAATGAAATGAGATATTGTTGACTTTACTGTGAAGTGTTTAACTTGTCAATAGGTTAAATCAGAGTGGCAATTACCAAAAGGGATGCTTCAGTCTTTAACAGTTCTAGAGTGGAAATGAGAAAATATATCCATGGAATTCATTATGGGATTACTAAATACATCTTGAGGTAATAATGCAATCTGGGTTATTGTTGATCGATTGACTAAATCTACTCATTTCTTTCCTATTTGAGATACTCTTTCTCTAGATCAACTTTCTTGGTTGTATGTTAAAGAGATAGTCAGGTTGCATGGTGTTCCCCTCTCCATTGTATCTCATCATGATCTCAGGTTTACTTCTAACTTTTGGAAAGGCCTTTAGAATTCATTGGGTACTAAATTAAATTTTAGTACATATTTTCATCCTCAATCAGATGAGCATTCAGAATGAAAAATTCAGACCTTGGAGGTTAAGTTACATTCTTGCTCGATGGATTACCAGGGAAGTTGGGACCAACATCTTTCTTTGGTTTAATTTTCTTACAATAACAGTTTTCATTTCAGTATATAGATGGCTCTATTTGAGGCATTATATGTTAATTAGTGTCAAACTCTAGCTTTTTGGGATGAAGTAGGGGAAATCAAGCTGATGGGACCAGAATTGGTGGAAGAGATGGTAGTGAAAGTTCAGTTAATTCAGAAGCACATGAGAACAACTCAGAGTTGACAGAAAATTTATGTGGATAACCGGAGGAAGGATTTTTCTTTTTAGGTAGGTGATCATGTTTTTCTCAAAGTTTCTCCACAGAAAAGTGTGATGCGTTTTGGTAAAAATGGAAAGTTGAGTCCGAGGTTCATTGGACCTTATGAAATCCTAGATAAAGTTGGATCAGTTGCATACAGAGTGGATTTAACTCTAAGTTCATCCCAGGTACATAATTTTTTTTCATGTTTCAATGTTGTGAAAGTATATGACAGATCCATCTCATGTTTTGATCCCTGAGGTAGTTCAGTTGGAAGAGAATCTCTCTTATGAGAAACAGCCAGTCCAGATTCTTGACCGTAGAGAGAAAGTGTTGTGGAATAAGGTAATTCACCAGGTAAAGTTTTTGTGAAAAACCATATGGTTGAAGAGTCAACTTGGGAATATGAAAATGCTATGAGGGATAAATACCCCCATTTATTTGATAAGTGAATAAAATTGCAAGGACACAATTTCCAAAAGGGGGGAATGATGTAAAATCCCAAGTAAATAAAGAAATAATACATTTTCTTTTTAATTAATATTTTGTGAATTAAATATTAATTTTACCTTAAATTGTTTTATATGTTTGATGGCGTACCCAATACGCAACAATGGGTTTCTTCTAAATCTTTCATTGCACCATAATAATATAATATTATTATTTTAAATGGAAGTTAACGCCTAGCCTTTGTATTGGTGAAAAGAGATATAACTAACTAAATTTTATTATACATTTTTTCCAAATGTTTCTACATTTATCCAATAAATTTTAGAGGCTTAAAATAAGAAAGAATACAATTTTAAGCAAAAATACTCTAATATTCTTTAAAAGGTCAATTTTCCACCTTTTGATGGAAAACCCTTTTTAAATCTAATTTTTGTCACTATTATATGTTATATTTGACAAAATAAAATTCTTTTTTATAATTGGGACATCAAAATTTACTTTGTGTAAATTTTTGGTATTTTTATGATAAAGTTCATTTTTTAATGAATAGTGAAACATGTTGTATTTTAAATCAAAACCGCATTTTAATCTAATTTATTTATATGGTTATATTATATTTTTAATTGGTTTTAAAGTGTAAATAGATTATATTTTTACCATTTAATCCAATGTTTTCCATTGGATGTAATTTCAATTTGAAATTGGACATTAACAAGTACCAATCTTTTGAAAGTTATTATTTCTTAAAAACACGCTTTTGTTTTGACAATGGGAATTAATTATAAAATTAATTAATTAAACTTATATTTTTTGAATTTGGTAAAATAGATATCATTTTTGAATTCAGAATATCAAATTTATCTTAGGGTTAATTTTTGGAATTTTTCTGAAAACCTTCAATTTTTGATGAATAATGAAATATACTACTTAGTAGTTAAAACCGACTTTTTCATTTAAATGAAAATTTTCCACTTCTATGAATTGAATTTCAAAAATACAACATACATGGTTTTAATTAGTAAGTAAAATTTGGTTTAATGTGATGAAAATAATTTTTGGTGAATAGTAACTTTTGACTTTTATTAACCGCGATTAAAGGTAATTAGGTTAATTTATGGTAAAAATAATGTTATAATAATATAAAATTACCTTGACACTTGTTCTAACCTTATGTTTTGAGTAATGTCCAACCAATACAATCCATGGGTCAATTTTGGGACCCCATGGAGCCACTTGGGTAAGACAATGACATTAATAACTTTTTATTTAAAGTAAAAATAAAAATATCATAAAGATGTATTGTTTTACTAAAATAGTTTTAATGTGCAGTTATATAATTGATATATTTGACTATAAATATTAATTAGAAATAAAAATGTATTTCCTACATCATGATAATTTTTTTATAATTTTTAGACATCAAATAAATAAAATTATTTATGACACGATGATGATGCAGCGTTTACATCATTGATGAATGATTTAAATAAATAAGAAGATAAGAATTAAAAAAATATCCAAAACTTTTCCATTTCTTATTGGATGATTTTATTTCGAACATGGGCCACCTTATCTTCTACAGTAATGATTTTTTGACCTTTATAAACCGAAAATCATTATATAATAAAATAATATTTTCAAACTTTCCAAAAAGCCCCTCCTCTCCCTTATAAAAAGACCTCACTTCCTACCATTTATCAAACATCTCAAGCCCTTTGGCTCATACTAAATCTACTCCAATAAGCTCCCAAGATTCCTATATTCATACTATAAGCCTTACCTTAGGCATAAGTCACTTCAAGAAACCCTTTTGGTTCAAACCAAAGGGAGTTACCCGATTTAAAAGTAATATCTTTTCTTAAGTTATTTTGTTTTATTTTACTTCTCCAAACCCCTAAACTATTTTTATTAATTTAATTTATAAAAAAACATGTATAATAAATATACTAGGATGTTTTTATTATAACGATTCAAGCTACACTTACACACACCTTCATTTAATGGGTAAAAACATATTGTTTTGATGGATGGTGAACTACTGCCTCACAAAACGATGATTGTTCAATTATCTCCTACCACCACTCATGGTATACATTAAGATAGAAATGTATTTATATATGATATATATTATATTTATATTGTTTCTATTATTCTGTATTTTCCTTTTTATAGCATACCTTTATGGTTTCCATAATGGGTAAACGCGATAATTTCATTTGAGGTAGTGCAGACTACCACCTGATCAAAGTGATATGACTCGTTCATAGCATATGTGGAATGTATAAATGATGTAGTTAATGAAATTATATATGATATTATACTAGAATTATAATATACATACTTATCATTATGTTTTCAATCCATCAAAATACTAAATAGAAATGAAAGTAGCATTCATGCCTACGTACAACTTACCATCTCCATGAATGGTGCATTTCATTTCTTACCTCCAAATGTTATGTACTAATATAAATACATGTATATACTGGATATATATGATATTTATGATATCTAAATCATGAATATAATTCTGTATATAATGACCTTTTTACCACATGAGCAACTTGTAATTATAAGAAGTCTATTTTTGACTCAAGTACCAAATATCGACATAACAACCATTATTAACTTAAATGATTACATAATATTTATAACATGGTAATAAGTGATATAAAAGGAATAATAAACTTGAAAAAGGTTCTTAAGAAATTATAAATTAACTTTAATTTATTATTCATGAGATTAAAGAATGAACGGGTCAAGTCGGACATGAGGTAAGAAAATTATTAACCCAATTCCCATTCTTTTAGTTGATCTTATATTTACTATTTATGTCATTATTTTATTTATACATGACTTTCTTTTATACGGTGTATAAAAACCTTTGAATTCTCATTTAATTCAAATGTAATCTTTTCTATGAATCATTTTACTAAATGACAAAAAAGAATGTTTCTTTTTTTAACGTACGCGATGACAATGACCTTTCCGCTGCCGCGAGTTTTAATTAATCTTTGGATTCCTTAACAAGCTGAAATGTTTTTAAAAGGAAATTAAATACCATATACTCTTTCACGTATTTTGGTATTGAAAATGGATTTGATAATGGATTTTTTATTTCAATATATTTAAATTATATATTATGATTGAAATTTGTAAATGTTATCTTTCCTTTATGTTTGTTTTATGTGTTATGGTTCTTGGAAATTGTTTACATATATAGGTGGTTCCATGATAAAACTAGGTTGGTTGAGCCCAATATAGATCTACAATGCATTGGGTATTGTGACGGAGGTAAACATTAATGTTTCTCGTAAGAGATTTAGGGAATATACTGTGATGGGTATTACAAATGTAACTCCCTACATAGCTGTGATAGCTACAATGTAAGTATGATATGGATGCCACAAGTTACCTTTTTGATTTGTGATTGCTATGTGTTATTCATAAATCTTATGATTTCATGGGATATGTTAAAGATCTTATGTTATGTATGTATTGATGAACTAATGTTTTTTTTATTTGTTTTATAACCTTACAGGGATTTTTATGTTCATCCCGAGTTTTGAAATGTTTTTCATAGTACTTAAAGAATATGGTCCAGTATGGGATCAAGGAAAAATAATTATGTCTAAAATATGGAACTGGACATGACTATTTTTCTCAAGAGTTTTTATTTTAGAAAAAAAATGGAAACTGGGTAGAAGTATCTTCTTTGTAATATTTTGATATGTAATAGTAATGTCATAATTCTTTAAAACTCTAAAACTGAAAAGATCCTTAATGTGAATTATTCATTTAATTCAATATTATGTAATGTTTTAATGTCATTCCCTTATACATCTCTAACCATCGAGCCATCATATTCTCACTAGATACAACCTTAGTGAAAACAAAAAAAAATCTCAAAAAATATTTTGCATACTGCATCATAGTTTTTCCACCCTATTGGAGGTTTAGAAAATCCATAAACTTTTCCAAAACCATTGACTATAGGTTGAAATTATATATGAAATTAACCCATAAGTCTTTTCACTCTAAAACCTCATGTTTATTTGCCATCATTATCAAATACCACCATCTCCTTCTATGCCATTATAGCTTGAATGTAGCACACATAAATTAAAAAGAATTAGACATTTCGAATAAATAAAAAACAACTCAATATTTCTCAACCAATACTCATCCTCTTTAGGATAATTTGAACCTTGGAACACTAGTGGTTTCTGGAACATAAACTCTTGAACATGATATTTGGATTCATCCCTTTTAGGTTTCACTACTAGAGCCTGAATGTTATATGGTGTGGGTACTTGTCTCAGATCATGGATAGCACACACCACTATCACAAAAAAATTATGGTTCATTATTATATTTTCTCACCATGGTTCACTAGAAACTTCTTCCTAGGGAATATTCAAACAAATTCTCCGAGGCATGATAATACACAACATCATTAGAAAACACTGAAACCTCAGAAAGGATATAGAGATAATCAAATAAAAAAAGAGATTCAGAAATATCAATTCTATAAATAAAAATTCAAACATGATAGTTTGAAAAAATTAAATCAAATATTGGGAAATACTAGAATCAGATCAATTTATTCCTCAAGGAGCCTTTCCCCAATCACACATGGTGAATTAATAAAGGTTGAACTTATTTCTAGATGGTTCATGACATAACCCTAAGTGTGTTGTTCAACTCTATGGTTTCAAAGCTATAACCTAGTATCATTTCAAGATTAGGAGGGAAATTTTTTTCCACAAAACAATTGAAGATAAATAAAAAATTCAGTATGACCAACACTCAATAAAGATAAAGTACTAGAATCAAATAGGCAATGTAATAAAAAAATAGTACATAATGAAAATAAAAAATATATTCCATGATAAATCTCTTATAAAAACCATGTAATAGGTGGATAACACCTCCACTGGTCACCCACATCACTCTAGGCCCAAAACATCAAGTACAACTACCACATTTAACTAGGGATTTCCATTTTATTAGAATTAGAAAATGATAATCTACAAAATCCCAAAGGAAAAAAGTAGGGTTTGATCTAAAAACCCCATTAAGGTCTCACTAAGTGTCCCATAAAAATTTTCATAACAATAAACCATTTATGATTTGAATTTATATAAAAAAATGCACTTAAATTCATTTAAATACTCTTAACAAAAAAAGATTTTATTCAAAAGTATTGTAGATATATCAAACCAGGATTAAATGAATATTTTATATAAAACATTCATTTAAATATATTAGCATGAATAAAATAGTTCATTCAATGGTATGTAAATATAAAATCAAAAAGTTTCATATCACCATGTTTATAAGCCTTATGGTATGTCAGTTTCTAGAAATATGATCCTTACACTACTTAATTAGTGATCTCATCTCAATTTGTACACACATCCCTTAGATCAGGTCATCGGGACAAAAATCCCCCCTAAGTAAAATCATTCCATAGAAATTTTTTATTAGTGTTGTTATTTTCAATCCAATGCTCGGGAGGGTCAAATCCTGGTGTTATTGTCTTAGTCACTAACTAACTATCTATCATAAGATGTGATTCAAACTATAAATCAATAAATCATGGTAAAATAAATCATTCATAGTTCAATTTCCCAGTTTTAGTTTTCAACATGGTTTTTTCATTTCGAAACTAAATCAGAGGTTTTCATCAAATTCAAGCCATTTTCTAATAATATTTCAACTTAATCCAATTTTTCTCAATAATCAACATTAAATTGTTTAATAAAATAAGGTTTAAAATCTATCCATAATATGTTTTTCAAAATCAGCCCCATAATTTCAATTCCATTAAAATCAGGGGCTTTCACAATTTCCAGGCCCTTTTAAAATAAAACATCTAATAATCTCAAATCAAGGTTTTTAAATCAATTAAAAAATAATTTTAAATAAATATGTCAAATAAAGGTTTCAATTACAGGGTAAAGGCTTATAGAAACAACTACCTTTTATAAGCGATCAAGTTAATACCCACAAAAGGAAACACCAACGTGGAATGAAGGAGGATGAGATCAACATGGAATACCTAGATCACAATTCATCAAGATAAAAATTCAATTCAAAAAAAATCATGATGTCACAATGTTTTCAATGAATTATAATAGAAAGAAGGGTAAACCCAAAATAAGGAAACTCACTAAAGATCAAATAACAAAACAAGAATTTCAGAAGAGAAGGAATCACCCAAAAATCACCTGGTGTATCCGTAGGGGTTAGAGGGAAGAGGATCCATGAGAAAAGAAATGGTTTTAGGATATAACACATAAAAACCATCTAGAAATGATGAATTTACATCGTGAACCCTCAATTCATGACGTGAATATCCTGAGTAGAATGTAAACTGAAAAAATAATCCCTCGGGCTAAAAATCCCAGTCTCAACTAATTTACATCATGAAAACAATTCATGACTTGATTATTCTTAATGTTATTTTGAAATAAATTCAAAGTGTGAATGTGTCATGCAGGAAGCACTAAGCACAGGGTCTGGGAAAAAACCCCAAAAGTCTCTGACGACCTACGAACCCAAAGGAACAAAACCTTAATCTTAAAAGAGGACACACTTTTAACCAATTTGTTACATAAATATTGTATGATATTATGGAACACATATACTTGATTTTCATTATTTGAAGGGTGGGATCAGAATTATATCTCTCTCAAATGAATTGGGTATAGATTGATATCTCATGAGATAAACATGAATGGAATGGTGAGTGAACACAGTTAATTAAGGGATTATATTCACTATGATAGTCTTGGTAGTGAACCTTGACTACTATGATGGTTTAGGGAGTGAACCCAATTCACTATGATATTCTTGGCAGTGAGTCTTGACTACTATGGTAATTATTTTCTATGCTTATGTGTATGCCAAAAACCCATGTATTATTCCAATGTTATGCTCTCATGATTTGTTTTCTTTAAATCCTATATGATTCATGTCTTATGAACTTACAATATTTATGTCATTACTCATGATTATGACATATGATATGTAGGGTATGTTTTTTTTCAAATTTTATGCTCTTGTTATGTTGATATCTACCTTGTTTACCATTAATGAGCATATGAGATGACCTTTTTTATGTTTCTTTATTCCTAGGTTATGAAGAAAGATACTAATTTTTTTTATAAGAATGGGGATAGTTATGGATATTTTAATTGGAAATGATGTATTTCCCTTATAAACCAATTTATATATCCAAGTTTCCAATGATAATAGACCTATACGATTTAGGTGTGGATCATAATGTCATGAAATGAATATTCATATAATAAGATATAATATCTATATATGAAATAATTTTTTTCTATAAAATAAATTTTATTGGATTAGATTCCTAAAAGTGATACAAATTAATTTTAATATAAAATCACATAACACATAACACCAATTGTTAGAAAAAAAGTAAATTTTAAGAAAAAAAAATTTATTCTTATTCCTTGACAAGTAAAATTTGTTTGAGGAATATTAGTTTATTTTTATATATATTATCAACATATTTCATTAATATAATTATTCACTAGTGATAAATTTAATTTATTAAGATAAAAATAAAAAATTTATAGAAAAAATATAATTCTTTGAAAAAATTCTTTTTATCGTTAATTGATTTTATTTTTAATTATTTATGATTTATTGGTTTTTGAACAAAAAATAATTAAATTTTATTAATAAATTTTTATTAAATAAATCCTTTATTATTTAATTAATTTAATTCTTTAAAAGTAAATTTTATGGAAAATAAAAATGTATAAAATACACATAAGAATGGAAATGTTTTTTTTTACATTAATAATTTCATGTTTATATCATCCTAACTTCTACTTAAAAATCACATCAAGACCTCAGAATAAGGAATAGGGGTAAGATAATCAATGGTGGCAATCATAGGGGGAAATTCAGCTAAAATAGTTTTCTTTGTTATTTACACGAGCTTAATCTTCTCTTATAAATGATTTTACTCAAGATACACTTTTTTAAGTTCAACTTGGTATTGGTCTAGGGAAAATCCCAGTGATGCTACCTAAATAACAAATATAATAAGGAATAATTATACCACTTTATTCCATTTCTTCTCATTTTTGTATTCATTTCATAATATAATTATTAGTATTTATACCTTCCAAATCAACAACTATGTTAAAATGGTCATATAATCTCGATGACCATATAATCCCAATAATATTATATATATATAACATTAAAATTTAATTTTGATATATAAACTTACACACATCACTACCATAATTAATTCTACTCATTCATCCCTCTAAAATGTCTATTATATTTCTAATTCTTTTCCTCACTTCCATTTTTATAATTAGGGTTATGATATTCATAAAAAATCCAATAGGATATGTATTTTATGTTTGTGGTCATTCAATTTACTTTCAAATTTATTCGACTTTTACTTTTTTTAATTTATTTTCTTATTTAATTGTAATAATATATTTATCATTTCTTATAATATTTTTATCACAATTTAATGTATCATGGTTTGTTTTAGTTTAGAGCTGTAGGTGAAGAAATCTATTCAACGTAGTGTTTTTTAAAGAAAAATTAATACTAAAATCTCAAGGAGTTAAATTTAACCCCTTTAAATAAATTACATACTCATAAATTTTAATTATCACTCACTGATAAAAATACTTGATGGTATCCTTAAGATAAGAAATACTCAAGATATAATTTTTAATGAGATATCATCCTGACTACCTTAGGAAAGATTCATAAAATCATCTAGAATTATCCTAAAATTTGGGTTTCTCCCTAAAAATTTGAGCTAAATACTCCTCATGATTGGGTATTAAGACCTGTATATTGAAAATAATATCCATAGAGATTCATAGACAAATATTCATTGATACAAAGTCATATATTGATTTAGGATATGAAATGTAATTTCTCTACTCTATAAATTCACTTGGCATCTATGTAGGTAGATCCAACCTATGCCCAAAATCACATAAAATTAAACTAAAGGGAGAATAATATTATTTACAGGAATCAAATTCCCACAAACTTTTATTATAATAGAGTCATAGACATGTGATAAAATCATTTTACCACTAGAAGTTTTCACTGATAATTCAATATCTAATAATTCAGACTGAGAATTCATGAACTTATAAATCAGTCTAGATATAAAATAGCCGGTAGAATTAGAATAAAATATAATATTTGTTTCTCTTGAATATATGATCAATGTACCTCACAATACTTCATTTTCAAGAACCACTTAAAATAATTTCCTATATTCCTTGGTCTAGGAGGTTATCAATTCTTATTATTTCCATGAATTCTTGGATTGGGAAATCAATTTGAATAATTCCAAAATTTATTACAATTGAAGCATTAATGTGTGGGCGGTGCATTACTTGGAATCTTTATACCCCCCATTTTATTGGTAAGAATATTTATCTCTCTTCAATAATCACAGGATCTATAACCAATCCTTCCACACTTGAATCATTTTCTTTTTCCATTGATACAATCCACATGGTGTATCTTCCGAGATGTTTAACAAGTAGAAAATTGAACCTTATTTCCTCCATGGTATTTGTTACAATTATATTCTTGGAACTCTATTTTTATCATATTTTGTTCTTTTGGAAGTTCATTAAGGTTTAATTTGTTAATCATAACTCAAGATAGTTGATCATGCATAACTAAAATATTTTGAACACCAGTTCCCATCCCATTTTCTTTGTCACTGGGATAGTCATTGAACTGTCCATCACATTCATCATTAACACAATTCCTCTTTGTTCTAACCAGTGAATAAAAAAAGGATAACATGAGTGATAAGTAATACTAATCATATTAAGAGATCACATGATAAGGAAAATAAATACTATGATTTCCTAAATTATTACACCAATGAGATTTAGGTTTATCCTACCTCACTTTTTTTTGTAATTGGTTATTTTAGGTTCCATTATCTTATTATTCATAACTGAATCCAAAAAAAATAACCAAAATAGACTCTGATATCAACTAAGACACCACTGACCCAAAATTATAGGTCTATTGCTAAAAAATATCCTTACACACTATCTTTAACACCAAGTGAGACGATTTGATCTTTACTCAAAATATTTTACATAAGTTCCATATTTAATATTTACATGTCACAAATGATGACACAATATCATAACAAAATGGTTTGGTGTCATTGGTGATTAACTACATAAATATATTATTAAAAATCATTATTTCATCATCTCCAATGAATGTCTCTATAAAAAACTTCTTTTTACAAAAATCCCTACACATAATTTCCCATGGAAGTAGAAAAAGAGTGAGCTCAAATTATCATTAAGTGAAAACTTGTTAACAAGTAATAATGTTTTTTATCATAATAATGATATAAAACATGAGCATGGTATAAATATATGATTAAAATGATCATAAAACCATAAGATTTTTCCACAAGTCATGATAGAAGGATATATAACCTCAAAAGATCAAATTTATACCATTGTCTAAGAATAGAGAAACATAAGACAATAATAATGATCCATGGGATATAAAATATACATGAGGAATAATATATAAATATGAAATAAGAATAATTATAGAAAATCAAAACACAGTGGATCTAATATCACAATCATGCATCCTATAGTATATTGGATATGGCATCACAACCTAAACCCCATAATATAGTGGATCATGCATCACAACCTGAATCCCATAACATAGTGGATCAAATACCATAATATAGTGGACCATGCATAAAAAACTTTGTCCCATAATATAGTGTTTTATTAAACACATCTTATTCCCCATAGTGGATAAAGTATCATCAATTACTTCCCATAGTGGATTGAGTATCATAAATTGTTTCCCATAGTGGATCGAGAGTCATAACTCACATACCATAGTCATCTCATGAGATATATAGCTTTAACTAATGAATTGGAGGATTATATAGAACCAAAACCATCACATAATGATAATGAATACTTATGCGCAGTACATGAAATCAATCAATAATTATATCCTGATTAACCTATGGAAATAAATTCAGAATTATAGAAATTTCAAATGGTATCACATAAAATAAAATCAAAATTTATATTATTTGATACAAAAATTTAATCTGCAAAAATAATAATTTCACAAGATATTTTAGAGGGTAATAATGACTATTACCCAAAAGGATATATCTTCTTTGATATAGAGAGGAAAATGGAAGTGAAATCACAAAATAATTTTCATCAAACTTTTCAACATTTTCAATAAAAGATAAAGTTACAAGTCTCTTTCAAAAATAATTTTAAAGATGGTGATAATTATTTTTAAAATATCACTTTAAAACAATACCTAATAATTTAAAATTCATAATAAATAAATTTTAAAAATATAATGTTGATTAGAAAAAATAAAATATATGAAATAGAAAATAAATTCTCTTTTTAATATTTTAGTGGGAGTCGGTATCTCATGGTGGTGAATACGCTTAAGGAGAATTCCTTCAATTATAGAGATTCTCATGTGTATTAGAAATTTAAAATTCTCTGAAAGAATAATATATGGTGTATTCATTCCTAGTTTCCATTCAAGTAGAAACTACCATTCAGGATGAGATTATTTGTTTGTCTAGAATCTATGCATATTCTAGGACTTTAATATAGATATTTGAGCATGAATAACATAAATATTGATGAAAATTCCTTCTATATCATCATCAGTGTCACTCCTATTCATATAGGTGATATGCTAGGGTTTATACCAATTATTTCTCTGAGTATTAATGATTTTTGACTGACCCAGACCAGTGGTAGATGGATTTTGTTGAATCAGAATAACAAATTAAATGTCATGATTATTATTTTTTAGTGTTAGTGTGATGATAGTGAAGAAAAAGAGTTGTATTTATTTTACACTTAATAGTAATTAGGATATGTGGTGTGATCACAATGTTTTAGAAACTTATATCATTGAGTAGCTTGATAAATTTTTTCAATGTTGGGTTATTCCTGCAAATTATGGTACAATGTGGTTATTAGTAAATAATAGCGATTTCCAATGGGATAAAAGGAATAATTATGTGAGGAGATTATTTTTTATATTCAGATGATATCTCATTAATATTGGTAAAAGTTGGATGGGTGTCCGCATTGTCTTGAGAAATAATCCTGTATATATAGAATTCCTTACTTAAAGTAAAGAAGTAGTAGCAGAATAAATTGATTAACTATATTAAACCTTAGGGAAACATTGTATACCCGTATAGTTGGTTTTTAAAGGGGAATTATAGGTTTCAATATTTATTTAATATTAGAACAAAGTTATTTTAACCTCTAGTTGAAATCTTGCGAAATTCTAATTAATAGTTTTTTGTCTATAATAAAGTGAAATACTGAAGGTATTGTTGGATGAATGATGAATATTAGTGTGGTTGAGACATTGTGGATGCATCGATATAGTCATCATTGAGTTTTGGTGGTCCTTGAGTTTTATGTTATCTCATGAAGGGTAGTTGATGAAAAGTTTGGTTGGGATTGGTATTATTATTATAGGAACCCCAATCCTTTATTTAAAGGTGGGGAGATTGAAACTACTTCTAGAGATGGATAATGAGTGTTAGCGAGATTTTAAATAATGCGTTGAGATAGAATCACTCTACTAGTCATCACCATGAATTATATAATGGGTTAGTTATATAATTATATTGTTTAGTTAGGGTCCTAAGGGTTATAGTGGTTCATCCTTGTGATAGAGATTCCCTTTAATGGGTATGGTTTTTAGAAGGAAGTGATCATTTAATTTTTAGTTGGGTAACTAAATTCATTTCAAAGGAACGCCTTGAGCTAGTTGGTGGTAGTTTGGGTTGACTCCCTAGATGCTTATTATTTTCTATTTATTTATTAACAAGTGTGAGTGGATTCCTTATTCCAATATAAAATACTAATTAATTCGTTGATCAAGTTTCTTTTAGTTTTATTATTTTTAAGTATGAGAAGTTTTAAGGTGGGGGAGGATGTAATATCAAGGATCCCATCAAAGCAGACACTTTTAATTTTATAAAGAGTTTATTTTCAAAGGAAAATTTCAAAAATATATTAATTTTTGATTAAAAATGAAAAACTAGTAAATTTACCTTCTTTTAGGTTATTAGATTGGAAAATAGACTATGTTGTTGAGTCTATAAGAGGTTTTTAATTATAGGGTTATTGTTGAATAATTTTCTATAATCCATGAAACGTTATGATTTTAGTGGAAATAATTTTTAATTAATCATTATAATAGGTATAATTTATCCATATTTTATGAAACCCAAAATTATTCCCATATATTCATCATTTTAGAGGATCTTGGGTTTGAGGGAGGTGGAAATTTTATTATAGACTCAATGAATAATGGGAGATCTTCATCGCAGGTCAGAAAATCATTCAAAAAGGTATGGTTCTTTGGAAATTTTGTATCAGTTTCCCATAAGAATTTCTATCTTATTCTTTTTGTATCAATTGAATATTCTTATTGTTAAAATTAAATCAGTTATGATTTTAATCAAGACAAAAATGACAAAATATAATTTCTTAATATTTGAAAAAGGATTTCAAGTAATTTTAGAGAGAAGTTTCAATTACCAAAACATATCTATAGAAATTATAATCATAAAAATTTGAATCACAATATAAGATTCATATATATTAAAATAAATCTCTCAAATAATGTAATGATATAAATTTTATTGGATTTGTATTTTTATTTTTAGTTATATCATAGAGTGATGTTTTATTATTATTTTGATAATTTTGAGACCCATGAAAATATAGAAATAATAACTAGATAAACCATCTATCCCAAAATGGGTATTTTTGAGATGAATCACATGAAGCTAGTTTGGGTTAAATTTGATAAATGGATGGAGAGTTATGTTAGAGATAATTTTGGTCCTAATTGAACATATCTATAAGAATCATTAAAATTATTGAACGAGTTATGAATTAATTATTACATTTATATGATCTATGAGATGAGAAAAATTTTATATAGAAATATGGGAGGAAAAAATATTTATTCTTCTAAGAAACCTCTGTGGGTGGTTATAGAGATCACCCGCAACACATGGAGATGCAAAGAGTGCAGAGTCACACATACTACTAGAACGAGGCATGGATGACCGATATTAGAAAACTTTAGCCTAAGATTTTAGTTATGGTGTGAATACCTTTTTAGATTAGTGCATCTTCAAAGGACCATCTGATTAATCATATGGCCATGGGAAATGGTTAGTTTCAAAAAAGGGAGAAAGATGTGGTTGGTACTCACCCATCAAATCATATCAATCATACTGATGGCATCGAGCCAAGGTGCGATGTAGGATGAGGTTTTGCAACACCAATAGATCCTCATAATATAAAGATCAAATTATTGATAGTAAACCAAGGGGTTGAGTGGTTTAGGTGGTGCATAGTAGCACATGTGGGTTCTATGTGGAATCCCCTAATTGGTCGAATACATGTGAGGCAAGTGAGGCTGTATATAGTGTCTAAACTGGACCCCAAAATGAAATTATACTCTTAAATTCATTCCAATACCAGTGGAAATTATTTTAGGTAATTTATAGATTATATAATTGAGGTATTTAGTGAATGAAAATTGAAGTCATATATAAGATATTATTTTTAAAATAATACTAATAATAAAACTTTTATAAATCAAAGTTGTTGAAAAGTTCAACGCTACAAATCATTATGTAATAACTAATAGAGGTAGAATAACTCAATGAAGTGTGAAATTATAGACCATGATATCAGGAATTACTTGATTTAAGTATGTTTATATTATTATTATTAAATAATATATATATATATATATATATATTATAAATTTAATTAGGGAATAATAAAATTCATAAGTTATGAATAGGAAACGAGGATAAAATATTAAGTGATTAAATGATGTTTAGGTTATTGTGATGTGAAAAGGTTCATACTAGAATTAGATAATGTGTGGATAATGTGAAAATATTGGTTACCTTTTGAGAAGATTAAATATAAGGAATGGGAAGTCAGATAACCCTAGAAAGAAGTCACATAATTCATCCAAGTCCCGAAGCACATGTGCCTATGTTTTTTCGTACATATATTAGTGTGCTTACTGTTCTTCACCCTGGTTTTCCATCACGAAACAGTTTCATTCACACCTTGCTCACTCAATTCCACTAGCACACACTAACCTTATGTTCCTAACATGTTCACCCAATTATGGATTTTTTTTCTTATAAATAAAACCATAGGGGTTCTTATTTTACACCTTTTGTAAGATAGAGAGACACCCTAGATCTCTACTCACTCTAGTCACATGTCCTAGTCTCTAATTTCCTCCAGGTAGCTCAATTAACTTAAATCAAGTGAAATTTGATCAAAAGATAGGGTAATTAGGTTTCCTAAAGGTTTAATACATTGAATAAACATCAAGGGAAACCAATTTACCTTAGTTATTCAACACTAGGTTGAAAGACCTGTACCTAGTGACACACTAGAGAACCACTCCCTTAATTAAATCCCTCATGATCCGTGACCATTGGGTAATGCCTCACCTAAGTTCCATTATTAAGACAACCCCATTTTTATTTTATCACCCAGGTTACCAATTCACCCTACTATCCATAGGGAGAACCACCTTTTCTAAACCCTTATTAGGGTGATCAATTCACCTATACCTCCACTAGGCAGAAGTCAAACCACTTCTCTTATAACTATATGATGGAAAAGATGAACTAAACTGCTTATCCATTAATAAAAAAAATTATATCCTGCACTTATCCCTCACTAGGGTGAAGAAAATAATTTGAGTATACCTTATTAGGGTAAATAATACCACTCACTTACCCTCACTAGGGTGAAGTAGCTAATTTGTTCATACCTCACTAGGGTGAAGTAGATCATTCGGTTAACCCTTACTAGGGAAAATTAAACACACCTCTTACCCTTACCTAAAATAAAGCTCTATATTCTTCTCTCATATTAGGGTACCATGCATATCATAATTTTATAGTGGAGAACCCCTTCATTCAGGTCTTCTGTATGGGTATACAATTATCAAGGACTCCTTGAAAACCACATAATTCACATGATTAGGGCATTCACAATGGCATGCAACCATTTGACTATGTATTCCCTTGATAAAAGGTGGCTCAAGAATTATCATCCTATATAGGTAGAAACCTCTAGGTGATCATAATAATGAATTTCCTTGATAACGGTGGTACTTATCATGATGAAACTAAAGTGGTCTATCTTGGATTTGGTTTCCCAATCTTGCCTTCCTAAATAACGAGATGACCTCCCTTTCCTACTCAATGAGCCATGAGACAATTGTTTCCTTTCCAAGTGAAAACCCCAACCATGTTACCATTAATGATTTCATCACCTTGAAACATCAATGATACAATAAAAATAAAACTGGGTATGCCCATGTGTAATCCACAAACTCTTCCTTTTTGGACATATCCACGATGAGTCCAGTCATCCTTCTATCTAAGCATCAGCTGAATGGAAGAAGAAACTCATGGGAGACACACATTCATGCATAAGACCCACTGATTCTCTCCCAGTGGGGCTTATGGTTTAAGAATAATTTAGAAAATAATTGAATTAAATAAAGTAAAATTCTTCAAAAAATATTTAAAGAAAATCAAAATGGAATAAAAGGTCATCGACCAAAGAGGATAAATAAGGTCGCTTAAAAAAATATTTTCTTGATCATTTTAACTAAAAAGAGTAGATAACGGAAGGAAAACATAAAAACCCTATAAATAACCATAGGATAATAAAATATATGAGTTTTAAAAGATAATTATCATATAATTTCTCTTAATATAAATTTAACATAGAAAATCTATAAATGAAATGAGATTGAAACAAAAACCATTACCTAAAGTCACATATTTAGTCATATGTGTTAAAACCTCCTATATAATAAACATATATTTATTATAAATATATTTTATAACTATATTCATATATATGTATCTATATATAATTTATTTTACCTTTTTATTAACAATTCTTCATTGAAATCATTATTTGGGTAAAACGTGGTCTGTTTTCCATGCATGTTTCGATTTGAAGATTCTAGTACGTAGATCATGGTCATGGATTAAAAATATAAAAATATAAATCATGTTATAAATATCATATTTATTCAATATATACAATTTTATGACCATTCATATAGGTTGGTGATGAAAAATTAATTAAATCAGTTCGTGGAGATGGTAGCTCGTACATACACACGAGTGATGTTTCAAATTTTTAATGGATTGAGAGAAATAAATTTAAATATAACATTCAAATTTATAGAATTATTATTATATCATAAATATAATATATATTCACTAAATATATCTATATAACTATACATGATAGATGGTGATGAAAAAATAACACAACGCTTCACGGAGGTGGTAGTCCACAATTACACATGAGAATTTTTTTTATTTTTCATGTGTTAGAAAATAAGATAAAAATGGTTTTAACATAAATATAATAAAATTTACGTTTATTATTTATACTGATGTTATTTTAATACAATGGTTATTATATGATTTAATTAGATAGAATAATAAATAAACATGAAATAACTGGGTTGAGAGTTAAAATTATTCTTTGAGAATCCTCAATTGGATCACTTCTTAAGGACCCTTGGGTTGGTCTTTTAAGAATAAAACAACCTATAGACATGTATAGGGAATTTGGGAAGTTATTTAGGTATATTTCCATCTATTTAAGTGTCAAAATAATGTGTGAAAATATTGTAGAGGAGGTTACCTTTTATAAGTGAGGGGAGAGAAAACTTGTAATTATTATAAACATTAAAATAATATAAGTTAACTTTAATGGTAAAGTGGATCCAAATTTAATAAATTTAAAATATTGGATGATATTGGGTTAAAATAAATTCAACTAATATGATTTAGAAAAGGTTTTAGGTTATTTCAATCCTTATCTCTTTAGTTTAACAACTTATTCACCCTTTTAACCTTTACCATAGTAATGAATTTCTACCTTAGTCAATATTCATTATGAGAAAAAATGAAATTGAAGTATTTAACATTTTTTTATAATTTTAAATATGTATTTTTTGTCAAATTCAATTCCTATAAGTGTGATAAATCAATTTAAAAATAAAACTATAAACATTATGAAAATAATGTAAAAAAATGCATTTTTCATGCACAAAACGAAATTACTCTAATTATTTTCCAATTAATAATAATTAGGTTAATATCCATTTTTTCCATTGAATATATAATATAAAAATTAAAATCACTCACCAAAATAGATTATTATAATTTTTTACAATAGAAATACATTATGAACTTAAAAATATTTTTCTAAAAAATGTCCATTTTTTACCTTAAAGTGATTTTATATATCATATTAAATTTATAACCAATGTATAAATAATCATTCATTAATTAATAATATATATCAAAAAAATAAAATTTCATTAGTGATCATGAAAATTAATTTATAGAAAAATACAATTTCTTGAATGTAGATACTTTAACATTAAATGATTTTATTTTTAACATTTCAAATTAAGTACTCATATTCTTTGGAATTGTTCAGTACATTTGTATTAAGTAAATATTTTATTCATTTATCATATAATTAATTTATTCCAATTAATAACCACCAATATAAAAATTATGTTATATATAATATAATATTTCAATTGTTGTTCTTTTAAGTTCAATGTTCCACGTAAAAAAATCTATCAAACACTTTGAAAAAATAAAATATATTCCAGAATATTAGTTCTTTACATTCTAACTACTTATAATAATTTCAACCTTTAAATTTCATTACTATAATATAAGAAAACCAGTATAATTATACCTCATCACATCCTAATATTCTCATGTAGCTTCATCAAATTTGTGGTCTCTTTGTAAAACTTTGTTTGGGTGAGTGGTCTTCTTTGAAATTACTTTCTCTCTTTGATAGAGAATATCCACTGGTTTTTCCTTGTAAAAAAATCAGAATCCATTTATATAATCTTTGATATTAGTATATAAAAAGTATTAGGTATTTACTTCCTCAAAATAAATACATGAAACACATCATGAACTTGAGAGAGATTCCATGGAATCTCCAAATGATAAACAAACATCACAATACAATAAGTAATTTCAAAAGGATTGATATATCTAGGGATTAGCTTCCACCTATTTATAAATATAATAACCTTATTCGAAGTATATATTTATTTAAATAACTTATCACCAAATTCTACCTCTATATCTCATCGATGATTTTCAACATTACTCTTATGTTGACTCTCAACTTCCCATATAATCTATTGAATATCTCTAACCTTATATACCATTTCCTCAATTTTCTCATATCCCAATATATTTATTTCTCTAACATCATCCTTTCATGTTGGATTTATTCACTATATTCTATAGAGGTCTTTATAAAGATACATCTAAATTCTTAATTTAAATTTATTTTTGTATGAAAAATTCAATCTGTCGAAGGGATCAATACCATTCAACTTTTAAATTCATAGAACAAGATCAAAACATATCATCTAGGGTTTAAATTGACATATTATACTGAACATCTTTCTGAGGATGATATGTAGTGCTAACTTTTAACTCCACATTAAAAG
The DNA here is from genome assembly GCA_963277665.1 of Viscum album. Lineage (NCBI taxonomy): Eukaryota > Viridiplantae > Streptophyta > Magnoliopsida > Santalales > Viscaceae > Viscum > Viscum album. Next base: position 913,472,307 of record OY728141.1, read on the forward strand.
ATTCCTTAAGAATTATCTAGAAATTGAAGGTAAATATCATATCCTGATCAAATAAAATAGAATGTAGTACCCCATGAAGCCATATAAATTCTTTAATGAGTATCCTCACAAGATGTCCAAGAGGAAAATATTCTCTGATAGTAATGAAATGTTCTGACATAATAAGGTGATCGAATATAATCTAAATAACATTATAGTCTTTAGATGTTTTTTGGAATCCCACAAACAAATCCATTGTGTTGTTTTCCCTTTACATTATGGAATGAGTAATAGCTGTAACATCACTTTTTTATTTTATCTCATATATTTAACTGGATATAATACCATACATCAAGATACATACTCTGAAATATCCATTTTCATGTTATCCCACTAGAAATTCAATTTGAGATATCTATACATCTTTGTATTTACTAGATTAATAGTGAATTATGAACTATGATCTTTATATAAAATCTCCTTGATATTTACCATAAATTAATATATCCAAAGTAAATTGGATCACTTATGTGTCAACAAGGTTATTGAATTAGATATCCATGAAAATTTTGTCATAAAATTCTGGTAGTATCTATCCATCCCAATAAATCTACTGATCTTAGTTATTATGGTTGGTCTAGGTTATTTATCAATAAATTCCATACTTGAAGGATCCACCGATGTACCCTCACTTAAGATTATATGACCCAATAATGAAAACTTTTATAACTAAAATTCATACTTGGTAAATTTTTAATACAAATTATCCTTCCTCAGGGTATTCAATTCAATCTTCAAATGATCTTCATTATTTTCCTTTATATTTTAAATATTTTATAATAACATCTATAAAGACTACCAAAAATTGATCAATTCAATATATAAAGACTTATCTATTATATCCATGAAGATAAAGAGGGTATTTATATGTCCAAATTACATCATTATAAATTCATAATTTTCATACCTCGTATTGAAGGTTTTCATGGGTATATATTCCATCTCAACCCTAAATTTTTGACATCCAAAATGAAGGACAATCTTGTAAAATTATTGATATCTACATAGTTTATATAATAACTCATAAATATGGGGTAAATGATACTTGTTATTGATAATTATGTTGGTAAGTTCATGATAATCAATTTAAAGATATATTAACTCATCTTTATCCCAGAATTATTCTTTAATTCTTATAACTCAATTAGGTCCATTCTATATTGAGTCTTTTAAATTGGTGTAACAACATGTATGAGATCTATTAAAAAATAAAATTCAGGATGTAGGTTAATACTAGGAAAGTCTATAGGAAATACATCTATATTTTTTAATAATAAGAATATCATCAATATTAAGATTCTCCCCAACCATTTTTGATAAATATCCCTCATCAATATGTAATAATACCCATACAATGGAAGTAATTTCCATTATAAGTTCATATACATCCTCACACTAAAATATGGTCATAGGTTGATTTATAATATAAAATGTGAATCCCCATTATTGTAAGTTGATGTGGGATATATATAAAGAAATCCAATTCATACCCAAAATAACATTAAATTCAACTAGAGGGGGGATAACAATATTTTTAGGAATCATTAAGGGTTTTTATTACTATCTTGATATCTAATCACTGAGTTAGTAACAAGTAAATATTATAAAACTATTTAGATATAAAAGAGTGGGTAGAGCTAGAATAAAACAAGATATTTGAATTTATAGAGTGGATGATAAGTTTACCTCTAACCACTTCATTCATGTAACCCACTTCTACAGTTGTGATCACATAAGATTCCCCTTGTCTATTGTATTAAGAGGTTACTCACATCAATTGTCATCATTAACCCTTATATTTATGTAATTATTTAAATAATTACCATAATCCTTAAAATTGTAGCATTGAAGTGTGAGTGACACATTCTGTTTATCTTTATCACCTTACATTTTAGTGGTTAACTTCTTTACATCAATTAAACATTATTTTTCTCAATGTCCTTCTTTTCCACACTTATGAAATTTAACAGAATATTTATGGTAAAATCACCCATATTTACTTCCACACTTGTAGCATGAAGGAAAATTAATTTCCTTACCACCATTAACATTATTATTATAATTTTCTCAAAAGTATATATTTACCTTCTTGTACCTATAACCATGAGAAAAATGGGAGACCCCAATACCCATTTATATCTTTAGATTACATCAAAATATTTCTTTGTAGATATAAAAGTATCTTACAACCAATGCCTTTTGGTGAATTTATATTAATCCACTAAATAATCAATTAATTTTTATTTTTTGGGTTGATGATAAATCTCTAATAATACATTAGAATTCTAGTAAAAAAATTCACATAGGTACTGATAGATTCATCATCCTTATTCTTAAGTTCAAGAAATTCCCTATCTATTTTAGAATATAGAGTTTGAGAAAAATAATTATTGAAAAAAACCTTCTTAAAATATTCCCATTTCATGGAGAAAATTTCTCTACTTACCTCATATTCTTGAAAAGTGTCCACCATTGATCAGATTTTCATCACAAATGATACACAACAAAAAAAACATTCTTATAGTTCTTATAACACCCCATGATTTTAAAAGAGGAACATCATCTTCGAAAGTGTATATGAAATACAACACAAAGATTAGAATAAAATGTAATGAACCAATAATTTTGGATATATATATATATATTTAATATAAATTCAAACTCTTAGATAGCTTACTATACACACAACACTAGGTTTAAAGAAAATATAATAATCTATTAAAATATTATTATTTAAACATGACCATCGTAACCTAGCCATTAAGGTGGTGGGTATGAATATGGATAGATAAATTAATAAATTATATGGTTTAAACATGTTCAATATAAATTATATGGTTATCTATTTATTATAAATAAAATAAGAATCATTTGAATGAAACATAAATGTTTTTTGAAAAATTGTATTTTTATAAATGGTGATTTAGTCATGATTTACACACATAATTTAAAATTCATTTTTCCCAATTTTAGAAAATATATTTTAAAAATATAATTTATTTTATAAATTTACATGTATAAATTATTTTTTGGTGAATTTTTGAGATTTTTTTTAAAAGATTAATTTTTTGATGAATTGTGAAAAATACAAATATTTATTGAATTCTTCCTTTTTGTTTAAATTATTTATAAGCATAAACTATATATTAATTTTTTTAAAGTAAAATTTGTAAAATTATATTAAAATTTAACTAATTTAGGTAATTGGAATCAATTTCATATTTAATTCTTCTAAAAAAACATTTTAAACATTTGAAAGTTTTTCTTTGGAAAACTCATTTTTCGACTCATCTACATGTTTAATTTTAAATTAAATTCTTCCAATTTTGTGAATATAATTTTAAAAATGGGTTCCATATTTTTAATAATAATAATAATTTATATTCTCTAATATTCATAGCTTAATTTTTTACCATAATGAATAATTAAAAGAGTAAAAATTAATTACTATGGCCAAGGTAAAAATGGGTTTATTAGGGGCTAAACTAAACAGGTAAGTGTTAAAAATGACCTAAAACTTGTCAAAAACAAATGATATAAAAATATTTAGACCTTATTACCTATATGGTTTGATAATTACCCATATTTAGGATTTTTTTCATGATAAAAACAATGGTCTCACTTTTTATTTTCAAAAATACCATGTGTGTCCTCTCCCCCGCTTATAAAAGGCCAACCCCTCAACTCTCCAATTGACACTTAAAAAACCATTTTTACAATCCAATACCTTCTAGAATACCTTCTTTACTCTTATAAAAACATCCAAGAGAATTTTTAATCATAAATAAAATATAAGAAGTCTTTAATTATAAACCTAAAAGAGTTCTCCGATGAAAGGTAAAATTCTTAACGTGTGTATTTGTTTTAATTATTATTATATCTTTTTAAAATAGTATTAAATAATGATAATATAATAATATCATTGCATCCCATATAAATATATGTGATTATGTTAATTTAATAATTAATATTAATATCTACTTCCATCAAATGGAAAATAAAACCATCGATCATGTGTATGAAAGACCACCAGCCCACAAACCGATGTAATTTTTTTTCTATCACCACCTATCAATGATTTATATAATGATGTATTTAAAATATTTATACGAAAATTATTAAATTAATAAACTTTTTATATTATTATATCAGAAATACTTTCTTAATTTCAATTCCCCGTGGGACACAATAACATCACTCATGTGTATAACAGACTACCACCTCACAAAGCGATTTGATTATTATTATTTCATATTATTTACATAGAATTTATTAAGGTAATAATGAATGGATATATGTTATATTTATGAAAAGAAATTAGTTTTGGAAATATAATATCACAAATTTCTTCTTATTTTCCTATACTTCAGAAAATAATAACTCCACTCGTGCAAACGTGTAGACTATCGCCTCCATACAGTGATGTGAAATGTTTTTCTTTTTATTTTTACATGGATGGTAATAAAGATGAATTCGATAAATATAAATTATATATATGACATAATAATGATTTAAATTTTTTTAATTAACATTTAATTTCCTTTCATTCCATCCATCTATAAAAATGAAAATAACGTTCATGCGTAGGTACGACTTACCATCTCTATGAACAATGTAATCCATTTTCTGCCTCTATATTTTATAGATTTATATAATTACATATATAATGAATATATATTATATTTAAATCATTTTTAATGTTTTGAAGAGTATTTTACCATAATCAATTTAAAAAGACTGAAGTTACCAAACCAAAATATACATAAAAAATGAAGCAAATATCACCCAAAATAGTGACATTAACAAAGAAATGTTAATAATAAAGTTATAAATGATAATAAGTAAATAATATAGGGTATAATATATATGATTATGGTTATATAATAAATTTATAATTAAGCTATATTTATTATACATCATTTTCAAACACATATGAAGGAATTATAATCAAAGGTAAGAGTTTTGTCGTCTCACTTTTAGTTCTATAAGACATATTCCATATTCACCACTTATTCCTTTTTTCATATATATCATTCCAATTTTTATATTTTATATCATGAATATATTTATATTAATGTTATTTAATGTTTTATTTGAAGTTATTTATTTCACGGGGTTTATGATTCAAAAGTTACCAAAGTGGTTAGGTTTTATTTCACAATCTCATCATTATTCGAGATTATTTTTATTTAAGACTCACTTGGGGGAATTATTTTGTGTTCATATCATAAGACTAACATATTCTATTATCCTTTATTTATTCATGAAATTTTCATGTAATATTATAATTTTCGTCTTTTTAGTACTTAAAATGATTGAGAAAATGTAACATTATTTATAATTTTAGTTGAAATTTCCTTTTCTTCTGAATCCATGTTTTCTAAAAAAATTATTTTTTTTTAAATTTTTATAATTATTTATTAAATAATTTTTTACCTTTTTTGAATATTTATTTTTTAAAAAGTAATATTCTTTTAATTTTCAAAATAACGTTGGTTTTAATTTTACCCAAAATATAAAAGGAATCTCTATTTTAACATGTACGAAATGAACAAAATTTCATACCATCCTGACCAATAATTTTTTTAAAGATTACTTTATAAGTTTGAAAGGTTATTTTAAAAGAAAACAATATTCAAAATATTTTTTTAACTTTTACTATTAAAAAATATATTTTCAAAATGAAATGGTTATTTTAATCAATTTTTTAATGACATTCTCATGTTATTTCAATTCATTAATAACAAAAAACATTTATTGTACTTATAATCCATTGGGAATATGTTATGTTTATGTAATCCTTATTCTTTATTTGTATGATTTATGATTATTTTCATTAAGGATGTATAATTTTATTTCCATTCTTCATATTACTCTAGATGGTTTATGATTATATTTATTTGATTGGGGTAAGTATTAAAATTTCATATGCTAGTATTTCAATAAGAATGTTTATATTTATTATGTTTCACTCATTTAATTTGAATAATGTTTTGGAATTAGTAAGTGATGGGTGGGTCCTAGTTATAAATATCCCCTTGATGCATCAACTAGTCTCATGAAAAAAATTAATTGGCCAAATTACACAGGTTTTTACCCATAGATTTAAATTTTCTTGTGAAAAGTATTTATAGTATGTTTCAAATATCTAGCAAGATGGATTCCCTAATTTTGATATTAGTCATTGATTTACATGTGATTATTCAATTAGTTAGAATATACATCGATAATTTTAAAGCCCATGTGATTATGTATATGTAATTATTTGATCATTATTTACATTTTCATATTATCCTTAAGTTATTGATTAAATTCCACGTGTTTCAGTTATTTACCTTTCCATTTTTATTATGATTTTTTTATTCAAATGTTTCATTATACACATGCCCTTATTGATTATTTGACCTCACCCCTTTCTTATATTTTATTTTCTTTAGCATACTTGGAAGTGTTTTATTACTTATCTGTAGGGATATGATAAGGGGAAATATGTAAGTCTAAAAGAAAAAACTTCATATATTTTATATTTTTAATTGTATTATGAGTTTCAAGTACGTTTCTATTTTAATAATACTAATAAATTATTTGTTCATTCGATATGTGATTCATTGTATCTTATGAAAATGTAATAAAGTAACCATTAACTATAAGATAATAGGGTCAATGTATTTACAGTTGGTATCATAGGATTTTTTAGAATCCTTGGGAAATAGATTTAAGAAAACATAGATTTAGGTACATAACTCTATGATATACATTGATTATAATTATAGAAGAACTTATTAAATTTTTTGTAAGGTATATATTATTTAGTTTACTTAGAAATAAATCCCTATCAGGATAATACAAGTAGATGTGGTTCTCAAAAAGATATAACTATGGGTAATAACTCCAAAAAGGCATGATAGGCTTGAGTATAGTGTTACCTTGTACATGAAATGGGCCTTATTGAACACCTAATTTGACACTCTTAGGGGATATTCTTGGGTAAATTTACATTTTCTTTAAAAATAATTATGAAGGTTTTTAAAATATTTTTATGATTTGAAAACATTCTAGAGGAAACCATGTTTATTATTATGAGATTGTCCATCCATAAAAATTTTAATTTATGAAAATTATTTCAATAGTTTTGGGATTATACATTATGTTTAATAATTTTAAGACATAATATATTATATAAAATTATTTATAAATGGTGGATATTTGAAGGAATGGAAACCATATCTATTCATGTACCCCATATAGGGATTTATCTCCCCAAGAAAGATAATGAAGAGGAGCTGGAGCTAAAACAAGAACTGATCAAATTATAACCATATTATGGCAGTTGAATCAGGTTATGGTAAATAACCTTTATCATATGGAGTAGCCTGCTAATACACCATGTAGTGTAACAATGTTAGGATGTATTATGTATTATAAACCTCCACCATTTATTTTGACTATAAATCCATATGAAGATATGAAATGGATAAGTTATTTATAGAATGTATATCTCAATTTGTAAAGCAATGAAATCAAGAACATTGTCATGATAGTTTATCATATCACAGGAGATGCATCTTAATGGTAATAATTGATTCAAAACCCTAAGTATGAATAAGAAATAGAAAATATGGAATGGATTGATTTTAATGTACTATTCATGGAAATGTATTTTTCTTATGAGAAATGATAGGATATAGAGAGATAATTCTCAAGTCTAAGAAAAAAATAAATATAAAAATGTTAGTTTGTATGAATACAAATTTATAAGGTTATAAAGTCATGATAAAATCTACGTTTATAATCCAAAAATAAATATTAACCATTTATTTGATGGGATTAATCCAATTATTATAAGGGCACTAGTCTCCCAAAATTTCTCTTTATATGAGGATATACTATCATATGGAATCAAGAATAGGAAGGAATTATTCATGTCTTATGGATTTGAAGGGAATCAAGAGAATAAAAGTATGAAATTTCAAAAGATGTATAAATGGAATAAGGGAAAGAATAATTCCCCCATGTGATAATTGTGGAAAGAAATATCACGGTACTTGCTTGAAGGGAATAAGTGTTTACTAAAAATATGGATAGAAAGACCCTAATGCTTGTGATTTTAAGGGAAATAAAAAATCTACCAATGTGTAATTATTCAACTATAATGAAATATGACAATATGAAAATGAATACCCCAAGAGTCAATGTAATATTCCCCAAAATAAGTTAATGGATGAAGGAAAATCTTATTCCTTTACTACGACTGATGTAAAATAATTTAATTCATTATTTTTATTCAATAATTATGCTGAATAATTATTTTATCAATTATTTTTTCATTATAAGAATAATAAAAAATATAAAAATTGTATCACAATAGTTTTGTTTAAGAATTTGAATGTATATATTTAATGGTACTGATGACAAAAAAATGATTCAATAAAAAGTTGATATTTTTGGAAAACACATGATTGAGGGAATATAACCCTTAATGTATTCATTATGTTGAGATAATAATTATAAATAAAAGTTTATGAAATAATATTGGTGACACTAAAATTAGTTTGTGATTTTATATTTTATGTTGGATTTTTCTGTATGCTTGGATTTATGGAATATATTTGGTAGTTTTTTATTTTATTTTCAGAAGAATTATTTTTTTTATTAAGTTTTTAAGATGATCAAGGTATTAAAATATTTTGAATGTGACAAAAAGAGAAAAATTATATTTTTTGGGGAATATAATGATGATTTACTGAATTCCTTCTAAATTTTTGGACTTTGAATTTGGTTAGACATATTTTGGATGAGTCTTAAGGTTAACTATTTATGAAATGGATTAAGTTGATTTTTTAGAGTTACTACTGTGGTATTAAAGATTAATTTATAATACTTTATAATTTTTTCTAACCATTTTGGTTTTTTATGATAGGAGGAATAACTTAATATTCTTTTATGGATCCTGAAATATGTTAAAATCTAATTAGAGTGTTTCAGGCATAAAAAAATCCATTTTTAGATATTCATTTATTAGAGTAAGAGATGAAGTGAAAATTGATCAAATCACAACCAAAGGATGAAATTATGATTATGAAATAGAGAGATATAAATTAAGTATATTTATTTCTTTTTATAGATAGTAAAATAATTCCTCAACTCTAGGAAAATGACCTTGAAACAAAAAAGTTATCTTAATACCTTCAATTCTGATAAACTGATGGTATTTTAACCCTTTAAATATTTATGATTTTTTAGTTATTAATATTTTTTGTAACACCCACTTTTCTGGGATCAATTATCTCTATCACTTTCAACAATTATTTATACTTGCCTTCTATGTCCATATCTTCACTCCCCACCTATGTTATCCAACTTGAAAACCTGGTTATGTGTTATCTAGACAACCGTCATATTTAACTTTAAATTTTATTAGGAGTATGTTATATTAACCATTTTTTTATTTGTATTTACAATAAAGGTATTTTAAAATTTCTGACCATTAATTTCTGAGATCAAGAATAAATTGTGAGGATGTAGTTTATTTAAGTGGGGTAGAATGTAATGCCCTATGATTTTAAAAATGGGACATAAATTTCTATAGTATATATGAAATGAAACACCAATATTATAATAAAATGTAATAGAGTTAGATTTTATTATATATTTATTTTTTAAAAAAATCAAACTCTTTGACAGTTTATGATACACACAATGTCAGGTTTAAACAAAATATAATACTCTGTTAAAATATTTTTATTTAAACATGACCATTATAACCTTGAAATTAAGTTAGTGGGTATGAATTTGAATAAATAAATTATGAAAATTTTATGGTTTACCCATGTATAAAATAAATTCAATTTTTATCTATTTATTAGAAATAAAACAAAAATCATTTGAAAGAAAAAGAAATATTTTTTGAAAAACGGCATTTTTCAAAAAGGTTGTTTGGTTGTGCTTTGTACACAAAATTTAAAATTAATTTTCACCAATTTTAGAAAAAATATTTTCAAAATAAAATTAATTTTTAATATATACATTTTGAAATTATATTTGGGTTAATTTTTTTGATTTTCTAAAAAGATGAATTTTTTTGACGAATAGTGAAAATACTGATATTTATTGATAACTGCATTTTCAATTAAATTATTTATAAGGGTAAATTTTATTTTAAATTGTTTTTATATTAAAATTAATTCCATTATATTAAAATTTATCTAATTTTGTTCTTTTTAATGTATTTATTATTGAAATATGATAATTGTTTTTAAAACTTTTGAAACATTTGCTTCGGAAAACTTATTTTTTCAACGCATTTATAGGTTTAATTTTAAATTGCCTTATACCACTTATGTGAATTGAATTTAAAAAAATGGATTAAATATTTTTAATCAAAATAATTTATATTATATAATAATGATAACATAATTTTTTACTATAATTAATAGCGATAATAATAAAAATTAGTTATCATAGTTAAGGTAAAAATGGCTTTACATAGGGTTAAACTAAGAAGATAATGGTTACAAATGACATAAAACTTGTCAAAAACACATTTTATGGAAATATATAGATATTATAACCTATTATAGTTTATAATGAAAAATTTTGATTCTTTTTTATTTAGAAAAATGTGGTTATCACTTTTTCTTTTCAAAAATACCATGTGTGCCCTCTCCCCCACTTATAAAAAGGCACCATGTATCCTACCATCTTAATAATTAAAAAAACATTTATTTTGGAAAATAAATTTAAAAATTCATTACTTAATCATCTAAAATCATTTTAGAGTCCTTGGTTTTATCAGAAATCTATTCTAGGAAGGCTTTAGATATAAACCTAAAAGAGTTCTCCAAAGAAGAGGAAACATTATTAACATGAATATTTATTTTATTTATTATTACACCTCATTAAAATTTTATTAAATAATTATAATATAATATAACCTGTATCTACTATATAATGAGATTTTTTATGCTAATTTTATAACCAATATCCCTCTCTGCATCCATCAAATGGAAAACGAAACCGTGAATCGTGTGTACGATGGACTATTACATCGCTAACTGATGTAATTTGATTTCTATTGATGGATATAATGATATATTTAACATAATTATATGATAATTATGAAATTATTGTACTTATAGGATTATGTTATCATATAAACATTCTCACTTTCCATTTCATGAGGGATATGGCAACATCGCTTGTATGTACGTCATATCACCACCTCACGAAGCGATTTCTTTGTTTTTATCTTATTCTTTAAATAGAAGTTAAAAAGGTTAAAAATAATGGATATATACTATATTTATGATATAAATATACTTAATTAAATATATTAATATTTCTAACTTCTTACATTCAAATCTGTTGGGATAAAATAACATCTCCCATGCGAACGTGTGGACTACTGCCTCTAGATAGTGATATAAAATGTTTTTCATTTTATTTTTACATGGACGGTAATAAGGATGAATTTTATGGTTTTAAATTATATATATGAGATAATAAGGGTTATTTAAATTTTAATTAATATTTTTTTCTTATTTCATTCCATCCTTCGAGAAAAAATGGAAACAACGTTCTTGTATACGTACGTCTTACCATCTCTATAAACAATGTAATCCATTTTATATCATTAAATTTTATAGATTACTATAATTAAATATATAATGAAAATATATTATCTTTAAATCATGTATATAATTATTTATATGATAAAAACATGATCAAATTAAAAGTAATAATGTGGCAGAAATAAAACATACACAAAAAACAAAGCAATTATCACCCTAAAATAGTGATTTTAACAGAGAAATGTTAATAAACTGGTGATAAAAAAATTATAAATAAATAATATATGTTATGAGATATATCAGTAAAGTTATTAATATATTTATAAGGAAAAAATATTTATTGTACATGATGTTGGTACACATACGAAGGAAGTCAATCCCGAGGTAATGGTTTTATCGTCTCACTTTTACTTCTATGATATATATTCCATATTCACCACTCAATCCCTTATATGGTATATATAATTCCAATTATTTTATGTTTTATCACGAATATATTTATATTAATTGAATTTATTGTTTAATTTTAAGTTATTTCTTTCATGTTACTTATGATTCAAATGTTACCAAAGTGGTAAAGGTTTATTTCACAATTTCATAACTATTTGAGATCATTTTTGTTTAAGTCTCCCTTGGGATAATTATTATTTTTTTATATAATAAAACAATATATTTCATTATAATATACTTATTCCTGAAAATTTCAAGTAATAGTACCATTTTTAATCTATTTGGTAGTTATAATGACTGATAAAATGTTATTAAGAGAAGAAAACATTATTTCTCCTTTAGGTTGAAATTTGTTTTCTCCCAAATCAATTTTTTTTCTCCCAAATCAATTTTTTATAAAAATGTTTTCAAAAATATTTTCAACCTTATCCAAATTGTTTATTGATTTTTTAAATCATGTTTTAATTTCTACATAATGTTTTGAAAGGAATATTCATGTCATTTTCCAAACAATTCTTGTTTGTATTTTACCAAAAATATGAAAAGAATCATTTTTTTAATATGTACAACAAGAATGGAATTTACTGCCACCATGGTCACTAAATGTTTTAAATATTACATTATAATTTTGAAATTTTATTTTCAAATAAAATTATTTGAAAAATAATTTGTTATATTTTATTTTTTAAATATATATTTTCAAAGTGAAAAGGTTATTTTTTTTAAAAAAAATATTGACATTATTATTGTATTTCTATTCATAATTGACATCTGGTATTTATTATAATTATGATTCATTAAGGATATTTTATATTTATATCATCCTTATTATTTATTTGGTTGGTTGATGGTAAATTTTACTAAGGATTTCCAATTTTATTACCATTCCCCATATTACTATGGATGGTTTATAATTATGTTTATTTGATTGTTGTAACTATTAACATTTTTTATGTTAGATTATCTATATGAATGTTAATATTTATTACGTTTCACCCCATTAATATTATTAATTCATTGGAATTGGTAAGTGATTGGTGGGTCTCGATTATAGATATCCCCTCAATTCATCGATATGTATTATGTGACAAATCATCAGGCCAAATTAGATGAGTTTTCAGCCATAGCTTTTAACCGACTTGTGAATGTTATTGATAGTGTGTTTCATATGTATAGAATTTTTCATTCCCTCATTATGAGATTAGTCTTTGATGTCCATGTTATTATTCTAATAGTTAGAATATCCATGGAAATGTCTTATGCTCATGGGATTATGTATATTGATTTATTTGATAACTATTTTCCCTACCATATTATTTTCAAGTTATTGATTAAATTTAAATTATTTCACATATTTACCTTGACATATTAATTATGATTTATTTTTTCATAGATTCTACTGTACTCATAACCTTACTAAGAATTTGAGCACACCCCTTAAGATTTATTATCCCCAGGATACGAAGAAGTGTTTAATGATTGATATACATGGATATGATAAGGGTAAATATTCCATTCTCAAGGTAAAAACTATTTATATTTTATGATTTCAATTATAATTTGAATTTTTGGTATATATCTAGTTTACTAAGACTATTAAACTATTTGGTCCTTCATAATGTGACTCCTTTTATCTTTTTCCAATGTAATGAAGTAACCAAAAACTCTGGGATGCTAGGTTTCAGGTCTTTATAGTTTAATCATAAAGAACATAGAATATATTTTAGATAGAATTGATACATTTCTCTAAAATAAGTAGATCACAGGATCCAGTAGTGTAAGGTGTACATTGTCACATAAAATACTCAATGATTATTTATTCAATCATTTGTCCATTTGTAAGTTCATCATAATTTATGTTACTATTTATTTCTTGATATAATTAGGGGGAAGTTCTCTACAAGATTTCACATCCCAAATCCCATTCAACTTGGTTTATCATGAGGGTTTTCATTTTAGTATCCTTAATATTCATTATTCATATGACCCCTCATGTATACAACCATTAAATAAAACAAAAAAAACATAGTGTGATCATTAAGCGCTATTAATCTGAGTCAGAAATCATGTAATCATAAAAATAATTCCAAATATGTCATAAATAATTAAACCTTGTTATCAACCTACAACACTTTAAGTACATCCTATCCCACTTTTAGTTCATCATAGGATATCTTAGGTCATATCCTTATATTCCTCATTACCGAATCTCTTTAAATTACTAAAACCTAATCTAATTCCATCTAAAGAGACCAAATCATTTCTTACATAATTATTACATAAATTTATATGAATAATCAATAGATCATAAAATAATACACGCCCAAAACTGAAAAGGTTTAGTGTATTTAGAGACTAGATACATAATAAACTTATTTCATAAAATATATTCAATATAATCCACAATGTTTTTCTTACATATTACCCTTCTTAGATATACACTATTTAAAACCTTTTTTCATAACTTTGGGAAATAAAAACATAGGAAAGGGTGATCTTAGATGTTCAGTAAGGGTAAAAATAGGAGGTATCAGTCAATGATCAGAAGTGAACATAAGATAAGAATAAGAGTGTGATAACAAGATCATAAATTATGTAAGTCATACCCAATCATTTAAATATAACTAATCATGAGTCTTTGCATAAGTATTTTTCATAATAAAATACATAAGTCATAAGAGTGTGGAATCATAAAAAATAAATCATGATCAATGAGAACACATTATAACTATAACACCTATGTTTTTATAATACACATAAGTATAGGAAATTATTTACTTAGTTAAGGAAAACTTATAATATTATCATAGTGGACATATAATGAGAGTGGATTGGGTTCACTCTCTATTTTCATCATTTCCTTAGTCATGGATCAGTTACAAGACTATCATAGTGGACAAAATCCCTTACTGAACTAGGTTTAGTCCCCATTATAGTCTATATTATTCCATGAGATATCATTATTTAACCAATTAATTAGAGGAATTTATAATTCCAATCCCACCATTCACATAATTAAAAACATACATAAATGTCCCATAAGATAATAAAAACATTTATCATTTCATCATAGCATAATTAACCTCTAGAAGAGAAACATGTTTCATGAAATTATCCTTAAAATATAACCATAATAATATATCTTGATAAATAACATGGATGTTATCATTATAATATATCCCCAGTGAATCATAAGAAACATAAAAGTATTTTGACTTAGATAAAAATACATATAAAATAGCATTTAGACATTTCTTTGAAAATAGAGGAAAATATTATTTTCCTTCAGTATATTTAAAAACTAAAACTTTCTATAATATTTATAAAAATAATCTCTTTGAAAATAACCATGTAAATTAAAAAATTAAACTTAATTTAAAATATTTGTTATGATGGTGGGAAAATTTATTCATTTGGAAAACATTAAAACAATGTTTCCTTTCACACTTTTGTAAAAAGTCATAAATAGCATGTTCAAAAAACATTGTAAAAATTAATTTTTAAAAAAACATGAATATAAAGTCAAATATGTTTGAATATTGATTAAAAAAATCATTTGATCATATAAAATAATATTACTTTAATTTCTTTTGATAACATGGACATATATGAAAATGTACATCAACTAAAGAGGATAATATGGCCAACTGTTATTAAAAAAAATTATTGCTAATTTTAATTATTAAAGAGAGGATAATATAAAAAACAAAACCCTAAAAATAACCGTAGTGGAAGAAAATATATAGGGTTTATAAGGTAATGATAATATAATTTCCCTTAATAAAATAAATGAGATTGTAATATAAACCCTTACCTCAAGTCCTATCTTACTTCACATACGTTCACAAATCCAATATAATAAATAGAGATTAATTATAAAACTATTAAAAACAATATATATATATATATTAATATTAATATATATAATTCCATTATAATTTCTAATTACCCTTTTATTAACAATTATCTATTAAAATCATTATTTAGAGGGAAAATGGTCTATTTTCCATGCAAGTTTTGGTTAGAAGGTTCTAGTCCTTCCACCTTGGTTATGGTTTAGTCATCTAAAAAACCTAAATCATTCCATAAATATCATATTAATTCATTATATGAACATTTATAACCATTCATATAGGGTGATGATGAAAAATGAATTATTTTACTTCATGGAGATGGTGGTTCGCACGTACACACGAGTGATGCATCCACTTTTTGATGGTTAAAAAAAGAAATGTAAATAATAATTCAACTTTTTAGAATGAGTATTATATAATAAATATCATATATATTCATTAATTTTTTCTACATAACCATCCATGAGAGATAGTGATAAATAACGAAACACATCACTTCATGGAGGTGGTAATCTGCATGTACGCACGAGCAATGCTTTCATTTACCATATGATGGAAAAAGAGATGATAAGGGGTCTATAAGATAATAAAATTAATGGAGGTAATTAATTGATTAAATTTTTTTTAAATCTATTAATTTTGGTCAATGTATTGTTTATTGAATGTATGAGTAGGTTCAGGGGTGTTATGGGAGTTTCAGACATAAAAGGAAAAAGAAAATTTTCCATCCAATTCATATTTCAAGGTTAGTGTACGGTTTGAGATAACAATTTTCCAAAACCATATTATCTAGGATGAGGGGTTCATGGTTAAGAAAAACTATGCAATAGGGGGAATCCAAACCGTGCAAACTTGGAAATAGTCTTTCTGTATAGTTGGCACATAGTTTTTCGAACCCTGTGGGCCTCCCTAGTTAACAGTGTAACTTAACCCCTCTTAGATACAAAATAATGCATAGTTGGTGCCTTTTTTCGAAAACCATGTGGCCAAACTATGTGATCCATTAAAAAGTATAAAATTAACAAACTTCCCCCTTAGGATTTTAGGATCTTTACTCTATTTTATCCCCATTCTACCCTTCAAACCCTACTGACGAGCCAAAACAACCTAATATTCCCAAGTTTAGATCTCCTTCAATTCAAGACCATTTGGAGTGCTATTGGTTGTGGATCGAATCTTCAGGTTTGTTTAATGCTCGTCATACTTTTCTTTTCTGGATTAGGGATTATATATTTTTTCTTCATCTTTCAAAACACAACAAACCTATTTTTCTGGAAGATCATAAGTTAGGGATTAAAAGGTTACGTGAATCCAGAACTAAGGATATGGTTATGGGTGTGTTCAACTTTTTATTTGAGTTATGTGTTCTACAAGTTATATACTATAGTTTTGCAATGGATTTTCACATATGTGGTTTTGATATTGCTTCCCTCTTATTGTTCATTTGTTCCCTTGATGAATATTTAGTAAAATGGTTGGATAAATGAAAAATCAAACCCCTCAGGATCCTCATGGGATGTGTTGAGGTTGCGTAGAATGATTTAGGGCCAACCATGGTGTGTGAAAACTTTCCTAAACAAGGTAAATTGTGATATTAAGTGTATAAGTGTCTTATGATAAGTTAATGTCCATGAAAAACATATTGATATGTTAGTTGAGATGAAAAGGGGAATATTTATAGTTATGTGTAGACCTTGATAAATTCATAAGGGGTTGTTTGGTTTAATATTAAACAGGTTAGATAAAATAAAGTTTTTTTACTAATTTTATTATGAATTGTACTTGAAATTCATAAGTACGTCAATACATGAGTAATGGTGAAGATGATAAATGAGTAAATAGTTATAGTTGTTAAATGTGTTAAATGGGTGAATTAATGAGAATTTATGAATATTTTAAATGGTATAATGTATGGGAAGTTGTGTATTATACTAAATGGGATAAGGTATAGAATGGAAATTGGGTTAAATAGACTGTGCTATGTAAATGGTCAATGTGAAAATGGGTTATGTCTTGATTATGAATTATGTGTTGATTGAAATTTGAATTTTAAATGTTATGTGTATTGATTGTGGAAGGGTTTCAATATGGTATATGTGGTTAATGGATATATGTATAAGTATTCTCACATGGCTTGGTAGTTATGGGGTATTGGACATGAGGATTTATGCCCATAGGTCGGGTTAGAATAAGGCTCTAAACCCTACCTTACAATCCATAGATTAGGGAATGGGACCAATGCTCTATGTCCCTAACTGTTTCATTTGATGAAACATATTGGATTGAGGTTCCAAGGAAAGTGCATTGTTTTTGTTAATGTGATATCTACCCTAATGAGATATGGAACATGAATTATTCCCTTATGCATAGAAATTTGACCAACTTAGGCCATTGTATAAATGATGTATATGCCTCGCCTATGAAAAAAGTGATGAAAATGAACTTAGTAATGAAAATGGTATAAATGATGAAAATGGAAATAATAATGGAAATGGTTAATGTGAAATTTTATAACTAATAACACTCGAGTAGTATTTTGTTTACCTTATCAGTTTATTTAATACTTACATGAACTATCTATTTATACAGGATATTTTGTATTCACAATTGGTGGTGACCAAATAAGTTTTACTCACACACTTCTTGGGTGTCCATTGGGTACCCAAGAAGATTTTGTGGTTGCAGTTTAGGACAAGGGAAAAGGCCCTATGATAGGGAGTTGAGTTGGGCTTTGAATGTGCATAAATGGGTGTCCAGACTTGGAGACATGAACCATTTTAGATATTTGGTTTTTTGAAATCCTTTTATATTACTTATTATTTATTGGGGATATGATCTGAGGATATCATTTATATTATTCCTAGGAATGGATTATGATTATGATGAAAAGATTTTTATTAAAACCATTTCTTTTACATGAGTTATACAATGATGAATTTTTAGAAACCTACTTAATTTTCCATTAGTTGTGATATGATTAAATTATTAAATGATTATGAAACTTATTTTTTATCCATAGGTTATGATATAATGAAATTTTTATCTTATGAGATAGACTGGACTGGAACAGGGAGTGAATTTGGATCAATAAGAGACTTTATCTACTATGATGATCTTGGGAGTGAACCTTGACTACTATAATAGTTAGAGGAGTGAACCCATTACACTTTGATATCCTTTATAGTGAGAATTTAATAATATGGAAATTATTTATTTTTATTATGTGTATTCCACAATTATATATTTTATGTCAATGTTGTTATCTCTTGGACCATGTTCTTTGATTTCATTATGATTCATGTCTTATGAATTACTGATAATTATTCCCTCACTCAATGTAATGATCTTTGATATGTAGGGTATGGTTTTTAAATGTTATGATCATGTTTTAATACCCATATGTTCATGTTATGATTATGTATCTATATTTTTTTACCCTTATTGAGCATCTAATCTCACCCTTTCTTATGTTTCCTTTTCCCGTGGTTACAACAAATGGTTTTAAGTAGGGTATGTTTGTGAATATTAATATAGGAGAATATATTTATGGGAGATGTTTAATATCTTTAACCAAGATAGATGATTGTGTAACTATTTTCCAAACTCATTAAACTATTATAGTTTATAGGATTGTGTTTGTGTAATGTATTGAATATTCATACAAAAAAATATATTATCCATTTACTAAAATACTTAGTTGATATATAATTTCTCTATACCTAAGTAATAATTAAGTCTCTAAAATCCCATCTAAGAGGATGAAAAACCTTATCAACTTCCTATCACATGAAGATTGGGTGAATGTTCCCTAAAACAAGAACTGATGATAATGAAAATGAAGACTATAATTTCTGTTCTAATCAATATTAATCCCAAAAATTTATACATGAGTGTTGGTATGAACAATATCCAAACGACATAGTCAAAGATATTTAATCAAGTAAAACTGACCTATCAGAGAAGGAAGTAGATGTGGTGTTTGGTTATGTTTCTCCATATCTTCATGAAAGTAGCCACATATGATAAATTCATCTCTTTAGAAGAAGGATATGATCCTATAAAAAATAAAAACCCTCAGTTAAAAATTCCCCCTCTTTGTCTTCAAGACCTAAGGACATCCTTGTATCATCATTAGGATAGTAATATATCTCCACATAATTGGTAGAAAATGGAATTTCTCTCATATATATTCTTGAATATTATGATGTCGACATCTATTCAACCCCTAATGACACTATAAAATAAAGATAAAATATCTAGGATTCCATTGATATCAATTCCCATGCATTAACACTAATGATACCATCATTAATAGTAGAAGAAAAGGTTATCATATCATTTTATATATTCAAAAATGAACCTCCACCTTTTTTTGACAACATTGTGATCGATGAGGAAGAGGAAGAATATATTTGAGATACCACTCCAATATTTGAGGAAGGTGTTTCTACACTATTTATGATCTAAAAAAAGTGAATAAGGGTATAAAAAATGTTCTATAACCCACATTTATTATTTTCTTGATGTATTGTGAAGATAAATAAACATATATATCCTTTCTGAAGAAACACTAAGATGTATTTTCCTAGAATTAAATAGAAATTCCTAGACTTGATCTTGATATGTCAACCAATCATTTGGGTCTACTTGAGGATCACCATCGTTATATACAGGTAGCTAGGAAAATCCACCCAATCCATACTTTTAAAGTGTAGGATTAATTTTTCAATATAGTCATATAAAAATTCTTTTAGGAAGTTTGATACCCATAATATATTTCCTACATCAACCACACCAAGAAGTAGAATGAAATAAATTAGGGTTTAAATTGACTTTTGGGATCTCGACTGGCATTTCCTAAAGTATGATTTATATATATCAATAATTTTTTTACTAATATAATATTGGGTTTCCAAGGTCTCTTCTTTATGGATGTGTACTATGGAAACACCCAAATATTGATTCTCACTAAAGATAATGAATCCACATATTTCAAGGAACTCTAATGGGTATATTTTTATTGTGTAATACCATATGGATTTAATAAGATAAATTCCAAAATTCAATGTGACATATATCATATATTAAATCCTCTCGTGAGGAAAATTATGGAATGTTAAATTAATGATCTGGTGGTCAAATTATAATATTGTTGTGATCATCATACAGACCTTGAGACAGTCTTAAAAAACCATTATAACACAATATGAGGAAGAATACCTTAAAATGTGACATTTTGGTAATATTAAGAAAACTTATTGGCCTTGTGGTATACCATAATGACATTGAGGTTGACCCTAAGAAGAATTAGAGAAATCTTGACATACTACAACCTCAAAACATTAATGAGTTGAGTAATAACCAGGGATGCCATTACTACATTAGAAACTTCCTAGAAAAACTTCCATTAAAGTGTTTTATGTTCATAAAGATGATGAATAAGGGAGTCACCCATTAGTTTGATGAATATTGTTAAGAATATATCAATAACCTCATGAAATACCTCTTGAGACCACCTGTGTTAATTCTTCCCAGAGAAGGAAATCCACTCATTTTTTATGTTGAAATCTTAAAAAAATTACTTGGGTCCCTTTTACATAGAATAATGATACAGGGAAACAAAAAAGAACCTCCACTACCTTTTTAGTACAATGCAAGATACTGAGATTCAATACTCTGATATGGAGAAGAATTTTCTTTCATTAATCTTTACAGTTCAAATGTTAAGGCATTACCTACAACATCATGAGGTATATTTGGTATCTCATGTTAACCCTATCAAATACATCATCATTCTTATAATGATATATGGAGACCTGACACGGTGTGTGTTCTCCCTTTAACAAAATTTCACTAATTTCTTTTCTTTGAAGGTAGTTAAAAGGTAGGATCTAGATAATTTCCTCATAATACACCATGTCCCAATGAAGTGACTACTGAATACAGATCTACTTGAAGAGTGGTATTTTTTTTCATAAAACTCCCTATACATGAGGAATTTATTTTTATATCACCTCTATAATCTTGATAGAAAGAATAAATAAAAACCCAAAACTCAATAGAGTTGACATGAGAATTTTTTCCATCTCCCAAAAAATGTATTTTTATCATATTCCATCCTATTTTTAGAGGGATAAATCAATAATGTTCTAGAATACCAAGATATAATGATTGTATTGGGTTTTTTTATATAGATACAAGTGCCATGCTTGAGTATCAAGGGAGACTCCAAGTTTGTGATCAAGCATATTAATGGGGAATATTCCATTAAGAAAAAATAATTAATTCCTTTTATTGGTTATGTGTGAGGGTTAATTGATGAATTAACCTCTAATAAAACACCTTTTCATATTATGTGATTACAAAAGGATTATTCTGATGCATTAGGTAATGAATCCATAGCCTTGGGAGATCCATACCAAGACAAAACAATCTTAAACATCTTGTCCCATAGGGTGGTATCTCTATTATCCATTAATAACATGGAAGATATAAATTAAATAAAAAAACTCCTAATCATGGAGAGGAAATTTTTTCACCATTTTCTCCCAAACTAAATGGAAATACCCTATATTAGACTTCCCATAAAGTATAATTCTTCCATCATACTAAGCTAAGAAATAATATATCCAATAACGGTTTGTGAACTTCATCCTCTATTATGGTATGTATTCCAAAAACTTCATCTAAAATCAAGGATTTGATGGATTTCTCTTCATTCAAATTGAAAGAGGAGTAACCATTTTTATTATATTAGAAGTCCAATATGAATCCTATAGTACTCACAATGATGGATCGATATATCTCATCGAATCATAATACTTGTATATTTCTGGTCATTGATGACATATGAATATGTGTAATTCACCAGTAAATTCCATTCATTTCTGATAAATACCATTTTCATCTATAAACCCCTTATAGTTACTTCACACCACTATATATTAAAGGCAATTTACTATTTAGGAATTAATTCCATGGGGCTATTTCTCCCTTGATACAACCAGATAGTTCATGTACATCATTCCTTCCACCAAATTCTGCCCCAAGTGGAGAATGGCTATATCGCTCAAGGAATTTGGAAAAAATGATATCATTCATGACATCAAAAATAATTACCGTATTTTTCATCCCTCATTAAGTATTGATGTAAAATAACACTAATTTATATTATTATTAGTTGAAAATAATGTATCAGTATTACAACATTCAATCCAATCACCCTTCCAACTACCATGAAGTGAAAAATTAAAATATAGAGGATTTGAAAAATACTATTTCTAGTATAATAAATAATATGGAGTATATAGATATAAATTATTTCCCTTATAAAATATTATAGTCTTTATGGACTTATCACACTAAAATGCATACCACTACGAAAACAAACCCATTTTTTCTCATGTATGGGATAGAGGTAGTATTACCCATTGAGGTCCATCTACCCAAATTTCATATCACTATATAGAATAATCATTAAAAATTTAAATAGTAAAATATGTGTCTAGATGAGTTGGAATGGTTTGAAGAGAAAATGTTGTATGCATTGCATATCCTCAAGATTCATCAGAACTGATTTGTGTGGGAATTCAATAAGAAAGTTAACCTATGTTAGTTAATTTAAGGAGAGATAGTATTTTATATTATAACTTCAATATTACTAGGTAATAATCCTCCAATTCTTGATCCATTTTGGGAAGGACCTTACACCATACATAGGGTATAATCTAATGGATCTTATTCCTTGATCTCCATGAATGGGGAGTGCATCACACCTCCAACTAATGAAATGTTTCTCAAGAAATAAATTACATAAATTCAAATTGAGTTCAAAATGTCCTAGTCATTAATTATAAAATTTAAAATGAAATTATTGTAGTAATACATAAAACTAAATGGAAAAAGTCTATCCTATAGGACTTTTAACTGCATAACAGGATTTTATTCCACATGAATTTAAACTACATGGAATACATATTCATTATATAATATTAAACTACATCATAATAGTCCTATATATCCAACATTAAACTAAATATCCCATATATATACTAATTGTATGATGTTAAAGTTCATGGAATCTATTTCCTCATAAAATTATATAAAACTATACAACATGTCCTTTTCACATGACACTAAATTGCATGGTTGATTTTCACTTCTATAATTCACTCTCATATGATCAAAGTAATCTTCCATTAACCTATTGTTTCTTACACTAAGAATGATTCATGTGAGATTAGAGATTGTTATTTTTTACCCCAATTAGCATGATCGATTGGAATTTTATTTAGAAAATAGGATTTAAGTCCTAGCCACATGGATATACACTCTATATCACCTAGTCCACCCTACAAGACATTAAACTAATCTTATTGGTCCTCTTTCTAAGGCATCTTTCCTTTACACAAGATATTGATTTACGTAAGTATCATGTCATATAAACTATAAATGGATTAATTACTTATACTTAAAGATATATATTGACACATGTATCCCTTATCCTAAGACCAAATATAGATTCTACACCCATTTATTGTGTCATAGTGGTCAGAACTCCCATTAATTCACATCAAGTTTTTTCTTACTTTCTCATGCTAGGGAACCCAATATTTTTCTCCTTTTGTTTTTTACATAGTCCATATATTTATAGAAGGACGTATAAAAACTATATGTGTATGGATTCCTATTACTTCAAGATATGTTATGACACCATGAACTCTTATCTCATCCCTAACCAAAAATCCTAAAGCTTTTAAATGCATGTAAGTGTTCGGAATCCTCATTCACATTGGGTATTGATATATTAGTCTCTATTGTGATATGGAATATCTTTGAATTTACAATAACAATGTGTTTCTTGATTTATTATAATAAATTTTTTAGTGATTCTTGGATCTCATATCCTTGGACCATCCATGAATTATATCAAAAAAAATTCTCTTTTCTAGTGTATGAGTTATATCTATTTAGGAAAAATATGGATTATGTGTGGATTTATTCCTATGACTTGATATGCATAAATATGTCAATATATTCTATCCTAGGACTAGTTGTAGGTTCTAATCATAGTGATTGTGCCTCAGTGATGAGACCCTTCTTAATTCACTTCAGGTTATATCCTTCTTTCTCTCACCAGGGTACTCATTTCACTCATCTTCTCCAATACATGAGCTTCATATATAGAGATACATGTATTATAAGAACTATGTATGAATTTATTCCTAATTAAAAGATACATAGTGATTCCTTGATCTTCTATCCAAGGTTCAACCATAAATTATATCTAAAAATACCCTTTTCTTATATATGTTCCAAATATATGAAAAAAACATAACAACTATGTGTGGCTTGATTCATATGCCTTGTGATACATAGTGACACTAGAATATTATATCCTAGGCCCAGTCATAGATTTTACTCATAGTGATTGTTCTATAATGATGAGACTTTTCCTACTTCATGTTGGGTTATATCCTTTCATATCTCACTAAGGATCTCATTTCTATCATCTTTTCATTTACATGAGTCAGATCTATATAGAGAGGCCCACATTATAAGAACTACATGTGGAAAGATCCATATTAACATAAGAGAGGTGGTGATTTCTGAATCTCCTATCCCAAGCCCAATCATGAATTCAAACAAAATTCCCCACTTTTTCCTGATACTTGAATCCTCTCAATTAATGTTGGATTTCCCTTCAACAGGTCCAACCTTGAAATGAAGATATCTTATTGTTTTCAAAATTCCGATATGTGAAAGACCCATGGTGTATGGTTCTATATTTATAAATCTATGCCCGTGTAAAAATTCTATCCTATATTATATAAGATCTAGATATACATATGGTCCATTATCATATAGTACACTGTATTTAATCCCATCTTATAAAAATTATCTATCCACTAAATCCTCCTTTCTATAATGATGTTATAGATAAGGTCACATTTTCCTCTATAGATATCGTGAACCATCTAGGATATGAACTGAATGATTCCCCCATGACACATTTCTATCAAATAATCTAGAATTTATATAAATATTCACCTTATGATATTAAAATTTATGATATAGTTCATTATCATATGACCTTAAACTAAGGAACAACCTCATCCATTTCATATGATGATACACTACATGACATACGATCCATCCGACATGAACTTAAACTACTTAGAGTGGATCTTGATATATAAACTGCCTATCCCTATATAAGATCCAGATCTATGTTAGGGTGTACGCCATTTAAAACCCAATACTAAATTAAAACTCCCCCTTCATCCCAAAAATTAAATATTTTTGGTTCCTCCACACTAATATTTTACTATGTATCTGTATACTACACTAAATCTTACCACGGTGTTCCTTTTGTTTCCAATTCTATACTAGGATATTGATGTGACCCTTACCTATATTTGAGATTGATATTTTTAGGGGATATTTATCATATAAGAACTATGTGTGACTTTATTCCAATTATTTCAAGGCATGTAGTGATGTATGAACCACATATTTCAATCCCAGACACAAATCATCAACCACTTTTACTCTATCATCATCCCTAATACTACATAATCATGATTAGTTTGAGGTTGATATGTTACATCCATATTTTGAATGTTTCCATCCATATGTAACACTCATTCCTTATGTATTTGAGTCACCATAAACCTACCATGACTATCAGTAATGAGTGTATTTGATTCCAAGGGACTCCTCGGTTTGGTATAATCATCGATGTTTTCATATTTGACCCTGTTAACTAGAGGAATCCTTATCTAGATTATTAAACAATCTAAAACTAGTATACCCTTGACAATGTTATTATGTAATTAGTCATTTGAATGTTTTCAATGGTTATCCTTGTCATACTTGTCCCATCGAAAACTCTAGATTCAAATTATTTAGGTCATGATTTATATCTTTTTCATTCCTCATTCAAATTTTTCAAATCACTTTTTATCCTTGATCCCCATATGGTTTTTCATATCACATTCCTATTGTCTGTCCAAGCATGACGACCCTAAACTATACACACTTCCTTGAGATTCTATGCAGTAACATTGGGATCACTATTCACATTGAGTTTTTTCAATACCCTTGTTATATAAACCATTTCATACTGTATTCCAAGCACTATGACCATAAAATACATGCACCAATCATTTAGGCCATTAGTATTCATGAAATTGAGTCCTCTATTAATGTTGAGTTATCTTTTTTCCCATGTTTTTATATATATCACCTCACCCTTTGGTCAAAGATTCTTAAGCTTAAAGCAGCAACTAGATTGGTCTGACTTACATGATTATAAAATACTTAAGAAAAGATCAATAGGACTCGCCAAGTCAAAAAAAATAAAGGATGGATTTGGAAAATGTTTAGTCTATAATTTCTTTATATAAACTTTTCATGATTCAGGGAAAATCAAGAATTTTGAAAATGGAAAATGCACAACAATTTTCAAGATGAAAACTCATAAATGGTGTCTTGAGAAATATCTAAGATCCATCCTTGTAAGCTTCCACCATATGAAGATTAGGAAAAATTTAGGGCTACTAAATGAAAAGATACAAAGATAGTGGATTACACCACATGATTGTAGGAAATTTTAATCTATTATCACCAAGTCCCTTGGCCTATATAAAATTTAGACCATCAGTCCATTCCTACCCAGGTTTTGGTTCAGATTTTCTATCGAAAATGAATAAATATGTAAATTTAGGGTGCTTGAACCCTCATAAACCTAGGAATACTTATACCAGATTTTACATTTATGATCCTAATCACATAGAGACTCCTCATTCCATATCTATATAGATCAAATATAGTGTTATGGTGATTGTATCTATGTTAATAATTTCTTATAATCCACACTGAGGAAGAAATCATTCTATATCAGAATGTAGTATGTTTAGTGTTATGGAAATGGCATATATTTTGATACAAGTACATGTTCTATGCTTATGAGGAAATAATTACATATCCAAATTAACCAAATTTTGTGTTAAAATGATGATATCTAAGCCTATACCTATCAGTGAGCCATACTCGGGAGGAAATCTCCCAGACTCAAGTGTTTAGGAACCATTGTTGAATTATTTCATTTCAAATTCAATGTTTATGTGGATTGAAGTTGTATTTCAATTTTTATTCCAAATAATTGAAGGTCTTTTATAAGTGGTTCTTGGAGTATAATAGAGTTATAAATAATCACAATATTTTATAAAAAAATTATTTTCATTTATCTTCAAAAAGAAGTAGTGGAGTATCTCTTCATGAAAATGGTATATTAAAAAATTCCATCCACAGAGGCCTAAAGTATGTTCATATATTTTTAGGATTCATAATATTGTTTTGAATCCTATCTATCTTTGTAGATTCAAGTACCTTAGAAATAAAAATACTCTACACCTTAACACTTTTATTTTTCTCCTTAGTCTGGGAATCTTTTAAGATCTTATAGTACGCGATCAGTTATCCCTTAGTAGAATTTATCTCATATTGGAGTCATATTACGTGGTTATCCTTTTAATAAGATAAATTACATTATTTTATGGTTTCCTCTACATAATGGGACTCTAGTTTAAGTTCCAAATATCAATGTTTAGTAGATCATGTGTTTAATTTTTCCTCTAGAAGGGATACTTGATCCTACTCTTCCTATTTCCATTATTGGATAATTACTTCTGAGACACCATGGATAGTTTTATATTTGAAACCCACACTTCTTAAGAACATGAATTTATAATAAAGTAAATATAGACTCCTTCCTAGATCTACCATTGGATTTTTAGAAACCATCTTTAATATTTTATTCCAATGATGTTGATGGGAAGTATGGTGGAAGTTAAGTGTTTTTTTCATATGGTTCAAAGTCACTCCCATAAACTGTGATGTATTCTAGGATGAGGTCACTTAGATAAGGAAACTGGTAAAACCCTTCAAATATTGATGGTTTTAGGATATAAATGACTTATCAATGGTCTATATACTAGATCACATGGGTGGTAGCCTCTACTTATGGTAGTGGTGACACAATATTTATGATTAGTGTAATCTAAATTGATGTATCATCCACTTTTGGTGGTAGTGTTGTAATAAAATGAGCATCCTATCCAATAGGTTCCTCCTTAATAGTAGTAATAGGATAATAGATTTTAATGTCCAGAACCTCTCTGGTCCATTACTTTGTAAAAATGTGGTGTTAGAGGCGTTCTGGAGGTCAAGGTAACCTATCCCCAACGCTTTTCCAAAATCTTCCTTCTTCATGAACCGTTTCAACTGTAGACAGTTGAGAAATTTAACATCACATTACGTATTCAGGTACTTTTGATGTTTCTAACTACATCTGTTTTGGATTAGTGGCTTGGGGGTGTGCTTGGGTGAACTTTAAAGGAGAACTAAAGGGCAGTAGTTTTCACACGGGAGGTGCACGATTTGTCTAAACCATGCGGCCAAACCATGCATAGTTGGCTTGGAGGTAGCAGCTCCTGCACGAACGGTGCATGGTTTGTCTAAACCATGCGGCCAAACCGTGTGAGAAGGGTGGCCAAGGCAGGAGCTAATGCACGGTTAGTGCATGGTTTTAAACCGTGCGAACTAACCGTGCGACCACTTAAACTAGATCCAAAAATTGTGGATCTTGACTATTTTGCCTCTAACTTGCTTTTTTAAGCTCCAAAGTGGCCATAACTCTGGATTACCCTCCCTTAAAGATAGGAGAACCTCTCCCAAGAATTTTGGAGGTGATCTGAAGGCTTCCCTTGGAGAATCAAAGCAAGTTTATTGAGGTATGTGATCGTTCTTGTTTGGTTGTTAGATATACTTAGATATACTCCTCTTATTCTCTCGGTTTCTTAGATCTACACTTGTTATGGGTATATCTAAGTGTATGGATTCCAAATATGATGATTTTTGGTCTTGGTTTTGTTAGGAGAAGAGATCTAAGGAGTATTCTTGGAGGATCAGCCTGGCTTTCTTGTACGTTCTTCGTTTGTTGGGGCTTTCGTCAAAAACCTTTGAGGTAGGGATCTTACCTTCGTCTATCTCTCTCTCTCTTTTGTGTATCATGCAGGGTGGGTATCCTCTTGTTTTCATGAGGTATGGTTGAACCAATAATAAAGATAATAACTGGTTAAATAATGGATTTGGGGAAATTTTTTTGATATTGTTGTTTTATTTCCATCAATTTTCACCCTTTGATTATGTTATGAATTGAATAGGCTTATGCCTACTGAAAATCATGGTCGTTGGGGGCCTTTGATTGCACAATTAAATGTTTCCCTATTTTTCTAGATTTTTTTGTGGATGGAGTTTCATAGAATGTGGAAATTGGTTTATCATGTGAAGTTAGCTGATTAAATGAATACCTGGAACCCTTGTATGATCACGCCAGTTAAACTAAATGAAAGAATGAATTTGTGGGTGTTGGCTGGGGTTTAATTATATGAAGGGGGTGTTTCATGGGTTGTTGTGGAATAGGTGAGAAGCGGGGCTACGGTTGTCTTGGTTGTGGGTTGGCGTGTATGACATGGTTGTGATGGGCAGCGGAGCTATGTGAAATGGTATCAAAGGGATGATGATGTGGTACGTGTATTGTTTCTGAGGTGTTTGTGGTTATGGTGGATGGCAAAAGGGCTGCATGGATGGGTTGTGAATATTAATAAAATTGGAAGAGTTAACTAATGAATTGTGGGGTATAGTAGTTGATTAAATATGGAAAATCAATGTAATTGATTGGATGATAAAAGAAAATGGTATTTTTTTGCTTGTGTTTTCCCTAACTATATTTGTGGTTTGCAGGGATATGTTTTACAAACGATTGATCTAGTTTGATTGTTGTTAGTTTCTCAGTAGTTAAGGAACTGATAAACTAAAACTATTGAACAGGAAAAGATTAATGGGGTTTGGGATATTTATTGTATGCATACTTTCGTGGTAGCAGTGTCGAAGCATGTGCTCAGATATTTTGTGTAGAAGCCTTAGGATGGGCTGAGTGGTTGATATAATTATATTAATCTGTACATTTTATGTTTCTTTACGCACCCCACCCATGTTGAGAACTACGTGCCGAACACCCGTGGGATGGGGGGGTGAGATTATCAAACATCCAAAGGATGGCTGGTTACTGTTCTTCCCTGTTCTCCCTCTTCCAGGTTCTACAGACCAAGATCCTTTGGGTAGGTTATGACAGATGTTTCCCAAGATTCTTCGGGATGAGGATGTTATGTGTTCCCAAGAGTCTTCGGGATGAGGATGTGATGTGGTTCCCAGGTGTCTTCAGGATGAGATGTGGTTATGGCTGAGGATTGAGTGTCGTCGGGATACTATGAGCTTCGTATGTCTAGGATGCGGCACTAGCTCGAGCTTCATATGGCCAGGTTACGACACTAGCTCAGGAAGAGGGGGAAGCATCAGAGTGTTAGGTGTGAGGGCTTGAGTAGTATTCCATGGGAAGGTGGTGTGGGGTACCCATACTTTGATAATATTACTATACTACTCTATTGACTTGTGATATTTGGTGAGTTTGGCTTGTAAGGTTGGGTGGATAGATTCCTTTCTAGGATTTGGTTCCTTCTGTTTTCTTACAGGGAATTAGGATATCTCCCCACTTGTGCATGAGAGCTTTAGGTTTTCCTACTCAGTATACTTGTATGATCACCCTATGTTTACATTCGGTCTTCAGGAGTACTTCAGGGACCGTGTGGGACCTTTCTAGTTGGGCGTTGGAGTTTTTCTAGTTGTAGTTTTTTCTTTCTTTTTGGTATCATACTTTGGATCTTTTCTTGTACTTGTACCTTTGTTTCATTTTTGTATAAAACATGTATATGGGTTGGTTTTGGGTTATTTTCATTTACTTGTTTTTTTTCTTTTGGTGTTTGACTCATCCTATTTCCCGATATTAATTAATAAAAAGGGTAATACCTCCCATATTTGTGAAAACTCATACCCTTGGTGCTAGTCTCCACTCCAGGGCCTACTGGAGGTGGGACTCGGGGGTCATTATCTCCCTTTCACCATTTTCAGCTCAGGAGGGGCATCTTTAGTGGGAGGGGGTCATGACATAATGGTATCAGAGGTAGAGGTTGAGAGATAGAATGGAGTCTGGAGTTAGGAATAGTGAGGATTGCATGGGATGGTAGGGAAACAGTGTCGGGTGATCTTGGAGTGTGAAATAGGCCAGGGAAGACTAGTTAGGACATGGGATTTTAGGGGCCCCCGTGATCTGATGCAAGGACTCTTGACCTACCGAATGACCTAGTGAGACTACACTTATTGCAGGGTAGAGACCCTAGGAAAGGTACATGCATCATAATGACTTGTGTTCTTGTGTTTCTAGGGAATTTTGGGGATTTAAAATGAATAAGGAGTCTAAGAAAATTTAAGAACAATATTATACACTACTCGGGATTAGGCATTCCTTGTTTACCTTATAGCTATGGAACCTGGGAGATGACCACGAGTAGTGCGGCCGATTGAGGCTCAGGGGGTTGACTTGGCTGATCGAAGGAGGGATGACCGAGAGGAGGAGGATGATCAGTGGTAGAAGATTCTTCATGCCTTTCAGCGGCAGACCCTCGGGACGTATGAGGGAAACATCTTAGACATGGAGACAGAGAGCTGGCTAGAGGAGTTGGTGATAGCTTTCAGCTTGATCTGGGCTCTGACGGAGTACTGGGTTCCTCTAGATGTGATCCTGATGCGAGGAGTGGCGCGTCAGTGGTGGACGCTCTATCTCAGGGAGAAGAGGGAGACTGAGGTTATGTGGGTAGATTTCGAGAGGGAGTTCCGGGCGGAATTCCTCTCTTCCACAATGAAGGCTGAGAAGAGGTAGGAGCTACTCTCCCTCCAGCAGGGGAGCATGTCGGTGAGAGAGTTGGGGATCAATTTCAAGGATCTACTCCATTTTTCTCTGGACCTCTTTTCAAATGAGGAGTCTTAGGCGAGATGTTTGGAGGAGGCACTTCAACCTCCTCTTCAGTATGCTGTTACTCCCTTCACCCTAACGACGTAATTGGAGGTCCAGAAGAAGGCTAAAGTGGTAGAGAGGATGCACACACTGGGAGGTGTGTCGCGAGAGAGAATACAGTTTGGCTCGTCAAAGGGGAAAGCCGTTAGCAATTGGCCTCCAGCATCAGGGCCCTCTAGGTTTCGACCAGTAGGGAGTAGGCGTCAGCATTTTCAGTTCCGATCTCCCAGTCCTCTCCCTTTTCCTTCGGGCTCGAGACTGAGGTGTTTCATCTTTGGTAGCTGTGGGAACCTTCAGAACCAATGCCCGAACCAAGTACAATACAGTGGAGCTGGACCAGTACAGCACCCGCCTCAGCCACAACAGTTTCCATCCAGGCCCTTCCAGTAGCAGTAGCAGGGGCAACAAGCTCCCGCTCCTCTAAGGGCAGACGTTGCAGGAGGAGGCCGGCCTCAGGGCGCTCCTCAGGGACCTTGACCAGGGAATGGTCTGGGAGGTGGCCGACAACCGAGAGGCATAGGAGTTGGGCGTGGGCAGTTGCACGCTATAGAGGCAGCGGTTCCAACAGGGCCAGAAGTCGTTTGAGGTACAATCAGCTTGTTTAGTACCCTTTCATATTCCTTGTTTGATTTAGGAGCTTCACACTCATTTTTTACACCCAGTCTGGCCTGTTCCTTGGGCCTAGACATAGAGACACTTTCCGTACCCCTGGTTTTGAGTACGCCAGTCAGAGGTCAGACCAGCTTTTCTCGTGTTTTCCGGGTATGTAGGTTGATGTTGGGGCCACACCAATCTAGTGGAGATCTCCTTTTACTGCAAATGCAGCCATATGATGTCATTCTATGTATCGACTGGCTATTATCGGTGTGTTCCGTCATCGATTGTTTCCGAAGAAGGGTTGTGTTTTCAGGCATGGGCAGCCGACGTGTGACTTTCATTGGTGAGCGGGGTTTCTATGAGGTCAGCTGGTGATGGGATCCCTTTCTTTCTGTGTTGGTTAGGCTATTAGTTGAGTTGGAAGATACGGAAATGGTATAAGTCTCCGAGATCGTCAGAGATTTCATGGATGTCTTCCCCAAGGAGGTGGTGACTCTACCCCCTCAAAGAGACATTGAGTTCAGAATAGACTTACAACCTGGTGCCCGTCTGATTTCGATGGCCCCCTATCATATGGAACCTTCGGAGCTATGGGAGTTGCAGATTCAAATTGACGATCTGATGAAGAAGGGTTTTGTTCGACCGAGTGTGTCATCATGGGGTGCTCTAGTCTTATTCGCAAAGAAGGTAGATGGTGGTATCAGGCTGTGCATAGACTACCAGAGGCTGAACCAGGTAACCGTCATGAACTGTTACCCCCTCTTGAGGATAGATGATCTCTTTGACCAACTGAGGGGAGCAGATTGGTTCTCTAAGATCGATCTGCAGTCTGGATATCACCAGCTGAGGGTGAAGGAGGGTGACATCTCGAAGACTTCCTTCAGGTGCAGATATGGGAACTTTGAGTTTGTGGTCATGTCGTTCGGTGTTACAAATTTACTACCCGTGTTCATGGGACTCATGAACTCCATCTTTAGAGAATACCTAGAACATTTTGTAGTCATCTTCGTCGACGACATCCTAATCTACTCAAGATTAGAAGAGGATCATGTTGGGCACCTGAGAACGGTTTTAGAGGTCCTCCGACAGCACTGAATTTATGGGAATTTGTCCAAATGCAAGTTTTGGACTTGAGAAGTATGATTACTTGGACACGTGGTGTCCGAGCAGGGAATAGTGGTGGACCCATCAAAGGTTGAGGAGGTTGTTTCTTTGGAAGCACCCACGAACGTGGCAGAAGTTCGTAGTTTCCTTGGACTAGCAGGATACTACCGAAGGTTCGTGCCCAACTTCTCCCGAGTTGCAGCACCTTTGATACCCTTGATGAAGAAGGATTGAGATTTCGTGTGGGATGAGCAGTGTGAGGCAGCCTTTAGTTATCTAAAGGGAAAGTTGGTTAGTGCCCAGTGCTGAGATTACCAGAGGAGGGAGTAACATTTGAGGTATTCTGTGATTCCTCAGGCCAAGAGTTGGGCTGTGTGCTGATGCAACAACAAGGGGTTATCTCTTATGGGTCTAGGCAGTTATGTCCTCATGAACATAACTATTCCACCCACGATCTAGATCTTACAGCAGTTGTGTTTGCACTGATGTTGTGGCAGCATTACCTCATCGGGGAGCACTTCGTGGTCTTCATGGATCACAAGAGTTTTAAGTATATCTTCTCCCAATGGGACCTGAATTTGCGGCAGCGAAGGTGGATGGAGTTCCTCCAGGACTATGACTTTGAAATATCCTACGCCAAAGGAAAGGGAAATGTGGTGGTTGATGCTTTGAGTAGGAGGAAGGACGCAGTTCAAAAGTCAGAAGATGTCTGGAAGGTGATGGAAGAATTGGATTCACTACACCTCGATGTATGGGAAGATGGTGGTAGAGGTTGTCTGTTTCAGATGACAGTGTAGTCCTCCCTACTATAGTAGGTGGAGGAGTCTCAGTGGGGAGACATAGATAGTGAAGTTATGCGTGATCGGGCTACCCAGGGCAATGCTTTGGAATGATGGTCGGGGGATGGTCTGAATCAGATTCTTTTTTGGGGGAAGTTGTTTGTTACAGAGGAAATGCGTGAGAGAGTTCTTGGTGAGTTCCACAACTCACCCCTGGAAGTACACTCGGGATCTTCCAAGATGTACTAGGGCTTGAGAGGGCAGTTCTGGTGGCCCGTGGTGAAACGGGCAGTAGCAGAGTTCATAGCAAAGTGCCTCGTGTATCAGCAGGTTAAGGCTGAACACCGCATCCTAGGAGGTCTGTTACAGCCTTTAGATGTCCCTGAGTGGAAGTGGGATGACATCTCAATGTATTTCATCATGGGGATTCCCAGAGTTCAAGGAGGTTGCGACGCCATTTGGGTAGTGGTGGACCGGCTGACGAAATCATCCCACTTCTTAGCAATCAAGGAGTCAAGTACGGTTGAGGCCCTAGATCTGAGGTACGTGAATGAGGTGGTGCAGTTGCACGGAGTTCCAAGATCTATAATCTCTAACAGGGATACCCGGTTTACCTCGTAGGTCTAAAGAGGATTGCAACATGCTTTTGGCACCCGATTATGCCTCATCACTACTTTCCACCCCCAGACAGATGGGAAGATAGAGCGCACAATCCAGACATTGGAAGATATTCTATGAGCATGTGCTTTGGGCCTTTGAGTATCATGGGTACAACACTTTCCTCAGATAGAGTTCTCTTACAACAACAACTATCACTCTACCATTGGCATGGATCCTTTCGAAGCTTTGTATGGGAGGTTGTGTCGCTAACCCGTATGTTGGAAAGAGGTCAGAGAAGTAGGTGTTCTTGGACTAGAGGTGGTGTAGAGAACAATGGAGAAGGTTCAGCTTATATGAGATAAGATGAAGGCAGCTCAGGACTGGTAGAAGTCATACGCCGATAATAGAAGGATACCCTTGGAGTTCGAGGTTGGGGACCACGTGTTCTTGAAGGTCTCTCCTCAGCGCGGGTAGGGAAGATTCATAAAGGGAGGGAATATTTCTCCCAGGTTCGTTAGGACCTTCAAGGTGTTGTGGTGGGTTGGAGAGGTGGATTATCAACTGGCGTTACCGCCACCGCTTCAAAGGGTGCATGATTTCTTCCATGTGGCTCAGCTTCGTCGGTACCTGCACGACGATTCGCACATCCTCGACTGGGGAGAGCTAGATATCGGGGATGATGCAACATTCATGGAGTGACCAGTGATGATCGAAGGTTGTGAAGATAAGGTGTTTCATGGATGAACCATTCCTTTGGTTCATGTTCAATGGAGGCATGGTGGGCTTGAGGAGAGTACTTGGGAACGGGAAGCACAGATGCGTGCCCAGTACCCAGAGTTGTTTTGAGTATTATCCTGTTTTGTTTTGTACCACGATGTAATGCTTGACCTGGTTAACTATGAAATGTGTTTCAAGCATGTAAGAAGTTTCCTGAAATGTGGGGAGGGGAGGACCTGATCCCAAGTTAAGATGCATTAAAGTGGATGCGCCTAAACCCGTGCGGGCGAGTCAGTTCCACCCAAAGCAGATAGTATCTTAACATGGAGGAAGGAAAACCCCTCACCCACATGATTAGAGAATTTAATCTTTTTCTTTTCATGGTTTCATGGGGGAGAGGAGAGGTATGATTGTGATTTTTCAGGAGATAGGTGAGTAAGGGGGCGCTCCTAGGTAACAAGGAGGTTTTATCCTGAGAGGTATCTTTCGAGGGGGATTTGTTCAGACCCCTCTCCTTTCTTCAGGTCTGGTTTTAATTATTGAGGGCAAGAATAGTTTGAGAGGTATCTGATGTAATGTCCCGGATCTCTCCAGTCTATTACTTTGTAAAATGTGGTGTTAGAGGAGTTCCGGAGGTCAAGGTTACTTATCCCTAACGCTTTTCCAAAATATTCCTTCTTCATGAACCGTTTCAAAGGTAGACAGTTGAGAAATTTAACATCACGTTGCGTATTCAGGTACTTTTGATGTTTCTAACTACCTCTGTTTTGGATTAGTGGCTTGGGGGTGCACTTGGATGAACTTTTAAGGAGAAAAAAAGGGCATTAGTTTTCTCATAGGAGGCGCACGGTTTGTCTAAACCTTGCACCCAAAACGTGTGTAGTAGGCTTGGAGGCAGTAGCTCCCACACAGATGGTGCATGGTTTTTCTAAACCATGTGGCCAAACCGTGTGAGAAGGGTGGCCAAGGCAGTAGCTAACGCACAGTTAGCGCATAGTTTGTTAAACCGTGCGAACTAACTGTGCGACCACTTAAACTAGATCCTAAAATTGTGGATCTTGACCATTTTACCTCTAACTTTCTTATTTAAGATCTTAAGCGTCCATAACATAGGATTACCCTCCATTGAAGATAGGAGAACCTCTGCCAAGCATTTTGGAGGCATTACGAAGGCTTCCCTTGGAGAATCACAGCCTGTTTCTTGAGGTATGTGATCATTTTTGCTTGGTTGTTAGATCTACTTAGATATACTCCTCCTCTTCTCTCTGTTTCTTAGATCTATGCCCGTTATGGGTAGATATATGTGTGTTTATTCCAAATATGATGATTTTTGGTCTTGGTTGTGTTAGGATAAGCGATCTAAGGAGGATTCTTAGAGGATCAGCGCGGCTTTCGTGTACATTCTTCATTTGTTGGGGATTTCATAAAAAACCATTGAGGTAGGGATCTTACCTTCATCTCTCTCTCTCTTTTGTGTATCATGCAGGGTGGGTATCCTCTTGCTTTCATGAGGTACGGTTGAACCAGTAAATAAAGATAATAACTGGTTAAAGAATGGGTTTGGGGAAATTTTGTTGATATTGTTGTTTTATTTCCATCAATGCTTATCCTTTGATTATGTTATGAATTGAATAGGATTATGCCTACTAAAAATCATGGTCATTGGGGGCATTTTCTTTTATAATTAAATGTTTCCCTATTTTTCTAGATTTTTTTGTGGATGGAATTTCATATAATGTGGAAATTGGTTTATCATGTGAAGTTGGATAATTAAATTAATACCTGCAACCCTTGTATGATCACCCTGGTTAAACTAAATAAAATAATGAATTTGTGGGTGCTGGTTGGGGTTTAATTATGTGAAGGGGGTGTTTCGTGGGTTGTTTTGGAACGGGTGAGCAGCGGGGCTACGGTTGGCTTGGTTGTGGGTTGGCGTGTATGACATGGTTATGATGGGCAGCGGAGCTGCGGGAAATGGTATCGAAGGGATGATGATGCAGTACAGGTATTATTTCCAAGGTGTTTGTGGTTATGGTGGTTTTCAGCAGGGCTGCAGAGATGGGTTGTGTATATGAATAAAAGTGGAAGAGTTAACTAATAAACTATGGGGCATGGTAGTTGATTAAATATAGAAAAGCAATGGAATTGATTTGATGATAAAAGAAAATGGTATTGTGTTGCTTGTGTTTTCCCTAACTATATTTATGGTTGCCAAGGATAGGTTTTACAAACTATTGATCTGGTTTGGTTGTTGTTAGTTTCTCAGTAGTTAAGGAACTAATAAACTAAAACTGTTGAACATGAAAAGCTTAATGGGGTTTGGGGCTGTTTATTGTATTCATACTTTCGTGGTAGCAGTGTCGAGGCATGTGCTCAGATATTTTGTGTAGAAGCCTTAGGATGGGCTGTGTGGTTGATATAATTATATAAATCTATACTTTTTATGTTTATTTATGCACCCCACCCATGTTGAGCACTACGTGCCAAACACTCGTGGGACGGGGGTGAGATTATCAAACATCCAAAGGATGGCTGGTTATTGTTCTTCCCTATTGTCCCTCTTCCAGGTTCTATAGCCCAAGATCCTTTGGGCAGGTTATGACAGATGTTTCCCAAGAGTCTTCGGGATGAGGATGTGATGTGTTCCCAAGATTCTTCGGGATGAGGTTGTAATGTGGTTCCCAAGTGTCTTCGGGATAATATGTGGTTATGGCCGAGGATTGAGTGTCAGCGGGATACAGGATGAGATGTAGTTATGGATGACGATTGAGTTTTGGCGGGATACTATGAGCTTCGTATGGCCAGGTTGCAGCACTAGCTCGAGCTTCGTATGGCCAAGTTGTGGCACTAGATCAAGAAGAGGGGGAAGCATCAGAGCTTTAGGCATGACGGCTTGAGCAGTATTCAGTGGGAAGGTGGTGCGGGGTACCCATACTTTGATAATATTACTATACTACTATATTTACTTGCGATATTTTGTGAGTGTGGCTTGTAAGGTTAGGTGAATAGATTCCTTACTAGGCTTCAGTTCCTTCTATTTTCTCACGGGGCATTAGGATGTCTCCCCACCTGTGCATGAGAGCTTTAGGTTTTCCTACTGAGTATACTTGTATGCTCACCCTACGTTTACTTTCAGGTCTTCAGGAGGACTTTCGAGACCGTGCGAGACCTTACTAGTTGGGCGTTGGAGTTTTGATAGTTGCAGTTTT
Source organism: Viscum album (assembly GCA_963277665.1). NCBI lineage: Eukaryota > Viridiplantae > Streptophyta > Magnoliopsida > Santalales > Viscaceae > Viscum > Viscum album. The sequence continues at coordinate 913,512,201 of OY728141.1, forward strand.
TTCTTTATTTTTGGTATCGTACTTTGGATCTTTTCTTGTACTTGTACCTTTGTTTCATTTTTGTATAAAACATGCATATGGTTTGGTTTTGTGTTATTTTCATTTACTTGTTCCTTTTTTTTTGGTGTTTGACTCATCCAATTTCCCGATCTTAATTAATAAAAAGGGTAATGCCTCCCATATTTGTGAAAACTCATACCCTTGGTGCTAGTCACCACTCCGGGGCCTACTTGAGGTAGGACTCGGGGGGTCATTATCTCTCTTTCACCATTTCCAGCTTAGGAGGGGAATCTTTGGTGGGAGGGGGTCATGACATAGATCATCAATTTGGTTCCATCCACATGATCCATAGAGGTGTTCTCACCTCCCATTATAGTTTGGATGTTTGTTGGGTCTTGAATTTGTCCCATTATGACCACATTAATAGTAAATTGAGAAGAGATGATTGTGTGGGGTGGATATTTGGAGGGAAACTTGGTTATTTCTTCAAGAAATTCCAGTGATTTCCCCCCACTAATGTATATATAACTGATGATTCTATATAAAAAAAGTTTAGAAGTAATAAATAATGCCAGGGTGATAAAAAAGTAAGGAAACTTGCATACATATTAATCATTATTGACGTTTTTTGGGGTTCCTAGTGAGGTAAAGGCATTGATGCTTTAGAAAAATTCCTTGATCAACTTCATAACATTACTGATTGTGATAATCCCTATTACAATAAAGAAGGTTAACAAGTGTTTCATAATGTCATAATTGTGTTTGGTTTTCATACATGAATCAAATTCTCATTCATCATTGGGGGTGGGTGTAATGAACAATTATATTAATCCATCTATCATAGATATGTATATTTTAAAAACCAGAGTGTGATACTCACCCATGATCTCCTTGTTAGCATCCTTGATATTTTCATCTGATCATTCGAAATAAAGAGATCCTACAACTGTCTATCCATAATGTTATCATTTGAGATCAAATGAATGTATATTGAAAACTAATCGAAGGATTGACATGGTGGATAAATAATCTCATAAGGCATAACCCATTTAGATATTGACTATGATATTCATCTACAATTTATTTTTTATGGAAAAATATTAAGACTTGTTACTCGATGGATTGACAGTAGGGGAGGGATACTATAAGAAATTCCCTCTCATTTGGCCTTGAAAATCATTTTTGTTCAAGGTATATCCTCTACCTCCTCACTAAAGACACCCCCATTTGGGCCTTCCTTTGTTCTACCCCCAAAAACATAATCAGGAGACTTTTTCTTCACCACAACTACTTCTACTATCTATAAATTAAAATATAAAACTATGAATTTGAAAAAATTCTGAGTTGAAGTATTTCATATCTAAGAGGACGAAACTTATATATCTATAATGTATGAGTAACTAAAATTATTCAACCATGTATTAATTGTGTTCATACTTAAGGGTTTCCTAATCATTCATGTCTTTCTCCCATTAAGTTATGATAACCATTATGTTAGTGGCTAGGATCAACATATATAGCTCACGAACACACTTTTCAACCTACATAGGGTTAGTGTTGGTGTCAAATTACAAAGTTTATTTCATGTTTTTGATTTTAGGGATAATAATTCCACCCTAGAGGATGGAATATAGGTCTCAAATAGCAGTGGTGGAGAGAGAATCTCACCAAATATTGATAGCCTTGGGACATACATCTTATAAGGGGTTATCATCCAACTTCTACTATTGTCTTGATGAAGACCCATGATCTTTTGATTTCAACATCTTACTAGGCCTCACATATTCTATGAAAGTAATTATACATAGTTTAAAACTTGATCACATTGTTTTTAACTGTTGGCATAGTGGTTATTTAGTATGGGGTTGATCAAAATCATCGGTTGTAACTAGTCAGATGACCTAGGAGATTCACTTGGAACTCATATTCATAGAGATTTATAGTGCCCCTTCACCCTCGTTATTACGTTTTAACTTCCATAATAATGGGTATTAAAGTGGATGCTATTCCATTTTGATAATATTATATCCAATATTGGGTAAATACATGTACTAGTCTGATGAATGCATCCATTGAATTAATTCTTATTATGACTCATGTATCCACTTGGTCCAACATAACATGGAGTTGCCTCACCTAAATTGGGTGTCACTCTTCTCTAAAATCTATTAACCATTTTAATAATGTGTTATGTATAAATTGTAACTTTTTGGTATATCTATATGGTGTATAATACTTGATTAATAATTCACAATAGGTTGGAGCTACCAATATGACATCTTGGAAATCTATTTTGTATAAATGAACATCATATACACTGTTTCCATTATCTATTATCATACCAATGGGAGGATAACTATTGAGAGATAAAATTTACTCTGAACTCAAAATCAATATCCATAGAGCCCCTATTCCCTTTAGGGATAGTCATTAGATTCTAAAAATAATCAGAATAAATGGCCTCAATTTAGCGTATGGTATTTTTATGTCTTTGATGATATTATACACATTGAAGTGTGTATCTATCCATCCTTATATCACCTATAATGGTATGAATATATGAAACAATGACTTCCTATTATATATGTGTAGTAAAAACTAGATTATCCTCACCAACACCACCACTTCCGAACCCTATGGGGATACATTTTATTAATTGGGTCACTATAATGAATGTACTAAGCTAGAACTTGATGCGTGAATCATAAAATAGAAGCAAGTATCCAATGAGACACATGAAATAGATCCCATAAAGTCTAATTTAGGGAGGGATGTTAGGGTTTTCGTCATACCCCCCACATCACATTTTGGAACCTCTATAGTTTAGGATAATATATATTTTAATATACCCTCTTATATACCATGGGACAAGTAATTGGACATTTATATGAGGGTATATCACTATAGAGGATAAAAAATATGTTCATACAGATTTCGTAGTTAATATATCATGATTTTTGGGTTTACTTACCCATGTATTCTCATCCTCATTCAGTAGAACATATACTAATGTGAGCATCCACCAGAGGTGTTCCCAAGTAGTCTAGGGAAGGAAAAATCATCACACATATATGCTAAGAAATAAGGCTCTAAAATATTATATAAGTAACACAAAATAATCTCTAATTTCCTATATACTATAGGAAAATAATTATTTGTAGACACCAACTAATGAAAATATTAGGAATGGGGGAGGAATTATTGTAAACCTAAGTCTACAAGATCAAGTATTCCTCATAAAAAACTACTACCTTTATTTGATCTTTATACATATCATGAGTTTTGTGGAGCCAATAGTGCCACATCCACTTGGGTTTCACACCAAACCTAGTGTGACTTTCCTAATCTTTATTCCAACCCTTTAATTGATCTATCACAAATTGATGAGAAATTGAAGAATAAAAATGCATCTATATCTTGGATGGGTAAGATTAGTTTATTAGAAACCATGGAATGATGCATTATGAATGCATGGATGACATACCCCATGTTGATATATACTCCAATTGAAGATATATTGGTAGAACCTACATGGTTGTATGAAGTAAACCATGAGATTGATAGGTTTGTATTGGTCCTTGGAAATTCTACAACAATCAACAACCTATGATATTAGAGTGGATAATAATATATTTATAAGTACTTATAGTGATACTTATACATGAAAATTTCTACATAATAAATTAATAGATCAAAATCATTAAGGTGTCAACCCTCTATATTTTGATTCAAAATCCTAATTTGAGCCACAAAACAACATCAAAGACAATTAAAGAGGTTCATACCATTATATTCTTACAAAAAGAAAAATGATGAACATCATTAGATTTATAAATGGAAAAGTAAATGTAAAATTTTAATCATAGAATCTACTACATGAAAATTTGACAAAAGAAGAATTTGACCTATGTTAATGTGAAAGGATATCTTTTCCCATGTCTACATTCCCATGCATGTTCACCCAACCCCTTTCATTCATCCCTTTCACCGATAACCTTCTAATCATGTATGAGTGAGTGACTTGATGAGGATGTAGCAATAAGAAAAGGGAATGTGATTCATGTACATTGAGAAGAAAAAAATACTGGAGAGAATAGAGATAATATAAGATTTTGGGCTCACTCATGTAAAAAAGAAACAAAAAATGGGTGGACCCCCTTATATTTAAAGTCATGGTTAGTTGATGTTATAAGGACCAAAATGTCATGACCCAACCCACATAGGGTCTTGAGCCGCAAATACCCCAAGCCTCCTCCATAGGCCATGGGGTATAGACTAGCATCGAAGGCACACCAATCTCTGGTAGGCCTTTGCCTATGAACTTGCACACACTCACACAACAAACTCAATGAAAAATTTCATGAGAAATGGAAAAAATAAAATAGTTCTATATATAAAATACAAATATACATCGACCTATAAATAGTATTTGTATATAAAAGTAAACTAAAAGGGAAAAAGGGGAAAAATTGATGCCCTGCCAGAAAATTTCCATAACCCATTAACAAGTGGAAAAATAAAATAGCTAAGAGATCCCTGCTTCTGGATCCCAAGCTATGACCACCACATGTGATCCAGGAACCCCATATCCCTAAGCTCCTATGAAGTCACAGTAAACCTGCTCATCATATGCAAGGGAAAACCAAGTGCGGGAAAATCCCAAGTAGGGGTGAGTATAAAAATACTCAGTAGGATGTCCTGAAGGCTCAAGGGAGTAGAAAAGATTTACTGAAGAGGGGTTAGTAGATAAAACAAGGTACCATAAAAGAGATTAAAACTCAACCCAACAATATAGTGAGGTAAATTCATCTAAAACAAAAGGATCTATAAATGGTGAGAAGATGAAATTCTTGTCAAGTCTTCGCTACCTATAATAGGAGAGTAGACTCATCCAACCATGAGAAGCTAGACATGGAAAACACATGGTATACCCCATGCCTCTTCATCTCTGCTAGAAGGAGAGTGAAAAAAACCAAATGAGTGGGTACTGAAAAATGGTATATATATATATATACATATGTATATGATCTACCAAAGAATCCCAAATGAGAGAGTAATGAGATCTCCATCTCCAAACTCATCCCTAAAAAAGAGTCTCTAACTATTCTACAAGTAACCACAAACAATTCCTAGAATTCCTTATGTGTACACTGAACATGAAAGTCAAAGAGACTCAACCAAAAAACCTTCATACTATTTTCTTTGGGTAGGTCTATCTCACCTGCATGATTTTAGGTATCATCACAAGGACTCATCACAGTTAAAAAATCACCCTTATTACTCAAGAGTCCAATGTAACATTAAAGTGTTTCTCACCACTGATCTGTAATCAGAAAAAGTAAACCCAACGTAGAGAACCCACACCCTAGTCTGTTAGGGGGATTCTAATTTAATTTTCATCATAGAGGACCCACACCTTGATGGATCAGGGTGATTCCACTCTTTTTCATCGAGGACCCTCACTCTAGTGTGTGAGGAGGATTCCACTCAGAAGTAGCTGATAGAGGACCCACGCCCATGATGATGGGGTATTAAACACTTATCATCCTAGAGGACCAATGCCCTGGTACGTCAGGGGGATTCCACTCTCATAGTAGTCATAGAGGACCCACACCCTAGTGTGTCAGGGGGATTCCACTCTAATAGTAGTTGTAGAGGACCCACACCCATGCTGATGGGGGATTCCACTATAGGTCATTGAAGACCCATGCTCTACCAGGTAGGGGATTCCACTCAGAAGGTATGAATGATCTACACTGTCCATCCCTGCTAGATGGTACCTCTCATAAATCATAGATATTACAGAACCTAATCACTACCATCATCATACGTTTCTTGATTAGGCTTCACATCCAGAACATCTTGCATCGTATCTCAAAATCCACTATTAAGGGAACCATAATGTTCTATGTGGAAAAAACTCAGGATAGGATACTAGAATTCCAAAATCTAAGCCCAAAGAAAGAGATACGAGAGGTAGAAGATTCATATTGTGGTCCATGGATCATGTGGGGCCCACATGATGTGTGGCCTCACCTCATCACCTGGCCATGTACCTAGCCAAACCTGGGGTATAAATTGTGAACAAGTACCCCTAGGCATGTCAGCGTACTCCCAGAATACATGGAACCTCTGTCCTAAAAGGATGAAGAGCGCATGATGCTCGTTGTTTTATATGAAGGGTGAAAAAGTAATTCTAACAGCATGATTATTCAAATGACTCCGGATAACCAAACAGATCACACCATCACGATCATTTTAGAGAAAGACACATGATCAAGTATTCATTCACCCAAATAAAACTCCTAGTAAAGAAACAACATTTTACTGTATCATAAACAAACTTTTCTTCGTGGGGACCCTGCCTCAATCTAGGAACACATCATATAGATCACACCATTACGATCATCATGAAAAAACACATGGTATCAGCTATTCATTTGTTCAAAATGAACTCCTGGTGAAATAAATTCATTTAACTGCAAATGCCCAAAACATGCCTCATGAGGCCCACACCTTGATTTCAGTTTAAGAACTTGAAATAATTATTGAAACATCTACCTAAACCCCTGGATCACAATCTTTCTGATGGTACGTAAATTAGAGGTTTTATGCGTAAATTATGTAAGATCAATGTTTTAATAATAATAATAATATATTAATATGATTTTGGATCCTTATAGTCATAGTTTTTAAACACAAGAAATGCATCCAAAATCAGTCCCAAAATGGATATCTCAAAAACTGGGTTGCTCTGCCACAGACGGCTCGTCAATGGGACGCTTCATGTAGGATTTATTTTGGGACACATATTTAATAATTTCATTAAGTTTATTGATACAAAGAAACTTCATGGCCCTAGTCATTTTGTTGGAGAAAACATTAAAAATGATATTAAAAATAACATATCTCAAATAGGGTTATCTCACTACTTACGGTACATCATTTGGACTTTCTAAGGGGTTGTCGGGGTTTAAAAAATTAATAATAATATTATTATTCTTTTATTCCTTTATTTTTAATTTTTTCTCAACCATGTTAGGGTTTCCTGTAGGCCACCTCCCTCACCTTAGGCCACCATCTCAGTCACCTGGCCTCCACCGTTGTCTAACCTCCACTGCCGCCAAGTCTCCCGACCTACCACCGTCACCCGACTCTACACCCACTACCGGCCTGCCACCTCACCCGAATCTACCACCTTCCGGTCTACCTCTTCACCTGGAGCCACCATGGGCTATCTCGCTGGACTATCGTCACTTTCAACCTCATCAAAAAACATTCTGTGGACCACCATGGTCACTCTGGTGATAAAAAAATGAAATTGAGACCAGATCTAGGATCCCTGAGACTCGATCTACATAGTGGTGGTCTTCACTAAAATAATCATCAATGTTTTGATATGAAAAAAGTTGGTGTAAATTACACTCAATGCCACAACTCCTTTGATTTTGGAAAATAGACTTTGATAATATATCATGACTCCTCTATTCGAGAGCTTTGCAGATATATTCCTCGCTCCTAGATCAGATGTTGTTTGGGAATGAGGAAAATTTGTCATCGAAGAATGACTAAGAATACAAAGAATGGGTTTCCAGGAATTGAATGAGATGATGGATTTTGTTAGATTGGCCATCAAAAAAGGATTAAAAAGTAGTGAATTAAAAAAAATGATTTTTGAAAATGAAATTTCAATTGGGGAGATGTATATTAAAAAATAGTAATCCTACCTCGATTTTGGGTCATCCATTGTGTCCACTATGCTCTGATCTACTAGAGTGTACATTTTCATCATGGTCTAGTAAAGTTTAGATGAATAATCACTATCATAAGAATATTTCCATAGCTCTATTGTCCGTGTGAGAAATGATCCAACTCTAACTCATTTCTCTAAACTTCTATTTATAAGAGACTCCCAGCAGTCGTGGAATCTAAACCTCCCTCTCTCTCTCACTAGAGGTCTACCCTAGGGTAAATACCACTCTACAAACTCAATAGTGTTATCATATTTTCAATACAAATCTCCATTCATAAGTTATCAGGAGTAGTGTCCGAATAAAATAATATTATTTAAATATTTTATTTAAGGTTACGTCCTTGATAACTCTACTAATATAAGATCTACAATAAAAAAAAGTTATGTCCTACCTAGGGTAAATGACATGATCTTGACTCAACTGTGGACTTGGTTTTTCAATCTGAAAAACCATTTGATATATATTACATTTTCATCATGTGCATTTTATAAAAATACTTAATATTTTTATAAAATTTATTCTCGACAGACTGGGCCTCGGAATCAAACGTTGTCTTAGTACCTAACTCTAAAAATATACGTAGAAATATTATAAAGTCTTACAAGGAAAAATTGGGACTCTAAAAAATTTTTAAATGTTACACCTTGTTATGAGAATATAGGTTGAGCAGCAAAATTTGAGAACCAAATTCTGCCGACCATATAATTTTTTCCTCTTTTGAAAATCAAACCAAATATGGGGTGGGTGGAATTTATTGGTGATCCTTTTAATAAATAATATATAATGAGCAGGGTGGTCGATGAACCAATGAAGAAGAAACATGATTCAAACATTTCCACATGTATGTGCTCCAAAATCTATCAACATATATCTTGGTGCACTCAATGTTCTTTGGTCTGGTCTACCAACATGAAACACCAATGCACCAACTTTTCTCACTCAAGTCCACTAGAGCACATTGACCTTTTCCCCAAACAAGGGTTCCCAAGTATGAATTTTTACCTATAAATTGAATCCAAGTAATCCTAATTTGAAACTTTTGATAAGTTTAAGAGACTTATTGGAGATATTATCACTCTATTCACACACCGTACTCTACAATTCTTACTAGGTATCATAATTAATCTTAAAACCAAGAGAAATTTACCAAAAGAGTGGGTAATTGCGTATCCTAGAGGTTTAATAAATTAAATAAACTTTAAAGGAATCCACTTTCCCATAGTTGTTCAAAAAAATGTAGAAGAACCCATACTAGGTGACACACTAGAGAAACAATCCCTTAAAGACATCTATAAAGATCCCTAACTTCTAGGGAGAAGCCTCACCCATGTTCCATTAGTAGGGAAACCACTTCACTATAGTATAACTAGGTAAACCACTTATCCCCAATATCACTAGAGTAAAATACCTTCATTTAACCCTCACAGGGATATCCCTTCACTTAGCACTCCATTAAGGAAAAAATAAATCACTTTTCTTAGCTTTCCACTATGGTGAAGTTGAACCAATTTTCTTATCCCTCGTAAGGGTGAAGTAGATCCTATTCTTATCCCTCACTAGGGAGAGGAATCTAATTAAATTATCCCTCACTAGGAATAACAAAATCATTCAATTATCCCTCACTAGGGTGAAACAGATCCCTCACTTAGTCTTCACTAGGGTGAAACTAATTCAGTTATCATATTATGGTGCAAAGTACACTTTAATTTTATTGGTGGATCACCCCATAATTTAGGACTCCTACCTAGGTATCTAATTATCAAGGAATCCTAAAAAACCATATGATCTACAAGATCATGTAATTAACACTAGTGTGCACCCCATAATTCATGTATTAACTTGAAAAAATAAAGCTTTATAATTGTCATCATAGATAGCTATAACCCTTAGGATGATCACAATCATGTAATCCCCTAAAAATAAGAGCCCCTATTATGAAGAAACTAAAGTATTATATCCTAGACCAGAGTATCCATCTTCACTACCCAAATAATGATATGACTTTTCTTGTACACTCAATGATCCATGAGACCATGGAATTCCCTTCTAGGTGCAATCCCTTACCAATGTACCCATTGATGATTCCATCACCTTGAAACATCAATGAGTTTGGGAAAATCAAACTAGGGAATCCCATGTGTAATCCCCGATCTCATACTCATGGGACCATATCCCTCATGATTCCAATATTCCTTTTTTTGGACGATTATCTTAAAAGAATAAAATTCACATAGGAATCACACATTCATGTGTAATCCCTACACATGCTATGATAGTTCCCAAGAATAATTTTAGACCTCCCTATAAGGTGTAAATATAGACTCATAAAAGGAAACCACCATTTTCCACACAATTATTCATTCCAGTATCAAGTATTCTAAAGTGTAATCTCCATATCATCCCTCTTTCATTTCTTATTTCAAAACACATACATCCTTGCTGTATAAAGTTAAATTTTATGGTATGGTCTTCTCAGAAGACTATAAACTATATACCTCAAATTATTTTAGATTTAATTCCTGTTAACTGGGATATGTAGGATGCCTAATTGAGGTTAAAACCAAATATCATAACCATCTATTTCCTCTCTTATCATGCCATATTCTCTATGTGCATGGACATCTTTTTTTATTAGGACATATTCCATTTGAGACCACCTTTTCACCTTCACGAAGCCCATATTCCTCATAAAACCATACTAGTGGGGATATATTAATCATGAAATCACTAACTTCTTACTCATCAATCCATATTACCTATGAGATCAAACATTTATTCAATTTATGTTCTAAATATTTCTATTTGGTTCAACTTTCACTTGAGAATGACATTTAGTATATTTAAATGTTCATTATATATTCAAGGGTGCCACTCTATTCACTTATAAAAGGGAACCTAATCTAGTTACTCATTTACACACTTTGAGAGTATTAGATTAACCAAAATCTACTAAACAACTTTCCAAATCTCTTACACATTACCTATAGGTTCTTTTCTATCCAAAAGATCTACCTTAGAAGGCTGAATGTGTGATCTATAGGAACACACCATAGAAAGAGGTAATTATCTTAACTGAGCGCTTTCAATTTTATTTATTATTCCACCTCCTAAAAATATTCGGTAACCATATCAACTTAATAAAATCAGTATATTTAATATAATAATTTTTTATTCTATTGATACACCCATTTTATACCTCCTTTAAATATAATTGAAAATGAAAATATCACTTATGCGTACATATGGACAACTATATCCATGGATAAATGTATTTTATTTTTCATCACCATCTCTATTAGATGGTAATATAGATAAATTTAGTGAATATATATGATATTTAAAGTATAATTCTAATTTATAAATGACAAATTATTATTTTCATTTCTTTATTTCCATCAAATTAAAAATGAAAACATCACCTATGCGTACGTGTAGACAACGAACTTCCTAAAGCGACGTAATTAATTTTTCACCACCACCATATTTAGAACATTATAAAAAGTTTATATAATGAATAATATTATATATGATACGATTAATATTTTGGATATGATTAAACCATGACCAAGTTTCAAGGAAAAGAATCACCAAACCAAAACGCTCATGGAAAATAGAATAATTAATAACTCAAATGATTATTTTAATGAATAATTATTAATTGATGGGTAATTATAAATTGTAAGGGAATGATTTATAGTAATATAAGTATTTATATGGTTCTTGTATATATTTATTATAAATATAAATTTATTATATAATATTTAAGATATAAATTGAATTTATAGAGATGAAGTAGAAGGATGATAAATCCATCAAAAAATATGAAGAAAAATTTTATAATAATTGCAAGGAACACTTATGGTTTTATCTTTCACCTTGAAAGAAAAATAGTTCAATTATTTAGTGTCTCAAAACCAAGTCTCAACAACTCATTATCCACAAGATACTTTATTATCTATGAAGAAATTATTTTATGTGCTCTCAAGGTGAAAATAATATCTAGAAACTCTCAATATTATTATGAGTTTGGTGTTAAGAAAATAAATAAGGAGTTTTAAGGGAACTCAAACAATGGATCACGTAAAGGAAAGAAATATCAACTGCTTACATGCCAAACATTTTGAGAAAATCATTTTAGGAAATGTATTAAATGGTAAATACAATTATTTAAATGTGATAGAGAATATTACCAAGAATTTTATTATTGGAAAAATATGACAAGTCAAAAAAACAGAAGGGAAAAAGGTTTGAACTAATTAAATTAAATGTTTTAGATTGATGGAGTTTGGAAATTACCAAAATCAATTCCCTAATCCAGGGTCTATAAAATATAATAAGCCTAAAAAAACCCTTAATATAAAAGACAATGGTAAATATTATGCATTCAAATTTACTCTAGCGAGTCATGAAAATTATATGGTAAAAGGTTCACTTATCACCCACTCTTAAACTAAAAATGTATTATTTTTTTTGTTCTAACAACTCTTTTATATCTTGAGAATTTTATATGGATATTAAATAACCTCCTTAATGGTTAGATATTGATGTTGGATCATAAGAGTATATTATTGATATAGGGGGGTGTAATATAGTTGAATAAATTTAAACTACTTTAAAACACATATCATCTTATGTCAAAAAGTCCAAAATCAAAGAACATCCAATGATCAGAGTAAAAAAATTAGATCTAGTATGAATTCGATATATCGAATTATTTATTGGTATCACAGATACACTAATTTATAAATATAAGTAAAAAACATAATTTTTAATGTATATTCACAATAAATAGTAAAAAATTTATAAAAAAGAAATAATAAATATTATAATAGTAATAATTAATTTAAATCTTAATAAAAGAATTTACTATTTAACATTAAGAGTTAAAGGAGTCAGAAATCCTCACTTAAAATATCCAAAGTTTTAAGTACCCACTATAATGTTATATCTTTCCTTAATAGGGAATCCATCAATATGATGATTGATGTAGCTCTATATTCTGATACCAGAGAAGCCCTCGATACATTAGATCACTGTATCTATCTTCATAGCCCCGAAATCCCTCAATCTGATGGATCAGATTCACTAATCATTCAATCTCTAGAATCCATCAATCAATAACATGATCAGACAAAGTGAAAATAAAACCCAATTGTTCTATTTAATTTGAAATAATCACAAGGATTCTTTATAAATTAAACTCTCTAAGAAATAAAAAATCATTTAGAATGAGATATTCAAGAAGTGAAAAAACTTAGATTACTTATGATACAAATTCATCTACTCCCTTCTTTTAAAATGACAAAATAAATATAGTAAATCCACCAGTGGACATATTTTTAAGATGTTAGAAAAATCCTCAAGCATATTTCAATTTGATAGCTCATAATTATCTATATCTTGATCTAGACATATCAGAATGAAATGTACTTTTTTTAGGATGTCATTTAGTTTAGAACCATTATAATGTTGTGAAATGTATTCCATATGATCAAAACCAATCTATATACTCTAATTATAAACTTTGGATAATCTTATGGACTTCCATATTTCATGTCAATCTAATAAACTGAATAAAAGTCAATTTGATGTATCAGTACCAATTCCAGTCCATTGGTCATGACTTTTGTTAGTATGATAGACAAGACATAAGTCTAACCAATGGATAATATAATTTATTTTTTGATATATTGAACACACCTTCATTCCAATGGATTATATTGATTAATATAAGTTTATATTCGTTTTATATTAGAACTATTTCTATGTTCGGTATAAAAATATGTTTTCTACAAAAACATACTAAACAACTTGGGTTATAAAATGATAGTAAATTAGAGTTTTAATAAAGTGTTTTTGATTTATAAAAATAAAAAAATAAAAATTATAAAGTATAAATTTTGACCAAAAAATCTCCCCCCATTTGGAAATAAAAAAACACATAAAAATGAAAAACAAATAACTTTGAAATACTTAAAACCCTTTGTTTTTTAAATTATATTCAATGATTTTCTTCATATATAAAATCCCCCTGAGTTTTTGATTTATTTATAATCCAATGTAAATAATTAATACTTTATATTCTACCCTTTGTAAAAATATTCTATAGAAATATTCTCTTATTAGATAATAAATCCCGCTTAAAGAAACACTTTTAAAACATAACCCCAAAAAACTTATCACATACTTATCCCCTTTCAGAAATATCTGCCTTAAACATATATCCATAAAACATCTCCCTTTTTTATTTTCAAAAATAATTGAGAAATTAATAATCACCTGAAATGTCAGAAAAGTATTACATACGAAACAATTGTATGTGAATTAAAAAATCATCCAAGATATAAAACAAAGAACATATATCAAAAATAAATTGGAACACATTCAAACAAAAATTATTTGGATAAAAATACATTCACATTAAATATTATATAAAAATGTCTATATTACATAAATAATTTAGTGAAAAATAAATTATTCATTCTTATATAATTTTTTCACAATCCCCTTCAACTTCTTAACATAATAATGATCTCTCTCAACTGAAGCTATAGATTATTCAAGCTTCACAAATTTGTTTTCCATAACTATTTATTTCCACTCATCTACTTTCATCCTTTAAACCTCCTCACTGATTTCCTTATTTTATCCCTCCATAAGGAACAAATCATCTTCGCATGATCAGATTATATTTTTTTCTTACTCCAACTTGTGAATTTTTTCTTTCAGAACTTCTACTTCCTCATCCTGATTATATATTATGTTTTGAACTCTTTAAAAAAATTAACTATATTAGAAAAATATTTGATAACTTTCCAATGGATTCATCAATTTTAAGAGAAATTTTCCTCACTTATATAAATTTATTATCCGGGTTTTTGATAACATTATAATTTTTTTTGACTATATTGGCATCTAATTGTAAGATTTTTTTCAATGGCCTTTTCTTTGAAATATTTTAAGTCTGTCTCCATCTGAACAAATGATTCTATCAAAAAAATTAGTGAATAAGATTTTTTATTCAATATATTCTAAATTATTTTACATATATCTTATATATTTGGAAAATACAGAATGGAATCACTTAATTATTTCAATGTTTTGGAGATGTAATCAATTTCATTCTGATCTATTATTGCTTCAAAGTATAATGATTTTGATATATCCTAAGGATCATGTGGATGACTTGGTATAATGTTTGGATTTTATTTCTTCCAAACATTATCTTAACTATTCCTAAAAACTTTTTCATCTTCTAATATATTTACATTATCTACTTATTTATCTGATTCAACCTTGTCAGATACTTTTGTTCAAGACTAATGATATTTTTCTTATCCTTTTGAAGATGATTTTTATTCCTATTAATTTGATTATTTTACTTACCCTAAAACATCTATCTATGCATTATTACCAAATAATAAATATAACTAAGTTGAATTTAAGGATGAGTTTGATGAAGTTTCCTCTTTCTTGGATTTTTTTCTCAGTTTTATTTTTTTCTTCTTCATGAACTTGTTTCTCTTCCTATTAATATTCTTAATTTTATTCTTCTTCATACTCAAATTCTTTTTATAACTGATGCATATTTATAAGAACTTATTTTTCAAATTTGTTAAATGTTTTTTATTTTCTTCATCTCAACTCTATTCTTGCCTTGAACTTCGATTGATTTTTTATTGATGTTTTCACTCAAGATTCTTTATGAATATATTATCCTTTTTGATTTATCATTAACTAATGGAATAACTGAATTAATTAAAAAAGTGTATACAAAAACCAAACCAGTATATGGAATAGTATGATTGGTGTGAGGAACTATTCAAGACTCTTGAGATGGTTTCACCTTTCATAAGGGTAAAATTGATAAAGGTGAAATATATGAATACTTTTCTACTCCTTTAATCAAAATTTAAATAATTTTAGCCTCTTATAGTATTTTATTCTATTTATTTATTTTTTTGTCTTCTTTAAATTCTTCTTCAGTTTTAATTTTCACAGCTAAATCATCATCCTTGTTAAGGCCAAATTCAAGATCACCTGATTTCTTTTGGACCTTATGTGCCATGAGTTCCTTGAACTAACCTTATAACATTTTATTGTTTTATTTTAAAATATGGGAGGTTAAGATTTTTATTTCCTCTTTTTTCCTTTCTAACATCCTTCTC
Source organism: Viscum album (assembly GCA_963277665.1). Taxonomy (NCBI): domain Eukaryota; kingdom Viridiplantae; phylum Streptophyta; class Magnoliopsida; order Santalales; family Viscaceae; genus Viscum; species Viscum album. The sequence goes on from OY728141.1 coordinate 913,528,123, forward strand.
TTTCATAGGTCCAACATCGGTAATGTTTCTTTCCACTCAATCAATAAACTTATTTAGCTTAATATAAAAAAAATTAATCCTTGATATATTTTCATCTCCAATTAAGGAAATGTTTTCCCAATGAGATATTATTGATTCTCAATACAAAAATGTTTCATAAAAGTTACTGAAAATGTAATTATAAAATAAGGGAACATCAGAATCTTTGATTTCATATATTCATTCTTGATTGATTCTATTGATATAAATACACAATTTACAAATCCTATCTTCCACAAATTACTTAGAAATTATAAAAGCAAAAATGTACAAAAAATTATGGTATCCCTATCCCCTTCCTTTGAATCATATGTCCTTACATCCACTAAGTTACGACCCTTGCATCTGGTGTTTACTGTTAAAAATTTATAAATTTATCAAAAAAAAATCAAAGTTTCTTCTACCTTTAATTTTATAGAACAACAATGTTTTTCAAAAACGTTGTGGGAAAGAAGATACACTAAACCCTCAAAAATTACATCCACTAAATCTATATCTTTTTTATATTAAATTTTATACAATCATAAAATAATATAAAATACACTTCATCCTTATCATCATCAGATAAAAACACAACTAAATCATAAAATTATTTAACTATCTCAGAGTGATATGATTCAAAATAATCTTTCTGAACACAAATGTCTTACCAACACTAAAACTTGATAGATCTTTTTAATAAGGAATCAAATTTCTAATACCACAATTTCTTGATGAGTGTTTCTCTAAAAAATTCTCTTTTTGAAAAGCCTTTAGAGGTGGAAATTGTTCTGAGACTTGTACCAATGATCAAATTAATGGAAAAACAATGGACTGAGCACTTAAAGATGATTCAAGAGTTGGGATAATATTATTTTGAGATTGATGTGGTACATAGGGTGACCAACCCTTATATAGGTATGGGGGTGATGGATCTGATTTGATAAAATTTCAATAGATGAGATTTAATATCATTTTCTGATCAAATGATCAAGATTTATTTTGAAGAATGATTTAAAATAAAATCATAATATCTTAAAGTTTTTATGAATAACTTTTATCTAAGTAAACATTATTATAATTAGAAAAATTTTATGTCTGTAACAAAAAAATTAGAAAAATAAAAGAGTATTTAAAAAATAAATTATAAACACAAGTACTGAATAGTCCAAAAAATAAAAATAATACCTTTTGTAGTAGAAAAGTATCATTGGTATGAGTAACCTTCTCTTCTTGGTTTTATAAAAGAAACTAATTACAATAATGTTTATAATAAAAACAAATTCTAGTAAAATTTTGTAACAATTATTGAGTCGAAAAAAAAATTCAAGAATTTTTAATCTTGACTAATTTCGACTCTAAATAATATTTTTATAAAATATTGACATCAAAAATTTTATACAAAAACTGATTCTGAATAATTTTTTAAAAAATTATATTTTGATAAAGTTATTTTGGAAAAAAAGTTTTAAATATTTTATAAAACTAAAAACATATTTAATAACCCTTTGAAAAGGTGTTTATTACTGTAAGGAGTTTAGTAAAGAATAAGTAAATATGAATAATCAATTAATTATGATCATTTCTAGCTTCTTTTTAATATATTAAAATCTTTTATAACTAAGAGGTTTGATAAAAATATCATCAAGTTATTCTTACATTCCGATGAATTTTAAAATGATATCACCTTTTTTGCATGTGATCCCAAAATAAATGGTGTCTTATATCTATGTGATTAGAACATGAGTGATGTTCTAGGTTTTTAAAAAATGCAATGACACTTTTCTTATTACATAAAATTTGAGTTTTGGTAAAGCTCATTCTATAGTTAGTTAGTGCGTGTTTCATCCACAACACGTGAGCACAAAAACATCCAACAGCCATATGTTTAGCTTCATTAGTGGAAAGTGATATTTAGTGTTACTTATTACATAACCATGAAACTAAATATTCTCTTAAGAAATTAAATGTTCCAGAAGTATTTTTTTTAATCCATTCTACACCCACTAAAGTAAGAATCTGAAAAAAAAAAATTAATTCAAAATCATTGCTAGAAGCGTAAAACAAACCCAAATGCATTGTTACCTTAAGGTAATGAAAATTTTGTTTAAAACAATTAGGATGGGAATATTTTTTATTATATTAACATCTAGAATATAAGCATACTGAAAACATTAAATATGAATGGATAGCTCTTAGGTAAAATAATATGCCAATAATACCTCTAAAAGTATTTTGATCAACTGGTTTCCCAACTTCTTCAAGATCTAAATTATTTGAGATTTTGATAGAAATACTAATACATTTAGTGCTTTCATAAACGAATTTTTTATTTAAATATTTTATATATTTATTTTTAGATAAAAAAGTTGAATAATATTTTTGTGAAATATGAATGCCTAAAAATAATGCTAACTCACCCATCATTATTATTTCAAACTTTGAATTCATAAGTTATATAAAACAATATGTTAAATATTTTTGACTTGAACCAAATATATTTTCATCAACATATATTTATAAAATCATAATATTATTCTTAAACTATTTTATAATTTTTTTGGATCCGTAGCTCCCTTAAAAAAATTATTTTGTAACAAAATTCCAGTTAAACTATCATATCCAGATCTATGAGATTTTTTAAGTTCATATAGTGCTTTGGTAAGTTTATAAACATGTTTTAGATGTTCTTTATTTTAAAAACTGGGGGGTTGTTCTACATGAACTTCCTAATGAATATATACATTAAGGAAATCACACTTCAAATCCATTTCAAATAGTTACAAATTTAAGAATACTGTATAAGCTAGAAGTATAAAAATAGACTCAAGTCTTAATACTAGAGCATAAGATTCTTTATAGTCTATTCCCTCTTGTTTTATATAACCCTTAGTAAACAATAATTGCTTTATTTATAAATATTATACGATTGGAATCAAATTTATACTAGAAGATCAATTTTACTCAAATTATGGAATTATATTTTAGAATTTTAAAAAATGTCCAAACTTGGATCCTTTCAAACTCACTGTGTTCATCTTTCATTTCATTTATCCAATCCTCATCACCTAAAGTCTCATTAGTATTCTTAGGATAGAATTGTGATAAGAATTATTTATGTTCAATTTCATTTCTTAAAGAACTTATTGTTATAACTTGTTTATCTACATCACCAATGATTTTTTAAATAGGTTGATTCCTTCCAAACAAATGATTTATCAGATTTATAAAACTTTGTTCTTCAATAATAGGTTGAATATTTTCTTGAGGAAAAACTCGAAAAATATTTTTTTAATTATTTTCTCATGAGAATAAATTTCCAATATAGGTTGAAAACCCCTTTTGGAAATAAAATATGAAACTGTAGGATGTGGTTGTTTAAAAACAAAAGGATAAGTTTCATTAAACAAAACATATATTTTTTCCTTAATAATACTTCTCATAATTTCTTTTTTAATTATTATCTTTCTTATCCTTATTTTTAAAATATGATAATAATTTCTAATGTTCCATTCCTTTTTGTATTCATAAAAACTTTCTTCAATAGAGTATTTCTTATGATTCTTATCCTTATTAATTTTCTTATATATATATTAGAAATCATTCTAACAAACAATATTATTTATCATTCTAGTAATATTTTCCAATTCATTTTCAGATTGATCTATCAAACTACTATTATATTGAACAAAAAATTTATTCTTTCTGTACAATTTCATAAATGTTTTCACTGATTAAGCTTTAACATGAACATTTGACATATTTTCAAAAGAAACACCTCCAATTTTATTTTTCATTTATTCATAATCCTAGTTTAATCTTCCTTTAAATTTCATTAGGGTACCAATAAGATCATCAAGGGTAATATTTTTAATTCTTCTAGTATCATTCAATGTTGTTCTTTTGGATTCAGACTCATTTAAAATAATTTCGATGATATGATCAACTAAACTATTATCATCAATATATTTTTCTCCATGATTAAGTAAACCATTTATAATAATAATAAACCATTGTTGCATCTTTTTAGCTAACTCTCTAGGTAGAAAATCAATGGATTTATAATCAGAAAAAAAACATAACTCTTATCATTTTAATAACTTTAGATGTTATGAAATGTGTTACTTCTATATTATTCTGAATTGGATTAGTATTATCACATGAAGAAATATGACTATACATATTTAGAGTAATAGAATATAAAAGAGTGTTCCTAACACTATAATTCTGTTGATATTACTTATTTTATTGATTTTTAAAGGTATTAACTTACTTATCAAGAATCTTGTAATTACTAGTATGAATCAAAAAAGTATATACACTATTATTAATAAAAATAGAATCCATATAATATCTCTATAATTAATAATCATCACCATCAAATATATTTCACATGCTCAAATTCAGATTTTATAGGGTTCCAACATTTATCCCTGCCATCCTATCAAAAAATATAGAATCTTTTTTCTAAAAATACATGTAAGTGTAACAATAATTTATAAACAAGAAGTTTTTAACAAAATATTAATAACATGTGATATGTAAAAATAGTAAAAAAACAACTAGTATATCAGTAAAACCTTCTCTGAAACCAATTTTTAGATCATAGGAGTATATGATGGATATAAGAGTGGGTGAATTTTAGTTTTAAAAATTTAAAAAAAAAATCAAAACACAAAATTAAAACATATCATACTCAAAGATCATCTAATGATCATAGTAATAAAATCAGATCTAGTAAGCATATGATATATAATAGTATTTATTAGTATTATAGATACACTGATTTATAAACATAATTAAAGAACTTACTTTCTAATCTATATGCACAGAAGAAAGTGAAAATTTTATAAACAAGAAATAAAAAATCTTATAGTAGTAAAAATAACTTACAAGACTAATAAAAGAATTTACTCTTTAACCTTAAGATTTAAGGATGTCAAAAATCCTGACTTAAGATATCCATAGTCTTAAGTACCTATAATAAAGGCCTCTCTTTTCTTACCACGAAATCCCTCGATACAATGATTGGTATAGACCATTCTTTCAATCCCTTATAATCCCTTGATATGATGGATCAGTGCCTATGTCTTCCTAGCTTTGAAAGCTCATGACCTAATGGATAAGATTCACCAGTCTACCTTTCCTCAAACTCCCTCAATAAATACCACAATCACACATAGTGAAAAAAGAAAAGTGTTATAAGGAATTTAAAACCCTTACATATATTTCTTATAAATTCAACTCTATATTAAATTACAATGTGTTTAGAATGATATGTTTAAGTAGATAAAAAACTTAGATGTCTTGAGTTACAAATTCATCAGCTCCCATATCCTCAAATGACCACCTATTTATAGGAAGCCTTCCAATGGTAATATTTTATAGTTGGTTAAAATGGAATCAAATATCCTTTACACTGTAAGTTCATAATGATATGGGTCTTGATATTGACAGATAATAATAAATTATACTTTTTTTATTATTATTTTTAGTTTAGCACATTTTCAATGCTATGAAAAGTATTCTATCAGATATAAACAAATCTATATTCTTTGATTACAAACATTGGATAGTCTGATGGACTTACCTATTGCTAGTTAATTTTATAAACTCAAAAAATGTTAATCGGATGTATAAGTACCAATATTAAATGATAATATATCTCACCCTCACTCTTTATCTCTCCAATAATCAAGTATTATTTTGTTTGAATTGTAAATTATCTAATGACTACTTAGATGTGAAAAATTTATAAGTTTTAAAAGGGAATATATATTTTATTATATGTAGAAGTGAACCGGTAAAATAATTCTAGTATTATACATATTCGAAAACTGCTTTCATATTTTAAGTGATACAGTGCTACAGAAAACTGGTGTGTACATTCTACATTTGAGGAACATTTCTCACTACTTATAGAAGATATCTCAAGTGATAAAAAAGATTTTCAACTTCTACAGAATTGATGAGATGATATCCTACAATCTTGTACCAGTTCCAAGGTTCTATTCTTCTTCTATCCATTTTCTAGTTTCTTGAGTCTATAACTTTTCTTCTCGTCTCTCATCTACATTCAATTTTTCTCTGTGATTTTACATACATTTTTTTCTATCTTTAGGCTGTGACTCCTGAATTCTAAATTTAGGAATTTTTGGGTTATGAATCCTAATATATAATTTCAACGTTGTAATTGGTTTATGACTCCCTATACAAAATTCATGTGTCTAGTTAATCTTCAACTTACAAAATTAGGTTTAAATTGTTTTATGATTCCCATTCAAAAATAAGATTTGTACACAATGCATCTCTTTCCAAGTAGAGAGTTATAATAGTAGACTAGGTCCACAATGAACTGAACTACTATAAAAAATATCATTGTGTTATTTAATTTACTTTTTCCACTAATTATTTACCTTAATTAACTTTGAAAATAAATAATTTAGATAATTAATCAATTTAATAAATATTTTAGTTTAGTCTATTCACCCACTCTACACCTTATTTTATCACTTATCCAAACTAAAACCCATATACAGAAAGAAATTCAGAACTCCAACATGATGGGATGAAGTTAGAGAACATAAGATATTTGTACCAAGACCTATTGAGTAAATTATAGAGAAGGTTAGATACATTTAGTAGAACATAAGGGAAGATCATAGTCAACATAAGAGTTATATTGAAAATATTTGGTGAAATCTAGAGTATAAGGTTCCTAACAAGGTATACATACAAAAATATCCTTGTAATATAGTTATGATATTTGGTAAGGAAGTTACACTAATCTTAATATATATTGGTCCCTTCAATATTTATGATCTTTTATGGATGGTAGCTTATCACTTGGTGATTTCACCAAATATTTTTCAGGTGCATGATGTGTTATATAATGTCCCAGATTTTTCCATGTATTATTTTAATATTATATGGGAATTAATTTGAGACCAGGCTCTGAGATGGCGTGCAATTCCGAGGCCCGGTGATCCCAGAACAAATTTTGAATTTAATTTAATAATTAAATAGCGCGGGCGTTCGGTTTTCCTAAAAAAGTGGAATAACTCCCAAATGGGTGCTCAGATCAAAAATCAGAGGGAACCATTGCGTTCAGAACAACGATTTTACCTTAGGCGAGGCCTAATATCGGCCGGCTCAGGTCGGTGGTGGAATCCAGTTTTTGGGACGTAAGGGTAATAAAATATTTAAATAAAAATATTTTATTCTGCAGCAAAATATTTTAAATCTGTTGCAACAGATATCCCTTACCTTTTTAATTAAATGTTGGTGCAAGGGTCCAGGGTTACAAACATTATAACCCTGAAACCCTTGGCGGCTCTGGAGGCCCTAGAGAAGAGCTCCCAATGCAGCGACGATGACGTAGTGACCGGATCATCATCGACAAATGCCACAGAATCTAGGAAGGATGTTTTAATTAGGATTTTCTTCCCCGTTGTTGATTTCTACGACAAACGTGGGATAATCCATGAAAAGATTAGTCCGTGGATCGATCGTTCTTGAGGGATGGAATTTTTGTGGGGATTTATGGGAGATTGAATCCATATTAATCCATTGTTGTTGATTTTATGCTCTTTTTAATCCCATTAACGGGTGCGGATCAACGCCATGACGAACGACGGTGGAGGTTCATTCCTCAATTTCGTTTCTGTGGATTTCTCCCCTTTCTTTCTTCGCGTTCTTCGTGTTCTTCATGGGGCAATGAATGACGGATCGTTGCGCATCCGTTCTGTGATGCAACAATCCCAAACTGTGGATCCAACACCGGAACGGTGTCACGGAGGTGCGACGACGATATCGGAGGACGATTCAGAGCGGATCGATAGTTATGATTTTTCGAGCGTTTTTCTTCGGATAGATTGTTCGAGGTTGATGATCCATTTTAAAGGCCAAAAACACCCGTCGCGGTGTTCGTATGACGAACCGAACCAATACATGGAGTATCGGGACGAACGGATGAGAGATCGCAGATCCCGAAGATCAACCGAAGTTCGAGGAAGAAGACGACATTCTGGAAAATTCCTGACTACACGCCGTGTAGTATGGGATACACAGCGTGTGTTCATCGGCAGGATTACATGGCATGTACTCCGGGAGTACATGGACACAGGTCGGGTACACGGCCAAAGACACGCCGTGTATACCCCTCCCCGGCCAGACCCAACCAGATACATGGGATACCCCGTGTACTGGTACACGGGCAGGCGACATGGACATGGGCAGAGACCGTGTACGGGCACATGGCCAGCGTACACGAAGCGAGCCCTAGGTGCTCAGACACAGCGTGTGAATCATCTACACGCCGTGTAGTTTCTTTCTATCTGACAAGCCGAATGACATGGTCCGATTACATGGGTAGTACCTAGGGTCAAGGAACACGGTGTGTACTTTTTCTACATGCCGTGTAGTTTGGTTTTATACGACCTGAACAAATGACACGGTCCGTTTACACGGGCAGTACCTGGGGTCAAGGAACACGGCGTGTAACCATACTACACGCCGTGTAACATTTTCTTCATGGATTGAGGATCTTGTCTTCTGTGACTTGGACTAGTTTTCTTAGGGTCCGTACCCTTGGTCTTTTCCCTGAAGGTTCTGGTATCATCTCCTTTACATAGGAGTATGATCCCTTCAGTAGAAATTCATGAATAGAGTTGTTGGAATCCCCTCTGTGGGACTTATACCTGGATCCTCTATTCATTCTTGGAACCCTAGGTAGAGTTCTTTCTATCTATGTGACCAACTTTACCCGGGCGCTGATCCTCTGCTTAGCGGATTAGCTCAGACTGAGTTTTCGGAATCACCCCATGACTTGGTTGTGATCCTCATGTAAGCATCAGGTTCTCAAGGTACTTGTGGAGTGTTTCCCCCCAGAACGAGTACTTAGCATCTCTCTCTCCTCAGAACTAGGAGTGTTTTCTCATTGTTACATGCTCAGTGGAATCTTCGAGGTGGATCTTAGTGGTGGAATTCGCTATAGTCAATCGTGCATGAGTATATCTGAATATTCTTGTTATATGTTCTGTAAACATATACTATGTAGAGCTGACTGTATATTTCCTTTGTGGTATTTTCCCTTGTTTTATTTCCTTTGTGGTTTCGGGGTGTCCTAATGGGTATTGTTATACTCACCCCTGCACGGGCTTTGGTCGCACGTGTCGTGTCTTGTGCAGACAAGAGAGCCTTTGACAGGATTCTAGGCGGACCAGGACCAGATAGCACTCAGTGAGATCAGACAGGCCGAGGTGTGTTCCTATAGTTACAGACTACAGTCCCAGCACCTTTCTTACAGGTTGGAATTTGTTACGGACTCTCTTTTTGATGGGCTTGTACTTTTAGCCCAGGGTTTTACTTCTTGCACTTTACTTTCCTGTCGTACTCTGTTGGTTGAGATTTTTAGTGTATGCATGTAATTCTATTTTTAGCAGTTTTTACTTTTCATCTTTGTGGGCTTGGAGATGTGTGTGTGTGTGTACAGGTTTATAGGCAATGCCTCCCATGTTAGTAGCATGCCTACTCGGTGCTAGTCACCAGCCCCTAGCCTATTGGAGGCGGGCTTAGGGAGTTGTGGCTCGGGCCCCACTGGGATGGTTCGTGACATGTTCTATGTATTTCTTCCATTGAATTAAATACCTAACACAATACATGAATTGAACTCATATTTTTTTCGAACAAGACTACTCACCCGATCAAATTTTTGTGGTCAAATAATAATTTTAAGGAAGCTACCTAGGGACCTGAGGATGTTTAGAAAGAGGGATCATCATTTTTTTCATCAGAGTAATAATTTTTTTGGGTGAAATTCATTTTAAGGGGGGGGGGTATAATGAAACAATAATTGGTTTTGAAATATATTTTACATTAAAATAAATTCAATGTATTTGATAGCTTGTATTACATGCAATACTGAGTTTATACAACCTGGGATACATTTTATCATTAAAAGTGACCTGCATATTCTAAATATTAAATTCATGGGTATGAGTAAGATTAAATACATTACAAAATATATGCATGATATTTTTACTTAATATAAACATTTTAATTAATTCTCAGGAAATAAGTACTCAAAGAATAAAATCATATAAGAACTAATTTTTCAAGAATTTAATTATCTATATATTGGGTATTTTTATCTAAATTAAATATATTGACAACTAATAAACAATGATTAAATTTCTTGATAGTGTATGTAGAAAAATTAATAATTATTTATACAATGATTATTAATTACTTATAAAGGGAGATAAAAGCATTTGAAGGTAAAAAGATTTATTTTATCAAAAATCTGTTTTTATTATACACAATGTATTTTAACTTGAAAAATTGAATTAATCACTAATGAAATGTGAAGATAATATATCAAAAAAAAATATTAACATTCATCAAATGGTTGTTACTAGAAAAATAATTGGAATAAAATCATTTTTATACAAAAAAAATATTTTTCTCAAAATGGTTTTTATGCATTTTTTGCATGGATATTAGAATTAATTTATTTCCCTTATAGAAATTGAATCTGATAAAATGGATTTATTATTTTGAATAAAAATGTAATTTTTTTTATAAATTCAATAATTTTTTTAGTCTTAATGAACATTAAAAATTATAAAAATTAAGTGATCATGATAAATTTTCAAATGGGTTAAAAGGGGATGAAACTAAAGGACACAAATTTCATCATAAAAACCCTTATATTTATCATATTAAATGAGTGGATTTCAACCTAACATCAAATTATATTCTAAAATTTTCCATCTGGTTCCACATTACCTTGATAATGAACTTTATTATATTAATTTTTTTATTTTTACACGGGTGCCACTCCCTTCACATACAAAAGGGAATCTCCTCTTCTCACTTATTCAAACACATATAGAATCTTAGATCACTAAAAATCTACCCAATACATTTAAAAAAATATCCTACTAATATATTATAGTTCATTTAATCACCAAAATTACAACCAAATAAGGATTAAGGTATTATCCAAAGGAAGATATCTAAAGAATATGAAATCAACTTGATTGAGCTCTTTCAAGATTATCTCTTTTCCCACCTCATCAAATTATTATATTACCATATTAAAAATATTAAAAGATCATATTTAATATAAATAAATATTTTATGTGAATTTTATATCCATTTTCTATATCCATTCCATTTTATTGAAAATGAATGCATCACTCATGTGTATGTACAGACTACCATCTCCATGAAGTGATGCATTTTATTTTTCATCACTACCTTTAATGGATGGATATAAAGATGGATTTACTGAATATATATATATATATGATATATATGATATAATTATTATTTGTAAAAGTTAAATTATTATTTACCTTACTTTATTTATATCTGTTAAAAAATCAAAACATCAGTTCTACTTACGTGTAGACCACCACATCCATAAAGTGATGTAATTTATGTTTCATCACCACAATATATATGGTTATAGAAAGTGTATATAAAAAATAAATATGATCTTTAGGACATGATTAATATTTTTTAGATTATTAAACCATAAACAAGTTTCAAGGTCTACAATCACCAAACCAGATCATGCAGGAGAAATAGAATAGTTAATAAACCAAATGGTGATTTTAATGCAGAATTTTTAATGGATTGTAAATAGGAAATTATAATGGAATGATATAAATTAAGTATGAATATGGTTATATTATATGTATATAATATATCTAAATTTATTATAAATGGGGATATAGTGTGTACAAATCAATTCCTGACTTTAAGTAAGGTTTTATGTTACAATCTCACTTTTTATCAGGATTATTTATGTTTAAATTTACATTATAGAAAATTATATGATATTTATCTATTAAAAACCATATATTTTCTTATCATTTGTTTATTTATATTATTTTAAATTATTATTACCATTTTTCTCTCTTTGGTACTAAAATATACACAAATTAATTTTTTAAGAAAATCCAATCTAGTGTCTTTTCTTATGATTAAGAATATTTCTCCTCCATATCCATGTTCAAAAAATTATTTTATAAGATTTTATACCTATAATTAAAATCCTGATAAATTTATTTTATAATAACATTATTTTATTTAAAAATTATTAAAATGAACCTTTTAAAATTTTCTCTATATACCTCACTTTTGAATTTTTAAAAAAGTGTGACATGGATGTTTTCTTTTTAAGATATAAAACATAAATGAATTTTCTTACCATCATTTCTTTATTCCTCATGAAGTTTCTTGTAAAAGTTTTTATGAATTTTCAAAGAAAATTTTATTCCCATTGTTCTATGAATTTTTATTTTTAGAAAAGTTACTAAAATAAATTGATATTTTTTCATGTTTTTTAAAGTGTATTTCAACTACTTTTATAAATTTATTTTTAATCCTTGTCAACATTATTTAAGGATTTTTATACTTTTTTGGGGGATATTATCTAATGATTCCATCTAAGTTATTTCTCTAGATATATTTTGATGATGCATTATGAAAGATCTCATGAAATCTATTTCTTTCCATGGATTAATTATGTATTAACAGAATATTGAATGTTATGTTCCTATGGCGCATATATATATGGTTTATCATTCAATAATTGGTGGATCCATTATATATCTCTAATATAATTGGTAAAGGTGTTTTATCTCATTAGATTATTAAGGGATTATAGTAACAATTCCTAATCCAATATACTATTGGAATCTTGTAATAATTTTGGATATATTATAATAAGAGATATTGGTAATAATGCCTAATCAATTATACTATGTTATTTTGGTGATACATCCTAATATATTATGATATGGGATGATGGTGATTGTTTATGATCCCTTATATTATGGTATTCTAGTATTTATTAATGATCTATAGTGTTATGACTCCCTATTCTTATTTTTATGCCACATTCTAATGTTACTACACAAGGTTATGTTATTATTTCAATGGATCCTAATAATGGTTTTGTTTTAATACCATGGTTCAAGTTATAAAATATTTATTCACTTATACTTATATTGTGAGCTATGTTCTTCTCAGCATAATTCTCATATGTTATTCACCTGATTATATTCTTATACCCTTATGCACATGTTATGATATATTATGATCTTTGAGTGATATCTTCTATGTTTACCCTACATGAGAATTTATGCACATAATTCCTTATATTTCCATTTCATTAGGATATGGAGAAAGGTTTTACGTACGATTTTTCTAATAATGGTACTATGTGAGAAGAAATTTTTCATATATGCTAAAGACCTTTCATAAAATAATATGATTATGTATCTAGTATCCAAGGAAACTAAACATTCATAGTTCTCAAGAATATATTTTTTTGAAAAGTAATTAATATTCTTTTTAAAAGATGTAATACGTGTTATGATAGGGTCATGTCACTTATCGGGGGCCCGATCCTAGAACCATAAATTCCATCCACTTCCTCAGATAGCGATAAATTATAGTGTAACCATATAGGTTGATTTAAACCAAATAATCACTCATTAATAGGCATCTAATACATATAGATTGCACCATTGATGAAGAACCTTTGATATATACAGATGTTGAAATTGGTGGAGCACCTCTATTACATATAGATGCTCATATAAATGCATGTAAATGACTAATTTATATCACATGGTTACTAGTCTCGCACTAGTATAAGAGAAGGAGTCACAAATATATATTAATTTTATAAGATATTATAGGAGTAGGCAATAATTCCCCCTCATAAGGTGTGGATAATCTCAAACTTTCATCCACTCCACCAACACGAATTATAATTTGTTAAAGGAAATGTCTCAGTAATCTATTAACCATGGTTCCCCAACTAAAACTTTGCACAACATGGTCACATGCTGGATTTTCTATCTAAAATAGTAACATAACTACTTGAATTTTAAATTTTTATTGAAAGGGGTAGGTGAATTCTTGAAGTTACAACTGAAAATGAAAACTAGTGAGGTTAGCTGGGTAATAATGAGGTGATCATTTATATTGAGGCATGGGAAAAACTTATTGAAATAATAAATTGGGATAAAGTAATTTAATTGGAAAGGGGTGGAAATAAAAAAATAAATTTGTAAGTCAATAATGAATGAGAAGAACATTATTATCCCATAGATGGGTATTACCTTGAGTGGTGTGATAATCACTAATTAAATAATGATACTAAATAAATACATTTAAATTGATGGAAATATAATAAGCAATGGTTTCATAAACCCCATGGATATTATTGCAAACCTATGAATCTTGAAATTATGGAAACTTTATTAGGGAGATTCAAATGGCTTGGTAGGGATTAGGGAATTTAGTGAAATGCCTTGCCATGATTTCTAAGACTTACAAATGTATTGTGATGATGATATTAATAAATTCTATGTAGTGATGAAGTTTTATATATAATTCAACAAACAAATCCAATTTTTAATGATTTATTATTCACTTCTCATGGGTTTCCGAAGTAGAATTCATGGTTGATGATGTAGTAGTTGGATCACTATGTTCCAAGTCTTGTATGATATATAGTGGGTTTCCCTATTTTTATTGAGGTGTTATTTCATGTAATCACTATCTTGAGATATGATATAGCTTATAATTTATGGTTTTTTATGGATAGAGTGTATAGTGATAGATCTCATTAGCACTCATCCTTCATCCAGGGTTAGAATGAGAAGATGGTGACTATACACAATCCCACCCATTGATCTAGATAGAGATTGATTATTAGATTTGTTCTTATTTACAACCACATGCCCAATTCTCTACTATGATATTTGTTATATATTTATATGGGACAGTTAGATAAGATTAATTCCTCTAACATTTATAGTATAAGAAAGATGAAGATGGTAAGTTCCTCTAGTATCCTTGATTAGAGATCACAACAATTGGGATGTATAGAGAAGTTTAATTCCTCTAACATCCTTTAAATTTGAATTCAATGATGGTAATTAACTCGAGTGGTAAATCCCTTTATCTCCCTTTGTACATGAATCAAGTTAAATGATGATGCACTAAATTACATCTCTCTTCCTTACCCAATGGTCTGGGATCAGGAGTACCAAATTTTTAATAGTAGCCATAGAGATGTGTATTTCCACTTATGTACAAATATATATTGTTAGTCTTATAGATATGAATTTTCTTCAATGTCCAAACATGCATATGAATCTATCTATGGAGATGTGTATTTACTCCGGTTTTAGATGTGTATTTCCTCTAATAGATCCAAGATAGTGTTGATTCATACTTATTCTACTTCTATCAAGATTGGTGGATACATTAATTTCCTCTACTATCTCATGACTATTGTATCTAGGATGAATTTCAACGATGATATTATATGGTGGTATTTGTGATCAATTTATTTCCTTTGATTCTCTATAATTAATCCATGCCATTTAGTGATTTTTATAGAAGATATCTTTGGGTAACTGAATAAATCTAACTTATGATTTTTTCTACATGGTTCATGATGTAAGGTGATGTCATTTGTTCACACTATGTTTATATTTTCTGCGCATATATAGTAGATATTTTAATGGTCCAGTTCACTTATTGGGATGTCTATACTGGATATTATTATATTCTCCCATGAAAATTCCATTGTTCATTGCTAGCCTTGTCCCTATGTAGATTCTTTTGATGTAGAGATTAATGATCATGGAGAATAAGGATAGTGGTATATATGGGTCTCTAGTGGAATAAAGATCATTATGTGGGTGACCATTAGACCATCAATGTTCAAGATATCACCTATAGATATGTGTCAGACGTATTTTGTAATTTTTGGTATATACAAGATGATTTCATTGTATTGGTTCACTTTAAACTTTGGTTTTTTTTCAGTTATATCAGTAGACATTATATCTTAGTGGATTTGTTATATATGAATTTATTTATATTCATTTTACATTACATGAATTTTATGGTGGATTTTTATGTATGATATAAGAAAAAATGTTTCATTTAAAGGTAATACCTCCCTTTTTTGTGGGTAACTTTGCACTCGTCACTAGGCCTTGGCCTAGTGGAGGTGAAGCTAGGTATTTTACCCTCTGAAAAGTCAAGACATGGAATTTCTATAAAAAGGATTCAGAAATTATATGATCTAATCCAGTAATCCTCAAAAAATTAGTGTGTAATATCTAATTATGTTTTTTTAATCATTGATTGAAATGTCTTTTTAAAACATCTAGAAAAAAATTCATGTTCCTTTTTTTGAATTCAATTTGAAAATAAAATATAGAAAAAATTTCATTTTGTCTTGAGAAAAATTATTTAAAAAAATTATTTCTAATAAATTTTTATAAAATAAACTTTACATGGAAATTAAAAATAATAATTTTATTATATAAATCATCTTATAATTTTTAAACACATAAAAAATGATAAAATTTACTTTTTTATCGTTAAATAATTATTTCATGCCACAGTCTATGGTCATGAATGGAACATGAATATTGATTGCTTTTTATTGAATATTTTTTTTATAATCCCTATAAATCATACTTCTAAGGACTTGTTTCTATAATTAAAAAATAATTTTGAGGTTAGATACCAAGACATTAAAGTGTTTTAACATGTTTTTTTATTTTTTGATAAATTTTTTATGTTTATTAGCCTATGTTGATATATTTTTATTTAATATTTGAAATAATTATTTTATCATAAATATAATATTAAGAATAAAATTAACAATATATTTAAAAAAACTTAAAAATCAAAGAAATTTAATTTTTCATGTTTTCTATCCTTTTATATCTTTATTTCACAGTTTTTTTGAGGTGGTGGGAATTGGTTAGTTATAATTTTGTTAGTTAGCCTAATAATGAATATCCCAAATTTGGTATCAATTATACTGAATGATCAATTGGAATCAACTATCTTAGGTATTTGAAATTACTATTTTATGGGGATAAATTTTTACAAACATTCTTAATAAAGGTAAATCTACAAGATTTGAATTTTATACGTCTGATTAAAAAGTGTTTCATGTGTAAATGGGTCATGTAAAAAAATATTAAAAATGGGAAAGGTAGAGGTTTAAAAGATCAAAATTATGGGTAATATAAAAAAATTTAAAATTTTATGCTATAATTATTTAAAATGTGGTATCAATATATTAGTGGAAAGAATATTCCATCAAGATCACATATAAATTAGTAATTTTCAAATAAAATAATTCTAGAAAAAGGGTAAAACCATTAAATAAAGGTTCTATTAAAACTAATGAATCAAAATATGAAAAAATTCATACTGGTTTAGTTTTTAATATGAATAATTACTCTCATAATAGAAGGATTAAATAAACATGTTTGTCTAGTACTTAAAGATCAAATAAATCATGAATTTAGTGGTTCCTTTCTAGAAATTATATAAGAGGATATAATTGAATGTTCTTTTTATTTTTAATGATATCCAAATTTACAAATGGATATTAATGATGAAAATTTATTCAAAATTATTACTCTAGATATTGAAACTATAAAATACCATATGTATAAAGATTCAAAAATTTAAGAATAATATACAAATTCTATTATAAAATTAGAACATCAATAGTTTTATTGAATGAAAAAAATCATAACAGGGGAACAATATTCTTTAAAACAAATGAATATAGATCAATATTACTTTTTTAACTAATAAAACCAGAATGACGTGATATTGTAGTTGGAAAAATGGAATTTTGAATAAATGTGTGAGCAAGTAAAAGATATTGATGGAAAAGTTTTTTATATGTTTTCAAAAACCTTAAATAAAATATAAATACATGATTTATTGAAATAAAAATACTCAATATTTTAACATTCTTGTAAAAAATGTATTCATGTGTTTTTATTAATGCAAGTTAAAATTTCAAATTATGAAGTGTTAATTTTAAATATGAAATTATTTAATGTTATTATTAATAAAAATTATAATTTTCATTTGGTATAATTACTTCTCAAATTTTAGATGACAATAAAATAAATAATATTCAAATTTTATAAATTAATAAATAATTTGAAATTTACTTGAATGTTGTATGTAATGAATATAAAAAATATGAACAAAAAAATATAGTTCATTTTTTAATTAAAATCATAATAGTTAAGAGTTTGAAATTATAAAAAAAATAGGTAGAGTAAACAGTTAAAGAGAAAGAATATTTTATTTTTAATGGTTATAAAAAATACACAAAGAATAATAATATTATAAATGTTACATGATGAAATTAAATTAAGACTTAAATTGTTCGAACATGTAAATGAACCAAAAATTAAAAGAGATTACTTAATCAAATTACTCATGAAGAAAATCTTAAAAAAGTTAGTGAACATTATAATTTCAAGGTAATAATTGAAATATATAATAATCTTAAATCACAATAAATAATTTTAGATCATTAACATGAAATAAAAGACATGAAAAAATATATTTAAAATATTCAGAATTATTTTTCAAAAAATCAATAATTAAAAGTGAAAGGTTTAAAATAACTAGATAGTGATGAATTTTTATGACCAAATAATTCCCTTTTATGTGATATATCAAATTTTTAAATATAAAAATAAAATAAAAAATTCCATTAGTCATTACTAAAAAATTTATTCTTACAGTACATGATTTGTTATATATAGAAAAAATTTAAATTTTATTCAAGGGGGATGAATTCCAACATAATACTATGAGAAAACTATAAAAAAATGTATGGATGCAGTAGTTTAAAATTAGAAATAAATTAAAAATTGTCTAATGCTCATTTATATAATAATAATATTCTTATAAAAGAATTTTTTATTCATGTGAATGAGTTTTTACAATCTATAATTTTGGGAACCCAATTTTTATATTATTATATTTTTTTACCATTAATAAAGAAGAAAATAATTTTAAAATTGTGGGACAAAATATTCATTTGAATTTTAAGCAACAAATGAAAGGAAAATAAATATATTTACTCAAGGATTAAGCTACTATAAATTTAAATTAAATTTAAGATAAAGTGTAATAGATTTAACAATTTAAAAATAAAGTGCAATATAAAAAATTGAATTAAAATTATAATTTAATAAAATAAAATAAATAATAATAATATTTCAAAATGTTTTTGAAAATGATGTTCAATCTATTTTTCTAAATGATTTTTGAAAAAATATATTCAATATAATTACTATTTATTAAGATTTTTTTATTAAAATAAAATTCTAGAAAACCTAGACCATTACAAATGATTCACGAGTTTGAATATTACAATTTGTTAAATTATTATTAGATAAAGTTATATTTATAATTTTTTATAGAATATATTTTTTTATTAATAATAAAATACCACATTAAGGGTTTTCAATTTGAAAAGTAATGAAAATTTTTAGTAAAAGGTCATCAATAAAACAACCCTTGAGAAAACTTCTAAATTAAAAAAAATAAAAAAGGACATATCAAAATGATTTCATATCATTATATAGAGTATAAAAAATGGTTAAATATATCTCTATATATTAATTTGAATGATCCTATAACAAATAAAATTTTTCACTAGTTAAGTAGCTATAATGTCTTACCAAAAAATCAACCATATCTTGTTTTTCAGACATGAATTCCTTATTTTCTTAGAATCCCCCTTACTATCTCATGAATAGTATATATACCTAGTTTACCTAAGTCGAAAAAATTCATCAGTCCAAATTATTTATAGTATATAAAAGGGGAATAGGGTGCTACTTCAAGGGATTTATGTGCTATTTATACACCAGCCCTAAGATCCTAAACTAAAATTAGAGGCAAACCATGCACTAAGAAATTATATGATTAATTGATGGTAGAACCACTAGAAAACCAAATAGAGTTTTCACATCTACAAGATTCATAGGTGAATCCACTACAAAACTACTGATGAGGGATAAAGGAGTGTTGGCGTTGAGACCATGAGGGCCATCAATGGATACCAATAATTATAACCCAGGAAACTTGTATTGGAAGTTCGAAACAACAATACCTAAAAAAACTAGGTCCTATAATCTTGATTAACAATGAACTATGAAAATTTAGTTATGTAATTGATAATATTTCCTAGGTTACATAACATGGAAAAACATATTTGATAAAATTTGAATATATATATCCCATGATTTATGAATTTTTTTTTGAAAATATAATGAATTGGATAAATCATAAACTTTATTACATGTAATTTATATTTTAAAAAAATAATTAAAATAATTGGAACATTTTTTTAAAATAATTTTTATAATTAATTAATTTGAAAATGATAAGAATTTCTAATACGATTGATTCCCATCTGTCTTAATAAAATATTTATTTTCCTATATTGCTTAATATTTGAATAAACAAAAAACACCTAATTTTGATTATTATAATTTAAATTAAAATATCTTATTAAAAACTTGTTAAATAATTTAATGTTCCTTGTATAAATATGGACTAAATTTGAAAATGAAACATAGATATCATTTCTCATCATCTTGAAAAAAGTTGTTTTTAAATTAAAATATTTTACATAATTTTCTAATACCTAGTGATTTTAATCTAAATTTTAATAAAAATATTTACTGAATTTATATTATGTAGATAGGATCATAATGAAAAAAATCACATAAATACAATAGATCAAGTAGTTCAAGCCTCATCCCTCCCCACTAGGATTGACAAACACCCACAAAGACCTTATTTAAATTTATATGACTCGAGATTCCATGTGTATTTTAATAAATGTAGGCCACAAATTTTTGGCCTATTAAGTCTCATTGATATCACATGTTGGTGAAAACTACCATGTATAAAGGCATGACTCTACACATATCATGATGAATGTGATTACTTTCCCCTACAATCCTTGTATGTCAAAGCCAAATCCACATCCTATGTTTCTATGAATATGACTCCTATCTACCTTTTTAATATCATGTTGGAACCATTGTTTTTTCGTATTTCCATGATGTAAAACTATTCATCCTTATATCCTTATATTATATATGAAACACTACCACATGCTCTCCGCTAGGAGTCATTACTGCTTGAAAATCCATCCCTTGGAGGCAGTTCAAGGTCTAAACTCTCAATGTGAGATGTACTTGGTTGTAGCCTTTTTTATATAAATAATCATTATATTTATGAATAAATAATAAAATTAATAAAATTTATTTTTTATTTTTGAATAATAATTTTCTTTTTTATTCTAGGCCATTGAAGTAAATATGTGTATTAATTATGTTTTTTCTTTTTTTTAGAGTCCCAATAAATCATAATTCTGAGGCATTAATGTCTCTAATAAAAAATGTATTTAGATATGGGATTATAATGCATGTATGTTTTTTGACATGAGTTATTATTTTTTATACAATTTTGGAATGTTCATTAGTCCATGAAAAATTATTTTTCTTTAATCATTGAAATATATTATTTTTTTTATGATTATAAGATTAAGAATAAAATCACCAAGATAATTTTTCTTCCTAACAATATTTTTAATCATGTTTTTTTTCAAATTTAATTTGGAAAATTATTTAAAATTCTTATGTATTTCTGAATAGATATTAGAGTTTATTGTTAAATATCATGACCTATAAACCATATTTTTATGAAATAATTTTATTTTTTGTTTTAAAACCATAAATCCATTTTACTTAATAACATTTAAATACATTTTAAAGTGTTTTACATGACTATCTATAGATTGAGAAAATATTAAAGCATTATATATGTATATTACTAAAAATTTTAAATATGTATTATAAATATAATTCCTAACATTTGAAATTTTAAATTGATCATTTTTAATATAATTGACTAGAAATTACACTAAAATGACCAAAGGGAATGAAAAAGTATTTTCTACTTATATTCTTCATTTATTTTAATTTTACAAAAATAACATTACATATAAATTTTCAAAAATAAGTTTACATTTGTAAATTAGATGTAATAAATCTTTTTTTATATAAGATAAGCATTCCATTCAAAATAATTATTAAGTGGTATATAATTATCTCTCATGATGGTGATCTACATTCTATTTCAGATATATTGTGGGAATAGGTAGTGAAACAAGTCCAAGTTGATAAATTTTACTAATAAAAAACTAATATAATAATTATTGAGTTTATTTATTGTAATATTCTAACATATCATGATTCATTTCCATTGGACAATATTTTTTTGGAGTTTTTTCCTATAGACCAAAGGCCTTATTTTTTATTTCTAGATAATACACTTTTAAACTAGATAAAGAGAGAGGCCTTATATAGCCCAAATGACATATATTATATGGATAGAAGGCCGAGAAGCACAAAATATAAGTACATAGACTAAAGGAAAAATGGTATATGTCCCCACACCATAATAGCCATTCTCACATTTTCACTATCCGTCTACTCCAACTTGTTATCCTAATACTACTTCTATGGACCATCATCGCTTCCTCCCCGACCAGGGCCTTAAGGGTTTCATTCCACCTACTAAAGAAATAACCCTCAACATTCAATATATCACTATATATTTCCTTCTCACCTTCATACTCTTAACTGGTCATGAACTGCTCCTACACAAATCCAAAAGTCATATTATTCATAGCTCGAAGGCCTAGTGGCCCGAAGGCCAAATTACCTGGCTTGAAAGCCTAATTGGGTGAATAATACTACTACTATAATTCCTAAAATAGTACGTGAAACAGTACCCACACCACTACAGTTCTATAATAATGCTACAACCACGTGTAAATATTCCCCCACCTTATTTTGAACTCGAGTTTAACTTCACATTAATCTTTTTGTATATTGAAAAATATTTTATAATTAATTAATATGTTACCACTTATTTTTAATTAAATTTAAATTTATTTTAGATAAATAATTACAAGAATTGTTTTATTAATCTTAAAATTTTTTGTAAAATTAAAATGAACACATTTTCCCATAATTTTACCGTGAATTCATTCATTATAAACAATAAAAGGATATAATAATGAAAAATGGTGTTTATAAAATTATAGATCATTATAGATATTTGATAAGAATAATATTTTTTTTGATAAAATATGATCATAAGTAATTTTTAATAAAATTTTAAATTTTAAACTATTGGGTCCACATAATTTTTCTAAAACTTTTAATAAAAACTATGCTATAATTAATCATTATTAAATAAAATTTAAAACTGATTCTATATCTAAAATGGAATATTTTTCAAAATTATATTATGTATTGATATATAATTTTATTTTTATATTACTTTTATATATTTGGAATGTTTATATATATCCAATATGGGTATTATTTAGTATTTATTATTTCATATTTAGAATTAGGATATTCTTATTCTATTAAAACATTTTTTATTAATTTTTAAATTTTTTAAAATTATTCATAATTTTTTAAACATAATTTAATATCCTTGATTTCATGTTGGATATTTTTTTTAATTTTTAGGTATATTATATCATTAAAATTTTTAATTAAGTTTTAATGTACACTAATTTGATCAGACATTTTGTAACACCCAGTTACCTTCCTTAGGGTTTTCCAAGTATTTTATTTTTGATTTCCAATTATATTTGGATTCCTTGTGGGTGTCCCGAGAATGAAGATTCCATGAAGAGGAAAATGACCTAATGTTTGGTGGTTTATGTTTTTTTTCAATTGAGGGAGTTCGAGTATAATTTTTTCAAAGGCCTTAAATGGTTATCCTCGACTTCGAAGAACACATGAGATGGTTTTTTGGATTTTGTGTAGCATATAGTATATTATATTTCCATTAGAAAAATTCACAGTGTGAAAAGGTTTCACATAATATATTGGTTTCCAGGAATATGTCATGAATTGGTTCAATGTGTGAAAGGTTTTCATAAAATGAATCTTGTTCAGGTCATGAAAATATCGATTGGGATTAAACTTAATTCAATATGACACATATTTTAGTGTATCCTTTATTTATAGGATTTCACTTCATGAAAGGGATTAATAAATGAAATTATCATGTTCAATGGTTTAAAGTTTTCTTCACCTCTGACACCTTATACATTCGGATACAACCTTCCCTCTTAACACTAAGAAGATATCCAAAAAAATTTGAGTGATTCTTTAATTCACGCATGTTGTTGGGTGTGGTAAAAGGAAATTATAATTTTCTTATTGAAGCACAGTGGCTGATCAGGGTCATCTCACTTGAGGATCCTTTTAGTATTTTTAATTACTTCTTCTAAATCGTTGAAGCTATATCTTTTTGGTGTTTTGTAATTTAATGAAAAAAATGATAAATATTTTTTGTGTTTTGAATATTTAAAATAAATTACATGTAAAAAAGAAAAATTTAATATAAAATAAATATATAAACAGAATGAATTAGGTATTAAAGAACTCTGTTTTGGTTTCATCCTTTCATTCAATCATTATTATCCTTTAATTGTTTGAATTTTTTTTAATATCCAAAATATGAAATCTCATGTCTGAATTAATATTTTTTTAGAAATTAAGAAAAACATTGAATGCCAAATCACCCTTAATTCCACCTCCTCCTTTAATCAAGGTTAGTGAAACACCTTGGTCTAGGATGTTCCATCTTCTAGGACCCATCCCTATTGATTCTGTTTTATATATTTATTAAACCAACTCCAACGTGTGAAGAACTAACCAATAGATAGAGGGATAAGAGATTAAATAAAATAATTAAAATAGATTGAGTTAAATTTCATTTGGGGTTTTCACCACATTAATGAAATTTTCATCACCCATTCATGGTACTCAAATCTACCTATAAACTTAAAATAAATTTCAATAAAAATTCAAGAACACCCTAACCTCCCCCTAAACAAATTGTTGGGGCTATCCTTTAATTTCTAAGAGAAAGAGATCACTTTGTGGAATGAGTGGAGGATTAGGAGAAAGAAATAAAATAAATTAAAATAAAAAATAAATTTTAAAATAATACGACAAGAAATAAAATAATTAATTAAGAATAATAGGGGTGAGAGAATAAAAGAATAAAATAAAATAGAATTTGGATTAGAGAGAGAAATAAATTAAAATATAATGATGAATATGAAAATAATAAAATAAATAAAATATATATAATTTTTAAATAATGTTATAATAATAATAATAATAAAATAATTATTATAATAAAAAAACAATTAGTCGTTATGATAATTATAATAATAATAATTATAATAATTATTATAATTATTATTATTATTATTATTGTTATTATTATTATTATAAGAATATTTATTATTATAATAATTTCTATTATAATTAAAATAATAAGAAAATTAAAGGAGGAGAAAGAGAAGAAGATGGTTGGAACACAATTTAAAGGGTTGTATATTTTTTTTTAAATTAAAAATCAAATTAAAATTTAAAAGAAAATAAAAGAGAACAAAAATTAAGAATAAGAAATTGGGGAGGAATAAGATGGTGCATCATGACTCCACGGTGGAGATCTCCTCCTCAATGGCTGACTGATGTTATGAGATGATTTTGAAAAGAGGTGTGTGCATATGTTTATAGGACATATTTTTGCTTTTAAATATGTGACTTTTTATACCCATTAAATGTATTAACTGTGTAATGGTGCATTTATAAAATATGTTTATAAATGTCTTGTGCGTCTCTAATCCAAAAAATTTCATGTTTGGAAATTTTTAGAGATAATTATGTTAATTTTACTCCTATAATTTATTACGCCCATACAGACTCTCCATATTTCACATCTCCAATTTTACATTCATTAATGGCCTTTAAAATGTAACATACACACATGGATACCTTCATGAAAGTTGTTTATAAATGTATTAATCATCTCCCCTCAAAATTTAATTGTATTGTTTCTATCAAATCATGAGATATGGTTCCAAAATAAAAAATCTCTAGATTTGAGAATTGTTTTCATGACCCAACTTGTGAGCTAGTTTTGGGCATTCAAATCGTTGATTTCACATTGGGTCAAGAAGAATAAAATGAATAAAACGATATATATAATCCTAAAAATAAATAATTTCACAATTTTTATAATAAAGAAAATTTTATGGCCTAAATATATAAATATTTTATAATATTTAAAATTAAAAATACGCCATTTTTTAGATTAAGTTGAAACTAATAATAAAATCATAAAATGTGAAAATTTCTTGTAAAATAACATTTTTATGGGGTTAAATTTAATTAAATTAACATAAAATCATTAAAAATATTTTTTTTTTCAATTCCACCACACTTAAAACATTCTTTTCCTCAAGCATAAAATCTCAACATGGAAAATTAGAAGGCACCAATGTTACTAATATTCAAATTCCAAGGAAATAAAATTAAACAACCATCAATGTAAAATAAAATTATCAAATGTTCCATAAAATATCAATTCAATTTCTCATTTTTCAAATAAATATTCAATTCATGTATTTTAATTTTTTCCATTGAAAAATTATGAAACTTGTCCTTTTTTTAATTGAAGATCCTCAATTCATTATTATTAAACATTCCAAATCACGATCTACCTCACTTTTGAACATTTTTCCCCATCACTCATAATACAATCCTGGTATAGTTACACACATATCATGAGAATGTACATATTTTACATATTCTTGTAAGATAACTACTTTTTCAATTTTTTAAAGTTAAAATACACCTAAAATCATTAGGATTTTTAATAATTGTTGTAATGACTCTAAGGCTTATGGTTGGTAGGATTTTATTTTATTTTTTAAAAATTATCTCAAATGGAAGAGGATTAAATCTTAAGTAAAAATAATGATATGGAAAATAAAATTGGAATGAAATTATTCCCTTCAAAGTAGTAACTCATTATTCCCCTAAACATTCAAGGAAAATGTTATGAATATTGAAAGAATAATGAATGATGTGCGAATTTTTAAAATTTTCACTACTTTATACTTTTTTTCCTTTTTCAATGTTTTTTTTAATTTTTCAAAAGTTATTATTATAATAAACCTCACATACACCACCTAAACACAAATGATAAAAACTATTGGTCTAATGGTAGTCATATTTTATTATTCTAACTCACAACCCATTCAGTTTTCTTTTCAATTATTTTTCAGGGAGGGAAAACTATTAAGTACATTGAATAAATAAAAAATATTTCTTTATTCCCATAATATCACACCAAACTTTCTCCATACAATGAATTTCATCCCTTCAAATATTAATCCCTTCAACCCCACACTTCAATTTTAAAATATAATACAAATACTAATAGGAGGGTTGGAATGAATAAAAATGGCATGAAACAATGCTTATTCCAATAAAGGTCATTCATGGTTTCTATTGGATAAATAATGATTGATGTATAGTTATACTTTTAGAATAAGTTATTTATCAAAATATACATCAATAATTTTAAATGTTTTTTTACAATCATATCATTGACAACTTCAAATTCAAGTTCTATTAGGTGACATGTCCCATGATCACTCAATTAATATACTAAATATAAATACAAAGTAATTGATCTAGAAATCATCTTAGGAATGGGAATTTGATTTGGGGAAATCACTGAAGGCGTGATTAGTAATAACAAATCAATTCAATTAAATTTTAGAAATTAAAATCATGACAAATGGTTATGAAATTTCATTTACAAGAATCAATTAATCCCATTAAACATGAGTCCTCATTTTAATATTTATGCTTCAATTTAATCATCCAATTTTTCATTTTACACATTCAATTTAATTAATTTGAAATTTAAAATAAGGAATCATAAGATTCATATGAAACTCATGTTTTTTATATAAGTCAAGTAAATCACAAATTCAAGTGTGGGAAAGAAATTTTATCATTAAAGATCTAAACATGTTTTTGGAAAAACTATATAAATAATTTAAAAGATAAAAACCAATAAAAAAACTCCCTTTATCAAGAATCTAAGTACTTCTCCTTCATTGGTTGAGGATTCCTTATTCCATATATGACCATATAAAATAGAATTTCTCAATTAAGCATAATGATCATGCTATTATATATCAAAATGATAGAGGGAGTAGGGATATATGTTGTATAACTAAATTGAAATCTAAATTCCTAGGAATAAAGTAGACAATGGATAAGTCTTGGTATGATCCCCCAAGAGGGACCTAAATTTTTTACCACCTCTAGAGGGAAGTACTAGCTATTATCCAAAATCAGATGGTGGATGAAGCTTATTTTACTTGAACCACCATATGTGGATTTTCCCAACTGGTGTTTCATCCTTCTTGGTGAGGAATGATTCATGGATAGAGTATACTAGACCCCCTTCATAATTAGGTACAACTTGCATAGAGGGGGTATGATAATGTAACATCCCGGGTTTTGTGGGGAACCTTAATTTATGAAAACCTCGTGTTTGGTTTTCCGGTCTGGGAATCTCGGTGGAGTAGGCCTACCGGTAGCCTTAGCCTACCGGTAGCAGGCCTACCGGTAGCTCGGTCTACCGGTAACCGCAGCCTATCGGTAGCTCGGCCTACTGGTAGCTGCATCTACCGGTAGCTCTGACTACCGGTATCTCGGTCTACCGGTAGCTGCAGCCTACCGGTAGCTCGTTCTACCGGTAGCTGTAGCCTACTGGTAACTCGGTCTACCGGTAGCTGCTGTCTACCGGTGGCTCGGCCTACCGGTAGCTGCAGCCTACCGGTAGCTCGGTCTACCGGTAGCTCATTCTACCGGTAGCTGTAGCCTACCGGTAGCTTGGTCTACCGGTAGCTGCAGCCCACCGGTAGCTCGGTCTACCGGTAGCTGCTGTCTACCGGAGGCTCTGGCCTACCCTGCGGGTTCCTTCCAGTGGCGTTCCTTCTCGCACAATTAGGGTTTTAAACCCTATTTTGACCTACTGAGCATGTTTTAAAGACCTGTAACACCCATAAGACTTTTAATTAAATGATTAATGAATTAATGAGTCGGTTTAAACCACCTGACCCAAACGTGTCAACCCACGACCCCCGCCCCTTACGCGGTTTCTCATTTTTATCTCAACCGTCTACGGGCCTTATAAAGAAGAGGATTAGGCATGGTTTCTTCTTTCCTCAATCGCGGCTTTTCACGAAACAGCTTCTGGTGCATCGGGCGTGCCACATCGTTATATGTAAAGTTCCGCGCCTGGCCTAAGCGTCGATCGTTGATCAAACAAGTAGGTAATTTTTCCTCATCGTCTCTCACATTCATGTATCATGCAGGGTAGGTGTTCTTTTGTTTCTGTATAATTGGTTGGACCGAACCTTAATGAAGATAATACACGAAGTTCTAAAGAATGAAGGAGAAGGGGGTTGTGATCGTTGTTTCTGCTTTATATTGTGATTATCTTTCTGAGTTGTGCTGGCTTACGCCTTCTGAAAATTCATGACCGTTGGTGGTCTTTCTCTGTGCACTAATGAACCCCTCGTGTGTTTTAAATGGCTTTTTTGTAATTGTGAACTCCTGCTGTGAAATTGGTTAATCACGTATACCCAGTTGAATAATTTTAAAGCACCAGAATCAACCCTTCTGTGATAACTCCCGGCTAAAGCACATTGAAATTGAAGTCACAGAGTGTGTTAAATCATTTAAATCTGAAGTTACTGGCATGGCTCTGCCCTGTGTTAGTGGTAGTGGTTTAGTTGTTTCCTTTTGGGGGCGGATTGCTGGAGGTGTGGGAGGGGATTTGATCCCCTATTTTTATACTCTCGGTGGTTGTGGAATCGGGGATGGGATCCCCTGTTGTTACGGGTTCGGTGGTTATGATCTTTTGAGACCGGGTGGCTACCTTGTTTATATCATGAATTGGGGTGGGATCCTCTGTTTTTAAGAACCGGGTGTGGGTTTTATGGTTGATTCTTGACTGTTTTCTTTCCTTGGTTATGCTTCTGGTTTAGTTTCCCAGTAGTGCAGAAACTATTTGAACATTGTTACTAAACATGAAACAAGAATGAGATAAATGGGTTTTGGTTGACGTGAGTTGTGACTCGAACTTGAGTGTTGTCGTGTTTTTAGGTCGGCTGAAGAAAAACCTGAACTTTGGGTGAGTGCTTGTTACCTATACTTATATATTTGTTGTTTTGTGTTTCTTATTTGCGCCCCACCCAAGTTGAGCACTTAGTGCCGAACACCCCCATTTCATGGGGGAGGGTGTTTTTCCCAACACTATTATTAGTGGCTGGTTATTAGCTCTTTTTTTGCTCCCTTTCCCGGATAGCCCAAGTATCTTAGGGCGGACTTTGATGGCCTGAGGTCCATTATTAGCCCAAGAACCTTCGGGTGGGGTAGTGCGGTGATTGGCCAGGTTTGTGCGGCAAGTGGTTTCCCAAGTGTCTTCGGGATGAGGCCCAGGTGTCTTCGGGCGTGGCAGTGGATCTTCTAGCCCAGGTGTCTTCGAGAGTGGTGGTATTAGTTTTGGCCCAGGTGTTTGTGGGCGGGATTCAGAAGTGGGACTGCGTGTGGTTGTGGCCCAGGTGTTTGCGGGCGAGATTCGGCAGTGGGACTGCGTGTGGTTGTGGCCCAGGTGTGTGCGGGTAGGTGTGGCAGTGGGACTATGGTGAGAATGGCGGGATTGGTCTGATGCGTAGGATGTCTCAATAACCAGTGGGAAAATGGTGCGGGGTAACCAAACATCGATGTGCTCTTATTATTTATATTAATTTACTTGCGTTATTTGGGGAGTGTTCCCTAGTGAGGTTTGGGTGGATATTTTACCTTGAGAGGTGTTTGGTTTACTCCTTTTCTCACGGGACTTTAGTATGTTCCCACACTTGTGCACGCGAGTCTTTGGTTTTCCCTACTAAGTGTACTCATATACTCACCCTACGTATATAAAACTGCTTACAGGCTTCCAGGAGGACTTCGGGGATCGCGCAGGACTATACTAGCTCGGACCCTCGTGCAGTTGTAGTTATTGTTTTCTTTTGTTGGTACTTGTCTTTGTATTTATCTTTTGTACCTTATGGATTTTACTTTTGAAACATGCATGTGGGAACGATTTACTTTTGGTTTTACTTTTCTTTTACCTTGGTGTTGTTGGGTTTCATCATCTTATCTCACGATCCTATAAAACAAAAAGGGGTAATGCCTTCCACTTGTGAGAAATTTCTATACCCTTGGTGCTATTCACCACTCTGGGACCTATTGAAGGCGGGTCTCAGGGGTCATTATCTCTCCTTCAACTTAAAGAAGGAAGGGCCTGGCAATCTGCTGACCCTTCCCTCTTTTTGGTGAAGGCGGGTCATGACAGAATGGTATCAGAGCGAGGTTGAGAGATAGGATGGAGTTAGGATTTAGGCACAGTGAGGATTTCATGGGTTGGTAGGGAAACGGTGTTGGGTGACCTTGGTGCGTGAATTAGGTCAGGGAAGACCGGCTAGGACATAGGATTTTAGGGCCCCTCGTGATCCGACGCAAGGACTCTGAACCTACCGAACGACCAAGCGATGCCAGAATGATTGCAGTGTAGAGACCCTAGGAAAGGTACATGCATCATAATGACTTGTGTTCTCGTGTTTCTGGGGTGTTTTTGGAATTAAGAATAAACGAAAAAAATTAAGAGGTTTTAAAGGAAATAATCTGCACTACTTGGGCTTAGGCATTCCTTGTTTACCTTACAGCTATGGCACCTAGAAGATGACCGCGTGTGGTACAGACAATCGATGCCCCGCAGAATACCTTGGCTGATCGGCAGAAGGCTAACCAAGAAGAGGAGGACAACCAGTGGCAGAGGACTCTCCGAGCCTTCTAGCGACAGACCCTCAAGAAGTATGAGGGCAACACCTCCGACGTGAAGACGGAAGGCTGGCTAGAGGAGCTAGTTATAGCTTTCAGCCTGATTCAGGCCCCGACCGAGTACTGGGTTCCTCTGGCCGTCAGCCAGATGAGGGGAGCGGCCCGTCAGTGGTGGACACTTTACTTGGGGGAGAGGATAGAGGTCAAGGTGGCTTGGGCGGATTTCGAGAGGGAGTTCCGGGCAGAGTTCCTCTCTTCGACGATGAAGGTGGAAAAGAGATAGAAGCTACTCTCCCTCCAGCAGGGGAGTATGTCTATAAGGGAGATAGGGATCAAGTTCAAGGACCTCCTACGTTTTTCTCTAGACCTCTTTCCCGATGAGGAGTCTCGGGCAAGTCGTTTGGAGGAGGCGCTCCGACCCTCCCTCCAGTATGTTGTTACCCCCTTTACCCTGCCGACATACTTGGAGGTCCAGAAGAAGGCCGAAGTGGTGGAGAGAATGCACGCTCTAGGTGGAGTGTCACGAGAGGGGATCCAGCTAGGACCATCGAAGGAGAAGGCCGTCATCACCAGGCCTCCAGCATCGGGACCCTCCAGGTTCTAACCCGCAGGGAGTAGGCCGCAGCAGTTTCAGTTTCGATCCTCTGGTCCTCGCCGTTTTTCTTCGGGCCCAGGGCTGCGGTGCTTCATATGTGGGAGCCCTGGACATCTCCGGAGTTAGTGCCCGGACCGGGTGCAGTACAGCAGTGGCAGTCATCCCCAGCACCCGCCCTAGTAGCAGCTTCTAGCCAGACCTTTCCAGCAGCAGCAGCAGCAGGGACAGCGAGCTCCCGCTCCTCTGAGGGAAGATGTAGGAGGAGGAGGCCGGCCTCAGGGCGCTCCACAGGGACCTCGACCAGGGCGTGGTCGGGGAGGTGGCCGATAGCTGAGAGGCAGAGGAGCCGGGCGTGGATAGATACACGCCACAGAGGCATCAGTTC
Organism: Viscum album; assembly: GCA_963277665.1. Taxonomy (NCBI): domain Eukaryota; kingdom Viridiplantae; phylum Streptophyta; class Magnoliopsida; order Santalales; family Viscaceae; genus Viscum; species Viscum album. The sequence goes on from OY728141.1 coordinate 913,560,821, forward strand.
CAGCAGGGCTGGAGGTTGTTCGAGGTATGATCATCTTGTTTAACACTCTTGCTTATGCCTTGTTCGATACGGGAGCTTCACACTCCTTTGTTACACCCAGTCTAGCCCGTGCCTTGGGTCAAGATGCTGAGAGACTTCCAGTTCCCCTGGTGCTGAGTACACCAGTCGGAGGTCAGACTAACGTGTTGTTTGTCTATTGAGGATGTAGACTGATGATAGGGCCACATCAGTCGGTTAGGGATCTTCTTCTGCTACAGATACAGCCATACGATGTCATCCTAGGCATCGACTGGCTATTCTCTGTGTGTACCATCATCGAATGTTTTCAAGGAAGGGTCGTGTTCTCAGACTTGGACGGCCTGCATGTTGTTTTCACAGGCGAGCGGAGTAGTCAGAAGGGCAACAGGCAAGAGGAACCCCTCCTCTCCTTGCTAGACAAGCTGTCAGCTGGGTCAGTAGATGCCGAAATGGTGGAAGTGCCAGAGATCGTTCATGTGTTTATGGACGTCTTCCCTGAGGAGGTGACGACTCTAGTCCCTCAATGGGATATTGAGTTCGGGATAGACCTACAACCCGACGCTCGTCTGATCTCGATGGCTCCTTACCAGATGGCTCCTTCAGAGCTACGGGAGTTGCGGATACAGATTGACGATCTGATGAAGAGGGGTTATGTTCGTCCGAGTGCGTCACTGTAGGGCGCTCTAGTCTTGTTCGCAAAGAAGACATATGGTGGCCTCAGGTTGTGCATAGACTACAGGAGGCTGAATCAGGTGACGATCAAGAATCGCTACCCTCTTCCGAGGATAGATGGTCTTTTCGACCAGCTGAAGGGGGGCAGGATGGTTCTCGAAGATCGACCTGTGGTCTGGGTACCACTAGCTAAGAGTGAAGGAGAGAGACATCCCGAATACGGCGTTCAGATGCAGGTATGAACACTTTGAGTTCGTGGTTATGCCCTTCGGTGTTACAAATGCCCCATCCGTGTTCATGGGGATTATGAACTCCATCTTCCGGGAGTACCTAGATCAGTTCGTAGTTGTGAACATTGACGACATCCTGGTCTAGTCTAAATCAGAGGAGGACCATGCGAATCACCTAAGGATGGTTTTGGAGGTCCTCCGACAGCACCAAGTCTATGGGAAGTTGTCAAAATGCAAGTTCTGGACACGAGAAGTGCACTTCCTCGGGTACGTAGTGTCTGAGCAGGGGGTAGCGGTCGACCCATCAAAGGTTAAGGAAGTTGTTTCTTGGGAGGCACCCCAGAATGTGGCAGAAGTCTGAAGTTTCCTCAGGCTGGAAGGTTACTACCGGAGATTCGTACCCAACTTCTCCCAAGTAGCAGCCCCTTTTACAGCTCTGACCAAGAAAGACAAGGCTTTCGTATGGAGTGAGCAGTGCCAGTCAGCCTTCAGTTATCTGAAGTAGAAGTTGGTCAGTGCCCTAGTGCTGAGATTACCAGAAGAAGGGGTGGCTTATGAGGTGCTCTGTGATGCTTCAGGACAGGGCCTGGGATGTGTCCTGATGCAGCGACATGGGGTGATCTCTTATGGGTCCAGGCAGCTACGTTCCCATGAGCGTAATTACGCCACCCACGACCTGGAGCTTGTAGTGGTTGTTTTTGCACTAAAGTTATGGTGGCACTACCTTATTGGAGAGCGCTTTGTGATCTTCACAGATCACAAAAGCTTGAGGTATATCTTATCCCAGTGGGACTTAAACTTGTAACAACGAATATGGGTAGAGTTCCTCTAGGATTACGACTTCGAGATCTCTTATACTGAGGGCAAGGGAAATGTAGTGGCCGATGCCTTGAGTAGGAGGACGCAGAAGGATGCAGTTCGAGAGTCAGCGAACGCCTGGAAAGTGATGGGAGAGTTAGCTGCCTTGCACCTAGATGCAAGGGTGGATGGTGATAGAGGTTGCCTATATCAGATGACAGTACAGTCATCACTGTTTCAGCAAGTTGAGGAGTCTTAGTGGGGAGACCTAGAGTGCGAAGTGATGCGTGACCGAGTTGACCAGGGCAATGCTCCGGAAGGATGGACAGAGGATGGTCAGAACCGGATGCTTTTCTAGGGAAACACATAACTAGGAGCCCCTGTGGGCTAATACTCATCTCTCTTTATAAGGAATGATAAACAACCACCAAAATTATTTTATTAAATATTTACCACTTGAAGGACCACATTATTGAAAGCTCCAATTCCCAACTAAATTTTACCTGGATTCATTTTAAAGAGAAAAAAAAATTCTTGAATGTGTAGCCTACATCATGTTGTGTCAGCAGTTTTATACTATGAAACTCCCCTATTAGCAGACATCTCACTATGTTACTATTCTGAATATTGTGTCATCCCTTTCTAAGATTAATTACATCATGATACCCTATGAAGCACCGTGGAAGGGAACCCATTTATCCCATATGAAAAATACATGTGGTAAATGTGTGGTATGACTATGTGATGTTCCTGGGGAATTTTTCACAGTACAATCATAGTTTTAAAAACAGTGCGACATTTCCTACAAAGTGTGTGGGGTATCTGGTGGTTTTTCAAGGGTGTATCAAGTTTTGAGAAATATTTTCCCAAACCATGTATCTACTAATGAAAACTAAGAATCCCTAAAAAATGGATAGTAGGGGAACACAGTTAAGGCACAAAAATAGTTTAACCATGATTTTTTCCCCAGAAAATTGTACGAACCCTTTCCAAACTGAAAAAAGACAGCTTTTACACTTTTTCCCTTAGTCATTTTAAAAACTAATCACCCCCTAGTCTCATATTGGATAATCCTAATACTTACCTAGTGTTTTTTTGGTGTATCCCCTTGGATTATAGCTGGAATTATATTGTTCTTGATGCATCACATCAAGGTATATTTCATTTTTTATCCATTTTCCCCTCTTCTTTTTAGATCCATGCTACAACGCTTCTACAATCATGTATTTGGAATCCAATTGGGTTGTGATGCTATATCTATTGGGTTTTATGGAGGATTGACATTTTTTCCTTTGGATATAGGATCACGATGACCTCATATAATATTCGTAGGTCACCATTTACTAAAGATATTTGTTATACCTCCATTTGAGGTAGGCATTTCTATAGAATTTTCCAATTTTATGAATTGATTATCATTATTAAAAAGTTAATTTGGTTTATTCACTGATTTGAATTAATTTTTTGTTTAAATGAATTTCATAGAATGATTCATGTTTTTATGGGTTTTTATTAAAAACTTGGGTTTTCACACCAAGTGTTTGATTAAATGATTGAATTGTGGTTTTTAATTTTGATATGGGTTTTCAAACACTAAAGAATATTGGATCAAATTTTATTTTTTTTATAATTTTGAGTATGGTTTTGAAATATATTGTCACAACCCGTCCTCGGGGTCCGTGTCGTGACTACCCCAAGCCCACCTTCCATAGGCTAGGGGCTGGTGACTAGCACCAAGGCGTAATTCCTGGTAAAAAAGAAAGGCATTGCCTATGTAAAGTAAACAATCACCACAGAGTAAGAAAGTAGAAGTAAACACTAAGTAAAATTGGTTACAATAGTACGTGCGGAAAAGTAAGTGGGCCAGAATACAAACCCAAACTGAAAGTAAAGTACAACTGAAAAAGGGAGTACAACAACTGAAAAGTAAAGCCGCAACGTAGAGTCGTCCACTGGAAGTCCCACCTGAAGGGTGGGTATATATAGCCTCCACAGCTCCTTGGGTCCAGCCGTTCACTTCGAGTACGTCCTGCCCAGTGGTCCACCTCCAGGTACCGACCTGCTCTGTAAGCCTCAACCACGATCAGTGTTGTCTGTCATCTGCAACCAACATAATGTAGTGCGGGCATAGCCCGTGCAGGGGTGAGTATACGCTACTCAGAAGGGACCCCGAGACCCCCGAAGGTCTCCTAGAATCCACAAAGGATAATCCTCAAAGGAAAGATACAATCACGAAGTAACATCTGACACTACTTAGGTATATTCCCATACATATACCTAAGTCATCAATTCTCGTTCGTCTCCAACATCCGAGCCTAAGTACAACCCCGTCCACACAGGAAATCATAACCCAATCCACACAGGAAAGGATAAAGTAATCCACACAGGATATCAAGTCAAACTTATCGAAGATAAAGATTGAAAGTCAAGACTCATCTCACACAGGTGTACTTCTTCGTAAGACGATAGAGATGATCAGATGTAGCCACTGATTCATCTAAGTCGTCAGACCCACACAGGATCGATAGGTACTAACCCCCGCAATGACCCACACAGGATCTGACCCACACAGGATCGGTATGCGCTGGCCCACACAGGACCGCTGAGCGCTGACCCACAGAGGATCTGACCCACACAGGATCGGTAGCACTGACCCACATAGGATCGCTGAGTGCTGTAATCATCGTCGTCGAATCCATGGAGGATTTCTCTACAGTCGTCATCATCGTCGCAGTCGCAGCCAGCTCTAGGGTTCCTGCACATAGAAAGCTCGTTCGAGAGGGTCCGCTCCACAAGCCAAGGGGCTGATACATCAACTGATACGTAGTCCGGAGTTGATTTATTCAAAAGTTCTGTATCGTCAACAGAAACTCAACGTCACAGACAGCACGTCAATCGGACGTCCGGTCTGTGATTTATTGGCTTTTTCGTCCCTGGGCCTGGTTGGTTTTTAAGTCAAAACCAACCCAACCATACTCCAACTACGTCCAAACCTCGAGAAGATTAATCCAAAAGGTCCGTCTCACTAAGAGGAATCCAACAAAGTCGACGGCACGTCAATCGGACGTCCGGAGCTCAAGTTATTAGTGTTTCCGCTCCGAGGGCCCGGTTGGTTTTGTGTACGAACCAATCCGGCCAAACCCAAAGTTCTCTGAAACCTTGAGTGTAATATACCAAACTACTGTCTTGATCCAAGGATTTCATCGCAGCTAACAGTGTGTCGATCGGAGGTCCTTAGCCTAAGTTACGGGCAAAAGACCGAAAGAGGTCTGGAAATAGGGGGTTCGGGCCCGGTCCGACCCGACCCGATACCCCGGATCGGTCCGAACCGGGTCGACCCGACCTGGGTCTGGGTCTGGCCCATTAGGGCGCGGCCTGGCCCGGTAGGCGCGGCTCGGCCCGGCCTGGGCGCGGCCCGTCCTGGCTCGCTCGGCCTGGCCAGCGTGGCCAGGCGGCTCGGCCGTAACAGCCGAGCGGAAGGGTGTGGGGGGCGCACTTCCCCCCTGTGTGAAATCGCGGCCCCCATGAGGGGGGCGCTCCTGCTGGCTAGCAGGGGGTTACGACCCCTGGCCCTTCTCGGAAGCCGGCCGGCCGGTTTCTGCCGCCGCGGGACCGTCGGGGTCCCGCTCTCCTGATCTGGCGCCGGCGTCCGGAAGCTGGCCGCCGCTTCCTGCTCTGCCGTGGCCTTCGTCTGACCGGCGCAGCACGACAGTGTCGCGCCCCTCCGTCGTGGCCCTGCTCCGACCGTGGTCTCTTCAACTTTCTCCAGCGCAGCACGATGGTGCCACGGCTTGTTCGACTTCAACGGCGCGGCGCGACGGCTCCGCGCTTCTTCGCCCAATCTTTATTATTTTCCGTGTGGTGCATCGGCACCGTGCTGCCTTGTTCGTGCCGCAAAAAAATCAACAATCAAGGGGGGAGGAGGGTCGGCCATTTTCGTGTGGTCGGACCCCCTCTCGTTATTGCGATATCAGGCGGCTCAAATAAAGATGATAACCAGCGACGAAAGTAATCACGAACAAAAAAAAAGAAATAATCCCCTACCTCAAAGAAAAAAGTTGAACAAATGTTCGTCGCGGAATTACACGTCGCGGAAGAAGGCATCAAGGAAGAAGGTGTTGCGGAAGGGGGATCATCGCGTCATAGAGAAAAGATTCATCGGTGTCATGTTGTCGATCTCTGAGGATCCGGCATTCTTTTCAACCTTCGTTGGAGTTCAGCGTTCTTCGCGTTCTTCGCATTCTTCGTCGAGGAAGGAGTGCTTCAAGGATTTGAGTGATTTTTCCCAAGCCCTCTCGCACAACGAACCCCTTTAATAAAATAATACATGTCTTAATTTATTAACACACAAGCCAAACATTTTAAAATTTAAAAAATTGAATCAATCAATTAATTGAATTAATTGAGAATTTTAAACTGCCCAATTAATGAGGCGTTTAATATTCAGTTTAAACGCAAGAGTTGACTTACATTTAAAGGGGGGTGCGGGTGCGTTACCTAATTAAAGGTGGGGGTTTTGTGGAAGTTGAAAAGGTGGGGCTCATGTGGGCCCCATCCCACAAATATCTTACCTAGTGGAGTAGGATATAGTGGGTCCCACTTCAACCACTTAGCTTAGGTTAAACAACTTTAAATAAAATAAATTGGTCGCCCCATTTTATTTTATTCATTTACTTAACCCAAATTTTAGTAACCACACCTGAGGAAACGCAACTTCGGGAAAGGTGTTCCTGATAAATTATCGGCGCTGCAATTCCTTCGGTGTCTTCAGATTTCGATTCCGAGCACCAGTTAAAAAGTTAGGGAAACCCGCTCATTTGTTCACTGAACGTACCTGAGCTAAACTTCGGAAAATGATTTCGGGCACACCAGGCCTCAGAATTAGGTGCCGTCAGAAACTGCGTTCTTGTAAAATACCAAAGAAAATTAAAAAAAATTCCCTTGAATTTTATGGGTCCTTACATTACTCCCACCTCAGGGCTTTACGTCCCCGTAAAGATACATCATGAACTAGGGAAAGAAATGTGGGTACTGAGCACGCATCTGAGCCTCCCGCTCCCAAGTGCTCTCCGGGAGGTTCCCGTGCTGCCATCTAATGTGCACTAGAGGAATCGACCGTCCACGTAGGACCTGCTCCTATCGATCCTCGATCTCCACTAGGACCTCCTCAAAAGTCACCCCATCATCAATGTCCAGCTCCCCATGGTCAATGATATGCGTCGGGTCGTGCACGTGTCTCCTCATCTGAGATACATGGAAGACGTTGTGCACCCGGTGTAACTGGGGTGGTAGAGCTAGGTGGTAAGCCACCTCGCCAATCCTACTGAGGACCTGGAATGGTCCGATGAAGTGCGGAGATAACTTGCCGCCTCAGCCAAATCTCTGTAACCCACGTCGAGGTGAGACCCGCAAGAAGACATGGTCACCATCCTCGAACTCCAGTGGCCTCCGCCTCCTGTCAGCATAAGACTTTTTCCAGCTCTGAGCTGTCCTCATCCACTCCTGGATGACCTGGACTTTCTCTATCGTGGCCTGGACCATCTTCGGTCCCACAAGTGTTGACTCCCCAGGGACTGTCCAGCACAGTGGTGATCTGCAAGGTCGGCCGTACAATGCCTCGTATGGTGCCATCCCGATGGTGGAGTGGTAGCTGTTGTTGTACGCAAACTCCGCCAAGGGTAGGTGGTCCTCCCAGCTACGACCAAAGTCGAGGACACATGCGCGGAGCATGTCCTCGAGAGTCTGAATGGTCCTCTCCGTCTGACTATCTGTCTGAGGGTGAAAGGCGGTGCTCAGACGTAGCTGCATCCCGAATGCCTCCTGCAACCCCTTCCAAATCCAAGAAGTAAAGCGAGCATCTCGATCGGAGACGATAGATGATGGAACACCATGAAGCCGTACAATCTCTTGAATGTAGAGACATCTCAAGCTCTCCACTGAGTCCTGCTCTCTGATAGGTAAGAAGTGAGCTTACTTGGTGAGTCGGTCAACAATCACCCAAATGGATTCGTTACCTCTGGAAGTGTGTGGAAGTCCAATCACGAAGTCCATAGATATCCCGTCCCACTTCCACTCCGGGACCTCCAAGGGCTGTACCAATCCTGCTGGTACCTGGTGCTCTGCCTTCACCTGCTGGCAGGTGAGGCATCGAGAAACGAACTCTGCCACAACCTTCTTCATACTCGGCCACTATTTCTGTCATATGAGGTCCTGGTATATCTTCACCACTCCTATATGTACTGCTAAAAGCAGAAGTGTGAAACTCCCTCAGTACCTCCTCCTGTAAGGCAGCTAGTACCATGGTATGTCCTTTGAAAAGGATGATGTGATCTCCTCCCACAGAGAATCCATCAGGTGAATGTCCTGAGGATATCTGTGCATGCCACATATCACAGTCATTTTCCCCATGTTGTTCCTCTCTGAACTGCTGCAGTAGTGTAGAAGTGACTGTGAGTGACTGAAGAAAGGCTGCTCCATCTCTATCCACAAAGGATATCTACAAAGAGGCTAGCTGCTCTGTCGCCTCCACAAGTAGCTGAATGTCCGTCCTCCTGTTGAGAGCATCGGCTACTACATTCCCCTTTCTAGGGGTATAGACTATCTAAAAGTCATAATACTAGAGGAACTCGAGCCATCGTCGCTGTCTCAGGTTCAGGTCCATCTGCGAGAAGATATACCTGAGACTCTGATGGTCAGAATAGACTGTAAAGTGCTCGCCCATTAGATAGTGTCGCCACATCTTCAGAGCGAAGACCACTGCTGCTAAATCCAGGTCATGGGTAGCGTAGTTCGGCTCATGCTGCCTCAACTGTCATGATCCATAGGCGATCATGGCCCGCTCTTGCATCAGGACACATTCAAGTCCGGTTCCTGATGCATTATAGTAAACTACGTACCCAACTCCCTCCTCTAGTAGCCTCAAGATAGGCATGCTAGTCAATCTATGTATCAGCTCCTAGAAGCTCTGTTGACATCTGTTTGACCACACAAAGGGTTTCCCCTTATTCTTCAAAGCTGAGAATGGTGCTGAAGCTCTAGAAAAGTATGGCACGAATCTCCGGTAGTATCCAGCTAGCCCCAAGAAACTCCGCACCTCCATCACGCTCCTGGGTGGTTCCCAAGCTAGCACTGCCTCGATCTTCGTAGGATCCACCGCAACTCCCACCTCATAGATGACGTGTCCCAATAAGTGGAACTCACGTAACCAGAACTGACACTTCGAGAGCTTTCCGTAAATCTGGTGCTCTCAGAGAGTGTCTAGTACAACCCGCAAGTGGTAGGTGTGCTCCTCCTCAGTGGTCGAGTATATCAAAATGTCGTCAATGAAGACCACGACAAATCGATCGATGTATGGTTGAAAGATCCTGTTCATGAGGCCCATGAACACTGCTGGAGCATTGGTCATGTTGAAAGGCATAACCAAGAACTCATATTGGCCATACCGACATCTGAAGGTCGTCTTTTGCACGTCCTCGTCCCAAACTCTGAGCTGATGATAGCCTGACTTGAGGTCTATCTTTGAGAACCATCGTGCTCCCTTGAGATGATCGAAGAGGTCGTCAATACTCGGTAGTGGATACTTGTTCCTCACGGTCACCTGGTTTAGGCGACGATAGTCGACACAAAGTCGTAAGCTCCCATCCGCCTTCTTGGAGAACAATACCGGGGAAGCCCAGGGTGAAACACTGGGTCAGATGAATCCCTTACCCTGCAAGTCCTCCAACTGTACCCGTAGCTCTTGAAGCTCAGCAGGGGCCATTAGATATGCTGGAGTGGATATTGGGGTTGTCCCGGGGTACAGGTCAATATAAAACTCTACCTCTCTGCGAGGAGGTAGCCCTGGGACGTCATCGGGGAAAATGTCCGCATACTGATCCACCACTGCAGGAAAACCAGGACTCCACACGTCAACTGCTCCTAGGATGAGGCTAGCCAACTGATGAGTGATGGGTTGTCCTCTCCTCTGTGAGAGTCCATCCTATGCTGCAAAGGCTCCCATCTCACCAGTGAAGGTGAACCTTCTCCCATCGGTGTGAACACACCGCACCTTGCGCCTAATGCAGTCAATCTAAGCATGGACTATAGATAACCAATCCATGCCCAATATGACGTTGTAAGGCCTCGATGCCGCTACAAGAAGATCCCAGCCAAAGGTCTCACATCCTAGAGTAAGCTCACACTGCCGACACTAGTGCGTAATCGTCGAGTCTGCTCCCGTAGGAGTCTCTATCCGTAAGGATTGAGCCAATGGCTCCGTCGGAATCTCCAAGCTCAGAACAAGGGAAACGGATATGAAATAATGACTCGCTTCTGTGTCTATAAGAAATGCAGAAAGGGTGGAGTAGACACAGATAGTACCTAGAATCATCTCGGGCACGCCGTGGTCGTAGGCCTCCGCTGCCTAGAGCTGTGCCTGTCTCTGCCCGCCAGCTCCCTGTGGTCGGGGTGGACCTCATGGTGGTGGTGGTGGTAGAGACTAAAAGAGTCTCCCACCACCTGCTGCTCGGCCAGCTCTTCTTCCTCATTCGCCTGCTCCCTGCGGACCGCCACAGTCGACCCTCTGCCTCTGCCTAGGTGGTCCCTCAACCGTCTGCTGCTCCTCGGCACGGCAGGTCGGGAAGTCATGAGCCATGTGGCCCTGCCCGCCGCATGCGTAGCACTGTCTGCCTCTCGTAAGAATGGTTATGTGATGTGTGCCCCGCACCTTTGAGCCAGTATCTTGAGGTCGTCTTCCTGAGGGTCTGGTCTGCCTGGACCCATGTGTCATCCGTCGACTGCCTGCTGCAGAAGACTCTGCTACGTGCCGCCCTGCGGTAGGTCTCGCTGCTGATGTAGGCTCATCAAGGAATCTCTCGATGAGAAGGGCTCGCTCCAGTACCCCTTCCTGTGTCAGGATGATGAGGAAGATCAGCAATGCCCTGATCTCATGCCTCAGTCCCTGCTCGAAGGTTTGGGCCTGGAAGAATGGGTCATATACCATGTCCATCGAATAGCGCGAGAGGTCTGTAAATATAGTGGAGTACTGGGCGACCGTCAAGATGCCCTTCCGCAGCTGTAGAATCTCCTAGATGCGCACCGCACGGAGGGTGGCCAAGATGAACTCCGAGCGGAAGAGGCTCTCAAAGTTTGTCCAGAGGATAGATGCCACATCATGCACCTGGAGCATCAAGCTCCACCATCTGCCTTCTGCCGCGTGCAGGAGACTCGCTGCAAGGATCACCATGAGGTCTGCTGGTGTCCCTACCAAACGGAAAACTGGTACAACTGCCTCCAGCCAATCCTCGGCTGCCTGAGGGTATGTCTCCCCGCGGAACCTGGGTGGTCGCTGATGCTGGAACTCGTGCAGTTCACTAAGACGACATGCACTCTCAGCGGCTGGGGCTGGTAGCATCAGTGGCTCGGCGGGTAGTGGTACCGTCGGTGCCTCTGCAGTAATAGGGCCCTACACCGAGGCCTCGTCGCTCGGTGGGCTGTCGTCACGTACAAAACTCGGAACCCTAGCTGGCTACCGTCGTGGGGCCATCCTAAAAAGAAACAGGTGCACCACGGTTAATATAGTATAATTGGTGAGATGACACAAAGTAATCACAAAGAAAACTTGAAACACACATGAAATCAATGTTTTTGTGCACTAAGTCAGAAATCAGAAGTCAGGGTCCTGGTGTACGGATACATCGGCTGCCGCACCAACACTGGACTCCCTGGACTGATAACCACACTCAATACTTTTAACACTAGTTCTTCACATAGAAAAAGATCAGAGTCATGAGTTCTACAGTAGAACTGAACTCCTCTGATACCAATTTGTCATGACCCGTCCTCGGGGCCCGTGTCGTGACTACCCCAAGCCCGCCTTCCATAGTCCAGGGGTTGGCGACTAGCACCAAGGCGTAATTTCTGATAAAAAAGGAAGGCATTGCCTATGTAAAGTAAAAAATCACCACAGAGTAAGAAATCAGAAGTAAACACTAAGTAAAACTGGGTACAATAGTAAGTGCGGAAAAGTAAGTGGGCCAGAATACAAACCCAAACTGAAAGTAACGTACAACTAAAAAAGGGAGTACAACAACTGAAAAGTAAAGCTGCAACGTCGAGCCATCCACTGGAAGTCCCACCTGAAGGGTGGGTACAAATAGCCTCCACAGCTCCTCGAGTCCAGCCGTCCGCTCCGAGTACGTCCCGCCCAGTGGTCCACCTACAGGTACCGACCTGCTCCGCAAGCCTCAACCACAATCAGCGTTGTCCGTCGTCTACAACTAACACAATGTAGTGCGGGCATAGCCCGTGCAGGGGTGAGTATACGCTACTCAGTAGGGACCCCAAGACCCCTAAAGGTCTCCCAGAATCCACAAAGGAAAGATACAATCGCGAAGTAACATCCGACACTACTTAGGTATATGCCCATACATATACCTTAAGTCATCAATTCTTGTTTGGCTCCAACATCCAAGCCTAAGTACAACCCCGTCCACACAGGAAATCATAACCTAATCCACACAGGAAAGCATAAAGTAATCCACACAGGATATCAAGTCAAACTTATCGAAGATAAGGATTGAAAGTCAAGACTCATCTCACACAGGTGTACTTCTTCGTAAGACGATAGAGATGATCAGATGTAGCCACTCATTCATCTAAGCCGTCGGACCCACACAAGATCGATAGGTACTAACCCCCGCAATGAACCACAAAGGATCAATAGGTACTAACCCCCGCAATGACCCACAAAGGATCGATAGGTACTAACCCCCGCAATGACCCACAAAGAATCGATAGGTACTAACCCCCGCAATGACCCACACAGGATCTGACCCACACAGGATCGGTATGCGCTGGCCCACACATGACCACTGAGTACTGAACCACACAAGATCTGACTCACACATGATCAGTAGCACTGACCCACGTAGGATTTCTGAGTTCTGTAGTCATCGTCGTCGAATCCATGGAGGATTTCTGTACAGTCGTCATCGTCGTCGCAGTCACAGCCAACTCTAGGGTTCCCTCACACAGCAAGCTCGTTCGGGAGGGTCCGCTCCACGAGCTGAGGGGCTGATACATCAAATGACACGTAGTCTGGAGTTGATGTATCCAAAAGTTCTGTATCGTCAACAGGAACTCAACATCACAGACGGCACGTCAATCGGACGTCCGGTCTGTGAGTTATTGGCTTTTTCGTTCCTGGGGCCCGGTTGGTTTTTAAGTCAAAACCAACCCGAATATACTCCAACGGCATCCAAAACTCTAGCGGAGTAAGCCAAAAGGTCTGTCTCACTAAGAGTAATCCAACAAAGTCAACGACACGCCAATCGGATGTCCAGAGCTCAAGTTATAAGCATTTCCTCTCCGAGGGCCCGATTGGTTTCGTGTACAAACCAACCCGGTCGAACCCAAAGTTCTCCGAAACCTTGAGTGTAATATACCAAAATGACCATCTCGATCCAAGGATCGCATCAAAGATGAAGGTGCGTCGATCGGAGGTCTTCAGCCCAAGTTATGGGCAAAAGACCGAAAGAGGTCCGGAAATAGGGGGTTCGGGCCTGGTCCGACCCGGCCCGATACCCTTTGGGTCGGCCCGAACCGGGTCGACCCGACCCGGGTCCAGGTCCGGCCCATTAGGGCGTGGCCCGGCCTGGCTCGCTCGGCCTAGCCAGCGTGGCCAGGCGGCTCGGCCGTAACGGCCGAGCGGAAGGGTGCGGGGGCGCGCTGCCCCCCTGTGTGAAACCGTGGCCCCCATGAGGGGGGCCGCTTCTACTGGCCAGTCGGGGGTTATGACCCCCGGCCCTTCTCAGAAGCCAGCCGGCACGGTCCAGCTGGCCGGTTGCTGTCTCCGCGGGACCATCGGGGTCCCGCTCTCCTGCTCCGGCGCCGGCGGCCGGAAGCCGGCCGCCGCTTCCTGCTCCGCCGCGGCCAAAGGTCGCAGCCTTGGTCTGACCAGCGTGGCGCGACGGCGCCGCGCCCCTCCGCCACAACCCCGCTCCGGCTGCGGCCTCTTAGACGTTCTCCGGCGTGGCGCGACAGCACCGCAGCTTGTTCGACTTCGACGGCGCCGCGCGACGGCGCCGCGCTTCTTCACCCAATCTTTATTATTTTCCGCGCGGTACATCGGCACCGCGCTGCCTTGTTCGTGCCGCAAACAAATCATCAATCAAGGGGGGAGGAGGGTCAGGCGTGTTCATGCGGTCCGACCCCCTCTCATTATTGCGATATCAGGCAGCTCAAATAAAGATGATAACCAGCGATGAAAGTAATCACGAACAAAAAAAAGAAATAATCCCCTACCTCAAAGAAAAAGTTGAACAATGGTTCGTCGCAGAATTGCACGTCGCGGAAGAATGTGTCGCGGAAGGGGGATTGTCGCGTCGCGGAGAAAAGATTCATTGGCGTCGCGTCATCGATCTCCGAGGATCCGGCATTCTTGTTGACCTTCATCGGAGGTCGGCGTTCTTCACGTTCTTCGTCGAGGAAGGAGTGCTTCAAGGATTTGAGTGATTTCTCCCAAGCCCTCTCGCACAATGAACTCCTTTCATAAAATAAGACTTGTCTTATTTTATTAACACACAATCCAATCGTTTTGAAATTAAAAAAAAAATTGAATCAATCAATTAATTGAATTAATTGAGGAGTTTAAACCGCCCAGTTAATGAGGCGTTTAATATTCAGTTTAAACGCAAGAGTTGACTTACATTTAAAGGGGGGTGCGGGTGTGTTACCTAATTAAAGGTGGGGGTTTCATGGAAGTTGAAAAGGTGGGGCTCGTGTGGTCCCCACCCCAAAAATATCCTACCTAGTGGAGTAGGATATAGTGGGTCCCACTTCAACCACTTAGCATAGGTTAAACAACTTTAAATAAAATAAATTGGTTGCCCCATTTTATTTTATTCATTTACTTAACCCGAAATTTAGTAACCACACCCGAGCAAACACAACTCCAGAAAAGGTGTTCCTGAGAAATTACCAGTGCTGTGATTCCTTTGGTGTCCTCGGATTTCAATTTCGAGCACCGGTTCAAAAGTTAGGGAAACCCAATCGTTCGTTCACTGAACGTACCCGATCTAAACTTCGACAAATGATTCCGGGCACACCGGGCCTCGGAATCAGGTGCCGTCAAAAACTGTGTTCTTTTAAAATCCCAAAGAAAATTTAAAAAAAGTATCTTGAATTTTACGAGTCTTTACATGTATTTTGACAAAATTGGAATTTTGGGAACCTTAGGTGAATTAGGAAAGGGACATAGGCGACCCTAGTGTGTGTGGAACTACTAAGGGTTAATTTTGAGATATTGATGGATTTTGGTAGGACATGATATTGGTTTTTACCAACATATTTCTATTTAGTATATTTTATGTCTAATATTTATTCCCATAGGATAGGGTTGAATACATAGTTCTTTTTTTGTTTATGGTTTATTTATTTCATAATGTATATTTTCAAGTATTGTCTCTCACATGGTGTTGTATCAAAAGGATTTTCATAGTGGATCATTTCATGGATATGTGTTTACTTGATTACCTTATGGTGCATGGATATGAATTCCTATTTTGGAACTTATACTCTTAATATTCTTATATTTTTTTATATGAAATGATTTTATAGAAACAAAAGGAAAATGAATTAAAAATGGGTTTAGACTTATGAAAATGATTTGAAAGACTATTTTTTAAAATATATAAATTATGTATTCTTGATATTACAACTTGTATAGAATATGTTGTTATATCCTATTCGGAATTTTGAACACACCCTAATTTTTATTTTGGGTGGTTGTAGAGGTTGATTTTTCAGAATCAAGTAAAGGTAAGTGAATTATGTATCATATTGAATTCTATTTTTGTCATTGCCTTTGTAACGAGATGTTTTGGATGTGGAAGTTGATCACATGGAGACTTATTGGCCCTATATTATCATACTTTTTGGATTATCTAATTTTGATTGGATTATATAGATCTTGGATGTATATATTTATTATAATTTTTTTACTTTGTCTATAAATCATTCCTCTCATTATACAAGAATTTTTGTGTTACCTTGTTGCACCTCACCATTGTGATGGGCCGGCTCGGGTGACTTTTCCAGTTTACTCGGGTAGGTTGGTTATAGAATGGTATCAAAGGGATGCTCATCCTGAAGTGTGTTAATAATTACTAAGTTTGGTTTGTTTTCTTGGGTATATTGGAGAAAAACCATCACAATTTGATCAGTAAGTGTGGGAGGGTGCCTGACCATCTCACTTCCGTGTCTGAACTTGAGTTACAATGGGTGGTTGGAAAATTTTTACCAAGTTTGAGACTTTGAGTATGAGGTCATTTGAATGAACTAGGTTGAGAGTCTATTTAAATGGAAAAATTAATTCTTAAAGAATTTTATTTTATTCATAGAATTCATGATTTATTTAAATTACTAATTTTTTAATACATAGACATGAATTTATGAGGTTGGTCCTAAAATTTGATAATTTCCCCTAAAGTGGATTGGTAATTATCTTATTCTTAAAAAATGCCTCAAAGAAGAGATTTTTCAAATATGATGGAGGAATATGCAATATAGTATCTATAGTTTAATCCTATTATAGAACCTTATTTAGTTCAAGAGGTAATTTGTACAATGCCAAATATGGGTCAAGTAGGTGTTGGGAACCTGAGACGTGTGGTGGATCATGGATATGAATTCACTAAGTTGCATCCACCCATATTATATGGTGATATGGGATCCTAGAAATCCTAGTATTTTCTTTGTAGGGTCTTAAACTTCTTAAGGACTCCTGAGGACACGAAGGTGGGTTTCTCCATGTATATTCTCAAAGGATCATATATGAGATGGTGAGGCTGTATCGTGTAATCTAAGTTTTACAAGGACATTACATAGTCTTATTTCTAGAAAATATTCAATCAACACTTTTAAATAGAGATTTTATATACAAAGAATAACTAATAGTTTTTTAAATTGTAGAAAGGGGGGCATACTATTCTATAGTATTCCACTAGTTTTGTTGAGCTAGTGCATCTGGCACCAGAGCTAGTTATAAATGTTTACCTACAGTCTTGAAGATTTGAGTTGGGACTGAGGCTGGGTATTTGGTCAATGTTGATTCTCACATCTCCTCTGACCTTGATGGAGGTAGTTAAAAAGGAAGATTAGGATGATATAGAAATAGTAGGAAAAACCTTTTTGGGTGGATCTTCAGTTGGTACAATTTTTACCTAAGGTGTATCTTCTAGCCAAAAAAGGAAGCATAAGGGTGGTCAGTTTTCTTTAAGACTATTTTTCAGGGGTTCATAAGGATAATATTAGTTTGTCTGCTATAATTATATAAGGAGTATTCATCACAAGCCTAACAATATAGAGGCTGATACTACCTATCATCATTGTGGTTTATTGGGCCATATAGAGTGTTTTTGTGGATGAATATCCTATACCAGTAAGGCAGTATCCACTCTTGGCAAGGATTTTCATGTTCATAATGATGATTCCAAGGGTTGTGGATATAATTCTATGGATAAGGAGGGCGTTCATTTGGAAAATACTAGATGGATTTATGTGACTCAGTATCCACCGGAGGAATCTGAATTAGGGCCAACTACTATTAGAGGTACGATGTTTATTTCATCTTATATGATTTTTCCCTTGTTTGATACGAGTTCTAGTCATTATTTTATATCATTAATGATAGTTTAAGTGTTTGGTTTAAATTAAAAAATTATGATATAAATTTTTTTTCCTTTATTTCCATTGGTAAAGAGGTATGAATAAGGGTCCATGTGTCTCACTTGTCAGGTGGTGGTAGCTGACTTTGAGGTGATATGGGAATTTTTAGTTATTGATATTGAATTATTATACATGATACATGGAATGGATTAGATGAACAATTATGGGGTCTATATAGTATGTTATCATCAATGGGTATAGTTTCTATCTTATGATGGGGTCAATTCTGTTTTTCAGGGTGAGTGGTGTAACACCCTAAAAATTATAAAAGAGTAACTTGTATTTGATAACGTGTATGAAATGTGACACCAAGAGAAAAAGGGAATATAATATCCTGAGTATTAATATTATATATACAAATTTAAATAAATTAAATATAATTTATATCTTTAAATTCACATGATACCAAGTTACCTTACGATATATGCAACAATGAGTTTCTTCAATGGCATGCTCTACATGCAAAATCGAGTTTTACCAAACAATAATATATTATCAAAATAATATTATTTAATAAGATATAAACTAGTAGTTATGAATAGTATTAACTAAATTATGAAAATATATGGTTCACACACCTAATTAATTGGTTTCAAATTAATTATAAATTAATATAAGAACCAATTGAATATGAAAAAAACAATTTTACAGAAAGTTATTTTTATGCTCACAATGTTGTTTTACCCTAATAAATTAAATTAATTACAATTATTAAGTGATATTAATGTAATATATAAATATATATATTATATTAAAAATAATATTTTTGATATTCATCCAATATATTTGAGAAGAAAGATATAAGAACAAACCCAATTTTACACATAGAATAAAATATTTTTATTAAGGTATTTTTACCACCTTTTAATAATGAACCTATTTTAAATTAATTTTTTTGTAACATTTATAAATTTAATTTTTCAAAATATAATTCTTATTTTAATTATAAACATAAAAAATTAGGTATTTTTTTAATTTTTCAGTGAAATTTCATTTTTTTAATGAATAGTGAAAAGTAATGTATTTTAGTTCGCAACTATTATTTCATATAATATATTTATAAGGTTAAATAAAATATTATATTAATTTTATATTTAATTAGATAAAATTATTATCAAATAATCCAATTTAGTTTATTGGAATCAATTTCACATTAAAATTCACTATAAAAACAAAACAAACTCTCAGATTTATTTACTATAAAAACCTGCATTATTGTCCCTTATACGAGACTAAATTTATAATAATTTATTCCACTTAAGAGAATGGAATCTAGAAAAATGGATTAAATAATTTGAATCATCATAATTTATAATTTTTAATATGGTAAAAAAAAATTGACGAAGAATATTATTGAATGTAATTAAAATTAATAATAACGATTAAGTAAAATTAAGCTTAATAATAGACTAAACCTTAATCTTAGGGGACCAATTGACGTATAAACATTTCAAAAAAAATTGAATTTAAATATTTATACCCTATAAACACTTGGATATTAATTGGAACATTATGGTATCCACTTTCAATGTAAAAACATGTATGGAATTCCTTTGTCAAAATATTAAATGAGTGCCACTCCTCCACTATAAAAAGGCCCCCTCTACTAACAATTCCTCACACCTCTATAAAAACATTGGATCAACCAATATATGAATAAATATATCCTCAAAATACCTCCCCTAATCCTATAATCCTATTCTTTATCATAAATCAATCCAAGTAAGCCTTTGTTTCAAACCAAAAGGTGTTACCCGATTAAGAGGTAGCATCTTTCCTTCGGTTTTTTAGTTTTTATTTCCATTATCCTATCTGTAAAATGTACTTATTCCATTATTATATTAAAAAAATATCATAAACGTTTTTGGATGTTTTTATTCTAATTTTTTGACCTAATACTATATAAAAATACAACTAATGGGTAACAAACATACTATTTCTATGTAGAATGAACTACCGCCTCACAAAACAATGATTGTTAATTTTTCATTTACCTACATTCATGGTTGACCATTATGAAGGAAACTCTATTTATATAAAATATATATGATATTTATTATATATTTAATATTATATAATCCATTTACAACACATACCCTTATACTTTCCATTTTGTGTGAATACGATAACATCATTTGTGGAAGTATGGACTACCACACCCAAAAAGTGATGTGATTCGTTCTCATGGTACATGTAATGCATAAAGTATGATTATAATTAAACTTATGTGACATAGGAAAAATATATATTATATTAATTACATAATTATTTTTTTGGAAATATAATATATATCATTTTATTTTTTACCCTTTCACACACTTAAAAAGAGATAACATCATTTAGAGACGTATGGATTATCACCTCCTCAACATGATGTGATTCCTTTTACATTAAAATAATTATATATATAAGCATATACGATTAAATACTGTGGTATTTATGAAATAATTATCATTCCACAAAGATATGGTTTTACTTACCTTCTTTCCATAATGTTCATTCAAAAATGGGAATGTTAGTCATGCGTACGTAAGACCAATCATCTCCATGATTGTAACATCGGTCCATTTATCATAACCATATTTAATTATTGGTTTTAGAAGTATAATTTATGTATAAATATGATAATTATATCATGTTTATTATTCAATGGATGTTATATAATGACCCATATGACCATAGTTGACCTACTAAGCTGTTTTGCACACATAAACCAAATTTTGTCAAAACACATAACATAAACATAATTTTTTTAAGTATTTATATAAATAATAGTAATAAATTAAATTAAAGTAATTATAAACATGAAAAATTTTATAAATAAAGTAAATAATTAACATAAGTTTTTTATTCAAGAATATAAATATATAGAAGAAAAATCACATGCAAGGTAAGGGATATTGTCTCAATTTACATTCCATTGAGACTTATTTGTTGTTATACACATAGTTTATTTTATATGGTGTATATACTTCCCTTTAACATGTAATATTATGAATCTAACTATTATCATGATATTATAAGATTAATTTAATGATATTTTATCATGGAGATTATGACTCAAATGTTTCAATGTGGTATGTGAAACTTTGGAATGTTTAAAGATTATTCTCCTCAAGAACATTTTTAATGATAACATTTTCCATCACACATCCTTTTGTGATTACTAACTTTCTCTTAAAACAATAACTTTATTTTTGTTCAACAAATTTTTAATACATGGTGAACATACTTCCACTTTTTCATATGATATCATGATTCAATAATTATTCATGATATTTAGAGTTTCAATTTGAATTATTAAATATAAAGGAATTTTTGTATAAAGTTACCAAGTAGAAAAGAATTTCATAACCCAATTTATTTTCATTGGGTTATATTACTTCATCAATGTTTTTACTATTCTATGATAATGTGTATAATTACTTTGACTATCTATTGATTTATTTATTCTTATATTTTTGGATTTATAATTGATACACATAATATACCCATTAATTGATTCTCACTCCAACATTATAATATTTTCAAGGGTTTACTTTACAATCCTATTTTTTGGGATTTTTTAGAATTAAATTTATAGTAGAGGAAATTATTTAATAACTATATAATAAAACCTTTAATTTTATTCTCCTATAGATATTAATGACATTTATTAAGTAATATCACAACATTCCACTATTTGGTGGTCAATATGTTTTAGATACTTTTAAGAAAACCCGAATTTATTTCCCTCTTCATCTAGAAAACATATTTTCTTCTAAAACCATGAATTATGAAATTTTCTTCAGAAATGTTTTTAAAATTATTTAGTAAAAAAATTGCCATTTTTTTCTTTTACTAATGTTTTCAAAGGAATGTACATGTCTCTTTCTAAACAATTATTTTTCTTACCGTTAACCATTCAAATGGAAAGTTATTTTTACCTCATAAATCTTGTAAAAATTTACCCTCCTTCATTTCATTGAAGATTATTTATCATGTTTAAGAGGTTAATTTTTAAATTAAATAAGTTCATAAGATATTTTAATAGAAAATGTTTTTAGAAATTTTTTTCCTAATACAAGGACATTTTACTAAATAATGTTTTTAAAATATTGTTTTATAGAATTTCTATTCATCAACAATAGAAACCCTTATCTTTACTCCACTTGGGATATCTTGTATTGATACCAACCAATTTATTCCTATAGATGGTTTTTTAATTATTTTTCTAGGTATAGTATTCATATTCACTTACTTGAATCGTTTTTTAGTCCCATTTAAATATTCAAACTCCTATGATCACTAAACATTGAATTTACCCGAAATTATCCATTTCATTTATCAAGGGTATTACTATTTCCTAAAACTATATACTTATTTACATATTGGGTCTAATTTAATAGTTGTTTTATTATTGGGGGAAATATTAATAAATATGTATTCATTATTTAATATTGATATTTGATCAGGCATATTTTTTATTAATTATGTCTACTACTCAATATGAAGAATGATTTGGACATGAAAAGACGTGTAGAGCCTAGAATTTATATAGCTCCATGATATATCAAAAGGTTATCATGAAATAGATAGGTTGCACAAATAAATGAGTTTCTATCCATAGTTTAAAACTATCCAAAGGATGGATCTTGACAGTAGAGGTTTTCATGTGTTTGAGACATGACATCCAATAATTAATAATTTCTTTCATTTTGATTCATTATTTATTATCAATGATATTTTTACATGATATAATATATGGATTAATTTAATTATTATTTTATTGATTAAATGGAATGGTTTTTCAGTTTCTTACCTTACTATATTTATTATTCCTTATCTGTTTATTTAAATGCTATGTGCTTCCATTTATTAACTTTACATATTATTTATATACTTCCTTCTCAGTTTGTTGATTATATGGTATTTGTGTTCAATTATTTACCAATCTATAATTATTATTCTCATTTATTCATTATTTATTCCACTATAATTTTCCCTTATGGAGAATTTGATCTCACCCATATTTTTCCTATTTCCCCAGGATTCTAATAAGAGTACTATGAAAGATACGAAAGAATATACTAGATGGAATAATTTTTTCATAAATCTTTTTTAGAAAAAAAATTATGTTCTAATTAGTGTAGTCATTTGTAATAAAAGACTCATTTATTTATATATTTTACCAAGACTACTAAACTCTCGGTCCTTTGGGATTTGATCCATTATAACCATGGAAATATAAATGATTGCATACATTAAATCCTCTAGGGTTGGGTTGCTATAGTTGGAATAAAAGTAATATTAATAGATACCATAAAAATTGTATTTATGAAAACATTGAATATATAATATATCCCTAAGGTAGAATTTGAAGATTTGTATATAATATCATCCTAAAGATTGAGTTATATAATTTTTATGTAGTTTTCCTAGCAACACATCCTAGTCTGGATACTACAAGTGGATGTGGTTCTGGAACATATGTACCTAGGAGTAACAAATATAACAAGGTATGTCAGCCTTGACTTGGTGTAACTGAGTAAATAATAATGAACATTACTATGGACAAGGTTTGACATTCTCGAAGGGATATTCTTAGTAAAATTCACATTTTATGTACAAAAACTATAATGGATTTTAAAAATTAATAACCCAGGTAAAATCAAAGGTGTTTTATATTGAAGATAAGGTGTCATGGTTTATAAATACAGAAAATGATTTTATGAATAAACCCTAGACCAAGGAAGAACCTATGATGAAATAAAACACATGAGTTGTTTATATATTGGTATTGTATTGAAAAACTTAGTTAAAAGGATATTTAGTGATTAAAATTATTTTAAGGATTTCTATCATATTTATTTAGAAAATTATATTAATATGGTATTAGAAAATGAAAACCTATATTTCAGGTGACAACCAATCAAATGTGGAAATCCCATAGGACTTGAACCAATGACTGAAGGATGATAAGGGTTTAATGCAAACCAATAACCTATAAAATGTCCAGGTTAATATGTCATTGTTTTTAGTTGAAAAATTTTATGAATAGATAATATTTATAATCCATTACTGTTACTTTTTACGGTTAGTGACCAATGTCCTTACCATATTACTTTTGGAGAATATTTAAAGATAATTAGTTTGACTTTTAACTCTTTTATGGCCCTTAAAATCTTTTAAAATTATATTTTAGTGCTTATTTAATCAATATTAATTTATGAATGAATTGGAAAACTAATCAATGCACAACCAAATGTTGAAATTGTTTTTATATAAATATGTTAAGTAAATATATTTCCCTATATTATTAGGCAGTAAAATAATTACACATCATTATAAAAAGTGGTAAAAAAATGTTTTCCTAATACCATAATTTTTGTTGAGATGATGGAATTTTTAATAATCATAGATTTATTTCATTGGGTCCTTCGAATTTCTATTTATCATTCACTTATTTGTGATATATATCATAAATCGCTTCTTATAAATATTTCATCCTTTCATACAAGTATGTATATATACTTACCACTAATGATCTCATACAGAGAGACCTAGTTATATGTTAGTCCTTGAGACCTTTATAATTATCAATCTCTCTTTACTAGATGAATTTTTACGATCCCTTACCATGATGTAGGATTTTATACATGGGAAATATCAAAAAATATATCACTAATATCGAGTTTAAATTACGATAATGCAATTTACTTAAGTTGAGAAGAATGTAACACCCTAAAATTCTAAAATAGTAACTTGTATTCGATAGCATGTATGGCATGTTACACCAAGAATGAAAGGGAATATAATATCATAAGTATTTATAACATATTTAAAACTTTAAATAAAATCAATATAATTTATATCTTTCAATTCACATAATACCCAATTAGCATGAAACATGTACAACAATGAGTTTCTTTAGTGGCTTACGCTACATGCAAGATTGAGTTTTACCGAACAATAATATATTATAAAAATATTATTATTTAATAAGATATAAACTAGAAATTATGAATATTATTAACTATTTTATTAAAATATATTCTTTACAAAACAAATTAATTTATTAAAAATTTATTATAAATGAGTATAATACTAATTTAATATGAAAAGAATATAGTTATAGAAAGCTATTTTAATACTTAGAAAGATGTTTTACCCTAATAAATTAAATAAATTAGAATTATTAAGTGATATTAATTTAATATATATATTATATATTAAATATAATATTTTTTATATTCATCCAGTATATTTGATAAAAATGATGTAAGAATAGAACCAATTTTACATATAAAATATTATATTTTTATCTAGGAATTTTAACCAACTTTTAATGGAGAACCTATTTTAAATTCAATTTTTGACGCTTTTATAAATTTAATATGTTAAAATAAACATAATATTTTAAATATAACCATAAAAATTAGTTTAGGGTAAATTTGTTTAATTTTTTTGTGAAGTTTCATTTTTTAATGAACAGTGAAAAATATTGAATTTTAGTTCAAAATAGTTATTTCATATAATTAATTTAGAAGGTTAAATAAAATTCTAAATGTTTTTTGAAAATTAATTAGGTAAAAATGTTATAAATTTATTTAATTTAGGTTATTTTAATCAATTTCACTTTGAAATTTACTATAACAAACTAGCCAACATTCATACTTTTTTTACCTTAAAAACCTACATTGTTTCTCCTCTTATAGGATTAAATTATATTAATTTATACCACTTATATGATTAGAATATGGAAAAATGGATTCCATATTTGGAATAATAATAATTTATAATGTATAATAATATCAACATTTTTTGACCAAAAATATTAGGGAATGTAATTAAAAATAATTACAACAATTAAGGTAAACTTTTTCTTAATAAGTGACTAAAACTTAATCTTATGGGACTAAATGGTGTAGAAACTTATCTAAATGAAAGTTAATAGACATATTTAGACCCTATAACAATTTTTATCTATAATTGAACATTATTATACCCACTTTCAATGTGGAAAATGTTTATGGGATTCCATAGTGAAAATATTACAAGAGTGCCACTCCTCCACCACTATTAAAAGGCCTCCTCTCCTTCCACTTCCTCAAACCTGTAAAGACACTTTTTCATGAACAAGATCTAAAAAAATATATTCTAAAAATACCTACACTAATAATAGAATCCTCCAATTGGGGTAGAAATATATCCAAATAATCCTTTAGTTCAAACCAAAAGGAGTTACCTGATTAAGAGGTGACATGTTTCCTTAAGTTTTTTTGTTTTATTTCCATCTCCTACTACCTAATCTCTCATTATTACATTATTATATAGAAAACCAGTATTCTTAATATAATATGATGTTTTTATGATATTTTTTAGACATTAAATTACACACACTTCCACTTAATGGGTAACAGAAAAACGGCTTCTGTTTACAGTGAACTGCCGCCTCACGAAATGATGATAGTTCATTTTTCCTTTAACAACTTTCATAGTTGGCCATTATGATAGAAAATAAATTTATATTTGATATTTATGATATTTATTTTGTATTTATCCTTTTTTAATTCTTTTACAACACATACCCATATACTTTACATTTCATTTAAATATGATATTATCGTTTGTGGAAGAGTGGACCACTGACTCCTACAAGCGATGTGATTCATTCACACGATACATGGAATGTTTCAAGAATGATTATATTTAAAAATATGTGATATAGAAAAAACATGATATTAATGACATAATTACCTATCTATAAATACAATAAATATCATTCTTTTTATTACCCATTTAAAAACATAAAAAGAGATTACGTCATTTGTGTTCGTGTGGATTACTACCTCCTCAACATGATGTGAGTCCTTTTACATCATAAAAATTATATATATAAGTATATATAATTAAATAATATGTTATTTATGATATATTATTCATTATATAAATATGTGGTGTTTTTATATTCTTTCCATAATGATCCTTGAAAAATGGGAACATTACTCATGTATATGTATGACCTACCGTCTCTATGATTGTAACATTGGTCCATTTTTCATAACCATATTTAATGATTGGTTTTAAAAGTATAATATATGTTTAAATATGATAATTATTTCCTTATTATTATTTTTTAGATGTTATATAATGACCCTTATGACTAAATTTGACCCACTAAAGTTTTTGTTGACACATAAACCAAATTTGGTCAAAACACTTGATGTAAACTTAATTGTTTAAGTAGTTGTATAGAACATTGTAATAAGTGAAACGAAATTAATTATAAAAAAGAAAAATGCTACCCAAAAATTAAATAATTTACATATGTTTTTTATTCAATAATATAAATACACATAAGAAAAATTAGGCACAAATTAAGATATTTCGTCTTAATTTACATTCCATTAAGACTTATTTGTTGTTATGCACCAATTTTATTTTAAATGGTGTATATAATTCCCTTTAAAATGTTATATCAAGAATCTACTTTTACAATGATATTATAAGATTCATTTAATGATATTAATTTATTTATATTATGACTCAAATGTTTCAATGTGGTATGATACACTTTGGAATGTTCAAAGATTACTTTCTTAAAAAACCCTTTTATTGTTTATATTTTAATGACACTTCCTTTTGTAATTGTTAACTTTCTATTAAAACAACCACTTTAATTTTTTGTATCTAATTTATTATATATGGTTAACATACTCCCTCATTGTTATATAATATCATGATTAAATCATTCTTTATGATATTTTTAGTCCCAATTTGAATTATTTCATCTAAGGGTATTTGCGTAAAATGATACCAAGTGAAAAAGAATTTCCTAACACAATCTATTTTCATTGGGTTATGTTTCTTACTCACTGTAGTTAATATTATATGATCATGTGTATAATTAAATTGAATATCTATTGATGTATTTCCCCTTCTATATGTAGATTTACAGTTGATACACATAATAAACTCATTGATTGATGCTCACTCCATCATTATAATATTTTAAAGGGTTTAATTTACAATATAATTTATTTGGGATTGTTTACACTTAAGTTTCCATCAGAGGAAATTATTTTTTCACTTTTTAATAAACCCTTTAATTTTATTCTCCTCTTGTTATTCATGACCTTTATAAGTAATAGAACCATTTTACCACCCTTTGGTACTTAAAATTTTATAGAAAAAGTTTTTTATAAAACCCAACATTATTTCTGTCTTTAGTCGGAGAACTTTTTTTCTTATAAAAACCATGATTTTTAAAAATGTGTTAAAAAATGTTTTTATAGTGATTGGGAGAATACATTTTTAACCTTTTTTTACCAATGTTTTTTAAGGAATATTCTTGTTTTCTTTATAAAAATAAATTTTTATAAACCTTAACCATTCAAAAGTAATGTTTTTTCCTTTTAATAATTGAATGTATCTAACTTCCATCATTTTTTTAAGCATAATTTTCATGTTTAAATGTATACTTTTTAGAGAAAATTTTATCAAAACTGAATTTTAAAGAAAATATTTTTCAAATGTTTTTTCATAATAAAAGGATATTTTCATCAAGAATGTTTTTAAAATATCATTTTATAGTATTTCTATTCATTATCAATAACAACACTTATTTTTACTAAAATTGGGATATGTTGTATTGATACCATCCTATTTCTTCCTTTGGATGGTTTTTGATTTACTTTTCCAAGGATAATATTCAAATTCAATTCCTTGATTTATTTGTTAGTCCCTTTGAAATATTCAATCTCTTAGGATCATTGAAAATTGAATTTCCCCTAAATTATCCATTTAATTTATCATGGATATTACTATTTCATAAAATCATATACCTCTTTAAATATGGTGTCTAATTTTAAATTTGTTTGATTATTTGCAACAATATTGATAAATCCATATTCTTTATTCAATATTGATATTTGATAAGTCATATTGTTTATTAATTAAACTGATTACCTAATATGAATATTTATTTGGACATGCAATGATGAAAGGATCCTATAATCTATGTTTCTCCTAGATGCATAAATAAGTTATCATGGGACAAATAAGTTTCGAAAATTAAATGGGTTTCAATATATAGTTTTAAAATGACTAGAAGAAGGATCGTGATAGAAGATTTTTTCATGTGCCTCAGACATGATGTCCAATAATTAATAATTCCATTCATTTTCATTCATTATTTATTATCCCTAATATTTTTACATGATAAAATATATGGATACATTCCATTCTCAGTTTATTGATTAAATGGCATGTGTTTTCTGTTTCTTAGATTTACTAATTAATTTTTCCTTATCATGTTATTTTAATGGAATGTGTTTCTATTTATTTTCTTTCTATATTGTTTATGTACATACTTGTTAGTTTTTTTTAAAAGGTTGAGGGTTAATCCCACTTAATTGAATATAAAAAAGGTAAATCCTCTTTTAGGACTCGGAAAGAGGAATCCCATTACAAGAATGGGAAATGACATAAAAATAAAAGAAAAAAGATCCTATAAGTCCAAAAGAAGCAAAAGAATATCCATGCACCATAACTCATCATCACCCCCTCACAAGACATCACAATAGTTAGATTAGTAAAAAATGAATCTCCCCCTATGCCAAGAAGTATCACCATACAGACAGTACAACGTGGTAGAGCACCTCTCCAACCAATATAGAGATATAGAGGAGATTCGAATGATGGGTTCCATCACACCCTTCTATATTTTGAGCCACCCACGTGAAAAATAATGAAAGAAAATTTTAGTAATGTCAACTTGATGGAATGAAATATATACTAAAAACATTGAGAAAATTCCATGGCGAGGGACCCATCCATCCATTAACACCCATCTCTTTTTCAAGGCCTCCCACACCGTGGAACCTACAAAATACTATTCTGCATCAAAATAAAACAAGGAAAACTAGTGCCTGTGAATAAATATACCCATCATGAAAAAATAGAACCTAGAATACCAATGTTATGAAAAAAACATGTGAAATGGTCCAGTGCAGTGAAAATCCTAAAGTAATTACACTGCCCAAATTCATGAACCACCAACAACCAATGATATCTTGAAAATCACCATCGATAATAGTAACCATCAATATTAAATGAATATTACACTAACATCTAACAAAAAAATGGTCCACAATATCCCACAAGAGCTGAACCACATCCCGCATGAACCTAATCTCACTGGAACATTCTGCATCATACCGAACAGAGGTTTAATCCACATACACCGAATCCAATATATTCCTACCTAAGAAACTAGGAAATAAAAGATTGATATACTATAATGAATAACTCACCAAGAACCTATGAAATGGAGTTACCAAGATTGTTGACTATATTGGGAAGACTAGGATTTATCTATGAACTAGCAAAGACCATTGATGGTTGCTAAAACCATCATCACCTAAAGATCAAGGGAGTAAGCGCCCAAAAAATACACACCACATGAGATCTTGATGATGGATAGTGATGAGTGAATATCCAGGGAGGATTCACCAGGGAAAACAATTTTATATTTCAAAACCTTTTCTGTGAGATGGAAGGGAAGGAAAACAATATGTCGTTGTAAGAGGGAAGGGATGAAGGACACGTCGTTTCATGCATATTAGAAAGAAATTATAGGGATATAGATAATGAAATTGGTAGGTATGGGAATTCTAGGAGAGTGCGGTGCCATTGGAAAGAAAACATTGGTTATTAGTTTGTTGATTACATGGTATGTGTGCTTAGTTATTTACCATTAAATAATTATTATTCTCATTGATTCATTATTTCTTCCACTATACTTTACCATTATTGACCATTTGATCTCAACCATATTTTTTTCCCTTTTCCTAGGATTATAAATGGTATAATAAGAAATATATGGAAGGATATTCTACATGGAATAAAGTAATCCTTGATGTTATTTAGATGAAAAAAATTATAGAGTAATTAGAGTATTAATTTGTAATAAAAGACTCAGGTGTGTATCCAATTTACCAAGACTATTAAACTCTCTATACATTGGGATTTGATTCCTTATAACCATGCCAATTTAATTAATATTAGACTTGGGATTCGGGCTCTCTGGGGTCGGGTCACTACAAGTGGGATTGTAGATCGGGAAGGGTGAGGACTGTTATTCCTTATGATTGGGTAATATCATGCCATTTTTTTGAGATGTTTATTGATTCTATTTATGAATGTTTGGGTGGTCTACTTCCTACAATGGTGTTTGTGTACCCTGCAGTCTTTTTAGATGTTTTTTTAGGTTATCACCATAAATATAAGATGAGTTTACTATTGACATTCTCTTTGGCATGATACTAATTTTTATGCTATATTATCAAATAGATCCTATTGAGTTGATGGAACTTAAATTCTATCTTGATGACTTAGAGGATAATTCATTTATTCTTCTTAGTATTCCACAACGAGTTTTTCCTATCATATTTTCTCAGAAATTAGATGGGAATCTTTGAAATTGCATAGATTATCGAATGTTGAATCGGGTGACTATTAATAAAAAAATATTTGTTACCTAGGATGGATGATATATTTGACAAGATCATAGGGGAACATTAGTTTTCAAAGAATGACCTATATTTAGGGTACCTCTAGTTGATAATATGATAAGAGGATATACCTAAGACAACATTTAGGAGACCATATAGGAATTTCACGTTTTAGGTTATGCCATTATGAGTCCCTAAGTATCCTATGATAATTTTGGCCTTGATAAACTGAATATTTCATTACTTCTGGAAAAATTTTGTGTTTGTGTCTATGGATGATACTTTAGTGTACTCCAAGATAGATGAGGATAATATGGACCATTTGGATATCATTATTTAAATATTAAAGGAACATTGGATGGATTATAAGCTTTCCAAATGTGTTCTTTGGATATGAAAAGTAATATTTATAAGGAATGTTACACATGAGAGGGGAATCTTAGTGGA
This sequence comes from Viscum album, assembly GCA_963277665.1. Lineage (NCBI taxonomy): Eukaryota > Viridiplantae > Streptophyta > Magnoliopsida > Santalales > Viscaceae > Viscum > Viscum album. The sequence goes on from OY728141.1 coordinate 913,592,187, forward strand.
TCCTGAAAAGATATAGACTATTATATCCTAGGAGTAGCCTAGAAATGTTTTTGAGATCTGTAGATTCTTGAGTTTGGATGGTTACTAAAGATAGGTTGTTCAGGACTTATCCAAGCTCAAATATTTGATAACAACTTTATCCCATAAGGGTGTGAAGTTTGAATGCAATGGAAAATTTTAGATATATTTTATGAAGATGAATATAAGTTTTACTTCAACATTAGTTTTGATTCTTCCAAAATCTGGTTTGGGTTATAATGTTTTCAGTAATACTTCTGGAATGGGTTTGGGATTTTTCATAATGTAAGGGAAATAAGTAGTTCCCTATAGATATTTCTATTTAAAACATCATTATAAGAAATATCCTACCAATTATTTTGAGTTGGAAACTGTTATGAATTCACTCAAAAAATGGTTTCACTATCTCTTTGGGGAGTGGTTTATAGTATATTCTAATTATAAGAGCCTGCAAAAAAAATAATCATAGGGGTCTAAATTTGAGACAAAGAAGTTGGGGGAGTAAAATTAGACCTTTGATTTTGATATTTCATACAATCATAGGAAATGTAATGTGGTTTTCAATGTTTTGAGAAAAAAATTACCAACACAAGACGTGAAGGAATCTGTTGAGGGGTGGTATCTGATAAGTCTGTTTTCCCAAATAATCTTGGGAGTAAAAGAGATTTGTGGAAAGGTATTCTTGTATTCAATGAAAGATGAATTCTATTTTAATGAAAATGTTATTATTTAGAGGGTTATAGATACCATGTGATAATTATTTATTAAAATATTTTATAGTGTGGAGACCCTATGTGAGTTTTCTTAGTTTCCATGTGGAGTTTTGAGCATCTATAGTAGGTTGGTTTTTTCTGATTTCTCTGAGGTAGGATTTGATGTACAATGTAAAACAATCATGTTTTTATGTACATATTCGGGATACCAAGATGTATCTTGACATTATATGTTGGTATTGGTGGTTGTCCATGATTTGAATGATTGTAGATTTTGTTTTATGGTGTCTCATTCGTCAAAAAATGAATTAAGAAAACCAAAGAACTATTGGTTTGTTGCAAAATTTTCCCATTACGCTATATATATGGGATGTGATTTCTATAGAAATCATTAGTTTTCTATGTAATCCTAGTTTTAAGGATGAAATATGGGTCATAATTGATCAACTTACAAAAGAATATAATTTATTTTATATCAAAGAGATGGTGAAATTGGATAGAGTGGGGATTGTATTTTTTAGATATTATGAGACTTCATGGGGTTCCATATGTAGTCATTCTTATAGGGACCTGAGGTTCACATCTAGGTAAAGGAATCGTTTATATGATGTGATGGTTTCCCAGTTGAAACTGATTATGGCTTATTATCTACAGACATATGGATAGACACAAAGAGATTTCTAGGTTCTTGAAGATCTGATTCGGGCTTGCAGGTTTGATTTTTATGCATTAATGAATTTTTTTTCCTCTAGTTGATTTTTTTCTGTAAAAATAATCACATGGATTCAATAAATATGAACCCATTTAATTTTATTTTTTGTATTTAAGATAAGGTATACCCCCCTTACGCTGGAGAGAGATGAGAGAGTGGTCCTTGTTTGGGCTAAGCCTCATGAGGAGATAATGGAAAAGGTGAAGTTGATATAGAATAGGTTCATCATAGTAAAAAGCTGTCATAAATATTATACAGACCATATTTTTCACCCACTAGAGTTTGAGGTTGGTGATCATGTTTTTTTCAAGGTTTCACCTCACATGGGATATCGGCGGTTGGGTAAGCAGGGTAAGTTGGCACCGAGGTTTATTTTCCCCTTTGAGATTGTGGGGAATCTTGTAATATTGGCTTATCAATTTGACATACCATTTAATTTAACTTTTATTAATGATATGTTTCATTTTTAATTTTTTAAGAGATTTCACCAAGTGGGATGGGGAGGGGCAGGTCTAGTGGGCTAGGCCTATGGGTCATGTAATGGGCATGGTATGCCTCTAGGCCTTCGGGTCATGTATTGAGGGTCATGTCGGGCCTTGTGCCTTGGGCCTACGGGTCATGTCGGGTTCCTCTTCAACCCTTAAAAGGGGGATTATCTATAATAAAATAAAAAAGAAGGCCTTCGGGCCATTCGGTCTAAGAGATATCACCTAGATCCTACCCATGTGATTGAATGGAAGGATATTAATCTAGAGCCTGGTGCCACCGTTATTGAGATAGAAATTCAGATTATGTATCTCAAGGATAAACTATGTGGTAAAATGATTCCCTTGGTATATGAAATATGATAGTACAGATGAGATAGCCATGAGTTATGGGTGAGAGAATCATTTATGAGGCAGTAGTATCCTTATCTCTTTGTGGGTATTGGATCTTGCAGACTTTTTGGGGATATAAAGCACTCATTAGAGAGTATCGTGATTCCCTTCAAGTCGAACATATGCCTTAGTTGATCCTTGGTATTTATCTTTGTAGGATATGGAATATTCATGGGATAAGAGGTTGAAAAATGTTTTTTAGAGAAAATAGTCCAGGTTCATTGTTAAGGAAAACAACTAGTTGAACCATGTGGCATTCCTATATGAGGTTCCATTGGTGTTTTGTAAGGTTTATTCATGGTTAATAAAATTGCGTGAAATACACTTTGTAACGTACTGGTTATTTAGTGATTTTATAGGGTTTTACCATGTTTTGAGAGTAGTTTTCTAAAACTTTGTGACCCCAAGTGAAAATTGTACAACCCCATATAGATTGGAAATTAGGGGCACATAGTTAAGGTACACGTTTAGTTTAATCATGCAGTCCACAACGAAAAACCATGAAACCCCCTTTTAAACTATTAAAATGTATAATTTTATCCTTTATCCCTTTTTCATTTTTAACCCTAATCACACCCTAATTTCACATTAGTTTATCCTAATCCTTCCTTAGAACTTTGGTGGTATCCCCCTTGGAATCTAAGTGGAATTCTGTCATTCTCGATGGATCATATCAAGGTATATTTCATTTTTTGATATGTTTTACCCTATTATTTGTAGAAATACACTAGATATCCTCTCATATCATATTTTTGGAAACATGTTAGGCTTTTATTCTAGATCTATTAGGTTTTATAGAGTATTTACATTTTTTCTTATGGATCTAGGATCATGAGGTCCCGATCTACTCTTTCTTGGTCTCTATTTCTGAAGGTGATTTGTTTTACTAACATTTTTCAGTAGGTGTTTCTATATAATGGGTTAATTATATAAATCAATAATATTTCATGTAAAATTATTTTGGGTTGTTCATTGATATGAATTTATTTTTGCTTCAAATGATTTCTTGGAAAGATTCATATTTTTAAAGGGTTCTGCATTAAAAACATGTTTGTTCACACCATGTTTTGTTTAAATTATTGAATGGTGGTTTAAATTTATAAATGAGTTTTCAAACACTAAATTATATCAGATTTTAATTTAATTTTTTTCATAAATTATGATCATGGTTTTGAAATTGATTTTGACAAACTTGTCACGTTGGGAACATGGGTGCATCAACAAAGGGACATAGGTTACTATAGTGTGTGTGGAACCAGTAGGGGTTACTTTTGAGATATCGACGGACAATGGAAAGAATTGATATTGGTTGGTAAAAACATATATCTATTTAGGATCTTTTATGTCTAGTACGCATTCCCATAGTCTAGGTCTCAATATAGAGTTTGTTTTCATTTACAGTTAATTTATCTAATGATTGATATTTTCATTGATTTTTTCTCACATGTTTTCACATGAATTTATATCACATGGATTTTCAGGATGAATTTTTCATGTATATGTGTTTAATTTGTTACCTTATGGTGTATATATGTGATTTCATATTTTATTACTTATAAATTTCATGTACCTAGATTTGTGGATATTAAGGGATTTTATGAAAAACAGAGGAAAATGATTTAAAAATGGGTTTGAACTTATGAAAATTAATTTTAAATATATTTTTGTTTTAATTGATATAAATTCCACATTCTTGATATTATACCTTATATAGAATTTGTTGTTTCATCCTTATATGATATGTGCTCACACCCTACTTTGAATTTGGGTGGTTTTAGATGTTATTTGCAAGAATCAAGTAAAGGTAATGAAATTATATAACATTCCATCATTTATTTTCATCATTTCCTTTATAGAGGGATTGTTTGGAGGTGGCGGTTTGTCACATGGAGACTTGTTGGTTGTGTATTGTTATACTTTCTGGTGTAGCTAGTTTGTATTGGCTTATATGGATCTTGGATTTATCTATTTATTTCTCTTTGTGTTGTGGTTTTATGTCTTGTTTTTCTTTATATGAGTTTTTTCCATTATATTGTTACACCTCACCATCATGATGATTTAGTTTGAGTGTCTTTTCTAGTTGACTCAGGTTGTTTTATTACACACATCATTAGATTAGCCCCATAATATAGATAGAAAATTGTCCTATAACACCATGAACCTAGTAATCCTAACATTGTGGCTATTTTACAATATTGTAAAAATATACAAGATATCACATACCAAAGGATTGAATAGTTTATTAGTCTTAGGATACTCAATACATACATGATTCTCAAATTACACTAGAAAAAATGAATTCAAAATAAAAATTCTTATGGGGAATTTATTATTTATTACATTATATCCCTAAAATAATTCATATATCCCTTATTTCTATCCTAATTGAAGGAAATTATAATAATGTATTATATTAGATACACAATAAGTGAAATCATACAATAGAAGACATAAAATAATAAATAAATCATGAATAATATGGCATAGATAAACAATAATAAAAAAGGTTAACTATTTAATATCATAAAAAGGAAATATATCCATGGATAACATAACAACATAAATAATCACATTGATAAAAATAACTAGTTTTTTGAATTATAGCATTCATAATATTGGAAATCATATTCATACTATCAATGCTTTTTGATAAGACATCTTAAACTTATTTTCAAGGCCTCATGCTAAGAAATCCTACGTAATTTGGTTTTCATACACCAAATACCCATGATATTTTGTCTCATAATACCTACTAATGCATCATGGGGATATAATGGACCCTTAAAATAACTTACTAAGTCTAATGTATTCATTATATGAAAAGGGATACTAATCAATACAATCCATAATCAAAATAAATATCCATATTTGAAAACTAGCATACAAAATGTCAATATTTTACATTGTAAATAATAGAGCATCATGATCATAATAAATCATGAGTAATATGGTGGATGGTATCATTATATTGTATCCCTAATAAATTATATGATTTAATAAATGATTTTTATATAGATGGATATAATCTTAAAATATTATTGGAACATTTCTTGATGAAAATACCCTTTTCATTTTCCAATCACTTATTTATGATCTACAAAATTCTAGAATAATAGGAAAAATAATTTCATTGAAAATAACCATGAAATTTTTTAATGGAATCATGAAGGTAAAAAATAGTCATAATTTTATGAAAAAATCTTCATGCGGTATAAGTTAAAACAATGATTCTATTCACACATTTTGTAAAAATAAAATCATACGAAAATGACCAGATGATTCCTTATAATTTTTTTAATTGAAATTAAAAAATGGGTAAAAATGAATTGAATAAATAATTTTAGAATTTTATAAAAATTATGGAAAACTTATTAAAGAAAATATGGATGTTTAGTTAATATATTCTTGAATGAATAGAGAAAAAAACTCAATTTTACTTAAAACAATTATTTCAGAATTTTGATTACTTAGAGAGAGGAAAGTGAATGGAAAAACAGAAATTTATTGAAATAAATAGAGGAGAATAAAATATGTGTTGTTTAAGGTAAAAATATTATATAATTCCTCCAATTATAACTTAAACATAAACAATCTCGATTAAGGATGATATTGTGAAATAAACCCTTAACGCTTTGGTAAATTTTGAATCACAATCAAGTTGAAATAAATAACATGAAATAAATATTTAAATATCATGAATTTGAAGATATTAATGATATAACATATCAAAGGGGTAGTATATAAACCATATAAACACAAATAGGTGCGTAACATAAAACATCTCTTAATGAAAAAATATTTAGACAAATAACTCTTACAGTTTTGGTGATCTATGAATCAAAACCTCTTAAAAGAGATGAAATTAGATGGATTTGTAAATATACATAACATTAATTAAAATCACCATAAACTACATTCATGACACACATATTCACTATAAAAAGAAACAAGTTGTGAATATGGCATATATATCACATAAATAAAAATGAAACAAAATATCCATTACCTCAAGTTCGACTTGTCTCATATGTTCATTTGACCTCCGATGTAATCAATATATTTTTTTTATAAATATATTTTAAAACAATTTTAAAAATTTAATACCTTATATGGTTTACTTATGACATATTATTACTCATTTATTAACCATTATTTATTAAAATCATTATTCTTGTTGACCGATATTTCTTTTTTTATTAATGTTTTGGTTCGATGAAACATTTACTTTAAAATTAATCATGGCTACATAAATTACATAATGTTAATAATGTCAAAAATGCCATATTATTAGATAATATCACTATTATTAACTATTTTATAATCTTTCATGTTGAAAACATTATTACATCACTCATGTAGGCGGTAAAAAGACCTAAACAAGAGTGTGTTATAAAGACTGAATGAGTAAGAACATACCAAGATATAATCATAATATAAAACTTATAGAATATTATTAATGTCATAATTATTGTATATAGTCATTATATATAAATTTAGGACTATCCACATAATGGAGATACTGAAAATGAAATATATTACTCATGGAGACAATATTCCGTACATATGCATGAATGATACATCCACTTTCTAATTGGAAACAAAAAAGAAATTTTAAAATATATAATCATTGAAGATTCATTTTTTAATAATAAATATCATATATATTTATTAAATCCATGATTATAACCATCCATGATATGTGGCGATGAAAAATGAATCACATAACTACATAAAGGTGGTAGTCCAATCATACACATGAGTGATAATTACATTCCCCATTTGATGGAAAGTAGGTGGAAAATGGTTGTACCATAACAATAATAACATCTCAATTTATTTATGATTATGGATTCACTATGATAGAATAGATAAAACATATTTATATAATGTATAAGAACAAATAATCTTTGAATGATTCGGGTAAGACTATACAACTTCGTTGAGATACCACCTTTAGATACCACCTTAATCCTTATTAGGATTGTTTTAGGGTAAGAAAAAAAAGAATAATAATGAAGTTAATTAATCAAGGAATGTATTAGGTTATGTATTTTCTAATAAATAAGGTCCAAACTCGATGAATAGTGGAGTGGAGGAGGTTCCATTTTATAAGTGGGGAGATGACACAATTGAAATAACTTAATATATTTAAATATAATTAAAGGATTTATACAATATAATGATTCAAAATTTTCATGTATTTGAATAAAAATATTATAAGGCCTAAAAATAATATTTTAATAAAATCTATGTGGGTTTTTTTCATTTTTAACACTATCTTTTTGTTTAATTCCTTCATTAACCCATTTTAACCACAACATTTATAAAACATTTTTTAATCTTCAAGGGTAATAAATTTACTTATAAGATGAATAGTGGATCAAAAAATGGACCATGGATGAATGTTTTGACTATTTAGCACTCAGAAAGTCATATTTAAAGATTTTTTGATTCCAAAATCATATAAGATTATATTATTCAATATAATATATTGTTAAAGTCGTTTTTGGGACTATTCATTTAATTTAAATTTAAAGTCATCAAAATAACAATTTATTTCAATTATAAAATAGTTTAAAATAAATTATAGGTTATTATTCTTAAAATTTTTGTAACATCATAATTCATCCAAAATATATTTATTTCAATGTTTATAAAATCATTCACTAGATTTTTCATACAGTTTTCACAAGCACTAAGTTAGCATTACGTAAGAATTTAAGATAATTATAGCATAAAAATTTAATAATGAATTATCATAATGAAAATAATTTATTTATATTCAAAATAAACATTTATATCCATTCATAAATTTTTTTATCCCTATGAAAGAATATAGAAAAAATTAAAACCAAGATAGTGACATTTTGTATTTATCCATTTCTTAAAATAATATAAATGTTATAATCAAAGTAACGTGTTTTTAAATTTCAATAATTTAATATCTAGGATTTATTTGGCTGAAAAAATTAATCTAATATAAATAAATTAAATTTTTATAGGAATTTCAATGCCTTACCATATAATTTTAACTCTGTTTTACCCATACCGTGGTGACACATATTTACCATGGTTACTATTCACAATAACATAAAATAAAATGGAATTAGTTACCAAATTTGGACTTCCTAATAAAAAATATGGAATTAAATTTTCAATATTAAATTTTTATAAGTATAAGAATGTAATTTTTATATAAATGCGAAAAGCGTAATGAAAAATATTTTTTTAAAAAAATGTGTTTTTAATCCAAAAAATGAACTTATATCAAAATAAAGTGTGATTATAATTACTATATAATTATTTATATTATTTAAAATTAAAGGGGAATTATGTTACCTTAATTTAAAAATAAAAATAAATATTTAATTTTAAATTACTATATTTAATGAAAATAAATTACATTTTTACAAAAATCGGTATTTTTCACTATTCAGAAAATATAAATATTTTTAGAAAAGTCACAAAAACTCAACATAATATAATATTAATAATATTATTTAAATTTTTTATTAATTTCATAAAATAAAATTTCTAATTTTTTTTTAAATTAATTATAATATCGATAAATAAATGATAATATACTCCATTTTTGAAGAAAATATTTTTTTGAAGAATAAAATGAATGTACCAAAAATTATGTACTTATTAATTATGAAAAAATCAATAAATTTTCATTATATAAAACAATTATACATAGTTTTAATAATTTTATTATTACTATTCATACTACTAATTTAACAGTTAGGTTATAATGGTCACATTAAAATAATAATATTTTTATCGTACATCACAGTTTTATTATATCTCAGTGTACTGTGTTAAGAAATCTATCAGGAATATTATTCTTTTAAACTAAATTTTCAAATTATTACATTCTCCCCCTTAAATAAATTTCATCCTCATTATTTTTTATCTCATTAATAAAGGTTATAATATTTTAAAATACTTTTATTGGAAACCAACATCGTACAAATGAATAAAAAACATCATTCAAAAAATGGATGAGAGAAAAATATAGGCTACTCAAAATAATATAAAATAGTGTTCTTATATATTGTGAACAATATAGAAAAGTGAAAATATATAAATGGAGGATAAAAATAACATCCTAATAATAATAGTTATTGATAAATAACATGATCATGGGAAATTCAATGACCACAAAACCACAAATCTATAAGTGATAAATAAGTGCATCAATTCATCAGAAATGAATGTAAAAGGATAGATTTTTTATTTCAATAAAATTTTAATAGAGTTTATGTATTATTTTACTATAAATATATATAACAAAATAAAATACAAATACTTTATTTATTTCCATTTATAAGAAAAATTTCATCCCTTGGTTGTGCTTTAATCAATTTCTACTCTTATCTCATCTATTACTCCAAGAAATGAATACTTAAGATGAAGTTTTCATTCCAAAATCAATAAAATTAACTTTATGGGAATTATAATATCCATTGAAGTATATATATTGATTCCACCCATCTCTAGAAAAAACAAAATGGTTATCCCAAGTTGAGATAATATCTAATATGAATAATCATTCATATGAAGAAATTCTATATTAATATCTAAATCCTTAATAATAAAAACCAACATTCAAATTAAATCATTCAATAGTTATCCAACCTTAAAAACATTCAAAATATTCCATATAAAAATTAAACACAAAGATTATAATTATTTGGTCATATATTCTTCCAATATCAAATTAAAATTAATCATTAAACAACATTAATCACACATACATATAAAAAATGTGTATTCACTAATCATATAATCTAAAAAAATACTAATTGATTCCTTAAATATCATAAATCTCCATAAAGACATAATAAAACAATATATGATTCTAAAATATATTTTAACCATTATTCCTCAAATAAACTCACATCTTATCCAAAAAATATTTCCATTAAACTTAATCTTATTATTTTTATAATATAGTAAACTTATTAAAAAATAACATTAATTTCCTAGTCACAAAATCACATTTCAATCTGAAGGTTATCTATAAGATAAAACATATGTTCCAAATATAAAATAACCATTTTATCCCAATTATCTATATTAAAATCAAAGATCACATTAAACATTAAAATTATCAATACCTTTCAAACTATCTCCACAAAATATAAAATCATTCATCCTCAAATAACCTTTTCACTAAAACACATACTACACTAAAAGGTTATATTCCCAATAATGTATCCTAAAACACCCCCAATTATCTTAAACAACCATCACATAAAACCTATAAAGTGGTATATATTCATTTATGATTATGACCAACCATATACTTATAAACCAATGATAGTTTAGGTTTATCACATATCATTATGGAATATCATTGTTTCCTATAGGTTTTATCCTCTCATTCATCATAATGGTTTGTAATGAGATAATGAATTGACCCAAGAATATCCCCTGAGAGTGAATATACAAGTCTTATATATTAGGACCACTCATCATGAAATATTGATGATCGAGTTAATACCAAAGACACCTCTTTTAGAGTTATTACCCCTATGTAAAGCTGTGTAGTAGACACATATACTTTCTAGTATCTAGACAAGGATGTATTTTATAGAAAAAACACAAAATATATATTATAAAAATTATTCATTATTATACCTTATACATATACTTCTCCCTATAATATATCATAGGGTTATGTTCTCTAATCTATGTTTTCAAAAATAAAGTTCCCAGGGTTCCTACAAAACTTTATTTGATACCAACTATAACACCCTGACTTCAGTAACTTAGAGTTGATGGTTATTATAATACACTGGAACAATATAAAAGGGATTAAATAATAGAGTATCAAGAAAAATTAGTCTTTGGTGACAAGATACAAAATTTATTGTAAAATTAAACATTAAAACATTAAATATAACATAAAATTCGTATGAGAACATTATTATTTCTTATAGCATATCCCTGAAATCATTAATAGATACTATGAAAACCCTGTTCTTTATTTAACATTAATACATGAATTATTACATAATATTAAACTAAATAAAAACCATAACATTGATAAGTATAGTATATTTTAGAAATAGGTACATAGAATAACATCTTGAACATGGGATACAACAACATTATTAAAAACTTCTTTTACATGCTTCTAAAATTCCATGGCTTTGAAAACTGCACGGGATAACCTGGATACACATATTAGAATGGGGGGAGATATAATCCCTAGTAAAGGAAAAAAAATGATATAATATAATACAGTTTAGACAATAGGAATATCAATGGGGGGAAAATGGAGTGATAATCCTAAACATGAACAGTGATACATGATATAACATGATAATCATAAAGGGAACATGGGAAATGTGTCAAAAACATAAAAAAATCCACCATAAACATAGGCCATGGATATCTTCCAAGACAAAATGATGGAAAAATTCACATAAAGGAATCGGGTTCACTCCATGTCCCAAAATTACATCTCATGAGACTAAACATTACCCAATTCATTGGAGTGCTATATAATTCTGGGTGCACTCGTCACTTTAATTTCATTCCCATCCTTACGTGTGCTGCATAGATCATACAGAATAGATTCATTCATCATCATATTTTATTCCAAGATTAATTAATTTTGAATAAATACATGTAAGAACAGTTTCAAATAATTATAAGTGTATAAAAGTGAACACCCTTGATAGGAAGTTGGTATGGTATTCACTATAGAATTATTTTAGAATGGAAAATAATGGTGAAATTTAGACATCATAATAATATCACATAAAAATTCATAAAATGGTTTTATGACATAGAACTAGGTCTCTCATAATTTTGACATAGATTGGTAATTAATAGGGACATGTAAGTACATATCCCAACATTTGTAATTTGAAATAGAAGGCATAAGATAAGAAAAAACCTGAATAAAGAAGAGAAGGGGAGGGTATCTTACATGAGTGTGTGACTCCAATTACTTAGGAGAAGCTTCTTGATTTCTTGGGGGAACCTTGGGAGGACTATAGAGTAGGGAGGGTAGAGTAAGAAAGTTCTACAAAAAAATTTAATGAATTTAAAAGGGATATAGGTTGGGTTTATATAATAAATGAGTGGGGAACTCTTTATCATTTCTCAAACATAGGTTTTTGATTCAACATAAAAAATAACCAAAACCATTAACCATACCTTGTTTTTTCACATGGTTTCTATCAAATAGGAGTGTCTTTTATTATTTTATAATTCTAAGGTCTGAAATTAATAAAATAATACCTCTACTTATGTGGAAGTGAGTCATACTCATGAACAGTTTATTTTAAAACCTTAAAATATGTTAATAGTTTTAGAGGATTCATAAATACTTTATAAAATTATTATAAAATCATTGTATTTTAAATGCAAAACACATATTTGGTTTTTTATACCTTTTATAAAATTTATTACAACACCTTTTGTTCATTATGATGTCATAATACCCAAAGAATATTTATACGATATTTAATTTTTACCTGAGAATTTGACTGTCTTAGAAAATTATGAAAGAATCACCCTTGGATAATTTTGATGTTAAAATTTTTAAAAAAAATATTATACATTTTATCTAATTTATTTTCTAAATAAGTGTATTTTCACTTATAAAATAAAAATCAATATTTATTGAGAAATACTCTATTTTTTATAATAACTGTTTTTAAACCCTTATAAAAATTACATTTGACATAAAAATATTATATTATAATTTATATTTAATAAAATTATTTAATAATAATAATTTATTAGAATATAAGTTTTTTAAAAAATCTGTTAATTCTTAAAAATAAATTCCTTAATAGAATTTGAATTTTACCAAAAAATACTATTTGTGTTTTATTATATCAAAATGAAAATAATTTATAAAGTAACAATAATGGATAAAAAATATATTAATTATTATATAAAAAGCAATCTATATAATCATATCACTCTTTTCTTGATACATAACCATTTAATACCGCATAAAATGCAAAAAAAGTAATATGCACAATAGTAAGACTTTCATGGGGTAGTTTAACATTCATGGTTTGGATCGTGATCTCAATGATCTTGAACGTATCTTATAAACAATTTCTATCATGATTAATTTATTACATATAATGATAAAATTTATGGATCCTTTGTACTTAGATCATCATCGATTTTATTCTCTTTACTAGTATGGTAGAGGATTGTGTATTCATAGTCCTTGATGAACTCTATCAATATTCATTGGAACACATTAATCTCTTTTTGTGTGAATATATACTTGAAGGTTTTGTGATCTGTATATATTTTAGACTTGTACACAAGGTTATAATTCCACCATATTCTCTAAGTGATGATCACTGGAACCAACTATAGATCATGTGTTGGGTATTTCTATTTGTTAACTTTCAACTACCTTGAAGCATAGTCTATTAATTTTCCATTCTGCATTAACACTCATGCCAAGCCCTTCTTTTAAGAATAACTAAATACCACAATAAGCTATCCCCTTATGGGTAGTGTGAGCATAGGTGAAGTGATAAGACACATTTTCAACTCCTTAAAATGATATTTACATTCATCATTCCAAAAAAAATTACTCTCGTCCAAGTTATCTTGGTTAGCGGGTTTGAAAATTGTGAAAATATTCTCACACATGGAAGATAATACCCAGCTAATCCAAGGAAGCTGCAGATATCTATCACAGATGTTGGAATCTACCATCCTTAAATTTCTGTTATCATTGAAGGGTCTACAAATATCCCATTTCTTATGATGATATTCCTAAATAATAATACTTCCTTTAACCAAGACTCACATTTTCTACACTTGGCATAAGGATTATCATTTTCATAAGTTCTTTAGCATAGTTATCAGATGCTTCTCACGATCCTCCTTGGTTTTGGAGTATATTAGACTATAATCTAGAAATATTCCCAACACATTTCTGAGGTAATATCTGAATACTCTATTCATAAAGTACATGAATATTTCTAGATCATTAGTGAGTCCGAATAGAATTACTATGAACTCATAGTGCTCGTACCTTGTATGAAAATAAGTATTGGGGATATCCTCATTCACCCTAAATTTATAATACCTTGACCAAAAATCCACCTTGGAGACGTATTGTTCAACACATACATGATATAACAATCCATCTATCCATGGAAGATGATACTTTTTCTTTATCATTATCTTGTTGAGATCACAATAATCAACGCAAAGGTGATTTGACCCACCCTACTTCTTGATGGAGAGGACTAGTGCACCCCATGGTGAAGCACTTAGTAATATGAAACCTTTATCCAGATTATCCTATAGCTGTTTCTTTATATCCCCATGTTCCAAAAAATCCATTTTTTATGGAGTAGTGGATAATGGTAACATACAAGGTATAAGATCCATTAAAAATTCAACCTCTCGGCTAGGAGGACAACCAGAAAATTCCCTAGGAAACATATCAACATATTCCATCATAGTGGGCATGTCTTAAAGGATGATTATTTCTATAGAATCCATCATTTGAGAAAGATACTCTTACTCATAGGGAAATAATATCCATGATTGAGATGTTGTGGATAAATAAGATTCATCATCTTCCTTGTGATTGTATTGAATTAGGGGGTTGATTAATTATACAGAGAGTTATTTCATTCTCACTAAAATTTATGTTAGCTATATATAATGAAATCCAATCCATACCCATAATTACATCAAATTACATCAAAGGGAGTATAAAAAGGTTTTTTGGGATATTCATCCCACAACTTTTGATAGCAAAGGAGTTATATACTTGGGATTTAATAATTAACCTATTTTCTATTTTTACCTAAAATTCTACATACATTATTTGTGGGGGTGTTTGAATAGTTCTACTAAACATTCATTATATTAAGGAATGTATAGAACTAGAATAAATATGTGTGTCCACTATTTTAGAATGAATAACTAGCATACCTATCACCCCATTATTTTCAATATCAACCTTAGTATGTGTGATGGAAAAACCTCTACCTTTCATCCTTGGAGGTTGTTGGTTGTATCAGAAAACACTCATCTTTGTGAATTGGTTTTCAAAGTTCCCTGGTTCCTTAAAGTTGAAGAAATGAATTATGTATAGAGGGATGACCAGACCATACCTCTCCTCTAATGCATTAGTGTGGTTCTCCTATCGGTAATCACTATCTAGGTGTCCTTCATTCCTTCACCTAAAGTATTTCCTTATCCCTCTTAGGTAATTTCTAGGGTGATTATTTTCTCACCTTTGACATGTGGGATGTTTAAATTTCTTGGAACCATTATATTTCTCCATAGAACCTCCAAAATTGAACTACAGTTTCTAATTCTTATCCCCATGATACCCTTGAGATTATCTAATCTTCATTTCAAATTTTAGGGCACATAAAACAATTCCATCATAGCTATCAATGTCTTGGATCTCTAGATATTGTTTTAAACTAGTTTTTATCCCACCAAAGAAGCATTCAAACATAAATTTGGAAGTAACCACAAAGACAAAGGCATACCCTAAATATCTTGTGATGTTTTCCTTATACACCCTGGCATATTCATCATCTTTTTAAATGAGGGAAAAGAAATCCATTTAAATATTAAGTCGGAGAGTGAGGGGAAAATATTTATTAAAAAAATATTTTCTATAATTCCTTCCACCCCATCAATTTGATCTATTCCTCTGTATTATTAGTCATGATCAATGTCCACCACTTATAATTTTATACCTCAATATAATAAATATCCAGTAGAACATTCTCTTTTTAGTAAAATTGAAGGATTAAGATGATCTTCTCAATATAGTTGATCTATTGGTCCACAATTAAAGGATAAAATGGTCCCTTGAATGTTAGAGGTCATTATCATGTAAAGGACTTAATAGAGGCTCATTATCTATTAAGGGGATTTGGATTATCCTCCTGATCCAGTTTTCTATCAATAACTTGAGTCAGCTTAGAGAGTATCATCATAAAGTTCATGATTTCTATTCCCATTGAGTTGTGCATCTTGTTGGGGCATTCATCCCATTCCCCATTGTATTGATTGTTTACAATATTCCTCCTATTTTTGGCCATTGGATAGAATAAATGGGAAATTAGGGATTAGTATTTTTATAATATTGAACACATAAATGGTAATCCAATAAAATTAATGAGATAAATTAAAAATTACATTTATATCCTTAATTAATAGATTTATAGGCTACAATCTATATTATCTGGGATATATTTTCTAACTTATAATCTAATGAAAATTTTTTCCCTTTATAATGGTTTTTAATGAGATCATGAATTTAATAAATCATATCCTCTAGGAGTTCCTAAACAGGTGTGCAACATGACCCATTATCGTGCACCAGTTCCTGATCAAGTGTAGCTCAACATAGTATTTTTAGGTTTTACTCCTATGTACGTCTATTCCAGAGCCACATCCACTTATGGTTTCTATACATGGATATATTTGTTTGATAAATGACTTATTCTATACTTACCAAAATTAATATATTTTTTATTATAATTAGTAGTATCACATTTCTATTTTTATATATTTTTCTAATCATAGTCACAAAAATAACCAAACTTTTCCTCTGATACCACTTATGACAACACATATCTCTATTTAAAATTAGTTCATGATTTATTAAAATAATATTACACTTAATAAAACCAATAAGATCAATAAGTATAGTGTCTTTGGGAATTAGTTATAGAGCATAACATCTTGAACTTGAGATACATCAACATTATTGAAAACTTCCTTAACATGCTCCTAAAATTCAATGGATTTTAAAACTACATAACAAAACATGAGGATATACATAAGAAAGGGGTGATATATAAATTATATTATGGTAATAAACATGGTATAAGGTAATACATGTTATGTAATAGGCATATCAATTGGGAAAAGGGAGTGATTGTCATAAAAATGAACAATTATACATGATATAACATGATAATCATAAGGGAAACATGGGAAATGTGGCAACAACTTAAAACACTACATCATAAAAAAATTGCCAAGTGTATAAACCTAAACCTAGAATCTAGTATTCAGTTTCTAAAATCATTTAAATTAGAATTATTACAAGGAATCAAGACCTAAAGGACCAATCATATTAGTAGTATTAGTAAACCAGATACATAAATGATTCTTGTATTACAAATGGCTACACTAATTACAACATAATTTTCTTCTTCTTTATAAATAAATAAATTCAAGGATAACTTTAATACATTTAGTAAATACCTCCATATCTTTACTATTACACTTCTTGGATTCATAGGGAAATAAACATAATAAGGGTTATCTCAAATTCTCAATAAGGGAAAAATATAGCAGAATCAACAATGAGTCAATGAGAATAGTTGATATGACAAGGTAAATAACTAAACATGAATGACATGTAATCAATAAAATGAATGGAAGTGTGTAAAAAATATGGGAATGTAATAAATGGAAACACATTTAATTCAAATAACTAGATAGGGAAAAATAAATATGTCAAGGAAAGAAATGGAAACATAAGACATCTAAATAATAGAAAATGAAATGTGTCCATATATATGTAAATGAAAAATTTCATAGATGAATAATAACTGAAACTAAATGAGGGAAAATCTTAATTATTTGACACCATGTTTTCGAGGTACATGGATCCAATACCATCAAGAGATTTCACAAGATGGTTTATCTATCAAGTAAAAACCCTTTTAAATTAGTTGTTTAACTAACTCATCCCATGAGACTAATGATGCATCGAGGGGCTATCTATAACTGGGCCCTACCCATGTCATACCTGTCAAAGTATTCCTTATAGATCGAATAATCTATTTAACAACATGTCTTATCAACTAACCATATTTAATAAAGAATAAAGATTTATTAATATTTCCCCAAATAATCAAATAGCCAAAAAAAACTAGACACTATATTTAAAAAGGTATATGGTTTAGAGAATAGTAAAATCAATGTTAAATGATATGGATAATTAGGGTAAATTTAATTTCCAATGATCATAGGAAATTGAAATATTTTAAGGGGACTAAAAAGGAAATCAAGGATGTGAATATAAATACTTTCCTTATCCAAATAAAGAAAAACCATACAGATAAAGGGTATGGATGGTATTAATAAAAAATAACCCATGTGTATTAAGAATTTAGGGTTTTTTTCATTTATTAAATAAAATAAGAACTTTAAAAAAAATTGAGGAAAATAATATTTTGTTTTTAAAATCCATTTGAAAATAATTTTATTTTTAAAATCTATTTTAAAAAAAATCATTAAAAATAAACCTTGTAAACGTGCAAGGGAAGATTTAGAGAAATGATGGAAGATAAATCTGTACATTTCATATGAGGTAAAAAAGAAACATTCTTTTTTCAAGGTAAAAAAGGGTTAAAAAATGCCTTGTTTGGAAAGCAACAAGAAGATTCCGTTAAATAATTGGTAAAAGACAAAAATGGTAAAAATTTATACAAAATACATTATTTTTTTTGAAATAATTTTAATTAAAAAAATTTTTTAGAAGAAAATAGGTTCTCCAACTAATGAGATAAATGAAGTCGGGTTTTCAAAAAAACATTTTTTAAAAAAATTAGTACCAAAGACTGGAAAATGGTACAAATACATGAAAATGATCATGAATAACCATAGGATTCTAAAATTATTTATTGAAAAAAAAATCATTTTATATTCTCAAATGTGAATACCATTTAATGATTATTAGTATTATTTTCTAGAAAAATAATTATTAAAAATTCCAAAGTGTCCCATACCTCTTTCATTTTTTTAAATAATAAGCCTCATGAATTAATAAAATTAAATAAATATTATACTATAATGATAATAAGGAGATTCATGATTTATCATGTAAAATGGTAGTATATACACAATGTAAAAGAATCTAGGTGCATAACAACAAATAAGTCTCAATGGAATGTAAATTAAGACAAAATCCCTTACCACTATGGTAAGATATGAATTGAATGACTAAAAAGGAAGTATCATAAAATGAAACATTTAAATACCATTAAGATAAAATAATTTATGATATATTATATCAAAAGGGTCACTAGGTACACTATACAAGAGAATTAAGTTATGTTAATGGAATATGCCTCATAGATAGAAAAGTGAGACAAAAGTTCCTTACCTTTCATTTTATTTCAGTTGAACGTCATTTAACTTCTTGTATTATAAAATTATATAATTTATATAATTTATTTAGAATATTATTTAGGTTTATCATTAATTTTATTTCACTCATAACTATTTCTTATACAACTACTTAAACAATTATGTTTACGTCAGTTGTTTTGACCAAATCTAGTTTATGTGTTAAAAACAACTTTAGTAAGTAATCTATAGTCCAAGGGGTATATATATAACATATTTTACATTTAAAAAATAATTTAATATTTTTATGAAAAATGAATCCACATTATGATCATTGAGACGGTAGGCTGTACGTATGCATGAGTAACGTTCTCATTTTTCAATGACTGTTATGGGAAGAAGGTAAGTAGCATTATATATTTATAGATTGATTATTATATAATTAATGACATATTATTATTCTTATATACTTATATATATAATTATTTTTATGAAAAAGGAATCACATCATGTTGAGGAGATGGCTATAAACACATCCACGAATGGAGTGGTCACTTTTTAAGTGTGTGAAAGGGTATTAAAGAAAATTAAATATATTATATTTCTAGAAATGTAATAATTTAATTAATATAATATATATTTTTTAATTTAAAATATGTTTAATTAAAACTATCCTTTATTCATTCCATTTATCGTGTGAATGAATCACATCATTTTTAGGGGGCGGTAGTCCAAACATCTTCAAACGATGTTATTGTATTCCCACAAAAGGGATTGCATAAGTGTTTGTGTTATAAAATAATTAAATAAGAATAGAGATTTTATAAATATCATATATAACATATATAAACATATTCTCCATAATAATTACCTCTATGTGAGGAAACATATCAAGAATGAATAATCATCATTTCAGGAGGTGGTAGTTCGTCGTTTGCATAAACATTATGTTCGTTAACCATTTGATGGATGTGTGTATAAGTGTAGGTAAAAACCTTATTAAAAAAACATCAAAGTAAATTTAGGATAATGGTGTTATTATATGAACATAGATGAATAATATTTTAGGTGGTGGAAAATAAATTAATGAAAAGTGATTATTGGAGATTGTTTCATTGTAAATCAGGTAACTCCTTTTGGTTTATAACAAAATAATTACTTGGAGGGATTTATGCCGAAAGGGTGGATTAAATTATGAGGTGATGGATGTATGGAAGCAATTTTTTCAGATCCTTACTGAACCTAAGTGGTTTGAGAGGTGTGGTGAAGTGATAGAAGTGGTGGCCATTTATTGTGGAGGAGGAGTGACACTCTTGTAATATTTTTAAAAAGGAATTGCAAGCATGTTTTTCACATTTAAGGTGGCTCAAATAATAGACTAAATTAGATAAAAGTGATTATAGTTTCTAAATATGTAATGAAAATATCTCTTGGAAAATTCTAAAGGTCATTTTAGTCTCTTAAGTTAAAGGTTTAGTCCTTTGTTAATCTTAATTTTTCCTTAATGAATGTATTATATTTTAACCACTTTCACTAACAATTTGGGTAAAAAAAAATTAACTTTTTAGAAATTATAAATTATTGTGATTCAAAATATTTAATATATTTCAAAAAATTATAATCACATAAGTGTCATAAATTAATTTAAAACTCATCTTGCAGGCAGGACGATAATGTAGGGTTTTTTAAAGAAAAAACTTCCAAAAGTTTGCTATGTTTTTATAATAAATTTCAAAGTTAAATTGATTCCAATGACATAGATTATATTAATTTATAAAAATATTATCTAATTAAACTTTAAAAACAAATAAATTTATAATTTAACCTTATAAATAAATTAGATGAAAAATTAGTTTTGAAATAAAATTTAGTATTTTTAACTATCCATTAAAAAATAAAACATTAAATAAAAATAAGAAATTTAATATAATATAATATTTATGTTTATCTCCAAAATATGATGTTTATTTTTAAATATTAAATTTATAATATATAGTTTTTTATGTGTAAAATTGGGTTTGTTTTTATATCAAGCCTATCAAATCTATTGGATGAATATAAAAAATATTTGATTGAAGATATAAAATATTTATTTCATTAAAATTATTCACATATTGTAATTAATTATGTTTATTAAGATAAAAATACTTTGGAATCATAAAAATAATAATATTTGTTTTTTGTATCCATTTGGTACTTATTTTCTTTTCAAATTAATTGGTAACCAATGAATTAATTTTATATTTATATAAACCAAAAATTTTAAAAAGATATTTAAATGTATTCATAACTAAAAATTTAATGGATAGTTTATATCTCATTATATTTTAATAAAATATTATTGTTTGATAAAAATCAGTCTTACATGTAATTAAAGCCATCGAAAAAGTTCTCTCTAGCGTATAGCGCACACTTATTTGATGTTCTGTAAGTTAAAATATATATAATGTATTTAAAATAGTAAATTTATTATAATTTATACAAATATTATATTCCCTTACATTCTTGGTATCGTGTGTCATACACATTATCGAATACAAGGTTCTTACTTTTGAATTTTTGTATGATATATTCTCCCCACCTTAATTTATTTGTGTCTTCACATTTTATAATTGATCTTAGTGTTAAAATGTTTTATATTTCTTATTTTTAAATCTCACATCAAGATAAGGGTTCATAAAAAATACTCTAGAAAAGAGAGAATGGGAAGTTAAAAGTTCACAGAGACTACCAAGTAAATATGTCTCTATATAGGAGAACATTAGTGGAGAGTGAAAATAAATTTATGGATAAAAACATAAATATTTATACAGAGTTATTGTGGTCATAAATAAAAAATATTTTAATGATAAATAGAATGTTTAGGTCCTAAAATCCATAAATCTTTGATGATTTAGAGGACTGTCAGTTCAAAAAAATCAAGGTAAAACATTGTATTTCTATGTCATTTTCCAAATTTTGGGTAATTCATTTACTACTTATTTATACATACTTGATATATTTTTGTAAATAGAATTTCATACCTTTATTATTCTTTGATTAATTCATCCAAACATTTATTTTGATTCCTAAAGAACTAAAATACATTTCTAAAGGATCTTATTGTCCACAAAAGAGTGAAAATTCTAACTCTTTATCTCTAACTATTTTCCAAAAATATCATTGATAATACATTAATCTCTAAACCCTAAAAGTTACACTATTGGTTCATCATTAATATTTTTTTATCAAATTTTTTAGCTAAAAAAGTCAAAAATTAATTAGGAAATCTCTTAGGTTAGTGTTTAGATTTAAACCCTAATCATCCTTAGGTCATGGGTTCAAGTCAAGTGGCCTTGTGGGATTTTATTAGTTGTCACCTGACTTACAGGTTGTCCTTTTATAAAACCAAATCAGTATAATTTACAAAATAAATATTATGGAAATGCTTGAAAAAAGGTTAATAACTTAATATAAGTTTACTAATGTTTTGAATACAACAACAATACGTAAATACTTCATCCATTTATTTATACATAGGCCCTTCCTTGGTCTAGGGTTTATCCATAATATCATTTTATGATTTCTAAATAATGACAATTTATTTTCAGTATAAACCCTAGGTTATTCATTTTTATTATCTATTAAAATCCTTTATAATGGTTTCTAAAGGAAATGTGGTTTATCCTAAGCATATCCTCTGGGAGTGTAAAAGAAATTTCATAGTGAGGACTGTTGTCCTGTACCAGGTTAACCCGATTCAGGACCAGAACACCTTTTCAGAGGTAATACTCCAAGGTACATCTATTCTAAAACCATATCCACTTGAAATATGAAGACATTGATTTATTTCTAGGAATACCCACATAATAAATACCTTACCAAAATTATAATATGTTATTCTATATGTATCTTCAAATTATACATTAGGGTTAGATTCTGTAACATATGTTTTCCTAAAGCTAATTCCCAAGGCTTCAACTAAACTTCCTTTGATACCAACTTTAGTGACCTAACCCTGAATTCCTAGAGACGGTGTCTGCTATCAATTACATTGGCATGATTACAAGGAATCAATCCCCTAAGGATCGAAGAGTTTAGTAGTCTTGGTAAACCATATACATAAATGAGTATTGTATTACAAATTACTACACTAATTAAAATAGAATATTTTTTTGTTATTTCTAAATAAATAAAATTGATC
Source organism: Viscum album (assembly GCA_963277665.1). Lineage (NCBI taxonomy): Eukaryota > Viridiplantae > Streptophyta > Magnoliopsida > Santalales > Viscaceae > Viscum > Viscum album. Next base: position 913,615,815 of record OY728141.1, read on the forward strand.
ATAACACTATTCAATCTAGTACATCCATGCATATATTTCATAGTACACTTATTGTATTCCAATGTAAAAAACATAATAAGGGTTAGAAAAGATGCTCGTTAATGAAAAAAAAGTTGAGAAAATAACAAATCAATGAGAATAGTCAACATAGAAGGGTAAATAACTAAAAAAACATGCCATGTAATCAATAAACTAAATGAAAGCGCGTAAACAATATGGAAGGCTAATAAATGGAAATACATTCTATTTAAATAACTAGATAAGTCAAAATAAATATGGAATGGTAAGAAACTAAAACACATGACATCTAAATAACTGAAAATAAAATTTATCCATAGATATGTCAATGAAAAATATCATGGATGAATTATAACTGAATCTAAACTAGGGAAGTGATTAATTAGTTGACACCATGTTTCTAAGGTACATAGAACCAATACCGTCAAGACCATTCACAAGACAGTTTTTCTATTAAGTAAAAAACCATATAAAGATGATATCAAACTAACTCATCCCATGAGACTACTGATGTATCAAGGGGCTATATATAATTTGTCTCCACCCATTTCATACATGTCCAAATCATTCCTCAAATATTAAATAATCGATTTAACAATGTTACTTATCAACTAATAAAATTGAATGAATAATAAAAATTTATCAATATTTCCTCAGTTAATCAAATAACTATCAAAGTAGACACCGTATGTACAATGTTATATGGTTTAGGCAAAAGTAATAACCATGATAAATGATATGGATAATTGAGGTAAATTCAATGTTCAATGATCATAAAAATTGGAAAATTTCAATGGGACTGATAAGAAAATAAATTATGTGAATGATAATGAATTCCTTTTATAAATAAATCAAAAACCATATAGAGAAAAGATATGGATGGTATCAATTCAAAATAACCAAAGTAGAGAAAACATATAGGGTTGTTTCCATTGATGAAATATAAGAACTTCAAAAATATTCTTGAGGAAAAATATCTTGTTTTAAAAACCCATTCAAAATACTTTTATTTTTAAAATCAATTTTAAAAAAAATAATTAAAAATATACCTTCTAAACATGAAAGATATGATTTAGAGAAATGACGGTGGATAAATCTATACACATTGTATGGGGTAAAAAGAAACATTTCTTTTCCAAGGTAAAAAGGGTTAGAAAAATTCCTTTTTTGGAAGGAGATAAGAAGATTCCTTTGAAAATATAGTAAAGGATAAAAAAGGGTAAGATGAATTTACCAATACATTTTAAAAACATTTTGGAAAATTTTTCAACAAAACACGATTTTTATAAAAAAAAATAGGTTCTTTGATTAAAGATAGAAATGATATCAGGTTTTCTTAAAATAGTATTAAAAATTTTTAATTAAAAAAGAGTGAAAATGGTAAAAATTCAAGAAAATGGTCATGAATAACCATAGGATAATAAAATTATTTGTCCAATAATGTCCATTTAATTTAATCAAACAGAAATAAAATTGAAATATTATTACTATTATTTTTTAGGAAAATAATATTTAAAAAATCCAAAGTGTTCCATACCACTTCAAAACATTTTAAATCATAAGTCTCATTAAGGAATAAAATTAAATGAAAGTCATAATATAATAAGAGTAAGGAGACTAATGATTTATCCTTTAAAAGGTATTATATAAACCATGTTAAATAAACTAGGTTCCTAATAAAAAATAAGTCTTAATGGAATATAAATTGAAACGAAATCTCTTACCAATGTATTAATATATGAATTGGAAGATCCAAAAGTAATTATCATAAAATTAAACATTTAAATAAAATTTAGATAATAATTCATGATATTATATAAAAAGGGGTAGTATGTACACCACACACAAAAAGTATGTGGTGTTCATGGCATTTGCCTCACAAAAATAAAAGTGAGACAAGAATCCCTTTCATTGCATTTTATTTCAGTTGATAATCCTTTAAAATCCTATATAATAAACTTATGTTAATTATTTACATGATTGGTAAAAAAAATTATTTTTATAATTAATTTTATTTCACTCATTACTATGCTTTATACAACTACTAAAACAATTATATTTATGTCGATTGTTTTGACCAAATTAGGTTTTTATGTTAAAAACATATTTGGTAGGTCATATATGGTCAAAGTAGTAAATATATAACATATATTGAAAAATACTAATGAACTAATTATCATATTTATTCGTTAATTAAACTTTTAAAAACATTAATTAAATATGATAATGAAAAATGAATCAATGTTCCGATCAAAGAGATGGTAGGCCGCACATATGCATCAATAACATTCTCATTTTTCAATGAACAACATGGAAAGAAGGTAAAAAGATTTATATATTTACATAATGTTAATTATATAATAAATGAAATATTATTTAATCATATATACTTATATATATAATTATTTTTATGAAAAATTAATCACATCAAGTCAAGAAGGTGGTAGTCCACACGTCCACGATTGATGTTATCACTTTTTATGTGCGTGAAAGGGTAATAAATAAAATTATATATATTATATTGATAGAAATTTAATTATTTAATTATTATCGTATAAATGTTTTTTATATCATATATTTTAAATTAATACCATAATTTATTCATTCTATGTATTGTGTGAACGAATCACATCGCTTTGATGGGGTAGTATTCAAGACTTCCTCCAACGATGTTATCGTATTCCAACAAAATGGAGTGCTTAAGGGTATGTGTTATAAAATAATTAAATATTTATAAATACATTATAAATATCATATATAACATATATAAATATTTTTTCCATCATAATATCCATCATCAGAGGTGGTAAATAAGGAACAAACAATCATCATTTTAGGAGGTTGTAGTTCATCGTTCACATAAACAGTATGTTTGTTATCCATTAGATGGATGTGTGTTTATGTTTAGGTAAAACCCATAATAAAAAAAACATCACAATATATTTAGGTTACTGGTGTTTTTATATTAACATGGATGAATAATATTTTAGGTGGTGGAAAAATAAATGAAAGAAAAGTGATCGTTGGACAGTGTTACCTTGTAAATCAGGTAACTCCTTTTGGTTTATACAAAAAAGATTGCATGGAATTATTTCTTCCAAAAATTATGGTTCAAGGTATAGGAGAGGAATTTTTGGAATATATTTTGGAATATCTTCTTGGTTGCTCCCAAATTTACCCTACTGGTAAAAGCGGTCGTTGAAGTACAAGTAGGGATCGAATCCACAGGGACCGAAGAAGTAACCTTGAGACGCTATGATTTGGTGCGGGATGGGCATTGAAGTAGCCAAATTTGGGTTCGATTTTGGATGGTTTAAATAACACTAAGAAACCTAAATGAATTCAATTTAATAAAAATGGGTTGATCTAGGATTATTCTCGGGGTGGATTGAATGAATTTTACTTCTTTAAACAATTTTGGTTTTATTAATTCTTGATGAATCCATTATCCAAAAATAACACTACCTTCATCATTTTCTGGTTTGGTGCTTACTAAACACAATTACTAATCCCCTATACACTTATAGAACCAAATTCATGATCTCTCCAAGGTATATGGTCATTTAGTAATTGAATTTATTTTGCTCAAACACAGTAAAGATGAAGAGTAGAAATAACTGAAGAATGGATGTCTTAAATTAATTATCCAATTAACAACAATTCGTTCATAAAATAACATTCAATCCAGCCTTTGAATCCTCCTAAGATCAACCCATTAAGGGTTTAGCCCTCCATTGATGGTATACTCTCAATGGTGGGTGGAAGATGACTAATAAGAATTGGATTGAAGAAATCAAAACCGCGGAAATAACGAGCACTCCTCTGTGTGTGTGAATGAAATTCACACCTATGTGTGAACTAATTCACAACAACACAGAGATATCACTGTGATTTGTGATTATAAAGTTTTAATAAATGAAATGGAAAATATAGAATAGAAAGAAGTTGATTAAGAACATAAAGATACAAAAAAAGAAACTTACATGGAAATTGAAAACATTACAAAGGAAATTTGGAAGCATAACCTTACAATGAAACAAGCAACAAAAGATTATATGAAAAATATCCACCCCTATTACCTTCACCAATATCTACTTATATAGGCATATTAGGAGCCTTAGGTCCATCCCTAAATAATTAATTCACCCCCCAACAATTAATAGAGTCAAAATGAGGGTGAATAATCAAAAGGAAATTGACGTTTCGAAGTTGACCTGGAAAACTGTCCAGATTCGTCCTCCATTTTTACGTGTGAGTTTGACACTTCATATGGAAGAATCCGAAGGTGTATTAAATATAAAATATCTTCTTCCATGTGTCTTCTAGAAGATCTCAAAATTTTAGGACATTTATCCCAGCCGTTTGAAAGTTATGGTCGAAATGGTGGGACGTATTTCTGTGCATTAATGACGAGTCCACCATTTAAATCTCAATTTCAGATCCCTTTATCATCATGAAAACATCAGAATTAGCTCTGGTCACAGTTGAATAAAATGGTCCTAATATTTTTATCTTTCTACTGTATAAATTTGAGCTTCATTGGGATTTTTTTCTGGGCCCCACATTTGTTTGATGGGCCTTAGGCCCATTATGCTTTTTCCAGCATGTTTCTGCCTTCAGGCGCAAAATTCTCCATCTTCCTTTGGGATTCATCCATCGTACCTAACATATAAAATGTTCCAAACAAAGGTATCAATAATACCCCAAAATTTCAAATTAAAATGATGAATATTGTAATTTCCACAAGCAAATTATTGAGTGGGACCAAATTGACATTTTAAGCATGAATTGCACAATGATGGGAAATGAAGTTCAATTTCTGAATTGGACTAAAATTGATGTTTATGAACTTTTAAACAAATTAATATTAAGATATTAACAATGAATATTATCCACTTTCAGTGAATAATCACTTATCTGAACTTATGTGGTTTGAGAGGTGTGAGGAAGTTGGATAAGTGGTGGCCTTTATAGTGTAGGAGGAGTTTCACTCCTATAATATTTTTATAAATGAATTCCATATAGGTTTTCACATTGAATGTGGATCCCATAATGGACCCAATTCATTTAAATTTCTGATAATGTATATATATGTCCATAAAATGGCTCTTTGACAAGTTTATATGTCATTTTGGGCCCTTAAATTAAAGGTATAGTCCTTTGTTAAGTTTAATTCTCCCTTAATAATTTTAATTAATTTTAATCACTATCACTAATAATTTTGTTCATTTTTTATGAAATTATTATAAATTATAAATTATTCGGATTCAAAATATAATATATTTTAAAAAATACCAATCACATAATTGGATGAAATTAATTTAAAATTCATCCCGCAGGCAGGATGACAATGTAGGGTTTTTAAAGTAAAAACATCCAAAAAATTTCTATGTTTTTATAATCAATTTGAAAGTTAAATTGATTCCAATGAAAAAAATTGATTTAATTTATAAAAACTTTATCTTATTAAAATTTTAAACCAATTAAAATTATAATTTAAACTTAAAAAAATTATATGTAAAAGTTGTTTTGAATTAAAATTCATTAATTTTAACCATTCATTAAAAATAGAAAATTCACGAAAAAATACAAAAAATTTAACCTAAACTAATTTTTATGTTTATATATAAAATATGAATTTTATTTCTATATATTAAATTTATAAAATGGTAAAATATGGATTTAAAATAGGTTCTACATTAAAAGAAGGTAAAAATGAAATAATAAAAATATAGATTTTATATGTAAAATTGAGTTTATTTTTATCTCAATATTATAAAATATATTGGATGAATATAATTTTTTTATTGAATATATATAATATATATTTCATTAAAATAATAAACTAATTATAATTAATTATGTTTATTAAGACAAAACTCCTTTAGAATGATTAAAATAAAAATATTTCTTTTTTATATCCAATCAGTTCTTATTTTAGTTTCTAATTAAGTAGTAACCAATGAATTAATTTTATATTTATATAAACTATAAATTTTTATAAGTTATTTAATACTTCTCATAACTACTAATTTAATGGCTAGTTTATATCTCATTAAATTTGAATAATATATTATTGTTCTATAAAACTATGTCTTGCATATTATGTTACCCATCGAAGAAAGCCACTCTTGCATGTAACACATGATAACGTGGTGTTGCATGCATTGAAATATATATAATATATTTCAAATATTAAATATATTATAATTTCTCTATTTATTATATTCCTTTACATGCTTTGTATCAGTTGTCATACACGTGATCAAGTACAGGGTTCTTACATTATAATTTTAGGATGTTATATTCTCCACATCTAAATTAAATTTCAACCTCAAAATTTAAAATATATTTTTATGATATATTGTTTGATATTTACTATATTAAAATCCCATGTCATGGTAAGGTTTCATAAAAAATCTTATAGAAAAGAGAGAATTTTAAGTAAAAAGTTCACATGGACTACCATGTAACTAGGTCTCTAAGTAAGAGAACATTATTAGTAGGTGAAAATACATACATAGAGGAAAAAGTAATTTTTTTTGGGAGTGATTGATTTTATCAATAAAAAAGTGAATGATCAATAGAATGTCGAGGGAATCAATTTCATAAATCTAAGATGATTTAGAAGACCATTGGTTCAACAAAAATCAAGGTATTAGAACAACATTTTATTTCGAAGCCATTTTTTTGATATTGGGTAATTATTTAACTGCCTATGTATACATTCTTGATATATTTATATAAATATAATTTAAACCTTTTATTTTTTGATTAATTCATCCAAAAATTAATTTTTATTCATGAAGAAATAAAATACATTTATAAAAGATCTTAGGGCCCATAAGAGAGTATCAATTCTAACTATTTTTCTCTAATTATTTTCCATAACAAATATGGTTATTAAATTAATATATAAACCCTAGAATTCGTAGTATCGGTTCATTATTAAAATTTATTTATGAAATTGTTTTTCTAAAAACTAAGAAAAAGTAACCAAGGCATTGCATAGGTCAGTGGTTGGCATGAAACCCTTATCTTCTTTTGGTAATATGTTCAAGACCCGTAACCTTGTTGGATATGACTAGTTGTCACTCAAATTATAGGTTGTCCTTTTCTAAAACCAAATTAATATAATTTTAAAAATAAATATGATGGGAATACTTGAAATAATATTAATAACTAAATATCATTTTAACTAATGTTTTCAATCTAACCCTAATACATGAATACTATAAGGACCCAGCTTTATTACATACATAATCTTAAATTTAGTCAAGAAAAAACTTATTTTTACATTGAGGATATTGTCATGTTTATAGATTTATATAATTAGGACAATAAATTCATAACATTACACATTATTATAGAGTGCATACCATAAAAATAGTTTCCATTTTTTTCAAAATATAAAACATTAAAACTTAAAACAAGACTCCTTGACAATTATTCAACATTTAACATGGCTTCCTTCCTTGTATTACATATCCATTAACCTATGAAAATAATTTAAAAACTTGGGATGAGCACAAAATCTCAGTAAGGGATGGAAAATAAGGAAAGATCACATTTTTTCATGAATACTCGTAACGTATGAAAGCATTTTCAAAAGACATTATTGTCACCCATATATACTTACTCTATGTAACATGAGATTTAAAAAAGATCCACACAAAACATGAGAGCATAAGTATAATCATAAAGGTATCTTGGAGAATTACTTACATAATCTTGTAACCATTCTTGGCTACCTTATAATTTGTAACCCTCACGGCTACCTTACTTTGTGTAACCATCACAGTTACACCTAGAGTAACCATACAGCCGACCTCTAACTTACTCATAAAAAATGCATTGAACGGAAATATAGGTCCCAACCTTCATAAAAAAAATTCACAAGAACCAAAACATAACCATACAACATGAATAATAGCATAAAGACGTTACTTTTGAATTTGGTAAAATAGAATTTAAAAAAGAGGATTTTTAATGAAATGCCCCTTATAAATATTATTAAATTGAATAGAGACTTAATAGAGTAGATTTAGTATGTATATATACTATAAATACACATAAATAAACTTAATATAAACAAAAACCATCACAAAAACAATTTAAATAGCACATAAATAAAGAAGTAGAAGGTTAACCCAAAGAATTGAAATCGGGTTAAGAATTCCCTTACCTCGAGTTTTTCTTACTTAAAACTTGTTTAAAAGTCATGTATAAAGGTTAAAAGAGTGTTATTAGTAGTTTAGAGAAACATTTTCATGTTTATAACATCTTATATTATCATTTCATAACATCATTTCACCCTTTAATTGTTAGTATTTTGCTCCTTGCACTGTTTTTGGGTGAGTTCTTAACGCGATTTCCATGATTGGTTCACGGTGGATGTTCTTGTCGATTGGAAGTGAAATTCCAGAATTGGAATAGAAAGGTATTTAAATATTTCCAGTACCATAATTTATACCATTTATCATTTTTGTTTTTAATATGATGATGATTCATAAGTTAAAACAATAATGATGTTCCTTTGGGTCATTTTAATGGTTCTTTGATAATAACGACCTCATTTCATTTTATAAATTAAAACCATGTCTTAAAACGAATTACAGAACCATTAATGAGACATAATAAATATATTATAACCTTTTTAAACCATAAAAATGGTTTCATGACCAAACTTGAAGGATTTAAAGAAAAATTAAATCACATTGTCCACGATGTCGGTAATTCGACACATCATGGACAATATTTTTAATTCTTTTAATAAGTGGGAGAGGAGAAGAAAAATGATGAGGAATTTTCCATGAACATGAAAAAATATAGAATATTCATGATTCTGGATATTTCATGCCTCTTTAATAAGAGGGGATGAGGAAAGAAGAAAAAGGAATCATGAAATAAAAGAAAACTTGAGAAATTTCTCACAAAAATTCGACAGCCTAACGATGTCTCTTAAAATTTCATAAAAATAGTTTGATGAGAGAAAGGGAATATCTCATCACTCATACATAATATGGATAGTAAGGTGGGATATGGAATGAAATATCCCAACATAATTAAAAAGGGAAAGGAAGAGAATAACATAAAATGAAAGAAAGGAAAGAAAATAAAAGAGGGTGTTTACCACTTGATCTCTTCTCCTTGAGATCCTTCTTAAGGTCTTTGGTTTTGGTCTTTTGGTGAGACTAGTAGCTCTAAGACGTGGGGAAGATACTTGGGAGGAGTATTTAGCATAAATTAGGCATGGATCAAGGCTTGAGAGGTGTGGTGAGAAGAGGGGAGTGAGGGTGGTATTTATAGTGGGGGAGAGGGGGTATTTTTCATTATTTTAATCATTATTATAATATTTTTGCCCAAGATTATGAATATTATTAGTTCATTTGACCTAAAATAGTAATAATGGCATGTGAGTTTGAACCAAGTGGCCTTTAATAACTTATGATGTCATAAATAGTGTATTTTACTAATAATTTGATTATACGGTATTTTATTGTATTTCACTACTCACCAAAAAATCAAGAATTTCAGAAAAAACCCAAAAATTTACCCTAACCATTTTTCAATGTTTAGAATTCAAAAATAAAGTCCATTTTTTGAGAATAATTTTCTAAATATAATTAATTTAATTTTTAAATAAAATCATACTTAATTCAAAAATTAACAATTCTAATTCTATAACTACTTCTATATCATGATGAAAAATTATCCAGGATGTTATTATCTTAAATCCTTAAGAAAATAAAATAATAATAAATTTTACTATTCATTATGGTCATATTACTATTCATAAGGGTATTTTACTATTCACCAAAAAAACAATTTGGTTTTAATAGACTCCAAATAACATACTGAAGACAATTGTAGATGACAGTTTCTTAAAATTCAAAACATAGAAGTGGAAAAAATTATGTGTAAAGGCTAGTTATAAATATCAACTTAAAACAAAGTTTCATTCATTTAAATTTATTTTTTTTTAAATTGGGATGTTACAAATACATCATCAGTTTATTTTCACATAGGTCCTTCCTTGGTCTAGGGTTTATCTATAATATCATTTCTAGGATTTCTAAATTGTGACACCAAATTTTCAATCTAAAACACCTTAGATTTAAGCTCGGTTATTAATTGTGATTATATATTCAAATCCTTTATAATGGTTTGTATAGAAATCATGGATTATTCTAGGAATATCCCTAGGGAGTGTCAAACCAGGTTCACAGTAAGTCCCATTCTTGTATGCTTGGATACCCCAAGTCAGACTCAGAACACCTTGTTAGATTTATACTCTTATTTACATCTACGCTAGAACCATGTCCACATGTAGTATCTAGACAGATATTTACATCTAGGAAGACCCAAATAATTTGTACCTTACCAAAATTCTAGGATTTTATTCTATAATTATCCTCAAATTCTACCTTAGAGTTTTGTTCGCTAAACTAGGTTTTCTTAAATCTAGTTCCCTTGGTTTCTACTAAACTTATTTTGATAATAAATGTTGTGGCCTGATCCCAGAAGCCCAGAGATAGTGTCTTTTATCACTTACACTATCATTATTACAATTAATAAATCCCTAAAAGACCGAAAAGTTTAGTATTATTGGTAAACCAAACACATAAATTAGTCTTGTAGTACAATTAATAGACTAATTACAACATATTTTTTCTTCTTTATAAATAAATAACTTTGAGGATAACTCTAATCCATATATTAAATACCTATATATCTTTCATACTACACTTCTTAGATTTCTTGGAAAAGAAACATAATATGGGTGAGCTAAAATGCTCAGTAAGGAAAAATTATAGTGAAAAAGATAATGAATCAATTAGAATAGTCAATATGGAAAGTTAAATAAATGAACACACATTCCATGTAATAAAAAAAACTAAATGGAAGTGTGTAAACAATATGGAAAGGTAATAACTTGAAAAACATTCCATTTAAATAATTAGGCAAGAAAAAATAAATATGTAAAGGTAATTAAATGAATCACATGCCATCTAAATAAATAAAAATGAAATTTATCAATAGACGTGTCTAAGAGAAATATCATGGTTGAATAATAAATAAAACTAAACAATAAATGTGATTAAGTAATGGATTACATGTTTCTGAGGTACATGGAACTAGTACTGTAAAGGCCTTTCACAAGAAAATTTAACTATAGGGTAAAAAACAATCTAAATTAGCTAGTTAACCAACTCATCCCATGAGACTACCAATGTATCAAGGATATATCTATAACCAGGACCCGCCTTTTTTATTCCTATCCAAATCATTCCTCATATATCGAATAATCAATTTAACAATGTGCCTTATCAACTAACTGTATTGAATGAACAAAATGAATTTATCAATATTTTCCCTTATAATCAAATAACTTTCAAAGTAGAAATCATAACTAAAATGTTATATGGTTTGGGAAATAATAATTTCCATGAAAAATGATATAGATAATTAGTGAAAATTAAATTTTTAAGGATCATAGGATATGGTAATATTTTAAGGGGAATAATAAGAAAAACAAGGATGTGAATTTCTATACTTTCCTTATCTAAATAAATCGAATACCATCCAGATAAAGGATATGGATGGTATCAATACAAAATAACCTAGGTGGAGTGAAAATAGGGGGTTTTTGTTGTTGATGAAATAAAATAATAACTTCGACAATATTCTTAAGTAAAATAACGTTTTGTTTTGAAAAATATTTTGAATATTATTTTTTTAAAATATGTTTTAAAAAAATTTGAATAAAAATAATCCTTTTATACTTGAATGGGAAGATATAAAGAAATGAAGGTGGATAAATCCATACACGCTGTATAAGGCAAAAAGAAACATTCGTTTTTTAAGGTAGAAAGGGTTAGAAAAATACCTTGTTTGGAAAGAGATAATAGGATTCCTTTGAAGACATTAAAAAAATACAAAAAGGGAAAAAAATTATTAACTAAATAATTTAAAAAATATTTTTAAAAAAAATTAATAAAGAAAAGGTTTGTAGAAGAAAACGGGTTCTCTGACTAAAGATTGAAATAATGTCAGGTTTTCCTAATAACATTTATAAAATATTTTTGGGTACCAAAGAGTGATGAAATGGAACAAATTAATGAAAATAGTCATGAATAACCATAGTATTATAAAATTATTTATAGAAAAAATGGTCATTTTATTTCCTCAAATTGAAATTTTACTGAATGGTTATTAGTTTTATTTTTGAGTAAAATAATCATTAAAATTTTCAAAGTTTCCTATTCAAATTTGAAATATTATAAATCATAAGAATCATGAAGGAATAAAAATAAATTAATGTTATAATATAATGAAAGTAAGGATATTCATGTTGTATCAGGTAAAAGGATAGTATTACTCCATGTAAAAGAAACATGATGTTTAACAACAAACAAGCCTCAATGGAATATAAATTGAGATGAAATCCCTTACCACTATAGTAACATATGAATTTTAAGACAAAAATAATAATTATAACCAAATAAAAAATTAAAATTCCATGAAGATAAAATAATTCATGAGATATTATATCAAGGGGTAGTATCTACACCACACAAAATAAGTTGGTGATGTCAATGGCATGTGCCTCACATAACGAAAGGTGAGACAAGTATCCCCTAACTTGCATTTACATTCGATTGAACTACCTTTATATTCCAATAAAATAAACACTTCTAATTATTTAATTTATTGAGAATATTTTTGATGTTTATCCTTAGATTTATTTCACTCATTAAAATTTTGTATACAAATACTTAAATAATTATGTTTACGTCGGTTGTTTTGACCAAATTATGTATATGTATTAAAAAACCTTTGGTAGGTCATTTATGGTCAAAGGGATAAATAATTAAAACTAAATAATAATAATAATGAAATAATTATCATATTTATACATTAATTATACTTTTAAAAAAAATCGTTAAATATGGTTAAGAAAAATGAATCAACATTATGATCATAGAGACGGTAGGCTGTATGTACGCATGAGTAACATTCCCATTTTTCAATGACCATTATGTAAAGAAGGTATGTAGCATTATATATTTCTATAATGATAATTATATCATAAATAAAATATTATTTATTCATATATACATATATATATATAATTATTGTGATGAAAAAGGAATCACATTATGTCGAGGATGTGGTTTTCCACATATCCATGAATGTTGTTATCACTTCTTAAGTGTGTGAAAGGGTAATAAAGAAAGTAATATATATTTTATTTCTTGAAATGTAATATTTTCATTAATATCATATAGTTGTTTTGTGTGTCACATATTTTTAATTAAAACTATCCTTTATTTATTCCTGATATTGTGTGAATGAATCACGTCACTTTGAGGGGGTGGTAGTTCACACTTCCTCAAATGATGTTATCATATACCCAAAAAATGGAGTACATAAGTGTATGTGTTATAAAATAATATATAACATATATAAATAGAGTTTCTATAACAATTACCACCATTAGAGGAGGTAAATAAATAAATAACTATCATCGTTTTGTGAGGTGGTAGTTCTCCATTCACATAAAAAGTATGTTCATTACCCATTATATAGATGTGAATGTAAGAATATGTATAACCCTTAACAAATAATATCATAGTATATTGATTATACTAGTTTTATTATATAAAAATTGAATAATAATATTTTATGTTTTGTAATATTAAATGAAAAAAAAGTGATCGCTGGAGAGTGTTACCATGTGAATCAGGTAACTCCTTTTTGTTTAAATAAAATGGGTTAATTGGAAGGATTTATGAAAAAAATGAGGATTAAAAGTAGTGGGTAGGGATGTTTTTAATATAATTTGGAAGTTAATTTATGAAACTAAGTAGTTTAAGAGGTGTGAGGAAGTGGGAGAAGTGGTGGCATTTTATAGTGGAGGAGTGCCACTCTAGTAATATTTTTACAAAGGAATTCAGTGAATGTTTTTCACATTTCAAATGAATCAAATAATGGAACCAATTATAGGAAAGGGATTAAAGGGTCTAAATCTGTCCATCCGATGGTTATTGAAGAATTTTATTGGTTTTTTTGTGCCCTTGGGTTAAAGGTTTAGTCCTTTGTTAAGCTTAAGTTTTTCTTAATAATTGTAATTAATTTTAATCTCTTTAAATTGTAATTTTGCTCCAAAAATGGTTAAAATATTATAAATTATAATGTATTATAATTCAAAATATATAATCCATTTCGATAAATTCAAATCATAGAAATGGTATAAATTAATTTAAAATTTATTTCCCTTAAAGGACGACAATGCGAGTTTTCCTAAAGTAAAAAACGTCTGAAAGTTGTCTATGTTTTCATAATCAATTTCAAAGTGAAATTGAATCCAAATAAAAAAATTGTAATAATTTATTAAAATATTATCTTATAGAACATTAAAACCAAATAATGTAATAACTAATCCTCACAATAAAATTAGATGAAAAAGATGTTTTGAATTAAAATTCAATATTTTCAATTATTCATTAAAAAATGGAACTTCATAGAATAATAAAAAAATTACCCTAACCTGATTTTTTTTCTATCCGAAATATTAGGTTTTTTTATACATAATAAATGTATAAAATGGTCAAAATTGGATTTAAAATAGGTTCACCATTGAAAGGTAGTAAAAATTCATTAATAAAAACATAGGTTTTTATGTGTAAAATTTGGTTTGCTTTTATCTAATTCCTACCAAATATATTGGATAGTTATAAAAAATATTTTATTGAATATATAAAATATATATTTCATTAAAATAATTAAATAATTGTAATTTATTATGTTTATTAAAGCAAAACACATTTGGAAGCTTAAAAATAATAATATTTCTTTTTTATATCCAATTGGTTATTCTACTCATTTATAATTAATTAGTAACCAACGAATTCATTTTAGATTTATATAAACCATAAATTTTAATAATTTATTTAATAATATTCATAACTACTAATTTAATTACAATTTTATATTTTATTATATTTAATAATTTATTATTGTTTGATAAAACATGGTCTTGCGTGTAACGCAATCCATTGATGAAGGTCTGTTTTGTGTGTAATACAATATATATCAGTGTTTAATGAATTTAAATATATATAATAAATTTTAAATTGTAAATATATTATAATTTATATGTATATTATATTCCCTTACACACTTGGTGTCGCGTGTCATACACACTATCGAATAAAATGTATTTACTTTAGAATTTTGGGGTATTACATCATGGATATCTTCCAAGACATAATGATGGAAAAAGTATAAAAAAGTAATTAATTTCAGTCACTATCCCAACAGGATTTATCATGATAATAAACATTACCCAACGCATTGAAGCAATATATAATTCTGGGATCACCCTTCACTTTCATTACATTTTCATGCTTTTGTGTACCCAATAGATCATACAACATGGATTCATTCATCATAATATTTTATTAAAAGATTAAGGAATGGGGAATAAAGAAATTTAATACCCAAGTAAAATAATTATGTGTTTATAAAGGTAAACACCGTTGATTTGAAATGGGTATGGTATTTACTACACAATTGTTTCAGCATGGAAAAGTACAGTGAAATTTTAGTAGCATAACTACATCACTTGAAAATTTATAACATGGGTTGATGAGAGGGAATGAGGTATCTAATAATTTGGACAAAAAAATTGATGTAATAAAAAAATTAAAATACATATCCCAACATTAGGAATTGGAAATAGAGGGCATAAAATAATAAAGAACATGAATAAATAAGAGATGGTGAAGTTCCCTTACTTCAGTGTGTGACTCAAATTTCACAGTTGGAGCTTATTGAGTTATTTGGGTTGCCTTAGGAAGACTATAGAGAGGTGAGGGAAGATTAAGACCCTGATACAAGGATTTTTATTGATGATAAAAGGGATCTTGGGTGGGATTATTTCGAAATTAATGGGGGATTCTCTATCACTTCTCAGACTAAGGTTTTGGACTCCATATAATAAAATAACCAAAACCACAAACCTTCACAAGAGTTTTTACCATGGTTTCAAAAAAAATTAAAGTGTTTTTAATTATTCTATAAGTCCATGGTCCAAAAATATTAAAATAATTCCATTTCTTATGCGTAAGTGAGTCATATTCTTAAAGAAATGATTTTAAAACCTTAAAAATATATTAATGGTTTTCAAGGATTTTTAAAAATAATAAAATACACATAAAATCAAATAATATTAAATTGAAAACATATATTCAGTCTTGTATACCCTTTATTGTATTTATTACATCAATTTTATTTCATTATGATATCATAATACACATATTATATTTATAAGATATTTAATTTTTCCCCCAAAATTTCATTGTCTCGGAGAATTAATAAAAAATAACCATTAGATAATTTTGACATTATTATTATTAAAATAATATTCATTTTATATAAATAATATTCTAAATAATTTTATTTTCAATTTCAAATTATAAATCAATACTTATTGAGAAATGCTGGGTTTTTTTGATAACAACAGTTTTCAAACCCTTATAAAAATAACATTTCAATTCATAAAATTTGGTTGATAATTTTTTTAATAAAAATTATTTAATAATAATATTTTATTATAATATTATTTATTTTTAAAATACAATAATTTATCAAAACAAATTCCTTAATTGAATTTTAATATTACCCAAAATCTTATTTTTGTTTTTTTTGTATCAAAATAAAATTAATTTATAAAGTAACAATAATCAAAAGAAAGTATATTCATTATTCCTTAAAAAATAATTTACATAATCAAATCACCTGGGTCTTGATAAATATCCCTTTAATAAACCAGAAAACACCCTAAGAGTGAGGTGTACAATAGTTAGACTTTCATTTTGTTGTTTAGCATACATGCTTATGGTCGGGATCCCCATAAGATTGAAAATATCCCATAAATGGTTTCGCTCATACTTAAGTTGTTAGATATCAGATTGGGATTGGTCAAGGTCAAATAATAATGATTCTATCTCCCTTCGTAGCTCTAATAAATGATATTCATGGGGTATGATCCTGCTGGTTGAGGCAATCACTTCATTTTATTGTGTCAATTGGATTAGTTAACCCCGTATATTTATAATAATCATATAATCACTATTCAACTTCAATATTATCAATGTAAAATATGATTAAAATCTATTTAAATATGATAGGATATAATAAAACCAAATAAGTGCATGTTTTTTCAATAACCATATAACATAATAAGACATTTAATTAAATCACAAGGGGAATTTTTTTATAATAGTTGAGGTCATTACAAATCCCTTCTTGGTGTCATGGGGAAAGGGAAAAATAATAATGAGTGAGATCAGATACTTAGTAAGGGAAATTATATAAATAATATGTTATATAATAAATGAATAATTAATAATATATTTGAGAAAAGTAAAATTAAAATAGAACATATAACTAATATCATAAAATGGAAATATTTCCATGTAATACATAAAAACATAAATAACCACATGGATTAAAAATAACTAGTTTCCTAATGATAGAATGTATAATTTTGGACAAGAAAATCATACCTTTAAGGCATTTTCCATGACATTATAAACATACCATCATGGCCTAATGTCAAGTGATTATAAATAATTGGGTAGGTATACACTAAATACCTAGTATAGTTTTTCTCCTAAGACCCATTGATGAATCGAGGGGATATAATGGGTCACACCCATCACTTAATATGTCTAATGAATTGACCATATAAAACATAGTTAATAAACAATACAATTCATGATAAACATAAATATATTTATTTCAAAACTAGCATAACAAATTTCAATATTTTTTCACTGTAAAGAATAAAACATAATGATCATAATCTATCATGAGAATTATTTTTGAAGGTATCAATAAAGTACATCCTCAATAAATTATAATTTTCATCAATGGATGTTGACATATATGGAAATACTTTTAAAAGATCATTGGAACATTTATTGAGTAAAATTCAATTTTTATTTCGAAATAAATTATTTAAAACATAAAATTTTATAGAATATTATGGAAAAATTTTATTTGAAAATAAAAATGAAAACATGTAACATAATATTCAAGTAAAATAAAAGTTGTGATAGAAGGAAAAGTCTTTCTTGTTGTAAATGTTAACTCAAAGATTCTGTTCACACCTTTAGTAAAAAGTTCCTTATTCGAAAACTCAGAAGAATATTATTTTCAAAAAAAATCATAGAAAATAAATCATGGGTAAAAATAAATTTAATAAATCACTGGATAAAATTAAAAAAATTCTCTAATTTTTTATGAATATGGAATTGGAAGAAAAATATTCCCAACCGAATAGAAAACCCCAAGTCCTTTTTTCTGAAGAAAATTATTTTAGATTTTTGTGTACTAAGATAAAGGAAGATGAAAAAAAAAATTGAATTTTCATAAATTAATATAGGAGAGTAAAATATATGTGGTTTAAGATAAATGTATTATATAGTTCCTCTAATATAAACTTAAACATAAACTCTCCCGACTAATGATGAAATTTTTAAAGAAACCCTTACTACTTTTGTAAATTTTGATTCACAATGAGTTTGAAATAAATTACTTAAAATAAAACCGTAAATTTCATTAACATGAAGATATTAATGATATAAAAAATTACATGGTTAGTATAAAAACCATATAAACACAACTATGCATATAACATGAAACATTTCACAACAAAACAATATTGAGATGAATAACTGTTACAATTTTGTTAATCACTTAATTCAAACCACATAAAAGAGAAGAAAATAGAATAATTTTTAAAACACCATATTTTTAATGAAAATAATAATAAAATATTTTTTTGGTCTGTATATATACAACAAAAATTAAATAAGTGTTGAATATGACATATGTCTCATAGAAACAAAAGTGAGACAGGAAACCCTTAATTCAAGTTTGACTTGTCTCCTAAGTTCCTTTAACCTCTGGTTTGATAAATATAAATTTATTATAAATCTATAATATAAAATGATTCATACATATAATACGATATATTTTTTATTTATAATATCTTATCACCCATTAATTAACAATTCATTATTAAAATCTCCATTCGAGGTGATAATTGTTTTGTTTTTCATGCATGTTTGGGTTCAACAATTATTGTACTTGAACTTTTATGAGGGTTATATCATCTCAAGATTGTTAATATTTTATTTTATATAAATTTATTATATATAATCACTATTTTTTAGTGTTTCATAACTTTTATTTTCATAAATATTATAACATAACTCATTTAGGTGGTAAAACCAGCCTAAATAAGAGCATGTTATAAAGACCGAATGAGTAAGAAAATTATAAGGAATTATCTTAATATAACATATATAGAAGATTATTCATGTAATAAGTATCATATATATCAATATTATATAATTTTAATACCACCAATAAATGGAGTATATTGAAAATGAAATATATCGCTAATGGAGATGTTAGTCTGTACATACGCATGAAAGATACATCCATTTTCTAATGAGAAAAAAGAAAAGAAAGTAGGTAATATTTTATCATTTTAGAATAATTATTAAATCATAAATATCATATATATTAATTAAATAAATTATTATAACTATTCATGAGATGTGGTGATGGAAAATGAATCACATATCTACATAGAGATGGTATTCCACATATACGCACAAGTGATAATTTTATTTCCCATTTGATGGAATTAATAGGGAAAATAGTTGTATCATAATCATAACAAAATCTTAGTATATTTATGATACTTGATTTATTATGTTATGATGGAAAAAAAATATTTATATGAATTTTAAGAAAAAATAAACTTTGAAAGAGATGGGTACGACAATTACTTCTTCTTTGAGAGACTACCACTAGCTTACACCATAATCCAGCTAAGGATAGTATCAAGGTAAGAAAAGGAGCTCAATAATGAATTTAAATATTCTATTAAGGTGTTGAGGAAGGTATTTACTAATATATAAGGCTAAAAATGTGTCAATATTCTAGGATATGAGGTTTCCTTTTAAAATTTAGGTGAGGACACACATCAAATTACTTAAAATACTTAAATATAATTAATCTATTTCTCAAGTAAAATTATTAAAAATGGATATGTATTTGAAGAAAAATATTAAAAGGTAAAAATATTATTATAATATAAAATTTATATACTTTTGGTGTCATTTTAATCCTTATATTTTAGTTGATCACCTTCACATACCCTTTTTAACATTTACCATAGTAACATATTTTTTAGTATTTAAGGGTCATAAATTTACTTTTAAGATGAAAAGTGGATTAAAAATGCTGAATGTGTGATATTTTAAACAATTTAACATTAAAAATATCATATTTCTATATTTTATTTTTTAAATAATTTGATAAATTATTATTTAACATAAAGTAACATTAAAGTCATTTTTGGTACTATTCATTAAGATTCACTTTAATATTATCAAGATAACAACTAATTTCAAATATAAATTATTTTAAAATCATTTATACATTATTATTAAAAATATAATTCTAGGAACACCAAAATATATCCAAAATATATTTCTTTTAATTTTTTTAGATAAATTTAATATATATTTTCTACTATTTGCACAAGCATTGAGTCAGTGTTTCATAAGTGTTTAAGGTAATTATACCATCAATAAAAATTTTAAATAAATTCACCTTTTAAAAATAATTTATTTATGTTGAAAATATATTTTTATATTTATTCATTACTTGTTTTTATCCCTATGAAAATATATAAGTGAAATTGAAATAAAGAGAGTGAAATTTTGTATTTATAATTTTCTTAAAATAATATAAATGTTATAGTCAAAGAAAAGGATAAATAAAGTAAAATTTATTCATATGTAGGATGGTTTTATTAAATTAATTCACAAAATAGGATTAATTAAATGGTTAGAGAGATTTTAATTCATTTCCCCACAGTTTTATCCTAGTTTTACTTGTTCTACCCATATTAAGGTGACTGGTCCTTACTATGATTACTATTCATAATGACCAAAAATAAAAAGTAACTATTTAAAAAGATTAAAACTAATGATTAAAAATATGTAATATATTTTTTAGGATCAAATTTATATAAATCAAATTTAATATAATTTTTTTAAACACCATGAAAAATATTTTGTTTTTAAATTGTGTTTTAAGACCAAAAATGAACTTATTCCAAAAGACATGTATAATGTTGACTCATATGTAACTAATTATATTATTATTAAATGAAACATATGATATATAAATATTTAATTAATATCATAATATTTTTAAAATCAATTTATTTAATGAAAATTAAAGACATTTTTACAAAAGGGTATTTTTCACCATTCACTAAAAAATATATGTTTTTAGAAAAATAGAAAATATTAAACCTAAGGTAATATTTACATGATTATTTAACAAAATGATATTAATTTAATTTTTTTCATAAAAAATGGTATAAATTATATATAATAACTATAAACATTAGTAAATAAAAACCATTTTTAAAGAAAACATACTTTTGAAGCAAAAAATGACATTACCGGAAATTGAGTACCTATTTACTATGAATGAATTAATATATTTTAATTATATAAAAATTTATATAATTTTTTTATAATTTTTCTATTCCTATTAATTCTTTGTATTTAATTGATAGGTTATAATTTTCACATTTAAATAATAATATTTTTATAGTACATAAGATTTTGCATAAAGCTCAACATTCCATGTTAAGTAAGATACTGAGCATAATATTATTTTAAACTAAATTTTCAATGGTGTCACATAGAATAGAAACCCTAAAACACACAAATAAAAAACATGAGGGATTAATTCTGGTTGGTAGGCGTTGACACACCCATCCCATTTTTGATGATGTGCACCTGACAATGCCTACGTATTTCCATGCTGCACAACCTACCCGTTGTGTTGATTTTTTCAACTAGTCCCTACATGAAACTTTCTTCCAATTAATGATGACCTAAATGATCTATGTATCAAAGTCCATTTATCACCCAGAATCCTTTTAGTTAGGAGTCCCAAATTTTCAGTCCAGAATACCAAATCATATGAATAGTACCGCTACAATAGTATTTCTATAGTACATACTATTGTGCTTCTCTGATATAACTATAGTGCCCATGGAAAGGCCTCCTCTACCTAAATTATAACCTATTAATTTCATACAATATTATGGGGTACTTAATTATGCATACAATTCAAGTATATTCTATAACCTTAACCTGTCATAGCCCACAAATACATATATGTCATAACAGAAAAGCATTATAGACTGAATGAGAATATAACCTATAAAATAAGCTTATACATCCTCCTATATACCAAAGATACATATGAATGATAGGTTAGGGCAGGGGAGTAGTCATCCATTTTGTAATCTATATAACATGGATGTTGAGAAGACACCAAGAACCCAATGCCAAGTATGGTTATCAGCTAGCCTTACTGACTCGAGTGATGGAGATTAATAAATCATTACAAATAATGATATATAAATTATTATGGATTTGGGTTCCCTAGAAACATCTTTATCACTAGTTTTTTATTATAATATAATGTATATAGATCATTATACATATTTTATTCTTACTATAATTGTGTTGATACTTTTTCACCCACTATTTACATGGTTATGTGCCTAAATTTTATATTATATCATAGAGGAATCACTAATGGAAAAAAATCTATACCAATGGGGTTTAACCATTTTTATAGCCCATAAAACTATTGGTACATCCCATACTAATTGATTAAGGAGTTTTTGGATGATTTTCTTTCGGTGTAGATCTATACCAACCAAACCATTGGTATAGAAAACCTATGAAAATGCTTAACTAAGTATTGGTATGGATAATTTCAATGTAATGACCTATACCATTGGTATAATCAAACCATTGGTATGGGTCTTCTATTTTAAAAAAATCAAGTTTTAGGTATTGATCACACAACCACCAACATATATTCAAAAGACATTGCCACTATGATATAACATCTCATATGTTAATATATACAAATATATTTATGTATGCATGTGTGTATTTATGAAAAACATTATTTATATTGAAGTATTTATTAATATTGTAATTATTATAAATAAATAGTGGGACAAACTATGAAAATTATTTGGTCAAACAGTTCATATAAGTGACCGTAAGGAAAACTTATATGAATAGTACGACCATACCATTGGTATTAGTGGATAAAAACAATACCTATACCCATGGTTTTGTTAAACAATTAGTATAGGTGTCTATATACCAAACCTATACCAATGTGTTTTTAAATCATCAAAATAGGGTTGTTGGTATAGCTCATATTTCTAATAGTGTATAATAGTTCCCACCTATAATGAGAACCTCAAGTAACTATGTTAGTAATCTTAATCAATATGTATTATAGTCTTGTTACATTATACTAAATAAAAAAATATGATGCCTGACGTTCGAGTGTTTAGTCTCATAATTTTTGAGACATATTTTAATGAATTTCACACTTGGGGATCTTGATTAAAGGATATTCTGAGGAATTCCTCGCTAAAAGGAAGACCACATCTTTTGGGTGTCATTGGTTGTCCTTATTTAAAAGCACGTGTGTTAGTCTCTTGACTTAAGATCATTATCAATGTTTACCATTTAACTGTATACTTTGATGAAAAATTAACACCGTGAAATTTATGTTATGGCAATATATCTTTCATTGAGTGAGTCATTGGTGGTATAACATTGATTTAATGGTCAAGACATGATTTACCACTTTTGAAAAGAAGATATATCTCAATACCACCTGATCGGGATGGAAATACCATTAGTAAATACATGGTCAATTTATAAGAAGGTAAATCCATCTATAGTGGTCATTAAAAGAACAAATAAATTTAGGAAGGGTGATGAAACAAAGTTTGCATCCCACTTTATGGGATATTATAAGATAAATAAATTATATTACACAAACTGTGTCCATAAGAGGTTATTGTAACTATGACTTATCCTTATTGTTGGTCATAGAAGGATACTCAATAGGGGGGGTGAATTGAGTTCTGATAAAAGTTTCTAAAAAAATATTTTAAAAGTTAGGAAAATGTTCACCAATTTAAAACAAAATGGCCCAATTAACCAATGTATTGGATTTATAAAATTTTGGATTGTTCAAAATATTTCTCAAATATTTATTAGTTCTCAATTAAAGAAATATAATTTATTATTTTAACTTTTTAAATTAGTCTAATAAAACAAATTCTATTATAAACACTATCTTAGATTAAATATCAAAGAAATTTTAGGTTTCCTAAAATGATTACAAAGGCAAACAAAAAAAAGTGAAACTATATAATAGAAGTAAACAATAGGTTCAGTCTCAAGTTGAGACCTAATCCTCTAGACATGGTTATCCCCTTACACCAAGAAGTTTATATTAAATAAACTTGATCCAAACCATGGATTGAGGTAAAAACATTATACAAATAGTTTAGGTCAACTACACCTCTTCCAAAATTTTTGTGGGAGTGTAAAAAAAAAATAGGCCACACAGGTACCTATTCCACTATTATCTGTGTGAGTGTAAATATGGAGTCTTGTGAATATATCTACATATATTTCAGTTTGGCTCATGAGTTAGTGTGTTTTTATAAAAAGATACAAACAATGATCTAAATTTAAATAAAGTACCAATGAAGAGAAAATTTATAATAAGAGTTTAGAAAGCTTTGTGTGATGTTCTTTGAAGCATCTAGACTTCATTAGAATTGTATAAGTGAAGCTGGAGTCATGTTCTCGAAAGAGAAACCAAAAGTGAGATTTGTTTTTTCTTCTTTCGTCTATTCCTAGTGAGGTAAAAGATTTATCAAAGTGTTGTTGTCTTCAAATTTATTCTTATATGGATTTTTAGTCTTTTGGTTCTGATCAATTTCTTTTGGTATGCACAGTTGGTTGGTAATGCTTGTTTCACAGTCGTGAAACTTTGTGTTCACCAACCTCTCTTTCATTTTTTCTCCTAGGTGTTTACATTATACACCGTTGGTCCAACAAGGAGCATGACCTTGGGCATATGGGGTTCCTCTTATATGAAACTAAGTAGTTTTAGAGGTGTGAAGAAGTGAGAGAAGTAGTTTTATTTTATATTGGAGGAGGAGTGGCACTCTTGTCATATTTTTACAAATTAATTTAGTGCATGTTTTTCTCATTTCACATGAATCAAATAATGGAACCAATTCTAAGAAATAGATGACAGGTTCTAAATATGTCTATACAATAGATATTGAAGAATTGTATAGGTTGTTTTGGGCCCTTAGGTTAAAGGTTTAGTCCTTCTTAATGCAAAAGTTTTCCTTAATAACTGTAATTAATTTTAATCTCTTTCAATATTAATTTTGGTAAAAAAAGGTGACATTTTTACAAAATGGTATTTTTCACCATCCACAAAAAATATATGTTTTTAGAAAAATAGAAAATATTAAACCTAAGGTAATATTTGCATGATTATTTTAAAAAATGATATAAATTTATTTTTTTTTAAATGGTATAAATTATATACAATAACTATAAAAAAGTAAATAAAACCATTTTTGAAGAAAACATACTTTGGAAGCATAAAATGAAATTACCTAAAATTGAGTACCAATTTACTATGAATGAATTAATATATTTTATTTATATAAAAAATTATACGTATTTTTTATAATGTGTATATTCTTATTCATTCTTCACATTTAATTTATAGGTTATCATTTTCACATTTAAATAAAAATATTTTTATAGTACATCACATTTTGCATGAAGCTCGACGTTCCATGTTAAGTAAGATATTGAGCTTAATATTATTTTAAAATAAATTTTCAATGGTGTCACAGATAATATAACCCCTCTAACACATATATAAAAGTCATGAGGACCGAAGTCTAGTTGGTAGGAGTTGACACACCCATCCCATTTTTGAGGCTGCGCACCTGACAATGCCTACACGTTGCCATGCTGTACAACCTACCCGTTGTGCTAATTTGTTCAACTAGTCCCTCGATGAATCTTTATTCTAATTAATGATGACATAAATGATCTATCTACTGAATGCCATTGATAGCCTAGAAGCCTTTCAGCTTGAAGTCCCAAATTTTTATCCCAGAAGACCAAATCATATGAATAGTACTGCCACAATAGTATTTCTATAATACATATTATTGTTCTTCTATGATATGACTATAGTGCCCATGGAAAGGCCTCCTCTACCTAAACTTTAACCTATGAATTTCATACATGATTATAGGGTACTTAATTACACATACAATACAAGCATATTTTATAACCTTAATTCGTCATAGCCCATGTGTACATGTATGTCATAACAGAAAAAAATTATACACAGAATGATAATATACCTTATACAATAAGATTCTACATCCTATATATTTCTATATACCAAATATACATATGAATGATAGGGTAGGGTAGGGAAGTAGTCATCCATTTTGTATGCTCTATACATGGATGTTGAGAAGACACCCAAAACCTAATGCCAAGTATGGGTATCAGCTAGCCTTACTGACTTAGGTAGTGGAGCTTGATAAATTGTTCAAGTGAATGATATATAAATTATTATGGATGTGGGTTCCCTAGAGACAACTTTAGCACTAATTTTTTATTATAATATAATTTATATAGAAAGTTATGCATATTTTATTCTTACTATAATAGTGTTGATACTTTTTCACCCACTATTTACATGGTAATGTGCATTGATTTTTTGTCATATCATAGAGGAATAACTAATCAAAAAAAATTATATACAAATGGGGTTTATCAATTTTTATAGCCCATAAACTATTGGTACATCCCATAATAATTGACTGCAAATCATTTTTTTTTTGTAATAATCAAAGCCGGTTTAAGGAAAATCGGTAACCAGGCAGATCCATACAAACCAAAAAACATTCAAATTTCAAAAATAAAGCTCCACCGCCATCATCACCTTGAGCCACGAGCCCTGCACGCAACCTGAAACACTCGCCGACTTCAAAAGCTGAAATCAATCGAGTGCTGCGTCACCTCAGAACTCGATCAGACATGTCATCGATCCAATCCGCATCGAACTCGAGAAGTGAGTCATCAAAAAACCCAATGCCACCTCCGGCCAGGATGCCGACGAGACAAGCCGGACCTGCCATTGAATTCATGGACCTTTAGCATCCATCTACACCGCTAGAAAGCAATCAACAGCCACCACATACACTACAACGGAGCCCACTTCAATAGAGCCAACAACATCATCGACGTCGCCGGAAAACGACGAGAAGAACAAGATCCACGGCCGGATAAAAATCGCAGATGAAACAAGCAGTAAAACAACCACCAAAAACCAGAAAAAAAGAACCTCAAACAAGTATTCCAAAACATAGAGGAAGACAGGAGAGAACGACCTGCCTCCACCAGAAAATCAAATCCAGATCGAAACCGCCAGATCCAACCACAAAATGCACCAAAAATCACAAAAGCAAAGAAAAACATCCATGGAACAAAAGATCCCACCACCACCAGGAAAACCAACCACATCAGACATAGCAAAACCCCCATGAACTCACCTGATAGGAGACAGAACCCAAGAACCGCTGACGCAAGAGTGTGACCCTCAAACGCGAGTAAAACCACCACCAGACAACAGAAATATTCCGAGATCTGATCCAAGAGTTCTCTGGAGAGTATGTCGTCAACAAGACTGGTCTTACACCCATGGACCAGAACCAGCAACCACCGAAGCCTGAGAGAATCTCCACCACTTGAGAGAAGACCACGAAGCGCCGCTGCAGCGGAGGTCCACCACCATCCCTCCGAGCGCGAGGAGGAGTCATCTCGCCTTCCACAGCGGAGGAGCTGGCCGCGGCGAGAGGGAGGGAACCCTAGGTCGAGAGCCCCTTAAGGGCGCATCCCATGCTAATTAATTAAGGGGTTTTTTGGGTGATTTTTATTCATTATAGAACTATACCAAAAAAAACATTGGTATAGAAAACCTATGCCAATGGTTCCCCAAATATTGGTATTGGTAATTTCAATGTAATGACCTATACTATTTATTTAATCAAACCATTGGTTTAGGTCTTCTATTTGAAAAAACTCATGTGTTAAGTATTGATCATGAAACCACATACATATATTCAAAATACCTTACCACTATGATATAACATCTTATATGTTCATATATAAAAATATATTTATGTATGCATGTGTGTATTTATGAAAAAAATTATTTATATTGAAGTATTTTTTAATATTAGAATAATTATAAATAAATAATGGAACCAACTATGACAATTGTTTTGTCAAACAGTTCATATAAGTGATCATAAGGAACACTTATATGAATATTGTAACCATAAAATTAGTATTAGTTGCTAGAAACCATACCTATACCCATGGTTTGGTTAAACAATTAGTATAGGTGTCCATATACAAAACATATACCAATGGGTTGTTAAATCATCGGAATACGACCGTTGGTATAGCTCATATTTATAATAGTGTATAATAGTTCCCACCTATAATGAGAACCTTAATTAACTATGTTAGTAACCTTAATAAATATGTATTATAGTATAGGTACATTATACTAAAGAGAAAAATATGATTCCCGGCCTTCAAGTGTTCGGGCTCATAATCATTGAGACATATTTTAATGAATTTCACACTTGGGGATCATGATTAAAGGATATCATGTGGAATGACTCACTAAAAGAAAGACCACATGTTTTGGGTGTCATTGGTTGTTCATATTTAAAAGCATGTGTGTTAGTCTCTCAACTTAATTATATTATCATTGTTTACCATTTTACTGTATACTTTGATGAAAAATTAACACCAATAAATTTATGTTATGGAGAGATATCATTCATTGAGCGAGTCATTGGTGGTATAACATTGATTGAATGGTCAACACATGATTTACCACTTTTTAAAGGAAGATATATCTCAATCCCACCTGACCGGGATGGAAATACCATTATTAAATACATGTTCAATGTATAAAAAGGTAAATCCATCTATAATGGTCATTAAATGAACAAATAAATTGAGGAAGGTTGATGAAACAAAGTGTGTATCCCACTTTATGAGAAATTATATGATAAATAAATTATATTACACAAACCGTTTCCATAGGAGGTTATTGTAACTATGACTCATCATTATTTTTGGTCAGAGAGGGACACTCAATAGAGGGTGAATTGAGTTTTGATAAAATTTTCTATCAAAAAATGTTATTTAAAAGTTATGAAAAAGTTCACCAATTTAAAAAAAATGGCCCAGTTAACTAAAGTAGTGGATTTATAAAATTTTTGATTATTCAAAAGATTTATCATTGATTGAGTAGTTCTCAGTTAAATAAATATACCTTATTATTTTCACTTTTGAAATCAGTCTACTAAAAAAATTCTATTATAAACACTATCTAAGATTAAATATAAAATCAAATTTAGGTTTCCTAAAACGATTACAAAGAGAGATAAAACAAAACGTGAAACCATATAATAGAAGTAAACAATAGGTTTAGTATCAAGATGATACCTAATCCTCTAAACTTGTTGATCACCTTCCACCAAGAAGTTTATATTAAATAAACTTGATCCAGAACATGGATCGTGGTAACAAGAGTATACAAACTGTTTAGGTCAACTACACCTCTTCCACAATTTTTGTGGGAGTGTAAAAAAAATAGGCCACATAGGTACCTATCCAATATTATCTTTGGGAGTGTAAATATGAAGTTTTGTGAAGATATCTACATATATTTTTGTTTGTCTCATGAGTTAGTGTTTGTTTAGAAAACAGATACCCATAATGCTTGAAATTTAAATAAATTACCCATATAGAGAAAAATTATAACAAAAATTTATAAATCTCTATGTGATTTTCTGGGAAGATTATGGACTCCTTTAAGATGGTAGAAGTGGATTTGGAGTCATGTTATAGAAACAGAAACCAAAAGAGAGATTTGTTTTTTCTTCTGTCTTTTGTTCCTAGTGATGTAGAAGATTCCTCGAAGTGTTCTTTTCTTCTAAGTTATTCCTACATGTGTTTTTAGTCATTTTGTTCTCATCAATTTCTCTTGGTATGCACA
Organism: Viscum album; assembly: GCA_963277665.1. Classification (NCBI taxonomy): domain Eukaryota; kingdom Viridiplantae; phylum Streptophyta; class Magnoliopsida; order Santalales; family Viscaceae; genus Viscum; species Viscum album. The sequence goes on from OY728141.1 coordinate 913,645,974, forward strand.
ATTGGTTTGTATGGATTTTTTCACAGTCATGAAACTTTGTGTTCATCAACCTCTATTTTCTTTTTTCTCCTAGGTGTTTACATTATACACTGTTGGGCCAAGAAAGAGCATGATATTGACCACGTGGAGATCCTATTACCTCGTATTGTGCACTGATAATTTCATTAATATTTTTTGAAAAATATCATCAATAAAATCAGTATCATTAAATAACCCAAATATAAATATTTGTAATAATTTAAAATTTAAGAGATAGATCATTGGTGACTCAGTCTGTTAGCAGGTCAAAATATCGATGACTCCTGCTGTCAGTGAGTCATGTTGTCAGTAGCTCATTCTATAGGCATATTAATTTTTTCGGTAGATCATTTCTGTTAATAACTCAGACTATCAGTGGATCAATATGTCGGTAGGTTAAACTTGGATGAGTAACTCCGAATCGGTCAGTCAAGCTGTCAGTAGGTTATGCATCGGTAACACATCTATCGGTAACTTAATCTATCAGCGAGTCAAGTTATCAGTAAGTCATGAATAGTGAAAATTATGAGTTTCCTTGTTAGTTAGTCACTCTATCGTTATCTTATACATATATCGATGACTCGTCTTATCGGTAGCTTGTGACTTCATTAGATCACTTATCGATGTCTTACATTTAACTAAAAGCTGTAATTATTTCTTATGATTTCAATACTAAAACCAGAGATTAAAATTATAACTAAACATAATTAAAAACAATGTATCTTAATAAATCATAATTAGCATAGTTAATCATGATTTGTGAGAATTAAAACTAGATTATTCCAACATTCTCCCCCCTTTTGATGATTAAAAATCATGAAATTATATACCACAATAATTGAGATGAAATTTTAAAATAAATAGAAGTACATATTACTTGTAAAATAGTCTTTTTCAATTATATTATCCCTTTTAATATCAAGCTTAATCATAAGCTCCCCCTGAGAGCTCCCCCCGAGAGATATTATATATTATTTCTCCCCCTTTTGGGATTATAAAAAAGGAAACACTGACTGAAAAAGAAGTAACATATAAGGAAACAATAATGATACGAGATCGTAGAAGTTAATCCATTAATCAAGCAATAAAAGGTATAGCAAAAATAGTAAAACAAAAAGAGTAAATCAAATCCATATAAAAAAGTGGGCAACTACTTCTAGGTCATATCAGATTCCATCACTTCCTTTCCCTTATCAGAAGAAGAGGAGGTAGGAGTAGGAGGTTTATAATTAGTAGTGGTGGAAGGGACACAACCAATAGTGAGGGAAGGAATATGCACTCCTTGAAAAACATATGGAGAAAGGCTCTATTTAGAAGAGGAAGAAGGACTTGTGAGTTTCTATTGGATGAAAGGTCTACTATGGATAAGTGATTGAGATGGGGTTATGGTAAAAGGTGATAAAATGAGAGAATAAGAGGTAGAAGTAGGTAGGATTGGTCTGAGAGGAGTAGAAGTTGGAGAAACAATGGTCGTGTAGTGATGATGTAGGTAGGGCTTCAATAGATTGATGAAGTCCTTAGTGATCTCACCACCATATTCAATTAGCTCCTCAAAATCCTTTTTATTCTCCATAAATATCTATATAGTTGGGGTAAAATCCTACAACTACCTAACTTTCTCCTTTAATTCTTGAGTCCCTAGAGGTAACCTCAAATTCTCCACTAATTAATTGAAATGACTAGTTAACAGATTGTTTGGGTAAATCCTCTTAAAATTGAAGTCTACCTTCGTGGTTATTTATTCTTGAGTAGAAGTTTGTTCTTTTGAGTAGAATCTCACCATGTCATGCACATGGTCACTCTTCTTACAGATCATAATATGTCTCTTTTGATCAGTTCCACTTATCATAGTCTGAATTTCCTCCCTATAGACATTTCTAACCATATCAACATTTAGAGAATGAGCAATAGGATCAAATTAACTAGAGGAACCTTTCACTATATCTCTGATATCTAATCTTAACTGGTCCAAATCAAGTGTAGGAGGTTGAGTATGATTAGTTTCACTCCTTGAATTTTCATCCTCAAAAATTTTTCACCACTTTATCCAAGGATGACTAATAATCAATTGTTATACTGTTTATCGACGAAAATATTATAATAAACTCATTCCTCATAATCTGATTATCTGAAACAACATCTTCCACAAGAGAGATCAACCTTGGATCAACTTGAGATAGAACTCTCTCAATAATAAAATCAATAACTCTCAGTAATTTTTGTAATATCAGAAGGTTGACTAGGATGAAGAGATTAAACTGTAGCTAACAGTTCTTATTTAAAGGCATTAATATCAAATTTTGTCACATTCTCTAGAGCATTAAACGGAATGGTAGCTTGAGTAGAAGTAGTTGGCCTATCATCTAGATCAGGATAATCCAGAACAAAGGTCATATATCTTAGATCTCTCCTCAATACATGTACAAAAATTTCATCCAATGGAGCTAGTACATTAACCTTGGATCTTATACCCGGTCTCTCCCCCTTATATGGTGTCCTTTTCCTAGAATATACCAATTTTCTCCCTAGATTCACTAAGACTTCCCTTTCAGCAAGAACTTCAACATGAAAAGGAGAAACATGAGCCATCACAACTAGTTCAACATGAGTATCAAGAGATACACGGGATTTCTAAACTAGTTACAGTTCCTATTCCACTATAGGAGCATCAGTAGGACATTCATGCTCAGTGGGATCTAATGTAAGATCAATAGGATCAACCTCAAGACCTTGATCATCACCAGGATGATCTGATTCACTGTCAGATCCATCACTTCCTTGATCTTCCCTTTCAGTTGTATCAATACCTTCTTCATCTTCTTCCTCAATTTCTTCTTCTTCAAATACATTTTCTTCTTTATCAAAAGATTCCTCCTCACTAACTAATCTAATAACATACTTAGTATTCATAGATTATTCAAACACTTCACTATAATTCTCAGGTATAATAGGTTCCATAGAAGGTAGAGGTCGAGGCGGACATGTAAGACCATAATAAATTATTACTGGACTGTCAGAAATGTAAGGATAAATCCTATCATTTATTATAGATTCAACTCTTTGAAATTCCTTAGGAACATCCTCATCAGAATAAACACTCACTTCATTTGGTCCTAGACTAGGGTCTATCATATTCTTTGGCCTCAAGGGATGCTGAATAGGATTGAAATATTCATAAAAACTATCATTCTCTTTAACCCACATCTTCTTTATGGGTTCTAATTAATCCTTATACTCTTTAAGATAACTTTGTTTAGATAGAAACCATCACAAACTGAAATGGTCTCTCCAACTTCATTAACTAAACCCTTATCCTTCCACATAGCAAATATAAGTCTAGGATCAAACAAAGAGTTGGTATTTTAATATGGTTTAATCATATCACTGATATGGACCATTAAATAATTTCAAAAATTTACCTTAGGACCTTTCTTCAAAAGATAGAGCAAGTAAACATCTAGATACTTAAGAGATGAAAAATATCCTTTCATAGGACACAATTAATGATGGATGAATTTGAATAAAATTCTCCTGTCATCATCAATCTCTATAGAAATAGGCCTTCTATGCTCTTCATTTCTAGTAAAGTCAACTAAATATTCCTCATAATAGAAATGGTCACTGGTTGGAGGAGAACATCCCTGATGGTCATCACAAACACCCCCATGGGGTGACTTTATAAATTCTATCCATTGCATAGATGAAAATGACACTCTCCTTCAATAAACTATTGACTTTATCCAAAACACCTCAGATACTTCCAACAGAAACTCATCATTCAAGTAAAACTCTTGTAACATCCTCACATAGTACGACCTCTAATTTTTATATAACCACTCCATCCACCCTTTGGGTTTTCAATTAATTCAACAGAATGGACTTACTCGACAACATCCATCCCAAATTTACTTCCTTCTCATGGGTCACAATGCGATTCGTGAGTTCCGAATGAATAGGTGGTGGGATAGGTTAGCTAGATTCACCTAAATTCCTCTTTAACTAATATAACTCATCCTATAATCTTTCTAGGATTCTCTTTACAAAAGACATTGAAGGGGTATGAAGGTTTTGGTTCATTTGAGAAGGATATCCACTCAGTAGAGAAGGGTCCAAGAGAAATATTTCTGAGAGTCAGAGTGTAAGAGTAAGGAGAAGTGTTGGATTGACCCATATTTTTATCACCTAGGTATTTGAAAACATAAATAATAAATCCAGGTTAAAATAAAATAAAACAATTAAAATAGTGATTTTTAGAATTTTAGATAGATAAATAAGTAAGTATCAGTCAATGAGACACAATAATGATACTTATCATTATGTCACCATCGATGAGTCCTATTGGTGAGACATCATTGGTGAGTCATGTCGCTAAGACATCATCAGTGAGTCAGGAATTCTAGGTCCTCAAAAATTTATCATTAATAACTCAAGCCATATGTAACTCATCCTCTCAGAATATAAAGGTTTAGTAAAAATATCAACAAACTGATGTTCTATTAAAATGAATTCAAGAGTTATATAACATTTTTGATATTGATATCTCAAAAAGTGTTTTTTTACATCAATGTGTTTTGGTCTTGAGAATGAACCTGGATTCTTAGAAATATTAATAGTAATTGTATTTTCATAGTTTGTAGGGAAATTCCTAAACTGATATACATAATTTAGTAATGTTTGTTTCGTCCATAAAATATGTTCACAATAACTATCATCAGCTATGTATTCAACTTCAGAATTAGATAATGCTACAAAAAATTTCCTTTTACTACACCACGATACTAGAGGCTTTTCCAAAAAGTGACATGTTTCAAAGGTGATTTTCCTAACTTACAAACACCAAAATCATTATCAAAATAACTAAATAAAACTATTAGTTTTCCTCTAGGATAGATAAATCCTAATTTTGTAGTATACTTGAACTATGTGAAAATTATTTTAACAGTAGTTAAATGAGATTATTTAGGGTTTTTTCTAAAAACAATATCACATAAACACACTAAATATAATATCAGGACAACCTATAGTCAAGTAGGGTAGACATCCAATCATCTCTCTGTAAATGGTTTGACCAATAGATTTTCCATTTTCATCAAGATCCAATATATAGGTGGTACTCAATGGAGTGTCACTACTTTTTATACTATCAAATCTAACCCATTTCAAAATATATTTTATGTACTTACTTGGATTTAAAATAATAACTTATTTATTTTGAAAATTTTGAAATCCAAGAAATAATTTGAGGTCACCCATTAAACTCATTTCAAATTCATTTTGCATCATTTTTGAAAAATAAATACATAAAGAATTTTTTGAAGATTCAGAAATAATTTCATCAACATAAATTTTTAAAACTAAAACATCTTTAGAAATTGTTTTTATAAAAAGAGTAGGATCAGATTTTCCTTTTATAAAACCTTTAGAAATAAGAAAAGTTATGAGACTATCATACAAAGATCTTGGATCCTAATTTAAAACATACAAATCCTTTATTAATTTAAAAACATGATTTGGAAAATGGGGGTTTGTAAAACTGGGGGGTCATTCAACAACAATATCACCAACTATATACCCATATAAAAATTCACTTACAAAATCCATTTTATATAGTTTGAAATTGAGATGATCTATATAGGATAGCAGAATTATAATGTATTCATCTATAGAAACAGGTGAAAAAATTTCTTCATAGTCAATTTGAACTTTTTGACTATATCCTTGTGCGACCAGTCTGGCCTTATTTCTCACTATGGTACCAAATTCATCCACTTTATTTCTAAATACCCACTTATTTCCTATATTAAAGGTGTCTTTGGGTCTATAAAAAAGTTCCTAGAATTATTTTTTTTAAAATAATTCAACTCTTCTTTCACATCGATTAACCAAAATTCATCATTGATCGCATCATTGATGTTTTTATGTTCAAGCTATGAGAAAAATGTTTGATGTTCAACCTAGTTCCTAAGAGAAGATCTAGCCTTTGTCCCTTTATCTAAGTCTCTAACTAAAACATCTAAGGGATGTTTTCTGAGGGTTATAATGGATCTAGAAAAATAAGGGATAGTTATATCAGGTTCTTCTATAGGTTTGGGTTCACTATGATCAGAGTCTTGAGATTTTACAGAACAGTAGAATTTTGCTGCTTGTTTAACAGAAAAGTCATAACATTTATCATTTAACTCCAGATTGGATAGAACATCTTCAGTATTTTCTAGAGAGGTTTTAGGTTCATTTGGATCTATTTGGTAAAATTTCATATGTATATATTCTTCCACACACTTGGTTCTTTTATTGAAGACCCTATATGCTTTGATAGAGGTTGAATAACCTAGGAAAAGTCCTTTATCACTCTTAGAGGCAAAATTGTAAAGATTATCTTTTTTATTATGGATAAATACTTTGAAACCAAAAAATTAATGTAATTAACCTTATCCTTCCCATTGTTTCATAACTCACATGGATTTTTCTTAAGTATAGGACTAACTAAACTCTATTAATTATATAACAATCTATATTCATAGATTTTTCTGAAAAGTAAATAGGTAAATCATACTCATTAAGCATATTTTGTGCAATTTATTATAAGTTTTTATTTGTTCTTTCTATAACTCAATTCTACTGTGGTTTCCTAGGATTAGAGAAGTTATGACTATATCCACTCTATGAGAAAAAATATTAAAACTCTTAGTTTTCAAATTCACGACCATGGTCACTTCTTATGGTTTTAATTCTAATACCACTTATTTTTTCTACTTACTTAGAATACTTGGTGAAGTAGGAACAAACTTCACTCTTGTGAGATAAATGAAAGTGCAAGTATATATAGAAAAGTAATCTAATAGAACATATGCATAATGCTTCCCATTTAAACTAAAAACTCTAAAGGGTCTAAAAAATCCATGTGAACCAACTCAAGAGGTTGAGAATTTGAAACATCTTTCTTTCATTTTAATAAAATTTTGTGTTTTTTACCTTTTTGAAAAGGATTATATAATTTTTCATTTGGAAACTCAATTTTAGGTTTATCCTTCACTAGTACTTTTGTAGTTAGATTTATAAGGGAGTGAATATTACAATGTCTTAATATCCTATGCCAGATAAAAGACTCTTTGTGAAAGACAGTCAAGAAAGAAATATTTTTAGATACTAAAGAATCAAAATTTAAATTATAAAAATTTTCATTCCCTAAATAAGTGAATACAAAATGATTATTAGAATTAAAAACATTACAAAAATTATTTTAAAATTTAATATGAAATCTTTCATCACAAAAATGTGAGATTCTAAGTAGATTATACTTATGACCATTAACAAAAATAAATGTAGAAATTAAAATTGAATTAGTGTTTCTGATTTGGACAAGCCCAAAAACTTTTCATTTTGCATTTTCACCAAAGGTGACACACCCACCATAAATCTTGATAAGGTTATTGAATCTCAAATAGTCCCCAATAATATGTATTGAACAAACACAGTCCAAGTAAAATAATATCTTACAAAAAGTATTCAAATAGATTTCCTACAAAAACAAATCAGACAAGAAAATATTTTGTTACCCATACATGCTTTGGACTAGTAACATTAGTAATTAATTCTTTGGGAACCCAAATATTCCATATGGGTTTCCTATAAGAAATTTGTAAAGTATTATAAAAATAAACTCTCTTTGTTCAAGAAAAAATATCAAGTGGTAGAAGATGTTCCACTGTTGGAACTTGCATAATATTTTCCAAAACTTGTTATAAAACCATATTTTCTAGATTTTGATACAAATTTTTTTTAATAAAATTTATTTTTTCAGGTTGATAACCATTTAATAGTAGTGTATTTTGAAGAAACTTGTTTTAAAGGAATTTATAATAAGGTATCTTTACCATTTTTTAACCACTCTAAATATTATTGAATTGCTCATTAGATAGTTTAAGTTCATTGTTATCATGAATCAGTTGATTATTCTTGTCCATTTGAATAGTAATTCCATATTTAACATAAACCATAAGAAAATGTTATTTCTTAAGAGATTTATAATTATCCTTTAGTTCATTGCATGTGTCCTAAATCATTTTACAATATTCAAACATTTCCACATTTTTCATATTTTAAGAATAAAATTTATCTCCAGAATAATAATAATTTTATGCTGTAGATTTTAGGGTTACCTCAAATGTGTTTTTCATGAAACACATATTGTATTTTTCATCCCTGCTCATCATGTGAAGGCTCTGAGTCACTGGAGCTATCCTTATAGGCACTCTAGGTTGCCTTCATTTCATTCATGTACTTTTTACCTTTTTCCTCATATTTCCTTTGGAACTTTAACTTAGGATAGTCAGATTTTAAATGCCCTCTTCTCTTACACTCATAGCACACTATTTCATTATTATTATCATTTTTCACCTTGTATTATTTTCCAATTTCATTTGTTTTCATACATACCTTTGTAGAAAGTTTTTTTGAAGAATTTATTTCTTCTATAAAACTCTTTAAATATTCTAGCCAACTGATCCATTTCCTCATCACTATCACTTTTTGATTCTTCATTTTTGAACTTTCAGCATGAAATTGAACTTTCTCTTTTTGTTTGGAGGTAGTGGTTTTGAAAGCCACTGATTTTCACTTTGGCTCATCATTTTCTTCTCATTTAACCTTAATCTCTTCTTCATAAATCATTGTCCTTTCTATCAGCTCTTTTATAGGTAAAGTAATGATATCACAAGATTCCTTTATTGATAATATGGCTCCTCTATATATTTCTGATAAACATATTAGAATTCACATTACTTATTTATTGGATGTGATTAAATTTCCCAAAGATACCATCATATTTAAAATTTCATTGAACTTGAGATAAATGTCATAAATGGTTTCATCATGTGTCATCTTGATGTTATAATATTTACTAGTATATGTATTAATCCTGATTTCTTAACACTAGTGGTTCCTTCATGTAAAATAGCTAAAGTATCCCAAATTTCTTGTGTTGTTCTAAAAGTAAAAATCCTATTAAATTATTCACCCCCTAAAGACTAGTATAAGGAATTAATAGCTATATATTTATTATTGTAGGGCTCCTTAATGGCATTATCCCAAGTTTTCCTAGTAGTAGTAGGAATTTTATATTCATCTACAATTGAAGACCAGATTTTAAAACCCATACTTTCCAAATGAATTTCCATTTTAATTTTCCATTGGGAATAATTTGTACCATTAAAATTGGGAGTTTTTTTGGTAATAGAAACTTAAATTCTATTATCCATATTAAAATACTGAAAAAAAAAGTTTTAAAGAAAAAAATAGAATTCACATAAATTTAGAGATCTTTAAAACAAAACTAAAATAAAAGTTGAAAATAGTTAAATAAACACATTTAAAATATTGGGAGTAATAAAATACCCTGATACCAAATATTAATTGGATTATGGAACTCAAGAGGGGAGGTGGATTGGGTTCCTATAAAAATTTATATCAAAAAACTTTATTTAAAATTTATTTAAAATTTCCATAATTTAAAAAAAAATAGCTCTGTTAAACAAAGTAACATATTTATAAAAGTTTTTTTTTGTTCAAAAGATTTCTCAAATATTTATTAATTCTCAGTTAAAACAATATACATTACTATTTCCACTTTTGAAATCAGTTTACTAAAAAAAATTCTAATATAAACACTATATATGGTTAACTATCCAAGAAAAGTTAGGTTTCCTAAAATGATTACAAAGATAGAGAAAAAAACTTGAAACCACATAGAATAAGTAAACATGAGGTTCAGTCTCAAGCTAAGACATAATCCTATCTAATTGGTGATCACCTACCACCATGAAGTTTATATAATATAAAATTGATCCACACCCTTGATCGATGTAACAATAGTATAAAAGTTGTTCAGGTCAACTAGAACTCTTCAAAAGTTTTTGTGGGAGTATAAAAACAAACATGACACATAAGGAACTCTTCCACTCTTATATGTGGGAGTGTAAATATGAAGGTTTGTGAAGATATTTAAGAATAATCTAATTTGGATTAGGATTCAGTGTGAGTTTATAAAACAGATACACAGACTGCTCAAAATGTAAATAAAGTACACAAATAGAGAAAAATGACAAGAAGAGTTTAGAATGATTTGTGCGATGTTATATGAAACTTATGGACTCATTTAGGATCGTAGAAGTGAAGTTTAAGTCATCTTCCAGAAACAAAAAGCAAAACAGAGAGTCGTTTTTTCTTTTGTCTTATGTTCTCGATGAGATAGAATATTCCTCAAAGTGTTCTTCTATTCTATGTTGTTTCTATAGAGATTTGTAGTATTTTGGTTCTGAGTAATTTCTATTGGTATTCACAGTTGTTTGGTAGTGTGTGTTACACAGTCGTGGAACATTGTGTTCACCAACATATCTTTTCTTTTTTGCCTAAGTGATTACTTTATACACTATAGTGCTGAAAAGGAACATGCTCTTGACCATGTGGGGTTACTCGTACCTCATACTATGAATTAAAAATGTCATTAATATTGTCTCAAAATTATCATTAATAATATTAGAATCATTAATAACCATAAAATGACCATTAGTAATAAGTTTCAATTTGATAGATAGATCATTGGTGACTTAATCTGTCGATAGGTCAGAGTATCGATGACTCTTGATTTCAGTGAGTCATGCTATTGGTAGCTTATTCTGTCTGTAGATAATTTCTATTAGTAGATCATTTATTTGAGTAGATAATTTCTATTGGTAGATCATAATATTAGTGGATCACTCTTTTGGTAGGTGAAACTTTCATTAATAACTCTGAATCAGTTTATTGATCTATCTATAGGTGATGAATCAGTAGCACATCTGTCAGTAACTCAATTTTTCAGTGAGTCAAGCTTTTAGTGACTCATACTTAGCCAAGATTCTAAGTCAGTCTATTGGTTAGTCACTCTATAAGTAGCTTAGACATCTATTAGTGACTCATATTATCAGTATCTTATGATGTCGATAGCTCATATTTATTGGTGTCTTACACATAACCAGAATATTTAATTATATCTTATGATGTAAACACTAACACAAGAGGTTAAAGTTATAATTAAACACGATTAAACACAATGTATCTTAAAAAATAATAATTATCATCGTTAAGATCGATTTTTGAGCATTAAAACTAGATGAGGCCAACACATATCTCCTTAGAGGATATGATGTATTACTAGATAATACACTTGGTCTATGATTATGGCTCACCGCTATAGATATAAGGTCTTATAGGTTCATACACATAGTGTATCCATAAGTTCAACCTATTCAGATGAATAATAGTTTATGATGAAGTGGGCTCCATGTGCAGGGACTGTGAATGTCAAAGTGTGAACTCTTTTAAGATAATTAATTCAATTAAATTACTAGATTTTATAATAATAATGATTTAATTTATTTTAAATGTTATTTATAAATTATTTGAGATAAAATAATTATATTTGAGAAATTTTTTTTAAAAAAAATATCAATTATTGAAGAAACATTATAAAAATTGGAGGAAAGATTTGAGTTAATGGATCACATTTAATAACATGTAATAGTTTTGATTTTATGATTATTTTGTTAAATTTTATGGTGGTAATTAAAAAATTTAAGTAAGTAATTTAAACCATTTTTTGGTTAAATATTAGTGGTTTTGTTTCTTAAATAAATTATTTGAAAACTGAGAAACTAAACCATATTATATATATATATAGTTTTCACCCATTTTGAGTAAAATAATACCCATGTATTGGATTTTAAGACCCTCTTTATCCAGTCATGATCTCTCAAACGCTAGAGATATAAAACCCAAGGTAAGATCAAGGTTTTTTCAATCCTACTTCATGGATTATGGGTGTGATCTTCCACTGATCAAAGCGGCACCATAAAGTGATTATAACTCGCATGATAGCCCACATGTATCAAAGAATTATGATCTAAGAGATTTAGTGAATTTGTGGATAATATATAGAATGCATCACTTGGTGTCTTTGAGTTATGAAATTCCAAAAATGAGTTGATAAAATCATTGGTGAGAATTTAAGAAGGCATCTTTTATAATTTCATTCAATTTTTATTCTTAATGAATGAATTAAATTACATGTATCCCAAGGAAGAATCCAGGAACTGGTGTACTATATTAGATGTTATAACAAAAATTTGGTTGATTTATTTTAGTGAAAATATTAGTATTTGTTACTTTCATAATGATTGAGTTCTTACAAGTTTCATCTGAGTAGTCATGGAATTATTTTAGTTGAAATTTCAATTAATGTTTCAACAATTTGGATAGAGGGTTTGGATATGGCCTCAACACCACTATTGACACATTAATTTGATTCTGAATGAAAAATAAATTTCCATTCAAAGATCAATTTATATTTTTTTAAATCAAATGCTTTTAATTTTGAATAATTTAAATATTTCTTTAAAAGGAAGATCATCCATGTGTGAATAGTACACATAATGAATAGTAAACCATGGATGAATTGTATTCTATGGGTGATTGTTAAATGACAAGTATTGTATGAAATAAAAAACAATATATATATATATATATATATCTGAATAGGGGGCCCTTTTGTGTCAACCATGGAAAGGAAGTTCAAAAATTTTAGAAGTCAATTGCATGGGTGCCTATCATGGTATCAAAAACAAGAAAAACCAACTAGATGAAACCATTGGGTGGTTTCTATCATTCCCACCCCAATTTTAATGGGGGATATTGGCTAAGGGTGACTAGTTATTCACATGCACAAGTGGTGTGATATAAATAATAATAATACTATTTTATATTTAATGTTTCTAAGAATTTATTAAGGTAAAACTTGTGGTATACTAGTGTTATTCATGGGGAATCCCAATATTATGTAACCTGATCCAATTAGTGTTGGGTTAGGTTGACCAGATCCAAGTAGTGCTAGGATGGGTTTGACTTGACCTTCTATCCTAATAGACCCATATTATGCCCTATTTACCATTCAAGGACCCATTACAAGTGTAGATGGTCTCTTAAAAATTATAAAAAAAAATCAAAAATCAAAGAACATTTTCTGTAATTTAAATAAATTTTTATGGGTGACATAGGATGTGTCGATTATTAATGATATTTTTTTAATTCAATTTTAATGCATTAAAAACCCTTAAACTTGAATTAAAAATTATTTAATTTGATTATGAAATACTATTTAATTTCTAATGATTATGAGGCAAGAAAAATCCATCCTTGTATGTATTTTTGGTTTATTTTATTTTAATTATTGAAATGATATTTTTTATTGTAATTAATTACTAAATATATTTTATACATAATATGTGTATCATCCCTTCACATTCAAATGGATAAGGGCCTACATGTCCACATTTTGAGTGATAAAAATATATTCTTGTATCCTATGTATGAAATCAATTGTGCATATATATACATTGTAAAAGACATGAGTTCATGATGTAATATTTTGATCCGAGAGCTTGCATAGAAATAAAAAAGATAAGAAAAAGGGAATTTTATGGGTTCACCAACTCAAGCTCATGAATGGATCAAGATGTTCCACCAGGGTCTCAGTTGATGCATCATCCACTCAATGGATCAATAAGTAGAAACAGATAATAATCATGTCATTGGTTATTTATTTTAATTTTCAGGGTTAACTATTTGCGAATGTTTGGATCATTTGTGATCACATGGTATAATTAAAAAGCATGCATAGATAATATAAATTAAAATGTGACATGAATAATTTATATTTATGGATGGTTAATGTTGTGAAATTGATAACATAGTAACAATCATGATAAATAGAATCAAATTTTTGTTGTAAAGAAAATAAAAACTCAAAATCCATCAAATTAAATATTAACTCATTAATGCTTTACATCAGGTAAAATTATACTAAAAAATACTTTTGAGGTTCTATTTATCCTAAGTCATGGGTGTCTTTAAATACTGTGGCATATTTATGAATGTGGTGGGTCAAATTAACTAAACATGGAAATAAATAAATAGGCATAGCAGGCATAATGCAAATTTAGAGGCAATATATTGAGTAAATGAAAGTAAATATTTATAAGAAATAAAACTCTACTCAATAGTTCATGGAGCAACCAAGATAAGGTAGTTGGCCAACAAAAATCCTAAAATTGTCTCTCGGAGTAGTGGCAATACCATATCTTAGGATATTAAGAGTAGTTAAATGATCCTTTCCACTATAATACACAAGTAATTTAGTATTCCAAATCTAGTAGTTTAGGGCTATTGGGGTTTGATAAAAATATTTTGTGGCATTTAGGATTAACAAATTTATAATATACAATAATCAATAAATAATAAATGTTAATAATATTTAAATATTTTATTTTTTAGGAAATTTAACTTAATACCACTCAAAAAATGAAATCTATAATAGAAAAAAATATGTACTAACCCACAAAAATTTCAAAGAGAGATACGAACACTTACATATATTACTATGATGTGAAAGAAAATTGTGCGTGTTTTGATCCTGACTACCTGATAAGCCATCTCATAAAGAAAAAAAGGTTGAAAGGGATGATTATAAGATAAGACTAGAGAATTATACCACGTTGTCTCATCCCTGAGAAGCATACTAAGAGAAATTGAATCAATTAATGAATGTGATAATGATTACACTAGAATTGTGCAATTTGAAATAGTGGTCAAAATATTTCAATTTATCCCATTCTTCTATCCTTATCACCCAGTTAGTCCAATAGAATTCAGAATAATAAAATGAACCATATAGAAAAGAATATTCAAAATATTTGGGGTATGGTTCTCTATGATGACAAAAAAAATCAATAAAGTTAAATCGTTTGGTCATGACCTGACCCACCAGGACCGTGCATGGGATAGAAGTAAGTCAAGGGTGACACCCCAATACCAACATCAGTAGGCAAAGTTCTGGTGAAAATTTCTAAGAATTTATGTAACTAAAATGGGTTTCTTCAGTCTAATGAAATTATATTAACACACACAACTGGCTATATGTTATAGGGGAATGGTATAATAAAATATTGAATCATCTAGAGTGTAATAAAGGTGTGAAACAACCTCTAGGAAGATACCTCAATGTGAGTTAAGGTAATATAAAAAAGGTATCAATGAAAATATACACTCCCAACCAGAAAAGTTTTCCCAACCCAAAAATAACAAGAAAAATGGAAAATTGAAGAGATCCAAGCTCACAATCTCTAAGGATGGGCATCAAACATGACCAACACTTCCATGTACCACTACACTCCTTCGATAACTGGCCCACTGAAGTTACCACTCACATAAATTTAATATAAATAAATCAAAACATGTGAGGGTATATCCCATGAATGGGTGAGTATAAACATACTTAGTAAGACCCCCAAAAAATAGTAAGGGGAAGAAACAAAAATAAATATCCAGCTCAACCTATAAAATAATTTATAAACAAAAATCAATTATTAGACTTTCTCAAATGGAAACTCGAGTCCTAAACGGATAGAAGTATCAATCCCAATATCTAACTAAGGATTCTAATGAGTCTACCTATAGCTCCAAAGGCCCCATCTTTGATTCCCATAACCATGAACAACCTCATAAGAATTAGAGTGGAGGTCCCACTCCTTGCTACTATGCTCCACAATCAGGGGAGCACTGTCTGTGGTAAAGGATTGGGTCCCCACTAGAGAATGATAAAGGTAGAGTGCCACTATATAAATAGAGAACCCACACCTTCTATAGTATGGGGGAGTACTAACTCTGCCTGTATAAAGAGTATAGGGAAACTCGTGACCTGGTGTGTGAGTGGTGTACCGAAACCCACATATCTCTGATGATAAAAATCGATCACTATCATAAAAAAATAAACACTAAAAGAAGTTTATCACTCATATAATGTAATTTCATATATCTAATTCAAAAATAAATTCTACCATCATGTCTTTAAAATAAAGCTACTCAGGATAGGATACTCATTAGACCAAATATGAATACCGAAGGAGATAAAAAAGATACAAGTTTCTCGGAAAAGTACATGGAATGTACATAGGGTCACATGGTGTGGGACTCCATCTGAACACCTGAGAAAGACCTCCCCAAGTTATATATTTTCCATCCATGTTTCCCTACACAACATGTACAGTGTGTCACATGGTGTGTACTTTCACTCGGGGTCCTAGTAAAGTTCTCTCAGGACATAGCTCGACTAGCCATGTGCATCAACATGGTGTGTCCCTATGGTGACAATGTGTGTATATTCACCCAGGTTCTTGGGAACATGCTCCCGACACATGGATTAGTTGTCCATGTGACTCTACATAGTGTTTCTCTATGTAGAAATGTTGTTTCTGTTCACCCAAGTTCTGATACATATGTTCTTGACACCTGTATTTATTGAATGTATAGCGTCAGACAACGTGTGGGCCATTCCATACGACATGTAACAAATAACATGGAACAAAACCCTAGACTCAGTAATAAAACAATATTTTTGGTGTGTGTTCCTTTGGTATACAGGACGTGTAGTCAGTTTCTACATACACAATGATGTCTTAACTTAATACAGATGCTAGATTCATATATCTCACTACTTATTCCATCATTTGACTCACCTAAAATGGATGATCTCAATGGATTTCATCTTCGGTCATCAATTACCAGCATTTAGTTTCTAGAAAATGGAATTTTATTTACCTGATTGGTAATCATTGTGCCTCCCATCATCCTTTAAGTTCTTGATCTATAAAACCACCACTAGTAACCTAAAAATCCATCTCAAAACTTCTAAAAATCATTGATCCCTTAGTAATTCATGCATCTATTATGAATAATAGGGTTTTATCTTGCTCGATTCTGGCCCGAAAATGCTGAGTCACGAACCCATGGGACAAAAATCAAGAACATGATGAAATGTAGTGGGAATGGGAACATTAATGAGATAACATCATCATGGAAAAATGTGATACAAATGAACGATCATAAATCATTGAAATTAAATGGATGAATCAAGGTCACAATAGATATAATGAATTAATTTCAATACCACCAATTAAACCTAGGCTCATGTGAAGGAAATAGGCCATAGAAATAAATAGGATACACAATCATTGCATGAAAATTATATCAAAGTTTAGAAATACAAAAACTTATCAAGAACTAACTCAATAATGGATCAATAATTCATGAAGAAATCCTCTAGTGATGATGATGATATCACTAGGTCTATCATTTTCTTTATGGATCCCCTCAACCGCTCATCATCAATACATATTCCCAAGCTTGATAGTGCTAACAAAGCTCTCCTCCTCCTGGTTTCTATTCTCCCAGGTTTATGTGGATAACCCTATAGATTTTCTATGACAACATTAAAATAGAGGATAGGGCTAGGTCAAATGCTTAATAAATTAAACTAAATTAATATTTAATCTATCAAATGTTCCAAAAAATGATTTTCTTCCATGGATTATCCAATGACAACAAACCTTATTTTGTGTCTAGGGTAAACACCATGTTCCCAAAAAATATGTGGTCTTATTTTACTCATCTAAAATATCAAACAATAAGAAAAACATTTATTCATAAATTATGTGCACATACAAATTAATATTTATTAACATTTTTAATACACTAATTTTGGGGTCTTGCGACACCGAAAATACATCACTTACTCTAAGGAAAAATCTAGAGGTATATATATATATATTCAAAGTAACAAACTAAAAAAAAAATTCATTACATTATTCCATACTTCATGGAATTTCACCCTAAAAAGAACAAGATAGAAAAAGTTGGTGGTACGAAGCCCACAGATAGCTTTCATGCTCCCAGGAGCTATCTTGCATGATCCGAAGCTTTTGAAGAATTTAAATCAGAGGAAAGGTTCATCCAAACATGATCTTATCATACTGATCCTCAATCACCACTAGGTAATATGAGAATATAGCTCTATTCTTGATTTACAGCTCACCCCAATCAATGAAATGCATTAGGTCATGCACATATCTCTTTTTATATTAACCATAGAATATATCATGCACTCAGTTGAATTATGGGGGAAATTCTAGGTGGTAAGACACCTCACCAACCCTCCATAATATCTTGAATGACCTAATAAACCTTAGGGATAGCTCGAGTCCCTATTCAATCCTCCAAAAATCATTATCATAAGAATAAATTCAGGAAAACATTATTTTCCTTCTTGAAATCCAAAGGCCTATAACATCATTTCATGGAATATTTATTTTGTATATGTAATGTCCTCATATGATCATAGATTACATGAAAATTATCCATTTTTTACTACAACATCTTTGTCCTAATAAGATATATCTCACCATTCTCATTCTAAAATAAGGGTAATAGGAAGGGTCTCTCGTACATGAACATAAAAGGTGTTATACCAATAGTAGAATGAATACTATTATTTTATGAAAAAATCACTAAGGAAAACTAATCCTCCTAGCTATGACCAAAGTCCAACAAATAGGCTCTCAAAATATCCTATAAAAATGGATGGCCATCTTGGTTTGTCACTCCATCTAGGGGTGAAACATTGTTCTACTCTATAACTAGGTCCTGAAATCATCTTATTATCCTTTCTAGATCCATGACATGAATTTATCATCACAACTAGAGTCGATCATAATTGTAACCCCATGATGTAAAAAGATCTTAGGAATGTACAAATACCCCAAAGTCTCAACTGAACTCTACTCCTAGATGAAAAGAGATGATAAGAAAGTGTTTTGACATGGTAAGTCAGTCAAAAATCACCCAAATTTCATTGTGACCTCTCACTATCTGCGAAATCCCAATAAAAAATCCATCAATATTACATACCACTTTCAATTTGAGATCTCAATAGGTATATTCAAACCAACTAGAACCAAGTGTTTTTCCATTTCCTATAGACATGTGAGACACCAAGAAAAAATATCAGCAGTTGTCCACATCATGAAAACATAAAAAACTACCACAGAAGTTCCTTGTATATATTTTCTACTCCCAAATATAGAACCATGGGGGAGGTATAAGACTCCCTAAACACTTCCTCATGAAATGTGATTGATGCTAACATCTGTAAAAATAATTTTGGTGTTTCTCCTAAGGATATTTGGTCATGAAGAAGCTCACAATCAACATATCTCCACTAATATTATCTCACATACTAAAGAAGCGATAGATTAACTTCCATAAAATGTTGTTAAGATTCACCCATTTACTTTACCAGGGTCAGATGTAATAAATCCAACTACTTAGATTCCCCCTCCACCCAGTATGAATAGTATTTATTATTAAGGGAATATACCAGTATGCTTCCATTTCATAGAATAGAGTCTATCTTGAAGTCTTAGTCCTATAGAAACTCCAACCAATTCCTCCATATAATGTTAATATCTCTCTGGATGAATATTTAAATGGGACTCTGGTGGTATAAGTAAACAATGAAATGGTCACCCAAAAGATAATGTCTCCAAATATTCATGGGAAGTACTACCTATTCCAACTCTAGGTCATGAGTCACATAACTCTATCATGGTGTCTCAACTACCTCAACCCATAAGTGATAACTAACTTTCTATACATGATAATGAATCTGAGCCCAGATCAAGAGGAATCCAAAAAAACATGTAATTGATTACCTCTACTAGTATTCTCAGTACATAATAACTACTCAACCAATTCCTTAACTTCTTTAAGACACTTTATCACTGTTCAATCCAAGACAAAAAATTTCCCTTCCATGTCAAATTAGTCAAAGGTGATGAAATCCTAGAAAATACTTCCACAAAACTATGATAGTGCCCTATAAAATTGAGAAAACTTCATAACTCTAATATATACATAGGTAGTTAAAAAAAGATCTACATCAATATTTACTGGATACACATATAATCCATACTTAGAGATTAAATTCATGGGAAAGTGAACCTATCAGATCCAAAATTAACACTTCAAGATATTTCTATAAAACTAGTTATCCCAGGGAAATTCAAAGACAATAATCAAATTAAATGAATGATTATCTTCAGACATAGAATATATAATAATTTCAACAATAAATAAAACTATGAATTGTACCAAGTATGGCTAAAATATTCGGTTCAAATTACTATGAACATAGTGGGGGAATTATTCAAACTCAAAGGAATTACCAGGACCAAATTTCTCCCATAGCGATATTAGAATTTCATATTTAGAATATCATCATCATGAAACCTTAACTATCAGTACCTAGACCGAATATAGATCTTTTAAAAATAACATAAACCATTAAACTAGTAAAAAAAGGTAATCAATTATTAGTAAGGGGTACTTGATATTAATTGTTACCTTCTTAAGGCGAACATACTCAACAAAATGCCAAAATATTTTTTCCTCCTTTTTCAAAAACAATTATTGTGATACATAGAGGGAGAAACTAAGTCTTATAGAAAATTTATATTAATGGTCTTCAAACCACACCCTAATATTCTAGGTTTCTATAGGTTCCATAAAATACACCATAGAATATATCAGTATAGTCTCGAGGTTAAATCCAATAAATAAGTTGATCTCCCACATCATAAGAAGTCCTAAAAAAACATTTATAATTTCAACCATATAATCTTCTAATACCAAGGGAATCCATATTTCTATAGAGACTACTACACCAAGGGATACAATCACTAACTAGTGAGTGATTGGTTGTAGCTTGTTGCTCATGATCCCCACCTACTCAATCATATGATTCATCTCACCCATAAAAAAGAATCTCATCCTATCTGCATAGAGGAATCTAACTCTCCTATGATGATAGTCTATTTGGAAACACATCGTGGGAAATAATTTTATAAAAAATGAAATCATAAGGTTTTATCACAATGAGAAAGAGGTCCCATGAGAAAATATCTCAACTAAATTCCAACTATCATTTCCAGAAGATGTGAGATATAGATTAATATATCTCTATAGGTATCAATAGCCCCAAATTGTAGTCCAAATTATCCTATGAAAGATCTAGCTCTCACATAAATAATATTGAGATGAAATAATAACTCATTTCGATGTCAACAAGTACTGGATCTAAAGTATAGAAGATAAAAATTATAACATGTATTGTCTAATGATAATCCTGATCATATGCATCCATAGCCTACAACTATCCAAACTCTTAACTACCATCCCTCTAAGACAATGTGGGCCACCTATTGGTAGTTGTGGAAGTATTTCATGCCATCATCCCCATTTATTACTCCTCCCTCTAGGGTTATTCTCACCCCTCTATTTACATAGCCACCCTAAGGGTCACCCAAACCATACATGAGAGATCCTTGATCACAACATTACCTCTATTATGGAGGTGATTCAAAAAAAATCCAATTTTTACAACATGAAAAGTTGGGAAATCATATTCCATGTGACATATCCTATCACATCCATAATGTATCCTCTTTACAAGATGAATGGACCCTATATGTGAACATGGTTTTGTAAATATACTTTTCTGAGTTTATGCATGAGTATGCCTGCTAGTAGATAATGACAACTCAATACCATGATTCCCATTACCAGATTTAGCTACCCAGTTTTCTTCTTCTAGAATGTATCTATAACCAAATACCACTCCAAAACACTATAAAAAGTATGAATTCATAAGGTGAACATGCTATCTCAGATGTCTCTCTGAAGTCCTTGCTCAGACTTCCATTTCTAGAAGTATCCATCCCACACTATATCGATAGAATTGCATGTGAGGTCAGTAAACCTTGAGTCATACTCAATAACTTACATGTCTCCATACTAATTCTCAAGAATCACATGAATTCATATAGATCACATGATTAAAGGGTAATACTCATTTCAAAATAGCTACTTAAAGTTTGAACTTCAGAGAATCTTATCATCATGGGTCTCTACGATCAAACCACCCCATAGCATTGTACTTATCCATGAATAAAGATGGTTTAAAGTTAAACCATTTGATCATATGGGGACAAAACAAGCATGAAAACTACAAAAACTTCCTAGATTCAATCGTCTGTTTCCCAATGATACAACAATCCATGAAAATTGAGAGGTATCTATCTATAAAACTCATGTAATTCACTAATACTACCCACATCATTGTCTTTAAATTCTAGAGATATCAATTATCCAACATGTATTCTATCATTTACGTAGACCAATGGAGTTTGATCCACGCACTTCCCATTAGGTGGGATCAATGCTCTATTCCTATAAGGAGGAAATACATCATGAATAGTTTCATACACTAAGGCCACTACAGTCAAGTATTTTCCATCACATATGGTGACCTGATCCTTTTTACACATATTATTTCATTATTCGTAACATAAATATCTATTAATACACTAAATGGATTGAAAAGGCATAGTGTGTTTGGAAGTCTAGGTTCATAATATATGAAAGGAAACTAAAAGATGGTATCCTTATTTTATTCTCCATAGTGAGATCCTAAAATTAATTTGATCCCCTCAAAATAAGTAGGATAACCCATGGAATACGTAAAATAATGGGGTGAGATAAAAATACCAATAAGAAAATAAAAATTATAATGAATCATAACATGTGATTCAAATGTTTGACATGATATCATAAAAGAGAAGGTACCCAAGTAATCAAATAGAAGAGTAATATAAAGGGACTGGAATCATAAGATCATATAATGATAGGAAATGTGGAATTGACATAAAACATGAAATATAAATGAGTCAATTATAACCACTGAGATAACATCACATGGTGTATAGAGTCCTATACTGAATTAGGTTCACTCCATAATCCTATACATGATGTTTCATTAGACTATAACCTTTCCAAATTAATTGGAGGGATATGTTATTCTAGGATAACCTTTAATATTCATATAATCTAAATGAATATGTTTTCCACATAAGAAAATTAAACATATTTCATAAACATATTAATTACCCATGGAAATAAAATGGTTTTTATAATATTACCTCATATCATAATAAAAAAAGGTTTCTTAAAGAAGGAATTTGTGAAAAGAACATAAGGAATGAATTACCCCATACAAGGATGGAATAATGGGATAGGAATATATATTTAATAGAAATTAATATATAATTTAGAACCAGTCCATAACATTAAAGAGAATGATAAAGCGGGTTAGGGAGATAGTTCTCATAACTTGATGAAATGGGTGGTTAAGGGAGATCTATTACCTCAATCCCAACCTATTAAATACATTATTTATATTAATAAATAATAAAATTATGTTAATTATTTATTTTATGAAGATAGTTTTTCATGTTTATTATTCATTTTAATTTTCTATAATCATGTTATATTCAATTACTTAATCATTTAGCTTCATGTTGAACATTTTGATGATATTTTTATCATATGTCCAAAACCACTTGGGTGAGTTGAATAAATTTATATATATTATTATATCATTATATCAATAATAAAAATCATGAAATAATTATAATTTTTATACATAAATTATACTTTTAAAATCAATAATGAAATATGGTTATGAAATATGAACTATGTTATGATTAAGGAGATGGTAGGTTGTACGTATGCATGTATATTGTAACCATTTCTCAACGATCTTGATAGAAAGAAGGTAAGTGTTATTTTATCATTATAGAATGATAATTATATTATAAATATCATATTATTTATTTAAATAAACTTACATATTAAATCAATGTTAGGTGGTATAAAAAATGGATCACATCGCTTTGCGAGGCAGTAATCCACCATACACACAAACAACATTATAATTTCCCCAATGGACGGTAAGGTAAGAAATAATATAAAATATAAATTTTAAAAATGATTAATATTTCATAAATATGATATATAACCACTATACCCATCATCATAAATAGTTATGAGAGTGATGTAAAATTTATTACATTGGTTCAAGAGGCGGTAGTCTACTGTACACATAAACGATGCTTTCGTTTTCCATTTGATGGGAGATGTGATGAATAATTATTATATGATAAAAATAATAAAATATTATTATATAAGAGGTAATTTATTTAATAGGATATAATTTTTAAGAAAAAAATTTATGTAAAAAATGAATAAGTAAAACAGAATAATGTTGGTGAAGATCACTGTTACTTAGAAGAACCTCATTTGGATATGTTATTAAGAACCCTATGGTTGGTATTTTTGGAAAATAATGAATGTGTAGAATGTGTATATGTATGTTTTTGAGTGATTTTGTTAGGTATTGGTCGATTCAAATGTATTAATAGGTGGAAATAAGTGAGGAGAGGGGTGCCATTTTATAATTGAGTTGGAGTTCTATTTTTATAAATACCCAAAACTATTCAATAATAGGAATCCATTCTCAAGAAAAGTAACTTAAAAATTGATAAATAATAGATTGGGGATACTATATGGTTAATAAAAACCTCCACCATTAATTTTATTAAAACATGTTATTCCATTTACCTATATGGTTACTCACTTTTTATGATTTTAATTGTTCACCACAATAACTAGTTTTTTTATTATTTTTACTATTCATTATAAAAAAATTAACATGACCATGTTACATAATATTAATTATTTTGAATTAAAATATGTAATACATTTTTTCAAACTTAAATCATATAATTTAAATATTTCAATTTAACATTAAACATATAAAATGTGTTAGAAAACATCTTTTCTATAAATACATTTTTCAAGAAATAAATGATCTTATATTAACTATACGAATAGTGATAAGGATTATATAAATTTAAATTCACATATATATATATATACAATAATAATAAAATTAATAATTTGGGGTTATTTTAATTAATTAAAATGGAGGAACCTTATGTAGTTTAAAACAGTTTTTAGAAAAAATGCTCTATTAAAACTAAAAAAGAACTAATACAAAAATCTTGTATAAAGGTGATTTAAATGTAATTAAATAAATTATATATAAATATATAATTATTAGGAACTTTGATATAAAATTAATATATTAATGATACTTTTAAATTACTTAATTTATTTAATGAAATGAACATTTTACAAAAAATCATATTTTCTAATATTCTCTGAAATATCAATATTTTATGAAAAATAAAAAAACATTATCCATAAATTAATATTAATATGTTTATTTCAAAAAAATTATAAAATAATATTTCTAAAATATCCAATTTTTTAATATTTTCTCATAAAAAGTAATAAATAATATTTCTGAAATAAATGTTTTTATTAAAAATTGGGTTCTTTCTATGCATTTAAAAATTAAATTATATTGAATAAAACATAATATATATTTCATAAATTAGTTATTTTATTTATACCCACAATTTTAAATATTTGGTTATAGGGTTCATACTTAAATAATAAGGGTTCATTTGGGTTTATTATTTCATATCGCATACACGACAAGATGAACCATGGTTAGATGAAGATATATAATGGGATAGATATCCTAGATAGATGTATTAATAGAGGCATGTTAAATATTAACAAGATTTTCCATGGTTATATGATAATATATTGGGAGTTATATCATGAAGGAATTGAATTCAAA
This sequence comes from Viscum album, assembly GCA_963277665.1. Lineage (NCBI taxonomy): Eukaryota > Viridiplantae > Streptophyta > Magnoliopsida > Santalales > Viscaceae > Viscum > Viscum album. The sequence goes on from OY728141.1 coordinate 913,671,520, forward strand.
TGATCCAATACTATATGATACATATATCATGGGTTTCCATGCAACTGATGCCTCAAGATGCTAGGTTAGAAAAAAGGTATCCAGAGTCATGGTGTATGGATACATCTTATGTCATACCATTATTAGGTTCATTAGTCTAATATAAAACATTGAGACAGTATCAAATCATTTCCCAATGTTCCCAATCCAATACACATGGCATGTCCAACTCCAAAAATCAACCTATGGACAAACCACCATTGATACCACTCTATCATGACCTAACCCACCAGGATGATATATGGTTTGGATGTAGGAAAAGGGTGACACAACAAGTACTCCTCAAATAGTAAAATGGATGGTTATAAGTTATTAGAAGTTATATTACCAAAATGGGAGGCCATACCCTAGAGTATCGGTACACACACACAACCAGATCCATGAAACAATGCATAAATATAATAATATACTAAAACATCTAGAGCATAATCAATGCATCAAACAAACTCTATAAAGATACTTAAAAGTAAAAAATGGTAATTTAAAAGTGTTATTAAGTAAAAACACACACCTAACTAGAAAAGTGGTCCAAACCCAATAATAACTGGAAAAGAGGAAAATTGAAGAGTTTTTAACTCAAAATATATAAGGTTGTCCACCGAATGAAACCAACACCTTTAAGTACTACTATGATCCTATGATACCTAGTCTAAAAAAGTCACCATTTATCTTCCCATTATCTAAATAAAACACATTATTTATAAGAATAAAAAAATCATACATGAGTATAAACATACTCACCAGGACACCTTGAAAACCAAAAGGTGAAAGCAATAGAAATAAATAGTTAGCTCAACCTATAAAAGAAGAGGGAAAGAAAACCCAATCATTAGATATGCTCATAATAAAACACCAATTAATAAATAAGAGAATTTTTAATATCTATATCTATATGATGATGATGAAGAGTTTACCAATAGATCCATGGTCTCATATCAGTTCCCCATCAATACACAAAACCTCACAAGAATTAGAGTTGAGGGAATGCAACTCACTACCGCACACTATAGAAGAGGGAGTAAAATTTATAGTGTAGGACCCCCTCCTTGTTGGATCTTGATAACTGTGGTGTACCACTATATAGATATGTTACCCATTCCATCTACAGTATGATGGAATATGAACACTACATGTTTAAAGAGTACGTAGAAACCCACACCTTATAGAATCATAAGAATACCAACCCTATCATCTCTCTAATGCTAAAAACATATCACTTTCATCATCCATGATTCCATAGAGTAAGAATATATCTCATTACACCTCATTTTATATCTCTAATTATAAATATTAAGGATATCATCACATTCTTTACAAAACGGAAACTCAAGAAAGTCTACTCATAGGCCCAAATCTGAGTCCCAATGATAGAGATAGACAAGATATATGTTCTTTGGAAAATTACATGATGTGAAAATAGTTTTATAGGGTATGTGACTCCATTTTAACACCTAGGTGTTTCCTCTACATAACATGGATTTTATATCCATGTGGATATACATAGTGTGTAAATAAGGTCACATAGTGTGTACGTTCACTTGGGGTCCTGGTCAGGTTCTCTCGGCACAAGGATTGGCTAGCCATGAACCTCTACATAGAATTTACCTAAAGGTTCATATAATTTTTGTTCATAAAAGGCCCTAGTAATGTGATCGCATTAGATTTTATGTAATTCTATTTGCCTCCACATGATGATTCCCTACGGGGACACGACACGTTTTTTCACCCGAGGTCTTGGGTGTGTTCTCTCAGCACACAGATCAGCTTCTAGAGTAGGGTCACATGGAGTGTGGGCCATTAAACATGGAATGTGATACTTAACCTGAGATTAAATCCTAATCATCGTAATAATATGAGATACATGGTGTGTTTTCCTATGGGATTCATGACATGAAATCATTTTTTACACAGATAGTGAAGTCTGGTCTCTACACAGTTTCCAGATCGGTAGCTCCTACAATTTCCTCCAATATTTGACTCATCCAAAATGGATGGTATCAAAGGATATTATTTATAATCACAGTTTAATATCATTTTTTGGAAAAAAAAATAGAATTCCAATTACCCAAACAATAAGCATCACATCTCTCATCACAGTTCGGCATCCTAATCCTTGAATACTTCTCTCAAAACATAAAAATCCATATCTATACATAAAAAAATTATTAACACCTAAATAATTCATTCATTATTCCGAAATATTGGGATTTGATAATTCTCAAACCTGTCCTATCAATTTCTATCTGAGACCCCATGGGCCAATGACGAAGAACATGAAGAACGATGGTTGGAAAATATAAATAAACAAATTTAGATTATTATTAGATAATGTGATCCCAATCAAAGATCATAAATCCTGTAAAAAAATGGTTATGTCAATGAAAAAACATATATATTATATTATATTCTAGAACATTATTTAATTTTGTGCTCGTGTTTAGAATAGATACCCTAAAAATAATGAATATACCTAATCCATGCTTGAAAATTAATTAAATATAAGGAAGATTACTTAAACATTACATTATATTTATTTCATAGTGAATAATTTATTTTCTTACATTTTAGTATATTTATGGTTTATATATTTAGGGAATTATAATACCCCTTACCAAAATAAATATTACCTAAAAAAGTGGACACTTCCACTTAGTATCCATTTTTCACACAAAAAAACTTCTATAATAGAAAAAGTTTTCTTTTTATGACATATCATCACAATTTTTATTATGAACACATCATTGTCCTTACTAATCTTTAAAACTAGTATGAGTATAAAAACCTCTTTAAAGTACATAAAAATAATGAACTAAACCAGTTGATCTGTGATTACTTTTAAATTTTTCCCTTTTCAATATAAAAATTGGGTTCAAAAAAAATTTGACACCAAATAAATCAACATCAATACCCACATATATTCATAAAAATATTCATAATAAATATTATACGAAAAATAAAACTCATAAAGTTTTCTTATAAATCATGAATAACTCTTGAATGTTTTTCAAAAATATATAATTTCCACCCTTAAGAAGTTGAAAATTATTTCCATTAAAAATAAGGTGAATAACATTCCTTATGAATTCATGAGATTTCTATGAAAACCAAATAAATCATAAATAAATCATGTAGGTAAATTGGGAAATCATTATATATCTCAATCATAATAATAAAATAAAAAATACGACCAACTTCCATCATAATTACTCAGATAATATAATCATTACCGAAATCATTTACAGTCTATAATGGACCTATACTTGGTTTATAATGTAACCACTTGTCCATGGTTTATAACAGAACCATCAATCCATGTTTTATAATGTAACCACACATTATTTTTTAAAATAGAAACAATCATAATCAATAAAAAATCACAAGAACCATAACATAATCATAAAATTTGAAATATTATATAATTAAAAAAATATTCCATGCAACCATAAGAAAAACATATCGAGATATCAAAATATCCATTACATTTAAAACCTATTTTTTAATACAAAAAACATAGTTTATGAGGGTTTTTAATTTAAGAAAACATTAATTTTTTAAGGAAATAAAAAATAAAATAATGGTTATGGAGTAGTAAAAAACCTTTGATGCAGTAAATATTAAAATAGAACATTTTTTCATCTTTTGTAAAGAAACTCAATAAGTAAAAAAGATTTATTATGAAAACCAATAAAAGAATATAAAAACTGACTTAAATTTAAATTATAATTCATTCATGTAATTATTAATTCATCTATAAAATAATTTTAAGAATATGGACTTGGAATAATAATATTTAGATAATTAATCTTGAAAAAATTTAAAATTTGGTTTTCAATGTAAAGCATCTCTTACCTCGAGCCAGAATCATCATGTGTGTTCCCTATCTTACTGACCAATAAAATTATATTAATCATTTTCTTTCTTAAGAAATATCTTAAATTTTTTTATTAATTTTTTTTTAAGTTATTACCATGTTATATAAAGTTACTCAATCAAGTAAGTTCACACCCGATGTTTTGATGATATTCATCTCATATTCCCAAAATGACTTCTGAAGGTTGACTATGGTCAAAGTGGTCATTATTATGTCATATCCAGAATAAAAAACATATAATTTTTATTATTTTTTTACATAAATTATACTTTTAAAACCATCCATGAAATATGGTTATGAAAAATGAACTATGTTACAATCAAGGATTTGATAGGTCGTATGTATGCATGAGTAATGTTTCCATTTTTAAGCGATCATGTTGGAAAGAAGGTAAGAATTATTTTATCTTTATATAAATATTATAATATCATAAATACCACATTATTTATTTTAATTTACTTATATATTCCATCCATGTTATGCGGTGATGAAAAACAAACCACACTACTACGTGGAGGTGGTAATCCACATGTCCGCATGGACAAAGTTATTATTTTTCAATGAATGGAAGTGTATGAAAATATATGTTATAGATTAATTTTACAAAATTATAAATATATACTAAATATCATATATATATACGCACACATTAAATCCATCATTACGACCATACTTGAGTGGGGGTTATGGAAAATGAATTACAATAGTTCACGAGGTGGTAGTCCACCATACACACAAATGCCTTTTTCATTTCCTTTTTGATAGAAGGAGATAGATACAAGTTATTAAATTAACCTAAAATAATATTGGTATATATAAGATAATATTTCAATTATTTTATAATTATTTAATAATATTTCAATGAGGTATAATACAAAATAAAATGAAAATTCTCACTTAAGAACTATACCTCTTCTATGGACAGCCACTTTATGATTATACCTAAATCCTTGATTGGTGGGATTTATTATCAAAAAAATGAATATAGTATTAGGGGAGGTATTTTAGGAGGGTATTTGGAGATTCATTTTTCAAAACAAATTATTCTTTAAGTGTGTATAAAAGAGAATGGGTTCCCTTTTGAAATCAGAGGAGGGGTATTCTTGGAATTTCTTTAAGTATTAAATTAGAATAAATTAATTTTCAACTTAAAATGGATGAATATTAATATAATTATATTATAAGGTGATTATGAGTTTAAATCATCTCCTCCAATTAAATTATGATATGTTTATGTGATGTTTTCAACATTATCCTTTTTTAACCATCGATTAACTTTTTTGACGATTACCATGATAATAACGTTTTTCTCTTTATGGGGTAATATTTTTACTATCAAAGGATAATTTCTCCATAAATGAACCATGAGTGATATTTAAAACCATATAAAAATAATTTAGCTGAATGTAATATTTTTAGTGATTTTAAATCATTTAATACAATATTATTTATTATAAGATACCATTAATGTCATTTCTGGAACTATTCATTTAATTTGATTGTGAAAAAAACATGAAAACAAATGAATTTGAATATAATAATTTATAAAATACCTAACAAGTTATATTTTTCTAAAAAATATGTGTTACATATTAATCAACTCAAATTACGTCATTTTTAATAACTTAAAATCATTTATTACATATTTTTATTAATTGAAAAGACAATGTGTCAGGATTACCTAATCATTTATAGTAATTATTTAATTACTAAAAATTATAAATAAATTTACAGGATAAAATAATAATTTATATTTAAAATAAAAATTTATAATTTAACAGAAGTTGTTTTCATCTCTATCAAAAAATATTATAGATATTAAAAGCAAAAAAGGTGACATTTTTTACTTTATGTTTTACTTAAATATTATAATGGTCAAAATAAAATAAATATTTAATGAAGTTTCTATGTTTTAAAAAAATTCTATAGAAATGGACATACTAAACTCAACCAATAGTATAATTGAATGTGTTAGAGTCATTTCTAATTCCTTATCATATTTTTTTTAAAATCATAATTACCTGATTTATGCTTATTAAGGTGCCAAAAATTTATTGAGGTTACACTTCATAATAGAATATAAATAAAGGAGATATATTTACCAAATTTTGACACCCTGATTCCAAATATTTAATAAATTTTTCAATATTAAATTTTTAGTAGTGGATAAAACAAATTTATGATTAACATGAAAACCCCATGAAAAATAATTTTTTTCTAGAAATTTTTTTTTCGAGTATAAAAAAGTTTTTATACCAAATTCAAAAATAATATTTATTAAAACGAACTTAGTTAGATTTACAATTATATAAAATAACTAATTCTAATTTGACACCATTTTTAATAATTGATCTTTGTCAATTCTTGAATAAAAAATACATTTTTCTATAAAAATTAGTACTTTTCACTATTCACTGGAAAATATATTAATTAAAAAAACAATAAAAAATTAACTCTAAGATAATTTCCACATTATTTTTTAAAAAACTATATCCCTTTTTTCAAATGGAAATTCTAAATGTTCCTGAAATTAATTATAATATTTTCTAAAAAAATCCATAAAACCATTTTTTAAGAAACCATATATTTGATGAATAAAAAAACTTTACTAAAATTTGAGTTAATATTTCATAATAATTAATAGATAAATTTTTATTGATTAGGATCATTACATTTATATTTATTAATGTGGTTAATCTTATTTGATAATTGTATATTCAATTTTTAGGTTAGAATGATAACATTTAAATAAAATTTTAATGGCATGTCCTAATTCACATAAATATCAGTGCTATATGTTTAGAAATCTATTTATAATTGTATTATTTTTTAGAAAAATGGGGTGTCACATTCTCTCCTATTTAATAAATTTTATCCTCACAATTTTAACTCAAACACGGTAATCAAATTTTTGACATATGAAAATAATTTTATTGAAATCCCACATCATTAAAATGGTTAATAAAACTTGCTCTTGAAAAATGTTAAAAGGGAAGTTTGAAGGACATATTGAATAACATAAAAGAGTATTAAAAATAGGATAACATTAGTTGGAAGTAAAAATAATAACTTTGAGAAAAAAAATATAATGTCCAAATAATGATAGAGAGTGATAGAGATCATTGATAATAATAAATTGACTAATCATGAGAAATATAATGACCAAAATTAAATAAACAAATGTTGTGTAAAAAATACCATCAATTCATTAGAAATGAAGAAAATAGGACAAGTTTTTTGTTTCAAGAACCTTTTCAAGTGTTGAATAATTACTTTACCTTCTATAATAATATGGTAAGAAAATATACTTACATGAAAAGTAAACATTGATCATTTAATCAATTTCCACAAAATTATCATTTTTATCCTAAAAATTAGTACTCAAAATGTTTTTATGCATGAATCACTAAAAGTGACTTATATTAGATCAGATAATTCCAAAAATTCATAACAATTTCCTTTTAAATTCTTTAGATAATAATAATAAAAAGGTTAACATAAGGTAAGAAAATTCTTAAAATGAATGAAACCTCATATGATGAAATGAAACATTAATATCCAAACCCTAAACAATAAAAGAAAAGGTTTAGAATAGATTATTCAAATAATAAATAACACTAAAATTCTAAAAAATATTCTGTACCATGTGTAAAAACCATAAATCAGAAGGATTTGGTCAATATTTCTTCTGAGGTTAATTTAAAATTTATCTATAATCTATATTAGTCACTAAGAAGTTCATATTCCCAAAAATTTCTATTCCCTAATCATGTAATCTCAAAAATATTCCAATCATTCTCATAAATAACCAAAATCACTATAATGGAAAATTATAATTATATGTGCTTCCAAAATACAATTCATCCTACACTCCTCAAATAAAATCCCATCATAGAATTCCCCCCAAATTTATAGTGATTTTCTTCTGAAACAAAATTAATTACTTAATCAAAAAAATCACTTTTCAATTCAATGGTTACCTATATTACACAACTTATGTTCCTAAAATCAACTTAAGAATTATCAGTAAAACCATTAAAGTAAAATAAACATTGTAATACATCTCAGTAAATAATATTGTCTAGTATTAGACACTTCACACCTAAGTCTCTTCAGTTGTGGGATCAACCACTATGGCCTTTCCAGATGTGATGGGTTATTTTTCGGCCTATTATTTTCTATTACTAAAAAATTTCTATAACATCAAAAAAAATATGATAAATATCCTAAAAAATAACCTTAGTATTTCGATGGTTTTGAGTCCCAAAAGGATGAAAAATTAAAATAATACTTAAAAAATATAAAAATAAACATAGTAGAATAAAATATATTGGTTTTGTAGATATATATAATAAAATTTCCTCAATGGAAATTGAATCATAAAAATCATGATAAAGAGTGATATTGTATAACAAACCACCACAGATTTAGAAAATTTTAAATCAAAATTCATTGAAATATAGAACATGATGTGGTTATGTATATCTCATGAATCTATTTAATGAAAATGTCAAAATACATTCATTAGATGTAAATATTCCATATAAATTAAATCAAGGTGCACAATATGGAATATACCTCAATAAATTGAAATTGAGACTAAGAATCCTTATAAAGGTCTTCACATTTAAAGTAATAATTAATAAATAAACTTATTTTTTAAAAATATTTAAATCCATATAATAAAAGATGAATTAAAACAAAAAAAATCCTAGGTTATAACACAAATAATCTTGGCACAATGTAGTCGATGAATAAGTGATATAACCCAATGAAAAAATTGAGTTAATAATCCTATTACCGCGTGTTCTAACTTTATTGCTACATCCACTAAACCCAAAAATTTCCGAATAAAAATTATTATTTTACTTATTAAAAACCATTAAATTTTTATATAGTTATTATTATCCAACTTAATATACTTATTATCTTATTTCATTCAATTAAAAACTGGTATTGCTCACCTTAGTCATTTTTAGGTCCCTCGATTTATTTCCACCAAGACTACTGTAGTATATTCGTAAGGGTAAAATATTATATTCTAGTATTTTCATAATATTCATAAATTTAAGGTATAATATCAAAATATTTATATATTTAAATATGCTGAATATGACAACAAATAATGACTAGTGAATGAATATTCCTTTATAATCCAATTTTTAATGGTTAAAGAATACCACTATCATTTACTTTTAATTTAATTTATTAATGGATAATTTTCCATTAAAGAGTCATAATTTTAAAATTAATTATATATTAATGTTCTATTTGACCACAAAATAAAATTTTAAGAATACACATGAGAAACTTAAGTTCATAAAAACATCATAATTCACGTAGGTTATATAAAACTACCACAATGAGTTTCAATTTTCAAAAGTGTTTAAAAAAATGAAATCTTAGTAAATATGTGAGTTTTATAAAATAAAATATATTATAAATAACACACTTAATGAAGATAAATTTTTAGAATTAGTTTCATTGGTGAAAGAGTAAGAGGAAAATTAAAATGAAAATCCAGTCCTAAAAAACATGTATTTTGATATAATGGAGACTTATGGAAAAGAGTTTAGTGAGAGATGACAATTAATACCCCATAATAATTTGAAAGAATATTTGAAAAAACTATATTAATAAAATAATTAAGTAAAATTATGTAAAATATTAATATGTTTTCATTATTATGAATCATAATTAAGAAAGGTGATAGAGGCTTGAAAAACCTTTCCTCGATCTTTGAGTCACTACCTTTCGATTGAGCTCAAATAATTTTAAATATAGGTTTATGGTCACTAAATATTTTTTAGTAAGTGGTAGTGGAAGTGTGGATATGTATTTGGGAATAATTTTAAGATAAAATAAATTTATGTTCTTTTTGAAAGGTTAGATTAATTCCACTTTTATAGGTACAAATAAATGACATTTTCCTGACTATTAATTCTTTATGGTCCTTGAAAGTAATTTTTAAAAATTAAATTGAGCTCAATATAGAATAGGTATGAAATTATCAACTATTAATTATCCCACTTTTCCTATTATATGATTTTTTGGATTTTTAAATTAATTAATAAAATATTTTTTTATATTAAATATCCTTAAATTCATTTTTAGGACTATTAACATAATTTGAATGTTAAAATGTCAAGATAACAATGGAGTTAAAATATAAAAACTCAAATAATCATATGTACATTATAATTATCTATAAAACTCATGGAAAACCATAATTCATAAAACATTATCCCTCTTAATGTTTTTAAAATTATTTACATGGTTTTTCTTCTATTTTTAAAAGGGCTTTGTTGATGATATAAATGTGTTTTAAAGAATTATAAGTTTATTTAAAGAAAAAAATATGTTACTAATAACAATATAATTCATACATCAAAAATATTATTATGTGGAGAAATTAATATTATATTTTTATCATTATCATTCTCATGGAAACATATTTAAAATATTTAGTGATAGAGAGGAATTTGTGTAATTATTAGCTTCTTAAAGGAATATTATTATCAAGAAAGGTAAATCCAAATTCGAAAAATGTAGATAAGATAAAGGGTATTTTGAGTAATCCTCAAATGTCACCTTAAAGGATAGTATTTTTTATCGAACTATGTTCAAGGAATTTTGAACGTTATATTTAGTGGATTGTGTATTTTTTTAACCAAGGCTTGGGTTGGAAGACTGAGGGTTTGGATGCCATAAATGGGAGGTTTTGGACTTAGTATGAAGCTCAATATCTGACTTGTTATCCATATAATTTAACTAAGTATATACAAGTAATCTAATGATACTACTATAACCACTGACTGGCTAGTGGGATGGGAAGAAACCCAGGTGACCTGTAGGGTTCACTGTCCAGGAAATGGTCCCCTGGCGATCTTGTGAGACACAGTGGAAATCTAGTGGGTGTGAATATGTGGAATTTATATTTCGAGATTGAGTTTATTTTAGGTTTTGAAAAAACTTAGTATTTTATCAGTTTGGACATCCTTGAGACTACCAATTATCTGACCTATCATTTCTTATTTCCTCATAAACTTTCCCTTGAAGTGGGATGGATCTATATGTGATCTGTTGGATATTTTGGGTAACATACATTTTTTCTTCATTATTTACCCTCATATTTTTTTCTGTTGATCTTGGATTGATTACTATTAGGGATTAAATCATATCTTTGTCATATATTTGTGAAATCATTTAAAAATAATGGGGTTTTTACTCATCTTATATAGAGGATGTCCCATAGTGATGTTCATACACCAGTTCATGATTATTCAACTAAGTTATCTATATTATCATTTTTTATAATATCTTATATTAAATACGATTTCATTAGGATTATTTTATTCCTATGGGTTAAGGTTATTTTTTTGGGAAGACAACAAGGGTGTGTGAAGATCCTCCATATGTGTATGGTTATGAATATGATGTAGAAGGAGAATAAATTATGTTGTTTATAAATTATTCATATTTGAATGTTGATCAAAAAAATAATTATAATCTATTCTAATTAATTATTATTGATTAGTAGAGTGATGTATATATTATCTAACACAAAATGTATTGGATGAGGAAATATTCATCTTCTATAAGGCTCAATAAAGCTAGATGATGGAATACACTAGCTCGATGAGGATGATAACTCCATTTGATATAGGTGTCCCCTATTATACTAAACCATATCTATTTAAATGAATATGTGTGAATATGTGTTTCCATTTCAGCATGGGAATAAATATAATAGATGAGGACTAATATGTGGACTCAGGTAGAGCATCTGAGGACCAAGAGACCCTCAATATTAAAAACCAGAGTGGTTTGGTTCTCTGGTCCTAGGATAAGTTCTTAGGAGCACTTGTGAAGTGTTCAGATTCCCCAAAACACTATATCGCCATGTGTATATTGTGCTATCCAATATGGATAGATACCTTATGTGGACTCAAAATGTGAGGTGTAACTAATGAAAACATGACCAATCCCAATGGTTCCAAAAATTTGGGATAGCCCCTGAAACTGTTGGGATAGACTATCCCAAAGGTTCCAGAAACCATTGGTATGTGAGTTGTTGGGATATCCCTACACCAATGGATTAGAATAAGCCATTGGTATAGGGTGGCTAAAATAACATGTTCCCAATGGTTCAACTTGAAGTGTTGGGATAATCCTTTCCAAATGGTTCAAAAAAATTAAAATGGAATTATCCCAATAGTTCATCCTGAAACATTGGGATATATATATACCAATAGTTGTAAAACCATTGTTATTGGCCCCCAACTCCACAACATCATATCAGCACCTAAAATCACACATAAAAAATAGAACTATCTGTAATGCAATGCACCTATAATCAAAACAATAAAAAATAATTCCCCTATAATTAGAACTACTAGGAATAAAAATATGAAACCATCCTACAATCAAAAAAGAACACCATATAATGGAAACAAAAAAAATCCTCAACAAATAGAACATAAAATTATTGATAAAAAAACAAATAAATTTATTAATTTAACCAATGAACAAAAAACATAAAAAATATCACACATATATTCAGTCACACAAAATCATCAAATATAAAATTTCGTAAATATCAGTCAAAAAATGTAATAGATCAATCCATCCCTCATCACCATAACAATCGTCACCATCATCCTTATCCTTATACTCATTCACATACCCATCCTTATACCCATCCTCACCATGTCCTAATCCTCGGCCTCATAATTAGCCTCTGCCTCATACTTAGCCTCGGCCTTGGCATCATCATCATCATCATCATCCTCAGCCTCAGCCTCAACCTCTTCCTCACCATCATCCTTTTCATGGAATGAAATTCCATAATATTTACCACTACTAGGACTACCTCCTAATACACTATATAAATATTTTATTGATTAAATATACTTATCACAATCCATGGTGGTCTCTGATGGATGTGATGGACATAAAACTTCCATCAGTTTCATAAATTCAACGTTTTCTATTTGATTTCATTCTTCCACTTATATGACCCTTTTTTCTACCTTTTTAATCATAGACTCATCTTGTGATGTTTCTGGATTAGTCTTTTCCATCCTAGTAGTACTATAAATGGTATCTAAAGTGTGACAATACATCGTTAGAACAATACTCTTCACAAGTCGGTAATGTACTCTACCATGGTGCTCACTTCCCAGAACTTGTTGTAAGTGATTATTTGGACCAATTTTTTCAGGTTCCTAGGAATCAAGGTCCTCCAAAAGTATTCTATTAGAAATATAAATAGAATATTAAGTTAAAAAATAGATATTAAAATATTAATTCAATAGAATAAAACTTATAATATGGTGTTGTATCGGTTAATTTACAACACTTCTATCTTATTCTTTCAACTAAAAGATAAAAGTTTTTGTTAAGGCACACATCCTTCAATATTCAACACCTACATCTATAATTACATTGAATATATGAAACCATAATTGAAAATAAGTTACTAATAATGAATTTCATAACTATAATCAAATGGATATTAATTTTAAATGAATCTAAAAAGAAAAACATATGGTATATGAATTCCTATTGGTCCAATAAAAAAAATTTCTTTTGATTTGTTTTATTTACTATTTTTAATTTAGTTAAGATTAATATTGTTAAATTTGGTTCAGATCTAGTTGTGTATATTTAAATAAATTAATTTTGATTTTATTTAATTTAGTTCGTATTTATTTGGTAATATTTGACTTATTTCAATTGTATTCTATGAAATCTAAACGTTTTTATTTATTTTTGTCCAGTTTTCTTCAATTTTATATAATTTTGTTTAGTTTTCCTTGTTTGAATAATTTTCTATTCTATTTGGCTTGTTTCAATTCATATTTATTTTGTTATATTATATGTTAGTTGTGTCAATTATATTATATGTAATCCAAATATGGAGGAAACAATAGAAAGTTAAAGTCCTAAAGAAAAATTATAAACGATTGTAATACCTTATTCCTTGGATTATCCAGAGTCATAACCCTCCCCAAAGTGTGGAGGTTTTTATTAACATCAATTTTTTTTTATTTTTTCTTAATGATTCCTAAAAAAATTCAATAATACTAAATAAATAATTAATAAAAAACAAGAATATTTACATTTAATAACCTCAAATTTTATTAATACCTTGATTTTGGTACCCATGAAATGATTAATCATTTTCTGATAATGTGCTAACATAAAATCATCCATGACAGATGTGTCCTCTAAATCCATTAGAACTCTAGAACACCAGCTAGTATACAACTAATTATTATAGCCTATCAATATATCACCTAATTCTATTGGTTGTGATGTCCTCACACCATCACCACTGGGAAAATAAAAACGAATTTTGAACCAAAATATTAATTCATGTAAATACAATAATAATATATCATTAAAACCAATATATTTTTCCCCATATTTGTGGCCAAGATTTATCCTTTACTTCATTGCATAGGGGTCTCCAGGAGAGTTGAGTGATGGGGATGATGTCAGAGTATTTGGAAAGAATCACAAAAATACTCTTACATTCCCACCCTATTCTCTTGATCATTTGGTTATGGTCATTGTATTCCACCATCAATCATGTGTTGCAGTTCCACACTATACTCATGCATATATGAAAACTATAGATATTAGTAGATATGGTTGTTATAAAAATATATATATTATATCAATAAATCTTATAATGAAAATAATTTATGGTAAATGTTTTTAGGAGTCTATAAATATACATGCACAGTATAAACAGTGGGCACCACTGGATCCACATGAACTAAAATAACATCACCCTATACATATGGAGTGCGTCCCAGTGTATGTTACACCAGCTTAGAATATGTTAGAGGAGTGAAAAAAGAATGAATATAGAATGTAATAGAAAATTCAGTATAATAAAAATAAGATGGAATGGATGGATGGCCAAATGCATGATATGGACGTGGAGTATGAACCATCATCGGATACAGGAATAATGGGTGAGGATGATTAGATGTAAATGCTTATGAAACATGGGCGACCTAAATATATAGTGTGTCTCTAAAGACACTTCAGGATCAGATTGTGTGGTAGAAGGTACGTCAGTGGGGGAGACATGGTCTAATTAGGTACGCCGACTGGAGAACCATGCTCTAGTACCACCCCTTGTATCATGGCCCTTAGTACTGGGACCACTAGGATGATCAGAGAATAATTGGTCCCTAAGTGGGGGATCCTTCATAAAAGTTTAAAACAAAATTAATCCCATGAAATGATATGTTATGGATAAATATATATTTAAAATAAAACACTCACAATAGGAACAAATTGAGGAATTCCAATCTCATTAATTTGGAAATTTTTGTATGCCACCCATTTTCTTAGTATCTGCACAATAGTTTTCATTTCTTGCATTTGAAAAAAATGAATTAATTATAAATTGATAACTAATGTGTAATAAAAAATGATGTTCCATGAATTAATTAAGGAATACAACTTTTCAATCCTAATACATGATACATAGTGATATAAAAAAAGTTTTAAATTCAGTGGGAATAATATCAAAACAGAAGACATGTCATAGAATAAACAATACGTTAAAATTAAAATGTTTAGCATAGGTATGATATAGTTTAATTATATTTTAAATTACATCCAAATAAATTTTGGTAAGGCCATTTGTCCATTTTTATTTCCCTTACATCAGTTGGTTCATTTTTTCAATTAATTAGGGAATATTTTAGTTTTTATTTATCTTTATTCATTTGTTTCAATTTTGTTAATTGATTATTCCATTTATTCATTTTTATTTGACTTAGGTAATTTGGTAAATATTTTGGTATAGTTAATTTTTCCATTTATGTTTATGTCAATATTTTTATATGTTTTTATTTTTATATTAATAGGTTTAACATATACAATTCAATTCATCTT
Source organism: Viscum album (assembly GCA_963277665.1). NCBI lineage: Eukaryota > Viridiplantae > Streptophyta > Magnoliopsida > Santalales > Viscaceae > Viscum > Viscum album. Next base: position 913,687,352 of record OY728141.1, read on the forward strand.
GTGTTTTTATAATTTAATTGTTTCAGTTGTGTTAGGTTCTGTTTGTTTGAATATAGTTCAATTTAATATTAGAAAATTAAACTTAAAGAAAACTAAAACCAATAATTATTGAAAATTCACATGAAGGTCGTGTCAGATATAAAATATTTTTAATCAATAGTAAATCAAATTGAATTGTACCAACCCTAACAACCCATGTTGTGATGAACTAAAAGAACTAAGAATATAGATATAAGATTCTATATATTTACAACCCCAACATCATGTTCATAATCCACTTTGAAAATTGAGCTATTTGAGTCATCATAAGTAATAAATGGATCGGGGCCAATGGGTGCATGGATGGTCTCAATTCAATCATAACCATTATAAAATATATATATTGTAATTACTTCAATAATGACACAAAATTCATGTTGAAGATGATATTTGACATAAAAAACATGTTTTCCTATTAATTACAACACATAGGTTCATCAATATAAAGATTATGAGTCATTTCAATAACCCGAAATCCACATTCATCAATAAATTTTTGTGCCTCTTCATCGAATCAAACCACTAGAATTTCATCATAGTGACTCGACCATGAGAGTAATAATACAATATTATTATTTTTTCAATAACTACAAAATAAGATGAAATTTCAAATTAAGGTCTAATACATGATGTGCTGGAATAACACTATGTTGTGTAAGTTACTATAAAACCATAATGTTGTGTTTTCATTTTCAGTGCTCATTTAGTGATAAAAAATATGTATCCACTAATCACAATTAATTTTATAGTCACGACCCATGGTATTAGGACCACAAGAAAGTTTGCTTATTTCCTCATAGAATTATTCAACCTAAAAACCCGATACCTCAAATATATATTAATATTAAAATTAATTAAATATTGATTTTATAAATTTTTTATAGTAATATTTATACCTTAAATTTCAACAAAGAAGAAAACACTTTTCTTCGTAAAGCCTTTGTACATCTCAATGATAAAGAACGTTGCTTTATATTTATCATTTATTTATGTTAAATATAGATAAAAATAGACATAGTTTAACAGATATTTAAAATTACATGAGATTATGTAAAATATACATGTTAAATTTACTTAATTGGTGTAGTCATCGAACAAATCACAGTTGAACAAAACAGTGTGATCTTACATCTCCCACTCTTCAAGGATTAAGTTTTCAATGTATATTATCTAAGAATTCCTCCTATTTGAGGAAGTTATGTAAATATGACTTCAAATTTATCATACTATTCTTCTTTATTTGTCATTGGTATATTCATTTGGGTAGTAAGATCAGAAAAATACATAGAGAAGAAATCCATACATTCTTGATCAAAGTAACCATTCGCAATAGAAACTTTGGGATGATTCACATTACAAATATAATACATAAATGTGTAAATATTTATTTTAGTTGGATACATAAAAAATGAACATGTCTCTTGAGATGTATTTCGATTGGAAGATGGATAGTGAGATGCAACATGCATTATAAAAAATAGGGTGGAAATATTTTTTCCAACTCACAAAAAATTAATGGTTCCTCTACCAAATGTATTTACAAGAAATACTTGGAAATATTCTTAGAAAAACAATCTATAAAAAATGGTACAACCAAATAATTGATACCAATACATTATTAGATAAAATATGACATATTTCTAATGGAATAAACTCATTTAGAAGGACATAATAATCACGAGTCTTTAAATATTTTAGCATCAACTCTGTTCTATTGAAACATTTTGATATGTTTCTTGAATATCCATCTTGAAAATTAATACTCTCCTGTACATCTAGAAATTTATTTTTTTTCCTCAGGTGTCATCACATAAAAAGAACATTGAACACTCCATTGTTTCTCACTAATACACAGAGAATGAAATTCTAGTATTATGACCCAATCCACCAAGTCATGTGGAGATCATAAATAATATTTTTTTCATTCCCATAACATTTATAATAATATAAAGAAACATTTTTAATATATTATTTTTAGTGTGCATTACATCTATGCAATGATGTATCAAATTTTTAAAAAAACAAGGACAATCAAAGAAGATACTTCTCTTCTAACAATTATAATTGGTTTCCATGAAAACATTCTTCCTCTTTTTAGATATCATTTGACCCTTACCTAATGAAAAATTGAAATATTTCAATTAATTAAGCACATCAGTTCCAGATATATGTTGAGTTCGATCATCCATCTTCATGGAATTGTCAAATCATCAATGATTATTTCTATATGAATGGTGAATTAGAATGAATCATTGATGTCCCATAAACTAATAGTACTATGATATTTTGTTTTTCTGGATCATTTGTTCTTCATAAAAATAGAAAATGATAGTTTTCCCTTCTTTATCCATCAAAACATCAATGCATAAGTAGGAAAATCATTGATCTTCCCCATAAGCACATCACACATCTGAAATATGTCTTATAACATGCATCATATGTGATCACACCCACAACCAAATGAAGTTTCAAATATTTTATTAAAACTTTCATGTATACATATATATATCATTGCAGGGATTAGAGGGGGAAAATATGAGTATACTCATGAAAATGAAAGGTTTTTCATACAAAATAATTTGGGAAGGTAATTAATGTGTATGAAAATTGTCCATGTGATGTGTAAAGTAAGAATCCTACCATATTAATGAAAATTGTCACATTAATACCTATCCTCACACTATGCATTCCAGCTATGAAATTTGGATATTTAGCATCAAATCTCAACCATGAAAATCCATATACAGGGTGAACCAAGTAATTATTATTATTCTTTCTCTCAGTATAATTCCATCACATTTTTATTTATATTTCATCAGACATGAAAATATTCTAGAGTTTTAAGTTCAATAGAAAGTTCCAAATTACTTTTTGTGGTACTCGAGATGGTGTTCCATTAGCTTTTTGCTTCCATTGAGAAGTGACAAATTTTATACACTTATTTCATTCAGCAGTTTCCTCTATAATAAGCAAAAATATTATTTGAAACATGATTTTTTTTAAAATCCAAGTTCCTAAACTAACCTTCATGCCATAAAGTGGTTTGAGGGAATATCTGCATCATCTAGAAGTAATTACTTCAAGAAATTAATAATGCAATTGATGGAAGTATTAGAAATCCTGTACATGGTTTTCCCACAAAATAGTCAGATTAAAAATTTTATCCTTTTAATTTTACCACATTGCTCATTTACTGGAGTCATGGCAGCATCATTCAATATTTTACCCTATGAACATCATTATTTTCATTATATGCATCATGTGTGCTCGTATTTAAGTCTTCTTGTGTTGAAATCCTTTATTTTTCATGATGAAGAATAAATGGAAAACTGTCATATAAAAAAATCTTTAATCCAACCCTCTCATTGAATCATCAACATTTGGAAATTTCATTTTCTCCCCTTTGTGATTCCACACATAGTAGTTTGTTTGAAAACAATATTTTTATATGGTATCTAACTTCTTCACTAATCAACCAAGGTCTTCCAACAAAATTATAACATGGTTAGTGTATGTGACCCCTATGTTAAGCATTGTCAATTAAAAAATTTAAAATTTTCTCCACCTTGTTTTGAAAATAAATTGGGATCTAATAAGTTTCATACATCCTACTTCTATCCATCCTGTAGTTTTTTTCATAAGTCATTTAATAAACTCAATTTAATAAGATTTAATTTTAATAAAAAATATATTTAAGTAAATGAGTATTGTTCACTTTATATGAAACCATAAGAGACACAATACTATATATGAGAATAATAATATAAAAGACAACAAAATAGTATATATATAACAAAATACTATAAATATAAAACCATGATATTGGATTTTATTATAAATATAAATCCATGATATTGGTTAGGTTTGGTTATTTTATTTGGATAGGGTATATGCATGACTATTAGGGTTTTATTAATGATTGTTCAACTTCGTTCAATTTTTTTTATTTCTATAGAATTTATTTTAGTTGGGTTCAATTTTTTTCACTTATTTTTATTTTATTTTAGTTTGATGTAGTTTCATGTTTTTTAGGTCTACTCAAGTCCACTAGTGTCAAATCAAGCAATTTTAATTCAATTCAGTTGGTTTGGTCAAGTCAGTTCAGTTATGATTTAGACAAGATTTGTTATTTTAGTTGGATTTCAATGTGTAAAGGGTTAATAGGTTGAGTTAATTTATTTTCAAGACTAGTTAGGTTGGGTTTATACAATTTAGTTTTCTTAGGGTCTAATCAATTCATTCCAATTTAGTTTTTTTAGTGGGTTCTTCTTACAAGGAATAAATTGGTATATTATGTGAATAATAGTTGATGTGATGGAAAATCATTGTATAAATACCATATTGGTGGATTATGTACTTATATAATAACTATGAAACATCCCCTATTAGCACTATATTTTCTCTTATTCATTTCAAAATAAAACCTAAAATGTAATAACATGTATGGTATATCATATTATCATTATTTAGTATTATTTAGTATTATAGATACAAACTAATTAAATATTTATTGAAATAATAATATAACATTTATATATCATTAAATTCATTGGAAATAATTACATCACCACTCAGAAACATCTTCCACCAACTACTGCTAGAACAAAAGGAAACTCACTATACAAAACAGCCACACACAACCCATAAATCTTCATTTACAAATTCAACCAAATTCTATATTTTCCAATTTATCAACCAATATCCATTTAATATCCATTTAATTACATATTTATTGAAAAAATACCAATTTTCATCACCCACATTTATTCCCATTTATGAACATTCAATTTGTTAGTCAATTGGCACATATTTTATTTCCTCCCACACTTATTTAATTTTAACTAATGTCATTCCCATTTTATTATTAGTAATCATATTCCATAGCCACTAGGAAACTAAAAAACACCACAACACAAAAACACATCATTATTGTAATAACCACCAGAACATACCAATATTAATCCATCACTACAACATAATTATCACATAAAAACAGTCATCTTCCATTCACCATTTACCATACCTCAACACATCCCATGACAATACAACCACAACCTTTCTTCTTCAACACAATATACATAAAAAATGGTCATCACCATCACTATAATTTCCCAAAAAGATATAAAAAATCACAATGTAAAAATAGAACACAAAGTAGAATTCATATAAATTGATTTCAACAACCATAATTATCATAATTTAATTTTATAGAGGCGTTTCAAAACATTTCCTCATCTCTTGCATCACTATTTTCTTAAAATTTCTATATTCACACAAAATTGGTATGTTTAAGTGTATAACCTTTTATGAATTTTGAGTTTAAATAATCAATCACATAAGGTTATTATAATACACAGTGGATAAAAAACAAAATAGAATAGTGTTTATGTTTACCATGAGGAGATTGCTGCAGAATCCAAATGAAAAAATACCAAATAAATCAAGGCAGAAGATATAACTCAGTTACAACTTACTAATTTGAAGTGGAAGAAAAAAATGACTAAAATCAAGTATGGATCTCTGGTTATGAAGAAGTGTTTTTAGGGTTGGAAGAAGAGTAGATATCTCATTTACGGAAAAATATGGGCTGATAGATTCTGGAGTACGGAGTTTGGATACTGTGTATTTGGGGATCATCTACCCCATAAGTTTATTTAAACCACTAGGATATCCTTTATCTAATGGACTATATCCCTATGGTTTTCTAAAACCATTGGGAAAACCTTATATAGGAATCCCTATCCCAAATATTTTATGAAACCGTTGGTATGGATGGGATTTCCAATAGTGTGGGATACAATGATAGTCTAGGTGTTCTTCCTAGAGCGTTTTAGGTAGGAATAGGAGGGATGCATCCATGTGCTATGTGCTATTCCTAGAGGGATGTGATATAAACCCATAACATAGGTTGTGGGTTTTGGTTAAGGAATTAAAATTAGGTTGTCAAGGTTACTTAGGTAGGACCTAGACCCTACCAGCTGAGGTAATGTTTGAGGTGATATTTTGGGTTGTCATATTTCCATATGAAGTTCCTACCTTTATAGGGCCATTGTGTAGTATTGTATGCATAAAATGATTGGATGATAAGTTATAATTATTATTCACATATGGGTGTGTTTTTTTCATGATAACATTTGATAGTTTGAACTTTTTCTCTAAATATTGTTACTTTTCATGGATATTGCATATATTTTTGGATACTTTTAAGTTAAGTGGCTTGGTTGAATCCTTAAAGGGATGGAATACATAGAGGATTGTAGAATAAAAACTCTAATATGGAATGATGGTGAGTGTTGGGATATGTAATGACTTGTTATGGTAATTTATCATGCACATAGGTAGAGATCCTTGATTCAAAACATGGTTCCCATTGAATCGATGGTTTGAGTTGGTGTGTGATGATCACTAAGATGATGGTGAGTCAGGGTAAGATGTATATTATTCCAATGGAATAAATTTGAGATGGACATATTGAGACAATAGGGGATTGACCCTACAATATTGAGATGACCCTTAAGATTTGACTAGTTACTAGTGGATGAACCATCATTCAAAGATAATAACCATGAGACTATGAGTCAAATAGAGGATGGGGTACGGAATTTTTTCCTGATAATCACTAAGATGATGGTATGAGTCTGGGTAAGATATATATTATTCCAATGGTATAAATTTGAGATGTACATGTTGAGACAATGGGGGATTGACCCCACAATTTTGAGATGACCCTTAAGATTTGACAAGTTCCTAGTGGACGAACCATAATTCAAAGATAATAACCATGATACTATGAGTCATACAGAGTATGGGGTATGAAATTTTGTCCTAAAATAGTATAGGAAGTGGGGAGATGAACTATTGGAAGAAACCAAGGTTGAGATATGGGTGTGATGACATTTTGTGTTGACCCGTGGATTGATTTGACTAGGATCCTTCATCTGAGACATGCGTTGACCTTGCGGTCTGTTTTAGAAGATGATAAAATAACCCTATGTTGTGGTATTATGGGTAATGATGTTGTCTATGTGGAGGATTTGATATGTGATTAAATATACAGTTTTTCTTCTATAATGATACCATATAATTCATGGTGAGGTGTTAGTGTGGCTTGACAACACATGGTAAACTGGTAGATTTGTGTACAAGTCACCAAGTGTCTATGTTTCTAGTTTAGAAGATGAAGACTTAATAAGAATGTTTATTTTTTTCATTTTTATTTTCTTCATTCATATACAGACATATGAGAGTGTATATTAGGGGTTCATAGATAGAACCAAATGTGGTATATTTCTATTACCCTACATGAACACCCTAGAGAATGTTCAGACCTTACGTCAATTTTCATGTTGATAACATGATGTGTAATATATCAGGCTAAGGTAGATCAATTATTTTTGGATATAGGGTATTGAAGTATCTGGGTTATAAGAGATCCTATTTGTATTTTATTTTTAGTTAGCCCAACAGGAAACTAGTTTCAGGTTTCTATGATAGATTTATCTTGATAAATCATCATATTTATTTCCTTACTGTATACTTGATGTTAATTGTGGATGCATACTATTTAATTAAATATACAACTATTATCTACTTTTACATGTGGGTGTAGTCATTACTATATTTCTCATGGACCTCACTACTAATCAGTATCCTCTACCATACAAGGAGGTGAACATGAGGCCATATAGTACATCATACAAACCCAATGACTTGGTTATAGAATATATAAATGTTATCAAAGGAGGATTTGTTTTATGATTTGAATATTTTGTATATTGGTTAGCTAGGAATGTGTAAAAAACCAATAGATCTTATTCTGGTGATTCATGAACAATTTTTCGGGGAGAAGTTATAGTTTTCAAGGTAACAAGGTTTTTATTCTTACTTTTCACTATTATGAATGATATATTTATTGAATATTATGGGTTTATTGAAAATTTGATTATTTTTATGGTTTCTCTCTTGGTAAATTAAAAATATATCTTATTTCATTCATCATATTAGACACGTTGGTTATACATGACATGTATATGCTTTTGTGTGATTTTGTTGAATCTCTTCATATGTTAGGAAATGTAGATTCTAGTGTAGGATGATCTATAATGGTGTAATGTAGTCCCCTTCTCTAGAGAAGCGTGGAATCTCATAGTGGTTTAGTGGAGGAATTTTATTTCTCAATAATTGAACCCTTTGAGATTGGTATAAGCAAAGAATTATAGAGAAATGGTATGAGGATAAGCATGGTTTCCTCAAGGAAGTGGAAACCCCAAATTAATTGTGAAATAACAATTGATAAATATATATTGGGATCATGATACAGGGAAATTAGATTCTTTTTTAATCAATGAAAGGAATCAATGGTATGATTATTGGATTCTTATCCCATTGGTTTTAGGATGAGATTATCAATATATGGTGAGTGAAGATCCTAGGTGGCCAAACATAGTTGGGTTTGAGTGTGGGAGGATGGTTGGATGTCTTAAATTGACACCTATATAGAAAGGGGTTCATAATGAACTTGTAATAAGGGAGATGATAGTTTTAAAGAATAATGTCGAGGGTGTTCATTATTAGATGTGTTAGACTCCTCATGTATTAATCATGTTTTAATGATCACAAATCCTATTTAGTATATAAACCTTTTTAACTCTATGTAATCTATCTCATATCAAGTGTAAAGTTGTTTAGTAAAATCTATGAAAATATCTTAAGTGATATACACTCAGTTTGATTACTATACACTATCCTTGATTTACCTTTATAATAATTTCATTGAAAAATGATAAAGTCTAATCCATTCTATGAATATCATTTCTTAAGTATGAATACAGATATTCGGTTAAGTCTGAGACACTGTGAACCAGACACTGTGAACTAGACACCGTAAACCAGACACTATGACCAGACACCATGAACCAGACACCGTGAACCAGACACAGTGAACCAGACACCATGACCAGACACCGTGAACTAGACACCGTGAACCAGACACAGTGACCAGACACTATGAATGAGACACCGTGAATGAGACACCATGACCTTAAGAAACCATGATCAACTAGACACTGTGACCATGAGACACCGGTTCAAGGATACACCGTTTCCATGACATACTATGACACAGTTTCTTAATCTGTTTTTTCGTTTTCAGTTTAATATCTAACGGTAATATTTGAAGTTTTTAAATGCACTAACATAAGTAATGTTTCTTTATATAAATGTAACTTGATAGTACGAGGTACGAGGTGCAGAATACATGCAAATTATCGACTCTAACACTTGCACTCCAAGATAAAAAAGTAGTGCATCCCAGAAACAATAGATACTGAAAGGCGAAACAAGCGGGTTTGAGCCTGAAAAAGAAGAACACGCTCTAAGAATTTTTTAAGAAATAAGTGTCACATGAAACTCGATGCTGTTGCTGAAGAAAACATGAAGAATACTTGAATCCCATAATAAAGAACATGTTCGTACTGTCAAACATCACAAAGAACACAAGCCAGATCTGTCTGACTTGCGACACTCTATTTTCCATACGAGGACTTGATTTATGAATCTGCTTCATCTCCTAAGTGCATAGCTGTAAAGACTAACACTTAGAGAACTTCAAAACTTATCTCAATATTTTTGATCTATTGTGTATCATTATATTAACTTTTGAGTAGTGTGTGTATCTGTATAAAAACACACTCTATCTCCTTCATTAAACTAAAGTATACAAGATATTCTTTCTCAAACATCATTTTACACTTGTGTATTCCCACATATAAGTGTGGAAGAGGTCCCTGTGTGGCCTGGTAGTTTATACACACGAAGAACTATGGAAGAGGTCGAGTGACTTGGAAAATCCTGTGTACTTTTGTTAACCCTAATCTAGGGTGTGGATCATTTTTATTTATATAAACTGCTTGGTGGAGGGTGATCACTAAGTGGAGTGGATTAGGTCTCGACTTGAGACTGAACCACTTGTTTTATATCTTATGTGCTTCCTAATCTAATCTTCTCTATTTTACTACTTTACTGTGTAATTCAGAAATCATTAAATTCACTTTGATAGTTAATCTTAGAAAGAATTTATAATTGTCTTGACTTAGTATAATAGCTTCAAAAATAATATTAATAATTGATATTAAGATTACTGAGAATTAATCAATCTTCTAAGAAGTTATTTAAAAAGACAAACTTTCATAACTGTATTACTTTGATTAACTAGGCTGTGTTTAACTTTATTGGGGTCACTGTTTAAGAATAATTTTTAAACAGAAATTTTTATAGATACTCAATTCCCACCCCCCCCCTCTCTTGAGTAATCTACTTCGAACAACATTTGGTATCAATGGTTGTTTATTAGGACTCTGTTTAACCTTATTCAACTTTGATTGTAGTTTCACTTTAAAGATCTGTAAATTTCTATTAATTCTAAATTTATATCTCTTTCAAAGTATTTCTTTATTATGGATAATATATTGGAAGGTGATGCAACCAACAAACCACCATTCTTTAATAGAATCAACTATGCTCAATGGAAAATTAAAATGAAAATGCATTTAGAAAGTATGGGTTTTGAAATATAGTCTTCCATTATAAATGAATATAAGATCCCTGGTACTGACAGAATCACTTGGGGTAAACCTACCAAAACTGCCTATAATAACAATTGAAAAGCAATGAATGCTTTATATTGATCTTTAGGAGATTAAGAATTTAATAGAATTTCTGCTTGTAAAACTGCCCTTGAAATTTGGTATACCTTGTTTGTTTCACATGAAGGAACATATAGTGTGAAAAAATGAGACTTAATACTTATACTATTAAATATGATAACTTTAAAATGAAACTTGATGAGCCTATCTCTGACATGTATCTTAGGTTCAATGAGATTGTCAACACAATGATTTCTCTTGGAAGAGAAGTCACTGCCAAGGAACAGATCTTGAGAATTCTCCGATGTCTACCTAACAGATGGATAGGAACCCCTATCTCTATTAGATAATCATACAACATTAGCAAGCTACTTATACAAGAACTCATTGGGAAATTGATTATTTATGAAGAAGAACTGAAATTCAACAAGGAAGAAGAGGATGAACCAAAAAATAAATCTATGGCATTCAATACCACCAACTCTAAACAAAAAGAAAAAGGGAAATTGTAAGCTTATGTAGAATGTTCCAGTAGTGAAAAATCATCATCTGGCACTGATGAGGAGATGTCTCAGTTATCTAGAAGATTTAAAAGATTTTACAATAATAAGAACTTTTTCATAAATCCTAACTTCAAGGGAAGATATGACCAAAAAGAAAGTTGGAAGAAGGATTGGAAATGAAGTGGCAAGACTGATGAGATTGTCTACTATGATTGTAAGCACAAAGGACATATTAAGGATGACTGTCCAAAGCTCAAGTACAAAAAGAGATATGAGGACAAGGAAAAGAAGTATAAAAAGGAAATGAAAGCAACCGAGAGTGCTTCTGAGGACAGTTCAAGAGACTCAGAAATATCACATGATGAATAAGCTAACAAAGACAATATGTATTTTATGAAAAACACATATGATGAAAGCTGCTTAAAGAGTTCCTGTAAAATTTTATGGTACTTGGACAGTGAGTGTTCAAGACACATGACAGGAGACTACTCATGATTCAAGAACCTAATAAAAATAGATGGCGGACATGTCACATTTGGTGACAATGCCAAAGGAAAAATCATTGGCCTTGGCCAAATCGGTAACTCTAACTCAGTTTTAATTTCCAAAGTATTGTTTTTTGATGGTTCTAAATATAATCTTATCAGTATCTCACAATTATTTTATGATGGATTTCATGTTATATTTGAAAATGATGCTATAAATGTTTTTAATTCTAAATAAGAATTGGTGTTTTCTGCATTAAGAAATGAAAATGTGTATTCTGTTAACTTAGATTCTTTAGTTTCTCAGAATGATTCATTCTTAAGTTTATTTCATAAAGATTCATGGATTTGGTATATGATGCTAGGACACTATAATATTAACTCCCTTAGAAATCTAACTAGAAAAATCTTAGTCAAAGACCTACCCAAAATTGAGTTTCCAAATGAAAAAGTGTGTAATCTCTATCAAAAGGGAAACAACACAAAATTTCTTTCAAACCAAAGAATGAAGTTTTAACTTCTCAACCTCTCAAACTGGTTCACATGGATTTGGTTGGACCATCTAGAGTTTCTAGATTAAATAGGAAGCACTATTTTTATGTTCTTGTAGATAACTTTTCAAGATATACTTGGACCTTCTTTTCTGGCTCACAAAAGTGAAGCCTGCTCTTATTTCACTAAATATGCCAAGTCTATAGAAAATCTTAGTGGACTTAGAATTAAATCCTTAAGAAGTGATCTTGGCCGTGAGTTTGAAAATCAAGAGTTTGAATCATTTTTCTCAAAAAATTGCTATAGTCATAATTTCTCTACCCCTAGAACACCTCAAGAAAATGGAGTGGTAGAAAGAAGAAATAAAACCCTACAAGAGATTTCTAGAACAATGCTTAGTGAATATGACCTACCAATTTAAATTTGGGATGAATCTATAAATACAGCATGCTATATAATCAATAGAGTGTTGATTAGACCTATTCTTAAGAATACTCCTTATGAGTTATGGAACAATCAAAAACCCAAAGTTAACTACTTCAAAGTTTTTGGTTGCAAAGTCTATATCCTTAATACTAAGTAAAATCTTGACAAATTTTCACCCAAGAGTGGTGAAGGAATATTTTTAGGATATTCCATTTTCATTAAAGCCTATAGAGTGTTCAATAAAAGAACTAAATGTGTGGAAGAACATTTTCATGTCAAATTTGATGAAACAGATCCACATGATCCTAAAACCATTATATAGAACCTATAGGATGATGTATAAAATCTATAAATTAATTCAAAATCCTTAAACCATCCTATAAAGGAATATATGAAAACTTCCATTTCTGGAAATTCCTTAGACTCAAGTCACAGTGAACCTGAACTTGTTGATGAACCTAAAATCACTAGTCCTTCCTTTTCTAGAGCTGTTATAAATATTAAGAACCATCCCTTAGATGTTGTTATAGGAGACCTAGACAAAGGAACTCAAATCAGAGATCCTCTTAGAAATCAGGTTGAACATCAAGTCTTCTTGTCACAACTTGAACTTAAAAACATTAATGATGCTATCAATGATGAATTTTGGGTGATGGATATGCAATAAGTACTTAATCAGTTTGAAAGGAACAAAGTTTGGAAACTTGTTAAATGTCTCAAGGACACATTCACCATAGGAACTAAATGGGTGTTTATAAATAAGGTAGATTAATATGGTAACATAGTTAGAAGGAAGGTTATATTGGTCTCACAAGGCTATAGTCAAGAGGAAGGAATTGACTATGAGGAGACCTTTTCACTAGTAGCTATACTTGAATCCATTAGAATTCTACTTAATTATGCTGCACATATGAATTTCAAACTATATCAAATGGATGTAAAAAGTGCATTCCTAAATGGGTATATATCTAAGGTTTTCTTTATTGAGAAACCTCCTGGTTTTACAAATCCTCATTTTCCAAATCATATTTTTAAATTTTCAAAAGCATTATATGGTTTCAACAATCTCCAAGAGCTTGGTATGACAGGATGAGTACTTTTACTTTTTCCAATGGTTTTACAAAAGGAATGTTTGATCCTACCCTTTTTATAAAATGAATTACTAATGATGTTTGGGTTATTCAAATCTATGTAAATGGAATTATTTTTGGATCTTCAAGAAATTATTTATGTATTTATTTTTCTAAAATGATGAAAAACAAATTAGAAATGAGTTTAATGGGTGAACTAAAATTCTTTCTCAGATTTCAAATCTTTCAAAATAATGATGATATTATTTTAAATCAATGTAAATATACCTAAGATCTTCTAAAACATTTTGGATTGGATATCACTAAAAGTAGTGAAACTCCAATGAGTACCACTTGTAAGTTGGATCTTGATGAATATGGAAAATCTGTTAATCAAACCACTTATAGAGAAATTATTGGAAGTTTACTCTACTTAACTGCTAGTTGACCTGACATTATGTTTAGTGTGTGTATGTGTGCTCATTTTCAAGAAAATCAAAAGGAATCACATTTAAATGTTGTAAAGATAATTTCTAAATACCCCAATCATACACCCAATCTAGGAATGTTCTATCATAGAGGACAATAATTTGATTTAGTTAGTTATTCTGATGCAGAATTTAGTGGCTGTAAGTTAGATAGAAAAAGCATCTCTAGAACATGTCACTTTTAGGAAATTCACTAGTATCATGGTGTATTAAGAAACAAAATATGTTGCATTATTTACTGAAAAATCTGTATACATATATGATAGTAGTTGTTGTGCACAAATTTTGTGGATGAAACACACATTACTAGATTAAGGATATCAATTCAGGAATGTACTTATAAATTGTGACAACACAAGTGATATTAATATCTTGAAAAATATTGTTTCACACTCTAGGAAAAAGTAGATTGATGTAAGACATCACTTTCTAAGATATCATTATCAAAAAGGTGATATCACTTTGGAATTCATTGGAAATAAATATCATCTTGATGACATATCCACCAAACCATTAAATTCTGATAGAATAGAATACATCATACATGAACTAGGCATGATAAACCTTAAGTAAATATCTTAATGTTTCATATTTTACTGTCTTAGAACTCAATGATTCATGTTTACGGTCTCACAGTTAGTACTTATTGGTTAATGTTTGACACTTATTGTCTCTGACAATACCATCTCACCATAAACACTTGTTACTGTCTTACTGTAAAAGACTATCACTATCTCACCGTAAGAGTCAGTTACTGTCTCCTTGTAAGAATACATTGTTGTTTTATTTATAAAGTAAAAACCATATTGCAATAATTTCTTATTTTTTTTCCCACGATTTTGTTTTTATGGCGTTTGGAAATCCTAAATGATAAAATAAAATAAATTTCACTCTTTCTTCACTTGATCTCCCTTCTATTCTCTCAAACTGTAACCCTTATTCAATATTTCAACCCTTATCTCTCTTGAACCTTCGGTTAATGCCTAGGATGAAATTCCCTTCGTCTTCGACTCCTGAGAAACATAATTCAAAGAAGATGAAAATCGCTCCTAAGTTGGCACCTGAGGTTCCTCTGAATCCAAATCTGGTGAACTGAATAGTAGTACCTGAGAAAGAGATGTGCCCTAAGTGGCTTCTATCAAGTAAGTCTCTAGTTTTAAAATTATTAAAAGATAAAGTCTGGTTATATTGGTTTGCAAAGTAATATAAAACTATCTAACCAAAGTTGGTTGCACAATTTTATCAGTTTTTCTAATTTTTGTTTGATTCAGAAAGTGGCTATGTTGTAAGGAGTTGGATAAATGGCCATAAATACTCTTTTTATTTGAGGTTATGGGATGCATGCCATAGGATACCTCATGAAGGTATTTGTGAAGACTGTCAGATAGGACCTCCACCTCTTAGTAAATTCTTTGTTTTGGAATATGCTTTGAAAAGCTTAACCAGAAATGGCACCAAGAGGAGATCCATCACTGCCGAACTGAATGAAGAATCTAGAATTCTGTTCAAGTATACTCAAAACTTTATTATCCCTAGAAAAGGTGATTTCACTGTACTTAAAATTCAGGATATATTTTTTATTCATCTTATGAAAAATAGACATAAGATCAATCTTTGTAAGTATGTCATACAACATATGTGTGAATTGATCAAGACCACATCCAAGTCAACCTCCCTATTCTATTATTGGCTTATCTCATCCCTGATACATGCCAAAGGATTGGTTGGACCAAATGAAGAAGTTATCAAGGATTGTGAATCCTTTATTTCAAGATTAATTATCAAGAGTATGAAAATCAATTGGAATCCTTGGAAAAAGACATGGGTGGAATAAAATGATAGGATCTATGAGAATTTTAATCCAGTGGAATATAACTCAAGACTAAAAGGTATTTCTAATCCTGGTTAGGAACTGGATGAAGTTTTTGAGTATTCTAAAGAAGAAGAATAAGAGGCTATTGAGCCTTCCATAGAAATTGTTTCTGATGAGGAAGAAAGTACTCCTACTCCTCAAGTAGTAATTGAGAAGGAAATTCTTGTACCTAAAGAGGCTGTTGATTTAGAAGAACAACCCTCTGCTAAAAAATATTATGTTGTTGGTGAAAGATAAAAGGAATCTATAGAATAGCACATAGAGAAAATTGTGTTCCTTGTGCAAGAAACAGCTGGTGAGGAGAATGCTGAAAAATAATCTTTTGGAAATGAAATCGAAAAGGGTTTTGTGGAAGAAAATATAGAAAATGAAATTTATTTTATGCAAGAAGCTGACCTTCAAGATCTCCTAGTGGAACAATCTATTCCTGAAGTCATTCCTTCGCCTAAAGGAAGAATAGAGATAGATTTTCAATTGGCTCGAAAGGGAATTATTGAGGAAGAAAGGGATGAATTCATGGAATAGATCAAGATCTCAAGCCTCTCAGTCCTGAGAAGGATGTATCTGTTGAGGGGGAGAAACCCTAAAAGCTGGAATCTATTGAAGTACCAAACCTGATTGATCCAAGATTAGTAGACACGCGGTATATGTTTCATATTTATTATTATGTGAATGACTCTCAGGTAGTTTTAGTCAAATTTCTAGACCTTTCCACTATATTTCAGTTGAAAATGACATTGGTCCTAAACCATAATTGGTTAGTAAAGATGACCTGAAAGATTTTGGAGCAACTCTTTTGGTTGGGGTTGAAAAACACCTGAATACCCCCAACCAGTTTCTGTAACAAATCTAAGTGAGAGATATGACTCTCTGTTTTTGGAAAAAATCATTTGGCAGATTCAAC
This sequence comes from Viscum album, assembly GCA_963277665.1. Lineage (NCBI taxonomy): Eukaryota > Viridiplantae > Streptophyta > Magnoliopsida > Santalales > Viscaceae > Viscum > Viscum album. Next base: position 913,704,275 of record OY728141.1, read on the forward strand.
CTAAAATTCTTCATGAGATTCAGGAAGTCAGAGGTGATAACAGACTACTTAGAGATGAAGTAAAGACTATAAGAGGTATGGTTGAAGAAATGAAGAAAGTTCTGATGTCAATATCAGAGCATGCTTTTCATCCTATTGAGACGGTTTCTCCTCAAACCCCACAAAATATTGCCTCTCTAATTAAACCTCATTTAGCTTATTTAGCTAAAAAGGTATCTGAAAGGAACAAACAAATAGTGAAAGAGATACGAGATCTTGTTTTTGGTCTTAACAAGCTTACTGATGAGTATAAGGGGTGACTTCAAAAATTGTTCAATCAACTGAAACACTTACTTCAGCTATCAATGCTTCTAAAGCCTCTGTTCAATCCTCTCAACCTTCCTTAGATTGTGATCTATTTAGAACAGTGGTCAAAGAAGAACTTCAGGCTGTGATTAGTGGTTTCAATAAAGATTCTCTATCTGAAGTTATCAAGAACAGTGATAGAGTTATTGATCTGGTTTAAATACACTCCAAAATTGCAAACGATGCTCAACAAGAAATTTCCAAGAAAATTGGACTTATATTTCAACCAAATATTCTCAAATACTAACGTGACTTATAATTTCAAGTACCTTGTGGAAAATCTAAGTATTCCTCATATTACTAAAGCATTTAAGACTCAAGTCCAAAATCTCATAGATTTCACTCATTTGTTAGACAAGTTAATGGAAAACAATTATGACTTTGAAAAATCTATGCAGTATGGTGGAGAGATCATTCCTGAATTTATCAATCTTCTGAGGCCCTATCTTCCTGTGAAAAGTACTGCCATAGTTGCTCCTATGGATGCACCTCTGAGACCTAGTTTACCTACCTTTACCTCTTCCCTAGCCTCCACCTCTATGTCTGTCAGTCAGGCCCTCAGTCAGATCAGATCTGTAATCCTTGATCAACAACTGCCTCAGTCTTCAACTACTCCTACTTTAGCCACTTCTGTCTTTGAAGGTCTTCTTTTACCTTCTCTTTCAACCAGCTCACTCCCTTATTCTACCTTAACCTCTGCTCCTACGTCCTCTTCTTCTGATGCTGCTTCTAAGGGAAAAGAGAAGACCATCCAGTGATGAAGAATATTGATTACTTTCATTTGATAGCAATGTTGTGGCCTTTGTTTTATTGTCTCTTATTTGTACTGCAACTATTTTTCTCTAATGCAATGTTCACTTTTCTTGTCTTGTCTTATTCACTATTTTTAATAATCCCAAAAGGGGGAGAACTCTATATATGATATGTTATAGACACATTGGAGAAATTTATATATGTTATATGCACTTTGGGAATCTGTAGTTGGAACACATATACATAAATATACACTCTAACTCTAGTTGGTTTGTGATCATCAAAAAGGGGGAGATTGTTGGACTCCTCATGTATTAATCATGTTTTAATGATCACAAATCCTATTAATTTTATAAACCTTGTTAACTATTTGTAATATACACCATCCTTGATTTACATTTATAATAATTTCATTGACAAATGATTAAGTATAATCCATTCTATGAATATCATTACTTAAGTCTAAATACAGATATTCGGCTAAGTCTGAGACACTTTGAACCAGACACTGTGAACCAGACATTGTGACCAGACACCGTGAACCAGACACCGTGAACCAGACACTGTGAACCAAACACCGTGACTAGACATTGTGAACCAGACACCATGACCAGACACCGTGAATGAGACACCATAAATGAGACGCCATGACCATAAGACTCCATGATCAACCAGACACCATGATCATGAGACACCGCTTCAAGAAGACACCGGTTCAAGGAGACACCATTTCCATGACATACTTTGACACCGTTTATTAATCTATTTTGTTGTTTCCAGTTTAATCTGTAATGGTCATATTTGAAGTTTTTAAATGCACCAACATAATTAATATTTCTTTGTAGACATATCACCTGATAGTACGAGGTACAAGGTGCAGAATACATGAAACCTGTATGCTCAAACACATGCACTCCAAGAAAAAAGATTAGTGCTGCCCAGAAAAAATAGATACTGAAAAGCAAAACAAGCAGGAGTGGGAACAAAAATGAAGAACACACTCAGAGAATTTTTTAAGAATGAAGTTTCACATGCAACATGATGCTGATATTGAAGAGCACACGAAGCATACTTGAATCCTAGAATTGAGAACATCTTCGAAGTGTCAAACATCAAGAAGAACACAAGTCAGATCTGTCTAACTTGCAACACTCTGTTTTCCATACGAGGACTTTATTTCTGAATTTTCTTCATCTCATAATTCCATAGGTACAAATACTAACACTCAGAGAACTTCTAAAATTATCTCAATATTTATGCTTTATTGTGTATCATTTTATTAGCTTTCAAGCAGTGTGTGTATCTGTATAACAACACACTCTATCTCCTATATTAAACTTAAGGATACAAGATATCCTTTATCAAACATATTTTTACACTTGTATATACCCACGGATAAGTGTGGAAGAGGTCCCTATATGGCATGGTAGTTTGTACCCACAAAGAACTTTGGAATAGGTTGAGCGACTTGGACAGTTCTATGTATTATTGTTAACCCTGATCCAGGGTGTGGATCAAGTTTATTTATATAAACTACTTGGTGGAAGGTGATCACCAAGTGGAGTGGATTAGGTCTCATCTTGAGACTGAACCACTTGTTTTATATCCATTGTGGTGCTTAATCTAGTCTTCTCTATTTTACTGCTTTACTGTGTAATTCAGAAATCACTAAATTCACTTTGATAGTTAATATTATAAAGAAGTTATAATTGTATTTCCTTAGTAGAATAGCTTCAAAAGTAATATTAATAACTAATATTAAGATTACTAAGAATTAATCAATCTTCTAAGAAGTTATTTAAAAAGTCAAACCTTCATAACCGTATTACTTTGATTAACTGGGTTGTGTTTAACATTATTGGGGACACTATTTAAGAATACTTTTTAAATAAAATTTTTTATAGATACTCAATTCATCCCCCTCTGGAGTAATATACTCTGACCAAAAAGATGAAACTAACATTCATGGGATCATGACCATCTATTTTTGCACGTAAGGATATGATCGATGAGACATGACTCATTGAAGTGAGAATTAGGGTATGCGATCAAGTTTTAATGGAGAATTCAAATTTTGGGTTTGTATTAGACCAATAATGATCTTTAGGTATGACTTGTGAGATGTTTTTTAGTTAGTCTCTCTACCATAGACTGAACAGAGTTAGGGTCACATAGAATTTATAGAAAAGTATCATTATGTGAGGGTATTTGTGTCTTGTGTATGGGTGGTTCCTAAGTCTATTGTTAATTGGTTAACATTCCCCTTTTGGGGTCATTTAAAAAAAATTGGTTGTGGATGAACCTAGTTAAGTCTATGGGAGTAGTGTGGTAGTGGTTATAGCTCAATGTTTTCCTTAATGTTAGCTCACTAATGTGTTAGGGAGACGTATGCAGTTATGATGGTCTAGAGTTTCTCAATGAGAATTCAGAATGACCCTAAAGTTTAAAGTTACATTAGTGGAAGATAAGGTGTGGTTTCAATGACAATATTTTTTTATCCTTTAAGGATTTACATGGATAGAATGGTTGGAAAAGAGTGACTTGGAAGAAGTTGTATATGTTTGATGTTGGGACCCTTTTCAATCGATGTTAATGTAGAAATAAAATGGAATCTATATAAATGGGGCTCACACCATTGGATATTTAGAGGGTGTGAACCTCATTCTTGATGAATTTTGGAAATTATAGGAATGGTGTTCTTGGTAGACTTGTAATGGATGGTAATACATGTTGAAGTTGGCACTCATATATATGAAGAATGACCACACATAACCATTATGTACAGTTTTGGGATGAGAGTAAGATGTGGAGATCAATGTTTGGTTTTGATAGAGTTCCTAATGATACAACTATAATGGGGAGAATCATGTTAGTTGAAAGTAAATTATATTCATGTTAGAAGGATCATGAATATAGTGAAATATTGATCAGAGGTAGTTTTAGTGACATCATGGTGTCAAACTATGGTATATCCAAAGTGACATGGATACTTGTTCAATACCAAAATAAAAATTAAGATGCATTGTTCAGGTGATTCATTGTGTCGATATCAATCTCAATTTGGTTTTTTCTAATCTGAGGGTGAGTCGAATCGGTGGTGTTTCATCCTTGGGATGAGGGATTGATGGCTTGAGGAAGTGGTTGGGGATCCAATCTCATTTTTACAAAAAGTTTCATATTTAGACTTTGATAAAGGTTTTGGTAAATCATGTGATGCTGCTAGAAATTGAGGAATCGTGATCAGGAATCTTGATGGGGCATCATTACGTGTAATTAATCATTTTATAATAGTCCAAATAGAATTCTTTTGGTTGGTTTTTTTGTACATAAATAGAATTATATAGTTTATAAACCAAATATGAGTTATTATTTTGATGTAGTTGGAGGGTTCGTGGACCATTATAGGTACATTATCAATAGTAAATTCTTATAATGGGGATCTTCATAGCATGGAATTGTCCATTATAAGTTACCAAAATCATTGCAATGAATTGATATAAGACAGTACGGTATGTAGGAATAGATAGGTGTTGTGAGTTTCATATCAGTGTTCATGTTGAATATGAGTTGGTGGCATGATTTTTAGGTAATGGTTTGGGATAGTGTTTGAATATTTAATGTAATAATTTATTTGGATTTTAGATATGGAATAAGAATGATCTCAATGAAAATATGACCTTGAAAAATTAGGAGAACTATTTTGAGGACTACCATGGATTATAGAGGATGAGAGGCCTTATGTTGGGGAGTTTATAATGACCCTTTTCTATATAGGTTTGAAATTATCATGGAATTATGGATTTTCAGTTTGGTGTATGGACTATTTTGAGTACTGAAGAATGGGTTGGAAGCATGAAGGTTTGGATGTCATAAAATGGTGTTTTAGAATTAGGAAATATCTTTACAGGCCACTCTAGAGTTCTAGAATTTATCAATGGAAAGTTGATTGAGCCAGGTCTATTACTACAGGCACTGGCGGTCTAGTGGGATGGGTAGTAACCCTAGTGTTTTGAGAGACCCTTAACCTAGAAAAATGGAGATGACACTATATATTCATATCATATTGATGTTTATCTTGAATTTTAATATAGTAATGTTTAATTTTTTTTGTGCTTTATGTAATATAAGTCTTCGAATATAGTATGTATTTAAAGGATAATTTCATACTGAAATCCCAGGGTGTTACATCTAGGAAGATAAAGCATAATGTGGATAAATATGAAAGAAATAATCATAAATTAATTAAAACAAAGAAAAAACAAAATTAATGAAATATCATAGTAACAAACCATATTTTCATGAAGGTATGACTCATTTTCTCTTGGATTAAATTCTTTTAAAAGGCCCTTATAATGTATCTTAATGAAGTTGTAGGGGTAACAAGGGTTTTCGAGGCTTGGTTGGAGCCCGAAACCCCATAATTTTTAACAAATAACTAGTCCAAACTATTATTATAAACCATGATTCCCAACCCACATGGTCTCTACTAACCGTGAATAGTTAAACATAGGTACAGAAGTAGCCACATAGTTTTTATAAAACCATGTGCCTCGAGTTTTAGAACCTTGTAAACCACTGTTAGTTTTTAATAGTGGAATTTCACATGGTTTGTGCATGGTTATGGAAACCATGTGCCTTAACCATATGTGGTCTTCCCTTTAGCAATGTATTAAGAATGGTTTGTGTACTATTTGGCCAAATGATGTGTCCAAATAATGTCCCCCTATTTTGAGGCTGAATTGAACAAATTTCCCTTAATGGACATTTAAATATCTTTTATTGTTTCTCTCTTCTTTCACTTGCAGATGGCCTTATCTTCTCCTCCCATAGCTCTCTATTTTTCCTAAGCTTCGTATTGATATAAATCACATGTCTTAATTCCAAATCAAGATCCATGAGAAGCATCAGATCCATCTTGATAAGACATAAAATCATCTCCCTATTTAATTTTATCTTTGGATTCATTGTGCTATTTTTTGTAAGATATTTTCCCATATTTTCAGGTATTTAGAGTATTTCATATATTTATAGTAACCAAATTCGTATATGTGTCCACCATCGGATGAGGAGTCATCAATGACCATAAGGTAGGTTTCCTCAACATTTCCTCTTAGAGTTTTGGTGTTTTCGTAGAGTTGTTGATGTGACGCACACCGACTTTTGTCATGCATCTCTGTTATATTGATTTATTCATTTTAAATTAATCAACATACCTTGATATACGTATATTGATCCTTGTTTAGGAGGTTATAGGTTATTGACCTATGTTATGGACACTACTTGGGGGTGCCAACATGAATTACCATTGTCGTTAATTTTTTAGTTACCCAAAACAATAATGACCCTAGCCTTTTCCACATATCATTAAATGGTTTTAATCATAATAAAGCATCATATTACAAGCTGAGGATCATGAAATCTAGTGTCTTGGAAGACTAGGTACATAATAAAACTTTATAAAACTAATTTTTATTTAATATCATTTATGAGATCCTATTTTCCATCGTGATAATACATATACATTGGATAACCTGGGGATAACACGAACAAAGGGATGGTCTAAAATCCCAATAAGGGAAAATAATAGTAATAAAGCGTTAGCACATGGGTTAGAAGCCATGGAATAATGATTTAAAAAGGCATGGAACATGTGAAATCGTAACATATAAACATGGGATCATATAAAAATGGGTTTATAATAATGTAGAAACAACATGAAACATGTCTTTAGAACAATTCAAGGCTAATTTTACATAGGGGAGCACAAGTCAAGGTTAACCACCAAGAATTTTTCACATGGCAGCATGAGTCAAGGCTAACCACCAATACTGTTGCACATAACATCTCATGAGACTCAAATTTAACCAATGAATTAGAGTGATATATGGGTTCACCCATATTAACATGTTCATGAATATTCTTTCCACATAAATAATCATACATAATAAATCATACATAAACATAAGGGTACCCACACAAAAAATGGGTATATAATAATGTCATAAAGCACAATGAAGGGGTGTATCAAAGAAGTGTCCATGAAAAAAAATTAGACTAATAATGGAAATTCATAAGGTATAATAGGAATATATCATAATAATTTATTCAAAATTTAATTGATAACATGTATAAGTGCTTTTAAGAAACATTAAAATTAAAAAATTTAGTGCATTTTAATGAAAATATCAAAGATCATTTAAAACAGAAAAGGGAATAATATTTTATATAAAATTATAAGTGATCCTAGAAGTTTTTCATGATAAATTTTTTTTTATAAAAATAAAATTCTAGATTAAAAACATATCACATAGTGTACTTGAAATTGGGTAATAAATCAGGAAGTTCCCTTAAAACGGGTTTGCTTATTGAAAAGTATTGAGGAGGGAATCACTTAAAAGCATGTATATCCCTAAAATATAATGATTAATGGATCCTGATACATTATTTTTGAAATATAAATAAAAAATATAATATGTACGTAAAAATAATATATTATATCATTTGGATAAAAATAAAGTAAGAATAACCTGCTGGAATAATGGAGGTTCGGGTATAATCCCTTTACGAAACCTCATCATGGTAACGAGTGTACTTTGAAGGGATTAATGAGATAGAAATGGGTATATCATATTTTATATATCATGAGGGAAGTATGGGGGAGGTTTGAAAACATTCCTCATCATTAGGTATTAAAAAAATAAAAGGGCATAACATAGAGAAGATTCTTGAATAAATGTGAGAAAGAGAGGATCCCTTAACTAAAGTCTGATGGTCTTATACACTTGATATTAATTAAATGAATAATAAAATTAGGCTCATTAATTAATAATTATATAATAAATTTTACATGTAATTGATTTATTATAACCTTTTTGAGTTCATTCATAACCTTTTTGATTGGTTATGAGGTTCAATTTCATTGTTTGGGTCTGTTTGTTTCATGATCGATTTACTTATATACACGAATGGATAATCATGTAAAATGAGGATGGTTGAATATAATTGGAGTTATATTTTATTATTTAACATCCATAAGTTTACATGGTTGTAAATTTTATTTGGTTACATGTAGTGAATATGAATCCTTATGTAAAACATTAGTGATAACCATTTGGGTTAATTGACCGTTTTTTTATCATAACGAACACATTTTATTTTATAAATCAAAACCACCTGTACAAAAAAGATTAAATAACCATATATGTGACATAATAAAAAAGTTAAAGGAGTTTTCATAATTTTGGGATTAGGAGAGGTATGGATAGAAAAGAAATATAAGGAACTTGGAAAAAAGTAAAAGAATTGAAAAGAGGAATTTACCTCTTGAGTTAATCTTCCTTGAGATCCATATAAGGGGTGGGTATTTGGTATTTTTAGGAGTCCAAGTGTAGTAAGACGTGGATGATAATCTTGGGGGGATATTTGATAATAATTTTGGAAAGGTTCAATGCTTGAGAGGAGTGAAGAGAAGAGGGGAGTGTGGGTGGGGTTTTTAGTGGAGGGGATGATTTTTTTCTCAATATTTTAATCATTAGTTTATTATTTCTCTATAAGACAAGAAATAGTAATAATACCATAACCAAAAATAGTAATAAGTGCATTTTAGTTAGAAATAATGGTTCTTACATCATAAACACATCATACATGACTCGGTAATTAATGTATTTAGCTTATTTTGTAAATTGTCGTATTTCATTATTCATTAATAATTTATGTATTTCATAAAAATATAAAAAAATATCTGAACCATTTTTTGACATGTATAATTCATAAATTAAATCCATTTTTCAAAAACAATTTTCTAAATATGATTAATTTAATTTTAAATTAAAATCAAAATTTACCTGAAAAATACTGATTTTAAAACAATAATTGATGTTATAATGCTTTCAAAAATTACATAAGGTCTTATAAAATTATATAAAAACTAGAAGACATAAATTTTTTAATTTATGAACACATTTTAGAAAAATATATTTTCCATTAAATTAATTAAATAATTTTAATTCATTATTTATGACTTACAATAATACGAATACTTTTACTATGGTCATATAATCACTAAAAAGATGATTAAATTTTATTTAAACATTCAAGGGTGTGGTTACTATTTTTTATATGATTTAATATTATTAAATATCATATTAATATTCAAAATGGTGGGTTACTATTCATAAGGGTATGTTACTTTTCATAAGGGTAGGTTACTATTCACAAAAAAATTAAGATTGTTCCATTAAACTCCAAACATCTTATTGATCGCTACCGTGTATGTCGGATTTTCAAAATTCAAATCACATAAGTGAAAATATTATGTTTAAAGGTAAAATAGTACTTAATAGTCCATTTATTTTTGATTTCATGTGATTATATTACATAATTATAAGAAGGTAATTTCCATTGATAAAAAATTGGGTCATTTCATTTTTCCCACTTTATGAAATTTCACCCTCGAAATTTATTTTTTACATTCTAAGCCATAAACAGGTGTAGTTTCTTTTCCCCCATTTCCTCCCTCAATTCCCATGTTCCCTATTCATACATATGGTTCCACCACAGTACTTTGACTAGGTGAGTAGTCTTGTTATGTATAACTTTATCTCTAGGATCCAAGATCATCATTGGTTACTCCTCATAATAAAGATCATTCTACAACTGTACCACCTATGAAGAGAGTACATGTGAAGGATCCAGTATATACTTATTTAAGAGGGATACATGGAAGACATCATTTACTATAGACATGGTAGTTGGAAGTTCTATTTTATAGGGGAAAAAACCCGACATGATCAAGAATCTCGAAGGGGACGATGTACCGGGGACATAGCTTTCCTTTCTTCCAAAATCTCATGACCTTCTACCATAAAGATATGCGTAAAAATACCATGTATCAAACATAAAATCAAGGTATTGTCGATGATTTCCTATATAACTCTTTTGTTGACTTTGGGTTGTCTTGATGTGAAGTTGAATGGTTTTTACCTTCTCCACCATTTCTTTGACCATTTCAGGTCCTAGTAGCCTATGCTCACCGACTTCATACCAACACCACAGTATTCTACACCATTTCCCATAAAGGGATTCATATGGTTCCATTTGGATGGTTGAGTGGAAACTATTGTTTTAGGAGAATTTGATCAGTGGAAGATGTTGGTCCCATCCTCCTTTGAAGTCCACAGAACACGGTCTCAAAATATCTTCTAGTGTATAAATAGTTCACTCAAATTAGCCATCAGTTTGAGGATGATAGGACGTACTTAAGTTTAGTTCATTGTATAGAGCATGTTGGAGAATTTTCCATAACATTGAGGTGAATCTTGGATCTCTATTAGATATAATATATAGTGGAACTCCATGAATATTTACCAACTCTTTGATATATATCCGTGAAAATTGATCCAATGAGATTTCCTCTAGAATTTCAATAATGTGAGATGACTTTGTAAGACAATCCACAATGACCCATATAGCATTATTTCCTATGGATGTCCTTCGAAGTCCAGTGACAAAGTCCATGGTGATGTTATCCAACTTCCATGTTGGTATGGTTAGTGGTTTCATCATCCCCTTAGACATTTTCCTTTCAGCCTTCACATGATGAAATATCGATAACTTTGATATATACTCATAAATCTCCTTATTCATATTTTCCCACCAAAATTTCTATTAGAGATCTCAACATATCTTTGTGTTCCTTTGGTGAATAGAGATGGTTGATCTATGTTCGTCATTCAAATGACACTTCTTTATATCTGGATCATATTGTACACATAATCGTTACCCAAATCATACAACTCCTTCCTCATAAATCATGAAATCATAGGATTTCCCATTTCTAATGTCTTCCACCCTTTTCTGAATTTCTACATATTTTCTTTGAGAATCCTTTATTTTTTCCATGAAGGATGGTTGAGAAATCATTTTAGAAAGGATTGATGATGTTCATACTTTAATGATTCCCATGTCCATACTCTGCCAATAAAATAATATTGGATCCTTTTAAATTCTCATCATTGATAAAGATGTGTGATCCTTTATACTTAGAGCACCCGCCACCTTATTGTCCTTACCGGGATGACAGTGGATTGAGCAGTCATAATCCTTGATGATCTATATCCATATTCAATGGTACATATTAATATCATTCTATGTGAATATATATTTGAGACGGTTTTGATTAGTATATATCTCATAGTTCTCCCCATAGAGATAATGATGCCATATTTTTAATTCAAAGATCAAAGCTTCCAACTCTAGATCATGCGTGGGATAGTTTTGCTAATGTATTTTCAACTATCTTGAGGCTTGAGATATCACTTTATCATTTTTCATTAGTAAACAACCTAAGACTTTCTTTGAAGAATCACTAAACACCAAAAAGAGTTCTACACTCATTGGGAGTGTATGTATTGGCGTAGTGATAAGCCTCTTTTTCAACTCCTTAAAGAAGTGTTCACATTCGTGAGTCTAGACGAACTTCATTCCCTCTAGTGTCATCTTTGTCATTGGGTTTTAAAATCATGATATGTTCTTAAAAATTTTTAATAATACCCATATAGACCTATAATGTTGTGGATATCTATTACAGATGTTGTCCTAGGCCACTCTTCAATTTTATTTTTCTTGGAAGGGTCTACAGTTATCCCTTTACTAGTGATAGCATTCCCTAAGAATGATACATCCTTCATCCTGAACTCACATTTAATGCAATTTTCATAGATTTTATCCCTTATCAAAGTATGTAACATGGTATTAAAATTCTCTTCATGGTCTTCCTTTCTCTTGGAGTATATCAGAATATTTCTGATAAAGACTACCACATATTTGTTGAGGTAATCTCTAAAGACTCTATTCATTTTATCCAAGAAAATTGATGAAGCATTAGTGAGTCTAAAGGGAATCACCATGAATTCATAGTGACCATACCTTGTTCGAAAATAATTTTTGTGAATATATTCATTCCTTACCTTTAATTGGTGATATCCTGGAAGAAGGTCCACATTATGCACTTAACGGGCCTAGGTACTAAATGGGCCAAATGGGCCTAACTAGCCTATGGGGTCAAATGTGCCTAAGTGGTCTAATGGGCCTAATGGGATAAACAAGTCTAGGTTCCAAATGGTCTTAATGGGCCTAAGGGGCTGAATGTGCCTAATTGGCCTAAGTGGCCTAATGGACATAGTGGCCTAATGGGACAAAGTTTCTTAATTGGCCTAATAGGCTTAATCAGCCTAGTGGGCCTAATGAGTCTAAGTGGCCTAATGTGCCTGATGGGCCAAATTGACCTAAGTGGACTAATGGGCCTAATGACCTTAAGTGGCCTATCAGACCTAAGTGGCCAAATTAGCCTAATGGGCTTAATGGGCCAAGTGGGCCTAAGAGGCCTAATGGGCATAATGGGCCTTAGTTTCCTAATCACCCTAATGTGCCTAGTCGGCCTAATGGGCCTAAGTGGCCCAATGGTCTTAATGGGATTAATGGGTCTGTGGTCCAAATGGGCATAATGGGCCTAATGGGGAGAATGGGCCTAAGTGGCCTAATGGTTCCAATGGGCCTAAGTGTCATAATTGGCCTAAGTTGCCTAATCGGCCAAATGGGCATAATGGGCCTAAGGGGCCTAATGGGCCTAATGGGTCTAATGTGCCTAAGTGACCTAATTGGCCTAATGGGATAATGGGATCAGTGGGCTAATGGGCCTAATGTGCCTTGTGGGCCTAATGGGCCTAAGTAGCCTAATGGGCCTAAGTGGCCTACTGGGCCTAATGGGCCTAAGTGGCTTAAGTGGCCAAATGGTCCAAATGGGCATAAGTTTCCTAATGGGCCTAATGGTCCTAATGGGCCTAAGTGTCCTAATGGGCCTAATGAGACCAAGTGGCCCAATGGGCCTAATGGGCCTTATGGGCCTAATTGGCCCAAGTGGCCTAATGGGCCTAATTGGATAAATGGGCCTAATGGTTTTAATGGGCCTAAGTGACCTAATGGGCCTATTAGGTCTAAGTGGACTAATGGGCCTAAGGTGCCTAATGGGCCTAATAGGCTACATGGACCTCATGGGCCTAGGTGGCCACATGGGCCTCATTGACCTAAGTGTCCTAATGGGTTTAATGGGCCCAAGGGGTCTAATGGGTTTAAGGGGCCTAATGGGATGAATAGGATCAACGATCCTGGGTGCCAAATGGGCCAAATGGGCTAAATGGACCTAATGGACCTAATGGGCCTAATGGGCCTAAGTGACCTAATGGGCCTAATTGGTCGAAGTGGCCTAATGGGTCTAAGTGTCTTAATTAACCTAATGGGATTAATTGGCATAATGGGCCTAAGGGAAGTAATGGGCCTAAGTGGCCTAATGGGCCTAAGGGGCTTAATGGGCCTAAGTAACCTAATGGTCATAGGTGGCCTAATGAGATTAATAAACTTAACGGGCCTAGAGGAAAATGGGCATCATGGGCCTAATGAGACGAATGGGCCTAATGGGCCTAAGTGGCCAAATGGGTCTAATGGGGCTAATGGGGATAATGAGCCTAATGGGCCTAAGTTGCCTAATGGGCCTAAGTGGACTAATCATCCTAATAGGCCTAAGTGGAATAATGGGCCTAGGTAGACTAATGGGCTTAATGGGATTAACGGGCCTAGGGGCCAAATGGGCCGAATGGGCCGAATGGGCCTAATTGGGCTAAGTGGCCAAATGGGCCTAAGTGGCCTGATGGGCCAAAGTTTTCTAATCGGACTATTGGGATTAATTGGCCTAATGGTCTTAATGGGACTAAGTGGATGAATGGGCCTAATTTGCCTAATGGGCCTAATTGACCTAATGGGCCTAAGGGGTCTAATGGGCCAAAGTTTCTTAATCGGCCTAATGGGTTTAATTCTCCTAATGGACCTGATGGGTTGAGTGGGCCTAAGTGGTCTAATGGGACTAAGTGGCATAATCATCCTAATGGGATTAATGGGCCTAGTGGACCTAAGTGGCCTAATGGGCCTAATGGGCCTAATGGGCCTAATGGGCCTTAGTGTCCTAATCGGCCTATTGTTCTTAAGTGGCCTAATGGGCATAAGTGGCCTAATGGGCTTAATGGGCATAATAGGCCTAGGGGCCAAATGAGCCAAATGGGATGAATGGGCCCAATGGATTGAATGGGTCTAATTAACCTAAGTGTCCTAATGGGCCTAATGGGCCTAAGTTGCCTAATGGGATTAATGGGCCTACGAGGCCTAATGGGCCTAAGTAGCCTAATGGGCATAAATGGCCTCATCGTCCTAATGAGATTAATGGGCTAAGGGGACCTCAGTGGTCGAATGGGCCTCAATGGCCAAATTGGCCTAATGGGCCGAAGTGACCGGAGTGGCTAATGGGCCTAATAGACCTAACTTGCCTAATGGTCCTAAGTGGACTAGTGGGTCTAAGTGGCCTAATTGTATGAATGGTCCTAAGTGGCCTAATGGACCTAATGGGCCTAAGTGGCCTAATGAGCCTAATGGGCCTAAGTGGCCTAATAGGATGAAGTGGCCGAATGGGCCTAATGGACATAATGTGCCTAAGTTGCCTAAGTGGATTAATGGGCATAATGGGACAATGTGTCCTAATGGGCCTAAGTGTCCTAAGTGGCTGAATGGGATTAATGAGCTTAAGTGGCCTAATGGGCATTAGTGGAATAATGGGCCTAATGGGCCTTGGTGGCCTAAATGTCCTGATGGACCTTAGTGGCCTATTGGGCCTAATGGGCCTTAGTTGCCTAAGGTCCCAAATAGTCCAAAGTGGCCTAAGTGGACTAAGGGGCCTAATCATCCTAAGTGGACTAAGTGGCCTAATGGGCCTAATGGGCTTAGGTGGCCTAATGAGCCGAATGGGACTAAGTGGTCTAACGGGCCTAATGGACCTAAGTGGACTAATGGGCCTGATTGGCCTGATGGGCCTAATGTGTAGAGACCCGAAGCTTGATGTACATGGAAATTACATTACTTTTGCGGAATACTTAATACATAACAAAAACAGACACACAAGGACAGTAATAGTTTAGTGTCTTTGGAAACTCGAACCAAAATCTTCTAATTGTTGTGGAAGATCTTCAACATATCCCATAAAGATCTTCCCCTTTTTTTTCTTACCTAAAACCTTTCTTTATATCCTGGGGAAAATAATACATAAAAAGGGTGAGCTCAAATGCTCAGTAAGGGCAAACATATATAACATAAAACAATCCATAAACATTTAGAAGCAAAAACTTGAACATGAAGTTTAAACATCAAAATCTTGAGCAAAGACATAAATCGTGGGAATACGTAAGGCATATATCATAATGGAACATCAACCATGATAAAATATAATGGGAATAAAACATGTAATTTTTCCAACCATCCATCACATGTTATGATTTCCATAGTATCCAAGGCATTGCTGCCAAGACCATCTTAGTGGACAAAGTCCCTTTCTGAATCGAGTTCACTCCTCGTTTCAGTCCTGTAACACTGAACCGGATTAACTTACCATTCCAGCCATGTCTATCTCATGAGATATAAATCTTTACCCAATGAATTGGAGGGAGATATAGGTCCCACCCATCTCATAATGAAATCATTCTTACTTGTGTCACAAAATAAACATACATCATTCATAATAACCCAATAAATAAAATGGGTTTCATAAACATCATCCCATCATCACATAATCCATATAAAAGAAATAAATATCATTTCATAATAAGAAAAGTGAAACCATGTAAATCATAGGGAAATTATACTTGAAACATACACATATGAAATAATGTCTCCTTAAATGGAAAATGGTTTTGATAAAACACTTGAAATGAATTCTTGAGGAAAATATCCTTTCTTCTTAAAAATCATTTTCTTTTCACAAAATTCCATGAAATTTTAAAAGAAATGTATTTTGTTGAAAATAGTCATGAAATCTTTTGGAGGAAGCTTCATGAAAATAAGGCTTTATAAAACCGTAAAAATCCTTTCATTTCGTATAAGTTAAAAAAACATTATCCTCATACTTTTGTCGGAAAAGTCAAAAAGTACCTTGTAACGTAAACAAAAGAAATATTACTTACATACCATGTAGTAAAATTCAAAATTGGTAAAAATGAAATTATACATACATAAAAACACTTTTAGAAAACATGTACATGGATGATAACAATAACCCCAGTAAATACTTACGTATAAGCAATCTCGGATAAAAAATGAGATTTGAAAAATTATCCCTTACCTTAGGTCCGATATGCTTTGTATGGATCCTAAACTCCTGTATAATGATTTAAATAATGTCATTGAATTATTACATAATCATATTCATTGTTATGATATCATATATGGTTCATTTATGACTTTATATTACCCGTTCTTTTGTAAATTCATGTTAATGTATCGTTTTGGGTAAAATCGTTTCATTTATGGTTCGTGATTTGACTTGTAATTATTCATATGATTACTTAGATCATGATTACTTAATTACACAATATAAAACATTATTTGTATATAATATATATTCCGAATATACATATATATAATATATCGATAAATGTAAAGAAATACACCGTTCATGGAGATGGTAGGCCGTACGTACGCATGAACACTGTTTTTGTTTCCTTATTGAGTTGAATGGAATTAAGTAGATGACATAAATATATATATACATAAATCCAGTAGCTTTATAATTTCATATATTTCATTATTTTTTCTTATATATACTTTATAATCATTCTTTAATGGTTAACATGGAGAATGAATCTCATCGCGTCGTGGAGACGGTAGTCCGTACGTACGCACAAGCGATGATATCGTTTCAATATTTATTGAATTGAATTTGAGTGGATGATACAATATATTAGAATCACTATGATGTTATAATAACTATGTATAGTTATTATTTACACCATTATACCCATCCAAGTATGGTGGTGTTGGAAAAACAGATTACACCACGGCATGGAGACGGTATTCCGTACGTACGCACGCGCGGTGATTTCATTTTCCGTAGGATGGATAGAAGGTGAAATGGGGTTGTTTTATAATTATAATAACATATAATTATATGAGTGATACTGAAGTTATTACTTCATAATTAAACAACTAAATAAGAATAAGTGGAAGAAGAAATAAAGTTGAAAGAATCGGTAACAGACATTACCTCTTCTTTGAAGCGCCTCTTTGAGACCTCCTCTTAGGGCATTAAAATTGATCTTTGAAGAAGACCAGGACCTCTAGAATGTTTCTAGGGAAGTGGAGAAGATAATTTGGAAGGGTTTGGCCGAGATTGAAGGCTCAAAGTGGTGTGAGTAAGAGAGGGAGGAGGTTCCCTTTTATAAGGGAGGAGAGGGGCACCTCTGGAAAAACTAAAAATATTATTTTATTATAAAGTCATATTCTGTTTTTAATAGCTCCAAATTGATTTATTTCAAATATAAGGTGGGTATGGGTCGAAATAATTTCATCAAATAGAATTTGGACAAGTTTAGGTAATTAATTTAACCTTATCATTTAGATTTAACATTAAGTTAAATAATTTAACTTTAACCGTGTCTTCTTGTTTTCTTACACTATAAGGTTAGCCAAACGAACCCCAAGTTGTTTATTATTAATATGTATAACCTTATCTAATTAATTTGGCAGAACCTTATATTTTTAGTAATAAAATAACAATTAATAATATAATATTTGTTTTAAAAACTATTTTATGTCAATTTTGACACTATTTGGTAATTGATTTTTTCTTTAAATCATAATAGAATGATTAATTAGAACAATGTTAATTAAATCAATAATAACATGTCATATTAACCTATAAAATTAGTGTAATTCATAAAAAGTCTCAAATTAAATTTATTTGGGTATTTATATCATCAATTATTTCAATATTTCATTAATAAGATAATTACTGCATCATCATTGTGTCATAAATAAATTAAATTATTTAATGTCTAAAAATTATAAATAAAATACAATTATGTAGGAAAGATTTTTATCTTTCTAATGAATATTTATAATTGAATTTATCTTATGTATAACCCTATATTAAAAATGATTTACTTATTAAACTTTGATTTTAACTATTTTAACCCTTCTTTAAATAAATTAATATTAAATGTCTTAATCTAATCCAAGTGGGCCTAAATGGTTATATTTTATTCCTAAGGTTGTTTTTTGTTGAATTAAAATTATCCAATATAATTAGTACATGTGTTAGGGTAATAAAAATATCATTTTTACCCTTAATTACCCTATTTACTTTTAACCGTGGTAAAAAAAAGTAAAAAGTTATTATTCACCAAAAGTTATTTTCATCTCATTGAACCACATTTTACTTACTAAAATCAACCTTTCCTATTTGATTTTTTAAATTCCATTCACAGAAGTGGTAAAATTAAGTTTTATGTAAGTTTTCAAATTCTCCTAGGAGGTGGGTAAAAGACGGTGAAAAGTTTAATAAAATTTTTATATATCTAAAATTATTATAAAATGAATCCAATGAATTACTTTGAACTTATATAGGTATTATGTATCAATTTTGACCTAAAATAAAATTAAATAAAATAAATAATTATTTAAATAAAAAGTCGGTTTTTAAATAGTAACCCGATGTTTTCACTATTCATTAAAAATTGAAAGTTTTCAGAAAAATACCAAAATTTCACCCTAGGATAATTTCGATATTCTGAATCCAAAAATGAAGTCTATTTTGAAAGATAAAATTTATAAAATTTCAAAAAGTGGGTATTACTATTCATAACGGCTAGTTCTAATAATATTTTAATAATATATCATTTTTTAGTAAAACCCGGTATTGCGTACAACACACGCTATCGAGGAAGGTCGCGATTGCGTGTAATTCAAGCCAAGTCAGGGTTGCGTGTTGTGAAAGACTCCTTTGTTGTTTCGTTATAATATAATCCAACCATTTTTCATTTATATATTGAATATATATATATATATATATTCAATGTTGCGTAGAATGACTATTATCAAACGAACTTGAAATTGTGTGTAACACAATCTAAGAATAGTGTTGCGTATATTGCAAGCTAATACGGTGTTGCGTATAGCACAAGATAATCTTTTTGTAGCATAAAACACATGACATCAAATAAATTAAAAATAATGCTTATCATAAAATATCGGGTTGTTACATTCTACCCCCCTTAAAATGAATTTCGCCCTCAAAATTCGTTGGGGTTATACATGGTTTTCTACTTGAAAGTTTCTTTAATTGAAACCCACATCGTAAAATGAAATACCAAAACTTAACTTTAAAAACTAAAGTATGAAACGTAATGGTTACCCAAATTAACTCATCACTGGGTTTCCACGTAGGAGAACATAGGTGAAAATATGGATATGGAAGAGAAATCTAACCATCAAGTTCTGATGGAGAGTGGTAGAGAACATGGCTATAAAAAAACCAACAATCACAAATCCATAAATTTTTGATGATCTAAGGTAGCATCTGATTCATCAGATATAAGGGCACTAGGACAACATTTTTGGTTTTCAAGATCATTTCTCTAAAGTTTTAGAATTTTAATTAGAATAAATACTTACTTTATTTTGATATAATCTCACCGTTGTTCGTGCCTTGAACAATTTCCACTTCATCACTTAAAGAAATGAAGTTGAATTTTTCATTTGTGAAGTGTTAACAGATCATGTGATAGAATGATGGGTCATTCCATCTGTCTTAATCAAAAGGTTAGCAATAGTTATATACATAAGTCCATCTATTGTATATCATTCCAAAAATAGACTTATAATTAATCTATCATACCACTTAATAAAATAAAACTAGTTTATACTAACCAGGGACTTCCTGTAGGCCAGTGGTAGGCGATAAAGGCCAGTCGTACTTCAGTTGTGGGTTCGATTCCCACAGCCTTGTTCGACGCGATGGGTTGTCGCCCATCCTGCAGGTTGTCCTTTTTCTAAAACTACATTACTATAACATCCCATCAATAATATCGAACAAAGTTCTATCCTTAAACAATACTAACTTATGTCCAACATAATCCATTCCAATCTTTAGGCTTATCTAAAATACTTCGGTCCAAGCTCATAGTATAAAGAAAATGATTACTTGAAATTTCACATAACAATCACATGAATGCCATCATTTATCCCCCATATATCATAAGATATATCTTATTGGTAAAATTACAAACATGTGAATACCTTAATAATGTATTCTCTTGAAGAATGAATACCCATTGAACCTTAGTGAAAACATGAATGTAGTTAAAAGTTAACACTTTCCACATACCAAAATCCTCAAAATTCTATATACTCAAACCATGATATCACTTAGTCCTTATATCAATCATGAGCTCATGAATATAATCAAACATCTTATTATCTTCTTATCCCTTCATTACATGCATATCATCTTCTTTCCAAAATATTTGAATCACTTTTCATGGTTACCGGTACCATTCAACATATACTTTCAAATACTTTAGGAAAAACAATAGTGTAACAATCCTTAGATGATTCTTTATTCCATATTACCATACATTATTCTTTATAAACATACAATCATTCCACTAACTTCTTAAACCACTGACTGAGCTTCATCATTTCTTTCATCTCATCTTTCATTTGTAGTCTCTTCATCATCATCCACATAAATACTACTCATATGACTATGCTGATTCTCTTCATGAGATTTTCCCTTAGGGAATTGGTTTGCATAATGCCCATACATTCCACATTTAAAACATCTAATCATTGTTGATTTCGTAGCAATACCATTATCCTTGTCCATGGTGTTAACTAAACCTTTTCCTTTTCACTTACTGGCTTTGTGTCCTTATTTTCCACACCCAAAGAATCTTATAGATCCTTTGAAACAATCTCCCCGATTCATCTTCCCACATGATTTACATGATGGAAATTGAACTTTCTTTCCTCTATGATCATCATGAAACTCCATCTTTCTCTTATTATCTGAGTCGGGAAACTTACCAAAGTTGAGATTATTGATCATATTATGAGATTTCTGATTAGGCATAATAACGATGTTTGGACTTCCAGATCTCGTTTCATTTGGTTTCTCATGAAGAATATCATTCCATTGTCCGTCATATCCTCAATTATCATGAATCTTCCTGTTTCCAGCCATTTTCTAAAACCCAAAAAGAATAGTGTGAGAGGAAAAAATCATGCTAGGGAAAACAACATAGTAAATGGGGAGTACCCTCAATATCTAACATCTTAGGTTAAATTATAAGATCATTACCATAGTTCTAGGACTATATCCTATACATATACTTATCCTTATAGATATCCCTAGACATACCTTATAAATATCTCTAGGGATCTCACTAACGTTTTCACATCCTAGTTTCCAAAGGTTGACTAAAATATTCCTCTGATACCAACTATAGATACCCAAAGATTGACGTACATGGACATTACATTACTTTTGCAGAATACTTAATATATAACAAAAACAAACACACAAGGACCGTAATAGTTTAGTGTCTTTAGAAACTCAGAACAAAATCTTCTAATCATTGTGGAAGATCTTCAACATCTCCCATAAAGATCTTCCCCTTTTTTTTCTTACCTAAAACATTTCTATATATCCTGGGGAAAATAAAACATAAAAAGGGTGAGCTCAAATGCTTAGTAAGGGCAAACATAGATAACATAAAACAATCCATAAACATTTGGAAGCAAAAACTTGAACATGAAGTTTAAACATCAAAATCATGAGCAAAGACATAAATCATGGGAGTACGTAAGGAATATATCATAATGGAACATCAAACATGATAAAATATAATGGTAATAAAACATGTAATTGTGGAAACCATTTAGCACATGTTATCATTTCCATAGTAGCCAAGGCATTGCTGCCAAGACCATCTTAGTGGACAAAGTCCCTTTCTGAATCGAGTTCACTCCTCGTTTTAGTCCGGTAACACTGAACCAAATTAACTTACCGTTCCAGCCATGTCTATCTCATGAGATATAAATATTTACCCAATGCATTGGAGGGAGATATATGTCCCACCCATCTCATAATGAAATCATTCTTACTTGTGCCACAAAATAAACATACATCATTCATAATAACCCAATAAATAAAATGGGTTTCATAAACATCATCCCATCATCACATAATACATATAAAAGAAATGGATATCATTTCATAATAAGAAAAGTGAAACCACATAAATCATAGGGACATTATACTTGAAACATACACATATGAAATAATGTCTCCTTAGATAGAAAATGGTTTTGATAAAACACATGAAATGATTTCTTGAGGAAAATATCCTTTCTTCTTCAAAATTATTTTCTTTTCACAAAATGCCATGCAATTTTAAAAGAAAAGGATTTTGTTGAAAATAGTCATGAAATCATTTGGAGTAAGCTTCATGAAAATAAGGCTTTATAAAACCGTAAAAATCCTTTCATTCCGTATAAGTTAAAAAAACATTCTCCTCGTACTTTTGTCGGAAAAGTCAAAAAGTACCTTGTAACGTAAAAAAAAGAAAGATTCCTTACATACCATGTAGTAAAAGTCAAAATGGGTAAAAAGGACATTATACATACATAAAAACACTTTTAGAAAACATGTACATGGATGATAACAATAACCCCAGTAAATACTTACGTATAAGCAATCTCGGATAAAAAATGAGATTTGCAAAATTATCCCTTACCTTAGGTCCGATATGCTTCGTATGGATCTGAACCTCCTGTATAATGATTTAAATAATTTCATTGACTTATTACATAATAATATTCATTGTTATGATATCATATATGGTTCATTTATCACTTTATATTACCCGTTCTTTTGTAAATTCATGGTAATGTAGCGTTTTGGGTAAAATCGTTTCATTTATGGTCCGTGATTTGACTTGTAATTATTCATATGATTACTTAGATCATGATTACTTAATTCCAGAATATAAAACATGATTTATATATAATATATATTCAGAATATACATATATATAATAGATCGATAAATGGAAATAAATACACCGTTCATGGAGACGGTAGGTCGTACGTACGCATGAATGTTGTTTTCATTTTCTTATTGAGTTGAATGGAATTAAATAGATGACATAAATATATATATACATAAATACAGTATCTTTATAATGTCATATATTTCATTATTATTGCTTATATATACTTTATAATCATTCTTTAATGGTTAACATGGAGAATGAATCTCATCGCGTCGTGGAGACGGTAGTTTGTACGTACGCACGAGCGATGATATCGTTTTAATATTTATAGAATTGAATTGGAGTGGATGATACAATATATCAGAATCAGTATGATGTTATAATAACTATGTATAGTTATTCTTTACACCATTATACACATCCAAGTAAGGTGGTGTTGGAAAAACAGATTACACCACGGCGTGGAGACGGTATTCCGTACGTACGCACGCGTGATGATTTCATTTTCCGTAGGATGGATAGAAGGTGAAATGGGTTTGTTTCATACTTATAATAAAATATAAGTATATTAGTGATACTGATGTTATTACTTTATAATGAAACAACTGAATAAGAAGAAGTGGAAGAAGAAATAAAATTGAAAGAATCGGTAACGGACATTACCTCTTCTTTGAAGCGCCTCTTTGAGACCTCCTCTTATGGAATTAAAATTGGTCTTTGAAGAATACCAGGACCTATAGCATGTTTCTAGAGAAGTGGAGAATAGAATTGGGCAGGGGTTGGCTGATCTTGAAGGCTCAAATTGGTGTGAGGAAAAGAGGGAGGAGGTGCCCTTTTATAAGGGAGGAGAGGGGCACCTTTGGAAAAACTAAAAATATTATTTTATTATAAAGTCATATTCGGTTTTTAATAGCTCCAAATTAATTTATTTATAATATAAGGTGGGTATGGGTCAAAATAATCTCATCCAAAATAATTTGGACAAGTTTAGGTAATTATTTTTACCTTATCATTTGGATTTAACATTAAGTTAAATAATTTAACTTTTATCGTGTCTTCTTGTTTTCTTACACTATAAGGTTAAGAAACTTACTATAACAAGCCAAACGAACCACAAGTTTTTTATTATTAATATATATAACCTTATCTAAGTCATTTTTCCAAACCTTATATTTTTAGGAATAAAATAACAATTAATAATATAATATTTGTTTTAAAAACTATTTTATGTCAATTTTGACACTATTTGTAATTGATTTTTTTTTAAATCATAACAGAATGATTAATTCAAAAAAAGTTAATTAAATCAATAATAAATTGTCACATTAACCTATAAAATTAGTGTAATTAATAAAAAGTCTCAAATTACATTTATTTGGGTATTTATAACATCAATTATTTCAATATTTCATTAATAAGATAATTACTGCATCATCATTGTTTCATAAATAAATTAAATTATTTAATGTCTAAAAATTATAAATAAAATACAATTATGTAGGAAATCCTTTTATATTTCTAATGAATATTTATAGTCAAATTTATCTTATGTATAAACCTATATTAAAAATGATTTACTTATTAAACTTTGATTTTAACTATTTTAACCCTTCTTTAAATAAATTAATATTAAATGTCCTAATCTAATCCAAGTGGGCCTAAATGGTCATATTTTATTCCTAAGGTTGTTTTTGGTCGAATTACACTTATCCAATAGAATTAGGACATGTGTTGGGGTAATAATAATATCATTTTTACCCTTAATTACCCTATTTACTTTTAACCGTGGTAAAAAAGTAAAAAGTTACTATTCACCAAAAGTTATTTTCATCTCATTGAACCACATTTTACTTACTAAAATCAACTGTGTCTCTCGTATTTTTGAAATTCCATTCACAGAAGCGGTAAAATTAAGTTTTATGTAAATTTGCAAATTCTCCGAGGAGGTGGGTAAAAGACGGTGAAAAGTTCAATAAAATTTTTATATATCTAAAATTATTATAAAATGACTCCAATGGATTACTTTGAACTTATAGATGTATTATGTATCAATTTTGACCTAAAATTAATTAAATAAAATAAATAATTTTTTAAATAAAAATTCAGTTTTTAAATAGTAACCCAGTGTTTTCACTATTCATTAAAAATTGAAAGTTTTCAAAAAAATACCAAAATTTCACCCGAGGCTAATTTTGATATTCTGAATCCAAAAATGAAGTCCATTTTGAAAGATAAAATTTATAAAATTTCAAAAAGTGGGTATTACTATTCATAATGGTTATTTCTAATAATATTTTAATAATATATCGTTGTTTAGTAAAACCCAGTATTGCATACAACACACGCTATTGAGGAAGGTTGCGATTGCGTGTAATGCAAGCCAAGTCAGGGTTGCGTGTTGTGCAAGACTCCTTTGTTGTTTCATTATAACAGAATCCAACCATTTTTCATTTATACATTGAATATATATATATATATATATACTCAATGTTGCGTAGAATGACTATTATCAAACGAACTTGAAATTGTGTATAACATAATCTAAGAATAGTGTTGCGTATACTGGAAGCTAATAGGGTGTTGCGTATAGTACAAGATAATCTTTTTGTAGCATAAAACACATGACATCAAATAAATTAAAAAGAATACTTATCATAAAATATCGGGTTGTTACATAATGGGCCTCAGTGGCCTAATGATCCAAATAGGCCTGAGTGTCCTAATGGGGCTAATGGTCCTGACGGGGCTAAGTGGCCTAATGAGATGAATGGGCCTAAGTGTCCAAATGGGCCTAATGAGCCTAATGGACCAAAGTGGCCTAATGGGCCTAACGGGCCCAAGTGGCCTAATGAACCGAATGGACATGAGTGGCCTAATGGGTCTGATGGGATTGATTGGACGAATGGGCTAAATGGGTCTACGTGGATGAATGGGCTTGATGGGCAGAATAGGCCTAAGTGGACTAATGAGCCTAATTGGCCTAAGTGGCCTAATGTGCCTAATGGACCTAAGTGGCCAAATGATCCAGATGGGCCTAATGGGACTAATGGTCCTTAGTGCCTCATGGGCCTGATGGCATAATGGGCATCATGGCCCTAAGTGGCCTAATGGGACTTAGTGGCCTAATGGTCCAAATGTAATTAATGGGCCTCAGTAACCTAATGGGACTAGTGGGCCTAAGTGACCTAATGGGATGAATGGGCCTAATAGGCTTAATGGGCCTAAGCAACCTAATGGGTGATATGGGCCTTAGTGGCCTCATGGGCCTAATGGGACTAATGGGCTTCAGTGGCCTGAGTAGCCTAATGGGCATAATGGGCCTAAGTGGCTGAATGGGAATGATGGGCCTAATGGGCCTTAGTGCCCTAGTTGGCTTCATGGACCTAATTGGCCTGATAGGCCCAATGGGCCTAATTGGTCTCAGTGGCCTAATGGGTCTTATGGGCCTCTATGGCCCAATGGGTCAAATGGGCATAAGTGGTTTAATGGGCTTGATGGGCCTGATGGGCCGAATGGGCCACACAGGTCTAAGTGGTTCAATGGGCCCCATGGGCCTTAGTGTTCTAATGGGCTAAGTGAGCCTAATGGGCCTAATGGGCCTAATGGGCCTGATTTTCCGAATTGGCCTTAGTGGTCAAATGTGCCTAATGAGCCAAATGGGCCTAGTAGTCTCAGTGGGTATAATGGTCCCAAGTGGCCCAATGGGCCTAATGGGCCTAAGTGTTCTAATGGGCCTAATGGCTCTAATGGGCCTAAGTGGCATAATGGGTTTGATGGGCCTAATGGGGCGAATGGGCCTAAGTGGCCTAATGGGAATAATGTCCTCAATGGACTAATGGGCCTAATGTGCCTAAGTGACCTAATGGGCCCGATGGGCTTAATGGTTCGAATGAGCCTTAATGGTCGAATGGGACTCATGGGACTAATAGAACCAATGGGAATAATGGGCCTAATGGGAAGAATGGGCCTAAGTGACTTAATGGGACCAATATGCCTTAGTGCTTGAATGGGCCTAATAGGCCTAAGTGGGAAAATGGGCCTAATGGACCGAAGTGGAAGAATGAGCCTAATGCGCCTAAGTGGCCTAATGGTTCTAAGTGGCCTCATGGTACTAATTGGCCTAAGTGTATGGATGGGCCTAATGTTCCTTTTGGGACCAATGGGCCTCAGGGGCCTAAGTGGCCTAACGAGCCTAGTGGGCCTAATGAGCCTAAGTCGCCTAATGGTCCTAATGGTTTTAAGTGGACTAATGGGCCAAATGGGCCTAATGTGACTAGTGGGCCTATGTGGCCAATGGTCCTAATGGGCCTAATGGGCCTAAGTGGCCTAAGTGAAAAAATCAGCCTAATCGAACAATTGGGCCTAATGGGCCTAAGTGTCCTAATGGGCCTAATTGTCCTAGGTGGCCGAATGGGCCTAAGTGGGCCACTGGGCTTAATTTGCCTGGGTGGCTGAATGGGCCTGATAGGCCTAAGTGGCTAGCCTAATGTGCCTAATAGGCCTAAGTGGCCTAATGGACCTAATGAACATCATGAAACTAAGTGTGACTCTTAGGCCTCATGGTCCTAAGTGTCCTAATGGGCCCAAGTGGACTAATGGTCATAATGGGCCTAATGAGATTAATGGTCTTAACAGGCCTAGGTGCTAAATGGGCTGAATGGGTCTAATGGGCCTAAGTGGACTAATGGGCCTAAATGGATTAAGTGGCCTAATCGACTAAATGGGCTTAATTTTCCTAATGGGGTTAATGGGATTAATGGGCCTAAGTGGCCTAATGGACCTAAGGGGCCTAAGTGGCCTAATGGACCTAAGGGGCCTAAGTGGCTCAACGGGCCTAGGTGGCCTAATGGGCTGAATGGGCTTAATGGGCATAGCAGAAAAATGGTCTTAATGGGCTGAATGGGCCTTAACGGTCTAATGGAACTAAGAATCCTAATGGGACTAAGTGTCCTAATCGGCGTAATGGTCATAGTTGGTCGAAAGGGCCTAATGGGCCTAAGGGGACTAATGGGAATAAGTTGTCTAATGGGCCTAGGTGACCTAATGAGCTTAATGGTCTTAACAAGCCTAGGGTCCAAATGATCCAAATGGGCCAAATTGGCCCCAATGGCCTAATGGGCCTAATGGGCCTAATGGCATTAATGGGTCGACGTCGCCTAATGGGAAAAGTTTCCAAATCGGTCTAATGGGCATAATGGGCCTAATGGACCGAATGGGCCAAATAGGTCTAAGTGGCCTAATGGGCCTAATGAGCCCGATTGGCCTAATTGGCCTAAGTGGGTTAGTGGGCCAAAGTTTCCTAATGGGCCAAAGTTGCCTAATTGTCCTAATGGGCTTAAGGGGCCTAATGGGCCTAATTGGCCTAAGTGGCCTAATGGGCATAGGTGGCCAAATCGGCCTAATGGGATTATTGGGCCGAGTGGGCCTAAGTGGCCTAATGGGCCTTAGTCACCGACTCGGACTAATGGGGCTAAGTAGCATAATGGGCCTAATTTTTCTAGTGAGCTTATTGGGATTAAAGGTCCTAGGGGCCTAATGGGCCTGACGGGATGAATTGGACTAATTAGCCTAAATGGCCTAATTCATCTAATGGGCCTAAGTTGCCTAATCGGTCTAATGGGATTAATGGTCATATGGTGCCTAATGGTACTAATGGGCCTAATGTACTTAATGGGCCTAATGGTCCTAAGTGTAATAATGGGCCTAAGTGGCCCAATCAGCCTAATGGGATTAATGGGCCTAGTGGGCCTAAGTGGTCTTATGGGCCTAATGGGCCTAAGTGGCTTGATCGGCCTAATGGGACTAAGTGGCCTAATAGGCCTAAGTGGCTCAATGGGCATAATGGGACTAAGTGGCCTAATGGGTCTAATTGGCCTAAGTGGTTGAATGGCCCTAATTAGCCCAATGGGCCTAACAGGCGTAAGTGGCCTAATGGGTCTAATGGGCCTAAGCTGTGTGATGGGGATAATCGACCTAAGTGGCCTCACGGGCCTTAAGGACCTTAGTGGCCTAATGGACCTCAGTGAACTCATGGTCCAAATAGGATTAATAGTCCTAATGGGACTAATGCGCTTAAGTGGCATATGTGGTCCAATGGGCCTAATGGGCCTAATGGGCTATATGATCCAAATTTGATGAATGGGACTAATGGGACTAAGTGGTCGAATGGTCCTAATGGCCTAATGTTCTTAATGGGTTTAATGGGACTAAAGGGCTAAATAGGCCAAATGGGCGTAATGGGCCGAAGTGGCCAAATGGGCGTAATGAGCCTAAGTGGCCCAATGGGCCCAATGAGCCTGGGTGACTTAATGGGTCGAATGGGCCAAAGTGGCCTAATAGACCTAAGTGTCCGAATGGGCCTAAGTGTCCTAATGGGGCTAATGGGCCTAAGTGGCTGAATGGGCCTAAGTGGAAGAATGGGGATAATGGGCCAAAGTATCGGAATGGGCTTAAGTGGCCCAATGGGTCTAATGGGTCTAATGGGTGTAAGTGGCCTAATGGGCATAATTTTCTAAATGGACCGAAGTGGCCTAATGGGATTAATGGGACCAAGTGGCCGATTGAGCCAAATGGGCCTAAGTGGCCAAACTGGCCCAATGGGCCGAATGGGCCGAATGGGCCTAAGTGGCCAAATGGGCGTAATGGGACTAAGTGGCATAATGGGCCTAATGGACCTAAGTGGCCTCATGGTCCTAATGGGCCTAAGTGGAATAAGTGATCTAATCGACCTAATTGACTGAATGGGCCTAAGTTTCCAAATGGTCCTATTGGGCCTTAGGGGCCCAATGGGCATAATTTGCCTAAGTGGCCTAATGGGCTTAATGGGACAAATGGGATGAATGAGCCTAATGAGACTAAGTGGCCTAATGGTTCTAATTGATCTAATGGTCCTAAGTGACATAATGGGCCTAAGTGGCTGAATGAGCCTAAGTGGCCCAAATGGGCCTAATGGCCCGAATGGAGCTAAGGGCCTGAATGGGCCTAACGTGTCGAATGGGCCAAACGTGTCGAAGGGGCCAAAGTGGCCTAATGGTCCTAATTTTCCTAAGTGGTCTAATGGGCCAAATGGGACTAATGGGATGAATGAGCTTAATGGGACGAAGTGGCCTAATGGGCCTAATTGGTCTAATGGGCCTAAGTGGCATAATGGACCTAAGTGGTCGAATGAGCCTAAGTGGCCCAAATGGGCCTAATTGGCCAATGGGGATACGGGACCAAATGGGCCTAATTTTCTGAATGATCCTAACGTGCCGAATGGGCTGAAGTGGCCTAATGGGCCTAAGTGGCCAAATGGGCCTAATGGGCCGAATGTGCCTAAGGGTCCTAATGGGATGAATGGGCCTAATGGGAAAAAGTGGACTAATGGGCCTAATGGGTCTAAGGGTCCTAATGGGCCTAATGTGCCAAACGGTCTTAATGGTCCAAATAGGCCAAAGTGGCCTAATTGGCCTAATGGGCCTAAGTGACCTAATGAGCCTAAGTTGCGTAATGGGAAATAGTGGCATGATGGGACTAATGGGGCTAAGTTTCATAATGGTCTTAAGTGGTCTAATGGTTCTAAGTGTCCAAATGGGCGTAATGGGTGTAAGTGGCCTAAAATACCTAATGGGCCAAAGTGGCCTAATGGGCCCAATGGGCCTAAGTGAACTCATGGGCGTAGTGGGCCTAAGTGGCATAATGGGCCTAATGGTCCTGATGGGCCGAATGGGCCGAATGGGCATAATGGGCTGAAGTTTCCTAATGGGCCTAATGGGCCTAAGTGGCCTAATGGCCCTAAGTTGTCTAATGGTCCTAAGTGGACTCATGGGCATAATGGGACTAAGTGGCCTAATGCGTCAAATGGGCCTAATGGGTCTAAGTGGCCTAAGGGTATTAATGGGCCTAATGGGCCTAAGTGGCCTAATCGATATAATGGGATTAGTGGGTCGAAGTGGCCTAATGGGCCTAATGGTCCAAAGTGGCCTAATGGGCCTAATTGGCCAAAGTGGCCTAACGGGCCTAAGTGGCCTATTGGGCCTAATGGTCCTAAGTGGACTGATTGTACTAATGGGATTAATGGGCCTAAGTGAACTAATGGGCATAATGAGATGAAGTGGCCTAAGTGGCCTAATGATCATAATGGGCCAAAGTGGCCTAATCGACCAAATGGGCCTAAGTGGCATAATAGGCCTAAGTGGCATAACAAGCCTAAAGGGCTTAAGTGGCCTAATGGTTTTAATGGGCCTAAGTGTCTTAATGGGCCTAATGTGCCTAAGTGGTCTCATGGACCTATAGGGCCTAAGTGGCCTCATGGGAATAATGGGTATCAATGGACTCATGGGCCTAAAGGGATTAGGGGGCCTAAGTGGCCTAATGGGCCTAATCAGCCTAATGAGCCTAAGTAACCTAATGGGCCTAATGGGATTAAGTTGTCTAATGGGCCCAATAAGACTAATGGGCCTAAGTGGTCTAATGGGCCTAAGTGACCTAATCAACCTAATGGGCCTAATGGGTGTAATGGGATTAAGTGGTCGAATGGGCCTAATAGGCCTAATGGGCCTAATGCACTGAATGGGATTAAGTGGCCTAATGGGCCTAAGTTGCCTATTGGGCATAAGTGACCTAATCAGCTTGAGGGACCTAATGGGTGTAATGGGACTAAGTGGTCGAATGGTTCTAATGTGCCTAGTGGTCTTAATGGACATAACGGGCCTAAGTGGTCAAATTTTCTTAATGGGCCTAATGGGCCTAAGTAGCATAATCGGCCTAATGGGATGAATAGACCGAATGGGCCTAATGTTCCGAGTAGGGCTAATGGGCCTAAGTGGCCCAATGGGCCTAATGGGCATAAGCGCCCAAGTGGGCCTAATGGTCCTAAGTGGTCTAATGGGCCTAATGGGCCTAATGGAAAAAATGTGCCTAGTGGGCCTAATGGGCCTAACTGGCCTAATCGGCCTAAATGGACTAATGGGATTAAATGGACCAATGGGACTACTAGGCCTAAGTGGAATAATGGGAATAAGTGGACTAATGGGCCTAATGGGCCCAATGGGCCAACATGGTCAAATGAGACTAAGTGACCTAATGAGATTAATGGGCCTAATGGGACTAATGGGTATAATGGGCCTAAGGAGCCTAAGTGTCCTAATTATCTCAACGGGCCTAAGTGTCATAATGGGTCTAACGGGCCTAACTGGCCTAAGGGGCCTAAGTGGCCTAATGGTCCTAATGGGCCTAATTGGCCTAATGGGACTAATGGGCCTAACGGGGCTAATGGGTCTAACAAGACAAATGGTCCTATGTGGCTTAGTGGGCCTACATGGACAAATGGGCCTACGTGGACTAATGGGCCTAAAGAGCCTAATCGACCAAAGGGGCCTACTGGGCCTAAGTGGCATAATCATAGCCTAATGGGCCTAAGTGGTCCAATAGGTCCAATGGGTGCAATGGGACTAAGTGTCCTAATGGGCCTAATGGGACTAAGTGGCCTAATGGGATGAATGGGACGAATCATCCTAATGGACTTAATGGGCCTAAGTGGACTAATCGGCCTAAAGAGCTTAATGGGCTAAAGAAACCTAATGGGCATAAGTGGAAAAATTGGCCTAATGGTCCTAAAGGACATAATTGGATAAAGTGGTCTAATGGGACTAAGTGGCATAATTGTAACCAAACGGGCCTAAGTGGCCTAATGGGCCTAAGTGGGTGAATGGGCCAAATGGACTGAATGGTCCTAATGGACTGAAAGGGCCTAAGTGGCCTAATGGGTTGAATGGGCCTAAGTATCCTAATGGTACAAATAGTCCAAATGGTCCTAATGGGCCTAAGTGGCTGAATGGAACTAATGGGATGAATGGGCCTAATGGTCCCAATTGGCCTAAGTTTCCTAATAGTCCAAATGGGCTAAATAAGCCTAAGGGGCCTAATGGGCCTAATAGGTCAATTAGGCCTAAGTGGCGTAATGGGCCTAATGACATGAATGAGCTTAAGTTTCCCAATGGGCCTAATGGGATGAATGGGCTGAAGTTTCTGAATGGGCCTAATGGGCTGAAAGGTCTTAATGGTCAGAATGGGATTAATGATCCTAATGGGCCTAAGTAGCCTAATAGTCATAATGGGCCTAAGTGGACTAATAGACCTAAGTGTCCTAATGGTTCTAATGGGAATAATGGGTCGAATGAACCCAATGGGCCAAAGTGGTCTAGTGGGGTGAATTAACCGAATGGGCATAATTGGTCGAGGTGGCCTAATGGGCCTAATGGACTAACTGGACCGAAGTGGCCTATTGGGCCAAATTGGCTAAAGGGTCCAATGGGCGTAATGGTCTGAATGGGTTGAATGAGACTAAAGGTTCCAATGGGCCTAATGGGCATAATTGTCTAAATGGGTCGGATGGGTCTAATGGGCCTAGTGGGATGAAGTGGCTTAATGGACTTACTAGGCCTAATGGACCTATTGGGCCTGATGGACCTAATGGGCCTAAGTTCCCTAATGGTCTTAAGTGGAAAAATGGACCTAATGAACCTAATGTGCGTAATGTGCCTAAGTGAACCAATGGGCCTAATGGTCTTAAGTGGTCTAATGGGCCTAATGGGCCTAAGTGGACCAATGGGCCTAATGGGCCTAAGTGGCCGAATGGGACTAATGGGATGAATGGGCCTAATGAGTCAAATGGGACTAATGGGCCTAAGTGGCCTAATAGGCCAAAGTGGCCTAATGGTCCCAATGGTCCAAACGGTCTAAAGTTTCCTAATGGCCTTAATGGGACCAATGGGACAAATGGTCCAAATGCGCCTAAGTGGCCTAATGTGCCTAAGTGCCCTAATGGGTTGAAGTGGCCTAATGGACACAATGGGCCTAATTTTCATAATGGGCTTGAGGGGCCTAAGTGGCCTAATGGTCCAAAGTGGACGAATGAGCCTAACTAGCCTAATGGGCATAATGGGCCTTAGTGGCTAAATCGGCCTAATGGGCATAATGGGTCTAAGTGTCTTAAGGGTCTTAATGGGCCTAAGTGGACCAATGAGCTGAATGTACCTAAGCGGAACAATGGGATGAATGAGCCGATTGGTCCTAATGGGTCTAAGTGGGCCTACTTGGACTAATGGGTCTACTGGGCCTAATGGTCCTACTAGGCGTAATGGGACTACTAGGCCGACTAGACCTAATGGGACCAATGGGACTAAGTGGCATAATGTGGCTAAGTGGCCTAATGGTAATAAGTTGACTAATGGGCCTAAGTGGTCTAATGGGTTTAGTGGGCCTAATGGGCCTATGTGGCCGAATGGGCCAAAGTGGACGAATGGGCCTAGTGGGATTAATGGTCATAATGGGTCGAAATGGACAAATGGGCCTAATAGGCCTAAGTATCCCCATGGGCCTAATGGGCCTCAGTGGCCAAATGGACCTAATGCGCCTATTGGTCCTAAGTGGCCTAATGGGACAAAGTGGACAAATAGACTTATGGGCCTAATGGGAATAATGGGGCTAATGGGACTAATGGGCCTAATGGGCCTAAGTGGCCTAATGGGAATAGTGGTCCTAATGGTCCAAAGTGGACGAGTGGGAATAATGGACCTAATGGGACAAAGTGGAAAAATGGGAACAATGGGCCTAAGTGGCCTAATGGACCTATTGGGCCTAATTCTCTTAATGAGCCTAATGGGCCAAATGGTCCTAAGTGGCCTAATGGGACAAAGTTGATGAATGTGACTAATGGTCTGAATAGGCATAACGGGCCTAATGGTCTGAAGTGGCCAAATGGTCCAAAAATGGCCTAAGTGGCCTAATGTCCTAATGGGACTAATGGGCCTAAGTGGGTACAATTGCACTTTTCTATTACACTGGGTACGATTCTTTTTCGATTAACATCATCCCTTTCTTCTCTTCCACCTAGATACAATAAATCTGGGTAAAATTTGGAATACCTCTTGCCCCATTTCTTCCATCAAGCTTGCATGATAAGTTCTCCAATCAACTTATGATTTATGAAATACGATTCAGCAAAGAATCGTCACAATTAATTTTATCACAGTTAGTAGACTCTGATACTTAATCAAAACAAAAACTTATTTCATACCAGATCCAGTGTGAATCTGATGACCATTTACTTCTAGAAAGATACATTCTCCATGCGACTGATTCTCTCTTTCTAGATAACGATCAATTCCTCATTATGATATTTTCACATACCATACTAAAGATAAGTATGATCAGTGCCTTTTCTTTTAAAAATCTTTGCCTCATTATAATGGACAGAGTGAGTCTGATTTATTTGAAAACAATGTCATTTATGATTTCCACCAAATACAAAGTGAGGTGATTTTCTTTCATTAAAATATTTCCTTGACAAAAAAATACAACACATGAAAACAAACACCTTCCTCATCAGCACAGTCCCAACAATCACCCCCTTTGGATTTTGTTGTCAACCAAGTTTCATAAATCATTGAACTTAGGACCATTTGGCCCATTTACCACTTAGGCCCATTAGAGAACCTAGGACTATTAGGCCCATTAGGCCACATACACCCATTAGACTTATTAGGCCACTTAGGCCCATTAGGCCCATTTTCCCATTTGTCCCATTTGGCCACTTAGGCCCATTAGGCCCATGAGCCCCATGAGGCCACATTGGTCCATTAGGCCACTTTGGCCCCTAAGGCCCATTAGGCCACATCTGCACATGAGTCCCATTAGGCCACTTCATCCCATTATGCCACTTAGGCTTATTGGACCCGCTATTCCTATTAGGCCCATTCATCCCATTTAACCCATTGGGACCATTAGGAAACTTAGGCCACTTAGGCCCCTTAGGTCACATATTCCCATTATAACCATTAGGCCCATTTGGTAACTTAGTCCACTTAGGCCCATTAGGAAACTTAATCCCAGTCAACCCATTCAACCCATTAGGTCACTTAGGCCCATTCGATCGATTAGGTCCATTAGGCCCATTAGACCAATTAGACTGATTAGGCTACTTAGGCCCATTAGGACCATTATGCCCATTAGGAAACTTAATCCACTTAGGTCTATTGATCCACTTATACCCATTGGACCCATTACACCCATTAGTAAATTTAGGAAATGTAGGACCATTAAGCCACTTAGACCTATTAGACCCATTATGCCCATTAGTCCCATTGCCCATTAGGCCTGTTAGGCCACTTATGCCCATTATGCCCATTTAGCCACTTTGGCACATTAGGATCATTGGGATGCTTATGCCTATTAATACCATTAGTCCACTTCAACCCATTAGGCAACTTAGTATACATAGGCCCATTGGGCCCATTAGGCCCATTCATCCCATTAGGCGCATTAGGTAACTTTTTCCACTTAGGCCCATTTGATTCATTAGGCCCATTGGAACCATTAGGCCCATTGGTCCGATTAGAGAAATTAGGCCACTTAGGCCCATTAGTCCACTTAGGCCCATTAGGCCACTTAGGCCCATTGGACCCATTAGGCCCATTAGGAAACTTAGGCCACTTAGGCCCATTATGCCACATAGGCCCATTCCACTCATTCCACCCACTAGGCCTATTAGACCCATTAGGCATATTAGGCCACTTAGGCCTATTATAACCATTAGGCTCATTAGAACCATTAGGCAACTTAGGCCACTTAGGCCCATTCGACCACTTAGACCCATTATACCCATTAGACCCATTAAGAAACTTAGGCCACTAAGGCCCATTAGGCCACTTAAACCCATTGGACCCATTAGGAACATTGGAACTATTAGGACCATTAGGAAACTCAGGCCACTTAGGGTCATTGGGCCACTTAGACCCATTATACCCATTAGGAACTTTAGGCAACTTAGTCCACTTACACCCATTAGAACCGTTAGGCCCATTACGATCATTAGGCAACTTGGTCCACTTCGACCCATTTGGCCACTTAGGCCCATTTGACCCATTAGGCTTAATTATCCATAATGGTCCAATTATTCCCATTAGTCCCACTGGCCCCATTATACCACTTAGTCCTTATATTCCCATTAGTCCACTTAGGCGCATTAGGCTACTTAGTCTCATTAGGCCCCTTAGACCCATTAGGCCTATTGGGGCCCTTAAGCCCATTTGGCCAATTAAACCACTAGGCCCACCGGGCCGAATTAGCGGTAATGGGATCATTCATCCCATTACGTCACTTAGGCCCAATGGTTCTAATCGTCCCATTAGGCATATTAGGCCACTTAGGTCCATTATAACACTTAGGCCCATTAGGCCCCTTAGACCCATTCGACCCATTAGGCCTATTGGACCCCTGAGGCCTATTAGGCCAATTAGGCCATTGGGCCCATTAGGCCCACTAGGTCACTTAGGCCAAATAGGCCCAATAGTCCCATTAGGTCTATTATGTCGCTTAGGCCACTTAGGCCCATTGGGACCCTTAGGCCCATTAGGCCCCTTAGACCCATTAGGCTCATTGGTCCCATTAGGCTCATTAGGTGCATTAGTCCACTTAGGCATACTCATCCACTTTGGCCCATTAGTCCCCTTAGACCCATTAGGCTCATTAGGCCCATTAGGCTCATTAGGCCCATTAGGTCCATTTGGTCCATTAGGGCAATTTAGTCATTAGTCTCATTGGGCCATTAGACCTATTAGGTTTAATTGGTCATAATGGACCCATTAGGCCACTTAGGCCCAATAGACCCATTGATCCCATTAGGCCCCTTAGGCCCATCATGCCACTTAGGCCCAACTGGTCCACTCTACCCATTAAGCCCATTTGGCCTATTAGGCTGAATGAGGCTTAATCATCCCATTAGGACACTTAGGACCAATAGGCCCATTTGGACCATTAGGCCACTCAGGCCCATTGGTCCAATTTGGCACAATGGACCCATTAGTCCCATTATCCCCTTAGGCCCATTAGACCCATTGGGCCACTTAGGCCCAATTGGCCAATTTGGCCACTTAGGCTCATTTGTCCCATTAGGCCACTTAATCCCATTAGCCCCATGTGTCCCATTAGGCCCATTTGGCCACTTAATCCCATTAGACCCATTAGTCCACTTAGGCCACTTAGGCCCATTCGATCCTTAGGCCTGTTAGGCCATTTCGGTCAATTTAGGTCATTTAGGCCAATTAGGCTAATTATGCCATTTAGGAAATTTAGGTCAATTAGGCCATTTAGGCTATTTAGGCCAATTTATGTTATTTAGGACAATGAGGTAAATGAGACCAATTCATGCCAATTAGGCCAATTTAGGCCCTTTAGGGCATTTAGACCAATTAGAATATTTAGTCCATTTATGCCAATTAAGCCAATTATTTCAATTATACCCATTAATCCAATTAGTCTAATTAGAAAATTTAGTTCATTTAGTCTATTTAGGCCAATTTTTGTCATTTAGAATAATTAGGCCAATTTAGGTCATTTAGACTATTTAGGCCAATTTAGACCATTTAGGCCAATTCGACCAATTATTCCATTTAGGCCAATTTAGACAATTTAGACCAATTAGTTTGATTAAGCCATTTAAGCCGATTAAGCCAATTTTGACCATTTGGACCAATTAGGCCAATTATTCAATTTAGGAAATTTAATCCAATTAGTCCATTTAGGCTAATTTTGTCCATCTAGGCCACTTAGACCAATTAAGGCAATTTAGGCCAATTTGGCCAATTAGGCCAATTAGATAATTTAGGCAATTTAGGCCAATTATGCCATTTAGTCCAATTTAGGCCATTTAGACCAATTAGGACAATTATAATAATTTTTTACATTTATGCCATTTGTTCAATTTGTCTCATTTATAACAATTATGAAAATTAGGCGAATTAGGCAATTCAGGCCAATTAGACCAATTAGACCATTTAGGCCAATTTAGACCATTTTGGTAAATTTTGTCCACTTAGGCCAATTAGACCAATTTGGTCATTTATTCCATTTAGTCCAATTAGGCCATTTAGGACAATTATAACAATTAGTCCATTTAGGTTATTTTTTCCAATTAGGCCATTTAGACCATTTCGGCCATTTTAGGCCATTTAGACCAATTAGGCCAATTTAGGCCATTTAGGCTAATTTAGGCCAATTATCCCAATTAGGATAATTATTCCATTTAGTCCATTTAGAACAATTAGTCCAATTAGTCCATTTAGGCCAATTAATCTATTTAGGCCAATTAGACCAATTAGACCGTTTATGCCAATTTAGGTTATTTAGGCCAATTAATCAATTTGGTCATTTAGGTTATTTAAGCCATTTAGGAAAATTAGTCGATTTAGGACATTTAGGCCATTTAGACCAATTAGGACAATTAGACAATTTGTGTTATTTAGGCCAATTTAGGTCATTTAGGCCATTTAGTCTAATTTAGGCTATTTAGGCTATTTAGGCTAATTTAGACCATTAAGACAATACGACCAATTAGTCCATTTAAGACAATTTAGTCCATTTATTCTAATTAGTAAATTTAAGCTGATTTGGGAAATTTAGGCAATTTAGGCCAATTAGGCCATTTAGGACAATTAAACCAATTAGATAATTTACGGAATTTAGGTCAATGAGGCCAATTAGGTTAATTTAGGTCATTTAGAACAATTAGACCATTTAGTCCATTTATGAAAATTTATGAAAATTTAGGCCATTTAGGACAATTAGGCTTATTAAGACAATTATTTAATTTATGCAATTTAATCCATTTAGGCCATTTATGCCAATTTAGACCATTTAGACCAATTAGGCCAATTAGGCCATTTTGGCCATTTTGGCCATCTGGATAATGTACTATGAAGGGAAACATTGTACATAGACTTTCAGGTATGAGTACTCGTAAGCAGATGAGGATTCTTCTCATGAAGTTCACACTTGGTAATCTCCATGATGGGAGATTATGAGAACGGACTTGTCTGTATGAATTATGCATGTTTTAGTGTCATCAAATATTTCTATCTATAATTGTGTGTGATGGTCCTTAGACTTTAAGATTATTATTAAATCATGTCACAACTTTCATACTTATATGTATGTTGTAAACCATGATGATAAGAGATCATGGCGAAGTTGGATACGTTGGTTGCGTCATGAGTGACATGTCATTAATGAATAAGTTGAGGATATCTCAACCCTTTGATTGGAATAAAACCATCGCATTAAATTTCATGGCCATGGTATAACAGTGTGTTTATTTCAGATAGTCAAAGGAAGACATATTGAAAATATAGGTTAGTGACATGGATGTGCAACATTATTTATGAGATATTATGACAAAGAGATTATATTACAAAGTGAGCATTCGTATGTGGTTTTCGGTGTTGCGACATCAAGTTCTTTCTCTTAGGTGCCTTGACACGTTTCTAGACAGTAATCTTGAACTTTAGGCAAGTCTTCCTAATTTCAATGAGAAGGAATCCTAGAGGGTCACACACTAATTTTTTCAATTTATCTCGATTAAATTCTATTTGAGTTTAATTAATGGAATAAATAATATTATCAAGTCTGAGGAATAATTTTATTCAATTTATA
This sequence comes from Viscum album, assembly GCA_963277665.1. Classification (NCBI taxonomy): domain Eukaryota; kingdom Viridiplantae; phylum Streptophyta; class Magnoliopsida; order Santalales; family Viscaceae; genus Viscum; species Viscum album. The sequence continues at coordinate 913,744,768 of OY728141.1, forward strand.
TTGATCACATAAAGTAAATAAATATTTATTCGCCGATATATGAAAAAAAATATTTCTTTTATTTATTGAATATTTTAATAATTTTTTATTTTAAATATTGTAAATACAATATTTATTTATGAATAAAATATTTATTCAGTTTTTCAATAGAAGATAGAGAAGTGTGAATGGACCAAGACTGAGTCTATTGACAAATATTAATTAACAATACCCTTATATAATTTTTGTTACTGTACAAGTTGGCATGCACCAAAAAATAATTATTATTATGAGTTATGAGATTTATTGAAGGTAATTAATGTTATTTAATGGATGGTATGCAATTAAATAATATTTTAACTTAAATATCAACTCTATAAATAGGTGGTTGTGTCTACTTTGTAGAGAATCCAAAAATTGATAATAGAAAATTCTTGTGCACAATGAATTCTCTCTCAAATCCTCCTCTCTCTCTCTCAAGAACAAGAAGTGAAAGAAATATTTCTTCAAGACTAAAGAACGAGTGATCAATAATGAACAACATAAGACATTGGACACTAGAACCTGGAGATCGAGTGGTGTTTCTCAGAGATCATAGGAGCACGTGTGGATCGCCGCTAGAGGGATTTTATTCTGGGATCCTCACAGTGAAATGATGGTAACCTGAAAGGATCTTTTTGGATGATCAAAATTCACTAATGAAGAAAATCACTAAGCACAGGTATTTATTTATTTAAATATTAAATAAATTAAATTTAAATTAGATGTGAAAGATCCTCGATCTTGGTTTTGGGAAACGATTTTAAAATAAATTTTAATACATCATCCATCTTCGCACACTTTTGTTATGCCTAAAACCACCACCACCACTACTGTCGCCGCCACCTTTGCACCCCCACCCCACAACCACTTCCATCGTCATCAGATCAACCTCCAATAGGACCCTCATTGAAATCACTCTTGGTATTATATAAGGAGCACATTTATTTCATACATGAATCAAAACTAATAGTAGTCTCTGATGGAAGTGGTGGACTTATAACTAACATGTCTCTCAGGAAGTTTTCGGTGACCAATTTACTTCTTTTACACTCCCTTATATATATTTTTTTGGCCTCATCTACTTCTGCATGATAATTTTTTAAATTGGGGTTCTTATAGGTTTGATAAGCACTTGATGAGGGCCAATACCTAGTGGGGATGATGTTTTTCATGTGTCGACATCAAAATCTCTCATGGTGCTCATCACCTAATACTTGTCTCAAATGATCATTTCGCCCAAAGTTTCCATCTTCTTTCTCATCGAGGGCCTCCAGGACACACTATTGAAAATATAAATAAGATATTTAATTGTGAATTATGTATCAAAATATGAAATATCAATAAAAAACTTACAATCTTTTCTTGTGTTTGTGAATTTATAGCTCTTCTATTATTTTTCTTCCTAGTCAAGGAAAATAATTTTGATCATTGTACACGACCTTTGATGCCAAATTCCTCTTGCTGCAAATGACATTGAATAGTATAATACTACAATATTGAATAATATGAAAGTGATAAACCTAGAATGAATTAAAATTGTATATGTTGTAGAAATCTATAAAATTAAGAAGCATCTAAATATAAATTTAATTATAAATTTAATATTAGTGACATAACAAAAACAATACATACTAATTAGCATTATAAAAATGTGTATGGTATGGATTCCTCTTATATATTCATTTCGGTCTAATTCCATTTATGTTGTGTAATTTGGTTATTTGGTCACTTGGTAATTTTGATCATTTGTCCATTTGGATATTTGGATAATTGGGAAATTAGGCCATTTCAGTAAATTAGGAAAATTATGCCAATTAGTCCAATTAATTCATTTAGGCCAATTAGTCCATTTATAAAAATTAGGCTGTTTAGGCCAATTGGGCCATTAGGAAAATTAGGTCATTATGCCATAGGAAATTTAGGCCTTTAATTCATTTAGGCCAATTAGTCCATTAGGCCATTTAGGCCATTTAGGCTATTAGTCCATTTAGTTCAATTAGGATAATTATACCATTTAGGTCAATTAGGCCAATTAACATAATTAGACCATTTAATCCAATTAGATCATTTAATCCATTTAGACCAATTATGCCATTTAGACCAATTAGGAAATTTATTCCAATTAGTAAATTAGACTATTTAGACCAATTTTTCCATTATTCTATTATCCTATTAGTTCATTACACCATTATTCCAATTGGTCATTTGTCTATTTGACCATTTATGCTAATTTAGGCCAATTAGGCCAATTAGGATAATTGGGCCAATTAGACCATTTAATCCAATTGGACCATTTAATAATTTTTTACTAATTAGACCATTTAGACCCATTTGGAAGTTTAGGACAACTAATTCAATTAGGTTAATTAGTCCAATTAGGTAAATTAGACTATTTAATCCAATAAGACCATTTAATCAATTTAGACTAATTAGGCCATTTAGACCAATTAGTTCATTTATGTCAATTAGGACATTATTACAATTATTCTATTTGTCTATTAGGACATTAGGCTATTTAGACCAATTAGGTCATTTAGGTCATTAGGCCATTATCCCATTAGTTCAGTGGGCCATTAGGCCAATTGGTCACTTGGCCATTTGGTCATTTAGGCCAATTTAGACCAATTTAGGACAATTAGAACAAAAAATCCTAAAACCTAGAACCAAAACACTATGTATGAAACACTAATAGCTAAGTCCTAATTAGGCCCATTATGCTGATTAGGACACTTAGGCACATTATGTCACTTAGGCCCATTCTCCCCATTCGGCCCAATAGGCCACTTAAGCCCATTTTCCCATTCGGCCACTTAGGCTCATTAGGCCTGTTAGGCCGATTTAGCCACTTAGACCCATTAGGATCATTAGGCCACTTAGTCCCATTAGTCCCATTTGGACACTTAGGACCATTAGGCACATTCATCCCACTCAACCCATTAGTCCCATTCAAACCATTAGGCCACTTAGGCCCATTATGATGATTAGGTTGCTTAGGCCTATTAGGATCATTACGTCTATTAGGCCACTTAGGATCATTATGCTCATTATGCCCATTAGGCCACTTAGGCCTAATTGGACCATTAGGCACATTAGTCCACTTAATCCCATTAGGATGATTAAGCCACTTAGGCCCATTGGTCCACTTAGTCCCATAAAGCCACATTAGGCCCATTAGGTAAATTAGGTCCATTTGGCCACTTAGGACCATTAGGATCATTAGGCGCATTTGGCCCATTAGTCCCATTATTTCACTTAGGCCCATTCAAACCATTAGGCCCATTAGGTTGATTAGGCCACCTCGGCCCATTAGGCCAATTAGGCAACTTAGGCCCATTATGCCCATTAGGCCCATTCATCCCATTAGGTAAATTAGGCCCATTAGCCCCATTAGCACCATTATTCCCATTAGGAAATGTAGGCCCATTAGTCCCATTAGGCCCATTAGCCCACTTATACCACTTAGGCCAATTAGGCCACTTAGACTCATCCAGACACTTAGGCCCATTATCCCACTTTGGTTTATTTAGACCATTTGGCCCATTTGGCCCCTTAGACCACTTAGTCCCAATTGGCCCATTATGACACTTAGGCCACTTAGGCCCATTAGGCCACTTAGGTCCATTGATCCCATTAGGATCGTTTATCCCCTTAGGCCACTTAGGCCGCTTAGGCCCATTAGGTCACTTAGGTCCCTTAGGACCATTAGGCCACTTAGGCACATTGATCCCATTAGGCCAATTAGGCCCCTTAGGTCACTTATGACGCTTAGGCCCATTAGGAATATTAGGCCACTAAGGCGACTTTGGCCCATTATGCCACTTAGGTGTAGGTTCCGGGCGCAGCGGAAGCGCGTTGGTGGATTAGCCCAACTTTAATTTTAATGTTAAAAAACGTTCAATCCGAGATCCGTCACGATATAATATGCCGAATCTTTGGAATAGAATGAATAACGAAAAGAAAAGAAGAGTCCCGAAACCCTTGAGGAGGATCATCATATGTTGATTATAATTAATTTAATTAATGCATAAGAATTACCTCGTTGGAATTATTTCTTCGTTGATGTGTTCAGTCACGATTCGGTGATCCGTCATTGCGTCGTAGAATCCAAGTGTAGGATTCCTCTAGTGGTGATCCACACGTGTGTCACGTATCTTCAGACGTCACTAAAGGGATCTCCGAGTGCTAGTGCGGAAGAACCTTCCCTTTCGATGTCCACCTTCGACCACCTTGATCCGGTGGAGGATCTTTCTCTCGTAACATGAGGGCGTTCTTGGTGGAAAGGGAATTCTCTCTTGGCTTGAGAGTATTTCCAAATACGTTGTGCACAACAAAGGCTCTTTTAAAATGTTGTAGTTGTGAGGATATTTATAATTGGGTTTGAGGTTAATAGAGTTATGACAATAAATAAACGCGTTACGCGTTTTATTTATTTCATTAACTCTTATTGAAAACCCCCATGTCAAATTATTAATTCCTTGACATGCACCCACGCTGATTATAATAAATATCATTTAATAAAACAATATTAAATCCTCAAAATCCCAAATGGAAAAACTACACGGCGTGTAATAATTAATACACGGCGTGTACTTGTTTTCCATAAAACTACACGGTGTGTATATTTAATATACACAGCGTATACTTTTATTTTCCATTTTTTCCACCACATTTATTAGACCTTGAGTAATGACTATTTATTTCTTAAATAAATGTAACTACATTACTCGCTAATAAATATATTATTTCGTCCACAATATATTCTCTCGAATAACTAGTGTCAAAATAAATACGATCAGACATCCTTAAATAATTATTAAACCATAGTCGGGAATAATATTTATTTAACTTGTTAAATTAATATTTAACTGAGATACATGGACACACTTAGTGTGTGACCCTCTAGGCCTCTTTCTCAGTGGCATTAGGCTGATCCTGCCTAAATTCCAAGGTTAGCATCTAGCAACACGCCAAGGCACCCATAGATAAAGAAATTAACACCACAATGACGTGTCACCTCCTATGAACGCTTACCGTGTAATATAATCCCTTTTTCTCGATATCTCCAATCAAGCGGGTTGCATGCTAGTGCCATCAACCCATGTGCTTGATTATTCTTTCTTTGACTTCCCAGAATTGAACTTTCTTATACCTTACCATGGCCATGGATTTATTTAGGCTATATCAATTCCATCAAAGGACCTGAGATATCTACTTCCGTTATGGAACGGAAGGGACAAATCCTTTCTCGCATTATCTATTAATGTGGTATTACTCGTGATGCACCCAATGTATCCTACCTCGCTGTGAACAGTGTGTCGTCACAGTTTTTGTCAATACATCTAAGTGCGCGAGTTGTAATACCCATTAATAATAATCTTAAAGTCTAAGGACCAATACACACGTCTGCAGATAGGAATATCCAATGACACTATGAAATGTGGATTTCCTACTGGTGGGTCTTGTTCTCATAATATCCTCCTGGATATTACCAAGGGCGCACACCATGAGAAGGTTCCTCAAAGTTTTATGAGTCCTCACCCCTAATGACCTGTATTATTTGTGTCCCATCAAATAATATCATCCGTCCATATAACATACATTCAAAAACAGTGTTATAGCACTTTCGGGTTCTCATCATAGCAGGGATCCGCTACGACCCTTTAATGAAACAGCTATCCTTAGGACATTATCACATGACATGTCATGCATAATAACAATCAAGATGTGATAAGGCTTTTATTTAATGAATAAAGTACAAATTAGTTGGTTCTAGACCACCAACTCCAACAGACTCCCACTTGGACTAGAGCCAACTGCTAACAACCTTTAACCCGCTAGCTCTCACATGGTATTCATGATTCTGCTGAGATAGGCCTTTAGTCATGGGGTCTACCACGTTCTCTTCTGTGGACACTCTGCTCACTGTAACTTCACCCCTTGGATAGAAATCCCTCAAGAGGTGATACTTCCAGAGCATGTGATTTGTCCGTTGATGTGACCTTGGTTCTTTTGCAAGAGCCACCGCTGCAGTATTATCACAATACAATGTAATGGGATCTTTACTGCTAGGTACCACATCAAGATCCTGGACAAAGTTCCGAATCCAGATAGCTTATTTGGCTGCATCAGAAGCCGCTATATACTCAGACTCCGCTATATAATCGGCGACAACTGGCTGCTTTGAACTCTTCCAGCTCACAGCTCCTCCATTGAGACAGAAAACATATCCAGATTGCGACTTCAGATCATTCAGATCTGTTTGAAAACCAGTGTCGGCATACCCTTTGATGAAAAGCTCCTTGTCTCCTCCATACACCAGGAACATATCCTTAGTTCTTCTCAGATACTTAAGGATAGTCTTAGCAGTAGTCCAATGCTGTTCTTCTAGATCTGCTTGATATCTGCCTACCATGCTCAGTGCATAGGCAACATCAAGCCTGGTACATAACATGGCATACATGATGGATCCTATAGCCGAAGCACATGGGATCTTACTCATCCTATATTTCTCCTGTTGTGTTTGGGGACACATTTTCTTAGAAAGATGTAAGCCATGTGACACTAGAACCAATCCCCTCTTGGATTTTTCCATACTAAATCTCTTTAGCATCTGGTCAATGTATGTACCCTGACTTAGTCCAAGCAGCCTCTTGGATCTGTCACGAATGATCTTTATCCCTAGAATGTAAGCTGCTTCTCCTAATTCCTTCATGGAGAAACACTTGTTCAACCAGTCCTTAACTGACTGTAAGGATGGTACATCGTTTCTAATAAGAAATATTTCATCAACATATACCACTAGTATGACGACCGCATTCCCATTAAACCGCTTATAAACACATGGCTCACATTCGTTCTTAATGAAACCAAATTCCTTTATGGCTTCATTAAATCAAATGTTCCATGACCTGGATGCTTTATTCAATCCATAAATGGATTTCTGCAACTTGCAAACCCGTTTGGCTTCACCTGGTGTCACAAACTCTTCTGGTTGTGTCATATAGACATCTTCCTGAAGGTTCCTGTTAAGGAATGTTGTTTTGACATCCATCTGCCAAATCTCGTAGTCATGGTAAGCTACTATGGAAAGTATGATTATTATGGATTTAAACATGGAAACTGGCGAGAAGGTTTCATCATAGTCAATTCCTTGACGCTGTCTGAACCCTTTAGCTACTAGTCTTGCTTTATAGGTGCTAACTTGACCTTCCATGTCCAGCTTTCTTTTGAATACCCATTTGCATCCAACAGGCTTTACATCAACTGGCTCATCGACCAGAACCCAAACTTGGTTCTAATACATGGAATCCATCTCAAAATTTATAGCTTCTAGCCATCTTGCAGCTTCTAAGATTTCTACTGCTTCCTTGTAGGAGATAGGTTCATCATTGTCCAACAATAATGATTCACCATCCTCAGTGACTAGGAAACCAAATCTCTCCGGTTCCCTTACCTCTCTTGAGCTCCTACGCAGTACTTGTGTTTCTGGAACCTCTTCTATGGGGACTTGTGGAACTTGTTCCTGTACCAACTCCTGTGTATCTTAACCATAAACTTCGTCGAAGTCAATCTTGTTCACACTATCCTTCTTGAGTATGTGCTCCCTCTCAAGAAAGACGGCTTGTCTGGTGACAATCACTTTCTTGTCTTGAGGGTTATATATGTAATATCCTTTCATTTCCTTGGGATATCCTATAAAGATACACTTCGTGCCCCAGGGTGCTAGTTTGTTTCCTGATAAGGCCTTAACAAATGCCTCTCATCCCCATACACATGTGTGCGACAAAGTGGGTTTCCTTCCATTCCATAACTTGGATGGAATCCCATTTTCCGCCTTAGTTGGAACTCGGTTTAATGTGTATGCTGCAGTTTGTAATGCATATCCCCAAAAGGATAATGGAAGATCCTCATGACTCATCATCGACCTCACCATGTCCAATAGGGTGTGGTTCCTCCTTTCACTAACACCATTCCACTGTGGTGTATAAGTAGGAGTGAGCTGAGATAGAATCCCAAACTCCTGTAGAATATCGATGAACTCTTGGTTCAGATATTCTCCACCTCGATCTGATCAAAGCTTCTTTATCTTCTTACCAAGATGATTCTCTACTTCATTCTTGAATTCCTTAAATTTCTCTAAGGACTCTGACTTATACCTCATTAAGTAGACATAGCCATATCTACTCAAATCATCAGTAAAAGTAATGAAGTAAGAATATCCACCTCTAGATTATACTGGAAATGGTCCACACACATCCGTGTGTACCAATCCTAGAAGATCTGTGGCCCTTTCACCTTGTCCACCAAAAGGCGGCTTGATCATTTTTCCCTATAAACAAGCGTGACATCTATCAAGTGGTTTTAGCTCAGTAGAGTCTAAATAGCCATCGTGGCAGAGCTTTGTCAAATGCTTCTCGTTCACATGACCAAGGCGGTTATGCCATAACTGGGTGATGTATGAGTCATGTGAGTTTGTTTCGTTATCGATTACCAACACTTGGTTTTCGTAATTCAATACATACAAACCATTATTTAAATGTGCCATACCATAACATATGTTGTTCTTATAAAAGAGACAACCCTTATTTCCAAATTTGAAAACAAATCTATCCATATCCAAACAAGATACATAAATTATGTTCTTGGTAACACTAGGCACATAATAACAGTTATGTAAAACCAAAATCATCCCAGTCGGCAATGAGAGGTGGTAGTCACCAATAGCCAACGCAGCCAGCCTTGCGCCATTGGCAGCTCGAAGATGCACCTCTCCTCTGGCGATCTTTCTAAATCTACTTGGTTCCTACATTTGAATACATATGTGATCCCCATAATCGGTATCTAATACCCAATGTGTAGAAATAGAAAGATTGCACTCGATAACAAACACACCTTTAGCATCCCCATGCTTCTGGGTGCAGTTCCTCTTCCAGTGGCCCTTCTTGCCACATGCAAAACACACTGCTTCCCATTCCTTTCCCTACCTCTGGATCTTCCCCTTCTTGGATGGACGGTTCTCGGGGGCTTCAGACCGTTTATAATTCTTTGTCCCCTTTGCCTTGTCCTTCATTTTCTTGTTCACCATAAGGACCGCGGGTTTGTCACGCCCCATGTCTTTATCTACCTGGCGAATCAAGGTCAGAAGCTCCGATAGACTCTTCTCATTTCCGCTCATGTTATAGTTGACAATAAAGCTAGAGAAGGTCTTGGGCAGTGATGATAGGATGAGATCTATACGCAACTCATCCGGGAATTTAATCCCTAAGATGTCCAAGCGTTTAATGTAGCCAATAAGCTTGACTACATGAGGCCCATCTGGCGTAGAATCTCCAAGATTCATGGTAAACAAAGCATTGGAGATCTCATACCTCTCCTGTCTCTCCTTCTCTTGGTAGAGATCTTTAAGGTGAGACATCATGCTATACGTGTCCATGTTTTCATGTTGCTTCAAGAGCTCATTAGAAATGGCCGATAGCATGAAGCACTGGACATCTGTGGCATCATCCATGTGTTTCATGTAGAGAGATAATTCCTCATCACTAGCCTCTTTCCCAGGCACAACTGGAATAGGATCTTCCAGCACATATAATTTCATTTCGTGGTGAAGGACGACGCGTAAACACCTCTGCCACTCTTGGAAATTGGTGCCGGTGAGAAGGTTTTCTTTTTCGAGTATGGTGTGCAATTATATGTTTGAAGTCATTTTCTTTCCGTTTCTAAAAATTAATATGAGCAAAGTTTTAGTACTTTTTTATAAAAATTTAGATAAATAAATAAATTAATATTTATTAGTCTCCCACTATTTTATCAAAATCCAATAGCCCTCACCATTGACTTCAGAATATTCTATTGCATGAATATTCTAGTGGCAAGGATCCATATTGCCCTTCTCATTACCCCAACTAGGGTTGGTCAAGCAACTTGAAGTGTTTTAGGTAGGCATTCCAAATGCCAACTGCATTAACTCACAGCTCCTTGATCCGCTGAGTGGACTCCCCAATCCTGAAATCCTTTTTTGGATTTCCTCAACCTTTGCCTCTTGGTCACACCAAGTCCTGTTATGGCAGTCAACCCTTGATGTGAACCAAGTCAATTCAACCCAAAACCTTGAATTAGAATTCCCTGATAATTGAAAGCACCCAAACTAGGGTTGGTCAAGCACTTTGAACTATGGTTCGATTCTAACCAAGATTATGGAAGGCTATGCCGACTTAATATTTATTTTGAGGGATTTTATCCTTATACGTAAATTTCCATTTTATTATCTTTGATAACATGCTTGTTAATATTAAGTGGGATATACTTAAGTTATTAACCATGTCTAAGATAATATTTACGTATAATCCGGTTTTATTTTAGTTCCATCTTGCATGCTCGTTTAATTCATTAATTGTGTGATCATGACAATACACCACAATAAATAAACCATGCAACTGATAGAAATAAAATAAATGGTATGATCATGAGCTTTTCTATTGGTTAGTTTATCTAGCGGTTGATAAACTAACCCAATACCTAGGGGAGAAACACCTTGAACCTTTTGGGTTCATGTTTACAGCTTTCCACCTGTCCACCTTTGTATCTCCTTGGATTGGTTTCACCTTGGCTCCTGACTTGAGCCGCCTCCACTAGCTTGGGATCTCCATCCATTACATATGCATTTATCTCACACGCAGGTGAGGGGTAAAAGGGGTTTTTACATAAAATAATCCTTGGGCGCGCATGCCCTACATATTAATGAGGAGATGGCTCGCAGGCCAATAAATTTAATTTAAATAAATTAATTAAAAGAAACCATTCACATACAAAGGTCTCAGTATATCTCATGATCATCCATACATGCAATGATATTTACGCATAAATAAAACTAGCATTTAATTATTTAATCATTCTTGTTTAAGATAAATCACGCTCAAATCAATTAATTATCTTTAATTAATCAATCATTTTTATCTTAAATCCCTTTTCTGAATTTCCTTGATATTCTCATCCATCATAATTTTAAACAAATAAATTCATTTAAAATTATCCTTGTACATAACTTGTACCTTGAAGGCAACCCGGTGAATTCCCATTTATTACGCAGATGTTAAATTAAACACACATATATATAAAACACCTATCACGTGTTGTGCCTCAGCTTTACGCCTGCACCATGGTACACATCTCAAGGGTTTGTATAATATAATAATAAATTTTAATAAATCTGCATAATTTGGGTGAGTACACGGCATGTAGTTCCAACTACACGGTGTGTACTTTTCTTCAGCGTCCATCTGAAGTACACGCCCGGGGATAGGGCGTGTTAATGTACTTCGGAAATTTTCGGAGTACACAGCATGTATAGTGGGACACACGCCGTGTAGTTTCCGCGTTACACAGTTTCCAGCCGGGCAGGCTGTGTACAGAGTACATGACCCAACCCTGACCCGAAGGGACAACACGTCGTGTTCATTGGACCACACGACGTGTATTCCGGAAACCGTGTGCCACCTATTTCTGGTCAACACACAGTGTCTTAAATTCTTAGAAATAATCCAATACACGACCTAATTTGGTGGATCAGTCAATTAATTGAACCTAGACTACACGGCGTGTACTTCCGAATACACGCCGTGTATTCTGGTGTTATACGGCCAGAAACGTTTGGCTCCTCCGGATGAGTTCCTCTATTTTATTTTAATCAAAATTAAAAGAAAAAATTGTTTTTGTGAGGTGAACGAGAAACGAGGGAGGAGGAATAGATCTCTATATTTAGATTTCCAGAACGATTAAACATGAATTGAAATAACTAAATTATTAAATGTGTAAATTACCAACGAAAAACTAAATAATTATAATCAACGATATTACCCCCTTTGATACCACTTGTAGGTTTCGGGCGTAGCGGAAGCGCGTTGGTGGGTTAGCCCAACTTTAATTTTAACGTTAAACAACGTTCAATCTGAGATCTGTCACGATATAATATGCCAAATCTTTGGAATAGAACGAAGAACGAAAAGAAAAGAAGAGTCCCAGAACCCTTGCGGAGGATCATCATATGTTGATTATAATTAATTTAATTAATGCATAAGAATTACCTCATTGGAATTATTTCTTCGTTGATGTGTCTGCTCACAATTCGGTGATCCGTCATTGCATCGTAGAATCCAAGTGTAGGATTCCTCTAGCGGTGATCCACACGCGTGTCACGTATCTCCAGACGTCGCCGAAAGGATCTCTGGGTGCTAGCGCGGAAGAACCTTTGCTTGTGATGTCTGCCTTCGACCGCCTTGATCCGGTGGAGGATCTTGCTCTCATAACTTGAGGGCGTTCTTGGTGGAAAGGGAATTCTCTCTTGGCTTGAGAGTATTTCCAAATCCGTTGTGCACAACAAAGGCTCTTTTAAAATTTTGGGGTTGCAAGGATATTTATAATCAGGTTTGAGGTTAATAGAGTTATGACAATAAATAAACGTGTTACACGTTTTATTTATTTCATTAAATATTATTGAAAACCCCCATGTCGAATTATTAATTCCTTGACATGTGCCCACGCTGATTATAATAAATATCATTTAATAAAACAATATTAAATCCTCAAAATCCCAACTAGAAAAACTACACAGCGTGTAATAATTAATACATGGCGTGTACTTGTTTTACATAAAACTACAGGCCGTGTATATTTAATATACACGGCGTGTACTTTTATTTTCCATTTTTCTCCACCACATTCATTAGACCTTGAGTAATGACTATTTATTTCTTAAATAAATGTAACTGCATTACTTGCTAATAAATATATTATTTCGTCCACAATATATTCTCTCGAATAACTAGTGTCAAAATAAATGCAATCAGACATCCTTAAATAATTATTAAACCACAGTCGGGAATAATATTTATTTAACTTGTTAAATTAATATTTAACTGAGATACATGGACACACTTAGTGTGTGACCCTCTAGGCCTCTTTCTCAGTGGCATTAGGTTGGGCCTGCCTAAAGTCCAAGGTTAGCATCTAGCAACATGCCAAGGAACCCATAGAGAAAGAAGTTAATGCCGAAATGACGTGTCACCTCCTACAAATGCTTACCGTGTAATATAATCCCTTTGTCTTGATATATCCAATCAAGCGGGTTGCATGCTAGTGCCATCAACCCATGTGCTTAATTATTCTTTCTTTGACTTCCTGGAATTGAACTTTCACATACCTTACCATGGCCATGGAATTATTTAGGCTATATCAATTCCATCAAAGGGCCTGAGATATCTACTTCTGTTATGGAACGGAAGGGACAAATCCTTTCTCGCATTATCTATTAATGCGGTATTACTCGTGATGCACCCAATGTATCCTACCTCACTGCAAACAGTGTGTCATCACAGTTTTCATCAATACATCTAAGTGCATGAGTTGTAATACCCATTAATAATAATCTTAAAGTCTAAGGACCAATACACATGTCCGCAGATAGGAACATCCAATGACACTATGAAATGTGGATTTCCTACTGGCGGGTCTCGTTCTCATAATATCCTCCTGGATATTACCAAGGGCACACACCATGAAAAGGTGCCTCAAAGTTTTATGAGTCCTCACCCCTAATGACCTGTATTATTTGTGTCCCTCAAATAATATCATTCGGCCATAGAACATACATTCAAGAACAGTGTTATGGCACTTCCGGGTTCTCATCATATCAGGGATCCGCTACGACCCTTTAATGCAACAACTTTCCTTAGGACATTATCACATGACATGTCATGCAGAAGAACAATCAAGATGTGATAAGGCTTTTATTTAATGAATAAAGTACAAAGTAGTTGGTTCTAGACCACCAACTCCAACATTAGGTGCATTAAGCCCATTAGGAAACTTAGGCTACTTAGGCCCATTGGGCCCATTAGGCCACTCAAGACCATTAGACCAATTATCCATTGGGCCCATTAGGCATGTTAGGCCCATTGTGCCACTTAGGCCCATTAGAACACTAAGGCCCATTAGGCCCATTATGACACTAAGGACCATTATTCCCATTAGGCCAATTAGGCCCATTAGGTCACTTATGCCCATTAGGCCCATTGGGCCCATTAAGACACTTATATCCACTCATCCACTTAGGCCCATTAGACCCATTAGGCCCTTTAGTCCTCTTAGGCTGCTTATTCCCATTAGGCCAATTTGGCCCATTAGAACCATTGGACATTAGGGCCATTCAGCCCATTCGGTCCCTTAGGCCCACTAAGCCCATTATTCCACTTTGGCTCATTTGGCCACTTAGGCCAATTAGGCCCATTAGGCCACTTAGGCCCATTAGGCATATTAGGCCACTTTGGCCCATTATTCCCTCCAAATCATTTTTTAAATTTTCATAAAATCCACTTTGAGGAAAAAGTGGGAACTGTACCGCAAAACCATGACACATATCCAAATTTCAAAAATAGTCCACATATTTTAAATTTGAAATGAGTATCATCGTCGTGGGAACCATCGTATTAGCAACATATCCTGCAAATCACGTAGCCACTTAATCGAAGATAACACGTCAAAGAATTTTTCACCATCATCATCACCTTTTTTCATCATAACCACATTTTCATTCACTCCGAACATCATTGTCGTAACCATTATCGCCAGAGTTACCACATCGTTGGTGGGAACACCACCTTTGTCGTCATCAACAATCATCGTCAGAGCCGAGAACCAAAGAAAAACGAATCGGGATATCCACTAATCACCATTGATGTCTTCATATTGTCACCATATAAATCCAACATCACTGCTAAAAACCATCAAAACAGAACATCACAACCATTCAAACCATCAAATATGATCCATTCACCCTCCCAGAGACCTTAATCCCCTTGATCCACACCTCCCAGAACCTCCATGAAGACCCGTACACCAGAATAATAGAGAAATGAGCACAACAAGGATGAGAAGATGGAGGCCTTGGTAGGGGAGAAAGCTAGAAACCACATCGGTCGAACAAAATAGAGAACCAACAACAGAGAAACAAAATCGATCCCAAACAAAATCACCATACGGGACCTGAATCCACATATGCAAAATAGATAAGGATACAAACAGAGGAATGAACCCGATATGAGACCACTATCAGTGCTACTCTAGGACCATCCCAAGTAGGCCTAAAAACCAAATCAAGCTCCACAAAAGTGGAGTCCAAGGTGATGGGTAAGCCAGTATTGGTAGAGGAGAAATAAGGCATTAGACACACTCACTGTTGTCGACCCAAGCCTTCTAAATCACCCACACACACATACCCAGAATGGGGGTCTGATGCATAGGGATAGATCAAAAGAGGGGTGGTGAGCGACACACAATGACCACACCAAAAAAATACACATCAATCGAGAAGGAAGAAAAATAAAGAAATATAAATAAGAGGATAGACCAAGTGAAGCGGCACCATTATCATCGAGCAGACCCTCAAAACCCTAGGAGTGGAAGAGGAGGCAATAGGAGCATTGAGATCCAAGAGAGTGTAGAGCCATCAAGTTCATTCATTATTCTCATTAGTCCCATTAGTTCACTTAGGCCCATGAGGCCCATTAGTCCCATTAGACCCATTTGTCCTATTACACCCATTAGGCCCATTCTACCACTTAGGCCCATTAGGCCCATTGGGCCACCTCGGCCTATTAGGCCCATTCACCACACTAGGCCACTTAGGTGTATTTAGCACATTAAACCCATTATATTAGTCCCATTATTCCACTTAGTCCCATATAAACCATTATGCACATTAGGCCAATTAGACCCACTAGGCCACTTTAGGACCATTCGAACCATTAGGCCCATTAGACCCATTAGGCCACTTAAGCCCTTTAATCCACTTTAGCACATGAAGAGCATTAGGCCAATTAGGCCACTTAGACCCATTCAGCCTATTAGGACACTTAGGACCATTAGGATAATTTGGCCTATTAATCCCATTGTATTAGGCCCACTAGGACACTTAAGCCCATATGGAACATTAGGACCATTAGGCTAGTTATCCCAATTAGGCCCATTATGAACATTAGGCCCAATAAACCCATTTGTACACTTAGGACCATTATGACACTCTGGACTATTAGGACACTTAGGCCCATTAGGACACTTAGGCCCCTTATTCCCATTAGGCCACTTAGGCCCATTTGGGGCATTAGTATCATTAGGCCACTAAGGTGAAGGTTCCAAGCGCAGCAAAAGCATGGTTGGGACGAAACCCAACTTTGATTTTTACCATGATTAAGGATTATTTTGGGATCAATATGATGATGAATTCCAGTCTCCATGGAATAGAATCAAAGATTTAGATAAATAAGGAAGAGTCCTGAAACCTTTAGAGAGGATCTTGCACATCATGTTTATAATTAATTTAATTAATTTCATAAAGAAAAATAATACATGGATCTTTGGTATTTTTCTTCATTGATGATGTTCATCACCTAGAATGACCCTTATAGATTATCTCATTGTGCTTGTAAGGATTCAAACTAAAATCCCTCTAGCGGTGATCCACATGTGCTCCGATGGCCTCTGATCGACACTACTCCTTCTTCAGGTGCTAGCGCGGTGAATCAAGTGTCATGTGTCGGTCATTCTTAATCAATTGTTCTTCAGCCTTGAAGAACATATCTTGTTATTGAGAGGGGTTGGAAGAGGATTTGAGAGATAAATTGTTTATCTCAACAATTCTCAATTCATTGGGTGTACGATTCAGTGTCATGTGGTGTTTGGCACAATAGGCGTACTTTTCTATTTACATGAATTGAACTTTAGTTACAATATTTAATTTCATAACATCAATTAAATACATTCATGAACTAGAGAAAATACATGCTCATAATAACAATGTCGTGTCATTATTTATGGTGCGCCAACTTGCGCAAAATAGAATTATAAATAAAATTCTGCGTCACGAAATAATAGCAGCATCATTATTATTTTAACTTGTGCCAACTAGTTAAATAATTATTTACCATCTTGTAAATAGTTATTTTACCACCTAAACAGACTTGGTCTGCTCGAACACAACTTACATTTATTGAACAACTGAATAAATAAATTAATAATTTATTCTCTTAAATTAATATTTTATTTACAAACTAGTAAATAAATATTAATTATATGTTCAATAAAATAAATATATTTTATTTAATTTATACAATCATTTTAAATTGAATAAAATTATTCCACGGTCTTGAGAATAATATTTATTTCATTAATTACATTCAAATAGAATTTAACCGAGACCACCAAAAACATTTAGTGTATGAACCTCTAGGATTATTTCTCATTGGCATTAGGTGGGATTGCCTAAAGTCCAAGAGTAATGTCTAGAAATGGGTCAAGATACCCAAGAGAAAGAACATAATTTCACAAGAACGACATCCACATACAAACACTCACTGTGTAATATAATCCATTTGTCGCAATATCCCATCAAGCAGGTTTCATGATAGTGTCATCAACTTTTATGCTTGATACATCTTTCTTTAAATACCATAAATAAACTCATCATTACACCATGGACATAGAATTTCGTACGATGGTTCTATTTCAATCAAAGGGATGAGATATAAACTTCCATAAATGGAAGGGAAAAATCCTTCATAAACTTATCCATTAATAACATGCCACTCGTGACGCACCCAATGTACCCTACTTCCCGCCAACTATCTGCGTGACGGTTTTTCTCAGTAAATCAAAGTACGTGAGTTGTGAAATGTTTTAATGATAATATTAAAGTCTAAGGATCTTTACACATGCTCGCAGATAGAAATATCTGATGACACCGAAACATGAAGAATTCCTACTGGCGGGTCTGTTCTCATAATCTTCTGCCTTGGAGATTACCAAGTGCAAACTTTATGAGAGGAAGTCTCATCTTCTTATGAGTACTCACACATGATGGTATTCATGCTATGTTTCCTATCATAGTATGCCATCCAACTGTAGAAATATATTTAAGAATATTTTTATAGCATTTCAAGGTTCTCATCATAGCGGGGAACTTTCATGACCTTATCAATGAAACAAATACTCTAGGACATTATTACATCATATTCATGAAGAACAATGAACAATATGTAATAATATGTTTAATATTTAAATACATTAAATTTCCATGTAATCAAAGTACAACCAGTTATTTATAGGACACCAACTCTTACAAACTCCCACTTGGACTAGAGATAACTGCCTACAACTTTCAGTCCGCTAGACCTCACATGGTGATCATATTTCTTTTGAGCCAAGGCTTTAGTTATGGGGTCAGCCACATTGTCTTCCATGGAAATAATTCTCACTACAAATTCACCTCTCTGAAAAAAATCCCTCAAGAGATGATACTTTTGAAATATGTGCTTCGTCCGCTAATGTGACCTTGGCTCTTTTGCAAGATCCACCACTGTAGTATTATCATAGTATAGTGTGATGAGATCTTTACTGTTAGGTATAACATCCAGCTTCTGGATGAATCTTTGAATCCAAAATACTTCCTTATCTACCTTAGAAGCTGTGATATACTCGAACTCTATTGTAGAATATGCAACCACACTTTTCTTTGAGCTCTTCCAGCTCACTACACCTCCATTCAAAGTGAAGATGTATCCTGTTTGCAACTTCATGTCATCTTGATCTGTCTAGAAACTAGCATCTACATTTCCCCTGATTACTAGTTCCTCATCTCCTCTATAAACTAGGAACATGTCCTTAGTATGCCTCAGATACTTTATGATAGTCTTGACTGTCATCCAATGGCAGTCACCTAGGTCATATTGATATCTACCTACCACACTCAATGTGTAGGCAACATCCAGCCTAGTACATAGCATGGCATACATGACTGACCTAATCACTGATTCGTATGGAGTCCTTACCATTATCCTTATTTCCTCATGTGTTTGAGGAATCATTTTCTTGTAAAGATGAATTCCATGTGATGCTGGCAACAATCCCCTCTTGGATTGTTCCAAACTGAATCTCTTCAGTATCTTATCAATTTATATACTTTAACTTAGAACCAACTATCTATTGGATCTATCATGATGGATCTTGATCCCAATAATATATGATGCCTCACTCAAGTCCTTCATGGAGAATCATTTATTCAACCATGCCTTAACAAACTGTAAGACTAGTATCTCATTTCCAATAAGTAATATGTCATCAACATATACTATTAAAAAAATGACTACACTCCCACTAAACTGTTTGTAGACACATGGCTCACATTCATTCTTGATAAAACCAAATTTTGTTATGGCTTCATCAAAACGAATGTTCAATGACCTGGATGATTTATTTAATCTATAAATGGATTTCTGCAACTTTCATACCTTATTGGTGTCCTTTGGAGTCATAAACCCTTCAGGTTGTGTCATGTAGACATCTTCTTGAAGGTTCCCGTAAAGAAAGACTACTTTGACATCCATTTTCCAAATCTCATAGTAATGGTAAGTGGAAATGGACAATATAATTCTAATGTATTTTAGCATTGCAACTGGTGAAAAGGTTTCATCGTATTCAATGCCTTGATGCTGTTTGAACCCTTTTGCAACCATTCGTACCTTATAGGTGTTGACTTGTCCTTCCATATCCAGTTTATTCTTGAATACCCATTTGCAACCAACAGGATTTACATCAACTGGAGGATCTACCAAAATCCAGACTTGGTTTTGGTACATGGAATCTATTTTTTATAATTCATGGATTCTTGCCACTTGGAAACATCTGTGAGACTTACTGATTCCTTTTAGGTTAGAGGATCATTATTATACACTAATAATTAGTCACCATTCTCAGTAACTATAAAACTGTACCATTTTGGTTCTCTAACCTATCTTGTACTCCTACACAGCTCTTGTGTCTCCGAAATAGTTCTTTCTTCCACGGGTTTCTATGGAATCTGTTCCTATACCAACTCTTGTGTACCTTGAGCCTCAACTTCATTGAAGTCTATATCACTCCCACTTTCTCTTTTGGACATGTGCTCCCTCTCAAGGAATATGGCGTTTCTTTCCACTATAACCTTTTTTTCTGAGGGGTTATATATGTAATATCCCCTTGTTTCCTTAGGGTGTCACATAAAGGTATACTTTGTGCATTGGGGTGAAATTTTGTTACCTGAAGAGGCCTTAACAAACACATCACTTCCCCACACATGTAAATTCAATAATATGGATTTATTTCCACTCCAGAACTCATATGGAATACCATTTATCAATTTAGTTGGTACTTGGTTTAGTATGTGTGCCTCTTTTTATAATGCATATCCCCAAAAGGATAATGGAATACTTTCATAACTCATCATTGATCTCACCATTTCCAATAGGGTGCAATTCCTCCTTTTTCTCACACCATTCCACTGGGCGTGTATGGAGTAGTGAGTTGGGATAGGATCCCAAACTCCCATAAGTAATCAATGAAGTCTTGATTAAGATATTCATCACCTTGGTCTGAGTGGAGTTTCTTAATCTTCTTACCAAGCTGATTCTCAACTTCATTCTTGTATTGTTTGAACTTATCAAAAGAATCTGACTTATAACTCATTAAGTATATATATCCATATCTACTAAAATCATCAGTAAAAGTTACGAAGTATGAGTACCCTCCCCTTGCTTCAAATGGAAATGGTCCTCACACATCGGTATGAACCAATTCAAGAATTTCTTTATCCCTTTAACATTTACCACTAAATGGGGATTTGGTTATTTTTCCTTATAAACATGAATGACATACACCAAGTGGTTTTAGTTCAAAATAATCTAAATATCCATCTTGATGTAACTTTGTCAAGCATTTCTTGTTTACATGACCTAGCTGGTGATGCCAAAGTTGGGTGTGGTATGAGTCATGTAAATTATATTTGTTATTGATTGCCATTACTTGGTTTTTGTGATCCTAAACATAAAGACTGTTGTATAAATGTTCCCTACCAAAAAAATGATATCTTTTCAAAAGAAGAAACATTCATTTCCAAAAATGAAAAAAATCATTTGTATCTAGTCTAGATACAGAAATACTGTTTTTAGTAATAGATGACACAAAATAAAAACCTTTTAATACTAAGATCATCACATTTGTCAACGTGAGGTGGTAGTCCCCAACAGATAGAGTAGCAATTCTGGCTCCATTGGCTGCTCGTAGATCTACCTCCCCTCAGTCAATCTTTCTGAATCTACTTGGTTCCTGTATTTGGATACATATGTGACCATCACAAACTGTATATAATACCCAATTTGTAGAAATAAATAGATTTAATTTGATAAAAAATGCACCTAAAGCTTACTCTTTCTTCTTAGGCTGGGTTCATTTATTCCTCCAGTATCCCTTCTTTCCACATGAAAAACAAACATCCTCTTGTTCCCTTACCTCCCCTTTCATCTTCTTTTCTTGGAAGGTCATGAAGAAGCTTTTGGCTTAAATCTCTTTGCCTCCCCTTTATTCTTGTTCACCATAAGGACAAAAGGATTTTAACGCTTCATATCTTTGTCCAATTGGTGAATGGGGATAAGAATATTAGATAGAGATTTCTCAATATTTTTCATATTGAAATTGACAATAAAGTTAGAGAATCTCTGAGGTAGTGATGCGAGAATGAGATCAGTGCCCAGTTCTTCGGAGATTTTAAACCCTAGAACTTCTAGGAACTTAATGTATCCAATTATCTTGACTATATGAGGCCCATTTGGGGAACGATCTCCAAGATTACTCTGAAATATTTCCTTAGAGATCTCAAACCTTTCATGTCTTGATCTCTCCTGGTAAAGATCACAGAGGTGCTCGAGCATGCTATAAGCATCCATGTTTTCCTGAGACTTCATGGTCTCACTATAAATTGATGATCGAATCAAACATTGAACACTAACCGCATCATTTATATGTTTCTCACAAACCAAGAAATCCTCATCACTTGCATCTTTAGTAAGCAGATCAGGTAATGCTGACTCCAGCATGTAAGAATTCCATTGATGTCGTAGGATAACCCGAAGGTGTCTAAACCATTCCTGGAAGTTACTGATGGTGAGGATGTTATATTTATCTAAAATTGATCACATTGATAGTGTGGTTAATGATTTTTTTATTTTTATTCTACAATTAAAAGAGCATATCATTAGTACTTTCTTGATTACATTTTATAAGAAATAATAAATTTTATTAAGTCTCAAACTATTTTATCAAGTCCCAATATCCCTCACCATTTTACTCAGAATTTCCAGTTTCCATGACATTATAGTGGAAAAGATCCATATTACCCTTCGCATAACCCTAAAAAGGGTTGGTCAATATATTGGAAGGTATTTTGGTAGGCAGGTCTTTTCCAACTGTGGGCTTGCATCTCTTTGATCTGTTGAGTGGACTCCCCAATCCTAAAATCGTGACTTTGGATTTTTTCAACTCTTTCCTCCAATATTACATCAAGTATAGAAAGTTATACTCTTCTTGATTCAATATGTTTAAGTCAACCCAAAACCTTTCATAAGGGCTTCTTGTATAAAAGTATGTGTCCCAAAAAGGGTTGGTCAAACACATAGTTTTATTGAGATTTTCCCTTAATCAAGTAACAGAAGGATTGGTATGACTTAATATTTTATTTGAGGGATTTTTATCTCTTATGAGTGAATTGATTATTATCATTATCACATGCTTGATAATATTAAGTGGAACTTACTTAAGTGATTAACCATGTCTTGATAATATTTATGCATAAGTCTGGTTTATTTTAGTTCTATCTTGCATGCTTGTTTAATTCATTAATTATGTGATTGTGACAAAAAATCCATAATGATAAACCATGAAACTAATAGAAATAAAATAAATATAATGATCATGATATTTTCTCAGGGTTATTTTATCTATAGATTGATAAAATAACCCTAAACTAGGGGAGAAATATCTTGAACCTTTTGGGTTTTTGTTTACAACTTTCCACCTGTCCACCTCTATATCTCCTGGGATTAGTTTCGTCTCAGCTCTAGCTTGAACCGCCTCCACTAGCTTGGTAGTTACATCTATTACATATGTATTTTTTTAACTCACATACAGGTGAGGGGTAAAAAGGGGTTTTACATAAAAGAAACCTTGGTAACGTAGACCCTAAATATTAATGAAAATAGATAGCTCATAGGCCAAAAAAATTAATTTAAATAAATTAATTAAAAGAAAAAATCCACATACAAAGGTATTGATCTAGATCATGATCAACCATACATGAAACAATGTTTACATATAAATAAAACTAGCATTCAATTTTTTAATCATTCATGTTTAAGATAAATCACGTTTGAATCAATTAATTATCATCTTTAATTAATCAATCCTTTTATCTTAAACCCTTTTTCTGAATTTCCTTGAGATTCACATCCATCATAATTTTAAACAAATAAATTTATTTAAAATTATATTTGTACGTAACTTGTACCTTGGAGGTAACCCAATGAATTCTTATTCATAACTACCCAATGAGAAGAAATGAACATTACACAGATGTTAAATTAAACACATATATATAAATCATCTATCATGTGCTGTGCCTTAGCTTTACACCCACATGATGGTACACGTCTCAAGGGTTTGTATAATATAATAATAAATTTTAATAAATATGCATAATTTGGATGAGTACACAGTGTGTATTTCCAACTATATAACATGTACTATTTTTCACCGTCCATCTAAAGTACACGCCTGGGGAAATGACGTGTGAGTGTACTTCAAAAATATTCAGAGTACACGACATGTTCAGTGGGCCATACACCGTGTAGTATCCACGTTACACGGTTTCCATCCAGGCAAGCCATTTACAGTGTACATGGTCCAACCCTAACCCGAAGGGACTACATGTCGTGTCTAGTGGACTACACAGTGTGTAATCTAGAAACTATGTGTCACATGTTCCTGGTCAACACACTAAGTCATTTAAGACATAGAAAGACTCCAACGCATGTATTGGTTTGGCAGACTGGTCCAATGCATTTAATCTTGACTACACGTCATGTACTGCCGAATACACACTGTGTGTTCTGGTGTTGTATGACCAGGAAGATTTGGAACCTTTGGATGAGATCCTCTATTTTATTTTAATCAAAATTAAAATAAAAGATCATTTATATAAGGTGAAAAAGAAATGAAAGAGTAGGAATATATCTCAAGATTAAGATTTGAAAAATAATTAACTTGAATTGAAACAACTAAATTATTAAATGTGTAAGTCATCAATGAAATATTTAAATAATTATGAATTATGACGTAACCCCTCTGATACCACTTGAAGGTTCTAGGCGTAGGAGAAGCATGGTTGGGACGGAACATAACTTTGATTTTTACCATGATAAATGATTATTACAGGATTAATATGATGATGAACGCTAGTCTCCACAGAATAGAATTAAATATTTAGATAAAGAAAGAAGAGGCCTAAAACCTTTAGAGAGAATCTTCACATCATGTTTATAATTAATTTAATAAATTTCATAAAGAAAAATAATACCTAGATCCTTGGTATTTTTCTTCATTGATGATGTTCATTATATGGAATGACCCTTCGTATTATCTTATTGTGCTTGTAAGGATCCAAACTATAATCCCTCTAGCGGTGATCAACACATGCTCCGCTGGCCTCCAATCAACACCACTTGTTCTCCGGGTGCTAGCACGGTGAAGTGAGTGTATTGTGTCGTTCATTCTTGATCACTTTTTCTTCAGCCTTGAAGAATGTATCTCATTCTTGAGAGGGGTGGGAAGATGATTTGAGAGAGAAATTATTTAACTCAACAATTCTCAATTCACTGGGTGTATGATTTGGTGTCGTGTGGTGTCTGGCACAATAGGTGTACTTGTCTATTTATATGCATGGAACTTTAGTTACAATATTTAATTGCATAACTACAATTAAAGACATTAATGAACTTAGAGAAAATCCATGCTCATAATAATAATACCACATCATTATTTATGGTTCACCTACTTGTGAAAAATGGAATTATAAATAAAATTCCATTTCACAAAATAATAGCAGCATCGTTATTATTTTAACTTGTTCCAACTAGTTAAATAATTATTTACCATCTTGAAAATAATTATTTTACCACCAGACCAGCCTTGGTCCGCTCGAACTCCACTTCCATTTATTGAACACCCAAATAAATAAATAAATAATTTATTCTCTAAAATAAATATTTTATTTACAAACTAGTAAATAAATATTTATTAAATGTTCAATAAAATAAATATATTTTATTTAATTTATGCAATCATTTTAACTTGAATAAAATTATTCCACGTTCTTGAGAATAATATTTATTTCATTAATTAAATTCAAATATAATTTAACTGAGACCACCAAAAACACTTAGTGTGTGACCCTCTAGAATTCTTTCTCATTGGCATTAGGCAGGCTTGCCTAAAGTCCAAGAGTACTATCTAGCAACGGGTCAATGCACCCAAGAGAAAGAACGTAATGTCTCAAAAATGACATCCACATATGAACACTCACTATTTAATATAATCACTTTTTCATAATATCTCATCAAGTAGGTTTCATGATAGTTTCATCAACTTTTATGCTTGATACGTCGTTCTTTGTCTACCTAAAATAAACTCATCGTTACACCATGGCCATGAAATTTTGCGCAATGGTTCTATTTCAATCAAAGGGATGAGATATCAACTTCCATAAATGGAAGGGAAAAATAATTCCTCGACTTATCCATTAATAACATGCCACTTGTGACGCACCCAACATACCCTACGTTCCGCCAACTATCTGTGTGATGATTTTCGTTAGTAATTCAAAGTGTGTGATTCCTGACATGTTTTAATGATAATATTAAAGTCTAAGGATCATTACACATGCTCTCATATAGAAATATCCGATGACACCAAAACATGTGAAATTATTACTGGAGATCCTATTATCATAATCTCCTATCTTGGATATTACCAAGTGCAAGATTTATGAGAGTAAGTCTCATATTCTTATGAGTACTCACACCTGATGGTATAAATGCTATGTTTCCCATCATAGAATGTGATCCAACCATTGGACTATATTTAAGAATATTGTTATATCATTTCAAGGTTCTAACCATAGTGGGGAACTTACTTGACCTTACCAATGCAACAAATACTCTAGATCATTATTACATCATAGTCATGCATAACAATGAACAATATGTAATAAGATATTTAATATTTAAATACATTAAATGTCCATGTAATCAAAGTACAATCAGCTGGTTCTAGGACACCAACTCTTACATAAGGCCCATTATTACAACTATACCTATTAGGCCCATTAGTCCCATTAGTCCCATTAGGACCATTAGTCCACTTAGTCCCCTTAGGTCACTTAGGCCCATTAGGCCCATTAGGCCCCTTAGGCCCCCTAAGCCTGTTAGGCTGCTTTGGCTGATTATGCTACTTAAGCATATTAGGCCCATTAATCACATTATGCCACTTGGGACCATTCATCGCATTAGGCCCATTAGACCACTAAGGCCCATTAGACCCATTAGGCCCATTAGACCACTTAGGCCCCTTAAGCCACTTAGGCCCCTTAGGCCCATTAAGCCACTTATGCTCATTAGGCCCATCAGTACACTTAGGCCACTTAGTACCATTAGGCCACCTAGGACCATGAGGTCCACTAGGCCCATCATGCCCATTAGGCCCATCTAGCCCATTAGTCCCATTAAGCCACGTAGGCCCCTTAGGCCCCTTAGGTCTATTCACTCCATCAATCCCATTAGGACATTAGGCCTAAGAGGCCACTGAGGCCCATTAGAACCATTAGCCCACTTAGACCCATTTGAACCATTAGTCCCATTAGGCCACTAAGGGCCATTAGTCCCATGAGGCCACTTAGGACCATTTGGCCTATTTGTCCCATCAAGCCACTTAGGCCACTAAGGCCCATTAAGCCCCTTATTCCACTTAGGCCCATTAGGACCATTCATCCCAATAGGCCCATTAGGACACTTATGCCCACTAGGGCCATTAGGCCAGTGAGGTCCATTCATCCCATTAGGCCACTTAGGCCAATTACGCCAATTAGGAAAATTATGCCACTTAGGCCAATTAGCCCACTTAGACCCATTAGGCCCATTAGGTCACTGAGGCCCATTGGTCCCATTAGTCCATTGAGGCTCATTAGGCCCATTAAGACCATTATTACCATTAACCCATTAGGTTAATTTGGACACTTAATCCCATTAGGTCACTTCATCCCATTAGGCTAATTCATCCAGTTATGCCCATTAGGCCCATTCGACCACATAGTCTCATTAATCCCATTAGGCCACTTAGGCCCATTAGGCCCATTAGGCCACATAGGCCACTTAGTTCCATTATGCCACCTAGTCCCATTTGTACCATTAGGACCATTAGGCCACTTAGTCCCATTAGGCCACTTAGGCCCATTAAGCCCATTAGGCCACTTAGGCCCATCTGGCCTATTTGGCCACTTCATCCCATTAGGCCCATTATTCCTATTCGGCCCATTAGGCCCATTCATTCACTTAGTCCCATTATTCCAGTTAGGCCAATTTGGCCCATTAATCCACTTAGACCCAATAGACCCATTAGGCCACTTAGGACCATTAGGCCAATTTTTCCACTTTAGCCCATTAGGCCCATTAGGCCCATTAGGCCCATTATGCCCATTCGTCCATTTTGGTCCATTTATACCATTAGACCCATTAGGTCCATTTGGCCCATTTGGACACTATGGCCCATTAGGCCCATTATGCCCATTAGGCTTATTCATCCACTTTGACCCATTAGGTCACTTAGTCCCATTAGGCGCATTAAGGATCATTAGGCCACTGAGGCCCATTAGGACCATTAGGACCATTAGGCTCATTAGGACACATAGGCCCATTATTACACTTAGGCCCATTTGGATACTTTGGCCCATTATGACCATTAAGCCCATTATTCCAATTCGTCCACTTTGTCCCATTAGGCCACTTAGGCCCATTAGACCAATTAGGCCACTTAGGCCCATTAGACCCATTAGGAAACTTGTGCCCATTATTCCACTTAGGCCCATTATGACACTTAGTCCCATTAGGCCCATGAGGCCCACTAGTCCTAGTAGGCCCATTAGGCCGAGTAGGACCATTGGGACCATTAGAACCATTAGGCCTAGTAAACCCATTAGGCCGAGTAGACCCAGTAGGAACATTAGAACCATTAGTCCTAGTAAGCCCATTAGGACCAGTAGGCCCACTTCGGCCCATTAGGCCCATTACGCCCATTGGTCCACTTAGGCTCATTAGTCCCATTGGTGCACTTAGGCCCATTAGGCCCATTAGGCCACTTAGGCCCGTTATGCCCATTCAGCCACTTAGTCCCATTAGGCCCATTCATCCCATTAGGCCCATTAGACCCCCTTAGACCTGTTAGGCCCATAAGGACCATTAGGCCACTTTAAACCATTAGGCACATTCGAACCATTTAACCCATTAGGCCCATTTGGTCCATTATGCCTATTTGGGCCATTAGGCCCATTAGAACCATTATGCCACTTAGGCCCATTAGGCCGCTTTAGCCCATTAGGCCCATTCATCCATTAGGCCATTTAGGCCATTAGGCCCATTCAGGACACTTAGGCTCATTTGGCCACTTAGGCCCATTAGGCCACTTAGGCCTATTATCCCAATTAGACCCATTAGGCTACTTAAGCCAATTTGGCCCATTCATCTCATTCGTACCATTAGGAACATTAGGCCACTTTGTTAAATTAGGCCCACTGGGCCACTAAGGCCTAATAGGACCATTTGGAAACTTGGTCCCATTAGGCCACTTAGTCCCATTAGGACCATTTGGTCAATTAGGCCGATTAGGCCACTTAGGCCACTAAGGCCCACTAGGCCCATGAGGCCACTTAGGCCTATTAGGCTCATCAGGACACTTAGGCCCATTAGGACCCTTAGGCTCATTAGGCCACTTAGGCCCATTCAGCCCATTCAGCCCATTAGCCTAGTTGGGCCACTTAGACCCATATAGATCATTCAGCCACTTGGGCCCACTAATCCCATTAGGCCACTTCATACCATCAGTACAATTAGGCACATTAGGCCACTTACAACCATTAGGCCCATTGGGCCACTTAATACCATTCAGTCACTTAGGCCCATTGGCCCCATTAGTCCACTTAGGCCCATTTAGCCACTTCATATAATTCGACTCATTATGCCACTTAGGCCCATTCGTCCACTTCGGTCCATTACACCACTTTGGCCCATTAGGCCCTTTAGGCCAATTAGGCCACTTTGGCCAATTCAGCCCATTCGGCCCATTCGAACCATTAAGACACTTAGGCCTATTGGGCCCATTAGGCCACCTCATCCCATTATGCCCATTTGGACACTTCTTCCCATTATGACCATTAGGCCACTTAGGCCCATTGAACTCATTAGGCCCATTGGGCCACTTAGCCCATTCCGCTCATTCATCCACTTGGGCCCATTTAGCCCATTAGTCCCATTAAACATGTTAGGCCCGTGAGGCCACTAAGTCCAATTAGGACACTAAGGCCCATGAGGCCACTTAGGCCTATTAATCCTATTAGGCCACTTAGGCCCATTCGGCCCATTTGGCCACTTACGCCCATTAGGCCCACTAGGCCCATTGGGCCACTAATGCCCATTCGGCCCATTCGACCAATTGGGACAATTAGTCCCATTAGGCCACTTTGGCTACTAAGACCCATTAGGCCCATTGGTCCACTTAGGCCTATTAGGAAACTTAGGCCCATTAGGATGATTAAGCCACATAGGCCCATTAGAACCATTAGGCCACTTAGGCCCACAAGGCCCATTAAACTCATTAGGCCGATTAGTCCACTTAGGATCATTAGGCCCATTAGGCACACTAGGCACCTTAGTCCAATTAATCCCATTAGTCCGATTAGGCAACTTAGGCCCATTAATCCACTTAGGCCCATTTAGTGCATTAGGCCACTTAAGGTAATTAGGCACATTCGTCCCATTAGGACCATTATTCCTCGAGATCTGTTAAGACCAGTAATCCCATTATGCCACTTAGTCCCATTACACCACTTAGGCCCACTAAGACCACTAATCCCATTAGGCTGATTAGGCCACCTAGGCACATTATGCCACTTAGGCCAATTAGGCCCATTACGCCCAATAATCCCATTAGGATGATTAGAAAACTGTGGCCCATTAGGAAACTTTGGACCATTAGTCCACTTAGGCAATTAGGCCTATTATCCCACCCAGGCCCATTCGGCCCATTCAGCCCATTGGGCCCATTATTCACATTAGGTCGATTAGGAAACTTTGGCCCATTAGGCCACTTCGACCCATTAGGCCCATTTGACCCATTAGGCCACTATGGAAAATTAGGTTTATTAGGCCCATTCGGACCCTAGGCCGGTTAATCCCATTAAGCCCATTAGGCCACCTAGACCCATTAGGCCACTTAGGCCCATTATTCCCCTTAGCCCCATTAGGACCCTTAGGCCCATTACACCCATTAGGCCACTTAGGCCCATTAGGATGCTTAGGCCCATTAGGCCACTTAGGACCATTAGTCACATTAGTACACTTAGGCTAACTAGGCCCATTCGTCCCATTAGGCCCATTAAGCCCATTAGGCACCTAGGCTCGTTAAGCCCCTTAATCCCATTAGGTCACTTAGTCCCATTAGTCCACTTAACCCCATTAGGCCGATTAGGCAACTAAGGACCATTAGGCCACTTAGGCCCACTAAGCCCATTAGACCAATTAGGACACTTAGACCCATTATTCCACTTATACCAATTAGGCCCATTATCCCCATTAGGCCCATTAATCCCATTAGGCCGATTAGGCAATTTTGGCCCATTAGGCCACTTTAGACCATTAGTCCACTGATGCCAATTAGACCCATTCAGCCCATTAGGCCCATTAGGACACCAAGTCCCATTTGGACCATTCGACCCTTGGACCCATTAGGCCCATTAGGCTGATTAGGCAACTTTTTCCCGTTAGGCCACTTCGACCCATTAGGCTCATTAAACCCATTAGCCTAGTGAGGCCAATTAGGCCCATTTGGAACCTAGGCATGTCAATCCCATTAAGCCCATTAGGCCACCTGGGCCCATTAGGCCACTTAGGCCCATTGGCCCCTTATGCCCATTAGGCCCCTTATGCCCATTAGTCCCCTTAGGCCCATTAGATACCTTACACCCATTATGCCAATTACACCCATTAGGCCACTTAGGCCCATTAAGATGCTTAGGCCCATAAGGTTGCTGAGGCCCATTCAGCCCATTAGAACCTTTTTTCCATAGGCTCGTTAATCCCATTAATCCCATTAGGCCACCCAAGACCATTAGGCCACTTAGGCCCCTTAGGCCCCATAGGTCCATTAGGACACTTAGGCCCATTAAGCCCATTAGGCTCATTAGGACCATTAATCCCATTAGGTCTATTAGGCCACTTAGGCCCATTAGGAAATTTAGGCCCATTAAGATCATTAGGTAACTTAGTACCATTAAGACTATTAGGAAAATTAGGAAAGATAGGCCCATTTGGTACCTAGTCCCATTAATCCCATTAGACCCATTAGGCCCATTAGGCCCCTTGGGTCCATTTTTCCCATTAGGACACTTAGGCCCATTTGGCATGTTAGGACACTTATAATCCTTAGGCTCATTAGTCCACTTAGGCATATCCATCATATTTGTCCCATTTTATCACCTAGGAAAATTAGGCCCATTTAGCCACCAAGGTCGATTTGGCCCATTAGGCCACCTAGGCCGATTTGGCCCATTAGACCACTAAGGCCCAATTGTTTGATTAGGCCGATTAGGCCATTTAGGCTCATTAGTCCCATTAGGACCATTTTCCATTTAGGCCCACTAGGCACATTAGGCTCATTCGGCCAATTCGACCACTTAAACCCATTTGTCCCATTTGGCCACTTTGGCACATTAATCCCACTAGTACTATTAGGCCACTTCGGCCCCTAAGGCCCATAAGTCCCATTAGGTACATTATTCCACTTAGTCCTATTAGGCCCAAGAGTCCACTTAGGACCATTAGGCCACTTAGGCCTGTTAGGCTCATTCTTCCACTTAGGTCCATTAGGCCCATTAGGCCAATTGGGCCCATTCATCCACTTAATCCCATTCAGCCCATTAGTACCATTCTACCATTATGCCCATTGCACCTATTAGACCCATTAGTCCCATTAGTCCAATGAGTCTCATTCATCCTATTAGGCCCATCAGGTCCACTAGGCCACTTAGGCCCACTAGGACACTTAGGTCCATTATCCCCATTAGGCCACTTAGGCCACTTTATCCCATTAGTCCCATTAGGCCACTTTGGCCACTTTGTCCCATTAGGCCCATTAATCCACTTAGGCCACTTAGTCCCATTATTTCCATTAGGCCCATTCAACCACTTCAGCCCATTTGACCACCTAGGTCTATTTGGCCCATTATGCCACTTAGGCCCATTAATCTCATTATGCCCATTAGGCCACTTAGGAGCATTAGGCCCATTAGGCTACTTAGGCCCATTCATCCCTTTAGGCCACTTAGGCCCATTAGACCCATTCGGCCACTTAGGCCCACTTGTCCCATTAATCCCATTAGGACGATAAGGAAACTTAGGCCCATTTAGCCACATAAGACCATTAGAAAACTTAGGCCCATTAGGAACCTTAGGCCCATTAAGCCCATTAGGATGATTAGTGAACTTTGGGCCATTAGGCCACTTAGGATCATTAGGGTCGTTAGGCCCATTTGGCCACTTAAGTTAATTAGGCCCATTCAGCCCATTTGGCCCCTAGGTTTGTTATTCCCATTAAGACCATTAGGCCACTTAATCCCATTAGGTCACTTAGGCACATTATGCCGATTAAGCCACTAAGGCCCATTAGGCCACTTAGGTCCACTAGGACCATTAATTCCATTAGGCTGATAAGGCCACTTAGGCCCATTAAGACACTTAGGCCCATTCGACCCATTTGGCCCATTAGGCCAATTAAGCCCATTATCTAGATTAGGAAACTTTGGCCCATTAGGCCCCTTAAGCCCATTAGGTTTATTAGGCCCATTAGAAAACTTTGTCTAATTAGGCCCATTTAGCCCATTAGGCCACTTAGGCCCATTCGGGTGATTAGGCCCATTTGGCCTATTAGTCCCATTGAGGCGATTCAGAAACTTTGGCCCATTAGGCCACTTCGGCCCATTTGGCCACATAGACCCATTTGGACCATTCAACCCATTCAGGTCATTAGGCCCATTTGGCCCATTAGGCCACTTAAACCACATAGTACCATTAGGACCATTATTCCACTTAGGCCCATTAGGCCCACTAGGCCCATTCGGCCCATTTGGCCACTTTGAAAAATTAGGCCCATTAGGCTCATTAGGCCCACTAGACCCATTAGGACACTTAGGCCCATTAAGCCACTTCGACCCACTAGGCCACTTAGACCCATTAGCACATTAGTCCCATTAGGCCACTTAGGCCCATTAGGGAATAAAGTCCCATTAGTCAAATTAGTCCACTTAGGCCCATTCAACCAATTAGGAAACTTAGGCCCATTATGCCCATTTGGCCACTAGGCCCAATCGTCCCATTAGGCCCATTGGGTCACTTAGTCCCATTAGGCCCAATAGGCCCATTATTCCCATTCATCCCATTAGTCCCATTAGTCCACTTAATCCATTTGGGCCCATGAGGCCCTTTAGTCCCATGAGGCCACTAAGGCCCATTAGGCCCGTCAATCCACTTAGGCCCATTAGGCCACTAAGGCCCATTAGGCCCATTCCGCCACTTAGTCCTACTAGGTCCATTCGACCACTTATTCCACTAATCCCATTATGCCCATTGGGCCCATTGGGCCACTTAGGCTGATTACGTCACTTAGGCCCATTAGGCCCATTAGGCCACTTCGGCCCATTAGGCCCATTAAGTCACTTAGGCCCACTAGTTTTGTTAATCTCATTAGGATGATGAGGCCACTTAGGCCAATGAGTCCACTTGGGTCCATTAGGCCAATTAGGCCCATTAGGCCCATTGGGCCCATAAGGTCTATTAGGCCCATTAGGCCCATATGGCCACTTAGTCCCATTTGGTCCATTAGGCACATTAGAACCATTAGGCCCGCTTGTCCCATTAGATCCATTGGACGACTTTTTCCCATTATACCCATTAGGCCAATTAGGTGCATTAGGAAAATTTAGCCCATTCGTCCACTAAGGCCCACTAGTCCCATTAATACACTTAGGCCCATTCATCCCATTAAGACACTTATGCCCATTAGGTCCATTAGAACCATTTTTTCACTTAAGCCCATTCGTCCACTTAAGCCCATTCGTCCACTTAGGCCCATTAGGCCCATTCGCCTCACTAGGCCAATTTGGCCCATTCGGCCCATTCAACCACTTAGGACAAATCAGCCACTTAATCTCATAATGCCCATTAAGCCCATTCATTTGATTAGGCCGATTCGGCCACTTAAACTCATTAGGCCCATTAGTCCACTTAGGCCCATTAGTCTGATTTGGTCGATTAGGACGATTAGGCCACTTAGGCTGCTTAGACCCAGTAGGCACATTAAGACCATTGGCCCACTTAGCCTCATTATACCCATTGGTCCCATTAGGCCCCTTAGGCCCATTAAACCCATTAGACCGATTAGCCAACTTATATCCATTAGGACACTTAGGCCCATTAGGCCCATTTGGCCACTTAGGTTAATTAGGCCCATTAGGCTCATTGGACCCATTGGGCCCATTATGCCCATTTGGCCCCTGGTTCCATTAATCCCATTAATACTATTTGGTCACTTAGGGAAATTAGACCGATTAGGCCACTAAGATCCATTATGCCATTAGGACCACTCGACCCATTAAGCCCATTAGATCAATTAGGCCACTTAGACCAATTAGGCCACTTGGGCCCAATAAAACCATTAGGTCCATTAGTCCACTTAGGCCCATTAGGCCCATTACACCCATTAGGTAAATTAGGCAACTTTGGCCCATTAGAACACATAGGCCCATTAGGCAACTTACAAAAATTAGGCCCATTCATCCCATTTGGCCCATAGACCCGTTAATCCCATTAATCCCATTCAGCCACTTAGGCCCATTAGGCCACATAGGCCCATTAGGCCCCTTAAGCCAGTTAGGCCTATTTGGCCCATTTGGAACCATGGCCTGTTAATCCCATTAATCCCATTAGGTCCATTAGGCCCATTAATCCACTTAGGCCCCTTGGGCCCATTAGGGCCATGATGCCACTAGGGACCATGAGTCCCATTAGGCCACTTAGGCCCATCAGGCCACTTAGGCCCATTAGGCCACTTAAGCCCATTATGACACTTAGGCCCATGAGGCCAATGAGGCCCCTTAGGCCACTTAGGCCCATGAAGACCATTAGGCCACTTAGGCCCACGAGGTCCATTAGGCCACTTTAGCCCATCAGGACCATTCATCTCATTCAGCCACCTAGGCCTATTCGTCCCATTATGTCACTTAAGCCCATTATTCCCATTAGGCCCATTCATTCAATTAGGCTGATTAGGCCCCTAAGGCCCCTTAGGCACATTAGGCACATTAGATCACTTAGGCCCATTGGCCCATTTGGCCACTTAGGCCCATTAGTCTCATTAGTATCATTAGGCCCATTAGGACCATTAGGCCCATTAGGCCTATTCGGACCATTCGGCCCATAATGCCACTTAGGCCCATTGGGCCCCTCAGGTCCATTCGGCCCGTTAAGCCCATTCGACCACTTAGGCTCATTAGGCCACTTAGGCCCATTAGGCCCCTTAGGACCATTAGGCCCATTGGTACCATTCGGACCATTAGTCCCATTTGGCCCATTAGGACCACATGGCCACATAGGCCCATTGGGCCCATTGGGCCCATTAG
Organism: Viscum album; assembly: GCA_963277665.1. Taxonomy (NCBI): domain Eukaryota; kingdom Viridiplantae; phylum Streptophyta; class Magnoliopsida; order Santalales; family Viscaceae; genus Viscum; species Viscum album. The sequence continues at coordinate 913,780,694 of OY728141.1, forward strand.
GCCTATTCAGCTCATTTGGTGCATTAGGCCCATTAGACTCATTGTACCACTTAGACAAACTAGGCTCATTATTCCACTTAGGCCCATTCATCCACTTACGCCCATTAGGCCCATTAGGCCCATTAGGCGAATTAGGCACATTAGTCCCATTAGGACCAATCAAAAACTTAAGCCCACTAGTCTGATTAGTCCACTTAGTCCCATTAGGCCACTTTATCCATCTAGACCCATTAGGCCACTTAGGTCCATTAGGCCACTTACGCCCATTAGACCCACTAGTCCAATTAGGCACATTTGGCCCATTGGGCCCATTAATCCACTTAGGCCCACTAGGCCCATTAGGCCACATAGACCTATTGGGGCACTTTGGTCCATTAGGCCCATTAGGCCACTTACGCCCATTAGGCATATTATTCCACTTAATCCCATTTATCTACTTAGGCCCATTAGGTCCATTAACCCCATTATGCCAATTTGGGCCATTTGGCCCATTCGGCCACTTAGTCCCATTATCCCTAATCGGCCACTTAGGCCCATGAGTCCCATTAGTCCCATTCAATCGATTAGGCCAATTAGGCCACTTAGGTCACATTGACCTATTATCCCCACTAGGGCTATTAGGCCACTTAGGCCCATTAGGATCATTTGTCCAATTAGGCCGATTAGGACACTTAGACCCATTAGGCCCATTAGTACTCTTAGGCCCATTAGTCCCATTCAATTTATTAGGCCGATTCAGCGACTTAAGGCCCATTCGGTCGATTAGCCCGATTAGGCCACTTAGGCCCATTAGTCCATTTAGGCCCATTAGACCACTTAGGCCCATTTGGCCCATTCGTTCAATTAGGCATATTAGGATACTTAGACCCATTATTCCCATTAGACCACATAGGCCTATTACACTCATTAGGTCCATTCATTTGATTAGTCCACATAGGCCCATTAGGCCCATTAAGACACTTAGGCCCATTAGGCCCATTAAGACACTTAGGCCCATTAGTCCCATTCGGTCGATTAGTCAGATTATACCACTTAGGCCACTTAGGCCCATTATTCCCCTTAGGCCAATTAGGCCACATAGGCCACTTAGGCATTAGTCCAATTACTCCACTTAGGCCCCTTAAGCCCATTTGTGCCATCATTTGATTAAACCAATTAGGCCAATTAGGCCACTTAGGCCGATTAGGCCCATTAGGCCCATTCAGCCCATTAGACCACTTAGGACCATTAGGCCCATTCGTTCGATTAGGGGGAATAGGCCACTTAGGCCCATTAGTCCCCTTAGACCCAATAGCCCATTAGGACCATTACCCCACTTAGGCCCATTAAACCCATTATTACCATCAGGCCCATGAGGTCCATTTGTCCACTTAGGTCTATTAGGCCCATTAGGTCACGTAGGCCCATTAGGCCAATTAAGTCTATTGAACCCATTAAGCCCATTAGGGCCCGTTAATCCACTTAGGACACTTAGGCCCATTAGGCCCATTCAGTCGATTAACTCAATTAGGGCATCATGTCCCATTAAACCACGTAATCCCATTAGGTTCATTAAGCCCATTAAACCCATTAGTCCCACAAGGCCCATTAGTCTTGTTAATCCACTTAGGCCACATATTCCCATTAGTCCCATTCGGTCGATTAGCCCAATTAGGCCACTTAGGCTAATTAGGTCCATTATCCCCATTAGACCCATTAGGCCCACTAGGCCCATTAGGTCACTTAGTCCCATTACTCTACTTAGGACCATTAGGGCCATCAGGCCCATTAGGCCCACGAGGCACATTCCTCCCATGAGGCCAATTAGGACACTTAGTCTCATTAAGCACATTGAGACCATGAGGCCACTTAGGCCCATGAGGCCCATTAGACCCATCAGGCCACTTGGGTCCATTAGGTCCATTAATCCCATTAGGCCAACTAGGCCCTTTAATCCACTTAGGACCATTAGTCCACTTAAGCCCATTGGACCCATTAGGATCATTAGGCCACTTAGGCCTAATAGACCCACTCAGCCACTTCATCCCACTAGGCCCATTAGGCCACTTAGGCCAATTAGGCCACTTAGGCACACTAGGCCCATTTGTCCACTTAGTCCCATTAGGCCACTTACGCCAATTAGACCCATCGGGCAAATTAGGCACATTAGGTCCAATACGCCCATTCAGCCACTTAGGCTCACTAGGCCCATTCGTCCACTTAGGACCATTAGGCCACTTCATCCCATTAGGCCACTTACGCCCATTATGCCCATTAGGTCCATTATACCACTTAATCCCATTTTTCCACTTAGGCCCATTAGGCTCGTTAACCCTATTAGGCCAATTCGGCCCATTAGGCTCATTCGGCCACTTAGGCCCATTAGTCCCAATTAGCCACTTAGGCCCATAAGGCCTATTAGGCCCATTCGATGGATTAGTCCGATTAGGACACTTAGGACACTTAGACCCATTGGGTCCATTAGTCCCATTAGGCAACTTAGGCAAATTAGGCTCATTCGGTCGATTAGGCCAATTAGGCTGCTTAGGTCACTTAGACCCATTAGGCCCATTAGGACACTTAGGCTCATTAGGCCCATTAGGTCCATTCAATTTATTATCTTTATTTGACCAGTTTTGACCATTCAGTCGATTATCCTGATTAGGACACTTAGGCCCATTAAGCCCTTTAGGCCCATTAGGCCACTTAGGCCCATTCAGTCGATTAGGCAGATTAGGCCACTTAGACCCCTTATTGCCATTAGTCCCATTAGGCCACTTAGGCCCACTTGGCCCATTAGGCCCATTTGGTTGATTAGGATGATTAGGCCGCATATTCCCATTAGTCTCATTAGTCCAGTTAGGACCATTAGGGTCATTCGGTTGATTAGGATGATTAAACCACTTAGGCCACTTATACCCATTAAGCCTATTATGACCATTAGGCCCTTTAGGCCCATTAGGCCACTAAGGACACTTAAGCAACATGCCCATTAGGCCACTTAGTCCCATTAGGCCCATTTGTCCCATTATTTGATTAGGCCAATTAAGCCACTTAGGCCACTTAGGTCGGTTAGGCCCATTAGGCTCATTAAACCACTTAGGAACATTAGTCCCATTATAGGCCACTTTGGACCATTAGGCCCATTAGTCCCATTCAGTCAATTAGGGGAATTAGGCCACTTAGTCTCATTAGGCCCATTGGTACACTTAGGCCCATTAGGCCCATTAGACCACCTAGGCCCATTAGACCCATTAAACTCATTAGTCCCATTTGACCTGTTAAGCCACTTATGCCACTTAGGCCCCTTAGGCCCATTCAGTCGATTAGCTTGATTAGGCCACCTAGGCCCATTGGGACAATTAGGCAATGTAGGTCTATTAGGACCATTAGGAAACTTAGGACCATTAGAACCATTAAACCCATTAGTCCCACTAGGCCCACTAGGACTGTTAATCCACCTAGGCCACTTAGGCCCATTAAGCCCATTTAGTTTATTAGTCCGATTAGGCCACTTAGTCCAATTTGATCCATCTAGCCCATTATCCCCATTAGGCCCATCAGACACATTAGGCCCACTAGGACCATTAGGCATCTTATGAACATGAGGATCATTAGGCCCATCAGGCCCATCAGGACCATGAGGCGCATTCAACCCATCGAGTCCATTAGGCCCATCAAGACCATTATGTCACTTAGGCTCATTCGGCCCATTAGGCTTATGAGTCTAATTAGGCCCATGAGACCCATGACGCACATTAGACCAGTCATGCCACTTAGGTCCATTAGACCCATTAGGCCCATTAATCCCATTAGGCCCACTAGTCCCTTTAGGCTGCTTAGGCCCATTAGGTCACTTAGTCTCATTAGGCCCATTGGACCAACTAGGCCCATTCGTCCCAATCGGCCCACTCAAACCAGTAGGTCATTTAGTACCATGATGTTATTTGGGCCCATTAGTCCACTTAGGCCCTTTTGTTCCACTTCAATCACTTAGTCTCATTAGGCACATTATGGCCATTGGGCCCATGAGGTAACATAGACCCATGAGGCCCATTAGTTTAATTAGGCCCATTCATCCGATTAGTCCCATTAGTCATATTAGGCCACTTAGGTCCTTGAGGCCATGAGGGCCATTAGGATCATCAGACCCATGAGGCCACTTAGGCTCATTAGGTTCATTAGTCCCATTAGTCCACTTAGGCCCATTAGACCCATTGGGCCAATGAGGCCACTTAGTCCCATTAGGCCCATTAGCCCCATCGGTCCACTTCATCCCATTAGGCCCATTAGGTCCTTTAGGCCCACTAGACCCATTTAGGCACACATTCCCATTAGGCCCATTAGGCCACTTAGGCCACTTAGGCTACTTAGGACCATTAGGTCCACTAGGACCATTAGGCCACTTCTGCCAAGGAGGCCCATTAAGCCCATTAGGACCATAAATCCACTTAGTCCCATGAGGCCCATTAGGCCCATTCTGCCCATTAGGCCACTTATTACCATTAGGCCCATTAGGACCATGAGGCCTTAGGCCCATTTGGACCATGAGGCCCATTCAGACATTGAGGCCCATTCATCCCATTCCGCCACATAAGTCCATTCTGCCGCTTAGGCCCATTCGTCCCATCAAGCCACATAGGCCCATTGGTCTTATCAAGTAGATTAAACCCATTGGACCCATTAAGCCACTTAGGCCCATTAAGAAAATTTGGCTCAGTAGGCCCATTAGGACACTTTGGCCACTTAGGCCTCTTAGACCCATCAAGCCCATCAGGCACATTTTTTCCAATGGGCCTATTAGGCCCATTAGGCTGTTGAGTTCCATTAGGCCCATTAGTCCACTTAGGCCCATTATGCCAATTAGCCCACTTGGACCACTTAGTCCCATTAGGACCATTAGGCCCATGAGGCTTATCAGGCCCATTAGGACCATTAGGCCACTTAGGCCCATTTAGCCCATTAGGCCCATGGGGCGAATTAGGCCCATTCTTCCCATTGGACCTATCAGAACAATTAGGCCCATTGGACCACTGAGGCTCATTATGGAGGCTCATTATGGAAATTAGGACGATCATACTCATCAGGATCATTAAGAAACTGAGGCCCATTAGGCCCATCAGGCCCATTTGGCCACTTAGGCCCATTAGGCCCATGAGGCCCATTAGGTTACTTCAATCACTTAGGCCCATTAGGAACATTAGGAAAATGAGGCCACTAAGACCCATAAGTCCCATTTGGCCCATCAAACCCATTATACCACTTAGGCCCATTTGGCCACTTAGTCCCTTTCAGCACATTAGGCCACTTAGGCCTATTAGGCCCATTAGTCCATTAAGGCCACTTAGGCCCATTAAGACACTTGGGCCCATTACACCCATTAGGGTCATTAGGGCCATTATGCACATCAAGGTCATTAGGCCTATTAGGTGCATTAGGCCCATTAGGCCACCAATGCCCATTCATCCCATTAGGACACTTAGGCCACTTAGGCCCATTAGGCCCATTAGGCCCATTAGGTACACGAGGACAATGAGGCCCATTTGAACCATCATGCCCATTAGGACCATTAGGCCACTTAAGCCCATTAGGCACATAAGGCCACTTAAGTGCATCATGCTCATCAGGCCCATCAAGCCCTGAGGCCATTTAGGCCCATGTGACCCATTATGCTCATCAGGACCATTAGGCACATTAGGCCACTTAGGCTCATTCTACTCATTAGGCCACTTAGAAAACTTAAGCCCATCCGATCCATTAGGCTCATCGGGCCCATTAGGCCACTTAGGTCCATTAGTCCCATCAGGACCATCAGGCCCCTTAGGCCCATTCGACTCATTAGGCCACTTTTTCCCAGTAGTCCACTTGGGACCATTAGTCCCATTAGGCCACTTAGGCCCATTTGTCTCATTAGTCCACTTAGGCCCATTAGGCCCATTAGGCCACTAATGCCCATTCAGCCCATTTGGCCCATTAGACCACTACAGCCCATTGGGCCCATCAGGCCACTTTGGCCCACTATGCTACTTTGGACCATTAATCCCATTAGGCTGATTACTTCCATTATCCCACTTAGTCCCATTAAGCCACTTAGTCCCATTAGGCCCATCAGGCCACTTAGGCTCATTAGGCCACTTCAGCCCATTATGACAATTAGGCTACTTAGGCCCATTTAGCAATTCCGGCCACTTAGGTTGATTAGTCCCATTAGGCCCTTTCAACCACTCAGGCCCATTAGGCCCATTAGGACACTGAGGACCATTAGGCCACTAAGGCCCATTAGGCCTACTAGGCCACTTAGTCCCATTCAGCGCATTAGGCCACTTAGGTCCATTAGGCTCATTCAGCCACTTAGGCACATTAGGATCATTTGTTCCATTTGGCCACTAAGGCCCACTAGGCCCACTAGGCCACTTACGCCCATTAGGTCCATTAGGTCACTTAGGCTCATTTGGACCATTTTTCCACCGATTCCCATTAGACCCACTAGTCCACTTTGGCCAATTAGGCCACTTAGGCCACTTAGGCCCATTAGACTACATAGTCCCATTAGGTAAATTGGGCACATGTGTCCACTGAGGCCCACTAGGCCCATTAGGACCATCAAACCAATAAAGCCACTTAGGCCCATCAGTCCGCTTAGGCTCATTAGGCCACTTAGGCCCATCAAGCCACTTAGGCCTATGAGGTCACTTAGAACCATTATGCAAATTTGGCCACTTAGGCCCATTAGGCTGATTAGGCCAATTAGGCCACTATGGACCATTAGTCCCATTAGGCACGTTAGTCCCATTAGGCTACTAAGGCCCATTAGGACCATTATTCCACTGAGGCCCATTCATCCCATTGGTCCACTAAAGCCAATTACGCCACTTAGGCCACTTAAGCCCATTAGGCCACTTAGTCCCATTATGCCACTTAGGCCCATTAGGCCACTTAGGCCCATTAAGACCATGTGTCCACTAAGGCCCATCAAGCCCATGAGGCCACTTAGGCCCATTAGTCCCATTAGTCTCATTAGGCCACTTAGGCCTATTAGGCCCATTAGTCCACATAGGCCCATTCCACTCATTAGACCACTTAGGCCAACTAGGACATTGAGGCCACTTAGGCCCATTAAACCACCTAGTCCCATTTTTTCCATTAGGCCCATCACAGCCACTAGGCCAATTAGGCCCATTCGACGCATTAGGCACATTAGGCCACTAACAACCATTAGGCCCTATAGGCCCATTAGGCCACTTAGGCCCATTAGTCCCATTAGACCCATGAGGCCCATGAGGCCACTAAGTCCACTGAGGCCCATTAGGTTCATTTGGCCCATCTGGTCCATCTGACTCATTAGGTCACTTAGGCCCATCAGGCCCATGAGGCCCATTTAGACCATTAGGCCACTTAGGCACATTGAGATCATTCGGCCACATAGGCCCATTAGACCCATTAGGCCCATGAATTCCATTAAACCGCTTTGGCCCATTCGACACATTATGCCTATATGGCCCATCAGACCACTTAGGCTCATTCAGCGAATTAGGCCACTTCATCCCATTAGGCCCATTAGGCCCATTAGGCTTATCGTGTCCATTAGGCCACTCAAGCACATTAGGCACATTAGTCTACTTAGGCATGTTTAGTGTATTAGTCCACTTATGCCCATTAGGCCCATTAGGCCCCTTAGTCCACTTAGGCCCATTAGGCCACTAAGGCCCATTAGGACCATTAGGCCACATAGGCCCATTCGTCTCATTAGGCCACTTAGGCCCATTAGGCCCATTAGGACACTTAGGCCCATTTGTCCCATTAGGCCACTGAGGACCATTAGGCCCATTAGTCCAATTAGGACACTTAGGCCCATTAGTCCACTTAGGCCCGTTAATCCCATTAGGCCACTTAGGCCCCTTAGACCCATTAGGCCCATTAGGCCACTTAGGCTCATTAGGCCACTTAGGCCCATTGGGCCCATTAGGCCACTTAGTCCACTTAGGATCATTATGCCCATTAGGCTAATTAGGCCACTTAGGACTCTTAGGCTAGTTAGGCCCATTAGGCCACTTAGGCCCATTAGGCAACTTAGGCCCATTAGGTAACTTAGGCCCATTAGGAAACTTAGGCCCATTAGGCCACTTAGGCCCATTATGCCAATTAGTCCAATTAGGCCCATTAAGAAATTTTAGCCACTAAGCCCCATGAGGTTGATTCATCCCATTAGGCTAATGAGGCCCATTAGGCCACTTAGGCCCATTAGGCCATTTCAGCCACTTAGGCCCATTAGGCCCATTAGGCCACTGAGGGCCATTTGACCACTTAGGCCCATTAGGCCCATTAGTCCCACTTGGTCGATGAGGACGATTAGGCTGATTCGGCCACTTCAGTCCATTAGGCCCATTAGGCCCATTAGGCCACTTCAGCCCATTAGGTCCATTAGGCCACTTTGTCCCATTAGGCCCATTTAGTCAATTAGAAGGATTAGGAAACTTAGGCCAATTAGGCCCCTTATGCCACTTAGGCCTATTAGTCCCATTAGTCCAGTTAGGTCCATGAGGCCCATTAGGCCCATTCATCCACTTAGGCCCATTAGGCCCATTAAACCCATTAATCCCATTAGTCCCATTTGGCCCATTTGGCCCACTTGGCCACTTAGTCCCATTAGGCCCATTATGTAGGCCCAATAGGCCCATTAGTCCACTTAGGATCATTAGGCCCATTAAACCCATTAGTCCCACTAGTCCCATTAGTCCCATTAGGCCCGTTAAGCCACTTGTGCCAGTTAGGCCCATTAGGCCCATTTGGTCGATTATCCCGATTAGGCCACATAGGCCCATTTGGCCACTTAGGCCCATTAACCCCATTAGTCTCATTAGGTCCATTTGGATCATTAAGCCACTTAGGCCCATTAGGCTCATTCGGTCGATCATCCCGACTAGGCCACTTAGGCCACTTAGGCCCATTAGGTCTAGTAGGCCCATTAGGCCCATTAGGACCACTAGGAAAATTGGATAACTTAGGCCCATTAGGACACTAATGACCATTAGGCCTTTCAGGCCCATTAGGCTTATTCCACCGATGAGGCCCAAGAGGCCCATTAGGCCCAGGAGGACCATCAGGCCCATTAAGACACTTATGCCCATTAGGCCCTTTCGGCCCATGAGTCCACTTAGACCCATGAGGCCCATTAAACCCATCAGGCCACTTGGGCTCATTAGTCCCATTAGGCCCATTAATCCCATTAGTCCCACTAGACCCATTAGTCCACTTAGGCCCATTAGGCCCATTGATCCCACTAGGCCCATTCATCTCATGAGGCCCATTGGGTCCATTTGTCCCATTAGGCCCACTCAACCCATTAGGCCCCTTAGCCCCATGAGGCCCATTGGTCCCATTAGGTCACTTGGACCCTTCCTCCCATTAGTCCCCTTCGGCCCACTTAGCCCACATAGGCCTATTAGGACCATTATTCCCATTGGTCCCATGAGGCAACTTAGGCCCATTAGGTCCATTAGGCCCATGAGGCCCACTAGGCCCATCATAAAAATTAGTCCCATTCTTCCCATTAGGCCCACATGGCCCAATAGGTCACTTAGGCCCATTAGGCCACTTAGGTCACTTAGGGCCATGAGGCCCATGAGGCCCATTAGGCCCATCATGCCCATGAGGCCCATTAGGCCCATTGTTGTCGGTTTAGACAATGAGAAGAGCGTGAAGTGCATGGTATAAATTACATCCCACTAGGATTTCATATCTCATTTGGAGTAATGATTTATGTTTTGATATGAATTTGTTGATATTTAAAAATTTTGGAAAGGTGTTTTCAAATGGGTGATTTTGAAAAGAGAATGGTTGTGGTATTATAAAAATGGGTCAATTTTCAAAACATGGTGGATGTTTATTAAAACATTATTGAACATGGAAAATGTTGGATTTTGTAAATCATGGTTATGATAGTTGAAGTGTGATAGAATTTTAAATTTTTAAGCCATCTGTAGCTAGAGAGTGAGACTTATGGTGTTTCTCATGTGAACAGAAAATGGAACCTAGTAGGAATCATAGAAACCAACCAAATGAAGCTAATAAAAATGTTGTTGCACCTGAGCCCCAGGTGAACCAGTAGCTGGTGCATAGCATAATGAAAGATTTTTAAGCTATCAATAGTGGGAATAAAAGAGATAAACCAAGTCATGTGAACCATTTGGATCATTTCAAGAAGTAAAATCCACCCATCTTTTGGGGTGATTCAAAATTAGAAAGGGTGAAGGCATGACTAAATAAGATGAATCGGATCTTAGATTTACTAGGCACATCGGTGGAGTTCAAAGTCAATTTAGTGACATACAATTTGTAAGATCTTCTATATTATTGGTGGGAGTTAGCGATCTAGGATAAAGTGGACCAAGGTATGCCATGAGAGGATTTCAAGGAATTGTTCAAAAAAAATCTATCCTTGCATGTTTATAATTCAGAGAATAATGGATTTATTTAGCTTGAATTATTAGAACCTTTTTGTGATAGAATATGTGGATAAATTCATGGATTTAGTATAGTTTTCACCTGAGGTTTTTTACCAGTGAATCTTTGAATACACACATTTTTTAATTTGGGATGAGGTAGGAAATTTGTTTGAAGATTGTAGTAATCTGTATAACAGATTGTATGGAGATGGTCAATAGGAAAACCATGGATGAAAGGGTCATATTATGGGTGATGGGTGGAGGAGATATCCTGATACCTATGGGAAATGTTGGAAACTATAATGAGGGGAGTAAGTGGAAGAGGGACACTTATTTCCAAGGTGAGAGTATGGCTTAGAATCCGATGGAAGGATCAGTGAAACTTCCTATGTAGCCTAAGAGTAAGTTGGGATGTTTCTAATGTGGTGATCTAAGACACATAAAGAGAGAATGTACATCACCACCTAGAGCATGCCATAATTGTAATTAAATGGGGCATCTTCAGTGTTATTGTTTCCATGCTCTAAGGTCAGGTGTTCAGGACACTTCTCAAGGTTCACAGTCGTCTTATGCCTCAACGGGATGAGGACAACATAATACCCCTCATTAGAAGAACAGAGTTAGTCATGGTGATTACAGTAATACCATGAGTCCTCAACATAGGAAACTTCATTAGGGGAATAAAGATAAAAGTGTGGCAAGTAAGCAGGTATTTGGAGCTGAGAAGGTTATTGTGAATGGCCAACTTGTACCATCGATGGTGAGAGGTAAAATTATCTTGATTTCTACCTTTAAGAAATAATTGTTTGATATGGGTGCATCTCATATTTCATTTCTTCACATGTTGTTGATTTGTTGGGCCTAAATGTTGAAATGATGCATTATTTTTTGAAACTTCAAACTCCTCTGGGTCAAAGAAAGTGTCGAGCCTTTTTGTGTAGAGCTTGTTGTATAGCTATCGGGTGACCGGTTCAGGGTTGATCCAGGTTGGTTCGTGGAAGCCTAAGTAGCCTAATTTCACTAAATGACCTAAATTTTTCTAAATGGACTAAATTGGCATAAATGACCTAATTGGCCTAAATTACCTAAATGTCCTAATTGGCCTAAATAGACTAATTGGCCTAAATAGCATAATTGGACAAATTAGACTAATTGGCCTAATTAGACTAAATGGAATAAATGTCCAAAATGGCCTAAATTGGCCTAAATGGACTAAATTCCCTAAATGTACTAATTGTACTAAAAGAACTAAATTGCCTAAATGGTTGAAATTGACCTAATGGCCTAATTGGCCTAAATTGACTAATTGGACTAAATGACCTAAATTTCCCAATAGGAATAATTGGCATAATTTTCCTAAATGTCCCAAATTGGACTAAATGGCCTAAATGGATTAATTGACCTAAATGGCCTAAATGGTCAAAATTGGCCCAAATGGATTAATTGACCTAAATTGCCTAATTAACCTAATTGACCTAAATGGACTAAATTGGCCTAAATGACCAAAATGGAATAATTGGACAAAATGGATTAATTGGCTTAAATGGTCTAAATGGTCTAATTTTCCTAATTAGCATAAATTGACTAATTGATCTAATTGGCCTAAAATGGACTAAATTAGCCTAAATGGCCTAAATTGACCTAATTGGACTAATTGGTCTAAATGGCCTAAATGGCCTAATTGGACTAAATGAAATAAATGGCCTAATTGGTCTAATTGGCCTAAATGGACTAATTTTTTTAAATGGCCTAAATGGCCTAAATTGGAATAATTGGCCTAATTGATCTAAATGGCCTAAATTGGTCTAAATGACCTAAATGGATTAAATGACCTAACTTGTCTAATTGTCCTAAATGGAATAATTTTCCTAAATGGTATAAATGGTCTAATTGGCCTGAATGGACTGAATGGTCTAAATGACCTAAATTGTCCTAAATGGCCTAATTGGCCTAAATGGCATAAATTGCCTAATTGGCCTAATCGGCCTAATTGGCCTAATTGGTCAAAATGACCTAAATTTGCCTAAATGGACTAAATAGACTAATTGTACAAATTGGACTAAATTGGCCTAAATGGACTAAATGGACTAAATTGGATTAATTTTCCTAATTGGTCTAAATGGTATAAATTGGCTTAAATGGCCTAATTGGCCTAAATTGCATAAATTACCTAATTTTCTTAATTTTATTAATTCACCTAAATGTCCTAAATTATCCTAAATGGATTAAATGTCCTAATTGGACTAAATGACCTCAATTAGACTAATTGGCCTAATTGACCTAAATTTTCTAAATTTTCTAATTGGTATAATTGTCCTAATTGGCCTAATTGGCCTAAATAGACTAAATTGGCCAAATCAGCTTAAATGTCCTAATCGGCCTAATTGGCTTAAATGACCTAAATTGGACTAAATGGACTAATTGGACTAATTGGATGAATTGGATTAAATGTTATAAATTAAACTAAATAGCCTAAATGACTTAAATTGGCCTAAATTGCCTAATTTCCCTAAATGGATTAAATGAACTAAAATTGCCTAATTAGCTTAAATGGCCTAAATGGAATAATTTTACTAATTGGCCTAAATGGACTAATTGGAATAAATTGATTAATTGTCCTAAATGGCCTAATTGGTGTAATTTTCCTAAATGGTCTAAATTAAATAATTGTCTTAATTGACCTAATTAGGCGAAATGGCCTAAATTGGCTTAATTGGCCAAATTGGTCTAAATGGTCTAAATTTGTCCAAATGGTCTAAATGGACTAATTGGCCTAAATGACCTAAATGGCCTAATTGATATAATTGTCCTAAATGGCCTAAATGACCTAATTGGCCTAAATTGACCTAAATGGCCTAAATCGGCCTAAATGGCCTAAATTAGCCTAAATGGCCTAAATTGGCCTAAATGGCCTAATATGCCTAATGGGCCTAAATTGCCAAATTGGCCAAATTGGTTTAATTTTACTAATTGGTCTAAATGATCTAAATTGGCCTAAATGGCCTAATTGGCCTAAATTGATTAAATTTTCTAATTGACATAATTGGCATAATTGGCCTAAATGGCCTAAATTGGCCTAATTGGCCTAAATTGCCTAAATTGACCTAATAGGACTAATTGGCCTAATTGGTATAAATTACCTAAATTGGCCTAAATGGCATAATTGGCCTAATTGGCCGAAATGTTCTAAATTGGCCTAAATAGCCTAAATGACCTAAATTGGCTTAATTGGACTAATTGCCCTAATTGAACTAAATTGGACTAAATGGCCTAAATGAACTAAATTGCCTAATTGGCATAATTGACCCAATTGGCTAAATTGGCCTAAATTGGCCTAAATAGACTAAATCTTCTAATTGGCCTAAATGGTCTAAAGGGCCTAAATTGACCTAATTGGCCTGAATTGGTCTCATTGGACCCATTGGCCTAAATGGCCTAAATTGTATTAAATGACCTAAATGGCCTAATTGGACTCAATGTCCTAATTGGCCTAATTGGCCTAAATGGCCAAAATTGGACTAAATGGCCTGATGGGCCTAATGTGCCTAATGGGCCTAAGGGTCTAATGGGCCTAATGGGTCGAATGGGATTAAGTATCCTAATGGGCCTAATGGACCTAATGGGTCTAATGGGATTAATTGACCTAATGGGCCTAATTGGCCTAATGGGCCTAAGTTGCCTAATCGGCCTAATGTGCCAATTGGGCCTAAGTGGCCTAATGGGTCTAATGGGCTTAATGGGTCTAATGGATCCACTGGTCCAAAGTGAGCTAATGGGCCTAAGTGGCCTAAGTGGCCTAATAGGCCGAATGGGCCTATTGGGCCTAAGTTTCCTAATGGACCCGAGTGTCCTAATGGGACCATTAAGTCCGATTCGGCCTAATGGGACTAATGGTCTTAATGGGTCGAATGGACCAGTTGGGCCTAAGTGGATTGATGGTCCTAATGGGCCTATTAGGGCTTAGTGGATTAATGGGCCTATTGGGCTCATTATGGTCAATTCAACCTAATGGGTTGAATGGACTTATTGGCCTAATGGACCTAATGGGCCTAATGGGTCTAAGGGGCCAAATGTTACTAAGTGGAAGAATTGGCCTAAGTGGCATAAGTTTCCTAATGGGCCTAATGGGCCTAATGGGCCTAAGTAGCATAATGGTCCCAATGGGTCTAAAGGGCCCAATGGGCCTAATGGGTCTAAGGGGCCCAATGGGACTAATGGGTCTATTGGGTCTAATGGGCCTAAGTGGCCTAATGGACCTAAGTTTCCTAAGTGACCTAATAGGTCGAATGAGCCTAAGTGACCTAATGGTCCTAATGGGCCTAATGACCTAATTGGCCTAATGGGCCTAAGGGGCCTAATGGGTCTAAGGGGCCTAAATGGCCTAAGTGGACTAATGGGCCTAAGTGGCCTAAGTGGCCTAATATGCCTAATGGGCCTATTGGTCCTATTGGGCCTAAGTGGCCTAATGGTCCTAATGGGCCTAATGGGCCCATTATGGCCAATTCGGTCTAAAGGGATTAATGGCCCAATGGCCTAATTGGCCTAATGGGCCTAGGGGACCAATGGTCCTAATGGGCCTAAGTGGCCTAATGGTTCTAAGTGGAATAATGGGTATATTGTGCATAAGTGGTCTCATGGGGAAAATGGACCTGATGAGCCTAATGGGCCCATTATGGATAATTCAACCTAATGCGTCTATTGGGCCTAAGTGGCCAAATGGTTTGAAGTGTCCCAAGTTGGACAATGGGACTAATGGGTTCAATGGGTCTAAGTGGCCTAAATTGCCTAATGGTCCTAATGGGTCTAAGTGGCCTAAGTTTCCTAATGGGCCTAATGGGTCCAATGGGTCTAAGTGGTCAAATGGGACTAAGTGGACTAAGTTCCCTAATGATCCTAATAGGCCTAATGGGTCTAATCGGTCTAATGGTCCTAAATGGCCTAATTAGCCTAATGATCCTAATGGGCCTAATGTGCATAATGGGATGAATGGATTGAATGTGCCTAAGTGGAATAATGGTCCGAATGGGTCTAATGGGACTAAGTGACCTAATGGGCCTAAGTGGCCTAAGTTACCTAATGGGCATGATGGGTCCAATGGGTGTAATTGGCCCAATGGGACTATGTGTCCTAACTTGACTAATGGGATCCATGGGACTAATGGGTCCAATTAGCCTAATGGGTCCAATGGACCAAAGTGGCCAAAGTTACCTAATGGTCCCAATAGGCCGAATGGGCCAAATGGGTCCAATGGGCCTAATGGGAAGAATAGGTCCAATGGACCTAAGTGGCATAAGTTGCCTAATGGGCCAAAGTGGCCTAATGGGATTAATCGACCTAAGTGTCCTAATGGGTCTAATGGGCCTAAATGGCCTAATTGGTCCAATTATCCTAAGTGGCCTATGTTTCCTAATGGGCCAAAGTGCCAAATGGGACTAATGGGCCTAAGTGGCCTAAGTTTACTAATGGGACTAATAGGCCTAATGGGTCTAATGTTCCTAATGGGTCTAATAGGTCAAAGTGACATAATCGGCCTAAGCATCCTAAGTTTCCTAATGGGTCTAATGGGATTAATGGGTCCAATGGATCTAATTGGCTTAATGGGCCTAAGTTGCCTAAGTTCCCTAATGGACCTAATGGTCCTAATGGGCATAATGGGTCTAATGGTCCTAAGTGGCCTAATCGTCCTAACGAGTCTAATGGGCCTAATGGGTCGAATGGGCCTAAGTGTCCTAATGGGTCGAATGGGACTAAGTGGGCTAATGGGCCTAAGTGGACTAAGTTTCCTAATGGGCCTAACTGGCCTGATGGGCCTAAGTGTCCTAAGTTTCCCAATGGGTCGAATGGGATGAATGGGCCTAATGGGCCTAATGAGTTTAATGGTCCTAATGGGTCCAATGGGCCTTAGTGTCCTAAGTTGCCTAATGGGTCGAAGTGGCCTAATGAGCCTCATGTGCCTAAGTGTCCTAATGGGCCCAATGGGTCGAAGTGGCCTAATGAGACTCATGGTTCTAATTGGCCCAATGTGCCCAATGGTCCTAATGGACCTAAGTGGTCTAATGGCCCTAATGGGATAATGGGCCTAATGGGCCTAAGTTTCTTAATTGGCTTAATGGGCATAAGTAGCCTAATGGGACTAATGGGACAATGTGGCCTAATGGGACTAATTGGAAAATGGGACAAATGGGCCTAAAATCAGTGATTTATGAAACTTGGTTGACAACAAAATAAGAAGGAGGGATTGTTAGAACCAAGATAATGAGGAAGGTGTTTGTTTTCATGTGTTGTCTTTTTTTGTCAAGGAAATATTTTGAAGAAATAAATTCACTTCACTTTGTATTTGGTGGAAATCATACTATCCATTGTATTCAAAAGAATCAGACTCACTCTTTCCATCATAACAAGTCAAAGTTGTTTGAAAGAAAAGGTACTTATCAGACTTTTCTTGGGTATGATATATGAAGAAAGGGGAAAATAGGTATTCCAAATCATATCCAAATTTATCGTATCTAGGTGGAAGAGAAAAAAGAGATGATGTCAATCAAAAAGGAATTGTACCAAGTGTTATAAGATTCAGGCTGAGAAAGAAAGAAAGAAGGCATTGAGGATCGTAATCAGAATGATCATACCTAGAATGATCATTTTCAGGTATTGTAGTATCCGATTATCCATCATATGCATAAGAAAACCTTCATACCCAGGATGATCATACTCAGGATCAGGAAGAAAAATATAATACCCAATATGATTGTATTTAGGCCAATCATTCTCAGAAATATCATACTCTGGAAAATCATATTCAAATAAGGAATTGCTTGAGGTCGATGATTGAAAAGAGAAGGAAATAATGAGATCAACAATGTAGTAAACCATTTCAAAAGGGTTGAATTACTTTATAGGTTTCAATTGGGTCAAGAGTCATTATATCATAGTGGAATTGTTTTATATTTTCAAGTGGGTCAAGAGAAAAAAAGAATAAGTAAAAGTGGTTTGAGAGAATATTTTGTTGGATGTGAAATTGAGTGGGAGCTCAACATTCAAAGGAATTCTCATATTCATCATTCAGAAGAAGAAGTGAAAGTTTTAGAATAATTGAGAAGCTTCGAGAAGAGTCGATGAAGTCAAAATACACACCAGATTTTAGGGGAAATTGAGATTAGGGTGAATTTGATTAAGAGGGAAACTTTTTGGGATTCCCTATAAAGAATATCGAGGGTCACCTATAGAAGGAGAAAAGTATGTTTTACTTGAGGTGGACCGATGTAATTTTCATGAGAGAGAATCTCCTAGTTTTAGATAGAATAAAAGGTTCATGTATTCAATTTTGTTGTAGAAGTTTTTATAGATTGAAGCGAAAGAGAAGAGACACGATCAAAACATTGTATTCATCTGATCATCGTACTTAGTGTTTATCATACTCAGATGATTACTATATTCATCTTGTCAATCATATTCAGCTGATCATCGTATCAGACTGGATTAATCAGATCGTGATTTCCATACTGGGTCTTCCAGACTGAGGAAGATTGAGAATTGAAGTAGTGTCAATAAATCTCTATATCATTCTATCAATGATATACTTTTCATACTGAGGAATGCCATACCGAGCAGAATCGTATTGGAAAAATCGCATCGGGAAGAATTGTATTTGGGAGAATCGTACTCAGGGGAATCAGACTAGGAAAATCGGACTTGGTTTTTTTTCTTAACAAAGTCTAGAAAGTTCTTACCATCTTCTGGGTAAGAAATTGAAGAAGTTTTTTCAATTGAATACATTTGTGTAATTGAAAATAAGCACAGGTAACATGAGTTGTTACATAATAATTGCATTACCCTATTTATGCTAAGAGGGTGCACATGTACTATTGGATTGTTTACATAGTGCTACACATGTAAAAGGGTATATCCTACTTGTTATAATCTAATGATTGTTTTCTAGTGGATTGTGTGGTATTGAAACACTTCCATTCCATAACAAAGACGTAGTTATTCTTATTGAATAGTGAATCTTGTAAATACTTGTGTTCCTGTGGATGTGTGTTTCAATTGTTTTCAGTAGGGAATATAATCTTTAACAGGAGGTGAATGTTGTTTTATTTGAAAAGAAACATAAGAGAAAAAATTATCACTGATTCAACCCTCCCTCTCTCTCAGTGATACAATCATCCATTGGGCACTTTCAAGTGGCCGAATAGGCCCAAGGGGCCTAATGGGCCTAACTAGCCTAATGGGCCTAATGTGCTCAAGGGGCCTAATGGACCTAATGGGCCTAATTGGCCTTAGGGGCCTAATGGGCCCCATGGTCCAATTGGGATTAACTGGTCTAAGTGGCCTAATAGGCCGAATGAGACTAAGTGTCCTAATGGGCCTAACATGCCTAAGTGTCCTAATGGGCTTGATGGGCTAAATGGGACCAACTGGCCTAACTGGCCTAACTATCTAAATGGGCCCAATGGGCCTAAGGGGACTAAGTTTCCTAACTAGCATTTGTGTCGGCCCAATGGGCCTAATGCGTCAAACTTGCCTAAGTGTCCTAACAGGCCCAATGGGCCTAATGAGCCTAATGGGTCTCACTAGCCTAATAGGCCCAATGCAACTAACTAGCCCAATGGGCCGAATGGGCCAAAGTTGCCCAACTTGTGTAAGGGGCCCAAGGGCCCTAAGGGTATAATGGGTCCAATGGGCCTAACTAGCCAGAGTGGCCTAATGGGACCAATGATCCTAATAGGACTAACAAGACAAAGTGGCCTAATGGGTCTAACTGGCCAAAGTGGTCTAATGGACTGAATGGGCATATGTGGAATAATGGGCCCAATGATCCCAATGGGCCTAACTGGCCAAATTGGCCTAATGGGCCTAACTCACCTATGTGGCCTAATGGGTCTAATGGGATGAACGAGCCTAAGTGATGTAATGGTCTGAATGAGCTTAAGTAGCACAATGGGCTGAATGGCCTAAGTGGCCCAATGGGCCTCATGGGCCTAATGGACCTAAGTGGCCTAATGGGCCTAAGTGACTAATGGTTATAAGTGTCCTAATGGTCCTAATGGGACTAAGTGGATGAATGGGCCTAATGGTCCTAATGGACCTAAGTGAAAAAATGGGCCTAATGGGCCTAATGGGAATAATGGGCCTAAGTGGGCTAATGGGCCTAAGTGGCCAAATGTGTCTAAGTGGCCTAAGTGAACTAAGTGGCCTAATGGGACTAATGGGCCTAAGTGGTGTAATGGGCCTAAGTGGCATCGTGGGCCTAATGGTCATAATGGGCCTAAGTGGCCAAATGGGCATAATGGGTCAAAGTGGCTTAATAGGCCTAAGGGGGCTAAGTGGCCTAAGTGGTCTCATGGGCCTAAGTGGCATAAGTGGCCTAATGGGACGAATGGGCCTAAGGGCCCTAATGGGCCCCAGTGGCCTAATGGGCTTAAGTGGTCGAAGTGGCCTAATGAGCCCAATGGGAAAAGTGGGCTGAAGTTGCCTAATTGGCCTAATGGGCCTAATTGGCATAAGTGGCCTAATGGGCCTAAGTGGCCTAAGTGGCCAAATGGTCCAAATGGTCCTGAGTGTCCTAATGGGCCTAATGGGACTCAGTGTCCTAATGGTCCTATTAGGCCTCAATGGCCTAATGGGCCTAATGGGCCGAAGTGGCCTAATGGGCCTAATGGGAATAAGTGGCCTAATGGGCCTAATGGGCTTTAATGGCCTAAGGGGCCTAATGGGTCTAATGGGCCTAAGTGAACTAATAGGACCAATGGTTCTAAGTGGCATAATGATCCTAATGGGCCTAAGTGGCCGAATGAGCCTTAGTGGCCTAATTGGCCTAATGGGCCTAAGTTACTGAAGTGGCCTAATGGGCCTAAGTGGCCTAATGGGCCTAATGGGATTAATTGGAATAATGTGCCTAATGGACATAATGGGCCAAAGTGGCCTAAGTGTTCTAATGGGCCAAATGGACCTAAGTGGCTTAATGGGCCTAAGTGGCCTAATGGGCCTAAGTGGCCTAATGGGCCTCGTGAGCCTAATGGGCCTTAGTGGCCTAATGGGCCTAAGTGGCCTAAGTGAACTAATGATCCTAATTGTACTAATAGGGCCTTAGCTACCTAATGGGACTAATGGGCCTTAGCGTTCTAATGGGCCTCGGTGGATTAAGTGGCATAATATCCATAATGGGCCTAATGAGCCTAAGTGGCCTAATGGGCCTAAGTAGAATAATGGGTCGAATGGGTTGAACGAGACTAAGTGGCCTAATTGGCCTAAGTGGCCTAAGTTGCCTAATAGGCCAAATTAACAAAATGGGCCCGATGGACCTGATGAGCCTAATGGGATGAATGGGCCTAAGTGGCCTAAGGAGTCGAATGGGCTTAAGTGTCCTAATGGGCATGATGGGCCTGATGGCCATAATAGGCCGAATGGGCCTAAGTGGACTCATGGGTTTGATGGGCCTAGTGGGTCTAATGGGCTTAAATGGCCTAATGAGTTGAATGGGCCTAAGTAACCTAATGGGCCTAATGGGTCGAATGGGGCTAATAGACTTAAGTGGCCTGATGGGTCTGATGGATCTAATGGGCCAAATGGACCAAATGGGCATTAGTGGCCTCATGGGCCTAATGGGCCCAATGGGCCTAATGGACCTAAGTGTCCTAATGAGTTGAATTGGCCTAAGGGTCCTAATGGGCCTAATGGGGCTAAGTGGCCTAATGGGCCTATGTGGCCTAATGGGATTGATGGGCCTAATGGGCCTTAGTGGACTCATGGGACTAATGGGAATAATGGGCTGAAGGGGTATAAGTATCTTAATGGGCCTAATAGGCATAATGGGCATAATGGGCCTAAGTGGCCTAATGGGCCCGATGGGCCTAATGGGTCTTCATGGACTAATGGGCCTCATGGTCCTAATGGGCATGATCGGCCTAATGGCCATAATGAGCATCAGTGGCCCAATGGGCCTAATGGGCCTAAGTGGATCAATGGGCCTCTGTGGCTGAATGGGCTAAATGGGATTGATAGGCCCAATGGTCCCAATGGGCCCAATGGGCATAAGTGGTTGAATGGGCCTAATGGGCCAAATTGGCCTAATGGGCATAGTTGGGCTAATAGGCGTGATGGGGCTAATATGCCTCATGGGCCTAATGGGCCTAAGTGGCCTAAGTGTCCTAATGGGCCTCATGGGCCTCAGTTGCCTAATAGGCCAAGTAGGCCTAAAGGGCCTTAGTGTCCTAATTGTCATGATGGGTGTAATGGTACTAATGAGCCTTAGTGGCCTAATGGGCCGAATGGGCATGATAGGCCCAATGGGAATAATGGGCCTCATTTGCCCAATTGGCATAATGGGCCTAATGGGATTTTTGGGCCTCATGGTCCTAATGAGACTCATGGGCCGCATGGTTCTAATGGGCCTAAGTGGATTAAGTGGCCTGATTGATATAATGGGCATAAGTGGCCTAATGGGCCTTAGTGGTCGAATGGGACTGATAGGACTGATTGGCATATTGGGCCTAATGGACCTGATGGTCTTAATGGGCCTAAGTGCTCTAAGTGGCATAAGTGGCCTGATGGGACTAATGAGCCTAATGGTCTTAATGGGCCTAAGTGGATTAATTGGACCAATGGGCCTAAGTGGCCTAATGGGCCTAATGGGCCTAAGTGGAGGAATGAGCCTAATGGGCCTAAGTGGTGGAATGGTCCTAATAGGCCTAAGTAGCCTAATGGGCCTAATGGTCCTAAGTGGCCAAATGGGCCCAATGAGCCTAATGGGCCTCAAGGGACCTAAGGGCCAAATGGGCTTCATGGGCCAAATGTTCCTAAATGGCCTCATGGGCCCAATGGACCTAATGGGCCTAATGGGCCTCATGGGACGAAGTGGCCTCATGGGCCTAATGGGCCAAATGGGCATCATGGTCCTAATGGGACGAATGGGCCTCGTAGGCCTAAGTGGACTAATGGGCCTAGTGGACCCAATGGGCCTAAGTGGACTAATGGGATGAATATGACTAAGTTGTTGAATGGTCTTAGTGGGCCTAATGGGCCTAATGGGACTCAGTGGTTCGGTGGGCCGAATGGGATTCACTGTCCTAATGGGTCGAATCGACCTAATGGGCCTAAGTGGCCTCATGTGCCCAATGATCCTAATGGGCCTAAGTGGCCTAATGGGACGAATGGGCCTGAGTGGCCTAATGGGCCTGATGAGACTAATGGGCCTCATGAACCCAATTGGCATAAGTGGCCTAATGGGCCAAATTGGCCTAATGGGCCAAATTGGCCTAATGGGCCAAAGTGGCCTAATGGACTGAGTGGGCCAAAAGGGTCTAACGGGCCTAGTGGGACAAATGGGCCTAATTGGCCAGATGTGCCTATTAGGCCTCATGGTCCCAATGTGCATAATGGGCTTAATGGGCCTAAGTGGCCTAAGTGGGTCTAAATGGTCAAATGGGTCGAATTGACCTAAGTGGCCTAATGGGCCTAATGGGCCTCATGGGTCTAAGGGGCCTAATGAGATCAATGTGATGAATGAGACTAGTTGGGCTAATGGGCCTAATGGATCTAAGTAGCCTAATTGGTCTAAGTGGCCTAAAGAGCTTAGTGGGCCTGATGGGATTGACAGGCCTAATGGACCTAATGGGACCAAGTGGCTTGATGGGACTAATGGGATTCATGGGCCTCATGGGCCTAAGTGGCCTCATGGGCCCAATGGTCCTGACATGAAAAAGTGTTCTAATGGGCCTCATGGGCCTAATGGGCCTCAAGGGGCTCATGGGGGGAATGCCCTGCATGGGCCTAATGGTCCTGATGGGCCTAATGGGCCTAATGGTCCTAAGTGGTCTAATGGACCGAATGGAACTAAGTGCCCTAAAGGTCCGAATGGGCCTAATGGTCCCAAAAGTCCTAATGGGCCTAATGGGCCTAATAGAAATAATTGGCCTAAGTGTCCTAAGTGGCCTAATCGGGCTAATCGACTGAATGGGCCTAATGGGCCTAAGTGGCTAAAGTGGCCTAATGGGCCCAATAGGCCTAGTGGGACTAATGGGTTTAATGGGACGAATAGAAATAAGTTTACTAATGAGCCTAATGGGCATAATGGGCCTAACTGGCCTAATCAGGCGAATCGACTGAATTGGCCCAACGGGCCTATGTGGCCTAATGGGCCTAACATGCCTAATGGGACTAATGGGTTTAATGGGACTAATGGATCTAAGTGGCTGAATGGGCCTACGTGGCCTAATGGGCCTAAGTAGCCAAATAGACCTAAGTGTCCTAATGGGCCTACATGGTCGAATGGGCCTAAGTATCCAAATGGGCCTAATGTGCCTAATGGGACTACTGGATTTAATGGTCCGAATAGGCCTAAGTGACCTAATGGGCCTAATGGACCTAAGTGGACCAATGAGCCTAATGAGACTAAGTGGCTTAATCCCCCTAATCGACTGAATGGGCCTAGTGGGCCTAAATGGACTAATGGGCATAATTGACCTAGTTGGATGAATGAGCCTAATGGGCCTCAGTGGAATAATGATCCTAATGGGCATAAGTGGATAATGGTCATAATGGGCCTAAGTGGAATAATCCCACTAATTGACTAAATGGGCCTAATGGGCCTAAGTGACCTAATGGGCATAATGGGACTAAGTGGGATAATGGGCCTAATGGCCTAAGTGGCCTAATTGGCCTAATCGGTCAAATGGGACTAATGAGCCCAATGGGCCTAAGTGGCCTAATGGGCCTAATGAGCCTAATGCCTAAGTGGCCAAAGTAGCCTAATGGGCCTAATGGGCCAAATGGGCATAATGGGCCTAAGTGGCCTAAGTGGTCTAGTCGGCCTAATCAGCCAAATGGGCCTAATGGGCCTAAGTTGCCTAATGGGCCTAAGTGGATGAATGGGCCTAATGGGATGAAGTGACCTAATGGTCCTAGTGGGCCCAAGTGGCCTAATCGACATATTCGAAAAAATGTGTCTAATGGGCCTAAGTGGCATAATTGTCCTAAGTGGCCTAATGGGCTTAATGGCCCCAAGTGGCCTAAGTGGCCTAATCTGCCTAATTGACCAAATGGGCCAAAATGGGCCAAAGTGGAATAATGGTCCTAAAGGGACTAATGGGCCTAAGTGGTCTAATCGGTCTAATCGACTGAATGGGACTAAGTATCCTAGTTGACATAATCGATTGAATGGGCCTAATGTGCAAGAGGCCTAATGGCCCTAATGGGTCTAAGTGGCCTAAGTGGCCTAATCAGCGTAATCAACCGAATAGTCCTAATGGGACTAAGTGGCTTAATGGGCCAAATGGGACAAATGGGTAAAATGGATCTAAGTGCCATAAGTAGATGAATTGACCTAATTGACTGAATGGGCTTAATGGGCCTAAGTGGCCGATTGGGACTAATGGTCCTAAGTGGATAAATGGGCCTTATAGGTGAAATTGGCCTAATGTGGTCAATTGGCCTAAGTTGAAGAATGGGCTTAGGTGGTATAATGGGCCTAATGGGTCGAATGGGCGTAAGTGGCCTAAAGGACCTAATGGGCCTAAGTGGTCTAAAGGGCCTTGTGGGTCTAAGTGGTGGAATGGGCCTAATGTGCCTCATTGGAATAATGGGCCTAATGGGTGTAACTGGCCTAATGGGCTTAGTGGGCCTAAGGGGGCGAGTGGGCCTAATGCATCTAATGCGCCTAATGGGCCTAATAGTTCCAATGGGCCTAAGTGGTCTTATGGGCCTAATGAGAAGAATGGGCCTAATTGGATTAATGGGCCTAATGGGCCTGAGTGGCCTAATGGGCCAATGGGCCTAAATCACCTAATGGGTCTAAGTGGCCTAATGGACCAAATGGGATAAATAGGCATAATGGACCTAAGTGGCCTTATGGGTTGAATGGGCCTAATGGTCCTAAAGGGACTAATGGGCCTAATTGGCCTAATGGGCCTAAGTGGCCTAATAGAACAATGGGCCTAAGTTTCCTAAGTGGACAAATGGGCCTAAGTTTCCTAAGTGGACAAATGGGCCTAAGTGGCCTAATGGGCCCAAGTGGAATAATGGGCCTAATTGGACTAAGTGGATTAATGGGCCTAATTATCTTAATGGACCTAATGGTTCTAATGGGACTAAGTGGCCTAATGGTTCTACTGGGTCTAAGTGGCCTAATGGGCCTAAGGGGCCTAATGAGACTAATGAGCCTCATAGGCCTCATGGGCCTCATTATCCTAAGTGGCTTAATGGGATTAATGGTCCTAAGGGCCCTAATGGGTTTAAGGGGCTAATGGGATGAATGGGATTAACGGGCGTTGGTGTTGAATGGGCATAATGGGTCGAAGGGACCTAATGGGCCTAATGGGCCTAAGTGGCCTAATGGGCCTAAGTGGCCTAATGGGCCTAAGTGGATTAATCGATCTAATAGTCTTAATGGGCCTAACAGGCCTAAGGGGCATAATGGTCCTAAGTGGACTAATGGGCCTAAGTGGCATAATCGGCCTAAGTGGCCTAAGTGGCCTAATGGGCCTAAGTGGCCTAAGTGGCCTAATGAGCCTAAAGGGCTTAAGTGACCAAATGGGCCAAATGGGGATAATGGGAATACTGGGCCTAATGGGAATAAGTTTTCCAATGGGCCTAAGTGGCCTAATCGGCCTAATGGGCCTAAGTGGTCTAATGGGCCTAGGTGGCCTAATGGGCTTAATGGGATTAACGGGCCTAGGGGCCAAATGGGAAAAATAGGCCGAATGGGCCTAATTGTCCTAAGTGGCCAAATGGGCCTAAGTGGCCTAATGGGCCAAAGTTTCTTAATCGGCTTAATGGGACAAATGGGCCTAAGTGGACTAATAGACCAAATGGGCATAAGGGGCCTAATGGGTCAAAGTTGCCTAATCGACCAAATGTGCTTAATTGGACTAATGGGCTGAATGGGCCTAAGCGGCCTAATGGGACAAAGTGCCATAATCTTCCTAACGGGCTTAATGGGCCTAGTGGACCTAAGTGGCCTAATGGGTCTAATGGGCCTTAGTGTCCTAATCGGAATAATGTACTTAAGTGGCCTAATGGGATTAATGGGTATAACAGACTTAGGGACCAAATGGGCCTAATGGGGTACCAAATGGGCCTAATGGGCCAAATGGTTTGAATGGGCCTAATTAATCTAAGTGGCTCAATGGGCCTAATTGGACTAATGGGCCTAAGTGGGATAATGGGTCTAAGTTGCCTAATTGGCCGAATGGGATTAATGGGCCTATGGGGCCTAATGGGTCTAATAGGCCTAAGTGGCCTAATGGGCCTAAATGGCCTCATTATCCTAATGATATTAATGGGATAAGGGGGCCGAAGTGGCCGAATGGGCCTTAGTGGCCTAATGGGCCTAATGGGATGAAGTGGCCAAAGTGGCCAAATGGTCCAAATGGGCCAAAGTGGCCAAATGGACTTAAGTGGCCAAATGGGCCTAAGTGACCTAATTGGCCTAATGGGCCTAAGTTGCCTATTGGGCCTAATGGGCCTAAGTGGACTATTGGGCCTAATGGGCCTAGGTGACCTAATGGTTCTAATGAGCCTAAGTGGCCTAATGGGCTGAAGTGGCCGAATGAGCTTAATGGACATAATGGGTCTAAGTTGCCTAAGTGGATTAATGAGCCTAATGGGCCTAAGTGGCCTAATGGTCCTAAGTGTCCTAATGGGAATAAGTGGCCTAATGGTCCTCAGTGGCCTAATGGCCCTAAGTGGCCTAATGGGACTAAGTTTCTGAATGGTCTTAAGTGGCCTAATGGGCCTAAGTGGCCTAATGGGCCTAATGGGATTCAGTGGTCTAATGGTCTAATGGGACTAAGTGGCCTAAATGGCTCGATGGGCCTTAGTTTCCTAATGGTCCTAATGGGACTAATGGGCCTTAGTGTCCTAATTGGCCTAATCATCCTAAGTGGCCTCGATGGATTAATGGGCGTAATGGGCCTAATGGGCCTAAGTGACCAAATGAGCTGAATTATCTTAAGTGGCCTAATGAGCCTAATGGTCCTTAGTGGCCTAATGGGCCTAGGTGGACTAATGGGCCTAAGTTTCCTAATGGGCCCAAGTGTCCTAATGGGCCTAATGGGACTCAATGGCCTAATTGGCCTAATGGGCCTAAGTGGCCAAAATGGCATGATCGGCCTTAGTGGCCAAATGGGCCCAATGGGTCTCAGTGGCCTAATAGGCCTAATCGTCTTAAGTGGCCTAGGTGGCCTAATGGGCCTAATGGTACTAATGGGCCTTAGTGGCCTAATAGGCCTAATGGTCCTAATGGGCCTAATCGACCTCAGTGGCCTAATGGTCCTTAGTGGCCTTAGTGGACTAATGGGCCTAATGGACCTAAGTTGCCTAATGGGCCGAAGTGGCCGAATGGGCCTAATGGACATAATGGGCCTAAGTTTCCTATGTGTCTTAATTAGCATAGTGGGACTAAGTGGCCCAATGGGCCTAAGTGGTCTAAGTGGCCGAATGGGCCTAATGGGCCTAAGTGGTGTAATGGGCCTCAGTGGCCTAATGTGCCTAAGTGGCCTATGGAACCAAGTGGTCTAATGGGACTAAGTGGCCTAATGGGACTAATGAGACTCAGTGGACTAATGGGCCTAATGGGCTTATGTGGCCTAAATGGCCCGATGGGCCTTAGTGGCCTAATGGGCCTAATGGGCCAAATGGGCCTTAGTGGCCTAATGGGCCTAATCGTCCTAAGTGGCCTAATGGTACTAATGGTCCTAATGGGACTAACTGACCAAATGAGATGAATGAGCCTAATTCTCCTCAGTGGCCAAATGGGCCTAATTGGCCTAAGTTTCCTAATGGGCCTAATGGGTGTAATGGGCCTAAGTGGCCTAATGAGAATGATTGGCCTGATGGGCCTAATGGACCTCATGGGCCTAAGTGTCCTAATGATCCAAATAGGCCTCAATGGCCTAATGGGTCTAATAGGCCTGATGGGAATGATGGGGATAATGAGCTGAATGGGCCTAAGTGGCCAAATAGGCCCAATGAGCCTAATGGACCTAAGTGGCATGATGGGCCTGATGGTATAGATGGGCATGATGGGCCTAATGAGCCCAAGTGGCCTAATGATCTGAATGGACCTAAGTGGCCTAATGGTCCTGATGGGCCTGATGGGCGTGATGGGTTGAATGGGTCTAAGTGGCTGAATGGGCCTGATGGTTCGAATAGGCCTAAGTCGCATAATGATCTGAATTAGCCTAAGTGGCCTAATTTTCCAAATGAACATAAGTGGCTGAATGGTCCTGATGGGTCTGATGGACCTGATGGGCCCAATGGGACTAATGGGCCTTAATGGCCTCATGGTACGAATGGCCTCATGGGCTTCATGGGCCCAAGTGGCCTAATGGGCCAAATAGACCTTAGTGGCCTAATGGGCCTAATGCAGCTAATGGGCCTAAGTAGCCTAATGGGCCTAGTACTCCTCAGTGTCTTAATGGGCCTAAGTGTCCTAATGGTCCTAGTGGACCTAAGTGGCCTAAAGATCTGAATGGGGATAAGGGGTCTAGTGGTCCTAAGTGGCCTAATGGGCGTGATGGGCCTCAGTGGCCTCATGGGACTAATGGGCCTAATGAGATTAAGAGTCCTAAATATCTTAATGAGCCTAATGGACCTAATGGGCCTAAGTGGCCTAAGTATCTTAATGGCCCTAATGTGCCTAAGCGGCTTAATTGGAATGATGGGCTTGATGGGCCTAACGGGCCTTAGTGGCCTAGTCGGTCTCATGGGCCTAATTGGCCGGATATACCCAATGGGACTAATGGGTCTTATGAGACTTATGGGCCTAAGTGGCCTAATGGGTCAAATGAGCCTAAGTGGCCTAATGGTCCTGTTGGTCCTGATGGGCCTAATGGGCCTAATGAACCTCACTGGTCTAAGTGGTCTAATGGACCTCATGGGCCTTAGTGTTCTAATGGGATGAGTGAGCCTAATGGCCCTAAGGTGCATAATGGTCCTGATTTTTCTAATGGACCTTAGTGGCCGAATGTGACAAATGAGCCTAATGGGCCTGGTAGGCCTAATTTTCATAATGGACCCTAGTGGCCCAATGGGCCTGATGGGCCTAAGTGTCCTAATGGGCCTAATGTCCCTAATGTCCCTAATGGGCCTAAGTGTCCTAATGGGCTTGATGGGCCTAATGGGGAAAATGGACCAAAGTGGCCTAAGTGGCCTAACAGGCATAATGGGCCTATGTGGTAGAATGGGCCTAATGGGCCTAAGTGGCCTAATGGGCCTGATGTGACGAATGGGACGAATGGGCCTCAATGGTCTAATGGGCTACATGAGCATGATAGGCCAAATGGGCATAATGGGACTAGTGGAAAAAATTGGCCTAAGTGGCTTAATGGGCCTAATGGGATTAAGTGGTTGAATGGGTCTAATGGGCCCAATGGGCCTAAGTGGCTGAATATCCCTAATGGACCTAAGTGGAAGAATGGACCTAATGGGCCTAAGTGTTCTAATGTTCCTAAGTGGACTCATGGGCCTAATGGGCCTCATGGGACTAATGGGTCTGAGGGGCCTAAGTGGCCTAACAAGCCCAGCGGGCCTAATGAGCCTAAGTCGCCTCATGGGCCAAATGTGTTTAAGTGGTCGAATGAGCTAAATAGGTTTAATGTGACTAGTGGGACTAAGTGGACAATGGGTCTAATTGGCCTAAGTGTCCTAGGTGACCTAATCAGTATAATTGAATAATTGGGCCTAATGAGCATAAGTGACCCACTGGGCCTAATTTTCCTGGGTGGTCGAATGGGCCTAATGGGCCTAATAGGACTAAGTGATTGGCCTAATGGGCCTAAGTGGCCTAATGGGATGAATGGGACCAATGGTTCCAATGGGTCCAATGGGCCTAATGGGGATAATAGTCTTAATAGGCTTAACAGACCTAGGTGATAAATGGGTCGAATGGTCCTAATGGGCCTAAGTGGACTAATGGGCCTAAATGGCCTAAGTGGCCTAATCGACCTAATGGGCTTAATGTTACTAATGGGCCTAATGGGATTAATGGGACTAAGTAGCCTGATAGACCTAAGGGGCCTAATGGGCCTAAGTGGCCAAATGTGCCTCGGTGGCCTAATGGGCTTAATGGGATTAATGGGCCTAGGGGAAAATGGTTCTAATAGGCTGAATGGGCCTCAACGGTCTAATGGGATTAAGCAGCCTAATGGGCATAGGTGGACTAATTGGCCTAATGTTCTTAGTGTGTCTAAGGGCCTAATGGGCCAAAGGGGCCAAATGGGCATAAGTTGTCTATTGGGATTAGGTGGCCTAATGGGCTTAATGGGCTTTACGGGCATAGGGTCCAAATGGTCTAAATGGGCCTAATTGGCCTAATTGAACTAATGGGCCTAATGGGTAGAAGTGGCCTAATGGGCCAAAGTATCCTAATTGGCCTTATGGAATAATGGGCCCAATGGGCCCAATGGGCTAAATGGGCCTAAGTGGCCTAATGGGCCTAATGGGCCAAATGGGCCAAATGGGCCTAATTGGCCTCATTGGACTAATAGGCCAAAGTGGCCTAATGGGCCAAAGTTTCCTAATCTGCCTAATGGGATTAAGGGGCCTAATGGGTCAAATGGGCCAAATTGTCCTAAGTGGCTTAATGGGCCTAAGTGGTCAAATCGACCTAATGAGCTTAATGGGCATAGTAGGCCTAAGTGGCCTAATGGGACTTAGTCACCAAATCGGCCTAATAGGGCTAAGTGGAATAATGGGACTAAGTGTCCTAATGATCTTAATGGGATTAGTGTTCCTAGGGGCCTAATGGGCCTAATGGGACGAATAGGCCTAATTAGCCTAAGTGGCCTAATGCGCCTAATGGGCCTAAGTGGCCTAATGGGCCTAAGTTTTCTAATTAGACTAGTGGGATTAATGGTCCTAATGGGCCTAGTGTGCCTAATGGTCCTAAGTGTCTTAATCGGCCTAATGAGATTAATGGTCCTAGTGGGCGTAAGTGGCTTAATGTGGCTAATGGGCCTAAGTGGCTTGATCAGCCTAATGGGCCTAAGTGGCCTAACAGGCCTAAGTGGCACAATGGGCATAAGGGGCCTAAGTGGACTAATGAGCCTAATTGTCCTAAGTGGCCGAATGGGCCTAAATATCCTATGGGCCTAATGGGCCTAAGGGGCATAAGTGGCCTAATGGGCCTAATGGGACTAAGTGTCCTGATATGCCTAATGGGCCTAAGTGGCCTCATGGGCCAAAGGGACCTTAGTGGCCTATTGGGACTAGTGGCCTCATTGGTTAAATAGGTCAAATATGCATAATGAGCCTAATGGGACTCAGTGAACTCATGGTCCAAATAGGCCCAATGGGCCTAATGGGCCTAATTGGCCAAATGGGACTAAGTGGTCAAATGGGCCTAATGGCCCAATGGTCCTAATGGCCCAATGGTCCTAATGGCCCAATGGTCCTAATGGACCAATTGGCCTAATGGGTTTAATGGGCCTTAATGGCCTAATGGACCTAATGGGCGTAATGGGATGAAGTAGCCAAATGGGTGTAATGAGCCTAAGTGGACTAATGGGTCCAATGGGCCTAAGTGGCTTAATGGGTCGAATGGGCCTAAATGGACCAATTTCCCTAAAGGTTCTAAATGGACCAATGGGCCTAAAGGGCCTAATGGTCCAAAGTGTCCTAATAGACCTAAGTGGCTAAATGGGCCACAAAGTGTTTTAATGGGGCTAATGAGCCTAAGTGTATGAATGGGCTAAGTCTCCAAATGGGGATAATGGGCCTAAGTGGTGGAATGGGCTTAAGTGACTCAATGTGTCTAATTGGCCTAATGGGTGTAAGTGGACTAATGGGTCTAATTGTCTTAATGGGTCGAAGTAGCCTAATGGACTTAATGGGGGCCAAGTGGCTGAATGGGCCAAATGGGCCTAAGTAGACCAACTGGAATGGGCCTCATGGGCCTAAGTTGCCTAATGGGCTTGATGGGCCTAAGTGGCCTGATGTGCCTCATGGGTCTAAGTGGCCTAATTGACCGAATGGGCCTAATGGGCATAAGTGGATTAATGGTCCTAATGGGCCCAAGTTTCCAAATGGGCCTATTGGAAATTAGTGGCTCAGTGGGCCTAATTTCCCTAAGTGGCCTAATGGGCCTAACGAGACGAATGAGATGAATGGTCCTAATGGGACTAAGTTTCCAAATTGGCCTAATTGGTCTAATGGACCTAAGTGGCATAATGGGCCTAAGTGGTGTAATGAGCCTATGTGGCCCAAATGGGCCTAACGTGCCGAATGGGCCTAATGGGCCTAAGTGGCCTAATGGGCCTAATGGCCTGAGTGGGACTAAGGGGACCAATGTCATGAATGGGCCTAATGGTCCAAAGTGGACTAATGGGCCTAATGTTCCTAACAAGTCTAAGGGGCTGGATGGGCCTAATGGGCCGAACGAGCCTAATGGGCCACATGGGCCAAAGTGGCCTAATGGGCCTAATGGACCTAAGTGGCCTAATGGGCCTAACTTGTCTCATGAGAAAATATGGCCTAATGTGCCTCATGGGCCTAAGTGGCCTAAGTGTCCTAATGGACCAAAGTGGCCTAATGGGCCTAATGGGCCTAATTTACCTAATGGGGATAAGTGGACAAATGGGACTAAGTGGCCTCATGGGTGTAATGGGCCTAATTGGTCTAATGGGCCTAATGGTCTTGATAGGCCGAATGTGCCTAATGTGCCAAATGGGATGAAGTGGCCTAATGGACCTAAGTGGCCTAAAGGCCCTTAAGGGCCTAATGGGCCTAAGTGGCCTCATAGGAATAAGGGGACTAAGTGTAATCATGGGCGTAAGGGGCCTAAGTGGCCTAATGGGCCCAATGGGCTCAATGGGCCGAATGGGACTAATGGGACTAATGGGTCTAAGTGGCCTAAGGGACTTAATGGGCCTAAGTGGCCTGATCAACCTAATGGGCTTAGTGGGTCGAAGTGGACTAATGGTCCAAAGTGGCCTAATGGGCTTAAGTGGCATATTGGGCCTAATGGGCCTAAGTGGCCTAATCAACCTAATGGTATTAATGGTTCTAAATGTACTAATGGTCTCAATGGACTGAAGTGGCCTAAGTGACCTAATGGGCCTAATGTGCCAAGGTGACCTAATCAACTTAATGGGCCTAAGTGGCCTAATGGGCCTAACCAGCATAACAGGCCTAAAGGGCCAATGTGTCCTAATGGGCCTAATGGGCCTAAGTGCCCTGGTGGGCCTAATGGTCCTAAGTGGCCTCATGGTCCTAAAGGGCCTAAGTGGACTCATGGGCCTAATGGGCCTTAATAGCCTCATGGGACTAATGGGCCTAAAAGGATTAAGGGGCCTAAGTGGCCTAATTGGCATAATCAGATTAATGGACCTAAGTAGCCTAATGGTTCTAATGAGATTAAGTTGTCTAATGGGGACAATAGGACTAATGATCCTAATGGGCCTAGGTGACCTAATTTGCCTAATGGACCTAATGGGAATAATGGGATTAAGTAGAAGAATGAGCATAAGGGGCTTAATGCACTGAATG
This sequence comes from Viscum album, assembly GCA_963277665.1. Classification (NCBI taxonomy): domain Eukaryota; kingdom Viridiplantae; phylum Streptophyta; class Magnoliopsida; order Santalales; family Viscaceae; genus Viscum; species Viscum album. The sequence goes on from OY728141.1 coordinate 913,814,599, forward strand.
GGCATAAGTGGCTGAATAGGCCTAGTGAGCTTAAGTGGCATATTGGGCCGATGTGACCTTATCTTCCTAATGGACCTAATGGGCATAATTGGCCTAAGTGGACGAATGGGCCTAATTGGTCAAATGGGCCTAATGTGCCTAGCGGTCCTATTGGTTATAATGGGCCTAAGTGGTTGAATTGGACTAATGGGCCTAATGGGCCTAAGTGGCATAATGGGACTAATGGGATGAATAAACCGAATGGGCCTAATGTGCCTTGTAGGCATAATGGGCCTAAGTGGCATACTGGGTTGAATGGGGCTAATTGGCCTAAGTGGATAAATGGGCCTAATGGGCCTAAGTGGCCTAATGGGAAAAAGGTTTCTAGTGGGCCTAATGGGCCTAAGTGGCCTAATAGGCCTATTGGGTCTAAGTGGCCTAATGGGCCTAAGCAGCCTAATGGGCCGAATTGGACGAAGTGTCCTAATGGACCTAAGTGGCATAATGGGATTAATGGGACAAATGGGCCCAATGGGTATAATGGGCCTAAGTGGCCTAAGTGTCCTAATGGGCCTAAAGGGACTAATGGGCCTAAGTGGACTAATTTGCCCAATGGGGCTAAGTTGCCAAATGGGTTGAACAGGCCTAACGGGCCTAAGTGGCCTAATGGTTCCAACGGGCCTAATTAGCCTAAAGTAACGAATGGGCCTAATGAGACTAATGGTTCTAACTGGACGAATAGGCCTAGGTGGCCTAATGGGCCTACATGGCCAAATGGGATTAAGTGAACTAATGGGCCTAAAGATCTGAATTGGCCAAAGGGGCCTAATGGGCCTAAGTGGCATAATTGTAGCCTAATGGGACTAATTGTTCTAATGGGACTTATGGGCGTAATGGGACAAAGTGGCTTAATGGGACTAATGGACCTAAGTGGACTAATGGGACAAATGGTCCAAATGGGCCTAAGTGACCTAATATGCCTAAATGGACTAATGGGCCAAAGCAGCCTAATGGGCCAAAGTGGCATAATTGGCCTATTGGCCTAAGTGGAATAATCATAACCAAATGGGCCTAAGTGGCTGAATGGTCTAAATGGGCATAAGTGGCCTTATCGGCCTAAAGGGCCTAATGGTCCAAAGTGGCCTAATGGGCCAAAGTGGCATAATCGGCCTAATGGGCTTATTGGCCTAAGTGACCTAATGGGACTAAGTGACTAATTGGACTAATCAGATGAAGGGGCCTAATGGTCCTAAGTGGCCTATTGGGGTTAAGTGGTCTAATGGGCCTAGGTGGTCGAAGGGGCCGAATCAGAATAATGGGACTAATGGATCGAATGGTCCTAAGTGGCCTAATGGGTAGAATGGGACTAGGTGACCGAATGGGCCTAAGTGGCCTAATGGGCCTAATGGTCCTAATTGGCCTAAGTTGCCTAATGGGCCTAAATTGCCTAATGGGCCAAATGGGCCAAATGGACCGAAGTGGCCTAATGGGCCTAATCGGTTAATTAGGCCTAAGTGGCGTAATGGGCCTAATGAGACAAATGGGATTAAGTTTCCAAATGGGCCTAATGGGATAAATGGGCCAAATTTGCCAAATGGGCCTAATGGGTCGAAAGGTATTAATGGGTTGAATGGGCCCAATGATGCTAATGGGCCTAAGTGGCCTAATAGTACTAATGGGACTAAGTGGCCTAATAGTACTAATGGGCCGAATTTTCCTAATGGGCCTAAGGGTCCTAATGGATCTTATGGGCCCAATGGGTCGAATGGACCCAATAGGCTGAAGTGGCCTAGTGGGGCGAATTGGCCGAATGTGCCTAATTCACCGAAGTGGCCGAATGGGCCTAATGGGTCCAATGGGCCTAATGGGCCTACTGGACTGAAGTGGCCTAATGAGATGAATGGGCCTAAAAGGTCCAATGAGCATAATGGGATGAATGGCCCAAATGGGACTAAATGGAAAATGGGCCTAATGGGCATAATTAGCCGAATGGGTCGGATGGGTCGAATGGGCCTAGTAGGCCAAAGTGGCTTAATGGACCTATTTGGAATAATAGACCTAATGGACCTAATGTACGTAAGTGACCTAATGGTCTTAAGTGGACAATTGGACCTAATGCAGCTAATGGGTGTAATGGACCTAGTGGGCCTAAATGAACCAATGGGCCTATTGGGCCTAAGTGACCGAATAAGCCTAATGTGCCTAATGGGCTAAAGTGGACCAATGGGCCAAATGGGCCTAAGTGGTCTAATGGGCCTAAGTGGCCGAATGGGCCGAATGGTCCGAATGGGTTGAATGGGCCTAATGCGCCTAAGGTGTCGAATGGGCCTAATGGACCTAAGTGGCCTAACGGGACGAAGTGGCATAATGGACCCAATGGGCCTAATGGGGTAAATGGGCCTAATGGTTCTAATTGGACTAAGTGGTCTAATAAGACGAATTGACCTAATGGGCTGAAGTGGCCTAATGGACACAATGGGCCTAAGTTGCATAATGGGCCTGAGGGTCTAAGTGGCCTAATGGGCCAAAGTGGACGAATGGGCCTAATGAGCCTAATGGGCATAATGGGCATAATGGGCCTTAGTGGCGAAATCGGCCTAATGGGCATAAAGGGCCTAAGTTTCCTAATGGGCCTAATGGGCCTAAGTGGACCAATAGACCAAATGGGACTAATGGGCCAAAGTGGGCCTACTAGGCCTACTAGGTTTAATGGGCCTACTGGGCCTCATGGACCTACTAAGCCTAATGGGACTACTGGGCCTAATGGGCCTAATGGGCCTAAGTGGCATAATGGGCCTAAGTGGCATAATGGGCATAAGTTGCCTAATGGGTCTAATGAGCCTAAGTGGCCTAATAGGTATAATGGGCCTAATGGGCCTAAGTTTCCTAATGGGACAAAGTGGACGAATTGGCCTAATGGGCTTAATGGGAATAATGGACCGATGTGGCCAAATGGGCCTAATGGGCTTAAATGTCCTTGTGAGCCTAATGGGAATCAGTGACCAAATGACCCTAATTCGCTTAATGGGCCTAAGTGGCCTAATGGGCCAAAGTGGATGAATGAGAACTTGGGCCTAATGGGCATAATAAGCCTCATGGGCTAAAGTTTCTAAATGGGCCTAATGGACCTAATGGGCCTAAGTGGCAAAATGGTCCTAATGGTTCTAATGGGCCAAAGTAGATGAGTGGGAATAATGGGCCTAATGGATAAAAGTGGAAAAATGGTCCAAATGGGTTGAGGTGGCCTAATGGGCCTATTGGGCCTAAGTGGATTAACGAGCCTAATGGGCCAAATGGGCCTAAGTAGCCTAATGGGACAAAGTGGATGAATGTGATTAATGGGCCAAATATTCATAATGGGCCTAATGGGACGAAGTGGACAAATGGTCCTAATGGGCCTAATGGGACTAGTGGGACTAGTGGGCCTAAGTGGCCTAATGGGACTAAGTGGACTAATGGGCCTAATGGGCCAAATGGGCATATGTGGCCTAATGGGCCTAATGGAATAAGGTAGATGAATGGATATAATGGGCCTAATGGTCATAATGTTCCAAATGGACCAAAGTGGTCTAATAGGCCTAATGGGCCCAGGTGGACTAATGGACCTAATGGTCCTAATGGGCCTAAGTGGCCTCATGGGCCTCATGGGCCTAATTTTTCATGTCTAGCTTAATGGGCCTAAGTGTTTGAATGGTCCTAGGTGGCCTGAGGGGCCTAATGGTCCTAACTGGATGAGTGGGACTAATGGGCCTAAGTGGCACAATGGGCCTAATGGGACTACATGGCCTAATGGACCTAAGTGGCCAAATGGGCCTAAGTTGCTTAAGGTGCCTAATGGTCTTAAGTTGACTAATGGGCCTAATGGGCCTATGTGGCCTAATGGTCCTAATGGGTCTAATGGGATAATGGGATTAATGGGCCTAATGGGATAATGGACCTAATGGGCATAAGTGGGTGAATAGGCCTAAGTGGCATAATGGGCCTAATGGGCCTAACTGGCCTAATGTTCCTAATGGGACTAAGTGACCTAATGGGATTAATGTGATAATAGGCCTAATGGTCCTAAGTGGTTGAATGGGAATAGTGGACCTAAGTTGCATAATTGACCAAATGTGCCAAATGGGCGTAAGTGGCCCAATGGGCCTAAGTGGCCTAATGGGCCTAATGGGACTAAGTGTCCTAATGCATCTAAGTGGACTAATGGGTGTAAGTGGCCTAATGGGACTAATGGCCTGAAGTGGACTAAGTGGCCTAATGGGTTTAGGTGGTCGAATAGGCCTAATGGGCCTAAGTGGCGGAGTGAGTCGAAAGGGCCGAGGTGGCCTGATGGACCTGATGGGCCTAATGCGTCTTAGTGGACTAATGGGCCTAATGGGTCTAAGTGGACCAATGGGATTAATGGGCCTAATGGGCCTCAGTGGACTAATGGGCCTAATGGGCCTCAGTGGCCTAATGGGCCTAATAGGCCCAAGTGGCCTAATGAGCCTAATGGGCCTAACTGGCCTAATAGGTTGAATGAGCCTCAATGGCCTAATGGCCGTAATGTGCCAAATGGGTTGAATGGGCCTAAGTGACCTAATGGGAAAAAGTGTCCTAATGGGCCTAATGGGCCTAAGTGGCCTAATGAGCCTAAGTGGCCTAATGGGCCTAAGTGGCCTAATGGAACCAATGGGCATAATGGGCCGAAGTGGCCTAAGTGGCCTAATGGGCCTAAGTGGCCTAAGTGGCCTAATGGGCCTAACGGGCCTAAGTGGCCGAATGGGACTAATGGGTTTAAGTGGCCTAATTAGCCTAATGGTCTGAAGTGTCCTAATGGTCCTAAGTAGCCTAATGGGCCTAATGGGTTAATGGGCGTAGTGGGATTAATGGGCCTAATGGGCTTGAGTGGCCTAATGGGACGAATAGGACTTAGTGGCCTAATGGGCCCAATGGGCCTAAGTGGCCTAATGGGAATAATGGGACTAAGTGGCCTAATGGGATGAATGGGACTCAGTGGCCTAATGGGCCTGATGGGACTAAGTGGATTAATGGGCCTAATGGTATGAATGGTCCTAATGGGTCTAATTGGCATGAGTGGCCTAAGTTGCATAATGGTCCAAATGGGCCTAAGTATCCTAAAGGGACTAATGGGCCTTAGTGGCATAATGGGCCTAATAGGCCAAGTGGGACTAAGTGGATGAATGGGCCTAAGTGGCCTAATGGACCTAAGTCGCCTAATGGGCCTAAGTGTTATAATGGGCCTAAGTGGCTGAATGGGCCCGATGGCCCTAATGGGCCTCAATGTATTAAGGGGATAAAGTGTCCTATTTGGAATGATGGGACTGATGAGCCTAATGAGCCTAATGGGCCTCAGTGGTCTAATGGGCCTAAGTGGCCTAATGGGCCTAAGTGGCCTAAGGGGCCTAGGTGGACTAATGGGCCTAGGTGGACTAATGGGCATAATGGTCCTAAGTGACATATTGGTCCTAATGGTTCTAAGTGGGCTAAGGGGCCTAAGTGGCCTAATGGGCCTAATAGGCCCAATGGGACTTAGTGTCTTAATGGGCCTAATGCACCAAATGATCCCAAGTGGCATAATGGACTTAATGGGCCTAAGCGGCCTAATGGACCTAAGGGGCCTAAGTGGCCTAATGGGCCTAATGGACCTAAGTTGATTAAGGGGTATAATTGGACTAATGGTCCTAATGTGCCTATTGGTCCTAAGTGGCCAAATGGGGCTTAGTGGCCTAATGGGCCTAATGGACCGAGTGGGCCTAAGTGGTATAATAGGTCTTAGGGTCCTAGGTGGCCTAATGGGCCTAAGTGGCCTAAGGGGCCTAAGTGGCCTAATGGTCCTAAGTGACCTAATGGGTTTGGTGGGCCTAATGGGCATAATGACACTAATTGGGCAAATTGGCCTAATGGGCCTAATTGGTATATGGGCCTAAGTGGCCTAATGGCCCTAATCCAATGGGCTTGATTGGACAAATGGATCAAATTGTCCTAATCGGCCTAAGTGGCCTGATGGGCCTAATCTAATGGTCTAGATTGGACAAATGGGCTAAATGGTCCTAATGGGCCTAAGTGGTCTAATGGTCCAAATGGGCCTAAGTGGACAAATAAGCCTAAGTAACCTAATTGGACTAATTTATGTGATGGTCCTTAGTGGCCTAAAGGGCTTAAGTGGCCAAATGGGTCTAATGGGACAAATGGGACAAATGGGCCTAAGTGGCCTAATGGGTCTAACTGCCCTAATGGGTATAATTGGCCAAATGGGCCTAAGTGGTCTAATGGGCCTAGTCTAATGGACTTAATGGTCCAAATGGACCTAAGTGGCCTAATGGGTCTAATGCGCCTAATGGGCCGAAGTGGACCAATGGGACAAATTGTCCAAATATGTCTAATTGGCCGAATGGGCCTAATGGGCGTAATGGGACAAATGGGTCTAATGGGACCAAGTGTCCAAATGGGCCTAATGAGCCTAATGGATGAACCTGATGGCTCTGCACTCTCCTGGATCTCAATGCTCCTCATGACTCCTCTTCCCCTCTTAGGGTTTTCAGGGTCTGCTTTATGGTGATGGTGTCGCTTCACATGGTCCATATTCTTTTTTATCTTGCTTTCATTTTCTTCCCTCTCAACTGATGTCGCTTGCTGGTGTAGTCATCGCACGCCGCTGACCACCCCTCTTTTGATCTTTCCCTATGCATTGGACCCCTATTTTGGGTTTGTGTGTGAGGGTGATTTAGAAGGCTTGGGTCAGCACAGGTGAGTAAGTCTGGTGCCTTCTTTCTCCTCTACCCATGTTATCCTACCTATCACATTTGACTCCACTTTTTCAGGCTTGATTTGGGTTCCAGGCCTACTTGGGATGGTGCTGAAGTAGGGCTGGCAGTGGTCTCATCTCGGGTTCATTCCTCTGGTTGGATCCTTTTCTATTTTGAGGATGCATATTCAGGTATCATATGGTGATTTTTTTGGGATTGATTTTGTTTCTCTATTATTGGTTCTCTATTTTGTTGGACCGATGCAATTTCCGACTTGGTCCCCTACCGAGGCCTCCATCTTCTCATCCTTCCTGTGCTCTTTTCCCTATCAGTTCAGTGCGCTGGTCTTCATGGAGGTTTTGGGAGGTGCAGATTGAGTGGATTAGGGTCTTCGGGAGGGCGTATGTCTCATATTTAAAGTTTTGAATGGTTGTGATGTTCTGTTTTGATGGTTTTTTTGTGATGATGTTGGAGTTCTATGATGATGATATGAAGAAATCAGTGGTGATTAGTGCACATCCTGGTTCGTTTTACTCTTGTTCTCGGCTCCAACGATGATGTTCGATGATGATGAAGGTGGTGTTTCCGCTAGCGATGTGGTGACACTAGAGATGATGGTTACGATGATGATGTTTGGAGTGGATGAAAATGAGGTAATGATGATAATAGGTGATGATGATGGTGACAACTTTTTCGACGTTCTATCTTCGATGCAGTGGCTTTTATGAAAATTGTAAAAATGATTTCGAGGGCCTAATGAGCCTAATATGCCTAATTGAACTAATTTTCTTAAGCGGCCTAATGGGCCTAAGTGGAAAAATGGGACAAAGTGGCCTAATGGGCCTAAGGGGTAGAATGGGCCTAATGGGCCTAAGTGGCCTAATGGGCCTAATGGCATAAGTAGCCTAAGTGGCCTAAAGGGCCTAATGGACCTAATGGACCCAATGGGACCAATGGGACTAATGGGCCTTAGTGGCCTAAGAGGCCTAAGAATCCCAATGGGACTAAGTGGCCTAATGGGCCTAAGTGGCCTAATGGGCCTAAGTGGCCTAATGAGCCCAATGGATAATGGGTCTAATGGGCCTAAGTGGCCTAATGGGGCTAATGGGCCTAAGCGTCCTAAGTGGTCTAATGGGACTAAGTGGCATAATGGGCCTAAGTGGCCTAAGTGGATTAATCGGCCTAATAGGCCTAAGCGGCATAAGTGACCTAAGGGGCTTAATGGGCCTAATGGACTCAATGGGTCTGAGTGGCCTAATGGGCCTTAGGGGCCTAAGTAGCCTAATGGGCCTAAGCGACCAATGTGGGGTAAGGGGCCAAATGGGCCAAATGGTCTCAATGGGCCTAAGCAGCCTAAGTGGCCTAAAGGGCCTAATCGGCCTAATCGGCCTAAGTGGCCTAAGGAGGCAGATGGAATAAATGGGCTCCATGAGCCTAAGTGGCCTAATGGGCTTAAGTGTACGAATGGGCCTAAGTGCCCCAATGGGCCTAAGTGGCCTAGTGGACCTAATGGGACTAATGGGGATAATGGCCCTAATTGGCATAATAGGATTAATGGGACCAATGGGCCAAGTGGTCCTAATAGGCTTCAGTGATCTAATGGGCCTAAGTGGCCTAATTGGCCCAATGGGTCTAGGTGGCCTAATCGGCCTAATGGGCTGAATGGGCCTAAGTGGCCTAAAGGGCCTATTGGGTCAAATGCACCTAATGAGCCTAATGGGCCTAAGTGGCCTAATGTCCCCAATGAGACTAATGGGCCTAAGTGGCCTAATGGGCCTTTGTGGGACTAAGTGGACCAATGGGCCTAAGTGACCTAATCAGCCTAATGGGCCTAAGTGGACTAATGGGCCTAATGGGTCAATTGGGCCTAAGTGGAATAATGGTCCTAATGAGCCTAATGATTTTAAGTGGCCTAATTGGCGTAATGGGCCTAATGGGCCTAAGTGGCCTAATCATTGTAATGGGACTAATGGGCCTAAGTGGTATAATGGGACAATGGGGATAAGTTGCCTAATGGTTTGAATGGGCCTAATGGGTTGAGTGGGCTGAATTGGACTAATGGTCTGGAGTGGCCTAATGGGCCTAATGAGCCTAAGTGGCCTAATGATCTTAATGGGTTTTAGTGGCCAAATCGGCCTAATGGGTCTAAGTGGACAAATGGGACTAATGGGCCTAAGTGACTTAATGGTCTGAATGGGCCTAAGTGACCTAATGGGCCTAAATGGTCTAATCAGCCTAATGGTCCTAATTAGGTTTTAGGTATAAGTGTTTTAGATATAGTGTTTTGGGTCTAGGTTTTAGGATTTTTTTGTTCTAATTGGCCTAAATTAGTTTAAATTGGCCTAATTGACCAAATGGCCAAATGAACAATTAGCCTAATGGCCCAACGAACTAATGGGCTAATTGGATAATGACCTAATTGACCTAATTAGTCTAAATAGCCTAATGTAACAATATCCTAGTGGCCTAATTGGCATAAAGGCACAGTTAGCATAAATAAAATTATTGTTCTAAATGGACTAATTAGTCTAAATCTATTAAATGGAATAATTGGTATAATTGTCCTAATTGACCTAATTGGCTTAATTGGCCTAAATTGGCCTAAATATCCAAATGGGTTTAAATGGTCTAATTGTTCCAAATTGACTAAATGGTATAATTGGATTAAATGGTCTAATTGGCCTAATTAGCCTAAATTGGTATAAATGGTCAAATCGCCAAATAAAAAAATAGCCTAATGGTGTAATGAACTAATGGGATAATGGCCTAATGGAAAAATTGGTCTAAATAGCCTAATGGGATAATTGGTGAAAATGACCTAATTGGTCTAAATGGCCTAATTGGTCCAAATGGATTAAATGATCTAATTGGATTAAATGGTCTAATTAGGATAATTGTCCTAATTGACCTAAATAGTATAACTGGCCTAATGGACTAAATGCCTTAAATGAGTTAAAGGCCTAAATTACCTATGGCCTAATGACCTAATTGGCATAAATGAACTAATTATCCTAAACGACCTAATTTTTCTAACTGACCTAATTGGTCTAATTGGCCTGATTGGCCTAATTCATCTAAATGGACTAATTGGCCAATTAGACAAATAGACAAATGATAAAAATTACCAAGTGACCAAATAATGAAATAACACAACATAAATAGAATTACACCGAAATGAACATACAAGAGGAATCTATACTATATATATGTTTATCATGCTAATTAGTATGTATTGTTTATGTTAGGTCAGTAGTACTAAATTTTTAATTAAATTTATTTTTAGATGCTTCTTCATTTTATGGAATTCTTCAATGGATACAATTTAAATTCATTCTAGGTTTATCAATTTAATATTATTCAATAATGTAGTATTATACTAATCAATTTCATTTATAGAAAGAAGAATTTGGCATCGAAGGTCGTGTGCCTCAAGAAAAATTATTTTCCTTGACTAGGAAGTAAAATAATGGAAGTGATGTAAATGTACAAACACAAGAAAAGAATGTAAGTTTTTTATTGATATTTCAAATTTTGATACATAATTTATAATTAAATATCCTGTTTATATTTTCAACAGTGTTTCCTTGAGACCCTCAATGAGAAAGAAGATGAAAACTTCAGGCTAAATGATCATTTGAGACAAGTATTAGGTGAGGAGCGCCATGGGAGAGTTTGATGTCAAACTATGAAAAACATCATCCCTACTAGGTATTGGCCCTCATTGGGTGCCTCTCAAACCTATCAAACCATAGGGCTGAAAAAATATCATGAAAAAGTAAATGATTCCAAAAAAAATAGCTATACAAGAGCGTGAAATAAGTAAATTGGTCACCAAACACTTCCTAAAATATATGTTAGTTATAAGTCCACCACTTCCATCAAATACTGATGTTACTTTTGATTAATTCACGACATAAATGCACTCTTTATATGATACCTTGAGTTATTTAAATGAGGTTCCTAGTGGTGGTCGAACTGATGGTGGTGGTGGTGGAGGTGGGGGGGGGGGGTGGAGGTGACAGTGGTGGCGAAGAAGGTGGCAGTGGCGATAATGGTAGTGGTTGTGGTTTCAGGCATAATGGAAGTGTGCGAAGATGGATGATATATTTAAATTTATTTTAATAATCATTTCTCAAAACCAAGAGTTAGGATCTTTCATGTCAATTTTAAAATTAATTTATTTAATATTTAAAGAAATAAATACCTATGCTTAGTAAATTTCTTCGTTAGTGAATGTTGATCATCTAAAAAGACCCTTTTATATTACCGTCATTGCATTGTGAGGATCCCAAGATAAAATCCCTCTAGTGGCAATCCACACCTGCTCCTATGATCTCCGAGAAACACCACTCAATCTCCAGGTGCTAGTGAGGTGAGTTGAATGTCTTATGTTGTTCGTTCTTGATCACTCGTTCTTCGGTCTTGAAGAAATCTTTCTTACACTTCTTGTTTTTTAGAGATAGATAGAGAGAGAGGAGGAGGAGTTGAGAGAGAATTTGTTGTGAGCAATAATTTTCTATTCTTAATTTTTGGATTCTCTACACAATATACATAGACGCCTATTTATAGAGTTGAGATTTAAGTTAAAATATTATTTAATTTATACCGACCATTAAATAAATTGTCCTAAATTGTCTAATTGGCCTAAATTTCATAAATTACCTAATTGTAATAATTGGCCTAAATGGCCTAAGTTTTCCTAAATGGACTAAATGTCCTAACTAGCCTAAATGATATAAATTAGCCTAATTGGATTAATTGACCTAAATTTCCTAAATTGTCTAATTGGTCTAATAGTTCTAATTGGCTTAATTGGCCTAAATGGCCTAAATTGGAAAAATCGGTTTAAATGTATTAATCGACCTAATTGTCCTAAATGGATTAATTGGATGAATTGTCCTAAATTGTCTAAATTAGCCTAAATGGCCAAAGTGGCCTAATTGGCCTAAATGAGCTAAATTGGCCTAAATGACCTAAATTGTCTAATTGTCTTAATTGAACTAATTGGCCTAAATGACCTAAATGGAATAAATGGACTAATTGTAATAAATTGCCTAAATGAAATAAATGACCTAATTTCTTAATTGTCCTAAATCACCTAAATGGTCTAATTGGCCTAATAGGCCTAAATGGAATAATTGGAATATATGGACTAATTGGCCTAATTGGCCTAAATGGACTAAATATACTAATTGGCCTAATTTTACTAATTGGGATAAATGGAATAAATTAGCCTAAATGTCCTAAATTGACCTAATTGACCAAATTGGTCTAAATGGCCTAAATTGGTCTAAATGGTCTAAATGGCTAAATTGGATTAAATGATCTAAATCGAATAATTGATATAATTTTCATAAATGGCCTAACTGGCCTAAATGGTATAAATTAACTAATTGGTATAATTGGCCTAAATGGCCTAAATTGACCTAAATGACCTAAATTGGACTAAATGGACTAAATTGGGCTAAATGGCCTAATTGTCCTAATTGGCCTGAATTACCTAATTGGACTAATTGGCCTAATTGAACAAATGTTCTAAATTTTTCTAAATGATATAAATTGGCGTAAATGTCCTAAGTTGGCCTAAATTACCTAAATGGCCAAAATTGGCCTAATTGATCTAAATGGCCTAAATTGGCCTAAATAGCCTAAATTGGCCTAAATGGACTAATTGTCCTAAATTGCCTAAATTGTATAATTGACCTAATTTACCTAATTGACCTAATTGGCTTAAATGGCCTAAATTTTCCTAAATGTCCTAAATTGCCAAAATTAGCCCGAATGGCCTAAATTGGCCTAAATGGCCTAATTGGCCTAAATTGCTTAAATTGCATAATTGGTCTAATTGGCCAACATGGTCTAAATTGGCCTAATTATATTAAATGGACTAATTGTACTAATTGGATTAATTGGTCTGAATTTTCTAAATTGGCCTAAAAGGCATAATTGGCCTAATTAGCCTAAATGGTCTAAATTGACCTAAATAGCCTAAATGGACTAAATTGGCCTAATTGACCTAAATGGCCTAAATGAAATAAATTTCCTAATTGGAAAATTTGCCTAATTGACCTAATTGCACTAATTTACTTAATTGGACTAATTGGACTAAATTGGCCTAAATCTTCTAATGTGCCTAAATATACTTAAGAGCCTAAATTGGCCTAATTAGTCTAAATTGGCCTCATTGACCAAAATGGCCTAAATTGGAATAAATGGCATAAATGACCTAATTCGTCTAAATGGCCTAAATGTCCTAATTATCCTAATTGGCATAAATGACCTAAATTGGCCTAAATTGCCTAATGGGCCTAATGGTCCTAAGGGTTGAATGAGCCTAAGTGGCCTAATGGACCTAATGGGTCTAATGGGATTAAGTGGCCTAATGGGCCTAAGTGGCCTAATCAGCCTAATGGGCCAATTGGGCCTAAGTGGCCTAATAGGTCTAATGGGCCTAATGGTCTTAATATGCCTAATGGGTTCACTAGTCCAAAGTGGTGTAATGGGACTAAGTGGCCTAAGTGGACTAATGGGCTGAATGGGACTATTGGACCTAAGTGGCCTAATGGCCCTGTTGGGCCAAAGTGTATTAATGGGACCATTAAGTCTAATTCAGCCTAACGGGCCTAATGAGATTAATGGGTCCAATGGATAAGTTGGGCCTAAGTGGCCTGATGGTCCTAATGGGCCTAATGGGCCTAATGGGCCTAAGTGGACTAATAGACCCATTATGGTCAATTCAGCCTAATGGCCCTAATGGAAAAATTGGCATAATGCACCGAATGGACCTAATGGGCCCAATGTGCCTAATGGGTCTAAGGGGCCTAATGAGCCTAAGTGGATGAATGGTTCTATGTGTCCTAATGTGCTGAATGGGCCTAAGTGGCCGAATGAGCCTAATGGACCTAAGGGGACCAATGGGCCTAATGGGTCGAAGGGGCATAATGGGCCTAAGTGGCCTAAGTGACCTAATAGGCCTAATGAGCCTATTGGGCCTAAGGGAAATAATGGGGCTAATGTGCCTATTGGCCTAATTGGTCCAATGGGCCAAAGGGGTTGAATGGGACCATTTGGTCGAATGGGCCTATTGGGCCTAAGCGACCTAATGAGCCTAATGGCCTAATTGGCCCAATGGGCCTAAGGGTCCCAATGGTCCCAATGGGCCTAATGGGTCTAAGGGTCCTAATATACCTAAGTGGCCAAATGGGACTAAGTGGCCTAATGGGCATATTGGTCATATTGGGCATAAGTGGTCCAATGGGCCTAATGGTCCTGATGGGCCTAATGGACCCATTATGGACAATTCAACCTAATGGGTCCAATGGGCCTAAGTGGCCTAATGGGTTAATGTGGCCCAAGTTTTCTAATGGGCCTAATGAGTCCAATGGGTCTAAGTGGCCTAAGTTGCCTAATGGACCTAATGGGTCCAATGGGTCTAAGTGGTCAAATGGTCCTAAGTGGCCTAAGTTTTCTAATGGGCCTAATGGTTCCAATGGGTCTAAGTTTCCTAATGGTCCTAAGTGTCCTAAGTTTCCTAATGGGTCCAATGGGTCTAAGTGGCAGAATGGGCCTAAGTGGCCTAAGTTTCATAATGAGCTTAATGGGCCTAATGGGTCTAATGGGTCTAATGGGCCCAAGTGGCCTAATCGGCCTAATGTGTCTAATTGGTCTAATGGGATGAATGAGTTGAATGGGCCTAAGTGGCCTAATGGGATGAATGGGTATAATGGTATTAAGTTGCCTAATGGGCCTAAGTGACCTAATGGGCCTAAGTGGGCTAAGTTACCTAATGGGACTGATGGGCCTGATGGGCCTAATGGGCCAAAGTGGACAAAGTGGCCTAAGTTGCCTAATGGTCCCAATGGTCCTTATAGGTCTAATGGGCCTAAGTGGGCAAAGTTACCTAATGGGCCGAATGAGTCGAATGGTTCTAATGGGCCCATGGGCCTAATGGGCCTAATGGGTTGAATGAGCCTAAGTGGCCTAAGTTGCCTAATGGGATGATGTGGAATAATGGGCTTAATAAGCCTAAGTTTTCTAATGGGCCTAAGTGGCATAATTGGCCAAATGGGGCCAATGGGCCTAAGTGGACAAAGTTTTCTAATGGGTCAAAGTGGCCTAATGGGCCTAATGGGTCTAAGTGGCCTAATGGGCCTAATGGGCATAAGTTGCCTAAGTCAACTAATGGGCCTAATGTGCCTAATGGGTCTAATGGGCCTAATGGGCCTAATGGGTTGAATAGGTCTAAGTGGCCTAATGGGAATAAGTAGCGTAAGTTGCCTAATAGGCTTAATGGGCCTAATGGGTTCAATGGTTCTAGGTGGCTCAATGGGCCTGAGTGGCCTAAGTTGTCTAATGGGCCTAATGGGCCTAACGAGCTTGATGTGTCTAATGGGCCTAAGTGTCTTAATCGGTCTAATGGTTATAATGGGCCTAATGGGTCGAATGATCATAGGCGACCTAATGGGTCAAATGGGTTGAATTGGACTAACAACACTGGAAAAAGGGCTTTTTGTGATGGTGCATTTTCTACGGGATCCCTTAGCAAATGGATCATTGTAGAAAAGGACGTCACAAATATTATCTTTTACAATGGTTTGTCACAAAAGTTTATTATTTGGGATGGGCAGTGGAACCGTTGAAAATAGGTTCGGTGTTTTTTTAAAAACTCTATTGCGACAGGCCGACCACCCGTCGCAAATCATTTTCCCAATATTTTTAAAAACTTTTTGCTGTAGACCATCACAATTAGTATTTGTGATAGTCCATTGCAAATAATGTGGAAAATACAAAAAAAAAATCCTTTTACGATGAGCCCATCACCAATAATTGAAAATAAAATAAAATAAAATAAAATAATAATAATAATAACATAATATTAATATAAATAAAATAATAATATTAATATTAGCATAATAAAATTATTTATAAAATAATAATAATAATAATATAATATTAATATAAATGAAATAATAATATTAATATTCGTAAAATAAAATAAATTCTAAAACAATTAAATAATATAATTTTATTATTAATAATATTAATGAAATAATAATATTAATATTATTAATATAATAAAAACCTTAGTATTCACAAAAATATAAAAATATATTAATTAATAAAATAATAAATATATTAAAAAAATAATAAAATAATAAAAACTGTAATATTCGAGACAATATAAAAAAACACTATTTAAAACTTTAAATAGTTAATATTACAAAAAATATACATTCAAATGTTTCATTATAAAATAAAAATACATCATTGTGGGGGAGGGTTGTCTAGAGGAGTTGGAGGAAACGGTGGAGGGAACTCCATCCCCAAACTACAACTCAGATGTCGCATGTACTCCATCTACTCCTACTCCTACTGATGCTATCATCGACGCATCTCATCTTGCCTCTCCTGTTGCTACTATTTCTACTGTCTTATGAACTCTTCCTACTACAGTTTTTGCCACTGACACATCTCTTCCGACTCCCTATGCACAGTCTCTATAATCTCACTCCGAGCTCGTAGCTGTTCTTCATAATGTGCATGAAATGATGATGACTCTCTGTGAGATCCTCTCGTATTAGACACCGATGTCACAGAGATGACATAAAAACCCTCATGGATAAATCGAGATACGATACCAATAACTTGGCCTTTTTTGAAGACATACTAGGTCGCCTGCATCCATGCTGCCTCATCAAATCGGGGGCACTAGTCTAACCATCAGTCTCAAACTAACTCTCACTATGTGTCTGATACGTCACAGCCTCATATGACTCTTTCAATTGAAATTTAAAATTAAAATATTTAAAATATTATTTGTAGTTAAATTTAAAACTCAAAAAGAAATTATACTGACCGCAATCTCACGATGGCGAGCACCTCTAATCTCTCCAGTGGCTGGATCACTATACATCCTCCTATAAATTTCGTACTCCATAATATTGGGTTGTGCGACTGCCTATATAAATATAAAATAAACCATTTACATTTAAAGTTATATACAATATTTAAAGATAATATACTTATCATATGCTCCCTATGCGTACCGAATGTATGACTGCCAGCTCAATAGGTCACCTCCTGTCTCCCCTGATTTTGCTGACTTACTAATGATCTACTATGAAAATGCATACTCAACCAGTTTGTACATAATCCATCCCAAACCTGAGATGAAATATAATCAAGTTGGTGGATGTGACATGTCTCATCAAATTCCATCACTTCTACTTTCTCCATTACTTTCCTTTTCAAATTGTGCAAAAACTGAGTGCAACGCAGACACATAGCTCCCTGCCATTGCTTACAGATAGCCTCATGCATGCTCTCATCAATGGGATACCATAAACCCTACAAAATATTTATTATATCAAGTTATTAATTAAATTAATTTCAAAATAAATATTATTTATTTACATACCAGCCAATGCTCGAACATGTGGTGTTGTATATAAACAGGAATCTGATCCCATGACACCCATACATGAGAAAAATAATTGTGCAATATAGCACTCCCCTATCCAATAGCTATATGCATAAACTTGTGAAAAAAATTAATCAAACAATTAGAATATAAATAAATTAATTAAAACTAACTAAACTACATAGGTAAACATACCTCTACGTGCATGGATCGAACCCAATATGTGGACGTCGCTCGAGGATAGGGTTAGGAATCATCAGTCGGGCAAGACCACACCCCCTCTGAGTACCCCCTGAACCACCAACAATCTGAGGGTCAAATGATCCGACATTCTACTCATCCAAAGGTAGATCAAACTACTACAATAGATGATACATATCCTCATCCATCTGAAATGCAAAATGATTATTGTTAGGAAACAGTTGATACCAACTGTTATATACAGACATATATTATATATGATTATAACCAGCATTTAACTGTGTTAATGTCCATCCTCATCCTCATATTCAAAGTTATCAATGTTAATGTCTTCATCTTTCTCCTCAGCATCATCAATTTCTATATTAGTTTCAGTTTCATCATATATTTTCATTTCAAATTCAGTTGTAACATCATTAACATCATTGTCACCATCGACCCTTAACTATTGGGTGTCATAAATGATATTAAAGTATCTTCATGAAAAAGATGAATTTGGAGCAGTCTCTTGAAAAATTTCAATTCCTTGCACTTCAACAGAACCATATTCAGTTTCAGTAAACTGATTCTCTCAAGATTTAATTTTTATTATGCTCCACCAATCACCCAACTCCCTTAAAGTAGCATGGTTTTTTCATAATAAATTTGATGTGACTAATGAGCTAATAAAAATGGTTCATTTTCTTTAATAATACTTTTATATTGAATATCAACGATTCCATGGATTGGATGAACATGCAAGCCTCTCTCAGTATCCAACCAATAAAATTTAAACATCGTTATGTAATGTTGTCCTAGATAACAAAGTTCAATGATTTCTTCCTGTATACCGTAAAAGTCAACTTCGGTTTCTCTATGATGAGATCCTATAAAACAAACACCATTATTCATTGTTTTTTTATTCCCCATATGCATGTGTATGAAATTGAAAACCATTCACCACATATACATTATAATATTTAACCATTTTGGATGATGGGTTACTCAATACACACAATTGATTATCAATTTTATCAGCATGTTGAGATACCTGAAAATTTGAAAAATAATTATTACTATATAAAGTATTAAATTGGTTTTTTATGTGAAATAAAAAATAATTTATGTTACCAGTTTTTGAAACCAGTAGGAATTTTTTTTAAGAAGTTCTTGAAAATCAGCTGTTGTAATTTATAGAAACTATTTTTTGATATGATTATCATATAACCTACAAATAAAATAAGATTAATGTAATATTACAAAAATTATATAATAACTTATAGGAGCACTCATAGTAAAAATGGTGTAATTTCTTCATAGTTGAGCAGAATATATGTATGAGCTCTGTGATGTTCACCATCTGAAATCCATCATTCATGAATGCCATCTAAGCTAAGTTTGAGCTGATTGAAAAATGATAATTGATTTCTCGTGAAATCTTCAACATTTCCCTCATTATGGCTCAGGTGGGTTTGTTTTGAGGGATATTCAGATTGAAATTAATGCGAGCAGAAACAAGAAATTTCCTTTTTCAAATAAGCTTCTGCAAATGATCCTTCAACTGATGCTTTGTTACATACATTTTTTTTTCAATTTTTTCATGCATCTCTCAAATGAGTATATCCATCATAACTATATCAGACCTCCACATTTTGTATCATGTGGAAAATGTAATATCAAATGTTCCATTGAGTCAGACAAACTTGGCGGGAATATTTTTTCATGTTTACATAAAATTAAAATTAAATCTTCTTACAGTTTTATTATTACATCATAGTCTATTGTTGACACACAAATATCTTGAAAAAAATATGATATTTCTGTTAGCGCATCCCAAATAAAAGGATTTAACAAACCTCTTTATCTAATCATTAGAAGTCTTTCCATTAAAACATGATAGTCACAACTTTTCAATCTGGTAATATGACCAATTCTGACATATCTGCCCAAATTGTAAGTATAACCATCTGGAAGTCTCAAATCTACAATCCACTAACAAAATAATAAGAGACTCTATTTGGACAGTGTATAAGATTCTTTTGGCTTCATTAACTTCTGTGATCTGACATTTTTAAATAATTCAAGTTTTGGTCGCTTACAAATTTGGGCAAAATCTAATTGTGCCTTTACATTATCTTTGGTCTTACCTAGTGTACTCAAAACTGTATGAAATAAATTATCAAAATATATATTCTCAATATGCATCACATCTAACATGTGACGGACCAACAAATCAGACCAATATGGAAAATCCCAAAAAAATGCTTCATTTATCCAATTATGCTCTTTTCCAAACCCATCAATTTTCTGTTGGTTTATTGTTGGTCCAAATGTGATGGGAGGTAATGAAGAGACAATTTATTTTAACTCTATACCTGAGATAATTATTATAGGACCATCTTTTTCAACTATTCCTTTTCTAAAATGATATTTGTTTCTTTGAAAAGGGTGATTGGTTGGAAGAAATCTGCGATGACAGACGAAAAACAAGGTTTTTTCCATTAAAGATCATAAATGCTTTTCTGTATCTCATATAATATGGATATGATTTTGGAACATGTGTACGTCATCCAGATAACCTGTCATATGATGAGAAGTCACTAATTTTCCACATCAATGCAGCTTTCAATAGAAAGTTTTGTTTCGCAGCAACATCATATGTACTGACACCATTAATCCATAGTGAATTTAAATCATCAATATATGGTTTCAAATAAACATCAATATTCTTTTTCAGATGAACTATAATTAATAAGGTAAAAAATATATATGGCTCATTCATCAACATCCATGGAGGTAAATTATACAGAGTTATAAAGACATGCCAACATGAATACTGACTACCGTAAGAACCAAATGGACAGAAACCGTCAGTAGAAAGACTCAATCACACCTTTCGGGATGCTAAAGTAAAAGACAAATGCACTTGGTTAAAATATTTCCATGAATCACCATAAGAGAGACGATTTCAGCTTTTACTAATTGAAATGTTGGTTTTGTGCCAAGACATCAATGATGATATGTTTTGAGACATAAATAAATGCTTCAATCACAATGTTAGTGGTAAATATCTCAATTGTTTTACTAATCCACATTCATTTATAAGAATTTATACTAATTACCACTAATTATTATTAATTTCAGGTATTTTGTACTAATTATTATTAATTACTGGTAGCACAATTTCCAACAGATTGGAAGAAAATATTTTCTCTGATGACTCATCCCCTTGAAACTTTTTGTGACTAAAATCACTATGAAAAGTCTATTTCAACATATGAATATCCATTTTCGTATGCGTTATGATGGAGAGCAGGGAGGACTCACCGTGCTTCTCTCCATGATCATGCATACAAAAATTGATATTTGTATGTTGAAGCATACTTTTCATAGTGATTTCAGTCGGAGAAGTTCCAAGGAGATGAGTCGTCTGGCAAAAGAGCCTCTTTTTTATGACATCTCACCTCCTTGAAACTTTCTCTGACTTAAATCACTATGCAAAATATGCTCCGACGTACATGGGAGCATATTTTTCATACTGATTTTAGTGGGAGAAAGTTGCAAGGGGCTAACGCATCGATCAAAAGGAATGTCATCAATCCATAAGAAATTGTGCCAGCTTATCAATATACTCAAATTTATTCTAATTTATTACTAATTAATCCTAATTATTACTAATTAATTCTAATTATTACTAATTAATCCTAATTGTTACTAATTGTTACTAATTATTACTAATTAATCCCAATTCTTACTAATTGTTACTAATTGTTACTAATTGTTACTAATTGTTACTAATTGTTACTAATTATTACTAATTAATCCTAATTAATCCTAATTAATCCTAATTAATACTAATTATTACAAATTAATCCTAATTATTACTAATTAGTACTAATTGATCATAATTATTACCAATTAATCCTAATTATTACAAATTAATCCTAATTATTACTAATTATTACTAATTAAACCTAATTATTATTAATTATTACTAATTAATCCTAATTATTACTAATTATTACTACATATTTCAATTTATTACAATTTATTACTCATTGTTACTAATTATTAATAATTATTACAATTTTTTACTAATTATTACAAATTATTACAATATATTACTAATTATTGATAATTATTACTAATTAATCCTAATTATTGATAATTGTTACTAATTAATCCTAACTAGTACTCACCCGTGTATTCGCACGACAATACGTTCAATGTTTATTTTCAAGAATACAAAACTATATTTCAAAGTTAATAAAGAATATAAATATTGTATATATTGAAAACAAAAAATAACGGTACTTAATATTGGAGAATATGAATATGAATATGAATATGAATATGTTATATTTCCAATGTTATAACATAGAAGAATATGTAGGAGAATATTGAAAACATATTAGAGAATATAGGAGAATATATAAGGAAAATTATAACACTGGAAATATTTTGGGATCTCAACCTGGGTTTAGGCAAGAAATAGAGCTAAAGTATAAGAAAGGGGAAAGTGTTGTGCACCAATTTTCATGCACAACATGGAGAAAATAAAAAATTCCAGCCTACTTGTATATTCATGGCAAGGGAGGATGAAATACAAGAAATAAGGGCAGTGGAAGTGGTAAGTGAGCACTTTGATAGGGCAATTAAACAATAATATTTCAAGATTATAAGGAATGTGTACAGGGGGCTTGTGCATATATCAACGGAACATCTACTTTACAACAAATGTACAAACCATCAAAATTTGTCCTCCGTACAGATTCCCCGATAGCACCTTCTATAACAGGAACATCCACATATAAGATTCTCAATTCGTTGGACCCAGACAACTGGTTTGTTAGAGCAACCATGCTATAAATTAATTAGATTCAATCATACATGAGTAAATGATTTGAAAGGACTACCACATACATATAGCAATGGACTAAAATACAGATGAAAAGCATGATTGTGACTTGTTCTGACCAGTAAAATGTGATGATTTGATTCAACCGAACATCTACTTTACCACAAACTTCAAACCAACATAATTTTTCGCCAGTCCAGATTACCCGATAGCACCTACAAGAACAGGAACATCGACATATAAAATTCTCAATTTGTTGGACCCAGACAACTGGGTTGTTAGAGAAACCATAACTAAATTACTAATTTTGTTATGGAACCAATATTATTTACCATGTACAGTTTCATGATAGAAATAATAGATTCTTCTATTTTGATAATTTCCTTTGCTTAAAGGATTTGAGGATATACATCACCCTGTTAAACATGACATCCTTATTTCAATATAGATTAGTGGCATTTTCTCAGATCAAAGTAGCAACATCACCAGTTTCCCTACAAAAAAGAAGATATATATTAATTAATGTTTGATTCGTTAACTAAAACTTTTATGTCTGCATATAACTGTGAAAGTGGAATCATTTAGAAGCATTGTTGTTGTAGTAGTATAATGTTAATGTCCTATAAAATCAGAAAAAATCTTACCCCATAATGAAATATATTACCATATATGTTTCTTTCCTGTGATGTGAGATTGGATTCTCTCAATAGCTTTATTTCGCAGACCAAAAGATCCACAAATCTCACAAAGAGCGATCAATATCTGTAGAAAAAGAATGAACAGATTGTCAGTCTATAGTTCCTGAATCAGCAGTGTTTTCTCAGCAGTAAGTACCTACACATTTTCATGAATGGATTTGCTACATCCATTGTTCCTGCTTCTTGAATTTCCTCTAGTTTTTTCAGGAGTTTATTGGTTTTTTCATCCAGTACAGATAGACGTAACTTTTTTTCAGCTGAGAGTGGAGGAGGGGTGCGACTTCAACTTCTTGAGAAAGGAATTATCAACCACACTTAACTCTTCTATCAAGAATCCAATCAGTAGAATATTTATGATCCTATTACATAGAGTGTATAAACATCACAGTTTCAGTGTACTGCTGATTCATATAAATAAAAACTAAAGGAAGTTATCGTATGAAACAGGATATTGAAATTACTAATAATGTTTACTAAAATGTTGAAGGTTTTTTGGGCATTGTATTTGAATGTAATTGAACTAAAAATTATAATATGCAGGTGATGTTCTAATCCAATAAAATCATGAAATCATTGTAACTATTTAATGTAACTTTTCATTAAATATATTCAAATATGTCTGAATGTTTATATGAAAACATTAATATATTTTTCCATAGTAGTGACATCCATGGAAAATTAGCGAACTTAACATAATCACTGAAAACACATCAACTATGGGTTTACTGGATCATGGAAACTGAAGGTAGATAGACTTACGAACACTGAACAAACATGTCCCTCGAAGGCATGATATAGCTAGGAATTAAAGTACACATGCCCTGGTTTAAAGAAGATATATATCCTACCTTGGATAGTGAATCCTGAAAAAAAAAATGTCAATAGAGGTACCCTGAGGTTTTACATTCATCCATAGGAAGTATGCACAGAGGTCCTTTTTCTTTTTTTCCTTCTATAAACCTAAAACCATAATCCACATGTCAGTACAAAAGTTGTTGAATTTCAATGAACAGGTGATAAATGAAAAAAAATTACATGAGAATCAATTAATTGAAACCAAATTAATGAGACAGAGAAGTGAGTGTCTTGAATTTTCATAGTGAATTCAAGAAAATTCATGCACAAATTACCTGCATTCATATGATGGTCAAAACAGATGTTACCTTCCTGATTCTATGACAGAATACATGAATTCATTACCAATTCCTATTGTTGTATTCACAACTACTGGTAAAACAATTAGATAACAGTGAAACAAAATTTTAAAAGTAACCTTGACTCAGATATGAGAAGAATTACTGCATGGGTTCTTGGGAAATGTATTAAAAATAACCCAGTTCCATTGAAGCAGATCCTGGAACTGGGGTCCCTTAAAAGTCTAATAGAAATGGTGAATTACAGTTATGCTGAAGAATAATGAAAAGCATTATATGCTATTTCATCCCAAATTATAAACACTTTAGATGGTCAGGAGTAATTATATACAAAATCTAGGCACTTACTCCCTAAGGGATTGATGTTCAACTCAATATTTGAAGAACAATATAAAATGAAGTGTTTACATAAAGAAAGTTTTGAATTAAAAAATTAAAATTAAAATTATAATTAAACTTATAAAATGTAATAATTTATTGTTTTATGAAATTAAAATATTTCTAAAATTTCATAAAATGTATAAATATACATAACTTGTCCCTTAACCAATTTCAATACCCTTTGGGAAATTATTCTATGCTAAAAGATCATAGCGAGTGAAAATCATTGGTGTTTCACATCATCTGTCAGATTCATGGACATTGCGGATAAAAGTAAATAAGAATTTAGTAATTTCTATAAGTAGCGCATGGATATAGAAGAATTTAAAATTTAAAGGAAAAAATGCTTATAAGTTATAGTTGTTTAAAAATTTAACTATCAATTTTATAGTAAACGAAAACCATCAAAACATCTTGCCAAAACATCACTATTCTGTCCACATTGGAATCATGATAATCATAGGGAGAAAACATTAAAAACACATATCCTTTAAATAACTACCCACAAGATCAAATGAATTTAGGAATAGAAAAGACAACTCCCTCTAGTTATGGAACATATAAAATCAAAAATATGAAAAACTCCATCTAGATCCATCCTTTGAAATAACCATTTAAAAACAACGAAGAGATATCATAATATGGAACCAAAATATAGATTCGCATCATAAAAACAATGAACCTACTAAATAAAATTAGTAAAAACATCACCATCTATATCACCAATCATCACACAACACCATTTCATCAATAAATTGATAATCAACAAACCCATAATTCTAGCATCCATTCCTGGTGGAGTTAGATAGCATCAAAATAGTTTTCAATGAATGGGAATTTGAAGAAATATAAAGTGAAGTGTACCTAGAAGCCTGTAATAATCATGTAGGAATTTGAATGAAACCCTGAAGCAACAGATCAAACTTCTTTAGATTTGGCTGATATCCTGATATCCTTGTTGGTGACAAGTATAAATTTCACTTTGAACCAAAACCATAGATTATTCAAAGGTTATATGAAAACAACAATAAAAATTTGAAATCGTGAAAATAGAGGTATAGAAACATAGGAACATATAGTTGAACTTCAATGGTTTAAGGCACACATATCATTATTGGACTGTCATCCTCAGTTGCATATAAAAAATTTGAATGTATTAGATCCAGTGATGCGAGGGAATGTAAAAATGATAATTACAATAAAAAACTAATTACATATTATATGTAACATCCATTAATTTAGAGAAATGTAAATATAAATAAATATTGAATCAAGATTTCTATATGTCCATGATATAAAATATAAAACAATGCTTCAGGAGAATCAATGAACTATTGTGTATAAATCAATGAGTATTATTTACATGAAATAATAATAACTGAGAAGAATCTATTAATAATGATGATATAATAATGGAAGGCGGTAAATATTCAATTATAAAAAACTAATGGAAGAGAACAACTATTGAGAACTGTGAGGTTTATAGATGGAAAATGAAAGATTAAATGAAAACTACTACAAAAAAACTGGTTTTCATAAATCATTTAAGATTTTGAAATAATTAAATGAACTCTTTTACCCACTAAATTAACATCATTGAAACATTATTTCAAAAATAAAAAAATGATTCCTGTTAACATGATATCAAAATAACTGATAATCAATTCAATAAGATGATAGTATAATGGAAGGATGCAACCATTTGATTGAAAAATATAATGAAAGTCAAAAAAATGTTAATAAAATAGAAAAATTAAAAATTTAATATAAAAGATAAATTAACTATACCTCTATTACAAATGTTATTATCAGTATATATAACGAACAATGATGATAATAATACAAAGAGGTAGGCATAACTACACTAAAAAAATGAGGTTGAATAAAGTATTGTGAACCCTGAAAAAACGAATAGGTGAATGAATATTATAATGGGAAAAACATGCACCTTATAGATATCAAACCAGTATGTCTGCTTCACTGGGTAGAGAAGTCAAACGCTGGACAATATTGAGCTATGAAAAGCCATATATAGTAACCTCGACAACCTGGCTGCTAAATATATATTCGGTCCGCACCCAATAGACTGTCCGTACAAAAAAATATCTTCATGCTTAACCCCATGAGTCTCTTTCAGGCATATATAGGTAGCCTCAATATCTACATAAGTGTTATGTTCACTCAGCAAGGAAAAAAATTCCAATCATGTGACTCAAACCCCTTAATGGGAGGACTACCAAAACATTATTCAATCTTGTTAATTGAATCCCCTAAATCTGAAACCACTTATCACGTGTGTTTGAACTGGTCAATGATTATTATTATTTTAGAAGAGGGAATTGAAATTAGAGGCATAACTCTTTCTCCTTTTGTATCTAAATCCCCTAAAATGAATTAAGAAATGTTCTAAAGTTAGAGATTCTTAATCCTTTTTATCCATTTGAGAAATAACATGTACCTTGTTTGAAGACCATCCATACCTAGAATAATTATATCTACAAATAGCCATAGGCCACAAGATAAGTCAGTTTGGATTGATAAAAGTAGAAACAAATAAAGGCTGGATCTAGAAAACTGACCCCATCAAATTGAATCAAATATAAAGGTTGAGTTCGCATAACCGCTCATACATTTGACCCAGATCTGCTGCATTTCTGTGAGAGTACAGAATAGTCAAGGAAGCTGATGTGTTCTTCACGTACGGCACCATAATTTCATTCTTCCTCTTCGTGCGCATCTTCAAAACATCAACATTTTCCTTCTGAGAGTCATATGAGATTGTTAACATCCCGGTGGCTTTGTTGGTTACCACCTTATACGATAAGGGTTTGGGGGGAGGAACACGAACATAGTCACCATCAAATATTTCACAAGCCTCGTATCTAATCCCCCCACCACCCAACAGAACAAAAATCAAAGGTTAAACAAACAAATCAGAGGGTTTCAGTTTCGTTTTCGATTCCATGTAACAAAAAGAACGTCGACAAAGATGGGGGAGGATGAATAGCGCATGGAGGACCATGAGTCTTTAAGGGACATTGCCTCTCCAAAAACCCAGGTAAATAAATTTTCCTTCATAGAATCATCCAGAAATTTTCCATTCATGTTACGTGAAATAATGTAAATTCTATCCTGAAGAAAAACTGATCAATTTAATAAAAAAACTATGGGCTGGTGCTCTTAGAATTTAGCTTTTTTATGTATGTTTTTTCCTTAAAAAGTAAACTAATACAATGAAATTGAAAATATTGTTTTCATAGAATATGAGATATTGTTTAGAATTCAGTTGTGTGGGAATTGAAAAACATTGTAGTAAAGTCAGACCTAGTATCTGATCTTTATTACCTAAAGGGGTGAATTTAAAGTCCGAGAAACATCACCATAAAATGCCCCCGATGTCACATCATCAAAGAGGAGCCTTGAAAACATATAAAAGTGCATCGAAATATCCAATCCACTGAGAAAAAACAACTGTTTTTCTTGGTTTTTCCCATTAAAATGCAAACCAATACAAATTAATTGACAGTATTTTTTATAGCAAATAAGATACAGTTTGGAATGATAATGTGTGGAAATTGGAAATCATGGAGGTAAATTCATACCTTGAATCTTATTTTGGTAACATCAAGGGATGTAGTTATAGTCTGAGAAACATCACCACAAAAGGCCCCCAACATCGCCTAAAGAAATTCCTGTTTAAGCCGGTTGGGCTTCCCCATCTACTCCACAAATGCTGAAACCAACGGACTATCATTCAACATATCAAAATTTATTCTTAACGTCAACCAAAAAAATAACCAGGCTGATTGGATGAGATTACATACAAAGTAGTCCAGGATTTCCATGTACGAACATCAACTGAGCCATAAATTTCCCATTAAATAACATGTTCTTCATCACTTGATGGACAAATGAATCAAAAAATAAAGTATCTATTTACTTATAAAACAAGAACAAAGAGAGGTGGAGGCCATCCAAATCTTCTGAGAGAACAAAAACCTAGATTCATTTGAAGAAGAAGACCTTGAAGCACACACCACTGTTTATGTTTTTAGTTTCAACTGAGATGGATGTTGATGCTCAAATAGATGAATTCGGAGCACCAGAGAAGGGATCGGGATATCTTCATTTAACTCTTGATGATTATGTCCAAACCGAAACCTAGAATGAAAACTAAATCCGAATAAAATGTAGAGGTTAGATGAGAAAGTCAAGGGAGCCTAGAAATGGTTTACCGAGCCAAACTATTTGCTGGTCTAGAACTCTTGGTGCTTCGTTTGAGGAGGTGAGGAGGATGGGGGATGGTGTGGAAGCAGAACAGGAGCAGGAGAGGAAGAGGGAGGTGGGGGCGAGTGGGGGAGGAGGCAGAGCTGATGGAGAAGGCAAGGAGGACGGAGGTACTGCATGCGGAGGATGTTGTGGTAGAGAAACAGGCGCAGATGAGGGTGGACGGTCGTGGTGGTAAGCCTAGATGTTGCGGAGTGGAAACGAGAGCGGGGGACGGAGATCATCGGGTGAGAGGGAGTAGCCTATTTATTTTCCTTTCCTTATCCTTTGGGTGAAAATCCATACATCACGTGGTGCATAATATGGCCACCCATAATTTTTCCAGAAGTAAAACTGTGGGTGCATAATTTGTAGGAATGCTTGGGCCTCTTCTTTGGATATCCTCCACTTTCTATGGTCCTGTTTTTGATAAAATCAAATGGAAGTCAATATAAATATATGTTATAGAGATAATGAGTCAAAGGTAACTCCCCATAACAAAGAAAAGAATTTGTTCAAGCCACACAAAAGCAGGCTCGTATTCATGGGCCTGGATGAAATGTTGTTGTATCCAAGGATGAAATCATAACAATCATCGATTTCATATTTTTTTAGTGCATAAAAAAACAATATATAGTGGATTCAATAGTGAAGAAAAATTACCTGTATTCATATATTGTATAGAAGGGAGGTCAATTCCACAATTTTAGGACAAATTGCCTGTATTCATTTCCAATTCTTGTTTAAGTATTTACATGCACTGAGAAAACAATTAGAAAACAGTCAATGAAATTTATGGGCACAATAGTCATTTCTTAACTTGAAGATCATTGGTGAAGGTTGTTGGAGGAAGAAACCAATGAAATTGATGGGCACAACAATCAATTTTTTTAACTTTTCAAGTAACAAATAGGATAAGAACAATATAATTCATATTTTAATGGGTTTGAGAATTTATAACCTCAAAAGTCTAACCATGAAACAAAAATAGAAGGAGATTGATGTCAACCAACTGAATTATAAAAATCAATGAATACAGAATGGATGAAACTATTTTTTTCCATGATCTCCACTACAGTTTTTTTATGAAATCAAAGATATATAATGGTGTTATGGAATTTTAAACCATCAACATAATCAGATGATGATGAAATGGATGGATTTTAGAAACAAATTATTTTAACAGAATATTGATTTAATTTTTGAGGAAATTATAACATTATGTACCATATATATGTACTTATGGACAGAAGAATACCTACAACTTTGATGTCACACCTTCTGATTTCCCATACGTTAATGGTCGAAACAAAATTATCTCAGGGAACAATATTCCCTCAAACATGAAAATAGTTGTATCAGACTGGTTAATGATGTAAAATAGCAATACCTAAAAAATCACAGAAGCTACTCTCTGTGTTCAACCACTGCCAACATGAAAATAGTAGTATCAGACTGGTTAATGATGTAAAATCTCAATACCTAAAAAATAACAGAATCTCATCTCTGTGCAATCACTACTAATTATGTACACCTAAAATGAAGCACACTTTTAGGCAACTAACATGCTGAAATTGAAAAATAATTCAAACCAGACATTCCAGAAAATCAATAATTTCCATTCAAAAGATGTAATGAAAATAAAAGACAATGAAGATAAATATACTAATACCTGAGTAGAGGAATAATTTGTAGTTTCTGTAACAAATCCTTTGTCATTGCAGTAGGTGAATGAAGTAGAAGCAGCGTCATGTGGCTAAGTAGAATAGTTCCACCTGTTTAAGTCGGTCTGGCCTCCCCATCTACTCCGCAAATGCCGAAACCTACGGACCATAATTCAACATATCAAAATTTATTCTTAACATCAACCAAACAAATAACCAGGCTGATTGGATGAGCTTACATACAAAGCAGTCTAGGATTTCCATGTACGAACATCAACTGAGCCATCAATTTTCCATTAAATAACATGTTCTTCATCACCTGATGGAAAAATTAATCAAAAAAGCAAGTATCTATTTACATATAAAACCAGAAAAAAGAGAGGTGGAGGCCAGCCAAATCTTCTGAGAGAAAACAAACCTAGATTCATTTGAAGAAAAAGACCTTGAAGCACACACCACTGTTTATGTTTTCAGTTTCAACTGAGATGGATGTTGATGATCAAATAGATGAATCTGGAGCACCAGAGAAGGGATCAAGATATATTTATTTGAATCTTGATGATTATTTCCAAATCAAAACCTATAATGAAAATGAAATCTGCAGAAAATTTAGAGGTTAGATGAGGAAGTCAAGGGAGCCAAGAAATGGTTTACCGAGCCAAACTGTTTACTGGTCTAGAACTCCGGGTGCTTCGATTGAGGAGAAGAGGAGGACGGGGGATGGTGTGGAAGTAGAACAGGAGCAGTTGAGGAAGAGGGAGGTGGGGGAGAGTGGGGGAGGAGGCAGAGCTGATGGAGCAAGCGAGGAGGATGGAGGTACTGCACGCGGAGGATGTTGTGGTAGCGAAACAGGCGCGGATGAGGGTGGACGGTAGTGGTGGTAAGCCTAGATGCCGCGGAGTGAAAACGTGAGTGGGGGACGGAGATCGTCGGGTGAGAGGGAGTAGCTGATGGATTTTCCTTTCCTTCTCCTTTGGGTGAAAATCCATACATCACATGGTGCATAATATGGCCACCCATAATTTTACCAGAATTAAAACTGTGGGTGCATAATTTGCAGGAATTCTTGGGCCTCTTCTTTGGATATCCTCTACTTTCTATGGTCCTGTTTTTGATAAAATAAAATGGAAGTCAATAGAAATATATGTTATAGAGATAATGAGTCAAAGATAACTCCCCAGAACAAAGAAAAGTAATTGGTCAAGCCACACCAAAGCAGGCTCGTATTCATGGGTCTAGATGAAATGTTGTTGTATCCAAGGATGAAATCATAACAATCATCGATTTCATATTTTTTTAGTGCATAAAAAACAATATATAGTGGATTCAATAGTGAAGAAAAATTACCTATATTCTTATATTGTACAGAAGGGAGGTCAATTCCATGATTTTAAAACAAATTACCTGCATTCATTTCTAATTCTTGTTTAATTATTTACATGCACTGAGAAAATAATTAGAAAACAGTCAATGAAATTGATGGGCACAACAACCATTTTTTAACTTGAAGATCATTGGTGAAGGTTGTTGGAGGAAGAAACCAATGAAATTGGTGGGCACAACAATCAAATTTTTTTCTAACTTTTCAAGTAAAAAACAGGAGAAGAACAATATAATTCAGATTTTAATGGGATTGAGAATTTATAACCTCAAAAGTCTAACCATGAAATAACAATAGAAGTAGATTGATGTAAACCAACTGAATTATAAAAATCAATGAATATAGAATGGATGAAACTATTTTTTTCCATGATCTCCACTATAGTTTTTTTATGAAATCAAAGATATATAATGGTGTTATGGAATTTAAAACCATCAACATAATCAGATGATGATGAAATGGATGGAGTTTAGAAACAAATTATTATAACAGAATATTGATTTAATTTTTGAGGAAATTATAACATTAGGTACCATATATATGTACTTATAGACAGAAGAATACCTACAACTTTGATGTCACGAATTCTGATTTCCTATACGTTAATGGTCGAAACAAAATGATCTCAGGGAACAAACATGAAAATAGTTGTATCAGACTGGTTAATGATGTAAAATAGCAATACCTAAAAAATCACAGAAGATCCTCTCTATGTTCTATCCCTGCCAACATGAAAATAGTAGTATCAGACTGGTTAATGATGTAAAATCACAATACCTAAAAAATCACAAAAGCTCATATCTGTGCAATCACCGCCAATTATGTACACCTGAAATGAAACACATTTTTTAGGCAACTAACATGCCGAAATTGAAAAATAATTCAAAGCAGACATGCCAGAAAATCAATATTGTCCATTCAAATGATGTAATGAAAATAGAATACAATGAAGATAAATATACTAATACCTGATTGGAGGAAGAATTTTTAGTTGCTGTAACAAATCCTTTGTCATTGCGGTAGGTGAACGAAGGAGAAGCAGCGTCATGTGGCTAAGTAGAATAGTTCCGCTTTTTTAGAAAAATGCAAGAGAAGATGGAGTATTTTATGAAACCATATATTTTGGAGATTGAATAGAGTATTTTACGAAACCCTAGAATGCAGTTTTTGGAATAATTGAAGACGAAGTGTCAAGATGAAATGGTGACAGTAGATTTGGGAGGCCAGAGTTAGTGAAATCATCGGCTTCAGAGGAAGAGAAAATGATCGATGTTTAGGAACAGATGATTTAGAATAGTGAACCCGGGATGGGGAGGAGTTCTGTAGAGGTGATGATCGAGTAGCGACGTCACGACGTGGTGGATGCAGGATGCGTCGGAGATGGAGTAGTGAGATTCTTCGACGATTGTAGGAAATTGTGGCCGATTTTGGTGTAATCACTGGATGAAGAGGACGGAAGAGGTGCATAGGGTTTGAAACAGTAGCAGGCATGGAGGAAATTTGCAACACTGAGAGCGTAGGAGGTGAGGGAGAATAGTGAGATAGACACGGGAAAATGGTTGGAGTTAATGCGGTGGTGACACATGGCGGAAAAAATCTTGCTTTAGTATATATATAGATTATTGATAATTATTACTAAATATTACTAAATATTTCTAATTATTATAAATTATTACTAATTATTACAAATTATTTATAATTAATCCTAATTAATCTCAATTATTACTAATTATTACTAATTCTTACAATTTATTACTAATTATTAAAATTTATCACTAATTATTGAAATTTATTACTAATTATTACAATTTATTACTTATTATTAAAATTTATTACAAATTACCACAATTTATTACTAATTATTACAATTTAAAACTAATTATTTCAATTTATTACTAATTAATACTAATTAATACTAATTAATACAAATTATTTCTAATCATTTCTAATTATTTCTAATTATTTCTAATTATTACAATTTATTACAATTTATTACAATTTATTACTAATTATTACTAATTATTACTAATTATTTCAAATTATTACTAATTATTACAAATTATTTCTAATTATTACTAATTATTACAATTTATTACTAATTATTACAATTTATTTCCATTTATTACTAATTATTAGAATTTATTACTAATTATTACTAATTATTATAATTTATTACTAATTATTACAATTTATTACTAACTAATACTAAGTAATACTAATTAATACTAACTAATACTAATTATTACTAATTATTACTAATTATTACTAATTATTTCTAATTATTTTTAATTACTACTATTTATTTCTAATTATTTCTAATTATTTGTAATTATTTCTAATTATTACAAATTATTACTAATTATTACAAATTATTACTAATTATTACAAATTATTGCAAATTATTTCTAATGAAAACTAATTATTATAATTTATTACAATTTATTAGAATTTATTACAATTTATTACTAGTTATTACAATTTATTACTAATTATTATAATTTATTACTACTTATTACAATTTATTACTAATTATTACAATCTATTACTAATTATTAAAATGTATTTCTAATTATTTCAATTTATTTCTAATTATTTCAATTTATTACTAATTATTTCAATTTGTTACTAATTATTTCAATTTATTACTAATTATTTCAATTTATTACTAATTATTACAATTTATTACTAATTATTTCAATTTATTAATAATTTTTAAAATTTATAACTAATTATTACAATTTATTACTAATTATAACAATTTATTACTAATTATTACAATTTATTACTTATTAATTATAATTAACACTTAGACATAATTATTCATAAAAATAAATACTGAAAAAACAAATATCTAATTCTAATTTAATTTAATTTCATCTAATTAAAAAAAATTACAAATAATTTAAAATAAAATAAATTAACTAAACAATAAAAAATTAGACAAATACCTTGAAACTGAAGCTTTCAGAGTATAAAAGCTGTGGATTATGCTCCGATTTAAAAGTTTAAACTATGAAAAAAAATTAGAAGAGATAGAGAGAGAAGTTGAGAAAGAAGTAGAATGAGAAAAAAAGCATGGGCCTAAGTGGCCTAATGGGCCTAAGTGGCCTAAGTTACCTAATGGGCATGATTGGTCCAATGGGCCTAAGTGGCCTAATGAGCCTAAGTGACCTAAGTTGCTTAATGGGACCCATGGGCCAAATGGGCCTAATGGGTCCAATGGACCTAAGTGTCCAAAGTTACCTAATGGGCCCAATAGGCCGAATGGGCCTAATGGGCCCAATGGACTTAAGTAGCCTAAGTTGCCTTATGGGTCGAAGTATCCTAATGGGCTTAAGGGGCCTAAGTGTCCTAATGGGTCTAATGGGCCCAAGTGGCCTAATGGGGCCAATGGGCCTAAGTGGCCTAAGTTTCCTAATGGTCCAAAGTAGCCTAATGGACCTAAGTGGCATAAGTTGACTAATGGGCCTAATAGGCCTAATGGGCCTAATGGGCCAAATGGGTCCAATAGGTCTAAGTGGCCTAATGGGCCTCAGTAGCCTAAGTTGCCTAATGGGCCTAATGGGCCTAAGTGACTATTTCCCTTAGAATTTGGGGATGACCTCCTTGATGGGAGGTTCAAACATTCTGATCGGTTTCTAACGGGTTTGTTCATAGAATCGGAAACATCCAATGATTCCATATCCATTTGGACCTACTTTATAAAGGTAGGTGCTCATTAGTTTGTGGACTGATGAGGCTTAGGAATTTGCATTGGTCGAGAGGATGGGAGGTCGGACTCATCACACCTTTTTGAGGGGAATTATTGTCTACTCCGGGACTCTCTTTATAGATTTAAGTTATGTTCGTGAATCCTTATTACATTACCAAGTATAAAATGAGGTTTCCTTCAGATTTGACAATCAATGATTAAATATGTAGGAAATTTAGAGAATATTTTATATGTATTCGAGGTTCTTCATCAATAGAGAATCATCTGTATTTATTAGAGATTCTTGGTCAATGGTATCCTTCGACACATTTATATGGAAGTCTCTTGGTCATTATGATGACCATGTTGGTATTAAAGCCACTCAGTGGGGCATTTGAAGTTTATTTTCATTCAGAAGGACATAAATTATTTCAGAGTTGGGATCGAACCCACAAATGGGCTACCTACGTATTTTTTGTTTAGAAAAGGAATCAGAACCCATGTAGTTCGAGTAAGGGAGTATGATGTTTATGATTGATGGCTCAAAGAAGGATGTCATAATTACTTTTACACTCTAGGCTCATGTGAGTCATGCTCGGTGTGAGAAACAAGAGGTATTGGTAAAAACCAGACAATTGTGCCATGAACGATGCAATCATAAGAAATAATTTGGGGCTTATGTATGTATGACTGCCCAGATAAATGAAGATTAGGATTTACTTTAGGGAAGAAATCCAGAAATATTGACCATAAAGGTATAGGTGTTTCATGGAGATTTGAATACTCTAACTTGGGGCTTACTCCTGAAAAGGAGGCCCAAATTAGGAGAGGACTTATGATTGGGTTTTACTCCTGAGAAGGAATCCCATATCAAAGGTAAATTAGGACTGGTTAAGAGAAATTAAGACAAGGGATTGCTCCTGAAAAGGAGGCCCAGGATAAGGGAATTAAGGTTTGGGGCTTACTCCTAAGAAGGATGCCCAGATTTGGGAACTTTAAGAATTGGGGCTTACTCCTGAGGAGGATGCCCAAATTAGGGGACTGGGGCTTACTCCTAAGGAGGATGCCCAGATTTGATAATTATGACTGGGACTTACTCCTAAAAAGGAGGCCCCAGTCAATTGAGTTCTCTCATCTTTAAAGGATGAGGTTAAATGAATGAAATCTCAATCTTTTGTGACATAAAGATGTGTAAATCACTAGGTTTTGAGAGATATCCCACAGAATTCCTTTCAGATAAGGAAGTCAAATCAAGAAACAATGCCATAAATGACTTTGAAGAGTGTCTTGAAGACTGAATCTTGAATAGGAGAAGTGGAATGGCTTAAGAGGGGTGAAATGGGCAAGAAGGGCACCCAAAAAGGCAGGGGCGCGCAAGTCCTGGTAGGCGCGCAGGTACTGTGTGGGCGCACAAGTCCTAGTCATGCAGGTATACCTGCGCGACACATGGGTTCTTGCGTGACGGTTAACCAGCAAGGAAATACTTGAGTGACTCTTGATTAAAGCCTTTAGAATCATCTTGAGGTTCTTCCAGAAGAGTGGCACACAAGTTTTAATGAAGGAGTAAGGCGGTGCGCAAGTGTGTCCATTTCCCTTAAGGGCTTTCCACTCAGGCGCGCAAGTGTTGATGAGTTTCAACACTTAGGCCTTCCTACCTTTCTTTAGATCTTCCGTTCTAGGTAAGAAATTACCTTAGAAGTGTTTTGGAATCTTTGAGAAGAGGCTAGGGCGCCGGGAGCTCAAATCTGAATTCTGAAAAAAAAAATTCCCCCTGAATGGGGGGCCCAAAGGGTCTATTTATAGGCTGGAGAAGAACCGGGCGGTTATCACTTAGGTCGTGCAAGTCACTTGCGCAACCATTAGGTGGCGCGCAAGTGTACCTGCGCGACCATGAGGGAACTTGCGCGACCTATGGGCAATGTTCTCTTTGTTCATCCCTTTGTCGATTTTTTGATGTTTCTTCAAAGGATGAATCAATTTGGACTAAGGTGTTTCCCTTTTCCAATATTTAGACTCTGTGACGAAAAGAATCATCAACAAAAGTCCCCCCTCAGAGTTGGATTCAAAAGAAATAAGGATTTGACTCTGAGGAAAAGAAGAAAACCAAAGGAAAGGAGGCGCGCAAGTATTTCAGTGCGCAACACTTGGCGCACAGGTGGGAGTCGCGCAGGGCTGGAGCGCGCTGGATATAGGCGCGCAGGTGGGCCGCCTGGCCTATAAATACGTGGTCATTTTCCGCACATAGCATCTGATTTCCGGATTCTCGATCTCTCACCGTGCAAGTCACCTTCGCCGTGTAAGTCTCTCGTTTTCTGCTATTTCTTCACTGTCGCGCTGCTGTCAAGGTAATAGGACTTGTGCGGTGATACTTGCGCGACAGAAACTTGTGCAACACATTAACACTTGCACGACACATCCGTACTTGCGCGCCTTAATTCCTTAGCCATTTTTTTCAAATTCTTTCACAAATTCTATGAAAAATCAACTTACTTAAATGTTAATTTATTCAAATTTTGTACAGAATCAATGGCTCTTAGACCCGGAATAGTCGATGAACTGGATAGCAAGAAGATTGATGATATGATGAACATCATTGGCCATGATTAGTATACTGTCAAAGATAGCACTCTTCTGGATTTGTCTAAGTATCTGAAGTAATATCATCATGACTTCCCACAGAGCACTTATCTGCCTTTTTATGGCTATGGTCATCTGCGAGAAGTCACCATTCCAGAAGCAAAGAACTATCTTCCATTTTTGTGGTTTCAAAATTACACAAACTTTGCTTCAGCAAATATCTCAGGTGGAGGATTATTTCTAAATGTTGGAATAGTGGAGAAGGCCCACATGATGCATCATAGCCCTTGTACACCAGATCTGAAAGATCATACACCTGAGCTGCAACCACATTTTCATCCTTCAATATTCCAAAATGCTCAGATGGATCAATCCAAAGGCTGGAAAAAAAGTTGGGACTTCCATACTAGGGGAGGTGTAAAGCCAACTTGGATGTGGGCATACTGGGTGCAACAAACCTGTGCAGATTTTGTCGAGGATATGAAAGGAGTGGTGATATACGAAGCTGTCTAGGTTGGGAAAACATATGTTTACAGACATGATAACTTCGTGCCAGAGATACTCAGCCACTGGAGTCCAGCAACTAATTCTTTCCATATGAATCATGGAGAAGTAGGCATTAGTCTGTGGGATGTCCACAAGATCTCAGGGGCTCCAATTTTGGGTGACATGTATGATGAATTCATTCCACCCAAGGTGACTTGGAATGATTCAGAGAAGACTCCTGCTTTAGCTCGGGAATTATTTAAGATCTTCCACAAGCTCAAGAGTTCAGAGACCTCGTTAACTCATTCAATAAAGGATATTCATCCAGAGGAGTGGATGAATATATTTCTTATTGAGAAGAATGAAAAGGATCCAAAGGAGAAGGAGCCGAAGGAGAAAGGATCCAAGAAAAAGAAATCCAAGGATAAGAGGCCCAAACGTCCTACCACCTGCCCAAAACCTGAGAAGAGGGGTGCTCCTGGCACATTCTGGCCAACTCTAGAAGCAGGAGAGTTCAAGAAGTGGGGATATCAGGTGAATCAAAGGATCCCAAAGAAGACTCATCTGGCGATCTTCTTGGCAATGTGGCTCAACATTTATCTCTTGCCAGTTAGGGATTCAAAGGGAGGCGTCAGGCCAGGGACCTTCGTCATTGCAACAAAGTTAGCTGAGGGAAAAATGGTTGGGTTGGCTACCCCCATTTTAGCAAAGATTCACAGGAGTTTACTTCATGTCTTCATGGGTAAATCTACTTTAAGAATAGTGGGACCATTCCAAGTTTTATGGGGATGTATTTCCACTCACTTCAGGACTTACAATGTACAAAATGGATTACAAATTCCTGGAAGTTCTTTCAGGATGTCAGTGAAGGCATTCTCTGGAGTTGCTATATTAGATGTTAATGCCTATGGCATGAAAGTTAGGCTGAGCATGTTTAAGGAATTAAACTTCTTTCTCTATAGAAGTCCGCCAACCGGGCGGTTTTTTGATGAAGGAATAACCCATTTGGATTTGAGGTCATACATGCTAGCTTGCAGGGATGGTGTGCTAGTTGCCAGGATTGACGGAGAAATTATATGCGAGGCCTATGCTTCATATAGATTTGAACGTTAATTCAAATGTCTGCAATAGATTGTTGTATCTCCTCCAGTACATGTCAGGCTAGAGCAACATCCGATGGTTGCTTGGAAACTATGGTTGTTGACGTCAAGGGAGAATACTGGGGCAGTATTTGATCTACCAGTTGAAAAAGTGGCACATAATTTGACTACATATTATGCCGAACACTGGATAGCATCATACTCCAAAGGGATATTGAATCACCCAGTTTATCAGGTGGGGAAAAGGAAGAGAACTATAGAGAAAGAAACCCTTCCTCATGAAGGTGATGCTTCCCCACCTGAAGTTGATTCAACAGAATCCTCCTCTAGAACTGATTTACCAGATTCCCATGATGGGGATGATGAGTCACAACCAGCGGAAAAGCGGTTTTGTGCCCGATATAATCCTCCGGCCAGAATTATAAGACCCACTCCATCAACTCCTGGTGAGTTACTTCATTGTATTAATTTAATCACTGCTACTTTATAAAGCAATAAGTATTAATTTCTTATTCTCTATCTGTAGTTGTAGGAGCTGGGAAGAAATTGAAGTCAAAGATTGTAGGAACTTCCTCACAGCCTTCATATCTAAGACCAGAGGCTGTCTAGTTATGGCAGAGTTTGTACTGTGGTACTGAGACCGCTTGGCCGGATTTATGTGAGGGCCTACAACTTCCTGGAATAGGAAATCTTATGGATTCTACAGATATTCAATATGAGGATAACCCCAATGAAGTGAGGGATTACATCAGAGAGCTGTAAATGCTCATATATTCCATTGATGAGTCTGTTCCTGTCACCAGGCGGGTGAAGGAAATGATTGATCGTGGCACTAATGAGGGGGTTGGTGGTTCTGGAGATGAGGAGTGGCATGAGTATGTGGCTCTTGAAGATGTAAGTTTTCTTTCCTTATTTGCTTTTTAAATTGATTCCAGTCGAAGCTTCGTTACTTAAGGAAGTTATTTTCTTCATATTGCATCTTTCAAATAAAGGAATTGAGGTTCCTTCGCCACATTATAGCCCTGGTGGTACTGCCATCGGGGCTGCTGCTGATTCTCCTCGCGAACCGGGCGAGATATCTCTAGGCCAGAAGGCCATGAATGAGGCGTTGTACATAGCCTTCCATTCGCCAATCCAAGTGCCAGTAAGGGATACTACCGATACTCCCAAAAAACCAAAGAAGAAAAGGCAATGAAAGAGGAAGTCCACATCTAAACGCTTCATTAGCAGCGGTAAGTTCTTCGGGTAATCATGAGTTTATACCCATGACCACATGGTTACTCATATTTCTGGGGATTGCAGGGGCTTCTTCAATTTCCCCCCTGAGGAAAGGACTGATCCTCCTTCAAAGACCACGGAGGGTGCTGTGGAACAATCACAGATCCAAGCTGACTTGGCTGCTTCTGGAGAAGAGCTAGCACCTATTCCCAGTATCCCTCCTGCTGCTGTTGCAAGAATAGAAGAACATGTTTCTGGTAAGTCAACAATGCTTCATAAAAATGTTGAACAAAACACCGAATGACTTCCATTCTGTGATACTTCAGGTTCAACTCCTGCATTAGATCTTCTGGTGGTTGTTTCAACTGACACCATGATTTTATCCGAAGATTTTGTCTAGGGACAGGGGCTTCAGAATGTAAGTCGTCAAGAAGACATATCAAACGCTCCCACTGGTGAGACTAACCAGGATTCTGAAATATCATTGGATGAAATGATGAATCATGACATGTCTTTCGAAGAATTTTATGATCATGCTAAGTTGTCATGTGATTTATAAGACCTTGGGCATGAGTGTTATCCTTCGACCAGTAAATTTTCTTATAATTTACACTTCTAATCATGACTTAAAATGATATGCAGTTTCATCCATAGAAACTGCTGAACTGCCAATGCCTGAAGAGGGTGTGGACATTGATGTCAACCCTACCATTGCAGAAACATTAGCTCAAGTAGAGATAAACCCAGTAAACCCTCCTGAGACCCATCTTGAAGATCCTGTTGAGACTGGGAAAGATAGGGAGGAGTCTTCTCAGTTTTCTGATCCACCATCGGGTAAGGGATAACAATATTTGTGATTGTACTTAATTTTCAAGACAATCGATTTGTTTGTTATCCTTTGAAGCTAACCAAAGCTTTCAATTAATCATGCAGGGCCGTCAACTGTAGTGGCTAGATCTGGAGGTAAGGCCTCAGCCTCTAACCCAACGAGAATTGAAAGTGAAGAAGCACAGGTCAGGGGGGAGGAGTAGAATAGGGTACTTCTTTAAGTGCATTAATCCCAGATTACATGACCCCCTGTGATGATGATTTTGAATCAGACCCAGAGGTGCTTAAAGCGTTCAGCTTTTCACGACGCAAGGCATAGAACAACATATGGAAAATCATATCTGAGGTGCCTTTAGAAGATCTATCATCGAAGATCCCTCGATTTTCATCCCAGTTTTTCATGCTAGGACTTGACATTTTTGGATATGAAAATATCCATGCCACGGTGAAACAGGTTATCTTTAGGAGGGAGCAGGAGCAAAAGTGTCACGAAGATCTGACCAGGGTGAAACTGTCAGTTAACATTGGTGAATTTGAGGTTACAGTATCCCAAGATGAGGCTGATTACGCTGCCAAGATGAAGGATATGAAGTATAAAATCAAAGAAAAAGTCATCCAGTAGGTGAAACTCCAGCAACAGTTAGATGTTGTTACTGGGGAACTTGACCAACTCAATAATTCATTGGAGGGAGTTCAAACGAATGGTATGAAGACCATTGCGGATGCCAAGAAAGCACTCCATCAGGATCAAAAGAGTGAAGTTGGTCGAGTGCATGAGATTCAAGTAGCTGTTGATGAAGCTCGGGATGTGGTTCATCAATTGAAGACTTATGTTGACAGTCTTTTGTAATTCCTTGGAAAAGAGAAGAGACTTCAATCTATGGATGTCCTTCTAACTCTTGTGCATCAATCAAAAACACTTTCACCTTCACTCATTTGTACCTACATTCTCTTTTGCTACATGCTTTAGATTTTATCTAAGCCAATGGGCCTAGTAAGCATAGTTTGATTTTTACTAGGATTAATGTAAATAACCCTACAAACTTCGAACCTTTTAATTGCTCAATATTACCTAAATCATACAAAATGTATGTTTAGTGAGCTGGAACTTGACTTTTCTTCAGATATCCCTTGTATTTTGTGGGCAGTTTAAATTCATGCACATTGGACATAAAGAGGCTAATGTTTAAGGTCGAAATAGCTTTGACCGAATGAATTAGAATTGACTCAATTCCTTGACAATTCATCTGAAAACATAGTACCATACTCAAGTATAAGGGGGGGGGGGAATGTAAACTATGACTTAAGAATATTTGAATATGAGGAATGATATGAAAAAGAGCTAAAAAGGCATTAGAAGAAGTAGTTCCCAATAATGAAGTTACCATTATTTAACAAATCCGTTAGGGGGTTGAATTATACAGGGCCACCTAAGGGCATTGGCTGCATAGTTAAATAAAATAGTATCTTTTGGATAACAAGTCTATTATGTAGACTGTTTATGCAAGGCCGCTTATGGGAACGTGCTACATAGTCAGGCAAAAGAACTCTCAGATATTTACTTTCCTAGTGCTAAAAGCCAGTGAAAGTTTATGGAGATTCAAATTTTCCAAAGTATATAGTTTGCTGTATGGAAAGAGGTACTTGAAATATGGAAAAGATATTTCCAAACAAGATTATCGAAGAACTGGATGGATATTACTCCTACGAAGTTCTGACCCAAACGTAGGGAAGGAGAATATAAAACATATACTTGAATAATTTCAGATCATGAAAAAGGATATGGGATAAATATGTTAAGGATGGCTGCTTTTGCGGAACCCTACATACTGTCATTTAAGAAAAATAAGGACAAAAGAGGCATTCTTCCCAAGAATGAAGTTACCACTATCCGAAAAACCCGTTAGGGGGTTGAATTATGCAGGGCCACCTAAGGGCATTGGCTGCATAGTCAAATAATAGTATCTTTTGGCTGAAAAATCTGTT
Organism: Viscum album; assembly: GCA_963277665.1. NCBI lineage: Eukaryota > Viridiplantae > Streptophyta > Magnoliopsida > Santalales > Viscaceae > Viscum > Viscum album. The sequence continues at coordinate 913,858,212 of OY728141.1, forward strand.
ATGTGGACTGTTTATGCAAGGCCGCCTATGGGCACGTGCTGCATAGTCAGGCAAAAGAACTCTCAGAAATTTGACATTTTTGTGACTAGAATCATGAAAAGGGTTATAAATATCTGAAAATATTTAAGGTTAGGATTATGACACATAAATATGGGCATTGTCCAATGTATATAGAGATACACAGATCAATGCTAACCATAATCATGTTGTGGCTAGGTCCTGAATTGAAATGTTGGACTTCACTATGTATCCCATAAGGATGGAAATCAATCCATACGTAGTTATTGAACTGCAGTTTAACATCGTATGGGACAAAAGGATTAGAGATCTTAGTTTAGGGTCATAAAGCGTAGACCATTAAAATAAATACACAATGTGTGCTTTCATGGGGACTTTTCAGCCAAGGGACTGAAAGCGGAATTTGGGGTTAGGCCCAAAGACTTGGGGATGGATTCGAGGGACACCCGAACGTTCCTACGTATCCCATAAGGATGCGAATCAAGCCCACGTAGTTCTAGAAATATCCTCTGTACAAATTTGGTTCGTACATGTGAAGGGTGAAAGGGGACTTTAGTACAATGATGGTTTAACCCAAGATAAAAGGTTTGGGCATTTCCATGTATGCACGTAGTCTTTGAAATGAAACATGATTGAAAATCAATGTAAATAACGATTCCCTCTCAAGTGAGGGTATCAAAGAATATTGTAGTTTATTATCATACTGGACAAAAGTGTTTTATAGTTTAACGTCGTATAACAAGGATGAAAGTGAACCAATGTAAAGATATTGATTCTAGGGGCGGTTTCACGAATCAGCATCATATGATATGGAGGCGAACCAATGTGAAGAGATTGGTTTTGGGCTTGAACCTTGAGAGGTTGCCTACGTACCCAGCCTGTAAGGCAAGGATCAAAGTCAGTGTAGTTCAATTAAAGAATGAATTAATGATCAAGTTGTTCTTGGAGACAACGACCTAAAAAATGATGTTGGGACTTACACATGGTTAGTATCCCAGAGAGAGTGTTATGGTTGAGGTTTTCTCTAAGCTCACGTGAGTCATACTTAGTGTGAGAAACAAGAGGTAACAACAACCTTAATGATGCACAGTTTAATGTCATGTAGGACATATGAAGGGACTATGTAGTTTAAAGTCTTGCAGTTAGGACTATTGGCGCTTCACAGTTTAATGTCATGTAGTAGGGACAAAGTACAGTTTAATGTCGTGTAGGACATATCACGGACTTTCTGTACAGTTTAACGTCATGTAGTTAGGACGGTGGAGACAATATAGTTTAACGTCATGTTGGACGAAAGGGGGACTGTGCAGTTTAATGTCATGCAGTGAGGACAAAAGAGTACATCATTTAAAGTCATGTTGGATGTATTAGGGATTTTTTCACAGTTTAGCGTCATGTTGGATGAAAGTGAGAATAGTTTAAGGTCATATGCATGGACCTTTGACGATGCAGTTTAACATCTTGCTGGACGGTGGTGTAGTTTAAGGTCGTACAGGACCTTTGATGATTATGTAGTTTAACGTCTTTCCGGACGTAAGGGACTTTTATACAGTTTAGCGTCATGTAGTTAGGATGTCACAGTTTAATGTCTTGCTGGACGTAAGGGACTTGCAAATAGTTTAGGGTCATATGCATGGACCATTGATGATGCAGTTTAAGGTCATACATGACCTAGTTGCAGTTTAAGGTCATACTGGACCTTGGTGCATTTTAAGGTCATACTGGACCATTTAGGGAACTTTTTCACAGTTTAAAATCATGTGGGACGAAAGTAAAAATAGTTTAAGGTCATATATATGGACCATTGGTTATGCAGTTTAACGTCTTGCTGGACAGTTGTGCAGTTTAAATTCATACCAGACCATTGATGATGTATTTTGTGTTTATACAAAATACTTATTAAAAAAACTGGCATTGGTTGGAGTAGTGATGAATTCTCCATCCATCGATATTAATGAATAAGATCCATTAGAGTAGACCCTATGTATTGAGTAAGGTCCTTCCCATTTTGGATCAAGCTTGGGAGGCTTCTTTCCTGGTATCATTGGAGTTCTGAGAACTAATACCAATTCTCCCTGAGTGAATTAACGAAGATGAACTTTTTTGTTAAAAGCTCGTGCTATTCGATTCTGATAGACTTCCAAGTGGTGAAAAGTGCACAATCTTTTCTCATATAACCGTTCCAATTCATTAAATCGCTTTTGATATCGTTCATCTATAGATGATTGATCACAAATGGAAACTCTGAGCGAGGGTAGTTGAATTTCAATTGGAAAGACTGCTTCCGTTCCATATACCAATGAATATGGAGTTGACCGAGTTGCAGTGCAGTTGGTAGTCCGATAAGCCCATAAATCATGAAAGAGTTTATCAGGCCATGACTTCTTATCTTTATCCACCATCTTTTGCAGTATATTTGACAAAGACTTGTTGAAATATTCTATCTGGCCATTGGCCGCTGCATGATACCGAGATGAATGGTTGGATTTGATGTTGTATTCTTGATACAACTTCTTCACCTTAGATGAACAGAAGTTGGTGCCATTGTCCATCAATATGGTATGAGGGACACCAAATCTGGTAATGATGTTAGACTTGATGAAGCTAAAAACTCATTTAGAACTGACTTCCTTGAGAGGTATTGCCTCTGCCCATTTGGAAAAGAAGTCAGTAGCAGTAAGAATGTACTTAAACTGCTTGGCTGTATCCGAAGGGTAAGGTCCCACCACATCCATTCCCCATGTGGCAAATGGCCATGAGTATTTAGCTGTATGAAGCAACTCTGGAGGTTGATGAATGAAGTTGGAATGTACTTGGCATGAATGACACTTCTTTGTGAAATCGACACAATCTTGTATCATTGAAGGCCAAACGTATCCAAGCCTTCGAATCTGATCAGACAGTCTATGTCCAGACTGGTGGGCACCACAGACTCCTGAATTCACTTCTTTCATGACATCCATTGTCTCTTCACCATCAATGCATCTGAAGAGAACTCCATCAAAACCACATTTGTAGAGAATTTTCTCTAGGTGTTCTGGGCTATCATAAAGAGTAAAATTGACCACACGTTGCCGGATTTGTTCTTTCTCGGCTCTATCAGGTGGAAGTGTTCCATTTTGAAGGTATTCCCTGATAGGTGACATCCATCCTGTAGTATGACCATACGGTTCAAGAATGGGACTAATTTCATTAATTTCTTCTGTTCTGATTCGAACATAAGGTGAAATTGCACGACGGTGGGAAATACTGATGGTTGTCTCGTCCCAATTTGGATCTTCCAGAGCTGTGGCTATATTAGCCAATGCATCAGCTTGAGCATTTTGTGATCTTGGGACATAAGAAAATGTCGGTTCTGAAGGGAATTCTGCCATTAAATCTCTGACGTAATCATACAAAGGGATTAGTTATTCTTTTCTGATGGTATAATCCCCATTGACTTGTTTGATTACCAGGTCTAAATCACCTTTCACCTTTAAGTGATTCACTTGTGCTTGAAGCGCTAATTCCAAGCCTATGATGAGAGCTTGGTATTTGGCTTCATTATTGGTACCACCTTTCCACAATAAGAAGGAATAAGGTAACACTGCCTTTTCTGGAGAAATGACCACAATTCCTAAGCCAACTTTGTTGAATTTAGGATTTTCCATTTTCCTCCCTGTTGGACTTCTGGAAGCACCATCAAAATACATTTCCCATGACTGAGGACTTTCTTGAATAGAGAAGACTTCCTAATTAGGGAGTTCAATATCTGAAGATGTGTCTTCCACTGAAGGGTGTTCAGCCAAGAAATCAGCCAGATCTTGGCCCTTTATCGCCTTTTGAGACACATACTGAATGTCAAATTGCTGCAAAATAACTTCCCACCTTGCCAGACATCCTGTAAGCATTGGATGACTAAGGATGAATTTGAACGGGTTATTGCAAGATACCAATTGGACCTTGTGATGTTGCAGGTAATGTCTCAACTTTTGAACTGCAAAGATTAATGCCAGACAGCACTTCTCAATACTTGAATACTGGGTTTCTGCTTCAATCATATTTCGACTGAGATAGTAGAGGCTATTTTCATTCCCAGCATCGTTCTTTTGATCAAGAAAGTCACCCAATGATCGCTCTAGATCTGTCATGTAGAGGATAAGTGGTATTCCTTCAACAGGTGGCATGAGTACCGATGGATTCAAGAGGTATTTCTTGATAATATCAAATGATTCTTGACATTATTCAGTTCACTAGTAAGTGACTCCCTTCTTCATTAATTTGGTGAAAGGGTAAACTTTTGCCTACCAAATTGGCGATGAAACACCGAATATAGGCTAAGTGTCCTTGAAGTCCTCTTAATTATTTCAAATTTCGATGAGGTGACATACCAAGGATTGACTTGGTCTTCTCAGGATTGACTTTAATACCATGATGGCGTACAACAAAGTTGAGAAATTTTCCTGAGGTTACCCCAAAAGCACATTTTAAGGGGTTCATCTTCAAATTATATTGTCGAAGCTTGCGGAATATGACTTCCAAATCAGCCAAGTGATTAGAACATTGTTTGAATTTAACCACCAAATCATCTACATAGCATTCAAAAAACTTCCCTAAGAAGGGTTTGAAGATATGATGCATGGCACGTTGATATGTTGCACCTGCATTATGTAAGCCAAAAAACATTACCCAGTAGCAAAACACACCCTGAGGGGCTATGAAGGCTGTAGATTCCTCGTCTTCTGGGGCCATTCGGATCTGATTATATCTGGAATATCCATCCATGAAGGAAACTGCTTCATAGCCAGCTGTTGTATTAATTAAAAGTTCTGTAATCGGAACTGGGAAACCATACATAGGACAATGCCGATTAAGATCTCTGAAATCGATGCAAACTCTAATTTGCCTGTTCTTCTTCTTTATGGGGACAATATTAGCCAACCACTTGGTATATTGAACTTCTCTGGTGAAGTTATCTTTGATAAGATTATCCACTTCATCTTCAATTTTAGAAGCATAAGTTGGGTGTGTTCTTCTCGCGGCTTGCTTAAATCCTCGATGTTCTTCTGGTAAACCCAAATGATGAGTAGCAACATCAGGATCAAGACCGGGAATTTCTGTATAGTTCCAAGCAAATATATCTCTATTTTTCTTTATAAAATAAATATATATCTCTTGCTCTTCAAGAGTCATGGCCGCACTGATTAAAGTGGGACGTGGATCTTCTTTTGTACCCAGATTTATTTCTCTGAGTTCATCCACAGTGGTAGAGATACCATCTTCAAATGCTAGAGGAGCATCTCTGAGATCTTCCTCTTCTTCTTCATCATGTGTTATTTCTTCCGTTTCTACTTGCATAGTAGATGATAAAGCGGAATTTTCATGATCATAAGAGATGTCAAAATTTACACATCTTGAAGAAGAAGCTTCCATTTCCGACCTGATTGATGATGAAGGGTCTTATTTGGGTAATAAATAGGAGATGATGGATTGAGAATTGACATCATTTTTCACCTCTGATGTTGCTATAACTTCTTCTGGCCTAATTGGAAAAGTATAGACTTGTTGGATTTTAGCAGATGAAATGAAGACATCACCATTTGTGCTTTCATCACTGCTTGGTGGGTTACCAATTTCTCCCATGTTTTCTGGCTCGATTTCCGTAATTGAAATTATGGATCTTTCCATAAGAGTATTTTGATTTGGGTCTATCTTGTCAATTTGACTGATAGACAACACATAATATGTACTCACATGTGTAAATGGATTTACTGGAATCTTCTCCAAACCATATGGAGCATTAACTTTGGTAATCTCATTTGTTGTGGATTTTTTCCTCCCCTTCATGTGATAGAATTCCGCCTCAATGTATTGAGACTCAGATGTCTTGAATGGGGCCTTATCACCATACAATGTCCCAACTTGACCATCGAAACAATATTTGAGACATTGATGGTATGATGAAGGGATATCCGCATGTTGATGTAGCCAGGGTCTTCCAAGAAAGATGTTGAAAGATGAGTCTTGATCAATAACCATGAAATCCGAATTGGATACAAGATCTCCAAACTGAGTTATGAGTGTAACTTCGTCCATTGGTTCTTGTTCATTTTTATCATATCCTTGTAAAATCATGGTAGAAGGAGATAAATCAGATTCCATGAGGCCCAATCGATGAAGTGTACGAATGGGCATGAGGTTGACTCCTAAACCATTGTCAATGAAAGCTCTTTGGAAGTCTACGCCATTGACCTTGCCAGATAAGTACAAAGGTCTAATATGCCCATGAAAAACATCATCTTCATCTTCATCAGTAAAAGATATTATTGCATGGAATTCTGCAGGATTATTCTCTATGTGATAGACTTCAGCTGCAACAATTTTAGTTTCAAACTCCTGAGGACTCGACAAAGCCTCGATGAGTGCTTCCTGAAGATCTTTTGACAGATTCAGAGCATCCAAAATTGATAACTTGGCTGGTACTTGGGCCAAGTGTTTCAATACATCATACTTTTGATCTAGAGGTCTGCGTTTCCCAATAGGAATATGTGGTTTAGCAGGTACCTTGGAAGCAGATGCTTTGGAAGTTGATGCATCTTGTATCGGGATAGGAGTTGGCAATATTGCTGGTTTTGGAAGATTAAACCGATTAGATCCATTTATTTGATGAGAGGAAGAATATGGAACCTTCAACCGATCTTCCAAAATAACTGTGCCAGGACTGAATTTTCTATTGGTAGAAGAACTTGCTTGTTCTTTCTGAGATCGCTGGAGGGCTCTACCACGAGTTTCTGCTGCGTACACAGTTCTAGTAGGGGTAGAATTGGAATAGTGGATTCTAAAAGATCCACGTCTTCCCCTATATCCTGAGCCTCTGGAACTTCCTCTGATTCCCCCGTTTGATACAGGGAATTCATGATCATCAAAATCAAAAGTGTGACTGGAATATGGATCTGTTAATTTAATCATATTAATAGAACCAAAGATTAATTCTTCATCTGATGAAGACTCTGCCTGATTAGCCTGTTTAGGCTATGCCGTTTGGTGGGGCGGTGCCCATGGCTTTGAAGTAGATGACATGAAGTCTTCCAGAGTCAAAGACAAATTAGGCTTTGGCACATACTCATCTTCTTCTGATTCTTTTTCTTTATTTAAATCATGCCATTTCTTTAAGGGATTTCCCTCTAACGAAGAGGGTTTTGCAGCAACATTCATGGCAGAAGACACAATCAGTTTCTTTAATTGTGTTGGAAAAATAGCATGAGTTTGGTTGATTATCTTTCTGACCATCCAATCATCATACTTCTATGCATTTTTTCTTTTTACTTCTTTCCATTTTCCTTCATCCTCTGGAACTGTAGTAGTGACACATACTACCTGAGCTGAAGAGCCTTTCTGTTTGACTTGTCCCGATTCGACCATCTTTTGTAGGAGGTATTTGAAGACAAAACACTCCTAGATGGGATTCCCCAACATTTGATGAAAGGGGAAATAATTGGTATGGTCTTCAACTCCTTCCTTGTTTGGCCTCATGGGATTTGGAAGCTGAACCAAATTATTCTCTAGGGATGAAATGAAGTAACCAGAAACTTTTTCATTTCGGAAAGAGTATGTTTTTCTCTTCAGATCCTCAAATTGTTTTCGTCTTTGATCTCTTTGATCGTCTGGACGAAATGGCATTTGTTGTTGGTGCTCAGGAGGTGGAGCCCTTCGAGAAGATGAAGGTTTTGAGGTAGAAATAGGTACAGGTGCTTGTTTAAGCATAACTGTAGCAGTTTCTGCTTTACCCATTCTCCTTCCTAGAGCTAATGGAATTACACGAGATTTAGCCTTAGACTATATAAGGGAATCTTCAATCTGATGAGCGATTGAAGTAAGGTCTTGAAACCCTCCTGTGTATTTCACAGGGATCAACGATGTGCATAATTCATCACGCAGATTTTCCACACAGATTGGCAACAGTTCCTCTTGAGGGAGTGCTAGGCTCAGGGAATATTTTAACCCCTTCCAGCGAGCAATGAAATCAGATACTCTTTCATTCTCCCTTTTCTTACAGTTTGTAAGATCAAAATTTTTTGTCATTGGCAAAGTTGAACTGAATTGAAGAAGAAATCATTGACGAATATCTTCCCATCCGGTAATTGACTGGGATTTCAAGCTTGTATACCAGACAAAAGATGGTTCTTGCAAGGTTCACACGAAGCATCTGAGTTTCACTACTTCTTGATACTCTGAAGTTCCCATCATAGGATCGCAACAAGACACGTAATGCGTCAAATGATGTTCAGGGTTGCATGATCCATTGAAAATAGGGAATATAGGGTTTCCAAAACTGGATGGGGGAGAGACTGAATCTACCCATTCAGGGTAAGCTCTCTTTTCTGGTTGAACCTGTGCACGTTTCCCTTCCATAGTTTCTAATCGAGCTGTTAATGACTCAATGGTAGTTATTAACTTTTGAGAAACATCTAGTTGAACTTGGACTTGGGTAGGTGCAATGACTGGATCTTGGAAAGATGTGGTGGTTGGTGCTGCAACTGATGGTAGCACTGCCACCTATTGTTGAACTTGACCCGTAGGATTAGACCTGTGAGGGTGTACTGATAGAGGAGGATATTCTTGACCCATCTTAGTAGCTGGAACAAATTCCCTTGGCTAACTGACTCTAGCATTCTTAAGAAGAAGACTACTCTGAAGTACTTCTGCATTCAACCTCTTTAATTCCTTCATTTCTTCCTCCTGTTGTGCAAACCTTTGCTCTAGTGAGAGCGATTGGCCTTCTCCAGAGGAAGGATATGTAACCTGATTCTTTCCCCTCCCTTTGTTGGATCCTTTTCGGAGAGGGGGAAGTGGGTTACTTGAAGGATTACACAGGTTCTGAGTAACCCTTTGATTTCGTGTACGCACACCTTCCTCATTTGTGTCGGTGCGTACATCTTCCTGAGCAGGAACCTCTTCATCTGAGTCCCCTGAGTGAGGCTCATCTGGTGGATCAACAACAACGGAATTGATGACATTGATTGATGCATAACACATCACATCCCTTCTATCAGCATTTCTGTGATATTTTCTTCTTTCATGTCTTTGATGAGACATTGTCTTTTGTTGATTCGATCCCTAGGAACTTCTTGACGAACCGTAATTTGGAGGGAATCTCCTAATAATTTGGATCTTCGTTCCTCTTGAGGCTTCTTCCCCAATCGAGAAAAGACCGAATTTCTCTGAGGAGGGGATTGATGATTTGAAAAATTCTCCAGTTCGGTGGACTGGGGCTGTTCTTGTTGTTCCCGTTCAACTCCTCGAATCCTATTTGTTGATTCCAAGGGTTGATTTAAAAGAGTCCCCAGTCTGGCGAGCTGGGGTGGCTCTTGACATGCTATGTCTGAGACTTTCTTAAAAGCTCTCCTGATCTTGCGAACCTTAGTCTGGAAATTAGCTGGATGCATTAACCTATATCCACTTTTATCACCTGGTTCAAAAGAACGTTGGATGATTTCCGACACTTCTGTCACTTGATGATGTGCTTGATCCATACGAGAGTCCTGTTCAATATTCTTGTTTGCTTGATGCAGGATTAATTCAACAACTTTTTCTCTGTATTCTTGATTTTGAGAGGAACTAGTTGAAGCATGTTCTTGGGCAAGCTTTTGATTACAAACAAAGCCCATTGACTGTGGCTAGCCATGGGAAATAACATTGCATGAGACCATTTTTGGCGGGCTTTGCTGACTAGAGAGCACCGTGAAATGCAGTGCTCCATGAACACCCCATCCTCTAACACGAATACCAGATGGGGCATTGGCAATTAACTGATGCAATTTTATTAGTGCGCCAAGGCATGAACGTTGAAAGGCTCTCTGCTGCTTTTCAGCCTTCGGATATTGAGAGAATGATAGAGATGCCAAATCAATCTGACGTTATAACCCTTCTATTATCTTAAGATGATTTTCATATTCATCATAATACAATACTTTATTCTTCAACTGAAAAAGAGTTTTCCATATGTTGAGACGAATTTCAAGAATTCCATCTTCCGTCAAAATTTTTGGAATGTCATACTGAGAATCAGCCAGAGGCCAAAACATGACTGACACTTCACCTTTCGCCAGTTGTTTTCTCATGTTCATCATTTCCTCTTTATCATTTGATGAAGATTCTTCTACCTGTTTTGACCAGAGCTGGTGCTTCCTTGTTTCTTCATTGGATTCAATAGGATTGGTAGAGAAATCATTGATCAAACTAGAATATGCATGACTTAGGGGTGGTTCGGAGAATGACATAAACCCTGGGCTATCTTATTATTGAGAAAGAATTTCACCTTCTAGAGATGAAGCATCATACATGACTAGTTTCTCATTTTCAAGTGCCTAAAGATAAGATGGATTTCTCGAAACTATATCATCCACTGGAGAATTTTTCGGGAAATGTGCATCACTACTACATAGAGGACTTTCGCAGCGAAATTCATCATCATGGGGAGGACCACCATAATGGGTTACAACAAAAGATGAGATCTCTTGCTCCTTGGTCTTCTGACCACACAGAGGGTTCTTGTGGCTCTCATCTGAAGATGAAACTTCGAGATCGACCGAATTGTCATGAAGCAAGCCTTCATGAGGAAGTGTCTATTGAAGACCTTCAGAATTAATGTTCCTACTATTGGGAAATGAGGGAGTAGAATCTTGAATTCCAACAAATAACTGTCTGAGGGCTTCAAGAACTCCAGCATCGAGCAAGGCCTTGTTACAGATTGGCTCTTGATCTTTTGACTGTGCTGGGAAGGTCTTTTTCTTAGACTCCTTCTTACTCGCTTTGGAAACCACTTATTGACGAAAGTGGCTGCTCTGAGTAGGTGTATGTGCCTGATCAGGAAAGATGGTCAAGTTAGGCTGACGATCTCCACTCAAATCAGGTGTATGTGCATGACTTGGTTGTCCGTATGATATGGGGGAGTATGACCCACAACCATCTTGTACTGGAACAGATGTGTGTGTCTGTTCCGGAGTGAATTTTTGACGTGTCACTCCACTGGTAGGGATAGATTTATGTGTCTTTTCCTGAGAGTCTGCTGAAGCTGTTATAATATCCTGGCAGGCATCCAGAATATGAGCAAGAATTTTCTTCTACTCTTTCACCATTGATAGAATATTCTTGGTTACTTAATCTTCTGGAATGGGGATATACGTCCATTATGAGCTTGGAGTAAGTGTATGTGCCTTCTCCTATCTTCCTTTTCCTGTCAGTGAATCCTGACAGTACTCAAGTGTGGGGGCAGAGAGTTGAGTCTGTCTCCTATTTGTTGTCGGGGCTTTCCGACTAACTTCTCCGAATGATACCAAGCGAGACTGTTGGTAGGCTTGATTAATACTAGTAGGTGTATGTGCCTACTGATTGCACTTCGTCGAACGTAGTTGACGAGATCCATCATATGTAGTTAGACGAGCCTGCTGACTAGATGATGATGTATAAACAGGTGTATGTTCCTACCTATAGTACTCTGACAGAATTTCCTGGCGGGATTGGCGTGATGCTGCCAGACGAGTCTGCTGGATAGCGGAATTAAAATGGGAAGGTGTGTGTGCCTTCTCATTGCTTGCCACCAAGTTAGGTTGGTGGACTTCTCCGGAGATGGCAGAGATGAGAACCTTCTCATTGTTAACCGGATTTTACCTCTGGTGATTCGTCTTGCCTGCTCGGGTTCAAGGAACCTGAGTTGAACGCCTGGAGTCGGTACCCTCATCATGTTGAGGGCGCACTGCCGCACGAGCCGGCGGCGATTGTTGGTGGGATCCCTCAGGAAGGACTCATGTCTGATTGAATTAAGGCCCTGAAGGACCTTCTCATTCACCTCCCCAGAATAAGGGAGTGAATGGTGATTGTGTTCCAGGGATAACGACCCGAAACGGTTGGAGACGGTAGTCAGCACCGCCTGATTCTTGATCATTGTTCATCATTGTCCGGACGACCGGTGTGATTTGTTCACTTGGAGGGCTTGTCGGGTAGCCTCTAGAGTTGGGATGGTACCATGTTGACAGTACTCCTTAACCAGCGCATTTGATACCCAATGTTGAAGACGCTGAGTAGGTGATGTCATCCTCAGAGTGGACGACGATCCAGCAGGAGTAGCAGCAGTGGCATTTTTAGCAGCAGTATTCACTGGTGTGAACTTAAGAGCATCCATTCTAGAAATGTAGAAGATCTTGGAAAAGAGTGCCTGTTTGATATAACAGACGTAATCAAGATAAATTCATCCACTACATCTTTTGTATGAGCAGATATTTCAATGATTGTTTTTGTTGGCCCTCTCATTGAGTTTTAAATAGGGTCCTAACAAATAGGTAAAACATCATTTTAACTTGGTTAAGGATTCACGTCGGGTTCACCATTTTTTGTTTCCCTCGGAATTTGGGGATGACCTCCTTGATGGGAGGTTCAAATATTCCGATCAGTTTATAACGGGTTTGTTCATAGAACCAGAAATATCCAATGATTCCACATCCATTTGGACCTACTTTACAAAGTTAGGTGATCATTATTTTGTGGACTAATGAGGCTTATGAATTTTCATTGGTCGAGAGGATGGGAGGTAGGACTCATCACACCTTTTTGAGGGGAATTATTGTCTACTCTGGGACTCTCTTTATATATTTAAGTTATGTTCATGAATCCTTATTACATTACCAAGTATAAAATGAGATTTCCTTCAGATCTGAAAATCAATGATTAAATATGTAGGAAATTTAGAGAATCTTTTATATGTATTCGAGGCTCTTCATCGATAGAGAATCATCTGTATTTATTATAGATTCTTGGTCAATGGTATCCTTTGACACATTTATATAGAATTGTCTTGGTCATTATGATTACCATGCTGGTTTTAAAGCCACTTAGTGGGGCATTTGAAGTTTATTGTCATTCAGAAGGACATAGATTATTTTAGAGTTAGGATCGAACCCGCAGATGGGATACCTACGTATCCTTTGTTTAGAAAGGGAATCAGAACCCACGTAGTTCGAGTAAGGGAGTATTATGTTTATGATTTATGTCTCAAAGAAGGATGTCATAATTACTTTTACACTCTAGGCTCACGTGAGTCATGCTCGGTGTGAGAAAAAAGAGGTATTGGTAAAAACCAGACAATTGTGCCATGAAAGATGCAATCATAATAAATAATGTGGGGATTATGTATGTATGACTGCCCAGATAAATGAAGATTAGGATTTACTTCAGGGAAGAAATCCAGGAACAGGGTCCATAAAGGTAGAGGTGTTTCATGGAGATTTGAATACTCTAACTTGGGTCTTACTCCTGAAAAGGAGGCCCAAATTAGGAGAGGACTTATGATTGGGTTTTACTCCTGAGAAGGAATCCCATATCAAAGGTAAATTAGGACTGGTTAAGAGAAATTAAGACCGGGGCTTGCTCCTGAAAAGGAGGCCCAGGTTAAGGGAATTAAGTTTTGGGGCTTACTCCTAAGAAGGATGCCCAGATTTGGGAACTTTAAGAATTGGGGCTTACTCTTGAGGAGGATGCCAAAATTAGGGGACTGGGGCTTACTCCTAAGGAGGATGCCCAGATTTGAGAATTATGACTGGGACTTACTCCTGAAAAGGAGGCCCCAGTCAATTGATTTCTCTCATCTTTAAAGGATGAGGTTAAATGAATGAAATCTCAATCTTTAGTGACATAAAGATGTGTAAATCACTAGGTTTTGAGAGATATTCCACAGAATTCCTTTCAGATAAGGAAGTCAAATCAATAAACCATGCCCTAAATGACTTTGAAGAGTGTATTGAAGACTGAATCTTGAATAGGAGAAGTGGAATGGCTTAAGAGTGGTGAAATGGGCAAGAAGGGCACCCAAAAAGGTAGGGGCGTGCAAGTCCTGGCAGGCACGCAGGTACTGTGTGGGCGCGAAAGTCTTGGTCGCGCAGGTATACCTGCGTGACACATGGGTGCTTGTGTGATGGTTAACCAGCAAGGAAATACTTGAGTGACTCTTGATTAAAGCCTTTAGAATCATCTTGAGGTTCTTCCAGAAGAGTGGCGCGCAAGTTTTAATGAAGGAGTAAGGTGAAGCGCAAGTGTGGCCATTTCCCTTAAGGGTTGGCCACTCAGGCGCGCAAGTGTTGATGAGTTTCAACACTTAGGCCTTCCTCCTCCTCTTTATATCTTCCGTTCTATGTAAGAAATTACCTTATAAGATTTTCAGAAGCTTTGAGAAGAGACTAGGGCGTCGGGAGCTCAAATCTGAATTCTGGAAAAAAATTCCCCCTGAATGGGGGGCCCAAAGGGTCTATTTATAGGCTGGAGAAGGCCCAGGCGGTTATCACTTAGGTCGCGCAAGTCACTTGCGCAACCATTAGGCGGCACGCAAGTGTACCTGCGCGACCATGAGGGAACTTGCGTGACCTATGGGAAATGTTCTATTTGTTCATCCCTTTGTCGATTTTTTGATGTTTCTTCAAAGGATGAATCAATTTGGACTAAGGTATTTCCCTTTTCTAATCTTTATACTCTGTGACGAAAAGGAGCGTCAACAGTGACCTAAGTTTCCGAATGGACCTAATGAGCCTAATGGGCCTAATGGGTCTAATGGGCCTAAGTGGCCCAATCGGCCTAACAATTCTAATGGGCCTAATGGGTCGAATGTGCCTAAGTGGCCTAATGGGTCGAATGGGTCGAACGGGACTAAGTGGCCTAATGTGCCTAAGTGGCCTAAGTTACCTAATGGGACTAATGGTTACAATGGGCCTAAGTGGCCTAATGGGTCTAAGTGGCCTCAGTTGCCTAATGGGCCCAATGGGATGAATGGGCCTAATGGTCCGAATGGGCCGAATGGGCCTAATGGGTCCAATGGGCCTAAGTGTCCTAAGTTTCCTAATGGGTTGAAGGGGCCTAATGGGCCTCATGTGCCTAATTGTCCTAATGGGCCTAAGTTCAGTGATTTATGAAACTTGGTTGATAGGAAAATCCAAAGGGGGTTGTTAGGACCAAGATGACGAGGAAGGTGTTTGTTTTCATGTGTTGTATTCTGTTGTCAAGGAAATATTTTGAAGAAATAAAATCATCTCAATTTGTATTTTGTAAACTCATACTGGCCATTGTTTTCAAAATAATCAGACTCACTTTGTCCATCATAATGAGGTAAAGTTTTTTGAAAGAAAAGGCATTGATCAAACTTGTCTTGGGTCCAATATATGAAAAGATCATAATGAGGAAGTGATCATTATCTGAAAAGAGAGAATAGGTCACATGGGGAATGCATCTAGCTGGAAGTAAATGGTCATCTAATTCACATTGCATCTAGTATGAAAGAAGTTCTTGTTTTGATGAATAATTAGAGTCTGCTAACTACGATAAAATTAAATGTGACTATGCTTTGCTGATTCATATTTCATAAATCATAATTTTATTGGAGAACTTATGATGAAATATTGATGGAAGAAAGGGGAAAAGAGGTATTCTAAATCATATATATATTTACCATATCTAGGTGGAATAGAAGAAAGGTATTATGCCAATAGAAAAGTAATGGTACCCAATATAATCAGATTCAGGCTAAGAAGGAAAGAAAGAAGAAAGTGAGGATCGTAATCAGAATGATCGTACCAAAAATGATAATTTTCTAGTACTATATCATTTGATTATCCATCATATGCATAAGAAAAAATTTCGTACCCAGGATGATCATACTCAGGCTTAGGAAGAAAAATATTGTACCCAGTATGATCATATTTAGGCTAACTGTTCTCAGAAAGATCATAATCTGGACAATCATATTTATATAAGGAATTTCTTGAGGTATATGATTAAAAAGCGAAGGAAATAATGAGATTAGTAATGTAGTAAACCATTTCAAAAGGGTTGAATTACTTTTTAGGTTTTAATTGGGTCAATAGTCATTGTATTAGAGTGGAATTGTTTTATATTTTAAAGTGGGTCAAGAGAAGAAGTGAAGAAGTAAAAGTGGTTTGAAAGTAAAGTTTTCTGGATGTGAAATTGAGGGGGAGCTCAAAATTCAAAAGAATTATCATATTCAACATTCAGAAGGATAATTGAAAGTTTTAGAATAATTGAGAAGCTTTGAGAAGAGTTTATGAAGTCAAAATACACCCCAAATTTTAAGGGAAATTGAGATTAGGGTGAATTTGATTAAGAAGGATTTTTTTTTGGATTCCTTCCAAAGCATCTTGAGGGTCACCAATAAAAGGATAAAATTATGTTGTACTTGAGGTGGACTGATGTACTATTCATGATAGAAAATCTCCTAGTCTTAGAGAGATGTAAAAGTTTATGTATTCACTTTTTTTGAAAAAGTTTTGACAGATTGAAGTGAAAGAGAAGAGACAAGATCACAATATTGTATTTATCTGATCATTGTACTAAGTGTTTATCATACTCAGCTAATTACTGTATCCATCTTGTTAGTAATATTTGCCTGATCATCATATCAGGTTGGATTAATCAGCTTGTGATTTCCTTACTGGGTCTTCCGAACCGAGGAAGATGGATAATTGAAATAGTGTCGATTCATCTCTATATAATTCTATCAAAGTTATACTTTTCATATTGGGGAATATCGTACTGAGAAGAATCATATGAGGAAAATAGTATAAGGAAGAATCGTATCAGGGAGAATCATACTCGGAGGAATCATACTAGGAAAATCAGACTTGGTTTTTTTTCTTACCAAAGTCCAGAAAGTTCTTACCATCTTCTGGGTAAAAAATTGAAGAAGTTTTTTCAATTGAATACATTTGTGCAATTGAAAAGAAGCACTGATAACCTGATTTGTTACACAATCATTGCATTACCCTATTTATGCTAAGAGGGTGCACATGCACTATTGGATTGTTTATATAGTGCAACACAAGTGAAAGGGTATATCCTACTCGTAGTAATACAATGATTGTTTTGTAGTGGATTGCGTGGTTTTGAAACACTTCCATACCATACCATGGACGTATCTCTTCTTACTGAAAATTGAATCTTGTAAATACTTGTGTTCCTCTGGGTGTGTGTTTGAATTGTTTTCAGTAGGGAATACAATCTTTAATAGGTGGTGAGTGTTGTTTCATTTGAAAAGAAACATAACAGAAAAAAAGTATCACTGATTCACCCCCTCCCTCTCTCAGTGATACAATCATCCACTGGGAACTTTCAAGTAGCCTAATGGGCCCAAGGGTCCTAATGGGCCTAATGGAACTAACTGGACTAATGGGCCTAATGGACTTAAGTGGTTGAGTGGGCTTAACTAAACTAAGTGTCCTATTGGGGCCAATGGGCCTAATGGACCTAATAGTTCCAACTAGTCTAAGGGGCCTAATGGGTCGAAGGGGCCTAAGTGACCTAATAGGCCTAACGGGCCTAAGTGGAATAATGGGCCTAATGGGATGAATGGGACCAATTGGCCTAACTGTTCTAATGGGACCAATGAGCCTAATGGGCCTAAGTGGCCTAATGGTCCTAACTGGCATAAGTGTCGGCCCAATGGGGCTAATGGGTCGAAGTGGCCTAAGTATCCTAACTGGACCAATGGGCCTAATGAGCCTAATGGGCCTAACTGTCCTAATGGTCCCAATGGGACTAACTAGACCAATGTGCCAAATGGGCCAAACTGGCCTAACTTGCATAAGGGGCCCAAGGGCCCTAAGGTTTTAATGCGTTCAGTGGGCCTAACAAGCCAACGTGGTCCAATGGGCCCAATGCGGCTAATGGGCCTAACTGGCCTAAGTGGTCTAATGGGCTAAATAGGCCTAAGTGGCATAATGGGCCCAATGAGCCCAATTGACCTTACTATCCAAAGTGGCCTAATGGGCCTAACTGGCCTAAATGGCCTAATGGGCCTAATGGACTGAACGGGCCTAAGTGGTGTAATGGACTGAATGAGTTTAAGTAGTCCAATGGGGTGAATGCCTAAGTGGCCTAATAGACCTCATGGGCCTAATGGGCCTAAGTGGCCTAATGGGCCTAACTACCTAATGGGCCTAAGTATCCTAATGATCCTAATGGGCCTAATGGGCCTAAGTGGAAGAATGATCCAAATGGGCCTAATGGGCCTAAGTGAAAAAATGGGCCTAATGGGCTGAAGTGGCCTAATGTGCCTAGGTGGCCAAATGGGCCTAAGTGGCCTAAGTAAACTAAGTGGACTAATTGGACTAATGGGCCTAAGTGGTGTAATTGTCCCAATGGGCCTAAGTGGCCTCATGGGCCTAATGGTAATAATGGGCCTAAGTGGCTTAATGGGCCTAATGGGACAAAGTGGATTAATATTCCTAAGTGGATTAATAGGCCTAAGTGGCCTAAGTGGCCTCATGGGCCTAAGTGGACTAAGTGGCCTAATGGGACGAATGGGCCTAAGTGGCCTAATAGGCCTAATGGTCTTAAGTGGCTGAAGTAGCCTAATGTGCCTAAGTGGCCTAATGTGCCTAATGGGCCTAAGTATCCTAATGGGCCTAAGTGGCCTAATGGGCCTAATGGGCATATGTGTCCTAATGTGACTAAGTGGCCTAATTGGACTAAGTGGCATAATATGCATAATGGGCATAATGGGACTAAGTGGCCTAATGGGCCTAAGTGGCAGTTGAAACTTTATTCCATTAAAGAGTTGAAAAAATGACAAAGGGAATCACCATAGAAATAAAATGGGAAAATACATGAAGAAGAATCAAGATTTGAAAAAGGCATAGATTTTGAATCACCTTAGTCAAGACAAAACATTGGCGGCACGTAGCCTACTTTTTCACCCCTATCTAACGCGAAATTGTACTTGCGCACCCAAATCATTTCTCCCAAGGTCACTTATTTTCCTATAAATAGACCCTTAGGGCCCTCATTTGTATGGACAAATTTTATTGAAGCCCAATTGCTGCTCTCGTCGCCCTAGTACTTCGCCCCAGTCTTCCAAAACTTTCAAGGTAGTTCTTCAAGACCTTGAGTGGAGTATTTAAGGTAGGATCATTGGACTTAAGTCCTTTTAGTGTTTGAAAACCATAACACTTGCACGCCTAAAGCGCCCAACCTCCCCAAGTTATAAATACTTGTGCGCCACCCATTCTTTTCACATTAACTTGAGCGCCCCACTTCTTGGATCACCTGTGAACTCTTGAAGGCTTGAGAAAGGTCTCACCCAAGTATTACCATACAGGTTGTTCATCACTTAAGTGAACATTAGGTCACCCAAGTGTACTTGCACGCCCATAATTTCACACCCTTATCTACTTGGGTTCCCCTCTTTGATTCACTTACTCTCTTTACTCTCTTCAGTTTACAAGCCATTAAGACTTACTCAGAGCCATTCATAGTAAGGCTTCTTCTTCATTGGATCCCTTGTATAAATGGGATTCTATTGAGACCTCCACCAAAACCTCATGACTTATCAAACCTTTGAGAAAGGAACATCATCGTGTCTCCTATTTGAATTTGTATTTCCACGGTCATAGGTTTCCCACATTTTTTTCACAATGGGGTTAGGATTCATAGAATGTCTTTGGGTTTTTATATCCACAGTCACATGGACTTTTATCCTAGGAACAGTGCTTGGAAGTTCCTGGTACTGAGAATAAGGGTTTGGGCACTGGCCTCTCCCTTCTCAAAGAGGTGGAAACCAAAAATTCTAGTAGGGAAGGTATGGTTCAAACCTAATTTTCTTCCTTTTAAAATAAAGGAGAAGTCTCCCTCCCTTACCAGGATCAATTTTAAGTCTACCATCTTGGCATAAGACCCTAGATTTTCTTACAGGAGCATCATTTCTCCTCCTCTCTTCTTCGGTGCCAAAGACCCGAGGGGAGATGGCCATAGGGACTCTTGTTACCCTTTCCCTCTCCTTCTGCGTTTTTTCACCATGGGAAACCATCCTGGTATAATCCCATCACCTTCATCACTTCCTCCTTACATTGGACCCTTGTCTAATGTAAATATAATTGAGGGAAGGCTCGTTTCCTCTCCCTATTCCACGGTTACCTCAACCTCGTTCACCTTAGACACTATAGGGGCGTTGTCTTCCACCAAAATAAGAGGAAAATTTAAAAGTGTGAATGCATTTGTTGAATTTTTGATATTCTCTTGTTTCTCACACCGAGCATGAGTCACATGGTCTTAGTGATTTTTCATGATCACAACATTTCCACAATTGAAGGAACTATGAGAACTCTGATTCCTATTCAAACTAGGATACTTAGGAAGCCCTTTCAGGGCCTGAGCTCACCAGATATCCTCTTCAAGAATCCAACCTCAATTCCCTTAATCTGGGCTTCCTTCTTTTGAATAATCCCCAAATTAAACCCTTAAGTTACCAAGGCATCCTTTTCACGAATTAATCCCAAACTCATTTCTCTCAAAATAATATACTCTCCTTTGAGAATTATCGAACTACGTGGGATTTGATTCCCATTTATATGGGATAAGTAGGAAGCCTCCTTGAGGTTCAAACCCAACACTTCAAATAAACCCTGTTCTCCTTGGGCCATATTCCCAATAGGGTCTGATTCTACTTGGAAACCCATATTCTCTCCAAGTTCCTTGGGATGCTTTAGTATAAGTCCCACATTAAGTTTCAACTAAGCATCTTCTGCTTAGAGGTCCTTATCACATGACCTTAAAAGGTATGATGTGTCCCATTTAGTGGAACCGGACTATGAGGGTTATGATTCCTTTCACAAGGATACGTAGGTATCCTATCTTATGGGAACACTCCCAAAATCAAATCAAACCTTCGTCTCCCTATTTGAAAATAAAATTCTAGAGTGCCCCACTGAGTGGCTTAAAAACCAGTATCATCACAATGATGATTAAAATAATCTCTAAGCAGTATATTAGAGGATACCATTGATGGAAAACCTTGAATACCTACAAATATTTCCATTAATGAAGAACCTTGAATGCATACTGATGATTCTAAAATTTTACACATGTTAATAAGTGATTATAAATTCCAAGGGATACTTATGATATAATTGGTGAATTAATAAAGATTCATGAAAATATTTTAATTTTACAAAGAGAGTCCCAGAGTAGACAATAATTTCCCCCAAAAGGGTGTGATGAGTCTGACCTCCCATCCTCTCGACCAATGCACATTCTTAAGTATTGTAAAGTTCAAAACTTAATGAACCCCTACCTTTGGAAATAAGGTCATATTTGGATAAAGAATTTTTGTAAGTTTCTGGTTCCATGAATAAATCCAATGGAAACCGTATGGAAACAGTTATTCTTAAATATAGAACACACGTTTCAACGAACTACGAAAAAAATAGTGAACCTGACGTGAATCATTAACTATGTTGATAATGTTACCCACCTGTTAGAACCCTATCAATTGATAAAGGAAAACCAAAAAAAAAGGAATTAATAATGCATGTATCTATCTAAAAATATGTTTCTTTAATAGAGCTTGTTGTTGTTTCAAGTTTTCCAAAGAATTACCTTCAATCCAAAGAATTTCTTTCTCCAAGACAAAATCTGTAAACTTATTGACCGCTGATCAAGTTGGATATCCATCCACAGGAAGGACGTTATCACCAACCCAGCATCTTCAATGTTGGGTCTCTAATGTGCTGGTAAAGGAATATCACCACCACAGTACAATCCCGACTTTGGAGGCTGATCAACAGGCACTCCAGGTCAACAACAATCCTTGATCATCAGGCCAACGATGACCAATGATCAAGAATAAAACAGTGCCAACCACCGTCTCTAACCGATTCGGGTCTTTATCCCTGGAACGTAACAATAAATCCCTCCCATACTATAGTGAGGTGGATCAAGAGGTCTCTCAAGGCCTTAATTCAAGAATGCAGGAGTCCTTCCTGAGGACTCCCACCAACAATCACCGCTGGAATCATGCGGTAGTGTACCCCCAACATGATGGGGGTGTTGCCTATAGACATTTGGACCAGGTTTCTCAGACCCAGGCATGTAAGAAGAACTGCTAGGGACAACATACGATTAACAGGGAGCAGGTTCTCACCTCTGCCTCTACCGAAAAATCCCATCAATTTAACTCGATGGAAAACAACGAGCGGGCACATACATCCGTCCATCCTAATTTTGTTGCTCAGTAGGCTCATCTGACAGCAACCCACTAATCCCCCCAGATAAACCTGGAGGAGTACCATGAATAGGCACATACACCTACTTATAAGTTATTGTCCAGTCAGTAGGCTCGTCTGACTGCATTTAAAGAAGCTCACTAATATAATGTGGTGGTAACTGGTAAATAGGAACATACACCTGTTTACAATCACCAATTCTATTAGCAGTCTTGTATGCCAGTATTGAAAGAAATATATCAACCATACTTGACGGGAAACAACCAGAAGTCACATACACCTGCCCATGTTCATCAAGCCTGCCAACAATATCATTTGGTAGCTCCCGGAGAAGTCAGTCGGAAAGATCCGACGAAAAATTTAGGGCAGACCCAACTCTCTACCCCCATAAAATAGTATTGTCAATACCCATTTATAGGGAAAGGAGGACAGAAGAAGGCATACACACCTACTATCGATACAAAATGGACGTATATTCCCGTTTCGGCCGCTGAATTCACCAAACATATTCTATCAATGGTGAAAGAGTAGACGTAAATCCCTACCCATATTCTAGAAGCATGCTAGGATATTTTAACAACTACTTCAGTAGTATCAGGGGAACAGACACATAAATCTATCCCCACACATGGGATAACACATCGTTATGCCATCCTGAATAAGATACATACCTCTGTTCCAGTACAGGAGGGTCATGGGGCATACTCCCCCATATCACATGGACAACAAGATCAGGAACATATAACCTTTCCAATTGAAGGTAATCGGTCTGTTCTGGTAACCAATCTAAGGCAGGAACATATACTTGACCATGATAACCACTTTTCCAAAAAAAGGGTCCCCAACTAAGTATAAGAGAACATCCAAGAAGAAGTCTTGCCAAGCATTTTTGGAAAATCAAGAGTTAAGCTGCGACGTGGCTCCTCTTAATGCTGGAGTTCTTGAAGCCCTCAGAAATTTATCTATTGCTACTGAAGATCATATCCTCTCATTACCATATTATGGAAGTGGTAGTTGTAATTCTAAAGTTTCTCATCAGAAACTTCATCATGAAGGCTTGCTTCATGAAAAAACAGTCAATCCAGAGTGCCTATCTCTGGATGAGAGCCACGGTAACCCTCAGTGTGGCCAAAAAACCAAGGAGCAAGAAGATTTATCCCTTGTTGTAATCCATCATGGTGATCCTCCCTATGATGGAATTCACTGCGAAATCCCTCTCCGCAGTATTATTTCACATTTTCAAGACAATTACCTAATTGACAATGTAGCGATGAGAAATCCCTTCTATCTTGAGGCACTTGAAAACACAAGGCTAGTCATGTTTGATGCCTTTTCATTTACGGGTGAAACACTTTATCAGCTAGAAGACATCTTAAGGGAACAATCATTCTCTGAACCTCCCTTGGGTAATTTTTATTCTAATACAGAGCATCCACTTTGGTCAAACCAAGTGGATAAACCTCTAGTGAAAGATGACAAAGATGTGTTAAACATGATGAAACAATTAGCTAAAGGAGAAATACCATTCATGTTCTGGCCTTTGTAAAATTCTCAGTATAACATTATAGAATTGATGATAGAAGATTGAATTCATGATATCCACCTCAACTTATGGAAAACTCTTCATCATTTGAAAATAAAAGTATTACCATATTATGAATATCAAAATCATGTAAAGGTAACAAAAGGGTTGCAGAGCCAAATTGACTTGGCATGACTCTTAGTTTCCCAACATCCAAAGGTTGAAAAACAACAGAGAACCCTTCAGCGCACATGTCTCAATGATTTAAAGAGACTACACCAATTAATTTATGATTCCTCATCCAGTGTTCGTATTAGAGGACGTGGAGAGTATGGAGCATTGCATTTCACTACACTCCAAAATCATCAAAGTCCGCCAAAAGTGGTATCATACAATGTTATTTCCCATGGTCATCCATAATCAATAGGTTCTGTATGTAATTAAATGTACGCTCAAGAACAGGCCTCAACTAGTTCTCGTTAGAATTAGGCCCAAAAGAAAAGAATTTGTTGAGTTACTTTTACATCAACCCTCTGAGAATCTTGAATAGGCGTCCCGTTTAGAGGATGTCAGGTGTCAGAAAATGAAAATGTCTAAAATAGCACAATGATCTTCTAAAACAAATGATTTGAGTGATTTTCAGATGATGCACCCAGCTAATGTCCGAACCAAAATCTGCAAAATCAGAAGAGTCGTTGCACAAATTTTAGCCATAGCAGTTAAAGAATCACACCAGATTGTAAGTATGAGGGCTCATCTAATTCAATATTCAAATTCATTAAACAACGTTCAAATATTTCAAGAAGAAGAATAGGAACATCCCCAGCCTGCAGGGCTGGGGGATTTTTCACATCTACAATCCCCTCCTCAATGGAAGTCAGTTTTCTCCCGGTTAGAGAATAAGCCAAAAGGAAAGCGTACAACTAAACTATCCAATGATTCCCTTTGGGTTACTGTCTACCAAACAGTTCCAAGTAATTCTTCATATATAAGAACAGATTCCCATAAAAGACCCAAAGGAAGATGATCTAGTAGAAACACTGACTGAATACCATCGATGAATTATGCATCCGTAAATTTCATTAACACCATCACAAAAGATCCTCCATAAAATAAATCCAGTTCAAGGGAGTCATAAGATTATGTTCTTTTCCATAATATGGTACACACTGAGGAAAATGAAGAAGGTGTGCATACTTGAAATCAGTGGCTTACCCAGAATCTAGGTATGCCTTCAGATAACCACCCCCCTCTCCGAAAGACATCTAACAAGGGGAAAGGAAAAAGTCAGATCGCATCTCACTTTTCCACTGGAGAGGGTCAATCTCTTTTTATTGAAGAGATACTTGAACAACAATAAGATGAAATGAAGGAGTTGAAAATACTCAATACAGAGTTACTTTGAAACCACATTTCTACTAGAAATACTCCCCAGGAAAGTCCTCAACTTGAAAATCCTGTAGGATCTCCTCAGTAAAGAGGATTTGTAGTAACCACAGATTCGGATAATGAATTACCTCAATTAGATACACAATCAAGGTAGGACTATATACATCCTAATTAACCTGTTCTCATGGGTTATCCAAGGCAGATATCAACACCGCCATCAGTGGTTTTACTGGTCGTTGCACCAGCTCAAGCTCCAGTTTCTATACCTGCATAGGTTCTAGCTCATTCAGATGTTCTCCAAATGATTATGAACAAAATTGAGGTATTAATGACTCGATTGGAAGCTATATAGGAATGACGTGCACCAGTTCAGCTAGAAAAGAGAGCTTACCCTAAATGGGTGGATGTAATTCCTCCCCCACCAAATTTTTTGAATACCAAATTCCCAATATTTAATGGTTCGGGGGATCCAGAACAACACTTAACACATTTTGTTTCTCGTTGTGATCCCATGATGGGAACTAATCAATAATAAGAAGTAGTTAATCTTATGTTTTTTGTGTAGTCATTACAAGGACCAAATTTTGTCTGGTATACAAGTTTGAAATCTTGATCAATTACTGGATGGGAAGATCTCCGTTAGAAATTCCTTCTTCAATTTAGCTCAACTCTACCAAAGACGATAGTTTTTGATCTTACCAATTGTAAAAAATGGATAATTAAATAGTTTCAGATTTCATTGTACGATGGAAAGTATTAACATATTACTTAAGTCTAGCACTCCCTCAAGAAGAATTGCAGCCAATCTGTGTGGAAAATATGCGTGATGAACTACACACACCATTGATCCCTATGAAATACACAGGAGGGTTTTGAAACCTTAATTCAATCACTCAGTAGATAGAATAATCTATTATAGAAACTAAGGCTAAAACTTGTGTAATTCCATCAGCTCTAGGGAGGAGGATAGGAAAGGCGGAAGCTGTTACAGTCACACTTAAGCAGGAACCTGTACATGATTCTACTTCAAGACCTTCATCATATCGAAGGGATCTGCCTCCTGAGCATCAACAACAATGACTGCCTCTTTAAGATGATCAAAGAGATCAAAGACGGAAACAATTTGAGTATTTAAAGAATAAATTTTATTATTTCAGGAATGAAAAAGTTTTTGGTTACTTCATATCAGCCTTAGAAAATAATTTAGTTCAATTTACAAGGCCAAAGAAACCAAATAAAGAAGAAGATGAAGATCTTTTGAATTATTGTCCCTTTCATCAGATGTTGGGACACCCCATTCAGGAGTGATTTGTTTTCAAAGACCTTCTGTGAAAGATGGTAGACTCTGGAAAAGTGAAATTAAAAAGTTCAACAACTCAAGTTTCATGTGTTACTGATACTAATCCAGAGGAAGAGGGATAATGGCAAGAGGTCAAAAGTAAAAAATTTCAGAAATATGATGACTGGATGATCAGGAAAATGATCAACCGGACTCATATTATTTTACGAACACAATTGAGACAACTGATTGTATCTTCTACCACTCCTTCCACAACAAAACCATCTTCATAAAAAGGACATTATTCAAAGAAGTGAAGTGATAATAAAGACAAAGAGTAGTTAGAATAAGAAGAGATTGTGTCAAGTCCAAAGTTGTACTTGAAACTGGAAGATTTTATGCCATCTATTTCAAAATCACAGGCACCGACCTACCAAACGGAACAATTAGAAATGAACTATCAAGAAGAATCTTCATTAGATAAAGAATTGATCTTTGGTTCTGTTAATGTTATCCATTTAATGGATCCTTACGCCAATGGTGATTCTGATTATAATGGTCCAAAATTCCTTGTACCTAATTGGGGAACAAGAGAAAGGGTCCAAGGTCAAGGATACAGGGTAAGACGTGGGAATTCAAGAGACCACCATTTTAAATCTACCTCTGCTCGAACCATATATGCGGAAGAAACTCATGGAAGGGACCTTCAATAGGATCAAGAGGAACAAGGAATTTTTTCATGAAATATAGGTTCAATTCTAACACAATTATTTTGGAAGACTGATTAGAAGTAACTTCGTCTTCCTCTCAGAAAATGAACAGACCTAGTCAGTCTAATTTACCAAATCCAGTAGTATTTACAGCTTCTGCTCCAACACAGAGTACATCTAAAACAGAGGCATCAACTTCCAAATCACCTACAAAACCACATCCCTATGTTGGGAAACACAGACATTTAGACCAAAATTATGATGTCTTGAAACAATTGTCCCAAGTACCAGCCAATTTTTCAATTATGGGTGCTTTAAATTTGTCAAAAGATCTTCGAGAGGCACTCATTAAGTCTTTTTCAAGTCCTCAAGAGTTTGAAACCGAAGTTTTTGCTGCTGAGGTTTACCGTATAGAGAATGATCCTACAGAATTTCATGCAGTCATATCTTTTATAGATAAAGATGAATATGATGATGTACATGGACATATCAAACCTTTTTATTTGTATAGAAAGGTCAATGAAGTATACATATGATGAGAATTCATTGATAATGGCTCCGAAGTCAACCTCATTCCTATTCGTACACTTTTTCGATTGGGATTGACTGAATCTAACTTATATACTTTGACTATATTGTTTCAAGGATATGACAAGAATGAACAAGAACCTCTGGGCGAGATTACACTCAAAACTTAGTTTGGATATCTTGTGTATAATTCAGATTTTATGGTTGTTCGTCAGGACATAGCCTTCAATATTATACTTGTAAGGCCTTGGTTGCATCAACATGCAGCCATACCTTTATCATACCACCAACGTCTGTAGTACTGTTTCAATGGTCAAATCGGGACATTTTATGGTGAAAAGGCTCCATTAAAAACATATGAATCTCAATATATTGAGGCAAAGTTTTATCACACAAAAGGAATGAAGCCCATGAAAAAGGAGATAACCAGATTTAATGCTCCAAATAGACTGGAAAAGATCCCAGAAAATCCATTCATACATTTGAGCACAGATTATAGGTTACCCATCAATAAAATTGAAATGGTAAAACCAAATCTAAAGACTCTTCCAGTAACTTCCATAATATCAATTTTGGTAATTGAGCCTGATAACATGGAAGAAACCGTTGATCCACCAAGAAATGATGGAAGTCTGAATAGATATGTTTTCATTTCATCTGATGAACTTCAACAATCCTCTACTTCATCGATCAAAGTAGAATAAATTTTAGTAATTTTAGAGAAAGACAAAGATGTTGATTCTTAGTCCATAAATCTCTCTTTATTACCATAGGAAGACCCTTTGTCATCAGTTGGGTCAAATATGGTGGCCTCTTATTCAGGCTGTTCAAATACTAATTTCCCCTCTAACTCTGGGAGTTTTGCTTCGCCATACACTATGAAAGTAGAAATAGAAGAGGTAACACATAATGAAGAAGAAGGGGAAGATCTCAGGGATGCTCCTCTAGCATTTGAGGAAGGTGTATCTACCACTATGGATGAGCTCAGAGAAATAAATCTGGGTACATAATAAGATCCACACCCCAATTTAATTAGTGTGTCCATGACCTCTGAAGAGAAAGAGGTGTATAATTACTTTCTAAATAAACATAAAGATATATTTTCTTGGAATTATATAGAAATTCCAGGTCTTAATCCTGATATAACCACTCATCATTTGGGTTTTCTAGAATAACATTATGGATTCAAGTAAGCAGTAAGAAGAACACACCCAACTCATGCCTCTAAAATTGAAGATGACGTTGATAAGATTATAAAGGATAATTTTGTTAGGAAATTTCAACATCCCAAATGGAAGGCCAATATTGTACCAGTGAAAAATAAGAATGGGAAAATTGGAGTCATCATTGATTTTAGAGATCTTAACTGGCATTTTCCTAAAGATGATTTTCCAGTTCTGATTACAGAGCTCCTAATTGATGCAACAGTTGGCTATGAAGATCTTTCCTTCATGTATGGATACTCTAGGTATAATAAAATACAAATGGATCTAGAGGATGAAGAATATATAGACTTTCAAATCCCCTGAAGGTGTGTTTCGCTATCGGGTAATGCCCTTTGGCCTAAAGAATGCAGGTGCAACATATCAACATGCCATGCATCATATCTTCAAACCCTTCTTGGGGAAATTTTTTGAATGTTGTTTGGATGATTTGGTGGTCAAATCCATAAAATGTTCCAATAACATGGCTTATTTGGATATTATATTCAATAAACTTCAGCAACATAGTTTGAAGATGAATTCATTGAAATGTTCTTTTGGGGTAACCTTAGGAAAATACCTTGGCTTTGTTGTATGCCATAGTGGTATCGAAGTTGATCCTGAGAAAACAAAATCAATAATTGGTATGTCACCTCCTAGAAATTTTAAAGAATTAAGAGGACTCCAAGTACACTTGGCCTATATTCAGCGCTCCATCGCCAATGTGGAAGGTAAGTGTTTTCCCTTCACCAGATTAATGAATAAGGGAGTTACCTACCAATGGACTGAAGATTTCCAAGAATCATTTGATACCATCAAGAAATATCTCTTGATTCCACCAGTATTGATGCCACCTGTTGAAGGAAGACCACTTATTCTCTATGTGACAACTTTAGATCGATCACTACGTGCCTTCCTCACCCAAAACAATGATACTGGGAGTGAAAACAGCCTTTAGTATCTCATTCGCACTATTCTTGATGAGAAAAATCAATATTCAAGTATTAAAAAGTGATGTCTGGAATTAATCTTTGCAGTTCAGGAATTGAGACACTACCTGTAACATTATGAGGTCCAATTTCTATCTCATAAAAATCCGCTTAAATTTATCCTCGATCGTCCTATGCTTACAGGATGTCTGGAATGGTGGGAAGTTATTTTTCAATAGTTTGATATCCAATTTGTGCCTTAAAAGGCAATAAAAGGCCAAGCCTTGGCTGATTTCTTTGCTGAGCATCCACTTACAGAAGATACATCATTTAATACTGAACTGCCTGATGAAGAGGTCTTCTCTATTCAAGATAATCCCCAAACATGGGAAATGTATTTTGATGCTGCTTCTAGATTTCCAATAGGGAAGAGAATGGAAACCCCTAAACTCAACAAATTTGGGTTAGTAATTGTCCTTATTTACCCAGAAAAAGTCATTATTGCCTTATTCTTTTCTATTATCAGAAGGTGGTACCAACAATGAGGCAGAATACCAAGCTCTCATCACAGGTTTGGAATTGGCTCTTCAGGTGAAAATGGATCATTTAAAGGAAAAAGGTAATTCATAATTGGTAATCAAACAAATAAATGGGTAATATTCTATTAGAAAAGAAGAGTAAATCCCTTTGTGTGATTATATTAGAGGGTTAATGGCTAAATTTACCTCAAATCCAACATTGTCTTATGTCTCGCGATCACAAAATGCCCAAGCAGATGCACTGGCTAATGCAGCTACAGCCTTGGAAGATCCAAATCAGTATGAGACAATTATCAGCATAACCCATCACTGTGTGGTCTCACCTTTTGTTTAAACCAGAATGGAATAAATTAATGAAATTTTACCTATTTTTGAATCATATGGTCATACCACAGGATTAAGAACATCCCTTATGTAATATCTTCAAAATGGGGTACTTCCACCAGATAGGGCTGATAAAGAACTAATCCAGTGACGAGCGGCCGATTTTACTCTTTATGATAGTCTAGACCACCAAAAGATCCTTTACAAGCGAGCCTTTGATGGAATTATCTTCAGATTTATTAATGGAGAAGAGACTGCAGCTGTCATGAAAGAAGAACATTTAGGAGCTTGTGGTTCCCACCAATATGGGCACAAACTCTCTGATCAGATCTGAAGGATTGGATACTTTTGACCTTCAATGATGCAAGATTGTACAGATTTCCCTAAAAAATATCATCCCTGCCAAGTACATTCCAACTTCATTCATCAACACCCAGAGTTACTACATACAGCTAAATACTCCTGGCTATTTCCTACATGGGTAATGGATATAGTAGGACCTTATCCTCCCACCACGACTAAGAAGTTCAAGTATATTATCACTGCTAATGACTTCTTCTCTAAATGAGCTGAGGCAATACCTATCAAGGAATTCGGGGCCAAAAGCATTGTTAGTTTTGTCAAAACTAATATCATATCCAGATTTGATGTGCCTTATACTATTTTTATAGCCAATGGAACCAATTTTTGATCTACTAAAGTAAAATAGTTATATCAGGAACATAATATCAAGTCCAACCATTCATCTTGCTATCATGTGGCGACTAATGGACAGATAAAGGAATTCAACAAAACTCTATCAAATATACTCCAGAAGATGGTGGATAAAGATAAGAAATCATGGCTTCATAAACTTTTTAATGCTTTATGGGATCATCAGACAACTACCTGTACTGCTACACAAAGAACTCCTTATTCATTAGTATATAGAACCGAAGCAGTTTTTCCAATTTAAATACAATTTCCTTCACTTAGAGATGCAATCTATGATCAGTTATCTACATATGATAGGTCTCAGAAATGGTTCAATGAGTTGGAATGATTATATGAGAAAAGATTGCATACTCTGCATCATTTAGAAGTCTATCAGAATAGAATAGTGTGAGATTTTAATAAGAAAGTTCACCTTCATTCATTCCTTCAAGGAGAATTGGTATTGGTCCTTAGGACTCCAATGATACCAGGAAAGAAAACTCCAAAACTTGATCCAAAGTGGGAAGGAACTTACTATATACATAAGTTCTATTCAAATAGATCCTATGCTTTAATATCATTGTATGGGGAGCTTATTACAACTCCAACCAATGCGAGATTCTTGAAGAAATACTTTGTGTAATTATACCTCTTTGTCCTCACTGCAAGACTTTAAACTACATAGTACAATTTCCTTGATGAAAGACTTAAAACTACATAGCCCATATGTCCTAGTTGAAAGACATTAAACTGTATAATAACCATCAGCATACATGTTTCATGACTTTAAAGTGCGTAGCATCTTCATCTTTGTTGCATGACGTTAAACTACAGGACATCATTTGTACAACTAACGTTTTCTACATTTTATGTTAGAAGCTTCCATAAGAAAACATCATTGACATCATTGCTACTTCTTAGTGGCACATGAGTCCCTCTTTTCCTTATACCTAAGTCATATCTTCATAGGGACCTTATTTCAAGAACTACGTATGGCTTGATTTTCATTTTCAATGAGATACATAGAGACGCCTAAATCCCCAATTTTTGGCCCAGCTGTAACCAAAAAATCTTTTTATTTTATTTTCAACTCCTGTGTATGAATCAGATCTATACATAGTGTTTCCTTAAGATATATGATTTTGTTTTTATACTATTTTATGTCTTAAGATTTACCATTCTCTTAGAATGTGTCAAAATCCATCATTCTTCATGTTAAACTCGATTAGCATGAGGAATGATTGTTTCAAGAACTATGTTTGGATTGATTCTCATTTTCCAATGAGATACGTAAAGATGCCTAGATTTCTAATCTTGGGCCCAGCTGCAATAAAAAAACCTTTATTTATTGTATAAGAATCAAATCTGCATAGGAAATGTTTTAAGAACTATGTATGACTTGATTATTTCCCCAGCAAGACATATAGTGACACTTGGGTTTTATCCATTAATTCAGTTACAATATGTATTTCCTTTCACATCAGTCCATTGTAATCCTTACCACATGACGTTAAACTGCATGGAAATCTAAAACCCCTATTCTTCATTTGCATCACCTTTTCATTGTAAAAGAAACCCTTACTGGTCCTTGTTTCTCACATCGAGCATAGCTCACGTGGGCTTAGGAATTGGGTAGATGGATTATTTATATAAATAAGGTGTTTAAATTTCGTATGGGGTTATTAAGTTCTTCACTACATGACTTAAAACTATATAGTATAATGTCCTCATTGAATGACTTAAAACTGCACATCACCACATTCATTCATAGGAAACAAAGAAAGTCTCCATTTTTACATATGTGTCAGATCTATGTAAAGGGCATCAAACTTATGGTCAATATTGATTCAAACATTTCTCATGTGCATTAAGAAAACCCCCCTTCCAAATTCCACACTCTTAATCTTGAATATTTATAGATCCTCATAATCTTTCTTATGGTTTCTGGTGACATAGTTTCTAATACCTGAGAGCTCTTTTGCCTTACTATGCAGCACGTGCCCTTAGGTGGCCTTGCATAAGTTGCCTATATAACAGGAATGCTAGCCAAAAGATGCCACTATCTAGCTATGTAGAATATTCCCTAGTTGACCCTTCATAATACATACCCCATAACAGGTTTTTCAAATAATGGTAATTTCATTCTTGGTTATAGTATCTTTGTCCCCTTTAATCTTTGATGAAAATATACAAGAATCTGTATTTTAAAATAGTCATTCAAGTATACTTGTCCCATTATCTTTCTCACAATCTTAAAGTCTTTAAGACCATGGTTTAAACATTTCCCTCACCATGTGTTCAATAAAATATGAAATAAAATTGAAATCACTTGGACACATATTATATATTGTTTCCATTTCTGGTCCTATTTGTATGAACTAAAACTACAGACACCATATCTATTACATTTGAGTTAGAACTTCGTAAAAGTCCTATTCCTCCGATTCTTTGGACATCTTGGTTGAAAATTCCCTTTCCATATTCAGGTACCTTCTCCATAAACCAAACTCTATATTTTGAAAAATATGAATCTCCATAAACTTTCTTCAACTTTTGGAAATAGAATGTTAAACTTCTAAGAACTCTTTTTTCCTGAATATGCAGCACGTGCCCTTAGGTGTCCTTGTATAAGTTTCCCACATAATAGGCCTGTCAATCAAAATATTCCACTATTTGTATATGCAACATATTCCCTAGTTGGATCTATATAATACAGCCCCCATAACAGGTTTTACAAGTAATTATAACTTTGTTCTTGGAAAAGACTTCCTTTAATGCTTTTATCCCTCTTTACCATATCATTCCTTAGTTATAGAAATTCCCAAATCACAGTTTACAATTTTTCCTTCCATACCTGAATATGATAGTATGTTTCTGGACAAATTATCAAGAAATTAGGAGAGTTTTCTCATACCTTTGGTCAGAGATAAAGACCTTAAATTAAATCCACAAAATGTCCTCACTGCATGACTTTAAACTACACAGTACAATGTCCTCACTACATGAATTAAAACTGCATAGTATAATGTTCTCACTACATGACATAAAACTTCATAGTACAATGTCCCCACTGCATGACTTAAAACTGCACAATACAATGTCTTCACTGCATGACTTAAAAATGCACAATACCATATCAAAAATTCTCCTTTCTGATAAAATTTTAACCATTACTCATACACCAAATTTGTATAGAGTTGTTTTTCCTATTAATGACTTATGTTGGTCTAAAATATCCCTTTTTCATTCTTAAAATTCCTTTCCTTGGAAAAACCACCCACTGTGGTATTGAGTCATCCAAATCTTATTTTACTCTATCTATCAACAGAAAAATGTTAAATTTCAAAGATATATTTTTATTGACTATACAGCATGTGACCTTAGGTGGCCTTTCATAAGTTGCCTATATAACAGGCCTGTTAGTCAAAAGATGCCACTATTTGGATATACAACATATTCCCTAGTTGACCCTGCATAAAACAGCCCCTATAATGGGTTTTTCAAGTAATGGTAACTTTGTTCCTGGAAAAGACACCCCTTATGTTGATACAGGTTTTAAATTTGGTGACTATAAAAATCATGGCTCAAGATTCCCCTTGGAAATATTGAAAGAATATTAAAGAAATTCTTATCCATAGAGTTTTGTTTGGGATCTAATTCAATGTTTATAGTCAAATATATTTCGACCTTAAATATTATCCCGTTATGCTTACTGAGCCTAATGGCCTAGATAAACCAAAATAAATTAGCAAAAGTGAAAACATAAATGATTAAAGACAAAATAATTTTCATTTATGAAAATTTTCACAGAGAAGCATCCACAAATTGGATTCTCTCTCAAGAATTACAAAAGGATTTCTACGTAATTCCTCATTTGTTTAACATCTTTCTAAGCCCCATAAACTACTTATTGGAGTTTGTTTATCTGACCAGCCTCACTCTCTTCAGCATGATGAAGTGCTTCTTTAGCATCTGCGATGGATTTTTCACCTTCCTTATAGAATTATCCTAATGATCTATGAAGCTGGTCAAGCTCCCCTGTAATGATATCTAACTCATGTTGAAGGCACAGTTTTTGAATAGTCTTTTCTTTAATTGTCTGCATCAGTCCCTTAAACTTTGCATTATGATTAGCCTCATCTTGGGATAGTACTGCTTAGAACTCTTCAATATTGATAGATAGTTTGGCTTTTATCAAGTATTGTTGAAACTTTTGTTCTTACTCCCTTATTCGGATAATCACTTTCACCGCAGTATGAATTTCATGGTATTAAAAACCGCCAAATCCTAGAGTGATATACAAAGATGAAAGTTGTAGAATTCTTGAAGGCAATTCCTCAAGGGGCATCTCAGATATTATCTTTCAGATACTTTTCCATGCTTTGTAACGAGTAAGAAGAAGGGCCTTCTGCAGTTCTGGGTCTGATTCAAAATCACTATCATAAGGAGGGGTATATTCCGAGACTAATGCACTTAAAGAAGTGCCATGTTCTATTACTTCATGAACAATGGTTGATCCATCTCCTAATGTTGTTTGGGATGATGCAGAGGCTTCACCTCCAGACCTATCAATTAAATTTGATAGCCCTATATGGTAAATCAATAATTATGGTTATATTTAAGAGATAACAAAGTGAATGCGATCACAATATTAGTATCTCTTACCTAGAAGTAGGTCAACATCATGAGAATAATCTTCCCCAACATTCTCAGTTTCAGAAATTTTGTTTGATGTCTCTGGTTGAGGAGTGCTATCTTTAATATGCTTAGGAGTTTTAGAGTGAATCTAAGGAAGATCTATTATCTCAAGATTCACCTGAGCCAATGTCTCCTCAATGGTGGGGTTGATGTTAATATCAACTCTTCCTTCAATTACTATAACAAAAATAGTTTCTTTATATGGAACTGCATATTTAAATCAACCATGGTTAATAGGTTAATCATAAAAATATTAACAGGATGAATAATGAGAACTCATGTCTAGTTGATTCTATATAAGGAACTCCAAAATCTTCTAAAGAATTTGATATTTAAACATGTTCTAATAGTTCTTAAAAAGAGATGACTATGTTCATCATTTCATTCAATGATATCTCAGATCCCAGGTTAATCTCACCCATGGGATCACTTATCATGTTTGCTTCACAACCTTCCTCCGGCAACCTGTGACCCTGAGTAGCTTCTTCAACAACAATTGTGGGGTCAACATCAATTGTTACTAGATGTTCTGGTGCATGTGATGAATCTAAAAGTATCACAGAATGGAATACATATATTTTTTCATTTGATGCTTATATGAAATATTATTTATTTACTAGAAGCTTCCTCTCCTCTGATAGTAGGAAACAGATCCATGCTAGGAACAGATGTTGGTTCATTTGGATTCAATGCCTCTTCAGGAACCAATGAATTTATAGGAATTTGTGTTTTCTCAGTAGCACCTTCTACAACTCCTTGAATATTATAAGTGGTTTCTTTCAAAGAAGAAATAGAATAATCCTCTATAATCTTAAAAATTTTAAACACCTTTTCATGAATAAAGACTAAAATTCATGATTATTAGGGAGACTTACCACTGCTAAGAAAGAACTTAACCATGGTTTTATTTCTTCATCTTTTTAGGAGGGATTTCATCATCATCTATAAAGATAGGCATCAGAGATCCCAGTACCCTTTCTATTTCCTCCTCCATGGCTTGTTGGTCTGGGGATATTTCTCCCGATTCACAGGATGATCTGATAGATCCAAGAGAAGTGCCTCTAGGGATATATTGTGGTGAAGGAACTTCAGTTATCTTTCCTTTACCCAACTATAATATTAATACAATATTTCTCCTAAGTAACAATGTTTTTATTAAAATTCAAGTTGAAAAATGGAAGAAGATGCAAAATAAAGGGAACTAACATCCTCAGGATCTAGAAAATCACACCACTCTTCATCTAATGAAGGATTAATCCCTTCATTGTTACCATGATCTATCACTTCCTTTACCCGCTTTGTGGTAGGAATTGAGTTATCAGTGACATATATGAGCATTTACAACTCTCAAATTTAGGTTTTTACCTCATTGGGATTATCTTTAAAAAGAATGTCAGAAGAAGCCCTCAAATCCCCTACTCCTGAAATATGCAGTCCTTTGCATAGATCCATCCACATGGTGTCAACATCACATTATAGAATTTTCCATGTTCAAATAGCCTCTAGTCTTATATATTCATAATGTATGTTTGAGGTTTGTGACAAGGATCCTACAACCATGGACTTTAGTTTCTTACCAGCACCTGCAGTCATAGATGAAGGATTAGAAAATGGAACTCGCCACTCTTCAGAATGATAGCGACTAGATCACCTTGATACAACTTCAGTAGGGATTGATGGAGTGTCTCTTTTTATTCTAGTAGGAGGATTATATATGGCACAATGTCTCTTTGGTGAATTTGGAGCATCATCACTTCCATCCTCTGATTCTTGTAAGCCGGCCCCTGATGATGAAGAATTACCTTCCAAACAATGAGGTTCCTTACTGCTACTTCTCTTTATCTCGAATTGAGGAAAGAAATGATTTAATACCCCTTCAGGGTACGATTCAACCTAGTTTTCAACATACCAAATGGTCAATCTACTTACTGTATCAGCAATGGGTAAATTAAAAACTACCCCAGTCTTTTCTGTAGATGTCAACAACCATATTGTCAGGAAACCATTGGGTGTTGCTCTAATCTGGCATGCACGGGAGGGGATACAGTATTCTGTTGTAGAAATTAGAATTGACGCAAAAATATATAAGGAGCATAGTCCTCACATATGATTTCTCCATCGATTATGGTGGTCAACATGACATCTCTACAAGCTAGCATGTATGCCCTCAGTTCCAAACTGGTAGTACCATCATCAAAAAATTGCCCTGTAGGCGGATTCTCATAAGGAAAGAACTGAAATTCCTTATGCATGCTCAATCTTGCCTTGTTGTCATAAGAATTCAAGGAAAAGGGTGAAATACCAGAAAAGTCTTGAACAGACGGTTGGAAAGAACTTCCAAAAACCTATACTCCACATTGTACAAGATAAGTTCTAAAATGAGTAGCAATCCATCCCCACAACACTTGGAATGGTCCTGATATTCTAAAAAAATATTTCCCTTTGTAAATATATAGAAAACTCCTATGAATCTTGGCCAAAACAGGAGTAGCCAACCCTACCATCCTTTTCTCTGCCAGCTTCACTACAATAACAAAGGTTCCCAGTCTCACACCTCCTTTGGAGTCTTGAACTGGTAATAAATACATGTTGAAACACATGGCTAAGAAACCTGCCAAACACGTCTTTGCAGGAAGTTTTGGGTTGATATCATATCCCCATCTTTCAAATTCTCCATTCTCCAATGTTGGCCAAAAGGAGTTAGGAGTGCCCCTCTTCTCTGCCCTTGAACATCTAGTTGGACGGGTGTAAGTGGGACCCTTTTCCTTCTTCTTTATCAAAAATACTTCCATCCATTCTTTTGGATGAATATCCCTCCTGGTGTGAGTTTTCATGGTTCTTGAATTCTTAAGTTTGGTAAATATCTCCATCAACTCATGAACCAAATATTGTGTCTTTTCTGGATAATTCCATGTCAACTTAGGAGGAATAAAATCATCATACATATCTCCAAGGATTGGAGCTCCAGAAATCTTGTAAACATCCCACAAGCTGATACCTACCTCTATATGTGTTAAATGAAAGGAATTGGTCTCTAGGTTCCACCTACTTAATAACTCTGGGACGAAATCTTCATTCCTATACACATAGGTTTTCCCAACCCAGACAACTTCATAAATACCGACAACTCTCAAATCATCTGCAAATTATGCACATGTTTTTTACACCCAGTATACCCACATCCATTCAGTTTTTATACCTCCTCCTGGGTGGAAATCCAAAATTTTCTTCCAACCCTTGGACTGATCTGTCTGAGAATCTTAGAAGATGGATGAATAGCAGTGTGGCTGCAGCTCGGGTGTGTATACCTTCAAATCTGGAGCCCATGGGCTATGATGTATAATATGATCTTTCTCTACTGTCCCAACACTAGAAAATGAGCCCCCAATGGAAAAATTGGATGAAGATAAGTTGGTATAATCCTGAAACCAAGAATGTGGGACATAGTTCTTTGGATCTGGAATGTTTGCATCTTGAAAATGGCTATAGCTATACAAAGGCAGAAAGGTTCTCCGAGGAAAGTTGAAATGATAATTATTCAAATATTTTGCTAATTATGGAAGGGTGGTTTCATAAACATCAATGTAATCATGACCAAAAACGTTCATCATGTCATCAATTATTTTTCTGGTGAGGTCATCAACTATTCCAATTCTTTTGGGATCCATGGAACCTGAAAAAAGATAGAGATAATATTTTAAAAGTAAGTTCATTTTTTGTGTTTTACAAAAAAAATGGAAGAGGCATTAAGGCGCTCAAGTTTAAAACTTGGTGTACAAGTATAAGTTGGCATGCAAGTATGGCACTCCAATTATGGCACCGAGCTAAAAAATGTACAGAGGAAGTGCGGTGAAATAGAAGCATCTGAATAGTCACCTGCGCGCCGAGATCTGAGAATTCAGAAGTTGCAAGACTTTTCACGGAAGTAAATCCCCTTATATATAAGCAACATATATCACCCTGCATGCCAGAAATCTTATGCATTGCAAACTTGCACGCCCAAGTCTACCTGAATGCCAAATACTTGTGCGCCCCAGTTCCCTCATCTTTATCCTTCATTACTTTACCTCAATATAGGATCCTCTTTTCATTTTAGATCCAATTCTGAGGGGGTCTTTTGTTGAAACTTCATTTCGTTAAATAGTCAAATAAATGACAAAGAGAACCCCCTTAGAAAAAAAATGGGAAAATACATGAAGAAGAATCAAGATTTGTAAAGGCATAGATTTTGAATCCACCTTAGTCAATTCAAAACACCGGCGGCGTGAAACCTAATTGCACGCCCCTATCTGGCACGCAAGTGTGCTTGTGCGCCCAAATCATTTCGCCCAAGGTCACCTATTTTCCTATAAATAGAACCTTGGTTCCCTCATTTGTACAGACGAATTTCCTTGAAGCCCAATTGCTGCTCTCATCACCCTAGTACATTGCCCCAGTCATTCAAAACTTTCAAGGTAGTTCTTCAACACCTTGAGCAGAGGATTTAAGGGAGGATCATTGGAATTAAGTCCTTTTAGTGTTTGAAAACCATAACACTTGCGTGCCTAAAGTGCCCAACCTCCCCAAGTTAGAAATAAATGCATGCCGTCCATTCCTTTCATAGGAACTTGAGTGCCCCACTTCTTGAACCACCTATGAATACTCTTCAAGGCTTGAGCAAGGTCTCACCCAAGTATTACCATACAGGTTTTTCATCGCTTAAGTGAACATCAGGTCACCCAAGTGTACTTGCGCACCCATACTTTCATGCACTTCTCTACTTGGGCGCCCCTCTTTGATTCACTTACTCTCTTCACTCTCTTCAGTTTACAATCCATTAATCCTTCATTAAATTCATTCATGGCAAGGATTATTCTTCATTGGATCCCTTTTCTAAAAGGGATTTTGTTGAGACCTCCACCAAAACCCCATGACTTATCAAACCTTTGGGAAAGGCACATCAGCGTGTCTCCTATTTGGGTTTGTATTTCCATAATCAGAGGTTTCCCACATTTTTTCACAATGGGGTTAGGATTCATGGAATGTATGTGGATTTTTATATCCATAGTCACATGAAATTTTCTCCCAGGAACAGTGCTGGGAAGTTCCCAGTTCTGAGAATAAGGGTTTGGTCCCCGGCCTCACCCTTCCCAAAGAGCTGGAAACCTCAAATTCTGGTAAAGAAGGTATGGTTCACACCTAATTTTATTCATTTTAAAATAAAGGAGAAGTCTCCCTCCCCTACCAAGATCAATTTTAAGGCTACCATCTTGGCATAAGCCCCTAGATTTTCTTGCAGGAGGTAGCATCATTGCTCCTCCTCTCTTCTTCTGTGCCAAAGACCATAGGGGAGATGGGCACAGGGACTCTTGTTACCCTTTCCCTCTCTCGCTGTGATTTTTCACCATGGGTAGCCATCCTGGTATAAGCCCCTAACCTTCATCCCTTCCTCCTTACAATGGACCCTTGTCCAATGTAAATAGAATAGAGGGAAGGCTCGTCACCTCTCCCTCTTCCACGGTCACCTCAACCTCGTTCACCTTGGACACCATATGTGCACTGTCTTCGACCAACAGAGGAGGAAAAAATTGAAAGTGTGAATGTTTTTGTCGAATATTTGACATTATATTGTTTCTCACACTGAGCATGACTCACGTGGGCTTAGGGATTTGTCATGATCACAACATTTTCACAATTGAAGGAACTAAGAGGACTCTGATTCTTGTTCAAACCAGGATACGTAGGAAGCCCTTTCAGGGCCCGAGATCACCAGATATCCTCTTCAGGAATCCAACCTCAATTACCTTAATCTGGATGTCCTCCTTAGTAATAATCCCCAAATTAAACCCTTAAGTTACCAAGGCATCCTTTTCAGGAAGTAAGCCCAAACTCATTTCTCTCAAAGAATTTTACTCTCCTTTGAGACTTATCAAACTACGTGGGATTTGATTCCTATTTATATGGGATACGTAGGAAGCCTCCTTGAGGTTCAAACCCAACACTTCAAATCAACCTTGTTCTCCATGGTCCATATTCCCAATAGGGTCTGATTCTACTTGGAAACCCATATCCTTTCCAAGTTCCTTGGGCTGCTTCAGTATAAGTCCCACATTAAGTTTGCAACTAAGCATATTCCGCTTAGAGGGCCTTATCATATGACCTTAAAAGGTATGGTGTGTCCCATTCAATGGCACTAAACTATGAGGGCTCTGATTTCTTTCACAAGGATACGCAAATAGCCTATCTTCTGGGTACAATCCCAAAATCAAATCAAACCTTTGTCTCCCTAGATGACAATAAAATTCTAGAGTGCCCCACTAAGTGGCTTAAAACCCAGTATCATCACAAAGATGATTAAAAGAATCTCTAAGAAGTATATTAGAGGATACCATTGATGGAAAACCTTGAATACATATGGATTTTTCTATTAATGAAGGACCTTTAATGTGTATTGATGATTCTAAAATTTTACACATATTAATAAGTGATTATAAATTCCAAGGGATAATTATGATGTACTTGGTGAATTAATAAGGATTCATGAAAATATTTTAATTTTACAAAGAGAGTCCTGAAGTAGAAAATAATTCCCCCCAAAAGGGTGTGATGAGTCTGACCTCCAATCATCTTGACCAATGCACGTTCTTAAGTATCGTAAAGTTCAAAACTTAATGAACGCCTGCCTTTGGAAAGAAGGTC
This sequence comes from Viscum album, assembly GCA_963277665.1. Classification (NCBI taxonomy): domain Eukaryota; kingdom Viridiplantae; phylum Streptophyta; class Magnoliopsida; order Santalales; family Viscaceae; genus Viscum; species Viscum album. Next base: position 913,900,752 of record OY728141.1, read on the forward strand.
CTCTTTGGATAAAGAACTATTGGAAGTTTTTGGTTCCATGAATAAATTCAATGGAAACCACCAAGAAATAGTGATTCTTAAATCTAGAACACACGTTTCAAGGAACTACGTGGCCTAAGTAGCCTAATGGGCATAATGGGCCTAAGTGTCCTAATAGGCCTTAGTGGCCTAATGGTCCTCAGTGGCCTCATGGGCCTTAGTGGACTAATGGGACTAATGGGACTGAGTGGCCTAAGTGGACGAATGGGCCTAATGGTCCTAAATGGTCTAATGGGCCTAATCGGTCTCACTGGCCTAAGGGCCTAATGGGTCTAATGGGCCTAAGTGGACTAATGAGCCTAATGGTCCCAAGTGGCCTAATGAGCCTAATAGGCATAAGTGGCCTAATGGGCCTAATGAGCCTTAGTGTATTATGGGCCTAATGGGTCTAATGGGCCTAAGTGAACCAATGGGCCTAATGGTCCTAAGTGGCCTAATGAGCATAATGGGCCTAAGTGGTTGAATGGGCCTCAGTAGCCTAATTAGCCTAATGGACCTAAGTTGTCGAAGTTGCCTAATGGGCATAATGGGCGTAAGTGGCCTAATAGGCCTAATGGGCCTAATGGACCTAATGGGCCTTATGTGAATAATGGGACAAAGTGTCCTAAGTGGAAAAATGGGTCAAATGGGCCTAAGTGGCCCAATGGGCCTAAGTGGCCTCATGGGCCTCATGAGCCTAATGGGCCTCAGTGGCCTAATGGGACTAATGGGCCTAAGTGGACTAATGTGCCTAATGGACCTAATTGGACTAATGGGCCTCTGTGGACTAATGGGCCTAATGGGCCTTGGTGGACTAAGTGGAATAATGTGCCTAATGGTCCTAAGTGGCCTAATGGGCCTAAGTGGCATAATGGGTTGAATGGAACTAAGTGGACTATGTTGCCTAATGGTCCAAATGGACATAATGGGCTCAATGGGTATGATGGGCCTAATGGGATTAATGGGCCTAAGTGGCCTAATGAGCTGAATGGGCCTAATTGGCCCAAGGGGCCTGATGGCCATAATGGGCTGAATGGGCCTAAGTGGTCTCATGGTCTTGATGGGCCTGATGAGTCTAATGGGCCTCAGTGGCTTAATGGTCACAATGGGCCTAAGTGGCCTAATGGGACTGATGTCTATGATGGGACAAATGGGTCAAATGCGCCTTAGTGGCCTCATGGGCCTAATGGACCTAATGGTCATAATGGGTCTAAGTGGCCTGTTTCACCTAATGGGCCTCAGTGGCCTAATGGGCCTAATGGCCCTGATGGTCCTAATGAGTTTAATGGGCCTAAGTGGCTTAATGGGCCTAAGTGGCCCCAGTGGCTTAATGAGATGAATGGGCCTAAGTGGCCTAATAGACCTAATGGGCCTAAGTGGCCTAATGGGATTGATGGGCCTAATGGGCCTTAGTGGCCTCATGAGCCTCATGGGACTAATGGGCCTAAGCGGCATAAGTAGCCTAATGGGAATAATGGGCATAAACGGCCTAATGTGTCTAAGTGGCCTAATGGGCCTGATGGGCCTAATGGGGCTCCGTGCCCTAATGTGCCTAATCGGCCTAATGGGCATAATGGGCTAAAAGGGCCTAATGGGCTTAAGTGGCCTAATTGTTCTAATGGGCCTAAATTGCATCATGGGCCCAATGGGCCTAAGTGGCCTAAGTGTCCTAATGGCCCTCATGGGCCTAAGTGGCCTAATGGGCCTAGTGGGCCCAATGGGCCTAAGTGGCCTAATGGGCTTGATGGACGTAATGGGACTAATGAGCCTAAGTGGCCTAATGGGCCGAATGGGCCGGATAGGCCAATGGGCATAATGGGCCTCATTGGCCCAATTGGCCTAATGGGCCGAATGGGCCAATGAGACGAAGTGACCTGATGGTCCTGATGGGCCTCATGGGACTCATGGTCCTCATGGTCCTAATAGGCCTAAGTGACCTAAGTGGCCTAATGGTCATAATGGGCCTAAGTGGCCTAATGGGCCTCAATGGCTGAATGGGATTGATAGGCCCGATTGGCATATTGGACCTAATGGTCCTAATGGGACTATGTGGGGATATGGTTCTAATGGGCCTAATGGCCTTAATGGGCCTAAGTGAATTAATTGGCCCAATGGTCCTAAGTGGCTGAATGGGCCTAATGGGCCTAAGTGGTGGAATGGGCCCAATGGGCCTAAATGGCGGAATGTTCCTAATAGGCCTAAGTTGTCTAATTGGACTAGTGGGCCTAATGGGCCTAAGTGTCCGAATGGGTGTGATGGGCTTAATGGGCCTCAAGGGCCCCAATGGTTGAATGGGATTCATGGACCAAATGGGCCGAAGTGGCTTCATGAGACCAATGGGCTTAATGGGAATAAGTGGCCTAATGGGAATAATGGGCCTCATGGGCCTCATGGGATGAAGTGGCCTCATGGGCCTATAGGGCCTCATGGGCCTAATGGGAAGAATGGGCTTCCTCTGCCTAAGTGGCCTAATATGCCTAATGGGCCTAAGTTGTCAAATGGGCCAAGTGGACCTATAAGGCCGAATGTGACTAAGTGGCCCAATGGACCCAATGGGTCTCATGGTCCTAATGGAACGAATGGGCCTAATGGGCCCAATGGGCCCAATAGACCTAGGTGGCCTAATGGGACTAATGGGTCTAAGTGGACTAATTGGCCTGATGGGTCTAATGGGCATGGACAAAAGTGGCCTAAATGGCATAATGAGCTGAAGTGGCCTAATGGGCTGAGTGCGCCTAAAGGGCCTAATGAGATTAATGGGACGAATAAACCTAATTGGTCGGATGGGCCTATTGGGCCTCATGGGACTAATGAGCATAATGGGCCTAAGTTGCCTCATGGGCCTAATGAGCATAATGGGCCTAATGGGTCTAAGTGGCCTAAGTGGGCCTAAAGGGCTGAATGGACCAATGGGCTAAAGTGGCCTAATGGGCCCAATGTGCCTCAAGGGCCCTTAGCCTAATGGCCCTAATGGGCCTAATGGGACGAATGGGCCTAGTGGGCCCAATGAGCCTAATGGGTCAAAGTGGCTTAATGGGTCAAAGTGGTCTAAAGGGCTTAGTGGGCCTGATGGGATTAACGGGCCTAACGGGCCCAATGGGCCTAAGTGGCCTGATGGGGAGAATGGGCCTCATGGGCCTCATGGGACTAAGTGGATTCATGGACCTAATGGGCCTAAGTGTCCTAATGGTCCTGATGGGCCCGATGGGCCTAATGGTCCTAAGTGGCCTAGTGGTCTGAATGGGCCTAAGTGTCCTAATGGGCCTAATCAGCCTAGTGGGATTAATGGGACTAATGGGCCTAATAGGCCTCATGGGACAAAGTGGCCTCATGGGCCTAGTGGTCCTAAGTGTCCTAATGGGTCTGATGGGCCTCCTGGTCCTGATGGGTCTCATGGGTGGAATGCCTCTCATGGGCCTAATGGTCTTGATGGGCCTAATGGTCCTAAGTGTCTTAATGGTCTGAATGGGCCTAAGTGACCTAATGGGCCAAGTGGGCCTTGTGGGCCCAATGGGCCTGATGGACATAATTGGCCTAAGTGGCCTAATCAAGCTAATCGACCAAATGGGCCTAATGGGCTTAAGTGGCCTAAGTGGATTAACAGGCCTAATGGGCCTAGTGGGACTAATGGGTTTAATGGGCCTAATAGGCCTAAGTGTCATAATGGAACGAATGGGCCTATTTAGCTTAATGGGCCTAACACACCTAATGGGACTAATGGGTTTAATGGTCCTAATGGTCTTAAGTGGCCTAATGGGCCTACGTGGCCTAATGGGCCTAAGTTTCCAAATGGGCCAAATGGGCCTAATGTGACTAATGGGTTTAATGGGCCTAAGTGGCCTAATGGGATTAATGGGTCTAAGTGGCCTAATAAGTCTAAGTGTCTTAATCCCCCTAATCGACTAAATGGGCCTAATGGACTTAATGGGCCTAAGTGTCCTAATGGGCCTAATGGACCTAATTGTCCTAAGCAGCCTAAGTGGCCTAATGGGACTAATTGGCCTAATGGGCCTAATTGGCCTAATCCCCCTAATCAACTAAATGGGCCTAATGGGAAAAATGAGTCTAATGAGACTAAGTGTCCTAATGGGTCTAATGGGCCTAATGGGCCTTAGTGGAAAATTTTTCCTAATCGGTATAATCGGCTGAATGGGACTAATGGGCTTAAGTGGCCTAATGGGCCTAGTGGTCCTAATAGCTAAGTGGCATAAGTGGACTATTGGGCCTAATGGGCCTAATGGGAATAATGGGCATAATGGGATTAAGTGGCCTAAGTAGTCTAACTGGATTAATCAATCGAATGGTCCTAATGAGACTATGTGGCCTAATGGTCCTAATGGGCCGAAGTGGCATAATGGGCCTAATGGACCCAAGTGGAATATCAGCCTAATCGACCGAATGGGCCTAATGGGCCGAAGTGGCCTAATCTTTCAAATCGACTGAATGGGCCTAATGGGCATAATGGGCCTAAGTGGCCTAATGGGACTAAGTGGCCTAATGGGCCTAATGGGTCTAAGTGGCCTAAGTGGCCTAATCAATCGGATGGGCCTAATGGGCCTCAGTGACATAATGGGGTGAATGATCCTAATGGGCCTAATGGTTCTAAGTGGCCTAAGTGGATGTATCAGTCTAATCGACCAAATGGGCCTAATGGGGCTTATGGGCCTAAGTGGCTGATTGAGACTAATTGGATTAAGTGGCTGAATGGGCCTAATGGTCCAATTTGGCCTAATGTGGTTAATGGGACAAATGAGATTAAGTGGAAGAATGGGGTTAAGTGGCATAATGGTCCTAATTGGCATAATGGGCGTAAGTGGCCTAATGGGCCTCAGTGGCCTAATGGGCCTAGTGGGCCTAAATGGTCAAATGGGCCTAATGGGCCTAATGGGCACAAGTGGCTTAATGGGCCTAGTGGGCCTAAGTGGATTAATGGGCCTAATGGAAATAATGGGCCTAATGGGCCTAATGGGCCTAATGGGACGAATGGGCCTAATGGTTCCAATGGGACTAAGTGGCCATTTAGTTCTAATGGGATGAATGGGCCTAATGGGACAAATTGGAAAAATGGACCTAATGGGACTAGTGGGCCTAAGTGTCCAAATGAGACAATGGGCCTAAGTGACCTGATGGTCCTAAGTGGACTAATGAGCCAAATAGGACGAATGGGCATAATGGACTTAAGTGTCCTTATGGACTGAATGGACCTAATGGTCCTAATGGGATAAATGGGCCTAATGGGCCTAATGGTCCTGACTGGCCTAAGTAGCCTAATCAGCCTAAGTAACCTAAGTGGCCTAATTGGCCTAATTTAATGAATGGGCCTAATGGGCCTGATGGGCCTAAGTGGAATAATGGTCCTAATAGTTTGAAGTGGCCGAATGGATCTGATGGGCCTGATGAAACGAAGTGGCCTAAGGGGCCTCACGGGCCTCATGGGCCTAAGTGGCCTAATGGGCCTCATGGGCCTTAGTGGCCTCATGGGCCTAATGGGCCCAAGGGGCCTAAGTGGCCTAATGGGCCTCATGAGATTAATGGGATTAACGGGCCTAGGTACCAAATTGACCAAATGGGCCTAATTGGCCTATGGGGCCTAATGGGCCTAAGCAGCTTAATGGGCCTAGGTGGCCTAATGGGCTTAATGGGCTTAACAGGTCTTGGGGCCAAATGGTCCTAATGGGCCTAAGGGGTGGAATGGGCCTAATTGGCCTAAGTGGCCTAATGGGCCTAGGTGGCCTAATGGGCCAAAGTTGCCTAATCGACAAAACGGGCTTAATAGGCCTAGTGGGTCTAATGGGCCTAAGTGGCCTAATGGGCCTAATGGGGTGAATGGGCCTAATGGTCCTAAGTGGCCTATTAGTCCTAAGTGTCCTAATTGGCATAATGGGATTAATGGGTCGAGTGGGCCTAAGATGCCTAATGGGCCTGATGGGCCTTATTAGCCTATTTGCCCTAGTGTGCCTAATCAGCCTAATGGGCCTAAGTGTTCCAATGGGATTAGTGTGCTTAATGTGCCTAGGGGCCAAATGGTCAAAATGAGCCTAATGAGCCTAATGGGTTGAATGGTCCTAGTTAGCCTAAGTGGCCTAGTGGGTCGAATGAGCCTAAGTGGCATAATGGGCCTAAGTTTCATAATCAGCCAAATGGGCTTAATGGGCATAAGGGGCCTAATGGGCCTAATCGGCCTAATGTGCCTAAGTGGACTAATCGACCTAATGGGATAATCAGCTCAGTGGGCCTAAGTGGCTGAATGGGCCTAATGGGCCTAAGTAGCCCAATCAGCCTAAGTGGCCTAATGGGCCTAAGTGGCCTAATGGGCCTAATGAGCCTAAGTGTCCAAATACCCAATGGGCCTAATGATCCTAATGGCCCTAAGTAGAATTGTGGAGCAAATGGGCCTAAATGGACTCATGGTCCTAAAGGGATTTAGTGGTCTAATGAACCTTAGTGGCCTCATGGTCCTAATGGGCCTAATGTACCTAATGGGACGAATGAGAATAATGGGCCTAGTGGGCTTATGGGCCTAAGTAGCCGAATGGGCCTAAGTGGCCCAATGTGAATAATGGGACGAATGGGCATTGTGGTAAATGGGCCTAAGTACCCTACCAGACCTAATGGGCCTAAGTGGCATAAGTGGCCTAATGGGCCTATAATGGGCTTAATGGGCCTAAGTGGCCTAATGGGACCAAGTGGTCTAATGGGCCTAAGTGGCCTAATGGGTCTAAATGGCCTAATTGGCCTAAGTTTCCCAATTGGCCAAATGGTCTTAATGGGATTAAGGGGCCTAATGGGCATAACGGGCCTAATGTGCCTAAGTGGCCTAATAGGCCTAATGAGATAATGGGCTTAGTTGGCCTAAGTGGGTGAATGGGCCCAATGGGCCCAATGGGAATAATGGGCCTAAGTGTCATAATAGGCCTAATGGGCCTAAGTGTCTGAATGTCTAATGGGCCTAATGGGCCTAAATGGAAGGATGGGCCTAATGGGCCTCAATGGCCTCATGGGCCAAAAGGGCCTTAGTAGCCAAATGGGCCTTGGTGGCCTCATGGTCATAATGTGCCTAATTGGCCTAATGGGCCTAATGTGATGAATGGGAATATTGGTCCTAGTGGGCCTAATAGGCCTAAGTAGCCAAATGGGCCTAAGTGGCCCAATGGGCCTAACGGGACGAATGGGCATAATGGAAAATTGGCCTAATGGGACTAAGTTGCCTAATGGGCGTAATGAGCCTAAGTGGCCTAATGGGCCTAATGGGCCTAAGTTGCCTAATGGGCATAATGAGCCTAAGTGGCGTAATGGGCCTAATGGTCCTAAGTTACCTAACGGTCCTAAGTGGTCGAAGTGGCCTAATGGGGCTAATAGGCTTAATGGGACTAAGTGGCCTAATGAGCCCAATGGGTTGAAGTGGCCTAATAGGCCTAATGGGCCTAAGTGGCCTAATGGGACTAGTAGGCCTAATGAGCATAAGTGGTTGAATGGGATTAATGGGGAAAAGTGGCCTAATGGGGTGAATGAGTCTAATGTGAATAGTGGGCCTAATGGGCCTAAGTGACCTAATGGGCCTAAGTAGCTTAAGTGCCCCAATGGGCCAAATGGGCCTAAGTCGCCGAATGGTCCTAATGGGCTTAATGGGCCTAAGTGGACTAATGGGACCAAGTGGCCTAATGGGCCTAATTGACCTAAGTAGACTAATGGTCCTAATTGGCTAAATGGGCCTAATGGTTCTAATGGGCCTAAGTGGCCTAATGGGCCTATTGGGTCTATGTGGCCTAATGGGCATAACGGGCCTAACGGGGCTCATGGGCCTCGTTGGTCTAAGTGGCCTATTGGGTTTAATGGGACCAAGAGGTTTAATGGGTTTATGGGGCCTAATGGGATGAATGGGATTAATGGGCCTTGGTTCCAAATGGGCCTAATGGGCCGAATGGAACTAATGGCCCGAATGGACCTAATGGGCCTAAGTGGCCTAATGGGTCTAAGTGGCTTAATCAACCTAATGGGATTAATGTGCCTAATGGTCCTAAGGGGCGTAATGGGCCAAAGTGGCCTAATGGGCCTAAGGGGCCTAAGTTACCTAATGGGCCTAGGTGGCCTAATGAGCTTAATGGACTTAACGGGCCTAGGGGCCAAATGGGAATTATGGGCCAAATGGGCCAAATGGGCCGAATGGGCCTAAGTGGCCGAATGGGTCCAAAGTTTCCTAATCGGGCTAATGGGATTAATATTACTAATGGGCCTAATAGGCCTAATGGTCCTAAGTGGCCTAATGGGTTGAATGAGCATAATTTGCCTAATCAACCTAATAGACCTATGGGCCTAAGGGGTCTAATGGGCCAAAGTTTCCTAATAGACCTAATGGATTTAATTAGCCTAATGGGACTAATGGGCTAAATGGGCCTAAGTGGCCTAATGGGACTAAGTGTCCTAATCATCCTAATGGGTTTAATAGACCTAGTGGACCTAAGTGGCCTTATGGGTCTAATGGGACTTATGGGACTTAGTGTCCTAGTCAGCCTAATGTTCCTAAGTGTCCTAATTGGCATAAGTGACCTAATCGGATTAATGGGCATAATAGGCCTAGGGGCCAAATGAGCCAAATGGGCCAAATGGGCCTAATGGGTTAAATGGGCCTAATTAACCTAAGTGGCCTAATGGTCCTAAGTTGCCTAATTGTCCTAATGGTTGTAATGGGCCTAAGGGAACTAATGGTTCGAATGGGCCTAATGGGCCTAAATGACCTCATCCTCCTAATGGGATTAATGGGCCAAGGGGGCCTATGTGGTCGAATGGGCCACAATGGCCTAATGGGCCTAATGGCCCGAAGTGGCCTAATGGGCCTAAGTGGCCTAATTGTCCTAATGGGACTAAGTGGCCTAATGGGTCTAAGTGGCCTAATTGAAAAAATAGGACTAAGTGGCCTAATGGGCCTAATGGGCCTAATGGGCCTAAGTGGCCTAATGGGATGAAGTGGATGAATGGTCCCAATGGACATAATGTGCCTAAGTTTACTAAGTGGATTAATGGGCCTAATGGGCCTAAGTGTCCTAATGGGCCTAATGGGCCTAAGTGGCCTAATGGGCCTTAGTGGCCTAATGGGCCTAAGTCGCGTAATGGTCCTAAGTGGTCTAATGGGCCTAAGTGGCATAATGAACCTAATGGGACTCAGTAGACTAATGGACCTAATGGGCTTAAGTGGCCTAAATGACTTGATAGCCCTTAGTGGCGAAATGAGACTAATGGGCCTTAGTGGCCTAATGGGCCTAATCGTCCTAAGTGGCCTAAGTGGCCTAATCATTCTAAGTGCTCTAAGTGGCCTAATGGGCCTAATGGGACTAAGTGGCCTAATGAGACAAATGAGCCTAAATGGCCTAATGGGCCTAAGTGGCCTAATGGACCTGATTGGCCTGATAGGCCTAATGGGATTCATGGACCTTAGTGACCTAATGAGCCGAATAGGCATTAGTGGACTAATGTACCTAATGGGCCTGATGGGACTAAGTGGCCTCATGATCTAAATGGGCCTAAGTGGCCAAATGGGCCGAATGAGCCTAATGTACCTAAGTGGCCAAATGGGCTTGATGGGCATTATGGTTCTAATGGGCCCAAGTGGCCTAATGAGATGAATGGACCTATATGGCCTGATGGGCCTAATGGACTTGATGGGGGTGAATGGGCTGAATGGGTCTAAGTGGATGAATGGGCCTAGTGGGTCGAATAGGCCTAAGTGACCTAATGAGCCAAATTGGCCTAAGTGGACTAATGTGCCTAATGGGCCTAAGTGGTATGATGGGTCAGATGGGACTAATGGGACTCAGTGGCCTCATGGTCCTAATGGCCTAATGGGCATCATGAGACTAAGTGGCCTAATGGGCCTTAGTGGCCTAATGGGACTAATGCGGCTAATGGGTCTAAGTATCCTAATGGGACTAATGGTCCTTAGTGGATTAATCGGATTATGTGTCATAATGGGCCTAGTAGGCCTAATTGACCTAATGAGATGAATGGGCCTAATATACCTAATGGGCCTAAGTGACCTAATGGGTGTGATGGGCCTCAGTGCCTAATGGGCTTAATGGGACTAATTGGATTTAGTGGCCTGAGTAGCCTAATGGGTCTAATGGGCCTAAGCAACCTAATGGGCATGACGGGCCTAATGGGCCTTAGTGGCCTAGTTAGATTCATGGGCCTAATTGTCCTGATAGGCGCAATGGGCCCAATGGGCCTTAGTGGCCCAATGGGCCTTATGGGCCTAAGTGGAATAATGGGACTTATGGTCCTAAGTGGCCTAATGGGCCTGATGGAACTGATGTTCCTAATGGGCCTAATGGGCCTCACTGGTCTCAATGGTTCAATGGGCCCCTTGGGCCTTAGTGTTCTAATGGGATGAGTGAGCCTAATGGGCCTTATGGGACTGATTTACCGAATGAGCCATCATGGCTGAATGTTCCTAATGAGCCTAATGGGCCCAGTAGGCCCAATGGGCATAATGGTCCCAAGTGGCCCAATGGGCCTAATGGGCCTAAGTGGCCTAATGGGCCATGATGGGCCTAAGTGGCCTGATGGGCTTGATTGGCCTAATGGGTTGAATGGGCCTAAGTGTCATAAGTCCACTACTACAAATACGGCTTTTAATAGTGCTAAAAACTGCCTTTAACAGTGCTAAAAAGCGCTGTTAATCGTGGCGAAGATAGGGAGTCCCCTTTATCAACGCTAAAAAAAGCACTAATAAAGGGGGACCTTTATCAGCAGTTGCTTAGCACTGATAAAGGACCATCTTTATCAATGATTTTTTAGTGCTGATAAAGGTAGTATTTATCAGTGCTTAATTAGCCCTGATAAAGGCCAAATTGCCTGTGCAAACCCAGAACCTGCACAGCACCTGCACACATGAGACGGAACCTGTACACATAGCAAAAACAACACCTACACACAAAGCACGGAAGAACAAAAATTCTATATACATTTACTTTAAATCCTGAATATAAAACAACACACTACTAGATACATTTCAAACAATGTTTAATTTGGTTACAATTACAATTATCCAACTAACAGTTAAAAACATTGATGTTTCATCCTTTTTTCATCCATGATCTGCTCTAAGAAAGTGTCTTCCATGGTATTAGTTTCCGAACAAAACATTCGAACTCAGAAAAAATATTTCACCTATATAAGAAAATAAATATTATTTTAGTAATACAACAATGAAATAAATTAAACATTAATATGACAGAATACATTAACAAAATGTCAATTGTTACCTATTTCAACCTTTACATGTCCATATTTCCTTGGATTGAATTAATAATTTAGAAGAGGCTCAACATGATTCATTGAATTATAAATATTGTTTTGTTAAGATTTCATGTATGAGAAAAGAAGATGAATAAATGTCAACAAAAACATGGAATCCAAAAGGTTTCATTTATTGACAATCATACTAGTTCACTTTTCTTTTGATCTCTTAGTTCTTTAGTGTGATTATCCAAACCCCCCTCCCTCCCCTCCCTGAGACATCACCCCTAGATATTCCCCTCCCTACCCCTGGATAGCCCCCCCTCCCACCACTCCACCTGCAGCCCCCCTCCCTCCTCCTAGAAAACCCCCTCCCTTCCCTTCCACCCCCTCCCTTTCCCAAGACATCCCCCTTCCCACCCCCTTGACAACCCCCTCCCCTCCTGGACAGTCCCCTCCCCTCCCGAGACAGCCCCCCTAGACATCCCTCTACCCCTGGACAGCCCCCCCCCCCATCCCACCACTCCACCTACAGCCCCCCTCCCTCCTCTTGGACAACCCCCTCCTTTCCCTTGAAGCCCCCCTAATTTTCCCTATACACCCCCTTCCCACCCCCTGGACAACCCCCTCCCCTCTTGGGCAGCCCCCCTCCCCTCCTGGACACCCCCTACCTCTTCCTAGACAACCTCCTCCCTTACCTTTCATCCCCCCTCCCTTTCCATGGACAACCCCTTTCCACCCCCTGGACAACCCCCTCCCCTCCTGGATAGCTCCCTATCCTCCCGAGACAGCCCCTATATAGCCCTCTACCCCTGGACAGCCCCCCCCCCCCCCACCACTCCACCTGCAGCCCCCTCCCTCCTCCTGGACAACCCCCTCCCTTCCCTTGCAGCCCACCTCCTTTTCCTTGGAAAGCCCTATTCCCACCCCCTGGACATCCCCCTACCCTCCTGGACAGCCCCCCCTCCCCTCCTAGACACCCCCTCCACTCCCAGACACCCCCTCCTTCCTAGACAACCCCCTCCCTACCCTCCCCAAGACACCCCCTAGACAGAACAAAAACATATTGTTATGCAAATCTATAGTGAACTTGAACCAGCAAAAACCAAATGATATCTCTGGACAATGAAAGAAAATCAACTAAAAATCTATCAATGACAATAGTAACAATAATAATAATAGATTTTAGTAGGTATGGACAAATGAACATATTGTCATAAAAAACTTTTTTGTTACAAAAAGAGGAGGAAACCCTTGAAATTTTTAGAATTATGCCATTGTATCCAAAATGGAAGCTCTCACATTGCACCAGTAGCGGTGGGATCAAGAGCATCAAAGGTGGGAACATGAGTTGACGGAGCAAGATGAATACTGAAAACACACCACTAACATGATGCGCAGCATGGAGAAAGTGCCATAACAAGAGGGGGGAGACTTATATTGGCGATGAGAATGACTGAGACACAGGTAAAGGAAGACGATCGTTTGATGCTGGCTATGAAGGAGAATAAAACGTTCTAAAAGAGGCAGAAACAGGGATACAAATGGGAGAGATGTTATTAGGATGTTGGTCACATCTTTGGTGGAAAATGCGACTAAAACTAAGAAAGAGGATTCATCTACACTTTTTTTGACACGGGACCACGTGAGGCAGCCAGAAAGTATGGTGAAATTGGAAAAGCACACATTTGGCCTCGAAGAAACTGCGACAGACAATGCTTGATCAACAGTGATCATGGAGGATATAGCACAGAGGTGATAACAACATGGATAACGCGATCACAGTCACATGCAATGGGAACCAAGTTTCCCAAGGAACTGAAAAAACGTTTTTCAATGGAAGGGAACTGAGGAGATGGGACACATGAGTGGAAACATGCAAGAACTTATCCATAAAAGATGTTTTCACTGCCATTCAGACTGCGGCTGATTATGAATCAGTGTTGTTTAATCCAGTAGTACCATATGATGTTCTTGTTCGGAAGAAAAAACCCCATTGATGGAACCACACCATCACTCTTGAGATATTGAACTGCAACAACTTCTTATTTTATGCACCTTGGTGAAAATTTTGGAAAAAACCTGGCATAGAATGCGTGGCTTCTACAACCTACATTTGAGTGAATTTCAGTCTTATGTTTTGGGATTTTAGTCATGTAATTGATGGAATAAATGAAGATATTAAAGTCTATTTAAAGGCAACATGGTGGTCTTATTAAAGGCTCAAAACAGTCTTTTATCATGTTTTCCGATCTACCTCGGTGCTTCGGTTAACATCAATGCCCCACCTCCCTACCCCTGGACAGCACCCCCCCTCCCACCACTCCACCTGAAGACCCCCTTCCTCCCCCTGGACAACCCCCCCTCCCCTTGTATCCCCTTTCCCTGGATAGCCCCCTTCACACCCCATGGACATCCCCCTCCCCTCCTGGACAGCCCCCCCCCCTCCTGGACACCCCCTCCACTCCTGGATAGCCCCCTCCCCTCCTGGATATCCCCCCTCTCCTCATGGACCCACCTCCACTCCTGGAAACCCCCTCCTTCTTGGACATCCCCCTCCCTCCCCTCCTCGAGATAGCCCCCCGAGACAGCCCCCTCCCTACCCCTAGACAGCCCCCCTCCCACCACTCCACCTGCATCCCCCCTCCCTCTTCCTGGACAACCCCCCTCCCTCCCCTTGCAACCCCCTCCCTTTCTCTGGATATCCCCCTTCCCACCCCCAAGACAGCCCCCCTCGACTCCTGGACACCCCCATCCACCCTTCCACCTGAACACCCCCTCCCTCCTAGACACCCCCTCCCTCCTAGTTCTTTAGTGTATACCCATTAATAACCTTCTTTATCCAACTATATTTTCATCATCTATTTGATAATGGAATAAATATTATTCATACACCATCATTCAATAATATTAATTATAAAATCATATATATTTTTAAGAGTTACAGTTCAAAAAATCAAGGAAAAACACCAAACAAAAAATATATTGGAGGAATAGGAATGAAATTTCACATAAATCTAATGTGAGAAAGGTAAATGATGCATATTTTGGGTCTTTATGACATTAAATAAGATATATTGGGCCTCAAATTGAAATTTAATATAATTCTTTGGCCTTTACATGGGGCTTGTAATTGGTTTGATTGGTTGGAACTTTTGATGCCTCACTACAGACCCACTTCAGGATACTCTAGAAGTGATCTACCCATTGTATATTATTAGTATTGAATGGAATTGAATGAATCATTGTTTGGACACCCCCTCCCTTCTAGACACACCACCTCCCTCCCCTCCTGGACACCCCCTCCCTTTTGGACACCCCCCACTCCTGGACACCCCCTGGATATCCCCCTCCCTCCTAGACACCCCCCACCCACCCTCACACCTAGACACCCCCTCCCTCATGGACGTACCCCCTCCTGGACCCCCCCCCCACCCCACTCCTGGACTCCCCTCCCTTCTGGACACCCCCACCCACATATAAGGGAAACTAATTAGAAAATTGAAAATCCAAGATATTGGTTCCTATCAAGCTTTTGAGATGCTCATGAGTGGACTGAATGACTATGCATTGGTCGGCTTCCACACTATCGACCAGTGTAGTCCAATGAGTTATGCTTTACTAGAAATACAAATCATTTCTAAAACCATTCTTCATAACCTAGAGATATAAAACATAATAAAGGGTGATCATATATGCTCAATAAGTGTAAAAAAGGGAGATATTAATGATCATATATGGATAACATAATTAGTAGGAATTCACCTTCATCCTAATTATGTGCAATCTTCCATCAGGTATGCTACCCATTCGTTTCTAAACACATTTATATCATCTTGTGAATATGATTTTTTGCGACAGTCATGGTAGTACTAAAAAAATATAAATACACAAAGTATTAATAAATATTTTAAATGAACTCGTAATTATTTTAGAAAATACCTCATCAGGGATGATAGTTTGTTGATGAAATGCAATATCTTCCATAAATTTTCAAACATAATAACCACAGTCCTTTCCGTTTGTTTGTTTTGGAAACTGCAGAAACATCGAAAAAAAATAAGTAATTTGTTTTTATATGTGTTTGGATAGTGAAATGTTATTATATATACCAGGATACTTTTCCAGTTGTAGATCTTATAGGCTTTCTTATCCTTAGGCCTTGGATTCATTCTATGTAGTAAACGATATTGATGCACCACCCTATCATAATAGGATCCTCATTAAAAGATAATATAAATTATATAACTAGATGTTTAGTTTTAAAGTGTTGGATATAGTGTATTACAAATTAACAAATGCCATCATGTGTGGTCGGTTTGTTATATATCTATGCATTGAATCCCGAAAATAAATCTTTGGAGTATCCAAATTGACTCCAATCAGCATCCAATGCTGCCTAAAAACATAAAAAAGAATAAGTAAAGAAGGAAATTAAAATATATTTGATATGATTAAATTTTAGAGTGTTACCCCTACATCGTTGGTATTAAAAATAGTTTGTCATCTGTAATTTTGTTTTCAAATGATTTGAGTAGGGATGACATTATTGCATCCTCTTTATCAGAATCTATTTCGTCTTTTGAGGAGGTGATGTGAGGACTAACGAGTCCAAATTTTTATTCATGGGGAAATCCATTCAATTTGTTTTTCATATATACGCCTACAAAAAATATAAAATGTATTTAGTCAAAATTATCAGAGTATATCAGCTTTTGTAAAATCAAATCATGAAAACATACCTCATGTATAAATTTACAACTGAGGCACCTAGCCATTCATACTTGAGTATTTCATTTACATTTTCATCACTAATGAAATTTGATGTTTCCTCTCCATACATATTTTTGTCAAAATCAACTGTGTGATCATTTCTGTCTATCAACTTTGTATCCAAATGAGCCTACAATGATATTAACTATGGATATAGAACGGGAGGGGTGAAGGTGATCTAAGTAGACCATTTTAATCAGTTGGTTGATCCTTGACATAGTTTTGAGCTGATATTTCATTTCACCCTCTTCTCTTTGTCATTCTATAATAACATTCATCGGTTCATACCTTTTTTCATTAAATTTTAAAGGTCCATCTTGAAAAATAAATTAGAAATGGATACCTCCTTGTCGACATGTTTTTTTACAAGAATTGTCGGCCATGTGATGAATGTTCCAATAGCTTGTTCAACTATATTAATGTCTTCATCGTCATTTGGAATAAGTAACTCAACACTAGGCTCATTAGCTACATTAATTGACACTCTGAAATGATCTGTTGGAAGTTGTATGTTGTGTAGCATGTCATTCTGCATATTGAACATCGTAGCCCTCGCTACAAGGCGATAGGTGGGAGCTGATAGATATAAATCGCAATCATTTTCACCCTGTATAATATTAGTACAGGAAAGGTATCAGTTTCTATGTGATTCAAATTTCATAGAAACAATTATTAAAACATTTATTTCCTCAGCTAGGTCAGGTTTTTTAGGGGAATGTCTTACCTCAAAGCTGGTGGGGGTGGGGCAGGATCGTCACGCACGGGTTGTTGTTGAGTTGTTTCTTCTCTTTGCCTCTCCCCCATCAAACTTACTATCATCTCTCTCTGGTATTTTAATTCTTCTTGAAAAATAGATAATTTTGCAGCTTTTCCATTATTTCATTTTGATCCTCTGATTGTTTTTGTTTTTGAAAATATGTTCGGGGTGTCACCCCAAAACCCACACCTCTGACGTGGCCATACTGTTCTGGCTGCTTCAAGGCTGCTGAAAGTATGTCTTCATCTGGTGTGGGTGTTGTTTATTCTTGTGACTATGTCAGATAGAAAATATAGAAAAATAATTAGTCATTGTAATGTAATAGCGATTTAAAGATAATCAAATTTATATTATGTCAAACTTACATATGTTTCCCACACTTTTTGTGTGTTTTTATCTATCATTATACCCTCTTTATTTACATGATCCTCCTTCCATAGAACAAGGCATGGGATGGATATGGATTTCGATTTCGATTCATCAATCTGTATATAAACAGATAAACATTGTTACAGTGTTTTTTATGTTACATACAAGTAGTACGGTAGATTTAAAAGACGTACCAATTTTTTGTCAAGTGAAGCATACCCCATCCTTGCTTTACGGTAGGGGTACGCTGGTTCTGTTGCGCGTTTTTTATTTTCAGCACTCAGTTGATGATTCATAAATAAAAAATTGTGAATCAAATTGATGAATACAAGCAACGTCAAAAAACGTATTACCCCACACAATGTACCTAAAAAGTATTATTCCCATGACGGTTGCTAAATTCATCCCACACTCCTTGGGATATCAAGTGTGCATAAAAAGGAGGTGGGTGTGGCTTGATTTTCCCTTCAGTATCTTTAAGATGATATTTTGTTAAAATTGTGCGGAAACATCTATGAATCCTTCCTGGAACTCTTAATACATATTCCTTATGTGATACATCTACTATAAATTCACTCTGCAATGGATGATGAAGAGTAAGTCAATGTTTTCATATTTTATTTTATTTTAATAAATTAAAAAATGATATCATAATGTTACCATAATCTCTTCCCACATTAGTGTCTTAATCCCAGTGACAACATGGTCCCATGACTATACATTAATCAGCACGCATTTCCTAGTGATGATTCCAATGTAGCTACTAAAGATGACTCAGTTGGGGTTAACATGTTGGTCTTGCTTATTCCATCCCACCCCTAATTTGATACCTTTTGCTTTTTCCTAAAGGATTTTGGATAATACTATAAAAATGTGGCACTCTTGTTTTTTTTCACTTTCAAGGTTTTATTTCCTACCATTTACTCATAATTATCATCATTATGTTCCTCCGGAGTTCTAGTATTGGCACTGGGACCAGCAACAATAGGTTGAGAAACCTGTTGTACCTCAACACTAGGACCAGTAGCAACTGGTTGAGAAACCTGTTGTACCTTAGCACTGGGACCAACAGCAAAAGGTTGAGAAACCTGTTGTACCTCAGCACTGGGACCAACAACAACAGGTTGAGAAACCTGTTGTTTCTCTGAACTGGGACCACCATCAGCTGGTTGAGAGACCTTTTTTGCCTCAAGATTGGGTACATCAGTAGGTGCAGAAGTCATTATCTATAGAAGTGGTTTAACATTTAATTTAGATTACATAAAAGTAGTATCAAATATGTAATAAAATAACTTAACACAATGTATATTACAATAAACAAATAACCTGATTATTATACTCTCTTTTTTTAAAGGATGAAGAGATTTTACCCCTCTATCGACTATGTAAATCCCTTCATTGTGGTCTCCTTTGACATACAAAATTCCGTCTACATTGGGACCACTGCGAAATGATTGTGAAGTCCCTATAAAAGGGTCATCCTCCATTGAACTTTCATTTGACCCTTCAGTTTTTTTGGTCGATAACAGAACAATTGACCAATTTCGGTTTGTGGGGTCTGGAACATAAAATACATGTACTGCCTGTGATGCCATTATAAATGGTTCATATTTCTCCCCTTCCTTACTGAAATCAACTTTCACGAATCCTAATTCATCTATTTTAATATCACTCTTGTTATCAACCAAATTGCATTGAAAAACTGACACTTTTAATTTCTTATAATCCAACTCCCATATGCGTTTGATGATGCCAAAGTATGACATATTCACATAAATTGGATTTCTGTTCTTAGCACCAGAAACATGCATCGCCTCATCCACAAGTGTAACCCCACTATTCTACATGGTACTGTCTTCATCATGTTCATTATTGTAGAATTTAAAACCATTAACTACATAATCATTGTAAGATAATACATACACACTTGCTCCTCCAGCTGGCCATCGAATTTGTTCTGAAATTGAGTCTGGATTTTCATCTAACTGCTTCAAAATATGGTCCTGAAACCATCCTATAAACTGTCTATTAGGTGTATCTGATATCCATTTTTCAGCCCTAGAAGGATTAAAATGCCTAAGAATTTCTTTTTTGGTTTTAACATATCGGTCAACGTCGAAACTGTTATGAAAAACGTAAAGGTGAGCCTGCTCCCGATCTATAATATTGATTGTGACAACCTCTCTTCTAGAAATTCCTTCACCCTCAAGCCACTCTGTGTGATGAGATTTCGGTAGGACAACTTTTTCCACACCAAAAAGGTATTCAGTATAGAATTCAATGGATTCCTCAAAAATATATTGTTTCACAATACAACCCTCTGGCCGACTTTGATTTTTGACATACCCTTTCAAAATATTCAGACACCGTTCAATGGGGTACATCAATCTATAATGTACAGGACTGCATAGTTGAATCTCTCTCACCAAATTAACCATCAAATGAACCATCATATCAAAAAAATTTGACAGTAAGAACATTTCCAATTCACATAATATGATGGTAATTTATCTTTCCATAGCTGGAAATTTTGTTGAGTCTATAACTTTGCTGCATATAGCTTTGAAGAAAAAACAGAGATTCATTAATGTATGGGAGACATTCTTGGAAAAAATGCAATGTAAAGATATAGGAATTAGATCTTGCATCAAAACATGATAGTCATGTGATTTCAGACCCTTTAAATTTAAATCACTCATTGAAACTATGTTTTTGATATTTGATGAATACCCCTCTGGAACCTTTACATAATTCAAGAAGTTTCAAAACTAATATATCTTCTACCTGGAAAGAGTGTAAGTAGCAAGAGGAATAAATGTTCATTTTTCACCCTTCAATGGTGCCAACACTTATCATATTCCCATCTCAACCATGTCAAATCTAGCCTTAATTCTATCCTTTGTTTTGTCAGGTGCGTTTAGCAATATGCCGATGACACTATCACATAAAATTTTTTCAACATGCATAACATCACGAATATTTATGACATATAGAAAATTCTAGTATGGTAATTCAAAAAAAACTAATCTCTTTTCCCAACCAATTTTCGTAAGGTTTTTCGAAAACGGTTTACCAAAAGTAGTGTCCAAATATTTTACTTTCTCAAACAATTGATCACCTGTTAGTGTAGATGGTGTTGTATGTTCTTATGAACTTTCTTGAAATGATGTCATCCAAGATCGGTACTTATGCCATCAGGGTAGAAATCTGCGGTGTCCTAGAAACACAGTTTTCAATGAATTTTTCAACCTAATTGACTGTGTACCTTGTTCGCAAACGAGACACCCTTGAGTTCCTTTAATACTATATCCTGACAAATTTCTATAAGCAGGAAAGTCATTCATCATCCCGTACAACATGGATTTAAAATTGAAATCTTCATTTTTGTAAGCATCATACAACGTAACACCTGAATCCCACAATATTTTCAAATCCTCGATCAATGGATCCAAATAAACATCAATATCATTACTCGGTTGTTTTGGTCCTGATATAAGCATAGATAACATGATGTATTTTCATTTCATGCATAACCATGATGGTAAGTTATAATTTACCAATATAACTGGCCATGTACTATGATTGTTACTTTGAAAACCAAAAGGATTCACCCCATCTGTAGATAATGCCAGACGAAGGTTTCTCGGCTCGTTTCCAAATTCAGGATACTCATGATCAATTCTCTTCCACTAAGGAGATTCTACCGAGTGATGTAGTTTCCCATCTTTAATTCTTGTATCTGCATGCCATTTCAATTGTCTTTCAGTCTCCTCACTTCCATATAGGTGCCTAAACCTTGGAATTATTGGAAAGTACCATACACCTTTTGTAGGACTGGAATCATCTTTCTTGTATCGAGAAGCACCACACTTTGGGCATTATTTAAGTGATTTGTGGTCCTTGAAAAACAATATACAATCATTCGGGTAGGCGTGTATTCTTTCCGAGATCATACCCATCGATCGTAGCATTCGTTTGGCATTGTATGTTTGACTTGGGAGCTCATTATCTTTTAGGAGCATGTCATTAAGGAGAGCAAGTAGTTCCCTAAAACTAGCGTCACTCCACCCATTGCCTTATTTCAAATTATACAACTTCAGTACAGCTGACAATGCTATATATTTAGCACAACCAACATACAATGGCGTTTTTGCACAACTCTTTAACTTCTAAAACAATTTTGGGAAATCAAAAAGTTCATCTTCAATTGTCCTTGACATTTCCTCAATACGATCTCCATCATCATTCACATCTGTAATCACATCCTTCATACGACCATCTTCACTGTTCACACTTGTAATAATATCTGATGATCCATAAAATTTTGTGTTATTTGAGCCACTACCTACATTCATTTTCCCCCATGTTTATTCCAACATGTATAACTTCGATCTATTCTGTGACAGATCAGGTGTTCTTCCAACTTCTCTAGACTAATTTGTCTTGAATAACAACATCGTAAACATAGACAAAGGATTTGAGAAGGGTCACATGCATGATCTTTTGCAAACTTGATAAACTCTTTCATGCCATCTTCATACTCTTTTGTCAGCCGATTGGCATTCATACATTCTTTATTCATATTAATCATCTTTATGGGTTCAATCTCGAACTTTCCTAATATTATGTTTTATTTAATCAAGTATCATTGTTTGAGTTTTATAAAAAAATCATGCTACAAATGCCTCTACCATGAACCATCATTGGATACAATTTAACTGATACTCTAGCCTCACTAACTCTACATGAAAATATATTTATAATGGGATACTCATACATGAAATAATATCATCTAAGTGAAAAATAAATAATTATAATGAAAATAACATAGAACACAATTTTTTTCAATGGATACACAATGTGTAGGGTTCTCAGTCAAGGTTGGTTGTATACTACCATTTCTAAACTCATGTGAAATCCATATACATGGTCTGTCTAGTAGGGTGAACATCATGTATGGATAAGATTTACATGATTTAATCTGACATATATCAAATTAATTCCAAGTTAGTCTTACAAAGACTGCATGATTCCTCTAAAAATACATGACATATAGAACAACTTGATCTAAAGGTGTGTACTTTAGATACATATTGAGTCACCTCACCGGCTATGCATCACATTTTTGTTGAATACGTGGTGTGTAGTCCTTACATGACCACTAGGGGTGTATAGTATATACACATCAAGTTTATATGGTATCTATACATGGTATGAGTGAGGTAAAACACATATCATGTGTTTCCATTACTGACCAAAATTTTCAACCTCGTAGCATCCAATTCACCTTGTTGGGTTAATATCTTTCCATTTATCACTGTCTAATCCATCATCATCCAACTGTTCTTTAAAATACACCTAGAACTCACTATATCATTATCATCATGCTTTTAAACCCAAGTAATCTTCAGTTTTACTCTATTGTGACATTGCAGAAAAACCATCAAAATCAAATGTGTATTACATCTGAATATTTGTGATGGTGGTGGTGGGAAAAATACTCAACCACCCATAAGTGAGCTCATGTTTAGGTTCATCAAAGAACATTAGTATTAGACAATATTATAATTATCTATTCATGGGGGAAAAGTTTCTTAATGTATTACAATTATTTGAACTAAAATTTATTCCACAAAGAAATAAATTACCAAATAATAATATTATTGAGGATAATTTTTAGTTTAAATAATCATCAATATGAAAAAACCCTACATTATAAAAAAAATACAAAGAAAAATCCATGAAATAAAATTTTAAAAAACATGTGAAGGCTTCATCCTCATGTTAATCCCATGCTATAAATAAAATATTAAAATAATTAAACTAGCATGAACATAGGTAAAATTTAATCAAAGTAAACATATTACTTTATTTATGTGATTAGAAAATAATATAATTCAATTATTTAATCTTTTTTTCTTTAAAAACCTTATTATTTCCATTAAATACAAATCCTAAAATAATTAAAGTCACATAACGATAATTTTTTAAGAAAAGATGAAGTATTTAATTTTGTGCACCTTATGAGAAGAAGAAGAATTTATTTAATTATTATTCATTTTCATTATTTTCTCACTATAGTAATTTTATCATAAAAAATGGTCATCATTGACAATTTTTTTTAATAAGAAGAAGTGAATTATAGGTTTGTGGAGAATGAGTGAAACACATAAATAATAAAATCATATCTCATTGGAATTCCCCTAAAGTTCGATGATTACATCACATTCCTGAATTTTTTTTGTCTCCACCACTGCATTGAAAATGAGCAAAAAATTTTTTTTTTCTATAAATAGAGATGCATGTGAGTTTTTATTCTCTAATAGTTTTTCCCACACAAAAAATAATTAGGTTAAATCCATTTTTGACTAGGGTTCCCCTAAAGTGTCTCATGGAGTCCTCTAGAAGTGGTTTTCTAGGATTCAGTGGAATTGCACTAGTAACAAAGTGGTGGTTCCATTGAAATGTGTAAAGTTTGGATTGATATTAAATGGTGTAAGAACTAAAACATGGAAAACAAATGGCATATCAA
The DNA here is from genome assembly GCA_963277665.1 of Viscum album. Lineage (NCBI taxonomy): Eukaryota > Viridiplantae > Streptophyta > Magnoliopsida > Santalales > Viscaceae > Viscum > Viscum album. The sequence continues at coordinate 913,924,433 of OY728141.1, forward strand.
TCATGAAAACAACCACAACACCATACAAAAACACAATCGTGCTCACAATCGCAACACCATACAAATCAAACAATCACAAATTTATATTTTACAAAGCATCCCTTATTCAATTTTGTTTGTTAATTCAGGGGTTATCCCAAAATTTTTATCATCTTGGGGAATTAATTAATAATTCAAGTATACTTAAATTACCAATTTTTATATTGAAATGTTCAACAGGAACCAACCAACATGCAATTCATTTAGTGCACAAACAAGGACCACCAACAGCCACGATTTTCAGTGGGGCATTTAGCTTATACATTTCACATTATAACCATCAATATCAAACAATAATAACATGATAACAAGAGGAAACCAATGAGTAATAGGATAAAACTCACTGTGAAGGTGTCGTTTAGCACATGGCAGAGGTACGTTCACGGCAGAGGAGAGGTGCACAACAGAGAAGATTTCCAACTGAAAAGAAAACATAAAATAGGGGAAACCCATGATAATAAAATAATCTAAAACCGAGTACACCATTTACCACATACCAAAAACCCCAAAAACCCACTAAAACCAAAATCAACCCACACCATGGTCAAACACACCTTAAGATAACAAGAAATTATATAACCCACCTTCGATAGAATGAGTTCAATAGACTTTTAAAATATAAAAGATAAAGATACAATGGAAACAAGGTTGAAACAAATAAACTTTAGATATTTCATTCCCATTGATAAAACCATGACCCTAGCTAAGGTTTCATACACCGGAGGCAGTGGCGGCAGAGGCAGCGGCAGAGGAGGCAGCAGAGTCAGAGACAGCGGCGGCAGAGGCAACGGCGGCGGAGGCAGTGGCGGCGGAGGTAGCCATGGAGGAGGCAACCGTGGCGGAGGCAGCCACGGAGGAGGCAGTCGTGGAGGAGGCAATAGCGCTAGAGGCAGCAGTGGTGGAGGAAGTGATGAAAAAGGGGCCTGGTTTAGCTTCCATGAAATCTTGAATGTGTGTGAGAGTGGAGGGGCCTGTTAGGGTTCTTAAATAAAAACTACTAAAACCTTTATCAGCGCTCATTAAAAGCACTGATAAAGGTATGTTTTATCAGCACTAAAATAAAAGAGCTGATAAAACATACCTTTATCAGCACTTTTAACTAGCACTGATAAATGTTCCCGCGGTTTTTGTTTAATAATTTATTTATATTCTTATATATTTATTTAAAATGACATATTAGATAAATATATATTTATTTGTTAATAATTATAACAATAAAGAGTATATATTTATAAATATTGGTATATAATTGTTAATCTATAAAAAAATAATTATTTTTTATTATAAATATTATAATTTTATATAAATTAAGAATAAAAACATTTATTAGCACTAAAATAAGTACTGATAAAGGTGTTCCCTTTATCAGTGCTACAAAAAGCGCTGATAAAGGGTACACTTTTTTCAGTGCTTATTTTAGCACTGATAAATGTTAACTTTATCAGCACTTTTATCTAGCGCTGATAAAGGCACACCCCTTTATCAGCGCTTTCTGTTTAGCACTAATAAAGGGCAGTGCTTCCCTTTCCCTGTTTTGTGGTAGTGGTGACCTAATGGGAATAATGGGCCTAAGTAGCCTAATGGGCCTAAGTGGCCTAATGGGCCTGATGGGATTAATGGGATGAATGAGCCTCAATGGCCGAATGGGACTCATGGGCCTGATAAGACCAATGGGAATAATGGGCCTAATGTTAAGAATGGGCCTATGTGGATTAATGGGCCCAATGGACCAAAGTGGTCGAATGGGCCTAATGAGCCTAAGTGGCCTAATGGGCATAATGGGCCTAAGTGGTCAAATGGGCCTAATGGACCTAAGTGGAAGAATGGTCCTAATGTTCCTAAGTGGCATAATTTTCCTAAGTGGCCTAATGGGCCTAATGGGCCTAAGTGGATAGATGGGCCTAATGGGACTCATTGGACTAATGGACCTCAGGGGCCTAAGTGGCCTAATGGGCCTAGTGGGCCTAATGAGCATAAGTCACCTAATGGGTCTAATGGGTTTAAGTGGCCTAATGGGACTAATGGGCCTAATGTGACTAGTTGGCCTAAGTGGACAATGGGCATAATGGGCCTAATGGTCATAATGGGCCTAATGGGCCAAATCAGCCTAATCGAACAATTGAGCCTAATGGGCCTAAGTGACCTAATGGGCCAAATCAGCCTAGGTGGCCAAATGGGCATAAGTGGCCCACTAGGCCTAATTTTCCTGGGTGGCCGAATGGGCCTAATGGGCCTGATAGGCCTAAGTGTCTGGCCTAATGTGCTTGATAGGCATAAGTGGCTTAATGGGCCTCATGGGCCTAAGTGGGCCTCATGGGCCTAAGTGGCCTAATGGGATGAATGGTCCATAGTGGCCTAGTGGTCCTAATGGGCCCAAGGGGCATAATGGTCCTCATGGGATTAATCGGCTTAATAGCCCTATGTGCTAAATGGGCCGAATGGGCATAATGGGCCTAAGTGGACTAATGAGCATCAATGGCCTAAGTGGATTAATCGATTAAATGGGATTAATGGTTCTAATGAGCCTAATGGGCTTAATGGGCATAGATGGCCTAATAGACCTAAGGTGCCTAATTGGCCTAAGTGGCCTAATGGGCCTCGGTGGCCTAATGGGCTTAATGGGCTTAAGGGGCCTAAGGGAAAATTTTCCTAATGGACTGAATGGGCCTTAGTGTCCTAATGGACCTAAGCAGCCGAATGGGCCTAAGTGGCCCAATGGGCCCAATGGTCATAGTGGGTTGAATGGGCCTAATGGCCTAAGAGGCCGAAGTGGACCAACTGGCCCAATGGGCCTAATGGGCCTAAGTGGACCAACTGACCCAATGGGCCTAATGGGCCGAATGTGCCTAAGTCACCTAATGGGTCGAATGGGCCTTAGTGGCCTAATGGGCCCAATGGACCTAAGTGGCCTCAGGGCCTAATAAGTCTAAGTAGTCTAATCAACCAAATCGACTGAATGGGCATAATGGGCCTAAGTGGCCTAAGGGGCCTAATGGCCCTAAGTTGACAAAATGGGCCTATTGGGCCATAGTGGCCCAATGGGCCTAATTTGCCTAAGTGGCCTAATGGGCCTAATAGGACAAATGGGATGAATGGGGATAATGGGACTAAGTGGCCTAATGGGCCTAATTGATCTAATGGGTCTAAGTGGCATAATGGGCCTAAGTGGCCGAATGAGCCTAAGTGGCCAAAATGGGCCTAATGACCTGAATGAGGCTAAGGGCCTGAATGGGCCTAATGTGCCGAATGAGCCTAACGTGCCGAATGGGCCGAAGTGTCCTAATGGACCTAAGTGGCCTAATGGGCCTAATGGCTCGAATGGGACTAAGGGGCCTAATGGGACAATTGGGCCTAATGGGGAAAAGTGGACTAATGGGCCTAATGGTCCTAACAGGTCTAAGGGTCCTAATGGGTCAAATGGGTCTAATGGGCCTAATGGGCCAAAGTGGCCTAATATTCCTAATGGGCCTAAGTGGCCTAATGGGCCCTAGTTGCCTAATGGGAAAAAGTGACCAAATGGGACTAATGGGCATAAGTGACCTAATGGGCATAAGTGGCCTAATGGGCCTAAGTGGCCAAATGGGCCTAAGTGGCCTAATGGGTATAATGGGCCTAAGTGGTCTAATGGGGCGAAGTGACCTAATGGACCTAATGGGCCTAAGTGGCCTAATAGGGCTAAGTAGCCTAACGGGCCTAAGTGGACTCATGGGAATAATGGTCCAAAGTGGCCTAATGGGCCTAATGGTCATGATGGGCCGAATGAGCCTAATGGGTTGAAGCGGCCTAATGGGCCTAAGTGGCCTAATGGGCCTAAGTGGTCTAATGAGCCTAAGTGGCCTCATGGGCGTAATGGGGCTAAGTGGCCTAATGCGCCGAATGGGCCTAATGGGTCTAAGTGTCCTAAGGGGCTTAATGGGTATAATGGGCCTAAGTGGCCTAATCCACCTAATGGACTTAGTGGGCCGAAGTGTCCTAATAGTCCTAATGGTCCAAAGTGGCCTAATAGGCCTAATGGGACAAAGTGGACGAATGGGCCTAAGTGGCCCATTGGGCCTAACGGGCCTAAGTGGCCTATTGGGCCTAATGGGACTAAGTGGCCTAATTGACCTAATGGGATTAATGGGTCTAAATGTACTAATGGGCATAATGGGCCTAGGTGGCCTAATGGGCCTAATGGGCCAAAGTGTCCTAATCGGCCTAATGGGCCTAAGTGGCCTAATGGACCTAAGTGGCATAACGGGCCGAAGGGGCCTAAGTTGCCTAATGTGCCTATTGGGCCTCAGTGGCCTAATGGGCCTAATGGACCTAAAGGGCCTAAGTGGCCTCATGGGACTAATAGGTCTCAATGGACTCATGGGCATAATGGGCCTAAAGGGATTAAGGGGCCTAAGTGACCTAACGGGCCTAATCAGCCTAATGGGCTTAAGTAGCCTAATGGGACTAATGGGCTTAAGTTGTCTAATGGGCCTAATAGGACTAATGGGCCTAATGGGCCTAATGGGACTAAGTGGTCTAATGGACCTAAGTGACCTAATCAACCTAATGGGCCTAATGGGTGTAATGCGCTTAAGTGGTCGAATGGGCCTAATGAGAATAATGGGTCTAAGTGGCCTATTGGGCCTTAGTGACCTAATCAGCCTAATGGACCTAATGGGCGTAATGGTCCTAAGTGGTTGAATGGGCCTAATTGGCAGAATGGGCCTAATGTGCCTAGTGGTCCTAATGGGCCTAATGGGTCTAAGTGGCCGAATTGGCCAAATGGGCCTAATGGGCCTAAGTGTCATAATTGGCCTAATGGGGTAAATATATCGAATGGGCCTAATGTGGCTAGTAGTCCTAATGGGCCTAAGTGGCCTAATGGGCCTAATGGGCCTAATGGGCCTACGTAACCAAATGGGCCTAATTGTCCTAAGTGGCATAATGGGTCTAGTTGTCCTAATGGAAAAAATGTGCCTAGTGGGCCTAATGGGCCTAAGTGGCCTAATGGGACTATTGGGCCCAAGTGGCCTAATGGGCCTATTGGGCCTAAGTGCACTAATGGGTCTAAGTTGCCCAATGGGCCTAATAGTCCCAATGGGATGAAGTTTCCTAATGGTCCTAAGTGACCTAATAGGATTAATGGGCCTAATGGGACTAATGGGTATAATGGGTTTAGTGGCCTAAGTGGCATAATGGGCCTAAAGGGCCTAATGGGCCTAAGTGACCTAATTATCCTGATGGGTCTAATTGGCGTAATGGGATGAACGAAGCTAAGTGGCCTAAGGGGAATAAGTGGACTAATGGTCCAAATAGTCCTAAGCGGCCTAAAGGGACTAATGGGCCTAACAGGTCTAATGGGCCTAATAGGACGAATTGGCCTATGTGGCCTAATGGGACTAGATGGCCAAATGGGCCTAAGTGGACTAATGGGCCTAAAGAGCCTAATCAGCCAAAGGGGAATAATGGGACTCGGTGGCATAATCATAGCCTAATGGGCCTATGTAATCTAATGGGTCTAATGGGTGCAATGGGCCTAAGTGGTCTAATGGGATTAATGGGCCTAAGTGGCCTAATGGGTCGAATAGGACGAATGGGCCTAAGTGACCTAATCGTCCTAAAGGGAATAATGGTCCAAAGCAACCTAATGGGACTAAGTGGCATAATTGGCCTAATGGGACTAAGTGGACTAATGGGCCTAAAGGTCTTAGTAGGCCAAAGTGGCCTAATGGGCCTATGTGGAATAATCGTAACAAAATGGGCCTAAGTGGCCTAATGTTCCCAATGGTCCTAAGTGTCCTAATAGGCCTAATGTGACTAAGTGTCCAAATGGTCCAAATGGGCCGAAGTGTCCTAAAGGTCCTAATGGGCCAAAGCGGCCTGATGGGCCTAAGTGGAATAATTAGCCTAATGGGCCTATTGGCCTAAGTGGCCTAATGGGACTAATGGGAAGAAGTGACCTAATTTTAATAATCAGATGAAGGGGCGTAATGGACCAAAGTGGTCTGATGGGCTTAAGTGGCTGAAGGGGTCGAATCAAACGAATGAGCCAAATGGACTAAATGGGCCTAATGGGCTTAGGTGGCCTAATGGGTTGAATGGGCCTATGTAGCCTAATGGGCCGAATGAACCTAATGGTCCTAATGGGACTAATGGGCTAAATGGCCCTAATGGTTCTAATTGGCCTAAGTTTCCTAATGGGATTAAATTTTCTAATAGGAAAATGGGCTAAATGGGCCTAAATGGCCTAATGGGCCTAATAGGTCAATTAGGCCTATGTGGCGTAATGGGCCTAATGAGACAGATGGACTTAAGTTGCCCAATGGGCCTAATGGGATGAATGGGTGAAGTTTCCTAATGGGACTAATGGGCCAAAAGGTCTTAATGGGATGAATGGGCCCAATGATCCTAATGGGCCAAAGTGGCCTAATAGTCCTAATGGGCCTAAGTGTCCTAATGTACTTAAGTGGACTAATGGTTCTAATGGTCCTAATGGGTCGAATGGACCCAATGGGCCAATGCGGCCTAGTGGGGTGAATTGGATGAATGGGCCAAACTGGCCGAAGTGGCCTAATGTGCCTAATGGGACTAATGGGCTTAATGGGCCAACTAGACCAAAGTGGCCTAATGGGATGAATGGGCCTAAAGGGTCCAATGAGCGTAATGGGTCAAATGGGACTAAAGGGTCCAATGAGCCTAATGGTCCTAATTAGCCAAATGGGTCGAATGTGTCTAATGGGCCTAGTGGGCCGAAGTGGCTTAATGGACTTTCTAGGCCCAATGGACCTATTGGTCCTAATGGATCTAATGGGCCTAAGTGGCCTAATGGTCTTAAGTGGACAAATGGACATAATGTGCATAATGGGTGTAATGGGCATAATGGACCTAAGTGAACCAATGGGCCTAATGGGCTTAAGTGGCCTAATGGGCCTAATGTGCCTAAGTTGACCAATGGGCCTAATGGTCCTAATGGGCCTATTAGGTTGAATGGTCCTAATGAACCTAACTGGCCTAATGTTATGAAGTGGCCTAATGGGCCCAATGGGCCTAACAGGTCGAAATTGACTAATGATCCCAATGGGTCTAATGGGATAAATGGTCAAAATGGGCCTAAGTGGCCTAATGGACCTAAGTTCCCTAATGGTCCTAAGTGGCCTAATGAACACAATGGGACTAAGTTTCATAATGGTCCTGAGGGGCCTAAGTGCCCTAATGGGCGAAAGTGGACGAATGGGCCTAATGGGCGTAATGGATCTCAGTGGCCAAATCTGCCTAATGGGCATAATAGGCCTAAGTGTCTAAATGGGACTAATGGGCCTAAGTGTACCAATGGTAGGAATGTTCCAAATGGGACGAATGGGCCTAAGTGGCCTAATGGGCCTACTAGACCTAATGGGCCTACTAGGTCTAATGGGACTACTTGGTCTACTGGGCCTAATGGGCCTAAGTGGCATAATGTGCCTAAGTGGACTAATGTGCATATGTTTCCTAATTGGTGTAATGGGCCTAAGTGGCCTAATGGGTCTAATGGGACTAATGGGACAAACTGGCCTAATGGGCCAAAGTGGATGAATGGTCCTAATGGGATTAATGGGAATAATGGGCCGAAGTGGTCAAATGGGCCTAATGGGACTAATTGTCCTCATGGGCCTAATGGGACTTAGTGTCCTAATGGGCCTAATGTGCCTATTGGTCCTAAGTGGCTAAATGGGACAAAGTGAATGAATGGACATATGGGCCTAATGGGGATAATGGGCCTAATGGAAATAATGGACCTAATGGGCCTAAGTGGACTAATAGGACTAATGGTCCTAATGGGACAAAGTGGAAGAGTGGGCATAATGGGTCTAATGGGACAAAGTGTCCAAATGGGATTAATTGGCCTAAGTGGCCTAATGGGCCTATTGGGCCTAATTTCCTTAATGGTAATAATGGCCCAAGTGAGCCTAAGTGACCTAATGAGACAAAGTGTATGAATGTGCCTAATGGGTTGAATAGGCATAATGGGCCTAATGGGACGAAGTGGCCAACTGGGTCAAATGTTCCTAAGTGGCCTAATGGGCCTAATCGGACTAATGGGCCTAAGTGGGTACGATTTCACTTTTTGATTTCACTGGGTACAATTCCTTTTTGATTAGCATCGTCTCTTTCTTCTATTCCACTTAAATACGATAAATCTGGATATGATTTGGAATACCACTGTTAACGCTCCTTTCGTCACAGAATGTAAAGATCGGAAAAGGGAATATCTGAGATCAAAGTGATTCAACCTTTGAAGAAAACATCAAAAATCGACAAAGGCATGAACAAAGGATCGACAGCAACGACACCGCGCAAGTTTTATCACTGTCGCGCAAGTACACTTGCGCGACACCCTTGGTCGCGCAGGTGACTTGCGCAACCTAAGTGGTAACCGCCCGGTAACCGCCCGGGGTCTTCTTTTGCCTATAAATAGACCCTGTGGGCCCCCCATTCGGGAGGATCTTTTTCCAGAAACTCGGATTGAAGCTCCCGATGCCCAAGTCTCTTCTCAAAGCTTCCGGAACACTTCTAAGGTAATTTCTTACCTAGAACGGAAGATCTAAAGAGAAGAAGGAAGGCCTAAGTGTTGAAACTTATCAAACACTTGCGCGCCGACTTATTTCCTTCAATATAACTTGCGCGTCCCTTTTCTGGAAGAACCTCAAGAAAATTCTAAAGGGTTTAAAAAGGAGTCGCTCAAGTATTTCAATGCTGGTTGAAAATCACGCAAGTACACCATGTGTCGCGCAGGTATACCTGCGCGACCATACTTGCGCGCCCATGGAAGACTTGCGCACCTTGCAAGAATTGCGCGTCCCTATCTTTTTGGGTGCCCATCTTGCCCATTTTTACCCCTCTTAAGCCATCACACCTTTCCTTTTCAAGATTCAGTCTTCAAGACACTCTTCAAAGCCATTTATGGCATGATTTCTTGATTTGACTTCCTTATCTGAAAGGAATTCTGTGGAATCTCTCTCAAAGTCTAGTGATTTAAATATCCTTATGTCACTAAATATGGAGAGTTCATTCATTCAACCTCATCCTTTAAGATTAGAGAATCCTAAACCTGGGTCTCCTTTTTAGGAATAAGACTCAGTCATAACCTGGGCCTTCTTTTTTAAGAGTAAGTCCCAGTCATAATCTTGGGCATCCTCCTCAGGAGTAAGCCCCAAACCTTAATTCCTTAACCTGGGCCTCCTTTTTATGAGTAAGTCCCAGTCATAACCTTGGGTTTCCTTTTCAGGAGTAAGCCCCAAGTCCCCTAACCTGGGCCTCCTTTTTAGAAGTAAGTCCCAGTCATAACCTTGGGTTTCCTTTTAAGGAGTAAGCCCCAAGTCCCCTAACCTGGGTCTCCTTTTCAGGAATAAGACTCTATCATAACCTTGGGTTTCCTTTTCAGGAGTAAGCCCCAAGTCCCCTAACCTGGGCCTTCTTTTTTAAGAGTAAGTCCCAGTCATAATCTTGGGCATCCTCCTCAGGAGTAAGCCCCAAACCTTAATTCCTTAACCTGGGCCTCCTTTTTAGGAGTAAGTCCCAGTCATAACCTTGGGTTTCCTTTTCAGGAGTAAGCCCCAAGTCCCCTAACCTGGGTCTCCTTTTCAGGAATAAGACTCAGTCATAACCTTGGGTTTCCTTTTCAGGAGTAAGCCCCAAGTCCCCTAACCTGGGCCTCCTTTTCTAGGAATAAGTCCCAGTCATAATCTTGAGTTTCCTTTTTAGGAATAAACCTCAAGCCCCCTTAAAATTCTCTTAACCAGTCATAATTTACCTTTGATTTGGGTTTCCTTTTCAGGAGTAAAACCCAATCATAAGTCTCCTCCTAACTTCGGCATCCTCCTCAGGAGTAAGCCCCAAGATTAGAGTATTCAAATCTCCATAAAGCACATATACCTTTATGGACCTTGTTCCTGGATTTTCTCCCTAAAAGTAAATCCTAAACCTTCATCTATTTTGGGCAGTTATACATACATAATCCCCAAACAAATTTTTATGATTGCATCTTTCATGGCACAATTGTCTAAATTTTACCAATACCTCTTGTTTCTCACACCGAGCATGACTCACGTGAGCTTAGAGTGTAAAAGTAATTATGACATTCTTCTTTGAGCCATCAATCATAAACATCATACTCCATTACTCGAACTACGTGGGTTCTGATTCCTTTTCCAAAACAAAGGATACGTAGGTAGCCCATTTATGGGTTCGATCCCAACTTTGAAATAATCTATGTCCTTCTGAATGACGATAAACTTCAAGTGCCCCACTGAGTGGCTTTAAAACCAGCCTGGTCATCATAATGACCAAGAGACTTTTATATAAATGTTTTGAAGGATACCATTGACCAAGAATCTCTAAACAGATATAGATGATTCTCTATTGATGAAGAACCTCGAATACATATAAAAGATTCTCTAAATGTCTTGCATATTTAATCATTGATTGTTAAAACTAAAGGAAAGCACATTTTATACTTGGTAATGTAATAAGGATTCACGAACATAACTTAAATCTATAAAGAGAGTCCCGGAGTAGACAATAATTCCCCTCAAAAAGGTGTGATGAGTCCGACCTCCCATCCTCTCGACCAATGCAAATTCCTAAGCCTCATTAGTCCACAAGCTAATGAGCGCCTGCCTTTGGAAAGTAGGTCCAAATGGATGTGGAATCATTGGATGTTTCCGGTTCTACGAACAAACCCGTTAGAAACCGATCGGAACGTTTGAATCTCCCGTCCAGGAGGTCATCCCCGGATTCCGTGACGAAACAAAAATGGTGAACCCGACGTGAATCCTTAACCAAGTTAAAGTGATATTCTTCTTATTTGTTAGGCCCCTTGGGCCAACAAAGCAATCATTGACATGTGCTCATCCAAAAGATGCAGTGGCCAGATTCATCTTGATTATGTCTGTTATATGGAACAGGCACTCTTTTTTCAAGATCTTCTGCAAAATGGCTTTCCTTAAATTCACCTCTGTGAATACTGCTACTGTGAACACTTCTACTGTGAGGTCTGCTGCTGTGAAAACCAATGCTACTACTCCTGCTGGAACGTCGTCCGCTCTGAGGATGACATCACCAACTCAGCATATTCAACGCTGGGTTTCTAATGCACTGGTTAAGGAGTACCGTCGTAACGGTACTATCTCAACTCTGGAGGCCGCTCGTCAAGCCCTCCAAGTTAACAACTCTACCTGGTCGTCCGAACAACGGCGACCAGCGATCAAGAAGCAGGCGATGCTGACTACCGTCTCCAACTGTTTCGGGTCGTTATCCCCGGAACGCAATTTCCATTCACTCCCTTACTCTGAGGAAGTGAATGAGCAGGTCCCGCAGGACCTTAATTCAAAAAGACAGGAGTCCTTCTCAAGGGATCCCATCAACAATCGCCGCCAGACTCGTGCGGTAGTGCGCCCTCAACATGATGAGGGTACCGACTCCAGGCATTCAGCTCAGGTTCCTCGAACCCGAGCAGGCAAGATGAACCGCCAGAGACGGAATCCGGTTAACAATAGGCAGGTTGGCATCCCTGCCATCTCTGGAGAAGTCCACCAACCTAACTTGGTGGCAAATAACGAGCAGGCACAATCACCTGCTCGTTTTAATTCCGCTGTCCAGCAGACTCGTCTGGCAGCATCAAGACTATCCCGCCAGGCAATTCCGGCGGAGTACCATAGGCAGGAACATACACCTGCTTATACATCACCAGTTAGTCAGCAGGCTCGTCTGACTACATATGATGGATCTCGTCAACCGCGTTTGGCGAAGTGTAATCAGCAGGCACATACACCTGCTAATACTAATCAAGCCTACCAACAGTCTCGCTTGGTAGCGCACGGAGAAGTCAGTCGGAAAGTCCCGACGACAAACAGGAAGCAGACTCAACTCTCTGCCTCCACACTTGAGTACTGTCAGGATTCACTGACAGGAAAAGGAGGACAGGAGCAGGCACGTACACCTACTCCAAGCCCGGAATGGACGTATATCCCCGTTCCGGCGGCTGAAGTCACCAAGCATATTTTGTCAATGGTGAAAGAGCAGAAGCAAATTCCTGTTCATATTCTGGATGCTTGTCAGGATATCATAACAGCTTCAGCATCATCACAGGGACAGACACATAAATCTATCCCTAGCAATGGAGTGACACATCAACGATTCACTCCGGAACAGACACACACATCTGTTCCAGTCTAAGAGGGTTATGGGGCATACTCCCCCATATCATACGGACAACCAAGTCAGGCACATACACCTGATTTGAGTGGAGATTGTCAGCCTAACCTGACCATCTTTCCTGATCAGGCACATACACCTGCTCAGAGAAATCACTTTCGTCATCAAGTGGTTTCTAAAGTAAGTAAGAAGGCATCTAAGAAAAATATCCGCCCAACACAGTCAGGAGATCAAAGGCCAATCTGCAACCAAGCCTTACTCGATGCTGGAGTTCTTGAAGCCCTCAGACATTTATCTGTTAGAATTCAAGATTCTACTCCCTCAGTTCCCAATAACAGGAACATTAATTCTGAATTTCTTCAATAGACACTTCCTTATGAAGACTTTCTTCATGAAAATTCGGTCAATCTTGAAGTTTCTTCTTCAGATGAGAGCCACAAGAACCCTCTGTGTGGTCAGAAGACCAAGGAGCAAGAGATTTCATCTTTTGCTTTAACCCATCATGACGGTCCTCCTCATGGTGATGAACTTCGCTGCGAAAGTCCTCTCCGCAGTAGTGATTCACGTTGTCTCGAAAATTCTTCAGAAGGCAATGTAGTGACGAGAAATCCCTCCTATCTCGAGGCACTTGCAAACGTAAAACCAATCATGTCTGATGCTTTACTATCGGCAGGTGAAACTCTTTCTCCATCAGAAGATAGCCTGGGGTTCAGGTTATTCTCCGAACCATCCCTAGGTCATTCATCTTCCAGCATGAATAGTTATTTCTCTACCAATCTTGTTGAATCCGATGAAGCAACAAGGAAACACCAACTCTGGTCCAAACAGGTAGAAGAATCTTCATTTAATGATAAAGAGGAAATGCTGAACATGAGAAAAAAACTGGCAAAAGGTGAAGTACCAGTCATGTTTTGGCCTTTGGCTGACTCCTAGTACGACATTCCAAAGATGTTGACGGATGATGGAATCCATGATATTCGTCTCAACATATGGAAAACTCTTTGTCAATTAAAGAAGAAGGTATTATCTTACGATTAATATGAAAATCATCTTAAGATAATAGAAGGGCTACAACGTTAGATTGATTTGGCATCTCTATCAGTCTCTCAGTATCCAAAGGCTGAAAAGCAACAGAGAACCCTTCAACGTTCATGCCTTGGCGCACTAAGAAAATTGCGTCAGTTAATTGACAATGCTCCATCTGATGTTCATATCAGAGGATGGGGTGTTCACGGAGCACTACATTTCACAGTGCTTTCCGGTCAGCAAAGCCCGCCGAAAATGGTCTCATGCAATGTTATTTCCCATGGCCGGCCATAGTCAATGGGCTTTGTTCATAATCAAAAGCTTGCTCAAGAACAGGCTTCAACTAGTTCCTCTCAAAATCAAGTATATAGAGAAAAAGTTGTTGAATTGCTCCTACATCAACCAGGCGAGAATATTGCACAAGCCTCTCGTCTGGAGCAAACACGTCATCAAATGACAGAAGTTTCGGAAATCATCCAACGGTCTGTTGAACCAGGTGATAAAAGTGGATACAGGTTAATGCATCCAGCTAATTTCTGAACTAATATTCGCAAGATCAAGAGAGATTTTAAGAAGATATCAGACATAGCATTTCAAGAGACACCCCAGCTTGCCAGACTGGGGACTTCTCTAACCCAACCCTCAGAGTCAACAAATGGGATTCGAGGAGTTGAGCGGAAGCAGCAGGAACATCCCCAGTCTACCGGACTGGGGACTTTTTCAAATCCTCAATCCCTCCCTCAGAGAAAGTCAGTATTCTCTCGATTAGGGAATAAGCCTCAAGAGGAACGAAGAGCCAAGCTATCAGGAGATTCTCTCTAAGTGACGGTTCTCCAAGAAGTTCCTAAGGGATCAAGTCAACGGAATTCCATGTCTCATCATGGACATGGAAGAAGACAATATCACAGAAATGCTGATAGAAAGGATTCCATGCAATATGCATCCATTAATGTCATCAATGCCGTTGCTGCTGATTCACCAGATGAGGCTCAATCAGAGGTATCAGACGAAGAGGTTCCTGCTCAAGAAGTTGCGCACACAGACCTAAATGAAGAAGGTGTGCGCACACGTAATCAAAGGCTTACCCAAAATCTGGGTATTCCTTCAAGTAACCCACTTCCCCATCTCCGAAAAGGATCCAATAAGGGGAAAGGAAAGAATCAGGTTACTTCTCACCCTTCCTCTGAAGGAGGTCAATCGCTCTCATTAGAGAAAAGGTTTGCACAACAGGAGGAAGAAATGAAAGAATTAAGAAGGTTGAATGCAGAACTACTTCAGAGTAGTCTTCTTCTTAAGAATGCTGAAGTCCGACAGCCGAAGGAATTTTTTGTAACTACTGAGATGGATCAAGAATATCCTCCTTTATCAGTACACCCACAGAGGTCTAATCCTACGGGTCAAACGCAACAACGGTTGGCAGCACTACCATCAGTTGCAGCACCAACCACCACGTCTGTCCAAGCTCCATTCATTGCAACTACCCAAAACCAAGTTCAACCTGACGTTTCTCAAAAGTTAATAACTACTATTGAGTCATTAACAGCTCGGTTAGAAACTATGGAAGGGAAACGGGCGCAGGTTCAACCTGAAAAGAAAATTTACCCTGAATGGGTAGATTCAATTTCTCCTCCATCCAGTTTTGGAAACCCTGTTTTCCCTACTTTAAATGGATCAGGTGACCCCGAACAACATTTGACGCATTACGTGTCTTGTTGTGATCCTATGATGGGAACTCCAGAGCAGCAAGAAGCAGTGAAACTCAGATGCTTCGTGCAAACCTTGCAAGGACCAGTTTTTGTCTGGTATACAAGCTTGCAATCCCGGTCAGTCATCAGATGGGAGGATCTTCGTCAAAAATTCCTTCTTCAGTTTAGCTCAACTTTTCCAAAAACGACAGTTTTCGATCTTACAAACTGCAAGCAAAGGGAGAATGAAAGATTCTCTGATTTCATTGCTCGTTGGAAGGGATTAACGTATTCCTTGATTTTAGCACTCCCTTAGGAGGAATTGTTGCCAATCTGTGTGGCAAATTTGCGTGAAGAATTACACACGCCATTGATCCCTGTGAAATACATAGGAGGGTTTCGAGACCTTACTTCAATCGCTCAACAGATTGAAGATTCCCTTATACAGGCTAAGGTTAAATCTCGTATAATTCCATCATCTTCAGGAAGAAGAATGGGTAAAGCAGAAACTGCTACAGTTATGCTTAAACAAGCACCTGTACCTATTTCTACTTCAAAACCTTCATCTTCTCGAAGGGCTCCACCTCCTGAACGCCAACAACAAAGGATGTTTCGTCCAAATGATCAAAAAGATCAACGACGGAAACAATTTGAGGATATGAAGATTAAAACATACTCTTTTCGAAGTGATCAAGTTCCTGGTTACTTCATTTCAGCTCTGGAAAATAATTTGGTTCAATTACCAGTGCCCAAGAGACCAAACAAGGAAGGAGATGAAGACCGTCCCAATTATTGTCCCTTTCATCAAATGTTGGGGCATCCCATCCAGGAGTGTTTTGTCTTTAAAGACCTCATGCAAAAGATGGTCGATTTGGGACAAGTCAAATTGAAGGGTTCTTCATCTCATGTAGCGTGTATTACCGCTACAGATCCAGAGGAAGGAGGCAAGTGGCAGGAAGTCAAAAGAAAAACTGTGAAAAAATATGATGATTGGATGGTCAGAAAGACAATCAATCGGACCCATTCCATTTTGCAAACACAATTGAAGAAGCCAATTGTGTCTCCTACAAAAGTTGCAGTAAAGCCTCCATCAAAAGACAAATCCTCAAAAGGGCAGCGCAATTCAAAGAAGAAAGAGGAATCAAAAGAAGATGAGTATGTATCAAAGCCTAAATTGTCTTTGACTCTGGCAGATTTCATGCCATCTACTTCAAAGCCATGGGCACCTCCCCATCAAATGGCACAGCCTAAACAGGATAACCAGGCAGAGTCTTTATCAGACGAAGATTTAATCTTTGGTTCTGTTAATATGATTCAATTAACAGATCCATATTCTAGTCTTGATGAGCCTGAATTCCCTGTATCAAATAAGGGAACCCGAGGAAGTTCTAGAGGTTCAGGATATAGGGGAAGACATGGATCTTTCCGAAGCCACTACTCTAATTCTACCCCTGCTAGCACTGTATATGCAGCATGAACTCGTGGTAGAGCCCTTCAGCGAGCTCAAAAAGAACAAGCAAGTTCTTCTGCCAATGGCCAACTCAGTTTTGGTACAGTTATTTTGGAAGACTGATTAAAGGTTTCATCTTCTTTATCTCAGCAAGTAAATGGATCTAATCAGTCTAATCTTCCAAAACCAAGGATGTTGCCAGCTTCAATACAAGATGCATCAGCTTCCAAAGCATCTTCTTCCAAGGTACCTGCTAAACCGCATATTCCTATTGGGAAACACAGACCTCTAGATCAAAAGTATGATATATTGAAACACTTGGCCCAAGTACCATCCAAGTTATCAATTTTGGATGCTTTGAATCTGTCAAAAGATCTTCGGGAAGCACTCATTGAAGCTTTGTCAAGTCCTCAGGAGTTTGAAGCTGAAATTGCTGCAGCTGAAATCTATCACATAGAGAATAATCCTGCAGAATGACATGCAGTGATATCTTTTACTGATAAAGATGAAGATGATGTTGTGCATGGGCACATAGAACCTTTGTACTTATCTGGAAAATTCAATGGTATAGATGTTCGAAGAGCTTTCATTGACAATGGTTCAGGAGTCAACCTCATGCCCATTCGTACACTTCGTCGATTGGGCCTCACGGAATCTGATTTATCTCCTTCTACCATGATGTTGCAAGGATATGATAAAAATGAACAAGAACCACTGGGAGAAGTTACACTTAGAACTCAGTTTGGAGATCTTGTTTCCAATTCGGATTTCATGATTGTTGATCAAGACTCAGCTTTCAATATCTTTCTTGGAAGACCCTGGCTACATCAGCATGCAGCTATTCCGTCATCATACCATCAATGTATCAAATACTGTTTCGATGGTCAAGTTGGAACATTGTATGGTGATAAGGCCCCGTTCAAGACATGTGAGTCTCAATACATTGAGGCGGAATTTTATCACATGAAGGGAAGATAAAAATCTACAATGAAGGAAATTACCAAAGTTAATGCTCCATATGGTTTGGAAAAAATTCCAATAAATCCATTTTCACATGTGAGTACAGATTATGTGTTACCTATCAGTCAAATTGACAAAATAGGCCCAAATCAAAATACTCTTATGGAAAGATCCATAATGTCAATTACGGCAATCGAGCCAGACAACATGAGAGAAATTGGTAACTTACCAAGCAGTGATGAAAGCATAAGTGGTGACGTTTTCATTTCGTCTGCTGAAATCCAACAAGTCTATACTTCGCTAATCAGGCCAGAAGAAGTTATAGAAACACCAGAGGTGAATAATGATGTCGATTCTCAATCCATCATCTCCTCTTTATTTCCCAAAGAAGACCCTTTATCATCAATAGGGTCGGAAATGGAAGCTTCTTCTTCAGAATGTGAAAATTTTGACATCTCTTATGATCATGAGAATTTCGTTTTTTCATCTAATTTGCAAGTAGAAACGGAAGAAATAACACGTGATGAAGAGGAATAGGAAGATCTTAGAGATACTCCTCCAGCATTTGAAGAGGGTATCTCTACCACTGTGGATGAACTCAGAGAAATAAATTTGGGTACAGAGAAAGATCCACTCCCCACTTTAATTAGTGCGGCCATGACCCTTGAAGAGCAAGAGATGTATATTTCTTTTCTAAAGAAAAATAAAGATATTTTTTCTTGGAATTATACAGAGATGCTTGGCCTTGATCCTGATGTTGCTACTCATTATTTGGGTTTACCAAAAGAACATCGAGGATTCAAGAAAGCCGCGAGAAGAACACACCCAACCTATGCTTCCAAAATTGAGGCTGAAGTGGATAAGCTTATCAAAGCTAACTTCGTCAGAGAAGTTCAATATCCCAAGTGGTTGGCTAATATTGTCCCTGTAAAGAAGAAGAACGGACAAATTAGGGTTTGCATCGATTTCAGAGATCTTAATCGGTATTGTCCTAAAGATGATTTCCCAGTTCCAATTACAGAACTCTTAATTGATGCGACGGCTGGCTATGAAGTACTTTCTTTCATGGATGGATATTCTGGATATAATCAGATCCGAATGGCCCCAGAAGATGAGGAATATACAGCCTTCAGAGCTCCTCAAGGTGTGTTTTGTTACCGGGTAATGCCCTTTGGTTTGAAGAATGCAGGTGCAACATATCAACGCGCCATGCATCGTATCTTCAAACCTCTTTTAGGGAAGTTTGTTGAATGCTATGTAGATGATTTGGTGGTTAAATCCAAACAACGTTCTAATCACTTGGCTGATTTGGAAGTCATATTCCACAAGCTTTGACAACATAATTTAAAGATGAACCCCTTAAAATGTGCTTTTGGGGTAACCTCAGGAAAATTCCTCGGCTTTGTTGTACGCCATCGTGGTATTGAAGTCGATCCTGATAAGACCAAATCAATCCTTGGTATGTCACCTCCTCAGAATTTGAAAGAATTAAGAGAAATTCAAGGTCAGTTAGCCTATATTCGGCGTTTCATCGCCAATTTGGCAGGCAAAAGTTTACCCTTTACCAAATTATTTAAGAAAGGAGTCACTTACCAGTGGACTGAAGAATGTCAAGAAGCATTTGATGTTCTTAAGAAATACCTCTTGAGTCCACCAGTACTCATGCCACCTGTTGAGGGTAGACCTCTTATCCTCTATGTGACAGCTTTAGAGCGATCATTGGGTGCCTTTCTCGCTCAAAAGAATGATGCTGGGAATGAAAATAGTCTCTACTATCTCAGTAGAACTATGCTTGAAGCAGAAACCCAATATTCAAGTATTGAAAAGTGCTGCCTAGCATTAATCTTTGCAGTTCAGAAACTGAGACACTACCTGCAACATCACGAGGTCCAATTGGTATCTTGTAATAATCCGCTCAAATTCATCCTTAGTCGTCCAATGCTTACAGGACGTCTGGCAAGGTGGGCGGTTATTCTACAGCAGTTCGACATTCAGTATGTGTCTCAAAAGGAAATTAAGGGCCAAGCTCTGGCTGATTTCCTGGCTGAACATCCTTCAGTGGAATACACGTATTCAGATATCGAACTCCCTGATGAGGAAGTTTTCTCTATTCAAGAGAGTCCTCAAACATGGGAAATGTATTTTGATGGTGCTTCTAGAAGTCCAACAGGGAAGAAAATGGAAAATCCTAAATTCAACAAAGTTGGTTTAGGAATTGTGCTTATTTCTCTAGATAAGGCAGTGTTACCTTATTCCTTTTTGTTGTGGGAAGGTGGTACCAATAATGAAGCTGAATACCAAGCTCTCATTACAGGCTTGGAATTAGCGCTTCAAGCACAAGTGAATCACTTAAAGGTGAAAGGTGATTCAGACCTGGTAATCAAACAAGTCAATGGGGATTATGCCATCAGAAAAGAAGAATTAATCCCTTTGTATGATTACGTCAGAGAGTTAATGTCGGAATTCCCTTCAGAACCGACATTTTCTTATGTCCCAAGATCACAAAATGCTCAAGCTGATGCACTGGCTAATATAGCCACAACTTTAGCAGATCCAAATCGGGACGAGACAACCATCTGTATTGCCCACCGTCGTGCAATTTCACCTTATGTTCAAGTCAGAACAGATGAAATTAATGAAATTAGTCTCATTCCTGAACCGTATGGTCATACTATGGGATGGATGTCACCTATCAGGGAATACCTTCAAAATGGAACACTTCCACCTGATAGAGCCGAGAAAGAACAAATTCGGCGACGTGTGGTCAATTTTACTCTTTATGATAGCCCAAACCACCTCGAGAAAATTCTCTACAAATGTGGTTTTGATGGAGTTATCTTCAGATGTATTGATGTTGAAGATACAATGGCTGTCATAAAAGAAGTGCATGCAGGAGTCTGTGGTGCCCACCAGTCTGGACATAGACTATCTGATCAAATTCGAAGTCTTGGATACTTTTGGCCTTCAATGATACAAGATTGTGTTAATTTCACAAAGAAGTGTCATTCATGCCAAGTATATGCCAACTTCATTCATAAACCTCCAGAGTTGCTTCATACAGCTAAATACTCATGGCCATTTTCCACATGGGGAATGGATGTGGTGGGACCTTACCCTTCAGCTACGGCCAAGCAGTTTAAGTACATTCTTACTGCTACTGATTTCTTTTCCAAATGGGCAGAGGCAGTACCTCTCAAAGAAGTCAGTTCTAAATGCATTGTTAGCTCCATCAAGTCTAACATCATCACTAGATTTGGTGTCCCTCATACCATATTGACGGACAACGGAACCAAATTCTGTTCTTCTGAGGTAAAGAAATTGTATCAAGAATACAACATTAAGTCCAACCATTCATCTCGATATCATGCAGCGGCTAATGGCCAGATAGAGGCCTTCAACAAGACTCTTTCAAATATACTGCAAAAGATGGTGGATAAAGATAAGAGGTCATGGCCTGATAAACTCTTTCATGCTTTATGGGCTTATCGGACTACCACTCGCAATGCAACGCGGTCAACTCCATATTCATTGGTATATGGAACAGAAGCAGTCTTGCCAATTGAAGTTCAATTGCCCTCACTCAGAATAGCCATTTGTGATCAGTTATCAATAGATGAGCAATCCCAAAAGCGGTTGAATGAATTGGAACAGTTATATGAGAAAAGATTGTGCACTTTGCACCACTTGGAAATCTATCAGAATCGAATAGCACGAGCTTTTAACAAAAAAGTTCGTCTTCGTTCATTCATTCAGGGAGAATTGGTATTGGTTCTCAGAGCACCAATGATACCAGGAAAGAAGCCTCCCAAGCTTGAACCAAAATGGGAAGGACCTTATTCAATACATAAGGTCTACTCCAATGGAGCATATTCTCTAATCTCAATGGATGGAGAACACATTACGACTCCAACTAATGCCAGATTTCTGAAGAAGTATTTTGTATAAACACAAAATATTGTTCCCAGATCCAAAACAATCACATTGGTTCATGATTTTGTCCTACATGACACTAAACTGTATTATTGTCCTACATGACACTAAACTGTATTATGTCCTATCTACATGACATTAAACTATACAGAAGTTCCATATTTTGTCCGAGATGACATTAAACTATATTTTGTCCGAGATGACATTAAACTATATTGTGTCCTAGCAACATGACATTAAACTGTGTGGCACTTTCATCGTCCAGCATGACGTTAAACTGTAAAAAGTCCCCAGAACTGATATCCTCATATTGGTTCACCTTAGTCCTAGCTACATGACTTTAAACTGTACAACACCAGTTCGTCCTTGCTATATGACGTTAAACTATACAGCAATGGTCCGGTATGACTTTAAACTGCAACTTCGTCCCACACGACATTAAACTGTGAAAAAGTTCCCTAAACCGTCCAGCATGACCTTAAACTGCATCATCCCTGGTCCAGCAAGACGTTAAACTGTGACGTCCTAACTACATGACACTAAACTGTATGAAAGTCCCTCACGTCCGGAAAGATGTTAAACTATATAATCATCAAAGGTCCAGTATGACATTAAACTGCACCATTCATGGTCCATGCATATGACCTTAAACTATTCGCACTTTCGTCCGACATGACGTTAAAATGGTACACTCTTTTGTCCTTATTGCATGACATTAAACTGCACAATCCCCCTTTTGTCCTACATGACATTAAACTGTTATTTTTTCCTACATGACACTAAACTGTATTATTGTCCTACATGACACTAAATTGTATTATTGTCCTACATGACACTAAATTGTATTATTGTCCTACATGACACTAAACTGTATTATTGTCCTACATGACACTAAACTGTATTATTGTCCTACATGACACTAAACTGTATTATTGTCCTACATGACACTAAACTATATTATGTCCTATCTACATGACATTAAACTGTACAGAAGTTCCATATTTTGTCTGAGATGACATTAAACTATATTTTGTCCGAGATGAAATTAAACTATATTGTGTCCTAGCAACATGACATTAAACTGTGTGGCACTTTCATCATCCAGCATGACGTTAAACTGTAAAAAGTCCCCAGAACTGATATCCTCATATTGGTTCACCTTATTCCTAGCTACATGAATTTAAACTGTACAACACCAGTTCGTCCTTGCTATATGACGTTAAACTATACAGCAATGGTCCGGTATGACTTTAAACTGCAACTTCGTCCCACACGACATTAAACTGTGAAAAAGTTCCCTAAACCGTCCAGCATGACCTTAAACTGCATCATCCCTGGTCCAGCAAGACGTTAAACTGTGACTTCCTAACTACATGACGCTAAAATGTATGAAAGTCCCTCACGTCCGGAAAGACGTTAAACTATATAATCATCAAAGGTCCAGTATGACATTAAACTGCACCATTCACGGTCCATGCATATTACCTTAAACTATTCGCACTTTCGTCCGACATGACGTTAAAATGGTACACTCTTTTGTCCTTATTGCATGACATTAAACTGCACAATCCCCCTTTCGTCCAATATGACGTTAAACTATTTTATCCCCATCGTCCTAACTACATGACGCTAAACTGTACAGAAAGTCCTTGATATGTCCTACATGACATTAAACTGTTATTTTGTCCCTGCTACATGACACTAAACTGTGCAGCTCCAATAGTCCTAACTGCAAGACTTTAAACTGCATAGTCCCTTTTTTATGTCCTACATGACATTAAACTGTGCATCGTTAAGGTTGTTATTACCTCTTGTTTCTCACACCGAGTATGACTCACGTGAGCTTAGAGCGAACATCAACCATAACACTCCCTTTGGGCCACTAACCATGTGTAAGTCCCAACAACATTTTTTATTAGATCATTGTCCCCAAGAACAACTTTATCATTAATTCATTCTTTAATTGAACTACACGGACTTTGATCCTTGCCCTCCAGGCTGGGTATGTAGGCAACCTCCCAGGGTTCAATCCCAAAAATAATCTCTTCACATCGGTTCACCACCATCTCATATGATGTTGATTCGTGAAACCGTCCCTAGAATCAATATTTTTTACATTGATTCACTTTTGTCCTTGTTATATGACGTTAAACTATACAACACTTTTGTCCGGTACGACAATAAACTACAATATTCTTTGATTTCCTCATTTGAGAGAGAACTATTATTGACATTGATTTTTCAATCATGGTTTTCATTTTCAAAAGACTACATGCATACATGGTAATGCCTAAACTTTTTTAGGTTAAACCATCATTGCACTAAAGTCCCCTTTCACCCTTCACACGTACGAACCAAATTTGTACAAAGGGCATTTCTAGAACTACGTGGACTTGATTCCCATCCTTATGGGATACGTAGGAACATTCGAGTATCCCTCGAATCTAGTCCCAAGTCTTTTGGGCCTAACCCCAAATTTCACTTTCAGTCCCTTGGCTGAAAAGTCCTCATGAAAACACACACTGTGTATTAATTATTATGGTCCGAATTCTATGACCCTAAACTAAGATCACTCATACTTTCATCTTGCACGACGTTAAACTGCATTTCAAGAACTACGTATGGCTTGATTCTCATTCTTATGAGATACGTAGTGAAGTCCAAAATTTCAACTCAGGACCCAGCCACAACATGATTATGGTTTTCATTGACCTATGTATCTCTATATACATTGGAAAATACCCATCTTTATGTATTATAATCCTAACCTTAAATATTTTCAGATCTTCATAACCCTTTTCATGACTTCTAGTCACAAAAATGTAAAACTTCTGAGAATTCTTTTGCCTGACTATGCAGCACGTGCCCATAGGTGGCCTTGCATAAACAGTCCACATAACAGACTTGTCAGCCAAAAGATGCTATTCATTTGACCATGCAGCCAATGCCCATAGGTGGCCCTGCATATTTCAACCCCCTAACGGGTTTTGTTAAATAATAGTAACTTCATTCCTGGGAAGAATGCCTCTTTTGTCCTTATTTTTCTTAAACGACAGTATGTAGGGATCTGCAAAAAAATAGCCATCCTTAACATATTTGTCCCATATCCTTTTTCATGATCTGAAAGTATTCAAGTCTATGGTTTATTCTTCTTCCCTGCGTTTGGGTCAGACCTTCGTAGGAGTGATATTCATCCAGTTCTTCGATATTATTGTTCGGAAATATCTTCTCCATATTCAAGTACCTCTTTCCATACAACAAACTCTATACTTTAGAAAATTTGAATCTCCATAAACTTTCACTGGCTTTTAGCACTAGGAAAGTAAATTTCTGGGAGTTCTTTTGCCTGACTATGCAGCACGTGCCCATAGGTGGCCTTGCATAAACAGTCCACATAACAGACTTGTCAGCCAAAAGATGCTATTTATTTGACCATGCAGCCAATGCCCATAGGTGGCCCTGCATATTTCAACCCCCTAACGGGTTTTGTTAAATAATAGTAACTTCATTCTTGGAAACTACTTCTTCTAATGCCTTTTAGCTCTTTTTCATATCATTCCTCAGATTCAAATATTCTTAAGCCATAGTTTACATTTTTTCCCTCATACTTGAGTATGGTAATATGTTTTCAGATAAATTTTCAAGGAATTGAATCCATTTTAATCCATTTTGGTCAAAGCTATTTCGACCTTAAACATTATCCCCTTTATGTTCGGCGTGCATAACTTTAAACTGCCCACACAAAAGACAAAGGAACTCTGAATAAAAGTCAAGTTCCATCTCACTAAATATACATTTTTTGTATTATTTAGGTAATATTTAGCAATTAAAAGGTTCAAAGTTTATAGGATTATTTGTAATAATCCTAGTAAAAATCAAACTATACTTACTAGGCCCATTGGATTAAGTAAATTTGAAGCAGGTAATGAAAGAATGCAGGTACAAATGATTGAAGACGAAAGTGTTTTTCATTGATACACAGGAGATAGAAAGACATCCACAGACTGGAGTCTCTTATCTTTTTCAAGAATTACAGAAGATTGTCAAAATAAGTCTTTATTTGATGTATAGCATCCTGAGCCTTATCAGCAGTTACTTGAAGCTCGTACACTTGACCAGCTTCACTCTTTTCAGCTTGCTGAAGTGCCTTCTTAGCATCTGCGATGGCTTTCATGCCATTCATATGAGTTTCATCCAATGATTTATTAAGCTGATCAAGTTCCCCAGTAACAGCATCTAACTGTTGCTGGAATTGCACCTGCTGGACGACCTTTTCTTTGATTTTTTGCTTCAGATCCTTCATCTTGGCAGCATAATCAGCTTCAGCTTGGGATATCGCAGCCTCAAATTCGCCTATGTTGACTGACAATTTCACTCTGGTCAAATCTTCGCGACTTGTCTGCACTTGCTCCCTCCTGAAAATGATCTGTTTCACCGCAGCATGGATCTTTTCATATCCAAAACCACCAAGTCCCAGTATAACAAATTGGGATGAAAATCGAGAAATTTTTGATGGTAGCTCTTCTAAAGGCACCCCAGATATGATGTTCCATATGTTGTTCCATGCCTTACGTCGTGAAAATATGAATGCTTTAAGCATCTCTGGATCTGATTCAATATCATCGTTAGAAGGGGGTATGTAATCTGGAATTAGCACGCTTAAGGAAGTGCCTTGTCCTGCTCTTTCCCCCCTGACTTGTGCTTCTTCACTTTCAATTCCCGTTGGGGAAGAGGCTGAGGCCTCATCTACGGATCTAGTCATTGCAGTTGATGGTCCTGCATGATTAATTGAAAGGTTTAGTCAGCTTCAAAGGATAACAAAAGAATAGATTGTCTTGCGAATAAAGTATAATCACAAATATTGTTATCCCTTACCCAAGGGTGGTTCAGCAACCTGAGAAGACTTCTCCCCATCTTTCCCGGTTTCAAAAGGATCTTCAAGATGGGTCTCAGGAGAGTTTATTGGATTTAGCTCTACTTGAGCTAATGTTTCTGCAATGATAGGGTTGACATCAGTGTCCACACCCTCTTTGGGCATTGGCAGTTCAGCGACTTCTACGGAAGAAACTGCATATTATTTTCCATCATGGTTAGAAGTATATTTTTTAAAAAAAATTTGGGCGAAGGGTAGCACTCACGCCCAAGGTCTTCTAAATCATATGAAAACTTAGCATGATCATAAAATTCTTCAAAAGTCATTCCTTGATTCATCATTTCATCCAATGATACTTCAGAATCTTGATTAGTCTCACCAGTGGGAGCATTTGCTACATCTTCTTGCCGACTTATGTCCTGCAACCCCTAACCTTGGACAACATCTTCAGTAGTAGGAGGGATACTGGGAATGGATGGTAGCTCTTCTCCAGGTGCAACCAAGTCATCCTGGGTCTGTGATTGTTCTACAGCACCCTCCACGACCTTTGAAGGAGGGTCAGTCCCTTCCCTCAAGGGGGAAATTGAAGAAGCCCCTGCAATCCTCAGAAATATGAGTAACCATATGATTATGGGTATAAACTCATGATTGTTCGAAGGACTTACCACTGCTAATGAAACGTTTAGCTATGGATTTCCTCCTTCGTTGCCTTGGCTTCTTTTGTTTTTTCAGAGTATCAGTAGTCTCCCTTATTGGCACTTGGATTGGTGAATGGAAGGCTATGTCCAGTGCCTCATTCATGGCCTGCTGGCCTGGAGATATCTCGCCTGGTTCGTGAGGAGAATTAGCAGCAGCCCCGATAGCAGTACCACCAGGGCTATATTGTGGTGAAGGAACCCCAGTTCCTTTCTTTGCAAGCTGCAAGATGAAGAAAATAACTTCCTTAAGTAACGAAGCTTCAACTGAAATCAAGTTGCAAAGAAAATAAGGAAAGAAAACTTACATCTTTAGGAGCCATGTACTCCTGCCATTCCTCATCTCCAGAACCACCAGCCCCCTCAGTGGCGCCACGATCAATCATTTCCTTCACTCGCCTAGTGATAGGAACCGAGTCATCAGTGGCATATATGGGAATTTTCAGATCTCTGATGTAAGCTCGCACTTCATTGGGGTTATCTCCGTATTGAAGATTTTTAGAAGCTAGAAGATATCCTATTCCAGGAATTTGTAGGCCCTCACAAAAATCCATCCAGGCGGTCTCAGTATCACAGTATAAGCTCTTCCATAGCTGAACAGCCTCTGGTCTTAGATATAAAGGCTGTGAGGAAGGTCCTACAATTTTTTATTTTAATTTCTTCCCAACTCCTGCAACTACAGATAGAGAATAAGAATGTAAGACTTATTACTTTATAAAGTAGCAGTGATTGAAATTACTACAATGAAATAACTCACCAGGAGTTGATGGAGTGGGTATTTTAATTCTGGCTGGAGGATTATATCGGGCACGAAACCGCTTTGCTGCCGGTTGTGCCTCATCATCCCCATCGTGATAATCCGATGAATCAGTTCTAGAAGAGGAGTCTGTTGAATCTATTTCAAGTGGAGAAGTGTCACCTTCATGAGGAAGGGTTTCTTTCTCTACAGTCCTCTTCCTCTTTCCCACTTGATATACTGGGTGATTCAATATCCCTTTGGGGTATGATGCTATCCAGTGTTTGGCATAAAATGTAGTCAGATTATGTGCCACTTTTTCAACTGGTAGATCAAATACTGCCCCAGTCTTCTCTCTTGATGTCAGCAACCATAGTTGTTGAGCAACCATCGGATGTTGCTCTAACCTGACATGTACTGGAGGGGATACAAAAATCTGTTGCAAACATTTTAATTGGCGTGCAAATCTATATGGATCATAGGCCTCACATATGATTTCTCCATCAATCCTGGCTACTAACACGCCATCCCTGCAAGCTAGCATGTATGCCCTCAAATCCAAATGGGTTGTCCCATCATCAACAAACCGCCCGGATGGCGGACTTCCATAAGGAAAGAAGTTGAATTCCTTAAACATGCTTAGTCTTACTTTCATGTCATAACCATTAACATCTAATGGAGCAATTCCAGAGAATGCTTGCACTGACGGTCTGAAAGAGCTTCTAGGAATTTGTAATCCATTCTGTACGTTGTAAGTCCTAAAGTGAGTGGCAATCCATCCCCACAAAACCTGGAATGGTCCCACTATTCTTAAAGGAGATTTACCTTGGAAGACGTGAAGTAAACTCCTTTGAATCTTTGCTAAAATGGGGGTAGCTAACCCAACCATTTTTCCCTCAGCCAACTTTGCTGCAATGACGAAGGTCCCTAGCCTAACGCCTCCCTTCGAATCCCTGACCGGCAAGAGATAAACACTGAGCCACATTGCCAAGAAACCCGCCAGACGAGTTTTCTTTGGAATTCTTTGATTCACTTCATATCCCCACTTTTCAAACTCTCTTGCTTCTAGAGTTGGCCAGAATGTGCCAGGAGCTCCTCTATTCTCAGGTTTTAGACAAGTGGTAGGACGTCTGGGCCTGGTATCCTTGGATTTCTTTTTCTTGGATCCTTTTTATTTTGGCTCCATCCCTTTCTTCTCAGTAAGAAACACATTCATCCATTCTTCCGGATGAATATCTTTTCTAAAATGAGTTAATGAGGTCTCTGAACTCTTAAGCCTGTGAAATATTTTAAATAATTCTCGAGCCAAAGCAAGAGTCTTCTCTGAATCATTCCAAGTCACCTTGGGAGGAATTAATTCATCATACATATCGCCCAAGATTGGAGCTCCTGAAATCTTGTGGACATCCCACAAACTGATACCTACTTCTCCATGAGTCAAATGGAAAGAATTAGTCGCTGGGATCCAGTGGCTGAGTATCTCTGGCACGAAGTTATCATGTCTGTAAACATATGTTTGCCCAACCCAAACGGCCTCATATATTGCAGCTCTCTTCAGATCCTCAATAAACTCTGTGCAAGTTTGTCGCACCCAGTATGCCCACATCCAAGTTGGCTTCACACCTCCCCCAGGATGGAAATCCAAACTTTTCTTCCAGCCTTTGGATTGATCCATCTGAGCATTTCGGAAGATTGAAGGATGACAATGTGGTTGAAGCTCAGGTGTATGATATTTCAGATCTGGTGTGCAAGGGCTATGATGCATCACATAAGCCTTCTCCACTGTTCCAGCAGTTAGAAATGATCCTCCACCTGAGATATTTGCTGAAGCAAAATTGGTATAATTCTGAAACCACAAAAATGGAAGATATTTCTTTACTTCTGGAATAATGACTTCTTGTAGATGACCATAGCCATACAAAGGTAGATAAGTGCATTGAGGAAAGTTGCGATGATATTTCTTCAGATACTTATCCAAATCTGGGAGAGTACTATCTTTGACAGTATAGTAATCAGGGCCAATGATATCCATCATATCATCTATCCTCTTGCTAGCCAGTTCATCAATTAATCCAGGTCTAAGAGCCATTGAATCTGCACAAGAGTTGAATAAATTAAATTCTTAAATGGGTTTATTTTTCATAAAAT
The DNA here is from genome assembly GCA_963277665.1 of Viscum album. Classification (NCBI taxonomy): domain Eukaryota; kingdom Viridiplantae; phylum Streptophyta; class Magnoliopsida; order Santalales; family Viscaceae; genus Viscum; species Viscum album. The sequence goes on from OY728141.1 coordinate 913,954,143, forward strand.
TTGTGAAAGAATTTGGAAAAAATGGCTAAGGAATTAAGGCGCGAAAGTATGGAGATGTCGCGCAAGTGATACAAGTGACGCACAAGTTTTTGTCGCGCAAGTATTACCGCGCAAGCCCTATTACCTTGAGAGAAGCGCGGCAGCGAGGAAACAGTGGAAAAAAAGACTTGCGCGGCGAGAGCTCGAGAAATTCAGGATTAGATGTTATCCCCGGCCAAAAGCGGTGTATTTATAGGACAGGAAGCCTATTTGCGCGCCGCACCCAGAGCGCTTAAGGCCTGCGCGACGCAAACTTGCGCGCCGCCCTCTGTGCACTACAGACTTGCGCGCCTCCCTTTTCATTTGGAGGGATTCGATTTCCTCAGAGTCAAATCCTCATTTTTTTTCTGGATCCAACTCTGAGGGGGGACTTTTGTTAACGCTCCTTTCGTCACAGAATCTAAAGATCAGAAAAGGGAATATCTGAGCTCAAAGTGATTCAACCTTTGAATAAAACATCAAAAATCGACAAAGGCATGAACAAAGGATCGACAGCAACGGCACCGCGCAAGTTTTATCACTGTCGCGCAAGTACACTTGCGCGACACCCTTGGTCGCACAGGTGACTTGCGCGACCTAAGTGGTAACCGCCCGGTAACCGCCCGGGGTCTTCTTTTGCCTATAAATAGACCCTGTGGGCCCCCCATTTGGGAGGATCTTTTTCCATAAACTCGGATTGAAGCTCCCGACGCCCAAGTCTCTTCTCAAAGCTTTCGGAACACTTCTAAGGTAATTTCTTACCTAGAACGGAAGATCTAAAGAGAAGAAGGAAGGCCTAAGTGTTGAAACTTATCAAACACTTGCACACCGACTTATTTCCTTCAATATAACTTGTGCGTCCCTTTTCTGGAAGAACCTCAAGAAAATTCTAAAGGGTTTAAAAAGGATTCGCTCAAGTATTTCAATGCTGGTTGAAAATCGCGCAAGTACACCATGTGTCGCGCAGGTATACCTGCGCGACCATACTTGCGCGCCCACAGAAGACTTGCGCGCCTTGCAAGACTTGCGCGTCCCTATCTTTTTGGGTGCCCATCTTGCCCATTTTTACCCCTCTTAAGCAATCACACCTTTCCTTTTCAAGATTCAGTCTTCAAGACACTCTTCAAAGCCATTTATGGCATGATTTCTTGATTTGACTTCCTTATCTGAAAGGAATTCTGTGGAATCTCTCTCAAAGTCTAGTGATTTAAATATCCTCATGTCACTAAATATGAAGAGTTCATTCATTCAACCTCATCCTTTAAGATGAGAGAATCCTAAACCTGGGTCTCCTTTTTAGGAATAATACTCAGTCATAACCTGGGCCTTCTTTTTTAAGAGTAAGTCCCAGTCATAATCTTGGGCATCCTCCTCAAGAGTAAGCCCCAAACCTTAATTACTTAACCTGGGCCTCCTTTTTAGGTGTAAGTCCCAGTCATAACCTTGGGTTTCCTTTTCAGGAGTAAGCCCCAAGTCCCCTAACCTGGGCCTCCTTTTTAGGAGTAAGTCCCAGTCATAACCTTGGGTTTCCTTTTCAGGAGTAAGCCCCAAGTCCCCTAACCTGGGTCTCCTTTTCAGGAATAAGACTCAGTCATAACCTTGGGTTTCCTTTTCAGGAGTAAGCCCCAAGTCCCCTAACCTGGGCCTTCTTTTTTAAGAGTAAGTACCAGTAATAATCTTGGGCATCCTCCTCAAGAGTAAGCCCCAAACCTTAATTCCTTAACCTGGGACTCCTTTTTAGGAGTAAGTCCCAGTCATAACCTTGGGTTTCCTTTTCAGGAGTAAGCCCCAAGTCCCCTAACCTGGGTCTCCTTTTCAGGAATAAGACTCAGTCATAACCTTGGGTTTCCTTTTCAGGAGTAAGCCCCAAGTCCCCTAACCTGGGCCTCCTTTTCTAGGAATAAGTCCCAGTCATAATCTTGAGTTTCCTTTTTAGGAATAAACCTCAAGCCCCCTTAAAATTCTCTTAACCAGTCATAATTTACCTTTGATTTGGGTTTCCTTTTCAGGAGTAAAACCCAATCATAAGTCCCCTCCTAACTTGGGAATCCTCCTCAGGAGTAAGCCCCAAGATTAGAGTATTCAAATCTCCATAAAGCACATATACCTTTATGGACCCTGTTCCTGGATTTTCTCCCTAAAAGTAAGTCCTAAACCTTCATCTATTTTGGGCAGTCATACATACATAAGCCCCAAACAAATTTTTATGATTGCATCTTTCATGGCACAATTGTCTAAATTTTACCAATACCTCTTGTTTCTCACACCGAGCATGACTCACGTGAGCTTAGAGTGTAAAAGTAATTATGACATTCTTCTTTGAGCCATCAATCATAAACATCATACTCCATTACTCGAACTACGTGGGTTCTGATTCCTTTTACAAAACAAAGGATACGTAGGTAGCCCATTTATGGGTTCGATCCCAACTTTGAAATAATCTCTGTCCTTCTGAATGACGATAAACTTCAAGTGCCCCACTGAGTGGCTTTAAAACCAGCCTGGTCATCATAATGACCAAGAGACTTTTATATAAATGTTTTGAAGGATACCATTGACCAGGAATCTCTAAACAGATATAGATGATTCTCTATTGATGAAGAACCTCGAATACATATAAAAGATTCTCTAAATGTCTTGCATATTTAATCATTGATTGTTAAAACTAAAGGAAATCACATTTTATACTTGGTAATGTAATAAGGATTCACGAACATAACTTAAATCTATAAAGAGAGTCCCGGAGTAGACAATAATTCCCCTCAAAAAGGTGTGATGAGTCCGACCTCCCATCCTCTCGACCAATGAAAATTCCTAATCCTCATTAGTCCACAAGCTAATGAGCGCCTACCTTTGGAAAGTAGGTCCAAACGGATGTGGAATCATTGGATGTTTCCGGTTCTACGAACAAACCCGTTAGAAACCGATCGGAACGTTTGAATCTCCCGTCCAGGAGGTCATCCCCGGATTCCGTGACGAAACAACCACTTTTCCCTTTTCTTCCATAGAGGTTTAATGATAAGCTATCCAATCGACTTATTATTTATGAAATACGAATCAGAAAATCATAGTCACATTTAATTTTATCATAGTCATGAGACTTTGATACTTCATCAAAACAAACACGTCATTCATACCAGATCCAGTGTGAATTCGATGACCATTTAATTCTAGCAAGATTCATTCTCCATGTGACTGATTCTCTATTTCTAGATAATGATCAATTCCTCATTACGATCTTTTCACATAGAAAACCAAAGATAATTCTGGTTAGTGCCTTTTCATTCAAACAGCTTGGCCTCATTACAACAGACAGATTGAGTCCAATTCTTTTGAAAACAATGGCCAATACGATTTCAACCAAATACAAAGTGAGGTGATTTTATTTATTTAAAATATTTCCTTGATAACAAAAGACAACACATGAAAACAAACACCTTCCTCGTCAGCATGGTCCCAAAAATCCACCCCCCTTTGGATATTTTTTCAACCAAGTTTCATAAATCGTTGAAATTAGGCCCATTAGGCTTCTTAGGCTCATTTCCCACCTAGGCCCATTAAGGAACTTAGGACTATTAGGCCCATTAGGCCACATTCACCCATTAAGACCATTAGGCCACTTAGTCCCATTATTCCATTATGCCACTTAGGCCCATTATCCCATTAGGCCCATTTTGTCACTTAGGCCCATTAGGTCTATTGGGCCACTTAGGTCCATGAGGCCCATTAGGCCACTTCATCCCATTAGGCCCATTAGTCCACTTAGGTACTTGACGCCCATTAGTCCACTTTGTCCCATTAGGCAACTTAGGCCACTTAGACCCATTGGACCTGTTAGGACCATTAGGCCCATTAGGCCCATTCATCCTATTGGTCCCATTATGCAAGATAGGCCACTTAGGCCCATTAGTCCATGTAGGCCCATTAGAACCATCAGGCCCATTAGGTAACTTAGACCACTTATTCCCATTAGGAGTCTTAGCCCCACTCGACCCATTCGACCCATTAGGCCACTTAGGCCCATTCGCCCCATTAGGCCCATTAGACCCATTAGGCCAATTATGCTACTTAGGCCCATTAGACCCATTAGGACCATTAGTCCCATTAGGAAACTTTGGACACTTTGTCCAATTGAGCCACTTAGATCCATTGCACCCATTAGGCCCATTAGGAAATTTAGAAAATGTAGGCACATTATGCCACTTAGACCTATTAAACCCATTAGGCCCATTAGGCTCATTCGACCCTTTAGGCCTATTAGGACACTTATGCCCATTAGGCCCATTCGTCCACTTTGGATCATTAGGCCCATTAGGACACATAATCCCATTAATCCCATTAGGCCACTTCAACCCATTAGGCAACTTAGGACACTTAGGCGCATTGGACCCATGAGGCCCATCGGGCCCATTAGGCCCTTTCATTCCACTAGGCTCATTAGGTAACTTCGGCCACTTAGGCCCATTATACCTATTAGGCCCATTGGAACCATTAGTCCCATTGGTCCCATTAAGAAACTTAGTTCACTTAGGTCCATTAGGCCACTTAGGCCCATTGGACCCATTAGGCCCATTAGGAAACTTAGGCGACTTAGTCCCATTAGGAAACTTAGGCTCATTCAGCCCAATAGGCCACTTAGTCCCATTCCACCCATTCATCCCATTAGGACTATTAGACCCATTAGTCCCATTAGGCCACTTAGGCCCATTAGACCCACTAGTCCCATTAGACCTGTTAGGCAACTTAGGCCACTTAGGCCCATTCGACCACTTAGACCCATTGGACCCATTAGGCCCATTAGGAAACTTAGACCACTAAGGCCCATTAGGCCCATTGGACCCATTAGGCCCATTGGACCCATTAGTCCCATTAGGACCATTAGGAAACTTAGGCCACTTAGGGTCATTAGGCCACTTAGACCCATTAGACCCATTAGGCCCATTAGGAAACTTAAGCCACTTAAACTCCTTTGAACCATTAGGCCCATTAGGCATATTAGGAAACTTGGGGCACTTCGACCCATTAGGCCACTTAGACCCATTGGACCCATTAGGCTAAATTATCCATAATGGGCCAATTAGGCTCATTGGCCCCATTAGACCACTTAGGCCCAATATTCCTATTAGGCCACTTAGGAATATTAGGCTACTTAGTCCCATTAAGCCCCTTAGACCCATTAGGCCCATTGGTCCCCTTAATCTCATTCATCCAATTAAGCCATTAGGCCCATTAGGCTGAATTTTCCATAATGGGCCCATTCATCCCATTAGGTCACTTAGGCCCAATGGGTCCAATCATCCCATTAGGACTATTAGGTCACTTAAGACAATTAGGCCCATTAGGAAAATAAGGCTCATTAGGTCCCTTAGACCCATTATCCCCATTGGCCCCCTTAGGCCCATTAGACCTATTAGGCCATTGGTCCCATTAGGCCCACTAGGTCACTTAGGACCAATAGGACCAATAGTCCCATTAGGTCTATTAGGTCACTTAGGACACTTCGGCCAATTAGACCCCTTATGTCCATTAGGCCCCTTAGACACATTGGCCCCATTGGGCCTCTTAGGCCCATTAATCACATTAGGTCCATTAGGTGCATTAGGACACTTAGGCCTATTCGTCCACTTTGTCCCATTAGTCCCCTGAGACCCATTCGGCCCATTAGGTCCATTAGGCCCATTAGGTCCATTAGGCCCATTAGGTCCATTAGGGAAATTCTGCCATTATTCCCATTATGTTTAATTGACCATAATGGGACCATTAGGCCACTTAGGCCCATTAGGACCATTATTTCATTACACCTATTAGGCAAATTGGTCATAATGGACCCATTAGTCCACTTAGGCCCAATAGGCCCATTAATCCCATTAGGCCCATCAGGCCACTTATGCCCAACTGGTCCACTCAACCCATTAATCCCATTGGGCCTATTAGGCCAAATGGTGATTAATGGAACTATTAGGACATTTAGGCCCAATATGTCCATTTGTCCACTAGGCCACTCAGGCCCATTGGGCCAATTTGGCCCATTAGACCCATTATGCCAGTTAATTCCATTAGGCCCATCAGACCCATTAGGCCACTTAGGCCCAATTGGCCGATTAGTCCACTTAGGCTCATTTGTACCATTAGTCCACTTAAGCCCATTAGACCCATTTGGCCTATTTGGCCCATTTGGCCACTTAATTCCATTAGACCCATTAGTCCACTTAGGCCACTTAGGCCCATTCGATCCTTAGGCCCATTAGGAAATTTAGGCCAATTAGGCTAATTATTACATCTAGGAAAATTAGGCTAATTAGTTCATTTAGGCCAATTAGGTCATTTAGGCCGTTTAGGCCAATTTAGGCCATTTAGGCCAATGAGGCTAATGAGACCAATTCAGGCCAATTTAGGCCCTTTAGGCCATTTAGGCCAATTAGAAGATTTAGTCCATTTAGAAAAATTTAGCCCAATTAATCCAATTATTTAAATTAGGCCCATTATCCCAATTAGACCAATTAGACAATTTAGTTTATTTAGGCCATTTAGGCTAATTTTGGCCATTTAGGCTAATTAGACCATTTAGGTCAATTTAGGTTATTTAAACTATTTATGAAAATTTATACCATTTTTAATAATTCATCCAATTATGCCATTTATGAAAATTTAGGCAATTTAGGCCAATTAGGTCAATTAGGTTGATTAGGCCATTTAAGTCGATTAGGCCAATTTTGACCTTTTGGTCCAATTAGGCCAATTATGCAATTTAGGAAATTTAATCCAGTTAGTAAATTTAGGCTAATTTTTTCCATTTAGGCCATTTAGAACAATTTAGGTCATTTAGGCCAATTTGGTCAAATAGGCCAATTAGATAATTTAGGCAGTTTAGGCCAATTATGCCATTTGGGCCAATTTAGGTCATTTAGACCAATTAGGCCAATTAGACCATTTTTTCCCATTTAGTACATTTAGTACAATTAGTTCATTTAGGTAAATTTATCTCATTTATACCAATTAGAAAAATTAGGCCAATTAGGAAATTCAGGCTAATCAGACCAATTAGACCATTTAGGCCAATTTATGCCATTTAGACCAATTTATGCCATTTTGGTCAATTTAGGACACTTATGTCAATTGGACCAATTAATTAATTTAGTACATTTAGGATAATTATCCCATTTATGAAAATTATATCAATTAGTCCATTTAGGTTATTTAGGCCAATTAGGCCATTTAGACCAATTTAGGCCAGTTTGACAAATTGGGCCAATTTAGGCCATTTAGGAAAATTTAGGCCAATTAGAACAATTAGGAAAATTAGGAAAATTAGTCCATTTAGGTCATTTAGTAAAATTTGGACAATTAGGCCATTTAGGCCAATTAAGCCATTTAGGCCAATTATGCCAATTAGACCATTTAGGACAATTTAGACAATTTAGGTCAATTAATCAATTTGGTCATTTAGGTCATTTAGTCCATTTAGTCCAATTATGACATTTATGAAATTTAGGCCAATTAGTCCACTTATAAAATTTAGGTTATTTAGGACAATTTAGGCCATTTAGGCCCTTCAGGTCAATTTAGGTCATTTAGGCTATTCAGGCTAATTTAGACCATTTAATCCAATATGGAAAATTAGTCCATTTAGGCTGATTTAGGCTATTTAGGACAATTATGCCAATTATTAAATTTAAGATTATTTGGTAAATTTATTCCATTTAGTCCAGTTAGGTCATTTAGGGCAATTAGACCAATTAGACAATTTAGGGAATTTAGGTCAATTAGGCCAATTAGGTTAATTTAGGTCATTTAAGCCAATTAGACCATTTAGGCCATTTAGTCCATTTAGGAAAATTTTAGTCATTTAGGTCAATTAGTCCAATTAATACAATTAATTAATTTATGCAATTTAATCCAATTAGGCTATTTAGGCCAATTTAGACCATTTAGACCAATTAGGCCAATTAGGTCAATTTTGTCCATTTAGGCCAATTTAGGCCAATTAGACCATTTAGGACATTTAGATAATGTACTATTAAGGGACACACAATACATATACTTTCAGGTACGAGTACTCATAAGGATATGAGGTTTCTTCTTATGAAGTTCTCACTTGGTAATCTTCATGACGGGAGATTATGAGAACAGACTCATCAGTAGGAATTCTACATGTTTTGGTATCATCTAATATTCCTATATATGATTGTGTGTGTGTGATGGTACTTAGACTTTAAGATGGTTATTAAATCTTGTCACAACTTTCATACTTAGATGCATGTCTTAAACCATGACGATAAGAGCTCATGGCGAAGTTGGATACGTTGGGTGCGTCACGAGTGACATGTAATTAATGAATAAGTTGAGGAATGATTTTTCCCTTCCATCTTTGTAGAAGCTGATATCTCAACCCTTTGATTAGAATAAAACTGTCACATTAAATTCCATGGACATGATGTAATGATGTGTTTATTTTATCTAGTCAAAGGAAGACATATTGAACATATAGGTTAGTGACATGGATGTGCAACCTTCTTGATGAGATATTGTGATAAAGAGATTATATTACATAGTGAGTGTTTGTATTTGGTCTTCGATGTTGTGACATCAAGTTCTTTCTCTTGGGTGTCTTGACCCATTACTAGACAGTAATCTTGGACTTTAGGAAAGTCTGCCTAATTTCAATGAGAATGAATTCTAGAGGGTTACACACTAAGTGTTTTCATTTATCTCGATTAAATTCTATTTGAGTTTAATTAATGGAATAAATATTATTCTCAAGTATGAGGAATAATTTCATTCAATTTATATTGATCGTATAAAGTAAATAAATATTTATTCACCGACATGTGAATAAAATATTAATTTTATTTATTTAATATTTTAATAAATATTTATTCTCTGTTTGGTAAATAAAATATTTATTTATGAATAAAATATTTATTCAGTTTTTCAATAAACGATAGAGGAGTGTGAACAGACTAAGACTGAGTCCATTGACAAATATGAATTAACAATACTGTTATATAATTTTTGTTATCGCGCAAGTTGGCGTGCACCAAAAAATAATAATTATATAATTATTATTATGTGATATGAGATTTATAGAAGGTAATTAATTTATTTAATGGCTGATGTGCAATTAAATAATATTATAACCTAAATCTAAACTCTATAAATAGGTGGTTATGTCTATTGTGTAGAGCATCCAAAAATTGGTAATAGAAAATTGTTGCGCACAACGAATTCTCTCTCAACTCCTCATTATCTCTCTCTCCCAAGAACGAGAAGTGCAAGAAATATTTCTTCAAGACTAAAGAATGAGTGATCAAGAATGAACAACATAAGACATTGGACTCACTGCACTAGCACCTGGAGATCGAGTGGTGTTTCTCGGAGATCATCGGAGCACATGTGGATTGCCACTATAGGGATTTCATTTTGGGATCCTCACATTGCAATGTTGGTAACCTAAAAGGGTCTTTTCGGATTATCAAAATTCACTAATGAAGAAAGTTTATAAGCATAGGTATTTATTTCTTTAAATATTAAATAAATTAAATTTAAATTTGACATGAAAGATCCTCACTCTTGGTTTCAGGAAACAATTATTAAATGAAAATTTAATACATCATCCATCTTTGCATGCTTATGTTATGCCTGAAATCACCACCACCACCACTACTGCCGTTGCCAATTTTGTCGTCCCCCACCCCCACCCCACCACCACTGTCACCGCCACTATCATTAGCTCGACTGTCACTAGTAACCTCATTGAAATCACTTGAGGTATCATATAAGGAGCGCATTGATTTCATACAAGAATAAAAAGTAATAAAAGTCTCTGATGGAAGTGGTGGACTTATAATTGACATGCCTTTCAGGAAGTGTTCAGTGACCAATTTACTTATTTCACACTCCCTTATATCTATTTTTTGGCCTCATCTACTTTTGCATGATCATTTTTCAGCTTTGGGTTCTGATAGGTTTGAGAGGCACTCAATGAGGTCCAATACCTAGTGGGGATTATGTTTTTCATGGGTTGACATTATACTCTCCCATGGTGCTCCTCAACTAATACTTGTCTCAAATGATCATTTTGCCTGAATTTGTCATCTTCTTTCTCATCAAGGGCCTCCAGGACACACTATTGAAAATATAAACAAGATATTTAATTATGAATTATGTATCAAAATTTAATATATCAATAAAAAAACTTACAATATTTTCTTGTGTTTGTGTATTTATAACTCTTCTATTATTTTTCTTCCTAGTCAAGCAAAATAATTTTGGTTGAGGCACACGACCTTCAATGCCAAATTCCTCTTACTTCAAATGACATTGATTAGTATAATACTACATTATTGAATTATTTGAAAGTGATAAACCTAAAATGAATTAAAATTTTATATGTTGAATAAATCCATAAAATTAAGAAGCATCTAAATATAAATTTAATTAGAAATTTAATACTAGTGACATAACATAAAAAATACATACTAATTATCATGATAAACATATTTATGGTATAGATTCTTCTTGTATGTTCATTTCGGTATAATTCCATTTATGTTGTGTAATTTGGTTATGCAGTCACTTGGTAATTTTGATCATTTTTACATTTGGATATTTGGATAATTGGCCAATTATCCCATTTAGGAAAATTAGGTAAATTAGGCCAATTAGTCTAATTAATCTATTTAGGCCAAGTATCCCATTTAGAAAAATTATTTTTTTAGGACAATTAGGCCATTAGGCCAATTAGGTTCGCCTGAATGGCCTGAAGGACTTCTTTTTATTGATTTTTTGGATAACCCCCATTTCAAGTGATGAGGGGTAACCCTTACAAGGCCCATAGGCTTACGGATTACATGACCCGTAGGTATTAGGAAATATTCAAACTATAAAATATGGAACTGCTTCTTCCCAGCTTCTTCATTGTGATGTTGGATCTCCACCTTCACATGGCTTGTTCGGCTAGGATTCTTGTGCATGCACATGCTAGTACCGATGGCAATTACATACCCTCTATTTCTGAAAAATCCACTTAGCTTTTGCTCTAGTGAAAGCACCTGCTCTAAATCCTCATCTACAGTCTACTCCTTATAGATTCTGTCCAGTCATTAAGAACAATTTCAGGTGGTCCAAAGGCTTTGAGGTGGCCCTAAGGCCTTGAGGTGTCCCAAAGGCCTTGAGGTGGCCCAAAACCCTTACCGGCCTAAAGGCCTTGGGTGTAAATTTGACCATTTATTCCAATTTAGGACAATTATGCTAATTAGGCCAATTAGACCATTTAATCCAATTGGACCATTTAATCCATTTTTACTAATTAGAACATTTAGACCCATTTGGAAGTTTAGTCCAATTTAGGCCAATTAGGACATTTAGGTCAATTGGGCCAATTAGTCCAATTAGACCATTTAATCCAATAAGTCCATTTAATCTATTTAGACTAATTAGGCCATTTAGACCAATTAGTTCATTTATGACAATTAGGTCAATATGCCAATTATGCCATTAGTCTATTATTACATTAGGATATTTAGTCCAATTAGGTCATTTAGGTCATTAGGCCATTATCCCATTAGTTCAGTGGGCCATTAGGCTAATTGGTCATTTGGCAATTTGGTCATTTAAGCCAATTTACACCAATTAGGCCAATTAGAACAAAAAAAATCCTAAAACCGAGAACAAAAATACTATATCTGAAACACTAATAGATAAGGCCTAATTAGGACCATTAGGACGATTAGTCCACTTAGGCCCATTAGGTCACTTAGACCCATTTGGCACATTCGGCCCATTCGGCGGAATAGGCCACTTAGGCCCATTAGGCTCATTAGGCCACTTAGGCCACTTAGGACCATTAGGATCATTCATCCCACTCAACCCATCAGGCCACTTAGGCCCATTAGTCCCATTACAATGATTAGGCCGCTTAGGCCTATTAGGCTCATTACGCCGATTAGGCCACTTAGGCTCATTATGCCCATTAGGCCCATTATGCCACTTAGGCCCAACTGGCCCATTAGTCCCATTAGTCCACTTAATCCCATTAGGCTGATTAGGCCACTTAGGCCCATTGGTCCACTTAGGACCATAAAGGCCCATTAGGCGCATTACGTCCATTAGGCCTATTAGGCCACTTAGTCCCATTAGACTCATTAGGCGCATTCAGCCCATTAGGCCCATTAGGCCACTTAGGCCAATTCAGACCATTAGGTCCATTAGGTTGATTAGGCCACATGGGCCCATTATTCCAATTAGTCCACTTAGTCCCATTAGGCCACTGAGGCCCATTAGGCCCACTAGGCCAATTAGGCCCATTCAACCCATTAGGAAAATTAGGACCATTAGCCCTATTAGCACCATTAGACCCATTAGGCCACTTAGGTCCATTATGCCCATTAGGCTAGTTAGTCCCATTAGTCCATTATGCCACTTAGGCCCATTATGCCACTTAGGCCCATTTAGACACTTAGGCCCATTATCAAACCTTGGTCCATTGAGACCATTTGTCCCATTTGGCCCCTTAGGCCACTTAGGCCCATTTGGCCCATTAGGCCACTTAGGCCACTTAGGTCACTTAGGCCCATTGATCCCATTAGGCATGTTTGTCCCCTTAGACCACTTAGGTCGCTTAGGCCCATTAGGCCACTTAGGGACCTTAGGTCCATTAGGCCACTCAGGCCCATTGATCCCATTAAATGCATTAGGCCCCTTAGGTCACTTATGACACTTAGGCCCATTAGGCTCACTAGGTCACTGAGGCCACTTAGGCCCATTATGCCACTTAGGCCCATTGATCCCATTAGGACACTTAGGCTACTTAAGACCATTTAGCACATTTGGCCGCTTATGCCCATTAGACCCATTATACATTGGGCCCATTAGACCATTAAGTCCCATTGGGCCACTTAGGCCCATTGGGACACTAAGGTCTATTAGGCCTATTAGGAAACTTAGGTCCATTAGGCCACTTATTCCCATTGGGCCCACTGGTCCCATTAGGCCACTTTGACCCACTCGGCCACTTAGGACCATTAGACCCATTAGGCCCTTTAGGCCACTTAGGCCGCTTATGCCCATTATGCCCATTGTCCATTAGAACCATTAGGCCCCTTAGGCCTATTATCCCCTTAGGCCCATTGATCCCATTGGCCACTTCATATCATTAGGCCAATTGGGCCAATTATGCCTATTAGGCCACTTAGGCCCCATAGGCCCATTAGGCATATTAGGCCACTTTAGCCTATTATGTCCTCCAAATCATTTTTTAAATTTTCATAAAAGCCACTTTGAGGAAAAAGTGGGAATTGTACACCATACAATAGGACACATATCCAAATTTCAAAAATAGTCTACATGTTTAAAATTTTAAATTAGTATCATCACCACGGGTACTGTTGTATCATCGACAGATCCCGCATATCACGCAGCCACTGCATGAAAGATATCACATCAAAGAAGTTGTCTTCATCACCACCACCACCACATTTTCATCCACTCTGAACATCATTGTTGTAACCATTATCTCTAGAGTCACCACATCACCAGCAGGAACACCACCTTTATCATCGTAGAACATCATCATCAGAGCCAAGAACCAGAGAAAAACAAACTAGTACATCCCCTAATCACCACTAATGATTTCATATATTTGCTGTATAACTCCAAAATAACCACCAAAAAACCATCAAAACAGAACATCAAAACCATTCGAACCTTCAAATATGGTCCATTTTCCCTCTTAGAGACCCTAATCACCTTGATCCTCACCACCAAAAACCTCCATGAAGACTCATTCACCAGACTGGTAGGGAAAAGAGCACAACAAGGATGAGAAAATGGAGGCCTCGGTAGGGGACCAATCCAGAAAAAACATCATTAAAAAAAAATAGAGAACCAATAATTGAGAAACAAAATTGATCCCAAACAAAATCACCATACGATACCTTAATCCACATCCTCAAAATAAAGAAGGGTCCAAATTGAGGAATGAACTTGAGATGAGACCATTATCAGCGCTACTCCAGCACCATCCCAAGTAGACCTAGATCTCAAATCAATATTGACCAAAGTGGAGTCCAACGTGATGGGTAGCCCAGCATGGGTAGAGGAGAAAGAAGGCACCGGACGCACTCACCAGTGCTGACCTAAGCCGTCTAAAGCACCTGCACACACATACCCATAATGGGGTTCCGATGCATAGGGATAAATCAAAATAGGGGTGGTGATAGACGCACGATGACGACAAAAAAATCCACATCCTTCGAGAGGGAATAAAAAGAAAGAAAGAGAAAGAAGAGGATGGACCAGGTGAAGCGCCACCATCATCACCGAGAAGACCCTTAAAACCCTAGAAGGGGAAGAGGAGGTAGTGGGAGAATTGGGATCCAGGAGAGTGCGGAGCCATCAGGTTCATTCATTAGGCTCATTAGGACCATTAGGACATATAGTCCCATTAGTCCCATTAGACCCATTTGGACCATTATGCCCATTCAACCACTTAGGCCCATTAGGCCCATTGTTCCACTTCATCCCATTAGGCCCATTCATCCCATTAGGACACTTAGGTCCATTTGTACCATTAAACCCATTAGATTAGTCCCATTAGGCCACTTAGGCCCATATGGCCCATTATGCCCATTAGGCCAATTAGACCCATTAGGCCACTTAGGTCCATTCGGCCTATTAGGACCATTATACCCATTAGTCCACTTAAGCCCTTTAGGCTATGTTGGCCCATGAGGCACATTAGTTCTGTCATGACCCGCCTTCACCAAGATGAGGAAAGGGATAGATAATTACGAGACCCTTCCTTCTTCAAGTTTAAGGAGAGATAATTACCCCTGAGTCCCGTATTCAATAGGCCTCGGAGTGGTGACTATCACCAAGGGTATATAATATCATGTAAAATGGAAGGCATTACCCTTTTTATTTAATAGAATCAGGATATAAGACAGTAAATATAAAACAACTCCAAAAACAAAAAGTGAAATAAATCCAAAAACCCTTTTTCCACATGCATGTTCAAAATAAAGTTCTACAAAGTATAAGAAAACTCTAAATGAAAGTACCAAAAGATAGAAAGGCAGCAATGACGACTATCCTAATATCCAAGCTAGTAAGGTCCAGCATGGTCCTCAAAGTCCTTCTGGAAACCTGAAAGTAGTTTTATATACATAGGGTGAGTATACAGGTATATTCAGTAGGTAAAACCAAAAACTCTCATGCACAAGTTGGGAGGCATTCTAATTCCTCATGAGAAATAGAGATAACCAAAACACCTAGCAAGGAAACTATCCACCCAGCCTCACTAAGGCACACTCAACAAATCACACAAGTTAGGTAAAGTAATACTAATAGTACATAGATATTTGGGTACCCTGCACCACCTTACCATTGGTTATTTAGGACATCCTAAGCATCAAACCTCCCCCATAAGTTTCACTACAGTACCACTGCTGCCCCAACAGCAACCTTGTGGGCCACCACAACCATGCATCCTGCCCACAAACACCTAGGACACAATAACCACACATCACTACCCCTAAAAACACCTAGTACAAAACAACCACACATCACTACGCCCACAAACTCCTAGTCCACAACAACCAATTCCATGCCTGAAGACACCTGAGCCTCATCCCAAAGACACTTGGGAAACAAACCTGCCCGCACACACCTGGTCCAACCACCACAACACACCATGCTCATATATTTTTGGGTCATATTGAACCTTAGGCTATCATAGCCTGCCCGGAGAGTCTTTGGATACCTGGGAGAGGGAGCAGAAAGGAGCTAATAACCAGCCACTCATAAGAATGTTGGATAAAACACCCTCCCCATGAAATGGGGGTGTTCAGCATAGAGTACTCAACATGGGTGGGGTGAGAATAAGAAACAAAAGAACTAAATTTATACATATAATTAAAAAAAACTCATCTGAACCTAAGATTTCCAAAATAGACAGTCATCCCATACACAAATAGAGCGCAACCACCCTCGTTACTATTCCTACAAACACACAACAACCACAACCAGAGCACAACCCATTTCTAGAAAACAATACTATAGTGTACCCATTATAGTTATCATGTTCAAGTGATTCCGTTTAAATATTCCTTCACTATTAGGCAACTAACAGGAATAGCTAGAATCCAAGACAATAACTGAAGTAAAACAACCAAGCAACAATTTAAGCATTCACACCGAGTTATCTTGTAAAGTCGCGACAACAAAAGGGATCTGTGATATCTCTCTAAGTATTGGAACCAAACTAATACCCAATATATAGCCCCACATGACCTCATATCCAAAAATAACAATTGAACAACAGGATATCCCACCCCCATCCACGTTACCCTACAATCATCAAGTAGAACAACCATGTGCTTATTAACAGAACAGAGCAAGGGAGTTTCCATATTTAGCCACACCATTTATAAAGTTCCTTATTTACATTTGATTAACCGTGGTGATCACACAAGGATTCTTATTCATTGGGAATCCATTTTATCGACCAACTTTATGTGATTAAACAGTTACCATGTTACATCCATTCAATCATAATATTATCTAGAGAAATAGAGGTTCATTAGTGCGCAAGAAAGTACCACCAACAGCCATGATTTGCAGTGGGCATAAGCCCATACAATTCAAAAAATAAATAAAATATGATAAATGCATACAACAGAATCATCATCATCCACACCCCTTAATTCTTTAAAGGTATGTTTATTATCTTCATTAAGGTTTGGTTTCATCCACATCCTGAATGAAACATTATCACACCCACCCTACATGATACACAATAAAGAGAGAATAAGGAAAAACCCTACTTGGATGGTCAATTATTGAAGTTTTATCCTTACATAAAGAACTAAGGATGCATGAATTACAGGAAAAGAAAACTCGAAGGCTTCAAGGCTGAGTGAAAAGATCTCCAGTAGGGGCACACAATTCATCTCCAAAAGAGGGACTCCAAGCGCACCAAGGAAAAGAAAGGGACCAAGGAATAATAAGATCTCCATGTGATAAAAGGATATATCTTAGAGTTATGAGATAAGAAATCTTGAACCGCTTAAAAGGAGGATCATGGTTTCACCACGCTGTTGGGCAGTTAAACATGATGGAATTAATTTATATTTAATAATTCTACTCCGAGATGGTGAAGATAGAACTGCAGAAGACTGCAATTTTATGGATATCCTTTAAACAGAGAAAAAATGTAAGAGGGGCTAAGCTAGAAATGTAGAAAAGGTGTGACATGGGGTCGCTCCACTTCTAGAGGATTTCAGATACCATTTATGGGCTTAAACGACCTTAAACCACTTTAAAAGTGGTAATTGAACTTAAAAGAGGTGTTACGAGAAAACTAAGGGAATGAACCCTGACATTCCATAGTTTCACCGTTCGGGTGTGGTACTGGTTGGTGAAACCGATCAGTGGCGCCGATAGATGACACCATGGTGACACCCCACCATTGACACTGATGCCCTCCTGAATCACCCATGGCATCTAGGTCACCCCAAGCACCAAAATTTGACAAAGTAATGGACCACGAGGGTATGGGCCATTACATCAGATACCTATCAAACTATAATCATCCTCAAGAATCTAGAATAAACCCGAAGAAAAGTGAGGGGTCTGAACAACCACCTCTTAAGATACCTCTCAGAGAAAAACCACCCTAGAGTTGTTTGAAAGTGGGAACAAACCTCAATATCTAGGAACACTCCTCCCTCTTCTATATCCTGAACAACCATGGATACACCATCGTTGTTCTCCCCTAAATACCACACAAACATATAAATGTCACACCATAAAGACATATGGATTAGGGAGTCCCTTCCTCCATGTCAACATACTACCCACTTTGGGTGGCACTAACTCGCACGTATGGGTTTAATCACATCCACCTTAATTCATCTTGATTAGGGATCAAGTCCCACCCCCCCCCCCCCTTGGTTAGGAATTTTCACCCAAATTTAGAGAATAAGGGAAACAAATCATCTCATAGAAAATGAGGTCAAGCATTACATCACAGAAACTACAAAACAACACAAAACAAAACTCAAAAAAACTCTGGGTATTGGGCACACATCTATGCCTCCCGTTCCCAGGTACTCTTCTCAAGGCCACCATGCCTCTATAACAAATGAAACAAGGGAATGTTTCATCCATGAAGCACCTTCTCCTCACGATCCTTGATCCTCATTGGCCACTCTAAAAACGCCGCATCGTCCTCAATATCTAGCTCTCCCCAGTCAAGGATGTGTGAGTCATCGTGTAGATATCGATGGAGCTAAGACACCCCGTCAGCGACACCGATGCCCTCCTAACTCACCCATGGCGTCCAAGTCATCCCAAGAACCAGAATTTGACAAAGTAATGGACTACGAGGGTCTGTGCCATTAAAAGGACAATTAGGCTACTTAGGTCTATCCAGTCCATTAGGCTAGTTAGGCCCATTAGAACAATTTGGCCCATTAATCCCATTAGATTAGGCCCATTATACCACTTAGTCCCATATGGACCATTAATTCTATTAGGCCAATTATCCCAATTAGGCCCATTATGAACATTAGGCCAAATAAACCCATTAGGCCACTTAGGCCCATTAAGACACTTAGGCCCATTAGGCCACTTAGGCCTATTCGTCCACTTAGGCCCATTTGGCCATTTAGGCCCCTTAGGCCCATTATGCCACTTAGGCCCATTCAGGTCATTATTCTCATTAGGACACTAAGGACCATTAGTACAACTAAGAGCATTAGGCCCATTAATCCCATTAGGACCATTAGGCTGCTTAGGCCACTTAGTCCCATTGTGCCCATTAGGACCCTTAGGCCCCTTAAACCTATTAGGCCACTTAGGCTGATTAGGACACTTAGGTCCATTTATCCCATTAATCTCATTATGCCACTTAGGACAATTAGATGTAATAGGACCATTAGACCACTAAGGCACGTTAGACCCATTATGCCCATTAGGCCACTTAGGCCCCTTGGGCCACTTAATCACCTTAGGCCCATTAGGCCACTTATACCCATTAGGCCCATTAATCTACATAGTACCCTTAGTACACTTATGACCATTAGGACACCTAGGCCCATTAGGCCCATTAGGCCCATTTGGCTCATTAGTCCTATTAGGCCACTTATGCCCCTTAGGCCACTTAGGCCTATTCAACCCATAAATACCATTAGTACACTTAGGACCATTAGGCCACTAATCCCCATTAGGCCACTTAGGCCCATTAGTCCACTTAGGCTCATTCGTCCTATTAGGCCCATTAATCCACTAAGGCCCATTAGTCCCATGAGGCTACTTAGGGCCATTTTGACCATTTGGCTCATCAATCCACTTAGGCCACTAAGGCCCATTAGGCTCATTAAGTCACTTAGGCCCATTAGGCCAGTGAGGTCCATTCATCCCATTAGGCCACTTAGGCCAATTAGCCCACTTAGGCCCATTAGGCCCATTAGGCCACTGAGTCCCATTAGTCACATTAGGCCACTAAGGCCCATTAAGCTCATTAGTCCCATTATTCCTATTAAACCATTAGGTCCATTAGGCAACTTAGGCCCATTAGGCCACTTAATCCCATTAGGCCAATTCAGCCACTTAGGCCCATTAGGCCCATTCGGCCACTTAGGCCCATTTGGCCCATTCGACCACTTAGGCCACTTAATCCCATTAGTCCACCTAGGCACATTTGGACCATTAGGCCCGTTAGGCCACTTAGGCCCATTTGGCCCATTTGGCCACTTCATCCCATTAGGCCCATTCATTCACTTTGTCCCATTAGGCCAGTTAGGCCCATTTAGCCCATTAAGAAACTTAGGACTAATAGGCCCATTAGTCCACTTAGTCTCATTAGAAAAATTTTCCCACTTTGGCCCATTATTCCCATTAGGTCTATTATTCCCATTCATCCATTTGGTCACATTAGGACCATTAGACCCATTAGGCCACTTAGGCCCATTAGTTCCATTAGGCCCATTGGCCATTGTGGCCCATTAGGCCCATGATGCCCATTTATCCACTTTGACCCATTAAGACACTAATTACCACCAGGTTCATTAAGTATCATTAGGTGTCACACTTGGATTTTCAATTCCATTCTTTGTTCGAAGTTCTCTTTTGGTTCATAGATTTCCCTTGGTTTTCGGGTGTTCTGGGTTTGGAATTTTGGTGTATCTTGTATTTTGGACCTATGACCTTGGTCTTGGGGGTATTGTATGGTAATTTTCCTCCTCTTTTGTCAAAGGTATGGTGTGAGGTTATAGTGTTTTGGTGTTGTATTAGTGACACTTCTAGCGGCACTACTTATGGGGTAAGTTGTTCAGGTGGTTTGCACCCAAGAGTTGGATGATTTTTGGGTTAGAAAGAGTGTTTTGGTGTTAGAATTTTCTACCTTATCCTTGGCCTATATTTCCCCATTGGTTTCCACCTTGGAACCCTCTGAATTTGGAGGATTATAGAAGGTTTTTGGGTGCCCAGAACAGGCCGCATGGTTTGGCCTCATGGTTTACTAAACCGTGCAGCCAAACTGTGCAAGAGTGTCTAGGTCATTAAAAACATTTTGAATTTACAAATTTTCTCTTCCAGAATAAACCCAAATCCTCCCCATTATTCCCCCATTTATTAACCTACCTCTATGGACATCCTCCAAGGTTGTTCACCCTTCCTTGGACCTCAACTTTGAAGGGAGATTTGATGGGGGAAACATCAAAACCATGAAAGTAAGTCTTCCTCTCTTTGATTTCTTCCATTTACATAGGGTTTACTTCACAATTTCATGAATTTATAATGCTTACAGTAGCTAGGGTTCATACCTAGGGTTTAACCAGTGGTATTTTTGGTGAAATCTTGGGGTTTAGGGTTGGTTTTCACCCCCTTGTGGTGTGGTGGTGGTGTGGTTGATGTATCGCACCAAGTTTTGAGGGTTTCAACACAAAAGGTAGGTAATTCCATATGTATACATTCCTTTATGAGTTATCATTCTTGATTTACTTATTTTTCATGTTCCTCATATGTTATGTGTGGTGTGAAAACTTTTTTGGTGGATTTGGTTAAGCGTTTAATTTTATATTTTAATTTTAGTTTCAAATTGGGTGCTTTTCATCTGTGAATCTAGGGGTAATATTTGGGTGTATTTAATAACATATTAAAGTGATTTATTAGTGTTTAAAGGGGATTAAAATTCAGGTTTTTAATGCTTTATTGACATTTGGGCCTCAAAAGGGGTTTTTTGAATGGGTGTTATGTGTAAAACCTTATTCCACTCCTTGAAAGTGTTTTATGAAAATGTGTGTTTCTCATGGGTATATTTTGTGGTATTATTTGGGGTAATTTCATATCACTTGATAATGGTTTAATAAATGTTTCAAGGGATTTCCATTTATTATTTGGTAGGTTCTTGGTGTGATTTTTTCCTTGAAAGACGGTTTTGAAATGGGTGTTGTGAGAAAGACATAGTTACACCCTTTGGGTTTGTTTTATGAAAATTGTAAATGTTTTATTTGGTTAAAAAAGTGGGAAAAGGGTGTATATGTACTGTTTGGTGAGTTTTTTCACCTAATATGGGTTTTTGAAAGGTAAAGTGGTGATTTAAGATGTCAAACAATTTTATATTGTTTTATAAAGTTCTGAAATGTTTTATCAAATGGAAAGAGATGCATGAAACATGGTTGTGGGCTATTTTGTGTGAGCGTGATGTGAAAAATGAATTTTTTAGATAAAATAAGTATTATGTTTTATGTGTGTGGGTTTTTATGTAAATTGTACTATCTTGGAATGGTTTTGTAAGTTTTTTTAAAGGATTTTTTGAAGTGTTAAAGATATGTGAAAAGTGTTGTGGGCTATTTTGGTGTGAGTTTGATTTCAAAATAAATTTGAATAAAAAGGGGGATGATGTGACTTGCATGATTTACATGTGGTATATTTGGTGAATGTCTGATTTGGAAGTGGTATTTTCTTGTGAAAATTATATTTCATGGATTATTGAACTTGTTTGAGAACAAGAGGGAAACCCAGGTATCTAGGTGGGTGGACATGTACTAGTATGATAGTGATCCCATGGGATTTGTGCTCATTGGATGATTTATGCTTACCATGGTCATATGTTATGATTGGATGAAAAAATTAATTATATTTGGTATTTTATTTAAAAGTTTTTATTATTTAAAATATCCCACTTGAAAACTTTTTTTATTTAAAGTTTCAGCCTTTGGAAATTGTAACTAGCATTTCTTGTTTACAAAAACTTGCAATATTTTAATCTTTGAATGTATATCACATGGAATCTATTAGTTTTGGTATCCTATTGGTATTTGTATCACACCCTACTTACACATTTTGGTGTAATTAGAATTGTTTATTTTGTTGTTCGGGTTTGGGTACACCTTTTGTGCAAATGGTTCGGGTTTTTAGTAGTCCTTCACGATGAAGTGTTGTGGAGATGGCTTGAGGGCAGTGCCTCTTTCCATGAGGAGGTTCTTGGGATGTCATTTTTGGTTTTTTACCTTTTTAATGGTATTTAAACATTGTTTTAAATTGTGTAATTCAATTCTGAAATTTTTTATAAAGGATGATTTTGTTTGAAAAATCCAGATTCATTTTATTGGATTCGTTTGTTGTTTTAAGTTTATAAACTCATGTAAATCATTATCAATTTTCAGTTTATGATACCCAAGAACTTTTTCCAGCCCATGGTGATCAGGAAATACCTTAGGGAGTTGTCATGGGCCGGGTATGGTGCTAGTTTTGATGGTGACTAGATTCAATTCGTGATAAAATGGTATCAAAGGAGGTTCAAGTTAACTCTATGGGTCATGTTATTTGGGGAATAGTTGGGATAGTTTGGAGCTAGGATTTTCAATTATTGACATTATGGTTATGGGTAGTGTGCCTGTCTAGCACACCTCCTGACGGGATTCGTGTCGCCAGGGGAAGTCGGGATTTATCTAAGTCTTTTGGTTTTCTTGGTTTGATGATGATTAGGGGAAATGAAAAGAGAGTTGGGTTAATGGTCTCAATGATATCGCAGGACCTGGAAATCCATATGGATATGGGGATATTTCCCTAGAACACTCTCTGTGATAATGAATTGATTGGCATATAGCTTCCAACCATATGTCCAAGTCACCCACCGAAACTAGTTTCCCCTCGCACTGTCTTGTGGCCTCGGTTTTAAAGCAAAAAAATGACATGGTTTTAAGAAGAAAAAAGTTTCTATGAAATGATTTTATAATAAAGAGAGAAGGGTTTGATTTTTGAAATTGTGGAACTAAATTTTCAGAATTTTTTTGAAAGGTAACATAGTGTGTTTGCGCCTCTTTTGAAAGCAGGAACTATGTTAAAGTTAGTTTTAAAAAAGCATTTCCAATAGATTTTTTTAAACTATTGAAAGGTGTTTTAATGGGATGAGATGAGATTTTTTAAAATTGATGTGAATATATTTAATGTGATTTTTAATTTGAATTATTATTCCTTTATGAAAATTTTGGTAATTAGTAATTTGGGTTTGATTTTGTGGTTAGCAGTTTTGAGAAAAAAGGAAGTATTGGTTGACTGTTTTGGTTTTCAAAAGTGGAAAAAAATTTGTTTTAACCTTTGGTATTTTCGTGAGCGACCACATGAATGGGGTTATATGGGATGATGGATGGTTTATGTCATAGATGGATGAGTTTTGGGATAAATTTGAGGAGGGTACTCGATGTGGCATAGAAACAAGAATGTGTGAGGCCCATGGGGTACCATTGTTAGATGCACTAACCGTTGAACCATTTATGTTCAAAAAGATGATTTTAAAGGAAAATATGACGTCTTGATGACTGGTTTGGTATGTTTTTCATTATGTGTTTTTAAAATTTTGATGTTGTGGTATGTTTTGAGTCCAAGAACCCCTCTTGTTTGAATGGTGTTTTGGGTTTGTGTTTGGTCGGTAAGCTGGGTTAAAGGGCTGGTTAGTGGTCTCTCATGAGAAATGTTTCAGGAAGAATTTATGATGGTTCCCCTCATATGTTTGGATCTGGTTGTGTTATTTCTTGACCAATGGACTAGGTTGGTTGGGTTCTTGGATTCTCTTATTGGATAAGGTATGCCCCCATTAAGGTTTAGTGCACAACTGAAGTGAAACCCGAATTGTTTCTCCACTGGAAGACCCTCCAGTTGATCAATATAAGTAATATTTTTCTCAAGATTTGGAGATTCTGTCTGCACCATTTCCTTTATTGGTTTTTTTGATCCTCTTGTAGTGGGAGAGTTCTCATGGAATGATGAAAGAGACCTTAGTTTCTTAAACTACTTGATTCGCCAAATGTGGAAGTGGTCTGGGGTTGTTAGTATGGATGAGTATCTGGATGGTTTCTAAGAGGGCCTATGGGTCCTTCATAGTCTCTTTAAAGTAGGAGTTCATGTAAAACCACCAGTATAGGAAATATGGTCATGGGTAGATATTATGGAAAATTTCCATAATTGTGTGTTGTTTAGTACTTGGCATAAGATCCATTTCCTTGTATTATTCCTGTCAGTTGCAATGGTCATGTCTAGTGATGCGTTGTGATGTCATGTGCTCATTTGACTATAGTGGTGAAGGTCGTACAAACCTCTGAGAGTCTCTGTTATGTTGGGAGTATGTCTCCCTTTTAAAGCCTTCAAAATCATCTATTTCAGAGGAATGTGTTTATATGTGTCTTTTCCTTCTGTTGTTTCTCACCCAAAGAAACAAGGTGTGATGTGTGTGCATCCTATAATACCTTGTTTTGGTGAAATTTTGGGTTAAGGTAAAGTGAGTTTTGGAGTGTGTTTTGTGTTGGTAAACCCATCGGGGTTTGTGGTGTATTTGTTTATAGCACCTGAAGAAGAAGTTCTATTTAGGGGTTTCCAAAGCCTAACTGCAAGGCTGAAGATGCTTCAACCATTTGAGCTCCAGCCATTGGTCTCGGAGAGAAGTTGGCATATAGTCAAGAGAAATCCCAGGTTCGTTCAAAGAGTTTTTGGAGAAAGGTTTAAAATTTGGCTAGACATGTTGATTGCACGGTATGCACATGGTTAGTAGTAACCATTCCCCAAAAAACCATTCAAGTAGAAGGATCCACACAGTTAGTGCACAATTTCCCAAACTATGTGGATTGATCGTGATACCATCCCAAATCTTTAAATTTGGGTTCTTCCTATGATGGCCAATGTTGGTCGGTTAATATGGTTGGTTATTATGGTGAGGAGACCCACTATGATTATCATGTATGTTACTTCAGAAATTTCGAATGTAAGTCTACCCCTTGTATCGGGGAGTCTCTTCGGGCCTCCCCCTGTTAGTGTCCCGATCCTGTCTCAGGAAAATTTGAGTTGTCTCTTATGGTGGGGAGACCATTTGTGTCTCCATATACTAGTAACTCAGATTGGTCCCTAGTCTTGGATTGGCGGTAGGTAGTCTTGTTCGGAGCTATCTAAAAACCTACATATTCCTTGGTTAAATGTTGGCATTGGAGAACACCTAACGGTTTGTTTAAAGTAGGGTAAGTGACCTTGTTCATTGTTGCTGTTCATTTGGGTAAATTGCTAAAATATTGTTCAAATAGGGTTTGAGGAGTTTTATTTTGGGATAAAATATGAATTTTATTGATCATTTCTGGAAATTAATGTAAGTTTTGGTTGTGAGGGCATTCCTTCCTTAATTGATCACTAGAGGTGCTTTGGCCTTTGGGGGGAAAACTTGGCAGGGGAGTCCATCTTGGTTTATCAGTTTTTTTTTTATTTTGGAATTTCTACAGCTTTCCAAGGGCGTAAATATTTGTGGTGGGGATAATTTTTACATCCAGATTTTCAATTCCATGTTTTGTTCGAAGTTCTCTTTTGGTTATTAACTTTCCCTTGGTTTCTGGGTGTTTCGGGTTTATAATTTTAGGGTCTCTTGTGTTCTTGACCTATAAACTTGGTCTTGGGGGAAATTTATGGTAATTGGAATCCTATTTTGTCAAAGGGATGGTGTGAGGTTTTGGTGTTTTGGAGATGTATTAGTGACAAACCTAGTGGCACCACTTGTGGGGGAAGTTGTTAAGGTAGTTTTTACCCAAGAGATGGATGAGTTTTGGGTTGTAAAGAGTGATTTGTTTTGGGATTTTTTCTCCCATAGACTTGGATTATATTTCCTCCTTGGTTTTTCCCTTGGATACCCCTGAATTTAAATGATTATGGATAGTTTTTGGGTGCCTAGAATAGGACGAACAGTTTACTAAACCGTGCAGACAAACCGTGCAAGGGTGTCTAAGTCATTAAAAACATTTTGAATTTACAACTTTTCTCTTCCAAAATATACCCAAATCTACCCCATTCTCCCCCATTTCGTTCAATACCTCCATGGAAATCCTCCAAGGTCGCTCATGCTTCCTTGGACCTCAACTTTTAAGGGAAATTTTATGGGGGGAAACATCAAATCCATGCAAGTAAGTTTTCCTCTCTTTGATTTCTTCCATTTCCATAGGGTTTCCTTCACCCTTTATTGAAGTTATAATGTGTCCAGTAGCAAGGGTTCGTACCTAGGGTTTACACAATGGTATTTTTGGTGAAATATTTTGGTTTATGGTTGGTTTTCACCCCCTTGTGGTGTGGCGGTGGTGCGGTTGATGTTTCACACCAATTTTTGAGGGTTTCGACAAAAAAGGTAGGTGATTCCATATATAAACATTCCTTGATGAGTTATAATTCTTGATTTACTTATTTTTCATGTTCCTAATATGTTGTGTGTGGTGTGAAAATTGTTTTTGATGGATTTGGTTAAGCGTTTAATTTTATAGTTTCATTTTAGCTTGAAATTGGGTTCTTTTCATGTGTGACTCTTGAGGTAATATTTGGGTGTATTTTACAACATATAAAAGTGATTTATTAGTGTTGAAATTGGATTCAAATTTGTTTTTTTTAATGCTTTGGTGTCATGTGGGCATAAAAATGGGATTTTTTAATGGGTGTTATGTGTAAAAACTTCTTCCACTCCTTGAAAGTGTTTTATGAAAATGTGTGTTTTTCATGGGTATCTTTTTTGGTATTATTTGGGGTAATTTTATAGCATTTGATAATGGTTTAATAAATGTTTAAAGGGCTTCCAAATTATTATTTGGTAGGGTCTTGGTGTGATTTTTTCCTTTAAAGTGGGCTTTGAAATGGGTGTTGTGTGAAAGACATAGTTACACCCATTGGGTTTGTTTTATGAAAATTGTAAATGTTTTATTTGGTTAAAAAGTGGGAAAAGGGTGTATATGTACTATTTTCTGAGTGTGTTCACCTAATATGGGTTTTTTAAAGGTAAAATGGTGATTTAATATTTCAAACATTTTTAGAATTTTTTATAAAATGCTGAAATGTTTTATCAAATGTAAAGAGAGGTGTGAAACATGGTTGTGGGATGTTTTGTGTGAGTGTGATGTACAAAATGATTTTTTTGATGAAAGAAGTATTATGTGTTATGTGTGTGGTATGTTATGTGAATTGTAATATATTTTAAAGGTTTATTAAAATTTTTTAAAGGATTTTTTGAAGTGTTAAAGAGATGTGAAAAGTGTTGTGGTCTATTTTGGTGTGAGTTTGATTTCAAAATCAATTTGAATAAAAAGGGGGATGATGTGACTTGTGTGATGTACATGTGGGGTGTTTGGTGAATGTGTGACGTGGAAGTGTTATTTTCATGTTCAAATTATATTTCATGGCTTTTTGAACTTGTTTTATAACAATAGGGAAACCCAGGTATCTAGGTGGGTGGACGTGTACTAGCATGCTAGTGATCCCGTGGGGTTTGGCCTCAATTTCACGTAGCAAGTTTGACGCTTAAAAAACTAAATAAACTATGATGATGATGGTGGTGGGGGACCAATAGGTTATGGGTATGTTACCTACTAGTGTCTCATGCATGAGAATGAATATTTGTGATGGTTACTTTCACTGAGATATGAGGTACCTGGGACCCACAGCAAGCTAGTGCCTAGGGGTTATTTTCCCATTGCTTGTGCTCATTGGATGATTTATGATTACTGTCGGCATACATTATGATTAGATAAAAAATCAGTATCTTTGTTATTTTATTTCAAAGTGTTGATTCTTAAAAATATCCCACTTGAAATCTGTTTTTAATTAAAGTTGCATCCTTTGGAAATTGTAACTGGCATTTCTTGTTTACCAAAACATTCAATCTTTTTGACTTTGAATTTATATCACATGGAATCTCTTAGTGGTGAAATCCTACTAGGATTTGTATCACAGCATAATTAATCCTTTGGGAGTAAATAGACTTAATTATTTTTTTGTCGTGGGTTTGGGTATAGATTTTGTGCCAACGGTTCGGGTTTTTAGCGGCCATTCATCATGAAGTGTCGTGGAGATGGCTTGAGGGCAGTGCCTCTTGCCATGAGGAGGTTCTTGGGCTGTCATTTTTGGTTTTGTACCTCTTTAATGGTCTTTGAACATTGTTTTAAATTGTTTAATTCAATTCTAAAATTTTGTAAAAGATGGTTTTGTTTGAAAAATCCAGATTCCTTTAATTGGATTCATTTGTTGTATTAAGTTTACAAACTCAGGTAAATCGTTCCTAATTTTCAGTTTATGATACTCGGGCACTTGTGCCAGCTCGTGGGGATCGATAATGCCCTTCGGGCCTTGCCACGGGCTGGGTATGGTGCCAGTTTTGATGGCGACCAAATTCAGTTCGTGACATTAGTCTAGTGAGGCCCATTAGGTCAGTGAGGCCTATTAGGCCACTTAGGCCCATTAGGCCCATTTGGACACTTCACCCCATTGTTCCCATTAAGACCAATAGGCCCATTCCTCCACTTTGTCCCATTAGGCCACTTAGGAACATTATACCCATTAGGCCACTTAGGCCCATTAAACCCATAGGACAACTTATGCCCATTAGGCCACTTAGGCCCATTACGCCACTTAGGCCCATTAGTCCCATTAGGCCCATTAGGCCCAGTAGGCCCAGTATGCCCATTAGGACCATTATTCCTAGTAAACCCATTAGGACCAGTAGGCCCACTTGATCCCATTAGGCCCATTCGGCCCATTGGCCCACTTAGTCCCATTAGGCCCATTAGGCCACTTAGGCCCATTATTCTTATTCGGCCACTTAGGCCCATTAGGCCCATTCATCCCAATAGGCCCATTAGTCCCCTTAGACCTATTAAGTCCATTATCCCCATTAGGACACTTGGGCCCATTAGGCCCATTCAAACCATTTAGGCCATTAGGCCCATTGTGACCATTAGGTCACTTAGGTCCATTAGGCCAATTTAGCCCATTAGGCCCATTCAACACATTATTCACATTTAGTCATTAGGTCATTTGGGCCTTTAGGCACATTCGGGTCACTTAGGCTCATTCAACCACTTAGGCCCATTAGGCTACTTAGGCCCATTAGCCCAATTAGTCCCATTAGGCCACTTAATCCCATTTATCCCATCCATATTGTTCGTCCCATTAGAAACATTACACCACTTTGGTAAATTAGGCCCACTATGCCACTAAGGCCCAATAGGACCATTTGGAAACTTTGGCCCATTAGGACACTTAGGCCCATTAGGCTCATTCGATCGATTATCCCTATTAGGACACTTAAGAACATGAGGCCCATGATTCCACTTAGAACCATTATGCCTATCAGGACACTTAGGCCCATTAAGCCCATTAATCCACTTAGGCCCATTCGGCCAATTGAGCCCATTGGGCCAGTTGGGCCACTTCAGATCATTTGGCTCATTCATTCACTTGGTCCCATTAATCCCATTATGCCACTTCATCCCATTAGTAAAATTAGGCACATTAGTCCACTTACACCCATTATGCCCATTAGGCTACTTCAGACCATTCGACCACTTAGGCCCATTAGCCCCGTTAGTCCACTTAGGCCCATTTAGCCACTTAGGAAAATTAACCCCATTAGGCCACTTAGGCCCATTTGGACACTTAATTCCATTAGTCCACTTGGGAACATTATTCCCTTTAAGCTTATTAGGGAACTTAGGCCCATTCGACCCATTCGACCCATTTGACCCATTAAGCCACTTAGGCTCATTGGGCCGATTAGGCCACCTAGGCCCATTACACCCATTAGGACACATTTTCCCATTACAACCATTAGGCCAATTAGGCCAATTGAACTCATTAGGTCCATTGGTACACTTAGGCCCATTCGACTCATCCGTCCACTTAGGCCCATTCGGCCCATTCGGCCCATTCGGCCGATTAGGCCTATTAGGCCTGTGAGGCCCCTAAGTCCCACTAGCCCACTAAAGCCCATGAGGCCACTTAGGCCCATCAAGACACTTAGTACCATTCAACCCATTAGGCCACTTACACCCATTAGGCCCATTGGGACCATTAGGCCACTTATGCCCATTCATCCCATTCGAACACTTAGGCCAATTAGTCCCATTATGCCACTTAGGCCACTTAGGACCATTAGGACCATTGGGACACTTAGTTCTATTAGGAAACCTAGGCCCATTAGGTTTATTAATCTGTATAGGCCCATTATTATCATTAGTCAACTTAGGCCCACTAGTCCCATTAAGCCCATTAGGCTGATTAGCCCACTTAGGCCCATTAAGCGTACTAGGCCCATTAATCCCATTAGGAACTTTAGGCCCATTAATCCCATTAGGACCCTTAGGCCCATTAATCCCATTAGTACAATTAGGAAACTTAGTCCCATTAGGACACTTAGGCCTATTAGGCACATTAGGCCACTTAGGCTAATTAGGCCCAGTCGTACCATTAAACCCATTAGGCCAATTAGTCCCATAGCCCCGTTAAGCCCAATAAGACCATTAGGCCATTTAGGCCCATTAGGCCACTAATCCTCATTTGGACGATTAGGAGACTAAGGCCCATTAGGCCACTTAGGACCACTAGGCCCATTAATCACATTTGGCTGATTAGGCCACTTAGGCCCATTAGGCCACTTAGGCCAATTAGGCCCATTTGGACCATTAATCCCATTTGGCCAATTAGTAAACTTTGGCCCATTAAGACACTTTTTAACATTAGTAGACTTAGGAAAATTAGGCCCATTATGCCCATTAGGCCACCCAGGCCCATTTGGCCCATTCTTCCCATTGGGCCCATTATGCCCATTAGGCCGATTTGGAAACTTTGTCCCATTAGGCCACTTATACCCATTATTCCCATTAGACCATTGAGGCTATTGAGGCTAATTAGGCCCATTTGGTCCCTAGTCCCTTTAATCTCATTAATCCCATTAGGTCACCTAGGCCCATTAGGCTACTTTGGCCCATTAGGCCCATTAGGCCCATTACACCCGTTACACCCATTACGCCCATTACACCCATTAGGCCACTTAGGCCCATTTGGATGCTTAGGCCCATTAGGCGACTTAGGCCCCCTAGGCGCATTAGGTCACTTAGGCTATTTAGGCCCATTCGTCCCATTAGGCACATTAAGCCCATTAGGCCCCCAGGCTCGTTAAGCCCCTTAATCCCATTAGGCCACTTAGACCCATTAGGCCACTTATCCCCATTAGGCCGATTAGGCGAACAAGGCACATTAGTCAACTTAGGCCCACTATCCTCCCTAATCCCATTAGGTTGATTAGTCCACTTATCCCATTAGGCCCATTAGGCCCATTAGGCCAATTAGTCCCATTAGTCACATTAATCCCATTAGATCAATTCGGAAACTTTAGACCATTAGGTCACTTTGGGACATTAGTCCACTTAGGCCAATTAGTCTCATTCTTCCCATTAAGCCCATTAGGTCCATTAGGCCCATTTGGCCACCTAGGCCCATTTATCCTCTTCGGCCCATTAGGCCGATTAAGAAACTTTTACCCATTAGGCCACTTCGACCCATTAGGCCCATTAGACCCATTAGGCCACTAAGGCCAATTAGGCCCATTTGGACCCTAGTCCCGTTAATCCCATTAAGCCCATTAGGCCACCTGGGCCCATTAGGCCACTTATTCCCATTAGGCCCCTTATGCCCATTAGGCCTCTTAGGCCCATTAGGCCCCTTACACCCATTACGTCCTCTACACCCATTAGGCCACTTAGGCCCATTAGGCCACTTAGGCTCATTAGGCCGTTGATGCCTATTCAGCCCATTAGGCCCATTTTTTTCCTAGGCACATTAAGCCCATTAAGCCCATTTGGACACCCTGGCCCACTAGGCCACTTAATCCCATTAGGACTCTTAGATCCATTGGGCCACTTAGGCCCATTAATCCCATTAGGCCCATTAATCACATTAGGCCCATTAGAACCATTAATCCCATTAGGTCAATTAGGCCACTTAGGCCCATTAGGCCACTTAGGCCCATTAGTCCCATTAGGTCACTTAGGCCTATTTGGACCATTAGGCCCATTAGGCTAAATAGGCCCATTTGAAACCTAGGCTCGTTAATCCCATTAAGCTGATTAGGCCCCTTGGGCCCATTTTGAACATTAGGCCACTTAGGCCCATTCGACCCATTAGGACACTAAGGCCCATGAGGCCCATTTTTCTCCTTAGACATATCTAGCCTATTAGGACCATCCGGCCACCTAGGTAAATTAGAACCATTCAGCCACCTAGGACGATTTGGCCCATTAGGCCACTTAGGCCGAATTGTTTGATTAGACCACTTAGGCTCATTAGTCTCATTTGGCCCATTGACCACTTAGGCCCTATAGGCACATTAGGCCCATTCATCCAATTAGGCCACTTAAAACCATTTGGCCCATTTGTCCACTTAGGCTCATTAGGCCCACTAGGACTGTTAGGACACTTCGGCCTCTGAGACCCATATGGCCCATTAGGCACATCAATCCACTTAGGACCATCAGGCCCATGAGGCCACTTAGGACCATTAGGCCACTTGGGCCCATTAGGACCATTCTTCCACTTAGGTCCATTATGCCCATTGGGCCAATTGGTCCCAATAATCCACTTAGGCCCATTCGGCCCATTATGCCCATTGGGCCTATTGGACCCATTAGTCCAATTAGGCCACTGAGGCCCATTCAACCCCTTAGGCACATAAGATCTATTAGGCCACTTAGGTCCACTAGGCCACTTAAGCCCATTATTCCAATTAGGCAACTTAGACCACTTACGTTCATTCATCCCATTAGACTTATCAGGCCCATTAGGCCACTTAGGCCCATTAGGGCCATTAGGCCCATTCATCCCATTGGCCCACTTGTGCCCATTATGCCCATTGGTCCTATGAGACCCATTAGGCACATTCGATCATTGAGGTCCATTAGGCCCATTTAGAAAATCAGGCCCATTAGTCCCATTAGGCTCACTTAGTCCATTAGGAAACCTAGGCCCATGAGGTCCATTGGGACACATAGACCAGTGAGGCCCATTAGGCCCATTAGGCCCATCGGGCTAATTAAGTCACTTAGGACACTTAGGCCCATTAGGCCCATTAGGTTTATCAAGCCAATTAGGCCCATGAGGCCAACCAAACCATTGGGGCCATGAGGTCCATTAGGCCCATTAGGACAATGAGGCCCATTAGGCCCATTAGGTCACTTAATCCAATTAAGCTCATTAGGAAACTTAGTCCCATTAGACCCATCAGGACCATCGGGTCCATCAGGCCACTTAGGCCCATTAAGCCCATCATGCCGATTAGGCCACTTAGAGCCATTCGGGTCATTAGGTCACTTAGTCTCATTAGGCCCTTGAATGCCATTAGGTCCATTAGGCAACTTAGGTTCATTCATATCATTAGGCCGATTGGTCCACTTAGGTCCATTTGTCTCATTAGGCCACTTAGGCCCATTAGGCTTATCAGGCCCATCAGACCCATCAGACCCATCAGATTCATTAGGCCACTTAGGCCAATTAGTCCCATTAGACCCATTATGAAACTTAGGCCCATTCGTCTCATTATTCCACCTAGGACCATTAGGTCTATTAGGCCACTTGTGCCAATTAGGAACATTAGGCCACTAAGGGCCAGTAGGCCACTTAGGACCATTTGGGTCATTTGGCCACTTAGGCCCATTAATACCATTAGGCCACTTAGGCCACATAGGTCGATTAGGCCCATTAGGCCACTAAGGGCCATTAGGACCATTAGCCCACTCAGGCCCATTAAGCCACATAGGCGACATAGGCCCATTCGACACATTAGGCTATTAAGGCCCATTAGGCCACTTAGACCCATTAGGCTACTTAGGCCCATTAGTCCGATTGGGCCACTGAGGCCCATTAGTACCATTAGGCTAATTAGGCCCATTAGGCCCATTAGGCCACTTTGGCCCATTATGACACTTAGGCCACTTTGGACTATTAAGCCCATTAATCCACTTTGTCCATTTAGACCCAT
The DNA here is from genome assembly GCA_963277665.1 of Viscum album. Classification (NCBI taxonomy): domain Eukaryota; kingdom Viridiplantae; phylum Streptophyta; class Magnoliopsida; order Santalales; family Viscaceae; genus Viscum; species Viscum album. The sequence continues at coordinate 913,988,482 of OY728141.1, forward strand.
TATGTCCATTAGGCCCATTTGACCACTTCGTCCCATTCAGCCACCTAGTTCCATTGAGCCACTTAGGCTCATTAAGTACATTAGGCCCCTTAGGCCACTTAGAAGCATTAGGCCGATTAGGCCACTTAGGCCCATCAGGCCACTTAGGCCCATTGGGCCACTGAGGCCCATTAGGCCTATTCGGCCACATTGGCCCACTTGGTCCATTAAACCCATTAGGCTGATGAGATAACTTAGGCCCAATAGGCCACTTGGTCCCATTAGGCCCATTAGGCCCCTTAGGCCCATTAACCCCATTAGGTCGATTAGAAAACTTAGGTCTATTAGGACACTTAGTCTCATTAGGGCCATTAGGCCACTTTGGTTACTTAGGCCCATTTGGACCATTCAGCCCATTTGGCCCCTAGGCCTTTTATGCCCATTAAGCCCATTAGGCCACTTAGGCCCATTAGGCACTTAGGCACATTAGGACGATTAGGCCACTAAGGCTCATTAGGCCCATTAGGACCATTAGGACACTTAGGTTTACTAGGCCCATTATGCCCATTAGGCCGATAATGCCACTTAGCCCCATTAGGCCACTTAGGCCCATTAGACCCATTTGGCCCATTATGCCAATTAATCCCATTGGTTCGATTAGGAAACTTTTCCCCATTAGGCCCATTAGGTTCATTAGTCCCATTATGTCACTTATTCCAATTAGGCCCATTCATCCCATTAGTCCACTTAGGCCCATTTGACTAATTCATCCCACTTTTCCTATTAATCCCATTAGGCCGATTCGCCAACTTTGACCCATTAGGCCACTTAGGCCCATTTGGCCACGTAGTCCCATTTGGCCCATTTGGATTATTAGGCAACTTAATCCACATAGTCCCATTAGTTCTATTAGTCCCATTAGTCCCATTAGTCACATTAGTCCCATTAGGCCACTTAGGCCCATTAGGCCCACTAGGCCCATTAGACCACTCCGACCCATTCAGGCACAAAGGGTCATTAGGCCCATTAGGCCCATTATTCCACTTAGGCCCATTAGGCCACTTAGGCCCATTAGGCCACTTCGACCCATTAGCCCACGTTGACCCATTAGCCAATTAGGCCCATTAGGCCACTTAGGCCCATTAGGCAACTTAGGCCCATTAGTCCAATTAGGCCACTTAGTCCCATTCAACCAATTAGACAACTTAATCCCATTTGGCCCATTTGTCCACTAGGCCCATTCATCCCATTAGGCCCATTGGTCCACTTAGGCCCATTAGACCCACTAGGCCCATTATTCCCATTCATCCCATTAGGCACATTAGGTCCATTAGTCCTATTAGTCCACTTAGTCAATTTAGGCCCATTAGGCCCTTTAGGACCATGAGGCCACTAAGTCCCATTAGGCTCGTCAGTCCACTTAGGACCCTTAGTCTCATTTGCCTACTTAGGCCCATTAGGCCCATTCTGCCACTTAGTCTCATTAGGCCCATTCAACGACTTAGGCCACTAAGGCCATTGGCACCATTGGTCCCATTGGGCCACTTAGTCTCATTACGTCACTTAGTCCTATTAGGTCACTTCATCCCATTGGACCCATTCTACCACTTAGGACCACTAGGCCCATTAAGCCCATTAGTCTGATGAGACCACTTAGACCAATGAGGCCACTTGGCCCCATTAGGCCCATAAGGCACATTAGGCCCATTTGACCGTTATGCCCATATAACCACTTAGGCCCAATTAAGCCCATTAGGCACATTAGGACCATTAAGCCCATTTGGCCACTTAGGCCCACTAAGCCCATTAGACCCATTAGTCCACTTTCGCCCATTAGGCCCATTAGGCCAATTAGTCGCATTAGGCCCATTAGGCCCATTCATCCCATCAAGACACTTACGCCCATCTGGACCATTATGCCACTCAAGCCCATTCGGCCACTTAGGCCCATTAGGCCCATTAGGCCCACTATCCCAATTTGTCCCATTAGTCACATTCAGCAACTTATACCTAATCGGCTACTTAGGCCCATAAGGCCCATTAGGCCCATTAAGTCGATTAGTCTGATTCATCCACTTAGACCCATTATGCCCATTAGGCCCATTCAGTCGATTTAGTCGATTATGACACTTAGGCCACTTAGACCCATCAGGACCATTATTCCCATTAGCCCACTTAGGCCCATTGGGCCCATTTGGCCCCTTAGGCACATTAATCCCATTAGGTAGATTAGAAAACTTAGGTCCATTAGGCCACTTAGGCCCATTAGGCCTATTTGGTCATGAAGGCTAATTAGGACCATTAGGCCCATTAGGTCCATTTGGCCCCTGGTCCCATTAATCCCATTAATTCCATTAGGCCACTTAGAAAAATTAGGTCAATTAGTCCACTAAGGCCCATTAGGCCACTTAGGCCCATTGAACCCATTAAGCCCATTAGGCCAATTAGGCCACTTTGACCCATAAGGCCACTTAGGTCCAATAGGACAATTAGGCCCATTAGGCCACTTAGGCTTATTAGGCACATTACGCCCATTAGGAAAATTTCGCCTATTAAGACACTTAGGCCCATTAGGACACTTAGGAAAATTAGGTCCATTTGGCCCATCGACCCGTTAATCACATTAAGCTCATTCGGTCACTTAGGCCCATTTGGCCCCATAGGCCAGTTAAGCCCATTTGGCACCTTGTCCTGTTAATCCCATTAAGCCCATTATGCCCATTAGGCTCATTAATCCACTTAGGCCCCTTGGCCCCCTTGGGACCATTAGGCCCATGAGGCCACTTAGGACTATAGGGCCCATTAGGAAACTTAGGCCCATTAGGCCACTTAGGCCCATTAAGCCACTTAGAATAATGAGGCCTATTAGTCCCATTAGTCCCCTTAGGCCACTTAGGTCTATGAAGACCATTAGGCCACTTAGGCCCATGAGGATAATTAGGCCACTTCGGTCCATCACGCCCATTAGGCCCATTCATCCACTTAGCTTATTCGTCCCATTATGTCACTTAGGCCCATTATTCCCATTAGGCCAATTCATTTGATTAGGCCAATTAGGATCCTAAGACCCCTTAGTCTTATTAGGCCTCTTAGGCCCATTAGCACATTAGTCCACTTAGGCACATTAGTCCCATCAGGACCATCAGTCCCATTAGACCAATTCGGACCATTAGGCACATTGGGCCCTTTAGGCCCATTTGGCTCGTTAGGCTCATTCAGGCACTTAGGCCCATTAGTCCACTTAGGATCATTAGGACCATTAGTCTAATTAGAACCATTCACCCCATATAGCCACTTAGGCCCATTCGGCCCATTAGGCCCATTCGGCCCATTACGCACATTAGGCGCATTAGGCCCATTAGGCCATTCAACCACTTAGGCCCACTAGGCCCATTTTTTCACTTAGGCCCATTAGGCCACTTATTCCCATTAGTCCCATTAGGAAAATTATGCGCATTGGGCCCATTAGGACCATTCCATCACTTAGGCCCACTAGGCTCGTTGGGCCACTTAGGCCCATTAGGAAACTTAGGCCCACTAGGACCTTTAGGCCACTTAGTCCCATTAGGCCACTTACTCCCATTAGACCCATTAGGCCAATTAGGCGCATTAGGCCCATTAGGCCCATTTAGCCACTTAGGCCCACTAGGCCCATCAGGCCACTTACGCTTGTTAGGGAACTTCGACCCATTTGGCCCATTAGGCCACTTACGCCCATTACACCCATCAGGCCCATTATGCCACTTAATCCCATTCATCCACTTAGTCCCATTAGGTCCATTAACCCCATTAGGCCAATTTGGCCCATTAGGCCCATTCAGCCACTTAGGCCCATTAGTCCCAATCAGCCACGTAGGCCCATTAGGTCCATTAGGCCCATTCAATCAATTAGGCCAATTAGGAAACTTAAACTCATTAGTCCCATTAGGGCCATCAGGTCACTTAGGCTCATTCGGTCGATTAGGTTGATTAGGGCACTTAGACCCATTAGGCCCATTAGGCCTCTTAGACCCATTCGGCCCATTAGGCCTCTTAGGCCCATTAGGCCCATTCGATTGATTAGACTGATTTGGTCACTTAGGCCCATTCGTTCGATTAGCCCGATTAGGCCACTAAGGCCCATTTGGCCCATTCGGTCGATTAGGCATATTATGCCACTTAGACACATTAGGCCCATTATGCCACTTAGGCCTATTTATGCCCATTAGGCCCATTCGGATGATTAGGATGATTAGTCCACATAGTCCCATTAGTCCCATTAGGACACTTAGGCACATTGGGCTACAAAGGGCCATTAGGCCCATTCGGCCGATTAGGCCCATTAGACCACTTAGGCTACTTAGGCTCATTATGCCCATTAGGCCAATTAGGCCACTTAGGCCACTTAGGCATTAGGCCCATTAGGCCCATTAGGTCACTTTGGCCCATTAGGCCCATTTTTTCCCATTAGAACCATTACGCTACTTTGGCTCATTAAATCCATTATTCCCATTATGCCCATTAGGAACATTTGACCACTTAGGACCATTAGGCCCATTAGGCCATGTAGGCCCATTAGGCCCGTTAATCCACTTAGGCTACTTAGGCCCAATTAGGCCCATTCTATCGATTATCTCGATTAGGTCACCTTGGCCCATTAGGCCACATAGGCCCATTAGTCCCATTCAACCCATTAGTCCAACTAGGCCTATTAGGCCCGTTAATCCACTTAGGCCACATAGGCCCATTAGGCCTATTCGGTTGATTAGCCCAATTAGGCCACTTAGTCCAATTAGTCTCATTAAACCTATTATGCCTACTAGGCCCATTATGGAACCTAGGACCATTAGGCCCATTAGGCTACTTATGACCATTAGGCCCATCAGGCCCATTAGGCCTATGAGGTTCATTCCGCACAAGAGGCCAATGAGGCCCATCAAGCCCATTAGGACACTTAGTCCCATTAGACACATTGGGCCTAGGAGGCCACTTAGGCCCATGATGCCAATAAGGCCCATTAGACCCATTAGTCCCATTAATCCCATTAGGCCCGTTAATCCACTTAGGCTACTTAGGCCCATTTGGTCGATTAGCTCGATTAGGCCACCTTGGCCAATTAGGCCATATTGGCCCATTAGGACCATTAGTCCCATTCAACCCATTAGTCCCACTAGGACCATTAGGCCCTTTAATCCACTTAGGCCATATATGCCCATTAGGCCCATTCGGTCAATTAACCCAATTATGCCACTTAGGCCAATTAGGTCCATTAGCTCCATTAGACCCATTAGGCCCACTAGGCCCATTAGGGAAATTAGTCCCATTGGGCCCATCAGGACACTTAGGACCATTAGATACATCAGGCCCATGAGGCCCATGAGGCGCATTCCGCACAAGAGGCCCATGAGGCCCATTAGGCCCATGAGGCCCATCAGGCCCATTAGGACACTTAGGCCCATGAGACCCATGAGGCCCATTAGACCCATCAGGACACTTGGGCCCATTAGGCCCATCAGGAACATTAATCCAATTAGGCCCACTATACCCTTTAGGCCACTTAGGCCCATCAGGCCACTTATGCTCATTAGGCCCTTTTGGCCAATTAGGCCCAACAGGCCCACTCAGCCACTTAGTCCTACTAGGCCCATCAGGCCACTTAGGCACACTAGTCACATTTGGCCACTTAGGCCCATTAGGACACTTACACCCATTATCCCCATTAGCCCAATTAGGCATATTAGGTCTATTACACCCATTCGGCCACTTAGGACCACTTGGCCCATTCAGCCCCTTAGGTCTATTAGGTCACTTCGGCCCACTGGGCCCATTATTCCACTTACACCCATTAGGCCCATTAGGCCCATTATGCGAACTAAGGCCATTCTTCCACTTAGGAACAGTAGTCCCATTAACCCTATTTGTCCAATTTGGCACATTAGGACCATTCGGCCACTTAGGCTCATTCGTCCCAATCAACCACTTAGGCCCATAAGGCGCATTAGGCCCATTCGATGGATTAGGCCGATTAGTCCACTTAGGGCACTTAGACCCATTAGTCCCATTAGGCCCATTAGGCCACTTAGGCTCATTAGGCCCATTCGGTCGATTAGTCCGATTAGTCCACTTAGGCCACTTAAACCCATTAGGCCCATCAAGCCCCTTAGGCCCATTAGGCACATTAGGTCCATTTAATCGATTAACCCCATTTAGACACATTAGGCCATTTGGTCGATTATCCAGATTAGGCCTCTTAGGCCCATCAAGCCCTTTAATCACATTGGGCCACTTAGGCCCATTAGGCCCATTCGGTCGATTAGGCAGATTAGACCACTTAGACTCATTATGCCCATTAGTCCCATTAGGAAACTTAGTCCCACTAGGCCCATTAGGCCCATTCAGTTGATTAGGCCGATTAGGCCACATATTCCCATTAGGCCCATTAGGACACATAGGACCATTAGGCCCATTCTACCAATTAGGTTGATTAGACCAATTAGGACACTTAGACCCATTATGCCCATTAGGCCCATTAGGCCCTTTAGGCCCATTAGGCCACTTAGGCCACTTAGGCATTAGGCCCATTAAGCCCATTTGTCTCATCGGTTGATTATGCTAATTAAGCCACATAGGACACTTAGGCCGATTAGGCCCATTAATCTACTTAGGCAAATTAGTCCCATTAGTCCACTTAAGACCATTAGGCCCATTAGGCCCATTCAGTCGATTAGGGGAATTAGGCCACTTAGTCTCATTAGGCCCATTAGGCCACTTAGCCCCATTAGGCCCATTAATACACTTAGTCCATTAGAGCCATTAAACCCATTAGTCCCATTAGGCCCATTAATCCACTTAGGCCACTAGTCCCCTATGGCCCATTCAATCGATTAGCTCGATTAGGCCACCTAGGCCCATTGGGCCCATTAGGCAACATAGGACCATTAGGCCCATCCAAAAACTTGGGCCCATTAGTACCATTAAACCCATTAGTCAAAATAGTCTCATTAGGTCCATTAATCCACTTATGCCACTTAGGCCCATACGGTCGATTAGCCTGGTTAGGCCACTTAGGCCAATTTGGTCCATCTAGCCCATTAGCCCCATTAGGCCCATCAGACCCATTCAGCCTACTCGGCCCATTAAGAAACTTAGTCCCACTAATCCTCTTATGGCCATGAGGCTCATTAGGCCCATCAATCCCATTAGGCCCATGAGGCATATTCTACCGATGAGGCCTATTAGGCCCATCAGGCCCATCAGGCCCATTATGACACTTAGGCCCATTCGGCCCATTGGTCCCATGAGTCCACTTAGCCCCATGAGACACATGAGGAACATTCAAAAAATCATCCCACTTGGGCCCATTAGGCCCATTGGTCCCATTAATCTCATTAGGCCCACTCAGCCCTTTAGGCCACTTAGGCCCATTAGGCCACTTAGGCCCATTAAGCCTGTTGGGCCCACTAGGCCCATTTGTTCCATTAGTCCCACTCAACCTAGAAGGACACTTAGGCCCATGAAGCCCATTGAGCCAATTAGGCCCATTCGACAACTTAGGGCCATTCAAACCATTAGGCCCTTTAGGCCCACTTCGACCACTTAGGCCCATTAGGCACATTATAGCTATTGGGCCCAAGTGGGAACTTAGTCCCATGAGGCCCATCAGTCTAATTAGTCTCATTCGTTCAACTAGGCCCATTAGACCCTTTAGGCCCACTAGGCCCATTAGGCCCTTTAGGCCCACTAGGCCCATTAGGACACTTTGACCCATTAGGCCCATTAGGCCACTCAGGTCCTTGAAGCCATGAGGCCCATTAGGATTATCAGTCCTATCAGGCCACTTAGGCTTATTAGGTCCATTAGGACCATTAGGCCCATTAGGTCACTTAGGCCCATTAGGCCCATGAGTCAACTTAGGCCCATTAGGCCCATTCGACCCACTAGGCTTATTCAAGTACATAGGTCCATTAGGCCCATTAGGCCAATTAGGCCCATTTGGCCCACTAGGCCCACTCGGCCACTTCGCCCTAGAAGACCCATTAGGCTCATTCAGCCCATTAGGCCCACGAGTCAACTTAGTCACATGAGGCCCATTAGGCCCATTATGACCATTAGGCCACTTGTGATCATTAGGCCCATTAGGCCCATGAGGCCACTTAGGCCCATTTGGACCTTGTGACCCTTTAGGTCCATTCAGCCCATCAATCCACTTAGGCCCATTAATAACATTAGGCCCATTAGGACCATTAGTCCACTTAGGCCACTTAGGCCTCTTAGGCCCATCAGGCCCATTTTTTTCATTGGGTCTATCATGCCCATTAGGCCGCTAAGGTCCATTAGACCCATTATTCTCATTAGGCCACTTAGGCTCATTATGCCCATTAGCCCACTTAGGCCCCTTAGGACCATTTGGACCATTAGGCCCAAGAGGCTCATCAGGCCCATTAGGCCCATTGGGCCCATTAGGCCCATTTAGATATATACAACCATTCTTCCCATTGGGCCTATCAGGCCAATTAGTCCCATTGGGCCACTGAGATTCATTATGGCCATTAGGCTGATTATACCCATTAGGCCCATTAGGTCCATTAGGCATATTAGGCCACTTAGGCCCATTAGGCCTAAGAAGCCCATTAGGTTACTTCATCCACTTAGGCCCATTAGGCCAATGGGGCCACCGAGGCCCATAAGACCCATTTGGCCCATCAATCCCATCAATACCATTAGGCCACTTAGGACCATTCAGTGCATTAGGCCACTTAGGCCCATTAGGCCATTGAATCTACTTAGGCCCATTAAGCCCAATAGTCCCATTAGGCTCGTTAGGACCATTAGGCACATTAGGCCCATTAGGCCACCGAGGCCCATTTGGCCCATCCGGTCACTTAGGCTCATTAGGCCCATGAGGCCAGTGAGGCCCATTTGACCCATTTGGCCCATCAGGCCCATCAAGCCCATTAGGCCACTTAGGCCCATTAGTCCCTTTAGTCCAATTAAAACCATTAGGCCACTTACGCTCATTAAGCTCATTAGGCCACTTAAGCCCATCAGGCCCATCAATCCCATGAGGCCACTTAGGCCCATTCGGCCTATAATTCCCATCAGGCCCATCAAGCCCATTAGGCCACTTAGGCCCATTCGTCTCATTAGGCCACTTAGGACCATTAAGCTCATTCGGACCATCGGGCCTATTGGGCCACTTAGGCACATTAGGCCCATTGGGCCCCTTAGGCCCATTCGACTCATTAGGCCACTTATGCCCATTAGGTTCATTAGGTTACTTACGCCACTTGAGTCCATTGGGTCCATTAGGCCACTGAAGCCCATTAGGCCACTTAGGCCCATTCGTCTCATTAGGCCACTTAGGCCCATTTGACCCATTAGGCCACTTAGGCCCATTCATCCCATTAGGCCACTATAGCCCATTAGGCCCACCAGGCCACTTTGGACCATTCTTCCACTTAGGCCCATTAAGCCAGTTAGGCCACTTAGGCAAATTATCCCACTTCGGCTCATTAGGACACCTAGGCCCATTAGGCCCATCAGACCACTTAGGCCCATTAGGCCACTTAGGCCCATTATTCCAATTAGGCCACTTAGTCCCATTTGGAAATTCTGGCCACTTAGGTCGATTAGGCCCATTAGACCATTGTGGCGCATTAGGCCCAGTTGGCCCATTAGGCCATTTCGGCCACTTAGGCCTATTCAGACCATTAGACCATGGCGGCCCATTAAGCCCAATAGGTCATTGAGGCCCATTAATTCCATTAGGCCACTTAGGCCCATTCGACTCATTAGGTCATTTAGTCCCATTAGGCCCATTAGGCCAGTTAGGCACATTGGGACCATTAGGCCCATTTGGGAACTAAGGCCGACTAGGCCCATTAGGCCCATTATGCCACTTAGGCCCATTTGGCGCATTAAGACACTAAGTCCCATTAGGCCCACTAGTCCACTTAGGCCAATTAGGCCACTTAGGCACATTAGGCCACTTAGGCCCATTAGGTTCATTAAGCCCATGTGTCCACAGAGGCCCATCATGCCCATTAGGCCCAACAAACCCATGAATCCACATAGGTCAATTAGCCTGCTTAGACCCATTATGCCACTTAGGCCAATCAGGCCACTTAGGCCCATGGGGGCACTTAGGCCCATTATACCAATTTGGCCACTTAGGCCCATTAGCCAATTTTAGCCACTTATGCCCATTAGGCTGATTAGGCCCACTGGGCCACTGCGGCCCAATAGGCCCATTAGTCCATTTCAACCCCTCATGCCGATTAGGCCCATTAGGCCACTTAGGCCCATTCGGCTCATTAGGCCACTTAGGCCCATTAGGCCAATTAGGCCACTTGGGCCCATTAGGACCATTAGGCCCATTTTTTCACTGATGCGCACTAGGACCATTAGGGTACTTAGGTGACTTAGGCCACTTAGTATTATTGGTCCCATTAGTCAATTTATGCTACTGAGGCCCATTTGGCCAATTAGTCCACTTAGGCCAACTAGGCAACTTAGGCTACTTAGTCCCATTAGGCCACTTAGGCCCATTATGCTAGTTCGGTCCATTAGGCACATTTATCTAGTAACACCCATCAAGACCATGAGGCCACTTAGGCCCATTAGGCTACTTAGGCATATTGGTCCCATTAGGCCCATGAGGTCTATGAGGCCACTAAGGCCACTGAGGCCCATTAGGCCCATCAGGCCCATCAGACCCATTAGGCCACTTAGGCCCATCAGGCCCATGGGGCCCATTTGGCCCATTAGGCCACTTAGGCACATTGAGCTCATTAGGCCACATAAGCCCATTTGACCCATCAAGCCCATCAAGCCCATCAGGACACTTTGTCCCATTTGACACATTATACTCATATTCCCCATCAGTCCACTTAGGCCCATTCAACACATTAGGCCACTTTGGACCATTAGGTCCATTAGGCCCATCAGGCTCATCGTCCCCATTAGGCCACTGAGGCCCATTAGGCCCATTAGGCCACTTAGGCCTGTTCAACACATTAGGCCACTTAGGCCATTTAGGCCCATTATGCTCATTAGGACACTAAGGCCCCTTAGGCCCATTAGGCCACTTAGGTCCATTCACCTCATTAGGTCACTTAAGCCCTTTGGGCCCATTAGGCCCATTAGGCCACTTAGGCCCATTAGGACCATTAGGCCACTAAGGACCATAAGGCCCATTAGTCCCATTAGGACACTTAAGCCCATTAGGCCACTAAGGCCCATTAATCTTATTAGACCACTCAGGCTCCTTAGACCCATTAGGCCACATAGGCTCATTAGGCCACTTAAGCTGATTAGGCCCATTAGGCCACTTATCCCACTTAAGCTCATTATGTCCATTAAGAAAATTAGGCCACTTAGGCCCATTCGTCCAGTTAGGCCCACTAGGCCACTTAGGCCCATTAGGACACTTATTCCCATTATGCCACTTAGTCCACTTATAACCATTAGGTAATTTCAGCCACTAAGCCCCATTAGGCTGATTAGTTCCATTAGGCCACTGAGAACCATTAGTCCACTTAGGCCCATTAGGCCATTTCATCCGCTTAGGCTCATTAGGCCACTTAGGCCCATTCGACCACTTAGTCCCAATATATATATTAGTCCCACTCGGTCGATGAGGCTGATTAGGCCACTTCAGCCACTTCGGCCCATTAGGCCCATTAGGCTCATTGGGCCTCTTTGACCCATTAAACCCATTAGGCCACTTAGGCCCATTAAGCCTATTTAGTTGATTATGGGGATTAGGCCACTTGGGACGATTAGGCCCCTTAGTCCACCTAGGTCCATTAGGCCCATTTAGGCCAGTTAGGCCCATGAGGCAAATTAGGCCCATTCGGCCACCTATGCCCCTTAGGCACATTAAACCCTTTAGTCCCATTAGAACCATTTGGCCTATTTGGCCACTTAGGCCCATTTATCCCATTAGGCCACATTGGACCATTAATCCCATTAGTCCACTTAGGACCATTAGGCCCATTAAACACATTATTCTCATTAGTCCTATTAGGACCATTAGGCCTGTTAAGTCACTTAGGCCACTTAGGCCCAATAGGCACATTCAGTCGATTAGCCCGATTAGGCCACATAGGCCCATTAGTCCCATTAGGATACTTATGCCCATTAGTATAATTAAATCCATTAGGCCCATTAGAACCGTTAAGACACTTAGGCCACTTAGGCCCATTTGGTTGCTGAGCCCGATTAGGCCACTTTGGCCACTTTGGCCCATTAGGTCCATTAGTCACATTAAGACCATTAGGCCCACTAAGCCCATTAGATAACTTAGGCCCATTAGGACACTGATGACCATTAGGCCCATTAGTAAATTCAATCCCATGATTCACATTTCATTGATGATCCCCATTAGGACCACGAGGACCATCAGGCCCATAAGGACACTTAGGCCCGTTAGGCCCTTTGGGCCCACGAGTCCACTTAGGACCATGAGGCCCATGAGGCCCATTGGATCCATCAGGCCACTTGGGCCCATTAGGCCCATTAATCCAATTAGGCCCACTGAACCCTTTAGGCCACTTAGGCTCATTAGGCACTTTGGGCTCACTGGGCCCATTCATCCCATGAGTCCCATTGGGCCCATTCATCCCATTGGGCCCACTAAACCCATTATTCACCTTTGACCCATGAGATCCATTAGTCCCATTGGACCCATTAGGCCTGTTAGACCACTTTTCCCCTTCGTTCCATTAGTCCCCTTTGGCCCACTTAGCCCACTTAGTCCTATTAGGCCCATTATTCCCATTGGGGCCATGGGGCAACTTAGGCACATTAGGTCTATTAGGCCCATGAGGACCACTAAGCCCATCAGGCCAATTGGGATCATTCATCCCATTAGGCCCACAAGGCCCATTAGTATACTAAGTCCCATTATGCCACTTATGCCACTTAGGTCCATGAGGCCCATTAGGCCCATCATTCCCATTTGACCACTTAGTCCAATTAGGCCCATTATGCCCATTAAGCCACTTCGGTCCTTCAAGTCCATTGGGCTCATGAGGCCACTTAGGCCCATTCGACCCATTAGGACCATGAGGCACATTAGAACCATCGATCCACTTAGGCCCATTAGGCACATCAGGCCCATTGGGCCCATTCGGCCACTTAGGCCCATTAGGCCCATCAGACCACTTCAGCCACTTAGGCCCATTGGGCCCACTAGGCCACTTAAGACTAGGATGCCTATTAGTCCCATTAGGTTTATTAGTCCCATTATGACCATTAGGCCCATGAGGCCCATTGGGCCACTGAGGCCCATCAGGTTCATTAGCCCACTGAGGCCCATTAGGCCCATTATGGCCATTATGCCACTTATGCTCATTAGGTCCATTAGGCCCATGAGGCAACATAGGCCCATTTGGCCCTTGATTCACTTGATTCCCATTGGGCCTATCAATCCCATTCATCCACTTAGGTCCATTAGGCCACATAGGCCTCTTAGGCCCATTCCACCACTTAGGCCCATTAGGTCCATTCCACCACTTAGGCCCATTAAGACCGTTCGACAACTTAGGCCCATCGGGCCCCTTAATCCACTTAGGCCCATTAATCCCATTTATCCCATTAGGTCCATTAGGTCCATTAGGCCACTTAGGCCACTTTGGCCCATTAGGCCCATTATGCCCATTGGGCCTATCATGCCCATTCGGCCACTAAGGCCCATTAGATCCATTAGACCCATTAGGCCCATTATGCGATTTATGCCCATTATACGGATTATTCCACTTATGCCACTTAGGCCCATTAGGACCATTAGGACCATTAGGCTCATCAATCCCATTAGGCCCATTAGGCCACTTAGGCCCATTAGGCCAATGAGGCCCATTATGACCATTGGGCCTATTATGCCCATTAGACCACGAAGACACATTAGGCCCATTAATCCCATCATTACCATTGGGAAACTTAGTCCTATTAGCCTACTAGGACCATTAGGCCACTTAGGCCCATGAAGCCCATTAGGATACTTAGGCCACTTAGGCCTATTCGGCCCATGAGGCCCATTCATCCCATCAGGCCCATTAGACCACTTAGGCCCATTCATCCCATTGGGAAACTTCAATACATTGTTTATATTTGTCCTATCAGGCCCATTAGACCCATCAGGACACTTAGGCCTATTAGGCCCATTTGTCCACTGAGGCCCATTGGCCCACATAGGCACATTGAGCCACTGGGGACCATTATGGCCATGAGGCCAATCAGGCCCCTGAGGCCCATTAGGATAATTCATCCCATGAGACCCATCAGGCCCATCAAGCCACTTAGGCCCATTCGGCCCATTCGGCCCATGAGTCCCATTAGGCTACTTAGGCCACTTTGGTTCATGAGGCCCATTAGGCCCATTAGAACCATTAGTCCATTGAGGTCCATTAGGCCCATTAATCATATTAGCCCCCCCTAGGCCCATTAATCCTATTAGGCCACCTAGGACCATTCGGCCCATTGGGCCACTTAGGCCCATTAGGCCACTTAATAACATTAGGCCCATTTCGCCGATTAGGCCAATTAGACCACTTAGGACACTTAGGCCCATTATGTCCATTAGGCGCATTATGTCCATTTGTCCACTTAGGCCACTTAGGTATTAGGCCCTTTAAGCCACTTAGGCTCATTAGTCCCATTAGTCACATTCGGTCTATTAGGCTAATTAGGACACTTAGGCCACTTAGGCCCATTAGGCTCATTAGGACCATTAGGCCCTTTAGGCCACTTAGACCCATTAGGCCCATTCAGTCGATTAGTGGGCTTAGGCCACTTGGGACCATTAAGCCACATAGGCCCATTAAGCCCATTAGACACATGAGACCACTTAGGACCATTATGCCCATTTGTCCACTTAAGCCCATTAGTCCACTTAGGACCATTATTCCCATTAAACACATTAGGCCCATTAGGCCCATTTGGCCACTAATTCCCATTAGGCCACCTAGGACCATTAGGCCACTTAGGCCCATTGGTCCCATTAAACCTATTGGTCCCATTCATTCCATTAGGCCCATTAGGCCCTTTAAGCCACTTAGGACACTTTGGCCCATTAGGCCCATTCAATCGATTAGCCCTATTAGGCCACTTAGAACCATTTGGCCACATAGGCCCATTAGGACACTTAGCCTCATTAAGCACATTAACCCATTAGTCCCATTAGGCCACTTAGTCCCATTAGTCATCTTAGGCTGATTAGGACCATTAGGCTCATTTGGCCACTTAGGCCCATTAGGCCCATGAGGCCCCTTAAGCTCATTCGGCCTATTCGGCCCTTTAGGACCATGAGGCCCATTATGACCATCAGGCCACCTAGGTCCATTAGGTGCTTTAGGCACACTAGGCCCATTTGTCCACTGAGGCCCATTAAGCCCATTAGGCCTATCAGGCCCATGAGTCCACTTAGGCCCATGAGGCCCATTAGGCCCATTATTCTCATTAGGTCACTAATGCCCATTAGGTCCATTGGGCCCATTAGGCCACTTAGGTCCATTCAGCCCATTAGGGCCATTGGTCCCATTAGGCCACTTAGGCTCAATGGGCCACTTTTCCCATTGCTCCTATTTGGACTATCTAGCCCATTTGGCCCATTCTACCATTGAGACCCATTAGGCCACTTAGGTCCATTAGGCCCATTAGGCCACTGAGGCCCATTGGGCCACTTAGGCACATTAGGCCATTGAGAACCATTATGGTTATTAGGCTAATCAGGTCCATTATGCCCATTGGACCCAATAGGCTACTTAGGCCCATTAAGACCATTAGTCCTATTAGGCCCATGAGGCCCATTAGGCTACTTAGGCCACTTAGTCCCATGAGGCCTATTAGGCCCATTAGGACCATGAGGCCACTAAGGCCCATTATGCCCATCAATCCCATTATGACACTTAGACCCGTTAGGCCCATTAGTCCCATTAGGCCACTTAGGCCCATTAGGCAAGGCCACTTAGGCCCACTTGGCTCATTAAGCCACTTAGGCCTATTAGGCCCATTAGGCCACGAAGTCCATTTAGACCCATTACGACCAATAGGCCCATTATGTGCATTAAGACACTTAGGCCACTTAGGTCCATTAGAATCATTAGGCCCATGAGGCCATTGAGGCCCATTTTTTCCATTTTCCCCATCAGGACCATTAGGACAATTAGGCCCATTAGGCCCATGAGGCCCTTGAAGACCATCATGCCACTTTGGATCATTCATCTCATTAGGCCACTTAGGCCCATTAAACCCATCAAGCGCATTAGGCCCATTAAGCCCATGAGGCCACTTAGGCCCATTTGCCCCATTATTCCCATCAGGTCCATGACGCCCATTAGGCCCATCAAGCCCATTAGTCCACTTAGGTGCATTCAGCATTAGGTCACCTAGGCCCATTAAGTCCATCAGGCCCATTAGTCCCATTAGGCCACTTAGGACCATTGGGCCCATCATGCCCATTTGGATACTTAGGCCCATTTGGATCATTAGGCCACTTAGGCCCATTAATCCCATTAAGTCCATCAAGCTACTTAGGCCCATTAGGCACATTTGGCCTATCAGGCCACTTAGGCCCACTAGGCCACTTAGGCCCATTAGGCCACTTAGGCCCATTAGGCCAGTTAAACCTATAAGTCAAATTAGTCCCATTAGGCCCATTAGGCCACTTGGGCATATTCAACTCATTTGGCCACTTAGGCCCAATAGGATTACTAAGCCACTTAGGCCACTTAGGCTCATTCATCCCATTAGGCCCATTAGGCCAAAAAGGCCCATTAGACCCATTAGGCAACTTAGGCTCATTCAGCTCATTGGGCCACTTAGGCCCTTTATGCCCATTAGGCCCATTAGGACACTTCGGCCAGTTAGGCTCATTCAACCACTAAGTCCCACTTGGCCCATTAGGCCACTTAGGCCCATTAGACCCATTAGTCTATATAGGCCACTTATGCTCATTCGACACATTAGACCCATTAGGCCATTAAGTCCCATTATGCCCATTATACCACTTAGGCCACTTAGGCTCATTAGGCCAATTATGCCACTTAGGCCCATCAGGCCACTTAGGCCCATTATTCTACTTAGGCCCATTAGTCCACTTAGGCCCATTAGGACACCTATTCCCATTATGCCCATTCAACCACTCAGGCCACTCAGGCCCATTAGGCCCATTAGGCCCATTAGGCCACTAAGGCCCATTAGGCATATTAGGCCCATTAGACCCCTTAGGCCCCTTAGGGCCCATTAGGATCATTAGGCCACTTAGGACCATTATTCCCATTAGTCCACTGAGTCCCATTAGTCCCATTAGTCCAATTAGGTCCATTAGGCCACTTTGACCATTTAAGATCACTAGGCCACTGAGGCCCATTAGGCCCATTAGGACACTTAGGCCCATTTGGCCCATTTTTCCACTCATTACACTTTGGCCCATTATGCCCATTGGGCCCATTTTTCCACTTAGGCACATTAGACCACTTAGTCCCATTAGGCCACTTAGGCTAATTAGGCTCATTTTGCCACTTTGGCTCAGTAGGTCCATTAGTCCACTCAGGCCCATTCGACCCATTATGACACTTCGGCCACTTAGGCCCATTCGTCCAATTAGGACATTAAGTCCCATTAGGTCATTTCAGCCACTTAGGCTCATTCAGATCATTAGGCCACTTAGGCTCATTAGGCCTATTAGGCCACTAGCCCATTAGGCCCATTAGTCCACTTAATCCCATTAGGCCACTTAAGCCACTCAAGCCCATTATCTCCATTAGGCCTCTAAGGCCCATAAGTCACTGAATGCCCATTATACCCATTAGGAAAATTTGTCCCATTAGGCCCATTAATCCCATTATGCCACTAAGACCACTTAGGCCCATTAGGCCACTTAGGCCCATTAAGGCCATTAGGCCACTTAGGCCCATTATTCCCATTAGACCCATTAGACCACTTAGGCCCATTGGTCCACTTAGGCTCATTAGGCTACTTCATCCCATTAGTCCCATTATGCCACTTTAGCCCATTATTCCACTTTGGCCAATTAGTTCCATTAGGCCACTTAGGCCCATTATGCTACTTCGACCATTTAGTTCAATTAGGCCCATTAGGCCCATTATATCCATTAGTCCCATTAGGCCCATTAGGTCACTTAGGCCCATTAGGATCATTAGGTTACTTAGGCCACTTAGGTCCATTAGGCCACTTAGGATGATTAGGCCACTTAGGCCCATTAGGCCACTTAGGCCACTTAGGCACATTAAGACCATTAGGCCCATGAGGCCACTTGAGCCCATTAGGCCACTTAGGCCCATTAGGACACTTAGGCCCATTAGGCTCATTATGCCCATTAGGCCACTTATTTCTATTAGGCCCATTAGGCCCATTTTTCCACTTAGGCCCATTATGCCCCTTGAGACCATTTGGACCATTTGTCCACTTAGGCCCATTAGGCCTATTAGGCCCATTAAGACACTTAGTCCCATTATGACATTTAGGACCATTCACCCCATTCGGCCCATTCATCCCATTAGGCCCATTGGGCCACTTAGGCCCTTTCAATCCATTGGGCCACTTAGGCTCATTTAGCCCATTATTCCACTTAGGCTCATTCAGCCCATTAGGACCATTATGCCACTTAAATCCAGTTAGGATCATTAAGACACTTTGGCTAGTTAGGTCCATTAGGCTCATTGGGCCCATTATGCCATTTTGGCATGTTCATCCCATTAGGCACATTGGTCCACTTAGGCTAGTTATGCCCATTATGCCACTTTGGCTAGTTAGATGCACAATGCTCATTGGGCCCATTAGGAAAATTTGGCCAGTTAGGCCAGTTGGTCCCATTGGGCCCATTTGGACACTTAGGCTCATTTAAATCATTAGGAAACTCAGGCCCATTCAACCTATTTAGCCACTTAGGCCGGTTAGGCCCAGTTGGCCCATTGGGCCCATTAGGCCCCTTAGGCTAGTTAGGCCCATTAAGTCCATTAGTCCCATTGTTCCCATTAGTCCACTTAGGCCAGTTAAGCCCATTCGCCCACTTAGGCCCATTAGGCCCATTCAACCATTTAGGCCCATTAGGCCCATTATGCCCCTTGGTAGGCCACTTGAAAGTGCCCAATGGATGATTGTATCACTGAGAGGGGGAGGGGGCGAATCAGTGATAATTTTTCTCTTATATTTCTTTTCAAATGAAACAACCTTCACCTATTGTTAAATATTATATTCCCTATTGAAAACAATTCAAACACATATCTGGATGAACACAAGTGTTTACAAGATTCACTATTAAATAAGAATAGCTACATCCTTGGTTTGGTATGTAAGTGATCCACTACCACAAAATCCACTAGAAAACAATCATTGGATTACAACGAATAGGATATAACCTTTCACTCATGTAGCACTATGTAAACAATCCTATAGTGCATGTGAACCCTCTTAGCACAAATAGGGTAATGCAATGATTGTGTACCTACTCATGTTACCTATGATTATTTTTAATTCCACAAATGTATTCAATTGAAAACACTTCATCAATTTCTTACCCATAAGATGGTAAGAACATTCTGAATTTTGTTCAGAAAAAAATCAAGTATGATTTTCCTAGTTTGATTCCTCCGAGTATGATTCTCCTTGATTATAAACACTGAGTACGATGATGAACTGAATACAACATTGTGATCTTGTCTCTTGTCTTTCACTTCAATATATCAAAACTTCTTCAACAAAAGTTAATAGGAAAAACTTCTTTTTCTCTCTAAAACATAGAGCTTTTCTCTTATGAACAACACCTCATTCCACCTTAAGTAGAACATTTGGCACATTTAGACCACTTGGCCACTTAAATCCCATTTGGCCCATTTCCCCATTTAAAGCCCATTAGACTCATTAGGCCACCTAGGAAACTTAGGACCATTCGACACTTAGGCCCATTAGGCCCATTAGTCCATTTAGACTAATTTAGGTCATTTAGGACAATTATAATAATTAGTCCATTTAGGATATTTTGGAAAATTATGCCATTTAGGCCAATAAGGCCAATGAGACCAATTTAGGACAATTGGGCCAATTTAGGTCCTTTAGGACAGTTAGGTCAATTAGAAGATTTAGGCCATTTAGGCCAATTTAGGCTAATTAATCCAATTAGTTCAATTAGGACAATTAGTCCAATTAGGCCAATTTAGTTCATTTAGGCCATTTAGACCAATTTAGGAAATTTAGGCTAATTGGACTATTTAGGCCAATTTAGGCCATTTAGGCTATTTAGGCCAATTTAGACCATTTAGGCCAATTTATCCAATTATGCCATTTAGGCCAATTTAAGAAATTTAGACCAATTGGGTCAATTAAGTCGATTAGGCCATTTAAGCCGATTAGGCTAATTTTGACCATTTGGTCCAATTAGGCCAATTATGCAATTTAGTAAATTTAATCTAATTAGGCCATTTTGGGAAATTTTGTTCATTTAGGCCATTTAGACCAATTTATGCCATTTAGGCCAATTAGGATATTTAGGTCAATTACACAATTTAGGAAATTTAGCCCAATTATTCCATTTAGGCCAATTTAGGCCATTTAGACCAATTAGGTCAATTAGATAAATTTGGGCCATTTAGGACATTTATGAAAATTAGGCCATTTAGACCAATTAGTAAAATTAAGCCAATTAGGCAATTCATGCCAATTAGACCAATTAGGTCATTTAGGCCGATTTATGCCATTTAGGCTAATTTAGGCAATTTAGGACAATTAGAACAATTAGTTCATTTAGGACATTTAGGCCAATTAGGCCATTTAGGCCAATTATATCAATTAGTCCATTTAGGTCATTTAGGCCAATTAGGCCATTTAGACCATTTAGACCAATTTAGGCCATTTAGACCAGTTAGGCCAATTTATGCCATTTAGGTTAATTTAGGCCATTTAGCCTAATTAGGCCAATTAGGCCAATTATTCCATTTAGGCCATTTAGAACAATTTTTCCATTCAGACTAATTAATCCATTTGGGCCAATTAGGCCAATTAGACCATTTAGGCCAATTTAGGCCATTTAGGCCAATTAATCAATTTTTATTTTAGGTCATTTAGGCCATTTAGGCCAATTAGTCTATCTAGGACATTTAGTTCATTTAGTCCAATTAATCCAATTAAGCCAATTAGACAATTTAAGTCATTTGGTCCAATTTAGGCCATTTAGGCCAATTTAGGACATTTAGGCTATTTAGGCTAATTTAGACCCACATTTCCAATTAGTCCCATATGACCAATTAGGCCATTAATCCCATTAGTCCCATTATACCCATTAGGCCACCTAAGCCCAATTGCCTCATTAGGCTGATTAGGCCACTTAAGCCCATTAGGCCACTTAAGTCCATTAAACGCATTTGGCCCATTTGGCCACTTAATCCCATTAGACCTACTAGGCCACTTAGGCCACTTAGTCCCATTATATCCTTAGTCCCATTAGGACATTTAGGCCAATTTAGGTCATTTAGGATAATTATCCCAATTAGGCTATTTAGGCCATTTAGGCCATTTTGGCCATTTAGGCAAATTTAGGCCATTTCGGATAATGAGGCCAATGAGACCAATTTAGTCTAATTAGGCCAATTTAGGCCCTTTAGGGAATTTTTTCCAATTAGAAGATTTAGTCCATTTAGGCTAATTAATATAATTAGGTCAATTAGGCCAATTACATCAATTATGCCAATTAGGCCAATTAATCAATTTAGTTCATTTAGACCATTTAGGCCAATTCAGGACATTTAGGATATAGGACAATTTAGAAAATTTAGTCTAATTAGTCCATTTAGTCCAATTTAGATCATTTAGGCTATTTAGACCAATTTATACCATTTAGGCCAATTCAGTCAATTATGCCCTTTAGTCCAATTTAGGCAATTTAGACTAATTAGTTCAATTAGGCCGATTAGGCCAATTAATCCGATTAGTCCAACTTTTACCATTTGGTACAATTAGGCCAATTATGCAATTTAGGCAATTTAATTCAATTAGGCCATTTAGGAAAATTTTGTCCATTTAGGCCATTTAGACCAATTTAGGCCATTTAGTCCAATTTGGCCAACTAGGTCAATTACACAATTTAGGTAATTTAGCCCAATTATGCCATTTAGGACATTTATACCAATTATTACAATTAGACTAATTTTGTCCATTTAGACCATTTAGGACAATTTGGTCATTTAGGACAATTTAGCTCATCTAGACCAATTAGGAAAATTAGGCCAATTAGGCAATTCAGGCCAAATAGACCAATTAGGTCATTTTGGCCAATTTATGCCATTTAGGCCAATTTAGGTTATTTAGGTTAATTTAGGCCAATTATACCAATTAGGTCATTTAGTCCATTTACGCCAATTTGCCCATTTAGGCCATTTAGGTCATTTAGACCATTTACACCAATTTAGGCCATTTAGACCAATTGGGACAATTTAGGCCATTTAGGCCATTTATCCTAATTAATCCAATTATTCCAATTATTCCATTTAGTCTATTTAGGCCAATTGGGCCAATTAGTCCATTTAGGCCAATTAAAACATTTAGGCCAATTCGGCCAATTAGACCATTTAGGCCAATTTGGGCCATTTAGGTCATTTCAGCCAATTAATAAATTTGTTCATTTAGATCATTTAGACCATTTAGGCCAATTAGGACATTTATCTTATTTAGGTCATTTAGTAAAAGTATTCCAATTAGAAAATTTTGGTCATTAAGTCCAATTTAGGCCATTTAGACCAATTAGTCCATTTAGGCCAATTTAGGTCATTTAAGCTATTTGGGCTAATTTATACCATTTAAGCTAATTAGGAAAATTATTCCATTTAGTCTAATTTAGGCCATTTAGGAAAATTAGGCTGATTGGGACATTTAAGATGATTTGGCAAATTTAGGTCATTTAGGCTAATTAGGTCATTGAGGACAATTTGACCAATTAGAAAATTTAGGCAATTTAGGTCAATTAGGCCAATTAGGTTAATTTAGGTCATTTAGGACAATTATGAAAATTAGGAAAATTAGGATAATCTAATCCATTTATATCAATTAGTCCAATTAATCCAATTAGGAAATTTATGCAATTTAGGCCAATTGGGCCATTTAGGCCAATTTAGACCATTTAGACCAATTAGGCCAATTAGGCCAATTTTAGCCATTTAGGCCAATTTAGGCCAATTAGGCCAATTAGGAAATTTAGGCTATTTTGATAATGTACTATTAAGGTACACACAATACATAGACTGTCAAGTACGAGTACTCATAAGCATATGAGACTTCTTCTCATGAAGTCAAACTTGGTAATCTCTAAGATGGGAGATTATGAGAACAGACTCGCCAGTAGGAAATCCGCATGTTTTGGTGTCATCGAATATTCCTATATATGAGTGTGTGTGACGGTCTTTATACTTTAATATTATTATTAAATCATGTCACAACTTGCATACTTAGATGTATGTCATAGACCAGGATGATAACAACTCATGGTGAAGTTGGATACGTTGGGTACATCATGAGTGACATGTCATTAATGAATAAGTCAATGAAGGATTTTACCTTCCTTATTTATAGAATATGATATATAGAACCTTTGATTAGAATAAAACCATCACATTAAATTCCATGTCCATGGTGTAACGATGTGTTTATTTTAGATAGTCAAAGGAATACATATCCATCATATAGGTTGGTGACAAAAATGTGAAACATTATTGATGAGATATTGTGACCAAGTGATTATATTATACAGTGAGTGTTTGTATATAGTTTTTGATTTTGCGACATCAAGTTCTTCTCTTGGGTTCTTTGACCCATTGCTAGATAGTAATCTCAGACTTTAGGCAAGTCTGTGTAATTTCAATGATAAGGAATCCTAGAGGGTCACATAATAAGTGTTTCATTTTATCTAGATTAAATTATATTTCAGTTTAATTAATGAAATAAATATTATTCTCAAGTTTGAGGAATAATTTTATTCAATTTATATTGATCACATAAATTAAATAAATATTTTATTCACCAACATGTGAATAAAATATTTATTTTAGTTATTTAATATTTTAATAAATATTTATTCAGTATAGTGCAAATAAAACATTTATTTATGAATAAAATATTTATTCGGTTGTTCAATAAATGATAGAGGAGTTTTAAAGGACCAAGACTGAGTCCATTGACAAATATTAATTAACAAGACCATTATATAATATTCGTTATTGCGGAAGTTGGCATGCACCAAAATATAATAATTATATAATAATATTATGTGGTATGGGATTTATTAATGGTAATTAATGTTATTTAATGGATGGTATGAAATTAAATAATATCTTAACTTAAATCTTGACTTTATAAATAGGAATCTGGGTCTATTGTGTAGATCATCCAAAATTTGAGAATAGAAAATTGTTTCACACAACAAATTCCCTCTCAACTCCACCTTCTCTCTCTATCTCAAGAATGAGAAGTGAAAGAAATATTTATTCAGGACTAAATAATGATCTATCAAGAATGAATAACATAATACATTGGACTCACCACACTAGCACCTAGAGATCAAGTGGTGTTTCTCAGAGATCATAGGAGTACATGTGGATTGTCGCTAGAGGAACCTCATTGAAATCAATTGAGGTATCATATAAAGAGTGCATTGATGTCATACATGAATCAAAAGTAATAGAAGTCTCTAATGGAAGTGGTGGACTTATAACTAACATATCTTTTAGGAAGTGTTTAGTGACCAATTACTTCTTTCACACTCCTTTATAGTTATTTTTTTGTCCTCATCTACTCTTGCATGAGCGTTTTTCATCATGGTAGTCTGATAAGTTTGAGAGGCACTCGATGAGGGCCAATACCTAGTGGGGATGATGTTTTTAATGGGTCAACATCAGACTCTCCCATGGCGCTCCTCACCTAATACTTGTCTCAAATGATCATTTGGCTCAAATTTGTCATCTTATTTCTCATCGAGGGCCTCTAGGACACATTGTTGAAAATATAAACAAGATATTTAATTATGAATTACGTATCAAAATTTTAAATATTAATAAACAACTTACAATCTTTTCTTGTGTTTGTGCATTTACATCACTTCTGTTATTTTTTTCCTAGTTAAGGAAAATAATTTTGCTCGAGGCACACAACCTGTCATTCCAATATCTTCTTGTTGAAAATGACATTGATTAGTATCATACGACATTATTGAAGAATATGAAAGTGATAAACCTAGAATGAATTAAAATTGTAGTAGTTGAAGAAATCCATAAAATGAAGAAAAATATAAATGTAAATTTAATTATAAATTTAACACTAGTGACATAACATAAACAATCCATAATAATTAGCAAGATAAACCTGTGTATGGTATGGATTACTCTTGTCTATTCATCTTAGTCTAATTCCATTTATCTTGTGTTATTTTGTTATTCAGTCACTTGGTAATTTTGATCATTTTTCTATTTGGATACTTGGATAATTGGCTAATTAGGCCATTTAGGTGAATTAGAAAAATTAGGGAAATTAGGCCAATTAGAAAATTTAGTCCAATTAAGACCTTTAGTCCAATTAAGTCGTTTAGAACAATTAGTACATTAGTCCAATTAGTTTATTAGGCCATAGAGAATTTAGGCCTTTAATTCAATTAGGCTGATTAGTACATTAGTCCATTTAGTCCATTAATCCATTTATGCCGATTAGACTGATTAAACCATTTAGGTCAATTAGTCCAATTAGGCTAATTATACCATTTAATCCAATTAGATCATTTAATCCATTTGGACGAATTAGTCCATTTAGAATAATTATGTCATTTATGCCAATTAGGTCATTTGGATATTTAGACCAATTTTGTCATTACACCATTATCCCATTAGTTCATTACACCATTAGGCCAATTGGTCATTTAGTGATTTTACCATTTACGCCAATTTAGGCCAATTAGGAAAAATATGCTAATTAATCCAATTTGACCATTTAATCCAATTGGACCATTTAATCCATTTGGACCAATTAGGCCAATTATACCAATTTGTCCATTTAGGCTAATTAGGCCAATTAGGCCAATTAGTCCAATTAGGTTAATTAGATCATTTAATACCATAATACCATTTAATCCATTTAGACTAATTTTTCCATTTAGACCAATTAGTTCATTTATTCCAATTAGGCCATTATGCCAATTATGCCATTCGGCTATTAGGACATTAGGCTATTTAGACCAATTAGGTCATTTAGGTCATTAGGACATTATCCCATTAGTTCATTGGTCCATTAGGCTCATTGTTTATTTGTCCATTTGGTCATTTAGGCCAATTTAGACCAATTTAGGCCAATTATAACAAAAAAATCCTAAAACCAAGATCCAAAACACTATATCTGGAACACTAATACCTAAGTCCTAAATAGGCCAATTGTGCCGATTAGGCCACTTAATCCCATTAGGTCACCTAGTCCCATTAGGAACATTAGGACCATTAGGCCCATGAGGCCACTTAGGCCCACTATGACCATTTAGCCACTTAGGTCCATTAGGCCCATTAGGGTAATTTGGCCACTTAGACCCATTAGCCTCATTAGGCCACTTAGGCCCATTAGACCCATTGGGCCACTTAGGACCATTAGGCACATTTATCACACTCAACCCATTAGGCCCATTCAAACCATTAGGTCACTTAGGCCCATTGGCCCAATAGACCACTTAGGCCCATTAGGCCCATTATGATGATTAGGCCGCTTAGGCCCATTAGACCTATTACGCTGATTAGGCCACTTAGGCTCATTCAGCCCATTTTTTCCATTAGAACACTTAGTCCCAATTGGAACATTAGGACACTTTGTCCTATTAGGTCGATTAGGCCACTTAGGCCCATTTGAACACTTAGGCCCATAAAGGCCCATTAGGCCACTTAGGCCCATTATGACCATTAGAAACATTAGGCCACTTAGTACCATTATTATCATTAGGCACATTCATCACATTGGGACCATTAGGCCAAATAGGTCCATTCATCCCATTAGGTCGATTCAGCCACTTAGGCCAATTAGGCCACCTAGGCCCATTAGGCTAATTAGGCCACTTAGGCCCATTAGACCACTAAGGTCTATTATTCCCACTAGGTCCATTAGTCTCATTCCTCCCATTAGGCCAATTAGGCTCATTAGCCCCATTAGACCCATTAGTACCATTAGACCATTGATGCTCATTAGGCCCATTAGGCCACTCAGAACCATTAGGCTTATTTGCCCACTTAGGCCTTGTTGTCCCATTAGGCCACTTAGGCCCATTTGGACATTAGGCCTATTAGACACTTGGGACCATTGATCCCATTTGTCCTATTTGGCCTTTTAGACCACTTAGGATACTTAGGCCCATTAGTCTCACTAGGTCCATTAGGCCACTTAGGCCACTTAGGCTCATTATCCCGCTTAGGCCCGTTGAGACTATTAGGCCCATTTGACCCCTAAGGCCACTTAGGCTGCATAGGCCCATTAGGACACTTAGGCCACTTAGGCCCACTGAGTCTATTAGGATCAATGAGCCCATTAGGCCCATTAGGCCCCTTAGGTCACTTAGGCAGCTTAGGCCCATTAGGCCACTTAGGACAATTATGCAACTTAGTCCCATTGAGCCCATTAGGCCCATTAGGCCACTTAGGCCGCTTAGGCCCATTAGGCCCATTAGGCCACATAGGTCGCTTAAGCCCATTAGACCCATTAGTCATTAGGTTCATTAGGCCACTTAGGTCTATTAGGTCACTAAGGCCCATTAAGCCCATTATGCCACTTAGGCCCATTAGTCAACTTGTTCCCATTGGGCCCATTAGGACACTTAGGACCACTCAGCAACTTAGGATCATTAATCCCATTAGGCCCTTGAGACCACTTAGGCCCCTTATGCCCATTAGACCAATTAGGTTCATTAGGTCCATTAGGCCAGTTGGGCCTTTTTGGCCCATTCGTCCCCTTAGACCCATTGGGCCCATTAGGATACTTAGGCCCATTAGTCCACTTAGGCCCATTAGGCCACTTAGTTCCATTAGGCCCATTAGTCATATTATGCCACTTAGACCACTTAGGCCCACTTAGGCGTATTAGGCTATTTAGGACACTTAGGTCCATTAGGCCTCTTAGGCCCATTGAGCCCATTAGGCCCATTTGGACCCTTAGGCCACTTAGACTGCTTATTCCCATTAAGACACTTAGGCCTCTTAGGCCCATTGAGCCCATTAGGCCCATTAGTCCTCTTAGGTCACTTAGGCCACTTAGGCTCATGGGGCCCATTAGGTCACTTAGGTTACTTAGTCCCATTAGGCCACTTTGGCTGCTTAGGCCCATTATGCCCATTAGGCCACTTAGTCCATTTAGGCCCATATGGACCATTATCCATTGGACCCATTAGGCCACTTAGGCTCATTATGCCACTAAGGCCCATTAGGACCATTAGTCCCATTAGGCCACTTAGGCCCATTAGGCCACTTATGCCCATTAGGTCCATTATGCCTATTAGAACACTTAGGCCCACTCAACCACTTTGGCCCATTAGGCCCTTTATGCCTCT
Organism: Viscum album; assembly: GCA_963277665.1. Classification (NCBI taxonomy): domain Eukaryota; kingdom Viridiplantae; phylum Streptophyta; class Magnoliopsida; order Santalales; family Viscaceae; genus Viscum; species Viscum album. Next base: position 914,017,007 of record OY728141.1, read on the forward strand.
TAAGATGCTTAGGCCCATTAGGCCCATTAGGACCATTAGTCCCATTAGCCATTATGATCATTAGGCCACTTAGGCCCATTCATCCCCTTATGCCCATTGAGTGTATTAGGCCCCTCAGGCCTATTGGGTGCAGTCGTTGCATCGAAGATAACACATTGAAGAAGTTTTCACCAACAACATAACTCGTTGTCATTATCACCTCATTGTCATCCACTCATAACATCATACTCATAACCATCACTGTCAGAGTCACCACATCGCTGGTGGGAACACCACTTTCATCATCGTCGACCATCATCATTGGAGCTTAGAACCAGAGAAAAATGAACCAAGATGTCCACTGATAACAACTGATGTCTTCATATAGCCGTTGTAAGACTTGAACTTCACTTCCAAAAATCCATAAAAACAAAACATCACAACCATTAAAACCTTAAAATATGGGCCATTATCCCTCATGAAAACCCTAAGAAACTCGATCTACACCTACCAGAACCTCCATGAAGACCCACACACTGGACCGATAGGAAATGGATCAAATCAAGGATGAGTAGATGGAGGCCTCGGTAGGGGACTAAGTGGGAAACCATATCGGTCCAAGGAAACAGAGAACCAATAATAGAGAAACAAAATCAATCCCAAAAAAATCACCATACGAGACCTCAATCCACATATTCAAAATAGAGAAGGATCCAAATAGAGGAATGAACCTGAGATGATACCACTGCCATCCCTACTCCAGCACGATCCAAAGTAGGCCCAGATCTAGAATCGGGTGTGACCAAAGTGGAGTCAAAAGTGATGGATAGACCATCATGGGTTGATGAGAAAGAAGGCACTGAGCACACTCACTAGAGCCAACCCAAGACGTCTAAAGAACCCACACACACAGACCCAAAATGGGGGTTCGATGCACAAGAATAGATTGAAAGAGGGGTGGTGAGTGGATCAAGATGACCACACCAGCAAGCCACATCATTTGAGAGGGTAGAAAAAGAAAGCAAGATAAGGAAGATGATAGATAAGGTGAAGTGGAACGATCACCGTCAAGAAGACCTGCAAAACCCTAGGAGGGGAAGAGGAGGAAGCGGGAGCATTAAGAGCCAAGAGAGTTCAGATCCATCAGGTTCATTCATTAGGTTCATTTGGCCAATTAGGACACTTAGGAACATTAGTACCATTAGGCCCATTAGACCCATTTGGACCATTACACCATTTAGTTCTATTCGTAAACTTAGGCCAATTAGGCCCATTAGGGCACTTCAGCCCATTAATCCCATTCAGTCTATTAGGCCACTGATGCCCATTTGGCCCATTAATCTCATTAGATTAGGCCCATTAGGCCACTTAGGCCCATATGAACCATTATGCCCATTACGCCAATTAGGAACATTAGGCTACTTAGGCCCATTAGGACTATTAGACCCATTAGGCCACTTAGGCCCTTTAGACCAATTAGGCCCATGAGGCAAATTAGGCCAATCAGGGCACCTAGGCTCATTAGGCCAATTAGGCCCATTCAGCTCATTTGGCCACTTAGGCCCATTAGGCCCATTAAATCCAATATTCCCATTGGATTAGGCACATTCGTCCACTTAGGCCCACATGGATCATTAGGCCCATTAGGCTAATTAGCCCAATTAGGCACATTAGTCCCATTAAACCAACTATGCCACATAGGCCCATTTGGCCACTTGGACCCATTAGGCCACTTGGGCCCATTTGTCCACTAAGGCCCATTAGGCCACTTAGGCCAATTATACCAATTAGGTGCATTCGGTGCATTAGGCCCAATATGCCATAGAGGCCCATTAGGACACTTAGGCCAATTAGGACCATTAGTTATATTAGGAACATTAGGCCACTTAGGCCCCTTAGGCCACTTAGGCCCATTAGGCCACTTAGGCCCCTTAGGCCCATTAGGCCCATTGAGCCCATTATGCCACTTAATCCCATTCTGTGCATTATGCCCATTAGTTCACTGAGTCCCATTAGGCCACTTAGTCCCATTAGCCCTATTAGGCTAATTAGGCACATTAGGAAACTTAATCTCATTAGGCCACATGTCCCCTTTGGCCCATTAGGACACCCAGGCCCATTGGGCCACTTAGGCCCATTAGGACCATTAGTCCACTTAGTCCCCTTAAACTAACTAAGCATATTAGGAAACTTAGGCCCATTAGACCACTTATGCCCATTAGGCTCATTAGGTCACTTATGACCATTGGGCCCATTAGAACCATTAATCCACTTAGGCCCATTATGACAATTGGGATCATTAGGCCACTTAGGTCCATTAGTCCAGTTAGGTCCATTCATAATATTAGGTCCATTACGCCACTAAGGCCTATTAGGCCCATTAGGCCACTCAGGCCCATTTGGACAATTTTTCCAATTTGGCCCATTAGGCCACTTAGGCCACAGAGGCCCATTCGTCCACATATGCCCATTAGACCCATTTGGCACATTATGCCACTTAGGACCATTATTCAGATTAGGCTAGTGAGGCCCATTCAACCCATTAGGCCACTTAGGCTCATTATGCCCATTAGGCCACTTAGCCCCATTAGACCCATTAGGAAACTTAAGCCCATTAAGCAACTAAGGCCCATTAGGCCACTAAGACTCATTAGGCCCATTATGTCCATTAAACCATTAGGCCCATTATGCCACTTAGGCCCATTAGGCCCATTAGTCCACTTAGGCCCATTAGGCCACTCTAGCCCATTAGGACCATTAGGACACTTATGCCACTTAGGCCTATTAGGCCTATTAGGCCACTTAGGCCCATTAGTCCCATTTGTCCGATTAGGCCACTTTGGCCCATTAGGCCCATTATGCCACCTAAACCCATTAGTCCCATTAGGTCCATTAATACACTAAGGACCATTAATACGATTAGGTTGATTAGGCCACTAAGGCCCATTAGTCCCATTCATCCCATTCATCCCATTAGGCCCATTAGGCCCATTAGGCCACTTGGAACCTTTAGGCCCATTAAGCCACTTAGGACCTTTAGGCCACTTTGGCCAGTTAGGTCACTTAACCCCATTAATTCCATTAGTACACTTAGGCCCCTTCATCCACTTTGTCCCATTAGGCCACTTAGGCACATTAGGCCGATTAGGCAATGTTGGCCCATTAGGCCCATTTGTCCACTTTGGTCCTTTAGGTGCATTTGGCCACTTAGGCCCATTATTCCACTTAGTCCCATTATGCCACTTAGTCCCATTGATCCCATTAGAATGATTAGGCCACCTAGGTGCATTAGGAACATTAGGCCACTTAGGATCATTAGGCCCATTCATCCCATTAGGCCACTTAGGCCCATTAGGCCACCTAGGACTATTAGGAACATTTGTCCCATTCATCCCATTATTCCCATTAGTTCACTTAGTAAAATTATGCTCATTGGTCCACTAAGGCCCCATAGGCCCATTTGGCCACTTGGGCCCATTTGGCCACTTGGGCCCATTCGTCCCATTAGGCCACTTAGGCCCATGAGGCCCATAAGGCCTATTAGGTCCATTAGGCCACTTAGGACCATTTGTACCATTATAACACTTATGCCCATGAGGCAAATTATGTCAATTTATCCCATTAGTCCCATTAGGCCACTTAGGCCCATTCAACCACTTAGTCCCATGAGCCCCATTAGGCCCCTTGGGCCCATTCAGCCACTTAAGACTATTAGGCCACATTGGCCCATTAGGACCATTTAGCCAATTCATCCACTTAGGCCCATTAGGCTCATTCAACCCATACAGCCCATTTGACCCATTAGGTCACCTAGGCCCATTGGGTCACTTAGGCCCACTAGGCTCCTTAGGCCACTTATGCCCATTCATCTTAGATTATGTCACTTAGGCCCATTAAGCCACATTGGACCATTAGGCCCTTTAGTTTTATTAGGACACTACATCCCATTAGGCTCATTAGGCCCATTAGTCCACCTAGGCCCATGTGGCCACCTAGGCCCATTAGGCCACCTTGGCCCATTCAACCACCCAAGCCCATTAGTCCATTAGGCCCACTTAGGCCCATTAGAGCACATAAGCCCATTAGGCTCATTAGGACCACTAAGTCTCATTAGGCCCCTTAGGCCCACTTAGGATTATTAGGATTATTAAGAAACTTAGGTCTATTATACCACTTAGGATCATTAGGCCCATTATGCCCATTATGCCACTTAGGTTAAATAGACCCATTCGGACCACTATTCCCATTAGGCCCATTAGGCCCATTTATTCCCTAGGTTCGTTAACCCCATTAAGACAATTAGGCCTCTTAGCCCCATTAGGGCACTTAGCCCCACTAGGCCACTTAGGCACATTAGGCTGATGAGGCCACTAAGGCCCATTAGGCCCATTAGGCCACTTCGTCCCACTAGGCCCGTTAATCCCATTAGGCCGATTAGGCCACTTAGGCCCATTCGGCCGATTTGTCTGATTTGTCCCATTTGACCCATACGGCCCATTCGGCCAATTAAGCCCATTAGGTCGATTGGAAAACTTTGTCTCATCAGGACCCTTCGGCCTATTAGACCCATTAGGTCACTTAGGCCATTTAGTCCAATTCGACCCATTAGGCCGCTGAGGCCCATGCGAACCATTAGGCCCATTAATACCATTAGGACGATTATGTAGCTTTGGCCTATTAGGCCACTTAGGCCCATTTGGTCACTTAGTCCAATTGGGCCCATTCGGGCCATTAGGCCCATTTGGCCCCAAGGCCCGTTAATCCCATTAATCCCATTAGGCCACCTAGGCCCATTAGGCCCCTTAGGCCCATTAGTCCTCTTAGGCCCATTAGGACACTTAGGCCCATTACACCCCTTAGGCTGATTAGGAAACTTAGTCGCATTAGGCCACTTATGCCCATTAGAACACTTAAGCTCATTCAACCCATTAGTCTACTTAGTCCCCTTAGGCCAATTAAGCCTTTTAGGCCACTTAGACCCATTAGACCCATTAGGCCCATTAGGCCACTTAGTACCCTTAGGCCACATAGGCTCATTAGTCCACCTAGGCCCATTATAACACTTAGGCCCATTAGGCCCATTAGGCTACTTAATCCCATTAATCCCCTTATGCCCATTAGGCCCATTTGGCCCATTTGGCACCAAGGCCCGTTAAGCCCAATCATCCAATTTGTCCCATTAGGCTCATTGGCCCATTGGGCCCATTATCCCTTGGTCCCATTAGGCCCATTAGGCCACTTCATCCCACGAGACCACTTAGGCCCATGAGGCCCATTACGTCCATCAGGGCACTTAGGCCCATTTGGCCACTTAGACCCAATATGCCAATTAGGCCACTTAGGCCCATGAGGCCCATTAATTCAATTATACCCATTCAACCAATTATGCCCATTAGTCCCATTAGGCCCATTAGGACACTTAGGCCGATTAGGCCACTTAGGCCCATTAGGCCTATTAGTACACTTGGGCCCATTAGGACCATTAGGATTATTAGTCCCCTTAGGGCTAGTTGGACCATTAGGTACATTAGGACCATTAGGTCACTTAAGCCACTTAGCCAATTAGGCCCAATAGGCCCATTATGTCACTTAGGACCATTAGGCCCACTAGGATCATTAGGCCCATTAGGCCACTTCGACCCATTAGTCCCATTCAACCACTTAGGCTCATTAGGCCCACTAGGCCTTTTAGGACACTTAGATCTATTATGCCCATTACGTGACGTCGACCCATTAGGCCCATTAGGCCACTAAGTCCCCGTAGGTCCATTAGGCTCGTTGGGGCACTTAGGCCCCTTAGGACTATTATTCCCCTTTGGCCACTTAGGCCACTTACGCCCACTAGGCCCATTATGCCCCTTAGGCCACTAAGGCTCATTAGGCCCATTAGGCCACTTAGGCCCATTACAACCATTAGGAAACTTAGGCCCATTCGCCCATTAGGCCCATTAAGCCACAAGTCCCATTTGGCCCATTGGGCCACTTAGACGCATTATTCTCATTTGGCTACTTAGGCCCATTAGGCCCATTAGTCCCATTATGCCACTTAGGGCATTTAGCCCCTTAGGCCCATTAGGCCACTAAGGCCCTTTAGGACCATGAGGCCACTAAGACCCATTAGGAACATTAGTCCACCTAGGTCCATTAGGCCCATTGGTCCACTTAGGCCCATTAGGTCCATTCAGCTACTTAGGCCCATTCGGCCCATTCGACCACTTAGGCCCATTGTGCCAATTCAGCCCATTAGACCACTTCGGCCTATCAGGCCACTTATTCCCATTAGGATGATTGGGCCAGTTAGGCCCATTCACCTACTTAGTCCCACTAGGACCATTAAGCCCATTAGGCCGATTAGGCCACTTAAGCCCATTTTGCTAATTATGCCCATTAGGCCCCTTAGGCCCACTAATCCCATTAGGCTGATTAGGCAAATTAGGCCCATTAGGCCCATGAAGCACATTCACCCCATTGGGCACTTAGGCTAACTAGGCCCATTTGGATCATTAGGCCCATTATGCCAATTTTTCCCCTAGGCTCATTAAGCCCATTAATCACATGAGGTCACTTAGGCCTATTAGGCCGATTAGGCCACTAAGCCTCATTAGGTAATTTGGGCCCATTAGTCCCATTAAGCTCATTATGCCAATTAGGCCACTTAGGCCCATTAGGCCCATTAGTACCATTAATCCCATTAGGCCGATTAGGAAACTTTGGACCATTAGGCCACTTTAGCCCATTAGGCCCATTAGTCTCATTAAGCCACTTAGGCCAATTAGGCTCATTCGGCCCATTAGGAACATTAGACCCATTAGGCCACTTAGACCCATTAGGACCATTAGGGCCATTTATCCTATTAATCCCATTAGGCCGATTAGGAAACTTTGGCCCATTAGGACACTGAGCCTCATTAGGCCACTTAGGACACATAGGGCCATTCGGCCCATTTGGCCCATTTGGCCCATTTGGCCCCTAGACTTGTTAAGACCATTAATCCCATTAATCCACCTAGGCCCATTCATCTGCTTAGGCCCATTATGCCACTTTTTCCCATTTGGCCCATTTGGAACCTAGGCCCATTAAGCTCATTAATCCCATTAGGATCATTAGGCCACTTAGGCGCCTTGGACCCATTAGGCCCATGAGGCACATTAGGCCACTTAGGCCCATAAGGCCCATTGGACCCATTCGGCCTCTTAGGAAACTTAGGACCATGAGTTACATTAGGCCACTTAGGCCCCTGAGGCCCATTAGGCCACTACGGCCCATTATGCCCACTAGGCCCATTCAACCACTAAGGCCTATTCGGCACATTATGCCACTTAGGCCCATTAGGCCCGTTCATTCGATTAGGAAAATTAGGACACTTAGGACCATTAGGCTCATTAGAACCATTAGGCCCATTAAGCCACTTAGGACCGTTGGCCCATTAGGCCACTGAGGCCCATTTGGCCAAATAGGCACATTCAGCCTACTAGGCCCATTCCGACCCATACACGCATTTGGCCTATTAGGCTCATTTGTCGACTTAGGGCCACTAGGCCCATTAGGACACTTAGGGACATTAGGCCCATTAGGCCACTTACACCCATTAGGCCCATTATGCCACTTAATCCCATTCAACAACTTAGGCCCATTAGCCCCATTAGACCCATTTGGCCAATTTGACCCATTAGGCCCATTCAGCCACTTAAGTCCATTAGGCCCAATCAACAACTTAGTCCCATTCGGTTGATTAGCCTGATTAGGCCACTCCGGCCCATTAGGAGCTGTTGGCCCATTAGGCCACTGAGGCCCATTTGGCCGATTAGGCGGATTAGGCCACTTAGGACCATCGGGCCCATTAGGCCACTTGGGTCCATTAGGCCCATTTAGTCGATTAGTTTGATTAGCATGATTAGGCCACTTGGGACCATTAGTCCAATTTGGCCACTTAGGCCCATTAGGCACATTAGGCAACTTAGGTCCAATAGGCCCATTCAACCGATTTGGCTGATTCGACCACTAAGGCCACTTAGGTCCATTATGCCCATTAGGACAATTAGGCACATTGGGCCCATTAGGCCACTTGGGAATTAGGCCCATTAGGCACATTAGGCCACTCAGGTCCATTAGTCCCATTCCTTCGATTGGTCTGATTAGGCCACTTTGGCCACTTAGGCCCATTATGCCCATTAGGCACATTAGGCCCATTATGCTATATAGGCGTATTAGGCCCATTATTCCCATTTGGCCTATTCAGTAGATTAGGGGGATTAGGACACTTAGTCCCATTAGTCCCATTTGGTTCATTAGGCCACTTAGGCCCATTATTCCAGATAGACCCATTAGGTCCATTAGGCCCATTAGGCCCATAAGGCCACTTAGGCCCATTATACCCACTAAACCCATTAGTCCCATTATGCCCATTAATCCCATTGGTCCACTTAGGCCCATTAGGCCATGTAGGCCCATTGGGCCCATTAGGCCATTTAGACCCATTATGCTAATTAAACTCATTAGTGCCATTAGGCCCATTGGGCCAATTAATCCACATATGCTACTAAGGCCCATTAGTCCAATTCTATTAATTAGCCCGATTAGGCCCATTAGTCCCATTAGGCCACCTAGGCTCATTAGGCCCATTAGGATGCTTAGGACCATTAGGCCCATTAAAATGATTAGTCCCATTAGGCCCATTAGGTTCATTAAGCCACTTAGGCCACTTAGGCCCATTATCCCCATTGGGTTGATTATACCTATTAGGCCACTTAGGAACATTAGGTCCATTAGGCCCATTATCCCCATTAATCCAATTAGGCCCATTAGGAAACTTAGACCCATTAGGCCCACTAGGCCACTTTGGACCACAAGTCCCATTAGGTCCATTAGGCCCATAAGGCCCATGAGGCACATTCCACCAATAAGACCCATTAGGCCCATGAGGCCCATCACACCCATGAGGCCCATCAGGCCCATTAGGACACTAACACTCATTGGGTCCATGAGGTCACTTAGGACCATTAGGCCCATAAGGGCCATTAGATCCATCAGGCCACTTGGGCCCAATAAACCCATTCTACCCACTAGGCCCTTTAGGCCACTTAGTCCCATTAGGCCATTTAGGACCTTTAGGCCCATTGGGCCCACTGGCCCCACTGGGCACATTCATCCCATTAGGCCCGTTGGTCCCATTAGGCCCACTCATACCATTAGTCACCTTAGGCCCCTTCATCCCATGAGGCCTATTGGGCACATTAGGCCCATTAGGCCACTTATGCCCATTCGGCCCATTAGGCCCTTTATACCCACTTAGTCCACTTAGGCCCATTATGCCCATTATGCCCATTGGGCCCATGAGGCAACTTCTTCCCATTAGGCCCATCAAGCCAATTAGGCCCATTGGACCCATTATGTCCTTTAATCCCATTAGGCCCATTCGACACTTATTCCCATGAAGTCCATTAGGCCACTTAGGCCATTGAGGCCCATGAGGCACATTATGACCATCAGACCCATTTGGCCACTTAGGCCCATTAGGCCACTTAGGAACATGAGACCACTTAGGCCCATTAGTCCCTTCAGACCCACTAGGACACTTAGGCCCATTGGTCCCATCATGCCCTTTGGGCCACTTAGGCCCATTCGGCCCACAAGGCACATTAGGTCCATTCAGCCTAATAGGCCCATTCGACCACTTAGGCCTATTACATCCATTAAGGCCATTAGGATGATTAGGTCACTTAGGCACATTAGGTAACTTAGGCCCATTAGGCCACTTAATCCCATTCGGCGCATTAGGCCCCTTTAGCCCATTAGGCCCATTAGGCCCCTTAGACCCATTCAGCCCATTCGTCCACTGTGCCCCATTAGGACCCTTAGGCACATTAGGCCCCTTAGGACCATTATTCCCATTAGATCCATTAGGCCATTGAGGCCCATTAGTCTCATTAGGCCCATTACACCAATTGGGCCCATTAGGCCCATTAATCCACTTCATCCACTTAGGCCAGTTAGGCTCATTAGGCTCATTCATCCCAGTAGGCTACTTAGGCTCATTGGGATAATTAGGCCACTTAGTCCCATGTGGCCCATTAGGCCTATTAGGCCACTTAGGCCTGTTATACCCATTAGGCCTATTAGGCCCATTAGGCCCGTTAGGCCCATTAGGCTACTTAGCCCCATTGGGATAATTAGTCAACTTAGGCTCATTAGGACACTTAGGCCCATTAGGAAACTTAAGAAACTTAGGTCCATTAAGCCACTTAGGCCCACGAGGCACATTAGGCCCATTAAGTTCATTAGGCCTCTTAGGCCCATTAGTCCCATTTGGCAACTTAGGATCATTAGGCCCATTGGGCACATTCATCCACCCAGGGACATTAGGCCCATTCGTACCATTCATCCAATTAGACCCATTATGCTACTTAGGCACATTAGGTCCATTTGGCCACTTAGGCCTATTAGGCCCATTAGGTCCACTAAGTACATTAGGCTCATTCGGCCAATTAGGCCCATTCGACCACTAATGCCCATTACTCCAATTAGTTCCATCAGGCTGATTATGTCACTTTGGCCCATTAGGTCACTTAGACCCATTAGGCCCATTAGGCTACTTAAGCCCATTCGATGCATTAGGCCCCTTAGTCCCATTCAACCACTTAATCCCATAATGCCCATTAGGTTGATTAGGTCACATAGGACCATTAGTCCACTTAGGCCCATTAATCCCATTAGTCTTATTAGTCCCATTAGATAACTTTATCACATTAGGCCCATCATGCTACTTAGGCCCATTAGGCTGATTAGGCCCATTAGGCTACTTAGGCAACTTAGACCCTTTAGACCCATTAGGCCAATGAGGCCACTAAATCTCAATAGGCCCATGAGGCCACATAATACATTTAGGCCCATTAGGCCACTTAGTCCCATTAGGCCCATCAAGCCACTTAGTCCCATTAGGCCCATTAGACCACTTAGGCCCATTAGGTTTGTTATGACACTTAGGCCCATTAGGGTGATTAGACCACTTTGGACCTTTAGTACCATTAGTCCACTTATCCCACTTAGGTCCATTAGGCCCATTAGGCCATTTAGGACCATTAAGCTCATTAGGCCGATTACACCACTTCTACCCATTAGACCCATTATGCCCATTAGGCCACTTAGGCCTATTAGGCCACTTTGTCCCATTAGGCTCATTAGGCCACTTAGGCCACTTAGGCCCATTAGGCCAATTCGGCCAATTCATCACATTAAGCCCCTTAGGTCAATTAGGTCACTTAGGCCCATTAGGCCCATTAAGCCTCTTAGTCCACTTCAGCCCACTTGGCCCATTAGGCCCATTCATCCCATTAGGCCCATTAGGCCCATTAGGCCCATTAGACCCATTCATCCCATTAGGACCATTAGACTCATTAGGCTACTTAAGCCCATTATACCCATGAGGTTACCTAGGCCCATTATGCCCATTAGGTCACTTAGTCTCATTGGGCCACTTTGGCCCATTAGCCAACTTAGGCCAATTAGACAACTTATGCCCATTAGGCCGATTAGGCCACTTTGGCCCATTAGGCCCATTAGGCCCATTTGGCCACTTAGGCCCATTCAGACTCTTAGGCCTAGTAGCGCACTTAGGCCCATTAGGACCATTAGGCCACTTAGGCCCATTAGGCCACTTCGACCCATTAGGCCACTTAATCCCATTAGGTAGACTAGGCCACTTTGTCCCATTAGGAGAATTAGGCCACTTAGGCCCATGAGTCTCATTAATCCCATTAGTCCACTTAGGCCCATTAGGCCACTTAGGCCCATTTGGCCACTTAGGCCCATTAGGCATGTTTAGCCCATTAGGCCCATTAGGCTCCCAAGACCCGTTAAGCCCGTCTCACCCATTAGGACCCTTAGGCCACTTTGACCCATTAGTCCCATTCATTCCATTAGGCCCATTCGCACCATTAGGCCCATTAGGCAACTTAGGCCCATTATGCCACTTCAACCAATTAGGACCTTTAGGCCCATTCCACCCATTCGGACCATTAACCCCGTTTGGGCCATTAACCCCATTCGAGCTATTAGGCCCATTTGGCCACTTCGGCCCATTAGGACACTTCGGCCCATTAGGCCCATTCAGCACATTAGGCCCATTCAGAACATTAGGTCCATTCGGTCCATTCGTGCCACTTAGGGGCATTAAGCCACTTAGGCCCATTAGGACACTTATCCCCAATAGCCTAATTAGGCCCATTCATCTCATTCGTCCAATTAGGCCCATGAGGCCACTTAGGAAAATTAGGCCCACTAGGCTACTAAGGCCAAATATGCCCATTTGGAAACGTGGGCCCATGAGGCCACTTAGGCCCATTAGTCCCATTCGTACCATGGGGCCAGTTGGGCCACTTAGCCCCATTTGGCTCATTCAGCCACTTGGCCCATTTAGCCCATTGGGCTACTTCAGCCCATTAGGATAATAAAGACCATTAGTCCTCTTACACCCATTAGGACCATTACGCTTATTAGGCCACTTAAGCCCATTCTTCCACTTAGGCCCATTAGCCCCATTAGGCCACTTAGGCCCATTTGGCCACTTAGTCCCATTCGATCACTTCGGTCCATTCGGCCACTTTGGCGCATTAGGCCCTTTAGGCCGATTAGGCCACTTAGGCCCATTAGGCCCATTAGGCCACTTAGGCCCATTGGCCCCATTAGGTCAATTAGGCCCATTAGGATAGTTATTCCTATTAACCCCATTAGGAAAATTGGGCCTATTCGGCCACTTAGGTCCATCAGGCCGCTTTGGTGTATTAGGCCCTTTATGCCGATTAGGAAACTTAGGCCCATTTGGCCCATTCAACACATTCGACCAATTAATCCACTAAGGCCCATTGGGAATATTAGGCCACTTAGGCCCATTACGCTCACTAGTCCACTTCAGCCACTTAGGCCCATTCGGCCCATTCATCCACTTAGGCCCATTAGGCCCATTAGGCCCATTAGACTCATTAGGCCAAATAATCCACTTAGGCCCATTACTCCCCTTTGGCCTATTAGACCCACGAGGCCACTTAGTCCCACTAGGCCACTCATGCCATTTAGGCCCATGAGGGCACTTAGGCCCATTAGGCCCCTCAAGCCCATTCGGCCCATTAGGCCCATTATGCCCCAAGACCCGTTAATCCCATTAAGACCATTGGTCCACTTATGCCTATTATGTCGATTAGGAAACTAATTCCCATTAGGACACTTAGCCAACTAGGTCCATTAGGTCGATTAGGCCACTTAGGCCCCTTAGGCCACTTAGGCCCATTAGGCCCATTAGGCCCCCTAAGCCCATTAGGCCGATTAGAAAACTTTAGACCATTAGTTCACTTAGAAAAATTAGGCCCATTTGTCCACTTAGGCCCATTCATTCCATTGGGCCCATTATGCCCATTAGGTCGATTATGCAACTTTGGACCATTAGTCCACTTCGAACCATTAGGCGCATTAGGCCATTGAGTCCAATTAGGCCCATTTGGATCCTAGGTCTGTTAGGCCCATTAATCCTATTAGGCCAGCTAGGTCCATTAGGACACTTAGGCCCATTGGGCCCCTTAGGCCCCTTAGGCCCATTAGGCCCATTACGACCATTTTTCCCATTAGGCTGATTAGACCACTTAGGCCCATTAGGAATCTTATGCTAATTAGGCCGTTGAGGCCCATTCATCCCATCATGCCCTTTTTTCCCAAGGCCCGTTAAGCCCATTAATCCCATTAGGCCACCCATACCCATTAGGCCACTTAGGCCCATTCGTCTCCTTAGGACCATTAAGCCACTTAGGCCCATTAATCCCATTAGGCCCATTTGTACCATTAATCCCATTAGGTCAATTAGGACACTTAGGACCATTAGGCCACTTAGGCCCATTACGCAAATTAGGCCACTTAGGCCCATTAGGCCCATTTGGCTCATTTGACCCTTTTAGAATCAAGGACCAATAAGCCCATTAATCCCATTGGTCCCCTTGGGCCCATTAGGCCAATTAGATGAGTTAGGACAGTTAGGTCCATTCAGCCCATTAGGCCACTTAGGCTCATTAGGCCTCTTAGTCCCATTAGGCCACTTAAGCTAATCAGGACCATTAGGCCCATTCGGACACCAAGGAAAATTAAGCCATATGGGCCACTTAGGCCCATTTGTCCACCTATGCCGATTTGGAACATCAAGAAAATTAGGCCTATCAGGCCCATTAGGCCCATTCGACCACCAAGGAAAATTAGACCATGTGGTCCACTTAGGCCCATTCATCCACCTAGGCCGATTTGGACTATTACACAACTTAGGCCCATTAGGCCCAATTGTTTTATTAGACCGATTAGACCACTTAGGCCACTTAGGCCCATTAGGCCCATTGTCCACTTAGTCCCACTAGGCACATTAGGCCCATCTGACCCATTTGGCCACTTAAACCCATTAGGACACTTAGGCTCATTAGACCCACTAATCACATTAGGTCAAATTGGCCTCTAAAGCTCATTAGGCCCATGAGTCCCATTAGGCCGATCAGTCCACATAGGCCCATTGGGCTCATGAGGCCACTTAGAACCATTAGGCCACTTAGGCCCATTAGGACCATTCTATCACTTAGGTCCTTTAGGTTCATTTAGCCACTTAGGCCCATTAGGCCCATTCAACCACTTAGGCCCATTATGCCCATTTGGACACTTAGTCCACTTTTCCCCATCAGACCCATTAGGCCACTTAGGCTAATTAAGCCTATTAGGTTCATTAGGCTCATTAGGCCACTTAGGCCCATTTGGCCCATTGGGACACTTGGGCCCATTATTCCCATTGGGCCTACCGAGACCATTAATCCCATTAGGCACATTCATCCATTGAAGCTCATTGGGCCCATTAGAAAAATAAGGCCCATTCAACCCCTTAGGCCCATGAGGCACACTCAGCCCATTAGCACACTTAGGCCCATGAGGCCCATTGGGAAACTTAGACCTTAGTCCCATGAGGCCACTTAGCCCCATTATGCCACTTAGGTCTATTAGACCCATTGGGCAACTGAGGCCCATTATTACCATGAGGCCTATGAGGCCAATAAGGCCCATTAGGCCCATTAGGCCTCTAAGGCCCATTAGGACACTTAGGACCATTAGGCACATTAGCCTCATTACGATACATTGTCTACCTAGGCCCATTAGGCCCATGAGGGTACAAAGGCCCATCACTCCCATTAGGACACATAGGCCCATTAAGGCTATTAGGCACATTAGACCACTTAGGCCCATTATGCCACTTTGTCCAATTCAACTCATGATGTCACTTAATCCCACTAAGACCATTAGGCCACTTAGGCCAATTCATCCCATTACGCCACTGGACAATTAGGACAATTAGGCCACTTGGGCCCACTAGGCGCATTAGGTCCATTAGGCCACTGAGGCCCATTAATCTCATTAGGCCACTTAGGCCCATGAGGCTCATTAGGCGCATTAGACAATCAGGACCATGAAGCCACTTAGGCCCATTAGGCCCATTCGGACAATCAGGCACATTAGGCCACTGAGGCCCATTATGACAATGAGGCCAATTAGACCCATTATGCCACTTAGGCCAATTCAGATCATTAGGACACTTAGGCCCATTCGACCCATCAGGACCATCAGGCCCATTAGGCCACTTTGAACCATTCATCCCATTAGGCCCATCAATCCCATCAGACCACTTAAGCACATTCGGCTTAGTAGGCCACCTAGTCCCATTAGGCCCATTGGGCCCATCAGCCCCATTATGCCACTTAGGTCCATTAGGCTCATTAGGCCCATTAGGCCACTTAGGCCCATTAAGCTCATTAGGCCACTTGGGCCCATTAGGTCCATCAGTCCCATTAGGCCACTAATGATTATTTGGTTCATTAGGCCACTTAGGCCCATTAGGCCCATGAAGAACATTAAGACACTTAGGCCCATTAGGATCAGTAGGCCCATTAGTCCACTTAGGCCTATACAACTCATTAGGCCTCTTAGGCCCATTAGGCAAATGAGGACACTTAGGCCCATTAGGCCCATTAGGCCACAGTGGCCCATTAGGACCATTAGGCAACTTAGGCCCATTTGACTCATTTGGCCACCTTAGCCCATTAAGCTGATTAGGCCTATTAGGCCACTAAGGCCCATTAGGCCACTTAAGCCCATTAGGCCACTAGGGATCATTAGGTCCATTAGGCCACTTATTCCCATTTGACCACTTAGGACCATTAGGCACATTAGGTCACTAAGGCCCATTAGGACCATAAGGCCACTTAGGCCCATTAGTCCCATTAAGAAACTTATGCCACTTAGGCCAATTAAGCCACTTTGTCCCATTATGTTCATTAGGCTCATTCTGTCACATCATCCCATTATTCCACTTAGTCCCATTAATCCCATTAGACCACTTAGTCCCATTAGTCCCATTAGACCACTTAGGCTTATTAGGCCCATTAGGCCTCTTAGGCCCATTAGGCCACTTAGCCCCATTAATCCACTTAGGCCCATTAGGCCACTTAGCCCAGTCATCCACTTAGGCCACTTCGTCCCATTAGGAAAATTAGGCCACTAAGGTCCATTAGGCCCATCTAGCCACTTAGGGCCACTTGGTCCATTAATCCCATTTGGTCGATGAGTCCACTTAGGTCCATTAGGCCACTTAGGCCAATTAGGCCCATTAGGCCCCTTAATCCCATTAATCCCATTAGTTTGATTAGGAAACTTATTCCCATTGGACCACTTAGGCACATTAGTATCATTAGGCCCATTAGGCTCATTAGGCCACTTAGGTTAATTATGCCCATTCAGATCATTAGGCACATTTGTCCCATTGTGCCCATTTGGCCCCTAGGCCTGTTATGCCCATTATGCCCATTAGTCCACTTAAGCCCATTAGGACACATATGCACATTAAGCCAATTAGGCCACTAAGTCCCATTATGCCCATTAGGGACCTTAGGTCCACTAGGTCCATTAAGCCCATTAGACCGATTAGGCAACTGAGGCCCAATCGGCATATTTGGTCCATTAGGCCAATTACGCCCAATAGGTTAATTAGGTAAGTTTGTCCCATTAGGGCCATGTGGCCCAATTGGACAATTAGGACCATTTGTCCCATTTGGTCACTTTGGTCCATTAGGCCCATTAGGCCTATTAATCCCATTAGGCCGATCTGGAAACTTTGGCCCATTGGGCCACTTAGGCTGATTTAGCCACTTAGGATAATTAGGACCATTCTACCCATTCGGCCCCTAGGCTCGTAAATCCCATTAATCCCATTAGGCCATATAGGCCCATTAGTCCACCTAGGCCCATTATGCCTCTTAGGCGCATTAGGATACTTAGGTCCATTACACCCCTTAGGCCCATTAGGCCCAATAATCCAATTAGGACGATTATGCCACTTAGGCCCATAAGGCCACTTATGCCCATTAGGCTCATTAGGACACTTAGGCCTATTAGGCCCATTAGACCCATTATGCCCATTCAACCCATTAGGCCCATTTGGAACCAAGGCTCATTAATCCCATTCATCCCACTAGGCATATTAAGCCCATTTGGCCCATTTGGCCACTTAGGCCCATAAGGCCCATGAGACAACTTAGGCCCATGAGGCCCATTATGCCCATTAGTCCCCTTACGCCCCATATGCCCATTAGGCCACTTAGACCCAATAGTCCCATTCGGCCACTTAGGCCCATTAGTACCATTAGGCCCATTACACCAATTAGGTCTATTAAGCCACTTAGGCCAATTACACCCATTCAACCCATTAGGCCACTTAGGCTCATTATGCCCATTAAGCCCATTAGTCCACTTAATCCCATTAGTCCACTTAGGCCCATTTGGCCCATTAGGCCACTTAAGCCACTTAGGCCCATTGGGCCCATTGGTCCACTTAGGCCCATTCAACCCACAAGGTAAATTAAGCCCATTTGGGCCATTAGGCCACTTAGACCCATTTGGACCATTAGTCCACTTAGGCCCATTAGGCCACTTAGTCCCATTAGGCCCACTAGGCACATTAGGACAATTCTTCCCATTAGGCTACTTAGACCAATTAGGCCCATTCATCCACTTAGGCACATTAGGCCCACTTGGCCCATTAGGCCCATTATCCCCCTTTGTCCCATTCATCACATTAGGCCACTTTGGCCCATTCGTCCCATTAGGTTTCTTAGGCCATTGAGGCCTACTAGGGCACTTTGGGTCATTAGGCCACTTAGGCCCATTACGCCCATTAGGCAACTTAGGCACATTAGGTCCATTATCCCCATTTTTTCACTAGACCCATTTGTCCAATTCACCTCATTGGTCCACTTAGGCCCATTCAGCAACTTATTCTTATTAAGATCACTAGGCCCATTATGCACATTCATCACATTAAGCCCATTAGTCCACTTAGTTCATTTAGGCCCATGAGGCCCATTAGTCCCATCAGGATATTAAGGCCAATTAGGCCACTAAATATCTTTAGTACCATGAGGCCACTGAGGTGCATTAGGCCCATAAGTTCACTTAGGCCCATTAATCCCATTAGGCCCATTGGGCCACTTAGGCCCATTCAGCCACTTAGGACCATTAGGTCCACTCAGCCACTTACGACCATTTACCTATTAGGCTACTTATGCCACTTAGGCCTACTAGACCCATTGGGCCACTAAGGACTATTCATCCACTTAGCCCATTAGGCCACTTAGTCCCATTAGGACACTTAAGCCCATTTGTCCCCTTAGGCCCCTTAGGCCCTTTAAGCCCATTAGGCCGATTAGGCAACTTAGGCCCATTAGGCCACTTAGGTCCCATTAGGCTCATTCGGCCCATTAGAACACTTAGGCTAATTAAACACATTAGACCCATTCAGCCCATTAGGTCCATTCATCCCATTAGGTCCATTTGTAACCTAGGCCTCTTAATCCCATTAAGCATGTTAATCCCATTAATCCCATTAGGTCACTTAGGCCCATTACGCCAATTTTCCCGCTAAATCCCATTAGGCCTATTTGGCCACTTGGGCCCAATAGGCCCATTGATGCCATAAGGCCTATTAGGCCACTTAGGCCGATTAGGCCACTTAGTCCCATTAGGTCCACTAGGCACATTAGGTAAATTTTGGCCCATTAGGCCACTTACGCCACAAAGGCCCAATAATCCCATTAGGCCCATCAGGCCACTTAGGCCCATTAGGCCACTTAGGCCACCTAGGCCCATTATGGCCATTGGGCCACTTAGGCCTATTCGGCCACTTAGGCCACCTAGGCCCATTATGGCCATTGGGCCACTTAGGCCTATTCGGCCACTTAGGCCCATTAGGCCGATTGGGCCACTTAGGCCCATTCTGCCACTTAAGCCCACTAGGCCCATTAAGTCCATTAGCCCGATTCGGCCACCTAGGCCCATTAGGACACTTAGTCTCATTAGGCCCATTAGGATCATTAGGCCCATTAGGACCATAATTCCACTTTGGACCATTAGGCACATTAGGCCTGTTAGGCCCATTCGGTCACTTAGGAAAACTGGGCCCATTTGGCCCATGAGGGTACTTATGCCAATTAGGCCCGTTAGGCGAATTAGGCGCATTTGGCTCATTCGACCACTTAGGACAACTAGGCTCATTAAGACACTTAGGCCCATTAGGCCACTTACGCTCATTAGGCCCATTATTCCACTTAATCCCATTCGACCACTTAGGCTCATTAGGACCATTACCCTCACTAGGCCAATTTGGACCATTATGCCCATTCGACAACTTAGGCCCAATCGACCACTTAATCCCATAAGGCACATTAGGCCCATTCTGTCGATTATGTTGATTAGGCCACTTAGGCCACTTCGACACATTAGGCCCATTAGGACCATTAGCCCCATTGATCCCATTAGGCCCATTAGGACCATTCGGTAGATTAGGCCCATTCATTCGATTAGGGTGATTAGGCCACTCAGGCCACTTAGGCCCATTATGCCCATTAGGCCCATTAATCCCATTAGGCTGATTAGGAAACTTAGGCCCATTAGGCCCATTCAACCGATTAGGCTACTTAGGCTAATTAGGCCCATTCGTCCCATTATACCCATTCATCCCATTGAGCCAATTCATCCCATCAGGCACATTTTTCCCTATGCCCGTTAGTCCCACTAAGCCCATTAGGCCATTTAGGCCCATTGGGCCACTTAGCCACATTAGTCCGATTAGGACACTAAGCCCCATTAGGCCCATTAGGACACTTAGGCCCACTTTTCCCATTAATCCCATTAGGTCACTTACTCCCATTAGAAAAATTAATCCCATTAGGATGATTAGGCAACTGTGGCCCATTAGCCCCACTAGGCAACTTAGGCCAATTTGGGCCATTGGGCCCATTAGGTCCATCAAGCCACTTAGTCTAATTAGGCTCATTAAGGTCATTAGTCCTATTAGGAAACTCTGGCCTATTAGGTCACTTAGGAAAATTAGGACACTTAGGCCAATTAGGCCCATTTGAACCCTTAGGCCCATTATGAAACTTAGGCCCATTTGGCCCATTTGACCCATCTAGCACCTAGGCCCTTTAAGCTCTTTAATCAAATTAGGTCCATTAGGTCCATTAGGACACTTATTTCCCTTGGGACCATTAGGCCCATAAGGCCACTTAGGCCCATGATTCCCATTAAGCGACTTAGGCCCATGAGGCCCATTAGGACCACTAGGCCCCATAGGCCACTTAGGCCCATAAATCTCATTAGGCCACTTAGGCCCATGAGTCCCAATAGGCCAATTCGTCCCATCAGGCTCATTCATCCACTTAGGCCTATTAGGCTCATTATGCCACTTAGTCCCATCAGGTCCATTAGTCTCATTCGTTCGATTAGTCCGATTTAGCCACTTAAGCCACATAGGCCCATTAGGCCCATTGGGCCCATTATGCCCATTGGGACCATTAGTCCCATTAGTCCACTTAGGTACATTGGTCCATTAGTCCACTTAGGTCCATTATGAAAATTAGGCCCATTGGGCCCATTAGGCCTATTCGGCCCATTCGGCCCGTTTATCCCATTCAGCCCATTCGACCACTTAGGCCCATCAGGACACTTAGGCCCATTATGAAATTACACCCATTAGGCCACTTAAGCCCATTAGGAAACTTATGTCCATTATACCCAATGGGCCCACTAGGTCAATTAGGCTTGTTAGGCCCATTCAGCCACTTATGCCCATTCGATCACTTAGGCTCATTAGGCCACTTCAGCCCATTAATCCCATTAGGCCACATACACCCATTAGGCCCATTAGGCTAATTATGCCCTTAATCCCATTAGTCCACTTAAGCCCATTAGGCCAATTAACCCCATTAGGCCAATTTAGCACATTAGGCCCATTCGGCCACTTAGGCCAATTAGTCCCAATTATCCACTTAGCCTCATAAGGCACATTAGGCCCATTCGATCAATTATGCTGATTAGGACACTAAGACCCATTAGTCCCATTATTCCCATTAGGTCCATTAGGCCCATTAGGCCCATTCACCCACTAAGGCCCATTAGGCCCATTAGGTCTATTAACACGATTTGGCCACTTAGTCCACTTAGACCCATTAGGTCCATTAGGCCACTTAGGCCCATTATTCCCATTAGACCCATTCAAATGATTATGAAAATTAGGCCACTTAGGCCCATTCAGTCGATTAGCCCAATTAGGAAACTTAGGCCCACTTATGCCCATTCGGCCCATTAGGCCCATTCATTCAATTAGGATAATTAGGCCACATAGGCCCATTAGGCCACATAGGCCCATTAGTCCCACTAGGACACTTAGTCTCATTAGGCCCATTCAGCATATTAGACTGATTAGACCACTTAGGCCACTTAGGCTCATTATGCCCATTTGGCCCATGAGTCCACATACGCCACTTAGGCATTATGCCCATTAGGCCTATTAAGCCACTTAGGCCCATTAGGCCCATTATTCCCATTTAGTTGATTAGGAAGATTAGAACACTTAGGACACTTAGTCCCATTTGGCCCATTTGTCCCATTAGGCCACTTACGCCCATCGGGCCCATTTGGACACTTAGGCTCATTCATCCCATTCATCCCATTAGGCCAGTTGGGCTAATTAGGCCCATTTGGCCCATTCAGCCACTTGGTCCCATTAATCCCATTAGGCCACTTCATCCAATTAGGAAAATTATGCTCATTAGGCCACTTAAGCCCATTCCGCCACTTAGTCCCATTAGCCCCATTTGGCCACTTATGCCCATTCGGCCACTTAGGCCCATTATCCCACTTAGGCCCATTTGGCCACTTAGGTCCATTAGGCCACTTTGTCCCATTAGGACCTTTAGGCCCATTAGGCCTCATAGGTATACTAGCCCCATTAGGCCACTTAGGCCCATTAGGCCCATTCAGCTGATTATTCTGATTTGAGCACCCAGGATACTTAGGCCCATAATGCTCATTAGGCCCATTAGGCCACTTATTCCACTTAAGCATTAGGACTATTTGGACCATTATGAACATTAGGCCCATTAGGCCCATTAGGTCCATTAGTCCCATTCGGCCAATTGGGCTGATTGGGACAATTGCCACTTAAGTCCCTTATGCCCATTAGGACCATTTGGCCACTTAGGCCCATTAGGCATGTTAGGCCACTTAGGCCCATTAAGCTCGTTAAGACACTAAGGAAACATAGGCCCATTCGGTCAATTAGCCCGATTATGCCACTTAGGTCCATTAGGCCATGTAGGCCCATTAGGACACTTAGTCCCATTAATCCCATTAAACCCATTAGTCCCACCAGGCCCATTAGGCATGTTAATCCAATTAGGCCCATTAGGCCCATTCGGCCGATTAACCCGATTGGGACACTTAGGACAATTCGGTTCCTTAGGCCCATTAGCCCCATTAGGACCATTAGGCCCACTAAGCCCATCAGGGCACTTAGTCCAATTCGACTACTTAGAACCATTAGGCCCATTAGGCCCATCAGGCCCATTAGTCCCATCAAGCCCATTTGGACCATCAGGCACATTAGGCCCATGGGTGTATTCCACCAATGAGGCCTATGAGGCCCATTAGAAAACTTAGTCCCATTAGGCCCATTGGGCCCATGAGGCAACTTAGGCCCATGAGGCCCATGAGGCCCGTTAGACCCATCAGCAAACTTGGGCCCATTAGGCTCATTAGGATCATTAATCCCATTAGGCCCACTAGGCCCTTTAGCCCACTTAGGCCCATTGGGCCACTTAGGCCCATTAGTCCCATTGGGACCACTCGACCCATTCATCCCATTAGGCCCATTGGGCCCATTATTTCCATTAGGCCCACTCAACCCATTAGGCTCCTTAAGCCCATGAGGCAAATTGGTTCCATTAGGACCATTAGGCCACTTAGGTCCATTCAGACCATTTGGCCCACTTAGGCCACTTAGGCCCTCTAGGCCCATTATGTACATTGGGCCCATGAGGCAACTTAGGACCATGAGTCCCATTAGGCCCATGAGGCCCATATGACCTATCATGCCAATTAAGAAAATTTACCCCATTAGGCCTATTAGTCCATTTAGGCCCATTAGTCCCTTCAGGCCCATTAGGCCCTTTAGGCCCCCTTGGCCCATTAGGTCCATTAATCCACTTAGGTGCATTTGGCCACTTAGGCCCATTAGGCCACTTAGTCCTATTAGGCCACTTCGACCACTTGGGTACTTGGGCCCCATGAGGCCCATTAGGCCCATAAGGCCCATTCAGCCACTTAGACTCATTAGGAACATTAGGTCCATTAGGCCCATTGGGGCTATTGGTCCCATAAGGCCACTTCGGCCCACTAGCACTGCCACAAAAATAGTTTTTCCCAGTGCTAACATTTATCAGCGCTAACGAAAAAGTGCTGATAAAGGGGGGTGCCTTTATTAGCACTAAAAAAAGTGCTGATAAAGGTTCCCTTTATCAGTGCTAAAAAAAGCGCACATAAAACCACCCCTTTATCAGCGCTTTTTTTAGCGGCGATAAAGGTACCCCCTTTATCAACGCTTTTTTTAGCGCTGATAAAGGGACCCCCTTTATCAGCACTTTTTTAGTAGCACTGATAAAGGGTAGACTTTAAAAAAAATAATTAAAAATAATATATTAATATATAAATATATAAATATAGTTATATTTATATAAATACAATATATAATTTTTAAATATATTTCAGATAAGTATAAATATACATTTACACTTAATATACTTAATATATAAGATATTTAGTGAAAATGGCTTATAAAAAAATTAGAAAAATATTTTTAATTAATAATTTGCTAATTATTATGGAGTAATAGTCATTTAATAAAAATTTGAAGACTAAAAAAATTATAAAAATTAAAAATATATCCAAAATATGTTGAAAACGCAACTCGAACTTCAAACGGCCATAACTTTTGATCCGGGTGTCTGTTTGAGCTCTACCACATATAAAATCGAAGCCTACGATGAGCTCTACGTCGTTGTGACCCAGGGAAGACCCCAGTAAAGGTTTTTTAGAGGCAAAAAGAGGCCTAGAAGGCCTGCAAAACTGAGTTTTTAGTCATGGTACCCCGATGTTTTAACATTTTGTGGATTTTCAGCCTCGTTTAAGGGGGTATTATTGGATTTTTTGGTGGGGACTGAATTTATTACAAGGTATTACATTCATATTGATATTATGTATTTGAAATTTTATCATTTTTTATAATTAAATTATATTTATAATCAAATATATAACTATATGTACATATTTTTTATATATTCACACCTAAAAATTTAATTATAAATATAAATAATAAAATATATTTACATATAAAATATATTATATTTATCTAAATAATAAATAATATCCATTTTATTTAAAATACAAATATATGAATATTTATATACCTATATATTAATCTAACTATATATATATTTTAATATAACTACATATATATATATATATATTAATATGACTATAAATATATATATATTAATATCACTATAAATATATATATTAATATCACTATAAATATATATATTAATATCACTATAAATATATATATTAATTTAACTATATATATATATTAATTTAAATATATATTACTATACGAATAAATATAACTAAATATATATATATATAAATAGATATATATATTAATATAAATATATATATATTAATATAACTATATATATATTAATATAAATATATATTACCATACAAATAAATATAACTATATATATATATATAATGAAACGGAAAACAAATCAAAATAGAGGAGTGGTAAGGGCTTAGGCCGCAAGGGGGAGGTATCGAGTTCAAATCCTGGTGGAGGCAGGGGCGTGCGCGCATGGGGGAATATGGGAGAAAGTGCTGATAAAGGGTGGAGGGGGTGTGTGGGGCACTTTAGGGTGGTGGAAAATCACTGTAAAAGGGGGGGGGGGCTCAAGTGCTATAAAGCCCCCCCGATTGACAGTATTTTTTATTTTTTTATTTTTTTTAATTTTTTAAATTTTTTAAATTTTTTTATCTTTTATCTGCACTTTTTTAAAAGCACTGATAAAAGGGGTCCTTTATTAGTGCTAAAACAAAAGCGCTGATAAAGAAAGCGCTGATAAATGGGTCTTTTATTAGCGCTAAAACAAGGCGCTGATAAAGGACCCTTTTATCACCGCTTTGTTTTAGCACTGATAAAAGACCCCTTTTATCAGCGCTTTTTTTTAGCGCTGATAAAAGGGACCCCCCCTTTATCTTCATCGGCTTTAACAACGCTTTTCTAGCACTGTTAAAGGCCGTTTTTAGCACTGATAAAAGTCATATTTGTAGTAGTGTAGGCACATTCCTCCTATTAGGACCAAGAGGCCCATTAAGCCCATCGGGCTACTTAAGCCTATTAGTCCCATTCAGCCCATTAGGCCTATTAGGACCATTCATCCTTTAGGCCCACTGGGTCCATTTAGCAACATAGGACCATTAGGAAACTCAATCCACTTAGTCTCATTCATCCCACTAGGCTCATTAGGACACTTAGGCCTAGGAGGCCAATAAGGCCCATAAGGCCCATTAGGCCCATTAGGACACTAATGCTGATTAGTCCCATTGGGTCCATGAGGCCACTTAGGCCCATTTGGACCATGAGGCTGATTCATCCCTTGAGACCCTTGATTCCCATTAGGCCCATCAGGCCCATTCATCCACTTAGGCCCATTAGGACACTTAGGACTATTCCCCTGATTTCACCACTTAGGCCCATTCTACCACTTAGGCCCATTAGTCTCATTCAGCCACTTAGGCCCATTGGGCCCATTTATCCACTTAGGCCCATTAAGACCATTAGGACCATTAGGACCACTAGGCCACATAGGCCAGTTAGGAACATTAGTCCCATTAGGGCCATTAAGCCCATCTGGCGTATCCGACCCATTAGGCCCACTAGGCCCATTAGTCCACTTAGGCACATGAGGCCCATTAGATCACTTAGTCCAATTAGTCCCATTAGGCTCATGTGGCCCATTCGACCCATCAGGCCCATTAGGCCACTTAGGCTCATTATGCCCATTTGGTCACTTAGGCTTATGAGGCCCATTTGACCACTGAAGCCCATTAGTCCACTAAGGTCCATTATGATCCTTAGGCCGATCATGCCCATTAGGCACATTAGGCCCATTAGGCCAGTAGGGACCATTTGGCCCATTAGTCCCATGAGGACACTTCGACCCATTAGGCCCATTGGGCCGCTTAGGCCCACTAGGCACATTATGCTACTTAGGCCACTAAGGTCCATTAGGCCACTTAGGCCCATTAGGTCCATTAGAACACTAAGGCCCATTAGTCCAATTAGGCCCATTAGGCCACTTAGTCCCATTAGGACCATTAGGCCACTAAGGCCAATTAAGCCACTTAGGCCCATTTGGACACTTAGACCCATTTGGCCCATTTGGCCACTTGGGACACTTTTTCCCATTATGCCCATTAGTCCCATTAGGCCACTTAGGCCCATTGGGCCCTTAGGTCCATTGGTCAACTTAGGCTCATTAGGCCACTTAGGTCCATTAGGCCCATTAGGCCCCTTAGGCCCATTTAGGTCAATATGCCACTTAGACCCATTAGGCCTATTAGGACTCTTAATCCACTTGATCCCACTAGGCCCATTAGGCCCATTAGGCCACTTGGAATCATTAGGCCAATTAGGCCACTCATGCCCATTAGGCCCATTCGACCACTGACGCACATTAGGACACATAGGCCCATTAGGTCCATTAGGCCACTTAGGCCACTTAGGCCCATTAGGCCACTTCGACCACTTTGGTCCATTTGGACCCTTATGACCATTACGCCACTTAGGCCCATTAGGACACTTAGGCCCATTAGGCCACTTAGGCCCATTAGTCCCATTAGGCCCCTTAGGCCCATTTTTGCACTTAGGCCCATCGGCCCACTTAGGCACATTGGGCCCATTGGACCACTTAGGCCCATTAGGCCACTTCGACCACTTATGCCCATTAGGTCCATTTGGCCACTAAGGCCCATTGGTCCCATTGGGCCCATTGGTACCATTGGTCCACTTAATCCCATTAGAACTATTAGGCCACTTAGGACACTTAGACCCATTAGGCCACTTATGCCACTTAGGCCGATTAGGCCACTTAGGCCACTTAGGCCCATTAGGCCCATTAGGCCACTCAGTCCCATTTTTCCACTTAGGACCATTAGGACCATTATTCTACTTAGGCCCATTAGGCTTATTAGGCCACTCAGGTCACTTAGGCCACTTAGTCCCATTAGGCTACTAAGGCTCATTAGGCCCATTACGCCACTTAGGCCCATTATGCCCATTAGGCCCATTATGCCACTTAGACCCATTTGGCTACTCATGCCCATTAGGCCCATTGGTCCCATTAATCATATTCGTCCCATTAGGCTCACTGAGCCACATAGGCCCATTAGGCCACTTAGGCCCATTCAGCCGATTGGGCTACTTAGGCTCATTCATCCCATTACGCCACTTAGGCTCGTTCATCCCATTAGGCCCATTGGACCACTTAGGCCAGTTAGGCCCATTAGTCCACTTTAGCCAATTAGGCCCATTAGGGTCATTAGGCCCATTATGTCACTTAGGCACGTTAAACCCATTAGACCCATTAGGCCAGTTAGGCCAGTTAGTCCCATTGGGCCACTTTGGCCAGTTAGGCCCATTAGGATCATTGGGCCCATTATGCCACTTTGGCCAGTTAGACCCATTAGACCCATTAGGGCCATTAAGACCCTTGGTCCCCTTATGTGATTTATACAAGTTAAGCCCATTCGGCCAGTTTGGGACCATTTTTCCAGTTAGGCCCATTAGGGTCATTGGTCCCATTGGGCTAGTTATTCCACTTAGTCCAGTTAAACACATTAGGCCTATTGAGCCAACACTTATGTCAGTTGGTCCCATTAGGCCACTTAGACCCATTGGTCCCATTGGGCCCATTAGGCCAGTTGGGCCAGTTGGGAAAATTTGACCCATTGGTCCCATTAGGCCACTTAGGCCCATTAGGCCACTTAGGCCTCTTAGGCCCATTAGGACCATTCGATCCATTATGCCACTTAGGCCCATTCGGCCTATTAGGATACTTAGGTCAGTTATGCATAGTCGGCCCATTAGGCCCATTAGTCCCCTTAAGCCAATTGGGTCATTAGGTCCATTAGGCCCTTTAGGCCACTTAGGCTAGTTAAGACCATTCAACCACTTAGGCCAATTAGGCCCATTCGGCCAGTTGGGACCATTAGGCCTATTAGGCCACTTGAAAGTGCCCAATGAATGATTGTATCACTGAGAGGGGGAGGGGGTGAAACAGTGATACCTTTTTCTCTTATGTTTCCTTTCAAATGAAATAACCTTAATCTCCTATTAAATATTTTATTCCCTACTAAAAACTATTCAAACACACATTCATAGGAATAAAAGTAAGATTCACTATTCAATAATAATAGTTATGTCCTTGGTATGGTATGGAAGTGATCCAATACCACAAAATCCACTAGAAAACAATTAGTAGATTATAATGAGTAGGATATACCCTTTCACTCATGAATTAATATGTAAAAAATCCAATTCTGGGTGTGCACCCTCTTAACACAAATATAGAAATGTAATGATTTTGTAACAACTCATGTTACCGGTGCTTCATTTCAATTCCAAAAATGTATTAAATTTAAAACACTTCTTCAATTTCTTACCCAGAAGATAGTAAAAACTTCCTGGACTTTTTTGAGAAAGAAAACCAAGTCTGATTTTCCCAGTCCAATTCCTCCGAGTACGATTCTCCCTGATATGATTCTTCTCGATACGGTTTTCTTGATACGATTCTGCTCAGTACGATTCTCCTAAGTGGGGAAATTTTAACTTTGATAGAATGTGATAGAGATTAATTGATTCCACTTCAATTATTAATCTTCCTCAGTTTGAAAGACCCATTACAAAAATATCGATTTGATTAATCCAGACTGATATGATGATCAACCGAATATGTTTGACAAGACGTATATGGTAATCAGATGAGTATGATAAACACTAAGTATGATGGTCAGCTGAATACAACTTAGTGATATTTGATCTTATATTTCACTTCAATCCATAAAAAATTCTTCAACAAAAGTGAATACAGAAACTTCTTCTTCTCTCTAAAACTCTAAGCTTCTCTCTCATGAATATTACATCGGTCCACCTCAAGTACAACGTACTTTTCAGCTTTTATAGGTGACCCTCGAGATGCTTTGGTAGGAATCCCTAAAATTTTCCCTCTTAATAAAATTAACCCTAATATCAATTTCCCCTAAAATCTAAGATGTAGTTTTACTTCATCAACTACTATCAAAGCTTCTCGATTCTTCTACAACATGCACTTCTCCTATTGAATGCTGAATATGATAATTGTTTTGAATTCCTATCTCCCCCTCAATTGAATATCTATAAAACTTTGATTTCAAACCACTTTTACTTATTCAATTATTCTCTTGACCCACTTGAAAATATAAAACAATTGCACTCCGATATAATAACCCTTGACCCAATTGAAACCTATAAATAATTAAAACCTTTTGAAATGTTTGACTACATTGTTGATCTCATTATTTCCTTCTCTTTTAAATCATCGGCCTCAAAAATTCATTCTCTAAATATGATTTTCTAGAGTACAATCTTTCTGAGAATGGTTGGACTGAATACGATCATACTGGGTATGATCTTTTTCCCCATGAGCTTGAGTACGATCATCCTAGGTACAAAAGTTTTCTTTTTCATACGATGGATAATCAGATGATAAAGTACATGATAACGATCATTATGGGTACGATCATTCTGATTACAATCCTCAGTACCTTCTTTCATTCCTTCTCATCCTGAATCTGAATGCACTGGGTAAAATTCCTCTTTGATTGGCATCATAACTTTCTTCTCTTCCACCTAGATATGATAAATCTCGATATGATTTGGAATACCACTTTTCCACTTTCTTCCATTAAACTTTCATCATGAGTTCTCCAATCAACTTATGATTTATGAAATACGAATTAGTAAAGCATAGTCACATTTAATTTTATCATAGTCAGTAGACTTTGATTCTTTATCAAAACAAACACTTCTTTCATACAGAATCCACTTAGACCCATTGGAACCATCAGGACCATTAGGAAACTTAGGCCTCTTAGTCACATTCAACCCATTTGACCCATAAGGCCACCTAGGATCATTCAATTCATTAGGCCCATTAGACCCATTAGTCTGATTAGGCCACTAAGTCCCATTATATTAAGCTTATTGGGCTCATTAGTCCCATTAGGCCCATTAGGAAACTTAGGCCACTCAGGCCCATTGAGCCACCTAGAACCATTAGACCCATTAATCTCATTAGGCCCATTAGGCAACTTAGGTTACTTAGGCCCATTAGGCCACTTAGACATCTTAGACCCATTAAGAAAATTAGGCCCATTAGACCCATTAGGTCCATTAGTCCCATTAGTAAACTTAGAACACTTAGTCCCATTAGGCCCATTAATCCACTTAGGCCCATTAGGCCCATTATGACACTTAGGCCCATTAGGTCCATTAGTCCACTTAGGCCCATTAGGAAACTTAGTCCAATTAGGACCATTCGACCCATTAGGACAATTAGGCTACTTAGGCCCATTAGTCCCATTAGGACACTTAGGCACATTAATCCCATTAGGCCATTTTGTCCCATTTGGCAATTTAGGCCACTTAGTCCCATTGGACCCATTAGACCCATTAGGCCCATTGGGCCCATTACGCCCATTCATCCCATTGGGACCATTAGGTAACTTTTTCCACTTAATCCCATTTGACACATTAGGCCCATTGGTCCCATTAGAAAACTTAGGTCACTTAGGCCCATTAGGCCACTTAGGCCCATTGGACCTATCAGGCCTATCAGGCCCATTAGGCAACTTAGGCCACTTAGTCCCATTAGGCCACTTAGTCCCATTAGACACATTCATCCCATTAGGCCACTTAGGCCCATTCAACACATTCATATCATTAGGCATATTATACCCATTAGGATGATTAGGACACTTAGGACCATTAGACCCATTTGGCCCATTTGGCCCATTTGGCTCATTAGGAAACTTAGGCCACTTAGGCCCATTCGACCACTTAGACCCATTGGACCCATTAGGCCCATTAGGCAACTTAGTCCACTTAGGCCCATTAGTACCATTAGGCAAATTAAGCCACTTAGGACCATTAGGCCACTTAAACCCATTGGACCCGTTAGACCCATTATGCCCATTAGGCAACTTGGGCCACTTCGACCCATTAGGCCACTTAGTCCCATTAGACCCATTAGGCTGAATTATCCATATGGGCCTATTAGGCCCATCAGTACCATTGGACCCATTGAACCACTTAGGCCCAATAGGCCCAATATGCCCATTTGGACACTTGGGCCCATTAGCCCACTTCGTCCAATTAGGCCCCTTAGACCCATTAGGACAATTGGTCCCATTGGGCCCCTTAGGCCCATTAGGACAATTAGTCCATTCAGCCCATTATGCCAAATTGTCCATAATGGGCCCATTAGGCCCATTAGGTCACTTAGACCCAATAGGCCTAATCGACCGATTGGGCCCCTTAGGCCCATTAGGCCAATTAGGCTAATATGCCCATTTGGCCCATTAGTTCACTTAGGCCAAACATGCCCATTAGTCCTATTAGGTCACTTATTCCACTTATGACCATTAGGCCACTTAGACCCATTAGGCCACTTAGGCCCATTAGGCCCCTTAGAACCATTATGCCCATTGGGCCTCTTAGTCCCATTAAGCATATTACACCACTTAGGCCCATTTAGCACATTATACCACTTAGGCCCATTTTTCCACTTTGGCCCATTAGGCCCCTTAGACCCATTAGGCCTATTGGGCCTATTAGGACTATTAGGTTCACTGGGCCAGTTCGGCCATTAGGCCCATTAGGCCAAATTGACCATAATGGACCTATTAGGCCACTTAGGCCCATTATGACCATTTCCCCCATCATTCCACTTAGGACCAACTCGTCTATTCGACCCATTAATCCCATTAGGCCCATTAGGTTAAATTGGACTTGATGGGCCCATTATATGCTTAGGCCCAATAGGCACAATAGGCCACTTGGGCCCAATAGTCCCATTCATCCCATTAGGCCATTTAGGGACATTAGGAAACTTTTGAATAGTGGAATCATTAGTCCTATTAATCCCATTAGTCCCATTAGACCCATTAGGCCACTTAGGCCCAATTGGCCCATTAGGCCGATTAGGCCACTTCGACCCATTAGGCCAATAAGACCCATTAGGCCAGTTAAGCCCATTAGACCCATTAGGCCCATTAGGCCACTTAGGACACTTCATCCCATTCGTACCTTAGGTCCATTAGGCCCATTAGGAAATTTAGCCCAATTTAGGTCATTTTGGCCAATTTGGCCAATTTGGCCATTTAGACCATTTAGACTAATTAGGCCATTTTGTCCATTTTGGCCAATGTTGACCATTGAGGCAAATGAGACCAATTCATACCAATTATTCAAATTTAGTCTCTTAAGTCCATTTAGGCCAATTAGAAGATTTAGGCCATTTAGGCCAATTTGGGCCAATTAAGCCAATTAGTCCAATTAGGCTAATTTTACAATTAGGAAATTTAGTTCATTTATGTCATTTAGTCAAATTTAGGTCATTTAGGATAATTAGGCCATTTAGGAAAATTTAGGTCATTTAGGCTATTTAAACCAATTTAGACCATTTAGGGTAATTAGGCCAATTTGGCCAATTATTCCATTTAAACCAATTTAGACAATTTAGACCAATTAGGCCAATTAGGATGATTAGGACATTTGGGCCGATTAGGCCAATTTAGACCATTTGTCCAATTAGGCTAATTATGAAATTTAGGCATTTTAGGCCCATTAGTCCATTTAGTAAAATTTAGGCCATTCAAGACAATTTTGACCATTCAGGCCATTTAGGCCAATTTAGGAAATTTAGGCCAATTTAGTCCATTTACACCAATTAGGATATTTATGCCAATTTAGATGATATAGACCAATTAGGAAAATTAGGCCAATTAGAAAAATTAGTCCAATTAAGCAATTCAGGCCAATTAATCCAATTAGGCTATTTAGGCCAATTTAGGCCATTTAGGTCAATTTAGGCCATTTAGGCCAATTAGAAAAATTAGGGAATTTAGGAAATTTAGGCCAATTAAGACATTTAGAAAATTATATCAATTAGGCCATTAGGCCATTTAGGCCAATTTAGCCATTTAGACCATTCAGACCAATTTAGGCCATTTAGACCAATTAGGTCAATTAAGCCAATTTAGGCCATTTAGGCTAATTTAGGACATTTATCCCAATTATTACAATTAGTTCAATTATTCCATTTAGTTAATTTAGTCCAATTAAGTCCATATTGGCCAATTAATCCATTTAGGTCAATTAATCCACTTAGGCCCATTAGACCATTTAGGCCACTTAGGCTACTTAGGTCACTTAGGTCGCTTAGGCTCATTAGGCCACTTAGGCCCCTTAGGCCCATTATACCCATTATGCCCATTAAGACCCTTATTCCCATTAGGCCACTTAGACCCATTAGGCCACTTAAGCCCGTTAAGCCCATTAGGCCCATTAGGCCCATTATACCACTTAGGCCCATTAGGCCACTTAGGTCCATTAGTCCACTGAGTCCCATTAGGCCCATTAGGGAACTTAGGCCACTTAGATCCATTAGTCCACTTAGGCCTATTAGGCCACTTAGGCCCATTAGGCCCGTTAGGCCACTTAGGCCACTTAGGCCATTTAGGCCACTTAGGCATATTATGCCCATTAGGACCACTAGGTCACTTAGTCCCATTAGACCACTTAGGCCAATTAAGACCATTACACTACTTATGGAATGTTAGGCCTAGTAGGCCACTAAGGTCCATTAGGCCCATTAGACCGCTTAGGCCCATTATGCACATTTGGCCCATTAGGACCATTTTTTCACTTAGGCCCAATAGGCCCATTAAGACCATTAATCCCTTTTATCCACTTAGTCCCATTAGGACCATTAGGACACTTAGGACCATTTGGCCATTCAGGCCCATTATTCCCATTTAGCCCATTAATCATATTCGGCCCATTGGGTCACTTAGACCCATTCAGCCCATTGGGCTACTTAGGCTCATTCATCCCATTATGCCACTTTGGCACGTTCAACTCATTAGGTCACTTAGGTTAGTTAGGCCCATTATACCACTTTTTCTAGTTAGGCCCATTAGGCCCATTAGGCCCATTTTCCCAGTTTGGCTCGTTCAACCCATTAGGCTTATTAGACCAGTTAGGCCAGTTAGGCCCATTATTCCACTTTGGCCAGTTAGGCCCATTAGGCTCAGGGGGTCCATTAGGCCACTTTGGCCAGTTGGGACCATTAGGACACTATGGATAGTTCAACCCACTGGGCCTATTAGGCCCATTCGTCCCATTGGGCCCATTGGTCCTATTGGACCCATTAGGCCCCTTGGGCCCCTTATTTGAGTTAGGCCAGTTAGACCCATTCATCCCATTAGGCCTATTAGGCCCATTGATCTCATTCATCCAATTAGGCCCATTAGGCCCATTGGTCCCATTGGGCCAGTTAGGACACTTTGGATAATTAGACCCATTAGGCCCATTGGGCCGACAATTATGCTAGTTAGGCCCATTCAGTCACTTAGGCCCCTTAGGCCCAATGGGACCATTAGGATAGTTAGGTCAGTTGGGCCCATTCCACCCATTAGGCCCATTAGGCCACTTAGGATCATTAGGCCCACTAGGCCCATTCGAACCATTTTGACACTTAGGCCCATTCGGCCTATTAGGCCACTTAGGCCAATTATGGACATTTGGCATATTGGGCCCAATAGGCCCCTTAGGATAGTTTGGCCCATTAGGTCCATTAGGCCCATTAGGACACTTAGGCCAATTAATCCCATTCGACCACTTATATCCATTAGGCCCATTAGGCCAATTAGGACCATTAGGCGCATTAGGCCCCTTGGGTTCATTAGGCCACTTGAAAGTTCCCAACGGATGATGTATCCCTGAGAGGGGGAGGGGGTGAATCAGTGATACTTTTTCCTCTTATTTTTCTTTTCAAATGAAATAACCTTCACCTCCTGTTAAATATTTTATTCCCTACTAAAAACAATTCAAACACACATCCACAGGAACAAAATCAAGATTCACTTTCAATAAGAATTGCTACATCCTTGGTATGGTATGGAAGTGATCCAACACCGCACATTCCACTAGAAAACAATTATTTTATTACAATGAGTAGGATATACCCTTTCACTCATGTAGCACTATATAAACAATCAAATAGTGCATGTGCACCCTCTTAGTACAAATAGGGTAATGTAATGATTGTGCAACAACTCATGTTACCAGTGCTTCTTTTCAATTCCACAAATGTATTCAATTGAAAACACAACTTCAATTTCTTACCTAGAAGATGGTAAGAATTTCCTATACTTTGTTGAGAAAAAAATCAAGTATGATTTTCCCAGTCCAATTCCTCCGAGTACAATTCTTTTTGATATGATTCTTCCCAAAAAGATTTTCCCAATACAATTGTGCTCTATACGATATTACCCAGTATGAAAATTACAACTATGATAGAAT
The DNA here is from genome assembly GCA_963277665.1 of Viscum album. Taxonomy (NCBI): domain Eukaryota; kingdom Viridiplantae; phylum Streptophyta; class Magnoliopsida; order Santalales; family Viscaceae; genus Viscum; species Viscum album. The sequence goes on from OY728141.1 coordinate 914,053,122, forward strand.
GAGATATAGATGAATTGAAACTAATTAAATTCTCAATATTCCTCAATTCGGAAGACCTAATATATAAATCACGATCTGATTAATCTATCCCGATACGATGATCATCTGAATACTATTTACAATATGAATACAGTAATCTTTTGAGTATGAAAAACACTGAGTATGATGATCATCTTAATACAATGTTGTAATATTGTATCTTCTATTTCACTTCAATTCGTCAAAACTTCTTCAACAAAAGTTAATACAGAAACTTATTCTTCTCTCTAAAACTGGTATCTTCTCTCTCATGAACATTAAATTGGTCCACCTTGTTGTACCTCTCGTACCCCTCGTGGTTTAATTTTCATGATCACAATCACTCTCTTATTTATCTGATTTTGTTTTAAGTGTTTTTGGATGATAGGTTGCCAAGGAATTGGGCCAATAAAGCAAGAAGGAAAAAGTGGACTGAATTTCAGTCCACCGGCCAACCGGTGGAAGACCACCGGCCAGCCGATGGAGGCCTGGACAGAAGGCATCCCTCTGTCCAGACCACCGGCCAACCGGTGTCCCACCACCGGCCAGCCGGTGGCACCCAGACAAATAGTGTTTGCTACTGCCTCAGCACCGGCCAACCGGTGGCCTCCTCACCGGCCAGCCGGTGGTGCCTGAGCCCGAGCCCTCTCCCTTTTTCAAAGCACCGGTCAACCGGTGGCCTAGCACCGGTCAGCTGGTGGAGCCAGTCAAACTAGCCGTTGGGCTTTGACCAGGCTTGTCCACTTGACTCCCAACGGCTCCGAAGGCCTCTCCAACGGCTCCGAAGACCTCCAAAGGCCATATGAGGGTTCCCCCTCTATAAATAAAGGACTAGGAAGCCCCGGAACACTAACCAAGCCACACGGAAGCCCACGGGAACATTTTTGATCATTTGGTGAACCTCCGGCGGATTCTTCCAAGGAACTCCAATAGCTCCAACTCACTTCCACATCCAAGGAGCACCACCATAGAAGCTTGGGAGCGCTCTTCATCAACTCCAATCAATCCATTGGCGCCCAAGACTTCTCCCATTACGGTTTTTCATTGTTTTATCATTTTGATCTTTAATTTGGGTTTGTGCCTACAAACCCCCATCTCTTTCTCTCATCCTCTCTTTTGGGTTCTCACACCACCTTCAAGGTGTGAATAGGTTATTCAAGCCTTCCCTTTAAAAGGCTTGAATCAAAGGTGAGCTAGCCTTCACCTGTAAGAAGGCTAGTGGGTTCTTGCTCAACCATTGAAAGCAAGTGGGTTCTTGCATAACCATTAAAAGCAAGCTGTAATAGGTTCTAGACTAACCTTAAATTCTAGTGGGTTTCTTGCTTAAACCATTAAAAAGCAAGCGGTAGTAAATCTCTCAACGGTTGAGTTGGGAGCGGAGATGTAGGCTTGGGTTTAAGCCAAACTCCGTTATCAAGTTGTGTGTTTTTTCTCTTTTATTTCCGCTGCACTTTCACTTTGATTTTAAATTGTTAATTATTTTTTAAAAGGCAATTCACCCCCCCTCTTGCCATCACTTCCTTTTCTTCTCCGCCCAACAATTGGTATCAGAGGAAAAATTTTAGTAATACCCTAACCGGTTTCAAATTCAAGATCCATTGTGATGGCTTCAACCTCTTTCACCCCCGAAGGCTATTCATTGGGTCGTGCTCCATTCTTTGATGGAACCGACTACATTTATTGGAAAACCCGCATGACCACTTTTCTTAAAAGTATAGGTTATCCCATTTATAAAATTGTCATGCATGGTTATTCTCTTTCTTATCCCGATGAATCCAAATGGACCCAAGCCGATATTAAAAATTTCGAGCTTGATGGCAAAGCCATGAACGCTCTTCATTGCGGCCTTGATCGTAATGAATTCAATCGAGTTTCCACATGCACCTCATCACATGAAATCTGGAAACTATTGGAGGTTACCCATGAGGGGACCAACAAAGTCAAGGATACTCGATTGGATATGTATCTCCAAGATTTTGAGTCTTTTACTATGCACCCACATGAATCAATTACTGAAATGTTTAGTCGTTTGACTGACGTTTGCAATGGTAGAAAGTCTCTTGGAGATGATGTTTCTGCAGAAACAATGGTCAAGAAGATCCTTTGGATCCTACCAAGATCATGGGCTCCAAAAGTCACAGCAATCCAAGAAGCGAAGGATGTCAAGAACATGCCGGTCGAAGAGCTCATCGGATCCCTCATGACTTACGAGATCACCATGAGGAGGCAAGCTGAAAAGGAAGGCAAACCGATCAAAACTCCAAAGAACATCGCCTTCAAAGTTCAACAAGAAGAAAGCTCCTCCTCCTCATCATCTTCCTCTTCAAGCGGCGATTCAGAAATGGAGAATCTTGCCCGCAAGATGCACAAATTTATGAAGAAGCACAAGAAGAAGAAATCCCGTAAGGCTCAACCCAACGAAAAATCCGAGCCCGAGGTAACATGTTACGGGTGTGGAAAGAAAGGCCATTACAAGCCCGATTGTCCACTCAACAAGAAAAAGTCCAAGCAAAAGGAAAAGAAGAAGGCTTTCAAGGCCACATGGAGTGATATCTCCACATCATCCTCCTCCTCCTCCTCCTCAAGTGACAACGATAAAAAATGTATAATGGCATTTCATGAGGTATCCTCTTCCGACTCCTCTTCCTCTAGTTCTTCAAATTCTTTCAATCATTTATCTTATGAGGATCTCCAACATGCTAGAGATCAATTGGAGGAAGGTTTTCACGAACTTTCTTCCAAATTTGTTGCTTTAAAAAAGAATTTCAAAAAACTCTCTTCCGAAAAGGAACAACTTCTCAAAGAAAAGGAGGAGTTGTCCCTCAAAATCCAAAATCTTCCCGATGTTGATTCTATGGAATCAACAATCAAGGATTTAAAGGAATCCCTTGCCAAGTTCACCCAAGGTGAACAAAATTTGACCAAATTACTAGGTTCCCAATGCATATCTAGAACCACCCAAGGGCTTGGCTATTCCAAGAAAGCTTCCTCTTCCCATGCTCCAACTATTTTTGTAAGGGGGAGCTCCCAATTTAAATTTTGTAACTATTGCAAAAAACACGGGCACTTAATTTATGAGTGAGATTGCAAAAATGCCCAGTATGGAAGGCCCAAAACCATCTCCTTTAATGATGAATTTTATAGGAGAAGACCCGCCACTAGACAAGTATGGATTGAAAAATCCCTTTTAGCGAGTCTCATCGGACCAAAATTTGTCTCGGTTTCAAAAACCTCTCCCCGGTGATTTGTTGTTTTTACTTAGGGGGAGTTAGGATCGTTTAAGCTTTTTTTTCAAATTTTTGATTCAAAACTTTCAATTCAAAATTCTCAATTCAAAATTTTCGATTCAAAAATTTCAATTCAAAATTTCAATTCAAAATTTGAATTCAAAATTTTCAATTCAAAACTTTCAATTAAACTTTCAATTCAAAACTTTCAATTCAAAACTTTCAATTCAAATTTCAAAAATTTCAATTGGTTTTCAAATCTCTATCTTGTTTTTCCAATTCGTTCCCTCAATCAAGTTTTATGCCCCGTGCTATTTTGATAATCACAAAGGGGGAGAAATTCTTGGTTGATTGGGGGAGAAATCTTTCTTTCATGCTTTACTTTACTTTCCCATTTATCCTTTAAAGCATTCCTTTCATTTCATTTTTACATTGTTTGTTTTGGTGATTGTGATCATCAAAATAGGGGGATATTGTTGTACCTCTCGTACCCCTCGTGGTTTAATTTTCATGATCACAATCACTCTCTTATTTATCTGATTTTGTTTTAAGTGTTTTTGGATGATAGGTTGCCAAGGAATTGGGCCAAGAAAGCAAGAAGGCAAAAGTGGACTGAATTTCAGTCCACCGGCCGACCGGTGGAAGACCACCGGCCAGCCGATGGAGGCCTGGATAGAAGGCATCCCTCTGTCCAGACCACCGGCCAACCGGTGTCCCACCACCGGCCAGCCGGTGGCACCCAGACAAATAGTGTTTGCTGCTGCCTCAGCACCGGCCAACCGGTGGCCTCCTCACCGGCCAGCCGGTGGTGCCTGAGCCCGAGCCCTCTCCCTTTTTCAAAGCACCAGCCAACCGGTGGCCTAGCACCGGTCAGCCGGTAGAGCCAGTCAAACTAGCCGTTGGGATTTGACCAGGCTTGTCCACTTGACTCCCAACGGCTCCGAAGGCATCTCCAACGGCTCCGAAGACCTCCAAAGGCCATATGAGGGTTCCCCCTCTATAAATAAAGGACTAGGAAGCCCCGTAACACTAACCAAGCCACATGGAAGCCCACGGGAACATTTTTGATCATTTGGAGAACCTCCGGCAGATTCTTCCAAGGAACTCCAATAGCTCCAACTCACTTCCACATCCAAGGAGCACCACCATAGAAGCTTGGGAGCGCTCTTCATCAACTCCAATCAATCCATTGGCTCCCAAGACTTCTCCCATTACGGTTTTTCATTGTTTTATCATTTTGAGATTTAATTTGGGTTTGTGCCTACAAACCCCCATCTATTTCTCTCATCCTCTCTTTTGGGTTCTCACACCACCTTCAAGGTGTGAAGAGGTTAGTCAAGCCTTCCCTTTAAAAGGCTTGAATCAAAGGTGAGCTAGCCTTCACCTGTAAGAAGGCTAGTGGGTTCTTGCTCAACCATTGAAAGCAAGTGGGTTCTTGCATAACCATTAAAATCAAGCTGTAATAGGTTCTAGACTAACCTTAAAGTCTAGTGGGTTTCTTGCTAAAACCATTAAAAAGCAAGCGGTAGTAAATCTCTCAACGGTTGAGTTGGGAGCGGAGACGTAGGCTTGGGTTTAAGCCGAACTCCGTTATCAAGTTGTGTGTTTTGCCTCTTTTATTTCCGCTGCACTTTCACTTTGATTTTAAATTGTTAATTATTTTTTAAAAGGCAATTCACCCCCCCTCTTGCCATCACTTCCTTTTCTTCTCCACCCAACACACCTCAAGTACAACGTACTTTTATCCTTTTATAGGTGAACCTCGATATGCTTTGGCAAAAATCCCAAAAATTTTCCTGCTCAATAAAATTCACACTAATCTCAGTTTCCCCTAAAATATGGGGTGTATTTTGACTTCATCAACTCTTCTTGAAGCTTCTTGATTCTTCAAAAACTTTCACTTCTCCTTCTGAATGCTAAATATGATAATTCTTTTGAATGTGGAGCTCCCCCTCAATTTCACTAATAACAAATTTTTATTTCAAACCACTTTTAATTATTCACTTTTTCTATTGACCCACTTGAAAATATAAAACAATTCCACTCTAATACAATGACTCTTGATCCAATTGAAACCTACAAAGTAATTCAACCCTTTTGAAATGGTCGAATACATTGTTGATCTCATTATATCCTTATATTATCAATCATCAACCTCAAGAAATTCCTTCTTTGGATATGATTGTCCAGAGTACGATATTTCTTAGAACAGTTGGCCTGAATACGATCATATTGGGTATGATATTTTTCTTCTGAAGCCTGAGTACAATCATCCTAGGTATGAAAGTTTTCGTATGCATATGATGGATAATCAGATGCTAAAGTACCAGATAGTGATCATTATGGGTATGATAATTCAGATTATGATCCTTAGTGCCTTCTTTATTTCCTTCTCATCCAGAATTTGATTGAACTGGGTATGATTAATTTTCAAATGGAATCATATATTTCTTCTCTTCCACCTAGATATGATAAATCTGGATATGATTTCGAATACCACTTTTCCCTTTTCTTCCATCAAGCTTGTATTGTAAGTTCTCTAATCAACTTATGATGTATAAAATACAAATCAGTAAAGCATAGTCACATTTAAGTTTATCATAGTCAGTAGACTCTAATACTTCATCAAAATAAACACTTCCTTCAAAACATATCCCCTTAGGCCCATTGGAACCATGAGGACCATTAGGAAACTTTGGCCACTTAGGACCATTAGGCCACTTAGTCCCATTCGACCCATTCAAACCATTAGTCCACTTAGGCCCATTCAACCCATTACACCCACTAGACCCATCATGCCGATTAGGCCACTTAGGCACATTAGACCAATTAATCCCATTAGTCCCATTAGGTAATTTAGGCCACTTGGGCCCATTAAGCCAACTAGAACCATTTGACCCACTAGGCCCATTAGGAAACTTAGGATACTTAGGCCCATTAGGCCACTTAGAAATATTAGACCCATTATTCCCATTATTACCATTAGATCCATTAGGCCCATTAGGCCCATTAGCCAACTTTGGCCACTTAGGCCCATTAGGCCCATTTGGACACTTAGGCCCATTAGGACCATTAGGCCACTTCGACCCATTAGGCAACTTATTCCGCTTAGGCACATTGGACCCATTAGGACAATTAAGCCACTTAGTCCCATTAGGTTCATTCATACACTTAGGCCCATTAAGCCCATTAGGCCACTTCGACCCATTAGGCAACTTAGGCCACTTAGGACAATTGGACCCATTAATCTCATTAGGCCAATTGGTCCCATTAGGCCCGTTAGACCAATTAGGCCCATTGATCCCATTAGTAAACTTAGGCCACTTAGGGACATTATGCCACATAGGCCCATTATGCCACTTAGGCCCATTGGACCCATCAGGCCCATTAAAAAACTTTGTCCACTTAGGCCCATTAGGACACTTAAGACATTAGGTCACTTAGGCCCATTAGACCCATTCATCCCATTAATCCACTTAGTCCCATTCCATGCATTCATCCAATTATGCATGTTAGACCCATTAGGCCAATTAGGCCACTTAGGCCCATTAAAACCATTAGTCCCATTAGGCCCATTTGGCTCATTAGAAAACTTAGGCCACTTAGGTCCATTCAACCACTTAGACCCATTGGACCCATTAGTCCCATTAGAAAAATTAGGCCACTTAGACCCATTGGACCCATTACGCCCATTAGGAAACTTAGGCCACTTAGGTCTATTAGGCCACTTAGACCCATTGGATTCATTAGGTCCATTAAGAAACTTAGGCCACATAGACCCATTGGACCCATTAAGCCCATTATGCCCATTAGGAAACTTGGTCCACATCAACCCATTAGGCCACTTAGGCTTGTTGGACCCATTAGGCTGAATTATCCACAACGGGCCCATTAGGCCCATCAAGACCATTGGACCACTTAGGCCAAATAGGCCCAATATTCCCATTAGGTTACATAGTCTCATTAGGCCACTTCATCTCATTAGGTCCCTTAGACCCATTAGGACAATTGGGCCCATTAGGCCCCTTAGGCCCATTTGACCAATTTTCCCATTAGGCCCAATAGGCCCATTAGGTCACTTAGGACCAATAGGCCCATTAGGCCTATTAGTTCATTTAGGCTACATAGGGCCCTTAGTCCACTTAGGCCCATCAGGCCCCTTAGACCCAATAGACACATTAGGCCCCTTAGTCCCATTGGGACAATTAGGTCAATAGGCCCATTCATCCCATTAGGCCTATTAGGACACTTATGCCCAATAGGCCCATTAGGCCTATTAGGTCACTTAGTCCACTTAGTCTCATTAGGACCCTTAGACCCATTAGGCCCATTGGGTCCCTTAGGCCCATTGGGCCCATTAGGACACTTAGGTACATTAGGTGCATTAGGAAACTTAGGCCACTTAGTCTCATTCGTCCACTTAGGCCCATTAGACCCCTTAGGCCCATTAGGACTATTGGTCCCATTAGGCCCATTAGGTCTATTCGGCCGATTCGGCCATTTGGGCCATTAGGCTGAATTAACCATAATGGGCCCATTAGGCTGCTTAGGCCCATTATTCTCATTATGAACATTAGGCCCATTAGGCCCATGAGGCCACTTAGGCCCAACTAGTCCATTAAACCCATTAATCCCATTAGGCCCATTAGGTCCATTCAGCCCATTAGGCCATTGAGGCCAATTAGGCCAATTCAGCCACTTAGGCCCACTTGGTCCATTAATATCATTAGGCTGATGAGGCCACTTAGGCCCATTAGGCCACTTAGGCCCATTAGGCCCCTTAGGCCCATTAGTCCCCTTAGGCCCATTAGGCCCCTTAGGCCCATTAAGCCTATTAGGATGATTAGGAAACTTTGACCCATTAGGCCACTTAGAGGCTCATTAGGCTCATTAGGCCACTTAGGTTAATAAGGCCCATTAGGCCCATTAGGCCCATTTGACCCATTTGGCCCCTAGGCCAGTTATGCCCATTAATCCTATTAGGCCACTTAGTCCCATTAGGCCACTTAGTCATATTAGGCCGATTAGGCCACTAAGGCCCATTAGGCCGCTAAGGTCCACTAGTCCCATTAAGTCCATTAGGCCAATAATGTCACTTAGGCCCATTAGGACACTTAGGCCCATTCGACCCATTTGGCCCATTAGGCCAATTAATCCCATTAGGTCGATTAGGCAACTTTGGCCCATTAGGCCCCTTAATCCCATTAGTTATATTAGGAACATTAGGCCACTTAGTCTAATTCGGTACATTCAACCCATTAGTCCACTTAGGACCATTCAGGTGATTAGGCCCATTTGGCCTATTAATCCCATTAAGGTGATTCGACAACTTTGGCCCATTAGGCCTCTTAGGCCCATTTGGCCACTTATGCCCATTTGGCCCATTCAGGCCATTCGGGCCATTAGGCCCATTTGGCCCATTAGGCCACTTAAGCCACATAGGCCCATTGGGCCCATTAGACCCATTAGGTCCACTAGGCCCATTTGGCCCATTTACGCCACTTTGACCCATTAGGCCCACTAGGCCCATTATGCCACTTAGGCCCATTAGGCCACTTCGACTCATTAGGCAACTTAGACCCATTATCCTATTAGGCCTATTAGGCCACTTAGGCCCATTTCGAAACTTATTCCCATGAGTCACATTAGGCCACATAGGCACATTCAACCAATTAGACAACTTAGACCCATTATGCCCATTTGGCCCATTTGGCCACTAGGCCCATTCATCCCATTAGGCCAATTGGGCCACTTAGTCCCATTTGTCCCACTAGGCCCATTGTTCCCATTCATCCCATTAGGTCAATTCAGCCCATTAGTCCCATCAGTCCACTTAGTCCATTTAGGCCCATTAGGCTCCTGAGGCGCATTAGGCCCGTCAATCCACTTAGGCCCATTAGGCCCATTATTCCACTTAGTCACACTAGGCCCATTCATCCACTTAGTCCACTAGGCCCATTAGGCCCATTGGTCCCATTGGGCCACATATGCCGATTACTTCACTTAGGCCCATTGGGCCACTTTGGCCCGTTAGGCCTATTCGGCCACTCAGGCCCAATAGGCCCATTGATCCCATTAGGTCGATGAGGCCACTTAGGCCGATGAGGACACTTGGTCCCATTAGGCTCATTAGGCCCATTAGGCCCATAAGTCCCATTAGGCCCATTCATCCCATTAGGCCCATATGGCCACTTAGGCTCATTTTTTCCATTAGAAACATTAATATCATTAGGCTCACTGGTCCCATTAGACCCATTTGGCCACTTTTTCCCATTAGGCCCATTAGGCCAATTAGGTTCATTAGGCCAATTTGGACCATTCTTCCACTGAGACCCACTAGGCCCATTAAGACACTTATGACCATTAGGCCCATAAATACCATTACACAACTTAATCCCATTCATCCACTTAGGTCCATTAGGCCCATTCGCCCCACTAGGCCAATTTGGCACATTCGGCCTATTCAGCCACTTAGAACCAATCACCCACTTAGGCCCATAAGGCCCATTAGACCCATTCAGACAATTAGGTTGATTCATCCACTTAGACTGATTAGGACCATTAATCCCATTAGTCCACTTATTCCCATTAGTCCAATTTGATCAATTTAGCTGATTAGGCCACTTAGACCCATTAGGCCCATTAGGCCCATTGGCCCACTTAGGCCCATTGGTCCCATTAGAACCCTTAGGCCCATTATACCCATTAGGCCGATTATGAAACTTGGGTCCATTAGGACACTTAGTCCCATTTGGACGCTTAGGATAATTAGGCCCACTTGGCCCATTTGGCCCCTGGTCATGTTAAGCCCATTAAGACCATTAGGCCACTTAGGCCAATTAGGCCAATTAGGCCACTAAGGCCTATTAGGCCACTTAAACCCACTCAACCCAATAATACCATTAGGCTAATTAGTCCACTTAGACCCATTATCCCACTTAGGACCAATAAGACCATTAGGCCCATTAGTCCACTTAGGCCCATTAGGCCCATTAGGCCCATTAGGTTGATTAGGAAACTTTGTCCCATTAAGACACTTAGGCCCGTTGGAAAACTTAGGATAATTAGTCCCATTTGGTCCATTTGGACTATAGACCCGTTAATCCCATTAAGCCCATTCGGCCACTTAGGCCCATTATGCCACTTAGGCCCATTAGGACCCTTAAGCCAGTTAGGCCCATTTAGACCATTTGGCACCTTGTCCTATTAATCCCATTAATCCCATTAGGCCCATTAGTCCCATTAATTCACTTAGGCCCCTTAGTCCCATTAGGCCCATGAGGCCACTAGGGTCCATAAGGCCCATTATGCCACTTAGGCTCATTAGACCACTTAGGCCCATTAGGCCACTTAGGACCATGGGGCCTCTTAGGCCCATGAGGCCCCTTATGCCACGTAGGCCCATAAAGACCAGTAGGCCACTTAGGCCCATGAGTCCCATTAGGCCACTTTAGCCCATGAGGCCCAATAGGCCCATTTAGCCACTTAGGCCTATTTGTCCCATTATGTCACTTAGGCTCGTTAGGCCACTTAGTCCCATGAGGTCACATAGGCCTATTCATCATATTCTATCACATTAGACCCATTCAACCACTTAGGCCCATTAGTCCTAATCGGCCACTTAGGCCCATGAGGCCCATTAGTCCCATTCAATCGATTAGGCCAATTAGGACACTTAGACCCATTAGTCATATTAGAGCCATCATGTCAGTTAGGCCCATTAAGCCCATTCGACTGATTAGGTCACTTAGACCCATTAGGCCCATTAGACCTCTTAGGACCATTAGTCTAATTCGATTGATTAGGACGATTCGGCGACTTAAGGCCTATTCGGTCGATTAGCCCAATTAGGCCAATTAGGCCCATTAGGCCATTTAGGACCATTAGACCACTTAGGCCCATTTGGACCATTCATTCAATTAGGCATATTAGGCCACTTAGACCCATTAGCCCCATTAGACCACTTAGGCATATTATGCCAATTAGGCCCATTCGGTTTATTTGGATGATTAGGCTACATAGGCCCATTAGGCCCATTCAACCGATTAGACCACTTAGTACACTTAGGCCCATTATTCCCCTAAGTCCAATTAAGCCACTTAGAAAACTTAAGAATTAGGCCCATTAGGACACTTATACCCCTTAGGCCAATTTGTCGCATCATTTGATTAAGCCAATTAGGCCAATTAGGCCACTTAGTTTGATTAGGACACTTAGGCTCATTAGGCCCATTAGACCCATTAGGACACTTAGGCCCATTAGGCCAACTGGGCCCATTTAGTCAATTAAGAGGAATAGGCCACTTAGGCCCATTAGGCCCATTAGGCCGATTATCCCATTAGGCCCATTACCCCACTTGGGCCCATTAAACCCGTTATTCCCATTAGGCCCATTAGACCCATTTGTCCACTTAGTCCTATTAGGACCATTAGGCCATGTAGGCCCATTAGGCCAATTAGGGCCATTGAACCTATTATTCCCATTAAACCCATTAGGCCTGTTAAGCCACTTAGGTCACTAAGGACCATTAGGCCCATTCAGTCAATTAACTCGATTAGGTCACCATGCCCCATTAGACCATGTAGGCCCATTAGGTCCATTAAGACCATTAAACCCATTAGTCCCACTATTCCCATTAATCCACTTAGGACACATAGGCCCATACAGTCGATTATCACAATTAGGCCACTTAGGCCACTTAGGCCAATTAGGACCACTAGGCCCATTAGGGAACTTAGGACCATTACTCCACTTAGGACCATTAGGTCCATCATGCCCATTAGGCCCATGAGGTGCATCCCCCCCCCATGAGGCCCATCAGAACCATTAGGACACTTAGTCTCATTAGGCACATTGGGCCCATGAGGCCACTTAGTCCCATAAGTCCCATGAGGCCCATTGGACCCATCAGGCCACTTGGGACTATTAGGACCATTAGGCCTGTTCATATCATTAGACCCACTAGGCCCTTTAGGCCACTTAGGCCCAATAGGCCAATTACACCCATTATACCCATTAGGCTCATTAGGCAAATTAGGCCCAATAGGCCTACTTTGTCCCACCAAGCCCATTAGGCCACTTAGGACCATTAGTCCATTTAGGCACACTAGAACCATTCGTACACTTAGGCCCATTAGGCCACTTATGCTAACTAGGCCCATTATGCCAATTAGGCACATTAGGTCCATTACGCCCATTCGGCCCACTAGGCCCTTTCGACCACTTAGACCCATTAGACCCATTAGGCCACTTACACCCATTAGGACCATTAGGTCCATTATACCACTTAAGCCCATTTTCTCACTTAGGCCCATTAACCATATTAGGCTTATTTGGCCTATTATTCCCATTTGGCTACTTAGGCCCATTAGTCCCAATCAGCCACTTAGGCCCATATTCCACATTAGGCTCATTCAATGGATTAGGTTGATTAGGCCACTTAGGACACTTAGACCCATTATTCCCATTAGGACACTTAGGCTCATTAGGCCCATTCGTCCGATTAGTCTGATTAGGCCACTTAGACCCATTAGGCCCATTAGTACACTTAGGCCCATTAGTCCCATTAGTCCCATTCGATCGATTATCCTGATTTGGCCACTTTGTACCATTCAGTCGATTAGCCTGATTAGGCCACTTAAGCCCATTAGCCCCTTTAGGACCATTAGGCCCTTTAGGCCCATTAGGCCACTTAGCCCCATTTGGTCGATTAGGCAGATTAGGCCACTTAGACCCATTAGGTCCATTAGTCCCATTAGGCCACTTAGACCCACTTAGACCCATTAGGACCATTGTTCTAGTGGATGTGTGTTTGAATTGTTTCTAGTACGGAATAGAATCTTTAATAGGTGGAAAAGGTTGTTTTATTTAAAAAGAAACATAAGAGAAAAAAGTATCACTAATTCAACCCCTCCCCCTCTCAGCGATACAATCATCTGTTGGGAACTTTCAAGTGGCCTAATGGGACCAAGGGGATAAATGGGCCTAATGGTCCAAACTGACCTAATGATCATAATGGGCCTAAGTGGTCAAATGGACTTAACTGGCCTAAGAGGCCTAATTGGACTAATGGACCTAATGGGACTAATTGGCCTATGAGGCATAATGGGACCAATGGGCCAACTGTGTCTAACTAGCCTAAGTGTCCTAATAGGTCGAATGGGCCTAAGTGGATTAATGGGTTGAATGGGCCTAATCATCCTAACAGACCTAAGTGGCCTAATGGACCCAATGGGTTGAATGGGCCCAACTGGCCTCACTTTCCTAATGGGTTTAATGGGCCTAAGGGGCCTAAGTAGCATAATGGTCCTAACTCGCATAAGTGTCGGCCCAATGGGAATAATGGGTCTAATTGGCCTAAGTGTCCTAACTAAACTAATGGGACCAATGAGACTAATGGGCCAAACATGCCTAATGGGACCAATGGGCCTAACATGCCTAATGGGTTGAATCTTCATAACTGGCCTAACTCACATAAGGGGACCAAGGGCCCTAATGGGTGGGTGTAATGGGCTTAACTGGTCAACATGGCCTAATGAGACCAATGGTCCTAATGGGCCTAACTGGACAAAGTGTCCTAATGGTCCTAACTGGCCTAAGGGGCCCAATTTTCTTAATGGAATGAACAAGCCTAAGTGGCGTAATGGGCCCAATGAATCTAATGGGCCTAACTAGCCAAAGTGGCATAATGGGCCTAACTATCCTAAGTGTCCTAAAGAGCCTAATGGGAAGAATGAGCCTAAGTGGCGTAATGGGATGAATGAGCATAAGTAGCCCAATGGGATGAATGGGCCTAGGAGGCCCAATGGGATGAATGGGCTGAATGGGCTTAATGGACTGAATGGGCCTACAAGGTCTGAGTGGCTAAATAGGCTTAAGTGGCCTAAGGGGCCTAAGTGGATGAATGGACTAATGGGACTAAGTCAAAAATGGGCCTAATGGGCCTAATGGGCCTAAGTGGCCTAATGAGCATAATGGGTCTCAGTGTCCTAATGGGCCTAAGTGGCCTAATGGCCCTAATGAGCCTAAGTAGCGTAATGGGCCTAAGTAACCTAATGTGCCTAAGTGACCTAATGGGCCTAATGGGTATAATGTGCCTAAGTGGACTAATGGGCCTAAGTGGCCTAAGTAGTCTAATGGGCCTAAGTGGCCTAATGGGCATAATGGTCCTAACTGGCCTAATGGGCCTAGTGGGTCTCATTGGCCTAATGGTCCTAATGGGCCTAAGTGGCCGAAGTTGCCTAATGGGCCTAAGTGGCCTAATGGGTCTAATGTGCCTAAGTGGCATAATGGGCCTCAATGGCCTAATGGGCCTAATGGTCCTGAGTGGCCAAATGGGCGCAAGTGGCCTAATGGGCTCAAGTGGCATAATGGGCATAATGGGCATAATGGGTATAATGGGCCATAGTGGCCTAAGTGGCCTAATGGGTATAATGGGCCTTAGTGGCCGAATGGGCCTAAGTGGCCTAATGGGCTAAATGGGCCTAAGTTTCATAAAGGGCCTAATGGACCTTAGTGGTCAAATGGTCCTAATGATATTGAGTGGCCAAATGGGATTAATGAGACTATGTAGCCTAATGAGCCTAATGGGCCTTAGTGGCAGAATGAGCCTAATGGGTCTAATGGGCCCAAGTAGCCTAAGAGGCCTAGTGGGCCTAATGGGCCTAAGTTTCCTAATGATCCAAATGGGCCTAAGGGGCCAAATGGGCCTTAGTAGCCTAATTGGCCTAATTGGCCTAAGTGGCCGAAGTGGCCTAATGAGCCAAATGGACCTAAGTGGCTTAATGGGCCTAATGGGCCTAAGTGGACTAATGGGACTAAGTGACCTAATGGGCCTACTGGGAATAATGGGCCTAAGTGGCCTAAGTGGCCTAATGGGCCAAATGGGCCTTAGTGGACAAATGGGCCTAAGTGGCCTAATGGGCCTAAGTGTGTAATGGGCCTAATGGGCCTTAGTAGCCTAATGGGCCTAATGGGTGTAAGTGGTCGAAGTGGCGTAATGGGCCTAATGGGACTAATGAGCCTCATTGGATTTAATGGACTAATGGGTCGGATGGGTCTAAGTGGCCTAATGGGCCGAATGGGCCTCAATGGCCTAATGGGCTCAATGGTCCAAAGTGGCCTAAGATGCATATTGTGTCTAATGGACCTAAGCAGCTTAATGGGACTAATGGGTCTAAGTGGCCTAATGGGCCTTAGTGGTCTAATGGGCCTAATCGGTATAATGGGGCTAAGTGGCCCTGGTGTCCTAATGGGACTAAATGCCCTAATGTGCCTAAGTGACCTAATGGGATTAATGGGACTAATGGGCCTCAGTGGCCTAATGATCCTAATGATCTTAAGTGGACTAAGTGGCATAATAGGACGAATAGGCCTAATGGTCCCAGTGGGCCTCAGTGGCCTAATGGGCCTAACGAACCTAAGTGGCTGAAGTTTCCTAATGGGCCTAAGTGGCATAACGGGTGTAATGGGCATAATGGACCTTAGTGGCCTAATGAGAATAATGGGCCTAAGTGGCTGAAATTGCATAATGGGCATAATGTGCCTAATTGGCCTAATGGGCCTAATGGCCTAATGAGACTAAGTGTCCTAATGGGACTAAGTGTCCTAAAGGGCTTGAGTTGCCTAATGGGCCTAAGTGGCTTAATGACCCTAATGTTCATAATGAGCCTAAGTGGCCTAATGGGCCTAATGGGCCTAAGTGGCCTAATGGACCTAAGTGGACTAATGGGCCTAAGGGGCCGAAGTGGCCTATTGGGATTAATGGGCCTAAGTGGTCTGATGGGCCTAAGTGGTCTAATGGGCCTAATGGGTCTCAGTGGCATAATGGGACAAATGGGACAAATCGGCCTAAGTGGACCATTGGGCTTAATGGGCCTAATAGGCCTAAGTGGCTTAATGAGATGAATGAGCTTAAGTGGCCTAATAGGCCTAACGGGCCTGAGTGGCCTAATGGGCCTAAGTGGCCTAAGGGGCCTAATGTGACTAATGAGATTAATGGGCCGAAGTGGCCTAATGAGCCGAATAGGCCTAAGTGGCCTAATGGGCATAACAGGCCTAAGTGGACTAATGGGCCTAATGGGCCTGAGTGGCCTAAGTGGTCTGATGGGCCTGATAGGCATAATGGGACGAATGTGCCTAAGTGACCAAATGGGATTGATGGGCCTAATGGGACTAACAGACCTAAGTGTCTTAATGAGCTAAATGGGCCGAAGTTGTCTAATGGTCCTAATGGGCCTAATGGGCCTAAATGGCCTAATAGGTCTGATGGGACTGATGGTCCTTAGGGGCCTCAGTGGCCTCATGGGCCTCATGGTCCTAATGGGCCTATAGAGCTTAAGCGACCCAAGTGGCCTAATGGGCCTATAGGGCCTAATGGGTTGAATGCGCCTAATGGGCCTAATTGGCCTAATGGCCATGATGGACCTAATGGGTGTAATGCACCGAATTGGATTAATAGGACTAAGTGGCCTCAGTGGCCTAATGGGACTAATGGGCTTAAGTGGCCTAATGTGCCGAATAGGCACAAGTGGCCTAATGGGCCTAATGGGGCTAAGTGGCCTAATGGACCAAATGGGCCTACGTGGCCTAATGGGCTTGATGGGCCAAATGGGTCGAATGGGCCTCTGTGGACTCATGGGCCTCATGGGACTAAGTCCACTAAGTTGTCTAATGGGCCTATGTGGACAAATGGGCCCAATGGGCCTTAGTGTCCTAGTGGGCCTAATGGGCCTAATGAGTCTAAGTGGCCTAAGTGACCTAATGGGCCTAATTCGCCTAATTGGGCTCAGTGGGCTAATGGTCCTAATGGGCCTAAGTGGCCTAATGGGTTTAATGGGCCTAATGGGTTTGGGTGACCTAATGAGACGAATGTGCCTAAGTGGCCTAATGGGCCTAATAGGCCTAATGGGCCTGAGTGGCCCAAATGGCCTAATGTGCCCAAGTGGCCTAATGGGCCTAATGGGCCCCAGCGGCCTAATGTGCCTTAGTGGCTGAAATGGCCTAAAGGGACTATGTGGTCTAATTGGACCAATGGGCCTACGTGGCCTAATGGTCCTAAGTGGACTAATGGGCTTAAGTGGATTAATGGACTTAATGGGCTTAATGGGCATAAGTGGCCCAAGTGGCCTAAGGGGACTAAGTGGCCTAATGGGACAAAGTGGCCTAATGGATCTAATGGGACCAAGGGGGATAAGGGGACTAATGGGACTTAGTAGCCTAATGGGACAAAGTGGACTAATGGGCCTAATGGGCCTGAGTGGCCTACTGGCCCTAATTGGCTTAATGGGCCTATGATGCCTAATAGAACTAATGGGCCTAATGAGCCTAAGTGTCCTAATGAGACAAATGGGTCTAAGTGACCTAATGGCTGAATGGGCCTTAGTGGCCTAATGGGCTGAATGGGCATAAGTGGCCTAATGGGCCTAAGTGTCCTAATATGTCGAATGGGCCTAAGGGGCCTAATGGGTCTGGTAGGCCTAAGTGGCCTAATGGTCCCGATGGAAATAAAAGGCTAAATGGGCCTAAGTGGACTAATTATTCGAATGGGCCTAAGTGGACTAATGGGTCCGATGGGCCTGATGGTCATAATGGGTATAATGGGATGGATGGGCCTTAGTGACCTAATGGGCTTGATGGTCCTGATGGGCTTATGTGGCCTAATGAGCTAAATGGGCCTAAGTGGACTCATGGGCCCAATGGGCCTAAGTGGCCTAATGGCCCTGATGGGCATGATGGGATAAAGGTGCCTCAGTGTCCTAATGGACCTCATGGGCCTAATGGGCCTAATTGGCCGAATGGGCTTAAGTGGCCTAATGTGCCTATTGGGCCAAATGGGCCTCAGTGGCCTAATTGGCCTAATGGGCCAAATGGCGCTAAGTGGCCTAATGGGATTGATGTGCTAAATGGGCGTAATGGGCCTTAGTGGCCTCATGGGCCTAATGGGCCTAAGTGGCCTAAGTAGGCTAATGGGCCTCATGGGCCTAATTGGGCTAATGGGCTTAAGTGGCCTAATGGGCCTGATGGGCCTTAGTGGCCTAATGAGCCTAATGGGCCAAATTGGCCTAGTGGCCAAAATGGGCCTCAGTGGCCCAATGGGACTAAGTGGCACAATGGGCCTCAGTGGCCCAATGGGCCTAGTGGGCCTAAGTGGCCTAATGGACCTTAGTGGCCAAATAGGACAAATGGTCTTAGTGGGCCTAATAGTTCTGATGGATACAATGGGGAGAGGTGGCCCAATGGGCCTGATAGACACGATGGGCCTAATGGGTCCAATGGGTCTAATTGGCCTAATGGCCCTAAGTGGCCTAATGATCCTATTAGACCCAATGGTATTAATGGGCCTAAGTGGATTATTGGGCCCAATGGGACTAATGGGCCTATGTGGCCTAAGTGGCCTAAGTGACCTAATGGGCCTAATGGGCCTAATGGTCTTAAGTGGCGAAATGGGCCTAATGGGATTAAATAGTAGAATGGGCCTAATAAGCCTAAGTCATCTAATGGGCCTAATGGCCCTAAGTGGTCGAATGGGCATGTGGGCTTAATGGGTCTCAAGGGACTCAAGGGCCGAAGTGGCTTTGCGGGCCAAATGGGTCTAAGTGTTCTCATGGGCTGAAGGGGCTTCGTTGGCCAAATGGGTGTAAGTGTCCTCATGGGCCCAATGGGCCTAATTGGCATAAGTGGTGCAATATGGGTAATGGGCTTAATGGACCTCATGTGACTTAGTGGCCTCATGGGACTGATGGGCCTAATGGGACGAATGTGCCTATTGGTCATAATGGGCCTCATTGGCCTAAGAGTCATATTGGGCCTAAGGGGCCTAAATGGCATAATGGGCCGATGTGGCCGAATGGGCCGAGTGGACCTAAAGGGCCTAATGAGCCTAATGGGACTAAGCGGCCCAATGGGCCTAAGTTCCTCATGGTCCTAATGAGCCAAATGGGCCAAACTGGCCTAAGTGGCTTAATGGGCCTAGGTGGCCTAATGGGCTTAATGGGCTTAATGGGCATAAGTGGTCTAATGTTTCTGATGGGCCTACTGGACCTCATGGGCCTCAAGGACCTACGTGTTCTAATGAGCCTAATGGGACTAAGTTGCCTAATGGTCCTGGTGGGCCTGATGGTCCTAATGGGCCGAATGGGCCAAATTGGCCTGATGGGCTGAAGGGGCCTCATGGGCCTAGTGGGCCTAAGATGCCTCATGGGCCCAATGGATATAATGGCCTAATGGGCATAAGTTTCTAAAGTGGGCTTGAAGGGACTAATGGTTCGAATGGGTCTAAGTGGCTTAATGGGCCTAATGGTCCCAATGGGCCTCATGGGCCCAAGGGGCCTAATGAGTTGAGTGGGCCTAATGTGCCTAAGAGGCCCAATGGGCCTAATGGGATGAATGTGCCTAGTGGTCTGAATATGCCTAATGGTACTAAGTGGCCTAATGGTCCTAAGTGGCCAAAAGGGCCTAGCGGGCCTAATGGGATTAATGGGCCTAATGGGCCTAATGGGCCAAAGTGGCCTGATGGGTATAATGGGATTCATGGGCCTAAGTGGACTCATGGGGATAATGGGACTAATGGGCCTAATGGGACTAGTGGGAATAAGTTTCCTAATGGGCCTAACGGGCCTCATGGTCTTAATGGACCTCATGGGCCTCATGGGCAGAATGCACCTCATGGGACTAATGGTCCTGATGGGCGTAATGGTACTAATGGTCCAAAGTGGCCTAATGGGTCAAATGGGACCAAGTTCCCTAGTGGGCCTAGTGGGCCTAATGTTCCTAATGGGGATAATGGGCCTAATGGGCCTAATGGGCCTAGTGAGCCTAATGAGATTAATGAGACTAATGGGTCCAAGTGTCTTGATGGTTCTAATGGGCCTCATAGGCCTCATGGGCTTAAGTGGACTCATGGTCCCAATGGGCCTAATGGGACTAAGTGTCCTCATGGGTCTGATGGGCCTAATAGTCCTAATGGGCCTCATGGGAGGAATGCGCCTCATGAGCCAAATGGGCCAGATGGGCCTCATGGGCCTAATGGTCCTAAGTGGACTAATGGCCCGAATAGGGATAAGTTCCCTAATGGGCCTAGCGGGCCTAATGGGGCTAATGAGCCCAATAGACATAATTGGCCTAAGTGGCCTAAGTGGCCTAATCACGCTAATCCACCAAATGGGCCTAATGGGCCTAAGTGGCCTAAGTTGATTAAAGAGCCTAATGGGCCTAGTGGGACTAATGGGTTTAATGGGCCTAATGGGCCTAAGTGTCCTAATGGGACTAATGGTTCTACGTGGCCTAATGGATCTAATGGGCCTAAGTGGCATACGTGGCTTAACGGGCCTAATAGGACTAATGGGACTAATGGTTTTAATGGTCCAAATGGATCTAAAGGGACTAAGTGTCCAAATGGGATAAATGGGACTAATGGGACTAATGGGTTTAATGGGGATAATGGGCCTAAGTGGCCTAATGTGCCTAATGGGCCTAAGTGGCCTAATGGGCTTAATGGGAATAAGTGGCATTATCCCTATAATCGACTAAATGGTCCTAATAGGCTTAAGTGGCCTAATGATCCGAAGTGTCTTAATGTGGCTAATGGGCCTAATCGGCCAAAGTGGCCTAATTAGCCTAATCTATTGATTGTGACTAGTGGGCCTAATGTGCCTAATGCCTAAGTGGCCTAAGTGGCCCAATGGGACTAATGGTCCTGATGGACATAATGGGCCTGATGGACATAATGAGACTGATGGGAATAATGGGCCTAAGTGGCCTAAGTGGGCGAATTGGCCTAGTAGACCAAATGGTCCTAACGGGGCGATGCGGCCTAGACAACCTAATCAACCGAATAGGCCTAATGAACCTAGTGCGCCTAAGTGGCCTAATGGTCTTAATGGGACTAATGGGTCTAAGTGGACTTATCTACCTAATTGACGGAATGGGCCTAATGGGACTAAGTGACCTAATGGTCCTAAAGGGCCTAATGGGCCTAAGTGGCTTAATCAGGCTAATCGACCGAATGGGCCTAAGTGGCCTAATCGATCAAATGGGTATAATGGGCCTAGGTGGCTTAATGGGCCTAATGAGCCTAATTGGGTCTAATTGGCCTAAGTCACCTAATCAGCCTAATCGGTTGAAGGGGCCTAATGGGCCTAAGTGGTCTAATGGGCCAAATTAGTCTAAGTGGCCTAATCGTCATAATCGGTCGAATGGGACTAATGGACCTAAGTGGCCAATTGGGAATAATGGGACTAAGTGGATGAATGGGCTTAATGGGCCAAATTGGCCTAATGTGGTTAATGGGCCTAATGGGCCTAAGTGAACGAATGGGATTAAGTGGCCTAATGGGCCTACTGGGCCTAATGGGTGTAAGTGGCCTAATGGGCCTTATGGGACTAATGGGGTGAAACGGTCTAATGGGCCTAAGTGGACTAATGGTCTTAGTGGGGCTAAGTGGCCGAATGGGCATACTTTTCCCAACTGGCCAAATGGGCCACATGGGCATAAGTGGTCTAATTGGTCTAAGTGGCCTAATGGGTCTAGTGGGCCTAAGTTTCCTAATGGTCCTAAGTGGCCTAATGGGCCTAAGTGGCATAATGGGCCTAAGTGGCCTAATGGGTCTAGTGGGCCTAATGGGCCTAATGCACCTAATTTTCCTAATGGGACTTATGGGAATAAGTTCCCTAATGGGCCTAAGAGGCCTAATGGGCCTAAGTGGCCGAATGGGTCTAAGTGGATGAATGGGTCTTATGGGCATAATGCACCTAATGGTCCTAATGTTCCGAATGGGCCCAATGGGCCTAAGTGTCTATATGAGCCAAATGGGACGAATGGGCCTAATGGGACTAATGGGACCAATGGGTCGAATTGGCCTAATGGGACCAATGGGCCGAATGGGCTGAATGGGTCTAATGGGCCTAAGTGGCCTAATGGGCCTAGTGGTCTCATTGTTGTGGGTTTAGAAAATGAGAAGATCATGACATGCATGGTATAAATGACTTCTCACTAGGATTTCATATCTCATTTAGAGTAATGATTTATGTTGTGATATGAATTTTTTGATTTTTGAAAATTCTGGAAAGTGTTTTCAAATGTGTGATTTTTAAAAGAGAATGGTTGTGGTATTTTGAAAATGGGTCAATTTTCAAAACATGGTGGATGTTTTTTCAAAAATTATTGAACATGGAAAATGTTGGATTTTTTAAATCATTGTTATGATAGTTGAAATGTGATAAAATTTGAAATTGTTAAGGCTTCTATTTCTAGAGAGTGAGACTTATGGTGTTTCTCATGTGAATAGAGAACGGAACCCGGTAGGAATCATAGAAACCAACCTGAGGAAGCTAGTAAAAATGTGGTTTCACCTAAGCCTCAGGTGAACTAGCAGCTAGTTCAGAACATAGATAAATCTTTTGAATATGTTGATAGAGGTAATAAAAGAGATGATCCAAGGAATGTGGACAATTCGGTTTAGTTTTAGAAGAAAAATCCACCCATCTTTTAGGGTGATTCAGAACTAGAAAGGGTGGAGGTGTGGCCAAATAGGATGAATCAAGTATTTGATTTCCTAGGCACACTAATGGAGTTCAAAGTCAAGTTAATGATGTATATGTTGGAACATATTCTATGTCAGTGGTGGGAGTTTGTGATCTAGGATAAATTGGACCAAGGTATGGAATGGGAGGATTTTGAGGAATTTTTCAACAAACAATTCCATCATCACAAATTTAGAATTCAGAGAAAGATGGATTTATTTAGCTTGAACTAGTAGAACCTTTCTCTGATAGAATATGTGGCTAAATTCATGAATTTAGTCCAGTTTTCACCTGAGGTTACTACTAGTGCATCTTTAAAGATTCCAATTTTTTAATCTAGGATGAGGTAGGAAATTTGTTTGAAGATTTCAGTAATCTGTATAATAGATAGTATGGATATGGTCAATAGGGAAACCATGGATGAAAGGGACATCTTAGGGGTGATGGGTGGAGGAGATATTGTGATACCTATGGGAAATTTTGGAAACTATAATGCGGGGAGAAAGTGGAAGAGGGGAACTTATTTCCAAGGTGCGAGTGTGGCTTAAAATCTGATGGAAGGATCAATGAATATTCCTATGAATCTTAAGAGCAAGTCGTGATGTTTCCAATGTGGCTCTCTAAGAAACCTGAAGCGAGAATGTACATACCCACGTAGAACATACCATAATTGTAATTAGATGGGGTATCTTCATTATTATTGTCTCCATGATCCATGTTAGTGTGCTTAAGACACTTATTAAGGTTCACAGTTGTCTTATGCCTCAACAGGATGAGGACAGCATAATACCCCTCATTAGCATAACAGATTTAGTCACGGTGATTCTAGGAATACCATGAATCCTCGGCATGGGCAATTTCAGTAGGGGAATAAAGATAAAAGTGTGGCAAGTAAGTAGGTATTTGGAGATGGGTGGGTTATTGTGAATGGCCAACTTGCACCATAGATGGTGAGAGGTACAATTCTTTTGAATTCTACCCTTATGCAAGAATTGTTTGATATGGGTGCATATCATATTTAATTGCTTCTCATGTTTTTGATTTTTTGGGTCTAAATGTAGAAATTATGCCTTCTGTTTTAAAACTTCAAACTCCTCTGGGTCAAAGAAAGTGTCAAGCCTTTCTGTGTAGAGATTATTATATAGTTGTTGGGTGACCAGCTCAGGGTTGACCTGGGTTGGTTCATGGTAGCCTAATTGTCTTAATTTCCTTAAATGGCCTAAATTGTTCTAAATGGCCTAAATTAGCCCAAATGACCTAATTGGGATAAATGACCTAAATAGACTAACTGACCTAATTGGCCTAATTAGACTAATTGGCCTAATTGGACTAAATGGATTAAATGGCCTAAATGGCCTAAATTGTCCTAAATGGGATAAATGGACTAATTGGACTAAATGGACTAAATGACCTAAATGGTCAAAATTGACCTAATGACCTAATTGGCTTAAATAGACTTAATTGGCCTAAATTAACTAATTGGCCGAAATTACCTAAATTTTCTAAATGGCCTAATTGACCTAATTGGCCTAAATGTCCCAAATTGGCCTAAATGTACTAAATATATTAATTGAGATAAATGGAATAAATGGAAAAATTAGTCTAAATGGATTAATTGGCCTAAATGGCCTAATCATCCTAATTGACCTAAATGGCATAAATTTGCCTAAATGACCAAAATGACCTAATTGGCCTAATTGGGCTAAATGGATTAATTAACCTAAATGGTCTAAATGGTCTAATTTTCCTAATTAGAATAAATGGACTAATTGGTCTAATTGTCCTAAATGGACTAAATTAGCCTAAATGTCCTAAATTGGCCTAATAGGCCTAATTGGTCTAAATGACCTAAATGGCCTAATTGGTCTAAATGGACTAAATGGACTAACTGGTCTAATTGGACTAAATGGAATAATTTTCCTAAATGGTTTAAATGACCTAAATTGGCATAATTTGACTAATTGGTATAAATGGCCTAAATTGGTCTAAATGGCCTAAATTGGTCTAAATGGTCTAAATGGCCTAATTAGCCTAAATGGACTAAATGACCTAACTGGTCTAATTGTCCTAAATGGACTAATTTTCCTAAATGGACTAAATGGTATAATTGTTCTAATTTCCCTAAATGGACTAAATTGTCCTAAATGGCCAAATTGACCTAATTGGCCAAAATTGCCTAATTGGACTAATTGACCTAATTGGTCTAAATGACCAAAATTGGCCTGAATGTCCTAAATAACCTAATTGTCATAATTGGAATAAATTGGCCTAAATGGACTAAATGGGAAAAAATTCCAAATTGACCTAATTGGTCTAAATGGTCTAAATTAGCCTAAATGACCTAATTGGCCTAAATTGCACAAATTACCTAATTGGATTAATTGGCCTAATTGGCCTAAATGCCCCAAACTTTCCTAAATGTATTAAATGGACTAATTATCCTAAATGACCTCAATTATCCTAATTGGACTAATTGACCTAATTTGACTAAATTGTCTAATTGGTCTAATTGTCCTAATTGGCCTAATTGGCCTAAATGGCCTAAATTGGACAAATCGGCTTAAATGTCCTAATCAGCCTAATTGGCCTAAATGTATTGATTGGATAAATTAGCCTAAATGGTCAAAATTATCCTAAATATCCTAAATGACTTAAATTGTCCTAAATGTCCTAAATGACCTAAATTGGCCTAAATGACCTAAATTGTCTAATTGGCCTAATTGGCCTAATTGACCTAAATGACCTAAATGGCATAATTGTCCTAATTGGCCTAAATGGCCTAAATTAACTAAATTAACTAATTTCCTAATTGGCCTTAATAGCCTAAATGACCTAAATGGCCTAAATGGTCTAATTGGCCTAAATGGATTTATTGGCTTAAATGGCCTAATTGTGCTAATTAGAATAAATGAACTAATTGGATTAATTGTCCTAATTTGGATAAATGGACTAAATTATCCTAAATGTCCTAAATTGACCTAATTGGCCTAATTGGTCTAAATGGCCTAAATTTGTCTAAATGGTCTAAATGGTCTAATTGTCCAGAATCACCTAAATGGGATAATTGATATAATTGGACTAAATGTACTAAATGACCTAATTGGCCTAAATTGACCTTAATATCCTAAATTGGACTAAATGGCCTAAATTAGCCTAAATGGCCTAAATTGGCCTAAATGGCCTAAATGGACTAATTGGCCTAATTGGCCTAATGGGCATGAATTGACTAATTGGTTTAATTTTAATAATTGGTATAAATGAGATCAATTGGCCTAAATGGAAACCATGATAAGATCAAAGAAATATAAGATCAAATAAACCATGATAATATCAAAGAAGCGGAAGATATATCAGTTATACCACTCCAAAAAAAACTCCAACTTCAGACAGCCATAACTTTCACTCTGAGTGTCCGTCTGGGATATAACACATATAAAATCAAAGGAAGTAAAGATATATATTCATTAAGATGACTTTAAAAAAGATCCAATCATTTCTTGGACCCTAAAATCCCAAAAAACCATCAGAAGGCCTCCAAAACTCTGTTTCTGTGTCCGGTGCCTTGTCAAATTTTTCTTAAAACAGTAATAAATCTCGATATGTGTGTCTCTTTGGCCTCATCCACTTGTTATATCATAATTTATTCCATAATATTTTATTTTACTGGTCACAAAGCTAAAACAGACACCCGGATCAGAATTTATGCCCGTTTAGTGACTCTGTGGTTTGTTAGGTTTTTCAAGCCCCCATTTCTAGCACTTTTGTCCTGTATGCTGTTTTTTCAAACTATAACATATGATCTGCCTATCTGTTCAGCCTCCACCACCTATCATATCAAATATTGTTTGGTGATCTTCAATTTGACTGACCACAGATCTGGAACGGACTCTCAGATCAAAAGTTTTCATCGTTACCATGAGTTTAGGGTTTATTTGACTTTCTAATTGTATTTATGGGTTTTGAAGGTTTCTCCATTTTTTAGCTGTTTTTTTTTGGTTTTCAAGGCTTGTTATCATTTTTTATAATGTAAAGTTATTTATAATCAAATATATAACAATATATACATATATTTTATATATTCACAAAAAAAATTAATTTTATAAATAAGTAATTAAACATATTTATATATAAAATATATTTCTCAATATATAAGCCTTATCAAAATAAAAAAATAATATCCATTTTATTTAATATATATATATATATATGAATATTTATATACCTAGATAATGTGTATGTGTATATATATATGTGTGTGTGTGTGTCTATATTGACATACTGATATATATTATCTATATATTCTAAACATATGTATATACATATTAATATATAATATTTGTAAATATATATGAATATGTATAATTATACTTATAGATACACATATAATATATATATATGTGTGTGTGTGTGTTTTGTATATATGTATTTATTTATTTATAAACACACACAAAAAATCATATTTTATAAATGTATTTAAAACTGATTTTATAAATATATATTAATATACGAATAAATATATTAATATATAAATATAACTATATATATATATATTAATTTATGGATATATATATATTAATATAACTATATATATATTAATATAACTATATATATATATTAATATAAATAAATGTATATATTAATATAACTAAATATATATATATGTTAATATAAATATATATTAATATACGAGTAAATATAACCATATATATAAATAGATATATTTATAAATGAAGAGAAGAAATATGGTGGAGTAGTAAAGGCTTAGTTGCACAGAAAACGGGTCTCAAGTTCGAATCTAGGGGGAGGCAAGTTGTGCGCGTGGGTGGAATAAGGGCCAGTGATGTTAAAGGCTGGGTGGGGGCGTTGTTAAAGGCTAGGGGGGTGGGGGTGCAGGCTGGGGTGGGGGGCTGTTGAGGGGGGGGGGGGGTTCAAGCGCTGTTGAAGCCCCTCCCTGATTTGCATATTTTTTAATGTTTTTTAACTTTTATTAGTGCTTTTTTTAGCACTTATGAAAGGGACCCCCCTTTATCTTTGTTGAGATTAACATCTCTTTTTTCACGCTGATAAATACCTTTTTAGTGCTAATAAAAACCTATTTTGTGGTAGTGTAATGAGTCTAATGGGATTAAGTGTCCAAATGCACCTAATGGGACTAATGGGTATAATGGGATTAAGTGACCTAATGGGCTTAATGGGCCTAAGTGGCCTAATCATCCTAATGGGACAATTGGGCATAAGTGGCCTAATGGGTCTAATGGGTATAATGGGATTAATGGGTCTAATGGGTCCACTGGTCCAAATTGATCGAATGGGCCTAAGTGGCACTACTATGAATCCATGTTTTCCCAACGGTTTTAAATCATTGGGAAAGGCCCTCAAACCATTGGTGTGTGAGGCATCAGGAAATCCTTATACCAATGGTTCACGTTGAACCGTTGGGAAAAGGCTGTTTAGATTTCAACTGCCCATGGTTCATAATGAACCGTTGGAATAAAATTGGATCTTGTTATACCAACAGTTCAGCTGAACCCTTGGAAAAACTAGTGCACAGGGGTATGCCAATGGTTTTAAAACCATTGGCATAAACATATAGGGGGTATAACCTAACGGTTTTGAACTGTTGGGAAATGCAGCAACACACAAGGGTATAACCCAACGGTTTTGAAACCGTTGGCTTAGACCCCCATTAATTTAAAATGAAACAACCTACAATCAACTACAGGCTGTAATCTACGTGGAAAACATGCCATCTCACAAAAATACACTGCAATCATAAAAACAACACTCATTCTAGGTGTTTAGGAACACTGCAACCTACAAATACAGAAAACACACTACACACATAGAAAACTCACAAAAACTCACTTCAATCACCTGAAATCACATAAAAACACACAAGAAACACATAGAAATAATCATCTCATTTTTGAAGGCTTACTCACATACCTTCCCCTTGTATGGTTCACATATTGATGTGGTAGAGAGACCAAGAACCAACAAAATGTTGTCTTGTTGATCAAATATGGAGGGGGGTATTAAAAATTCGAGTTTATAACTCATATATGAAGAATCCCCTGCCTCAATCCTGATCTATCAGATAAGGGTTATTGGTTTTGATTACTCCAAGATAAATTTGATATTTTTTCGATGAATTTAATCATTCAATATACTAACCTAGAAATATATTTACACTATGACCATTATAAACCTTTTGTTCCTAGAGTATAATGATGGGGGAATCATATACTATGGTGAAATGACTTCTATAATGTCAATAGATTTAGTTATATTGTTTCATTTATCAAGGTATTGGTTTGTGTTTAAGAGAGGTATATTCGTCAGGCTTTTGTGACACATAGATTCTATAGGGATAGATATTTACTTGATTCATGAGAGATATCACATGCCTAATTTTCAAGGGGATCTGCTATGATGACATCCAAAATGGTGTTTTTCAGTGGTTATGAATCATTTATAGCCTGTTGTAAACAGACTCCATCCAAAACTGGACAACCTGCTGGACATCCTGCTATAAACGGCCTGCATGTAAACAGCCTACATGTAAACCCCTGATTTCAAATATGTAAACCCCAAACTGTAAAACTATAAAACTGAACCTCTCCAATATATTTCCCAACCTGTAAAACTGAAAACCTGCACCTCTCCAAGATATAAAATTGTTGTTAAACTGATCTTTAAGTTAAATACAAAGTGTTAATAGTTTAAAGATAACTATTTACAAAAGGTTTGATAAATATTGATAATCCAGTAGTTTGAGAGATTGAAAATCCAAAGGAAATTTTGGAGATATATTAAAGAAACTGGTTGGTTAATAGAGATTAAAAATCCAAAGGAAATTTCAGAGATATATTAAATAAACTAGTTGGTTAATAGTAACTAGTCAATCATAAAATTCAATGGCCAATTTCTTTCCTTTATTCATTCCATTCTAGTAGAAAAATGTTGGTTTCTCATCCTCTTATTCTAATAAAGTCTGATAATTCTTATAAGGTTCAATTTCTCCTTCTTGAATCACTGAAGATTTTTCCTTTTTAAAATTCCCAGCCTTCTTGGGATTTCTATTACCAACCATTTTCCACTCCATGAATCATCATCATCTGAAGGCCCTTCACCTAAATCTAAGAATCTGTTCTAAAGGGGAACTCCCTTGGAAATGGATCTGCCAACATCACCCTCCTTCTAGGCCTCCTCTTCTTCCATGTTCTGTGAACCTTCATGGTATGCATCTTTTTTCCCAATATCCAATCCAAAAATACCATATCTGTAGGTCAGAGATGAAGGACTAGATTTCTAACCCACTGGTTGACCTCAAGCCACACAAAACTTGCAGGAGGTTTCGAAACATCCAAAGTGAAGCAGTAGGAGGATCCCGATTCCAGTGAAAGTCATAGGACCACCGAAAGAAATGGATTGAATCTATTTGGTGAGTTTGAAACCACCAAGAGAAAGGGATGCCACATAAAGGGGGACAAATAGATTTCTCCCCAATGATTTCATCCATCTTCAAATCTTCCCAAAATCGGGACGAATTTGGTTAATAGACTAACTAGAAGTCACACACTTAGTGTGGGTTCTTAAGGTTTCACGATACATCTATTGTGTGGTTTTGGAAATGATAGGTGCGTTTAGAGTTTGATATGTGTATAACATTTTGGGGGAGTGATCTCTATAAGGGAAGCATGTATTTAGAAAGAGTTGATAAAAGGGATAAGCTGTGAATTCAGTAATGTGTTGGGTTGTCAAAATCTGGAATTTGTTTACAGAAAACTGAAAATATGAAATATGTTTACAAAATAAGAAATTTGTGAACTGTTTTTGTAACCTGTGAACTACTATAAAAGTTTTTAGAGCATGGTTTTAGAAAATATGAAATCGGTTTAAAAAAATCAAGAACTTGTGAATTGTTTTTATAATCATGTATATGAACCCAATTACCCAATGCAATACAGAATTCATAATTGAGTTCTCAATTGAATACATACAGAATGAATTATGTAATGAATTCTAAATTATGAATCAATAACACATACAAAATGAATTATGCTGCATACATAATTTTTAATTATATATAACACATATATAATATGACATACAAGGGGTTGGGGGTGTCCCGGGGGGTGGGGGTGTCCAGGGGTGAGGGGCTGTCCACGGGGGTGGGGGTGTCTAGGGGGTGGGTTATACAGAATTAAAAATACATAAAAAATTTAATTTTCTATAAAAGATACATGATTTAATTCATAAATTAGAATCTAATAACCCCAAAATAAAGTATCAATAGAATCCGAATATGTTTGGTCGGTTTTCCGTATACCAGTTGTTTTTACTTAAAATGATGTCCATTTTAAACAAAAGACATACACTTAGATTGATACTGGATACACCATGCCTTGGAATGAGGTGGTGTTGACTTTTATATGTCATAGATGACTCATGGATAGTTTTCATAAATTATCAACAGAATTTGAATGCGTTTGGTCAGTTTTCCGTATGCCAGTTGTTGTTTTCACTTAAAATGTTTTCCATTTCAAATAAAGGTGAGACACTTTGAGTGGTTATGGCCACACCGCACCTCAGATTGAGGCATGGTTGACTCGTACACATCACATACGACCCATGGATCATTTTTCTAAAGTATCAACATAATATAAATAATTTTGGTCAGTTTTTCATATGCCGGTTGTTTTTACTTAAAATGATGTCCATTTTAAACAAAAGAGAGACAGTTAGAGTGATATTGGCCACACCGTGCCTCAGATTGAGGCGGGGTTGACTCTTACAGATGAAATATGACTCATGGATTGTTTTCCTAAATTTTCAATAGAATCAGAATGTGTTTGTTTAGTTTTTTGTATGTCAGTTTTTGTTTTCACTTAAAATGATATCCATTTTAAACAAAAGAGAGACACTTTGAATGGTTTTAGCCACACTGCGCCTCGAATTGAGGCGAGGGTGAATCATACAAATCACCTTGACCAATATATCATTATCCTAAATTTTTAATAGAATCCGAATGCATTTGGTCAGTTTTCTGTATGTCAATTGTTGTTTTCACTTAAATTATTGTTCATTTTAAACAAAAGAGAGACACTTTAAGTGGTGTCGGCGACACCGTGCTTCTTATTGAGGTGGGGTTGACTATTACAAGTCACATATGACCCATGTATCGTTTTCATAAAGTTTAAATAGAATCCAAATTCCTTTGGTCAGTTTTCCGTATGTCAGTTGTTGTTTTTACTTAAAATGATGTCCTTTTGAAACAAAATAGAGACACTTTGAGTGGTTCCGGCCACACCATGCCCTGTATTGAGTCGGGGTTGACTCTTACATGTCAAAAATGACCCATAGATCGTTTTCCTAAATTATCAACATAATCCTAATGCGTTTGGTCAGTTTTCTATATGCCAATTGTTTTTACTTAAAAGAGTATCCATTTTAAACAAAATAAAGACACTTTGAATGGTACCGGCCACACCGTGCCTCAGATTGAGGTGGGATTGACTCTTACACATCAAAAATGACCCATGAACCGTTGTGTTGAAGTATCAACACAATTAGAATGCGTTTGGTTAGTAATATGTATGCCAGTTGTTGTTTTCACTTAAAATGTTGTCCATTTCAAATAAAAGTGAAACACTTTGAGTGGTACCGGCCACACTGTGTCTCAGATTGAGGTGGGGTTGACTCATACACGTCACAAATGACTCATGGATCATTGTGATAAATTATCAACATAAACTGAATCCGTTTGGTCAGTTTTCCGTATTTCAGTTGTTTTTTTCATTTAAAATGTTGTCCATTTCAAATAAAAGTGAGACACTTTGAGTGGTACCGGCCACACCGTGCCTCGGTTTGAGGCGGGGTTAACTCGTACACATCACTTGGGCGTTTTGAGTGCTTTCAAGTGTGGCTTGAAGATCCGGGTGATTCTAATCATCTTCTTTCTTCCTCTTTTAAATTAGGGTTTTCACTCTTCTCTCATCTTCTTCTGAAGCTCTAAAACCCTCTTTTCTGTTGGAATTTAGGGTGAATCTTGAAGAGATCTTAGATTGGGATCTGAGGTCTAGGGAGGAGGGTTGGGGGGGCTGTCTGGGGTCCAGGGAGGAGGGTGGGGGGCTGTCCGGGGTCCAAGAAGGAGGGTGGTTAATGTATATAAAACTCTATCTAGGTATCAAACATTGAATTTCGACAGGACTGCGAATCGTCGTGGGGTGTCATCCTGGAGCAGGGCTAAATCACGGCGTGACCGCAGCGTGACTGCGGCATGACCGTGGCATGACCACGGCGTGTTGGCTCGGTCCAGTGACATCTGTGGGGCAACATCTTTTAGCCTGGAGCGAAGGGAGCGGGAGGAGGTGGGAAAACATTCCTGTCATCGCCTCCCTCCCTATTAACTATGGGTGAGTAATGTATCTAAAAATCTATCTAGGTATCATACATAAAATTCCTACAGGACTGCGAACTGCCACGGGGTGTCGCCCTGGAGCAGAACCAAATCGCGGCGTGACCACGGCGTGATCGCGGCGTGACCGCGGCGTGACCGTGGCATGACCGCGGCGTGACCGCGGTGTGACCGCGGCGTGACCGCGGTGTGTTGGCCCGGTCCGGTGACATCTGCAGGGCAACATCTTCCGGCCAGGAGCGAAGGGAGCGGGAGGAATTGGGGAAACAATGTGGCCGTCACCTCCCTCCCCATTAACTATGGGTGAGTAATGTATCTAAAACTCTATCTAGGTATCATACCTAGAATTCCTACAGGACTGCGAACTGTCGCGGGGTGTTTTCCTGGAGCAGGGCCAAATCACGGCGTGACCACGGCGTGACCGCGGCATGGACATGGTGTGTTGGCCCGGTCCAGCGATATCTGCGGGGCAACATCTTCTAGCTAGGAGCGAAGAGAGCGGGAGGAACTGGGGAAACATTCCGGTCGTCGCATCCCTCCCCATTAACTACGGGTGGGTAATGTATCTAAAACTCTATCTAGGTATCATACATCGAATTCTGATAGGACTGCGAACTGATGCGGTGTGTCATCCTAGAGCAGGGCCAAATCATAGCCTGACCGCGGCGTGACCGTGGGGTGACCGCGGCGTGACCGCGGCGTGACCGCGGAGTGACCGCGGAGTGACCGCGGAGTGACCGCGGAGTGACCGCGGCGTGACCGCGGTGTGACCGCGGCGTGACCGCGGCGTGACCGCGGCGTGACCGCGGCGTGACCGTGGTGTGACCGCGGCGTGTTGACCCGGTCCGGCAACATCTGCAGGGCAGCATCTTCCGGCCAGGAGAAAAGGGAGCGGGAGGAGGTGGGGAAACATTCCGGCCATCGCCTCCCTCCCCATTAACTATGGGTTATTAATGTATCTAGAACTCTATCTAGGTATTATACATCGAATTCCGACAGGACTGCGAACCACCGCGGGGTGTCGTCCTGGAGCAGGGCCAAATCACGACGTGACCACGGTGTGACCGTAGCATAACCGCGGCATGTTGGCCCAGTCCAGCTACATCTGTGGGGCAACATCTTCCAGCCAAGAGCGAAGGGAGTGGGAGGAAGTGGGAAAACATTCCATTCATCGCCTCCCTCACCATTAACTATGGGTGGGTAATGTATCTAAAACTCTATCTAGGTATCATACATCGAATTCTGACAAGACTGTGAACCGCCACGGGGTGTGATCCTGGAGCAGGGCCAAATCATGGTGTGACCACGGCGTGACCGCGGTGTGACCGCGGCGTGTTGGCCCGGTCCAACAATGTCTTTTGGCCAGGATTCCAAATAAATCCTATGTATTTGTCCTTCAAATTATAGAAACTGATCTTATGTTATAAAAAACAGACTCTTGATTCGGGATTTTGGTATAAAAAAGATATATATTTTATATTAGTTGTTTTTAAAAGTGGTTTTATTATAAAAACGTGACTTTATTTATCAAATGAATCAATTATATTAAAGAAAACTTATTCAAGATATGCAATTCAATATAATTAAGCATAATTAAGAAAGAATCTAAATTCAATTTAAAACATTCTTAAATTAAAGAGGCTACGAGAGGGACTCTACCTCAAGGTAGAACCATGTCGTCCAATACGGCTCTTGGAGATTTCTAACTAAAAGTTTTTGCTCCCCCACTGGGTATAAACACCTTCACACACATGAAAGGACACCTAGTCCCTATGCACACACCCGCATCGCCATGAGCATGTGCAAGGGAATCCTTACACATATGCTTATATGCATATACCAGTCTCCACTCACCTGCGTATGCATTTTTATATATATACATGGGCACACTTATCCCCATATGTGTATAATAATTTCCATGGTTGACTATACACATAACGTGGGAACCCACATACATATACTTACTTACCCATGCACGCGCAGGCGAGTCACCCTTGACTTGATGACTCCAAACCAACGAGCAGGGATCAATGCACTACACAAAGGATATTAAAAACCTTAAAACACATAAAGGACCCTACATAACCAGTGAAAAACCAACCAAAAATATTAAATCCTTACCTCGATTGGCAGTAGAGAACCAAATCCACCTGAACCAACGCAAAATGATCCAATACCCTATGAAAAACATAATATGGAGACAAAAACATTGAGATCCCCAAAATATATGAGGTGTGAGACAAGTAGTAATCATAGAATCTTACCTCGGATCAAAGCCGGTAGACTGAAACAATCTGAACCCCTTATGGCCTCCTTCATAGAATATAACTACTCCCTATCCATATAAACCAGTAAAAGACCTAAGTGGCCAATGCGTTAAAGAAAATAAAATAAAAACTAAACTAAAACATACCTATCTCCTGTGACTATAAATGTCACTGCCCAACATATAAGAACCACAACGCCACATGGATCAAATCATGTTCCTACAAGTAAGGGGGAAACAAATTCATGTTTCAAAATGATACTATCAAAAAGTAAATTCCTATTAATTAGCAATTAATCTTCCTATAAATGGTATATAATTAGTTTGGCTCGTGTTTCAGCTTAGTTTTGTTTTTTTCAATACAAGTTTGTTTTGGAAATTTCCATTAGATTTAGTTTTTCTTGTTTATGTTTATATTATCTTGGAAAATTTCATTCATTTGGGTTCTAGTCGATCATGGAATTGTTGTTATGCATTTTGTATGATCCATAAATGGTTTATTCATGGGGTTTAACATAATGATCATTGACCACAATAACCTTCCACCTACACCCCAATTATTATACTTTGTCCAACCAATGGGGTATTGACTAACCATGTGAGTAATTTCCAACGTATCACACTCCACAAGAATAATCCACCATTTCCTCTTTTATTTAATTCTTTATTTGAGAAAGCCGATGGGTCTTGAAACTTCGTAAGAGTGTTATTGAAGATAATATCTCTACCTATTGGTATTATGTCGCATCACTAATGAAGGGTCTTGTGGTGATGCATGATCATTATCATGTAAAACCCTTTAGTTTTTCCATGGAGTCGTTCATTGTGACATAGAGTCAAATGGTTGTGTTTAAAACATTTTTTATGATGAATGTGACATGCCAAACAGATCATGTGCGATAAGGTAAAACTGTCGCCAGAGCTTCCATGGTGTCTTGTGAACTGCATGGGCACATTTTTTTTGAAAGGTTGGGGCCGAAGCCTCAATTTATTATTTAAAGCAAATACCTCTTTAGACTGGGTAGAGGGTGACCCATTACATAGCCCTAAGGTGCAAGGCCAAGTGGCCTGAATACAAGGCTTGAAAGCCCATTTTTTGGCCCAAAGGACCCCTTGGTGAACAGTACTGCTATAGTACCCACGCTGCTACAGTACCTGCTACAGTAATCACCACCGCTACAGTCCCTGCTATAGTTCCTCCACTGCTACAGTGTCACGCTTCTACAGTTCCACGACTACTACAGTACTGCATGGGCACATCTCTGATTAATGAGCATGGCTATTCTTGGTTAGGTAAAGCTGCTTAGATTTTTCCGACCAGCTACATATTATCTAAATTTATGAACCAGTATGGGTTTCCTAGTATATTATATACCACCAGTCTAATATTCTAATAGAACTGATTATCCATTGGTTCCTTGGAACCAACTTATTCCATTTTTCCCACAATGAAGTTGGAATTAGCCTCTGGGATGTCTATTGAATAGGCAGGATACGCCCCCTTGGGGAAATGTGAGAAAAATTTCTTCCTATCATGGATGTCTAGGATAACCTCTCATAGACTCTAGTTTTGGTGAGGGATATGCTCAATATCATGAAAGAAAAGTTAAGAAATGAGATTTCTATATGATCACTCATCTCTTTTAAAGATTGGATCAATATTTTACTCTATCGTAGTAGAGCTTGGCCGACCACTATACACCTTCACTGGTTCCCTTCCTAGAAGGTCTATAATAGTGTCAGTTCATATTCAGAAACCGTAGAAGTAGGAGAATACACCACATGGGGTTATTGGGTGAGGCTGTAAATATATATAATCCTTAGGATTGATGGTTTCATGGAAATATTTTTGAATGGGTGGTTTTTTCCAGTAGGGGATGCGCGTTCAGGAATCCAAGTTGGCACTTTGGTAATGGCAGCTTGAGTGGTAGAGATTAGGCCTCTTAATATAGTTGTATTGACTCTTATAGGCCTCTAGAATCTCTTGAGACATATTCAATAGGAAAATATCCCTTATAGACTCAATGGTCCTTTACAGTTTTTATTTGGATAGATAGGGGATCACCTCTATTGATACATTTATCACAACACCGCCGTAATCCACGGTGCCTTATTTCACACTAGGCTACTATACATCTCTTGATTTGAGTACACACCATTAGGCCCTGATGTGGTTGTTGATATGGTGAGATGATATGACCGTTTCTATTTCACACATTATCTTTCACTGATTGGGCCAATTATTGAAAATAGAGATGACTCTCTTATTGAAAGGGCATGCAAGTTATCACTTCAAGATGGGGTTCTAATCAATTTAGTTTCATTACATTTGGTTCATATCAGTTTGGTTTAGTTCAATTTAGTTCATGTTGGTTGCGGTTATATAGGTTTTAATTCATTATATTTGGTCCAATTTGATAGATCATTTGTGGGTTTGTATGGTTCCACTTTATTTAGTTCAACTCATTTTGGGTTTAATCTTCATAATATTATTTGGTTTGGTTTTTTGTGGTTCATCTTGGTTTGTTATGTTTGATGTCATCCTAATTGAGGCAAGTCACTGATTATGTATGATTCATTTTGATACAACAAGATATGATTTTTTTAGATCTGTTTAGTTTTAATTTATTTTTTCGGTATACGCTAATTTAATTTATTGTAGATTCATTTAGGAATATTCAATTTTACTCTTTACAGGTTAATACAATTCAGATTATTTTTATTTTTCCTACATATATTATGTCTTATTTCATTCAATTTAGTTTGAATGAGTTCATGTTGGTTTCATTTAAATTGGTTTGTTTAATCCTCAAGAATGTGTGGCATTGAATCAGTTATTGAGAATCTAGAATGGGTCACGCATACATTAGACATCCATGAAACATCAAATAAACAGAAGTAAAAAAAGATAAATAACCCAAATGAGATTAATATAATTAACATCAATTCAAAATAAAAAAATTAATCATAAAAATAAGATTCAATGAAAGTAGAATCAAACATACACTAGGTCGTGTTAGAAAAATATAATAGAACATACCAAAAAATAATAAAAAAATCAATTATACCCATATATCCAGTGTACAATATCATGTTTCTCAGCATATCTCCACTCACCCATCAATAAACAAACATGAGATGATTATACCAAAGGATGAATCTTGAACATATAACATGATATGAGCTAAAAACATACAAAAATAGATATGCAGGATGTAAAGTAGTCTTATTCATGCAATTCATACCTAATATTGAGTTTTCATAGACACATAAATCACTACAAGCACCAAATTAAATTGGTCCAAAAAAAGAGAGAAGAATAAACCAACCTCAAATGGTGGCAGATGAACCAAGAATATTCAAACCACTTTTCCTTCAGCATCGAATGCCAAAACATGCCCCAGGCGACCTGAGATAACCATGATACCCCTAGAAACAAAGATCAAAGTTAGAATCAGGAAACCTCAAAACCCCTAGGGTTCAACAGAATGAAACCGAGCAACCAGATAGAGGAAAACTATAATAAATTGAATAATTAAAGAAGATTAATTCTTACCTATAAGTATCGATCAAGAACCCTCAAGAAATTTGGGAGAAATGGTGGAGGAGAGGGAGCCGAAAGGGGGGGATGTAGTGTGGGGTGTTCGGCCATGGGGAGTCTCACGCGTGACTGGAGAGGGGGACGAGGGACGTGGTCAAAGGGGAATTTCACCGGAGGAGAGGGAGCCAGGAGCCGAGAGGGGAGGGGGCGTCATTGTCGGAGAGGGAGCCGAGAGGGGAGGGTTGAACGTTTCCAGAGGAGAGGGAGCTGAGAGGGGTTGGGGGTCGGGAGGCGGAGGTGGAGGTCGGGAGGTCGAGGAGGTCGAGGTTGGGAAGGGGAGGAGAGGCCCAGGAGGCCAAGGCTAGGGAGGGTTCACGCGGGGGGTGAAAAATCGAAAGGGATCCCGATAAAAATCATAAATCGGTAATGTATGCTGACGGTTTTAGTAAAACCGTAGGAATAAACCACAATTTCCCAACGGTTCTTATAAACTGTGGGCATGCATGCGTTGGTATAAACCCATTTTCCACTAGTGTGGACTAAGTAGCCTAATGGGCCAAATGGGACATTGAGCCTAAGTGGCCTAATGAGCCTAAGTGTCCTAATGGGCCCATTAATTCCAATTCAGCCTAATGGACCTAATGGGATGAATGGGTCGATTGAACTTGTTGGGCCTAAGTGGCCTGATGGTCCTAATGGGCATAATGGGCTTAATGGATTGATTGGGACTAAGTGGCCTAATGGGACTAAGTGGCCTAATGGGTCCATTATGGTCAATTTGACCTAATGTTCTAAATGACCGAATTGTCCTAATGGACATAATAGGCCTAATGGGACTAAGGGGCCTAATGGGCCTAAGTGGATGAATGGGCCTAAGTTTCCCAAGTGTCCTAATGGGACTAATGGACCTAATGGGCCTAAGTGGCATAATGGGACCAATGGGCCCAAAGGCCCCAATGTGCCTAATGGGTCTAAGGAGCCTAATGGACCTAAGTAGCCTAAGTGACCTAATAGGCCTAAGGGGCCTATTGGGCCGAATGGGCCTAAGTGACCTAAGAGGCCTAATGGTCCCAATGGACTAATTGGCCTAATGAGCCTAAGGGTCCCAATGGGTCTAATGGGTCTCATGGGTCTAAGGGACCTAATGGGCCTAAGTGGCCTAATGGACCTAAGTGGCCTAATGAGACTAAGTGGCCTAAGTGACCTAATAGGCCTAATGGGCCTAATGGGCCCATTATGGCCAATTTAGCCTAATGGGCCTAATGTCTAATTGGTCGAATGGGCCTAATTGTCTAATTGGCCGAATGGGCCTAATGGGTCTAAGGGGCCTAATGGACCTAAGTGGCCTAATGGGTCTAGGTGGCTTAATGGGAATATTGGGCCTATTGGGCCTAAGTGGTCTAATGGATCCAATGGGCCTAATGGGCCTAATGAGCCCATTATGGATAATTAAGCCTAATGGGCCTAAGTGGCATAATTGGTCACAGTGTCCCAAGTTGGCTAATGGGACTAATGGGTCTAATGGGTCTACGTGGTCTAATTTTTCTAATGGTCCTAATGGGTCCAATGGGTCTAAGTTGCCTAATGGCCCTAAGTGGCCTAAGTTTCCTAATGGGCCTAATGGGCCTAATGGGTCCAATGGGCCTAATG
This sequence comes from Viscum album, assembly GCA_963277665.1. NCBI lineage: Eukaryota > Viridiplantae > Streptophyta > Magnoliopsida > Santalales > Viscaceae > Viscum > Viscum album. The sequence continues at coordinate 914,093,764 of OY728141.1, forward strand.
CGTCCAATGGGTCTAAGTGGCCTAATGGGACTAGGTGGCCTAAGTTTCTTAATGGGCCTAATGGGTCCAATGGGTTTAAGTGCTCAAATTGGCCTAAGTGGCCTAAGTTGCCTCATGAGCCTAATGGGCCTAATCGGTCTAATGGGTCTAATGGACTTAAGTGGACTAATCATCCTAATGAGTCTAATGGTCCTAATGGACTGAATGGATTGAATGGGACTAAGTGGCATAATGGGATGAATGAGTCTAATGGGCATAAGTGGCATAATGGGCCTAAGTGGCCTAAGTTACATAATGGTCATGATGGGTCCAATGGGATTAAGTGGCCTAATGGACCTAAGGGCCCTAATTTACAAATGGACCCCACAGGCCTAATGGGCCCAATGGGCCAAACGGGTCCAATGGACCTAAGTGGATAAAGTTACCTAATGGTCCCAATAGGCTGAATGAGCCTAATGGGCCTAATAGGTCCAATGGACCTAAGTGGCCTATGTTGCCTAATGGGCTGAAGTGGCCTAATGTGATTAAGGGACCTAAGTCTCCTAATGGGTCTAATGGGCCTAAGTGGCCTAATGGGTCCAATGGGCCTAAGTGGCCTAAGTTTCCTAATGGGACTAAGTGGCCTATTGGGCCTAAGTGGCATAATGTGACTAATGGGCCTAATGGGTTTAATGCGGATAATGGGTCTAATAGATCTAAGTGGCCTAATTGGAATTAGTAGCCCAAATTTCCTAATGGGCCTAATGGGCCTAAGTGGATTAAGTTTCATAATGGGCCTAATGGGCCTAATGGGACTAATTCTTCTAATGGGCCTAAGTGGACTAATCGACCTAACGGTCTAATGGGCCTAATGGGTCGAATGGGCCTAAGTGGCCTAATGGGTCGAATGGGTCGAATGAGACTAAGTGGCCTAATGAGCCTAAGTGGCCTAAGTTTCATAATATGACTGATTGTTCCAATGGTCCTAAGTGTCCTAATGGGTTAAGTGGCCTAAGTTGACTAATGAGACCAATGGAATGAATGGGAAGAATGAGCCGAATGCATCGAATATCCCTAATGGGCCTAATGGGTCCAATGTGCCTAAGTGTTCTAAGTTGCATAATGGGTTGAAGTGGCCTAATGGGCCTTATGTTTCTAAGTGGAATAATAGGACTCATGGGACTAAGTGGCTTAATGGGACCAATGGGCCCAATGGTCCTAATGGACCTAAGTGTCTAACGGGCCTAATGGGATAATTGGCCTAATGGGATTAAGTGGATTAAGTGGCCTAATTATCCTAATGGGCCTAATGGGCCTAAGTGGACTAATGGGACTAATTATCCAATGGGACTAAAGGGCATAAGTTCAATGATTTATGAAAGTTGGTTGACAACAAAATCCAAATGGGGGATTGTTTGGACCAAGATAATTAGGAAGGTGTTTGTTTCATGTGTTGTATTTTTCTGTCAAGGAAAGATTTTGAAGAAACAAAATCACCTCACTTTGTATTTGTTGGAACTCAAACTGGACATTGTTTTCAAAAGAATCAAACTCACTATGTACATCATAATGAGGCAAAGTTGTTTGAAAGAAAAGGCACTGATTAGACTTGTCTTGGGTCTGATATGTGAAAATATCATAATGAGGAATTGATCATTATTTAGAAAGATAGAAAAGGTCATATGGAGAATATATCTTTCTATAAGTAAATGGTAATCAGATTCACACTGAATATGGTATAAAAGAAGTGCTTGTTTTGATGAATTATTAGTGTCTACTGACTACAATAAAATTAAATGTGACTATGCTTTGCTGATTCATATTTCATAAATCATAATTTTATTGGAGTACTTATGATGAAATATTGATGAAATAAAGGAAAAAATTGGTATTTAAAATCATATCCATATTTATCATATCTAGGTGGAAGAGAAGAAAGAGATTATGCCAATCGAAAAGCAATTGTACCCAGTGCAATCAGATTTAGGCTAAGAAGGAAAGAAAGAAGAAAGTTAGGATCGTAATCAGAATGATCGTACCCAAAATGATCATTATATGGTACTGTAGCATCCTATTATCCATAATATGTATAAAAATACTTTCGAACCCAGGATAATCATACTCAAGCTCAGGAAGAAAAATATCTTACACAATATGATCGTATTTAGGCCAACCATTATAAGAAATATCATACTCTGGACAATCATTTTCAGAGAAGGAATTACTTGAGGCCAATGATTGAAAAGATAAGAAAATAATTAGATCAATAATGTAGAAAAAAAATTTAAAATGGTTGAATTACATTTTAGGTTTCAATTAGGTCAATGGTCATTGTAATAGAGTGGAATTGTTTTATATTTTCAAGTGCGTAAAGAGAAGAAGTGAATAAGTAAAAGTGGTTTGAAAGTAATGTTTTCTGGATGTGAAATTGTGGGGGAGATTGAAATTCAAAATAATTATCATATTAGAAATTCAGAAGGAGAAGTGAAAGTTTTAGAAGAATCAAGAATCTTCGAGAAGAGTTGATGGGGTGAAAATACACCCTAGATTTTAGGGGAAATTGAGATTAGGATGAATTTAATTAAGAGGGATTTTTTTTTGAATTCCTACCAAATAAACTCAAGGTTCACCTATAAAAGGATAAAAGTATGTTGTACTTGAGGTGGACCGATGTACTATTCATGAGAGAAAAGCTCCCAGTTTTAGGGAGAAGAAAAAGTTTCTTTATTCACTTTTTTTGAAGAAGTTTTGACGGATTGAAGTGAAAGATAAGAAAAAATATCCCAACATTGTATTCAGATGATCATCATACTTAGTGTTTATTGTACTCATCTGATTATTGTATCCGTCTTAGTAATTATATTTGGCTGATCATCATATCTGGATGGATTAATCAGATTGTGATTTCCATACTGGGTCTTCCGGACTGAGGAAGATGGAGAATTGAATTAGTGTCGATTCATATCTATCTCATTCTATCAAAGTTATACTTTTCATACTGAGGAATATCTTACTAAGTAGAATCTTATTAGGAAGAATCATATCAGGGAGAATCGTACTCAGAGGAATCGGACTGGGAAAATCAGACTTGGTTTTTTTTCTTAACAAAGTCCAGAAAGTTCTTACCATCTTCTAGGTAAGAAATTGAAGAAGTGTTTTCAACTGAATACATTTGTGTAATTGAAAAGAAGCACTGGTAACACGATTTGTTACACAATCATTGCATTACCCTATTTATGCAAAGAGGGTGCACATGCACTATTGGATTTTTTACATAGTGCTACACAAGTGAAAGGGTATATCCTACTCATTGTAATCCAATGATTGTTTTCTAGTGGACTGAGTGGTATTGAAACACTTTCATACCATACCAAGGACGTAGCTATTATTATTTAATTGTGAATCTTTTAAATACTTGTGTTCCTATGGGTGTGTGTTTGAATTGTTTTCAATAGGGAATATAATCTTTAACAAGTGGTGAATGTTGTTTCATTTGAAAAGAAACATAAGAGAAAAAAGTATCACTGATTCACCCCTCCCCCACTCAATGATACAATCATTCTTTGGGAACTTTCAAGTGGCCTAATGGGCCCAAGGGGCCTAATCAGCCTAATGGGCCTAACTGGCCTAATCGGTCTAATGGGCCTAAGTGGTTGAATGGGATTAACTAGACTAAGTGGCCTAATGGGACCAATGGGCCTAATAGACCTAATGGGCCTAACTGGTCTAAGGGGATTAATGGGCCCCATGGGCCAATTGGGCCTAACTCGCCTAAGTGGCCTAATAGGATGATGGGTCTAAGTGACCTAATAGGCCTAACATGCCTAAGTGGCCTAATGGGCCTAATGGGCCTAATGGGATGAATGAGACCAACTTTTCTAATTGGACTAACTATCCTAATGGGCCCAATGGGCCTAAGGGGCCTAAGTGGCCTAATGGTTCTAATGGGTCGAAGTGACCTAAGTGGCCAAACTGGCCCAATGGCCCTAACGAGCCTAACTGGCCAAATGGGCTCAATGGGCCTAATTGGCCAAATGAGCCAAATGGGCCAAACTGGCCTAACTCACATAAGGGGACCAAGGGTCCTAAGGGTATAACAGGTTCAATGGGCCTAGCTATCCAAAGTGGCCTAATGGGCCCAATGTTCCTAATGGGCCTAATTGAAAAAAATGGCCTAATGAGACTCATGGGCCTAAGTGTCCGAATGAGCCTCAGTGAAGTAATTGGCCTAATGGGCCTAAGTTGATGAAGTGGCTTAACGGGCCTAATGGGAATAAGTGGACTAATAGGCCTAATGGGACTAAGTGGCCTAATGGGAATTATAGGCATAATGGGCCAAACTTTCCTAAGTGGCATAATGGACCAAATGGGCCTAAGTGTCCCAATGGGCCTAAGTGGCAGAATGGACCTAATGGGCCTAAGTGGCCTAATGGGCCTCATGAGCCTAATGGGCCTCAGTGGCCTAATGGTCCTAATGGGCCTAAGTGTCCTAATGGGTATAATTAGCTTAATGGGCCTCTATGGCTTAATGGGCTTAATGGGCCTAAGTGGCCTAATGATCCTAATAGGCCTAATGGGCCTCGGTGGCCTAATAAGACTAATGGGCCTCAGTGGACTAAGTGGAATAATGTGCCTAATAGGCCTGATGGGCATAATGGGCCTAAGTGGCCTAATGGGCCTAAGTGGCATAATGGGTCGAATGGGTCAAATGAGACTAAGTGGCCTAATAGGCCTAAGTGGATGAAGTTGCCTAATGGGACAAATGGACATAATTGTCTCGATGGGTGTGATGGTCCTAATGAGTCTAATGGGATTAATGGGCCTAAGTGACCTAATGAGACGAATGGCCCTAAGTGGCCTAATGGGTTTGATGGGAATGATGGCCTTAATGGGTCGAATGGGCCTAAGTGAACTCATGGGCTTGATGGTTCTAATGGACTTAAGTGGCATAATGAGCTCAATGGGCCTAATGGGCCAAATGGGCCTAAGTGGCCTAATGTGATCGATGACCCTTATGGTCCAAATGGGCCAAATGGGTCTCAATGACCTTAGGGTCCTCATGTGCTTAATAGGACTAATGGGAATAATGGGCCTAAGTGGCGTATTGTGCCTAATGATCCTCAGTGGCCGAATAAGCCTAATGGCCCTGATGGGCCTAATGGGTATAATTGGACTAAGTGGCTTAGTGGGTCTAAGTGGCCTTAGTGGCCTAATGATATGAATGGGCTTAAGTGGCCTAATGGGCCTAAGTGGCCTAATGGGACTAAGTGGTCTAATGGGACTAATAGGACTAAGTGGCCTAATGAGATTGATGGTCCTAATGGTCCTTCATGGCCTCATGGACCTAATTGGCCTAAGCGACACAAGTAGCCTCATGGGCTTAATGGGAATAATCAGCCTAATGGGACGAAGTTTCCTAATGGTCTTGATGGGATTAATGGGCCTTCGTGGACTAATGGGACTAATGGGCCTAATGGGATTGATCAGCCTAATGGGCATAATGGGCCTCACTAGCACAATGGGCCTCATAGCCCTAATGGACCTGATCGGCCTAATGGACATAATGGGATTTAGTGGAATAATGGGCCTAAGTGGCCTGATGGGCCTAAGTGGCCGAATGGACCCAATGGGTCTAATGGGAATAAGTGGTTGAATGGTCCTAATGGGCTTAAGTGGCCTAATTTGCCTAATGGGCCTAATGTGCATCATGGGCCCAATGGGCCTAAGTGGCCTAAGTGTCCTAATGGGCCTCATGGGCCTAAGTGGGATAATGGGAATAGTGGGACCAATGGGCCTAAGTGGCCTAATGGCCCTGATGGGTGTAATGGGAATAATGGGACTCAGGGGTCCAATGGGCCTGATAGGCCCAACGGGCATAATGGGTCTCATTGGCCCAATTGGCTTTATGGGCCAATGGGCTTGATGGGCCTCAAGGGCCTCATGGTTCTAATGGGACTAAGTGGACTAATGGGCATAATGGGCCTAAGTGTCCTAATGGGCCTCAGTGGCCTAATGGGCCTAATAGGCATAAGTGGCCTAAGTGGCATAATGGGCCTAATGAGACTAATGGGCCAAATGGTCTTAATGTACCTAACATGATTAATTGACCCAAGGGGCCTAAGTGGATGAATGGGCCAAACGGTCTTAATGATTCTAAGTGTCAAAATGGGCCTAATGGGCCTAAGTGGCAGAATGGTCCTAATAGGCCTAAGTTGCCTAATGGGACTAATGGGCTTAAGTGGTCGAATCGGCCTGATGGGCCTAATGGGCCTAATGAGACTAATTGGACTCATGTGACTAAGTGGCCTCATGGTCTTGATGGGCCTAATGGGCCTCATGGGCCTAATGGTTTGAATGGGCCTCCTAGGCGTAAGTGGCTGAATGGACCTAGTGGGCCTAATGGGCCTAAGTTGCCTAAGTGGCCTAATGTGGTGAATGGGCCTAAGTTGACAAATGGGCCTAGTGGGCCTAATGGGGCTAAGTGGCCCGATGGACCTCATGGGCCTAATGGTCCGAATGGGCCTAATGGGCCTAAGTGGCCTTATAGGCCCAATGGGCCTAGGTGGCCTAATGGGCCTAGGTGGCCTAATGGGATTGATGGGCCTCATGGACCTCATCGAAGTAAGTGACCTAAGTGGAATAATGAGACTAAGTGGCCTAATGGGAAGAGTGGGCCTCAAGGGCCTAATAAGACGGATGGGCCTATTGGGCCTCATGGGCCTAATGGACCTCATTGGCCTAAGTTACCTCATGGGACCAATGGGCATAATGGGCCTAATGGGCCTGAGTGGACTAAGTGGGCCTAAAGAGCTAAATGGGATGAATAGGGTGAAGTGGCCTAATGGGCCCAATGGGCCTCATGGGCCTAAGGGGTTGAATGGTCCCAATGGGCATAATGGGATGAATGTGCCTAGTGGGTCCAATGGGCCTAATGGGTTTAAGTGGCCTAGTTGGTCTAAGTAACCTAAGGGGCTTAGTGGGATTGATGGAATTAATAGGCCTAATGGGCCCAGGTGGCCTGATGGGGAGAATGGACCTCATGGCCATAAGTGGCCTCATGGGCCCAATGGGCTTAATGGGTCTAAGTGTCCTAATGGGCCTGATGGGATCTATGGGCCTAATGGGCCTAATGGGACTAATGGGCCTCATGGTCCTAAGTGGACTAATGTCCTGAATGGGCCTAAGTTCCCTAATGTGCCAAGTGGGTCTTGTGGGACTAGTGGGGATAATGGGCCTAATGGTCTTAATGGGCCTAATGGGGCTAAGGGACCTAATGGCCATAATTGGCCTAAGTGGTCGAATCGGGCTAATTGACTGAATGGGCCTAATGGGCCTAAGTGGCCTAAGTGGTTTAACGGGCCTAATGGGTCTAGTGGGACTAAGGGGTTTAATGGTCCTAATAGGCCTTAGTGTCCTAATGGGACTAATGGGCCTGTGTTGCCTAATAGGCCTAAGTGGCCTAATTAAGCTAATCGATCGAATGAGCCTAATGGGCCTATGTGGTTTAATGGGCCTAACATGCCTAATGGGAGTAATGGGTTTAATGGGCCTAATGGGCCTGAGTGGACTAATGGGACTATGTAGTATAATCGTCATAATTTGCCAAATGGGCCTAATGGGCTTAATGGGACTAATGGGTTTAATGGGCCTAACTGGCCTAATGGGAAAAATGGGCCTAAGTGGCCTAATGGACTTAATGGGTCTAAGTGTCCTAATGGGAATAATGGTTCAAATGAGCCTAAGTGGCCTAATGGGTCTAATGGGCCTAATTGGCCTAATGAGCCTAATGGGCCTCTGTGTCCTAATGAGCCAAATGGGCCTAAGTGGCCAAATCCCCCTAATCGACTAAATGGTCCCAATGGGCCTAATTAGACTAATGGGACTAAGTGGCCTAATGTGCACAATGGGCCTAATGGGCCTAAGTGGCCTTAGTTTCCTAATCGGCCCAATCAGTTGAATGTGACTAATGGGCCGAATTTGCCTACATGGCCTAATGCCTAAGTGGCCTAAGTGTTCGAATGGGAATAATGGTCCTAGTGGGCCTAATGGTCATAATGAAGCATAATGGGCCTAAGTAGCCTAAGTGGTCTAATCAACCTAATCATCCGAATGCGGCTAATGGGCCTAAGTGGCCTAATGGGCCTAATGGTACGAAGTGGCCTAATGGGAATAATGGAACCAAGTGTCCTAATCAACCTACATGACCGAATGGGCCTAATGATTCTTATTGTCCTAATGATCCTAAAGGGATTAATGAGCCTAAGTGGCCTAATCGGGCTAATCAACTAAATGGGCCAAAGTGTCCTAGTCAGCCTAATCGATCAAATGGTCCTAATGGGACTAATGGGCCTAAGTGGCCTAATGGGCCTAATGGGTGTAAGTGATCTAAGTGGCCTAATCATCCTAATTGATCGAATGGGCCTAATGGATCTAAGTGTCCTAATGGGATGAAAGGGCCAAATCGGCTAATGGGTCTAAGTGGCCTAAGTGGCTAAATCAGCCTAATCGACCGAATGGGCCTTATGGGCCTAAGTGGCTGATTGATACTAATGGGTCTAAGTGGCTGAATGGGCCTAATGGGCCAATATTCCATAATGTGGTTAATGTGCCTAATGGGCCTATGTGGAATAATGGGCTTAATTGGCATAATGGGCCTAATTGGCCAAATGAGCGTAAGTGGCTGAATGGGCCTAATGGGCCTAAGTGGACTAATGGGCCTAGTGGGCCTAAGTAGTTGAATGTTCCTAATGGGCCTAATGCGCCTCATTAGACCAATGAGCCTAATGGGCCTAAGTGGCATAATGGGCCTAGTGGGCTTAAGTGGCCTAATGGTCTTAATGGGCCTAATGCGCCTAATGGGCTAATGGGTCGAATGGGCCTAATGGGTCCAATGGGCCTAAGTGGCCTTATGGGACTAATGATCTGAATGGGCCTAATGGGCCTAATTAGACTAATGGGACTAATGGGACTAATGGGCCTAAGTGGCCAAATGGGCCAATGTGCCTAAGTGACCTAATGGGCCTAAATGGACGAATGGGCCAAATGGGATGAATGTGCCTAATGGACATAAGTGGCCTTATGGGCCGAATGGTCCGAATTGGACTAATGGGCCTAATGGGCCTAATGGGCCTAAGTGGCCGAATGAGACATTGGGGCTAGGTGACCCAATGAGCCTAATGGGCCTAAGTCTCCTTAGTCGCCTAATCGCCCTAATTGAACAAATGGGCCTAAGTTGAATAATGGGCCTAATAGACTGAAGTGGTCGAATGGGACCGATGGCCCTGATGGGCCGAAGTGGCCTAACATGCCTCATGTGCTTCATGGGCCTAATGGTCCCAAGGGGCCGAAGATGTCTAGTTGGCCTAATGGGCTTAATAGGATTAATGGGCTTAATGAGCTTAATGGGCCTAGGTACCAAATGGGACAAAGGGTCCAAATGGTCCTAACTGGCCTATGGGGCCAAATGGGCCTAAGCGGCCTAATGGGATAAATGGGTCTAGGGGCCAAATGGTCCTCATGGGCCTAAGGGACTGAATGAGTCCAATTGGCCCAAGTGGCCTAATGGGCCTAGGTGGCCTAATGGGCCAAAGATTATTAATTGGAATAATGGCCTTAATGGGCCTAGTGGGCCTCATGGGACTAAGTGGCCTAAGGTGCCTAATGGCCCAAATTGGCCAAAGTGGCCTAATGGGCCCAATGGCTTTAAGTGGCCTAATTGGTCTAATGGGCTTAATGGGCCAAGTTAGCCTAAGAGGCCTAATGGGCGTAATGGGCCTTAGTGGCCTAATCGCCTTAATGTGCCTAGTCAGCCCAATGGGCCTAAGTTTCCTAATGGGCTTAATGGGCTTAATGGTCCTGTGGGCCAAATGGGCATAATGGGACAAATGGACCTAATGGGCAGAATGAGCCTAAGTGGCCTAGTGGGTCGAATGGGCCTAAGTGGCCTAATTGGCCTAAGTTGCCTAATTGGAAAATTGGGAATAATGGACCTAAGGGGCCTAATGGTTCTAATGTGTCTAATGTGCCTAAGTGGCCTAATCGGCCTAATCGAATAATGGGATTAGTGGGCTAATGGGCCTAATGTGCCTTGTGGGCCTAATGTACCTAAGTGGCCTAATGGGCCTAAGTGGCTTAATGGGCCTAATGAGCCTAAGTGGATTAAGTGTCCTAATGGACCAAATGGGCCTAAGTCGCCTAATGGTACTAATGGTCCTAATGGGCCTTAGTGCCCTAATGGGCCTAATGGGACCAAGTGGCCTAATTGGCCTAATGGGCCTAATGGGTCTAATTGTCCTAAGTGGCCTAATGGGACTAATTGGATAAATGGGCCTAATGGTTCTAATGGTCCTAAGTGGCCTAATGGGCCTATTGGGTCTAAGTGGCCTAATGGGCCTAATGGGCCTAATGGGCCTAACAGGCCACATGGACCTCATGGGCCTAAGTGGCCTCATTGGGCCTCATTGGCCTGAGTGGACTAATGGGTTTAATGCGCCCAAGGGGTATAATGGGTTTAAGGGGCCTAATGAGCCTAAGTGACCTAATGGGCCTAATCGGCCGAAGTTTCCTAATGGGCCTAAGTGTCTTAATTAACCTAATGGGCTTAATGGGCATAATAGGCCTAAGGGGCGTAATGGGCCTAAGTGACCTAATGGGCTTAAGGGGATAATGGGCCTTAAGTGACCTAATGGGCCTAGGTGGCCTAACGGGATTAATAGACTTAATGGTCCTAGGGTAAAAATGGGAATTATGGGCCTAATGGGCCTAATGGGTCTAATGGGCCTAAGTGGCCAAATGGGCCTAATGGGCCTAATGGGCCTAATGGGATGAATGGGCCTAAGTTTCCTAATGAGCCTAAGTGGCCTAATCAGCATAATGTGGCTAAGTGGCCTAATGGGCCTAGGTGGCCTAATGGGCTTAATGGGATTAATAGGACTAGGGGAAAAATGGGCAAAATGATATGAATGGGCCTAATTAGCCAAAGTGGACAAATAGGCCTAAGTGGCCTGATGGGCCAATGTTTCCTAATTGGCCTATTGGGATTAATAGGTCTAATGGGCCTAATGGGCCTAATCGACCAAATAGGCCTAAGGGGTCTAATGGTCCAAAGATGCCTAATCGACCTAATGGGTTTAATTCGCCTAATGGGCCTAATGGGTCGAGTGGGCCTAAGTGGCCTGGTGGGACTAAGTGGCATAATCATCCTAATGGGCTTAATGGTCCTAGTGGACCTAAGTGGCCTAATGGGCCTAATGGGCCTTAATGTCCTAATCAGCCTAATGTGCCTAAGTGGCCTAATGGGCATAAGTGGCCTAATGGGATTAATGGGCATAAGAGGCCTAGGGGCCAAATGAGCCTAATGGGCTGAATGGACCTAATGGATTGAATGGGCCTAAATAACCTAAGTGTCCCAATGGACCTAATGGGCCTAAGTGGCCTAATGGTCTTAAGTTGCCTAATCTTTTTAATGGGATTAATGGGCTTAAGGGGCCTAATGGGCCTAAGTAGCCTAATGGGCCTAAATGGCATCATTGGCCTAATGGGATTAATGGGCTAAGGGGCCTAAGTGGTCGAATGGGCCTCAATGGCCTAATGGGCCTAATGGGCCAAAGTGGCCGAAGTTGTCTAATGGGCCTAATGGGCCTAACTGGCCAAATGGGCCTAATATGCCTAAGTGGCCTAATTAGATGAATGAGCCTAAGTGGCCTAATGGGCCTAATGGGCCTAATGGGCCTAAGTGGTCAAATGAGCCTAATGGGCCTAAGTGGCCTAATGGGACGAAGTGGCCAAATGGGCCTAATGGAAATAATGGGGCTAAGTTGCCTAAGTGGATTAATGGGCCTAATGAGACTATGTGTACTAATGGGCCTAAGTGTCCAAATGGGCCTAATGGGACTAAGTGGCCTAATGGACCTCAGTGGCCTAATATGCCTAAGTGGCCTAATAGACCCAAGTGGTCTAATAGGCTTAAGTGTCCTAATGGGCCTAATGAGATTCTGTGGAATAATGGGCATAATGGGCCTAGGTGGCCTAAATAGACTGATTGGCCTTAGTGGCCTAATAGGCCTAATGGGCCTAATGGGCCTTAGTGGCCTAAGGGGACAAATCATCTTAAGTGGCCTAAGTAGCCTAATGGGCCTACTCGTCCTAAGTGGCCTAAGTTGCCTAATGGGCCTAATGGGTCTAAGTGTCCTAATGAGACGAATGAGCCTAAGTGGTATAACGGGCCTAATGGGCCTAAGTGGACTAATGGGCCTGACTGGACTGATGGGCCTAATGGGCCTCAGTGGCCTAGTGAGCCGAATATGCCTTAGTGACCTAATGGGCCTCATTGTCATGATGGGCCTAAATGGCCTAAGGAGATAAATGGGCCTAAGTGTCCAAATGGGCCTAATGAGCCTAATGGACCTAAGTGGCCTAATGAGCCTAATGGTCCAAAGTGGCCTAATGAGCCGAATGGAAATGAGTGGCCTAATGGGCCTGATGGGATTTATGGGCGAATGGGCTGAATGGGTCTAAGTGGCTGAATGGGCCTGATGGGATGAATAGGCCTAAGTGGACTAATGAGATAAATTGACCTAAGTGGCCTAATGTTCCTAATGGGCCTAAGTGGTCAGATGGGACAGATGAGCCTAATTGGACTAATGGGCCTTAGTGGCCTCATGGGCATGATGGCCTAATGGGCATCATGGGCCTAAGTGGCCTAATGGGCCCAATGGGACTTAGTGTCCGAATGGTCCTAATGCAGTTATTGGGCCTAAGTAACCTAATGAGCCTAATGGTCCTCTGTGGCTTAAGGGGCCTAAGTGTCATAGTGGGCCTAGTGGGCCTAAGTGACCTAATTAGATGAATGGGCCTAATAGGCTTAATGGGCCTAAGTGACCTAATGGGAATGATGGGCCTTAGTGGCCTCATGGGCCTAATGGGACTAATGGGATTCAATGGATTGAGTAAGCTAATGGTTGTAATGGGCCTAAGTGGTTGAATGGGCATGATGGGCCTAATGGGCCTTAGTGGCCTAGTTGGCTTCATGGACCTAATTGGTCACATAGGCCCAATGGGCCTAATGGGTCTCAGTGGCCCCATGGGCCTTATGGACCTATGTGGCCCAATGGGTCGAATGGAAATAAGTGGCTTAATGGGACTGATGGGCCTGATGGGTCTAATGGGCCTCACAGGTCTAAGTGGTTCAATGGGCCCCGATGGGCCTTAGTGTTCTAATGGGCTGAGTGAGACTAATGAGACTAAGGGGCCTAATGGGCCTGATTTGCTGAATGGGCCTCAGTGGTCGAATGTTCCTAATGAGCCTAATGGGCCTAGTAGTCCCAATGGGCATAATGGGCCCAAGTGGCCCAATGGGCCTAATGGGCATAAGTGTTCTAATGTACCTAATATACCTAATGGGTCTAATGGGCCTAAGTGGTCTAATTGGTTTGATGGGCCTAATGGGGTGAGTAGGCCTAAGTGGCCTAATGGGAATAGTGGGCCTCAGTGGCCTCATGGGAATAAAGGGCTTCAGTGGCCTAATGGGCCTAATGGGCTTAATGGGCCTAATGGGTTTAATGGGTCGAATGAGCCTTAATGGACGAATGGGACTCATGGGCCTAATAGTACCAATTGTAATAATGTGCCTAATGGGAAGAATGGGCCTAAGTGGCTTAATGGTCCCATTAGGCCTAAGTGTCTGAATGGGCCTAATGGTCCTAATAGGCCTAATGGGCATAAGTGTCCGAATGGGCCTAATGAACCTAAGTGGAAGAATGGGCCTAATGAGACTAAGTGTCTTAATGGTTCTAAGTGGCCTCATGGTCCTAATTGGCCTAAGTGGATGGATGGGCCTAATGGGCCTTTTGGGACCAATGGGCCTCAGGGGCCTAAGTGCCCTAAAGGGCCTAGTGGGCTTAATAAGCCCAAGTCGCCTAATGTGACTAATGAGTTTAAGTGTCCTAATGGTCTAAATGGGCCAAATGTGACTAGTTGGCCTACGTGGCCAATGAGCCTAATGGTCTTAATGGGCCTAAGTGGCCGAAGTGGCCAAATCATCCTAATCGAACAATTGGGCCTAATGGACCTAAGTGTCCTAATGGTCCAAATCAGCCTAGGTGGCCGAATGGGCCTAAGTGGCCCATTGGGCCTAATTTTTTTGGGTGGACGAATGGGCCTGAAAGGTCTAAGTGGATAGCCTAATGTACCTGATAGGCCTAAGTGGCCTAATAGACCTAATGAGCATCATGGGCCTAAGTGGGACTCTTGGGCCTCATGGTCCTAAGTGGCCTAATGGGCCTAAGTGGCCTAATGGGCCTAATGGGACTAATGAGATTAATGGGATTAACAGGCCTAGGTGCTAAATGGGTCGAATGGGTCTAATGGGCCTAAGTGGACTAACAGACCTAAATGGACTAAGTGTCCTAATCGACTAAATGGGATTAATTATCCTAATGGGTCTAATGGGCTTAATGGGCCTAAGTGGCCTAATGTACCTAAGGGGACTAATTGTCCTAAGTGGCTCAATGGGCCTGGGTGGCCTCATGGGCTTAATGGGCCTAGCAGAAAAATGGTTTTTATGGGATGAATGGGCCTTAGGGGCCTAATGGACCTAAGTGGCCTAATCGGCATAATGGTTATAGTGGGTCAAAAGGTCCTAATGGGCGTAAGGGGACTAATGGCCATAAGTTGTCTAATGGGCCTAGGTGGCCTAATGAGATTAATGGGCTTAACGGGCCTAGGGTCCAAATGGGCCAAATGGGCCTAATTGGCCTCGGTGGCCTAATGGGGCTAACGGGCCTAATGGTATTAATGGGTCGAAGTTTCCTAATGGGCAAAGTTTCTTAATCAGGCTAATGGGCATAATGTGCCCAATGGGTTGAATGGGCCAAATACACCTAAGTGGCCTAATGGGCCTAATGAGCCTAATTGGCCTAATTGGCCTTAGTGGACTAATGGGACAAAGTGTCATAATGGTCCAAATTTTCCTAATCATCCTAATGGTATTAAGGGGCCTAGTGGGCCTAATTGGTCTAAGTGGCCTAATGGGCCTATGTGGCCAAATCGGCCTAATGGGCTTATTATGTCGAGTGGGCCTAAGTGGCCAAATGAGCCTTAGTCACCTAATCGGCCTAATGGGGCTATGTAGCATAATGGGCCCAAGTTTCCTAGTGAGATTACTGGTCTTAAAGGTCCTAGGGGACTAATAGGCCTAATGGGATGAATTGGCATAGTTATCCTAAGTGGCCTAATGTATCTAATGAGCCTAAGTTGCCTAATCGGTCTAATGGGATTAATGGGCCTAAGGTGACTAATGGTTATAATGGGCCTAATGTGATTAATGGGCCTAATGGGACTAAGTGGAATAATGGGCCTAGGTGGCCTAATCGACCTAATGAGCTTAATGGGACTAGTGGGCCTAAGTGGCCTTATGGGCCTAATGGGCCTAAGTGGCTTGATCTGCCTAATGGGCCTAAGTGGTCTAACAGGCCTAAGTGGACTAATGGTCATAATGGGCCTAAGTGTTCCAATGGTTCTAATTGGACTAAGTGTCCAAATGGGCCGAATGACCCTAATTAGCCCAATGGGCTTAATGGGCGTAAGTGGTCTAATGGGCCTAATGGGCCTAAGTTCTATGATGGGGCTAATCGGTCTAAGTGGCCTCATGGGCCTTAAGTACCTTAGTGGCCTAATGGGCCTCAGTGAACTCATGGTCCAAATATGATTAATAGTCTTAATGGGACTAATGGGCTTAAGTGGCCTCTGTGGTCCAATGGGCCTAAGGGGCCTAAGTGGCTTATGTGGGCCAATGGGCCTAATAGGCCTAATGGGCTATATGGTCCAAATTTTACGAATGGGACTAATGGGACAAAGTGGTCGAATGGGCCTAATGGGCTAATAATCCTAATGGGTTTAATGGGACTAAATGGCCTAATGGGCCTAATGGGCGTAATGGGCTGAACTGGCCAAATGGGTGTAATGAGCCTAGGTGGCCCAGTGAGCCTGAGTGGCTTAATGGGTCGAATGGGCCAAAGTGTCCTAATGGACCTAAGTGGATTAATGGGCCTAAGTGGCCTAATGGGGATAATGGTCCTAAGTGGCTGAATAAGCCTAAGTGGCCGAATGGGGCTAATGGGCCTAAGTAGCGGAATGGGCTTAAGTGGATCAATGGGTCTAATGGGATTAATGGGTGTAAGTGGCCTAATGGGAATAATTTTCCAAATGGGCCGAAGTGGCCTAATTAGCTTAATGAGACTAAGTGGCCGATTGAGAAAAATGGGCCTAAGTGGCCAAATTGGCCCAATGGGCCGAATGGGCCGAATGGGCCTAAGTGGAAGAATGGGCCTAGTGGGACTAAGTGGCTTAATGGGCCTAATGGACCAAAGTGGCCTCATGGTCCTAATGGGCCTAAGTGGCATAAGTGGTATAATCGACCTAATTGACCCAGTGGGCCTAAGTGGCATAATGGGTCCAAGTTTCTAAATGGGCCTATTTGGCCTTAGTGGCCCAATGGGCCTAATTTTCCTAAGTGGCCTAATGGGACTAATGGGATGAATGGTATGAATGATCATAATAGGATTAAGTGGCCTAATGGGCCTAATTGGTCTAATGGGCCTAAGTGGCATAATGGGCCTAAGTTGCCGAATGAGCTTAAATGGACCAAATGGGCCTAATGGCCCAATGGAGCTAAGGGCCTGAATGGGCCTAACGTGTCGAATGGGCCTAACGTGCCGAAGGGGATGAAGTGGCCTAATGGGCCTAATTTCCCTAAGTGGCCTAATGGGCCAAATGGGATGAATGGGATGAATGGGCGTAATGGGACGAAGTGTCACAATGGGCCTAATTGGTCTAATGGGCCTACGTGGCATAATGGGCCTAAGTAGCCGAATGAGCCTAAGTGGCCCAAATGGTCCTAATGGACCGAATGGATCTAAGGGCCTAAATGGGCCTAATATGCCGAATGGGCCTAAAGTGATGAATGGGCCGAAGTGGCCTAATGAGCCTAAGTGGCCAAATGGACCTAATGGCCTGAATGGGCCTAAGGGTCCTAATGGGATGAATGGACCTAATGGTACAAAGTGGACTAATGGGCCTAATGGGTCTAAGGGGCCTAATGGGGCTAATGGGCCAAATGGTTTAAATGGTCTAAATGGGCCAAAGTAGCCTAATCGTCCTAATGGGCCTTAGTGGCTTAGTGGGTCTAAGTTTCCTTATAGGAAAAAAGTGGCATGATGGGACTAATGGGGATAAGTTTCATAATGGGCCAAAGTAGCCTAATGGGCCTAAGTGGCCTAATGGGCCTAATGGGCATAGTGGGACTAAGTGGAATAATGGGCCTAATGGTCCTAATGGTCCGAATGAGCCTAATGGGCCTAATGGGAAGAAGTTTCCTAATGGGACTAATGGGCTTAAGTGGCCTAATGGGCCTAAGTTGTCTAATGGTCCTAAGTGGCCTCATGGGAATAATGGGACTAAGTGACCTAATGCGTCAAATGGGCCTAATTGCCTAATGGTCCTAATGGGTCTAAGTGGCCTAAGGGGATTAATGAGCCTAATAGAACTAAGTGGCCTAATCGACATAATGGGATTAGTGGGTCGAAGTGGCCTAATGGTCCTAATGGTCTAAAGTGGACTAATGGGCCTAATTGGCCAAAGTGTCCTAACAGACCTAAGTGGCCTATTGGGCCTAATGGTCCTAATTGGACTGATTGTACTAATGGGATTAATGGGCCTAAATGGAATAATGGGCATAATGGGCCGGAGTGGCCTAAGTGGCCTAATGAGCATAATGGGCCAAAGTGGCCTAATCGGCCTAATGGGCCTAAGTGGCTAATGGGCCTAAGTGGCATAATGGGCCTAAAGGGCCTAAGTGGCCTAATTGTTCTAATGGGCCTAAGTGGTCTGATGGGCCTAATGGGACTAAGTGACCTCATGGACCTATAGAGCCTAAGTGGCCTCATGGGCCTAATGGGTCTCAATAGACTCATGGGCCTAATGGGACTAAAGGAATTAGGGGGCCTAAGTGGCCTAATGGGCCTAATCAGCCTAATGGGACTAAGTAGCCTAGTGGGCCTAATCAGATTAAGTTTTCTAATGGGCCCAATAGGACTAATGGGCCTAAGTGGTCAATTGGGCCTAAGTGACCTAATCAACCTAATGGGCCTAATGGGTGTAATGGGATTAAGTGGTCGAATGGGCCGAATGGGCCTAATAGGCCTAATGGGCCTAATGGACCTATTGCCCTGAATGGGATTAAGTGGCCTAATGGTCCTAAGTGGCCTATTGGGCCTAAGTCACCTAATCAGCTTGATGGACCTAATGGGCATAATGGGCCTAAGTGGTCGAATGGGCCTAATGTGCCTAGTGGTCCTAATGGACATAATAGGCCTAAGTGGACGAATTTTACTAATGGTCCTAATGGGACTATGTAGAATAATGGGACTAATGGGATGAATAGACCAAATGGGACTAATGTTCCGAGTAGGCCTAATGGACCTAATGGGCCTAAGCGGCCAAGTGGGCCTAATGGTCCTAAGTGGTCTAATGGGCCGAATGGGCCTAATGGAAAAAATGTTCCTAGTAGGCCTAATGGGCTTAAATGGCCTAATGGGCCTAAATGGCCTCATGGGCCTACTGGGCCTAAGTGGAACAATGGGCATAAGTGGACTAATGGTCCTAATGGGCCCAATGGGCCGACGTGGCCAAATGGGACTAAGTGGCCTAATGGGATTAATGGGCCTAATGGGACTAATGGGTATAATGGGATTAAGTGTCCTAAGTGGCCTAATGGGCCTAAAGGTCCTAATGGGCCAAAGTGGCCTAGTTATCTCAACGGGCCTAAGTGGCGTAATGGGGTGAATGGGCCTAAGTGGCCTAAGGGGATAAGTGGCCTAATGGTACTAATGGGCCTTAGTGGACTAAAGGGACTAATGGGCCTAACGGGGCTAATGGGTCTAACAAGATGAATGGGCCTATGTGGCCTAATGGGCCTACATGGCCAAATGGGCCTAAGTGGGCTAATGGTCCTAAAGAGCCTAATCGGCTAAATGGGCATAATGGGCCTAAGTGGCATAATCATAGCCTATGGGCCTAAGTGGTCGAATGGGTCCAATGGGCGTAATGGGCCTAAGTGATCTAATGAGACTAATGGGACTAAGTGGCCTGATGGGCTGAATGGGACGAATCAGCCTAATGGTCCTAATGGGCCTAAGTGGCCTAATCAGCCTAAAGAGCTTAATGGGCCAAATAAACCTAATGTGACCAAGTGGCATAATTGGCCTAATGGGCCTAATGGGCTTAAGTGGCCTAATGGGCCTAAATGACCTAATTGGACAAAGTGGCCTAATGGACCTAAGTGGTATAATTGTAACCAAACAGGCCTAAGTGGCCTAATGGGACCAATGGTCCTAAGTGTCCTAATGGGCCTAATGGGCCTAAGTGGGCGAATGGTCCAAATGGACCGAATGGGCCTAGTGGATTGAAAGGGCCGAAGTGGACTAATGGGATGAATGGGGCTAAGTAGCCTAATGGGACAAATGGTCCTAATGGACCTAATGGGGCTAAGTGTCCAAATGGACCTAATGGGATAAATGTGCCTAATGGTCCTAATTGGCCTAAGTTGCCTAATGGGCCAAATGGGCCGAATAGACCTAAGGGGCCTAATGGGCCTAATAGGTCAATTAGGCCTAAGTGGCATAATGGGATTAATGAAATGAATGAGCTTAAGTTGGCCAATGGGCCTAATGGGCTGAATGGGCCTAAGTTTCTGAATGGGCCTAATGGGCCGAAAGGTCTTAATGGTTCGAATGGGCTTAATGATTCTAATGGCCCTAAGTGGCCTAATAGTCATAATGGGCCTAAGTGGCCTAATAGACCTAAGTGTCATAATGGTTCTAATGGGCCTAATGGGTCGAATGGACCAAATGGGCCGAAGTGGTCTAGTGGGGTGAATTAGCCAAATGGGTGTAATTGGCTGAAGTGTCCAAATGGGAAAACTGGACCGAAGTGGCCTATTGGGCCGAATGGGGTAAAGGGTCTGATGGGTGTAATGGTCTGAATGGGTTGAATGGGACTAAAGGTTCCAGTGGGTCTAATGGGCCTAATTTTCTGAATGGGTCGAATGGGTCTAATGGGCATAGTGGGACGAAGTGGCTTAATGGACTTACTGGGCCTAATGGACCTATTGGGCCTAATGGACCTAATGGGACTAAGTGGCCTAATGGTATTAAATGGGCAAATGGACCTAATGAGCCTAATGAGTGTAATGGGCCTAAGTGAACCAATGGGCCTAATGGGATTAAGTGGGCTAATGGTCTTAAGTGGACCAATGAGCCTAATGGGCCTAAGTGGTCTAATGGGCCTAAGTGGCTGAATGGGCCTAATGGGATGAATGGTCCTAATGGGTCGAATGGGACTAATGAGACAAAGTGGCCTAATGGGCCAAAGTGGCCTAATGGTCCCAATGGGCCTAATGGGCCAATGTTTCCTAATGGGCCCAATTAGCCAAATGGTCCAAATGGGCCTAAGTGGCCTAATGGGCCTAAGTGCCCTAATGGGTTGAAGTTTCCTAATGGAAATAATGGGCCTAAGTTTCATAATGGGCCTGAGGGGACTAAGTGGCCTAATGGTTCATAGTGGATGAATGAGCCTAATTAGCCTAATGGGCATAATGGGCCTTAGTGGCCAAATCGGCCTAATGGGCATAATGGGACTAAGTGTATGAATGGTCCTAATGGGTCTAAGTGGACCAATGATCTGAATTTTCCTAAGTGTACCAATGGGATGAATGGGCCTAATGGGCCTAAGTGGGATTAATGGGACTAATGGGCCTACTGGGCCTAATAGGCCTACTAGGCGTAATGGGACTACTCGGCCTACTAGGCCTAATGGGACTAATGGGCATAAGTGGCATAATGTGCCTAGGTGGACTAATGGGAATAAGTTTCCTGATGGGTCTAATGGGCCTAAGTGGCCTAAAAGGTTTAATGGGCCTAATGGGCCTATGTGGCCGAATGGGCCAAATTGGACGAATAGGCCTAATGGGATTAATAGACATAATGGGATGAAGTGGCCAAATGGTCCTAATGGGCCTAAGTGTCCTCATGGTCCTAATGGGCCTCAACGACCTAATGGACCTAATGTGCCTATTGGTCCTAAGAGGCCTAATGGGACAAAGTGGACAAATGGACATATGGGCCTAATGGGATTAATGGGGCTAATGGTACTAATGGACCAAAGTGGCCTAATAGGAATAATGGTCCTAATCGGCCAAAGTGGAAAATTGGGAATAATGGGCATAATGGGACAAAGTGTCCAAATGGGCATAATGGGCTTAAGTGGCCTAATGGCCCTATTGGGCCTAATTGGCTTAATGAGCCTAATGGGCCAAATGGTCCTAAGTTCTCTAATGGGATAAAGTGGATGAATGTTCCTAATGGTCCAAATATGTATAATGGGCCTAATGGTTCGAAGTGGCCAAATGGGCCAAATGGTCCTAAGTGGCCTAATGGCCTAATGGGACTAATGGCCCAATGGGACTAAGTAGCATAATGGGCCTAATGGCCTAATGGGACTAATGGACCATTAGACCCATTAGGAAACTTAGGCCACTTAGGCCCATTCGACCACTTAGACCCATCGGACCCATTAGAACCATTAGAAAACTTAGGCCACTATGACCCATTAGGCCACTTAAACCCATTGGACCCATTAGGCACATTGGACCCATTAGGCCCATTAGGAAACTTAGGCCACTTAGGGTCATTATGCAACTTAGACCCATTAGACCCATTAGGCCTGTTAGGAAACTTAGGCCACTTACACCCATTAGAACCATTAGACCCATTACACTCATTAGTAAACTTGGTCCACTTCAACCCATTAGGCCACTTAGGCCCATTAGACCCATTAGGCTAAATTATCCATAATGGGCCAATTATGCCCATTAGGCCCATTGGACCCATTAGACCACTTAGGCACTATACTCCTATTAGTCCACTTAGTCGCATTAGGATACTTAAGCCCATTAGTCCCCTTAGACCCATTAGGCCCATTGGTCCCCTTAAGCCCATTCAGCCAATTAGGCCATTAGGCACACTAGGCCGAATTAGCCATAAGGGGCCCATTCACCCCATTAGGTCACTTAGGCCCAACAGGTCCAATCATTCCATTAGGCATATTAGGTCACTTAGGCCCATTATGCCCCTTAGACCCATTCAACCCATTGGGCCGATTGGACCCCTTAGGCCTATTAGGCCAATAAGGCCATTAGGCCCATTAGGCCCACTAGGTCACTTAGGCCAAATAGTCCCAATGGTCCCATTAGGTCTATTAGGTCACTTAGGCCACTTAGGACCATTAGGAACCTTAGGCCCATTATGCCCCTTAGACCCATTAGGTCCATTGTCCCCATTAGGCTCATTAGGTGCATTAGGTGCATTAGTCCACTTAGCCCTACTCATCCACTTTGGCCCATTAGTCCCCTTAGACCCATTATGCCCATTGGTCCCATTAGGCCCATTGGGCCTATTAGGACCATTGGGACCATTAGGCCCATTAGGTCCAATAGGGCAATTTAGACATTAGGCCCATTAGGACATTAGACCTATTAGGTTGAATTGGTCACAATGGACCCATTAGGGAAATTAGGCCTAATAGACCCATTAATCCCATTAGGACCCTTAGGCCCATCAGGCCACTTCGGCCCAAATGGTCCACTTGACCCATTAAGCCCATTTGGCCTATTAGGACGAATGGGGATTAATCGACCCATTAGGACACTTAGGCCCAATATACCAATTTGGACCATTAGACCACTTAGGCCACTCAGGCCCATTAGGCCAATTTGGCCCAGTGGACCCATTAGGCCCATTAATCCCCTTAGGCCCATTAGACCCATTAGGCCACTTAGGCCCAATTGTCCAATTTGGCCACTTAGTCCCATTTGGCCCATTAGGCCACTTAATCTCATTAGACCCATTTGTCCCATTAGGCCCATTTGGCCACTTAATCCCATTAGGCCACTTAGGGAACTTAGGCCCATTCGATCCATAGGCCCAATAGGCCATTTCAGTCAATTTAGGTCATTTAGGACAATTAGGATAATTAGGCCATTTAGGACATTTAGGTCAATTAGGCCGTTTAGTCCATTTAGGCCAATTTAGGCCATTTAGGCCAATGAGGTCAATGAGACCAATTCAGGCCAATTAGGCTAATTTAGGCCCTTTAGGGCATTTAGACCAAATAGAATATTTAGTTTATTTGGGCCAATTTAGGATAATTAAGACAATTATTTCAATTAGACCCATTATTCCAATTAGGCCAATTAGAAAATTTTGTTCATTTAGGCCATTTAGGCCAATTTTGGTCATTTAGACTAATTAGGCCATTTAGTCCAATTTAGGTCATTTAGACTATTTAGGCCAATTTAGACCATTTTTTCCAATTCATCCATTTAGCCCATTTAGGCCAATTTAGACAGTTTAGACCAATTAGGTCAATTAGTCCATTTAAGACGATTAGGCCAATTTTGACTATTTGGGCCAATTAGGCCAATTATGCAATTTAGGAAATTTAATCCAATTATTCCATTTAGGATAATTTTTTACATTTAGGCCATTTAGACCAATTAAGTCCATTTTGGCCAATTTGGCCAAATAGGCCAATTAGATAATTTCGGCAATTTAGGCCAATTATGCCATTTAGGCCATTTTAGGCCATTTTGACCAATTAGGCCAATTAGACCAATTTTTTCCATTTAGGCCATTTAGGCCAATTAGTCAATTTAGGAAAATTTAGCTCATTTATACCAATTATGAAAATTAGTCCAATTAGGAAATTCAGGCCAACTAGACCAATTAGGCCATTTAGGCCAAGTTATGCCATTTCGGTCAATTTAGGCCATTTTGGTCAATTTAGTCCACCTAAGCCAATTATACCAATTAGGTAATTTAGTCCATTTAGGCCAATTAGGAAATTTAGTCCAATTATATCAATTAGTCCATTTAGGTTATTTTGTCCAATTAGGCCATTTAGACCATTTAGACCAATTAGGCCAATTTAGGCCATTTATGCTAATTTAGTCCAATTAGCCCAATTAGAAAAATTAGGCTAATTATTCAATTTAGTTCATTTAGAACAATTAGTCCAATTATTCCATTTAGGCCAATTAATCCATTTAGGCCAATTAGACCAATTAGACCATTTAGGCCAATTTAGGCCATTTAGGCCAATTAATCAATTTTTTCATTTAGGTCATTTAGGCCATTTAGGACAATTAGTCCATTTAGTCAATTTAGGCCATTTAGACCAATTAGGCCAATTAGACCAATTATAAAATTTGGGTTATTTAGGCCAATTTAGGTCATTTAGGCTATTTAGTCTAATTTATGTCATTTAGGATATTTATGCTAATTTAGACCATTAATCTAATACGACCAATTAGTCAATTTAATCCAATTTAGGCCATTTAGGCCAATTAGAAAATTTAATCTCATTTGGAAAATTTAGGTCATTTAGGCCAATTAGGCCATTTAAGACAATAAAACCAATAAGGTAATTTTGGGAATTTAGGTCAATGAGGCTAATTAGGTTAATTTAGGTCATTTAATCCAATTAAAACATTTAGTCCATTTAGTCAATTTAGGAAAATTTAGCCCATTTAGGACAGTTAGGCTTATTAAGATAACTATTTAATTTATGCAATTTAAGCCAATTAGTCTATTTAGGCCAATTTAGAACATTTAGACCAATAAGGCCAATTAGGCCATTTTGGCCATTTTGGCCATCTGGATAATGTACTATGAAGAGACACATTGCACATAGACTTTCAGGTATGGGTACTCGTAAGGAGATGAGGATTCTTCTCATGAAGTCTGCACTTGGTAATCTCCAAAACGGGAGATTATGAGAAGAGACTCATCAGTAGGAATTCTTCATGTTTTGGTGTCATTGAATATTCCTATCTATACGTGTGTGTAATGGTCCTTAGACTTTAAGATTATTATTAAATCATGTCACAACTTGCATACTTAGATGTATGTCGTAAACCATGATGATAAAAGATCATGGTGAAGTTGGATACATTGGGTGCATCACGAGTAACATGTCATTAATGAATAAGTTGAGGAAGGATTTGTCCCTTCCATCTTTATAGACGCTGATATCTCAACCATTTTATTGGAATAAAATCATCACTTTAAATTCCATGGCCATGTTATAATAGTGTGTTTATTTCAGACAGTCAAAGGAATACAAATTGAAACCATAGGTTAGTGGCATGGATGTGTAACCTTCTTGATGAGATATTGTAACAAAGAATTATATTACATAATGAGCATTCATATGTGGTTTTTGATCTTGTGACATAAAGTTCTTTCTCTTGGGTGTCTTGACAAGTTTCTAGATAGTAATATTGGACTTTAGGAAAGTGTGCCTAATGTCAATGAGAAGTAATCCAAGAGGGTCACACACTATGTGTTTTCATTTATCTCGATTAAATTATATTTGAGTTTAATTAATGGAATAAATATTGTTCTCAAGTCTGAGGAATATTTTTATTCAATTTATATTGATCACATAAAGTAAATAAATATTTATTCGCCAAAATGTGAATACAATATTTATTTTATTTATTGAATATTTTAAAAAATATTTATTTGAAATATTGTAAATAAAATATTTATTTATGAATAAAATATTTATTCACTTATTCAATAGATGATAGAGGAGTTTTAATGGACCAAGACTGAGTCTATTGATAAATATTAATTAAAAATACCCTTATATAATTTTTGTTATTGTACAATTTGGCGTGCGCCACAAAATAATAATTATATAATTATTATTACGGGGTATGAGATTTGTTGAAGGTAATTAATGTTATTTAATGGCTGATATGAAATTAAATAATATTTTAACTTAAATTTCAAATCTATAAATAGGTGGTTGTGTCTACTATGTAGAGAATCCAAAATTTGATAATAGAAAATTTTTTTGCACAATGAATTATCTCTCAACTCCTCTCTCTCTCTCAAGAACGAGAAGTGAAAGAAATATTTCTTCAAGACTAAAGAACGAGTGATCAAGAACGAACAACATAAGACATTGGAATCACCGCACTAGCACCTGGAGATCGAGTGGTGTTTCTTAGAGATCATAGGAGCACATGTGGATCGCCTCTATAGGGATTTTATCCTGGGATACTCACAGTGAAATGATGGTAACCTAAAAGGGTCTTTTTGGATGATCAAAATTCACTAACGAAGAAAATCCCTAAGCACATGTATTTATTTCTTTAAATATTAAATAAATTAAATTTAAATTTGACATGAAAGATCCTCGATCTTGGTTTTAGGCAACGATTTTTAAAAAAAAATCAATACATCATCTATCTTCGTACACTTTTTTTCCATAAAACCACCACCACCACCAATACTGTCGCTGCCGACTTTGTCGCCTCCCCCCCCCCCACCCCACTACCACTACCACCGCCACCATCATCAGCTCGACCTCTACTAGGACCCTCATTTAAATCACTCAAGGTATCATATAAATAGCACATTTATGTCATACATGAATCAAAAGTAATAGTAGTCTCTGGTGGAAGTGGTGGACTTATAACTAACATGTCTCTCAGGAAGTGTTTGGTGACCAATTTACTTCTTTTACACTCCCTTATATCTATTTTTTTGTCCTCATCTACTTCTGCATGAGAATTTTTCAGATTGGGGTTCTTATAGGTTTGAGAGGCACTTGATGAGGGCCAATACCTGCTGGGGATGATGTTTTTCATGTGTCGACATCAGAATCTCCCATGGTGATCATCACATAATACTTGTCTCAAATGATCATTTTGCCCGAAGTATCCATCTTCTTTCTCATTGAGGGCCTCTTGGCTACACTGTTGAAAATATAAAAAAGATATTTAATTATGAATTATGTATCAAAATATGTAATATCAATAAAAAAACTTACAATCTTTTCTTGTGTTTGTGAATTTATATCTCTTCTATTATTTTTCTTCCTAGCCAAGGAAAATAATTTTGATCATGGCACATGACCTTTGATGCCAAATTCCTCTTACTACGAATGACATTGACTAGTATAATACTAAAATATTGAATAATATTAAAGTGATAAACCTAGAATGAATTAAAATTATATATGTTGAAGAAATACATAAAATTAAGAAGCATCTAAATATAAATTTAATTAGAAATTTAATACTAGTGACATAACATAAACAATACATACTAATTAGCATGATAAACATGTTTGTGGTATTCATTCCTCTTGTATATTCATTTCGGTCCAATTCTATTTATGTTGTGTAATTTGGTTATTTGGTAACTTGGTAATTTTGATCATTTGTCCATTTGGTTATTTGTCCAATTAGGCCATTTTGGAAAATTAGGCAAATTAGGCAAATTAGTCCAATTAAGCCATTTAGGCCAACTAGTCCATTTATAAAAATTAGGTCATTTAGGCCAATTAGGCCATTAGGAAAATTAGTTCATTATGCCATAAGAAATTTAGGCCTTTAATTCATTTAGGCCAATTAGTCCATTAGGCCATTTAGGCCATTAGGCCATTTAGTCCAATTAGGCTAATTAGACCATTTAGGTTAATTAGGCCAATTAGGCTAATTAGACCATTTAATCCAATTAGATCATTTAAGCCATTTGGACCAATTAGGCCATTTAGACCAATTAGGTCATTTATTCCAATTAGTCAATCAGTCTATTTAGATCAATTTTTCCATTATTCCATTATCCCATTAGTTAATTACACCATTATTCCAATTGTTCATTTGTCGATTTGACCATTTATGCCAATTTAGGCCAATTAGGCTAATTAGTCTAATAAGACCATTTAATCCAATTGGACCATTTAATAATTTTTGACAAATTAGACCATTTAGACCCATTTAGAAGTTTAGGGAAACTAGGTCAATTAGTTCAATTAGTTCAATTAGGAAAATTAGACCATTTAATCCAATAAGACCATTTAATCGATTTAGACTAATTAGGCCATTTAGACCAATTAGTTCATTTATGTCAATTTGGACATTATTCCAATTATTACATTAGGATATTAGTCCATTAGGTTATTTAGACCAATTAGGCCATTTAGATCATTAGGCCATTAGCCCATTAGTTTAGTGGGCTATTAGGTCAATTGGTCACTTGGCTATTTGGTCATTTAGGCCAATTTAGAACAATTTAGGCCAATTAGAACCAAAAAAATCCTAAAACCTAGAACCAAAACACTATATATAAAACACTAATAGATAAGGATTAATTATTCCCATTATGTTGATTAGGCCACTTAGGCCAATTAGGTCACTTAGGCCCATTCACCGCATTTGGCCCAATAGGCCACTTAAGACCATTTTCCCATTCAACCACTTAGGCCCATTAGGTTCATTAGGCCGATTTGGCCACATAGGCCCATTAGGATCATTAGGCCACTTAGGCCCATTAGGTAACTTAGGACCATTATTCCCATTAAGCCCACTCGAACCATTAGGCCCATTCAAACCATTAGGCCACTTAGTCCCATTACGATGATTAGTCCACTTAGGCCTATTAGGATCATTACGTTGAGTAGGCTACTTAGGCTCACTATGTCCATTATGCCCATTAGGCCAAATATGCCCAATTGGACCATTAGGCCCATTATTCCACTTAATCCCATTAGGCTAATTAGTCCACTTAGGCCTATAAATCCCCATTAGGCCCATTAGGCACATTAGGCCTATTTGGCCACTTAGGCACATTATGATCATTAGGCGCATTTGGCCCATTAGGCCCATTATTCCACTTAGTCCCATTTGGACCATTAGGCCCATTAGGCTAATTTGGCCACCTGGGCCCATTAGGCCAATTAGTCCACTTAGGCCCATTAGTCCCATTAGGCTCATTCATCCCATTAGTGAAATTAGGCCTATTAGCCCCATTAGCACCATTATACCCATTAGGCCACATAGTACCATTAGGCCCATTAGCCCATTTAGACCACTTAGGCCCATTAGGCCACTTAGAACCATTTAGACACTTAGGCCCATTATCACTCTTTGGTTTATTTAGACCATTTAGCCCATTTGGACCCTTAGGCCACTTAGTCCCATTTGGCCCATTAAGCCACTTAGTACACTTAGGCCCATTGGGCCACTTAGGCCCATTGATCCCATTAGGCCAGTTTGTCCCCTTAGGCCACTTAGGTCACTTAGACCCATTAGGCCACTTAGGCCCATTATTTCACTTAGGCCCATTGATCCCATTAGGCCCATTAGGCCCCTTAGGTCACTTATGTCGCTTAGGCCCATTAGGCTTATTAGGCCACTGAGGCAACTTTGTCCCATTATGCCACTTAGGCGCATTAATCCCATTAGTCCACTTAGGTTGCTTAGGCCCATTCGGCCCATTAGGCCACTCAGGCCCATTATAATCATTATTAATTGGGCCCATTAGGCCTGTTAGGCCCATTGGGCCACTTGGGCCTATTAGAACACTAAGGTCCATTAGTCTCATTAGGACTCTAAGGCCCATTAGGCCCATTAGGCCACTTAGGCCCATTAGGAAACTTATTCCCATTAGGACCATTGGGCCCATTAGGCAACTTATACCCACTCATCCACTTAGGCCCATTAGACCCATTAGGCCCTTTAATCCACTTAGGCAGCTATACCCATTAGGCTGATTTGGCCCATTAGGCCCATTATCCATTAGGCCCATTAGGCTCATTCGGCCCTTTATGCCCACTAATCCCATTATACCACTTTGGATCATTTTTCCACTTAGTCCAATTAGTCCCATTAGGATACTTAGGCCCATTAGTCTCATTAGGCATATTAAGCCACTTTGGCCCATTAAGCCCTCCAAATCATTTTTTAAATTTTCATAAAAGCCACTTTGAGGAAAAAGTGGGAACCTTACATCAACAGTATGAAACATATCCAAATTTCAAAAATAGTTCACATATTTAAAATTTGAAATGAGTATCATCATCGTGGGAACCGTCGTATTAGCGACAGATCCTGAAAATCACGCAACCACTTAATTGAAGATAGAACGTCGAAGAAGTTGTCGCCATCATCATCACCTTTTGTCATCATAATAACATTTTCATCCAATATGAACATCATTTTCATAACCATTATCGCTAGATTCACCACATCGTCGATGGGAACACCAACTTTGTCATCATCGACTATCATCGTCAGAGCTGAGAACCAGAGCAAAACGAATCAGGACATCCACTAATCACCACTGATGTCTTCATATTGTCACCGTATAAATCCAACATCACCACCAAAAAATCTACAAAATAGAACATCACAACCATTAGAACCATCAAATATGGGCCATTCTCCCTTCCGAGGACCCTAATCCCCTTGATCCACACCTCCCAAAACCTCCATGAAGACCCGTACACCAGACTGATAGGGAAAGGAGCACATCAAGGATGAGCAAGTGGAGGCCTTGGTAGGGGAGCAAGCCAGAAACCACATCGATCAAAAAAAATAGAGAACCAAAAACAGAGAAACAAAATCTATCCCAAAAAAATCACCATAAGAGACCTAAATCTGAATAAGAAAAATAGATAAGGATCCAAACAGAGGAATAAACCTGAGTCGAGACCATGATCAGTGCTACTCCAGCACCATCCCAAGTAGGCCTAGAACCCAAATCAAGATTCATCAAAGTGGAGTCCAAGGTGATGGGTAAGCCGGCATTGGTAGAGGATAAAGAAGGAATCAGACACACTCACCAATGCCGACCCAAGCCGTCTAAATAACCCAAACACACATACCCAGAATGGGGGTCCAATGCATAGGGATAGATCAAAAGAGGGATGGTGAGCATCGCATGATGACCACACCAAAAAATCCACATTAGTTGAGAAGGAATAAAATGAAAGAAAGAGAAATAAGAGGATGGACCAAGTGAAGTAGCACTATTATCATCGGGTAGACCCTTAAAACCCTAGGAGGGGAAGAGGATGTAGTAGGAGCATTGGGATCCAAGAGAGTGTAGAGACATCAGGTTCATTCATTAGGCTCATTAGGCCCATTAGGCCACTTAGCCCCACGAGGCCCATTAGGCCACTCAGGCCCATGAGTCCCATTATACCCATTAGACCCATTTGGCTCATTACACCCATTAGGCCCATTCGAACACTTAGGCCCATTAGGCCCATTGGGCCACCTCGGCCCATTAGGCCCATTCACCCCATTAGGACACTTAGGGACATTTATCCCCATAAACCCATTAGATTAGTCCCATTAGTCCAATTAGGCCCATATAGACCATTATGTCCATTAGGAAAATTAGACCCATTAGGCCACTTTAGGCCCATTCGACCCATTAGGCCCATTAGGTCCATTAGGCCATTTAATCCCTTTAATCCACTTTGGACCATGATTCACATTAGACCAATGGGGCCACTTAGGCCAATTTGGCCTATTAGGCCACTTAGGACCATTAGGCTAATTTGGCATATTAAGCCCACTGGATTAGACCCACTAGGCCACTTAGGCCTATATATCCCATTAGGACCATTAGAACAATTATCCCAATTTAGCCCATTATGAACATTAGGTCCACTAAACCCATTTGGACACTTTGGACCATTAGGCCACTTTGGACTATTAGGCCACTTTGTCCCATTAGTCCACTTAGTCCCCTTATTCCCATTAGGCCACTTAGGCCCATTTGGGGCATTAAGCTCATTAGGCCACTAAGGTGAAGGTTCCAGGCACAGTGGAAGCATGGTTGGGACGGAACCCAACTTTGATTTTTACCATTATCAATTATTATTATGGGATCAATACGATGATTAACACCAGTATCTACAGAATATAATCAAAGATTTAGATAAATAAGGAAGAAACCTGAAACCTATAGAGAGGATATTGCACATCATGTTTATAATTAATTTAATTAATTTCATAAAGAAAAATATTACCTGGATATTTGGTATTTTTATTCATTGATGATGTTCATAATCTAGAATAATTCTTCTGTATTATATCTTTATGCTTGTAAGGATCCATACTAAAATCCCTCTATCAGTGATCCACATGTGCTCCGATGGCCTCAGATCGACACTGCTCATTCTTCAGGTGCTATCGTGGTGAATCAGGTGTCTTGTGTCGGTTGTTCTTAATCACTTGTTCTTCGGTCTTGAATAACGTATCTCGTTATTGAGAGGGATGGGAAGAGGATTTGAGAGATAAATGTTTTAGTTAAACAATTATCAATTCACCGGGTATACAATTTAGTGTTGTGTGGTGTCTGGTACAATAGGCGTACTTTTCTATTTATATGCATGGAACTTCAGTTAAAATATTTAATTGCATAACATCAGTTAAATACATTCATGATCTTATAGAAAATACATGCTCATAATAATAATTCCGCATCATTATTTATGGTGTTCTAACTTTCACAAAACAAAATTATAAATAAAATTCCGCATCACAAAATAATAGCAGCGTCATTATTATTTTAACTTATGCTAACTAGTTAAATAATTATTTATCATCTTGAAAATAATTATTTTACCACCTAAACAACCTTGGTCCGCTCGAAATCCACATCAATTTATTGAACACCCAAATAAATAAATTATTAATTTATTCTCTTAAATTAATATTTTATTTAAAAACTAGTAAATAAATATTTATTTAATGTTCAATAAAATAAATATATTTTATTTAATTTATGAGATCATTTTAAATTGAATAAAATTATTCCACAGTCCTGAGAATAATATTTATTTCATTAATTAAATTCAAATAGAATTTAACCGAGACCACCAAAAACACTTAGTGTGTGACCCTCTAGGATTCTTTCTCATTGGCATTAGGTGGGCTTGCCTAAAGTCCAAGAGTACTGTTTAAAAATGGGTTAAGACACCCAAGAGAAAGAACATAATGTCACAAAAACGACATCCACATATGAACACTCACTATGTAATATAATTCCTTTGTCACAATATCTCATCAAGCAGGGTTCATGATAGTGTCATCAACTTTTATGCTTGACGTGTCTTTCTTTAACTACCTGAAATCAACTCATCATTACACCATGGTCATCGAATTTTGCATGAAGGTTCTATTTCAATCAAAGGGATGAGATATCAAATTCCATAAATGGAAGGGATAAATTTGTCATCAATTTATCCATTAATAACATGCCACTCGTTACGCACCAAATGTACCCTACTTCCCTCCAACTGTCTGCGTGACAGTTTTCATCAGTAAATAAAAGTGCATGATTTGTGACATGTTTTAATGTTAATATTAAAGTCTAAGGATCTTTATGTTGAAGTTTGTGGCCTAGAACAAACTAATTTGTACTTTATTCATTAATAAATACATTATCACATCTTGATTGTTCTTCTGCGTGACAATGCTTGTGATAATGTCCTAAGGACAACTGTCGCATTAAAGGTTCATAGCAGATCCCTACTATGATGAGAACTTAGAAATTTCATAACACTATTCTTGAATATATGTTCTATGATCGGATGATGTTATTTGAGGGACACATATAATACAGGACATTAGGGGTGAGGACTCATAAAACTTTGAGGCACCTTCTCATGGTGTGTGCCCTTGGTAATATCCAGGAGGATATTATGAGAATGAGACCCGCCAGTAATAAATCCACATTCCATAGTGTCATTGGATGTTCCTATATGTGGGCGTGTGTTTTGGTCCTTAGAATTTAAGATTATTATTAATGGATATTACAACTCGTGCACTTAGATGTATTGAAGAAAACTGTGACGAAACACTATTCGCAGTGAGGTAGGATACATTGGGTGAATCATGAGTAATACTGCATTAATAGATCATGAGAGAAAGGATTTGTCTCTTCTGTTCCATAATATAAGTAGATATATTAGGCCCTTTTATGGAATTTATATAGCCTAAATAAATCCATGTCCATGGTGAGGAATGAGAAATTTCAATTCTGGGAAGTCAAAGAAAGAATGATCGAGCACATTGGTTGGTGACACTAGCATGCAACCCACTTGAATTGAGATATCAAGAAAAAGGGATTATATTACATGGTAAGCATTAGTAGGAGGTGACATATCATTACGACATTAACTTCTTTCTCTATGGATGCCTTGGCATGTTGCTAGATACTAACCATAGACTTTACGCAGGCTCTGCCTAATTCCATTGAGAAAGAGGCCTAGAGGGTCACACACTAAGTGTGTCCAAGTATCTGAGTAAAATATTAATTTAACAAGTTAAATAAAGATTATTCCCAATTGTGTTTTAATAATTATTTAAGGATGCCTGATTGCATTTATTTCCACACTAGTTATTCGATAGAATATATTGTGGGCGAAATAATATTTATTAGCAAGTAATGCAGTTACATTTATTTAAGAAATAAATAGCCATTACTCAAGGTCTAATAAATGTGGTGAAGGAAATAAATAAAATGGAAAAATAAAAGTACATTCCCTTTATATTAATATATAAATATCGTGTAGTTTTTTTTCAGGATTTGTGAGAAATAATATTATTTATTTAATTAAAAAATATTAGGTGTAATTCACTGGGTGCATGTTAAGTAATAATAATAGTCAACTGTTATTATTAGTCATGGGGCCTTACTAAGAATTAAATGAAATGAATAAATGATTTTGGGTAATTAATTCATTTTATTATTCTAAGTATTATAAATCCCAATTACATTATTCTCATTTATGACTAGACATTTTGTGGTTGTGGACAACAGATTTGGAAAATCTCTCAAGCCAAGAGAGAATTCCTTTTCCACCAAGAACGCTCTCAAGCTACGAGAGAGAGATCCACCTCCACCGAATCAAGGTGATCAAAGGCGGACATCGCAAGCGAAGGCTCTTCCGCGTTAGCACCTGGAGATCCCTTCGATGACGTCCAAAGATACGTGGAGCACGTGTGGATCACCGCTAGAGGAATCCTACACTTGGATTCTACGACGCAACGATGGATCACATTGGATCATGACTGGAGACATCAATGAAGAAATAATTATATCAATGTAATTCTTGTAAATTAATTAAATTAATTATAACCAACATATGATGATCCTATCAATGGTTTCATCACCCTCTTCTTTTTTTCGTTCTTTGTTCTATTCTGAAGATCCAGCGTTTTATTATCGTGACGGATCTCAGATGGAATGTAGTTTAACGCTAAAATTAAAGTTGGTAAAACCCACCAACGCGCTTTCGCTGCACCCAGAACCTTCAAGTGGTATTAGAGGGGTCATATCGTTGATTATAATTACTTATTTTTTATTTGGCGATTCACGTATTTAATAATTTAGTTGTTTAAATTCATGTTAATCGTTCTTTAAATATGAATCTCGTGATCTATTCCTACTCTTATTTCTCGTTCACCTTACAGAAATGAATTTTTCTTTTAATTTTGATTAAAATAAAATAGAGGACATCATCAGGATGTGACAAATGTTTCAAGAACTTGGGACCATTAGGCCCATTAGTCCACTGAGGCCCATTAAGCCACTTAGGCCCATTTGTCGCATTAGGCCACTTAAGCCCATTTGACCCATTAGGCCACTTAGGCCCATTCATCCCATTAGGCCACTACGGCCCATTAGGCCCATCTGGACACATTGGACCATTCTTCCACTTAGGCCCATTAATCCCATTAGGCCACTTAGGCCCATTATCCCACTTAGGCCCATTAGGATACTTAGGACCATTTGGCCCATCAGGCCACTTAGACCCATCAGGCCACTTAGGCCCATTATGCCAATTAGGCCACTTAGGCCCATTTGACAATTCCGACCACTTAGGTCGATTAGAACCATTAGACCATTATGGCCCATTAGGCCCATTATACCATTTCGACCACTTAGGCCTATTAGGACCATTAGGCCACGGCAGCCTGTTAGGCTCATTAGGCCATTAAGGCCCATTAAGACCATTAGGCCACTTAGGCCTATTCGACTCATTAGGTCATTTAGTCCCATTAGGCCCATTAGGCCACTTAGGCACATTGGGACCATTAGGCTCATTTTGACACTAAGGCCAACTAGACCCATTAGGCCTATTAGGCCACTTATGCCCATTTGGGCCATTAGGCCACTTAGGCCCATTTAGCTCATTAGGCCACTTAGGCCCATTTGGCCCATTAGGCCACTAAGGCCCATTAGGCCCACTAGCCTACTTAGGCCAATTAGGCCACTTAGACACATTAGGCCACTTAGGCCCATTAGGTTCATTAGGCCCATGTGTCCACAGAGTCCTATTAGACCCATTAGGCCCAACAAACCCATGAATCCACTTAGGCCAATTAGCCTGCTTAGGCCCATTATGCCACTTAGGCCAATCAGGCCACATAGGCCCATGGGGCCACTTAAGCCCATTATGCCAATTTGGCCACTTAGGCCCATTAGGCAATTTCATCCACTTAGGCCCATTAGGCTGATTAGGCCCATTAGGCCATTTCGACCCCTCATGCCCATTAGGCCCATTAGGCCACTTAGTCCCATTCGGATCATTAGGCCACTTAGGCCCATTAGGCCAATTAGGCCACTTAGGCCCATTAGAACCATTAGGCCCATTTTTTCACTAAGGCCCACTAGACCCATTAGGGCCATTAAGTAACTTAGGCCACTTAGTCTTATTGGGCCCATTAGGCCCATTATGCTGGTGAGGCCCATTCGGCCCATCAGTCTTCTTAGGACAACTAGGCCACTTAGGCCACTTAGTCCCATTAGGCCACTTAGGCCCATTATGCCAGTTCGGGCCATTAGGCACATGTTTCCACTGACGCCCATCAAATCCATGAGGCCACTTAAGCCCATTAGTCCCATTAGTCAACTTAGGACCATTCTAATCATTAGGCCACTTAGGCCCCTTAGGCCCACTAGGCCGTTGAGGCCACTTAGGCACATTAAGGCACATAGGCCCATTTCGCCCATTAGGGCCATCAGGTCCATTAGGCTAATTAGGCCCATTAGGCGCATTGGTCCCATTAGACCACTGATAACCATTAGGCCCTATAGGCCCATTAGGCCACTTAGTCCCATTAGGCTCATTAGGCCCATTAGTTCCATGAGGTCACTAAGGCCACTAAGGCCCATTAGGCCCATCAGGCCCATCAGATGCATTAGGCCACTTAGGCCCATCAGGCCCATGGGGCCCATTTGGACCATTAGGCCACTTAGGCACATTGATCTCATTAGGCCACACATTCCCACTAGACCCATCAAGCCCATCAAGCCCATCAGGCCGCTTTGGCCCATTTGACACATTATACCCATATGGCCCATCAGTCCACTTAGGCCCATTCAGCGCATTAGGCCACTTTGGACCGTTATGTCAATTAGGCCCATCAGGCTCATCATTCCCATTAGGCCACTCAGGCCCATTAGGCCCATTAGGCCACTTAGGCCTGTTCAACGCATTAGGCCACTTAGGCCATTTAGGCCCATTATGCTCATTAGGCCACTGAGGCCCATTAGGCCACTTAGGCCCATTCGCCTCATTAGGGAACTTAGGCCCATTGAGCCCATTAGTCCCATTAGGCCACTTAGGCCCATTTTTTCCTTAAGACCATTAGGCCACTAAGGACCATAAGGCCCATTAGTCTCAATAGGACACTTAGGCCCATTAGGCCACTAAGGCCCATCAATCCCATTAGACCACTTAGGCCCCTTAAACCCATTAGGCCACAAAGTCCCATTAGGCCACTTAATCTGATTAGGACCATTAGGACACTTATCCCTCTTAGGCTCATTATGTCCATTTGGCCAATTAGTCCACTTAGTCCCATTAGGCCAGTTAGGCCCATTGGGCCACTCAGGCCCATTAGGCCACTTAGTCCCATTATGCCACTTAGGCCACTTAGGCCCATTAGGTAATTTCGACCACTAATCCACATTAGTCCAATTAGTCTCATTAGGCCACTGAGACCCATTAGGCCACTTAGGCCCATTAGGCCATTTCAGCCACTTAGGTCCATGAGGCCAGTGAGGCCCATTCGGCCACTTAGGCCCTTTAGGACCATTATTTCCATTAGTCCCACTCAATTGATGAGGCCTATCAGGCCACTTCAGCCACTTCATCCCATTAGACCCATTAGGCCCATTAGGCCCATTGGGTCTCTTCGACCCATTAAACCCATTAGGACAATTAGGCCTATTATACCTATTCAGTAGATTAGGGGGATTAGGTCACTTGGGCCCATTATGCCCCTTAGTCCACTTAGTACCATTAGGCCTTTTATGCCAGTTAGGCCCATGAGGCAAATTGGGCCCGTTCGGCCACCTAAGCCCCTTAGGTCCGTTAAACCCATTAGGCCCATTAGGACCATTTGGATCATTTGGCCACTTAGTCCCATTTATCCCATTAGCCCACATAGGCCCATTAAGCACATTAGGCCACTTAGGACCATCAGGCCTGTTAAAAAAATTATTCCCATTAGTCCCATTAGGCCCATTAGGCCTGTTAAGCCACTTAGGCCACTAAGGCCCAATAGGCCTATTCGGTCAATTAGCCTGATTAGGCCACATAGGCCCATTAGGCCCATTAGGACACTTAATCACATTAGTCCCATTAAACCCATTAGTCCCATTAGGCCCATTAAAACCGTTAATCCACTTAAGCCACTTAGGCCCATTTGGTCACTCAGCCCGATTAGGCCACTTTGGCCACTTTGGCCCATTAGGTCCATTAGTCCCATTATACCCATTAGGACCACTAGTCCCATTAGATAAATTAGGCCAATTAGGCCACTGATGACCATTAAGCCCGTTAGGAACTTCAGGCCCATGAGTCGCATTCTGCCGATAAGGCCCATTAGGACCAGGAGGACCATCAGGCCCATTAGGACACTTAGGCCCATTAAGCCCTTTGGGCCTATGAGTCCACTTAGTCCCATGAGGCCCATGAGGCCCAGGAGTCCCAAGATTCCCATTGAATCCATCAGGTCACTTGGACCCATTAGGCCCACTAGGCCCATTAATCCAATTAGGCCCACTGGACCCTTTAGGCCACTTAGGCCTATTAGGCACTTTGGGCTCACTGGGCCCATTCATCCCATGAGCCCCATTGGGCCCATTCGGCCCATTAGTCCTAATAAACCCATTAGGCCCCTTAGCCCCATGAGGACCATTGAGCCCATTGGGCCCATTAGGCATGTTAGGCCACTTGGCCCCTTAGGTCCATTAGTCCCCTTCGGCCCACTTAGCCCACTTAGTCCTATTAGGCCCATTATTCCCATTAGGCCCATGAGGAAACTTAGGCCCAATAGGTCAATTAGGACCATGAGGACCACTAGGCCCATCAAGCCAATTGGGCTCATTCGGCCCATTAGTCCCTTTAGGCGCACAAGGCCCATTAGGACACTAAGGCCCATTAGGCCACTTAGGTCACTTAGGGCTATGAGGCCCATTAGGCCCATCATGCCCATTTGACCACTTAACCAATTATGCACATTGGTCCCATTATGCCCATTAGGCCACTTCGGTCCTTCAAGTCCATTGGGCCCATGAGGCCACTTAGGCCCATTCGACCCATTAGGACCATGAGGCCCATTAGACCCATCGGGCCACTTAGGCCCATTAGGAACATCAGGCCCACTGGGCTCATTCATCCACTTAGGGCCATTAGGCCCATTAAGACACTTCGACCAATTAGGCCCATTGGGCCAACTATGCCACTTAAGACTAGGAGGCCCATTATGCCCACTAGGCCCATTAGGCCCATTAGACCCATGAGTCCCATCGAGGCATTGAGGCCCATGAGGCCCATGAGGACCATAATCCCACTGAGGCCCATGAGCCCCATTAGGCCCATTATTTCCATTATGCCACTTATTCCCATTAGGTCCATTAGGCCCATGAGGCCACATAGGCCCATTTGGCCCTTGTGGCCTATTAGGCCCATCAAGCCAATTCAGCCACTTAGGCCCATTAGGCCACATAGTCCTCTTAGGACCATTCCACCACTTAGGCCCATTAGTTCTATTCCACAACTTAGGCCCATTAAGCCCGTTCGACAACTTAGGCCCACCGAGCCCCTTAAGCCACTTAGGCCCATTAATCCCATTAAGCCCATTAGGTCCATTAGGCCCATTGGTCCACTTAGACCACTTCAGCCCAATATGCCCATTATGTCCATTGGTCCTATCATGCCCATTCGTCCACTAAGGCCCATTAGATCCATTAGATCCATTAGGCCCATTAGGCCATTTATGCCCATTATACTGATTAGGCCACTTATGCCACTTAGGACCATAAGGAATATTTGGCCCATTAGGCCCATAAATCTCATTAGGATCATTCATCCACTTAGTCCCATTGGTCCAATGAGGCCCATTATGACCATTGGGCCTATTATTTCCATTAGACCATGGAGACTCATTAGGCCCATTACACCCATCAGTCACATTCGAAAACTTAGGCCTCTTATCCCACTAGGCTTATTAGGCCACTTAGACCCATGAATCCCATTATGACACTTAGGCCACATAGGCCTATTCATACCATGAGACCCATTCGGCCCATCAGGCCCATTAGACCACTTAGGCCTATTAGGCCCATTGGGCCACTTAGCCCCATTAGGCCCATTTGGACACTGAGGCCCATTGGCCCACTAAGGCACATTGAGCCATTGGGGACCATTATGTCCATGAGGCCAATCTGGTACATTAGGCCCTTGAGGCCAATTAGGCCCATTCAGCCCATTAGACCCATCAGGCCCATCAGGCCACTTAGGCCCATTAGGCCCATGAGTCTCATTAGGCTACTTAGGCCACTTTGGTCCATGAGGCCCATTTGGCCCATTATAACCATTAGGCCATTGAGGGACATTAGGCCCATTAATCATATTAGGCCACCTAGGCCATTTAATCCTATTAGGCCACCTAGGCCCATTAGGCCAATTAGGCCACTTAGGCCCATTAGGACACTTAAGACCACTAGGCCCATTTCACCAATTAGGCCAATTAGACCACTTAGGACACTTAGGCCCATTATGCCCATTAGGTGCATTATGTCCATTAGTCCACTTAGTCCACTTAAGCATTAGGCCCATTAGGACACTTAGGCTCATTAGTCCCATTAGTCACATTTGTTTGATTAGGTTGATTAGGACACTTAGGCCACTTAGGCCCATTAGCCTCATTAGGACCATTAGGCCCTTTAGGCCACTTAGAACCATTAGGACCATTCAGTCGATTAGGGGGCTTAGGCCACTTGGGACCATTAGGCCCCACATAGGCCCATTAAGCCCATTAGGCACATGAGACCACTTAGGCCCATTATGCCCATTTTTTCACTTAATCCCATTAGTCCACTTAGGACCATTATGCCCATTAAACCCATTAGGCCCCTGAGTCCCATTTGGCCAATGATTCCCACTAGGCCACCTAGGCCCATTAGGCCATTTAGGCCCATTGGTCCCATTAAACATATTGGTCCCATTCGTCCCATTAAGCCCATTCGTCCCTTTAAGCCACTTTGGCCACTTTGGCCCATTAGGCCCATTCGATCAATTAGCCCGATTAGGCCACTTTGGCCCATTTGGACACATAGTCCCATTAGGACACTTAGCCCCATTAGGCACATTAACCCATTAGGCCCATTAGGCCACTTAGTCCCATTAGTCATCTTAGGCCGATTAGGCCCATTAGGCTCATTAGGCCGCTTAGGTCCATTAGGCCCATGAGGCCCCATAAGATCATTCGGCCCATTCATCCCTTTAGGACCATGAGGCCCATTAGGCCCATCAGGCCACTTAGGCCCATTAGGCCCTTTAAGCACACTGGGCCCATTCAGGCACTGAGGCCCATCAGGTCCATTAGGCCCATTCGGCATATCAGCCCCATGATCCACTTAGGCCCATGAGGTCCATTAGGCCCATTATCCCATTAGTTCACTAATGCCCATTAGGCCCATTGGGCCCATGAGGCCACTTAGGCCCATTAGGGACATTGGGCACATTAGGCCACTTAGGCCCAACGAGCCACTTTTCCCATTGTTACCATTTGGCCTATCTAGCCCATTCGGCCCATTCTTCCATTGAGGCTCATTTGGCCACTTAGGCCCATTAGGCCCATTGGGCCACTTAGGCACATTAGGCCACTGAGAACC
Organism: Viscum album; assembly: GCA_963277665.1. Classification (NCBI taxonomy): domain Eukaryota; kingdom Viridiplantae; phylum Streptophyta; class Magnoliopsida; order Santalales; family Viscaceae; genus Viscum; species Viscum album. The sequence goes on from OY728141.1 coordinate 914,135,862, forward strand.
ATTATGGCTATTAAGCCAATCATGCCCATTAGGAAAACTAGGCCCATTAGGCCCTTGAGGCCCATTGGGTCCATTATGCTCATCGGTCCCATTAGGACACTTAGCCCCATTAAGCCCATTAGTCTCATTAGCCCCCATGAGGCCCATTAGGCTACTTAGGCCAATTAGGCCCACGATGCCTATTAGGCCCATTAGGACCATGAGGCCACTAAGGCCCATTATGCCCATCAATCCCATTAGGACACTTAGAACCATTAGTCCCATTAGGCCCATTAGGCCACTTAGGCCCATTAGGCCCATAAGGCCACTTAGGCCCACTCAGCTCATTAAGCCCCTTAGGCCTGTTAGGCCCATTAGGCCATGAAGTCCATTTAGACCCATTACGACCATTAGGCCCATTAGGTGCATTAAGACACTTAGGTCACTTAGGCCCATTAGAATCATTAGGCCCATGAGGCCACTAAGGCCCATTTTTTCTATTTTTTCCATCAGGCCCATTAGGCCACTTAGGTCCATTAGGCCCATGAGGCCCTTGAGGACCATTAGGCCACTTTGGCTCATTCATCTCATTAGGCCATTTAGGCCCATTAAACCCATCAAGCACATTAGGCCCATCAAGACCATGAGGCCACTTAGGCCCATTTGGACCATTATTCCCATCAGGTCCATGAGGCCCATTAGGCCCATAAATCCCATTAGTCCACTTAGTTGCATTAAACATTAGGTCACTTAGGCCCATTAAGCCCATTAGGTCCATCAGGCCCATCGGTCCCATTAGGACACTTAGGATCATTGGGCCCATCATGCCCATTTGGCCACTTAGCCCCATTTGGATCATTAGGCCACTTAGGCCCATTAGTCCCATTAATCCCATCAAGCCACTTAGGCCCATTAGGCCACTTAGGCCCATTAGGCCAATCAAACCCATTAGTCAGATTAGTCCCATTAGGCCCATTAGGCCACTTGGGTGTATTCTACTCATTAGGACACTTAGGCCCATTAGGATTATTAAGCCATTTAGGCCACTTAGGCCCATTCATCCCATCAGGCCCATTATCCCACTAAGGCCCATGAGACCCATTAGGAAACTTAGTCCCATTAAAATCATTATGCGACTTAGGCCCTTTATGCCCATTAGGCCCACTAGGCCACTTCGGCCACTTAGGCTCATTCAGCCACTAAGTCCCACTAGGCCCATTAGGCCACTTAGTCTCATTAGACCCATTAGGCCATATAGGCCACTTAGGCTCATTCGGCACATTAGACCCATTAGGCCATTAAGGCCCATTATTCCCATTAGTCCACTTAGGCACATTAGTCCCATTTGGCTACTTAGGCCAATTAGGCTCATTAGGCCACTTAGGACACTTAGGCCACTTAAGCCCATTATGCTAGTTAGGACCATTAGGCCACCTATTCCCATTATGCCCATTAGACCACTCAGGCCACTCAGGCTCATTAGGCCCATTAGGCCACTGAGGCCCATTAGGAATATTAGGCCCATTAGACCCCTTAGGACCCTTAGGGCCTATTTGGCCCATTAGGCCACTTAGGCCCAATACGCCCATTAGGCCACTAAGGCCCATTAGTCCCATTAGTCCAATTAGGCCCATTATGCCACTTTGACCATTTAGGGCCATTATGACATTGAGTCCCATTAGGCCCATTAGACCACTTAGGACCATTTGTCCCATTAGGCCACTCATGCCACTTTGGCCCATTATGCCTATTCGACCCATTCAGCCACTTAGGCACATTAGGCCACTTATGCCCATTACGCCACTTAGGCTAATTAGGATCATTTTTTCCACTTAGGCCCATTAGGTTCATTAGTCCACTTATGCCCATTCGGCCCATTAGCATAGTTCTTCCACTTAGGCCCGTTCGGTCAATTAGGACATTGAGTCCCATTAGGTCCATTCAGCCACTTAGGCTCATTCGGCTCATTAGGCCACTTAGGCCCATTAGGCCTATTAGGCCACTGGACCATTAGGCTCATTAGTCCACTTAAGCCCATTAGGCCACTTAGGCCACTCAGGCACATTATAACCATTAGGTCACTAAGGCCCATTAGGTAACCGAGGCCCATTAGACCCATCAGGACACTTAGGCCCATTAGGCCCATTATGGCACTAAGTCCACTTAGGCCCATTAGTCCACTTAGGCCCATTAAGTCCATTAGGCCACTTAGGCCACTTAGGCCCATTATGCCCATTAGGCCCATTAGACAACTTAGGCCCATTAGGAAACTTAGTCTCATTAGGCTACTTTGGCCCATTATGCCACTTTGGCCCATTAGTTCCATTAGGCCACTTAGGCCCATTATGCCACTTCGACCACTTAGTTCCATTAGGCCCATTAGTCCCATTCATCCCATTAGTCTCATTAGGCCCATTAGTCCACCTAGGCCCATAAGGCCCATTAGGCTACTTAGGACACTTAGGTCCATTAGTCCACTTAGGTTGATTAGGACACTTAGGCCCATTAGACCACTTAGGCACATTAAGACCATAAGACCCATGAGGCCACTTAGGCCCATTAGGCCACTTAGGCCCATTTCTCCCATTACACCACTTAGGCCCATTTGGCCACTTAGGTCACTTAGGCCACTTAGGCCCATTATTCCCATTAGTCCCATTAGGCCACTTATTCCCATTAGGCCCATTAGGACAATTTTTCCACTTCAGCCCATTAGGCCCCTTAAGAACTTTTAAACCATTCGTCCACTTAGGCCCATTAGGACTATTAGGCCCATTAGGACATTTAGGCCCATTCAACCCATTAGGCCCATTCATCCCATTGGGCCACTGAGGCCCTTTCAACCCATTGGGCTACTTAGGCTCATTTATCCCATTACGCCACTTAGGCTCATTCATCCCATTAGGCCCATTATGCCACTTAAATCTAGTTAGGCTCATTAAGAAACTTTGGCTAGTTAGGCCCATTAGGCTCATTGGGCTCATTATGCCACTTTGGATCGTTCAGGCCATTAGGCCCATTGGGCCACTTAGGCTAGTTATGCCCATTAGGCCACTTTGGCCAGTTAGATGCACAAGGCTCATTGGGCCCATTAGGACAATTTGGACAGTTAGGCCAGTTGGGCCCATTAGGCCCATTTGGACACTTAGTCCCATTAGGCTCATTAGGCCCATTCAACCCATTAGGTCCCTCAGTCCCATTCAACCTATTTAGCCACTTAGACTAGTTAGGCCTAGTTGGCCCATTTGGCCCATTTGGCCCCTTAGGCTAGTTAGGCCCATTAAGTCCATTAGTCCCATTGTTCCCATTAGGCCACTTAGGCCAGTTAACCCCATTCACCCACTTAGGCCCATTAGTCCCATTCGGCTATTTAGGTCCATTAGGCCCCTTGGTAGGCCACTTAAAAGTGCCCAATGGATGATTGTATCACTGAGAGGGGGAGGGGTGAATCAGTGATACTTTTTTCTCTTATATTTCTTTTCAAATGAAATAAACTTCACCTCTTGTTAAAGATTATATTCCATACTGAAAACAATTCAAACACATATCCACATGAACACAAGTTTTTACAATATTCACTATTCAATAAGAATAGCTACATCCTTGGTTTGTTATGTAAGTGATCCACTACCTCAAAATCCACAAAAATAATCATTGGATTACAACGAGTAGGATATACCCTTTCACTCGTGTAGCACTATGTAAACATTCTAATAGTGAATGTGCACCCTCTTAGAATAAATAGGGTAATGTAATGATTGTGTAGCTACTCATGTTACCTATGATTATTTTTAATTCTACAAATGTATTCAATTGAAAACACTTCATCAATTTCTTACCCAGAAGATGGTAAGAACATTATAAATTCTGTTTAGAAAAAAAGAAAGTCCGATTTTCCCAGTGTGATTTTTCAAGTTTTATTCCTCCGAGTATGATTCTCCTTAATTATAAACACTGAGTACGATGATCAACTGAATACAACGTTGTGATCTTATCTCTTCTCTTTTACTTCAATCTGTCAAAACTTCTTCAACAAAAGTGAATAGAGAAAATTCTTCTTCTCTCTAAAACTCGTAGCTTTTCTCTTATAAACAGCACATCAGTCCACCTCAAGTACAATGTTTGGCACATTTGGACCACTTGGCCACTTAAATCCCATTTGGCTCATTTAACCACTTAAAGCCCATTAGACCCATTAGGCCACCTAGGCCACTTAGGACCATTCGAAACTTAGGACCATTAGACCCGTTAGTCCATTTAGGATAATTTAGGTCATTTAGGCCAATTAGAACAATTAGGCCATTTAGGATATTTTGGAAAATTAGGCTATTTAGGCCAATGAGGCCAATGAGACCAATTCAGGACAATTGGGACAATTTAGTTCCTTTAGGGCATTTAGGCCAATTATAAGATTTAGGCCATTTAGGCCAATTTAGGATAATTAATCCAATTAGTCCAATTAGGCCAATTTAGTTCATTTATGCTATTTAGGCCAATTTTGGACATTTAGGCCAATTGGGCCATTTAGGTCAATTTAGGTCATTTAGGCTATTTAGGCCAATTTAGAACATTTAGGAAAATTCAGCTAATTATACCATTTAGGTCAATTTAGGAAATTTAGACCAATTAGGTCAATTAAGTCGATTAGGCCATTTAAGCTGATTAAGCCAATTTTGACCATTTTGTCAAATTAGGCCAATTATGCAATTTAGGCAATTTAATCCAAATAGGGAATTTTGGAAAATTTCATCCATTTAGGCCATTTAGACCAATTTAATCCATTTAGTCCAATTAGGCTAATTTGGTCAATTACATAATGTAGGCAATTTAGCCCAATTATTCCATTTAGGGAAATTTTGGCCATTTAGACCAATTAATCCAATTAGACAAATTTTTTCCATTTAGGAAAATTAGGCCATTGAGAACAATTAAGAAAATTAGGCTAATTAGCCAATTCATTCCAATTAGACCAATTAGGTCATTTAGGCCAATTTATGCCATTTAGGCTAATTTAGGTCACTTAGGCCAATTATAACAATTAGGTCATTTAGTCCATTTAGGCCAATTAGTCCATTTAGGCCAATTATATCAATTAGGCCATTTAGGTCATTTAGACTGTAACGACCTGGAATTTTGAATAAATCTTGTTTCCTAATTTTGTGTGTTGTTTTATTTTATTTTTATACTCAACAAAAATGTTTCATTTGATAACATGAGTATAATTAAAATGAGACCGTTGGGTTTTGACTGTTATATATGACCGCTGTAAACTAAACGTTTCGATTATTTTCTCTAAATACAAGTAATCTTGGTTAATTAATATAGAAAGAAGATTTGATGGCCTCACCCAGTAGTCTTGGACCGATCGAAGCCCATCTAACAGAACTTGGGAAAGAGGTAGCACCACTGGGCTTTGCTCTGGACCAAACCCAAGCCGAACTTCATCGTATGAAGCTAGAACGGGATCGCCTTCGCGAGAAGTTAAAACTGATAGAAATTACTACTCGTGCGATGTTGGCCGAGCCTCCCTCGAATTCTCGCACCTTAGCACACCTCACACTTAGGTCTTATGCTGGTGTGATAAGGGGCTATGTAAGGAGATCGTAACTACCTTGTGTAATCCTTTGTTTTAAATAAAAATTTTTATTTCTTCTTATGATGAAGTTTATTAATTTTCAAATGTCCGGAAAAACATAGTATGCATAATTTTGATGAATTTTAGAAAAAGGATATTTTAAAAATGTTTAGGTAAACCTTAAATAATTAAAAATGTGTAATGATTTTCAAAAAATGATCTTCTACAATTATGTTCATTACAAAATTTAGAGTCTAATAAGATCAACTTAATTTTTGATGAATAGTAAATTATGAATAGTGATTTTATGCTTAGGATTAGTAATGTGACCAAATGGATTAGTAATCTCACTTAAAGAAAGTATTAAAATAAGCTAGGCACTTTGATTAAGTAATGTGATTCAATAAAATGGTTAAATAACGGTTTCATAAATTATTATTCAAGTATTAGTTTTTTCGGATGAATAGTGTTTTTTAATTAAAAATTTAATTAAAAATATTTCAACAATTATTTTTATAAAATGGACTTCATTTTTGAACTCAGAGCATCGATATTATGTTAAGGTAATTTTTGAGGATTTTTCTGAAAAAAAATGAATTTTTGATGAATAGTGTTTTTTAATTAAAAATTTAATTAAAAATATTTAGAAAATTATTTTTATAAAATGGATTTCATTTTTGAAATCATAGCATTGATATTTGGTTAAGGTGAAATTTTGAGATTATTCTGAGAAAGTTGAATTTTCGATGAATAGTGAATATACAGTTTTTAAGTTACAGGTGTTTAATGACATCATTAAATGATGTATTAAGTATGTAATCAATATGGTCGACTTATGAATAGTAAGATAAGGTATGAGGTGTCCCAAGTGGCCAATACCATGGGCAAATACCATGGGAAAGCCCATGGTTTTGCCAAAACCACTAATGAGGTGTCCCTTGGCCATTAATGCCTTGTCCCTTCACTTTCTCTATAAATACCAAGCCATCCTCTCATCCATTCGACTCCCCACTCTCCCCCAACGAAGTTCTGGTGTCATTACCTCCCAAGGAGTCCTCCCAAGGTTCCCCCACGCCATCAAGGTCCCAACCTTTGAGTTTTAAGAGTTACGTTTTAAGGTAAGGGATCTGACCTCTCTCTTTCTTTTCAAGAAATCTCTTTTATGTAATTTCTTTTATGCTCCATGTTCTTATGTTAAAGGATGTTATTTTATACTCCTCTTACTTCCATTTTCATGTTAATATAATTAGAGATCCCCTTTTACTCTCATTATTTCGTTTTATGATGTTTTAGGTGGCGCCGTTAGGCTGCCAAAATTTTTGTAACGGATTCTTTCTCCCTTCTCATTTTTCAAGATCTATTTTCATGTAAAGTATTTCAAGTTCCTTTTTATTTTGTTGGGGTATGATCTCTAAATTTATCATACTGATATTTTATGATAATATGATGAGAGACCCCATTTGATCTCTTCAATTCATTATTTTGAAGTTTTAAGTGGTGCCGTTAGGCTGCCAAATTTTTAAGTGGTTCTTTCACCTTTCTCCTTTTTCAAAGTTCTAATTCCATGTCAAGTCTTGCAAGTTAATTTTTATTATGGTGGGGTATGATCTCTAAATCTATCATACTGATATTTTATGATCATATTATGAGAGACCCTATTTTATCTCATCAATTCATTTTTGTTGAAGTTTAAGTGGCACTGTTAGGCTGCTGAATTTCTAAGGGGTTCTTTCACCCTTCTCATTTTCAAGATCTACTTTCATGTCAAGTATATCAAGTTCATTTTTATTATTTTGGGGTATGATCTCTATATCTATCATACTGATATATTATGATCATATGATGAGAGACCATATTTGATCTCATCAATTCATTTTTGTTTAAGTTTAAGTGGCGCCATTAGGCTGCCAAATTTCTAAGGGGTTCTTTAACCCTTCTCGTTTTCGAGATCTACTTTCATGTCAAGTATCTCAAGTTAATTTTTATTATTTTGGGGTATGATATCTATATATATCATATTGATCATTTATTTTCATATTATGAGAGACCCCATTTGATCTCGTCAATCCATTTTTGGGAAGTTTTAAGTGACGCCGTTAGGCTGCCGAATTCTCATAAGAGAAATCTTATTTTTGTCTTCCTTTCATGTTATTCATTTCATATGGTACATCTTTCAAATTTCCTTACCATGTTCATATATCCTTCATATTCTGTCCCTCTACTTTTTTATGGATCATTTATGAGTGGGTGACCCATGTCCCCTCTCTTTTCAATGTTTTCTAAAACCTTGTAACATAGCCGTTATGCTGCAGAATTTTCGTCTCAAAATGCCTCTCTCTTTTTCTCAAAATTATTTTATGTTATTATGTGAATACTCAAAGCTATTATTTATATAGGGGTATTCACATATATATAAAAATGTTCTATTTTAAATTTTGGGATTTACATACATGAAACCTGCTTTCCCTTTCCGTGGGTTTAAAGTGACATAATGATCATGTCATTAAAGCAGTTTTTAAAACGTTATGATTATGAAATGAAACCCATTTATTTTATGCTATATGGGTTGTTTATGAAATTATTGATGATGATATATGTGGCTCACATGATAATAAAGACATGTCAAGGGTACGCCCAGATAGCGCTCCAATGCATTGGGTAAAGACTTAATCTCTAGAGATGACCTTTTAGACTGATACCTTAGTGAATAACCTTGGTAATTTTTAATGACACCTTGGGGGTGGACCTTGGTGAAACGAAATGATTGTCAATATTAAATGTTTTAGCCACATCTTCAAGTTATAAAAAAATGTTTTTTTTATTATGATATTCCACATGATTTTTTCTCATGCCTTAAAGTTCTTTTTCATGACATAGTTGATGTATCACAAGTTCACATGTTAAATGTTTCTCTTGTTTCCCTTACTGGGCCTTCTGCTCACCCTTTCTTTTGATGTATGTCCCCAGGTTAGGAGATGCAGTAATGAACCTAGGATGAACATTAGGAGAAACCTTTCAAGTGTTTAAGAATAATGTTTTATGTTTTCATGTTTTAAGTTCCTGGTTTCCAAGACACTAAACCTTAAAGATCCTCGGTTTTGTAAAATGTAATGAAAGTTTATGTGATAAAAAGGCGGGATGCTATAGTTGGTATCAAAGGATGGTTTAGTTATTTGTGGAAATTAGGATATGAAAAATCTAGGAAGAACCCTATAGAAAAGCTTAAATATAGGAAATATTCCTGGTATTTTGGTGAGTATTGAGTAAGGGGTTGCCAAGCAAATACATCCCTGTCTGGATACGAGCAGGTAGAGGTGGATCTGGCACAGATGTACATAGGGGTAAAACCCGAAAACACTGCTTTGAGATAGACTCGAACGGGAACTGGTACACGACAACGGGCCTTGCTGCACTCTTGTTTATGACACTCCCGGGGGATATGTTTTGGTAAATTCATAAACTTAGTGTGAACCATTGTTAAAGTAACAAAGATAAAATAAAATAAAAATTCACATAAGAATATATGATCATGGATAACCTAGATGGGAACCTAGGGGATCACAAGTTAGGGTATAATTTTCTTCTACAAGTTATCCTTATATGCTTTCAGTTCCTTTTCATGATTATTGGCTAAGTACTTAAGCCCCTAATTATGCTTTCTCTTCTTAGTTAATGGTGGGAAATGGAAGAACATGTCCCAACAACCAATGTGATAGGAAATGCGACGATTGCCGTATTAATATGACATGGATGATTAGGGTATTAAAAGATGATTATTATTTTGGAAGATGTCCACTATTTTGGGGACCCTATATGATCGAGGTAAATAGATTACTACGGTATTTTCATTGAGGAGTAAGGTTGACTTATATTTTGAATAAACGATGAATTTAAGGTGGACTTATAGTAATTTAGGTTACTTATGGGAATGATTAACCTATCTTGAGTAAAATATGTTTAGGTTATCTACTTTTGTTATAAGATGTTAGGAGTGGTTGATGTTGTTTGGAGATGAACAATGAAGTTTATTTTGGAAGACTATTTTATCAAATCCTTCTTGTATTTGGGTTTCAATCTTAGTTTGGTTTATTTTTAGAAATTTTAAGGACCGTTATTTATGGAATGTTCTATGATGAACTTTGGGTAGTACCATGGAACTTTGAAGATTTAAAATTAGTTTCCATTCCTATGGGATTCTTTCTTTTTGAAGAGTTGTTTTACCTTAACTTTTTTGTTTTTGGGATAATGTTTAAAGATAGAAGAAATATATAGTTAATCTTTTGTGGATTATGTGATTCTATAGAAGATGATTCTTGTGATTTTTATGAGACCAAGTGTTTTTGAATTCTCATCATTTTGGGAAAAGATTAGCATTGGTAGGGACTTATTAAAGGATGAAACTCTACTTGAAGGTAGGTATATTTTCTTTTGTTTTTGTTCTATGTAGTAAATAAATTCCTCAAAATTATGAAAAGGAACGTAAAACAAAAACGTTGTTGGTTTATGTTTCCTACTAGGTAATCAAAGACCGTTTACACACATCGTAAGTTTGGGATTTTCTTATTGTCAACTTTCTCCTAATCATGTTTTCTATCACTCTCCCTTATAACATGACCCTTGGTTTTTCCTCCATGTCCATGTTTTCCTACATGAGATCCTAGTATGGGTTAACTCGGGTGACCTTTGTACTTCCCTTTCTTTCTTTTAAAGTAATAGTTTTACTGACTCCTTTTCTGATGTGGGGATTTCAATAAAATTCCAGAACCCAATTTTAAAAATTGCGAGGACGCAATTTCTTAAGGGGGAAGACTGTAACGACCCGGAATTTTGAATAAATCTTGTTTCCTAATTTTATGTGTTGTTTTATTTTATTTTTATACTCAACAAAAATGTTTCATTTGATAACATGAGTATAATTAAAATGAGACCGTTGGGTTTTGACTGTTATATATGACCGCTGTAAACTAAACGTTTCAATTATTTTCTATAAATACAAGTAATCTTGGTTAATTAAAATAGAAATAAGATTCGATGGCCTCACCTCGTAGTCTTGGACCGATCGAAGCCCATCTAAAAAAACTTGGGAAGGAGGTAGCACCACTGGGCTTTGCTCTGGACCAAACCCAAGCTGAACTTCATCGTATGAAGCTAGAACGAGATCACCTTCGCGAGAAGTTCAAACTGATAGAAATTACTACTCGTGCGATGTTGGCCGAGCCTCCCTCGGATTCTCTCACCTTAGCACACCTCACACTTAGGTACTATGCTAGTGTGATAAGGGGCTATGTAAGGAGACCGTAACTGCCTTGTGTAGTCCTTTGTTTTAAATAAAAATTTTGATTTCTTCTTATGATGAAGTTTATGAATTTTCAAATGTTCGTATAAACATAGTATGCATAATTTTGATGAATTTTAGAAAAAGTATATTTTAAAAATGTTTAGGTAAACCTTAAATAATTAAAAATGTGTAATGATTTTCAAAAAATGATCTTCTACTATTATGTTCAGTACAAAATTTAGAGTCTAAAAAGATCAACTTAATTTTTGATGAATAGTAAATTATGAATAGTGATTTTATGCTTAGGATTAGTAATGTGACCAAATGGATTAGTAATCTCACTTAAAGAAAGTATTAAAATAAGATATACACTTTGATTAAGTAATGTGATTCAATAAAATGGTTAAATAACGGTTTCATAAATTATTATTCAAGTATTAGTTTTTTCGGATGAATAGTGTTTTTTAATTAAAAATTTAATTAAAAATATTTAGAAAATTATTTTTATAAAATGGACTTCATTTTTGAACTCAGAGCATCAATATTATGCTAAGGTAATTTTTGGGGATTTTTTTGAAAAAAAAAATGAATTTTCGATGAATAGTGTTTTTTAATTATAAATTTAATTAAAAATATTTAGAAAATTATTTTTATAAAATGGATTTCATTTTTGAAATCAGAGTATTGATATTTGGTTAAGGTTAAATTTTGGGATTATTCTGAGAAAGTTGAATTTTCGATGAATAGTGAAAATACAGTTTTTAAGTTACGGGTGTTTAATGACATCATTAAATGATGTATTAAGTACATAATCAATATGGTCGACTTATGAATAGTAATATAAGGTATGAGGTGTCCCAAGTGGCCAATACCATGGGAAAATACCATGGGAAAACCCATGGTTTTGCCAAAACCACTAATGAGGTGTCCCTTGGCCATTAATGCCTTGTCCCCTCACTTTCTCTATAAATACCAAGCGATCCTCTCATCCATTCGACTCCCCACTCTCCCCCAACAAAGTTATGGTCTCATTACCTCCCAAGGAGTCCTCCCAAGGTTCCCCCAAGCCCTCAAGGTCCCAACCTTTGAGTTTTAAGAGTTACATTTTAAGGTAAGGGATCCGACCTCTCTCTTTCTTTTCAAGAAATATCTTTTATGGAATTTCTTTTATGATCCATGTTCTTATGTTAAATGATGTTATTTTATACTCCTATTACTTCCCTTTTCATGTTCATATAATGAGAGATCCCCTCTTACTCTCATTATTTAGTTTTATGATGTTTTAGGTGGCGCCGTTAGGCTGCCGAAATTTTTGTAACGGATTCTTTCTCCCTTCTCATTTTTCAATATCTATTTTCATGTAAAGTATTTCAAGTTCCTTTTTATTATGTTGGGGTATGATCTATAAATTTATCATACTGATATTTTATGATAATATGATGAGAGACCCCATTTTATCTATTCAATTCATCATTTTGAAGTTTTAAGTGGCGCCGTTAGGCTGCCGAATTTTTAAGTGGTTCTTTCACCTTTCTCCTTTTTCAAAGTTCTAATCCCATGTCAAGTCTTGCAAGTTCATTTTTATTATGTTGGGTTATGATCTCTAAATCTATCATACTGATCTTTTATGATCATATTATGAGAGACCCTATTTTATCTCATCAATTCATTTTTGTTGAAGTTTAAGTGGCGCTGTTAGGCTGCCGAATTTCTAAGGGGTTCTTTCACCCTTCTCATTTTCAAGATCTACATTCATGTCAAGTCTCTCAAGTTCATTTTTATTATTTTGGGGTATGATATCTATATCTATAATACTGATCTTTTATGATAATATTATGAGAGACCCTATTTGATCTCATCAATTCATTTTTGTTGAAGTTTAAGTGGCGTCGTTAGGCTGCCGAATTTCTAAGGGGTTCTTTAAACCTTCTCGTTTTCGAGATCTACTTTCATGTCAAGTCTCTCAAGTTCATTTTTATTATTTTGGGGTATGATATCTATATCTATCATACTGATCATTTATGTTCATATAATGAGAGAACCCATTTGATCTCGTCAATCAATTTTTGGGAAGTTTTAAGTGACACCGTTAGGCTGCCGAATTCTCATAAGAGAAATCTTATTTTTGGCTTCCTTTAATGTTCTTCATTTAATATGGTACATCTTTAAAATTTCATTACCATGTTCATATATCCTTCATATTCTGTCCCTCTACTGTTTTATGGATCATTTATGAGTGGGTGACCCATGTCCCCTCTCTTTTCAATGTTTTCTAAAACCCTGTAACATAGCCGTTATGCTGCAGATTTTTCGTCTCAAAATGCCTCTCTCTTTTTCTCAAAATTATTTTATGTTATTATGTGAATACTCAAAGCTCTTATTTATATATGGGTATTCACATATATATCAAAATTTTCTATTTTAAATTCTGGGATTTACATACATGAAACCTGCTTTCCCTTTCCGTGGGTTTAAAGTGACATAATGATCATGTCATTAAAGCAGTTTTTAAAACGTTATGATTATTAAATGAAACCCATTTATTTTATGCTATATGGGTTGTTTATTAAATGATTGATGATGATATATGTGGCTCACATGATAATAAAGACATGTAAATGGTGCGCCCAGATAGCGCTCCAATGCATTGGGTAAAGACTTAATCTCTAGAGATGACCTTTTAGACTGATACCTTGGTTAATAACCTTGGTAATTTTTAATGACACCTTGGGGATGGAACTTGGTGAAATGAAATGATTGTCAATATTAAATGTTGTATCCACATCTTCAAGTTATAAAAAATGTTATTTTTATTATGATATTCCACATGATTCTTTCTAATGCCTTAAAGTTCTTTTTCATGACATAGTTGATGTATCTCAAGTTCACATGTTAAATGTTTCTCTTGTTTCCCTTACTGGGCCTTCTGCTCACCCTTTCTTTTGATTTATGTCCCCAGGTTATGAGATGCAGTAATGAACCTAGGATGAACATGAGGATAATCCTTTCAAGTGTTTAAGAATAATGTTTTATGTTTTCACATTTTAAGTTCCTGGTTTCCAAGACACTAAACCTTAAAGATCCTCGGTTTTGTAAAATGTAATGAAAGTTTATGTGATAAAAAGGTGGGATGATATATAGACCAATTAGGCCATTTAGACCAATTTAGTCCATTTAGACCGGTTAGGCCAATTTATGTCATTTAGGTTAATTTAGGACATTTAGCCTAATTAGGCCAATTAGGCCAATTATTCCATTTATCCCATTTAGAAAAATTATTCCATTTAGACTAATTAATGCATTTAGTCCAATTAGGAAAATTAGACCATTTAGGCCAATTTAGGCCATTTAGGCCATTTAGGCCAATTAATCAATTTTTTCATTTAGTCCATTTTGTTCATTTATTCCAATTAAGCCAATTAATCCAATTAGATAATTTAAGTCATTTGGTCCAATTTAGGCCATTTAGGCCAATTTAGGACATTTAGACTATTTAGGCTAATTTAGACCCATATGGCCAATTAGTCCCATATGTCCAATTAGGCCATTAATCCCATTAGTCCCATTAGACCCATTAATACACTTAGGCCAAATTGGATCATTAGGTTGATTAGGCCACTTAAGCCCATTAGGGCACTAAAGTCCATTAAACCCATTTGGCCCATTTGTCCACTTAAGCCCATTAGACCTATTAGGACACTTAGGCCACATAGGCCCATTTGATCCTTAGAACCATTAGGAAATTTAGGCTAATTTATGTCATTTAGGCTAATTAGCCCAATTAGTCAATTTAGGCCATTTTGGACAATTAGGCCATTTTGGCCATTTAGGAAAATTTAGGCCATTTTGGATAATGAGGCCAATGAGACCAATTCAGTCCAATTAGGCCAATTTAGGCCCTTTAGGTCATTTTGGCCAATTAGAAGATTTAGTCCATTTAGGCCAATTAATCCAATTAAGTCAATTAGGCCAATTACGCCAATTAGTCCAATTACGTCAATTAAGCAATTTAGTTCATTTAGACCATTTAGGACAATTTAGGACATTTAGTCTAATTAGGAAATTTAGTCCAATTTAGATCATTTAGGCTATTTAGACCAATTTAAACCATTTAGGTCAATTCAGTCAATTATGCCCTTTAGGCCAATTTAGGCAATTTAGACCAATTAGTTCAATTAGGTTGATTAGGCCATTTAATCCGATTAGGAAAACTTTGACCATTTGGTACAATTAAGCCAATTATGCAATTTAGGCAATTTAATCCCATTAGGCCATTTAGGAAAATTTTGTCCATTTAGGTCATTTAGACCAATTTTGGCCATTTAGTCCAATTAGGCCAATTAGGCCAATTACACAATTTAGGTAATTTATCCCAATTATTCCATTTAGTCCATTTAGACCAATTAGTCCAATTAGACCATTTTTTTCTATTTAGACCATTTAGGACAATTTTGCAATTTAGGACAATTTAGCTCATCTAGACCAATTAGGAAAATTAGGCCAATTAGGCAATTCAGGCCAATTAGACAAATTAGGCCATTTTGGCCAATTTATTCCATTTAGGACAATTTAGGTTATTTAGGTCAATTTTGGCCACTTATGCCAATTAGACCATTTAGGTCATTTAGTCCATTTAGGCCAATTAGCCCATTTAGGCCATTTAGGTCATTTAGACCATTTATACCAATTTAGGCCATTTAGACTAGTTTGGCCAATTTAGTCCATTTAGGCCATTTATCCTAATTAGTCCAATTATTCCAATTAGAACATTTAGTCTATTTAGGCCAATTGTGCCAATTAGGCCATTTAGGCCAATTAAACCATTTAGGCCAATTCGGCCAATTAGACCATTTAGGCCAATTTAGGCCATTTAGACCATTTCGAGCAATTAATCAATTTGTTCATTTAGATCATTTAGGAAAATTAGGACATTTATTTCATTTAGCTCATTTAGGAAAATTATTACAATTAGAAAATTTAGGTCATTAAGTCTAATTTAGGTCGTTTAGACTAATTAGTCCATTTAGGCCAATTTAAGTCATTTAGCCTATTTGGGCTAATTTAGACCGTTTAATCCAATTCGTAAAATTAGTCCATTTAGTCCAATTTATATCATTTATAAAAATTAGGCCGATTAGGATATTTAATCCGATTTGGGAAATTTAGGTCATTTAGGCTAATTAAGCCATTGAGGACAATTCGACCAATTAAACAATTTAGGCAATTTAGATTAATTAGGCCAATTAGGTTAATTTAGGTCATCTAGGACAATTAGAACATTTAGGCCAATTAGGATAATCTATTCCATTTAGATCAATTAATTCAATTAATCCAATTAGTCAATTTATGCAATTCAGGCCAATTGGGCCATTTAGGCCAATTTAGACCATTTAGACCAATTTGGCCAATTAGGCCGATTTTGGTCATTTAGGCCAATTTAGGCCAATTAGGCCAATTAGGACATTTAGGAAATTTAGATAATGTACTGTTAATGGACACAAAATACATATACTATCAAGTAAGAGTACTCATAAGTAGATGAGACTTATTCTCATGAAGTTCAAACTTGGTAATCTCCAAGATGGGAGATTATGAGAACAGACCCGCCAGTAGGAAATCTGCATGTTTTGGTGTCATTGGATATTTATATATATTAGTGTGTGTGATGGTCCTTAGAATTTAAGATTATTATTAAATCATGTCACAACTTTCATACTTAGATGTATGTCATAGACCAGGATGATAACAACTCATGGAGAAGTTGGATACGTTGGGTGCATCATGAGTGGCATGTCATTAATTAATAAGTCAAGGAAGGATTTTTCCCTTACATATTTATAGAAGCTGATATATATACCCTTTTATTAGAATAAAACCATCACATTAAATTCCATGTCCATGGTGTAACGATGTTTTTATTTTAGATAGTCAAAGGAATACATATCTATCATATAGGTTGGTGACACAAATGTTAAACCTTATTGATGAGATATTGTGACAGAGCGATTATATTACAAAATGAGTGTTTGTATCTGGTTTTTGATTTTTCGACATCAAGTTCTTTCTCTTGTGTGCTTTGAATCATTTCTAGATAGCAATCTCAGACTTTAGGCAAGTCCTCCTAATGTCAATGATAAGGAATCCTATAGGGTCACATACTAAGTGTTTCCTTTGATCTCGATTAAATTCTATTTGAGTTTAATTAATGGAATAAATATTATTCTCAAGTTTGAGGAATAATTTTATTCAATTTATATTGATAACGTAAATTAAATAAATATTTATTCACCGACATGTGAATAAAATATTTATTTTATTTATTTAATATTTTAATAAATATTTATTTAGTAGAATTCAAATAAAAAATTTATTTATGAATCAAATATTTATTCGGTTGTTCAATAAATGATATAGGAGTTTGAAAGGACCAAGACCGAGTCCATTGACAAATATTAATTAACAAGAACATTATATAATATTTGTTATTGTGCAAGTTGGCATGCACCAAAATATAATAATTATATAATAATATTATGCGGTATGGGATTTATGTATGGTAAATAATGTTATTTAATGGCTGGTATGCAATTAAATAATATCTTAACTTAAATCTCAACTTTATAAATAGTAATCTAGGTCTATTGTGTAGATCATCCAAAAATTGAGAATAGAAAATTGTTTTGCACAAAAAATTACCTCTCAACTCCACCTTCTCTCTCTCTCAAGAATGAGAAGTGCAAGAAATATTTATTCAAGACTGAAGAACGATCTATTAAGAACTAATAACACAATACATTGGACTCACCGCACTAGAACCTAGAGACCGAGTGATGTTTCTCAGAGATCATAGGATTACATGTAGATTGCCGCAAGAGGACCCTTATTGAAATCAATTGAGGTATCATATAAATAGTGCATTGACTTCATACATGAATCAAAAGTAATAGTAGTCTCTGATAGAAGTGGTGGACTTATAACTGACATATCTTTCAGGAAGTCTTCGTTGACCAGTTACTTCTTTCACGCTCCTTTATAGTTCTTTTTTTGGCCTCATCTGCTTCTGCATGAGCGTTTTTCATCTTGGTGGTCTGATAGGTTTGAGAGGCACTCGATGAGGGCCAATACCTAGTGGGGATGTTGTTTTTCATGGGTCGACATCAGACTCTCCCATGGTGCTCCTCACCTAATACTTGTCTCAAATGATCATTTAATCCAAAGTTGTCATCTTATTTATCATCCAGGGCCTCCAGGACACATTGTTGAAAATATAAAAAAGATATTTAATTATGAATTACGTATAAAAATTTTAAATATTAAAAAAAACTTACAATATTTTCTCATTTTTGTGCATTTACATCACTTCCGTTATTTTTCTTCCTAGTTAAGGAAAATAATTTTGCTCGAGGCACACAACCTTTCATTCCAAATTCTTCTTGCTGCAGATTACATTGATTAGTATAATACGACATTATTGAACAATATGAAAGTGATAAACCTAGAATTAATTAAAATTTTAGCTATTGAAGAAATCCATAAAATGAAGAAACATATAAATGTAAATTTAATTATAAATTTAATACTAGTGACATAACATAAACACTACATAATAATTATCAAGATAAACATCTAAATGTAAATTTAATTATAAATTTAATTCCATTTATGTTGTGTTATTTGGTTATTAATTCACTTGGTAATTTTGATCATTTTTCTAATTGGATACTTGGATAATTATCCAATTAGTCTATTTAGGTGAATTAGGACAATTAGGGAAATTAGGCCAATTAGACAATTTAGTCTAATTAGTCCCTTTAATCCAATTAGTTCATTTAGGACAATTAGGCCATTGGTCTAATTAGTTCATTAGGCCATAGATAATTTAGGCCTTTAATCCAATTAGGCCAATTAGTACATTAGTCCATTTAGTCCATTAATCCATTTATGCCAATTAGACTGATTAAACTATTTAGGTCAATTAGGCCAATTAGTCTAATTAGACCATTTAATCCAATTATATCATTTAATACATTTGGACCAATTAGTCCATTTAGAATAATTAGGTCATTTTTGCCAATTTGGTCATTTGGCTATTTAGACCAATTTGGTCATTACACTATTATCCCAATAGTTCATTACACCATTAGGCTAATTGGTCATTTGGTGATATGACCATTTACGCCAATTTAGGCCGATTAGAAAAAATATGCTAATTAATCCAATTTGACCATTTAATCCAATTGGACCATTTAATCCATTTGAACCAATTAGGCCAACTATACCCATTTGGCCATTTAGGCTAATTAGGCCAATTAGGCCATTTAGGCCAATTAGGTTAATTAGACCATTTAATCTCATAATATCATTTAATCCATTTAGACTAATTATTCTATTTACACCAATTAGTTCATTTATGCCAATTAGGCCATTATGCCAATTATGCCATTAAGATATTAGGCCATTAGGCTATTTAGACCAATTAGGACATTTAGGTCATTAGGACATTATCCCATTAGTTCATTTTTCCATTAGGCTCATTGGTTATTTAGGACAATTTAGACCAATTTAGGCCTATTATAACCAAAAAATCCTAAAACCTAGACCCAAAACACTATATCTGGAACACTAATACCAAAGTCCTAAATAGGCCCATTATGCTGATTAGGCCACTTAATCCAATTAGGTCACCTAGGCCCATTAGTAACATTAGTCCCATTAGGCCCATGAGGTCACTTAGGCCCACTAAGACCATTCGACCACTTAGTTTCATTAGGCCCATTAGGGCGATTTGGCCACTTAGGCCCATTAGCCTCAGTAGGCCACTTAGGCCCATTAGGCCCATTGGGCCACTTAGGACCATTAGGCCCATTTATCCCACTCGACCCATTAGGCCCATTAGAACCATTAGGACACTTAGTCCCATTGTCCCACTAGGCCACTTAGGCCCATTGGGCCCATTATGATGATAAGGCTGCTTAGGCCCATTAGACCTATTACGCCAATTAGGCCACATAGGCTCATTCGGCCCATTTGGCCCATTAGACCACTTAGGCCCAATTGGACCATTAGGACCATTAGGCCACTTTGGCCTATTAGGTCGATTAGGCCACTTAGGCCCATTTGGCCACTTATTCCCATAACGGCCCATTAGGCCACTTAGGCCCATTAGGCCCATTAGGCACATTAGGCCACTTAGTCCCATTATACTCCTTAGGCACATTCATCACATTGGGAACATTAGTACAAATAGGCCCATTCATCCCATTAGGTCGATTCGGCCACTTAGGCCAACTAGGCCACTAGGGTCTATTAGGCTAATTAGGCCACTTAGGCCCATTAGACCACTAAGGTCTATTACGCCCACTAAGCCCATTAGTCTCATTCCTCCCATTAGGCCAATTAGGATCATCAGACACATTAAACCCATTAGGAACATTAGAACATTTATGATCATTAGGCCCATTAGGCCACTCAGGACCATTAGGCTTATTATCCCACTTAGGCCTCGTTGTCCCATTAGGCCACTTAGGCCCATTCAGATACTTAGACCCATTAGGATACTTAGGACCATTGATCCCATTTTTCCTATTTAGCCCCTTGGACCACTTAGGATGCTTAGGCCCATTAAGCCCACTAGGCCCATTAGGACACTTATTCCACTTAGACCCTTTAGCCCACTTAGGCTCGTTGATCCCATTAGCCCCATTTGACCCCTTAGGTCACTTAGGCTACTTAGGCCCATTAGGCCACTTAGGCCAACTGAGTCCATTAGTCCCACTAAGCCTATTAGGGCCATTAGGCCCCTTAGGTCACTTAGGCCACTTAGTCCCATTATGCAACTTAGTCCCATTGAGCCCATTAGGCCCATTAGGCCACTTAGGCCGCTTAGGCCCGTTAGGCCCATTAGGCCACGTAGGCCCCTTAGGCCCATTAGACCCATTATCCATTAGGCTAATTAGGCCAATTAGGTCCATTAGGTCATTAAGACCTATTAATCCCATTATGCCACTTAGTCCCATTAGTCCACTTGTGACCATTGGGCCCATTAGGACACTTAGGCCCACTCAGCAACTTAAGCCCATTAAGCCCATTAGGCCCTTGAGGCCACTTTGGCCGCTTAGGCCCATTAGACCAATTATGGCCATTAGGTCCATTAGGTCAGTTAGGCCCTTTAGGCTCATTCGTCCCCTTAGACCCATTGGGCCCATTAGGCTACTTAGGCCCATTAGGCCACTTAGGCCCATTAGGCCACTTAGGCCCATTAGTCATATTATGCCACTTAGGCCTCTTATGCCCACTTAGGTGCATTAGGATACTTAGGAAACTTAGGCCCATTAGGACTCTTAGGCCCATTGAGCCCATTAGGCTCATTTGGACCCTTAGGCCACTTAGGCTGCTTATGCCCATTAGGCCACTTAGGTCGCTTATGTCCATTGAGCCCATTAGACCCATTAAACCCCTTAGGTCACTTAGGACACTTAGGATCATTAGGCCCATTAGGTCACTTAGTCCACTTAGGCCCATTATGTCACTTGGGCCTATTGAGCCCATTAGTCCCATTAGGCCACTTTAGCCACTTAGGCCCATTAGGCTCATTAGGCATATTAGGCCATTTAGGCCCATATGGCCCATTATCCATTGGACCCATTAGGCCACTTAGGCCCATTATTCCATTAAGGACCATTAGTACCATTAGTCCCATTAGGCCACTTAGGCCCATTTGGCCACTTATGCTCATTAGGCCCATTAGGTCTATTAGAACACTTAGGCCCACTCAACCACTTAGGCCCATTAGGCCCTTTATGCCACTTAAGACACTTAGGACCATTAGTCCCATTAAGACCATTAGTCCCATTAACCATTAGGCTCATTAGGACACTTAGTCCCATCATCCCCTTAGGCCCATTGGATACATCATGCCCCTTAGGCCCATTGGGTGCAGTCGTTGCATCGAAGATAACAAATTGAAGAAGTTGTCGCCAACATCATAACTTGTTGTCATTATCACATCATTGTTACCCACTCAGAACATCATCCTCATAACCATCACTGTCAGAGTCACCACATCACTGGTGGGAGCACCACTTTCATCATCGTCGACCATCATCGTTGGAGCATAGAACCAGAGAAAAATGAACCAGGATGTCCACTAGTCACCACTGATGTCTTCATATCGCCACTGTAAAACTTCAACTTCACTTCCAAAAAACCATCAAAACAAAACATCGAAACCATTAAAACCTTCAAATATGGGCCATTCTCCCTCACGGAGACCCTAAGACACATTATCTGCACCTACCAGAACCTCCATGAAGACCCACACACTGGACCGATAAGGAAAGGATCAAATCAAGGATGAGAAGATAGAGGCCTTAGTAGGGGACCAAGATGGAAACTGCATCGGTCCAAGGAAACAGAGAACCAATAATAGAGAAACAAAATCAATCCCAAAAAAATCACTATATGAGACCTCAATCCACATATTCAAAATAGAAAAGGATCTAAATAGAGGAATGAACCTAAGATGAGACCACTGCCATCCCTACTCCAGCACGATCCCAAGTAGGCCCAGATCTCAAATCAAGTGTGACCAAAGTATAGTCAAACGTGATGGGTAGACCATCATGGGTAGATGAGAAAGAAGGCACCGAGCACATTCACCATAGCCAAACCAAGATATCTAAAGCACCCACACACATAGACCCATAATGGGGGTTCGATGCACAAGGATATATTGAAAGAGGGGTGATGAGTGGCACATTATTACCACACCAAAAATCCACATCATTTGAGAGGGATGAAAAAGAAATAAAGAGAAGAAAGATGATAGATCAGGTGAAGTGGCACCATCACCATCAAGAAGACCCCCAAAACCAAATGAGGGGAAGAGGAGGCAATGAGAGCATCGAGAGCCAAGAGAGTTCAGAGCCATCAGTTTCATTCATTAGGGTCATTAGGCCAATTAGACCACTTAGGAACATTAGTCCCATTAGGCCCATTAGACCCATTTGGACCATTACACCAGTTAGTCCCATTCGGAAACTTAGGTCAATTAGACCCATTAGGGAACTTCGGACCATTAATCTCATTCAATCCATTAGGCCATTGATGCCCATTTAGCCCATTAATATCATTATATTAGGCCCATTAGGCCACTTAGGACCATATGAACCATTATGCCCATTACACCAATTAGGACCATTAGGTCACTTAGGACCATTAGGCCCATTAGACCCATTAGGCCACTTAGGCCATTTAGACCAATTAGGCCCATGAGGCAAATTAGTCCAATTAGGGCACCTAGGATCATTAGGCCAATTAGGCCCATTCAACTCATTTTTCCACTTAGGCACATTAAGTCCAATATGCCCATTGGATTAGGGCCATTAGGCCACTTAATCCCACATGGACCATTAGGACCATTAGGCCAATTATCCCAATTAGGCACATTAGTCCCATTAAACCAACTATTCCACATATTCGCATTTGTCCACTTGGTCCCATTAGGCCACTTGGGACCATTAGGCCACTAAGGCCCATTAAGCCACTTAGGCCAATTATACCAATTAGGCGCATTTGGTGCATTAGGCCCAATATTCCATAGAGTCCCATTAGGACACTTAGGCCCATTAAGACCATTAGTTCTATTAGGCACATTAGGCCACTTAGGCCCCTTAGGCAACTTAGGCCCATTAGACCACTTTGGACCCTTAGGCCCATTAGGCCACTTAGGCCTACTGTGCCACTTAGGCCCATTCAGCCCATTGATCCCATTATGCCACTTAATCCATTCTGTGCATTAGGCCCGTTAGGCCACTGAGGCCGATTATCCCCATTAGGCTAATTAGGCACATTATCCAACTTAAGCCCATTGGGCCACTTAGTCCCCTTAGGCCCATTAGGCCACTTACGCCCATTAGGACCATTAGTCCACATAGTCCCCTTAAACCAATTAAGCCTATTAGGCCACTCAGGACCATTAGGCCACTTAGACCCACTAGGCTCATTAGGTCACTTAGGCCCATTGGGCCCATTAGGCCCATTAATCCACTTAGGCCCATTAGGACACTTGGGA
Organism: Viscum album; assembly: GCA_963277665.1. Taxonomy (NCBI): domain Eukaryota; kingdom Viridiplantae; phylum Streptophyta; class Magnoliopsida; order Santalales; family Viscaceae; genus Viscum; species Viscum album. The sequence goes on from OY728141.1 coordinate 914,159,766, forward strand.
TCATTATGCCAGTTAGGACCATTAGGCCAGTTAGGTCCATTCAGCGTATTAGGTCCATTAGGCCATTGAGGCTCATTAGGTCCATTAGGCCACTTAGGCTCATACGGTCAATTTGGCCAATTTGGCCAATTCATCCACTTAGGCCACTGAGGCCCATTAGGCCACATATGCCCATTAGGCCCATTTGGCACATTATGCCACTTAGGCTCATTATTACCATTAGTCTAGTGAGGCCCATTCAACCCATTAGGCCACATAGGCCCACTATGCCCATTAGGCCGCTTATTCCCATTAGGCCCCATAGTCAACATAGGCCCATTAAGAAACTAAGGCCCATTAGGCCACTAAGACTCATTAGTCCCATTATGTCCATTAACCCATTATGCCACTTAGGCCCATTAGGCCACTTTGTCCAATTAGGCCACTTAGGACCAGTAGTCCACTCTGGACAAGTAGAACCATTAGGACACTTAGGCCACTTAGGCCCATTAGGCCTATTAGGACACTTAGGCCCATTAGGACCATTTGTCTGATTAGGCCACTTTGGCCCATTAGGCCCATTATGCCACTTAATCCCATTAGGACCATTAGGTCTATTAATCCAATGAGGCCCATTAATACCATTAGGTCTATTAGGCCACTGAGGCCCATTAGGCACATTCATCCCATTCATCCCATTAGGCCCATTAGGCCCATTGGGCCACTTAATACCATTAGGACCATTAAGACATTTAGGCCCTTTTGGCCACTTTGGACTATTAGGACACTTAACCCCATTAATCTCATTAGGCCACTTAGGCCCCTTCAACCACTTTGGCCCATTAGGCCACTTAGGTGCATTAGGCTGATTAGGCCATGTTGGCTCATTAGGCCCATTTGTCTACTTTGGTCCAATAGGTGCATTAGGCCACTTAGGACCATTAGTCCACTTAGGCCCATTAGGCCACTTAGGCCCATTAGGCCCATTAATCCCATTAGAATGATTAGGCCACCTATGCACATTAGGACCATTAGGCTACTTAGGATTATTAGGCCCATTCATCCCATTAGGCCCATTAGGCCCATTAGGCCCATTAGGCCACTTAGCCCCATTAGGCCACTTAGGCCTATTAGGTACATTCGTCCCATTCATCCCATTATTCCCATTAGTCCATTTAGGAAAATTATGCCCATTGGGACACTAAGGCCCCATATGCCCATTTTTTCACTTGGGCCCATTAGTCCCATTGGGCCACTTAGGCCAATGAGGCCCATGAGGCCTATCAGGCCCATTAGGTAACTTAGGCCCATTTGGCCCATAAGACCACTTAGGCCCATGAGGACCATTATGTCCATTTATCCCATTAGGCCCATTAGGAAACTTAGGCCCATTCATCCACTTAGTTCCATGAGCCCCATTAGGCCCATTAGGCCCATTCGGCCACTTAAGCCTATTAGGCCACATTGGCCCATTAGGACCATTAAGCCAATTCATCCACTTAGGCCTAGTTGGCTCATTCAACCCATACAACCCATTTTACCCATTATGCCACCAAGGACCATTGGGTCACTTAGGCCCACTAGGCTCATTAGGCCACTTAGGCCCATTCGGCTAAGATTATGCCACTTAGGCCCATTAGGCCACATTGGCCCATTAGGCCCTTTAGTTTTATTAGGACATTACATTCCATTAGGATCATTAGTCCCATTAGTACACCTAGGCCCATTTGGACACCTAGTCCCATTAGGCCACCTAGGCCCATTCGACCACCCAGGCCCATTAGTCTATTAGGCCCACTTAGGCCCATTATGACACATAGGCCCATTAGGCCCATTAGGATCACTAAGTCCCATTAGGACTCTTAGGCCCACTTAGTCTCATTAGGATGATTAGGAAACTTAGCTCCATTATTCCACTTAGGCTCATTTGACCAATTACGCCCATTAGGCCACTTAGGTTAAATAGGCCCATTCAGCCAACTATTCCCATTAGGCCCATTTGTCCCATAGGCTCGTTAAGCCCATTAATCCAATTAGGCCACTTATCCTCATTAGGGAACTTAGCATAATTATGTCACTTAGGCACATTAGGCCAATGAGGCCACTAAGGCCCATTAGGCCACTTCATCCCACTAGGCCCACTAATCCCATTAGGCTGATTAGGCCACTTAGGCCCATTCGGCCGATTTGGCTCATTTGGTACATTTCACCCATGTGGCCCATTCGGCCAATTAAGCCCATTAGGATGATTGGGAAACTTTGTCTCATTAGGCCCCTTTGGCCCATTAGACCCATTAGGTCACTTAGGCCATTTAGGCCCATTTGACCCATTAGGTCGTTGAGGCCCATTTGGCCCATTAGGCCCATTAATACCATTAGGAAGATTATGTAGCTTTGGTCCATTTTTCCACTTAGGCCCATTTGGCCACTTAGGCCAATTGGGCCCATTCGGGCCATTAGGCCCATTTGGACCCAAGGCCCGTTAAGCCCATTAATCCCATTAGGCCACCTAGGCCCATTACGCCCCTTAGGCCCATTAGTCCCCTTAGGACAATTAGGCCACTTAGGCCCATTATGCCCCTTAGGTCGATTAGGAAACTTAGTCCCATTAGGACACTTATGCCCATTAGGCCACTTAAGCCCATTCGACCCATTATTCCACTTAGTCCCCTTAGGCCAATTAGGCCTTTTAGGCCACTTAGGCCCATTAGACCCATTAGGCCCATTCATCCACTTAGTCCCCTTAGGCCACATAGGACCATTAGTCCACCTAGGACCATTAGGACACTTAGGCCCATTAGGCCCCTTAGGCCCATTAGGCTACTTAATCCCATTAATCCCCTTAGACCCATTAATCCCATTAGGCCCATTTGGTACTAAGGCCCACTAAGCGCAATCTTCCAATTTGTCCCATTAGTCCAATTGGCCCCTTGGGCCCATTAGCCCTTAGTCCCATTAGGCCCATTAGGCCACTTTAGCCCATGAGGCCACTTAGGCCCATGAGGGCCATTACGTCCATCAGGGCACTTAGGCCCATTTGGCCACTTAGATCCAATATGCCCATTAGGCCACTTAGGCCCATGAGGCCCATTAATTCAATTAGAACCATTCATACAGTTATGCCCATTATGCCCATTAGGACACTTAGGCCCATTAGTCCACTTAGGCCCATTAGGACTATTAGTACACTTAGGCCCATTAAGACCATTAGGCTTATTAGTCCCCTTAGGACCAGTTGGCCCATTGGGTACATTAAGCCCATTAGGTCACTTAATCCACTTAGGCCAATTAGGCCAAATAGGCCCATTAGGTCACTTAGTACCATTAGGACCACTAGGATCATTAGGTCCATTAGGCCCATTAGGCCACTTCGACCCATTAGCCCCATTCATCTACTTAGGCTCATTAGGCCCACTAGGCCTATTAGGCCACTTAGATCCATTATGCCCATTAGGCGACGTCAACCCATTAGGCCCGTTAGTCCACTAAGGCCCCATAGTCCCATTAGGGTTGTTAGGGCACTTAGACCCCATAAGACTATTATTCCCCTTTGGACACTTAGTCCACTTATGCCAACTAGGCTTGTTAGGCCCCTTAGTCCACTAAGGCTCATTATGCCCATTAGGCCACTTAGGCCCATTAAACCCATTAGGCAACATAGGCCCATTTGACCTATTAGGCTCATTAGCCCACTAGTCCCATTCGACTCATTAGGCCCATTGGGCCACTTAGGAAAATTATTCTCATTTGGCTACTTAGGCCTATTAGGCCAATTAGGCCCATTAGTCCCATTATGCCACTTAGGGCATTTAACCCATTAAGCCCATTAGGCCACTAAGGCCCTTTAGTCCCATGAGGTCACTAATACCCATTAGGCCCATTAGTCCACCTAGGTCCATTAGGCCCATTAGGCCACTTAGGCCCATTAGGTTTATTCGGCTACTTAGGCCCATTAGGCCCATTAGGCCACTTAGGCCACTTAGGCCCATTATGCCAATTCAGCCCATTGGACCACTTAGGCCTATCAGACCACTTAGTTCCATTAGGTTGATTGGGCTAGTTAGGCCCATTAGTCCCATTCACCCACTTAGGCCCACTAGGCCCATTAAGACCATTAGGCTGATTAAGCCACTTAGGCCCATTTGGCAAATTATGCCCATTAGGCCCCTTAAGCCCATTAATCTCATTAGGCCGATTAAAAAACTTAGGCCCATCAGGCCACTTAGGCCCATGAGGCGAATTCATCCCATTGGGAACTTAGGCTAACTAGGCCCATTTGGACCATTAGGTCCATTAGGCCAATTTGGCCCCTAGGCTCGTTAAGCCCATTAATCACATTAGGCCACTTAGGCCTATTAGGCAGATTAAGCCACTAATCCCCATTAGAAAATTTTGGCCCATTAGGCCCATTAAGATCATTATGCCAATTAGGCTACTTAGGCCCATTAGTCCCATTTGTCCCATTAGTCCCATTAGGACCATTAAGCCCATTGGGCTGAGTAGGCAACTTTGGACCATTAGGCCACTTTAGTCCATTAGGCCCATTAGTCTCATTAGGCCACTTAGGCCAATTAGGCCCATTCAGAACATTAGGCCCATTAGGCCTATTAGGCAACTTATACCCATTAGGCCCATTAGGTCTATTTATCCCATTAACCCTATTAGGTCGATTAGGCAACTTTTTCCCATTAGAACACTGAGCCCCATTAGGCCACTTAGCCCACTTAGGCCAATTCGGCCCATTTGGCCCCTAGACTTGTTAATCCCATTAAGACCATTAGGCCACCTAGGCCCATTCGTCTACTTAGGCCCATTAGTCCACTTTGTCCCATTTGGATCATTTGGAACCTAGGAATGTTAATCCCATTAATCCCATTAGGCCCATTAGGCCACTTAGGTGCCTTGGGCCCATTAGGCCCATGAGGTACATTAGGACACTTAGGCCCATGAGGCCCATTAGAACCATTCAACCTCTTAGGAAACTTAGGCCCATGAGGTCCATTTGTCCACTTAGGCCAATGAGGCCCACTAGGCCACTACAACCCATTATGCCCATTAGGCCCATTCGACTACTAAGGCCTATTAGGCACATTATGCCACTTAGGCCCATTTGTTCGATTAGTCCGATTGGGCCACTTAGGCCCATTAGGCCCATTAGGCCCATTCAGCCCATTAAGACACTTAGGCCCATTAGACCATTAGGCCACTAAGGCCCACTTGGCCAAATAGGCCCATTCAGCCCAATAGGCTCATTCGGACCCATTGGTGCATTAGGCCCATTAGGCTCATTTGTCTACTTAGGGCCACTAGTCCCATTAGGCCACTTACTCCCATTAGGACCATTATGCCACTTATCTCATTCGACAACTTATGCCCATTAGCCCCATTAGTCCCATTTGGCCAATTTGGCCCATTAGGCACATTCAGCCACTTAAGTCCATTAGGCATAATCAACCACTTAGTCACATTCGGTCGATTAGCCTGATTAGGCCACTCCGACCGATTAGGAGCTGTAGGCCCATTAGGCCACTGAGGCCCATTCGGTCGATTAGGCGGATTAGCCCACTTAGGCCAATCGGTCCCATTAGGCCACTTAGGCCCATTAGGCCCATTCAGTCGATTTGGCTGATTAGCACGATTAGGACACTTAGGCCACTTAGGAACATTAGGTCAATTAGGCCACTTAGGCCCATGAGGCCCATTAGGACACTTAGGTCCAATAGGCCCATTCGACCGATTCAGTTGATTAGACCACTTAGGCCACTTAGGTCCATTATGACCATTAGGCAGATTAGGCACATTGGGCCCATTAGGCCACTTGGGCATTAGGTACATTATGCCTATTATGTCACTTAGGCCCATAAGTCCCATTCCATTGATTGGTCTGATTAGGACACTTTGGCCACTTAGGCTCATTATGCCCATTAGGCACATTAGCCCCTTTAGGCTAAATAGGCGCATTAGGCCCATTATGCCTGTTTATCCTATTCAGTCGATTAGGGGGATTAGGCCACTTAGTCCCATTAAGTCCATTAGGTTCATTAGGCTACTTAGGCCCACTATGCCAGTTGGGCCCATTATGTCCATTAGGCCCATTAGGCCCATAAGGCCACTTAGGCCCATTATGCCCACTAAACCCATTAGTCCCATTATGCCCATTAGTCTCATTAGGTCACTTAGGACCATTAGGCCCCTTAGGACACGTAGTCCCATTGGCCCCATTAGTCCATTTAGACCCATTATGCTAATTAAACCCATTAGTCCCATTAGTCCCATTAGGCCCATTAAGCCACATAGGCCACTAGGGACCATTAGGCCAATTCTATCGATTAGCTCGATTAGGCCAATTTGTCCCATTAGGCCACCTAGGCCCATTAGGATTCTTAGTACCATTAGGACCATTAAACCCATTCATCCCATTAGGCCCATTAGGTCCATTAAGCCACTTAGGCCACTTAGGCCCATTAGGCCCATTATCCCCATTAGGCCAATTAGGCCCATTATGCCCATTAGAAAACTTAGACCCATTAGGCCCATTAGGACACTTGGGACCACTAGGCCCATTAGTCCCATTAGGCCCATTAGGCCCATTAGGCCCATATGGCCCATAAGGCCCATGAGGTACATTCCACCAATAAGGCCCATTAGGTCCATGAGGACCATCAAGCCCATTAGGACACTGACACCCATTGGGCTCATGAGGCCACTTAGGTCCATTAGGCCTATGAGGCCCATTAGACCCATCAGGCCACTTGGGCCCAATAAACCCATTCAACCCACTAGGTCCTTTAGGCCACTTAGTCCCATTAGGCCACTTAGGCCCATTAGGCCCATTAGACCCACTTGGCACATTCGTTCCATTAGGCTCATTGGTCCCATTAGGCCCACTCGTCTGATTAGTCACCTTAGGCCCCTTCATCCCATGAGGCCTATTGGGCACATTAGGCCCATTAGGCCACTTATGCCCATTCGACCCATTAGGCCCTTTAGGCACACTTAGTCCACTTAGGCCCATTATGACCATTATTCCCATTGGGCCCATGAGTCAACTTATTCCCATTAGGCCCATCAATCCAATTAGGCCCATTGGGCCCATTATATCCTTTAAGCATATTAGGCTCATTCGACACTTATTCCCTTGAATCCCACTAGGTCACTTACACCATTGAGGCCCATGAGACCCATTAAGACCATCATACCCATTTTAACACTTATGCCCATTAGTCAACTTAGGCCCATGAGACCACTTAGGCCCATTAGACCCTTCAGGCCCATTAGGCCACTCAGGCCCATTGGGCCCATCAAGCCCTTTAGGCCACTTAGGCCCATTCAGCCACTTAGGCCCATTATGCTCATTAAATCCATTAGGTCAATTAGGTCACTTAGGCACATTAGGCAACTTAGGCCCATTAGGCCACTTAAGCCCATTCAGCGCACTAGGCCCCTTTGGCCCATTAGGCCCCTTAGACCCATTTGGCCCATTCGGCCATTGCACCTCATTAGGACCATTAGGCCCCTTAGGCACATTAGGCCCCTTATGACCATTAGGCCCATTAGATCCATTAGACCACTGAGGCCCATTAGTTCCATCAAGCCCGTTACGCCACTTAGGCCCATTAGGCCCATTAAGCCACTTTATCCTCTTGGGCCAGTTAGGCTCATTAGGCCCGTTCAGCTCATTAGGCCACTTAGGCTCGTTGGGATAATTAGGCCACTTAGTCACATGTTGCCCATTAGGCCCATTATGATACTTAGTCCCATTACACCCATTAGGCCCATTAGGCCCAGTAGGCCCATTGGACTACTTAGCCCCATTGGGATTATTAGTCCACTTAGGCCCATTAGTACACTTAGGCCACTTAGGCCCATTATGACCCATTAGGACCATTAGGCCCATTAATCCCATTAGGCCACTTTGGTCCATTAGGCCACTTAGGCTAATTGGGACCATTAGGCCCACTAGGCCACTCATGTACATTAGGCCACTTCGGCCCATTGAACCCATTCAGCCCATTTGACCCCTTAGGCCCATTTGGCTTAGTAGGCCCATTAGGCCACTTAGGCACACTAGCCACATTAGTCCCATTAGGTTCATTAGGAAACTTAGGCCCATTAGGCCCATTTGGAAACTTAGGACCATTAGGTCCATTAGGCACATTCATCCACCTAGGGCCATTAGGCCTATTCGTACCATTCATCCAATTAGAAACATTATGCTACTTAGGCACATTAGGCCCATTAGGTTCATTTGGATACTTAGGCCTATTAGGAACATTAGGTTCATGAAGCACATTAGGCTCATTCGTCCAATTAGTCCCATTTAGAAACTTAGGCCCATTAAACCCATTAGCTCCATTAGGATGATTATGTCACTTTGGCCCATTAGGCCACTTAGACCCATTAGTCCCATTAGGCTACTTAAGCCCATTTGGTGCATTAGGCCCCTTAGTCCCATTCAACCACTTAATCCCATTATGCCCATTAGGCTGATTATGTCACATAGGCCCATTAGGCCACTTAGGCCCATTAAGCCCATTAGTCCTATTAGACCCATTAGAAAACTTTATCCCATTAGGCAGATAATTCTACTTAGGCCCATTAGGCTCATTATTCCCATTAGGCTACTTAGGCCACTTAGGACCTTTAGGCCCATTAGGCACATGAGGCCACTGAAGCCCAACAGGCCCATGATTCCACATAAGACCTTTAGGACCATTATGCCACTTAGGCCCATTAGGCCCATCAAGCCACTTAGGCCCATTAGACCCATTAGACCACTTAGCCCCATTAGGTTTGTTATAACACTTAGGCCCATTAGGGCGATTAGGCCACTTTGGCCCATTAGTCCCATTAATCCACTTATCCCACTTAGGTCCATTAGGCCCATTAGGATATTTTGGCCCATTAAGATCATTAGGCCGATTACACCACTTCGATCCATTAGGACCATTATTCCCATTAGGCCACTTAGGCCCACTTGGACACTTTGTCTCATTAGGCTCATTAGGCCACTTAGGCCACTTAGGCCCATTAGGCCAATTCAGACAATTTGGCCCATTAAGCCCCTTAGGTCGATTAGGTCACTTAGTTCCATTAGGCCCATTAATCCCCTTAGTCCACTTAGGCCCATTAATCCCCTTAGGCCACTTAGGCCCACTAGGCTTATTAGGCACATTCATCCCATTAGAACCATTAGGCCCATTAGGCCCATTCATTCCATTAGAACCATTAGACCTAGTAGGCCACTTAGGCCCATTATACCCATGAGGTCACTTAGGCCCATTAGGCCCACTTGGACACTTTGTCCCATTAGGCTCATTAGGCCACTTAGGCCACTTAGGCCCATTTGGCCAATTCGACCAATTCGGCCCATTAAGCCCCTTAGGTCGATTAGGTCACTTAGGTCCATTAGGCCCATTAAGACCCTTAGGCCACTTAGGCCCACTAGGCCCATTAGACCAATTCATCCCATTAGAACCATTAGGCCCATTAGGCCCATTCATCGCATTAGAACCATTAGACCCAGTAGGCCACTTAGGCCCTTGATACCCGTGAGGCTACTTAGGCCCATTAGTCCACTTAGGCCCATTAGTCCCATTCGACCACTTTGGCCCATTGGGCCACTTTGGCCCATTAGCCAACTTAGGTCAATTCGACCACATAGGCCCATTAGGCTGATTAGGCCACTTTTTCCCATTAGGCCCATTAAGCACATTCAGCCAGTTAGGCCCATTCAGACACTTATGCCAAATAGTCCACTTAGGCCCATTAGAACTATTAGGCCACTTAGGCCCATTAGGCCACTTAAACCCATTAGGTAGACTAGGCCACTTTGGCCCATTAGGCGAATTAGGCCACTTAGGCCCATTATGCCCATTACGCCACTTAGGCCCATTAGTATCATTAATACCATTAGGCCACCTAGGACCATTAGGCCACTTAGGCCCATTCGGTCACTTAGGCCCATTAGGCATGTTCATCCCATTAGGACCATTAGGCTCTCTAGACCTGTTAAGCCTATCTGACCCATTAGGACACTTAGGACACTTTGGCCCATTAGGCCCATTCATCCCATTAGGCCCATTCAGGCCATTAGGCCCATTTGTGCCATTAGGCCCATTAGGCCACTTAGGCCCATTAGGCAACTTCGGCCAATTTGGTTCTTTAGGCCCATTCAACCCATTCATCCCATTAACCCCATTTGGGCCATCAACCACATTCGGCCCATTAGTCCCATTTGGCCACTTAGGCCCATTAGGCCACTTCGGCCCCTTAGGCCCATTCAACACATTAGGCCCATTCAGACCATTATGCCCATTCAATCCATATGGTCCATTCGGGCCACTTAAGGGCATTAAGACACTTAGGCACATTAGGCTACTTAACCCCATTAGCCCAATTAGGCCCATTAGGCCTCTTAGGCCCATTAGGCCCATTCATCTCATTCTTCCCATTAGGCCCATAAGGCCACTAAGGAAAATTAGGCCCACTAGGCCACTAAGGACAAATAGGCACATTTGAAAACGTGGGCCCATGAGGCCCTTTAGGCCACTTAGGCCCATTTGGCCCATTGGTCCAGTTGGACCACTTAACCCCATTTGGCTCATTCGGCCACTTGGGCCCATTTAGCCCATTGGGCTACTTCGACCCATAAGGATAATAAGGAACATTAGTCCCCTTACACCCATTAGGACTATTACGCCCATTAGGCCACTTAAGACCATTTTTCCACTTAGGCCCATTAACCCCATTAGGCCACTTAGGCCCATTTGGCCACTTAGTCCCATTAGCCCCATTAGGCCACTTAGGCCCATTCGACCACTTCGATCCATTCGGCCACTTTGACGCATTAGGCCCTTTAGGTCCATTATGACACTTAGGCCCATTAGCCCCATTAAGACACTTAGGCCCATTGGCCCCATTAGGCCACTTAGGCCCATTCGGCTACTTAGGCCCATTAGCCCCATTAGGAAACTTTGGCCCATTCGGACACTTAGGTCCATTAGGCCGCTTTAGCACATTAGGCCCTTTATACCGATTAGGAAACTTAGGCCCATTTAGCCAATTCAACCCATTCGACCCATTAAGCCACTAAGGCCCATTGGGCACATTAGGCCACTTTGGCCCATTACGCTCACTAGTCCACTTCGGACCATTATGCCCATTTGGACCATTAGGTCACTTTGGACCATTAAACCTATTTGGCCCATTCAACCACTTGGGCCCATTAGGCCCATTAGGCCTATTAGTCTCATTAGGCCACATAAGCCACTTAGGCCCATTAGGCCCCTTCGGCCTATTAGGCCCACGAGGCCACTCAGGCCCATTAGGCCACTCAGGCCCATTAGGCCCCTCATGCCCTTTAGGCCCATGAGGCCACTTAGGCCCATTAAGCCCATTAGGCCCCTCAAGCCCATTCGGTCCATTAGGCCCATTATGCCCCAAGACCCGTTAAGCCCATTAAGACCATTGGTCAACTTATGCCTATTAGGTTGATTTGGCGACTAAGACCCATTAGGCCACTTAGCCAACTAGGCCCATTAAGTCGATTAGGCCACTTAGGCCCCTTAGGACACTTAGGCCCATTAGGCCCATTATGCCCATTATGCCCATTAGGCCAATTAGGAAACTTTAGACCATTAGTTCACTTAGTCCAATTAGGCCCATTTGTCCACTTAGGCCCATTTAGCCCATTGGGCCCATTATGCCCATTAGGTCGATTAGGAAACTTTGGACCATTATTCCACTTCGACCCATTAGGCCACTGAGGCCAATTATTCCCATTTGGATCCTAGTTCTGTTAGGCCCATTAAGCCCATTAGGTCACCTAGGGCCATTAGGCCACTTATGCCCATTGGGCCCCTTAGGTCCCATAGGCCCATTAGGCCCATTATTCCCATTAGCCCCATTAGTCCCATTATGAAAATTATGCCCATTAAGATGATTAGGACACTAGGCCCATTAGGGATCTTATACCGATTAGGCCGCTGAGGCCCATTCAGCCCATCAAGCCCCTTTTCCCCTAGGCCCGTTAAGCAAATTAACCCCATTAGGCCACCCATACCCATTAGGCCACTTAGGCCCATTAGGCTCCTTAATACCATTAAGCCACTTAGTCCCATTAATCCAATTATGCCCATTTATACCATTAAGTCCATTAGGTCAATTAGGCCACTTAGGCCAGTTAGGCCACTTAGGCCCATTACGCCCATTAGGCCACTTAGGCTCATTAGGTTCATTAGGCTCATTTGACCCATCTAGAATCTAGGACCAATAATCCCATTAATACCATTAGTCTCCTTGGGCCCATTAGGACAATTAGACAAGTTAGTCCAGTTATGCCCACTCAGCCCATTAGGCCACTTAGGCCCATTAGGCCCCTTAGGCCCATTAGGCCACTTAGGCCAATCAGGCCCATTAGGCCCATTCGGCCACCAGGGAAAATTAGGCCCTGTGGGCCACTTAGGCCCATTTTTTCACCTATTCCGATTTGTCTCATTAGGCCAAATTGGCCCATTAGGCCAATTCAACCACCAAGGCAAATTAAACCCTGTGGACCACTTAGGCCCATTCATCCACCTAGGCCGATTTGGACTATTATGCAACTTCATCCCATTAGGCCCAATTGTTCAATTAGATCGATTAGGTATCTTAGTCCACTTAGGACCATTAGGCCCATTGGCCACTTAGTCCCACTAGGCACATTAGGCCCATTCGGCCCATTTAGCCACATAAACCCATTAGGACACTTAGGCTCATTATGCCCACTATTGCCATTAAGTCACATTGGCCTCTGAAGCCCATTAGGCCCATGAGGCCCATTAGGCCGATCAGTCCACATAGGCCCATTGGTCTCATGAGACCACTTAGAACCATTAGGCCACTTAGGCCCATTAGGCCCATTTGGACACTTAGTCCACTTCGCCCCATCAGGCCCATTAGGCAACTTAGGCCAATTAGGCCCATTAGGTCCATTAGGCCCATTAGGCCACTTAGGCCCATTTGGCCCATTGGGAAACTTGATCCCATTATTCCCATTGGGCCTACCAGGACCATTAATCCCATTAGGCACATTCGTCCATTGAGGCCCATTAGGAAAATTAGGCCCATTTGGCCCCTTAGGCCAATGAGGCTTACTCAGCCCATTAGCACACTTAGTCCCATGAGGCCCATTGGGAAACTTAGACCATTGAGCCCATTAGGCCCATGAATCCTATTAGGCCCATGAGGCCACTTAGGCCCATTAGGCCCATTAGGCCACTGGGGCCCATTAGGCCCATTGCGCCACTAAGGCCCATTAGGCCCATTAGGCCTATAAATCCCATTAGGACACTTAGAGCCATTAGGCCCATTAGCCTCATTAGGATACATTGTCTACCTAGGCCCATTAGGACCATGAGGGAACAAAGGCCCATCATGCCCATTAGGCCACATAGGCCCATTAGGGCTATTAGGCCCATTGGACAAGTTAGGCCCATTACGCCACTTAGGACAATTCAACTTATTAGGCCACTTAAGCCCACTAGGCCCATTTGGCCACTTAGGCCACTTCGGCCCATTATGCCACTGGACCATTAGGCCAATTAGGCCAATTAGGCCACTTAGGCCCATTAGGCGCATTAGGTCCATTAGGCCACCGAGGCCTATTAAGCCCATTAGGCAACTTAGGCCCATGAGGCTCATTAGTCACATCAGACAATCAGGCCCATGAGGCCACTTAGGCCCATTAGGCCTTTTGGTCCCATCAGGCCCATTAGGCCACTGAGGCCCATTAGGCCCATGAGTCCCATTAGACCCATTAGGCCACATAGGCCAATTCAGATCATTAGGACACTTAGGCCCATTTGACCCATCAGGCCCCTCAGGCCCATTAGGCCACTTTGACCCATTCATCCCATTAGGCCCATCAATCCCATCAGGCCACTTAGGCCCATTCGGCTTAGTAGGCCACTTAGGCCCATTAGGCCCATCGGGCCCATCAACCCCATTGGTCCACTTAGGTCCATTAGGCTCATTTGGCCCATTAGTCCACTTAGGCCCATTCAGCTCATTAGGCCACTTAGGCCCATTAGGTCCATCAGGCCCATTAGGCCACTAAGGATTATTTGGTTCATTAGGCCACTTAGGCCCATTAGGCCCATCGGTCCCATTAAGACACTTAGGCCCATTAGGATCAGTAGGTCCATTAGGCCACATAGGTCTATATGACTCATTAGGCCACTTAGGCCCATTAGGAAAATGAGGACACTAAGGCCCATTAGGCCCATTAGGAAACTTTGGCCCATTAGGACCATTAGGCCACTTAGGCCCATTTGACTCATTTAGCCACCTTGGCCCATTATCTGATTAGGCCTATTAGGCCACTGAGTCCCATTAGGCCACTTAATCCCATTAGGCCCATTATTCCCATTAGGCCACCCGGGCTCATTAGGTCCATTAGGCCACTTACGCCCATTGGACCGCTTAGGTCTATTAGGCCCATTAGGTCACTAAGGCCCATTAGAACCATTGGGAAACTGTTGACGCTCCTTTTTTCACATAATCTACAGATTGGAAAAAGGGGAAAGATCTGAGATTAAAATGGTTCGACCTTTGAACAAAACATCAAAAATCAACAAAGGGATGAACAAGGAGAATTTTTCCCATAGGCCGCGCAAGTTTTCTCAATGTCGCGCAAGTAGACTTGCGCGACGCATGTGGCGCGCAAGTGACTTGCACGACCTCAATGATAACCGCCCGGTAACCGCCCGGGGTCTTCTCCTGCCTATAAATAGACCCTGTGGGCCCCCCATTCGAGAGGATTTTTTTCCAGAAACTCAGATTGAAGCTCTCGATGCCCAAGTCTCTTCTCAAAGCTTCCAGAACACTTCTAAGGTAATTTCTTACCTAGAACGGAAGATCTAAAGAGAAGGAGGAAGGCCTAAGTGTTGAAACTCATCAACACTTGCGCGCCTGAGTGGCCATCCCTTAAGGGAAGTGGCCACACTTGCGCGCCGCTTTACTCCTTCGATAGAACTTGCGCGTCCCTTTGATGGAATAACCCCAAGAGGATTCTAAAGGCCTTAATAAAGAGTCACTCAAGTGTTTCAAAGCTGGTTGAAAAACGCGCAAGTGCCCCACATGTCGCGCAGGTATACCTGCGCGACCAATAATTGCGCGCCTATGCAAGACTTGCGCAACTTCCAAGACTTGCGCGCCCCTGCCTTTTTGGGCTGCCCATCTTGCCCATTTTACTCCTCTTAAGCCATTTCACCTTTCCTATTCAAGATTCAGTCTTCAAGACACTCTTCAAAGCCATTTATGGCATGATTTCTTGATTTGACTTCCTTATCTGAAAGTAATTCTGTGGAATATCTCTCAAAACATAGTGCTTTATACATCTTTATGTCACTAAAGATTGAGATTCCATTTATTCAACCTCATCCTTTAAAATGAGAGAATCCTTAACCTGGGTCTCTTTTTAGGAATAATCCCCAGTTATAAGTCCTTTAATCTGGGCATCCTCCTCAGGAGTAATCCCCAAACCTTAATCCATAATCTGGGCATCCTCCTCAGGAATAAGCCCCAAACCTTAATCCTTAACCTGGGCCTCCTTTTCAAGAGTAAGTCCCATTCAAAAATTTGGGCTTCCTTTTCAGGAGTAAGCCCCAGGTCCCCTAACCTGGGCTTCCTTATTAGGAATAAGCCCCAGTCATAAATTTGGGCTTCCTTTTCAGGAGTAATCCCCAAGTCCCTTAACATGGGCCTCCTTTTCAGGAGTAATTCCCAGTCATAATTTTGGGCTTCCTTTTCAGGAGTAAGCCCCAAGTCCCTTAATTTCTCTTTAACCAGTCCTAATTTTCCTTTTGATATGGTCTTCCTTCTCAGAAGTAAAACCCAATCATAAGTCCCCTCCTAATTTGGGCCTCATCTTCAGGAGTAAGCCCCAAGATTAGAGTATCCAAATCTCCATAAAGTACATATACCTTTATGGACCCTGTTCCTGGATTTCTTTCTTGAAGTAAATCTTAATCCTCATCTATTTGGGCAGTCATACATACATAAGACCCACATCATTGCATCTTTTGTGGCACAATTGTCTGGTTTCATTAATACCTCTTGTTTCTCACACCGAGCATGACCCACGTGAGCTTAGAGTGTAAAAGTAATCATGACTTCTTTGATCCATCAATCATGCATAAGTATCATACTCCCTTACTCGAACTACGTGGGTTCTGATTAATTTTCCAAAACAAAGGATACCTAGGTATCCCATCTGTGGGTTTGATCCCAACTCTGAAACAATCCATGTCCTTCTGAATGAAAATAAACTTCAAGTGCCCCACTGAGTGGCTTTAAAACCATCCTGGTCATCATAAATGACCAAGAGACTTTTATATAAATGTTTTGAAGGATACCATTGACCAAGAATCTCTAAATAGATACAGACGATTCTCTATTGATGAAGAACCTCGAATATATATAAAAGATTCTCTAAATTCTTGTATATTGAATCATTGATTGTCAAAACTGAAGGAAAGATCATTTCATACTTGGTAATGTAATAAGGATTCACGAACATAACTTATTTCTATAAAGAGAGTCCCGGAGTAGACATTAATTCCCCTAAAAAAGGTGTGATGAGTCAGACCTCCCATCCTCTCGACCAATGCAAATTCCTAAGCCTCATCAGTTCACAAACTAATGAGCGCCTACCTTTGGAAAGTAGGTCCAAATGGATGTGGAATCATTGGATGTTTCCGGTTCTACAAACAAACCCGTTAGAAACCGATCAGAATGTTTGAATCTCCCATCCAGGAGGTCATCCCCAAATTCCGAGGGAAACAAAAATGGTGAACCCGATGTGAATCCTTAACCAAGTTAAAATGATGTCTTACCTATTTGTTAAGCCCCTATTTAAAACTCAATAAGAGGGCTAACAAAAACAATCATTGACATGTGTGCTCATCAAAGGATGAAGTAGCTAAATTTATCTTGATTACGTATGTTATATCAAACAGGCACTCTTTTCCAAGATCTTCTATATTTCCATAATGGCTGCTCTCAAATTCACACCTGTGAATACTGTTGCTGCAAATACCACTACTGCTATTCCTATTGGATCTTCATCCGCTCTGAGGATGACATCACCTAATCAGCGTCTTCAACGCTGGGTATAAAATGCGCTGGTTAAGGAGTACCGTCAACATGGTACCATCCCAACTCTGGAGGCTGCCCGACAGGCCCTCCAAGTGAAAAACTCACATAGGTCGTCCAGACAACGACGACCAGTGATCAAGAGGCAGGCGGTGCTGACTACCGTCTCCAACCGTTTCGGGTCGTTATCCCCAGAACACAATTTCCATTCGCTCCCTTACTCTGAGGAAGTGAATGAGCAGGTCCCTCAGGGACTTAATTCAAAAATACAGGAGTCCTTCCCGAGGGCTCTCATCAACAATCGCCACCAGACTCGTGCGATAGTGCGCCCTCAACATGATGAGGGTACCGACTCCAGGCGTTCGGCTCAGGTTCCTCGAACCCGAGCAGGCAAGACGAACCGCCATAGGTGGAATCTGGTTAACAATGGGCAGGTTTTCATCCCTGCCATCTCCAGAGAAGTCCACCAACCTAACTTGGTGGCAAACAACGAGCAGGCACACACACCTGCCCGTTTTAATTCCGCTATCCAGCAGACTCGTCTGGCAGCATCATGCCAATCCCGCCAGGCAATTTCCGCGGAGTACTATAGGCAGGAACATACAACTGCTTATACATCACCAGTTAGTCAGCAGGCTCGCCTGACTACATATGATGGATCTCGTCAACTGCATTTGGCGAAGTGTAATCAGCAGGCACATACACATGCTAATACTAATCAATCCTACCAACAGTCTCGCTTGGTAGCGCACGGAGAAGTCAGTCGGAAAGCTCCGATGACAAACAGGAGGCAGACTCAACTCTCTACCCCCACACTTGAGTACTGTCAGGATTCACTGACAGGAAAAGGAGGACAGGAGAAGGCACATACACCTACTCCAACCCCGGAATGGACGTATATCCCCGTTCCGACAGCTGAAGTCACCAAGCATATTTTGTCAATGGTGACAGAGCAGAAGCAAATTCCTGCTCATATTCTGGATGCTTTCCAGGATATCATAACAGCTTCAGCATCATCTCAGGGAAAGACACATAAATCTATCCCTATTAGTGGAGTGACACATCAACGATTCACTCCGGAACAGACACACACATCTGTTCCAGTCCAAGAGGGTTATGGGGCATACTCCCCCATATCATACGGACAACCAAGTCAGGCACATACACCTGATTTGAGTGAAGATCGTCAGCCTAACCTGACCATCTTTCCTGATCAGGAAAATATACCTACTCAGAGCAACCACTTTCGTCAACAAGTGGTTTCCAAAGCGAGTAAGAAGGCATCTAAGAAAAAGATCCGCCCAGTACAGTCAGGAGATCAAAGGCCAATCTGTAACAAGGCCTTGCTCGATGCTGGAGTTCTTGAAGCCCTCAGACATTTATCTGTTGGAATTCAAGATTCTAATCCCTCAGTTTCCAATAATGGGAAAATTAATTCCGAAGGTCTTCAACAGACACTTCCTCATGAAGGCTTGCTTCGTGACAATTTGTTTAATTTTGAAGTTTCGTCTTCAGATGAGAGCCACAGGAACCCTATGTGTGGTCAGAAGACCAAGGAGAAAGAGATCTCATCCTTTGCTGTAACCCATTATGGTGGTCCTCCCCATGATGAAGAATTTTGCTGTGAAAGTCCTCTCTGCAGTAGTGATTCACATTGCCTGGAAAATACTCCAGTGGACAATGTAGTGCCGAGAAATCCCTCTTATCTTGAGGCACTTGAAAATGCGAAACCAGTCATGTATGATGCTTTATCACTAGCAAGTGAAATACTTTATCAATCAGAAGATAGCCCAGGGTGTAGGTCATTCTCCAAACCACCCCTAAGTCATGCATCTTCTAGTTTGATCAATGATCTCTCTACCAATCTTTTTGAATCCGATGAAGCAACAAGGAAACACCAACTCTGGTCAAAACAGGTAGAATAATCTTCATTTAATGATGAAGAGGAAATGCTGAACATGAGGAAAAAATTGGTGAAAGATGAGGTACCAGTCATGTTTTGGCCTTTGGCTGACTCCCAGTATGACATTCCAAAGATGTTGACGGATGATGGAATCCATGATATTCGTCTCAACATATGGAAAACTCTTTGTCAATTGAAGAAGAAGGTATTATCTTATGATGAATATGAAAATCATCTTAAGATAATAGAAGGGCTACAACGTCAGATTGATTTGGCATCTCTATCATTCTATCAGTATCCGAAGGCTGAAAAGCAGCAGAGAACCCTTCAACATTCATGCCTTGGCACACTAAGAAAATTGCGTCAGTTAATTTCCAATTCCCCATCTGGTGTTCATATCAGAGGATGGGGTGTTCATGGAGCACTACATTTCACAGTTCTTTCCAGTCAACAAAGCCCACCGAAAATGGTCTCATGCAATGTTATTGCCCATTGTCGGCCATATTCAATGGGCTTTGTTTGTAATCAAAAGCTTGCTCAAGAACAGGCTTCAACTAGTTCCTCTCAAAATCAAGCATATAGAGAACAAGTTGTTGAATTGATCCTACATCAAGCAGGCAAGAATATTGCACAAGCCTCTCATATGGAGAAAACACATCATCAAATGACAGAAGTTTCGGAAATCATCCAACGGTCTGTTGAACCAGGTGATAAAAGTGGATATTGGTTAATGCATCCAGCTAATTTCTGAACTAAAGTTCGCAAGATCAAGAGATATTTTAAGTAGGTCTCAGACATAGCATGTGAAGAGCCACCCCAGCTTGTCAGACTGGGTACTTCTTTAACCCAACCCTCAGAGTCAACAAATGGGATTTGAGGAGTTGAGCAGAAACAGCAGGAACATCCCCAGTTCACGAGACTGGGGAATCTTTCAAATCATCAATCCCCTCCTCAGATAATGTCAGTCTTTTCTCGATTGGGGAAGAATCCCCAAGAGGAACGAAGAGCGAAATTATTAGGAGATTACCTCTAAGTTATATCTCATCAAGAAGTTCCTAAAGGATTGAATCAACAAAAGGCAGTGTCTCATCAAAGACATGAAAGAAGACAATATCATAGAAATGTTGATAGAAGGGATGCGATGCATTATGCATCAATCAATGTCATCAATGTCTTTGTTGCTAATCCACCAGAGGAAGTTCACTCAGGGGACTCAGATGAAGAGCGTCCTGCTCAAGAAAATGTACGCACCGATACAAATGAAGAATGTGTGCATACACAAAGTCAAAGGATTACTCAGAACCTAGGTAGTTCACTTCCCTCTCTCCAAAAAGTATCCAACAAAGGGAGGGGAAAGAATCAGGTTACATATCCTTCCTCTGGAGAAGGTCAATCGCTCTCATTAGAGCAAAGGTTTGCATAACAGGAGGAAGAAATGAAAGAATTAAGAAGGTTGAATATAGAATTACTTCAGAGTAGTATTCTTCTTAAGAATGCTGGAGTCCGACAGCCAAAGGTATTTTTTGCAGCTACTGAGATGGATCAGGAATATCCTCCTTTATCAGTATACCCTTAGAGGTATAATCCTACGGGTCAAGCGCAACAACGGTTGGCAGTGCTACCATCAGTTGCAGCACCAACCACCACATCTGTCCAAGCTCCATTCATTGCAACTACCCAAGACCAAATTCAACCGGATGTTTCTAAAAAGTTAATAACTACTATTGAGTCATTAACAGCTCGGTTAGAAACTATGGAAGGGAAGCGGGCGCAAGTTCAACCAGAAAAGAAAGTTTACCCTGAATGGGTAGATTCAATTTCTCCTCCATCTAGTTTTGGAAACCCTGTTTTCCCTACTTTAAATGGATCAGGCGACCCTGAACAACATTTGACACATTACGTGTCTTGTTGTGATCCTATGATGGGAACTCCAGAGCAGCAAGAAGCAGTGAAACTTAGATGCTTC
Source organism: Viscum album (assembly GCA_963277665.1). NCBI lineage: Eukaryota > Viridiplantae > Streptophyta > Magnoliopsida > Santalales > Viscaceae > Viscum > Viscum album. Next base: position 914,180,750 of record OY728141.1, read on the forward strand.
GTGTGAACCTTGCAAGGACCAGCTTTTGTTTGGTATACAAGCTTGCAATCCCGGTTAATCATCGGATGGGAGGATCTTCGCCAAAAATTCCTTCTTCAGTTCATATCAACTTTTCCATAAACGACAGTTTTCGATCTTACAAACTGCAAACAAAGGGAGAATGAAAGAGTCTATGATTTCATTGCTCGCTGGAAGGGATTAACATATTCCCTGAGTTTAGCACTTCCTCAGGAGGAGTTGTTGCCTATCTGTGTGGCAAATTTGTGTGACGAATTATGCACGCCATTGATCCCTATGAAATACACAGGAGGGTTTCGAGACCTTACTTCAATCGCTCAGCAGATTGAAGATTCCCTTATACAGACTAAGGCTAAATCTCGTATAATTCCATCAGCTCCAGGAAGGAGAATGGGTAAAGCGGAAACTGCTACAGTTTGCTTAAACAAGCGCCTGTACCTATTTCTACTTCAAAACCTTCATTTTCTCGAAAGGCTCCACCTCCTGAACGCCAACAACAAAGGCCGTTTCGTCAAATAGATCAAAGAGATCAACGACGAAAACAATTTGAGGATTTGAAGAGTAAAACATACTCTTTCCGAAATGAGCAAGTTACTGGTTACTTCATTTCAGCTCTAGAAAATAATTTGGTTCAATTACCAGTGCCCAAGAGGCCAAACAAGGAAGGAGATGAAGACCATCCCAATTATTGTCCCTTTCATCAAATGTTAGGGCATCCCATCAAGGAGTGTTTTGTCTTCAAAGACCTCCTAAAAAAGATGGTCGACTTGGGACAAGTCAAGTTGAATGGTTTTTCAACTCAGGTAGCATGTGTTACTTCTATAGTTCCAGAGGAGGAAGGTGAATGGAAAGAATTCAAAAGCAGAAATGCATAGAAGTATGATGATTGGATGGTCAGAAAGACAATCAATCGGACTCATTCCATTTTGTGAACACAATTAAAGAAACCAATTGTGTCTTATGCCATGAATATTGTGGTAAAACCCTCTTCTTCATAGGGAAAGTCCTCAAAGAAACGGCTTGATTCAAAGAAGGAAAAAGAATCAGAAGAAGATGATTATGTATCAAAGCCTAAATTGTATTTGACTCTGGCAGACTTTATGTCATCTACTTCAAAGCCACGGGCACTGCCCCATCAAACGACACAGCCTAAACAGGATAATCAGGAAGAGTCTTCATCAGACGAAGAGTTAATATTCAGTTCTCTTTAATCTCAATGGATGGAGAACTCATCATGACTCCAACCAATGCCAGATTTATGAAGAAATATTTTGTATAAGCACAAAATATGGTCCCCAGAACCAATATTCTTACAATTGGTTCATCCCTTTCGTCCAACATGACGTTAAACTGTAGAAAAGAAAGTTTCTTTCGTCCAACATGACGTTAAACTGTAGAAAAGTCCCTTTAGTCCAACATGACGTTAAACTATAGAAAAGAAAGTCACTTTCGTCCAACATGACGTTAAACTGTAGAAAAGTCACTTTTGTCCAACATGACGTTAAACTGTAGAAAAGAACGTTTCTTTCGTCCAACATGACGTTAAACTGTAGAAAAGTTTCTTTCGTCCAACATGACATTAAACTATAGAAAGGTAACTTTCATCCAACATGACGTTAAATTGTAGAAAAGAAAGTTTCTTTCGTCCAACATGACGTTAAACTGTAGAAAAGTTTCTTTCATCCAACATGACGTTAAACTGTATAAAAGTTTCTTTCATCAAACATGACGTTAAACTGTAGAAAAGTCACTTTCATCCAACATGACATTAAACTGTAGAAAAGTCACTTTCGTCCAACATGACGTTAAACTGTAGAAAAGTCACTTTCGTCCAACATGACGTTAAACTGTAGAAAATTCACTTTCATCCAACATGACGTTAAACTGTAGAAAAGTCACTTTTTTCCAACATGATGTTAAACTGTAGAAAAGTCACTTTCGTCCAACATGACGTTAAACTGTAGAAAACTCTCCTTGGTCCAGTATGACCTTAAACTGCACCATGGTCCAGTATGACCTTAAACTACACCATGGTCCGGTATGACCTTAAACTTCACAACCGTCCAGCAAGACGTTAAACTGTGTCCCCTTCATCATCCTTGCTATATGACGATAAATTGTATAGCAACAGTCCATACATATGACCTTAAACTATTTGTACTTTCGTCCCACATGACGAACAACTGTGAAAAATTTCCCTAAATGGTCCTGTATGACTTTAAACTACACCATTCACGGTCTATGCATATGACCTTAAACTATTTGAACTTTTTTCCAACATGACGCTAAACTGTATTGTCCCTTTTTCATCCTACATAATGTTAAACTATGGAACAAATCCCCAATGCGTCCAACATGATGTTAAAATGGTGCACTAATCTGTCCTCACTGCATGACATTAAACTGCACAGTCCCCCTTTCGTCCAACATGACGTTAAACTGTATTGTCCCCGCAACATGACATTAAAATGTGCAGTACCAGTTTTTCCTTGCTATACGACGTTAAACTATACAGAAATGGTCCATGCATAAGACCCTAAACTATTTGAAAGTCCCTTACGTCCATAAATACGTTAAACTACATAATCATCAAAGGTCCTGTATGACCTTAAACTATACTTATGTATAGCATGACATTAAACTGTATTGTCCCCATCGTCCTAACTACATGACGCTAAACTGTACAAAAAGTCCTTGATACATCTTACATGATGCTAAACTGTACTTTGTCCCTGCTACATGACAATAAACTGTACAGCACCAATAGTCCTAACTGCAAGACTTTAAACTGCATAGTCCCTTCATACGTCCTACATGACGTTAAACTATGTATCGTTAAGGTTGTTGCTACCTCTTGTTTCTCACAATGAGTATGACTCATGTGAGATTAGAGAAATCCTCAACCATAACACTCTCTCTAGGCTACTAACCATGTGTAAGACCCAACATCATTTTTTAGGTCGTTGTCCCCAATAACAACTTGATCATTAATTCATTCTTTAATTGAACTACGCGGACTATGATCCTTGCCTTCCAGGCTAGGTACGTAGGCAACCTCCCAAGGTTCAAGCCCAAAATCAATCACTTCACATTGGTTCACTTTCGTCCTTGTTATACGACGTTAAACTATACAACACTTTTGTCCGGTATGACAATAAACTACAATACTCTTTGATTTCCTCATTTGAGAGGGAACCATTATTTACATTGATTTTTCAATCATGTTTCATTTCAAAAGACTACGTGCATACATGGTAATGCCTAAACTTTTTATCTCGGGTTAAACCATCATTGTACTAAAGTCCCCTTTCACCCTTCACATGTACGAACCAAATTTGTACAAAGGGTATTTCTAAAACTACGTGGGCTTGATTTCCATCCTTATGGGATACGTAGGAACGTTCGAGTATCCCTCGAATCTAGCCCCAAGTCTTTTGGGACTAACCCCAAATTTCACTTTCAGTCCCTTGGCTGAAAAGTCCTCATGAAAACACACACTGTGTATTCATTATTATGGTCCGAACTCTATGACCCTAAACTAAGATCTCTTATACTTTTGTCCTGCACGACGTTAAACTACATTTCAAGAACTACGTATGGCTTGATTCTCATTCTTATGAGATACGTAGTGAAGTCCAAAATTTCAATGTAGGACCCAGCCACAACATGATTATGGTTATCATTGACCTATGTATCTCTATATACATTGGACAATACCCATCTTTATGTGTTATAATCCTAACCTCAAATATTTTCAGATCTTCATAACCCTTTTCATGACTTTTAGTCACAAAAATGTCAAACTTCTAAGAATTATTTTTCCTGACTATGCAGCACATGCCCATAGGCAGCCTTGCATAAACAGTCCACATAACAGACTTGTCAGCCGAAGGATACTATTTATTTGACTATGCAGCCAATACCCTTAGGTGACCCTGCATAATTCAACCCCCTAACAGGTTTGTTAAATGATGGTAACTTCATTCTTGGGAAGAATGCCTCTTTTTTCCTTATTTGTCTTAAACGACAGTATGTAGGGATCTGTGAGAAAATATCCATCCTTAACATATTTGTCTCATGTCCTTTTTCATGATCTGAAAGTATTCAAGTCTATGGTTTATTCTTCTTCCCTACGTTTGGGTCAGACCTTCGTAGGAGTGATATTCATCCAGTTCTTCGATAATCTTGTCTGGAAATATCTTCTCCATATTCAAGTACCTCTTTCCATACAGCAAACTCTATAATTTAGAAAATTTGAATCTCCACAAACTTTCACTGGCTTTTAGCACTAGGAAAGTAAATTTCTGAGAGTTCTTTTTCCTGACTATGCAGCACGTGCCCATAGGCGGCCTTGCATAAACAGTCCACATAACAGACTTGTCAGCCGAAAGATGTTATTTATTTGACCATGCAGCCAATGCCCTTAGGTGGCCCTACATAATTCAACCCCCTAACGGGTTTTGTTAAATAATAGTAACTTCATTCTTGGAAACTAATTCTTCTGATGCCTTTTAGCTCTTTTTCATATAATTCCTCGGATTCAAATATTCTTAAGCCATAGTTTACATATTTTCCCTCATACTTGAGTATGGTAATATGTTTTCAGATAAATTTTCAAGGAATTGAATTAATTTTAATCCATTTTTGGTCAAAGATATTTCGACCTTAAACATTATCCCCTTTATGTCCAGCATGCATGACTTTAAATTGCCCACAAAAGACAAAGGAAATCTGAATAAAAGTCAAGTTTCAGCTGACTAAACGTACATTTTGTATGATTTAGGTAATATTGAGCAATTAAAAGATTCAAAGTTTGTAGGGTTATTTGTATTAATCCTAGTAAAAATCAAACTATGCTTACTAGGCCCATTGGCTTAAGTAAATTTGAAGCAGGTAGTAAGAAAATGCAGGTACAAATGTTTGAAGATGAAAGTGTTTTTCATTGATACACAGGAGATAGAAGGACATCCACAGACTGGAGTCTCTTCCTTTTTTTCAGGAATTACAAAAAAACTGTCAACATAAGTCTTCATTTGATTTACAGCATCCCGACCTTCATCAGCAACCACCTAGAATTCATTCATTCAACTGGATACAATAAGAGATGCAGTAATACTAGCTCTTCTTGGAACAATTGTAAAAGGATGTTCTTGAGTGCGGTTTGAGAAAATTTTCTGTTGATCAAACAGTGACTCTGTTTCTGTCCAAGAAACTTGGAAGATAGATACATGGATTTGAGAATGGATCATTGGAAGTAAAGATCCATTTGGAGAGAGTACTCTTTTCAGATATTGCTCTAATGTCATGTTTGTCTTCTCTCCACCAACCGGCAGCGGAAAACATTTCACCCCATGGGTTTGCCATTTTCATATCTGCAAGGAAATGGCATGGAAGGAGAACTTGAAAGTTCACACCATTGTTGTTGCTCTTAATACACAGCATAACCGAAATAGAGGAGTAGCAGTGCAGCTGCATCTCAGGTGTATAGTTCTTTGCATTTGGAACATTGACCTCTTGCAGATGACCATGACCACACAGAGGCAGATAGATGCTCTGTAGGAAATTAGGATGATATTTCTTCAAGTACTTAGCCAAATCTGGGAGAGTGCGGTCACAGATCTCATAGTAATCATGGACAATGATGTTCATCATGTCACCAATCTACTTTCTAGCTAGTTCATCAGTCGTTCCAATTCCCTTGGGAACCACGGAATCTGCACAAAAGATGAATAAACTAACTCTTAAATGGGTTTATTTTTCATAAAATTTGTGAAAGAAATTTGAAAAAAATGGAAAAGGCATTAAGGCGCGCAATTCAAAAAAACTTGGCGCGCAAGTATGGAGATTCCGCACAAATATTTGGCGCGCAAGTGACACCGCGCAAGTCAAAATACCTTGACAGCAGTGCACCATCAAGGAAACACCGGAAAACAGAGCAACTTGCACGGCTAAGATGACCTGCGCGACGAGAGCTCGAGAGGTTTGAAGTCCGGAAATCCAGATGCTTTGTACGGAGGTGAGGCCTTGTATTTATAGGCCAGGAAGCCTACCTGCGCGCCATACCCAGTGCACTCAAGACCTGCGCGGCGCAAACTTGCGCACTGCCCTCTGCGCACTGAAGGCTTGCACGCCACTATACCTTTGGATATATTTTCCTTAGAGTAAAATCCTCTTTTCTCTCCGGATCCAACTCTGAGGGGGGACTTTTGTTAACGCTCCTTTCATCACAGAATCTACAGATTGGAAAAAGGGGAAAGATCTGAGATTAAAATGGTTCGACCTTTGAAGAAAATATCAAAAATCGACAAAGGGATGAACAAGGAGAATTTTTCCCATAGGTCGTGCAAGTTTTCTCAATGTCGCGCAAGTAGACTTGAGCGACGCATGTGGCGCGCAAGTGACTTGAGCGACCTCAATGATAACCGCCCGGAAACCACCCAGGGTCTTCTCCTACCTATAAATAGACCCTGTGGGCCCCCCATTTGAGAGGATTTTTTCCAGAAACTCAGATTGAAGCTCTCGACGCCCAAGTCTCTTCTCAAAGCTTCCGGAACACTTCTAAGGTAATTTCTTACCTAGAACGGAAGATCTAAAGAGAAGGAGGAAGGCCTAAGTGTTGAAACTCATCAACACTTGAGCGCCTAAGTGGCCAGCCCTTAAGGGAAGTGGCCATACTTGCGCGCCGCTTTACTCCTTCGATAGAACTTGCGCGTCCCTTTGCTGGAATAACCCCAAGAGGATTCTAAAGGCCTTAATAAAGAGTCGCTCAAGTCTTTCAAAGCTAGTTGAAAATCGCGCAAGTTCCCCAAATGTCGCGCATGTATACCTGTGTGACCAATACTTGCGCGCCTACGCAAGACTTGCGCGACTTCCAAGACTTGCACGCCCCTGCCTTTTTGGGCTTCCCATCTTGCCCATGTTACTCCTCTTAAGCCATTTCACCTTTCCTATTCAAGATTCAGTCTTCAAGACACTCTTCAAAGCCATTTATGGCATGATTTCTTGATTTGACTTCCTTATCTGAAAGGAATTCTGTGGAATATCTCTCAAAACATAGTGATTTATACATCTTTATGTCACTAAAGATTGAGAGTCCATTAATTCAACCTCATCCTTTAAAATGAGAGAATCCTTAACCTGGGTCTCCTTTTCAGGAATAATCCCCAGTTATAAGTCCTTTAATCTGGGCATCCTCCTTAGGAGTAAGCCCCAAACCTTAATCCATAATCTGGGCATCCTCCTCAGGAATAAGCCCCAAACCTTAATCCTTAACCTGGGCCTCCTTTTCAGGAGTAAGTCCCATTCATAAATTTGGGATTCCTTTTCAGGAGTAAGCCCCAAGTCCCCTAACCTGGTCTTTCTTATTAGGAATAAGCCCCAGTCATAAATTTGGGCTTCCTTTTCAGGAGTAAGCCCCAAGTCCCTTAACCTGGGCCTCCTTTTGAGGAGTAAGTCCCAGTCATAATTTTGGGCTTCCTTTTCAGGAGTAAGCCCCAAGTCCCTTAATTTCTCTTTAACCAGTCCTAATTTTCCTTTTGATATGGGCTTCCTTCTCAGAAGTAAAACCCAATCATAAGTCCCCTCCTAATTTGGGCCTCCTCTTCAGGAGTAAGCCCCAAGATTAGAGTATCCAAATCTCCATAAAGTACATATACCTTTATGGACCCTGTTCCTGGATTTCTTTCTTGAAGTAAATCTTAATCCTCATCTATTTGGGCAGTCATACATACATAAGCCCCACATCATTGCATCTTTTGTGGCACAATTGTCTGGTTTCACCAATACCTCTTGTTTCTCACACCGAGCATGACTCACGTGAGCTTAGAGTGTAAAAGTAATCATGACTTCTTTGAGCCATCAATCATGCATAAGTATCATACTCCCTCACTCAAACTACGTGGGTTCTGATTCCTTTTCCAAAACAAAGGATACGTAGGTAGCCCATCTGCGGGTTCGATCCCAACTCTGAAACAATCCATGTCCTTCTGAATGACAATAAACTTCAAGTGCCCCACTGAGTGGCTTTAAAACCAGCCTGGTCATCATAAATGACCAAGATACTTTTATATAAATGTTTTGAAGGATACCATTGACCAAGAATCTCTAAATAGATACAGATGATTCTCTATTGATGAAGAACCTCGAATATATATAAAAGATTCTCTAAATTCTTGCATATTCAATCATTGATTGTCAAAACTGAAGGAAAGCTCATTTTATACTTGTTAATGTAATAAGGATTCACGAACATAACTTAAATCTATAAAGAGAGTCCTGGAGTAGACAATAATTCCACTCAAAAAGGTGTGATGAGTCCGACCTCCCATCCTCTCGACCAATGAAAATTCCTAAGCCTCATCAGTTCACAAACTAATGAGTGCCTACCTTTGGAAAGTAGGTCCAAATGGATGTGGAATCATTGGATGTTTCTGGTTCTACGAACAAACTCGTTAGAAACCGATCGGAACGTTTGAATCTCCCATCCAGGAGGTCATCCCCGAATTCTGAGGGAAACAGAAACTTAGGCCACTTAGGTCTATTAAGCCACTTTGTCCCATTATGTTCATTAGGCTCATTATGCCACATCGACCCATTATGCCACTTAGGCCCATTAATCCCATTAGGCCACTTAGTCCCATTAGTCCCATTAGACCACTTAGACCCATTAGGCCCTTTATGAAACTTAGGCCCATTAGGCCACTTAGGCCCATTAGGCCACTTATCCCATTCAACCACTTCGACCACTTCGTCCCATTAGGCCGTTTCGGACACTAAGGTCCATTAGGCCCATTTAGCCACTTAGGGCCACTTGGTCCATTAATCATATTTGGTCGATGAGGCCAGTTAGGCCCATTAGGCCACTTATGCCAATTATGCCCATTAGGACCATTTGGCCCCTTAGACCCATTAATCCCATTAGGCCAATTATGAAACTTAAGACCATTAGTCCACTTAGGCCCATTAGTCTCATTATTCCCATTAGGCTCATTAGGCCACTTAGGTTAATTGGGCCCATTTAGATCATTAGGCACATTTGTCCCATTATGTCCATTTGTCCCCTAGGCCCGTTATGCCTATTATGCCCATTAGTCCACTTAGGCCAATTAGGCCACAAAGGCACATTAGGCCGATTAGTCCACAAAGGCCCATTAGACCCATTAGGGCACTTAGGTCAATTATGCCCATTAAGCCCATTAGACCGATTAGGCAACTTAAACCCATTCGACCCATTAGGCCAATTACACCCATTAGGTTAATTAGGAAACTTTGGCCCATTAGGTCCATGCGGCCCAATAGGACAATTAGGCCCATCTTTTCCATTAGGCCACTTAGGCCCATTAGTCCCATTAGGCATATTAATCCCATTAGGCTAATCAGGAAACTTTGTCCCATTAGGCCTCTTAGGCCGATTTAGCCACTTAGGATAATTAGGCCCATTCGACCCCTAATCTTATAAATACCATTAATCCTATTAAGCCACCTAGGCCCATTAGTCCACCTAGGCCCATTAGGCCCCTTAGGCCCATTAGTCCACTTAGGTCCATTACACCCCTTAGGCCCATTAGGCCCATTAAGCCAATTAGGATGATTATGCCACTTAGGCCCACAAGGCCACTTAGGCTTATTAGGACCATTAGGACACTTAGGCCTATCAGGCCCATTCCACCCATTAGGCCCATTCGACCCATTAGGCCCATTTGGCACCAAGGCCCATTAATCCCATTCATCCCACTAGGACTATTAGTCCCATTAGGCTCATTTGGTCACTTAGGCCCATAAGGCCCATGAGGCCACTTAGGCCCATGAGGCCCGTTATGCCCATTAGTCCCCTTATTCCCCATAGGCCCATTAGGACACTTAGAACCAATAGTACCATTCGGCCACTTAGGCCCATTAGGACCATTAGTCCCATTACACTAATTAGGTCCACTATGTCACTTAGGCCAATTACGCCCATTCATCCCATTAGGCCACTTAGACCCATTATGCCCATTAGGCTCATTAGTCCACTTAAGCCCATTTGTCCACTTAGGCCCATTTGGCCCATTTGGCCCATTAGGCCACTTAATCCACTTAGGCCCATTAGGCCCATTGGTCAACTTAGGCCCATTAGGCCCACAAGTTAAATTAAGCCCATTCGGCCCATTATTCCACTTAGACCCATTTGGCCCATTATGCCACTTAGGCCCACTAGGCACATTAGGACAATTCGGCCCATTAGGCTACTTAGACCAATTTGGCCCATTCAGCCACTTAGGCACATTAGGCCCACTCGACCCATTAGGCAACTCAGGCCCATTAGGCCCATTAGACCACTTCGAGCCATTAGGCCCATTAGGTCCCTTTTTCCCATTCAGCACATTAGGCCACTTTGGCCAATTCATCCTATTAGGCTACTTAGGCCACTAAGGCCCATTAGGGCACTTTGGCCCATTAGGCCACTTAGGCCCATTATGCCCATTAGGCAACTTAGGCCCATTAATCCCATTATCCCCATTTGTCCACTAGACCCATTTGTCCAATTCACCTCATTGGTTCACTTAGTACCATTCAACAACTTATTCCTATTAGGTTCACTTGGCCCATTATGCACATTCATCCCATTAGGCCCATTAGTCCACTTAGTTCATTTAGGCCCATGAGGCCAATTAGTTTCATCAGGACATTGAGGACCATTTGGCCACTAAGTCCCTTTAGTCCCATGAGGCCACCGAGGCGCATTAGGCCCATAAGTTTACTTAGGCCCATTAAGCCCATTTGGTCCATTGGGCCACTTAGGCCCATTGGGCCACTTAGGACCATTAGGCTCATTCGGCCACTTACGATCATTGGCCTATTATGATACATAGGCCACTTAGGCCTACTAGACCCATTGGTCCACTAAGGACTATTCAGCCACTTAGCCCATTAGTCCACTTAGGCCCATTAGTACACTTAAGACCATTAGGACCCTTAGGCCTGTTAATCCCATTAGTCTGATTAGGAAATTTAGGCCCATTTGGCCACTTAGGTCCCATTAGGATCATTCGGCCCATTAGGCCACTTAACCTAATTAAGCCCATTCGACCCATTCATCCCATTAGGTCCATTTGTCCCATTAGGCCCATTTGGAACCTAGGCCTATTAATCCCATTAAGCCAATTAATCCCATTAATCCCATTAGGTCACTTAGGCCCATTAGGCCGATTTTACCACTAAATACCATTAGGCATATTTGGCCACTTGGGCCCAATAGTCCCATTAATTACATAAGGCCCGTTAGGCCACTTAGGCTGATTAGGCCACTTAGGCCCATTAGGACCACTAGGCACATTTGGCCCATTAGGCCACTTACGCCACTAAGGCCCATTAGTCCCATTAGGCCCATTAGAACACTTAGGCCCATTAGGCCACTTAGTCCACCTAGGATCATTATGGCCATTGGGCCCACTAGGCCACTTAGGCATATTAGGCCACTTAGGCCCATTAGGTCGATTGTGCCACTTAGGCCCATTCTGCCACTTAAGCCCACTAGGCCCATTAATCCCATTATGACCGATTTTTCCACATAGGCCCATTAGAACACTTAGGCCCATTAGGCCCATTAGGCTCATTAGGCCCATTAGGACCATAAGGCCACTTAGGCCCATTAGACGCATTTGGCCCATTAGGCCCATTCGGTCACTTGGAAAAACTAGGCCCATTAGGCCCATGAGGACACTTACACCAATTAGGCCCATTAGGTGAATTAGGCACATTTGGCTCATTCGACCACTTCGGCCAACAAGGCCCATTAATCCACTTAGGCCCATTAGGCCACTTACACCCATTAGGCCCATTATTCCACTTAAGCCCATTCTCCCACTTAGGCTCATTAGGCCCATTACCCTCACTAGGCCAATTTGGCCCATTATTCCCATTTGACCACTTAGTCCTAATCAGCCACTTAGGCCCATAAGGAACATTAGGCCCATTTGGTCCATTATGCTGATTAGGCCACTTAGGTCACTTCAACCCATTAGGTCCATCAGCCCCATTAATCTCATTAGGTCCCTTAGGCCCATTAGGACCATTCAGTCGATTAGGCCCTTTTGGTCTATTAGGGTGATTAAGCCACTTAGGCCACTTAGGCCCATTAGTCCCATTAGGCCCATTAATCCCATTAGTCTGATTCGACAACTTAGGCTCATTAGGCCCATTCAACTGATTAGGATACTTAGGATAATTAGGTCCATTCATCCCATTAAACTCATTCATCCCATTATGCCCATTCATCCCATTTGGCACATTTGTCCCCCATGCTCGTTAATCCCATTAAGCCCATTAGGCCATTTAGGACCATTAGGCCACTTAGTCCCATTAGTCTAATTAGGACACTAATCCCCATTAGGCCCATTAGGACACTTAGGCCCACTTTTCCCATTAATCCCATTAGGCCACTTACACCCATTAGGCCGATTAGGAAACTGTGGACCATTAGGCCATTTTTGGCCCATTAGCCCCACTAGAAAACTTAGGCCAATTTGGCACATTGGGACCATTAGGTCCATTAGGCCACTTAGGCCGATTAGGCCCATTAAGGTCATTAGGCCTATTAGGAAACTCTAGCCCATTAGGCTATTTAGGCCAATTAGGACACTTAGGCCAATTAGGCCCATTCGACCCCTTAGGCCCATTAGGCCACTTAGGCCCATTTGGCCCATTTGACCCATCTAGCACCTAAGCCCTTTAAGCTCTTTAATCCCATTAGGCCCATTATGCCCGTTATGCCACTTAGTCCCCTTGGGACCATTAGGCCCAAAGGCCACTTAGGCCCATGAGTCCCATTAAGTGGATTAGGCCCATGAGGCCCATTAGGACCATTAGGCCCATTAGGACACTTAGGCCCATAAATCCCATTAGTCCACTTAGGTCTATGAGGCCCAATTGGCCAATTCGTCCCATTAGGCTCATTCAGCCACTTAGGCCTATTAGGCTCATTATGCGATTAGGACTATTAGGTCCATTAGTCTCATTCGTTCGATTAGGCTGATTTAGACACTTAAGCCACATAGGCCCATTAGGCCAATTAGGCCACTTAGGCCCATTAGGCCACTTAGGTCCATTAGGAAAATTAGGCACATTGGGATCATTGGGCCCATTCGGCCCATTAGGCTTATTTAGCCCATTCGGCACATTCGACCACTTAGGCCCACTAGGACCATTACACCACTTAGGCCCATTATGAATCTTACACCCATTAGGCCACTTAGGCCCGTTAGAAAACTTATTCTCATTAGGCCCATTGGGCCCATTAGGTCAATTAGGCCCATTAGGCCCATTCATCCACTTATGCCCATTCAATCACTTAGGCTCATTAGGCCACTTCAGCCCATTAAGCCCATTAGGCCACTTACACCCATTAGGTCCATTAGGCAAATTATGCCCTTAATCCCATTGGTCCACTTAGGCCCATTAGGCCCATTAACCCCATTAGGCCAATTTAGCACATTAGGCTCATTCGGGCACTTAGGACAATTAGTCCCAATCATCCACTTAGCCTCATAAGGCCTATTAGGACCATTCGATTGATTTTGTTGATTAGGACACTAAGACCCATTAGGCCCATTAGTCCCATTAGGTCCATTATGTTCATTCGCCCTCTAAGGCCCATTAGTCCCATTTAGTCAATTAAGACGATTTGTCCACTTAGGCCACTTAGACCCATTAGGTCCATTAAAACACTTATGTCCATTATTCCCATTAGACCCATTCGAACGATTAGGTCGATTAGGCCACTTAGGCCCATTCAGTCAATTAGCCCAATTAGGACACTTAGGCCCACTTAGGCCCATTCGGCCCATTAGGCCCATTCGATCAATTAGGTCGATTAGGCCATGTAGTCCCATTAGGACAATTAGGTCACATAGGCCCATTATTCCCATTAGGCCACTTAGGCTCATTAGGCCCATTCATCATATTAGACTGATTACACCACTTATGCCACTTAGGCCCATTATGCCCATTAGGCCCATGAGGCCACTTACGCCACTTAGGAATTAGTCCCATTAGGCCTATTAGGCCACTTAGATCAATTAGGCCCATTAGCCCTATTCATTTGATTAGGACGATTAGAACACTTAGGCCACTTAGTCCCATTAGGCCCATTAGGCCACTTAGGCCCATCGGGCCCATTTGACTACTTAGTCCCATTCGTCCCATTCATCCCATTAGGATAGTTGGTCCACTTAGGACCATTTGGCTCATTTGACCACTTGGTACCATTAATCCCATTAGGACACTTCATCCCATTAGGAAAATTATGCCCATTAGGCCACTTAAGCCCATTCCGCCACTTAGTCTCACTAGCCCCACTTGGACACTTAGGCCCATTCATCCACTTAGGACCATTAGCCCCATTAGGCCGCATAGGCCCATTCAGCCACTTAGGTCCATTAGGCCACTTTGGCCCATTAGGACCTTTAGGCCCATTAGGCCACATAGGTCTACTAGGCCCATTAGGCCACTTAAACCCATTAGGCCCATTCGACCGATTATTCTGATTAGAGCACTTAGGATACTTAGGCCCATAGTGCTCATTAGGCCCATTAGGCCACTTATGCCACTTAGTCATTAGAACCATTAAGACCATTAGAACCATTATGCCCATTAGGTCTATTAGGCCCATTAGGACCATTAGGACCATTAGGCCACTTGGCCCATTAGTCCCATTAGTCCCATTCGTCCAATTGGGCCAATTGGGACACTTAGGCCACTTAAGCCCCTTAGGCTCATTAGGACCATTAGACCACTTAGGCCCATTAGGACCATTAGGCCACTTAGGCCCATTAGGCTTGTTAAGCCACTTAGGCCACTTAGGCCACTTAGGCCCATTCGGTCAATTAGCCCGATTAGGCCACTCATGTCCATTAGGCCATGTAGGCCCCATTAGAACACTTGGCCCCATTAGTCCCATTAAACCCATTAGTCCCACTTGGCTCATTAGGCCCGTTAATCCACTTAGGTCCATTAGGCCCATTCGGTCGATTAGCCCGATTGGCCCACTTAGGCCAATTAGGTCCCGTAGGCCCATTAGCCCCATTAGGACCATTAGGCCCACTAGGACCATTAGGACACTTAATCCAATTCAACTAATTAGAACCATTAGGCCCATTAGGCCCATCAGGTCCATTAGGCCCACCAGTCCCATTCGGCCCATCAGGCACATTAGTCCCATGAGGCCTATGAGGCCCATTAGGCCCATGAGGCCCCTAAGGCCCATTAGGAAACCTAGTCCCATTAGGACCATTGGGCCCATGAGGAAACTTAGGCCCATGAGGCCCATTAGAACCATCAAGAAACTTGGTCCCATTAGGATCATTAGGTTCATTAATCCATTATCCCCATTAGGCCCTTTATCCCACTTAGGCCCATTAGGCCACTTAGGCACATTAGTCCCATTGGGACCACTATACCCATCTATCCCATTAGGCCCACTAGGCCCATTATTTCCATTAGCCCCACTCAACCCATTATGCCCCTTAGGCCCATGAGGCCAATTGGTTCCATTAGGACCATTAGGCCACTTAGGCCCATTCAGACCATTTGGCCCACTTAGGCCACTTAGGCCCTCTAGGCCCATTATGTCCATTGGGCCCATGAGGAAACTTAGGACCATGAGTCCCATTAGGCCCATCTGGCCTATCATGCCAATTAAGCCCCTTCGTCCCATTAGGCTTATTAGGCCCTTTAGGCCCACTATGCCCATTAGGCCCAGTAAGCCACTTAGGCCACTTAGGCATATTAGGCCACTTCGACCACTTGGGTCCTTGGGCCCCATGAGGCCCATTAGGCCCATAAGTCCCATTCAACCACTTAGAATCATTAGGAACATTAGTCCCATTAGGTCCATTCGGGATATTGGGCCCATGAGGTCACTTCGGCCCACTAGGCACATTCCTCCCATTAGGACCCAGAAGCCTATTATTCCCATTCAGCCCATTAGGCCCATTAGGACCATTCAGCCTTTAGGCCAACTGGGTCCATTCAGCCACATAGGCCCATTAGGCAACTTAAGCCACTTAAGCCCATTCATCCCACTAGGCCCATTATGCCACTTAGGCCTAGGGGGGTAATAAGGCCCATTAGGCCCATTAGGCCACTAGTGTTGATTAGTCCCATTAGGCCCATGAGGCCACTTAGGCCCATTTAGACCATGATGTTGATTCGTCCCTTGAGGCCATTGAAGCCCATCAGGCCCATCAAGCCCATTCAGCCACTTAGGCCCATTAGGCCACTTAGGACAATTCCCCCAATTCTGCCACTTAGGCCCATTCTTCCACATAGACCCATTGGGCCCATTCAGCCACTTAGGCACATGGGGCCCATTTAGCCACTTAGGCTCATTAAGACCACTAAGAGCATTAGGCCCACTAGGCCACATAGTCCAGTTAGGCACATTAGTCCCATTAGGCCCATTAAGCCCATCTGGCATATCTGGACCATTATTCCCACTAGGACCATTAGTCCACTTAGGCCCATGAGGCCCATTAGGTCACTTAGTCCACTTAGGCCCATGAGGCCCATGAGGCCCATTCAACCCATCAGGCCCATTAGTCTACTTAGGCCCATTATGCCCATTTGGTCACTTAGGTCCATGAGGACTATTGGTCCACTTCACCTCATTGTTCCCATTGGCCCTATTAGGCCCATTAGGTGCCTTAGGCCCATTCGACCACTGAGGCCCATTAGTCCACTGAGGCCCATTAGTCCACTGAGGCCCATTATGATCCTTAGGCTGATCATGCCCATTAGGCACATTAGGTCCATTAGGCCAGTAGGGACCATTCGGCCCATCAGGCCCATGAGGCCACTTCGACCCATTAGGCACATTGGTCCACTTAGGCCCACTAGGCACATTATGCCACTTAGGCCAATGAGGGAAATTAGGCCACTTAGGCCCATTGGGCCACTTAGTCCCATTTGGCCCATTGGAACACTAAGGCCCATTAGGCCACTTAGTCCCATTAGGCTACTTAGGCCCATTAGGCCCATTAGGCCACTAAGGCCAATTAGGCCACTTAGGCCTATTTGGCCACTTTGGCCCATTTGGCCACTTAGGACACTTTTTTTCATTATGCCCATTAGTCCCATTCGACCACTTTGGCCCATTCGTCCACTTAGGCCCACTATGGCCCTTAAACCCATTAGTCCACTTAGGATCGTTAGGCCACTTAGGTTCATTAGGCCCATTAGGCCACTTCGACCCCTTAGGCCCATGAGGTCAATTAGGCCACTAAGTCCCATTAGACCCATTAG
This sequence comes from Viscum album, assembly GCA_963277665.1. Taxonomy (NCBI): domain Eukaryota; kingdom Viridiplantae; phylum Streptophyta; class Magnoliopsida; order Santalales; family Viscaceae; genus Viscum; species Viscum album. Next base: position 914,198,045 of record OY728141.1, read on the forward strand.
GCCCCTTAGGCCCATTCAGGTCATTAGGCCACTTAGACCCATCGGGCCTATTAGGCCTCTTAATACACTTTGTCTCATTAGGCCCATTAGTCCACTTGGAACCATTAGGCCCATTAGGTCACTCATGCCCATTAGGCCCATTCAGCCACTGATGCCCATTAGGACACATAGGCCCATTAGGCCCATTCAGCCACATAAGCCACTTAGGCCCATTAGGCCACTTCGACCACTTAAGCCCATTTTCCCCCTTATTCCCATTAGGCCACTTAGGCCCATTAGGCCCATTAGGACCATTTGGCCCATTTGGCCACTTAGGCCCATCAGGAAACTTAGGCACATTGGGCCCATTGGACCACTTAGGCCCATTAGGCCACTTCGGCCACTTAGGCCCATTAGGCCCATTTGGGGACTAAGGTCCATTGGGCCTATTAGTCCCAGTGGGCCACTTAATCCCATTAGGCCCGTTAGGACACTAAGGACACTTAGACCCATTAGGCCAATTATGTCGCTTAGGCCTATTGGGCCACTTAGGCCCATTAGGCCCATTAGGCCACTCAGTCCCATTTGGCCACTTAGGCCCATTAGGTCCATTATTCTACTTAGGCCCATTAAGACAATTAGGCCACTTTGGTCACTTAGGCCACTTAGGCCCATTAGGATACTAAGGCTCATTAGGCTCATTAGGCCACTTAGGCCCATTATTCCCATTAGGCCCATTAGGCCACTTAGACCCATTTGGCCACTCAGGCCCATTAGGCCCATTCGTCCCATTAAGCCTATTCAGCCCATTAGGACCATTGGGCCACTTTTTCCCATTATTCCACATAGGCCCATTCAGCCCATTGGGCTACTTAGGCTCATTCATCCCATTATGCCACTTAGGCTCGTTCATCCCATTAGGCCCATTAGACCACTTAGGCTAATTATGCCCATTAGGTTACTTTGGCCAGTTAGGCCCATTAGACCACTTTGTCTATTTAGGCACATTAGGCTCATTAGGCACATTATGCCACTTAGGCCCATTCAACCCATTAGTCCCATTAGGCCACTTAGGCCAGTTAGGCCCATTGGGCCACTTTGGCCAGTTAGGCTCATTGGGCCACTTTGGCCAGTTAGGCCCATTAGGATCACTGGGCCCATTAGGACACTTTGGCTAGTTAGACCCATTAGAGACCCATTAGGGCCATTAGGACCCTTAGGCCCCTTATGCAAGTTAGACAAGTTAAGACCATTTAGCCAGTTTGGGACCATTCGGCCAGTTAGGCCCATTGGGCTTATTGGTCCCATTGGGCTAGTTAGGTCACTTAGTACAGTTCAACACATTAGGCCCATTGGACCAACACTTATGCTAGTTGGTCTCATTCACCCACTTAGGACCATTAGGCCCATTGGGCCCATTAGGCCAGTTGGACCAGTTGGGCCCATTTGACCCATTGGTCCCATTAGTCCACTTAGGCCCATTAGGCCACTTAGGCCTATTCATCCTATTAGGCTACTTAGGTCAGTTACGCATAGTTGGACCATTGGGCCCATTAGGCCCCTTAGGCCAATTAGGTCATTAGGTCCATTAGGCCCATTATGCCACTTAGTCTAGTTAATACCATTCAACCACATAAGCCCATTAGGCCCATTAGGCCAGTTGGGACAATTAGGCCTATTAGGCCACTTGAAAGTGCCCAACTAATGATTGTATCACTGAGAAGGGGAGGGGTGAATCAGTGATACCTTTTTCTCTTATTTTTCTTTTCAAATGAAACAACCTTCATCTCCTATTAAAGATTTTATTCCCAACTAAAAACTATTCAAACACACATCCATAGGAATAAAAGTAAGGTTCACTATTCAATAAGAATAGTTATGTCCTTGGTATGGTATGGAAGTGATCCAATAACACACAATCCATTAGAAAAAAATCATTGGATTATAATGAGTAAGATATACCCTTTCACTCATGAAGTAATATGTAAACAATCCAATTGTGGGTGTGCACCCTCTTACCACAAATATGGAAATGCAATGATTTTGTAACAACTCATGTTACCAGTGCTTCATTTCAATTCCACTAATGTATTAAATTGAAAAAACTTCTTCAATTTCTTACCCAGAAGATAGTAAAAACTTCCTGGACTTTGTTGAGAAAGAAAACCAAGTTTGATTTTCCCAGTACAATTTTCCCAGTCCAATTCCTCTGAGTATGATTCTCCCTTATACGATTCTTCCTGATACGGTTTTCTCGATACAATTCTACTCGGTACAATTCTCCTAAGTGTGAAAAATTTAACTTTGATAGAATTTGATAGAGATTAATCGACACCACTTCAATTATCCATCTTCTTTAGTTTTAAAGACCCATTACAAAAATCCCGATTTGATTAATCCAGCATGATACAATGATCAACCAAATACGTTTGACAAGATGAATATCATAATCAGCTGAGTATGATAAACACTAAGTATGACGATCAGCTCAATACAACTTTGTGATCTTTTATCTTCTGTTTCACTTCAATCCATTAAAAATTATTCAAAAAAAGTGAATATAGAAACATCTTCTTCTCTCTAAAACTTGAATCTTCTCTCTCATGAACAGTACATCGGTCCACCTCAAGTACAATGTACATTTCATATTTTATAGGTGACCCTCGAGATGCTTTGGTAAGAATCCCTAATATTTTCCCTCTTCATCAAATTCACCCTAATATCAATTTCCCCTAAAATCTAGGATGTATTTTGACTTCATCAACAATTCTCAAAGCTTCTTGATTCTTCTATAACCTTCACCTCTCCTTTTGAATGTTGAATATGATAATTATTTTGAATTTCTATCTCCTCCTCAATTGAATATATAGAAAAATTTTCTTTCAAACCACTTTTACTTCTTCAATTATTCTCTTGAACCACTTAAAAATATAAAAAAATTCCACTATGATATAATGAATCTTGACCAAATTGAAAACTATAAAGTAATTAAAACCTTTTGAAATGGTAGACTACATTGTTGATCTCATTATTTCCTTCTCTTTTCAATCATCGGCCTCAAGAAATTTATTCTCTAAATATGATTGCCTAGAGTACAATCTTTCTGAGAATGGTTGGCTTGAATACGATCATATTGGGTATGATATTTTTCTCCCTGAGCTTGAGTACGATCATCCTGGGTACAAAAGTTTTCTTATGCATACGATGGATAATCGGATGATAAAGTACATGAAAATGATCATTATGGGTATGATAATTCTGATTACAATCCTCAGTACCTTCTTTCATTCCTTCTCATCGAGAATCTGATTTCACTGGGTAAAATTCCTCTTTGATTAGCATCATAAATTTCTTTTCTTCCACCTAGATATGATAAATGTCGATATGATTTGGAATGCCACTTTTCCACTTTCTTCCATTAAGATTTCATCATAAGTTCTCCAATAAACTTATGATTTATGAAATATGAATAAGTAAATCATAGTCACATTTAATTTTATCATAGTCAGTAGACTCTGATTCTTTATCAAAATGAAGACTCATTTCAAACCGAATCCACTTAGGCCCATTGGAACCATCAGTCCCATTAGGCAACTTAGGCTACTTAGTCCCATTCAACCCATTTGACCCATAAGGACACCTAGGATCATTCAATTCATTAGGCCCACTAGACCCATTAGTCTCATTCGGCCACTAAGGCCCATTAGATTAAGCCCATTAGGCTCAGTAGGCCCATTAGGCCCATTAGGAAACTTAGGCCACTCATGCCCATTGATCCACCTATAACCATTGGACCCATTAATCCCATTAGGCCCATTAGGCAACTTAGGTTACTTAGGCCCATTAGGCCACTTAGACCTATTAGACCCATTAGTAAAATTAGGCCCATTAAACCCATTAGGTCCATTAGGACCATTAGTCAACTTAGAACACTTAGGCCCATTAGTCCCATTAATCCACTTAGGACCATTAGGCCCATTAGTCCCATTAGGCCCATTAGTCCCATTAGGTCCATTAGACCACTTAGGCCCATTAAGAAATTTAGTCCACTTAGGCCCATTCGACCCATTAATAAAATTAGGCTAATTAGGCCCATTATGCCCATTAGGACACTTAGGTACATTAATCCCATTATCCCACTTCGGCCCATTAGTCAATTTAGGCCACTTAGTCCCATTGGACCCATTAGACCCATTAGGCCCATTGGGCCCATTACCCCCATTTGGCCCATTGGGACCATTAGGTAAGTTTGTCCACTTAGGCCCATTTGATACATTAGGCCCATTGGTCCCATTAGGAAACTTAGATCACTTAGGCCCATTAGGCCAATTAGGCCCATTAGACCCCTCAGGACCATCAGGCCCATTAAGTAACTTAGGCCACTTAGGCCCATTATGCCACGTAGTCCCATTAGACCCATTCAGCCCATTATGCCACTTAGGCCCATTCAACCCATTCATTGCATTAGGCCTATTATACCCATTAGGCTGATTAGGTCACTTAGGCCCATTAGACCCATTAGACCCATTTGTCCCATTTGGCTCATTAAGAAACTTAGGCCCATTCGACCACTTAGACCCATTTGACCCATTAGGCCCATTGGGCAACTTAGGCCACTTAGGCCCATTAGGCACATTAGGAAACTTAGGCCACTTAGGACCATTAGGCCACTTAGACCCATTGGACCCATTATACCCATAAGGCCCATTAAGCAACTTGGTCAACTTCAACTCATTAGGCCACTTAGGCCCATTGGACCCATTGGGCTGAATTATCCATAATGGGCTCATTAGACCCATCAGGAGCATTGGGTCCATTGGACCACTTAGGCCCAATCAGTCCAATATGCCCATTAGGCCACTTGGGCCCATTATCCCACTTGGGCTTATTAGGCCCCTTGGACCGATTAGGCTCATTGGGCCCATTGGGCCCCTTAGGCTCATTAGTCCAATTAGGCCATTTGGCCCATTAGGCCAAATTGTCCATTATGGACCCATTATACTAATTATTCCCATGAGGTCACTTAGACCAAATAGGCCCAATAGACCCATTGGGACCCTTAGGCCAATTAGGCCAATTAGGCCAATAGTCCCATTTGGACCATTAGTTCACTTCGGCCCAACAGGCCCATTAGGCCTCTTAGGTCACTTAGACCACTTATGACCATCAGGACACTTAGGCCGATTAGGCCACTTAGGCCCATTAGGCCCCTTAGAACCATTAGGCCCTTTGGTCCCCTTAGTCCCATTGGGCCTATTACACCACTTAGGCCCATTTAGCACATTAGGTCACTTAGGACCATTTGTCCACTTAGTCCCATTAGGCCCCTTAGACACATTAGGCCTATTGGGCCCATTAAGACTATTAGGTCCACTGGGTCAATTTGGTCATTAGGCCCATTAGGACAAATGACCATAATGGGCCCATTAGGCCACTTAGCCCCATTTTTCCCATCAAACCACTTAGGACCAACTCATCTATTCGTCCCATTAATCCCATTAGGCCCATTTGGTTGAATTGGACTTAATGGGCCCATTAGTATGCTTAAGCCCAATAGGCACATTGGGCCACTTAGGCCCAATAGTACCATTCATCCCATTAGTCCATTTAGGTCCATTAGGACACTTTTGACTAGTGTACCCATTATGCCTATTAATCCCATTTGGCCCATTAGACCCATTAGGCCACTTAGGCCTAATTGTCTCATTATGCTGATTAGGCCACTTAGGCCCATTAGGCCCATTAGGACCATTAGGCCACTTAAGCCCATTAAACCCATTAATCCCATTAGCCCACTTAGTCCACTTCATCCCATTCAGACCTTAGGTTCATTCGTCCCATTAGGAAATTTAGCCCAATTTAGGTCATTTAGGCCAATTTGGCCAATTTGGCCATTTAGGCGATTTAGACTAATTAAGCCATTTTTTCCATTTTGTCCAATGTTTGAAATTGAGGCCAATGAGACCAATTACATCAATTTAGTCTCTTAAGTCCGTTTAGCTCAATTAGAAGATTTAGGCCATTTAGGCCAATTTGGGCCCATTAAGTCAATTATGCCAATTAGGATAATTTTACAATTAGGAAATTTAGTTTATTTATGCCATTTAGTAAAATTTAGACAATTTAGGATAATTAGTCCATTTATGAAAATCTAGTTCATTTAGGATATTTAGTCCAATTTAGACCATTTAGTCTAATTAGTCCAATTAGGCTAATTATTCCATTTAGGCCAATTTAGGCAATTTAGACCAATTAGGTCAATTAGGATGATTAGGACATTTGGGCCGATTGACCATTTGGACAATTAGTCCAATTATGAAATTTATTCATTTTAGTCCCATTAGTCCATTTAGGAAAATTTAGGCCATTCAAGACAATTTTGACCATTCAGGCCATTTAGGCCAATTTGGGAAATTTAGGCCAATTTAGGCCATTTAGACCAATTTGGCTAATTTTGGCCATTTAGTTCATTTAGTCCAATTTATTCCATTTACAAAAATTAGGATATTTAGGCCAATTTATCTGATATAGACCAATTAGGAAAATTATGCCAATTAGACCAATTAGTCCAATTAAGCAATTCGGGCTAATTTAGACCATTTAGGCCAATTAGACCAATTAGTGAATTTAGGCCATTTAGGATAATTAGGAAATTTAGAAAATTATATCAATTGGGCCATTATCTCATTTAGGCCAATTTGGCCATTTAGACCATTTAGACGAATTTAGGCCATTTCGACAAATTAGGTCAATTAGGCCAATTTAGGCTATTTAGGATAATTTAGGCCATTTATCCCAAATAGGCCAATTAGGTCAATTAGTTCATTTAGGCCATTTAGGCCAATTAAGTCCATATTGGACAATTAATCCATTTAGGCCAATTAATCCAATTAGGCCCATTAGACTATTTAGGTCACTTGGGCTACTTAGGCCACTTAGACAACTTAGGTCACTTTGGCTCATTAGGCCATTTAGTCCCCTTAGGACCCTTAGGTCCCTTAGGCCCATTATGATCATTATGCCCATTGGGCCCCTTAGTCTCATTAGGCAACTTAGGCCCATTAGTCCACTTAGGCCACTTAGGCCCGTTAGGCCCATTAGGCCCATTAGGCCCATTAGGCCACTTAGGCCCATTAGGCCACTTAGGTCCATTAGGCCATTCAGGCCCATTATTCCCATTAGGCCACTTAGGCCACTTAGGCCCATTAGGCCACTTAGGCCTATTAGGCCACTTAGGCCCATTAGACCCGTTAGGCCAATTAGACCACTTAAGCCATTTAGGCCACTTAGGCCCATTATGCCCATTAGGACTACTAGGTCACTTAGTCCCATTAGGCCACTTATGCCCATTAGGACCATTATGCTACTTAGGTACGTTAGGCCTAGTAGGTCACTAAGGTCCATTAGGCCCATTAGACCGCTTAGACCCATTATGCACATTAGGCCCACTAGGACCATTTTTTCACTTAGGCCCATTAGGACCATTAGTAACATTAATCCCTTTCATCCACTTAGTCCCATTAGACCCATTAAGACACTTAGGCCCATTTTTCCATTCAGGCCCATTATGCCCATTTGTCCCATTAATCCCATTCAGCCCATTGGGCCACTTAGACCCATTCATCTCATTGGGCTACTTAGGCTCATTCATCCCATTATGCCACTTTGGCACGTTCAACCCATTAGGCTACTTAGGTCAGTTAAGCCCATTATGCCACTTTGTCTAGTTAGGCCCATTAAGCTCATTAGGCCCATTTTCCCAGTTAGGCTTGTTCAACCCATTAGGCTTATTAGACCACTTAGGCTAGTTAGGCCTATTATGCCACTTTAGCCAGTTAGTCCCATTAGGCTCAAGGGGTCCATTAGGCCACTTTGGATAGTTGGTCCCATTATGCCACTATGGATAGTTTGACCCATTGGGCCAATTGGCCCCATTAGTCCCATTGGGCCCATTGGTCCCATTAGACCCATTAGGCCCATTAGGCACCTTACGCAAGTTAGGCCAGTTAGACCCATTCGTCCCATTGGGCTTGTTAGGTCCATTGAGTCCATTCATCCAATTAGGCCCATTAGGCCCATTGGTCCCATTGGGCTAGTTAGGACACTTTGGCTAATTAGACCCATTAGGCCCATTGGGCCGACAATTATGCCATTTAGGCCCATTCGACCACTTAATCCCCTTAGGCCCAATGGGCCCATTTCGATAGTTAGGCTAGTTGGGTCAATTGGGCCCATTCCACCCATTAGGCCCATTAGGCCACTTAGGATCGTTAGGCCCACTAGGTCCATTAGAACCATTAGGACACTTAGGCCCATTCGGCCTATTAGTCCACTTAGGCCAGTTATGCACAATTGGCATATTGGGCCCAATAGGCCCCTTAGCCCAGTTAGGCCTATTAGGTCCATTAGGCCCATTAGGACACTTAGGCCAATTAATACCATTTGACTACTTAGACCCATTAGGCCCCTTAGTCCAGTTAGGACCATTAGGCACATTATGCCCCTTGGGTCCATTAGGCCACTTTAAAGTTCCCAACGAATGATTGTATCACTGAGAGGGGGAGGGGGTGAATCAGTGATAATTTTTCCTCTTATGTTTCTTTTCAAATGAAATAACCTTCACCTCCTATAAAATATTTTATTCCCTACTAAAAACAATTAAAACACACATCCACAGGAACAAAATCAAGATTCAGTTTCAATAAGAATAGCTACATCCTTGGTATGGTATGGAAGTGATCCAATACCACAGATTCCACTATAAAACAATCATTGTATTAAAATGAGTAGGATATACCCTTCCACTCATGTAGCACTATGTAAACAATCCAATAGTGCATGTGCACCCTCTTAGTACAAATAGGGTAATGTAATGACTATGTAACAACTCATGTTACCAGTGCTTCTTTTAAATTCCATAAATGTATTAAATTGAAAACACATCTTTAATTTCTTACCTAGAATATGGTAAGAACTTCCTAGACTTTGTTGAGAAAAAAAACCAAGTACGATTTTCCCAGTCTGATTCCTCCGAGTACGATTCTTCCTAATGTGATTATTACTGATAATATTTTCCCAATACGATTATGCTCAGTACGATATTACCCAGTATGAAAAGTACAACTATGATAGAATGAGATATAGATGAATCTAAACTACTTCAATTCTCAATATTCCTCAGTTCAGAAGAACCAATATAGAAATCATGATATTATTAATCTATCCCAATACAATGATAATCTGAATACTATTGACAAGACAAATATAGTAATATTTTGAGTATGAAAAACACTGAGTATGATGATCATCTAAATACAATGTTGTGATATTTTCTCTTCTCTTTCACTTGAATTCGTCAAAACTTATTCAACAAAAGTTAATACAGAAACTTCTTATTCTCTCTAAAATTGGGATCTTCTCTCTCATAAACAGTACATCAATCCACCTTAATTACAACGTACTTTTATCCTTTTATAGGTGAACCTCGATATGCTTTGGTGGGAATCCAAAAAAATTTCTCGCTCAATCAAATTCACACTAATCTCAATTTCCCCTAAAATATGGGGTGTATTTTGAATTCATCAACTCTTCTCAAAGCTTCTCGATTCTTCTAAAACTTTCACTTCTCCTTCTGAATGCTAAATATGATAATTCTTTTGAATGTAGAGCTCCCCCTCAATTTAACTTCTAACAAACTTTTCTTTCAAACCACTTTTACTTATTCACTTCTTCTATTGACCCACTTGAAAATATAAAACAATTCCACTCTGATATAATGACTCTTGACCCAATTAAAACCTACAAACTAATTCAACCCTTTTGAAATGGTTGAATACATTATTGATCTCATTATATCCTTCTATTTTCAATCATCGGCCTCAAGAAATTTCTTCTCTAGATATGATTGTCCAGAGTACAATCTTTCTTAGAACATTTGGCCAGAATGCGATCATACTGGGTATGATATTTTTCTTTCGAAGCCTAAGTACAATCATCCTAGGTATGAAAGTTTTTGTATGCATACGATGGATAATAAAATGCTAAAGTAACTGATAGTGATCATTCTGGGTACGATCATTCTGATTACGATCCTCAGTGCCTTATTTCTTTCCTTCTCATCCCAAATCTAATTGCACTGGGTATGATTCCTTTTCAAATAGCATCATCTATTTATTCTCTTCCACCTAGATATGATAAATCTGGATATGATTTCAATACCACTTTTCCCCTTTCTTCCATCAATCTTGCATCGTAAGTTCTCCAATCAACTTATAATTTATAAAATATGAATTAGTAAAGCATAGTCACATTTAATTTTATCATAGTCAGAAAACTCTAATACTTCATCAAAATAAACACTTCCTTCAAACCATATCCACTTAGGCCCATTGGAACCATCAGGACCATTAGGAAACGTTGGCCACTTAGGCCCATTAGGCCACTTAGTCCCATTCGACCCATTCGAACCATTAGTCCACTTCAACTCATTCAAACCATTATGCCCATTAGACCCATCATGCCGATTAGGCCACTTAGGAACATTAGACCAATTAATACCAATAGTCCCATTAGCTAATTTAGTCCACTTGGGCCCATTGAGCTAGCTAGAACCATTTGACCCATTAGGCCTATTAGGAAACTTAGGCTAATTAGGCCCATTAGGCCAGTTAGACATATTAGACCCATTATTCCCATTATTACCATTAGACCCATTAGTACCATTAGCCAACTTTGGCCACTTAGGCCCATTAGGCCCATTAGGCCACTTAGGCCCATTAGGCCCATTTGGAAACTTAGGACCATTAGGACCGTTAGGCCACTTCGACCCTTTAGGAAACTTATTCCACTTAGTCACATTGGACCCATTAGTCCAATTAAGCCACTTAGGCCCATTCGAACATTAGGCCCATTAGGCCACTTCGACCCATTAGGCAACTTAGGCCACTTAGGACAATTGGACCCATTAAGCTCAATAGGCCAATTGGGCCCATTAGGCCCATTGGACCCATTAGGCCCATTGATCCCATTATGAAACTTAGGCCACTTAGGGGCATTATTCCACATAGGCCCATTATGCCACGTAGGCCCATTGGACCCATCAGGACCATCAGGCCCATTAAGAAACTTTGGCCATGTAGGCCCATTAGGACACTCAATACATTAGGCCACTTAGGCCCATTAGAACCATTAATCCCATTAAGCCACTTATTACCATTCCATACATTCATCCAATTAGGCATGTTAGACCCATTAGGACAATTAGGCCACTTAGGCCCTTTAGAACCATTAGACCCATTAGGCTCATTAGGCTCATTAGGCTTATTAGGAAAATTAGGCCACTTAGGACCATTCAACCACTTATACCCATTGTACCCATTAGGCCAATTAGTAAAATTAGGCCACTTAGGCCCATTAGGACACTTAGACCCATTGGACCCATTACACCCATTAGGAAACTTAGGCCACTTAGGTCCATTAGGCCACTTAGACCCATTGGATTCATTAGGTCCATTAGGAAACTAAGTACACTTAGACCCATTGGACCAATTATGCCCATTATTCCCATTAGGAAACTTGGACCACTTCAATCAATTAGGCCACTTAGGCCCATTGGACCCATTAAGGTGAATTATCCTCAATGAGCCCATTAGGCCCATCAAGACCATTGGACCACTTAGGCCCAATTGGCACAATATGCCCATTATGTTACATAGTATCATTATGACACTTAAGACCATTAGGTCCCTTAGACCCATTAGGACCATTGGTCCCATTAGGCCCCTTAGGCCAATTTGACCAATTTGTCCATTAGGCCCAATAGGCCCATTAGGTCACTTAGGACCAATAGGCCCATTAGGCCTATTAGTTCACTTGAGCTACATAGGGCCCTTAGGCCACTTAGTCCCATTAGGCCCCTTAGACCCAATAAACTCATTGGGATCGTTAGACCCATTAGGACAATTAAGTAAATAAGCCCATTAGGCCCATTGGCCACATTAGGTCACTTAGTCCACTGAGGCCTGTTACGCCACTTATTCCCATTAGGCCCCTTAGACCCATTAGGACCATGGGGTCCTATAGGCCCACTGGGACCATTATGAAACTTAAGCCTATTAGGCACATTATGAAACTTAGGCCACTTAGTCACATTCATCCACTTAGGCTCATTAGTCCCTTTAGGCCCATTTGGCCTATTGGCCCCATTAGGCCCATTAGGTCTATTAGGCCAATTCGGCCATTTGGGCCATTAGGATGAATTAACCATAATGGGACTATTAGGCCGCTTAGGCCCATTATTCCCATTATTATCATTAGGCCCATTAGGCCCATGAGGCCACTTAGGCCCAACTAGTCCATTCAACCCATTAATCCCATTATGCCCATTCAGCCCATTCGGCCCATTAGTCCACTGAGGCCAATTAGGCCCCATTCGGCCACTTAGGCCCACTTGGCCCATTAATCCCATTAGGCCGATGAGTCCACTTAGGCCCATTAGGAAACTTAGGCCCATTAGGCCCATTAGGCCCATTAGGCCCCTTAGGCCAATTAAGCCCATTAGGCCTATTAGGAAACTTTGGCTCATTAGGCCACTTAGGCTCATTAGGAACATTCGACCACTTAGGTTAATTAGGCCCATTAGGCCCATTCGGCCCATTTGACCCCTAAGCCAGTTATTCCCATTAATCTCATTAGGCAACTTAGGCCCATTAGGCCACTTAGGCATATTATGCTGATTGTGCCACTAAGGCCCATTAGGCCGCTAAGGTCCACTAGGCCCATTAAGTCCATCAGGCCGATAAGGCCACTTAGTCCCATTAGGACACTTATGCCCATTCTATCCATTTGGCCCATTAGGCCAATTAATCCCATTAGGTCGATTAGGCAACTTTGGCCCATTAGGCCCCTTAAGCCCATTAGTTCTATTAGGCACATTAGGCCACTTAGTCTAATTAGGTCCATTCAGCCCATTAGGACACTTAGGGACATTCAGGTGATTAGGCCCATTTGTCCTATTAATCCCATTAAGGCGATTCAGCAACTTTGGCCCATTAGGCCACTTAGGCCCATTTGGCCACTTAGGCCCATTTGGCCCATTCAGGCCATTCGGGCCATTAGGCCCATTTGGACCATTAGGCCACTTAAGCCACATATTCCCATTGGGCCCATTAGGTCCATTAGGACACTTAGGCCCATTAGGCCCACTAGGCCCATTAGGCCCATTCAGCCCATTAGGTCATTTTGACCCATTAGACCCATTATGCCACTTAGGCCCATTAGGCCACTTCGATTCATTAGGACACTTAGATCCATTAGCCTATTAGTCCCATTAGGCCACTTAGGCCCATTTGGGAACCTAGGCCCATTCATCACATTAGGCCACTTAGACACATTCAACTAATTAGGCAACTTAGGCCCATTTGGCCCATTTGGCCACTAGACCCATTCATTCCATTAGGCCCATTAGGCCACTTGGTCCCATTTGGCCCACTAGGCCCATTGTTCCCATTCATTCTATTAGGCCCATTTGGACCATTAGTCCCATCAGTCCACTTAGTCCATTTAGGACCATTAGGCCGATGAGGCCCCTGAGGTGCATTTGGCCCGTCAGTCCACTTAGGCCCATTAGGCCCATTGGTCCACTAAGGCCCATTAGGCCCATTAGGCCACTTAGTCCCACTAGGCCCATTCGACCACTTAGTCCACTAAGCCCATTAGTATCATTGGGCCCATTGGACCACATAGGCCGATTACTTCACCTAGGCCCATTGGTCCACTTCAGCCCGTTAGGCCCATTCAACCACTTAGGCCCAATAGAGCCATTAATCCCATTAGGTCGATGAGGCCACTTCGGCCGATGAGGCCACTTGGTCCCATTAGGCTCATTAGGCCCATTAGGCCCATTAGGCCCATATGTCCACTTAGGCCCATTTGGTCCATTAGGCACATTAGAACTATTAGGCCCACTGGTCCCATTAGACCCATTTGGACACTTTTTTCCCTTAGGTCCATTAGGCCAATTTATTGCATTAGGCCAATTTGGACCATCCGGCCACTGAGGCCCACTAGGACCATTAAGACACTTAGGCTCATTCGTCCCATTAATCCACTTACACCCATTAGGATCATCAGGACCATTATTCCACTTAATCCCATTCAGCCACTTAGGCCCATTTGCCCCACTAGGCCAATTTGGCCCATTCAGCCACTTAGAACCAATCAGCCACTTATGCCCATAAGGCCCATTAGGCCAATTCAGTCGATTAGGCTGATTCATCCACTTAGACCGATTAGGCCCATTAAGACCATTAGGTCACTTAGGCCCATTAGGACCATTTGGTCTATTAAACTGATTAGGCCACTTAGGCCACTTAGAACCATTAGGCCAATTAGGCCCATTATCCCACTTAGGCCCATTAGGCCCATTGGTCCCATTAGGAACCTTAAGCCTATTAAACCCATTAGGCAGATTAGGAAACTTAGGTCCAATAGGACACTTAGTCCCATTTGCCTCATTTGGACACTTAGGACAATTAGGCCCATTTGGCCCATTTGGCCCCTAGTTGTGTTAAGCTCATTAAGCCCATTAGGCCACTTGGGCCAATTAGGCCAATTAGGCCACTAAGGCCCATTAGGCCACTTAGGCCTAATCAACCCATTAAGCCCATTAGGAAAATTAGGGCACTTAGACCCATTAGGCCACTTAGGCCCAATAAGACCATTAGGCCCATTAGTCCACTTAGGCCCATTAGGCCCATTACACCCATTAGGTCGATTAGGAAACTTTATCCCATTAGAACACTTAGGCCCATTGGGAAACTTAGGAAAATTAGGCCCATTTATCCCATAGACCCGTTAATCCCATTAAGCCCATTCGGCCACTTAGGCCCATTAGGCCACTTAGGCCCATTAGGACCCTTAAGCCAGTTAGGCCCATTTGGACTATTTGAAACCTTGGCATGTTAATCCCATTAATCCCATTAGACCCATTAGGTCCATTAGGTCCATTAAGCCACTTAGGCCCCTTGGTCCCATTAGGCCCATGAGGCCACGAGGGACCATAAGGCCCATTAGGCCACTTAGGCCCATTAGTCCACTTAGGACCATGAGGCCCACTAGGCCCATGAGGCCCTTTATGACACTTAGGCCCATGAAGACCATTAGGCCACTTAGGCCCATGATTCCCATTAGGACACTTTAGCCCATGAGGCCCATTAGGCCCATTTATCCACTTAGGATTATTTGGCTCATTATGTCACTTAGGCCCATTAGGCCACTTAGTCCCATGAGATCACTTAGGCTTATTCATCCTATTATGTCACATTTGGCCCATTTGGCCACTTAGGCCCATTTGGCCACTTAGGCCCATTAGTACTAATTTGCCACTTAGGCCCATGAGGCCCATTAGTCCCATTCAATTGATTAGGCCAATTAATCCACTTAGACCCATTAGTCCCATTAGGGCCATCATGCCACTTAGGCCCATTAGGCCCATTCGACTTATTAGGGCACTTAGACCCATTAATCCCATTATGCCCATTAGACCTCTTAGGCCCATTAGGATCATTCGATTGATTAGGCTGATTCAGCGACTTAAGGCCCATTCATTCGATTAGCCCGATTAGGAAACTTAGGCCCATTAGGCCATTTAGGCCCATTATACCACTTAGGCCCATTTGGCCCATTCGGTCAATTAGGCATATTAGGCCACTTAGAGCCATTAGGCCATTTGACCACTTAGTCCTATTATGCCAATTAGGCCCATTCAGTTTATTTGGCCGATTAGGCCACATAGGCCCTTTAGGCCCATTAGGCCCATTTGGCCAATTAGACCACTTAGTCCACTTATGCCCATTATTCCCCTAAGGCCAATTAGGCCACTTAGGAAACTTAGGCATTAGGCCCATTAGGCCACTTAGACCCCTTATGACAATCTATCCCGTCATTTAATTAGGACAATTATACCAATTAGGCCACTTAGTTAGATTAAGCCACTTAGGACCATTAGACCCATTAGACCCATTAGGTCGCTTAGGCCCATTAGGCCCACTGGTCCCATTTAGTCGATTATGAGGAATAGGCCACTTAGGCCCATTAGGCCCCTTAGGTCGATCATCCCATTAGGCCCATTACCCCACTTGGCCCCATTAAACCCATAATTCCCAATAGGCCCATTAGGCCCATTTGTCTACTTAGGCCTATTAGGCCCATTAGTCCACGTAGGCCCATTAGGCCAATTAGGACCATTGAAACTATTAGTACCATTACACCCATTAGGCCTGTTAATACACTTAGGCCACTTAGGCCCATTTGGCCCATTCGATCGATTAACTCAATTAGCTCACCTTGGCCCATTAGGCCACATAGGCCCATTAGATCCATTAGGCCCATTAAACCTATTAGTCCCACTAGGCCCATTAATCCACTTAGGCCACAAAGTCCCATTAGGCCCATACATCCAATTAGCACAATTAGTCCACTTAGGCCAATTAGGTCCATTAGCCCCATTAGAATGATTAGGCCCATTAGGCCCACTAGGCCCATTAGGTCACTTAGGCCCATTACTCCACTTAGGACCATTAGGTCCATCAGGCCCATTAGGCCCATGAGGTGCATCCCCCCCCCCATGAGGCCCATCAGGCCCGTTAGGACACTTAGTCTCATTAGGCACATTGGGCCCATGAGGCTACTCAGGCCCATAAGGCCCATGAGGCCCATTAGACCCATCATTCCACTTGGGCCCATTAATTCTGTTAGTCCCATTAGGACCACTAGGCTCTTTAGGCCACTTAGGCCCATTAGGCCACTTACACTCATTAGACCCATTAGGCTCATTAGGCCAATTAGGCCCAATAGGCCCACTCAACCACATCGTCCCACTAGGCCCATTAGGACACTTAGGCCCATTATGCCACTTAGGCGCACTAGGACCATTCGTACACTTAGGCCCATTAGTCCACTTATTCCAATTAGGCCCATTAGGCCAATTAGGCACATTAGGTCCATTACGCCCATTCGGCCACTCAGGCCCACGAGGCCCATTTGACCACTTAGACTCATTAGACCCATTAGGCCACTTACGCCCATTAGGTCCATTATACCACTTAATCCCATTTTTTTCATTTAGGCCCATTAACCCTATTAGGCCTATTTGGCCCATTAGTCCCATTAGGCTACTTAGGCCCATTAGTCCCAATCAACCACTTAGGCCCATATGACCCATTAGGCTCATTCAATGGATTAGGCCGATTAGGCCACTTAGGCCACTTAGACCCATTGGTCCCATTAGGACACTTAGGCTCATTAGGATAATTCGTCCGATTAGGCCGATTAGGCCACTTAGGCCACTTAGACCCATTAGGCCCATTGGCCCCAATAGGCCCATTCGATCGATTAGCATGATTTGGCCACTTTGGACCATTCAGTTGATTAGCCTGATTAGGCCACTTAGGCCCATTATCCCCTTTAGGATCATTAGTCCCTTTAGGCCCATTAGGCCACTTAGCCTCATTCGGTCAATTAGGCAGATTAGGCCACTTATACACATTAGGTCCATTAGTACCATTAGGCCACTTAGACCCACTTAGACCCATTAGGATCATTGTTCTTGTGGACGTATTTTTGAATTGTTTCTAGTAGGGAACAAAATATTTAATAGGTGGCGAAGGTAGTTTCATTTAAAAAGAAACATAAGAGAAAAAAGTATCACTAATTCAACCCATCCCCCTCTCAGCGATACAATCATCTGTTGGGAACTTTCAAGTGGGCTAATAGGACAAAGGGGGAAAATGGGCCTAATGATCCAAACTGACCTAATGAGCATAATGGGGCTAAGTGGTCGAATGGGATTAACTGGCCTAAGATTCCTAATGGGACTAATGGACCTAATGGGCCTAATTGGCCTAAGGGGCCTAATGGGACCAATGGGCCAACTGTGTCTAACTAGCCTAAGTGGACTAATAGGCCGAATGGGCCTAAGTGGCCTAATGGGTTGAATGGGCCTAATAGGCCTAATTGGCCTAAGTGGTCTAGTAGACCCAATAGGTCGAATGGGCCCAAATGGACTCACTGTCCTAATGGGTCCAATGGGCCTAAGGGGCCTAAGTGGCATAATGGGTCTAACTCGCATAAGTGTCGGCCCAATGGGCATAATGGGTCTAATTGGCCTAAGTGGCCTAACTGAACTAATGGGACCAATGATCCTAATGGGAAAAACATGCCTAATGGGACCAATGGGCCTAACAGGCCTAATGGGATGAATAGTCCTAACTGGCCTAACTCACTTAAGGGGACCAATGGGCCTAATGGGTGGGCCTAATGGTCCTAACTGGCCAACATGGCCTAATGATCCCAATGGTCCTAATGGGCCTAACTGCCAAAGTGGCCTAATGGGCCTAACTGACCTAAGTGGCCCAATTTTCCTAATGGGCTGAAGAAGCCTAAGTGGAATAATGGGCCTAATGAATCTAATGGGCCTAACTGGCCAAAGTGGCCTAATGGGCCTAACTAGCCTAAGTGGCCTAAAGGTCCTAATGGGCATAACGATCCTAAGTGGCATAATGGGATGAATGAGCTTAAGTATCCCAATGGGATGAATGAGGTGGCCCAATGGGACGAATGGGATAAATGGGCTGAATGGGCTGAATGGGCCCATAGGGCCTGAGTGTCCAAATAGGCTTAAGTGGCCTAAGGGGCCAAAGTGGATGAATGGTCCTAATGGTACTAAGTCAAAAATGGGCCTAATGGGCCTAAGTGGCTTAATGAGCATAATGGGTCTTAGTGTCCTAATGGGCCTAAGTGGCCTAATGGGCCTAAGTAGCATAATGGGCCTAAGTAACCTAATGTGCCTAAGTGACCTAATGGGCCTAATGAGAATAATGGGCCTAAGTGGACTAATGGGCCTAAGTGGCCTAATGGACCTAAGTGGCCTAAGTAGCCTAATGTGCATAATGGTCCTAACTGGCCTAATGGGCCTAGTGGGTCTCAGTGGCCTAATGGTCCTAATGGGCCTAAGTGGCCGAAGTTGCCTAATGGGCCTAAGTGTCCTAATGGTTATAGTGTGCCTAAGTGTCTTAATGGGCCTCAGTGGCCTAATGGGCCTAATGGGTCTGAATGGCCAAATGGGCCCTAGTGGCCTAATGGGCTTAAGTGGCCAAATGTGCATAATGGGTATAATGGTCCATAGTGGCCTAAGTGGACTAATGGACATAATGGGCCTTAGTGGAATAATGGGCCTAAGTGTCTTAATGGGCTGAATGGGACTAAGTTTCCTAATGGGCCTAATGGACCTTAGTGGTCAAATGGGCCTAAAGGGCTTAAGTGGACAAATGGGCCTAATGAGACTAAGTGGCCTAATGGGCCTAATGGGCCTTAATGGTAGAATGGGCCTAATGGGTCTAATGGGCCCAAGTAGCCTAAGAGGCCTAGTGGACATAATGGGCCTAAGTTTCCTAATGAGCCGAAAGGGCCTAAGGGGCGTGATGGGCCTCAGTGGCCTAATTGGCCTAATTGGCCTAATTGGCCTAAGTAGCCGAAGTGGCCTAATGGATCAAATGGACCTAAGTGTCCTAATGGCCCTAAGTGGCCTAATGGGCCTAATGGGCCTAAGTGGAATAATGGTCCTAAGTGTCCTAATAGGCATAAAGGTCATAATGGGCCAAAGTGGCCTAAGTGGCCTAATGGGCCAACTGTGCCTTAGTGGCCTAATGGGCCTAAGTGGCCTAATGGGCCTAATAGACCTAATTTCATAATGGGACTAATGGGCCTAATGTGAATAAGTGTTCTAAGTGGCCTAATGGGCCTAATGGGACTAATGGGCCTCATTGGATTTAATGGCCAAATGGGCCGGATGGGCCTAAGTGGCCTAATGGGTCAAATGGGCTCAATGGTCCAAAGTGGCCTAAGAGTCATAATGTGCCTAATGGACCTAAGCAGCTTAATAGGACTAATGGGCCTAAGTGGCCTAATTGGCCTTAGTGTCATAATGGGCCGAATGGGTATAATGGGGCTAAGTATCCCTAGTGCCCTAATGGGCCTAAATGGACTAATGTGCCTAAGTGACCTAATGGGCTTAATGGGACTAATGGACCTTAGTGGCCAAATGAGCCTAATGATCTTAAGTGGCCTAAGTGGCATAATGGGATGAATAGGCCTAATGGGCATATTGGGCCTGAGTGGCCTAATGGGCCTAAGGGGCCTAAGTGGCCTAATGGAACTAACAAACCTAAGTGGCTGAAATGGCCAAATGGGCCTAAGTGGTATAACCGACATAATGGGCATAATGGTCCTTAGTGGCCTAATGGGCCTAATGGGTCTAAGTGGATGAAATTGCATAGTGGGCCTAATGGGAGTAAGTGTCCTAATGGGACTAAGTGGCCTAAATGGCCTGAGTGGCCTAATGGGCCTAAGTGGATTAACGATCCTAATGTGCATTATGAGCCTAAGTGGCCTAAGTGGCCTAATGGGCCTAATGGGCTTAAGTGGCCTAATGGGCCTAAGTGGACTAATGGGCCTAAGGGGACAAACTGTCCTATTGGGATTAATGGGCCTAAGTGGCCTAATGGGACTAAGTGGCCTAATGGGCCTCAGTGGCGTAATGGTCCAAATGGGCCAAATGAGCCTAAGTGGCCTAATGGGATTAATGGGCCTAATATGCCTAAGTGGCTTAATGAGATGAATGGGTTGAAGTGGCCTAATGGTCCTAATGGGCCTTAGTGGCCTAATGGTCCTAAGTGGCCTAAGGGGCCTAATGGGCCTAATAAGATTAATGGGCCTAAGTGGCCTAATGATCCGAATAGGCCTAAGTTGCCTAATGGGAATAACAGGTCTAAGTTGACCAATGGGCCTGATGGGCCTAATGGGCCTGAGTGGCCTAAGTGTCCTGATGGACCTGATGGGCATATTGGGCCAAATGGGCCTAAGCGACCTAATGGGATTGATGGGCCTGATGGGACTAATGGGCCTAAGTGGCCTAATGAGCTAAATGGTCCAAAGTGGTTTAATGGGCATAATGAGCCTAATGGGCCTAAGTGACCTAATAGGCCTAATGGGCATGATGGGCCTCAGGGGCCTCAATGGCCTCAATGGCCTCATGGGCCTATTGGTCCTATAGGGCTTAAGAGAACTAAGTGGCCTAATGGGCTTATAGGGCCTAATGGACCGGATACGCCTAATGGGCCTAATTGGCCTAATGGCCCTGATGGACCTAATGGGCGTAATGCACCGAAGTGGCTTAATAGGCCTAAATGGCCTCTGTGGACTAATGGGCCTAATGGGCATAAGTGTCTTAATGCGATGAATAGGTCTAAGTGGCCTAATGGGCCTAATGGGCATAAGTGGCCTAATGGGCCTAATGGGCCTACGTGGCCTAATGGGATTGATGGGCCAAATGGGTCGAATGGGCCTTAGTGGACCCATGGGCCTCATGGGCCTAAGTTGACTAAGTGGCCTAGTGGGCCTAAGTGGACTCATGGGCCTAATGGGCCTTAGTGGCCCAATGGGCCTAATGGTTCTAAGTGGACTAAGTGACCTAATGGGCCTAATTCGCCTAATTGGGCTCAGAGTCCTAATGGGCCTAATGGGCCCAAGTGGCCTAATGGTCTTAATGGGCTTAATGGGTTTGGGTGACCTAATGAGTCGAATGTGCCTAAGTGGCCTAATGGGCCTAATAGGCCTAATGGGCCTGAGTGGCCAAAATGGCCTAATGTGCCCAAGTGGCCTAATGGGCCTAATGGGCCCCAGTGGCCTAATGGGCCTTAGTGGCCGAAATGACCTAAAGGGACTAAGTGGCCTAATTGGATTAATGGGCCTATGTGGCCTAGTGGTCCTAAGTGGCCTAATGGGCTTATGTGGATTGATGGGATTAATGGGCATAATGGGACTGAGTGGCCCAAGTGGCCTAAGGGGCCTAAGTGGCCTAATGGGCCAAAGTGGCCTAATGGACCTAATGGTCCTATGGGGCATAATGGGCCTTAGTAGCCTAATGGGCCAAAGTGGCCTAATGGTCCTGAGTGGCCTACTGTCCCTAATTGGCTTAATGGGACTATATTGCCTAATGGACCTAATGGGCCTAATGGGCCTATGTCCTAATGAGACAAATGGGCCTAAGTGACCTAATGATCCGAATGGGCCTCAGTGGCCTAATGAGATGAATGGTAATAAGTGGATTAAGTGTCCTAATAGGCCTAAGTGGCCTAATATGCCGAATATGCCTAAGGGGCCTAATGGGTCTGGTGGGCCTAAGTGGCCTAATGGGCCCGATGGGCATAATAGGATAAATGGGCCTAAGTGGACTAATTAGTCAAATGGGCCTAAGTGGCCTAATGGGATTGATCGACTTGATGGTCATAATGGGAATAATGGGATGAATGGGCCTAAGTGGCCTAATGGGCTTGATGGTCTTAATGGGCTTAATGGGTCTAATGGGATTATGTGGCCTAATGAGCTGAATGTGACTAAGTGGACTCATGGGACTAATGGGCCTACGTAGCCTAATGGTCCTGATGGGCATGATGGGACAAATGTGCCTCAGTGTCCTAATGGGACTCATGGGCCTAATGGGCCTAATTTGAATAATGGGCCTAAGTGGCCTATTGTGCCTATTGTGCCTAGTGGGCCTCGGTGGCCTAAGTGGCCTAATGGACCAAATGGGGCTAAGTGGCCTAATTGGATTGATGTGCCAAATGGGCCTAATGAGACTTAATGGCCTCTTAGGCCTATTGGGTCTAAGTGTCCTAAGTAGGCTAATGGGTCTCATGGGCCTAATTGGGCCAATGGGCTTAAGTGGCCTAAAGGGACTGACGGGTCTGATGGGCCTTAGTGGCCTAATGAGCCTAATGGGCCTAATTGGCCTAATGGCCAAAATGGGCCTCAGTGGCACAATGGGACTAAGTGGCACAATGGGCCTCAGTGGCCCAATGGGCCTAGTGGGCCTAAGTGTCCTAATGGAACTTAGTGGCAAAATGTGCCAAATGGGCCTAGTGGGCCCAATAGGCCTGATGGGTACAATGGGGCGAAGTGGCCCAATGGGCCCGATAGACACGATGGGCCTAATGGGCCTGATAAACACGATGGGCCTAATGGGCCTAATGGGGCGAATTGGACTAATGGGCCTATGTAGACTAATGGACCTAATGGGACCAATGGTCTTAATGGGCCTAAGTGGATTAATGGGCCCAATGTGACTTATGGGCCTAAGTGGCCTAATGGGCCTAATGGGCTTATTTGGTGGAATGGGCCTAATGGGATTAAGTGGTAGAATGGGCCTAATAGGTCTAAGTCATCTAATGGTCCTAATGGCCCTAAGTGGTTGAATGGGCCTGTGGGCCTAGTGGGTCTTAAGGGCCTCAAGGGCCGAAGGGGCTTCGTGGGTCAAATGGGTTTAAGTGTCCTCATGGGACGAAGGGGCTTCGTAGGCCAAATGGATGAAAGTGTCCTCATGGGCCCAAAGGGCCCAATTGGCCTAATTGGTGTAATATGCATAATGTGTCTAATGGGACTCATTGGACTTAGTGGCTTCATGGGACTGATGGTCCTAATGGGACTAATGGGCCTATTAGTCATAATGGGCCTCATTGACCTAAGAGTCCTAATGGGACATGTGGTCCTAATGGGCCTAAGTGGCCTAATGGGTCGATATGGCCGAATGGGCCTAGTGGGCCTAAAGAGCCTAAAGGACATAATGGGCCTTAGCGGCTTGATGGGCCTAAGCGACCCAATGGGCCTAAGATCCTCGTGGTTCTAATGGGCCAAATGGGCCAAACTGGCCTAAGTGGCCTAATGGGCATAATGGGCCTAAGTGTCTTAATGGTTCTGATGGGCCTAATGGGACTCATGTGCCTCAAGGATCTTTGTGTCCTAATGAGACTAATGGGCCGAAGTGGTATAATGGGACTGGTGGGTCTGATGGGCCTAATGGGCCGAATGGTCCAAATTGGCCTGATGGGCTGAAGGGGCCTCATGGGCCTAATGGGACTAAGATGCCTCATGGGCCCAATGACCATAATGGGCCTAATGGGCCTAAGTTTCCAAAGTGGGCTTAAAGGGATTAATGATTCTAATGGGTCTAAGTGGATTAATGGGCCTAATAGGCCCAATGGGCCTCATGGGCCTAAGGGGGCTAATGAGTTGAGTGGGCCTAATGTGCCTAAGAGGCCCAATTGGTCGAATGGAATGAATAGACATAGTGGTCCAAATGGGCCTAATGGTCCTAAGTGGCCTAATGGTCCTAAGTGTCCAAAAGGGCCTAGCGGGCCTAATGGGATTAATGGGCCTAATGGGCCCAAGTGGCCTGATGGGTCTAATGGGACTCATGGGCCTAAGTGGACTCATGGGCCTAATGGGATTAATGGGATGAATGAGACTAATGGGACTAACTGTCCTAATGGGCCTAATGGGCCTCATGGTCTTAATGAACCTCATGGGACTTATGGACGAAATTCACCTCATGGGCCTAATGGGCCTGATGGGCCTAATGGAACTAATGGTCCTAAGTGGCCAAATGGGTCGAAGGATCTAATGGGACCAAGTTACCTAATGGGCCTAGTGGGCCTAATATTCTTAATGGGGATAATGGGCCTAATGTGCCTAGTGATCCTAATGAGATTAATGGGACCAATGGGTCCAAGTGGCCTGATGGGTATAATGGGCCCGATGGGCCTCATGGGACTAAGTGGCCTCATGGTCCCAATGGGCCTAATGGTCCTAAGTGTCCTCATGGGTCTGATGGGCCTCATGGTCCTAATGGGCCCCATGGGAGAAATGCGCTTCATGGGCTAAATGGGCCTGATGGGCCTCATGGGCCTAATGGTCCTAAGTGGCCTAATGGTCTGAATAGGGATAAGTTCCCTAATGGGCCTAGTGGGCCTAATGGGGAAAATGAGCCCAATGGACATAATTGACCTAAGTGGCCTAAGTGGACTAATTAGGCTAATCCACCAAATGGTCCTAATGGGCCTAAGTGGCCTAAGTTGATTAAGAGGCCTAATGGGCCTAGTGGGACTAATTTATTTAATGGGCCTAATGGGCCTAAGTGTCCTGATGGGCCTAATCAGTCTATGTGGCCTAATGGACCTAATGTGCCTAAGTGGAATATGTGGCTTAACGAGCCTAATGGGCCTAATGGGTTTAATGGGCCAAATGGATCTAATGGGACTAAGTAGCCAAATGGGATAAATGGGCCTAATTTGACTAATGGGTTTAATGGTCCAACTGGGCCTAAGTGGCCTAATGTGTCTAATGGTCCTAAGTGTCCTAATGGGATTAATAAGAATAAGTGTCCTAATGAGCCTAAGTGGCCTAATTTTCTGAATGGTCCTAATCGGAAAAAGTGGACTAATTAGCCTAATCAATCAAATGGGACTAATGGGCCTAATGTGAATAATGCCTATGTGGCCTAATGATCCTAATGGGCCTGATGGACATAATGGGCCTGATGGGAATAATGGGCCTAAGTGGCCTAAGTGGGCGAATCGGCCTAGTTGACCGAATGGGCCTAATGGGGAGATGTGTCCTAATCAACCCAATCAACCAAATAGGACTAATGGACCTAGTGGGCCTCAGTGTCTTAATGGCCCTAATGGGACTAATGGGTCTAAGTGGACTTATATTCCTAATTGACTGAATGGGCCTAATGGGACTAAGTGACCTAATGGGCCTAATGGGCATAAGTGGCTTAATTAGGCTAATCGACCGAATGGGCCTAAGTGTCCTAATCGGTCTAATAGATCGAATGGGAATAATGGGCTTAGGTGGCTTAATGGGCCTAATGAGCCTAGTGGGTCTATGTGGCCTAAGTGGCCTAATCAGCCTAATCGATTGAAGGGGACTAATGAGCCTAATGGGTCTAAGTCGCCTAATCAGCACAATCGATCGAATGGGACTAATGGGCCTAAGTGGCCGATTGGTAATAAAGGGACTGAGTGACTGAATGGGCATAATGGTCCAAATTGGCCTAATGTGGTTAATGGGCCTAATGGGCCTAAGTGAACGAATGGGCTTAAGTGGAATAATGGGCCTATTGGGCCTAATGGGCATAAGTGGCCAAATAGGCCTTATGGGACCAATGGGGTGAAATGGCCTATTGGGCCTAAGTGGCCTAATGGTCCTAGTGGGCCTAAGTGGTCGAATGGGCATAATGTGCCCAATTGGCCAAATGGTCCTAATGGGTGTAAGTGGCCTAATGGGTCTAAGTGGCCTAATGGGCCTAGTGAGCCTAAGTTGCCTAATGGTCCTAAGTGGCCTAATGGGCCTAAGTGGCTTAATGGGCCTAAGTGGACTAATGGGTCTAGTGGACCTAATGGGCCTAATGTGCCTAATTTTCCTAATGGGATTGATGGGAATAAGTGCCCTAATGGGCCTAAGTGGCCTAATGGGCCTAAGTGGCCGAATGAGTCTAAGTGGTTGAATTGGTCTTATGGGCATAATGTGCCTAATGGGCCTAATGTTCTGAATGGGCCCAATGGGCCTAAGTGTCTATATGAGTCTAATGGGATGAATAAACCTAATGGACCTAATGGGACTAATGGGATGAATGGGCCTAATGGGCCAAATGGGTCTAATGGGCCTAAGTGGCCTAATGGGCCTAGTGGTCTCATTGTTGTGGGTTTAGAAAATGAGAAGATCATGACATTCATGGTATAAATGACTTCCCACTAGGATTTCATATCTCATTTGGAGTAATGATTTATGTTGTGATATGTATTTTTTTTATTTTTGAAAATTTTGGGAAGTTTTTTCAAATGTATGATTTTGAAAAGAGAATGGTTGTAGTATTTTGAAAATGGGTCAATTTTCAAAACATGGTAAATATTTTTTCAAAAATTATTGAACATGGAAAATATTTGATTTTTAAATCATGGTTATGATAGTTGAAATGTGATAAAATTTGAAATTGTTAAGGCTTGTATTGCTAGAGAGTGAGACTTATGGTGTTTCTCATGTGAATAGAGAATGGAACCCGATAGGCATCGTAGAAACCAACCTGAGGAAGCTAGTAAAAATATTGTTGCACCTGAGCCTCAGGTGAACCAGCAGCTAGTGTAGATCATAGTTAAAGCTTTTGAATCTATCAATAGTGGGAATAAAAGAGATTAACTAAGGCATGTGGACAATTTGGTTCAGTTTTAGAAGAAAAATCCACCCATATTTTTGGGTGTTTGAGAACCATAAAGGGTAGAGGTGTGGCTAAATAGAATGATTCAAGTCTTTGGTTTCCTAGACACACTAATGGAGTTCAAATTCAAGTTAGAGTTTTACATGTTGGAACATCTTCCATGTTAGTGGTAGGAGTTTGCAATCAAGGATAAAGTGGACCAAGGTATGGCATGGGAAAATTTTGAGGAATTTTTCAACAAATAATTCCATCCTCACACATTTAGAATTCAGAGAATGATGGATTTATTTATCTTGAAGTAGTATAACATTTCTATGATAGAATATGTGGCTAAATTCATGAATTTAGTCCAGTTTTCACCCGATGTTACTGCTAGTACATCTTTGAAGACACCAATTTTTTAATATGGGATGAGCTAGGAAATTTGTTTGAAGATTTCGGTAATCTGTATAATAGATTGTATGGATATGGTCAACAGGGAAACCATGGCTGAAAGGGACATCTTAGGGGTGATGGGTGGAGGAGATATCATGATACATATGGGAAATTTTGGAAACTATAATGCGGGGAGAAAGTGGAAGAGGTGAACTTATTTACAAGGTGGGAATATGGCTTAAAATCTGATGGAAGGATCAGTGAATCTTCCTATGAATCTAAAGAGAAAGTCGGGATGTTTCCAATGTGTCACTCTAAGACACCTGAAGCAAGAATGTACATCCCCACCTAGATCATTTCATAATTGTAATTAAATGGGTCATCTTCATTGTTATTTTCTCCATGATCCAAGGTCGGGTGTTCAGTACACTTCTTAAGGTTCACAGTCATCTTATGACTCAATAGGATGAGGACAACATAATACCCCTCGTTAGAAAATTAGAGTTAGTCACAGTGATTCTAGGAATACCATGAATCCTCGACATGGGAAATTTCAGTAGGGGAATAAAGATAAAAGTGTGGCGAGTAAGTAGGTATTTGGAGCTGGGTGGGTTATTGTGAATGGCCAACTTATACCATCGATGGTGAGAGGTGCAATTATTTTGAATTATACACTTATGCAAGCATTGTTTGATATAGGTGCATCTCATATTTCATTACTTCTCATGGTGTTGATTTGTTGGGTCTAAATGTGGAAATGATGCCTTCTATTTTAAAACTTCAAACTCCTCTGGGTCAAAGAAAGTGTCGAGCCTTTTTGTGTAGAGATTATTATATAGTTTTCAGGTGACCGACCCAGGGTCAACTCAGGTTGGTTCATGGTGGCCTAATTGTCCTAATTTCCCTAAATGACCTAAATTTTTCTAAATGGCCTAAATTGGCCCAAATGGCCTAATTGGGATAAATGACCTAAATGGATTAACTGACCTAATTGGCCTAATTAGACTAATTGCCTAATTGGACTAAATGGATTAAATGGCTTAAATGGCATAAATTGGCCTAAATGGGCTAAATGTACTAATTGGTCTAAATGGACTAAATGACCTAAATGGTCGAAATTGACCTAATGGCCTAATTGGCCTAAATGGTCTAAATTGGCCTAAATGACCTAAATTTTCTGATTGACCTAATTAACCTAATTGGCCTAAATGTCCCAAATTGGCCTAAATGGTCTAAATGGATAAATTGACCTAAATGGACTAAATGGCCAAAATTAGTCTAAATGGATTAATTGGCCTAAATGGCCTAATCATTCTAATTGACCAAAATGGCCTAAATTCGCCTAAATGAAAAAATGACCTAATTGGCCTAATTGGGCTAAATGGATTAATTAACCTAAATGGTCTAAATTGTTTAATTTTCTTAATTATCACAAATGGCCTAAATGTTCTAATTGGCCTAAATGGAATAAATTAGCCTAAATGTCCTAAATTGGCCTAATTGGCCTAATTGGTCTAAATGACCTAAATGGCTTAATTGGTCTAAATGGACTAAATGGCATAATAGGTCTAATTAGACTAAATGAACTAATTTTCCCAAATGGTCTAAATGACCTAAATTGGCGGCATAATAGGACTAATTAGTATAAATGGACTAAATTGGTCTAAATGGCCTAAATTGGTCTAAATGGCCTAAATGGCCTAAATGACCTAACTGGCCTAACTAGTCTAATTGTCCTAAATGGACTAATTTTACTAAATGACCTAAATGGTATAATTGTTCTAATTGCCCTAAATGGCCTAAATTGGCCTAAATGACCTAATTGGCCTAATTGGCCTAAATAGCCTAATTAGACTAATTGGCCTAAATGGTCTAATTAGACTAATTGGCCTAATTGGTCTAAATGACCTAAATTGTCCTAAATGTACTAAATAGAATAATTGGCCTAATTGGAATAAATTAGCCTAAATGTCCTAAATGGCCAAAATTTTCCTAATTGACCTAATTGGTCTAAATGGTCTAAATTGGCCTAAATGACCTAATTAGCCTAAATTGAATAAATTACCTAATTGGATTAATTGGCCTAATTGGCCTAAATGGCATAAATTTTACTAAATGGATTAAATAGACTAATTAGCCTAAATGACCTCAATTATACTAATTGTCCAAATTGACCTAATTTGACTAAATTGTCAAATTGGTCCAATTGTCCTAATTGGCCTAATTGGCCTAAATGGCCTAAATTGTACAAATCAGCATAAATGTCCTAATCGGCCTAATTGGCCTAATTGGCCTAAATGTATTGATTATATAAATTGACCTAAATGGTCTAAATTTTCCTAAATAGCCTAAATGAACTAAATTTGCCTAAATGGCCTAAATGGTCTAAATTGGCCTAAATGACCTAAATTATCTAATTGGCCTAATTGACCTAAATGACCTAAATGTCCTAATTGGACTAATTGGCCTAAATTACCTAAATTAAATAAATGACCTAATTTCCTAATTGGCCTTAATGGACTAAATGACATAAATCGCCTAAATGGTCTAATTGGTCTAGTTGGCCTAGATAGATTAATTGGCCTAAATGGCCTAATTGTCCTAATAGGAATAAATGAAATAATTGAACTAATTTTAATAATTAGGAAAAATGTACTAAATTATCCTAAATGGCCTAAATTGACCTAATTGGCCTAATTGGTCTAAATGGCCTAAATTTGTCTAAATGGTCTAAATGGTCTAATTGGCCTGAATGACCTAAATGAACTAATTGATATAATTGGAAAAAATTACCTAATTGGATTAAATGTACTAAATTAACTAATTAGACTAAATTGCCCTTAATAACCAAAATTGGCCTAAATGGCCTAAATTAGCCTAAATGGCCTAAATTGGCCTAAATGGCCTAAATGGCCTAATTGGCCTAATGGGCATGAATTGACTAATTGGTCTAATTTTAATAATTGGTATAAGTGATATAAATTGGCCAAAATGGAAACCATGATAAGATAAAATAAGCATAATATCAAAGAAACCTTGATAAGATCAAAGAAGTGGAAGATATATCAATTATACCACTCCAAAAAAAAAACTCCAACTTCAAACGACCATAACTTTCACTCCGAGTTTCCGTTTCGGCTATACCACATATAAAATCAAATGAATTAAAGAGATATATGTAGAAGGATGACTTGAAAAAAGATCCAATCATTTCTTGGACCCTAAAATCCAAAAAACCCATCATAAGTCCTCCAAAACTCTGTTTCTGTGTTCGGTGCCCTGTCAAATTTTTCTTAAAACGATAATAAATCCCGATCTGTGTGTATGTTTGGCCTCCTACACCTATTATATCGTAGTTCCTTCCATAATATTTGGTTTTATTGGTCACAAAGCTAAAATAGACACCCTAATCAGAATTTATCCACGTTTCAGTGACTCTGTGGTTTGTTAGGTTTTTCAAGCCCCCATTTCTAGCACTTTTGTCCTGTATGCTGTTTTTTCAAACTGTAACATATGATCTGCCTATCCATTCGGCCTCCAACACCTATCATATCAAATATCATTTGATGATCTTTGATTTGACTAATCACAAATCTGGAACAGACTCTCAGATCAAAAATTTTCATTATTACTGTGAGTTTAGGGTTTATTTGACTTTCTGAATGTATTTATGGGTTTTGAAGGTTTCTCCATTTTTTAGCTATTTTTTAGGTTTTCAGGGCTTGTTATCATTTTTCATAATGTACTATTATTTATAATCAAATATATAACAATATATAGATATTTTTATATATTCACACACAAAAAAAAGTTAATTTTATATATAAATAATTAAACATATTTACATATAAAATATATTTCGCAATATATAAGCCTTATAAAAATAAAAAAATAATATCCATTTTATTTTAAAAAATATTTATGTATATTTATATACCTATATAATGTGTATGTGTATATATATATGTGTGTGTGGTGTGTCTGTATTGAAAAACTGATATATATTATCTATATATTCTAAACATATGTATATACATATTAATATATAATATTTGTAAATATATATAAATATGTATAATTATACTTATAGATACACATATAATATATATATGTGTGTGTGTGTGTGTTGTATATATGTATTTATTTATTTAAAAGCACACACAAAAAATCATATTTTATAAATGTATTTAAAAATGATGTTATAAATATATATTAATATATGAATAAATATATTAATATATAAATATAACTGTATATATATATATTAATATATGGATATATATATTAATATAACTATATAACTATATATTAATATAACTATATATATATTAATATAACTAAATATATATATTAATATAACTAAATATATATATGTTAATATAAATATATATTAATATACAAGTAAATATAACTATATATATATAGATACATTAATAAATGAAGAGAAAAGAAATATGGTGGAGTGGTAAAGGCTTAGGTGCACAGGAAACAGGTCCCAAGTTCGAATCTAGGGAAAGTCAGGTCGTGCGCACCAGTGGAATAAGGGTTGGTGCTGTTAAAGTCTTGGTGGGGGCTCTGTTAAAGGCTAGGGGGTGGGGTGTGCAGGCTGGGGGGGTTGTTGAAGAGGGGGGGGGTCAAGCGTTGTTGAAGCCCCTCCCTGATTTGCAGATTTTTTTAATGTTTTTTAACTTTTATCAGTGTTTTTTTTAGCACTGATGAAATGAATCCCCCTTTATCTTTATTGAGATTAACAACACTTTTTTCACGCTGATAAAGACCTTTTTTAGTGCTGATAAAAACCTGTTTTGTGGTAGTGTAATGAGTCTAATGGGATTAAGTGGCCTAATGCGCCTAATGGGCCTAATGGGTATAATGGGATTAAGTAACCTAATGGGCCTAATGGGCTTAATGGGCCTAAGTAGCCTAATCCTCCTAATGGGACAATTGGGCCTAAGTTGCCTAATGGGTCTAATGGGTCCAATGGGCTTAATGGGTCTAATGGGTCCACTGGTCCAAAGTGAGTGAATGGGCCTAAGTGGACTAAGTGGCCTAATGGTCCAAATGAGACTATTGAGCCTAAGTGGCCTAGTGAGCCTAAGTGTCCTAATGGGACCATTAAGTCCAATTCATCCTAATGGACCTAATGGGCTTAATGGGTTGAATGAACCTATTGGTCCTAAGTGGACCAATGGGCCTAATGGGCCTAATGGTCTTAATGGATTGATTGGGCCTAAGTGTCCTAATGGGCCTAAGTGGCCTAATAGACCTAAGTGGCATAATGGACCCATTATGGTCAATTCAACCTAATGGTCTGAATGACCGAATTGGACTAATGGACCTAATGGGCCTAATGGGCCTAATGGGACTAAGGGTCCTAATGGGACTAAGTGGAAAAATGGGCCTAAGTGGCCCAAGTGTCCTAATGGTCCTAATGGACCTAATGGGCCTAAGTGGTATAATGGGACCAATGGGCCTAAAGGCCCCAATGTGCCTAATGGGTCTAAGGGGCCTAATGGGCCTAAGTGGCCTAATGGACCTAAGTAGCCTAAGTGACCTAATAGGCCGAATGGGCCTATTGGGCCGATTGGGCCTAAGTGACCTAATAGGCCTAATGGTCCCAATGGCCTAATTGGCCTAATGGGCCTAAGGGGCCTAATGGGTCTAATGGGTCTCATGGGTCTAAGGGACCTAATTTGCTTAAGTGGCCTAATGGACCTAAGTGGCCTAATGAGCCTAAGTGTCCTAAGTGAACTAATAGGTCTAATGGGCCCATTATGGTCAATTCAGCCTAATGGGCCTAATGGTCGAATTGGCATAATGGGCCTAATGGGCCTAGGGGCCCAATGGGGCCTAATGGGCCTAGGTGGTCTAATTGGACTAAGTGGGTTAATGGGAATATTGGGACTATTGGGCCTAAGTGGTCTAATGGGGCCAATGGGCCTGATGGGCCTAATGGACCAATTGTGGATAATTCAGCCTAATGGGCCTAAGTGGGATAATGGGTCGAAGTGTCCCAAGTTGGATAATGGGACTAATGGGTCCAATGGGTCTAAGTGGTCTAAGTTTTCTAATGGGCCTAATGGGTCCAATAGGTTTAAGTGGCATAATGGCCCTAAGTGGCCTAAGTTTCCTAATGGGCCTAATGGGCCTAATAGATCCAATGGGCCTAATGCGTCCAATGGGTCTAAGTGGCCTACTGGGCCCAGGTGGCCTAAGTTTCCTAATGGGCCTAATGGGTCCAATGGGTCTAAGTGCTAAAATTGGCCTTAAGTGACCTAAGTTGCCTGATGAGCCTAATGAAGATAATGGGTCTAATGGGTCTAATGGACCTAAGTGGCATTATCGGCCTAATGAGTCTATTGGGCCTAATAGACTGAATGGATTGAATGGGACTAAGTGGCCTAATGGGATGAATGGGTCTAGTGGGCCTAAGTGGCCAAATGGGCCTAAGTTTACTAAGTTTCATAATGGGCATGATGGGTCCAATGGGCCTAAGTGGCCTAATGGGCCTAAGGGCCCTAAATTTCCTAATGGCCCCCACAAGCCTAATGGGCCCAATTGGCATAATGTGTACAATGGACCTAAGTGGATAAAGTTACCTAATGGTCCCAATAGGCTGAATGGGCCTAATGGACTTAATAGGTCCAATGGACCTAAGTGGCCTAAGTTGCCTAATGGGATGAAGTGACCTAATGGGATTAAGGGACATAAGTGTCCTAATGGGTCGAATGGGCCTAAGTGGCCTAGTGGGTCCAATGGCCCTAAGTGGCCTAAGTTTCCTAATGGGACAAAGTGGCATAATGGGCCAAAGTGGCATAATTTGACTAATGGTCCTAATAGGCCTAAAGGGTCTAATGGGGATAATGGGTCTAATAGGTCTAAATGGCCTAATAGGCCTTAGTAGACTAATTTGACTAATGGGCCTAAGTTTCCTAATGTGCCTAATGAGACTAATGCATCTAATGGTCCTAAGTAGACTAATCGGCCTAATGGTCAAATGAGCCTAATGGGTCGAATGGGCCTAAGTGGCCTAATGGGTCGAATGGGTCGAATGGGGCTAAGTGGCCTAATGAGCCTAAGTGGCCTATGTTTCCTAATGGGACTGATGGTTCCAATGGGCCTAAGTGGGATAGTGGGATAAGTGGCCTATGTTGGCTAATGGGGACAATGGAATGAATAGGGGGAATGGGCCGAATGCGCCGAAGGGGCCTAATGGGTCCAATGTCCCTAAGTTTCCTAAGTTTCCTAATGGGTTGAAGTGGCCTAATGGTTCTCATGTTCCTAAGTGGCCTAATGGGCCTCATGGGAATAAGTGGATTAATGAGACCAATGGGCCCAATGGTCCTAATGGACTTAAGTGGTCTAACAGGACTAATGGGATAATGGGACTAATGGGATTAAGTGGCTTAAGTGGCCTAATTGGCCTATTGAGCATAATTAGCCTAATGGGCCTAATGGTCCTAAGTGGCCTAATGGGACTAATTGTCCAATGGGACTAAAGGTCCTAAGTTCAATGATTTATGAAACTTGGTTGACAACAAAATCCAAAGAGGGGATTGTTATGACCAAGCTAATTTGGAATGTTTTTGTTTTCATGTGTTTTATTTTTATGTCAAGGAAATATTTTTAAGAAAGAAAATCACCTCACTTTGTATTTGGTGGAACTCATACAGGCCATTGTTTTCAAAAGAATCAGACTCACTATGTCCATCATAATGAGGCAAAGTTGTTTGAAAGAAAAGGCACTAATTAGACTTTTCTTGGGTCTGATATGTAAAAATACCATAATGAGGAATTGATCATTATTTGAAAATAGAGAATAGGTCAAATGGAGAATGATTCTTGCTGGAAGTAAATGGTCATCAGATTCACACTACATATGGTATGAAAGAAGTGCTTGTTTTGATGAATTATTAGAGTCTACTGACTACAATAAAATTAAATGTGACTATGCTTTGCTGATTCATATTTCATAAATCATAATTTTATTGGAGAACTTATGATGAAATATTGATGGAAGAAAGGTAAAAATAGGTATTCCAAATCATATCCATATTTATCATATCTAGGTGGAAGAGAAGAAAGAGATTATGCCAATCGAAAAGTAATTGTACTCAGTGCAATCAAATTTGAGCTAAGAAGGAAAGAAAGAAGAAAGTGAGGATCATAATTAGAATGATCGTACCAAAAATGATCATTATCTGGTACAGTAGAATCCTATTATACATCATATGTATAAGAAAACTTTCATACCCAAGATGATCATACTCAGGATTAGGAAGAAAAAATATCATACACAATATGATTGTATTCAGGCCAACCGTTCTCAGAAAGATCAAACTCTGGACAATCATATTCAGAGAAGGAATTACTTGAGGCCGATGATTGAAAATAGAAAGAAATAATGTGATAAATAATGTAGTAAACCATTTCAAAAAGTTTGAATTACATTTTAGGTTTAAATTGGGTCAATGGTCATTATATTAGAGTGGAATTGTTTTATATTTTCAAGTGGGTAAAGATAAGAAGTGAAGAAGTAAAAGTGGTTTGAAAGCAAAGTTTGTTGAATGTGAAATTGAGGGGCAGATCGAAATTCAAAAGAATTATCATATTCAGCATTCAGAAGGAGAAGTGAAAGTTTTATAAGAATCGAGAATCTTCAAGAAGAGTTGATGGGGTCAAAATACACCCCAGATTTTAGGTTAAATTGAGATTAGGGTGAATTTGATTAAGCGGGATTTTTTTTTGAATTCCTGCCAAAGCATCTCGAGGGTCACCTATAAAAGGAGAAAAGTATGTTGTACTTGAGGTGGACCGATGTACTGTTCATGAGAGAAAATCTCCCAGTTTTAGGGTGAAGAAAAAGTTTCTATATTCACTTTTGTTGAAGAAGTTTTGACGGATTTAAGTGAAAGAGAAGAAACAAGATACAACATTATATTCAAATTATCATCGTACTAAGTGTTTATCATACTCATCTGATTATTGTATCTATCTTGGAAATCATATTCGATTGATCATCGTATCGGGATGGATTAATCATATCGTGATTTCCATATTGGGTCTTCCGGATTGAGGAAGATGGAGAATTGAAGTAGTGTCGATTCATATCTATCTCATTCTATCAAAGTTATAATTTTCATAATGGGGAATATCTTACCGAGAAAAATCTTATTAGGAAGAATCATATCTGGGAGAATCATACTTGGAGGAATCAGACTGGGAAAATCGGACTTATTTTTTTTTCTTAACAAAGTCCAGAAAGTTCTTATCATCTTCTGGGTAAGAAATTGAAGATGTGTTTTCAACTGAATACATTTATGTAATTGAAAAGAAGAACTAGTAACACAAGTTGTTACACAATCATTGCATTACCCTATTATGCTAAGAGGGTGCACATGCACTATTGGATTGTTTACATAGTGCTACACAAGTGAAAGGGTATATTCTACTCATTGTAATCCAATAATTGTTTTCTATTGGATTGCGTGGTATTAAAACACTTCCATGCCATACCAAGGACTTAACTATTATTATTGAATAGTGAATATTGTAAATACTTGTGTTCCTCTGGGTGTGTGTTTGAATTGTTTTCAATAGGGAATATAATCTTTAATAATAGGTGAATGTTTTTTCATTTGAAAAGAAACATAAGAGAAAAAAGTATCATTGTTTCACCCCTCCCCCACTCAGTGATACAATCATCTGTTAGGAACTTTCAAGTGGCATAATGGGCCCAAGGGGCCTAATGGGCCTCACTAGACTAACTGGACTAATGGGCCTAAGTGATTGAATGGCCTTAACTAGACTAAGTGGCCTAATGGACCCAATGGGCCTAATGGACCTAATGGGCCTAACTGGTCTAAGGGGCTTAATGGAACCCATGGGCCAATTGGGCCTAACTGGCCTAAGTGGCCTAATAGGAAGAATGGGCCTAAGTGACCTAATAGGTCTAATGGGCCTAAGTGGCCTAATGGGCCCAATGGGCTGAATCGGACCAACTTTTCCAACTGGCCTAACTGTTCTAATGGGCCCAATGGGCCTAAGGGGTCTAAGTGGCCTAATGGGACTAACTCGCATAATTGTCGGCTCAATGAGCCTAATGGGTTGAAGTGGCCTAAGTGGCCAAACTGGCCCAATGGACCTAACGAGCCTAATGGGACAACTTTCCAAATGGGCCCAATGGGCCTAACTGGCCAAATGGGCCAAACTGGCCTAACTTGCATAAGGGGACCAAGGTCCCTAAGGGTCTAATGGGTTTAATGGGCCTAGCTAGCCAAAGTGGCATAATGGGCCCAATGAGCCTAATGGGCCTAATTGGAAAAAGTGTCCTAATGAGACTAATGGGCCTAAGTGGCCAAATGAGCCTCAGTGGAGTAATTGGCCTAATGGGCCTAAGTTGATGAAGTGGCCTAATGGGCCTAATGGGCGTAAGTGGTCTAATAGGCCTAATGGGACTAAGTGGCCTAATGGGACTTATAGGCATAATGGGATAAAGTGGCCTAAGTGGCATAATGGGCCAAATGGGCCTAAGTGGCGAAATGGGCCTAATGGGCCTAAGTGGCCTAATGGGCCTCATGAACCTAATGGGCCTAAGTGGCCTAATGAGTCTCATGATCCTAATGGGACTAAGTGGCCTAATGGGCCTCATGATCCTAATGGGCCTCAGTGGCCTAATGGGCCTAAGTTTTCTAATAAGCCTAATGGGACTAATGGGCCTCGGTGGCCTAATTGGACAATTGGGACTCAGTGGACTAAGTGGAATAATGTGCCTAATAGGCCTAACAAGCATAATGGGCCTAAGTGGCCTAATGGGCCTAAGTGGCATAATGGGTCGAATGGGTCGAATGAGACTAAGTGGCCTAATAGGCCTAAGTGGTTGAAGTTGCCTAATGGGACAAATGGACATAATTGTCTTGATGGGCATGATGGGACTAATGGGCCTAATTGTCTTAATGGGCCTAAGTGGCCTAATGAGCCAAATGGGCCTAAGTGGCCTAATGGGCCTGATGGGCATGATGGCCTTAATGGGATGAATGGCCCTGGGTGGACTCATGGGCTTGATGGTCCTAATGGGTCTAATGGACTTAAGTGGCATATTGAGCTCAATGGGCCTAATGGGCCAAATGGGCCTAAGTGGCCTAATGGGATCGATGGCCCTGATGGGCCAAATGGGCCAAATTGGTCACAATGGCCTCACGGACCTCATGGGCTTAATAGGGATAATGGGAATAATGGGCCTAAGTGTCCTATTATGCCTAATGGGCCTCAGTGGCCTAATGGGCCTAATGGACCTGATGGGCCTAATGGGCATAATGGGCCTAAGTGGATTAATGGGCCTAAGTGGCCTCAATGGCCTAATGAGATGAACGTGCCTAAGTGTCCTAATGGGCCTAAGTGGCCTAATGGGCCTAAGTGGTCTAATGGGTCTAATAGGCCTAAGTGGCCTAATGGGATTGATGGGCCTAATGGGCCTTAGTGGCCTCATGGGCCTAATTGGACTAAGTAACACAAGTAGCCTCATGGGCCTAATTGGAATAATCAGCCGAATGAGCCTAAGTGGCCTAATGGGCTTGATGGGCTTAATGGGCGTTCGTGGCCTAATGGGCCTAATGGGCTTGATCGGCCTAATGGGCCTAATGGGCCTCACTAGCACAATGGGCCTAATGGGACTCATGAACCTAAAGAGTCTAATCAGCCTAATGGCCATAATGGGCTTTAGTGGCCTAATGGGCCTAAGTGTCCTGATGGGCCTAAGTGGCCGAATGGGCCCAATGAGGTGAAGTGGCCCAATGGGTCTAATGGGAATATGTGGTTGAATGGTCCTAATGGGCCTAAGTGGCCTAATTATCCTGATGGTCCTAATGTGCATCATGGGCCCAATGGGTGTAAGTGGCCTAAGTGTCCTTAATGGGCCTCATGGGCCTAAGTGTCATAGTGGGCATAGTGGGCCCAATGGGCCTAAGGGGCATAATGGCCTTGATGGGTGTAATGGGACTAATGAGACTCAGGGGTCCAATGGGCCTGATAGGCCTAATGGACATAATGGGCCTCATTGTCCATTTAGCCTAATGGACCTAATGGGCAAATGGGCCTGATGGGCCTCATGGTTTGATGGGCCTAAGTAGCCTAAGTGTCATAATGGGAATAATGGGCCTAAGTGGCCTAATGGGACTAATGGGACTCTGTGGCCTAATGGGCCTGATAGGCCCAATTGGCATATTGGGCCTAATGGGCCTAATGGGCATAAGTGGCCTAAGTGGCCCAATGGGCCTAATGGGACGAATGGGCCTAACGGTCTTAATGTACCTAACAGGATTAATTGACCCAATGGGCCTAAGTGGCAGAATGGGATGAATGGTTCTAATGGGCCTAAGTGGCGGAATGGGCCTAATGGGCCTAAGTGGCGGAATGGTCCTAATAGGCCTAAGTTGCCTAATGGGACTAATAGGCCTAAGTGGCTAAATCGGCCTTATGGGCCTAATGGTCCTAATGGGCCTAATTAGCCTCATGGGACTAAGTGTCCTCATGGTCCTAATGGGCCTAATGGGCCTAATGGGTCGAATGGGGCTCCTAGGCGTAAGTGGATGAATGGACTTAGTGGGCCTAATGGGCCTAAGTGGCCTAAGGGGCCTAATATGTCGAATGGGCCTAAGTTTCCAAATGGGACTAGTGGGCCTAATGGGACTAAGTGGCCTGATGGACCTAATGGGCCTCGTGGTCCTAATGGGCCAAATGGGCATAAGTGACCTCATAGGCCCAATGGGCCTTGGTGGCCTAATGGGCCTAAGTGGCCTAATGGGCTTGATGGGACTCATAGGACTCATCGACCTAAGTGACCTAAGTGGCATAATGAGCCTAAGTGGCCTAATGGGCTAAGTGGGATTAAAGGGACTATTAGGATGTATGGGCCTATTGGGCCTCATGAGCCTAATGGGCCTCATTGGCCTAAGTTTCCTCATGGGACCAATGGGAATAATTGGCCTAAGTGGCCAAAGTGGGCCTAAAGAAATGAATGGGATGAATGGGGTGAAGTGGCCTAATGGGCCCAATGGGCCTCAGGGGCCTAATAGGCCCAATGGGCCTAATGGGATGAATGTGCCTAGTCGGTCCAATGGGCCTAATGGTTTTAATGGGCCTAAGTGGCCTAATGGGCCTAATGGGCCTAAGTGGCTTAACGGGCCTATTGGGTCTAGGTGACCGAAGTGGCTTAACGGGCCTAATGGGTCTAGTGGGACTAAGGGGGGTTAATGGGCCTAATAGGCCTTAGTGTCCTAATGGGACTAATGAGCCTATATTGCCTAATGGGCCTAAGTGGCCTAATCGGGCTAATCGATCGAATGAGCCTAATGTACCTACATGGCCTAAGGGGCCTAACATGCCTAATGGGACTAATGGGTTTAATGGGCCTAATGGGTCTATGTGGGCTAGTGGGTCTATGTAGTATAATCGTCCTAATTCGCCAAATGGGCCTAATGGGCTCAATGGGACTAATGCGTTTAATGGGCCTAAGTGGCCTAATGGGCCTAATGGGCCTAAGTGGCCTAATGGGATTAATGGGTCTAAGTGGCCTAATGGGACTAATGGGCCTAATGGGCCTAAGTGGCCTAATGGGTCTAATGGGCCTAATTGGACTAATGGTCCTAATGGGCCTCTGTGGCCTAATGGGACAAATAGGCCTAAGTTGCCTAATGGGACTAAGTGGCATAATCTCCCTAATTGACTAAATGGGACCAATGGGCATAATTAGACTAATGGGACTAAGTGACCTAATGTGTATAATGGGCCTAATTGGCCTAAGTGTCCTTAGTTTCCTAATCGGCCTAATCCGCTGAATGTGACTAATGGGTCGAATTTGCCTAAGTGGCCTAATGAGCCAAATGGGCCTAATGCCTAAGTGGCCTAAGTGTTCGAATGGGAATAATGGTTTGAATGGGACTAATGGTCATAATGATTATAATGGGCCTAAGTGGCCTAAGTGGCTTAATCAGCCTAATCATCTGAATGGGGCTAATGGGCCTAAGTGGCCTAATGGGCCTAATGGGCCGAAATGGGCTATTGAGAATAATGGACCCAAGTGGCCTCATCAATCTAAACAACCAAATGGACCTAATGGGCCTAATGGGACTTATTTTCCTAATGATCCTAAAGGGATTGATGGGCCTAAGTGGCCTAATCAAGCTAATCAACCAAATTGGCCAAAGTGTCCTAGTCGGCCTAATCGATCAAATGGGACTAATGGGACTAATGGACCTAGGTGGCCTAATGGGCTTAATGGGTGTAAGTGATATAATTGGCATAATCAGTCTAATAGATCGAATGAGACTAATGGGACTAAGTGGCCTAATGGGGTGAATGGGCCTAATCGGCCTAATGGGTCTAAGTGGGCTAAGTGGCTGAATCAGTCTAATCGGCCGAATGGGTCTTATAGGCCTAAGTGGATGATTGAGACTAATGGGTCTAAGTGGATGAATGGGCCTAATGGGCCAATTTTCCATAATGTGGTTAATGGGCCTAATGGGCCTAAGTGGAAGAATGGTCTTAAGTGGCATAATGGGCCTAATTGGCCAGATGAGCGTAAGTGGCTGAATGGGACTAATGGGCCTAAGTGGCCTAATGGGCCTAGTGGGCCTAAGTGGTCGAATGGGCATAATGGGCCTAATGCGCCTCATTGGCCTAATGGTCTTAATGGGTGTAAGTGGCCTAATGGGATTAAGTGGCCTAATGGGCCTAGTGGGCTTAAGTGACCTAATGAGCATAATGAGCCTAATACGCCTAATGGGCTAATAGTTTGAATGGGCCTAATGGGCCTAATTATACAAATGGGACTAATGGGATTATTGGGTCTAAGTGGCCAAATGGGACAATGGGCCTAAGTGACCTAATGGGTCTAAGTGGACTAATGGGCCTAATGGGATGAATGGGCCTAATGGACCTAAGTGGCTGAATCAGTCAAATGGGAAAATGAGCCTAATGGGCCTAAGTGGCCGAATGGGACAGTGGGACTAAGTGACCCAATGGGCCTAATGGGCCTAAGTCACCTAAGTCGCCTAATCACACTAATTGAACGAATGAGCCTAAGTTGAATCATGGTCCTAATTGGTCGAAGTGGTTGAATGGGCCCGATGGCCCTGATGGGCCGAAGTGTCCTAATGAGCCTCATGGGCTTCATGGGCCCAATGGGGCTAAGGGACCGAAGAGGCCTAATTGTCCTAATGGGATTAATAGGCTTAATGGGCTTAATGAAATTAATGGGCCTAGGTACCAAATGGGACAAAGGGGCCAAACAGGCCTAACTGGCCTATGGGGCCAAATGGGCCTAAGCGGCCTAATGGGCCTAATGGGCTAAACGGGTCTAGGGGCCAAATGGCCCTAATGGGCCTAAGGGGCTGAATGGGCCTAATTGGCCTAAGTGGCCTAATGGTCCTAGGTGGCCTAATGGGCCAAAGTTTCTTAATTGGCCTAATGGACTTAATGGGCCTAGTGGGCCTAATGGGTCTAAGTGGCCTAATGTTCCTAATGGGCCAAATTGGCCTAAGTGGCCTAATGGGCCTAATGGCCTTAAGTGGCCTATCGGGACTAAGTGGCCTAATTGGCCTAATGGGATTAATGGGCCAAGTGGGACTAAGAGGCCTAATGGACATAATGGGGCTTAATGGCCTAATCACCCTAATGTGCTCAGTCATCCCTATGGGCCTAAGTGGCCTAATGGGCTTAATGGGCTTAATGGTCCTATGGGACAAATGGCATAATGGGACAAATAGACCTAATGGGTAGAATGAGCCTAAGTGGCCTAGTGGTTTGAATGGGCCTAAGTTGCCTAATTGGCCTAAGTTGCCTAATCGGAAAAATGGGCATAATGGGCCTAAGGGGCCTAATGTGACTAATGGGTCTAATGTGCCTAAGTGGCCTAATCAGCATAATGGGATAATGGGATCAATGAGATAATGGTCCTAATGTGCCTTGTGGGCCTAATGTGCCTAAGTGGCCTAATGGGCCTAAGTTGTCTAATGGGCCTAATGAGACTAAGTGGCTGAAGTGTCCTAATGGACCAAATGGGCCTAAGTCGCCTAATGGGACTAATGGTTCTAATGGGCCTTAGTTTCCTAATGGGAATAATGGGACCAAGTGGCCTAATGGGCCTAATGGGCCTAATGAGTTAAATGGTCTTAATGTTTTTAATGGGATTAAGTGGCCTAATGGGGGCCTATTAGGTCCAAGTGGCCTAATGGGCTTAACAGGCCTAATGGGCCTAACGGGCCACATGGACCTCATGGGTCTAAGTGGCCTCATGGTCATTGGCCTAAGTGGCCTAATGGGTTTAATGGGCCCAAGGGGTCTAATGGGTTTAAGGGGCCTAATGGGATGAATGGGATCAACGATCCTGGGTTCTAAATAGGGCTAATGGACCGAATGGACCTAATGGGTTGAATGGGCCTAATGGGCCTAATCGGTCGAAGTGGCCTAATGGGCCTAAGTGTCTTAATCAACCTAATGGGCTTAATGGGTGTAATGGGTCTAAGGTGTGTAATGGGTCTAAGTGGTCTAATGGGATTAAGGGG
Source organism: Viscum album (assembly GCA_963277665.1). Lineage (NCBI taxonomy): Eukaryota > Viridiplantae > Streptophyta > Magnoliopsida > Santalales > Viscaceae > Viscum > Viscum album. The sequence continues at coordinate 914,242,070 of OY728141.1, forward strand.
CCTAAGTGACCTAATAGTACTAGGTGGCCTAATGGTCTTAATAGACTTAACGGGCCTAGGGGGAAATGGGAATTATGGGCCTAATGGGATGAATGGTCCTAATGGTCCTAAGTGGCCAAATGGGACAAATGGGGCTAATGGGCCTAAGTTTCCTAATGAGCCTAAGTGGACTAATCAGAATAATGGGCCTAAGTGGCCTAATGGGCTTAATGGGATTAACGGGCCTAGGGGCCAAATGGGCAAAATGGGTCGAATGGACCTAATTGGCCTAAGTGGCCAAATGGGCCTATGTGGCCCGATGGACCAAAGTTTCCTAATCGGCCTATTAGGATTAATAGGCCTAATGGGATTAATGGGCCTAAGTGGCCGAATGGGCCTAATTGGCCTAATGGGCCTAATCGACCTAATGGGCCTAAGGGGTTTAATGGGCCAAAGTTGTGTAATCGACTTAATGGGTTTAATTCGCCTAATGGGCCTAATGGGTCAAGTGGGCCTAAATGGACTAATGGGACTAAGTGACATAATCATCCTGATGGGATTAATGGGCCTAGTGAACCTAAGTGGACTAATGGGCCTAATGGTCCTAATAGACCTTAGTGTCCTAATCAGCCTAATGTGCCTAAGTGGTCTAATGGGCATAAGTGGCCTAATGGGATTAATGGGCATAAGAGGCCTCGGGTCCAAATGAGCCTAATGGGCTAAATGGGCCTAATGGATTGAATGGGACTAATTAACCTAAGTGTCCCAATGGGCCTAATGAGCCTAAGTGGCCTAATGGGCCCAAGTTGCCTAATGGGCTTTATGGGCCTAAGGGGCCTAATGAGCCTAAGTAGCCTAATGGACCTAAAATGCCTCATCGGCCTAATGGGATTAATGTACTAAGGGGGACTAAGTGGTCGAATGGGCCTCAATGGCCTAATGGGCCTAATGGGCCTAAGTGTCTGAAGTGGTCTAATGGGCCTAATGGGCCTAACTGGCCTAATGGGCCTAATAGGCCTAATTGACCTAATTGGCTGAATGGGCCTAAGTGGCCTAATGGACCTAATGGATATAATGGGCCTAAGTGGTCGAATGAGCCTAATGGGCCTAAGTGGCCTAATGGGCCAAAGTGGTCGAATGGGCTTAATGGACATAATGGGCCTAAGTTGACTAAGTGGATTAATGGGCCTAATGGGATTATGTGGACTAATGGGCCTAAGTAAACTAAGTGGCTGAATGGGCCTAATGGGCCTAAGTGGCCTAATGGGCCTCAGTGGCCTAATGTACCTAAGTGGACTAATAGACCCAAGTGATCTAATGGGCCTAAGTGGCCTAATGGGCCTAATGAGACTTAGTGGAATAATGGTCCTAATGGGCATAGGTGGCCTAAATGGCCTGATTGGCCTTAGTGTCCTAATGGGCCTAATAGGCCTTAGTGGCCTAAGGGCCCAAATCATCCTAAGTGGCCTCAGTGGCCTAATGGGCCTAATCATCCTAAGTGTCCTAAGTGGCCTAATGGGCCTAATGGGCCTAAGTGGACTAATGAGATGAATGGGCCTAAGTGGTCTAATGGGCCTAATGGGACTAAGTGGACTAATGGGTCTGATTGGCCTGATGGGCCTAATGGGACTCAGTGGCCTAATGAGCTGAATACGATTCAGTGGCCTAATGGGCCTAATGGTCAGGATGGGCCTAAGTGGCCTAATGAGCTGAATGAGCCTAAGTGGCCAAATGGGCCTAATGAGACTAATGGACCTAAGAGGCCTGATGAGCCTAATGGTCCAAAGTGGCCTAATGATCCGAATGTACATGAGTGGCCTAATGGGCCTGATGGGATTGATGGGCGAATAGGATGAATGGGTCTAAGTGGATGAATGGTCCTGATGGGCCGAATAGGCCTAAGTGAACTAATGAGACAAATTGGCCTAAGTGGCCTAATGTGCTTAATGTGCCTAAGTGGCCAAATGGGCCAGATGAGCCTAATGAGACTAATGGGCCTCAATGGCCTCATGGGCCTGATGGCCTAATGGGAATTATAGGGCTAAGTGGCCTAATGGGCCTAATGGGACTTAGTGGCATAATGGTCCTAATGAAGTTAATGGGCCTAAGTAACCTAATGGGCCTAATGGTCCTTAGTGGATTAATGGGCCTAAGTGTCATAATGGGCCTAGTGGGCCTAAGTGACCTAATGAGATGAATGGGACTAATAGGCCTAATGGGCCTAAGTGACCTAATGGGTGTGATGGGACTTAGTGGACTCATGGGCCTAATGGTACTAACGGGCTTCAATGGCCTGAGTAGCCTAATGGGTGTAATGGGCCTAAGTGGATAAATGGGCATGATGGGCCTAATGGGCCTTAGTGGCCTAGTTGGCTTCATGGACCTAATTGGTATCATAGGCCCAATGGTCCTAATGGGTCGTAGTGGCCTAATGGACCTTATGGGCCTATGTGGCCCAATGGGCCGAATGGGCATAAGTGGCCTAATGGGCCTGATGGGCCTGATGGGCCTAATGGGCCTCACAGGTCTAAGTTGTTCAATGGTCCCCATGGGACTTAGTGTTCTAATGGGTTGAGTGAGCCTAATGGGCCTAATGGGCCTGATTTTCCAAATGGGCCTTAGTGGCCGAATGTGCCTAATGAGCCTAATGGGCCTAGTTACAATGGGCCCAAGTGGCCCAATGGGCCTAATGGGCCTAAGTATTCTAATGGGCCTAATGGTTCTAATGGTCCTAATGGGTTTGATGGGCCTAATGAGGCAAATGGGCCTAAGTGGCCTAATGGGAATAATGGGCCTCGATGGTCGAATGGGCCTAAGTGGCATAATTGGCATACTGGGCTTATTGGGTCAAATGAGCCTTAATGGCCGAATGAGACTCATGGGCCTGATAGGACCGATGGGAAGAATGGGCCTAATGGGAATAATGGGCCTAAGTGGCTTAATGGTCCCATTAGGCCTAAGTGCTTGAATGGGCATAATGGTCCTAATGGGCCTAATGGGCCTAAGTGTCTGAATGGGCCTAATGGACCTAAGTGGAGGAATGGTCCTAATGGGACTAAGTGGCCTAATGGTTCTAAGTGGACTCATGGTCCTAATTGGCCTAAGTGGATGGATGGGCCTAATGGGCCATTTGGGACCAATGGGCCTCAGGGGCCTAAGTGGCCTAACGAGCCTAGTAGGCCTAATGAGACTAAGTCGCCTAATGGGACTAATGGGTTTAAGTGGCCCAATGGTCCAAATGGGCCTAATGTGACAAGTGGGCCTATGTGGCCAATGGGCCTAATGGGCCTAATGGGCCTAATGGACCTAAGTGGCCTAAGTGGCCAAATCAGCCTAATCAAACAATTGAGCCTAATGGTCCTAAGAGTCCTAATGGGCCAAATCGGCCTAGGTGGTTAAATGGGCCTAAGTGGGCCACTAGGCCTAATTTGCCTAGGTGGTCGAATGGGCCTGATAGGCCTAAGTGGCTAGCCTAACATGCCTGATAAGCCTAAGTGGCCTAATGGACCTAATGAGCATCATGGGCCTAAGTGGGACCATTGGTCATCATGGTCTTAAGTGGACTAATGGGCCCAAGTGTCCTAATGGGCCTAATAAGATTAATGGGATTAACAGGACTAGGTGCTAAAGGGGCTGAATGGGTCTAATGGGCCTAAGTGGACTAATAGACCTAAATGGACTAAGTGGCCTAATCAACTAAATGGGATTAATTGTCCTAATGGGGTTAATGGGATTAATGGGCCTAAGTGGCCTAATGAACCTAAGGGGCCCAATTGGCCTAGGTGGCTCAACGAGCCTGGGTGGCCTAATGGGCTTAATGGGCTTAATGGGCCTAGCAGAAAAATGGTCTTAATGGGTTTAATGGGCCTCAGGGGCCTAATGGACCTAAGCAGCCTAATGGGTCTAAGTGGCCTAATCGGTGTAATGGTCATAGTGGGTCGAAAGCACCTAATGGGCCTAAGGGGACTAATGGGCATAAGTTGTCTAATAGTTCTAGGTGGCCTAATGAGCTTAATGGGCTTAACAGGCCTACGGTCCAAATGGGCCAAATGGGCCTAATTGGCCTCAGTGGCCTAATGGGCCTAATGGGCCTAATGAGATTAATGGTTCGAAGTCACCTAATGGGCAAGGTTTCCTAATTAGCCTAATGGGCATAATGTGTCCAATGGGTCGAATGGGCCAAATAGGCCTAAGTGGCCTAATGGGCCTAATGAGCCTAATTGGCCTAATTGGCCTAAGTGTAATAATGGGCCTAAGTTGCCTAATGGTCCAAAGTTTCTTAATCGTCCTAATGGCCTTAAGGGGCCTAATGGGCCTAATTGGCCTAAGTGGCATAATGGGCCTAAGTGTCCAAATGGACCTAAGTGGCCAAATCGGCCTAATGAGCTTATTGGGTCGAGTGGGCCTAAGTGGCCTAATGGGCCTTAGCCACCTAATCATCCTAATGGGGCTAAGTAACATAATGGGCCTAAGTTTCCTAGTGATCTTATTGGGCTTAAAGGTCCTAGGAGACTAATGAGCCTAATGGGATGAATTGGACTAATTATCCTAAGTGGCCTAATGCGTCTAATGGGCCTAAGTTGCCTAATCGGTCTAATGGGATTAATGGGCATAAGGTTCCTAATGGTCCTAATGGGCCTAATGTGCTTAATGGGCCTAATGGTCCTAAGAGGACTAATGGCCCTAGGTGTCCTAATCGACCTAATGAGATTAATGGGCCTATTGGGCCTAAGTGGCCTTATAGGCCTAATTGGACTAAGTGGCTTGATCGACTTAATCATCCTAAGTGGCCTAATAGGCCTAAGTGGACCAATGGGCATAATGGGTCTAAATGGCCTAATGGTTCTAATTGTCCTAAGTCGTTGAATGGGCTGAATGACCCTAATTAGCCCAATGGGCCTAATGGGCGTAAGTGGTATAATGGGCCTAATGGTCCTAAGTTGTGTGATGGGGCTAATAGGTCTATGTGGCCTCATGGGCCTTAAGGACCTTAGTGGCATAATGGGCCTTAGTGAAATCATGGTCTAAATCGGATTAATAGTCTTAATGGGACAAATGGGCTTAAGTGGCCTATGTGGTCCAATGAGCCTAATGGGCCTAAGTGGCTTATGTGGTCCAATGGGCTTAATGGGCCTAATGGGCTATATGGTCCAAATTTGATGAATGGTACTAATGGGACTAAGTGGTTGAATGGGCCTAATGGCCTAATGGGCCTAATGGGTTTAATGGGACTAAATGGCCTAATGGGTGTAATGGGACGAAGTGTCCAAATGGGAGTAATGAGCCTAGGTGGCCCAATGAGCCTGAGTGGCTTAATGGGTCGAATGGGCCAAGTGGCCTAATGGACCTAAGTGACCGAATGGGCCTAAGTGTCCTAATGGGGATAATGGGCCTAAGTGGATGAATGGGCCTAATGGACCTAAGTAGCAGAATGGGTTTAAGTGGCCCAATGGGTCTAATGAGCCTAATGGGTGTAAGTGGCCTAATGGGAATAATTTTCCAAATGGACCGAAGTGTCCTAATGGGCTTAATGGGACCAAGTGGCCGATTGAGCCAAATGGGCCTAAGTGGCCAAACTGGCCCAATAGGCCTAATGGGTCGAATGGGATGAATGAGCCTAAGTGGCTAATGGGCCTAATGGGACTAAGTGGCATAATGGGCCTAATAAACCTAAGTGGCCTCATGGTTCTAATGGACCTAAGTGGCATAAGTGGTCTAATCGACCTAATTGACCGAATGCTAAGTGGCATAATGGGACTAATGGGACGAATGGTATGAATGGGCCTAATGGGATTAAGTGACCTAATGGGCCTAATTGGTCTAATGGGCCTAAGTGGTATAATGGGCCTAAGTGGTCGAATGAGCCTAAGTGGATCAAATGGGCCTAATGGCCTGAATTTGGCTAAGGGCCTGAATGGGCCTAACGTGCCGAATGGGCCTAACATGCTGAAGGGGCCTAATGGGCCTAATTTTCCTAAGTGGTCTAATGGGACAAATGGGATGAATGGGATGAATGGGCATAATGGGATGAAGTGGCCTAATGGGCCTAATTGGTCTAGTGGGCCTAAGTGGCATAATGGGCCTAAGTGGCCGAATGAGCCTAAGTAGACCAAATGGGTCTAATGCCCCAAATGGGGATAAGGTCCCAAATGGGCCTAGCATATCCAATGGGCCTAACGTTCCGAATGGGCCGAAGTGTCCAATGGGCCTAAGTGGCCAAATGGGCCTAATGGATCGAATGGGCGTAAGAGTCCTAATGTGACGAATGGGCCCAATGGGACAATCTGGACCAATGGGCCTAATTGGTCTAAGGGGCCTAATGGGCCAAACGGCCCTAATGGTCCAAATGTGCCAAAGTGGCCTAATCGGCCTAATGGGCCTAAGTTGCTTAGTGGACCTAAGTTTCCTAATGGGAAAAAAGTGGCATGATGGGACTAATGGGGCTAAGTTGCATAATGGGAATAAGTGGCCTTATGGTCCTAAGTGGACTAATGGGCCTAATGGGCATAGTGGGCCTAAGTGGCATAATGGGCCTAATGGTCCTGATGGGACAAATGGGCTAAATGGGCCTAATGGGATGAAGTTGTCTAATGGTCCTAATGGGCCTAAGTGGCCTAATGGGCCTAAGTTGTCTAATGGTCCTAAGTGGCCTCATGGGCATAATGGGAGTAAGTGGCCTAATGTGCCGAATGGGCTTAATTGCCCAATGGGCCTAATGGGTCTAAGTGGACTAAGGGGATTAATGGGCCTAATGGGCCTAAGTGGCCTAATCATCATAATGGGCTTAGTGGGTCGAAGTGGCCTAATGGGCCTAATGGTCCAAAGTGGCATAATTGGCCAAAATGGCCTAACGGACCTAAGTGGCCTATTGGGCCTAATGGTCCTAATTGGAATGATTTTACTAATGGGATTAATGGGCCTAAATGGACTAATGGCCATAATGGGACGAAGTGGTCTAAGTGGCCTAAGGAGCATAATGGGCCAAAGTGGCCTAATCAGCCTAATGGGACTAAGTGGCCTAATGGGCCTAAGTGGCATAACAAGACAAAAGGGCCTAAGTGGCCTAATGGTTCTAATGGGCCTAAGTGGCCTGATGAGCCTAATGGGCCTAAGTGGCCTCATAGACCTATAGGGCCTAAGTGGCCTCATGGTCCTAATGGGTCTCAATGGACTCATGGGCCTAATGGGCCTAAAGGGATTAGGGGGCCTAAGTGGCCTAATGGGCCTAATCAGCCTAATGGGACTAAGTAGCCTAGTGGGCCTAATCAAATTAAGTTGTCTAATGGGCCCAATAGGACTAATGGGCCTAATGGTCCTAAGTGGTCTAATGGGCCTAGGTGACCTAATCAACCTAATGGGCCTAATGGTATTAAGTGGTTGAATGGGCCTAATGGGTCTAATGGGCCTAATGGGCCTAATGGTCCTAATGGACCTAATGGGCCTAATAGGCCTAAGTGGCCTAATGGGCCTAAGTGGCATATTAGGCCTAATTCACCTAATCAGCTTGATGGACCTAATTGGATTAATGGGACTAAGTGGTCAAATGGGCCTAATGTGCCTAGTGGTCCTAATGAACATAACGGGCCTGAGTGGAAGAATTTTCTTAATGGGCCTAAGTAGCATAATGGGTCTAATGGGATGAATAGACCGAATGGGCCTAATGTGTCGAGTAGGCCTAATGGGACTAAGTGGCCTAATGGGCCTAATGGGACTAATGAGCCTAAGCGGCCAAGTGGGCCTAATGGTCCTAAGTGGTCTAATGGGCCTAATGGTCCTAATAGGAAAAATTTTCTTAGTGGGCCTAGTGGGCCTAAATGACCTAATGGGCCTAAATGGACTAATGGGCTTAAATTTACTAATGGTACTAAGTGGAATAATGGGCATAAGTGGACTAATGGTCCTAATGGGCTCAGTGGGCCGACGTGGAAAAATGGGCCTAAGTGGCCTAATGGGATTAATAGGCCTAATGGGACTAATGGGTATAATGGGCTTAAGTGGCCTAAGTGGCCTAATGGGCCTAAAGGTCCTAATGGTCATAAGTGGCCTAATTATCCTAATGGGCCTAAGTGGCGTAATGGTACAAATGGGCCTAAAGGGCCTAAGTGGCCTAAGGGGCCTAAGTGGCCTAATGGTCCTAATGGGCCTAAGTGGCCTAATGGGACTAATGGGCATAACAGGGCTAATGGGTATAACAAGATGAATGGGCCTATGTGGCCTAATGGGCCTATGTGTCCTAATGGGCCTAAGTGGACTAATGGGCCTAAAGAGCCTAATCGGCTAAAGGGTCCTAATGGGCCTAAGTGACATAATCATAGCCTAATGGGCATAAGTGGTCTAATGGGTTCAATGTGAGAAATGGGCCTAAGTGGCCTAATGGCCCAAATGGGACTAAGTGTCCTGATGGGCTGAATGGGACAAATCAGCCTAATGATCCTAATGGGCCTAAGTGGCCTAATCAGCCTAAAGAGCTTAATAGTCCAAAGAAACCTAATGTGACCAAGTGGTATAATTGGCCTAATGGGCCTAAGTGGCCTAATGTTCCTGAATGACCTAATTGGACAAAGTGGCCTAATGGACCTAAGTGGCATAATTTTAACCAAACGGGCCTAAGTGGTGTTATGGGACCAATTGTCCTAAGTTTCCTAATGGGACTAATGGGCCTAAGTGGGCGAATGGGACAAATGGAATGAATGAGCCTAATGGACTGAAAGGGCCAAAGTGGCCTAATGGGATGAATGGGCCTAAGTAGCCTAATGGGACAAATGGTCCTAATGTGACTAAGTGGCTAAATGGACCTAATGGGATGAATGTGCCTAATGGTCCTAATTGGCCTAATTTACCTAATGGGCCAAATGGGCCAAATGGACCTAAGGGGATGAATGGGCCTAATAGGTCAATTAGGCCTAAGTGGCCTAATGGGCCTAATGACATGAATGATCTTAAGTTTCCTAATGGGCCTAATGGGCTGAATGGGATGAAGTTTTCGAATGGGCCTAATGGGATGAAAGGTCTTAATAGTTCGAATGGGCTTAATGATCCTAATGGCCCTAAGTGGCCTAATAGTCATAATGGGCCTAAGTGGCCTAATAGACCTAAGTGTCCTAATGGTTCTAATGTGCCTAATGGGTCGAATGGACCCAAAGGGATGAAGTGGTCTAGTGGGGTGAAATAGCTGAATGGGCGTAATTGGCCGAAGTGTCCAAATGGGCTAACTGGACCGAAGTCGCCTATTGGGCCGAATGGGATAAAGGGTCTGATGGGTGTAGTAGTCCAAATGGGTTTAATGGGACTAAAGGGTCTAGTGGGCCTAATGGGACTAATTGTCTGAATGGGTTGAATGGGTCTAATGGGCCTAGTGGGATGAAGTGGCTTAATGGATTTACTAGGCCTAATGGACTTATTGGGCCTAACGGACCTAATGGGCCTAAGTGGCCTAATGGTCTTAAGTGAAAAAATGGAACTAATGCGCCTAATGGGCATAATGGTCCTAAGTGAACTAATGGGCCTAATGGGATTAAGTGGGATAATGGGCCTAATGGGCCTAAGTGGACCAATGGGCCTAATGGGCCTAAGTGGTCTAATGGGACTAAGTGGATGAATGAGACTAATGGGCCTAATAGGATGATTGGTCCTAAAGGGTTGAATGGGACTAATGGGCCTAAGTGGCCTAATGGGCCAAAGTGGCCTAATGGTCCCAACGCACTTAACTAGCCAAAGTTACTTAATGGGCCCAATGGGCGAAATGATCCAAATGGGCTTAAGTGGCCTAATGGGCCTAAGTTACCTAATGGGTCAAAGTGTCCTAATGAACATAATGGGCCTAAGTAGCATAATGGGCTTGAGGGGCCTAAGTGTCCTGATGGTCAAAAGTGGATGAATGAGCCTAATTGGCCTAATGGGCATAATGGGCCTTAGTGGCCAAATCGGACTAATGGGCATAATGGGACTAAGTGTTTGAATGGTCCGAGTGGGCCTAAGTGGACCAATGGGATGAATGTTCCTAAGTAGATCAATGAGATGAATGGGCCTAATGGTACTAAGTGGGCCTACTGGGATAGATGGGCCTAATGGGCCTACTAGGAGTAATGGGACTACTAGGCCTAATGGGACTAATGGGCCTAAGTGGCATAATGTGCCTAAGTGGACTAATGGGCATAAGTTTCCTAATGGGTTTAATGGGCCTAAGTGGCCTAATGGGTTTAATGGGCCTAATGGGGCTATGTGGCCAAATGGGCCAAAGTGGATGAATGAGCCTAATGGGATTAATGGGCATAATGGGCCGAAGTGGCCAAATGGTCCTAATGGGCCTAAGTGTCCTGATGGGCCTAATGGGACTCAATGACCTAATGTACCTAATGCACCTATTGGTCCTAAGTGGCCTAATGGTCCAAAGTGGACAAATGGACATATGGGCCTAATGGGAATAATGAGGCTAATGGGACTAATGGGTCTAATGGGCCTAAGTGGCCTAATGGGAATAATGGCCCTAATGGGCCAAAGTGGACAAGTGGGAATAATTTGCCTAATGGGACAAAGTGGCCAAATGGAGATAATGGGCCTAAGTGGCCTAATGGGCCTTTTGGGCCTAATTGGCTTAACAAGCCTAATGGGATAAATGGTCCTAAGTTCCCTAATGTGACAAAGTGGATGAATGTGCCTAATGAGTTGAATATGCATAATGGGCCTAATGGTTTGAAGTGGTCAAATGGGCTAAATGGACCTAAGTGGCCTAATGGCCTAATGGGACTAATGGGCCTAAGTTGGTACAATTGCACATTTTTATTGCACTGGGTACAATTACTTTTTGATTAACATAATCTCTTTCTTCTCTTCCACCTAGATACAATAAATCTGCATACAATTTGTAATAAATCTTTTTCCCTTTCTTCCATCAAGATTTCATGATAAGTTCGCCAATCAACTTATGATTTATTAAATACGAATTACCAAAGCATCATCAAATTTAATTTTATCATAGTTAGTAAACTCCAACACTTCATCAAAACAAAAACTTCTTCTATAGCAAATCCAGTGTGAATCCGATGACCATTTACTTCCAGCAAGATACATTCTCCATGCGACTGATTCTCTCTTTCCAGATAGTGATCAATTCTTCATTATGATCTTTTCACATATCAGACCCAATACAAGTATGATCAGTCCCTTTTCTTTTAAAAATATTTGCCTCATTATAATGGAAAGAGTGAGTCTAATTCTTTTGAAAACAATGGCTAGTGCGATTTCCACCAAAGAAAAAGTGAGGTGATTTTCTTTCTTCAAAATCTTTCCTTGACAACAAAAGACAACACGTGAAAAAAACACCTTCCTCATCAGCATGGTCCCAACAATCCCCCCCTTTGGATTTTTTTGTCAACCAAGTTTCATAAATAATTGAACTTCGGCCCATTTGGCCCATTTCCCACTTAGTCCCATTAGGGAACCTAGGCCTATTAGTCACATTAGGCCACATACTCCCATTATACTCATTATGCCACTTAGGCACATTAGGACCATTATCCCATTTGGACCATTTGGTCACTTAGGCCTGTTAGTCCCATGAGGCCCATTTGGCCACATCAGCCCATTTGGACACTTTGTCCCTTTAAGATAATTAGGCCACATCGGAACTTGAGGCCCATTAGTCCACTTCAGCCCATTAGGCCACTTAGGCCTATTGGACCCACTAGACAGGCCCATTCAGCCCGTTCAACCCATTGGGCCCATTAGGCAACTTAGGCCACTTAGTCCCATTAGGCCACATAGGCCCATTAGAACCATCAGGCCCATTTCGTAACTTAGACCACTTAGGCCCATTAGGACACTTAGTCTCAGTCAACCCATTCAACCTATTAGGCCACTTAGGCCCATTCGACCCCTTAGGCCCATTAGGCCCATTACACCAATTAGACTGATTAGGCTACTTAGGCCCATTAGACCCACTGGGACCATTAGGCCCATTAGGAAACTTAGTCCACTTAGGGCCATTAATCCACTTAGACCCATTGGACCCATTACGCCTATTAGGAAACTTAGGCCATTTAGGACCATTAGGCCACTTAGACCTATTTGACCCATCATGCCCATTAGTCCCATTGCCCATTAGGCCCGTTAGGCTACTTATGCCCATTAGGACCATTTATCCACTTCATCCCATTAGGCTCATTAGGATTCTTAAGCCTATTAATCCCATTAGGCCACTTTGACCCATTAGGCAACATATGACACTTAGGCCCATTGGGCCCATTATGCCCATTCATCCCATTAGGCGCATTAGGTAACTTTTGCCACTTAGGCCCATTGGATCCATTAGGCCCATTGGTCTCATTAGATAACTTAGGCCACTTAGGCCCATTAGTCCACTTAGGCCCATTAGGCCACTTAGGCCCATTGGACACATCACACCCATTAGGCAACTTAGGCCACTTAGGAACATTAAGCCACTTAGGCTCATTCAACCCATTAGGCCACTTAGGCCCATTCCACCCATTCCACCCATTAGGCCCATTAGACCCATTAAGCTGATTAGGCCACTTAGGCCCATTATACCCATTAGGCCCATTAGACCCATTAGGCGACTTAGGCCACTTAGGCCCATTCAACCACTTAGACCCATTGGACCCATTAGGCCCATTAGGAAACTTAGGCCACTAAGGCACATTAGACCACTAAAACCCATTGGACCGATTAGGCACATTGGACCCATTAATCCCATTAGGAAACTTAGTCCACTTAGGGTCATTAGGACACTTAGACCCATTAGAACCATTAGGCCCATTAGGTAACTTAGTCCACTTACACCCATTAGAACCATTATGCCCATTACACTCATTAGGCAACATGGGCCACTTCGACCCATTAGGCCACTTAGGCCCATTGGACCCATTAGGCTAAATTATCCATAATGGGCCAATTATTCCCATTAGGACCATTAGCCCCATTAGACCACTTAGGCCCTATATGCCCATTAGTCCACTTCGGCGCATTAGGCTACTTATTCCCATTAGGCCCCTTAGACCCATTAGGCCCATTAGGCCCCTTAAGCCCATTCGGTCAATTTGGCCATTAGGCCCACTAGGCCGAATTGGCCATAATGGGCCCATTCACTCCATTAGGTCACTTAGGACCAATGGGTCCGGTTGTACTATTAGGCCTATTAGGTCACTTAGGCCCATTAGAACACTTAGGGCCATTAGGCCCTTAGACCCATTCAACCCATTGGGTCGATTGGACCCCTTAGTCCTATAGGCCAATTAGGCCATTGGGACCATTAGGCCCACTAGTTCATTAGGCCAAATAGGCCCAATAGTCCCATTAGGTCTATTAGGTCACTTAGGCCACTTAGGCCCATTCGGACCCTTAGGCCCATTAGGCCCCTTAAACCCATTAGGCCCATTGGTCCCATTAGGCTCATTAGATGCATTATTCCACTTTGGCCTACTCATCCACTTTGGCCCATTAGTCCCCTTAGACCCATTAGGCCCATTGGGCCCATTAGGCCCATCGGGCCCATTAGTCCCATTAGTGCAATTTGGCCATTAGGCCCATTGGGACATTAAACCTATTAGGTTGAATTGGTCATAGTGGACCCACTAGGGAACTTAGGCCCAATAGACCCATTAGGCCCCTTAGGCCCATCAGGCCACTTAGGCCCAAATGGTCCACTCGACCCATTAAGCCCATTTGGCCTATTAGTCCAAATGGGGACTAATTGTCCCATTAGGACACTTAGGCCCAATAGGACCATTTGGACCATTAGGCCACTTAGGCCACTCAAGCCCATTGGGCCAATTTGGCCCAGTGGACCCATTAGGCTCATTAATCCCCTTAGGCCCATTAGACCCATTAGGCCATTTAGGCCCAATTGTCCAATTTGGCCACTTAGGCCCATTTGTCCCATTAGGCCACTTAATCCCATTAGACCCATTTGTCCCATTAGACCCATTTGGCCACTTAATCCTATTAGACCCATTAGGACACTTAGGCCACTTAGGCCCATTCGATCCTTAGGCCTGTTAGGCCATTTCAGTCAATTTAGGTCATTTATGCCAATTAGGAAAATTAGTCCATTTAGGACATTTAGTTCAATTAGACCGTTTAGTCCATTTAGGCCAATGAGGTCATTGAGACCAATTCAGGCCAATTAGGCCAATTTAGGCCCTTTTGGGCATTTAGGCCAATTAGAAGATTTAGTTCATTTGGTAAAATTTAGGCCAATTAATCCAATTATTTCAATTAGACTCATTATTCCAATTATGCCAATTACAAAATTTAGTTCATTTAGTCTATTTAGGCCAATTTTGGTCATTTAGACTAATTAGGCCATTTAGGCCAGTTTAGGTCATTTAGACTATTTAGCCCAATTTAGAACATTTATGCCAATTAATTCAATTATTCCATTTAGGCCAATTTAGACAATTTAGACCAATTAGGTCAATTAATTCGATTAGTCCATTTAAGCCGATTAGGCCTATTTTGACCATTTGGGCCAATTAGGCCAATTATGCAATTTAGGAAATTTAATTAAATTAGTCCATTTTGGCTAATTTTGTCCATTTATCCCATTTATACCAATTAAGGCCATTTTGGCCATTTTGGCCAAATAGGCAATTAAATAATTTAGGCAATTTTGGCCAATTATGCCACTTAGGCCAATTTAGGCCATTTAGACCAATTAGGCCAATTAGAACAATTTTTTCCATTTAGTCCATTTAGGCCAATTAGTCTATTTAGGATAATTTATCTCATTTAGACCAATTATGAAAATTAGGCCAATTAGGCAATTCAGGCCAATTAGACCAATTAGGCCATTTAGGCCAATTTATGCCATTTAGGCAAATTTAGGCCATTTTGGTCAATTTAGTCCACTTAGACCAGTTAGACAAATTAGGTCATTTAGTTCATTTAATCCAATTAGTCAATTTAGGACAATTATATCAATTAGACAATTTAGGTTATTTTGACTAATTAGGCCATTTAGACCATTTAGACCAATTTAGGCCATTTAGACTAATTAGGCCAATTTAGGCCATTTAGGCTAATTTAGTACAATTATCCCAATTATCCCAATTAGTCTAATTAGTCAATTTAGTCCATTTAGAACAATTAGTCCAATTAGGCCATTTAGGCCAATTACGCCATTTAGGCCAATTGAACCAATTAGATCATTTAGTCCGATTTAGGCCAATTAATCAATTTGGTCATTTAGGTCATTTAACCCATTTAGGACAATTAGTCCATTTAGTCCATTTAGGCCATTTATACCAATTATTCCAATTAGAAAATTTGGGTTATTTAGGCCAATTTAGGTCATTTAGGCCATTTAGTCTAATTTAGGTCATTTAGACTATTTATGCTAATTTGGACCATTAAGGCAATACGACCAATTAGTCCATTTAATCCAATTTATGCAATTAAGGCCAATTAGTAAATTTAATCTCCTTTGGGAAATTTAGGCCATTTAGGCCAATTAGTCCATTTAGGACAATTAAACCAATTAGGCAATTTAGGGGATTTAGGTCAATGAGGATAATTAGGTTAATTTAGCTCATTTAATCCAATTAGACCATTTAGTCCATTTAGTCCATTTAGAAAAATTTAGGCCATTTAGTACAATTAGGCTTATTAAGAAAATTATTTAATTTATGAAATTTAATCCAATTAGGCCATTTAGGCCAATTTAGACCATTTAGACCAATTAGGCCAATTAGGCCATTTTAGCCATTTTGGCCATCTGGATAATGTACTATGAAGGGACACACTGTACATAGAATTTCATGTATGAGTACTTGTAAGCAGATGAGGCTTCTTCTCATGAAGTTTACACTTGGTAATCTCCAAGACAGAAGATTATGAGAACAGACTCATCAGTAGGAATTCTGCATGTTTTGGTGTCATCGAATATTCCTATCTATAAGTGTGTGTGATGGTCCTTAGACATTAAGATTATAAATAATGCATGTCACAACTTTCTTTCTTAGATGTATGTCATAAACCATGATGATAAAATATCATGGTGAAGTTGGATATGTTGGGTGCGTCATGAGTGACATGTCATTAATGAATAAGTTAAGGAAGAATTTGTCCCTTCCATATTTATATAAGCTGATATCTCAACCCTTTGATTGGAATAAAACTGTCTCATTAAATTCCATGGCCATGGTATAACAGTGTGTTTATTTCAGATAGTCAAAGGAAGACATATTGAAAATATAGGTTAGTGACATGGACGTGCAACCTTCTTGATGAGATATTGTGACAAAGAGATTATATTACACAGTGAGCATTCATATGTGGTTTTTGATGTTGTGACATCAAGTTCTTTCTCTTAGGTTCCTTGACACGTTGCTAGATAGTAATCATAGACTTTAGGCAAGTCTTCCTAATGTCAATGAGAAGGAATCCTAGAGGGTCACACACTATGTGTTTCCATTTATCTCGATTAAATTCTATTTGAGTTTAATTAATGGAATAAATATTATTCTCAAGTCTGAGGAATAATTTTATTCAATTTATATTGATCCCATAAAGTAAATAAATATTTATTTTTCAAAATGTGAATAAAATATTTTATTTATTTATTGAATATTATAAAAAATATTTATTTTCAATATTGTAAATAAAATATTTATTTATGAATAAAATATTTATTCAGTTGTTCAATAGATGATGGATGAGTGTGAACGGACCAAGACTAAGTCCGTTGACAAATATTAATTAACAATACCCTGATATAATTTTTTTATTGTACAAGTTGGTGTGTGCCACAAAATAATAATTATATAATTATTATTATGGGGTATGAGATTTTTTGAAGGTAATTAATGTTATTTAATGTCCAATATTCAATTAAATAATATTTTAACTTAAATCTCAACTCTATAAATAGGTGGTTGTGTCTATTGTGTGGAGCATCTAAAAAATGATAATAGAAAATTCTTGCGCATAATGAATTCGCTCTCAAATCCTCCTCTCTCTCTCCCAAGAACGAGAAGTGAAAGAAATATTTATTCAAGACCAAAGAACGAGTGATCAAGAACGAACAAAATAAGACATTGGACTCACCACACTAGCACCTAGAGATCGAGTGGTGTTTCTCAGAGATCATAGGAGAACATGTGGATCGCCACTATAGGGATTTTATCCTGGGATCCCCACAGTGCAATGATGGTAACCTAAAAGGGTCTTTTTGGATGATCAAAATTCACTAACGAAGAAAATCCCTAAGAACATGTATTTATTTCTTTAAATATTAAATAAATTAAATTTAAACTTGACATGAAATATCCTCGATCTTGGTTTCAGGCAACAATTTTTAAAATAAATTTTAATACATCATCCATCTTTGCACAATTTTTTATGCTTGAAACCACCACCACCACCACTACCATTGCCGCCTTTGTCTCCACCCACCCCACTACCACCACCACCGCCACCATCATCAGATCGACCTCCACTAGGAACCTCATTGAAATCACTTGAGGTATCATATAAGGAGAGAATTAATGTCATACATGAATCGAAAGTAATATTAGTCTCTGATGGAAGTGGTGGACTTATAACTAACATGTCTCTCAGGAAGTGTTTGATGACCAATTTACTTCTTTTACACTCCCTTATATCTATCTTTTTGGCCTCATCTACTTCTGCATGAGAATTTTTCAATTTGGGGTTCTTAAATATTTGAGATGCACTTGATGAGGGCCAATACCTAATGGGGATGATTTTTTTCATGTTTCGACATCAGAATCTCCCATGGCGCTCATCACCTAATACTTATCTCAAATGATCATTTTGCCCAAAGTTTCCATCTTCTTTCTCATTGAGGGCCTCCAGGATACACTGTTGAAAATATAACAAAGATATTTAATTATGAATTATGTATCAAAATATGAAATATCAATAAAAAAACTTACAATCATTTCTTGTGTTTGTGAATTTATAAAACTTATACTATTTTTATTCCTAGTCAAGGAAAATAATTTTGATCATGGAACATGACCTTTGATTCCAAATTCCTCTTGCTGTAAATGACATTGATTAGTATAATACAAAAATATTGAATAATATGAAAGTGATAAACCTAGAATGAATTAAAATTGTATATATTGAAGAAATACATAAAATTAAGAATCATCTGAATATACATTTAATTAGAAATTTAATACTAGTGACATAACATAAAAAATACATACTAATTATCATGATAAACATGTTTATGGTATGGATTCCTCTTGTATATTCATTTTGTTCTAATTCCATTTATGTTGTGTAATTTGGTAATTTGGTCACTTAGTAATTTTGATCATTTTTCCATTTGGCTATTTGTCTAATTGGCCAATTAGGCCATTTAAGAAAATTAGGAAAATTAGGTTAATTAATCCAATTAAGTCATTTATGCCAATTAGTCCATTTATAAAAATTAGGACGTTTAGGTCAATTAGGCCATTAGGCAAATTATGTCACTATGCCATAGGAAATTTAGGCCTTTAATTCATTTAGGCCAATTAGTCCATTAGGACATTTAGGCCATTAGGACATTTAGTCCAATTTGGATAATTAGACCATTTAGGTCAATTAGGCCAATTAGGCTAATTAGACCATTTAATCCAATTAGATCATTTAAGCCATTTAGACCAATTAGGCCATTTAGACCAATTAGTTAATTTATTACAATTTGTCAATTAGACTATTTAGACCAATTTTTCCATTATTCCATTATCCCATTAGTTCATTACACCATTATACCAATTGGTCATTTGTCGACTTGACCATTTATGCCAATTTAGGCCAATTAGGATAATTGGGCCAATTAGACCATTTAATCCAATTGGACCATTTAATACTTTTTGACTAATTAGACCATTTAGACCCATTTGGAAGTTTAGGCTAACTAGTTCAATTATGTCAATTAGTCCAATTTCTAAAATTAGACCATTTAATCCAATAAGACCATTTAATCGATTTAGACTAATTAGGCCATTTAGAACAATTAGTTCATTTATGTCAATTAGGACATTATTTCAATTATTCCATTAGGCTATTAGGCCATCAGGATATTTAGACCAATTAGGTCATTTAGATCATTAGGCCATTAGCCCATTAGTTCAGTGGGATATTAGGTCAATTGGTCACTTGGCCATTTGGTCATTTAGGTCAATTTAGACCAATTTAGGCCAATTAGAACAAAAAAATCCTCAAACCTAGAACCAAAACACTATATATGAAACACTAATAGATAAGGCCTAATTAGGCCCATTATACTGATTAGGCCACTTAGGCCCATTAGGTCTCATAGTCCCATTCGCCCCATTTGGCCCAATTGGCCACTTATCCCATTTGCCCATTCAACCACTTAGGCCCATTAGGCCCGTTAGGCCAATTTGACCACATAGGCCCATTAGGATAATTAGGCCACTTAGGCCCATTAGGCCCATTAGGTCACTTAGGACCATTAGGTCCATTCATCCCACTCGACCCATTAGGCCCATTCAAACCATTAGGCCACTTAGGCCCATTATGATGATTAGGCCGCTGAGGCCTATTAGGATCATTACGCTGATTAGGTCACTTAGGCTAATTATGACCATTATGCCCATTAGGCCACTTAGGCCCAATTGGACCATTAGTCCCATTAGTCCACTTAATCCCATTAGGCTTATTAGGCCACTTAGTCCCATTGGTCCACTTAGGCCCATAAATCCCCATTAGTCCCATTAGGCACATTAGGCCCATTTGGCCACTTAGGCCCATTATGATCATTAGGCACATTTGTCACATTAGGCCCATTATGCCACTTTGGCCCATTTGGACCATTAGGCCCATTAGGATGATTAGGCCACCTAGGCCCATTAGGACAATTGGGCTACTTAGGACCATTAGGCCCCTTCATACCGTTAGGGAAATTAGGCCCATTATCCCAATTAGCACCATTATTCCCATTAGTCCACACAGGCCCATTAGGCCCATTAGCCCACTTATACCACTTAGGCCAATTAGGCCACTTAGACCCATTTGGACACTTAGGCCCATTATCCCACTTTGGTTTATTTAGATCATTTCACTAGTGCAAAAACACTTTTTAGCGTCGGTTTTTTTAATTTTTGACGTCGGTTATAAACCGACGTCTTTATAGGCGACGTTAAAAATATAGTTTTCACATCAGTTCATAGAAACCAACGCGAAAAATAATTTGCTTATGAGTTTCGGCGTCGGTTTTATAGAAAACCGACGCCGAAACTACATTTAGACATGATTTTCGGCGTCGGTTTTCAGAAAAACCGACGCCGAAACTAGAATTACATGGGATTTTTGGCGTCGGTTTTCAGAAAAACCGACGCTGAAACTAGAATTACACGGGAGTTTCGGCGTCGGTTAATAGAATAACTGACACCGTAAATTATTTTTTAAAAAAATATTCGGCGTCGGTTTTTAAAATAACCTACGCCGTAAATAAATTTTTTTTTATAAAATACATATAATTTCTCCTCCAAAAAAATCAGAACCCTGAAAAAAAAATGGAGTATACAGAAACAATAAAACAGTTTTAACAGAGGCACTTGGGAAAACTCAAAGTAAAGCAAAATTAAAATACACGTACCTACATGGTGCATTTTCTTGATCTAACCATACTTAGTATCAATCATGGTAAGTTTCCTTCTATAGATATCACCAATTCTGTCAAAACAGTAATGAAACTAAGGAGATGTGCGTGAAAAAATCAATCCAAGATATTACTGCAATGAATAAACATTAAATGAAAATGTGTAATTTATTTGAATCATTCATTTTTTCACAAAGTAAATTACCAAAATGATATGTTACGACCCCTGAAATATACGACATGCTCATTGTTGGTTATTTTTGAAGCATTCATTTGATTATTAGTAGGTTCAAACACCTAATATATCATAAGAGTTAGTTTTTTAAACTCATATGTATTATTATTTATAAATATTAGTATATACATACCTCAAATCTTAATTAGACTTAACAAAAAGTCCGCAAAAGTAGATTGAATATGGATCATATCAGATTGGGAATAAGACTGTGAATCATTGAATACCTATAATAAAATTGAATGATATGAAATAAATAAATAGAAGAAAGTGGAAGAAAATATATAAAAAAATTAATACAACTAACCTTATGAAAATCAGTAGTTTCCCCAGTTCTGATTATCTCGTACATAAATCGTAGAATATAATAACCACATTCAACATGTCCAGTTTGACGATGACACTGCAGTTATAAAAAATTTAACTAATAATAAAAACCAATATATAACAAAAATATAAAAACTAATTACCTGTACTTCCACATATTTGATTTTCATTGGTTTCTTTTCCTTTGTAAAATGTTTCCATGAACTGCATTTTTTTATATAAGAACTAATAAAACTTGTGTAAACAATTAAAATTAAACATAACAAACTTATAAAAAAAACTTACCTGTTTAATAATTTGGAAAATGGTTTACGCACTCTTCCTAATAAAGAGCAAAACCAATATAAGGTGCATTCATTTGGGCAAAATACGCCTAACATCCAATGCCCCCTATAATACAAAAAGTTCACAATTAATGAAATTATAATGATCATGAGTTCAAAATTATGTTGATGTTCTTACTTATCAAGAAATGGAAAAAACCAGCACTGAATCTCTATTTGTGATAATCTCTCAGATATATATTGAACTCTTTCATCATTCTTCACATGTTTGACTTCCAAGGAAATGTACTATGGATCTATAAAGCTGTAAATGCCTGTAGTTTCATTTTGTAAAAGAATCATGTATAGATACCTAATTTAAAAGGAAAATATAGTTAGTCAATGACATAAAAATATTTTATTAAAGAAATAGCAATTCAAACATCAATTTACTTACATGGAAAACAACTGCACCACATTCAGCCCGATCTCTTCAAAATTAACTAAATTCATGATATCTTCTTTCAATATTCTCAATTTATAATTTCTTCCACATATATCGGACATCATCCGAAACTCATAAATAAAATTCAAGGAAGAAGAGGACTCAGATAATCTTTTAAACCCATAAGAAATATCAGAAGTATCTACAGCCGATTGTTTCTGAACATTTTGCTGCATTTGTACAGTTTCTTTTGCTTTCAGATATTCCTATATAAGTTAAATGTCAGAAAACATTATAAGTAATTTGGAATCATTTGTAATTAATATTTAAAAAAATGCATACCTCATGTGAAATATAACGAAGAAGTGCAGTTGGCCAAAGTAAAAAATGGCCCATACATTCCCCAACACTAGTGATCTCCACAGTAGGAAATGGTAGTAGAGCAGTAGGATCTATAATAACAAGTACTGATACTCTAATCTGACCCATCTGCATAGGCTGATGATGTACCGAGTCCCCCAAAAAATACACCTGTCCTAACGCAATAATATGTACATGAGGATCTCCCGCAAACAACTCACAATATAAGGCTTGATCCGATGGAGGAGGTGGAGGCTCAAAGTTAGCAGGTGGGGCAGGGTAGTCAGGGTGAGCAGGATGAGAAGTCAGAAAAATGAAAAGGGTATATTAGTGTTTAAAATTTATAACATAGAAAAATTGATTAAAAATTAAATAAAATAATATACCTCAAAAGGTTGCACAGACGGGGCAGGGTAAGCAGATGGGGCAGGGTAGTCCGGGTGAGTAGGCTGAGAATGTTGAAAAATGAAAAAGTTATATCAGTTTTTATAATTTATAAAATAGAAAAATTGATAACATGTAAATAATATACCTCGGAAGTCTTCTCAGACAGTGTTGGGTAAGCATATGAGGCAGGATAGTCTGAGTGAGTAGGCTGAGAATATTGAAAAATGAAAAAGTTATATCAGTGTTTATAATTTATAGAAAAGAAAAATTGTTAACAAGTAAATAATATACCTCGAAAGGATGATAAGGCTGTGACTATATTTCCAAGTGTTCTAATAAAGCCTTCTGTACTGCTGCTTGAATTTGATCACCCATAGACCGTTTCATATCCTGCAGCTCTTCTTTTAAGGATTTGATTTCCAGGTCTCTTGGTTGCTTACTCTTACCAAAAACCTTCCGAATACTAACACCCGCCTGATATCCTCTAACACGGACGGGGTGTTCTGCCTTTCCCAAAGTAGTTGCAAGGATATCCATCCTACCCTCGGGGATAAAATAGCCCATGTGTCTCTTTCTCCTGAAGTTCATCCTGAAATGAAAAATAAAAAATTTATATTAGTGTTTATAAATTATAAAAAAGGAAAATTGTTAACAAAGAAATAATATTTACTTACAATTCTATCAGCCACTTGATGAGCTTCGTCTGTAAGATATTGTTCATTTTTTCTTCTTCTTGCTCGTTTCCATTTCTCATGGTGAGTGGGAGGAGATGGAGGACCATACTGGACCTCTTCTGAACCACTACTTGATCGAGCTCTTAATGATTCAAATTTTTCTTCAATCATTTTCTGCTCCAAATACGAGTACCCTCCACGTGATAAAGTATGAGGGTATACATTTTGCAACTGGATCTCCTGATGAGATCTCCTGGAGGCCTGTTACATAAAAATAAACTACTAAGTAATAAGGAAAATATAGCATAAATTTTAAAATATAAAACAATTACAATACCTGAAATTTCTCTTCCTGACGACTATTAACAAATCGCTTCCATGCCTCTTCATCTATATATGGATACTTAAGACATGGGCTTTCAAACCTTCTCTTTCCAAAAACATATTTTTTCATCAGTTTGTTTTTAAAATTTCTCCATCGAACCGCCGCTAAAGAAAGATGTCTTTTCCTAATTTCTTTGGTTTCCTCAAAATTGAATGTCATCTGTAATTGAAAAAATTAAATATGTAATTTAAACTGTATAATATTAAAAAAATGAGATAAAATAAATAAATAAATATATTTTACCATCACAGCCTCCCAAAGCTGTTGCTTCGCCATACTGTCCACTGACTTCCAATCAGGATATAAAATACTAATCCTACAACGGCTCTGCATCTCTATATAACTGAAAAACTGAACTGCATTTGGGCCAACTGCATTATTATTATCATCAAAACAGATGTGTTCTTTGTTATCATCACGAGCAAGTGATAGTTTTGGTAAATGTGTAATACCATGTTTACCAACTAGAGAACTTGATTTTTGAGTAGTAACTAGAGAAGTCTCCTCCGCCGAGGACGCATCAGTAGTCCTGAATTTTTTTTTTGTAAATTAACAGTTTTATTTCATTAAATAAGTATATTACTGAATATTTAATAATATGTCAAAATAGATATACCTCGGTAACTGCTCCTCTCTATCTATATCTGACATTGCTACTAGAAATTGTAATGAAATTTTGGGTACCTACATATCATTAGAAAAATGAATAATTAGAAATAAGGAAGTCAAAAATAAATATGTAAAAATAGAGGCATGCATTTGAAGTTTTAAAAATAGACACAAAATATAAATATTTACCAGAAAAATTAGGAGACTAATTTAGTGTTTTGCCACATCCCTTCATCATGATCGGTACGTACTGCATGCACGATGTCTGTCTTATATTCATTGTAATCATCTAAAAATTGCATAATAGATGAATAAGGATCATGTAAATCACTAGCATCATCAGAATCATCCTCATCACCCAAATGGTATCTTTTACCTTGCAAAACAACTGACCACTGATCATTCGACGAATCAATGACATAAAATACTTGTTTTGCATGTGTCGCTAAGATAAATGGTTCCTCATTGTGATTAAATCTTTTCAAATCAACCAGTTTAAACCCATATTCATCATGTTTCATGCCACTATTACTATCAACCCAATTGCACTTAAAAATAGTGACTCGAAATTTAATATAATCAATTTCCCATATGTCTTCAATAACTCCAAAATATGACGTTGATGCAGAAATTGGGTTTTTATCTTTGGCACTCGAAAAATGCACTGCTTCAGCGAATACCATCACACCACCATTCTGAACGGTACTCTTGTCATCCAGGTTTTTTGTGTAAAATGTGTAGCCATTGATATCAAAACCAGACCAAGTGATCACATTAATAGATGGTCCCCCTGCTAACCACTTCAATGTTTCTGATACAGATATATCTGGGGTGACTTTCTCTTTAAACCATGAAACAAATGTCTTCTTATGCTCAATCATCAACCAATTTTCATTTCTTTTCTAATATCGTAACTTTAATTCAGCAATATGTGAGGATATATATGGTTGAACCTCATCTGTGTTGTTCAAAATGTATAAATGTGCTTGCATCACTTCATCACATGGAATGAACTTTACCTTTAAGCCTCGAACCCCTCTACCTTCTCTATCAACTGTCATATGTCGAGATACAGGGAGACCAATATGCTCCACCTCATTCAAATAATCAGTACAGAACTCAATCACCTCTTCTGATACATATTTTTGAACAATAGAGGCCTCTGGTCGATAAGGATTTTTAACATATCCTTTCAAAATTTTCATATATATTTCAAAAGGATACATCCATCTTAAATAAATAGGCCCACATATTCTTATCTCACGCACCAAATGAATCAATAGATGAACCATTATATCAAAAAATGTGGTTGGGAAATACATTTCTAGTTGACAAAGAATAAGAGTTGCTTCATTATCCAACACATCTAACAAATTTGGATCAACGACTTTGCTACAAATGGATTTAAAGAAATTACATAACCTGATGATTGTCTTCCTAACAGCTTTCGGTAATATACCACGCACTGCTACTGGTAGAATTTGTTGCATCAACACATGGAAATCATGTGATTTCATACCTATTAATTTACAATCCTTAAATGACACAAAATTATTCACATTTGAAGAAAAACCGATGGGTACTTTAATACCATGAAGTCACTGACAAAAATTCATCTTTTCAATCTTGCTTAATGTGTGACAAGCCGGAGGTAAATATGTTCTGTTTCCTTTCACAGCAGGAGCTAACTCCAAACGTATTCGCATTAATATCAAGTCCAATATAGCATGTAATCCATCTTTTGTATTTCCTTTTATGTATAAAAATGTTCCAATCAAACTATCACATATGTTTTTCTCAACATGCATAACATCAATGTTATGTTTTATCTCTAAAAATCTCCAATAAGGTAGTTTGAAAAAAATAGACTGCTTCTTCCAGATATGTTTTTGTAAACCAGAACTTTTTCTCTTTCCAAATGTCGAATCAATATCTTTCACTCTGTCATAATATTCTTCATCTGACAATGGTTGAGGGGCGAGGTTGTATTCTTGTAAACCGTTAAATTCTTTTTTCAATCTACGATAAGGATGATCAATTTGCAAAAATCTTCGATGTCCCATGTACACTGTCTTTCTTCCATTCTGCAATTGATAATATGAAGTTTGTTCTTCACAAATTGGACATGCTTTATGTCCCTTAACACTATATACAGATAAGTTTCCATATGCAGGAAAGTCGTTTATAGTGAACATTATCATAGCACGCAAAATAAAATACTCTTTCTTGTATGCATTGAAAACTGTAACACCTTTCTCCCATAGCAGTTTTAAATCCTCAATCAATGGTGTAAGATACACATCAATATCATTTCCCAGTTGTTTTGGTCCAGAAATCATCAAGCTCATCATAACATATTTTTTCTTCATACATAGATGTGGGGACAAGTTGTAAAGTACCAGCAAAACAGGCCATGAACTATGTTGGCTACTGAGGCTCCGATATGGATTCATTCCATCAGTACACAATCCCATTCTGAGATTTCTAACTTCACTTCCAAAATCATGAAATTTTTTATCAAAACTCTTCCACTGTGGTGAATCGGCAGGGTGACGTAAGTTACCATCAGAAATGCGCTCATCTGAATGCCATCTTAACCTTTTTTCATCATTTGAATTTGCAAATAGACGCTTCAAACAAGGAATAATTGGAAGGTACCAAATTGCTTTAGCTGGAGTTTTGATTCTGGTACCTAAAAATAAATCAGAATTGAATTATCAGAATTGTTTGAAAAAAATATTGGATGATATCATTGGTAAGTAAAAAAATTGATTTTTCATAACGTTACATGACATCACCTGAAAATGAATCTGAGTTGACTTTCTCATCCATCTTATAGCGCGATGTTCCACATGTAGGACAACTTGATAAATGTTCATTTTCTTTCCTATAAAGTACACAATCATTGGGGCAAGCATGTATCTTTTTATACCCCAATCCCATTGGGCATAATATTTTTTTCGCCTCATAATTGGAATCTGGAAGCCCATTGCCTTCTGGAAGAAGTTCTTTTAAAAGCTCAAGTAAACTGGAGAAACTTTTATCACTCCACCCATTTTTTGCTTTTAAGTTAACTAATCTCAAAACTGCTGATAACACTGTATATTTACTGCAACCTGGGAATAATGGTTTCTCAGAATCTTCATACTATCGTTCAACAGTTGGTATTTTTTCAATGGTTTCAACACCTAAATCATGAATTAATTCTTCAATACGATCCTCTGCCTCATTATGAATATCGTCGTCATCATTGGATGTTGAATTTTCAGTTCTTTCACCATGAAAGATCCAACGTGTATAATTAAGGCTAAAACCATAACAAATGAGATGATCCTTGATTTCTCTAGAGTTTAACTTTCTCATATTTACACACTTCACACATGGACAGAAAATCAAATCAATATTTTGATTATGTCGTTTAGAAAATTCCAAAAAATTATCAACTCCTTTTTCATATTCACTAGTAGTTCTTCGTAAATAAATCCAATTATGATCCATTAATACCTTATATCACAATATAATTTATGAATATATTAAAACATATAAACATTTAAATATCTATCATATAAATTGTAAACAAAAACATATTCCATAAAAACTATTGATAATCAGATAAAAGACATCAGATATGAAACACGTTTACAAATAGAGTAAACAGTTTATTTTCATATTATATACATGTGTGTTAACGACATTCTAATTTCATAAAAAATTATAAAGTATCAAAATTTAAAAAATAAGATCAAGAAAAAAAATGATATGTCATTTCAATCAATGATGTAGTTTAAAATAAAATAAATTAATGATTGGTTCTTTGATTATTCTGAAGATATTATTGAACATGATGAAGAGTATGTTAATAAAATACTTCTTATTTTTGTGAACATAATAAATGAAAGAGTCAAATACAAAGATACCATTCCTCAATATTTAAATTTTGGTGGAAATGGACATTTTGCAGTTGATTTTCCATCGAAGAAAAATGGTGATGCTGGAGTCTAGGTGTAAGAAAATGGTGTTCCTATGAAGAAATGGAATAGAGATAAAAAAATTATAATGTGAATGATTTGTTTTATTGAATTAATATAAATAAAATAATAATAAAATAAAAAGGTAGAATATATTCACAAATCATTTATTTAGCAATTGAAAATAATAAAAATTTTATGGATCATCTTAATTCATGAATCAAATTTTAGTAATAATGTGGTGGATGGAGAAATCATTCCCAATAATAGGTAAAAATATGAATTTTTTGGATTATTTTTAAAATACACCAATATTATGAAATAAATAATGTTTTTAATGTAGGGGGATGAGAAGAAAAAATGGTGATGATTTATTCAAGAAGGAATCTAATTTCATAAAATAACTCAATTTTCCCAAAGTGAGAAATAGATAATAAGACAAAATGTTAAAATATTCTGATAAGAAATCAACTAAAAGTGAAGATGAGACGAACAAAGATTATTAAGGGTTTTGTTGGTGATAAATAATATTAAGGAATATAATAGAAGGTTGTAATAAATCTATTGAAGTGAAATATAAATAATCACAATTTGAAACGGTGTTGGCTCAAAAAAGAATGCAAGATCTACTCTTGTAATTAAAAAAGTAATTAAATTTATTTTTAATCAAAATGTACATTCAAAATTAAATACATGTCATATTTATGGTGAGAAAAATCATGAACAATATAATCATAATTTAAATGTATTTGAAGGATATTTTAAAATGGACACTTTTCTATGATAGAGGTAAGAAATGATCAAATTTTACTAAGATAAAATCATACCTATAAATATGGACTAAAACAAGTGTACATCAATCCTTATACACCACATAGTTTTATTATTATCCTATTTTTACTACAACCATACATAACAGAGCTCAAATTTAAAAGCAATGTCGATCTTAGGACTACAAAAACTCATAACACACTTGACTGAACATTAATTCCTACTTAAATAGGGTTTTTGAAAAATAAACAAACAATAGGAGATGAAATAGGAGATAAAGAGGAAGAACTCATACCAGAAATCGTGCAAACGACAAAAAACCTTCAACAATTCCTGTCCAAGATCGCAAATCAAGTTCGAAGGTCGTCGGGAGTCCAAAGTGCAGCCGCGGAGCTTGATTTCGACGAATGAACAAAATAAGGGTTTCAGCCAAGATCGCAAATCAGGTTCGAAGGTAGTCGGGAGTCTGAAATGCTGCAGCGGATCTTGATTTCGACGATGGAACAAAACGAGGGTTTCGGCCGCAGCGGAGCTTCATTTCGAAGGTCGAACCAAATGAGCGTTTCGGACCCCGAATAATTTTAAAAGAATTTTCGCGTCGATTTTAAAAAAAACCGACGCCGAAAATTAAAAACACATTTCGGCGTCGGTTTTTAGCAAAACCGACACGGAATATATATTTCTTTTTAACTTATGGCGTCGGTTTTCAGGAAAACCGACGCCGAAAGTTTTTATCTTCCGTGTCGGTTTTTGTCAAAACTGATGCCGAATATGGTTTTTTTTTTCGGGGTCGGTTTTCCGCGTCGGTTTTCCTTAAAACCGACGCCGAATATGTTTTTTTTTTCGGTGTCGGTTTTCCACGTCGGTTTTCCTCAAAACCGACGTCGAAACTAAAAAAAAAATTCCGCGTCGGTTTTGAGATTAACCAACGCCGAAAATAAAAAAAAAATTCGCGTCGGTTTTTCTGAAAACCGACGTGGAAAATCCTTTTTAATTATTTTATGGGTCGGTTATTATAAAAATCGACGCGTTATTGGCATCGGTTTTTTGTAGAACCGACGCCATAAATTCTCTGCACATACTATTCGCGTCGGTTTTTAAAAAACCGACGTTATTACGACGACGCTAAAAACCGTATTTCCACTAGTGTTTGGCCGCCCATTTTCCCCCTTAGGCCACTTAGTCCCATTTGGACCATTAGGCCACTTAGGCCACTTAGGCCCATTATGCCACTTAGGCCCAATGATCCCATTAGGCTTGTTTGTCCCCTTAGGCCACTTAGGATTCTTAGGCCCATTAAGCCACTTAGGCCCATTGATCTCATTAGTCCCATTAGGCCCCTTAGGTCACTTATGCCGCTTAGGCCCATTAGGCCTATTAGGCCACTGAGGCAACTTTGTACCATTATGCCACTTAGGCGCATTAATCCCATTAGTCCACTTAGGCTGCTTAAGCCCATTCGGCACATTAGGCCACTCAGGCCCATTAGACCCATTAGTCATTAGGCCCATTAGGACTGTTAGGCCCATTGGGCCACTTAGTCCCATTAGAACACTAAGGTCCATTTGTCCCATTAGGACACTAAGTCCCATTAGGCCCATTAGGCCACTTATTCCCATTAGGCCCATTGGACCCATTAGGAAACTTAGACCCATTCATCCACTTAGGTCCATTATACCCATTAGGCCCTCTAAGCCACTTAGGCTTCTTATACCCATTAGGCTGATTTGGCCCATTAGGCCCATTAGGCTCATTCGGCTCCTTAGGCCCACTAAATCCATTATACCACTTTGGCTTATTTGGACACTTAGGCCAATTAGGTCCATTAGGCCACTTAGGCACATTAGTCCCATTAGGCCTATTAGGCATATTAGGCCACTTTGGCCCATTAGGCCCCCAAATCATTTTTTAAATTTTCGTAAAAGACACTTTGAGGAAAAAGTGGGAACCGTACCCCAACATCATGACACATATCCAAATTTCAAAAATAGTCCTCATATTTAAAATTTGAAATGAGTATCATCATCGCAGGAACCATCGTATTAGCAACAGATCCTGCAAATCACGCAGCCACTTAATCAAAGAAAGCACGTTGAAGAATTTGTTTCCATCATCATCACATTTTTTCATCATCACCACATTTTCATTCAGTCCAAACATCATTGTCGTAACCATTATCTCCAGAGTCACCACATCATCTATGGGAACACGAGCTTTGTCGTCATCGACCATCATCATCAGAGCTGAGAACCAGAGAAAAACGAATCAGGACATCCAGTAATCCCCATTGATGTCTTCATATTGTCTCCATATAAATCCAACATCACCACCAAAAAATCATCAAAATAGAAAATCAAAACCATTCAAACCATCAAATATGGGCAATTCTCCCTCTTGAAGACCCTAATCCCCTTGATCCACACCTACTAGAACCTCCACGAAGACCCGTACACCAGACTGACAGGGAAAGAACCACAACAAGGATGAGAAGATGGAGGCCTCAGTAAGGGAGCAAGATAGAAACCACATTGGTGAAACAAAATAGAGAACCAATAATAGAGAAACAAAATCGATTCAAAAAAAATCAAAATACGAGACCTGAATCCGCATAATAAAAATAGATAAGTATCCAAACATAGGAATGAACCCGAGCTGAGACCACTATCAGTGATACTCCATCACCATCCCAAGTATTCCTAGAACCTGAATCAAGCTTCACCAAAGTGGAGTCCAAGGTGATGGGTAAGCTGGAATTGGTAGAGGATAAAGAAGGCATCAGACACACTCACTAGTGCAGACCCAAGACGTCTAAAGAACCCACACACACATACTCAGAATGGGGGTCTGATGCATAGGGATAGATCAAAATAGGGGTGGTGAGAGATGCACGATGACCACACCAAAAAATCCACATCAGTCTAAAAGGAAGAAAAATAAAGAAAGAGAAACAAGAGGATGGGCCAAGTGAAGCAGCACCATTATCATTGGTCAGTCCCTCAAAACCCTAAGAGGAGAAGAGGATGTAGTAGGAGCATCGGGATCCAAGAGAGTACAGAGCCATCAGGTTCATTAATTAGGCTCATTAGGATCATTAATCCACTTAACCCCATGAGGCCCATTAGTCCACTTAGGCCCACAAGTCCCATTTGGCCCATTAGACCCATTTGGCCCATTACACCCACTAAGACCATTTGACCACTTAGGCCCATTAGGACCATTTGAACACTTAGGCCCATTAGGACCATTGGGCCACCTCAGCCCATTAGGCCCATTAACCCCATTGGTCCACTTAGGTCCATTTAGCCCATTAAACCCATTACATTAGTCCCATTAGTCCACTTAGGCCCATATGGACCATTATGTCCATTAGGCCAATTGGACCCATTAGGACACTTTAGGCCCATTTGACCCATTAGGCCCATTAGACCCATTAGGCCACTTAAGAACTTTAATCCACTTTAGCCCATGATGCACATTAGACCAATGAGGCCACTTAGGCCAATTTGGTCTATTAGGCCACTTAGGACCATTAGGCTAATTTGGCCTATTAATCCCATTGGATTAGGCCCACTAGGCCACTTAGGCCCATATATCCCATTAGAACCATTAGGCCAATTATCCCAATTACGACCATTATGAATATTAGGCCCACTAAACCCATTTGGACACTTAGGCCCATTAGGCCATTTTGGCCTATTAGGCCACTTAGGCCCATTGGGCCACTTAGGACCCTTATTCCCATTAGGCCACTTAGGCCCATTTGGGGAATTAGTCCCATTAGGCCACTAAGGTGAAGGTTCCAGGCACAGTGGAAGCATGGTTGGGATGGAACACAACTTTGATTTTTACCATGATCAATGATTATTATGAGATCAATATGAAGATGAATGTCAGTCTCTATGCAATAGAATCAAAGATTTAGATAAATAAGGAAGAGGCCTGAAACCTTTAGAGAGGATCTTTCACATCATGTTTATAATTAATTTAATTAATTTCATAAAGAAAAATAATAATTGGATATTTGGTATTTTTCTTCATTGATGATGTTCATCATATGGAATGACTCTTCTAGATTATCTCGTTGCGCTTGTAAGGATCCATACTAAAATCCTTCTAGCTGTGATCCACACGTGATCCGATGACCTCCGATCGACACTGCTCATTCTTCAGGTGCTAGCACAGTGAATTGGGTGTCTTGTGTCAGTCATTCTTAATCGCTTGTTTTTCGACATTGAAGAACGTATCTCATTCTTGAGAGGGGTGGGAAGATGATTTGAGAGATAATTTTTTTAGCTCAACAATTCTCAATTCACCTGGTGTACGATTCGATGTCATGTGGTGTCTGGAACAATAGGCTTCCTTTTCTATTTATATGCATGAAAATTAAGTTAAAATATTTAATTGCATAACAGTAGATAAATACATTCACAAACTTAGAGAAAATACATGTTCATAATAATAATGCCGCATCATTATTTATGGTGTGCCAACTTGTGCAAGATGGAATTATAAATAAAATTCCACGTCACAAAATAATAGTTGTGTCATTATTATTTTAACTTTTTCCAACTTGTTAAATATTATTTATCATCTTGTAAATAATTATTTTACCACCTAAACATCCTTGGTCCGCTCAAACTCCACTTCCATTTATTGAAAACCCAAATAAATAAATTAATAATTTGTTCTCTTAAATAAGTATTTTATTTACAAACTAGTAAATAAATATTTATTAAATGTTCAATAAAATAAATATATTTTATTTAATTTATGCGATAATTTTAAATTGAATAAAATTATTCCACAATCCTGAGAATAATATTTATTTAATTAATTAAATTCAAATATAATTTAACTGAGACCACCAAAAAAACTTAGTGTGTGACCCTCTAGGATTCTTTCTTGTTGGCATTAGGTGGGCTTGCCCAAAGTCCAAGAGTACTGTCTAGTAATGGGTCAAGGCACCCAAGATAAATAACATAATTTCGCAACAACGACATCCAAATTTGAACACTCACTATGTAATATAATCTCTTTGTCTCAATATCTCATCAATTTGGGTTCATGATAGTGTCAAAAACTTTTATGCTTGATACGTATTTCTTTAAATACCTGAAATAAACTCATCATTACACAATGTCCATAGAATTTAGCGCTATGGTTCTATTTCAATCAAAGGGAAAAGATATCAACTTTCATAAACGGAAGGGATAAATCCTTCATCGACTTATCCATTAATAACATGCCACTCATGACACACCCAATGTACCCTACTTCCCGCTAACTGTCTGCCTAACGGTTTTCATCAGTAAATAAAAGTGTGTGATTTGTGTCACGTTTTAATAATAATATTAAATTATAAGGATATTTATGTTGGAGTTGGTGTCCTAGAACCAACTAATTTGTACTTTATTCATTAATAAATACCTTATCACATCTTGATTTTTATTCTGCGTGACAATGCATGTGATAATTTCCTAAGGACAGCTGTTGCATTAAAGGGTCACAATAGATCCCTACTATGATGAGAACCCAGAAATTCCATAACACAGTTCTTGAATATATGTTCTATGTCTGGATGATGTTATTTGAGGGACACAGATAATATAGTCCATTAGGGGTGAGGACTCATAAAAATTTGAGGCACCTTCTCATAGTGTGCGCCCTTGGTAATATCCAAGAGGATATTATAATAATGAGACCTGCCAGTAGGAAATCCACATTTTATAGTGTCATTGGATGTTCCTATCTACAGACGTGTTTTTTGGTCCTTATACTTTAATATTATTATTAGTGGGTATTACAACTTGCACACTTAGATGTATTGATCAAAACTATGACAACACACTGTTCGCAGTGAGGTAGGATATGTTGGGTGCGTCACAAGTAATACTGCATTAATAGATAATTCAAGAAAGGATTTGTCCCTTTTGTTCCATAATAGAAGTAGATATCTCAGGCCCTTTTATGGAATTGATATAGCCTAAATAAATCCATGGCCAGGGTGAGGAATGGGAAAGTTAAATTCTAGGAAGTCAAAGAAAGAATGATCGAGCACATGGGTTGGTGGCACTAGCATGCAACCTACTTGATTCGAGATATCAAGACAAAGGGGTTATATTAAACTGTAAGCATTCGTAGTAGTTGACATGTCATTGCGACGTTAACTTCTTTCTCTATGGGTGCCTTGGAGTGTTTCTAGATGATAACCTTAGACTTTACGCAGGATCTGCCTAATGCCACTGAGAAAGAGGCCTAGAGGGTCACACACTAAGTGTGTCTAAGTATCTCAGTTAAATATTAATTTAACAAGTTAAATAAAGATTATTCCTGATTGTGTTTTAATAATTATTTATGGATGCCTAATTGCATTTATTTCGACACTAGTTATTCGAGAGAATATATTGTGGAAAAAATAATATTTATTAGCGAGTAATGCAGTTACATTTATTTAAGAAATAAATAGTCATTACTCAAGGTCTAATAAATGTGGTGAAGGAAATAAATAAAATGTAAAAATAAAAGTACACACCGTGTATATTAATATATACACACCATGTAGTTTTTTTTGGGATAAGTGAGAAATAATATTATTTATTTAATTAAATAATATTAGGTGTAATTCGCTGGGCACATGTCAAGTAATAATAATAGTCAATTGTTATTATTAGACATGGGGTTTTACTAAGAATTAAATGAAATGAATAAATGATTTCAGGTAATTAATTCATTTTATTATTCTAAGTATTATAAATCCTAATTACACTATTATCATTTATGACTATCCATTTTGTGGTTGTGCACAATGGATTTGGAAAAGCTCTCAAGATAAAAGAGAATTCCTTTTCCACCAAGAACACTCTCAAGCTATGAGAGAGAGATACACCTTCACCGGATCAAGGCGATCAAAGGTGGACATCGCAAGCGAAGGCTCTTCCACATTAGAATCCCAGAGATCCCTTCGGCGGCATCCAAAGATACGTGGAGCACGTGTGGATCACCGCTAGAGGAATCCTACACATGGATTCTATGACGCAACGACGGATCACACCAGATTGTGACTGGAGAGAGAAGAAAGATTTCCATCAAGATAATTCTTGTCAATTAATTAAATTAATTATAACCAGCATATGATGATCCTCTCAATGGTTCTTGAAACCTCCTCTTTCTTTTTCATTCTTCGTTCTATTCCAAAGATCCAGCATTTTATTATCATGACTGATCTCAGATTGAATATTGTTTAACGCTAAAATTAATGTTCGGAAAACCCACCAACACGCTTCCGCTGCGCCCGGAACCTACAAGTGGTATCAGAGGGGTCATATCGTTGATTATAATTATTTAGTTTTTTTTGGTGATTTACGTATTTAATAATTTAGTTGTTTCAATTCAAGTTAATGATTATTTAAATCTGAATCTCAATATTTTTTCCTCCTCTCATTTCTTATTCACCTTACAGAAATGAATTTTTATTTTAATTTTGATTAAAATAAAATAGAGGATCTCATCCGGAGGTTCCAAACATTTCTGGCCATGCAAAACTAGAATATACGGCATGTATTTGAAAGTACACACCGTGTAGTCTAGGTTCAATGCATCAGACTAGTCTGCCAAATCAGGCTGTGTATTGAAGTATACCTAGTCATTTACGACACCATGTGTTGAGCAGGAACAGGTGGCACACGGTTTCCAGATTACACGTCGTGTGGTCCACTAAACACTGCGTGTAGTCCCTTTGGGTTAGGGTTGGACCGTGTACCCCGTATACAGCTTTCCCGGCTGGAAACCATGTAACGCAGAAACTACACGGCATGTGTCCCACTGAACATTCCATATACTCTGAAAATTTATGAAGTACATCAACACTCCATGTCCCCGGGCGTGTACTTTGTATGGATGGTGAACAAAAGTACACGCCGTGTAGTCAGAACTACACGTCATGTACTCATCCAAATTACACATATTTATTAAAATTTATTATTATATTATACAAACCCTTGATACTTGTACCATAGTGTAGATGTAAAACAAAGGCACAACATGTGATAGGTGTTTTATATATATGTGTTTAATTTAACAATCTGTTTATTGTTCATTTTAATCATTGGGTAGTTATGAATGAGAATTCATCGGGTTGCCTCCATGGTACAAGTTACGTACAAAGATAATTTTAAATGAATTTATTTGTTTAAAATTATAATGGATGTGAATCTCAAGGAAATTCAGAAAAAGGGTTTAAGATAAAATGATTGATTAATTAAATATAATTAATTGATTCGAGCGTGATTTATCTTAAATAAGAATGATTAAAGAATTGAATGCTAGTTTTATTTATGCGTAAATATCATTGCATGTATGGATGATCATGATCAAGACCAAGACCTTTTTATGTGAATGGTTTATTTTAATTAATTTATTTAAATTAAATTTGTTGTCTTGCGAGCCTTCTCCTCATTAATATATAGGGCCTGCATGCCCAAAGTTTCTTTTATGTAAAAAACCCTTTTTACCTCTGACCTTTGAGTAAGATAAATGCATATGTAATGGATGGAGCTCCCAAGCTAGTGGAGGCAGCTCAAGTTAGGAGCCAAGGTGAAACCAATCCAAGGAGATAAAAAGGTGGACAGGTGGAAAGCTATAAACACAAACCCAAAAGGTTAAAGGTGTTTATCCCCTAGGTATTGGGTTAGTTTATCAACCATTAGATAAAATAACCAATAGAACAAGATCATGATCATACCATTTATTTTATTTCAATCAGTTTCATGGTTTATTTATTGTGGGTGTGTTGTCACGATCACACAATTAATGAATTAAACAAGCATGTAAGATGGAACTAAAATAAGACCGGCTTATGTGTAAATATTATCTTAGAAATGGTTAATCACTTAAGTATATCCCACTTAATATTAACAATAATTTAATCAAAGATAATAAAATGTCAATTTAAATATAAGGATAAAATCACTCAAGAAATATTAAGTCGGTATAACCTTCAATAATCTTGGTTAGAATCAAACCATAGTTCAAAGTTCTTGACCAACCCTAGTTGGGGTGCTTTCAATTATCAGGGAATTATAATTCAAAGTTTTGGGTTAACTTGACTTGGTTTTCATCAAGGGTTGACTACCACAGTAGGACTTTGTGTGAACAAAAGGTAAAGGGTGAGGAAATCCAAAATAAAAGGATTTTAGGATTGGGGAGTCCACTCAGTGGATCAAGGAGCTATGAGTTAATGAAGTTGGCATTTGTAATGCCTACCTAAAACCCTTCAAGTTGCTTGACCAACCCTAGTTGGGTTAATGTGAAGGGCAATATGGATCCGTTCCACTAGAATATTCAAGCAATAGAATATTCTAAAGTCAATGGTGAGGGCTATTGAATTTTGATAAAATAGTGGGAGAATAATAAGTATTAATTTATTTATTTGTCTCAGTTTTATAATAATGTAATAAAACCTCTGCTCATCTTAATTTGTAGAAATGGAAAGAAAAAATGACTTCAAATATATCATTGCGAACCATACTCAAGAAATAAAACATTATCACCAGCACAAATTTCCAAGATTGGTAGAGGCGTTTACGCATCATCCTTCTCTATGAGAGAAAATTTTATGTGTTGGTAGAGCCTGTTCCAGTTGCACCTAGAAAAGAGGCCAGTGATGAGGAAATATCTCTCTATGCGAAACATATGGATGATGCCACAAATTTCCAATGTTTCATGTTATCATCCATGTCTAATGAGCTCTTGAAGCAACATGAAAACATGGACGCGTATATCATGATATCTCACCTTAAGGATCTTTACCAAGATAAGGTGAGACAGGAGAGATATGATATCTCCAATGCTTTGTTTACAACTAATCTTGGAGAGTCTGCACCAGCTGGGCCTCATGTAGTCAAGCTTATTGGCTACATTGAACACTTGTACATCTTATGGATTAAATTCCCATATGAGTTGTGTACATATCTCATCCTATCATCACTACCCAAGACCTTTTCTAGATTTATTGTCAACTACAACATGAGAAACAATCAGAAGTGTCTATCAAAACTTCTGACCTTAATTTTCCAGGTAGATAAGGATATGGGGCCTGACAAACCTACATTCCTTATGGTGAATAAGAAAAATAAGGACAAGGAAAAGGGTCTAAAGGCTTATAAACAGTCTGAATCCCCCAATCACAGTCCCTCTAAGAAGGGGAAGATCTAGAGGCAGGGCAAGGAATGGTAGGCGGTATGTTTTTCATGTGTCAAGAAAGTCCACTGGAAGAGGAATTGCACCCAAAAGTGTGGGGATGCTAAAGGTGCTTTCATTATCGAGTGTAATATTTCTATTTCTACACATTGGGTATTTGAAACAGCTTATAGGGATCACATCTGTATTTATATGCAAGAACCAAGTAGATTTAGAAAGATTTTTAGAGGAGAGGTAGATCTTTGTGCTGCCAATGGCGCGAGGATAGCTGCGTTAGCCATTGGAGATTACCACCTCTCATTGCCGACTGGGATGATTTTGGTTTTACATAACTGTTATTATGTTCCTAGTGTTACCAAAAACATAATTTCAATATCTTGTTTGGATATGAATGTATTTATTTTCAAGTTTGGAAATAAGGGTTGTCTCTTTTATAAGAACAATGTATGTTATGGTATGACACATTTAAATAATGGTTTGTATGTATTAAATTACTAAAACCAAGTGTTGACAATCGATAATGAAACAAACTCACATGAATCATACATCACCCAGTTCTGGAATCACCGTCTCGTTCATGTAAATGAGAAGCGCTTGACAAAGCTCTACCAAGATGGCTATTTAGACTCTACTAAGATAAAACCACTTGATAGATATCACTCTTTTTTACAAGGTAAAATGACTAAGCCTCCTTTCAGTGGACAAGGTAAAAGGTCCACAGAGCTTCTAGGATTGGTGCACAAGGATGTTTATGGACCATTTCCAGTAGAATCTAGAGGTGGATATTCTTACTTCATTACTTTTACTGATTATTTGAGTATATATGGCTATGTCTAATTAATGAGGTATAATTCAAAGTCCTTAGATAAATTTAAGGAATTCAAGAATGAAGTAGAGAATCATCTTGGTAAGAAGATAAAGAAACTTTGATCAGATCAAGGTGGAGAATATTTGAACCAAGATTTCATCGATCTTTTATGGGAGTCTGAGATTCCATCTCACTTATAATTTCTCATATTTTTCTGTGTATTATTTTTAAATATTATGTGGGATTATTTCGAGACCAGGCATGAAGATGACACATCATTATGAGGCCCAGTGATCCCGAAATAGTGGTTTGAACTTTTTTTAAGTTAAGTGAGTCAGCACTTGTACGCGGTTGTGTCAGTTTCCAAACGGATGCCCGGATTAAAAATCTGAGGGCACCGTTGCATCCGGGATGACAACTTTACCTAAGGACAGGTCTAACCTCGACCGGCGTGGGTCGAGGGAAAAATTTAATTTTCAGACGTTTTTAGTAAAAATATAAATAAAATAAATTCGTAAAGTTTATTTTATTTTTATAGAAACATCCACTGCAGCACAGTGACAGGGCAGTTGTTTCAATATTAAATGTCATGTCATAATGTCTTAAGAAACAACAACTTGACTCATTAATGCTACAACATAACAGAACACTGAATCACATTTCCCTTTTTAATGGGTTAAGCGATTGGTGGTCGTTGAAGAATTTTTGAGGGGAAGCTCTGGAGAAATTCATGGAGCCTTGAAGGAAACTCTCGACGACAAACGACGATGAATCGAAGCTGTGAATGTTGTTCCAACGAAGTTGAAGGATCTCAATGACGATGGAAGCATGACGCAATGATCGTTCCTCAACCGGTTGAGGTAGGGGTTTGTTATTTGAATTCTTTTCCCCGTTTTTGATTTTTGAATGATGAACGTGATCAACCACGAACAAGTTGATCCACGACTTTGTTCGTTATTGCGGGAGGGTTTTATCGGGATGATTCAGGGAATTAATCCATGTTGAGTTGTTGTTGTTGATTTCTGCTCAGTTTAAGCCTATTAACGGGAGATGATCAACACCGTGACGAATGACGATGGAGGTTCATTCCTCAAATTTGTTTGATTGGATTTCTTCTCGTTTTCTTTCATGCGTTCTTCACGTTCTTCGTGAGGCGATGAACAATGGATCTTTGTGCGTCCATTTTTCCATACAATGGTCCCAAATTGGAGAGTCGACACCACAACGACCATGTAGAGGTGCAAAGACAATGGAAGACTACATATCAGAGCAAATCAGGAAGGACCGTTCTTCGAGCGTTCTTCACACGGGAAGATCAAAACATATTTTCGGAGCTGATCGGAGGCCCAAAAACACCGGAACCAGCTTTGGAGTGTCAGGGTGACCAAAACCTGATGGTTTTGTGGTGATCAGATAGCTGGATCTATGATCGGGGCAGTACGAGAGGTGCACCGGTGAAGAGCGTCATTTCTGGAAATTTCCAGAATACACGGTGTATACTTCTGAAGAGCATGCCGTGTAGTGCTAGCGGCAGTGGCTAGGGTTTCAGGGGTCATAAATGAGTAACACAGCGTGTTAGACTTTCCCTGAAGCATGTCGTGTATTTTGGGAAATACAATGACACAAGATGATCTACACGGCTTTAGAACACGGTGTGTACAACATGACAGAGGAGGCTACGCAGGACTCGGCATGTACCCAGGGGGTACACAAGCATGAGATGGAGTACACGACTGTGTACTCCATCACACGGCCAGGTGAGGCCAGTAACACGGGTCACCCCGTGTGCCGATTACACAGGTTGGAGTACACGGGTTGATGACCGTGTACGAGCACATGGCCAGCGTACACGGGGCCAACCCCAGTCACTCCGAAATGGCGTGTACATTATAATACACGTCGTGAACTCAATTTTCTATATGACCAGCCTTACGACATGGGCCGTTGTACACGGGAAGTACCCAGGGTCAGACAACACGATGTGTAACTTTTCTACACTCTGTGTACTTTTTGGAAAATGGCATAGTCCTCTTGTTCACCGTATCTTGGACATCTTCCATTTGGGTTAGTGCCCCTTATTCTCATTCCCCTAAAGGTTAGGCATCATTTCCTTCTATAGGAGTATGATCCCTTCAGCTGGAATTTCTGTGATAGTGTCGACATCCCTTAAAGAGGCCCAGAGTGAGATCCTCTATCTATTCCTGGACCTAGGTAGAGTCAGGCATCGACGTGACCAACTCTATCGGGCTTTGATCCTCTACCTAGATGGTATATCACCTAGCTGGTGAATCTGGATGAGTCACAGTATCCTCCATGGCCCTGGTAGTGATCCTCATCTGTGTATCATGATCTTTCCCACTCAGGAGTGTGTGTCCCATAATGAGTGCATCTATCTACCATAACCTTCTCACTCAGAAGTGTGTCTCCTATAATGAGTGTAAGCTACCTCTCTTGATGCTTCCCGACGAACAGTACTTCTCGAACGGACTTCATCAGAGCTATAAGACTCGTGGAGTGTGTTCTCCTGGAATGAGCGCTTCGTGGAATCTTTGAATTGAACCCTAGTTGGGGGTATGTGGTTGTGTGACTTGTCTCTAGACTAATAGTTTGGGTTTTGAGTATACCTAGTTTGTGCTATATATTCTGTAGACATATACTATGCATATATGACTGTACCTTTACATTGTGTACTGCTTTGTGGTTTTTCGGGGTCCTCTACTAAGTATTGTTATACTCACCCCTGCATGAGATTTGCCCGCACGTGTCGTGTCTTGTGAAGACGAGCAGCCTTTTGACAGATTACAAGGTAAACCAGGATAAGACTGAGCTTTCTATGTTCCCTATAGGCTGAGGTGTTCCTACAACTAAGAACAGTAGTCCTAGTACCTTTTGTGTTTACAGGTTGTACTTTGCAGTTTTCAGACTTTTGTTTTGGTGGGCTTGTATCCTGACCCAGTTTACTTTCAGTACTTTACCTTCCGTCGTACTCTGTTGGTTGGGTTTAGTTATATGCATACATTTTGTTCCTTAGTGTTTTTATATTTCAGCATTTTTGGGCTTGGATATGTGTGCGTGTGTACAGGTACATAGGCAATGATTAGTAATATGCATACTTGGTGCTAGTCACCAGCCCCTGGACTATTGTGTAAGGTTTCTGGGGCCCACAGCGAAAGAAGGGGGGCCGGGGATTTTAAAATTTTCATCAGCAGAATGACGATACTTGTCATCGCCAATGATCCGAGCCCCAGAGAGGTCTGAGGATCTCACGTAGATTATTAAGAGCACAAAATTAAAATGAAAATGTACCCATTTCAAATACGAAGGCACGGTCGACTGCCACTAGCCGATGGCAATCGTTTCTTGAAGGATCCAAAGCAGGATCCCTCTAGATCATCCACATGCACTCCAAAAATCCCCAGGAACGCCGATCATCGAACTTCGGGTGCTAGCGTGGCAATTCAACGATATCTTCGACGTCCCGACGATCACCGCATCATTTATCTTACAATGCATGAGGAAGAACTTGATCCGAGCTCTTGGATCATCATCTTCTCTCTCTAGGAAGTAGGAGGAGAGAGAGGATCTCAATTTTTCATTCCATAAATGAATGAATATTGATATTCACACAAAATGGAGAGAGCCTCCTCTCTTATTTATAGAGACGTTGATAAATACTTGGTAGGGTTCCCCAACCCCCGTTAATATCAACGTACTCTAAATAAATAATTTCGACAGACTAAACTGGGCCAATATTATTTAATATTTTATCACATAATTATAATATATATATAATATATTACGTGATAAAACCAATCCATTTAACTCAACTCACTGTCCCGCTTAATATTAAACTAACCTTAAATATTAAATAATATTCATTCGATTAATATTTTTCTTATATTTATTAAACTCGTAAA
Organism: Viscum album; assembly: GCA_963277665.1. Taxonomy (NCBI): domain Eukaryota; kingdom Viridiplantae; phylum Streptophyta; class Magnoliopsida; order Santalales; family Viscaceae; genus Viscum; species Viscum album. The sequence continues at coordinate 914,285,994 of OY728141.1, forward strand.
TAAATTCAATCCCAAATATTCATAACTTGAATATTAATGAATTTATTTAATTATTTTGGTGATCGACAACTTGGACAATGCTCGGACCCCATGGCAGAGACCACATGTCCATATACCTATTCAACTGAATAGGGCGGATTCTTGAATACGCTATTGTGTGTGACCCTCTGGGCCCTTATCTCAATATTAGTGAATAAAATCCACAGACCAAGATCAGGGTCTAGCAACCCATCATGGCCCCTAAAGAGATAAGGATAGTCATTGCAATGACTACCAACCTACGAACACTGACCGTGTACTATAGTCTCTTTGTCATTTGATATCTCATAAAGCAGGATGCACTCTTGTGTCATCATCCTTATCTTGCTTTATTATTTTTTGATCTATCCGGATGGATTTTCCTTTCTACTTCTTTGGCCAAAGACTTATGAAGGCAACACCATCTTGATCAACCAGGCCTGAGATATACAACTTCCTAAACTTGGAAGCAACAAATCCTTTCTTGACCATTCAACCAACTTCATACCACCAATGACGCACCCAATACAAACTACCTCTCCATGACATTACCGCCATGGTTTTTGCCTTGAATTAAAGTACGTCATTAAATGATATACATTGGTAATGATCTCAAGAGACCAATACACATGTCCGTAGATAGGAACAACCAATGAAACCCAAAACATGTGGTGTTCCTATTGGAGGGTCTGCCCTCATGATCTCACTACTAGAGATCACCAAGTGTGAACTTCATGAGAAGAAGTCTCAATGCTTATGAGCCCCCAACACCTGATAGTCAGATATCTACTGTGTCCAGTCAGTAAGATGTATCTAGACTATAGAACATATATTTAAGATCAATGTAATTGTATCTCGAGGTTCTTATTATAGCCTGGGATCTGTTATAACCTCTTGACATGACAATTAACCTTTGGACATTACCATTATTATAGTGTATGCAGAAAAGTCTGCACTATAATGGTAAGATATCATCATGAACATCTAACTATACACATGATATGGTAATCAAAAGTACTACATAGTTGGGTCTAGGGCACCCACTATTTCAACACTCCCACTTGCACTAGAGCCAACTTTCTAACTAAACTTCTTAGATACTCACATGATAAATACCATGATTCTGCTAAGTAATGGTTTTAACTGCTGGGCCTCTCATGTTTTCACCGTGTGGAATATCTGCTATATGCGACCTCATATTCTTGAGTAAAACTTCTCAAGATAGGGTATCCCTGAGTATATTAATTTTTTACATTTTCATAACTTGACAACTTGGCTAGTAAGAATATCATAATTCTCATTATGATAATAATTTTCTCACTAGGTTTTAATCCAAGAACTGGGACAAATCGTTGTGATTTATAACTGCTTCTCAACTGCCTTAGAAGCTGCAACGTACTCGGTATTTGTAGTTATGACTACCACAAGATTTTATGAGCTTGACTCACTCATCTCCTTTGCCTAACTGCGATACTAGATCAAATTGTTCTAAGGATTACTAGTTTGTGTCCCATCAAAACTAGTATACCTTCCTCTCCATATTCTAGGTACATATCATTTGTACTTGCTGAAGTACAAGATGATAGTTCTGACTACATCACTTGCAGTGCTCCTGGAAATAATTGATATATGCCTATAATAAATTATCCTGGTAGTATCAATTATTGTACATATTATGGCATATGTTATTGATCCATTGCTAAAGAATATGGTATCAATTCACAATTTTAATCTCTACACATGCTCCGAACATGTTAGCCTGGAGAGATTAATCCATGTGACATAGGCAAAAATTATGAACTTGAATTGTTCTAACTTGTATTTTTCAATACAATGTTACTATATGTACAATTGACTAGGACCAAGAAACCTTTGGATCTACCTGAGTGGATCCTATTCCCTAGAACTTAGGTTTCTACTTGAAGTCAATCATTAGAGAATTTATTTTAACCTGATCTTATCTAACTGTAAGATCAAAATCTATTTTCCATATGTTGTCGAACATATTTCATTTGGAAAACATTAGCACTCCCACTAAACTTTGGTAGAAACAAGGAAAAGATTCATTTATAATGAATGCTCTAATATCTTGTTGCTTACTTTATTCTAGAACTAGATTTCAGTAACTTGCAACCTTTATTAGAATCATCTGATGTCATCATCTCTTTCTGGTTGCGTCGTATAGACACCTTCCACGAAAGATGATCTTGACATCCAATGACTAATAAAATGATCATAGAAATTCAGCTATGACAAGTAAAATTCTAATAGATTTAGGCGTACCCACTTGGTATAACCAATCGAGCCTTATTGGTACTACACTTTTACCATCCATGTATCATTTCATTTGAATACTCACCATAGTATTCAATTCATAATCCCCTTTGAAATTTGATACATGGAATCCATTATTGAATTTTAGTTGCTCTTGTCAATCTTAGCTCGTTTCCTTATACTGCTTCTTTGAAGGATTTATTATTCTCAATGAATAATATATCACTGACTGCGGTGAATATAAAACCACCACCATGGTTTCATTCTTCCTACGTAGTATGTGTCTCTAGAACATTCGTATTCCACACGTACTTATGGAACTTGTTCCCTATTCCAATCATTTGTGCATCTCGAGCATTGACTAAATCCAAGTAAATTCAGTTCCCACTATCTCTAATAGATATGTGCACCCTTGTATAGAAATGTAGTCTAATACTTGACTTCATATTTACTATCTTAGGGATTTATGTAATATCTTAAGAAACTGTTAGGATAATTACCTCAAATGCACAACGTGTTTAACTTGATGCATGTTTGTTTAAATAATAACAAACACTTTGCATCCATACACGTCCTATGACATAATGGATTTTCCATCATAATTTGACTCGTATGATATCCATTTGTCATTTTAGTTGGCATATTGGTTATGGGTTTTAGCCGTTATTTTCCAAGCACATCATGAAATATAATGGAAGTTTCTGCAGATTGTAATATTGATACAACTTACATCATAACTTTGATTTATAACATATGCATTTAGGAATTGCTCCACGCTACATGTTTGTTGTCCAATGTTAATATATAAGACATTATCATCGATCCCCCTTATGAACGTCAACACAGTGATGTAGATAAGGTAACATTCGTTTAGGAATTACTCCACGCTACATTATCATGATTGATGATTGCTTGGTCAAGATATTCTTCGGATTGCTGATCTGAAACAACTCATATCTTCTAACCAAACTTATACTTCATTGGTACATTCCTTAATGACTTAAAGGAATCTTATAAAGTATCTTTACCTCTAGCTTTCTTTGGAACAGTTCACACTCTCGTGTTGAACCGACCTCAGAAGCTTTGTGGCATACCTTTATTTCTAAATGTTTCTTTGTCTAAACTAAAGATGTCAATAATACCATAGGTGTTTAGCTGTGCCGAGCCTAAATACCATACTGGGTATATAGTTGACATCTGATTTTAGTTTTACTTGACAAAGAATCACATCGCCACAACTGGGTAGGTCTTACATTTTATATTCATCATGTATTACCATTTATTCAAATAGCAGTGAACTATTTGTTGAGTATGTTACCACAAACAACATTCATTCCAAAACATGGAATAATGTCTCATCCTGTCCAAAAGGGCACATGAGATAAATTTTTTTGGTTATACTCCAGAACTTGTTCAATTTAAATCAATTACATGGCAATTTTGATGTTATGTGTTTCTCACTACTGACTTAGGAATCACCCTTTCTCAACTACTTGGAGAAGACACTTTACTTCCAGCAATGTTTCTATACTTTCTTGGTTACTATATTTCAATAAATATATGTGAAAAGCATATTGTATTTTAATACCCAAGAAGTATAAGAGAAAACAATACTTTTATTTGATAAATATAAATTGAACGAGAAGCGGGTACTTGCTTCTTGTATTTCAGTTTTTAAACTTCCCTAAATTTATTTAAATATGTGATGTAAATAACCTCCTGTTAAATAACCAACCACCTTTCATTGAAGGACATGACGAAGGTGTTTCTGGTGTAACTTTCCATAAGCTTTTTCGCCCTGTTATTCAATGTATTCTCCATAATAATAAAAGATGGCGTTATCTTCAATATTCTTATTACTTAACGAATGTTACCTTAATGGTAATTAAGCACTTACTCTATACGGTTTGTTTATACCTTTAAACGAAACTAGAGTAATTGGGTGTAAAAGTTATAAGAATGGGATGACATGAAAGATTGTGAACTATATTTCACTTTACACAAACTGAGTGCGACCATCACATTCAAATCTTGCTTTACTTTCTCCTCAAAAGGATCTTGGAGATGAGACTACATGTGATCGTCATCCATGTCAGGATGTAGCGGCCGCAACTAACATCATACTTTGATGATAACATTATGACAGAACCATCATATGCTTGATTCATGAGTCTCCTTTAATCAATTTTACACCCTTGCTTCTTAAGGTGGCTTAACAGGTTGGGACACAAGCAGCTTGAATTTCCATTATAGTGATAATGTGCACAAGCGCCTATACTACATTTAGGAAATTTGTGCTTAGTTTAGAAATTAACTTTGTCTAATATTTATCACAGTTTTATTGTGGTATTGCTTGCCATTATCTACAAATATACTTTAGCAGATTGTACTTTTATGTGATTACCTAATGTGACATTACTGATTATTTCTTCATTAAAATGTCTCCCACTAATTTTTCGAATTCTAGGAATGATCTATACTAGAATCGGAATACTCTTGAGTATTCTAGTGTCAAGGATCCATGAACCTCTCTCATAGTCTACAAGCTAGGGATACGCCACTACTCGGAGGGTCCAAGGTAGGCTTTTGGCTGGCCAACCGCATTATCTTGCAGTTCCTTGATCTGTTGAGTGAAGTCCTAGCTTCATAAATCATTTAATGATTTACTAAATGCTTTCCTCTAAAATTACAACAAACTAGATAAGGCTATATCTTTACTACAATTTTATTTAAGTCGACCCACCGCACAAATAAGAACTCCCCGGTAGTAAGAGGCAACCTCAGTTGAGGCATGAACCGGCACCTCGAACACCCGGTTTTGTTTAAAATAGAATGATAGAAGGATGTTTGTGACTTAATATTTTATTTGAGGGTTTTATTGGTTTTCTATCTATGAATGTAATCCATTTCTATTAATCTTGTCCATCTATGTTGTCACGCTCACAACTTAACTTTAATAGAAAAACATACGCCGCTTCTTTATGCATTTTATTATCTATTATTTTATGTATTTTTCCCGCTATTCTAAAATTCATAAAATAATAAATAAATGCATAAAGGTAAACTACTACCTGACTGGTCTTGTGCATCTAAACGACCTAAGCGCATCGTACCTGAGTCGTATGCTTGACTCTTGATGCAGCTTGCCCTGTCATGTATGTTCGCTGGTCTTCTGCAGTGTCGCCATGTCTTGGTGGGGTCGACGTCACGTCTTGGAGTACCACCTCACCTTGGTGGAATCCACGCGTCGTCTTGCACCATAGTACACCACCTCATCTTGGCGGGGTCTACGTCGCTCGCCTTCTTTGTCTGAAGTACAAAGGTACTCACGCACAGGCGAGGGGAACTCTGGTATAAATGTATATCATATAAATTGGGCGCGCAGGACCTTATACATTTTAACCGAAAAATGAAAGACGATTTGCAGACCGTCCATTTAATTAATTACACACATCACACGTAGTTTAAATAATTAATTAAATAATAATTAAAAGCAGACATACAAAGGTTGGTGCTTAAGACCAGACGACGGGTAAAATTAAAGCCTGATAAAATTAAAATGCATAAATAAGTACGAGGTTTATTTAATTTAATTAAATTAAATGAATTAATAAATTCAAATAATTTAATTAATTATTGGTCATGTAATTAATTTAATTTTAATACTTAAAATCAAATTAATTAATTAATTTAATTGAAAAAATTAAATTAATTTTAACCTCGGGTATTAAAATTTATTTTCACCACAGTTAATATATTAATTAATTTAATTAATTAATTATATTAATTGATTTAATTAAACCCATGTCAGGGGTTACTTGCCCGCTGGGAGGACCGGGTGGCGGCCAGGTAAGCTTGGTCAGGGTGCTCCCGGGGAGGAGCTGAGACGGGCGACCGGTCGCGGCTGCGCTGCCTGCACAGACAGAACTAGGACGATGGCCCCGTTTAGAGGTGCTTCCTATGCTTGCGCTTGAGGGGGCGGCCCTTCATTGCTATCCCGGGAGGCAGTGCTTGGCAGTGGCCTTAACAGGGGTGTGACAAAAGGGTCGATGGAGAAGGCCTGGTGGGGTGCGCCTCCTAGCTTTGCGAGGTGCGGCAGTCCTGCTGTTCGCCGTAGGGGAGGCCACATGAGAGGGAACCAGGAGCAAGCTGGAGAGCTGCATGTGGGGTGGTGCAGGGGAGAATTCTGGGATGGCCAGCTACGGCGCACTGCATGGAGGCCAGCGGGCTGTTGGAAGGAGGCCGACAGGGAAGGCAGGGCGAGGGGACCGACTGACACGGAGGCGGAGGGGTGCGGCAACCCGTGCTCCTAAACTGGGGTTGCACCGAGGAGGCGGGGTGCTACAGCAGGTCGGTGTGGGGTGCGGAGCTTGCAGAGTGAGCAGCGGTGGGTTCTGCAGGCTGGGAGAGGGACAGGCGGCGGGACAGGCCTGGGTGCGGCCCCGGAGGAGCAACTATGGATTTGTGGAGGGTGCACTGTACAAGGCCCTGCGACGGCCTTGGAGGAGACCGAAGGGGTGCGGCGGCCGGTATGCATGGGCACCCTCCTGTGTGGCATCCTAAGGCATGGGTAGAGGGGAGGGCGGCGGGCCTAGGGTCGCGCTGTTCGTGGAGGAGGGGTCCACTCAGACCCCTTGATTGATTTTTTTTTTCTATTTTTTTCTCTCTTCCACACAGAAGACCCACGCCCCACCCCCTTTTTTTTGTTCTTTCAACAGTCCAGCCCATTGTTTTTTTATTAAAAAAACAGCAAGACCCAAGGGTCTTGCTTCACGCAGGAAGACCCCCTTTGGGGTATTCCTTTATATTTTTTTATATTTTCTAAAGTCTATTTTAGACTTTAGATATAATAATAATTATTATTATTTTAATATAATAATTTTATTATTATTATAATTTTATTATTATAATTTTATTATTATAATTATATTATTATAATTATATTATTATAAGAATAATATAAATTGTAATAATTATAATTATATTAAAATTGTAATACCCTTGTTCAAAAACCAAAACACGATCCATTCTGAAAATTTTGAATGACCATATCTTTGTCATTCGAAATCGGATTGTATCACGGTTTGAACGGTTATGACCGATTTTAAACCCTCAACTTAATTTCATAAAAATTAATTTTATTTGGCTCAGAAAATCTACATGGATTCCTCTGATACCACTGTAAGGTTTCTGGGGCCCGCAGCGGAAGCTGGTGGGCTGGGGATTTTAAAATTTTCATCGGCGGAACGACGGTACTTGTCGTTGCCAACGATCCAAACCCTGGAGAGGTATGAGGATATCATGTAGATTATTAAGAGCACAAAATTAAAATGAAAACGTATCCGTTTCAAATCCTAAGGTGCGGTCAACTGCCGCTAGCCGATGGCGATCGTCGCTTGAAGGATCCAAAGAAGGATCCCTCTAGATCATCCACACACGCTCCAAAAATCCGCGGGAACGCTGATCATCAAAATCTGGGTGCTAGAGCATCAATTCAATGATATCTTCAACGTCCTGACAATCACCGCATCGTTGATCTTGCGATACGTGAGTAAGAACTTGATCCGAGCTCTTGGATCATCCTCTTCTCCCTCTAGGAAGCAGGAGGAGAGAGAGGCTCTCAATTTTTCATTCCATAAATGAATGAATAGTGATATGCACACAAAAGAGAGAGAGACTCCTCTCTTATTTATAGAGACGTTGATAAATACCCAGTAGGGTTCCCCAACCCCCGTTAATATCAACGTTCTCTAAATAAATAATTTCTACGGACTAAACTGTGCCAATATTATTTAATATTTTATCACATACTTGTAATATATATATAATATATTACGTGATAAAACTGAGCCATTTAACTTGACTCGTTGTCCCTCTTAATATTAAATGAACCTTGAATATTAAATAATATTCGTTCGATTAATATTTTTCTTGTATTTACTAAAATCGTAAATACATTAAATAAATTCATTAATATTCAAGAGCGGGGTCTAACAACCCATCATGGCCCTTAAAGAGATAAGGATAGTCATTTCAACGACTACCAACCTATGAACACTGGCTGTGTACTATAGTCTCTTTGTCATTTGATATCTCATAAATCAGGATGCACTCTTGTGTCATCATCTTTATCTTGATTTATTATTTGTTGATCTATCCGGATGGATTTGCCTTTCTACTGCTTTGGCCAAAGACTTATGAAGGTGGCACCATCCTAATCAACCAGGCCTGAGATATACAACTTCCTAAACTTGGAAGTGACAAATCCTTTCTTGACCATTCAACCAACGTCATACCACCAACGACGCACCCAATACAAACTACCTCGCTACGACATTACTGCCATGGTTTTTTCCTTGAATTAAAGTACGTCATTAAATGATATACATTGGTAATGATCTCAGGAGACCAATACACATTTCCGTAGATAGGAACAACCAATGAAACCCAAAACATGTGGTGTTCCTATTGGCGGGTCTGTCCTCATGATCTCACTACTAGAGATCACCAAGTGCAAACTTCATGAGAAGAAGTCTCAATGCTTATGAGCCCCCGGCACCTGATAGTCAGACATCTACTGTGTCCAGTCAGTAAGATGTATCTAGACTATAGAACATATATTTAAGATCAATGTCATTGTATCTTGAGGTTCTCATTATAGCCTGGGATCTGCTATAACCTCTTGACACGACAATTAGCCTTTGGACATTACTATTATTATAGTGGATGCAGAAAAGTATGCACTATAATGGTAAGATATCATCATGCACATCTAACTGTACACATGATATGGTAATCAAAATTACTACATAGTTGGTTATAGGGAACCCACTATTTCAACATATTGGATGTGGGCTTGGGGAGTCGCGGTGCGAGCCCCACTGGGACGGGTCGTGACAGAGTGGTATCAGTGGTGTTTGGTTCTACCTTAGGACCAAGTGTCCATGATTTTGGTTTGGGGAAATGGTGTTAAGTGTTTCGATCTTATCTTTCAGGACAGAGACTCTAGTGTTGGCGCGACGGCTGACGTATCCATACACGAGGACTCGGATAACCTGCTTTTCGACTCAGTACACAAAGACACTGGTTGTGGGGAAATAAAAGAATGGTACATGCATCATATATAAATGGGTTGTGTTTTCCATATCCTTTGTGTCAGCTATCCAGATATACTCATTGACCATGGTACAGCTTGTTTGTTTACAGGATTCCTCTGCAATAATTACCCACTAGGATTCAGCAGCACGATCACAAGGATGACCCCATTAGTGATGAGGCTTCGATACAGGGACCGGTTCCTCAGGCGTTGCCACTAGGTGGTGCACCTGCTATGCCACCACCAGTGGAGCAGCCCATGGTACCTGCATTACCGACCGATGAGAAGCACATGCTTAGCACGCTCCTTGAGTTCAGAGACAGAGACCCCTCAGGTTCCGAGGCGAGCATGACCCTCAGGCGGTTGAGGACCGGATTGAGATGGTGACCAGAGTTTTCCATCTAGTGAGGACACCAGCAGACCAGATGGTGATCCTAGTAGCAAGCCTTCTTCAGGGTTCGGTGGGATGATGGTGGAGTCTGACCACACATACTCGCGACGAGGAGACTCTTTCATGGATGGAGTTCAAGAGACTCTTCATAAAGGAGTTCTCTCCGGTTATGCTGAGATCTATGCACATCCAGGAGCTTCTTCAGCTCCATTAGGGCAGTATGACAGTAGCTGACTATTCCTCGAGGTTCACCAACCTCGCCCGGTACTTGATGGATATGGTCATGGATCAGTACTTCAGAGCTCAGAACTTTTAGAGAGGTCTACGACGATACATACAAGATAATGTCATGAATCTATGAATTTTGACTTATGCTGGAGTGCTCTAGCAAGATTTGGTGATCGAGAGCTTCTTGGTGGAGAAAATATAGCCGATGATAGTCAGTAGCAAGAAGACAGGTGCGGTGACCTCGGCAGCAGGGAACCAGCATCAAACGCAGGGATCAGGATGTGAGAGATATCAGAGGAGGACCCAGGACAGGGGATCAATAGTCCAGGGCTCTTAGGATAGATCCAGTCAGCCTAGGGAGAAGTGATTCTATGCATACGACGGTAGGGTACATCTCACTAGATATTTCCTGACCCGTCGAGCTACTGACAGGGAAGTGATGGATGGACCACTGAGGTAGAGGTAGAGAGTGGAGTAGATAGACCCTCTAGGCAGCGGACGTGGAAGAGGAGCAGGGAGAGCTGCGGGTGGTGGCATACGCTTTGACTTAATTCCACCACCACCCCCAGGTGGTCCACACCAGGCACAGAGAGCTGGGGGACAGGGGTGGGGACAGCTGCATGCGGTCGAGGCATATGAAACAGGGGCTCCAGGGATGATTCGAGGTACTGTCTGTGTCTTTTCTACCTTAGCTTCCATACTTATAGACATAGGTTCCAGTAATTCCTTCATAGCCACGTGTCTTGTACAAAAACTCAAGATCCCAGTAGAACCGTTGACTCAATCCTTACACTTGTAGACACCTACAGGAGGAGACTCGATGATCACGCACCTTTGCAGATAGTGTGATCTTACCCTTGGAGGCGAGAGTTTCGGTTAGAACCTTTTTGCGGTAGTGTCGAGGACTTACGATGTCATTCTCGGTATGGATTGGTTATCTTCGGTCGATGCCCAAATTGACTATTTTAGGCGAAGAGTGCGGTGTGTCCGCCATAATGGAATGAGGGTTTCCTTTGTCGGAGAAAGGGAAACCCTGGCAGTGCAGAGTGAGATTATGCATAGGAGGGTGCAACCAATCACTCATGAGTTAGCCAGCCTTTCCCTCGGAGCAGTGGATGTTGTGAGCTCCCAGTTCCCAGCAGTAGTGGTGGAGTATGTGTACATCTTTCCTGAAGATGTTCTAGGGTTACATCCCCACCAGGAAATCGACTTCTGCATCAACTTACACCCCGAGACGGCACCTATTTCCACATCAGCATATCAGATGGCTCCCGCAATGCTTCATGAGCTGAGGGTAAAATTGGAGGATTTGTAGAGCAAGGGTTTCGTGAGACCCAGTGTTTCACCCTAGGTGGCCCCAGTCTTGTTTTCCAAGAAGGAAGACGGGTGTCTGAGGTTGTGCTTGGATTACTGGCGCCTGAACCAGGTGATGGTGAAGAACAAGTATCCACTACCAAGGATCGATGACCTCTTCGATCAGCTAAGAGGGGAACAGTGGTTCTCGAAAGTTGAAATTCGATCAGGCAATCACCAGCTACTATTGCGGGATGAGGATATACCGAAGACGGATTTCAGATGCCGCTATGGTCACTATGAGTACTTGGTGATGCCTTTCAACATGAAGAATACTACAGTGTTCATGGGACCGATGAACCGGATTTCCCAGCCTTACTTGGAATGGTTCTTAGTGGTCTTTATCGATGAAATCCTTATGTACTCGGCGTCAGAAGAGGAGCATGAAAGACACCTGCGGATGGTTCTAGACATACTTTGAGAGCACCAGCTTTATGGAAAGCTCTCAAAGTTCCAGTTTTGGATTCAGGAGGTCCACTTTCTGGGACATGTCATCTTAGCAGATGGAGTATCTATAGACCCAGCCAAGGTGGAGGTTGTGTTAGTATGGGAGCCACATCGGAGTGTGATGGAGGTGCAGAGCTTCCTTGGGTTGGCAGGATATTACAAGAGATCCATTCCTGACTTCTCCCAGATATCAGCACTGATGAAAGCCTTGAACAGGAAGGGGAAACCCTTAGTGTGGACAGAGATTTACCAGCAGGCTTTCGAGTAGTTGAGACAGAGTTTGACGAGCACCCCCATCTTGATATTACCGAAGGAGGGTGTCGAGTACATAGTTTTCTGTGACGTATCAGGGATCGGGCTTGGTTGTGTCCTAATGTAGAGGCAGACATTGATTGCTTATGGTTCGTGCCAGCTTAGGACACATGAGTAGAACTATGTGACCCATGATCTCGAGTTGGTTTCGGTAGTATTCACATTGAAGATGTGGCGACACTACCTTATGGGAGAGCGGTTTATTGTCTACTCTGACCACAAGATCCTCAAGTACATCTTTTCTCAGAAAGATCTGAATCTGAGGTAGAGGCATTGGCTAGAGTTCCTCGAGGACTTCGATTTAGAGATCATCTATACTTCCAGGAATGGGAACAAGTATTGGAGTTGGTGACCTAGAACCAACTACTTTGTACTTTATTAATTAAATAAACATCTTATCACATCTTGATTGTTCTTCTGCGTAACAATGCATGTGATAATGTCCCAAGGATAGTTGTTGTATTAAAGGGTCATAGAGTATCCCTGCTATGATGAGAACCCAGAAGTGCCATAACACTATTCTTGAATATATTTTCTATGGCCGGATGATGTTATTTGAGGGACACAAATAATACAGGTCATTAGGAGTGAGGACTCATAAAACTTTGAGGCACCTTTTCATGGTGTGCTCCCTTGGTAATATCTAGGAGGATATTATGAGAATGAGACCTGCCAGTAGGAAATCCACATTTCATAGTTTCATTGGATGTTCCTATATTCGGACGTGTGTATTGGTCCTTAGACTTTAAGATTATTATTAATGGGTATTACAACTCACGCACTTAGATGTATTGACGAAAACTATGACAACACACTGTTCGCAGCGAGGTAGGATGTGTTGGGTGCGTCACGAGTAATACCGCATTAATAGATAATGTGAGAAAGGATATGTCCCTTATGTTCCATAACGGAAGTAGATATCTTAGGCCCTTTGATGGAATTGATATAGCCTAAGTAAATCCATGGCCATGGTAAGGAATGAGCAAGTTCAATTCTGGAAATTCAAAGAAAGAATGATCGAGCACATGGGTTCATGGCACTAGCATGCAACCCACTTGATTAGAGATATCGTGACAAAGGGATTATATTACATGGAAAAAGTTCGTATGAGGTGACACGTCAATGCAGCGTCAAATTATTTCTCTTGGGTGCCTTGACCTGTTGCTAGACAGTAATCTTGGACTTTAGGCAAGCCCGCCTAATGCCAATGAGAAAGAGGCCTAGAGGGTCACACACTAAGTGTGTCCATGTATCTCAGTTAAATATTAATTTAACAAGTTAAATAAATATTATTCCCGACTATGGTTTAATAATTATTTAAGGATGCCTGATCACATTTATTTTGACACTAGTTATTCGAGAGAATATATTGTGGGCGAAATAATATATTTATTAGCGAGTAATGCAGTTACATTTATTTAAGAAATAAATATCCATTACTCAAGGTCTAATAAATGTGGTGGAGAAAATAAAGATAAATGGAAAATAAAAGTACACGCTGTGTATATTAAATATACACATCGTGTAGTTTTATGGAAAACAAGTACACGCCCTGTATTAATGATTACACACCATGTAGTTTTTTTTGTCAGGATTTTGAGGATATAATATTGTTTTATTAAATGATATTTATTATAATCAGCATGGGCACATGTCAAGGAATTAATAATTCGACATGGGGGTTTTCAATAAGAGTTAATGAAATAAATAAAACACATAACACATTTATTTATTGTCATAACTCTATAACCTCAAATCTGATTATAAATATCCTCACAACCCCAACACTTTTCAAGATAGAATCGTTGTGCAAAAAAATTCTGGAAAATTCTTTCAAGGCTGAAAGAACTCCTTCCTCCAAGAATGCTCTCAAGACCGAGAGACCAAGGCAATCGAAGGCGGACATCGCAAGCAAAGGTTCTTCCGCACTAGCACCCGGAGATCCCTTCGGCGAGGTTCAGAGATACGTGACACACGTGTGGATCACCGCTAAAGGAATCCTACACTAGGATTCTACGACGCAACGACGGATCACATGATCATGACTGGAGACATCAACAAAGAAAGAATTCCACCAAGTTAATTCTTTTAAATTAATTAAATTAATTATAACCAACATATGATGATCCTATATCTATGGTTCCAGGATTCCCTCTTATGTTTTTTGTTCTTCATTCTATTCTGAAGATTCGGCATTTTAAATCGTGATAGATCTCGGATTGAACATTGTTTAACGTTAAAATTAAAGTTGGGTACTCCCACCAAAACGCTTCCACTGCGTCCAAAACCTACAAGTGGTATCAGAGCGGTCATATCGTCGATTATAATTATTTAGTTTTTCATTGGTGATCTACGCATTTAATAATTTAGTTGTTTCAATTCAAGTTAATCGCTCTTTAAATCCGAATATTGATATCTCTTCCTCCTCTATCGTTTCTCGTTCACCATATAGAAAAGACCTTTTCTTTTAATTTTTGATTAAAATAAAATAGAGGATCTCATCCAGAGGATCCAAACATTTCTGGTCATACAACACCAGAATACACAGCATGTATTCAGAAGTACACGTTGTGCAGTCTAGGTTCATGCATCAGACTGGTCTGCCAAATCAGGTCGTGTATTGATCTTATCTAAGTCATTTATGAAACCATGTGTTGACCAGGAAAAAGTGGCACACGGTTTCCAGATTACACGCCATGTGGTCCAACAGAACACGACGTGTAGTCCCTTCGGGTTAGGGTTGGACCATGTACCCCGTACACGGTTTTCCCAGCAAGAAACCGTGTAACATGGAAACTACACGGTGTGTGTCCCACTGAACATGCCGTGAACTCTGAAAATTTCTGAAGTACATTAACACGCCATTTCTCTGGGCCTGTACTTCGGATGGACAGTGAAGAAAAGTACATGTCGTGTAGTCGGAACTAAACACTGTGTACTCACCCAAATTACCCAAATTTATTAAAATTTATTATTATATTATACAAACCCTTGAGACATGTACCATAGTGTAGGCATAAAGTTGAGTCACAACACGTGACAGGTGTTTTATATATATTCATTTAATTTAACATCTGCATAATAAATGGGAATTCACCGGGTTTCCTCCAAGGTACAATTTACGTACACAGATAATTTTTAAATGAATTTATTTGTTTAAAATTATGATGGATGAGAATCTCAGGGAAATTCAGAAAAGGATTTAAGATAAAAGGATTTATTAATTAAAGATAATTAATTGATTCGAGCGTGATTTATCTTAAGAAAGAACGATTAAATAATTGAATGCTAGTTTTATTTATGTGTAAATATTGTTGCATGTATGGATGATCATGACCTAGACCAAGACCTTTGTATGTGAATGGTTTCTTTTAATTTATTTATTTAAATTAAATTTGTTGGCCTGCGAGTCTTCTCCCCATTAATATGTAGGGAATGCATGCCCAAGGATTCTTTTATGTAAAACCCCCTTTTTACCCCTCACCTGCATGTGAGATAAATGCATATGTAATGGATGAAGCTCCCAAGCTATGGGAGGTGGCTCAATTCAGGAGAAAAGGTGAAACCAATCCAAGGAGATACAAAGGTGGACAAGTGGAAATCTGTAAACACGAACCCAAAAGGTTCAAGGTGTTTCTCCCCTAGGTCTTGGGTTAGTTTATCAACCTCTAGATAAACTAACCAATATAAAAGCTCATGATTATACCATTTATTTTATTTCTATCAGTTTCATGGTTTATTTATTGTGGGAGTGTTGTCACGATCACACAATTAATGAATTAAACAAGCATTCAAGATGGAACTAAAATAGAAACTGGATTATACGTAAATATTATCTTAGACATGGTTAATCACTTAAGTATATCCCACTTAATATTAAAAAGAATGTAATCAAATATAATAAAATGGAAATTTACATATAATGATAAAATCCCTCAAAAGAAATATTAAGTCAGTATAGCCTTCCATAATCTTGGTTAGAATCGAACCATAGTTCAAAGTTCTTGACCAACCCTAGTTGGGGTGCTTTCAATTATCGGGAAATTCTAATTCAAGGTTTTGGGTTGACTTGACTTGGTTCGCATCAAGGGTTGACTTCCACAATAGGATTTGGTGTGACCAAGAGGCAAAGGTTGAGGAAATCCAAAATAAAAGGATTTCAGGATTGGGGAGTCCACTCAGCGGATCAAGGAGATGCGAGTTAATGTAGTTGGAATTTGGAATGCCTACCTAAAACCCTTCAAGTTTCTTGACCAACCCTAGTTGGGGAAATATGGATCCTTTCCACTAGAATATTCATTAAATAGAATATTCTGAAGTCAATGGTGAGGGCTATTGGATTTCGATAAAATAGTGGGAGACTAATAAGTATTACTTTATTTATTTGTCTCATTTTATAATAAAGTAATAAACCTTTGCTCATCTTAATTTTTAGAAATGACAAGAAAATGAATTCAAACATATCATTGTGAACCATACTCAAGTAAGAAAACCTTCTCACCAGCACCAATTTCCAAGTGTGGTAGAGGCGTTTACGCGTCATACATTGCCACGAGAGGAAATTGTATGTGCTGGAAGAGCCTATTCCAGTTGCGCCTAGATCAGAACTTCTGCCCTTAACTCACCAGGTAGATAAGGACATGGGGTGTGACAAACCCACAGTACTTATGGTGAATAGGAAAAGGAAGGACAAGGCAAAGGGGTCAAAGAATTATAAACGGTTTGAATCCCCCAAGAACCATCCCTCCAAAAAGGGGAAGATCCAGAGGCAGGGCAAGGAAGGAGAAGCAGTATGTTTTTCATGTGGCAAGCAAGGCCACTAGAAGATTAACTACACCCAGAAGCATGGGGACACAAAATGTGTATTCGTTATCAAGTATAATTTTTCTATTTCTACACATTGGGTATTAGATACAGCTTGTGGGGCTTACATATGTATTCAAATGCAGGAACCAAGTAGATTTGGAAATATTGACAGAGGAGAGTTAGACCTTAGATCTACCAATGGCGCAAGGCTGGTTGCGTTGGCTATTGGTGATTACCACCTCTCATTTCCAACTGGCATGATTTTGGTTTTACAAAACTGTTATTATGTGCCTAGTGTTACTAAGAACATAATTTTTGTATCTTGTTTGGATATGGATGGATTTATTTTCAAGTTTGGAAATAAGGGTTGTCTCTTTTATAAGAACAATGTATGTTATGGTATGGCACATTTAAATAATGGTTTGTATGTATTAATTTATGAAAACCAAGTGTTGTCAATCGATAACGAAACAAACTCACATGACTCATACAACACCCCGTTGTGGCATCACCGTCTTGGTCTTGTAAACGAGAAGCGCTTGACAAAGCTCTGCCATGATGGATATTTAGACTCTACTAAGCTAAAACCACTTGATAGATGTCATTCTTGTGTACAAGGAAAAATGACCAAACCACCCTTCGGTGGACAAGGTGAAAGGGCCACAGAGATTCTAGGATTGGTGCACACGGATGTGTGTGGACCATTTCCAGTAGAAGATAGAGGTGGATATTCTTAGTTCATTACTTTTACTGATGATTTGAGTAGATATAGCTATGTCTACTTAATGAGGTATAAGTCAGAGGCCTTAGAGAAATTTAAGGAATTAAAGAATGAAGTAGAGAATAAACTTGGTAAAAAGATAAAGAAACTTTGATCGGATCAAGGTGGAGAATATCTGAACCAAGAGTTCATTGATTTTCTATGGGATTTTGGGATTCTATCTCAGCTCACTCCTCCTTATACACCATAGTGTAATGGTGTTAGTGAAAGGAGGAACCGCACCTTGTTGGACATGGTGAGGTCAATGATGAGTCATGCAGATCTTCCATTATCCTTTTGGGGATATGCATTACAAACTGTAGCATACACATTAAATTGAGTACCAACTAAGGTGGAAAATGGAAATCCATCAGAGTTATGGAATGGAAGGAAACCCACTTTGTCGCACACACGTGTATGGGGATGTGAGGTATTTGTTAAGGACTTATTAGGCAACAAACTAGAACCCTACGGCACGAGGTGTATCTTTATAGGATATCCCAAGGAAATAAAAGGATATTACCTATATAACCCTTCAGAAAAGAAAGTGATTGTCTCCAGAAAATCCATATTTCTTGAGAGGGAGCACATACTCAAGAAGGATAGTGGGAGTAAGATTGACTTTGATGAAGTTGATGCTCAAGATACACATGAGTTGGTACAAGAACAAGTTCCACAGGTCCCCATGGAAGAGGTTCCAGAAACACAAGTACTGTGTAGGAGCTCAAGAGAGGTAAGGGAACCAAAGATATTTGGTTTCCTAGTTACCAAGGATGGTGAATCATTATTGTTGGACAATGATGAACCTATCTCCTACAAGGAAGCAGTAGAAAGATCAAAAGCTGCAAGATGGCTAGAAGCTATGAATTCTGAGATGGATTCCATATATCAGAACCAAGTCTAGGTTCTGGTCGATGAGCCAGTTGATGTAAAGCCTGTTGGATGAAAATGGGTATTCAAGAGAAAACTAGACATAGAAGGTCATGTTAGAACCTATAAAGCAAGGCCAATGGCTAAAGGATTCAGACTGCGTCAAGGAATTGACTATGATGAAACCTTATCGCCAGTCGCCATGTTTAAATCCATAAGAATCATACTTGGCATAGAAACTTACCATGACTACAAGATTTGGCAGATGGATGTCAAAATAGCATTCCTTAACAGGAACCTTCAGGAAGATATCTATATGACATAACTAGAAGGGTTTGTGACACCAGGTGAAGCCAAACGGGTTTGCAAGTTGCAGAAATCCAATTATGGATTAAAGAAAGAATCCGGGTCATGGAAAATTCAATTTGATGAATCCATAAAAGAATTTGGGTTCATTAAGAACGAATGTGATCCATGTGTTTATAAGAGGTTTAATGGGAATTTGATCTTTATCCTAGTATTATATGTTGACAACATATTGCTTATTGGAAACGATGTACCAGTCTTATAGTCAGTTAAGGACTGGTTGAACAAGTGTTTCTCCATGAAAGACTTGGGTGAAGCAGCCTACATTCTAGGGATCAAGATTATTTGTGATAGATCAAAGAGGCTGCTTGGACTAAGTCAAGGTACATACATTGACCATATTATAAAGAGATTTAGTATGAAACAATCCAAGAGGGGATTAGTTCCAGTGTCACATGGCCTACATCTTTCTAAGAAAATGTGTCCTCAGACACACCAAGAGAAATATAGAATGAGTAAGATCATATACACTTCGGCTATAGGATCCATCGTGTATGCCATGTTATGTACCAGGCTTTATGTTGCCTATGCATTGAGAATGGTAGGAAGATATCAAGCAGATCCAGGAGAATAGCATTGGACTGATGTTAAGGCTATCCTTAAGTATCTGAGAAGAACTAAAGATATGTTCCTGGTGTATGGAGGAGATGATGATCTTGTCATCAGAGGGTATGTTGATGCTGGTTTTCAGACAGATTAGAATGATCTGAAGTCGCAATCTGGATATGTTTTCTGTCTCAATGGAGGAGCTATGAGCTGGAAGAGTTTAAAGCATCAAGTTTTCGTCGATTCTACAGCGGAGTCCGAATATATAGCGGCTTCTGATGCAGCCAAGGAATCCATCTGGATTCGGAACTTTTTCCAGGAGCTTGTTGTGGTTCCTAGCAGTAAAGATCTCATTACATTGTATTGTGATAATATTGCAGTGGTGGCTCTTGCAAAAGAACCAAGGTCACATCAACGGACAAAGCATATACTCTAGAAGTATCACCTCTTGAGGGATTTCTATAAAAGGGGTGAAGTTGTAGTGAGTAGAGTGTCCATGGAAGAGAATGTGTTGGACCCCATGACTAAAGGCATATCTCAGCAGAAGCATGAATATCATGTGAGAGCTAGAAGGTTAAAGGTTGTTAGTAGTTGGCTCTAGTCCAAGTGAGAGTCTGTTGGAGTTGGTGGCCTAGAACCAACTACTTTGTACTGTATTCATTAAATAAACATCTTATCACATCTTGATTGTTCTTCTACATGACAATGCATGTGATAATGTCCCAAGGATAGTTGTTGCATTAAAGGGTCATAGCAGATACCTACTATGATGAGAACCCGAAATTTCCATAACACTATTCTTGAATATATGTTCTATGGCCGGATAATATTATTTGAGGGACACAAATAATACAGGTCATTAGGGGTGAGGACTCGTAAAACTTTTATGCCCCTTCTCATGGTGTGTGCCCTTGGTAATATCTAGGAGGATATTATGAGAACAAGACCCACTAGTAGGAAATCCACATTTCATAGTGTCATTGGATGTTCCTATCTGCGGACGTGTGTATTGGTCCTTAGATTTTAAGATTATTTTTAATGGCTATTACAACTCACGCACTTAGATGTATTGACAAAAAATGTGACACCACACTGTTTGCAGTGAGTTAGGATACGTTGGGTGCGTCACGAGTAATATCGCATTAATAGATAATACGAGAAAGTATTTGTCCTTTCTATTCCATAACGGAAGTAGATATCTTAGGCCCTTTGATGGAATTGATATAGCCTAAGTAAATCCATGTCCATGGTAAGGAATGGGAAAGTTCAATTTTGAAAAGTCAAAGAAAGAATGATCGAGCACATGGGTTGATGGCACTAGCATGCAACCCGCTTTATTAGATATATCGTGACAGAGGGATTATATTACACGATAAGCATTCATATGAGGTGAAAATTCAATGCAGCATCAACTTCTTTCTCTTGGGTGCCTTGACCCGTTGCTAGATAGTAATCTTGGACTTTAGGCAAGCCCGCCTAATGACAATAAGAAATAGGCCTAGAGGGTCACACACTAAGTGTGTCAATGTATCTCAATTAAATATTAATTTAACAAGTTAAATAAATATTATTATCGACTGTGGTTTAATAATTATTTAAGAATTTATGATCACATTTATTTCAAAACTAGTTATTCGAGAGAATATATTGTGGGCGAAATAATATATTTATTAGCAAGTAATGCAGTTACATTTATTTAAGAAATAAATAGCCATTACTCAAGGTCTAATAAATGTGGTGGATGAAATAAAGATAAATGGAAAATATAAGTACACGCCGTTTATATTAAATATACACGCCGTGTAGTTTTATGGAAAACAAGTACACGCCGTGTATTAATGATTAAACGCCATGTAGTTTTTCTAGTCGGGATTTTGAGGATATAATATTGTTTTATTAAATGATATTTATTATAATCAGTGTGGGTGCATGTCAAGGAATTAATAATTCGACATGGGGGTTTTCAATAAGAGTTAATGAAATAAATAAAACGTGTAATGCGTTTATTTATTGTCATAACTCTATAACCTCAAACCTTATTATAAATATCCTCACAACCCCAACACTTTTTAAGAGAGAATCGTTGTGCACAACAATTCTGTAGAATTCTTTCAAGTACAAAAGAACTCCTTACTCCTAGAACGCTCTCAATACTGAGAGACCAAGGCGATCGAAGGCGGACATCACAAGCGAAGGTTCTTCCGTGCTATCACTCGGATATCCCTTCGACGACGTTCGAAGATACATGGAACACATGTGGATCACCGCTAGAGGAATCCTACACTTGGATTCTATGACACAATGACAAATCACAGGATCGTGACTGGAGACATCAACCAAGAAAGAATTCCACCAAGTTAATTCTTGTAAATTAATTAAATTAATTATAACCAATATATGATGATCCTATCTCTATGGTTCTGGGATTCCCTCTTAAGTTTTTCATTATTCATTCTATTCTAAAGATTCGGCATTTTAAATCATGATGGATATCAGATTGAATATTGTTTAACGTTAAAATTAAAGTTGAGCACTCCCACCAATGTGCTTCTGCTGTGCCCGGAACCTACAACAAGGTGGCGGATTCTTTGAGCATAATATCGATCTCATAGCTGTTGAGTGAGGCGACAGAGCAGTTAGCCACGTTGTAGTTGTCCTTCGTAGATAGGGAAGATGCACCCTACCTATAGTCGATGGTTATCACCCCTCCACTCTTACAGCAGGTTAGAGAGGCACAACTATAAGATTTCGACTGTGTGGCTTTACGTGCTCAGTTATCCATAGGACATGCTCCTGATGGATATTCACAAGACGAGTAGCACGTACTTCTTTTTAGAGGATGCACTGTTGTACCGGTGGCATTGCAGGAGGAGGTCCTGAGGGAGTTTCATTCATCCCCTTTGGCGGTACATCCTAGAGTGACAAAGATATAACAGGACCTCCGACGATAGTTTCGGTTGTCAGGCATGAAGAAGGCAGTAGAAGAGTTAATTTCTCGGTGTCTTACATGCCAGTAGGTGAAGTCCAAGCACCAGGTTCTAGTGGGATTATCTCACACCTGGAAGTTTCAGAGTGTAAGTGGGATGGAATATCGATGGAATTTGTGACGGACTTACCATGGACATACAAGGGGCATGATTCCATCTAGGTGATCATTGACCAACTCACCAAGTCGGTCCACTTCCTAGCTATCAGGGAGCAGAGTATCGTAGAGATCTTGGGATGCCTCTACGTGTAGGAGATAGTTAGGCTTCATGGATTCCCCTAAAAAATAGTCTCAAACCAAGACACCCATTTCACATCCTGATTATGGAAGGGATTGCAGGAGGCTTTTGGGACTCATCTATGATTGAGCACAATGTTTCATCCCCAGACTGATGGTCAGATGAAGAGGACTATTCAGGTTTTGGAGGATATGTTGCGAGCCTGTGTCTTGGACTTTGGTCTTAGTTGGGAGGACCATCTACCACTAGTGGAGTTTGTGTACAACAATATCTACCACTCCACCATTGTTATGGCACCGTTTGAGTCCTTGTATGGGAGACCCTGATGGTCATCGCTTTGCTGGACCGACCCTGAAGAGTCAGTACTCATGGGTCCAGAGTTGGTGTGAGCCACCACCGAGAAGTTTCAGGTCATCCAGGAGTGGATAAAGACTGCACAGATCCAAAAGAAGTCTTATGCTGACAGATGACGGAGACCTATGGAGTTCGAAGAGGGAGACCACATCTTTCTTTGGGTCTCACCTCGACAAGGGTTACGAAGATTTGTACGAGGTAGCAAGCTATCTCCGAGGTTCATCGGACCATTCCAGATACTGTGCAGAGTTGGAGAGGTGGCGTATCACCTAGCTCTTCTGCCACATTTGCATCGGGTACATGATTTCTTCCACGTGTCGTAGTTGAGGAAGTACATGCATGACCCATCGCACGTCATCGATTGGGGCGAGCTGGACATCGAGGATGGAGCGACCTTTGCTGAATACCCTATGGAGATTGAGGATTGGCAGGATAGGATCCTTTGTGGGTGATCGATTCCCTTGGTGCGCGTCTGGCGGTAGCACGAGAATCTTCAGGAGAGCACGTGGGAGCAGGAGGCCCAGATCCGTACCCAGTACCCACATCTTTTTTATTAGCCTTTGTTTTGGATTTTCGGGGATGTAAATCCCCAAGGTGGGGAGAATGTAGTGTCTCATATTTTTTCATGAATTATTTTTAAATATTACATGGGATTATTTTGAGATCAGGCATGAATATGGAACATCATTCTGAGGCTCAGTGAACCCAGAATGGTGGTTTGATCTTTTTTTAAGTTAAGTGAGTCGACACTTGTTCGCGGTTGTGGCAGTTTCCAAACAGATGCTCGAATTAAAAATCTGAGAGCACCATTGCGTCTGAGACGAAGACTTTACCTAACGATGGGTCTAACCTCAAACGGCACGGGTCGAGGGAAAATGTTAATTTTCTGACGTTTTTAGTAAAAATCAAAATAAAATAAATTCATAAAGTTTATTTTATCTTTTTTGAAACATCTGCTGTAGCACAACGACAAGGAAGTTGTTTCAATATTAAATGCCATGTCATAATGGATTAATAAACAAAAACTTGACTCATTAATGTTGCAGCATAACAGAACATTGAATCATGTTTCCCTTTTTAATGGGTTAAGTGATTAGTGGTTGTTGATGAATTTTTGTGGGGAAGCTTTGGAAAAATTCATGGAGCCTTGAAGGAAACTCTCAGCGACAAACAACGACGAATCGAAGCTGTGAATCACTGCGCTAAAGAAGTTTAAAGATCTAGACGATGACGACAGTGTGACACGACGATCGTTCCTCAACCTTTTGAGGTAGGGGTTTGTTATTTGAATTATTTTCCCCATTTTTTATTTTTTAACGATGAACGCGGATCAACCATGAACAAGTTGATCCACGGATTCATTCATTCTTGCAGGAGTGTTTTATTGGGATTATTTGGGGAATTGATCCATGTTGAGTTGTTGTTGTTTATTTCTACTCCATTTAAGCCTATTAACGGGAGTAGATCAACGCCGTGACGAACGACGGTGGAGGTTCGTTCCTCAAATCTATTTTATTGGATTTCTTCCCTTTTTCTTTCGCGTGTTCTTCACGTTCTTTGCAGGGCGATGAAAAACAGATCATTGCGCATCCGTTTTACGACACAACGATCCCAAATTGGAGATTCGAAATCACAGTTATCTTATGGAGGTACGACGATGATGGCGGACTACGGATCGGAGCGAATCGGGAAGGACCATTCTTCGAGCGTTCTTCACACAGGATGATCAAAACATGTTTTCAGAGATGATCGAAGGCCCAAAAACACCGAAAGATACTTCATGGTGTCAAGGAAACCAAAACCTGAAGGTTTCGTGGTGATTAGATGGCCAGATCAATGATCGGGGAAACATGGGAGGCGCACCGGTGAAGAGCGTCGTTTCTGAAAATTTCTAGAATACACAGTGTGTACTTCCGAAGAACACGCCGTGTAGTGATGGCAGTGGTGGCTAGAGTTTCGAGTGTCTGAGAGGAGTAACAGGTCATGTGACCCCCGGTCACACGACGTGTTAGACTTTCCCCGAAGCTCAATGTGTATTTTGGGAAATACATAGACACAGGATGATCTACATGGCTTCAGAACACGATGTGTACAGCATGACAGAGGCGGCTGCGTGGGACTCGGCCTATACCCAGGGGGTACACAAGAATGGGATGGAGTACATGACCGTGTACTCCATCACACGGCCAGGCGAGGCCAGTAACGTGGGTCACCCCGTGTGCCGATTACATGGGTTGGAGTACATGGGTTGATGACCGTGTACGGGCACATGGCCAGCATACACGGGGCCAACCCCAGTCACTTGGACATGGTGTGTACATCGTACTACATGCCATGTACTCAATTTTCTATACAACTAGCCTTACGACATGAGCCATTGTACACGGGTAGTACCCGGGGTTAGACAACACATCGTGTAACTTTTCTACACGCCGTGTACTTTTTGGAAAATGGAATGGTCCTGTTTGTTCACTGTATCTTTTACATCTTCCATTTGGGTTAGTGACCCTTCTTATCATTCCCATGAAGGTCAGGCATCATTTCCTTCTATAAGAGTATGATTCCTTCAGCATGAATTTCTGTGATAGAGTCAGCATCCCTTCAAGAGTCCCAGAGCGAGATCCTCTATCCATTCCTGGCCCTAGGTAGAGTCAGGCATCGACGTCTCCAACTCTACCGGGCGTTGATCATCTACCCAGATAGTGTATCACCTAGCTGGTGAATCCGGATGAGTCGTGGTATTCTCCATGGCCCTGGCAGTGATCCTCATCTATGTGTCGTGATCTTTCCCACTCAGAAGTGTGTCTCCCGTAATGAGTTCATCTATCTACCATAACCTTCTCACTCAGGAGTGTGTCTCCTGTAACGAGTGTAAGCTACCTATCGTGATGCTTCCCGATGAATAATACTTCTTGGATGGACGTCATCAGAGCTATAAGACTCATGGAGTGTGTTCTCCTAGAACGAGGGTTTTGTGGAATCTTCAAACTGAACCCTAACTGGGGGTATGCGGTTGTGTGACTTGTCTCTAGACTACGGGTCTGGGTTTGTAGTATATCTGGTTTGTGCTATATGTTTTGTAGACATATACTGTGCGTAGATGACTGTACCTTTACTTTGTGTACTGCTTTGTTGTTTTTCGGGGTCCTCTATTGAGTATTGTTATACTCACCCCTTCACGGGCTTTGCCCGCAGGTGTCGTGTCTTGTGTAGACGAGCAACCTTTTGATAGAGTCCAAGGCGGACCAGGACAGGACTAAGTTTTCTGATTTCCCTATAGGACGAGGTGTTCCTATGACTACGAGCAGCATTCCCATTACCTTTTGTGTTTACAGGTTGTAATTTGAAGTTTTCAAACTTTTGTTTTGGTGGGCTTGTATACTGGCCCAGTTTACATTTAGTACTTTACCTTCCATCATACTCTGTTGGTTGGGTTTAGTTTTATGCATGCATTTTTTTCCTTAGTGTTTTTACATTTCATCATTTGTGGTCTTGAAGATGTGTGCGTGTGTACAGGTACTTAGGCAATTCCTACCATGATTAATAATATGCCTACTCGGTTCTAGTCACCAGCACCTAGCCTATTAGAGGCAGGCTTTGGGGAGTCATGGAGTGGGCCCCACTAGGACGGGTCGTGACATCAGCTCACTCCTCCTTATACACCACAGTGTAATGGTGTTAGTGAAAGGAGGAACCACACCTTGTTGGACATGGTGAGTTTGATAATGAGTCATGAATATCTTCCATTATCCTTTTGGGGATATGCATTACAAACTATAGCACACACATTAAATCAAGTACCAACTAAGGTTGCAAATAGAATTCCCTCTGAGTTATGGAATGGAAATAAACCCATTTTGTCGCATACACGTGTATGGGGATGCAAGGAATTTGTTAAGGCCTTCTCAGGCAACAAACTTTCACCTCGGGGCACGAGGTGTATATTTATAGGATATCCCAAGGAAATGAAAGGATATTACCTATATAACCCTTCAAAAAATAAATTGATTGTCGCCAGAAAATCCATCTTTCTTGAGAGAAAGCAAAAACTCAAAAATGATAGTGGGATCAAGATTGACTTCGACAATGTTGATGCTCAAGATACACAGAAGTTAGTACAGGAACAGGTTCCAAAGGTCCCCGTGGAAGAGGTTCGAGAAACAAAAGTACTGCGTAGGAGCTCAAGAGAGGTAATGGAACTAGAGATATTTAGTTTCCTAGTCACCGAGGATAGTGAATCATTATTGTTGAAAAATTATGAACCTCTCTCCTACAAGAAAGCAGTAAAAATATTAGAAGCTGTAAGATGGCTAGAAGCTATGAATTCTGAGATGGATTCCATGTATCATAACCAAGTTTGGGTTCTGGTCGATGAGGCAGTTGATGTAAATCATGTTGGATGAAAAAGGTTATTAAAGAGAAAACTATACATGGAAGGTAAAGTTAGAACCTATAAAGCAAGGCTAGTGGATAAAGGATTCAGACAATGTCAAGGAATTGACTATGATGAAACCTTCTTGCCAGTTTCCATTTTTAAATTCATAAGAATCATACTTTCCATAGTAGCTTACCATGACTATGAAATTTGGAAAATGGATGTCAAAATAGCATTCCTTAATGGGAACCTTCACGAAAATGTCTATATGACACAACCAGAAGGTTTTTTGACACCAGGTGAAGCCAAATGGGTTTGCAAGTTGCAGAAATCCATTTATGGATTAAAGAAAGCATCCAGGTCTTGGAACATTCTATTTGATGAAGCTGATAGAGAAAATATTTTCAATTAATTTATATTTAATATCATTGTTTTAAACCCACAAAATTGTTCCTCTAAGATTAATTGTTTCATTTCTATGATAATGGTGTTATTTTGAGCTGAATAGTAAAAATTGGCCATTTTGGATTTTTAACAGTTTTAAATTATTTCGGTAGTTTGGCCATAACATTATCTAAAATGATCCAAATTTCAAAATTCTTTCTTTTACAGATTCTACACATCCAGGGATTCATTTAATATATTTGGACCAAAATCTGAATCGGCCATATGGAATCTCAAAAAAAGCTCACAAGTTGGCTCAAGAAAACTATTTTCAGTTCTAGTTAGTTTTGATGTGGGATCCATAACTCATCCACTGTGGGCCCAAAGCTAGTTAAATTAGGTGGGTGGACGCACAAGGAGTTTTGGAGCATCTTTTATGAAGGAAGAACCGAGGGAATTGGCCGTTTAGGGGGTCATTAACTCACCCTAATCCGGAGGATTTCGTTTTGGAGAGTCTGACTGGACAGAATAAATGCTCATAGTAAAACGGCCATAACTCTCGTAATACATGTCCAAATACGCTGATATTTTGAGGGGACACGTCCAAGGGAATTATGAACAACATTGAAGAAGGGATCAACGCGTGAAGATGTCATTTAATGGGGCTACAACGCGTCTACATTTGGGGGAAGCATTCTGGCTATAAAAGGAGGAGAGCTCCACCCTCTCAAGGCATCCAATTCTCCACCCCATTCCTTCCAGGACACCAAGAAGGAGAAAATTTAAGCTTTCTCTTTTATTTATTTTCTTTTTCATAGTTTGTTAATGCCTTCTTCTTCCCCATTAAACTCGATTACCCTTACCATGGTGGGGTAAACTTTTGGAGTGATTGGGGAAGGGTTGGTTTTCTACATTATAATGCTTGAGTTTTTGGACGCAATTGAATAAATTTCTTCCTTCTTCAAAGTTGTTTTCAATTTCATATAGCGGATTTTATAATCAAGTGCGATCTTTCTTGAATATTAATTACGTTATTGATTTTTTCCTTGGTAAAATAATCAATATCTCCCTCCACTAATTTCTGGTTTATATACGATGGAATAAACCAGGAATTAGTGGTGAAGTACTCGACGATCGTCAGTACGTGTAAAAGGTGTAGTGAATGTTCTTGATTGTTTTGGATAAAAAAAACCCGATCGGGTATTGCCCATTTCAATTATGGATATTCAATACAACTATTTTACACATGGAAGGAGAGTTGACCAAACCAAGATCTTGGTAAGGTTTTTCTCACAATAACAATTTCACCAAGGAAGTGAGAGGAAACGATTGTGGAAACTCACTTTAATCAAATAAGAAGAAGAGTTTTGAATTAAATTGAACAAGGATAGCATTATAATTAGGAAACCGACCCCGACCTAATCACCCTTTTAATTTCATTGTCTTTCAATCATTTTAATTTCAAATTTCCGTTCACAACATTTTTACCCCCGTTTTAAAGTGACAACCCATTTTGTGTGCACTCCTCTTCGGGAGACATCCTAGGTCAACCACATTACTAAATTTTAACTTAGGAAAAAAATTGTTTTGCCACGCCCTACGACAGGCGTGCGTCAGAATCCATAAAGGAATTTGGTTTCATTAAGAACGAATGTGAGCCATGTGTTTATAAGTGTTTTAATTGGAATGTGATCATTATTCTAGTAGTATATGTTGACGAAATATTGCTTATTGGAAACGATGTACCAGTATTACAGTCAGTTAAGGACTGGTTGAACAAGTGTTTCTACATAAAGGACTTGGGTGAACCAGCCTACATTCTAGGGATCAAGATCATTCGTGATAGATCCAAGAGGCTACTTGGACTAAGTCAAGGTACATACATTGACCAGATACTAAAGAGAGTTAGTATGGAACAATCCAAGAGGGGATTGGTTCCAGTGTCACATGTCCTACATCTTTCTAAGAAAATGTGTCCTCAAACACAACAAGAGAAATATACAATGAGTAAGATCTCATACACTTTAGCTATAGGATCCATCATGTATGCCATGTTATGTACCAGGCTTGATGTTGCCTATGCACTGAGCATGGTAGGAAGATATCAAGTAGATCTAAGAGAACAACATTGGACTGCTGTTAAGACTATCCTTAAGTATTTGAGAAGAACTAAGGATATGTTCCTGGTGTATGGAGGATAAGAGGAGATTTTCATCAGAGGGTATGATGATACTGGTTTTCAGACAGATCAGAATGATCTAAAGTCACAATCTAGATATGTTTTTTGTCTCAATGAAGGAGTTGTGAGCTGGAAAAGTTCAAAGCAGCCAGTTGTCACCAATTCTATAATGGAGTCTGAATATATAGAAACTTTTGATGCAACCAAGGAATCGGTCTGGATTCAGAACTTTGTTTAGGAGCATGATGTGGTGCCTAGCAGTAAAGATCCCATCACATTGTATTGTGATAATACTGCAGCGGTGTCTCTTGCAAAAGAACCAAGGTCACATCAACGGACAAAGCACATACTCCGGAAGTATCACCTATTGAGGGATTCCTATCAAATGGGTGAAGTTGCAGTGAGTAGAGTGTCCATGGAAGAGAACCTGGCAGACCCCATGACTAAAGGCCTATCTTATCCGAAGCATGAATATCATGTGAGAGCTAGCGGGTTAAAGGTTGTTAGCAGTTGGCTCTAGTCCAAGTGAGAGTCTATTGGAGTTGGTGGCCTAGAACCAACTACTTTTTACTTTATTCATTAAATAAACATATTATCACATCTTGATTGTTCTTTTGCATGATAATGCATGTGATAATATCCCAAGGATAGTTGTTGCATTAAAGGGTCATAGCGGATCCCTTCTATGATAAGAACCCGGAAGTTCCATAACACTGTTTTTGAATATATGTTCTATGGCCGAATGATGTTATTTGAGGGACACAAATAATACAGGTCATTAGGGGTGAGGAATCATAAAACTTTAATGCACCTTCTCATGGTGTGTGCCCTTGGTAATATTCAGGATGATATTATGAGAATGAGACCCGCTGGTAGGAAATCTGCATTTCATAGTGTCATTGGATGTTCCTATCTGTGGATGTGTATTTTGGTCCTTATACTTTAATATTATTATTAATGGGTATTAAAACTTGCGCACTTAGATGTATTAAAGAAAACTGTGACGAAAAACTGTTCGCAATGAGGTAGGATATGTTGGGTGCTCCACAAGTAATACTGCATTAATGATAATGCAAGAAAGGATTTGTCCCTTCTGTTTATAACATAAGTAGATATCTTAGGACCTTTGATGGAATTGATATAGACTAAATAAATCCATGTCCATGGTGAGGAATGATCAAGTTCAATTCTGGGAAGTCAAAGAAAGAATTATCGAGCACATGGGTTGGTGGCACTAGCATGAAACCTTCTTGATTCGAGATATCGAGACAAAGGGATTATATTACACGGTAAGCGTTTGTAAGAGGTGACACACCATTGCGGCGTTAAATTCTTTTTATATGGGTGACTTGGAATGTTGCTAGATGCTAACCTTGGACTTTAGGTATGCTCCACCTAATACCACTGAGAAATAGGACTAGAGGGTCACACACTAAGTGTGTCCAAGTATCTCAATTAAATATTAATTTAAAAAGTTAAATAAAGATTATTCCCGATTGTGGTTTAATAATTATTTAAGGATGCCTGATTGCATTTATTTCAAAACCAGTTATTCTAGAGAATATATTTTGGGTGAAATAATATTTATTAGTGAGTAATGTAGTTAAATTTATTTAATAAATAAATAACCATTACTTAAGGTCTAATAAATGTGGTGGAGGAAATAAATAAAATGGAAAAATAAAAGTACAATCCGTGTATATTAATATATACACACCGTGTAGTTTTTTTTTGGGATTTGTGAGAAATAATATTATTTATTTAATTAAATAATATTAGGTGTAATTCGCTGGGAGAATGTCAAGTAATAATAATAGTCAACTCTTATTATTAGACATGGGGTTTTACTAAGAATTAAATGAAATGAATAAATGATTTCAGGTAATTAATTCTTTTTATTATTCTAAGTATTATAAATCCCAATTACATTATTCTCATTTATGACTAGACATTTTGTGGTTGTGAACAATGTATTTGGAAAAGCTCTGAATCCAAGAGAGAATTCCTTTTCCACCAAGAACGCTCTCAAGATACGAGAGAGAGATCCACCTCCACTAGATCAAGGCGATCGAAGGAAGACATCACAAGCGAAGGCTCTTCCGCACTATCACCTAATGATCCCTTCGGCAACATCCAAATATACGTGGAGCATGTGTGGATCACCACTAGAGTAATCTTACACTTAGATTCTACGATGAAACAACGGATCACATTAGATCATGACCAGAGACATAAACGAAGAAATAATTCCATCAAGGTAATTCTTGTCAATTAATTAAATTAATTATAACCAACATATGATGATTCTATCAATTGTTTCAGTACCCTCATCTTTATTTTTCATTCTTCATTATATTACAAAGATCTGGCGTTTTATTATCACAATGGATCTCAGATTGAACGTTGTTTAATGCTAAAATTAAAGTTGGGAAAACCCACCAATGCACTTTTGCTACACCCAAAACCTACACTTTACACGTGCTCACAGATAGAAATATCTGATGACACCAAAACATGTAGAATTTCTAATGGTGGGTCTTTTTTCATAATCTCCTTTCCTGGAGATTACCAAGTGTGAACTTTATGAGAAGAAGTCTCATCTTCTTATGAGTACTCACACCTGATGGTATTCATGCTATGTGTCCCATCATAGTATTTCATCCAACCATAGAACTATATTTAATAATATTGTTATAGTATTTCAAGGTTCTCATCATAGCGGGGAACTTCCATGACCTTATCAATACAATAAATACTCTAGGACATTATTACATCATAGTCATGAAGAACAATGAACAATATGTAATAAGATTTTTAATATTTAAATACATTAAATTTCCATGTAATCAAAGTAAAACCAGTTAGTTCTAGGAAACCAACTCTTACAAACTCTCACTTGGACTAGATCCAACTACCTACAACTTTCAGTCCGCTAGACCTCACATGGTGATCATATTTTTGATGAGTCAAGGCTTTAGTCAAGGGTTCTGCCACGTTATCTTCCATGGAAATAATGCTCATTTCAACTTCACCTCTCTGAGAAAAATCCCTCAAGAGATGATACTTATGAAATATGTGCTTCGTCCGATGATGTGACCTTGGATATTTTGCAAGATCCACCACTGTAGTATTATCATAGTATAGTGTGATGAGATCTTTACTGCTAGGTATCACATCCAGCTCTTGGATGAAGCTTCACATCCAAACTACTTCTTTATCTACCTCAAAAGCTGCTATATACTCAGACTCTATTGTAGAATCTACAACCACACTTTTCTTTGAGATCTTCTAGCTCACTGCACCTCCATTCAAAGTGAAGATGTATCCTATTTGCAACTTCATGTCATCTTGATCAGTCTGGAAACTAGCATCCGCATATACCCTGATGACTAGTTCCTTATCTCCTCTATAAATCAGTAACATGTCCTTATTATGCCTCAAATACTTTAGGATAGTCTTGAATTCCATCCAATGTCGGTCACCTAGGTCAGATTGATATCTGCCTACCGCACTCAATGCGCAGGCAACATCTAGCCTAGTACATAGCATGACATACATGAATTACCCAATTGCTGATGCGTATGGAGTCATTGAAATTATCTTTATTTTCTCATGTGTCTGTGGAAACATTTTCTTGGAAAGATGAATGCCATGTGATGCTAGAAACAATCCCCTATTGGATTGTTCCAAACTAAATCTCTTCAGTATCTTATCAATGTATATACTTTGACTTGGGACCAACAATCTCTTGGATCTATCATGATGGATCTTGATCCCAAGAATATATGATGCCTCACCCAAGTCCTTCATGGAAAATCATTGATTCAACCATGCCTTAATATATTTTAAGACTGGTATCTCATTTCCAATAAGTAACATGTCATCAACATATACTATTAGGAAAACGACTGCACTCCCACTAAATTGTTTGTAGACACAAGGATCACATTCATTCTTGATAAAACCAAATTTTGTTATTGCTTCATCAAAACAAATGTTCCATGACCTAGATGATTGCTTTAATCCATAAATAGATTTCTACAACTTGTATACCTTATTGGCATCCATCGGATTCATAAACCCTTTAGGTTGTGTCATGTAGATATCTTCCTGAAGGTCCCCGTTAAGGAAGGCTGCTTTTACATCCATTTTTAAAATCTCATAGTCATGGTAAGTGGAAATGAACAATATAATTATGATGGATTTCAGCATTGCAATTGGTGAAAAGGTTTCATCGTAGTCAATGCCTTAACACTATTTGAACCCTTTAAAAACCAGTCGTGCCTTATAGGTGCTAACTTGTCCTTCCATATCCAGTTTCTTTTTGAATACCCATTTGAAACTAACATGATTTACATCAATTGGAGGATCTACCAAAATCCAGACTTGGTTTTGGTACATGGAATCCATTTTTTAGAATTCATGGCTTCTTTCCACTTGGAAACATCTATGACACTTACTACTTCCTTGAAGGTTATAAGATCATTATAATCAACTAATAATGAGTCACCATCCTCAGTAACTATAAAACCGTACTGTTCTAGTTCTCTAACCTCTCTTGTACTCCTACGTAGCTCTTGTGTCTCTGGAATAGTTCTTTCTTCAATGGGGCTTTGTGGAATCTATTCCTATACCAACTCTTATATACCTTGAGCCTCAATTTCATCCAAGTCTATCTCGCTCCCACTATCTCTTTTGGACATGTGCTCCCTCTCAAGGAATATGGTGTGTCTTTCCACTATAACCTTTTTTTATGAGGGGTTGTATAGGTAATATCCCCTTTTTTCCTTGAGGTATCATATAAAGGTAAACTTTGTGCCTTGGGGTGAAAGTTTGTTACCTAAAGAGGCCTTAACAAATTCATTGCTTCCCCACACATGTAAATTCAATAATATGGTTTATTTCCACTCCAGAACTCATATGGAATACCATTTATCAATATATTTGGTACTTGGTTTAGTATGTGTGTCAGTGTTTGTAACTCATATCCCCAAAAGGATAAAGGAAGACTCGCATGACTCAACATTGATCTCACCATGTCCAATAGGGTGTGGTTCCTTCTTTTTCTCACACCATTCCACTGGGGCATGTATGGAGGAGTGAGTTGGGATATGATACCAAACTCCCATAAGTAATCAATGAAGTCTTGATTAAGATATTCACCACCTCGGTCTGAGTGGAGTTTCTTAATCTTCTTAGTAAGCTGATTCTCAACTTCATTATTTTATTCTTTGAACTTATCAAAAGAATCCGACTTATACCTCATTAAGTAGATATATACATATCTACTAAAATCATTAGTAAAAGTTATGAAGTATGAGTACCCTCCCATTTCTTCAACTAGAAATGGTCCACACACATCGGTATGAACCAATTTAAGAAGTTCTTTAGCCCTTTCACCTTTTACCACTAAATGAGTATTTGGTCATTTTTCCTTGTAAACATGCGTGACATACACCAAGTGGTTTTAGTTTGAAAGAATCTAAATATCCATCTTTATGTAACTTTGTCAATCATTTCTCATTTAAATGACCTAGCTGGTGATGCCAAATTTGGGTGTGGTATGAGTCATGTGAAGTATCTTTGTTATCGATTTCTGTTACTTGGTTTGTGTAATCCAACACATAAAGACCGTTGTATAAATTTGCCCTACCAAAACAAATGATATCTTTGCAAAAGAAGAAACATTCATTTCCAAACTTGAAAAAAAATCCATATGTATATAATATGGATACCGATATAATGTTTTTACTAACAAATGACACATAATAAAAACCATTTAACACTAAGATCATCCCAGTTGAAAATGTGAGGTGGTAGTCCCTGACAGCTAGAGAAAAAATTATGGCTTCATTGGCTGCTTGTAGATCTACCTCCCCTCAGTCAATCTTCCTGAATCTACTTGGTTCCTATATTTGGATACATATGTGACCACCACAAGATATATCTAATACCCAATTTTTATAAATAGATAGATTTCATTTGATACCAAACTCACCTAAAGATTCCCCTTTATTCTTAGGATGGGTTCATTTCTTCTTAAAGTGGCCCTTCTTGCCACATGCAAAACAAACAACCTCATGTTCCCTTGCCTCCCCTTTGATCTTCCCTTTCTTGGAAGGTCGTGAAGAAGCTTTGGGATTAAAGCACTTCACCTTCCCTTTCCTCTTATTCAACATAAGGACAGAAGGATTTTTTCGCTTCATATCTTTGTCCACATGGTGAATGGGGATAAGAAGATCAAATAGATATTTCTCAATATTGTTCATATTTAAATTGACAAAAAAGTTAGAGAATCTCTTAGGGAGTGATGCGATAATGGGATCGGTGCCCAGTTCTTTGGGGAGTTTAAACCCCAGAACTTTCATGCGCCCAATTTAGCCAATGATTTTGAATATATGAGGCCCAGGTGGAGAACTATATCCAAGATTACTCTGAAAGAGTGCCTTAGAGATCTCAAACCTTTCCTGTCTTGATCTCTCCTGGTAAAGATCACAGAGGTGCTTGAGCATGCTATAAGCATCAATGTTTTCCTGAGACTTCATGAGCTCACTATACATTTATGATAGCATAAAACATTAAAAACCGACCGTGTCATTCATATCTTTCTCATAGACCAAGAAATCTTCATCACTCGCCTCTTTAGTAGGTAGATTAGGTAATGCTGACTCTAGCATGTAAGACTTCTGCTGATGTCAAAGGATGACCCGAAGGTGTATAAACCATTTCTGGAAGTTACTGCTAGTGAGGATGTTGTATTTATCTAGAATTGATCACAGTGATAGTGTGGTTGATGAGTTTTTCATTTTTATTCTACAATTAAAAGAGCAGATCATTAGTACTTTCTTGATTACATTTTATAATAAATAATAAATTTTATTAAGTCTCCCACTATTTTATCAAGTCCCAATAACTCTCACCATTGTACTCAGAATGTCCAGTTTCCATGACATTCTAGTGAAAAGGATCCATATTCCCCTTCTCATAACCCCAAAAAGGGTTGGTCGGGCTTTTGGAAGGTATTTAGGTAGGTAGGTCTTTTCCAACCATGGGATTGTAGCTCTTTGATCTATTGAGTGGACTCCCCAATCCTAAAATCATGAATTTGTATTTTCTCAACTCTTGCCTCCAATATTACAACAAGTCTAGCAAGGGCCACTCCTCTTGATGAAATATGGTTAAGTCAACCTGAAACCTTTCATAAGGGCTTCTTGTATAAAATTATGTATCCCAAAAAGGGTTGGTCAAACACATAGTTTTATTGAGTTTTTCCTTTAATCAAGTAACGGAAGGCTTGGTCTGACTTAATATTTTATTTGAGGGATTTTTATCTCTTATGCGTGAATTGATTATTATAATTATTAAATGATTGATAATATTAAGTGGAACTTACTTAAGTGATTAACCATGTCTTGATAATATGTATTCATAAGTTTGGTTTATTTTAGTTATATCTTGCATGCTCGTTTAATTCATTAATTATGTGATTGTGACAACACATCCATAATGATAAACCATGCAACTGACAGAAATAAAATAAAGAGAATGATCATGAGATTTTCTAAGGGGTAGTTTATCTAGTGATTGATAAACTAGCCCATAACTATGGGATAAATATCTTGAACCTTTTGGGTTTGTGTTTACAGCTTTCCACCTGTCCACCTCTGTATCTCCTGAGATTGGTTTCATCTCAGCTTTAGCTTGAACCACCTTCACTAGCTTGGGAGTTCCATCCATTACATATGTCTTTTTTTAACTCACATACAGGTGAGGGGTAAAAAGTTTTTTTTATATAAAATAAACCTTGGGAACGCATACCCAACATATTAATGAGGAGATATGGCTTGTAGGACAAAAAAATTAATTTAAATAAATTAATTAAAAGAAACCATCCACATACAAATGTCTTAGTCTAGATCATGATCATCCATACATGAAACACTGTTTACGCATAAATAAAACTATAATTTAATTCTTTAATCATTCTTGTTTAAGATAAATCACATTCGAATAAATTAATTATCATCTTTAATTAATCAATCCTTTTATCTTAAAACCATTTTCTGAATTTCTTTAAGATTCGCATCCATCATAATTTTTAAAAAATAATATTCATTTAAAATTATCTTTGTACGTAACTTGTACCTTGGAGGCAACCCGATTAATTCCTCTTCATAACTACCCAATGAGAAGAAATGAACACTACACAAATGTTAAATTAAACACGCATATATAAAACACCTAACATGTGTTGTGTCTTAGATTTATGCCCACATGATGGTACATATCTCAAGGGTTTGTATAATATAATAATAAATTTTAATAAATTTGCGTAATTTGGATGAGTACACGGTGTGTAGTTCCAACTATATGGTGTGTAATATTTTGTCACCGTCTATATGAAGTACACGCTCAAGGAAATAGCGTGTGAGTGTACTTCAGAAATATTTGGAGTACACAACATGTTCAATGGGCCACACACCATGTAGTATCCACGTTACACGGTTTCCAGCCGGGCAAGCCATGTATGGGGTACATGGTCCAACCCTAACCCTAAGGGACTACATGTCATGTATAGTGGACTACATGGTGTGTAATCCGGAAACCGTGTGTTACCTATTCCTGGTCAACACACGGAGTCATTTAAGACTTAGAAAGACTCCAACACATGGATTGGTTTAGTGGACCGGTCTAATGCATTGAATCTTGACTACATGGCGTGTACTACCGAATACACACTGTGTGTTCTAGTGTTTTACGGCCAGGAATCTTTGGCACCTCCAGATGAGATCCTCTATTTTATTTGAATCAAAATTAAAAGAAAATATTGTTTCTGTAAGGTGAATGAGAAATGAAAGAGCAAGAATAGATCTATAGATTCATATTTGTAGAATGATTAACTTTAATTGAAACAACTAAATTATTAAATGTGTAAGTCATAAATTAAATATTTAAATAATTATAAATTATGATGTAACCCCTCTGATACCACTTGAAGGTTCCGGGCGTAGCAGAAGCGTGGTTGGGACAGAACCCAACTTTGATTTTTACCATGATCAATGATTATTATAGGATCAATAAGAAGATGAACTCTGGTCTCCACAGAATAGAATCAAAGATTTAGATAAAGAAAGAAGAGGCCTGAAACCTTTAGAGAGGATCTTTTACATCATGTTTATAATTAATTTACTTAATTTCATAAAGAAAAATAATACCTGGATATTTGGTATTTTTCTACATTGATGATGTTCATCGTATAGAATTACCATTCGGATTATCTTGTTGTTCTTGTAAGGATCCAAACTAGAATCCCTCTAGCGGTGATCCACACGTGCTCCGACGGCCTCCGATCGACACCGCTCGTTCTCCAGATGCTAGCGTGGAGAAACAAGTGTCTTGTGTCGGTCGTTATTGATCACTTTTTCTTCATCCTTGAAGAATGTATCTCATTCTTTAAAGGGGTGGTAAAAGGATTAGAAAGAGAAATTTTTTATCTCAACAATTCTCAATTCACTGGGTGTACGATTTGGTGTTGTGTAGTGTCTGGCACAATAGGCGTACTTGTCTATTTATATTCATGGAACTTCAGTTACAATATTTAATTGCATAACAAAAATTAAATACATTCATGAACTTAGAGAAAATCCATGATCATAATAATAATACCTAGTTATTATTTATGGTGTGCCAACTTGTGCAAAACAGAATTATAAATAAAATTCCATGTCACAAAATAATAGCAGTGTCATTATTATTTCAACTTGTTCCAACTAGTTAAATAATTATTTACCATCTTGCAAATAATTATTTTACCACCAGACTGGCCTTAGTCCTCTCGAACTCCACTTCCATTTATTGAACTGGCGAATAAATAAATAAATAATTTATTATCTTAAATAAATATTTTATTTTACCACCAGACGGGTGATCCTCGTGATGCACCTCCCAGTAGACCTACGGGGTCAGCTGTTGGAGGCATCAGAACTGCCTCGCAAACCGATGCGGGGTGTACGGTTCGCAGAGTGGCTCACGATCCACTCGTGCCACCAAAACTCCACCTCGAAAGGCCAGGAGGTAATCCCGATGTTCCTCTGCCCCCCGCCCATCATCAGTAAGTATCCCCGTCGGCAATGGGAAGGGGTGGAAATTAAACTCATCCGCCCTCCACACCCAATTCAGCACCATCGGCATGGTTAGTTTGAACGGGAAGCTCCCGACCGCATTCAGGATAGAGGGGAAGAAGTTTGATCCCGGTGGCAAAATAGGGTTTGGATACTCATAAATCTCCCTAATGTGCACTGAGATCCACCCATACAGAAGGTGGAAGGTCCCGCATATCCTTAGTGGCTTCTTTCCCTCGCTAATGTGCCGCAACATTCTGTACAGTTTGGCGAGCATTGGAATCCCCAAATTGATCCACTACCCCATGGACAACATGGACGCCATAATAAATGAGCTAGGCCACCCCCCATGCTTGTATCCCTCACCGCTAGAATCCAACCACAGATGAGAGCCGCAATGAACGTTGCCAGCCTGACTATCGGCTGTTGTTCAGTGCTGACACTGAAACCCCAAGTCTTCCATTGGTTGTCCTCCAGGACCCGCCAATAAAAGTGCCCCTTACCCCGTTGGGCTACCCTCGGACAAGTTCGAGGCCTCGGAGGGAACTCTTGATTCTCTGAGAAATTCAGGAAGCACTTGAACCATCTCCTAAAGTGGACATCCCTCACTGCCTCCTTGTCCTCTCCGGGGACGAGTGCCATCAGCACTGACGCCAGTCGCGACATTTGCTCTGTATCCTCCCACGCGCTGATGACGAGGAGGAACTCATTATACATGGCCCCCAAGATCGGAACCCCAGAAATCTGGTGGACATCCCACAGGATGATGCCCACCTCCCCGTAATGCAGGTGAAAGGTATTGGTCCTAGACGACAATATGCTCAGCAATTCCGGCATCCGTTGCTTCGGTTGGTAAATGTGGAATTGGGAGGCCCATGCCGCCTCATATAACCCCAATCTCCTCAGATCGACCCCAAACTCCTCACATGAGGCACCTACCCAGTAGGACCAGGTCCAGTCATCAGTGAAGTTGCCGCCCTGGCACAGGTCCCACTCATCGGACCATCCCTTCTTCGAATCCTGCAAAGCTTCCTTCAGCGTGGTATGGTAGAGAGGAGGGGACGTCTCCGGTTGCAGTGGATTCCCGTCAATATCGTTCACATGGTTGTAGAGACAGTAAGCGGTGACGGGTGTGAAGTCCTCCCGCGCATGACCATTGGCCGCCCTGAACCATTGGTGCTGACATGGTGTGCTTTTGAACCACCAAGCTGGTTCGTCCCTATTCGCCTCAGGGATGAAGACGTCATCCCTCAACCCGAAGCCGTATAATGGAAGCTTCTTACACTGCCGATAATTCTTCTGACCCTCCGATAGAAG
Source organism: Viscum album (assembly GCA_963277665.1). Lineage (NCBI taxonomy): Eukaryota > Viridiplantae > Streptophyta > Magnoliopsida > Santalales > Viscaceae > Viscum > Viscum album. Next base: position 914,327,415 of record OY728141.1, read on the forward strand.
ATCTGTTAAATTAGCGTGGTATGAATGGCTTCTTACCATCTCTCCAAGGCCTAGACAGTTGGCCATCTCATCCCGACGGGCGACATCTACAAGGACCCCCAATACAGCTTCTCGATGGGCCATTTCATTTCCGGTACTCAGAAAAGAACTTTTTCAGAACGGATCACGAAGCTGAATCATGAAGACGGGTCGCGAAGGTTAGTCACGAGGACAAGCCACAGAGTTGGGCCTAGGTCGGCAAGCAGAAGTTCGCTTGGCGCAGTCATGGAGTCGGAGACCCGCGGTTCGCCGCGAAGCTCGATTCGCGGAGAGCAGTCGCGGAGTACGCGGAGCTTCGCGAAATCGAGAGCACAAAAAGACAAGAATTTGCATAAAGACAAAAGAGGTCGACCCTCTATTTATAGGCGGGGACCCCGGAGCATCGCGACGCGCCCCGTCTGCACGTATCATCGCGGAGCATCCGGATCCGGGGCCCCGGTCAGCACCACGGGCCCCATTCGCGAACCGCCGACAATTTTGGCGATTTTTTCCTCAGACTTCAACCCTTCACCCTCCGCGGCTCCAAGTCTGAGGGGGGGCATTTGTTGGCACCAAAATATTTCACGAACAAAAGGGACAAAAAAGATTGCCCGGACGCTGCCTCACGAAGCCCCGACGCAAAGCACCCCGAGCATCGCGGTCCCGCGAAGCTCCGGAGGCGGTAACTCTCCGCGAGCGGGTTTGACGTTCGCGAGCCCACCGCGAATCTCCGGAGGTAGTAACTCTCCACGAGCGGGTTTGACGTTCACGAGCCCTCCGCGAAGCTCCAGAGGCGGTAACTCTTCGCGACCGACTTTGACATTCGCGAGCACGCCGCGAAGCACCTGAGGTTGTGCGCGATTTCTGCTTCGCGGCGCCCCTTGCCTATAAATACGGGGCTCCCCCTGAGTCCCAGAGGACGGACAATCCAACCTTTCAGCTTCTACTCTCCCGAATCGCGAAGCACTCTTTTCCCTCGAGAATCATGAGCTCCATGAGGTACTTCTACTTCGCGTGACGCCTTCGCTTTGTCTCGTTTTGAGCCCCTCTTCCGGGAGGGATGCCCTTCGCGAAGCTCAAGGGCATTCGTGAAGGAAGGAGATTTCCAAGGGAACCCAGGCAGCCGCGGAGCGTTCATGCTTCGCGAAACACCCAACCTGTACTAGTGATCCCTATGCTAAGGCAGGATCGCTACACATTGCAAAGCACACTGCTTCGCAGCACCCTGCTTCGCGAGGCACCTCTTCTTCGCGAGGCTGTGCTCCGTGAATACTATTCCACTTCGCGAAGCACCCTCCACTCACACCTATGCCCCATGCTAAGGACAAGGCACTCCACTTCGTGAAGCACACTCCTTTTCTTGGAAATTTATCTTCCTGTGCGACCCTCCAGGTTTGCACGATGTGATTTCAAAGTCCCAGGGACAATACCACTCATAGTGTTGCTTCGCCTAATGCTACTTCGCATAGGCACGCTAACGTCTATTGCTTCTTCGCATAGCCACGCTAACGTGGACCCCTCGATGGTTCACTCCACAACCCCCCTTGACCATGGCCTTTCCAGTTACTTCCCTCCCCCAAGGACCAGAGGGTATCGGTTATGTAAGTCCTAGGGGTGCGGAGTGAACCCGCCTCGTCCGAGCTGCAGGACGTTAAACTGCCAAGCATCACGTCCTCAACACATGACGTTAAACTATGACCCGACCTCATGCCTCACACGAAGGGTCCCCCCAGCTCGAACATTTTTTACGCCACTCATCTCCACGGGAGTGGAATCACCCCTCCACAAGGGATGATATCCTCATTATTGGAGTGGCGTATGTTCTCAGGAGAAGGGCGACCCTAGTTCCCCAACGGATGGCTGCACCCCTATATCTCCATACTTCCCCACTACCTAGGTTAGTGGAGGGCGTGATAGGGAACGAGGCACCAACAATCATTGGTCCCAAATCCCTCTTTCGCTGCGCTTTGCCGCACCTCGAGCCTCCATCCTGGAGTAAGTCCCATCACCATGGGCCGCCTAATGCGTAAGCCCCTCTTTGCTTCTCACGGATGTATCCTTCGCGACGTGATCGTCAGGTCCCTGCAATCTCTTGTTTCTCACTCCAAGCATGACTCACGTGGGCTTAGAGTGAGCACCGACCCTGACCCCCACCCTTAATGAACTACGAGGACTTTGATCTGTGTCAAGGCATGGTACGTAGGAAGCCTCCATGAGGTTCAATCCACATTACTCGGTCGTTCATTCACATCGAGTTTCGCCCTCGTCCAGCATGATGTTAAACTACATACCCTCGTCCAGCATGACGTTAAACTATACGCCCTTGTCCCGCATGACATTAAACTGCACAGCCCACCTGAACTACATGGTATTTGATCCATGTCAAGTCATGGTACGTAGGAAGCCTCCATGAGGTCCAATACCACCACCACTAGGACCCTCCTGGTCCTCCTTTTTCACGTCAGTTCACCAATGAAGCCCATCTGAACTACGTAGACTTTGATCCATGTCAAGGCATGGTACGTAGGAAGCCTCCATGAGGTTCAAGCCCACCACTCGGTCATTTATTCACGTCGAGTTCAACCATCTGAACTACGTGGTCTTTGATCCATGTCAAGGCATGGTACGTAGGAAGCCTCCACGAGGTTCAATCTCACCACTCGGTCGTTTATTCACGTTGAGTTCAACCATCTGAACTACGTGGTCTTTGATCCATGTCAAGGCATGGTACGTAGGAAGCCTCCACAAGGTTCAAGCCCACCGCTCGGTCGTTTATTCACGTCGAGTTCAACCATCTGAACTACGTGGTCTTTGATCCATGTCAAGGCATGGTATGTAGGAAGCCTCCACGAGGTTTAAGCCCAGCACTCGGTCGTTTATTCACGTCGAGTTCAACCATCTGAACTACGTGGTCTTTGATCCATGTCAAGGCATGGTACGTAGGAAGCCTCCACGAAGTTCAAGCCCACCACTCGGTCATTTATTCACGTCAAGTTAAACCATCTGAACTACGTGGTCTTTGATCCATGTCAAGGCATGGTACGTAGGAATCCTCCACGAGGTTCAAGCCCACCACTCGATCATTTATTCACGTCGAGTTCAACCACCTAAACTACGTGGTCTTTGATCCATGTCAAGGCATGGTACGTAGGAAGCATTCCTGAGGTTCAAGCCCAACAATCATTGGCCCAGGCCGTCTCCTTGTCGGTGTGCCAAGACCCCCTACCCCCCCATTTTCACCCGAACTACGAGGACTTTGATCTGTGTCAAGGCATGGTACGTAGGAAGCCTTCCAGAGGTTCAAGCCCATCTCCCGTCAGACCAAGGTCCCTCATTTACATCGGTTCACCGACACCCACCGCTATTCCGAACTACAGGGACTTTGATCCATGTTAAGGCATGGTACGTAGGAAGCCTCCACGAGGTTCAAGCCCATCGCCCGTCGTTTATTCACGTCAGGGTTCACTACCATCCTGCATGACGTTAAACTATATTCAATCAATCCTTTGAACTACAAGGACTTTGATCCGTGTCAAGGCATGGTATGTAGGAAACCTTCCCAAGGTTCAAGCCCACCACCATCGGACCAAGGTCCACCTTCACGTCGGTTCGCCGATGAAGCCCCTTTGAACTACGTGGTCTTTGATCCATGTCACGACATGGTACATAGGAAGCCTCCACGAGGTCCAAGCCCACCACCTGTTGGTCACTCTAACCTTCTTCACGTCAGTTTGTCCAAACTTGGGCAGCCTAGTGTGTAAGACCCACACCATTTGGACCAAGGTCCACCTTCACGTCGGTTCACTGACCCATCGGACCAAGGTCCACCTTCACGTCGGTTCACCGACACCATCCCGAACTACGCGGACTTTGATTCCCTTCTATGGGGATACGTAGGAAGCCTCTTCAAGGCTCAAGCCCAACTTCACTGTCTCCCCTTGCGATGGTCCCATTTCATTTCCCCCTCCACTTTATTCTTCCATCCATCATCCACCCTGATTCTCGCCCGGACCGTCATATCCCGGTGAGACCTTGTCGGTCCGAGACCATGTCGGTATGTTCCTATTTACAGCCGCCCATGGGTTGGTCCCAGCATTGGCACCCCTTCAAGGGAAATCCCTCAATCTGACCCATCCTAGCTAATGCTCTGATAGGGCTGATCCGTCTCCGCCAGACGTTAAACTCGCGACATACCCTGTGTTAAACACGAGAAGATGAGGAAAACCTCAGATATGTGTCTATGGCATATAATTCCCCGCACTCATTGTGGGATGCCTCGGGCTTCCACGCCCTCAAGAAGCCCTCTGAACAGGGATAATAGACAGAAATGCCAGGTTCCCCAACATCCAGACACGCTACTGATGCCTCAACGTGACTACTCCCCCGACTGAAGGTTGCTGCCCTGACCGGACCCTTTGGAATGTCCCGACAGAAGCAGTGTAATTAACTAACGTCCATGGAAACATTGCACTGGGAAGAGTTTCACGAACAACGTATTAAATCTATGAGGGAGACCCAGACTAGGTGACGAGTTCTGAGGAGGAATCCACAGAAGGAAGAACCGACATCCCATCATCCCGTTTCGATCAAGGAGCAGACGTCCCTGAATAAGGAGCGAATGTCGCCCGCCTTTGGAAAGCGAGAATACGGGGCAACAGTGCAGCGCGTCCTCCTCCGCAGACGGATGGATGCGCGTACCCTGGAGAAAGCATCAGAAACAGGCCCATTTGGCCCATTCAACCCATTTGGGCCATTAGGCCCATTTGGACTATTAATCCACTTAAGACACATAGTCCCATTAGGCCCATTAGGCCACTTAGGCCCATTCAGCCCACTAGGCCCATTAGGCCCATTCGACACATTCGACCACTTTGACCGATTCTTCCCATTAGGCTCATTAGGTCCACTAGGACCATTAGGCCACTTAGGCCCATTAAGCCACTTCGACCCATTAGTCCACTTAGACCCATTAGGCCATTAGGCCCATTAGGCCACTTAGGCCCATTAGGGAACATAAGCCCATTAGTCACACTGGTCCACTTAGGACCATTAAACCAATTAGGCAACTTAGGACCATTTGGCCACTAGGCCCATTCATCCCATTAGGCCCTTTGGGGCACTTAGTCCCATTGGTCCCAATAGGCCCATTATTCCCATTCATCCCATTAGGCACATTAGTCTCATTAGTCCACTTAGTCCATTTAGGCCTATTAGGCCCTTTAGGCCCATGAGGCCACTGCGCCCCATTAGGCTCGTCAGTCCACTTAGGCCCATTAGGCCCATTGGGCCACTAAGGCCCATTAGTCCCATTCCACCACTTAGTCCCACTAGGCCCCTTAGGCTACTTAGTCTACTAGTCCCATTATGCCCATTGGGCCACTTAGGCTGATTACGTCACTTAGGTCCATTAGGCCCATTGGGACACTTTGGCCCATTGGGCTCATTCAGCCACTTAGGCCTACTAGATTCGTTAATCCCATTAGGTTGATGAGGCCACTTAGGCAGATGAGGCCACTTAGGCCGATGAGGCCACTTGGGCCCATTATGTCGATTAGGCCCATTAGGCCCATTGGGCCCATAAGGTCCATTTGGTCCATTTGGCCCATTAGGTCCATATGGACACTTAGGCCCATTTGGTCAATTAGGCACATTAGGACCATTAGGCACACTTGTCCCATTAGACCCATTTGGCCACTTTTTTCCATTAGGCCCATTAGCCCATTCGGCCACTGAGGCCCACTAGGCCCATTAAGACACTTAGGCCCATTCGTCTCATTAACCCACTTATGTCCATTAAGTCCATTAGGACCATTTTTCCACTTAAGCCCATTCGGCCACTTAGGCCCATTAGGCCCATTCACCTCACTAGGCCAATTTGGCCCATTCGGCCCATTCAGCCACTTAGGACAAATCAGCCACTTAGGCCCATAAGGCCCATTAGGCCCATTAATTCGATTAGGCCGATTCATCCACTTAAACCCATTAGGCCCATTATTCCACTTAGACCCATTTGTCCGATTTGGTCGATTAGGCCGATTAGGCCACTTAGACCCATTAGGCCCATTAGCCCACTTAATCCCATCAAACCCATTGGTCCCATTAGGCCCCTTAGGCCCATTAAACCCATTATTATGATTAGTCAACTTTGTTCCATTAGGAAACTTAGGCCCATTAGGCCCATTTGGCCACTTTGGCTAATTAGGCCCATTCGGCCCATTCGGCCCATTAGGCACATTTGGCCACTGGTTCTGTTAAGCCCATTAATCCTATTTGGTCACTTAGGCCAATTAAGATGATTAGGCCACTAAGGCCCATTAGTCCATTAGGCCCATTTGACCCATTAAGCCCATTAGGTCAATTAGGCCACTTAGACCAATTAGGCCACTTAGGTCCAATAAAACCATTAGGCCCATTAGTCCACTAAGGCCCATTACACACATTTAGTCAATTAGGAAACTTTGGCCCATTAAAAAACTTAGGCCCATTAGGAAACTTAGAATAATTAGGCTCATTCGACCCATTTGGCCCATAGACTCGTTAATCCCATTAAGCCCATTCGGCCACTTAGGCCCATTAGGCCACTTAGGTCCATTAGGCCCCTTAATCCAGTTAGGCCTATTTGGCCCATTTGGCACCTTGTCATGTTAATCCCATTAACCCTATTAGGCCCATTAATCCACTTAGGCCTCTTGGGCCCATTAGGACCATGAGACCACTAGGGACCATGAGGCCCATTAGGCAACTTAGGACCATTAGGCCACTTAGGCCCATTATGACACTTAGGCCCATGATGCCCCTTAGGCCACTTAGGCCCATAAAGACCTTAGTCCACTTAGGCCCATGAGGTCCATTAGGCCACTTTAGCCCATCATGCCCATTAGGCCCATTGAGACACCTAGGCCTATTCGTCCCATTATGTCACTTAGGCCCATTCATTCAATTAGGCCGATTAGGCCCTTTCGGCCCATTAGGAACATTAGGCCACTTAGGCCCATTGGCCCATTTGGCCACTTAGGCCCATTAGTCCCATTAGTCCCATTAGGCCCATTAGGACCATTAGACCCATTAGGCCCATTCAGACCATTGGGCCCATAATGCCACTTAGGCTCATTGGACCCCTCAGGACCATTCGAGCTGTTAATCCCATTCGGCCACTTATGCTCATTAGGCCACTTAGGCCCATTTGGCCCATAGGTACCATTAGGACCATTTGGACCATTCATCCCATTATGCCCATATGGCCACATAGGCCCAATGGGCCCATTAGGCCTATTAGGCCTATTCATCCCATTTGTCATATTAGGCCCATTAGTCCCATTGGACCACTTAGATATACTAGTCTCATTAGTCCACTTAGGCCCATTCAGCCACTTATGCTGATTATCCCCATTAGGCCCATTAGGCGAATTAGGCACATTAGGCCCATTAGAACTAGTCGACCACTTAGGCCCACTAGTCCAATTAGGCCACTTAGGACCATTAGTCCACTTTATCCCACTAGGCCCATTAGGCCACTTAGGCCCATTAGTACACTTACGCCCATTAGACCCACTAGGTCAATTAGGCGCATTTGGACCATTGGGCCCATTCATCCACTTAGGCCCACTAGGCCCATTAGACAACTTAGACTCATTGGGGAACTTTGGTCCATTAGGTCCATTAGGTCCATTAGGCCACTTACGCCCATTAGGAACATTATGCCACTTAATCCCATTTGTCCACTTAGGCCCATTAGGTCCATTAACCCCATTAGGACAATTTGGGCCATTAGGCCCATTCGGCCACTTAGGACCATTAGTCATAATCTTCCACTTAGGCCCATAATTCCCATTAGTCCCATTCAATCGATTAGGCCAATCAGGCCACTTAGTCCACTTAGACCCATTAGCCCCACTAGGGCTATCAGGCCACTTAGGCCCATTAGGCCCATTCATCCAATTAGGCTGATTAGGGCACTTATACGCATTAGGCACATTAGTCCCATTTGGCCTTTTATGCCCATTAGGACCATTTGATTGATTAGGCCGATTTAGACACTTAAGGCCCATTCAGTCGATTAGCCTGATTAGGCCACTTAGGCCCATTAGTCCATTTAGGCCCATTAGACCACTTAGGCCCATTTGGCCCATTCGGTCAATTAGGCATATTAGGCCACTTACACCCATTAGTCCCATTTTACCACATAGTCCTATTACACCCATTAGGCCCATTAGTTTGATTAGGCCACATAGGCCCATTAGGCCCATTAGGCCCATTCAGTCGATTAATCTAATTAGAACAATTAGGCCACTTAGGCCCATTATTCTCCTTAGTCCAATTAGGCCACTTAGGCCACTTATACATTAGGCCCATTAGTCCACTTAGGCCCCTTAGGCCCATTTTTTTGAATCATTCGATTAGGAAAATTAGGCCATTTAGGCCACTTAGGCCGATTAGGCCCATTAGGCCCATTAGGCCACTTAGGACCATTACGCCCATTAGGACCATTCCGTCAATTATGGGGAATAGGCCACTTAGTCCCATTAAGCCCCTTAGGACCAATAGCCCATTAGGCCCATTACCCCACTTAGGCCCATTAAACCCATTATTCCCATTAGGCCCATGAGACCCATTTGTCCACTTAGGTCTATTAGGACCATTACGTCACGTAGGACCATTAGGCCAATTAATCCCATTGAACCCATTAGTCCCATTAATCCCATTATGCCCATTAATACACTTTGGCCACTTAGGCCCATTAGGCCCATTCGGTCGATTAACTCAATTAGGCCACTGTGGCCCATTAAACCACGTAGTCCCATTAGGTTCATTAGGCCCATTAAACCCATTAGTCCCACAAGGATCATTAGTCCTGTTAATCCACTTAGGCCACATAGGCCCATTAGTCTCATTCGGTCGATTAGCCCAATTAGGCCACTTAGGCCAATTAGGTCCATTAGTCCCATTAGACTGATTAGGCCCATTAGGCCCACAAGGGCCATTACTCCACTTAGGACTATTAGGGCCATCAGGCCCATGAGGCACATTCCACCCATGAGGCCCATTAGGACCATTAGGACACTTAGTCTCATTAGGCACATTGGGACCATGAGGCCACTTAGGCACATAAGGCCCATGAGGACCATTAGACCCATCAGGCCACTTGGGCCTATTAGGACCATTAGGTCTATAAATCCTATTAGGCCCACTAGTCCATTCAAGACACTTGGGACCATTGGTCCACTTAAGCCCATTGGACCCATTAGGCTCATTAGGACGATTATGCCTAATAGTCCCACTCGGCCACTTTGTCCCACTAGGCCCATTAGGCCACTTAGGCCCATTAGGCCACTTAGGCACACTAGGCCCATTCATCCACATAGTCCCATTAGGCCACCTACACCAACAAGACCCATTAGGCCAATTAGGTGCATTAGGTCCATTACGCCCATTCGGCCACTTAGACCCACTAGGCCCATTCGACCACTTATTCCCATTAGGCCACTTCGACCCATTGGACACTTACACCCATTAGGCCCATTAGGGCCATTATACCACTTAAGACCATTTTTTCACTTAGTCCCATTAGGCACATTAACCCTATTAGGCCCATTCGCCCACTTAGGCCCATTAGTCCCAATCATCCACTTAGGCCCATAAGGCCCATTAGGCCCATTCGATGGATTAGGCCGATTAGGCCACTTAGGCCACTTAGACCCATTAAGACCATTAGTCCCATTAGTAAACATAGGCAAATTAGGCCCATTCAGTCGATTAGGCCAATTAGGCTGCTTAGGCCACTTAGACCCATTAGGCCCATTAGGCCACTTAGGCCCATTAGGCCCATTAGGTCCATTTAATCGATTATCCCAATTTGGACACTTTGGACCATTCGGTCAATTATCCTGATTAGGTCACTTAGGCCCATTAGGCCCTTTAGTCCCATTAGGCCACTTAGGCCCATTCGGTCGATTAGGAAGATTAGGCCACTTAGACCCATTATTCCCATTATAACCATTAGGCCACTTAGGCCCACTTTTCCCATTAGGCCCATTTGTTTTATTAGGATTATTAGGCCACATATTCTCATTAGTCCCATTGGTCCACTTATGCCCATTAGGACCATTCAGTCGATTAGGCTAATTAAACCACTTTGGCCACTTATACCCATTAAGTCTATTATGACCATTAGAACCTTTAGGCCCATTGGGCCACTAAGGACACTTAATCAGTAGGCCCATTAGGCCACTTAGTCCCATTAGGACCATTTTTTTCATTAGTTTATTAGGGCAATTAAGCCACTTAGGCCACTTAGGTCGATTATTCCCATTATGCCCATTAAGCCACTTAGGCCCATTAATCCCATTAGGCCACTTAGGACCATTAGGACCATTAGTCCCATTCAGCCGATTAGGGGAATTAGGACACTTAGTCTCATTAGCTTCATTGGGCCAATTAGGCCCATTAGGCCAATTAGGCCACCTAGGCCCATTGGACGAATTAAACCCATTAGTCCCATTTTTCCTATTAAGCCACTTAGGCCACTTAGGCCCCTTAGGCCCATTCAGTCGATTAGCTCGATTAGGCCACCTAGGCCCATTGGGCTCATTAGGCAACGTAGGTCCATTAGGACCATTAGGAAACTTAGGACAATTAGTCCCATTAAACTCATTAGTCCCACTAGTCCCACTAGGCTCGTTAATCCACCTAGGCCACTTAGGCCCATTAATCCCATTTAGTCAATTATCCTGATTAGGACACTTAGGCCACTTATGCCAATTTGGTCCATCTATCCCATTATCCCCATTAGGCCCATCAGGCCCATCAGGCCCACTAGGCCCATTAGGGAACTTATGCCCATTAGGCCTCTTGTAACTGTTTCCTATGGAAATGGGAATGACCTCATTGATTTAAGGTTCAAACATTCCAAGCGGTTTCTAATGGGTTTGTTTGTATAATTGGAAACATCCAATGATTCCATATCCATTTGGACCTACTTTCCAAAGGTAGGTGCTCATTGGTTGTGACCCGACAAGGCTTAAGAATTTTCATTGGTCGAGAGGATGGGAGGTCGGACTCATCACACCTTTTTTAGGGGAATTATTGTCTATTCCGAGACTCTCTTTATAGATTTAAGTTATGTTCATGAATCCTTATTAAATTACCAAGTATTAAAATGATCTTTCCTTTAGATCTGACAATCAATAATTAGTATGAATGAGATTTAGAGAATCTTTTATATGTATTCGAGGTTCTTCATCTATAGAGAATCATCTATATTTGTTAGAGATTCTTGGTCAATGGTATCCTTTGACACATTATATAGAAATATCTTGTTCATTATTATAACCATACTGGTTTTAAATCCACTCAGTGGGGGAACTTGAAGTTTATTTTCATTCAGAAGGACATAGATTATTTCATAATTGGGATCGTACCCGCAGATGGGCTACCTACGTATCCTTTATTTTATAAAATAAATTAGAACCCACATAGTTCTAGTAAAGAAGTATGAGGTTTATACATGATAGATGGCTCAAAGAAAGATTTCATAATTACTTTTACACTCTAAGCTCACGTGAGTCATGCTTAGTGTGAGAAATAAGAGACATTGGTAAAACCAGACAATTGTGCCATGAAAGATGAAATTATAAGAAATGATGTGGGGGCTTATTTATGTATGACTGCCCAGATAGATGAAGATTGGGATTTACTTCAGGGAAGAAACCCGGGAACAGGGTCCATAAAGGTATATGTGCTTTTATAGAGATTTGGATACTCTAACTTGGGGCTTACTCCTAAGGAAGATACCCAAATTAGGAGGGGACTTGGGGATTACTCCTAAGGAGGATGCCCAAACTCAAATGAAATTAAGACTGGTTAAGAGAAATTATGACTGGGGATTATTCCTGAGAAGGAGGCCTAGGTTAAAGGGACTTGAGAACCGGGGATTATTCCTAAGGAGGATGCCCAGGTTAAGGGAAATTGGAATTTGGGGCTTACTCCTAAGGAGGATTCCCAAAATTAGGGAACTTTGACTGGGACTTACTCCTGAAAAGGAGGCCCAGGTTAAGGAGACTTGAGTCTTAGGGCTTATTCCTGAGAAGGATGCCTAAGTTAATGAAATTAATGACTGGTTCTTACTCCTGAAAAGGAGGCCCAGGTTAGGAAACTTCTCATCTTAAAGTATGTGGTTGAATGAATGAAATCTCTCACCTTAGTGATATAAAGATATATAAATCACTATGTTTTGAGAGATGTTCCATAGAATTCCTTTAAGATAAGGAAACCAACAAAGGAACCATGCCATAAATGGTTTTGAAGATGGTTCTGAAGGAAAAATCTTGAAGAGGAGAGGTGGATTTGAAGAAAGCAAGTGAATAGGCAGGAGGGGAATCCAAAAAGAGAGAGGCGCGCAAGTCCTGCGTGGGTGAACAAGTCCTGGTCGCACAAGTATAATTGCATGAAACATGGGTACTTGCGTGACGTTTAACCCTTAAGGTAATACTTGGGTGAGACTTGGCTCGAGCCCTTAGTATTATCCCTAAAGGCTTCCAAAAGAGTGGAACACAATTTTAATTGAAGGGATAAGGCGGCGAACAAGTGTGTCCATTTCCCTTAAGGGCTGGCCACTCAGGCGCGCAAGTGTTGATGAGTTTCAACACTTAGGACTTGTTTTCCCCTGTTTAGATCTTTCATTCTAGGTAAGAAATTACCTTAGTAGTGACCAAGAGACTTCAAGAAGAGACTAGGGCGACCAGAGCTTAAATTTGACTTTTCGAATTTTTCCGTCGTGAAATGGGGGGCCCACAAGTGGTATTTATAGTCAAGGGAAGACCTTGAGCGAAAATAAAAGAGGGCGTGCAAGTCACCTGCATGACCAATATGTGGCGCGCAAGTGTACTTGCGCGACCATGATGAAACTTGCGCGACCCAAGTGTGAAGAAATCCTTGTTCATTCCTTTGTCAATTTTTGATGTTTCTTCAAAGGATGAATCACTTTGGACTAAGGTATTTCCCGTTTTTAGTCATTAGACTCTGTGATGGAAAGGATCTTCAACAAAAGTCCCCCCTCATAGTTGTATCTGAAAGAAGGAGGATGTGACTCTGAGGAAAAAAGGAGAAAACCAAGGAAAAGTGGCGTTCAAGTTTTGAGCGCGCAGATGGTGTCGCGCAAGTGTTGAGCGTGCAGCTGGCTTCAGCGTGCAGGCTTTGGCGCATAGGGTTGCGGCCTTTCCTATAAATATGAACCTCACTCTCACGCAAAGCACCCAACTTGAAACAGTTTCGAGCTCTCGTCGTGCAAGTTGCCTTCACCGCGCAAGTTACTCTATTTTCCGCTGCTTTCTTTTGTGTCACACTGCTTTAGAGGTATTTGGACTTGTGCGGTGATACCTGCGCGCCAAAACTTTCACGTCACACTTATACTTATTCTCCAACTTTGGGACTTGTGCGACTTAATGCCTTATCCAATTTTTCACTTTTCTCCACAAATTTCATGAAAAATAAACTTACTTAAGAGTTAATTATTTGACCTTTGTGCAGATTAGATGGATCCCAGAAGAATTGGAACAGATGATAAACTGGATAGCAAGCGAATTGATGATATGATGACCATCATTTTCCATGATTACTATGATATCTGTGATAACACTCTTCCAGATTTGTCCAAGTACTTGAAGAAGTATCATAGTAAGTTTCCACAGAGCATCTACTTGCCTCTATATGGGCATGGTCATCTGCAAGAAGTCAACATTCCAGATGAAAATAACCATATGTCCGAGATTCAGCACACTGCTACTTCTCTATTTTGGTTATGTTGTGCATTAAGAGCAGCAACAATGGGGTGATCTTTCAAATTTTTCCTTCATGTCATTTCCTTGCAGATATGAAAATGGATAACCATGGGCTGATATGTTTTCCACTTCTGGTTGATGGAGATAAGACTATCATGACATTAGAAACAATATCTGAAAAGATTACTCTCTCCAAATGACTCTTTACTTCCAATGCTCCATTCTCAAATCCATGTATCCATCTTCCAAGTCTCTTGGACAGAAACAGAGTCACTGTTTGATCAGTAGAAAATTTTCTCAAACCGCACTCAAGAACATTCTTTTACAATTGTTCCAAGAAGAGATATTATCACTACATCTCTTATTATATCTAATTGAATGAATGAATTACAGGTTGATACTTATGAATCTTGGGATATAGTAAATCAAATGAAGAATTATGTTGAAATCCTTTTGTAATTCTTGGAAAAGAGAAGAGACTCCAGTCTGTGGATGTCCTTCTAACTCTTGTGCATCAATGAAAAACACTTTCATCTTCAATCATTTGTGCATTCCTTCTTTTGCTACATGCTTTAAATTTTACCTAAGTCAATGGTCCTAGTAAGCATATTTTGATTCTTGCTAGGATTATTATAAATAACCCTACAAACTTTGAATCTTTTTATTGCTCAATATTACCTAAAATCATACAAAATGTATGTTTAGTGAGCTGATACTTGACTTTTATTTAAAGTTCCCTTTTCTTTTGTGGGCAGTTTAAAGTCATGCACATCAGACATAAAAAGAAAGGCTAATGTTTATGTTTGAAATAGATTTGACCAAATGGATTAAGATTGACTCAATTATTTGATAATTTATCTGAAAACATATTACCATGTTCAAGTATGAGAGAAAATATGTAAATGATGACTTAAAAATTTTTAAATCTGAGGAATGATATGAAAAAAGGATAAAAGGCATTAGAAGAAGTATTTTCCAAGAATGAAGTTACCACTATTTAACAAACCCATTAGGGGGTTGAATTATATAGGGCCACCTAAGGGCATTGGCTTCATAGTCAAATAATAGAATCTTTTGGCTGACAGGTCCGTTATGTAGACTACTTATGCAAGGTCGCCTAAGGGAACGTGTTGCATAGTCAGGAAAAATAACTCTTAGAAATTTACTTTTCTACTGCTAAAAACCCGGTGGAAGTTTATGGGGATTCAAATTTTCCAAATCATAGAGTTTGCTGTATGGAGATAGGTACTTGAATATGAAGAAGATATTTCCAAACAAGATTTTCTAAGAACTGGATGAATGTCACTCCTACGAAGGTCTGACCCAAACGTAGGGAAGGGAAATATAAACCATAGACTTGAATACTTTCAGATCATGAAAAAGAGTATGAGATAAATATGTTAAGGATGGCTATTTTTTGCGGATCTCTGCATATTGTCATTAAGAAAAATAAGGAAAAAAAGGTTTTCCTCCCAAGAATAAAGTTACCATTATTTGAAAAACTATTAGGGGGTTGAATTATACAGGGCCACCTAAGGGCATTGGCTGCATAGTCAAATAATAGTATCTTTTGGCTGACAAGTCTGTTATGTAGACTACTTATGCAAGGCCGCCTAAGGGCACGTGCTGTATAGTCAGGAAAAAGAACTCTCAAGTGTCAAAAATTTTGTGAACATAAGTCAAGAAAAGGGTTATGGAGATCTGGAAGTATTTAAGGTTAGGAGTATGACACATAAAAAATGGGCATTTTTTCAATGCATGTAGAGATACACAGACCAATGCTAACCATAATCATGTTGTGGCTGGGTCTTGAATTGAAATGTTGGACTTCACTACGTATCCCATAAGGATAGGAATCAATCCATACGTAGTTCTTGAAATATAGTTTAACGTCATGTGGGACGATAGTATAGGAAATCATAGTTTAGGGTCATAAAGCTCTGACCATGATAATGAATACACTATGTGTGTTTTCATAGGGACTTTTCAGCCAGGGGACTAAAAGTGGAATTTGGGGTTAGGCCCAAAGACTTGGGGCTGGATTTTAGGGATACTCAAACGTTCCTATGTATCCCATAAGGATGGGAATCAAGCCGCACATAGTTCTTGAAATACCCTATGTACAGATTTGGTTCGTACAAGTGAAGGGTGAAAGGGGACTTTAGTGCAATGATGGATTGACCCAAGATAAAAAGTTCGAGCATTTCCATGTATGCACGTAGTCTTTGGAATATAACATGATTAGAGATCAATGTAAATAATGATTCCCTATCGGGTGAGGGTGTCAAAGAATGTTTTAGTTTATTGTCGTACAGGAAAAAATTGTGAACAGTTTAACATCATATAACAAGGACGATGGTGAACCAATGTAAAAAATATTGGTTCTAGGGGTAGTTTCATGAATCAACATCATATGAGACGAAGGTGAACCGATGTGAAGATATTGATTTTGGGCTTGAACCTAAAGAGGTTGCCTACGTACCCAGCCTAAAAGGCAAGGATCAAAGTCCGCATAGTTCAATTAACTAATGAATTGGTAATCAGGTTGTTCTTGGGAAAAAAACCCAAAACAAAATGGTGTTGGGACTTACACATGGTTAATAGCCCCGAGAGGGTGTTATGGTTGAAGTTTAATCTAATCTCAGGTGATTCATACTCGGTGTGAGAAACAAGAGGTAGAAACAACCTTAATGATGCACAGTTTAATGTCATGTAGGACACATGAAGGGACTATGCAGTTTAAAGTCTTGCAATGAGGACTATTGGTGCTGCACAGTTTAATGTCATGTAGCAGGGACAAAATACAGTTTAACGTCATGTAGGACAATTAAGGTACTTTGTTCAGTTTTAAGTTATATAGGAAAAATATAGGGACACAGTTTAACATCATGTTGGATGTGGACAGAGTTTTGCATCATGTTGGACAATAAGGGTGTTGTACAGTTTAGCATCCTGTAGCTAAGACAATGGGGACAATACAGTTTAACGGCATGTTGGACGTAAGGGGGACTGTTCAGTTTAATTTCATGTAATAAGGACAATAGAAGACATAGTTTAACATCATGTTGGATGTATTAGGGACTTTTTCACAATTTAACGTCTTGTTGGACATAAGGGACTTCTGTACAGTTTAGATTCATGTAGCTAGGATGTCACAATTTAACGTCATGTTGGACGATGGTACAGTTTAACGTCATGTTGGACGATGGTGCAAATAGTTTAAGGTCATATGCATAGACCGGCAATGGTGCAGTTTAACGTCTTGCTGTATGTAAAAGTATTTGTGTTACACAAAATACTTCTTCAAAAATCTAGCATTGGTTGGAGTAGTGATGAGTTCTACATCCATTGAGATTAAAGAATAAGCTCCATTGGAGTAGACCTTATGTATTGAGTAAGGTCCTTCCCATTTAGGATCTAGCTTGGGAGGTTTCTTTCCTGGTATCATTGGATTTCTAAGAACCAATACCAATTCTCCCTGAATGAATGAACGAAGATGAACTTTTTTGTTGAAAGCTTGTGCTATTCGATTCTGATAGACTTTCAAGTGGTGCAGGGTGCACAATATTTTTCCATCTAACCATTCCAATTCATCTAATCACTTTTGAGATTGTTCATATGTAGATGACTGATCACAAATGGCTATTCTAAGTGAGGGTAGTTGAACCTCAATAGGCAAGACTGCTTCTGTTCCATATACCAATGAATATGGAGTTGACCACATTGTAGTGCGGGTGGTGGTTTGATAATCCCATAAAGCATGAAAGAGTTTATCAGGCCATGATTTCTTATCTTTATCCACCATCTTTTGCAGTATGTTTGAATGATTCTTGTTGAAAGATTCTATCTGGCCATTGACCGCTGCATGATACCGAGATGAATGATTGGATTTTATGTTGTATTATTGATAAAACTTCCTCACCTCGTATGAACATAAGTTGGTGCCATTGTCTGTCAATATGGTATGAGGGACACCAAATCTGGTAATGATGTTAGACTTGATGAAACTAACAATGCTTTTAGAACTGACATCTTTGAGGGGTATTGCCTCTACCCATTTGGAAAAGAAGTCAGTAGTAGTAATAATATACTTAAACTTCTTGGTTGTAGTTGAAGGATAAGGTCCCACTACATCCATTCCCCATGTGGAAAATGGCCACAAGTGTTTAGCTGTATGAAGCAACTCTGGGGGTTGATGAATGAAGTTGGAATGTACTTGGAAATAATGACACTTCTTTGTGAAATCAATACAATCTTGTATCATTGAAGGCAAAAAGTATCCAAGCCTTAGAATTTGATCAGATAGTCTATGTCCAGACTGATGAGCACCATAGACTCATGCATGCACTTCTTTCATGATAGCCATTGTCTCTTGACCATTAATGCATCTGAAGAGAATTCCATCAAAACCTATTTTGTAGAGAATTTTCTCTAGGTGATCTGGGCTATCATAAAGAGTAAAATTGACCACACGTCGCCGGATTAGTTCTTTCCTGGCTCTATTAGGTAAAAGTGTTCCATTTTGAAGGTATTCCCTGATAGGTGTCATCCATCCTGTAGTATGACCATATGGTTCAGGAATGGGACTAATTTCATTGATTTCCTCTATTTTGGTTTGAACATAAGGTGAAATTGTATGACGGTGGGCAGTACTGATGATTGTCTCATCCTGATTTGGATCTGTCAAAGTTGTGGCTATATTATCCAGTGCATTAGCTTGGGAATTTTGTGATCTTGGGACATAATAAAATGTCAGTTCCGAAGGAAATTCCACCATTAACTCTCTGACGTAATCATACAAAGGGATTAACTCTTCTCTTCTGATTGCATAATCCCCATAGACTTGTTTGATTACCAGGTCTGAATCATCTTTCACCTTTAAGTGATTCACTTGTGCCTGAAGTGCCAACTCCAATCCTGCGATAATAGCTTGGTATTCTGCTTCATTATTTGTACCACCTCCCAGCAATGAGAAGGAATAAGGTAGCACTGCCTTTTCTGGGGAAATGAGTACAATTCCTAACCCAACTTTGTTGAATTTAGGATCTTTTATTTTCTTCCCTGTTGGACTTCTAGAAGCACCATTAAATTACATTTCCCATGTTTGAAGACTATCTTGAATAGAAAAGACTTCCTCATCAGGAAGTTCAATATCTGAAGATGTATCTTCTACTGAAGGATGTTTAGCAAGGAAATCAGACAGAGCTTGGACCTTTATTGCCTTTTGAGACACATACTGAATATCAAATTGCTGCAAAATAACTGCCCACCTTTCCAGACGTCCTCTAAGAATTGGACAACTAAGGATGAATTTGAGCGGGTTATTGCGAGATACCAATTTGACCTCATGATGTTGCAGGTAGTGTCTCAACTTCTGAACTGCAAAGATTAATGCTAGGCAGCACTTCTCAATATTTGAATATTGGGTTTCTGCTTCAAGCATAGTCCGACTGAGATAGTAAAGGCTATTTTCATTCCCAGCATCATTCTTCTGAGCAAAAAAGGCACGCAATGACCGCTCTAAAGCTTTCACATAGAGCATAAGTGGTCTTCCTTCAACAGGTGGCATTAACACCGGTGGACTCAAGAGATATTTCTTGAGAATATCGAATGCTTCTTAACATTCTTCAGTCCACTGGTAAGTGAATCCCTTCTTCATCAATTTGGTGAAGGGTAAACTTTTGCCTGCCAAATTGGAAATGAAATGCCGAATATAGGCTAAGTGTCCTTGAAATCCTCTCAATTATTTCAAATTCCGAGGATGTGACATACCAAGGATTGACTTTTTCTTCTCAGGATCGACTTCGATACCACAATGGCATACAACAAAGCCGAGAAATTTTCCTAAGGTTACCCCAAAAGCACATTTCAAGGGGTTCATATTCGAATTATATTGTCGAAGTTTGTGGAATATGATTTCCAAATCAGCCAAGTGATTAGAAAGTTGTTTGGATTTAACCACCAAATCATCTACATAATATTCAACAAACATCCCTAAAAGGGTTTAAAGATACGATGAATGGCATGCTGATATGTTGTGCCTGCATTCTTCAGGCCAAAGGGCATTACCCGATAGAAAAACACACCCTGAGGGGATCTAAAAGCTATAGATTCTTCATCTTCTAGATCCATTTGGATTTGATTATATCCAGAATATCCATCCATGAAGGAAAGTGCTTCATAGCCAGCTGTTGCATCAATCAATAGTTCTGTGATCAGAACTGGAAAATCATCCTTAGGACAATGCCGATTAAGATATCTAAAATCAATGCAAACTCTAATTTGTCCATTATTCTTTTTCACAGGGAAAATATTATCCAACCACTTGGTATATTGAACTTCTCTGACAAATTTATATTTGATAAGATTATCCACTTCAGCTTCAATTTTGGAAGCATAGGTTGGGTGTGTTCTTCTTGCGGTTTGCTTAAATCCTCGATGTTATTCTGGAAAACCCAAATGATGAGTAGCAACATCAGGATCAAGCCCTGGAATATCTGTATATTTCCAAGTAAATATATCTCTATTTTTCTTTAAAAGTGAAATATAAATTTCTTGCTCTTCAAGAGTTATGGCCGCACTAATTAAAGTGAGGCATGGATCTTATTTTGTACCCAGATTTATTTCTTTGAGTTTATCCATAGTGTTAGAGATACCCTCTTCAAAAGTGGGAGGAGCATCCCTGAGATATTCCTCCTCTTCCTCAACATGCGTTACTTCTTCTATTTTTACTTTCATAGTGGATGATGAAGCAGAATTTCTATGATTAGAAGAGATGTTAAAATTTGAACATCTTGAAGAAGAAGCTTCCATTTCCGACCTGATTGATGATGAAGGGTATTCCTTGGGTAATAAAGAGGAGATTATGGATTGATAATCGACATCATCGTTCACCTATGACATTTCTATAACTTCTTCTGGCCTGGTTGGCTAATTATAGACTTTCTATATTTCAACAGATGAAATGAAGACATCC
The DNA here is from genome assembly GCA_963277665.1 of Viscum album. Taxonomy (NCBI): domain Eukaryota; kingdom Viridiplantae; phylum Streptophyta; class Magnoliopsida; order Santalales; family Viscaceae; genus Viscum; species Viscum album. The sequence goes on from OY728141.1 coordinate 914,348,184, forward strand.
CCATTTGAGCTTTCATCATTTCTTGGTGAATCGCCAATTTCTCCCATGCTGTCTGGCTTAATTGCCGTAATTAACATTATGGAGGTTTCCATAAGAGTATTTTGATTTGGGTATATCATGTCAATTTGACTAATAGGAAACACATAATCTACACTCACATGTGTAAATGGATTTATTGGAATATTTTCTAAACTAAATGAAGCATTAACCTTGGTAACCTTCCTTGCTGTTGATTTCTCCTTACACTTCATGTGATAGAATTCCGCCTCAATTTATTGAGATTAACATGTTTTGAATGGGGATTTATCACCAAACAATGTCCCAATTTGACCATCAAAATAATATTTGAGACATTGATGGTATGATGAATGGATATTCGTATGTTGATGTAGCCAGGGTCTTCCTAGAAAGATGTTGAAGGCTGTGTCATGATCAAAAACCATGAAATATGAATTGGATAAAAGATCTCAAAATTTAGTTCTGAGTGTAATCTCACCCAGTGGTTCTTGTTCATTTTTATCATATCCTTGTAACATCAAAGTAGAAGGAGATAAATCAGATTCTGTGAGGCCCAATCGACGAAGTGTACGAATGGGGATGAGGTTGACTCATGAAACATTATCAATGAAAGATCTTTGGATGTCTACACCATTGACCTTTCTAGATAAGTATAAAGGTATAATATGTCCATTCACGACATAATCTTCATCTTCATCTGTGAAAGATATCGCTGCATGACATTCTGCAGGATTATTCTCTGCATGGTAGAATTCAGCTGCAGCAATTTCAGTTTCAAATTCCTGAGGACTTGAAAAAGCCTCAATGAGTGCCTCCCAAAGATCCTTTGATAAATTTAAGGCATCCAAAATTTAAAACTTGGTCGGTACTTGGGCCAAGTGTTTCAATACATCATACTTTTGATCCAAAGCTCAGTGTTTCCCAACAGAAACATGTGGTTTCGTAGGTATCTTAGAAGTTGATGCTTTGGAAGTAGATGCATCTTGTATTGGGGTAGGAGTTGAAAATACTCTTGGATTTGGAAGATTAGACCGAATAGGTCTATTTACTTGCTGATAAGAAGAATGAGGAATCTCTAACCAATCCTCTAGAATAACTGTGCCAGGAATGAGTCTGTTATTGGTGGAAGAATTTTCTTGTTCTTGTTGAGCCCATTGAAGGGCTCTGCCATGAGTTTCTACTTCATACACAGTTCTAGAAGGGGTAGAATTGGAATAGTGGCTTCTGGGATATCCACGTCTTCCTCTATATCCCAGACCTATAGAACTCCCTCTAATTCCTCTATTTGATACAGGGAATTCAGGATCATCAAAATAGAAACTGAGACTAGCATAAAGATCTATTAAATGAATCATATTAATAGAACCAAAGATCAATTCTTCATCCAATGAAGACTCTGCCTGATTAGCCAATTTAGGTTGTACCTTTTGGTGGGGTGGTTCCCGTGTCTTCAAAGTAGATGGAATAAAATCTTCCAGAGTCAAAGATAATTTGGGCTTTTACACGATCTCATATTCTTATGATTTCTCTTCTTTATTTGAATTATGCCGTTTCTTTAAAGATTTTCCCTCTGATGAAGGGGGATTTTCTGTGGCATTCATAGCAGAGGACACAATTGGTTTCTTCAATTGCGTTCGTAAAATGGAATGATTTCGGTTGATCATTTTTCTGACCATCCAATCATCATATTTTTGCGCGTTTTTTTCTTGACTTCTTGCCACTCGCCTTCTTCCTCTAGATTTTTAGCAGTTACACATGCTACCTGAGATGAAGAACCTTTCAACTTGACTTGTCCTGAGTCCACCATTTTTTTCAGGAGGTCTTTGAAGACAAAAAACTCCTGAATGGGATGCCCCAACATCTGATGAAATGGGTAATAATTAGTACGATATTCCTCTCCTTCCTTGTTCAGCCTTTTGGGCCTTGGAAATTGAAACAAATTATTTTCCAGAGCTGAAATGAAGTAACCAGGAACTTGTTCATTTCGGAAAGAGTAAATTTTTTCTCAATAAATCCTCAAATTGTTTTTGTCTTTGATCTCTTTGGTCATTTTGACAAAATTACCCCTGTTGTTGATGCTCAAGAGGAGGAGCCCTTCGAGAAGATGAAGGTATTGTAGTAGAAGTAGGTACAGGTGCTTGTTTAAGCATAACTGTAGCAGTCTATGCTTTACCCATTCTCCTTCCTGGAGCTGATGGAATTAAATGAGTTTTATCCTTAGTCTTTGTAAGAGAGTCTTCAATCTGCTGAGCGATCAAAGTAAGGTCTCAAAACCCTCCTGTGTATTTCACAAGGATCAATGGTGTGCATAAATCATCATGAAAATTTTCCACACATATTGGCAACAACTCTTCGTGAGGGAGTGCTAAGCTCAGGGAATATGTTAATCCCTTCTAGTGAGCAATGAAATCTGACACCCTTTCATTCTTCCTTTGATTGCAATTTTTAAGGTAAAAAATTGTTGTCTTTGGAAAAGTTGATCTGAATTGAAGAAGGAATCCTTAACGGAGATCCTCCCACTCGGTAATTGACCGGGATTGCAAGATTGTATACCAGATAAAAGCAGGCCCTTGTAATGACTGTACAAAACACATGAGCTTAACTACTTCTTGTTGCTGAGGGGTTCCCATAATAGGATCTCAATGAGAAACAAAATGTGTTAAGTGTTGCTCTGGGTCTCCCGAACCATTAAATATTGGGAATGTGGTACTTGAAAAATTTGATGGGGGAGGAATCGCATCAACTCATTTAGGGTAAGCTCTCTTTTCTGGTTGAATTTGAGCTCTTTTTCCCTCTATAGCTTCCAACCGAGCTGTTAATGACTCAATAGTAGTTATTAACTTTTGAGAAACATTTGGTTGAGCTTATACCTGAGTAGGTGAAATAACTAGATCTTGGATAGATGTGGTGGCTGGTACTACAACTGATGATAACACCACCGGTTGTTGTTGCACCTGACCCATAGGATTAGACCTATGAGGGTGTACTAATAAAGGAGGATATTCTTGATCCATCTTAGTAGTCGCAAAAAATTCCCTTGGCTGACTGACTTTAGCACGCTTAGGAGGAAGACTACTTTGAATTAGTTCTGCATTCAACCTGCTTAATTCCTTCATTTCTTCCTCTTGTTGTGCGAATCTTTTCTCTAATGAAAGTGATTGGCCTTCTTCAAATGAAGGGTATGTAACCTGATTCTTTCCTTTCCCCTTATTGGACACCTTTCGGAGAGGGGGAAGTGGGTTACTTGAAGGATTACCTAGATTCTGGATAATCCTTTGATTTCGTGTATGCACACCTTCTTCATTTGTGTCTATGCATACAACCTCTTAAGCAAGAGCTTCCTCGTATGATCCATCTGAGTGAGCCTCATCTGGGAGATTAGAAATAATGGCATTGATGAAATTTATTGATGCATAATGCATTTCATCCCTTCTATCATCATTTCTATGATATTTTCTTCTTCCATGTCCTTGATGAGACATTTCCCTTTTTTGATTTGATCCCTCAGTAACTTATTGACGAATCGTAATGTGGAGGTAATATCCTGATAATTCAGCTCTTCGTTCTTCTTGGGGATTCTTCCCTAATCGAGAGAAGACTGACTTTCTCTAAGGGAGAGATTGAGGATTTGAAAAAGTCCCCAGTCCTATGTACTAGGGTTGTTCCTGCTATTTCTGCTCAACTCCTCGAATCCTATTTGTTGATTCTGAGGGTTTGGATAAAAGATTCCCCAGACTGGCAAGCTGGGGTGGCTCTTGAGCTGCTACATCTAATACTTTCTTTAAATCTCTCCCGATATTGTGAACTTTATTCTGGAAATTGTCTGGATGCATCAACCTACATCCACTCTTATCACCTGGCTCAAAATACTGTGAGATGATTTTTGAGACTTCTATCACTTGATGATGTGCACGCTCTAAACAAGAAGCATGTTCAATATTCTTTTTTTCTTGATGCAGGAGTAATTCAACAATTTTTTCTCTGTATGCTTGATTTTGAGAGGAACTAGTTGAGGCCTGTTCTTGAGCGAGCCTTTGATTACAAACAAATCCAATTGGTTGTGGTCGGCCATGGGAAATAACATTGCATGAAACCATTTTTGGAAGTCTTTGATGACTGGAGGGTGCAGTGAAATGTAGTACTCCATGGAAACCCCATCCCCTGATATGAATACCAGATGGGGCATTGACAATTAACTGGTGCAATCTTCTTAATGCGCTAAGGCATGAACGCTGAAGGGTTCTCTACTACTTTTCAGCCTTCAGATATCGAGAAACTGAGAGATATGCCAAGTCAATTTGGAATTGTAACCCTTCTATTATCTTGACATGATTTTCATATTCATCATAAGATAATATTTTATTTTTCAACTGAAAAAGAGTTTTCCATATGTTGAGAAGTATATCATGAATTCCATCTTCCATCAACATCTCTGGAATGTCATACTGAGAGTCAGCCAAAGGCCAAAACATAACTGGCACTTCACCTTTTGCCAATTGTTTTCTCATATTCAGTATTTCCTCCTTATCATTTGATGAAGATTATTATACCTGATTTGACTAGAGATGGTACTTCCTTGTTGCTTAATTGGATTCAACAATATTGGTAGAGAATTAACTGATCAAACTAGAAGATGAACAACCCATGGTTGGTTCGGAGAATGACCTACACCCCAGGCTATCTTTTGATTGAGAAAGTATTTCACCTGATAATGGTAAAGCATCAGGCATGACAGGCTTCATATTTTTAAGTGCCTCAAGATAAGAGGTATTTCTCGTCACTACATTGTCTATTGGAGCATTTTACAGGCAATGTGAATTACTACTGCAAAGAGGACTTTCACAGCTAAATTTTTCATCATGGGGAGTACCACCATGGTGGGTTATAGAAAAAGATTAAACATTTTTCTCCTTGATCTTCTGGCCACACAGAGGGTTCTTGTGGCTCTCATCTGAAGATGAAACTTCGAGGTCGAAAGAATTATCATGAAGCAAGACTTCATGAGGAAATGTCTGATAAAGACCTTCAGAATTAATATTTCCACTATTGGGAACTAAGAGAGGGTAGAATATTGAGTTGCAACAGATAATTTTCTGAGTGCATCAAGAACTCCAGCATCAAGTAAGGCCTTATTACAGATTGGCCCTTGATTTCTTGATTGTTATAAATGAGTCTTCTTCTTAGACACCTTCTTAATCACTTTAAGAACCACTTGTTGATGAAAGTGGTTATTATGGGCAGGTGTATGTGCCTGCTCAGGAGAAATAGTCAGGTTAGGCTGATTATCTCCACTCAAATCAGGTGTATGTGCCTGACTTGGTCATCTGTATGACATGAGGGAGTATGCCCCACAACCCTCTTGGACTGGAACAGAGGTGTGTGTCTATTCTGGAGTGGACTTATGATGTTTCACTCCACTGGTAGGTATAGATTTTCATTTTTTCCCTGTGATGTTGTTGAAGCTGTTATAATATCCTGGCAGGCATCCAGAATATGAGCATGGATTTGCTTATGCTCTTTCACCATTGATAGAATATTATTAGTGACTTCAGCTACCAGAACGGGAATATACGTCCATTCTGTTCTTGGAGTAGGTGTGTGTTCCTACTCCTATCCTCCTTTTCCTATCATTGAATTCTGACAGTACTCAAGTGTGGGGGCAGAGAGTTGAGTCTGCCTCTTTTTTTTCATCGGAGCTTTCCAACTGATTTCTCCGGGTGCTACCAAACAAGACTGTTGGTAGGATTGATCAATACTGGAAGGTGTATGTGCCTGCTGATTGGACTCCGCCAAACATGGTTGACGAACTTCCTTCAATACTGACAGATGAGGCTGCTGGAAGGATTGATCAGTGTAAGCAAGTGTATGTGCTTGTTTACCAGTTTTCAACACATTGGGTAGGCGGGATTCATCGTATGTAGTTAGACGAGCCTGCTGACTAGCTGATGACTTATAAACAGGTGTATATTCCTATCTATAGTAATCTACTAGAATTGTCTGGTGGGATTGGCATGTTTATGCCAGACGAGTCTGCTGGACAGTGGAATTAAAACGGACGGGTGTATGCGCCCACTCGTTTCTTTCCACCAAGTTAGGTTGGTGGAATTCTCCAGAAATGGAAAATATATGAACCTGCTCACTGTTGACTGGATTTCACCTCTGGCGGTTCATCTTGCATGCTCGGGTCTGAGGGACCTGAGCCGAACCCCTGAAGGCAATACCTTCATCATGTTGAGGGTGCACTGCCGCACGAGTCTGGCGATGATTTTTGATGGGAGCCCTTAGGAAGGACTCTTATTTCCTTGAGTTAAGGCCTTTTGTGACCTTCTCATTCACCTACTCAAAATATGGGAGGGAATGGTTGTTGCGTTATGGAGATAACGACCTGAAACGGTTGGAGACAGTGGTTGGCACCGCCTGCTTCTTGATCGCTGGTTGTCGCTATCTGGACGACCAGGGTGAATTATTGACTTGGAGGGCTTGTCGAGCAGCCTCCAGAGTTAGAATAATACCGTTTTGACGGTATTCCTTAACCGGTACATTTGATACCCAACGTTGAAGATTCTAATTAGGTTATTTAGTCCTCAGAGTGGATGATGATCCAGCAAGAGTAACAACATAGGTATTCACAGCAGAGGTATTCATAGGTGTGAACTTTAGCGAAGCCATTTCTGTAACTCAGAAGATCTTGGAAAAAAGTGTCGGTTGGATATAACAGACATAATCAAGATAATTTCGGCCACTACATCTTTTGGATGAGCACATATGTTATTGATTGTTTTGTTGGCCCTCTCATTGAGTTTAAATAGGGGCCTAAAAAATAAGAAAAACATCATTTTAACTTGGTTAAGGATTCATGTCGGGTTCACCATTTTTTGTTTCCTATGAAAATGGGAATGACCTCATTGATTTAAGGTTCAAACATTCCAAGCATTTTCTAATGGGTTTGTTCATAGAACTGGAAACATCCAATGATTCCATATCCATTTGGACCTACTTTCCAAAGGTAGGTGCTCATTAGTTGTGAACCGATGAGGCTTAATAATTTGCATTGGTCGAGAAGATGGGAGGTCGGACTCATCACACCTTTTTTAGGGGAATTATTGCCTACTACGGGACTCTATTTATAGATTTAAGTTATGTTTGTGAATCCTTATTAAATTACCAAGTATGAAAATGAGCTTTCCTTTAGATCTGAAAATCAATAATTAATATGAATGAGATTTAGAGAATCTTTTATATGTATTTGAGGTTATTCATCGATAGAGAATCATCTATATTTATTAGAGATTCTTGGTCAATGGTATCCTTTGACATATTATATATAAATCTCTTGGTCATTATGATAACCATATTGGTTTTAAAGCCACTCAACGGGGCACTTGGAGTTTATTGTCATTCAGAAGGACATAGATTATTTCAGAGTTGGGATCGTACCCACAGATGGGCTACCTACGTATCCTTTATTTTAGAAAATAAATTAGAACCCATTTATTTTGAGTAAAGAAGTATGAGGTTTATGCATGATTGATGTCTCAAAGAAAGATGTCATAATTAATTTTACACTCTAAGATCACATGAGTCATGCTCGGTGTGAGAAACAAGAGGTATTGGTAAAACCAGACAATTGTGCCATGAAAGATGCAATTATAAGAAATTATGAGGGGCTTATATATGTATGACTACCTAGATAGATGAAGATTGGGATTTACTTCAGGGAAGAAACCTGGGAACAGGGTCCATAAAGGTATATGTGCTTTTATGGATATTTGGATAGTCTAACTTGGGTCTTACTCCTAAATAATATTCCCAAATTAGGAGGGGACTTGGGGATTACTCCTAAGGAGGATGCCCAAAATCAAAAGAAATTAATACTGGTTAAGAGAAATTATGACTGGGGATTATTCCTGAGAAGGAGGCCCAGGTTAAAGGGACTTGAGAACTGGGGCTTATTCCTAAGGAGGATGCTCAGGTTAAGGGAAATCTGAATTTGGGGCATACTCTTAATGAGGATACCCAAAATTAGGGAACTTGGACTGGGACTTACTTCTGAAAAGGAGGTCCAAGTTAAGGAGACTTGAGGCTTAGGGATTATTCCCTAGAAGGAGGCCTAAGTTAATGAAATTAATGACTGAGGCTTACTCCTGAAAAGGAGGCCCAGGTTAGGGAACTTCTCATCTTAAAGGATGAGGTTGAATGAATGAAATATCTCACCTTAGTGATATAAATATATATAAATCACTATGTTTTGAGAGATGTTCCACAAAATTACTTTCAGATAAGGAAACCAACAAAGGAACCATGCCATATTTGGTATTGAAGATGGTTCTGAAGGCTAAATCTTGAAGAGGAGAGGTGGATTTTTAGAAAGCAAGTGAATAGATAGGAGGGGCACCCAAAAAGAGAGAGGCGTGCAAGTCCTGTGTGGGTGCGCAAGTCATGGTCGTGCAAATATACTTGCACGACACATGGGTACTTGCGCGACAGTAAACTCTTAAGGTAATACTTGGGTGAGACTTGGCTCAAGCCCTTAGTATTATCCCTAAAGGCTTCCAAAAGAGTGGCGCACAAGTTTTATTTAAGGGATGAAGCAGCGCACAAGTGTGGCCATTTCCCTTAAGGGCTGGCCACTCAGGCGCACAAGTTTTGATGAGTTTCAACACTTAGGCCTTGTTTCCCCTATTTAGATCTTCCATTTTAGGTAAGAAATTACCATAGAAGTGACCAGAAGACTTCAAGTAGAGACTAGGGAGAACAGAGCTTAAATTTGACTTTTGGAATTTTTCCATCGTGAAATGGGGGGCCCACAAGGGGTATTTATAGGCCAGGGAAGACCTTGGGAGAAAATCAAAGAGGGCGCGCAAGTCACTTGCGCGACCAATATGTGGCGCGCAGGTGTACTTGCGTGACCATGATGAAACTTGCGCCACCCAAGTGTGAAGAAATCCTTGTTCATGCCTTTGTCAATTTTTGATGTTTCTTAAAAGGATGAATCACTTTGGACTAAGGTATTTCCCTTTTTTAGTCATTAGAATCTGTGATGGAAAGGACCGTCAACAGTGACCATAAGTCCAATTAGGCCCATCAGGCCCATCAGGCCCATGAGGCGCATTCTGCCCATCAGGTCCATTAGGCCTACTAGGCCCATCATGCCCATTATGTCACTTAGGCTCATTAGGCCCATTAGGCCTATGAGTCCACTTAGTCCCATGAGACCCATGAGGCACATTAGACCAATCATGACACTTAGTCCCTTTTGACCCATTAGGCCCACTAACTGAATAGGCCTAATGGACCTAGTGGGCCTAAGTGGCCTAATGGTCCTAATGGGACTAATGGTTCTAAGTTGACTTATTTTCCTAATTAAATGAATGGTCCTAATGGGACTAAGTGACCTAATGGGCCTAGGTGTCTTAATTAGGCTAATCGACTGAATGGGCCTAAGTGGCCTAATCAGTATAATCGATCGAATGGGAATAATGGACCTAGGTGGATTAATGGGCCTAATGAGCCTAATGGGTCTAAGTGGCTTAAGTGGCCTAATCGTCCTAATTGGTTGAAGGGGTCTAATGGACCTAAGTGGCCTAATGGACCTAAAGGGTCTAAGTGGTCAAATCGGCACAATCGATCAAATGGGACTAATGGGCCTAAGTGGCCAATTGGTAATAATGGGAGTAAGTGGCTAAATGGGCCTAATGGGAAAAATTGTCCTAATGTGGTTAATGGGCCTAATGGGACTAAGTGAACAAATGGGATTAAGTGGCATAATGGGCCTACTAGGCCTAATGGGCGTAAGTGGCCTAATGGGCCTTATGGGACTAATGGGGTGAAATGGCCTAATGGGCGTAAGTGACCTAATGGGCCTAGTGGGCGTAAGTGGACGAATGGGCATAATGTGCCCAATTGGCCAAATGGGCATAATGGTCGTAAGTGGCCTAATGGGTCTAAGTGGCCTAATGGGCCTAGTGGGCCTAATTTTCCTAATGGGCCTAGGTGGTCTAATGGGCCTAAGTGGAATAATGGGCCTAAGTGGACTAATGGTTCTAGTGGTCCTAATGGGCGTAATGCGCCTAATTTTTCTAATGGGACTTATGGGCCTAAGTGGCCTAATGGGACTAAGTGGCCAAATGGGCCTAAGTGTCCAAATGGGTCTTATGGTAATAATGCGTCTAATGGGACTAATGTTTCCAATGGGCCTAATGGGCCTAATGAGACCAATGGGCCGAATGGGCCTAATGGGACGAATGGGTCTAATGGGCCTAAGTGTCCTAATGGGCCTAGTGGTCTCATTGTTGTGGGTTTAGAAAATGAGAAATCTTGATATGCATGGTATAAATGACTTCCCAGTTGGATTTCATATCTCATTTGGAGTAATGATTTATGTTGTGATATGAATTTTTTGATTTTTAAAAATTATGGAAGTGTTTTCAAATGTGTGATTTTGAAAAGAGAATGGTTGTGGTATTTTGAAAATGGGTCAATTTTCAAAACATGGTGGATTTATTTTCAGAAATTATTGAACATGTAAAATATTGGATTTTTTAAATCATGGTTATGATAGTTTAAATGTGATAAAATTTGAAATTGTTAAGGCTTCCATTGCTAGAGAGTGAGACTTATGGTGTTTCTCATGTGAATAGAGAATGGAACATGGTAGGAATTGTAGAAACCAACCTGAAGAAGCTAGTAAAAATGTGGTTGTACCTGAGCCTCAGGTGAACTAGCAGCTAGTGCAGAGCATAGTTAAAGCTTTTGAAGCTATCAATAGTGGGAATAAAATAGATGAACCAAGGAATGTGGACAATTTGGTTTAGTTTTAGAAGAAAAATCCACCCATCTTCTGGGGTGATTAAGAACCAGAAAGGGTGGAGGTGTGGCTAAATAGGATGAATCGAGTCTTTGATTTCTTAGGAACACTAATGTAGTTCAAAGTCAGGTTAGTGATGTACATGTTGGAACATCTTCCATATCAGTGATGGGAGTTTGCGATCTAGGATAAACTGAACCAAGGTATGACATGAGATGATTTTGAGGAATTGTTCAACAAACAATTCCATCCTCACACATTTAGAATTCAGAGAAAGATGGATTTCTTTATCTTGAACTAGTAGAACCTTTCTGTGATAGAATATGTGGCTAAATTCATGAATTTAGTTCAGTTTTCACCTGAGGTTACTGCTAGTGCATCTTTGAAGATGCAAATTTTTTAATCTAGGATTTGGTATGAAATTTGTTTGAAGATTTCGGTAATCTATATAAAAAATTGTATGGATATGGTTAACAGGGAAACCATGGATGAAAGGGAAATCTTAGGGGTGATGGGTGGAGTAGATATCGTGATACCTATGGGAAATTTTGGAAACTATAATGTGGTGAGAAAGTGGAAGAGGGGAATTTATTTTCAAGGTGGGAGTGTGTCTTAAAATACGATGGGAGGATCAGTGAATCTTCCTATGAATCTTAAGATCAAGTTGGGATGTTTACAATGTGGCACTCTAAGACACCTGAAGCGAGAATGTACATCCCCTCCTAGAGCATTCCATAATTGTAATTAGATGGGGAATATTCATTGTTATTGTCTCCATGATCCAAGGTCGGGTGTTTAGGACACTTCTTAAGGTTCACAATCGTCTTATGCCTCAACAGGATGAGGATAGCATAATACCCCTCGTTAGAAAAACAGAGTTAGTCACAGTGATTCCAGGGATACCATGAATCCTTGGCATGGGCAATTTTAGCAGGGGAATAAAGATAAAAGTGTGGCGAGTAAGTAGGTATTTGGAGTTGGGTGGGTTATTGTGAATGGATAACTTGTACCATCGATGGTGAGAGGTACAATTCTTTTGAATTATACCCTTATGAAAGCATTTTTTGATACAGGTGCATATCATATTTCATTACTTATCATGTTGTTGATTTGTTGGGTCTAAATGTGGAAATGATGCCTTCTGTTTTAAAACTTCAAACTCCTCTGGGTCAAAGAAAGTGTTGAGCCTTTCTGTGTAGATATTATTATATAGTTATCAGGTGACTGGCTCAAGGTCGACCTGAGTTGGTTCGTGTTAGCCTAATTGCACTAATTTCCCTAAATGACCAAAATTGTTCTAAATGGCCTAAATTGGCCCAAATGGCCTAATTAGGCTAAATGACCTAAATGGCCTGACTGACCTAATTGGGCTAATTATACTAATTGGCCTAATTGGACTAAATGGATTAAATGTCCTAAATGACCTAAATTGGCCTAAATGGGCTAAATGGACTAATTGTACTAAATGGACTAAATGACCTAAATGGTCGAAATTGACCTAATGGCCTAATTGGCCTAAATGGTCTAAATTGGCCTAAATTAACTAATTGGCCTAAATGACCTAAATTTTCTAATTGGCCTAATTGACCTAATTGGCCTAAATGTCCCAAATTGGCCTAAATGGCCTAAATGTATTAATTGACCTAAATGTACTAAATGGCAAAAATTATCCTAAATGGATTAATTGTCCTAAATGGTCTAATCATCCTAATTGACCAAATGGCCTAAATTCGCCTAAATGTCCAAAATGAACTAATTGGCCTAATTGGGCTAAATGGATTAATTGACATAAATGGTCTAAATGGTCTAATTTTCCTAATAATTATAAATGGCCTAACTGGTCTAATTATCCTAAATGGACTAAATTAGCCTAAATGTCCTAAATTGGCCTAATTGGCCTAATTAGTCTAAATGACCTAAATGGACTAATTGGTCTAAATGAACTAAATGGCCTAATTGGAATAAATGGACTAATTTTCCCAAATTTTCTAAATGACCTAAATTGGAATAATTGGCCTAATTGGTATAAATGTCCTAAATTGGTCTAAATGGCCTAAATTGGTCTAAATGGCCTAAATGGCCTAATTGGCCTAAATGGCCTAAATGAACTAACTGGTCTAATTGTCCTAAATGGAATAATTTTCCTAAATTTCCTAAATGGTATAATTGGTCTAATTTCCATAAATGGCCTAAATTTGCCTAAATGACCAAATTGGCCAAATTGGCCTAAATGGCATAATTGGAATAACTGGCCTAATTGGTCTAAATGACCTAAATTAGCCAAAATGTCCTAAATAGCCTAATTGGACTAATTGGACTAAATTTTCCTAAATGGCCTAAATTTCCAAAATTTTAATAATTGACCTAATTGGTCTAAATGGTCTAAATTGGCCTGAATGGCCTAATTGGCCTAAATTGCATAAATTACCTAATTTGATTAATTGACCTAATTAGCCTAAATGGACTAAATTTTACTAAATGAATTAAATGGAATAATTATAATAAATGACCTCAATTATCATAATTGGCCTAATTGACCTAATTTGACTAAATTGTCTAATTGGTCTAATTGTCCAAATTGGCCTAATTGGCCTAAATCGCCTAAATTGGACAAATCAGCTTAAATGTCCTAATCAGACTAATTGGACTTAATTTCTTGATTTGATAAATTAGCCTAAATGGTCTAATTTATCCTAAATTGCCTAAATGACATAAATTGTCCTAAATGGCCTAAATGGCCTAAATTGGCATAAATTGGCCTAAATTGTCTAATTGGCCTAATTGGCCTAATTGACCTAAATGACCTAAATGAAATAATTGTCCTAATTAGCCTAAATGGCCTAAATGAACTAAATTACCTAATTTCCTAATTGGCCTTAATGGCCTAAATGACCTAAATGGCATAAATGGTCTAATTGGCCTAAATGGATTAATTGGCCTAAATGGACTAATTGTCTTAATTGGAATAAATGAACTAATTGGCCTAATTTTCATAATTAGGATAAATGGCCTAAATTATCCTAAATGTCCTAAATTGACCTAATTGACCTAATTGGTCTAAATGGCCTAAATTTGTCTAAATGGTCTAAATGGTTTAATTGGCCTAAATGACCTAAATGGACTAATTGATATAATTGGACTAATTAGATAATTGGCCTAAATGGACTAAATGAACTAATTGGCCTAAATTGAACTTAATATCCTAAATTGGCCTAAATGGCATAAATTAGCCTAAATGGCCTAAATTGGCCTAAATGGCCTAAATGGCCTAAATGGATTAATTGGCCTAATGGGCATGAATTGACTAATTTGTCTAATTTTAATAATTGGTATAAATGAGATCAATTGGACTAAATGGAAACAATGATAAGATCAAAGAAGTGTAAGATCAAAGAAACCATGATAAGATCAAAGAAGCGGAATATATATCAGTTATACCACTCCAAAAAAAACTCCAACTTCAAACGACCATAACTTTTGCTCCGAGTGTCCGTTTGAGTTCTAACACATATAAAATCAAGGGCAGTAAAACGATCTACATAGAAGGATGACTTGAAAAAATATCCAATCATTTCTTGGACCCTAAAATCCCAAAAAACCATCAAAAGGCCTCCAAAACTCTGTTTTTGTGTCCGGTGCCCTGTCAAGTTTTTCTTAAAATGGTAATAAATCCCGATCCGTGTGTTTATTTGGACTCCTCCACCTGTTATATCATATTTACTTCCATAATATTAGGTTTTACTGGTCATGAAGCTGAAATGGACACCCAGATCAGAATTTATGCATGTTTCGGTGACTCTGTGGTTTGTTAAGTTTTTTAAGCCCCCATTTCTAGAACTTTTGTCCTGTATGCTATTTTTTCAAACTGTAACATATGATCTGGCTATCCGTTCGGCCTCCACCACCTATCATATCAAATATATTTTTATGATCTTTGATTTTACTGATCATAGATCTGAAATGGACTCTCAGATCAAAAGTTTTCATCGTTACCGTGAGTTTTGGGTTTATTTGACTTTCTGACTGTATTTACGGGTTTTGAAGGTTTCTCCATTTTTTACCTGGTTTTTAGGTTTTCAGGGATTATTATCATTTTTCATAATGTAATATTATTTATAATCAAATATATAACAATATATACATATTTTTTATATATTCACACAAAAAATTAATTTTATAAATAAATAATTAAACATATTTACATATAAAATATATTTCCCAATATATAAGCCTTATAAAAATAAAAAACTAATAACCATTTTATTTAAAAATATATATATGAATATTTATATACCTATATAATGTGTATGTGTATATATATATGTGTGTGTGTGTGTCTGTCTGTATTGACAAATTGATATATATTATCTATATATTCTAAACATATGTATATACATATTAATATATAATATTTGTAAATATATATAAATATGTATAATTATACTTATAGATACACATATAATATATATATCAGTGTGTGTGTGTGTGTGTTGTATATATGTATTTATTTATTTATAAACACACACAAAAAAGCATATTTTATAAATGCATTTAAAACCGATCTTATAAATATATATTAATATACGAATAAATATATTAATATATAAATATAACTATATATATATATTAATATATGGATATATATATATATTAATATAACTATAACTATATGTATATATATTAATATAACTAAATATATATATTAATATAACTAAATATATATATATATTAATATAACTATATATATATATATATATATGTTAATATAAATATATATTAATACACGATTAAATATAACTATATATATATAAATAGATATATTAATAAATGAATAGAAAAGCAATATGGTGGAGTTGTAAAGGCTTAGGTGCACTGGAAACAGGTCTCGAGTTCGAATCCAGAGGGAGGCAGGTCGCGCACCTAGGTGGAATAAGGGTGGGGCGCTGTTAAAGGCTGGGGGGTGGGGGTGCAGGCTGGTGTGGGGGGGAAGTTGAAGGGGGGGGGGGTTCAAGCGTTGTTGAAGCCCCTCCCGGATTTGTAGATTTTTTAATGTTTTTTAACTTTTATCAGTGCTTTTTTTAGTGCTAATGAAAGGGACCCCCTTTATCTTTGTTGAGATTAACAGTGTTATTTTCACGCTGATAAAGACCTTTTTTAGTACTGATAAAAAACCTATTTTGTGGTAGTGTAATGAGACTAATGGTATTAAGTGGCCTAATGCGCCTAATAGGCCTAATGATTATAATGAGATTAAGTGACCTAATGGGCCTAATGGGCTTAATGGGCCTAAGTGGCCTAATCGTCCTAATGGGACAATTGGGCCTAAGTGTCCTAATGATTCTAATGGGTTTAATAGGCTTAATGGGTCTAATGGGTCTACTGGTCCAAAGTGAGCGAATGGGCCTAAGTGGACTAAGTGGCCTAATGGTCCAAATGGGACTATTGAGCCTAAGTGGCCTAATGGGCCTAAGTGTCCTAATGGGCCTATTAATTCCAATTCAACCTAATGGACCAAATGAGCATAATGGGTTGAATGAACTTGTTGGGACTAAGTGGAACGATGGGCCTAATGGGACTAATGGGCTTAATTGATTGATTGGGCCTAAGTGGCCTAATGGGGCTAAGTGGCCCAATGGGCCTAAGTGGCATAATGGGCCCATTACGGTCAATTCGACCTAATGGTCTGAATGACCGAATTGGCCCAATAGGCCTAATGGGCCTAATGGAACTAAGGGGCCTAATGGGCCTAAGTGGACGAATGGGCCTAAGTGGCCCAAGTGTCCTAATGGGCCTAATGGACCTAATGGGACTAAGTGGCATAATGGGACCAATGGGCCTAAAGGCCCCAATGCGACTAATGGGTCTAAGGGGCCTAATGAGCCTAAGTGGCCTAATTAACCTAAGTAGCCTAAGTGACCTAATAGGCCTAATGGGACAATTGGGCCGATTGGTACTAAGTGACCTAATAGGCCTAATGGTCCCAATGGCCTAATTGGCCTAATGGTCCTAAGGGGGCCAATGGGTTTAATGGGTCTCATGGGTCTAAGGGACCTAATGGGTCTAAGTGACCTAATGGGCCCAAGTGGCCTAATGAGCCTAAGTGGCCTAAGTTACCTAATAGGCCTAATGGGACCATTATGGACAATTCAGCCTAATGGGCTTAATGGTCTAATTGGCATAATGGGCCTAGGGGCCCAATGGGCCTAATGGGTCTAAGGGGCCTAATTGGCCTAAGTGTCCTAATGGGACCAAGTGGATTAATGGGCATATTGGGCCTGTTGGGCCTAAGTGGTCTAATGGGGACAATGGGACTAATGGGCCTAATGGGCCCATTATGGATTATTCAGCCTAATGGGCCTAAGTGGCATAATGGATCGAAGTGTCCCAAGTTGGCAAATGGGACTAATGGTTCCAATGGGTCTAAGTGGTCTAAGTTTTCTAATGGGCCTAATGGGTCCAATGGGTCTGAGTGGCCTAAAGGCCCTAAGTGTACTAAGTTTCCTAATGGTCCTAATGGGCCTAATGGGTCTAATGGGCCTAATGCGTCCAATGGGTCTAAGTGGCCTAATGGGCCTAGGTGGCCTAAGTTTCCTAATGGGCCTAATGGTTCCAATGGATCTAAGTGCTCAAATTGGCCTAAGTGGCCTAAGTTTCCTGATGAGCCTAATAGGCCTAATGGGTCTAATGGGTCTAATGGACCTAAGGGGCCTAATTGGCCTAATGAGTCTAATGGGCCTAATGGACTGAATGGACTGAATGGGAATAAGTGGCCAAATGGGATGAATGGGTCTAATGGGCCTAAGTGGCCTAATGGGCCTAAGGGCCCTAAGTTTCCAAATCGCCCCCACAGGCCTAATGGGCCCAATAGGCCTAATGGTTCCAATGGACCTAAGTGAAAAACGTTACCTAATAGGCCCAATAGGATGAATGGGCCTAATGGGCCTAATAAGTCCAATGGACCTAAGTGGCCTAAGTTGCCTAATGGGCCGAAGTGGCCTAATGGGCTTAAGGGACCTAAGTGTCCTAATGCGTCTAATGGGCATAAGTGGACTAATAGGTCTAATGGGCCTAAGTGGCCTAAGTTTTCTAATGGTCCAAAGTGTCTTAATGGGCCTAAGTGGCATAATTTGACTAATGGGCCTAATAGGCCTAATGGGTCTAATGGGGATAATGGGTCTAATAGATCTAAGTGGCCTAATAGGCCTTAGTAGCCTAATTTTTCTAATGGTCCTAATGGGCCTAAGTGGCCTAAGTTGGCTAATGGGCCTAATGGGCCTAATGAGACTAATGCGTCTAATGGGCCTAAGTGGATGAATTGACCTAACGATCTAATGGGTCTAATGGGTCAAATGGGCCTAAGTGGCCTAATTTGTCGAATGGGTCGAATGGGACTAAGTGGCCTAATGAGGCCAAGTGGTCTAAGTTTTCTAATGGGACTAATGGTTCCAATGGGCCTAAGTATCCTAATGGTATAAGTGGCCTAAGTTGACTAATGGGACCAATGGAATGAATGGGACAAATGGTCCAAATGCACCAAATGGGCCTAATGGGTCCAATGTGCCTAAGTGTCCTAAGTTTCCTAATGGGTTGAAGTGGACTAATGGGCCTCATGTTCCTAAGTGTCCTAATGGCCCTCATGGGACTAAGTGGATTAATTGGACCAATGGGCCCAATGGTCATAATGGACCTAAGTGGTCTAATGAGCCTAATGGGATAATGGTCCTAATGGGGTTATGTGGCTTAAGTGGCCTAATTGGCCTAATGAGAATAAGTAGCCTAATGGGACTAATGGGCCTAAGTGGCCTAATAGGACTAATTTTACAATGGGACTAAAGGGCCTAAGTTCAATGATTTATGAAACTTGGTTGACAACAAAATCCAAAGGGGGGATTGTTAGGACCAAGCTAATTAGGAAGGTGTTTGTTTTCATGTGTTGTATTTTTCTGTCAAGGAAAGATTTTGAAGAAAGAAAATCACCTCACTTTGTATTTGGTGGAACTCATACTGGCCATTGTTTTCAAAAGAATCAGACTCACTCTATCCATCATAATGAGGCAAAGTTTTTTGAATGAAAAGGAACTGATTTGGCTTGTCTTGGGTATGATATGTGAAAATATCATAATGAGGAATTGAACATTATTTGTAAAGAGATAATAGGTCATATAGATAATGAATCTTTTTGGAAGTAAATGGTCATCAGATTCACACTAGATAAGGTGTGAAAGAAGTGCTTGTTTTGATGAATTATTAGAGTTTGCTGACTACGATAAAATTAAATGTGACTATGATTTGATAATTCATATTTCATAAATCATAATTTTATTGGAGAACTTATGATGAAAGATTGATGGAATAAAGGGAAAAATAGTTATTCCAAATCATATCCATATTTATCGTATCTAGGTGGAAGAGAATAAAGAGATTATTCCAATTAAAAAGAAATTGTACCTAGTGAAATCAAATTTGGGCTAAGAAGGAACGAAAGAAGAAATTGAGGATTGTAATCAGAATGATCGTTCCCAAAATGATCATTATCTGGTACTGTATCATCCTATTTTCCATTATATGTATAAGAAAACTTTCGTACCTAGGATGATCATACTCAAGCTAAGGAAGAAAAATATCATACACAATATGATCGTATTCAGGCCAACCGTTCTTAGAAAGATCATACTCTGGACAATCATATTCAGAGAAGGAATTACTTGAGTCCGATGATTGAAAAGAGAAGAAAATAATGAGATCAATAATGTAGTAAACCATTTAAAAATGGTTTAATTACATTGTAGGTTTCAATTGGGTCAATGATAATTGTATCAAAGTGGATTTTTTTTATATTTTTAAGTGGGTCAAGAGAATAAGTGAAGAAGTAAAAGTGGTTTTAAAGCAAAGTTTTCTGGATTTGAAATTGAGGGGGAGATCGAAATTCAAAATAATTATCATATTCAGCATTCAGAAGGGGAAGTGAAAGTTTTAGAAGAATTGATAATCTTCGAGAAGAGTTGATGGGGTCAAAATACACCCCAGATTTTAGGGGAAATTGAGACTAGGGTGAATTTGATTAAGCGGGATTTTTTTTAATTCCTGCCAAAGAATCTTGAGGTTCACCTATAAAAGGAGAAAAGTATGTTGTACTTGAGGTGGACCAATGTACTGTTCATGAGAGAAAATCTCCCATTTTTAGTGAGAAGAAAAAGTTTTTGTATTCACTTTTGTTGAAGAAGTTTTGACGGATTGAAGTGAAAGAGAAGAAACAAGATCACAACATTGTATTCAGATGATCATTGTACTAAGTTTTTATCGTACTCATCTAATTATTGTATCCATCTTGGCAATCATATTCGGATGATCATCATATTGGGATGGATTAATCAGATCGTGATTTCCATACTGAGTCTTCCAGACTTAGGAATATAGAGAATTAAAGTAGCGTTGATTCATATATATCTCATTCTATCAAAGTTACACTTTTCATATTGGGGAATATCTTACCAAGTAGAATCTTATCAGGAAGAATCATATCAGGGAGAATTGTACTCAGAGGAATCATACTGGGAAAATCAGACCTGGTTTTTTTCTTAACAAAGTCCAGAAAGTTCTTACCATCTTCTGGGTAAGAAATTGAAGAAGTGTTTTCAACTGAATACATTTGTGTAATTGAAAAGAAGAACTGGTAACATGAGTTTTTACACAATCATTGCATTACTCTATTTATTCTAAGAGGGTTCACATGCACTATTGGATTGTTTACATAGTGCTACACAAGTTAAAGGGTATATCCTACTCATTATAATCCAATGATTGTTTTCTAGTGGATTGTTTGGTATTGAAACACTTCTATACCATACCAAGGATATAGCTATTATTATTGAATAGTGAATCTTGTAAATACTTGTGTTCTTCTAGGTGGGTGTTTGAATTGTTTTCAATAGGTAATATAATCTTTAATAGGAGGTGAATGTTGTTTCATTTGAAAAGAAACATAAGAGAAAAAAGTATCACTGATTCACCCACCCCCACTCAGTGATACAATCATCCATTGGGAACTTTCAAGTGGCCTAATGGGCCCAAGGGGCCTAATGGGCCTAATGGGCATAACTAGACTAACGGGCCTAATGAGCCTAAGTGGTCGAATGGGCTTAACTAGACTAAGTGACCTAATGGGCCTAATGGGCCTAACTGGTTGAAGGGGCCTAATGGGCCCCATGGGCCAATTGGGCCTAACTGGCCCAACTGGCCTAATAGGATGAATGGTCCTAAGTGGCCCAATAGGCCTAATAGGACTAAGTGGCCTAATGTGCCCAATGGGATGAATGGGACCAACTTTCATGACTGGACTAACTGTCCTAAAGGGGCCAATGGGCCTAAGGGGCCTAAGTGGCCTAATGGGCCTAACTCACATAAGTGTTGGCTCAATATACCTAATGGGTCGAAGTGTCCTAAGTGGACTAACTGGACCAATGGGCCTAACAAGACTAATGGGCCTAACCGGCCAAATGGGCCCAATGGGCCAAATGGGACAAACTGGCCTAACTCGCATAAGGGGACCAAGGGCCCTAAGGGTCTAATGGGTTCAATGGGCCTTGCTAGCCAAAGTAGCCTAATGGGCCCAATGAGCCTAATGGGCCTAATTGGACAAAGTGTCCTAATGAGACTAACAGGAGTAAGTGATTGAATGAGCCTCAGTGGAGTAATTGGTCTAATGGGCCTAAGTTGCCGAAGTGGCCTAATGGGCCTAATGGGCGTAAGTGGCCTAATAGGCCTAATGGGACTAAGTGGCCTAATGGGACTTATAGGCATAATGGGCCTAAGTGGCCTAAGTGGCATAATGGGCCAAATGGACCTAAGTGGCGGAATGGGCCTAATGGGCCTAAGTGGCCTAATGGGCCTCATGAGCCTAATGGGCCTCAATGGCCTAGTGGGCCTAATGGGCCGAAGTGGACTAATGGGCCTAATTGGACTAATGGGCCTCTGTGGCCTAATGGGATTAATGAACCTAAGTGGCCTAATGAGACTAATGGGCCTAATGGGCCTAATGGGCCTCGGTGGCCTAATGGGCCTCAGTGGAATAAGTGGAATAATGTGCCTAAAAGTCCTGACGGGTATAATCGGCCTAAGTGGCGTAATGGGCCTAAGCAGAATAATGTGTCGAATGGGTCGAATGAGACTAAGTGTCTTAATAGGCCTAAGTGGCTGAAGTTTCCTAATGGGCCAAATGGACATAATTGTCTCAATGGGCGTGATGGTCCTAATGGGCCTAATGGGAATAATGGGCCTAAGTGGCCTAATGAACCGAATGGGCCTAAGTGGCCTAATGGGCCTGATGGGCATGATGGCCTTAATGGGCCAAATGGGCCTAAGTGGACTCATGGGCTTGATGGGCCTGATGGGTCTAATGGACTTAAGTGGCCTAATGTGTTCAATGGGCCTAATGGGACAAATGGGCCTAAGTGGCGTAATGGGATCGATGGCCCTGATGGGCCAAATTGGCCAAATGGGTCTCAATGGCCTCACAGGCCTCATGGGCTTAATAAGCCTAATGGGAATAATGGGACTAAGTGGCCTATTGTGCCTAATGGGACTTAGTGGCCCTGATGGGCCTAATGGGCATAATGGGCCTAAGTGGCTTAATGGGCCTAAGTGGCCTAAGTGGCCTAATGAGATGAATGGGTCTAAGTGGCCTAATGGGCCTAATTGGCCTAATGAGACTAAGTGGTCTAATAGGCCTAATAGGCCTTAGTGTCCTAATGGGATTGAAGGGCCTAGTGGGCCTTAGTGGCCTCATGGGCCTAATTGGCCTAAGCGACACAAGTAGCCTCATGGGCCTAATGGGCATAATCAGCATAATGGGCCTAAGTGGCCTAATGGGCTTGATGTGATTAATGAGCCTAATGGGCCTAATGGTCTTGATAGACCTAATGGACCTCACTGGCACAATGAGCCTAATGGGCCTCATGGCTTTAATGGGCCTGATCGGCCTAATGGCCATAATGGAATTTAGTGGCCTAATGGGCCTAAGTGGCATGATGGGCCTAAGTCACTGAGTGGGCCGAATGGGGTGAAGTGTCCCAATGGGTCTAATGGGAATAAGTGGTTGAATACTCCTAATGGTCCTAAGTGGCCTAATTAGCCTGATGGGCCTAATGTGCATCATGGGCCCAATGGGCCTAATTGCCCTAAGGGTCCTAATGGGCCTCATGGGCCTAAGTGGCGTAACGGGCCTAAGTGGCCTAATGGCCATGATGGGTGTAATGGGACTAATGGGACTTAGGGGTACAATGGGCCTGATAGGCCCCATGGGCATAATGGGCCTCATTGGCCCAATTGGACTAATGGGCCTAATGGGCCAATGGGCCTGATGGGCCTCATGGGCCTCATGGTTCTAATGAGCCTAAGTGGACTAAGTGTCATAATGTGAATAATGGGCCTAAGTGGCCTATTGGTCCTAATGGGCCTTGGTGGCCTAATGAGACTGATATACCCAATTGGCATATTGGGCCTAATGGGCCTAATGGGCATAAGTGGCATAATGGGCCTAATGGGCCTAATGGGCCTAATGGTCTTAATGTACCTAAAATGATTAATTGACCCAATGGACCTAAGTGGCCAAATGCGCTGAATGGTCCTAATGGGCCTAAGTCGCGGAACGGGCAAATGGGCCTAAGTGGCAGAATGGTCTTAATAGGCCTAAGTTGCCAAATGGGACGAATGGGCCTAAGTGGCTAAATTGGCCTGATGGGACTAATGGGCCTAATTGGCCACATGGGACTAAGTGGCCTCATGGTCCTGATGGGCCTAATGGGCCTAATGGGCCTAATGGGTCAAATGGGCCTCCTAGGTGTAAGTGGCTGAATGGACCTAGTGGGCCTAATGGGCCTATGTGGCCTAAGTGGCCTAATGCGCCGAATGGACCTAAGTTTTCAAATGGGTCTAGTGGGCCTAATGGGACTAAGTGGCTCAATGGACCTAATGGTCCTCATGGTCCTAATATGTCGAATGGGCCTAATGGGCCTAAGTGGCTTCATAGGCCCAATGGGCCTAGGTGGCCTAATGGGCCTAAGTGGACTAATGGGCTTGATGGGCCTCATGGGCCTCATCGACTTAAGTGACCTAAGTGGCATAATGAGCCTAAGTGGCATAATGGGCCGAGTGGGCCTAAAGGGACTAATGGGATGAATGGGCCTATTGGGCCTCATGGGTCTAATGGGCCTCATTGGCCTATGTTGCCTCATGGGACCAATAGGCATAATGGGCTGAATGGGCCCAAGTGTCCTAAGTGGGCCTAAAGAGCTGAATGAGATGAATGGGGTGAAGTGGCCTAATGGGACCAATGGGCCTCATGGGACTATGGGGCCTAATGGGACCAATGGGATGAATTTTCCTAGTGGGTCCAATGGGCCTAATGGGTTTAAGTGGCCTAATTGGTCGAAGTGGCCTAAGTGGATTAGTGGGCCTGATGGAATTAATGGGCCTAATGGGCCCAGGTGGGTTGATGGGGTGAATGGGCCTCATGGCCCTAAGTGGCCTCATAGGCCCAATGGGCGTAATGGGCCTAATAGTCCCCATGGGCCTAATTGGCCTGATGGGACTAATGGGCCTCATGGTCCTAAGTGGCCTGATGGTCTGAATGGGCCTAAGTGCTCTAATGTGCCCAGTGGGCCTAGTGGGACTAGTGGGCCTAATGGGCCTAATGGTCCTAATGGGCCTAATGGGCCTAATGGACCTAATGGACACAATTGGCCTAAGTGGCCGAATCAGGCTAATTGATTGAATGGGCATAATGGGCCTAAGTGGACTAAGTGGCTTAACAGGCCTAATGGGTCTAGTGGGACTAAGGGGTTTAATGGGCCTAATAGGCCTTAGTGTCCTAATGGGACTAATGGGCCTACGTTGTCTAATGGGTCTAAGTGGCCTAATCGGTCTAATCGATCGAATGAGCCTAATGGGACTTCGTGGCCTAAGGGGCCTAACATGCCTAATGGGACTAATGGGTTTAATGGGTCTAATGGGCCTAAGTGGACTAATGGGCCTATGTAATATAATCATCCTAATTCGCCAAACGGGCCTAATGGGATTAATGGGACTAATGGTTTTAATGGGCCTAAGTGGCCTAATGGGCCTAATGAGCCTAAGTGGCCTAATGGGCTTAATGGATCTAAGTGGCCTAATAGAACTAATGGGCCTAAGTGACCTAATGGGTCTAATGGGCCTAATTAGCCTAATGGGCCTCTGTGGCCTAATGGGCCAAATAGGCCTAAGTGGCCTAATGGGACTAAGTGGCCTAATCCCCCTAATCAACTAAATGGGCCCAATGGGCCTAATTATACTAATGGGACTAAGTGGCCTAATGTGCATAATAGTTCTAATGGGCCTAATGGCCTTAGTTTCCTAATCGGCCTAATCAGTCGAATGTGACTAATGGGCCGAATTTGCCTAAGTGGCCTAATGAGCCAAATGGGCCTAATTAATAAGTTTCCTAAGTGTTCAAATGGGCCTAATGGTTCTAATGGGCCTAATGGTCATAATGAGCATAATGGGCCTAAGTGGCTTAAGTGGTATAATCGGCATAATCAGTCGAATGGGGATAATGGGCCTAAGTGGCCTAATGGGCCTAATGATATGAAGTGGCCTAATGGGAATAATGGAACCAAGTGGCCTAATCATCCTAATCGACCGAATGGGCCTAATGGGCCTAAGTTGCCTAATGGGCCTAAGTGGCCTTATCTTCCTAATCGACCGAATGGGCCTAATGGGCCTAATGGGCCTTATTTTCCTAATGAGCCTAAAGGGATTAATGGGCCTAAGTGGCCTAATCGGTCTAATCAAACAAATGGGCCAAGGTGTCCTATTCGACCTAATCGATCAAATGGGCCTAATGGGACTAATGGGTCTAAGTGGCCTAATGGGTGTAAGTGATCTAAGTGGCCTAATCAGCCTAATCGATCGAATGGGCCTAACAGGCCTAAGTGGCCTAATGGGATGAATGTGCCTAATCGGCCTAATGGGTCTAAGTGGCCTAAGTGGCTGAATCAGCCTAATCGATCGAATGGGCCTTATGGGCCTAAGTGGCCGATTGAGACAAATGGGTCTAAGTGGATGAATGGGCCAAATGGGCCAATTTTCCATAATGTGGTTAATGTGACTAATGGGCCTAAGTAGAATAATGGGATTAAGTGGCATAATGGGCCTAATTGTCCAAATGAGCATAAGTGGCTGAATGGGCCTAATGGGCCTAAGTGGCCTAATGGGCCTAGTGGACCTAAGTGGTCGAATGGGCCGAATGGGCCTAATGTACCTCATTGGCCTAATGGGCCTAATGGGCGTAAGTGGCCTAATGAGGATAAGTGGCCTAATGGGCCTAGTGGGCTTAAGTGGCCTAATGGGCCTAATGGGCCTAATGCCCCTAATGGGCTATTGGGTCCAATGGGTCTAAGTGGACTTATGGGGACAATTGGCCGAATGGGCATAATGGGCCTAATTAGACTAATGGTACTAATGGGCCTAATAGGCCTAACTGGTCCAATGGGCCAATGGGCCTAAGTGACCTAATGGGCCTAAGTGGACTAATGAGACAAATGGGACGAATGGGCCTAATGGACCTAAGTGGCCTTATGGGCCGAATGGGACGAATGAGACTAATGGGCCTAATGGGCCTAAGTGATTGAATGGGACAATGGGACTAAGTGACCAATTGGGCCTAATGGGCCTAAGTCACCTAAGTCACCTAATCACCCTAATTGAACGAATGGTCCTAAGTTAAAAAATAGGCCTAATAGGCTGAAATGGTTGAATGGGCCTGATGGCCCTGATGGGCCGAAGTGGCCTAACAGGCCTCATGGGCTTCATGGGCCCAATGGTCCCAAGGGGCCTAAGAGGCCTAATTGGCCTAATGGGATTAATAGGCTTAATGGGATTAATGTGCTTAATGGGCCTAGGTACCAAATGGGCCAAATGGGCCAAATGGGCCTAACTAGCCTATGGGTCCAAATGGGCCTAAGCGGCCTAATGGGCCTAGGTGGCCTAATGGGCCTAATGGGCTAAATGGTTCTAGGGGCCCAATGGTCCTATTGGGCCTAAGGGGTTGAATGGGCCTAATTGGCCTAAGTGGCCCAATGGGCCTAGGTGGCCTAATGGGCCAAAGTTTCTTAATTGGCCTAGTGGCCTTAATGGGCCTAGTGGGACTAATGGGTATAAGTGACCTAATGTGCCTAATGGGACAAATTGGCCTAAGTATCCTAATGGGCCTAATGGCCTTAAGTGGCCTATCGGGCCTAAGTGGCTTAATTGGCCTAATGGGCTTAATGGGCCAAGTGGGCCTAAGAGGTCTAATGGGCATAATGGGCCTTAGTGTCCTAATCGCCCTAATGTGCCTAGTCATCCCAATGGGCCTAAGTGGCCCAATGGGCTTAATGGGATTAATGGTCCTGTGGGCCAAATGGGCATAATGGGCTAAATGGACCTAATGGGAAGAATGGGCCTAAGTGGCCTAGTGGGTCGAATGGGCCTAAGTGGCCTAATTGGACAAAGTTGCCTAATCGGCCAAATGGGCATAATGGGCCAAAGGGGCCTAATGGGCTTAATGGGTATAATGTTCCTAAGTGGCCTAATCGGCCTAATGGGATAATGGGCTTAGTGGGCTAATGGGCCTAATGTGCCTTGTGGGCCTAATGTGCCTAAGTCGAGGTGGCCTAATGGGCCTGATGTGTTAAATGAGCCTAAGTATCCTAATTATTTGAATTAGCCTAAGTGTACTAATTGGCCTAAGTGGAATAATGGGCCTAATGGGTCTCGGTGGCCTAATGGGCCTGATGGGCCCAATGGATTGAATGGGCCTTAGTGGCCTCATGGACCTGATGACCTAATGTGCCTAATGATCCTCAAGGACCTAAGTGGCCTAATGGGACTAATGGGAATCAGTGGCCTAATGGACCTAATGTTCCTAATGGGCCTAAGTGGCTTAATGGGCATAATTGTCCTTAGTGTCTTAGTGGGCTGAAGTGGCCTAAGTGGCCTAATGGGCCTGGTGGCCTTAAGTGGCCTAATGAGCTGAATGGGCCTAAGTGTCATAATGGGCCTAAGTGTCCTAATGGGAATATATCCCTAATGGGACTATGTGGCCTAATGGGTGTGATGGGCCTTAGTGTCCTAATGGTCCTAATGGGCCTTAGTGTCCTAATGGGCCTAATGGGCCTAATGGGCTAATGGGCCTAATTAGACAAAGTAGTCGAATGAGGCTAATGGTCCTAAGTGGACTAATGGGTCTGATGGGCCTAATGGGCCTTAGTGGCCAAATTGGCCTCATGGGACTAATGGGTACCAGTGGCCCAATGAGCCTAATGGTCCTAAGTGGCCTAATGGGCTTAATGGGCCTAAGTTGCCTCATGGTCCTGATGGGATTCATGAGTCTAATGGGCCTCAATGATTTAAGTGTCCTAATGGGCCTGATGGTCCTAAGTGTCCTAATGGGCTGAGTGAGGCTCATGAGCCTAAGGGGCCGAATGGGCCTGATTTTCCTGATGGGCCCAATGGGCCTCCGTGGCCGAATGTGCCCAATGTGATTAATGGGACTGGTAGGCCCAATGGGAGTAATGGCCCAAGTGTCCTAATGGTCCTAATGGGTATAAGTGGCCTAATTCCCTAATGGGCCTAAGTGGCCTAATGGGCTTGATGGGCCTAATGGGGCGAATGGACCTAAGTGGCCTAAGTTTCCTAATGGGCATAATGGTCCTAAGTGGTCGAATGGGCCTAAGGAACTGAGTGACATAATGGGCCTAATGGGCCTAATTGGCCTAATGGTCCTAAGTTTCCTCATGAGTCTAATGGGCCTATGTGGACCGATGGGCCTAATGGACCTAATGGGCCTAATTGGCCTAATGAGCCGAATGGACCCAAGAGGCCTAATGGGATTAATGGACCCAAGGGTCCTAATGGGATCAAGGGGCCTAATGGGCTTAATGGCCTTATTGTGCCTAGGTGCCAAATGGGTCTAATGGGTCGATTGGGCCTAATGGGCTCAAGTGGCCTAATGGGAGTAATGGTCCCGGTGGACAAATCGACCTAATGGGATTAATGGTACAAATGGGCCTAATGGTTTTAATGGGCCTAAGTGGATTAATGGTCCTAAGGAGCCTAATGGGCCTAAGTAGACTAATGGGTCTGGGTGGCCCAATGGGCTTAATGGGCTTAATGGGCCTAGGGGCAAAAAGGGCCTAATGGGATGAATGGTTCCCAGTGGCCTAATGGGCCTAAGCGGCCTAATGGGCCTAAGTGGCCTAATCAACCTAATGGGTGTAATGATCGTAATGGTCCTTATTGCCTAAGGGGTCGAAGGGGCCTAATGGGCCTAAGTTTCCTAATGGGCCTACCTATCCTAATGGGCTTAAAGGGATTAACAGGCCTAGGCTCCAAATAGGCCTAATTGGCCTTAGTGACCTAATGGGCCTAATGGGTCGAAGTGGCTTAATGGGGCAAAGTTTTCTAATCTACCTAATGGTTATAATGAGCCCAATGGATTGAATGGGCCAAAGAGACCTAAGTGGCCAAATGGGACTAATGGGCCAAATGGGCCTAATTGGCCTAAGTGGACTAATGAGCTTAAGTAGAATAATGGGCCTAATGGGATTAATGGGACTATTGGGCCTAATGGGCCTAAGTGGGCTAAGGGGCCTAAGTTGGCTAATTGACCTAATGGGCTTAAGGGGCCTAGTGGGCCTAAGTTGCCTAATGGGCCTTAGTCACCTAATCGGCCAAATAGGGATAAGTGGCCTAATGGGATTAATGGGCTTAATGGGCTTAAAGGGCATAGGGGCCTAATGGGGCTAATGGGCGTAATGGGATTGAGTGGCCTAATGGGCCTAATGGGCCTAAGTGGCCTCATGGGCCTAAAGGGCCTTAGTGGAATAATGGGCCTAAGTGGCCTCATGGGACTAATAGGCCTAATGGTCTTAATGGGCCTAAGTGGCCTATGTGGAATAATGGGTCTAATGGGCCTAATGGTCCTAATGGGCCAAATGGATCTAAGTGTCTGAATTGGCCTAATGGGTTTAATGGGCCAAAGTGGCCTAATGGGATTAATGGGCGTAATGGGTTGAAGTGGCCTAATGGGCGTAATGAGCCTAAGTTGCCTAATGGGCCCAATGGGCCTTAGTGGCTTAATGAGTGGAATGGGCTGAATGGGCCGAATGGGACTAATTGGCCTAATCGGTCAAAAGGGCCTAATGTGTTAAAGTGGCCTAATGTACCTAAGTGGTCGAATGATCCTAAGTGGCCTAATGAGGCTAATGGGCCTAAGTGGCCGAATGGGCCTAAGTGGCCTAATGGGGCGAATGGGCCTAAGTGGCCTAATCGGCCTAAAGGGCCGAATGTGTCAAAGTGTCCTAATGGACCAAAATGGTCGAATGGGCCTAAGTGGCCCAATGGGGATAATGGGACTAAGTGGATGAATGGGCCTAAGTGGCCTAATGGCGCTAATGGGCCTAAGTGGTGGAATGGGCTTAAGTGGCCTAATAGACCTAATGTGTGTAAGGGGCCTTATTGTCCTAATGGGATGAAGTGGCCCAATGGGCTTAGTGAGCCTAAGTGAGCGAATGAGCCAAATGGGGCTAAGTGGCCCAAGTGGCCCATTGTGATGGATGAGCTAAATGGGCCGAATGGGTCGAATGGGCCTAAGTGGACTAATGGGCCTAATGGGCCTAAGTGGCCTGATGGGCCTCATGGTCCTAAGTGGCCTAAGTGGCATAATTGGCATAATCAAATGAATGGGCTTAATGGGCCTAAGTGGCCTAAAAGGCCTCATGGGCCCAAGTTTCCAAATGGGCCTATTTGGCCTTAGTGGCCTAGTGGGCCTAATTTTCCTAAGTGGCCTCATGATCCTAATGGAATGAATGAGATGAATGGGATTAATGAAACTAATTGGGATAATTGGAATAAGTGCCCCAAAGGGCCTAAGTGGCTTAATGAGCCTAAGTGGCCAGAATGGGTCTAATGGCCCGAATGGGCCTAATGGTCTAAATGGGCCTAATGTGCTGAATGGGCCTAATGGGCCGAAGTGGCCTAAAGGGACTAATGGACCGAATGGGACTAATGGGATGAAGTGGCCTAATGGGCCTAAGTGGCCTAATGGACCTAAGTGGCCTAATGGCTCGAATGGGCCTAATGGGCTAAAGTGGCCCAAGCGGCCTAATGGGCCAAATGGGCTTAACGGGTCTAAGTAGCCTAATGGGCCTAATAGGATGAAAAATACTAATGGGACTAAGTGTCCTAATTTACTTACTAGGCCTAAGTGGCCTAATGGGACTAATGGGCCTAAGTGGATTAATCAACCTAATGGGCTTAATGGGCCTAATTGGCCTAATGGGCTAAAGTGGCCTAATCGGCCCAATGTGCTTAAGTGGCCTAATGGGATGAAGTGGCCTAATGGGCCTAAGTGTCTTAATGGGTCTAATGGGCCTAAGTGTACTACTGGGCCTATGTGGCCTAATGGGCCTAAGTGGCCTAATAAGCCTAAGGGGCCTAATGGGCATAATGGGCCTAATGTGCCTAATGGGCCAAAGTGGCCTAATCAGCCTCATGGGCCTAAGTGTTCGAATGATCTTAAGTTACCAAATGGGCCCAAGTGACCTAGTGGGACTAAGTGGCCCAATAGGACTTAGTGGCATAATGGGCCTAATGGGCCTAAGTGGCCTAATGGGACTAAGTGGCCTCATGGGCATAATAGGCCTAAGTGGCCTAATGGGCCTAATGGTCTTAATGGGATGAATGAGCCTAATGGGCCTAATGGGCCTAGTGTTCTTAAGTGTCCTAAGGGTCTTAATGGGCTGAATAGGCCTATGTGGCCTAATCAACCTACGGGGCTTAATGGGATGAAGTGGACTAATTGGCCTAATGGGCCTAAGTGGCCTAATGAGCCTAATGAGCCAAAGTGGCCTAATGGGCCTAAGTGTCCTAATGGGCCGAAGTGGTGTAATCGGCCTAATGGACTTAATGGGCCTAAATTGCCTAATGGGACTAATGGGCCAAAGTGGCCTAATTGACCTGATGGGCCTAATGGACCAAAGTGGCCTAATCGACTTAATGGGCCTAAGTGGAATAATGAGCCTAATGGGGATAAGTGGCCAAATGGGCCTAATGTGCATAAGTGGCATGATGATCCTAATGGGACTAAGTGGCCTAATGGGCCTAAATGGATTAAGTGGCTTCATGGTCCTCTTGGTCTTCAGTGGCCTCATGGGCCTAATGGGCCTAAAGGGACTAATTGTCCTAAGTGGCCTAATTGGGCCTAATCTGCCTAATGGTCCTAAGTAGCCTATTGGGCCTAATGGGATAAAGTTGTCTAATGGGCCTAATAGGACTAATGGGCCTAATGGGCCTAAGTGGCCTAATGGGACTAAGTGACCTAATCAGCCTAATGAGCATAATGGGCTTAAGTGGTCGAATGTGCCTAAGGGTCCTAATGCACCGACTTAGCTTAAGTGGCCTAATGGGCCTAATGGGCCTAATGGGCCTAAGTGACCTAATCAGTATAATGGATCTAATGGGCGTAATGGTCTTAAGTGGCCGAATGGACCTAATTGGTCGGATGGTCCTAATGTGATTAATGGACCTAATGGGCCTAGTAGCTGAATGGGCCTAATGGGCCTAATGGGCCTAAATGGCATAATGGGCCTAATGGGGTGGATGGTCTGAATGGGCCTAATGTGACTAGTGGGCCTAATGGGCCTATGTGGTTGAATGGGCCTAATGGGCCTAATGGTTCTAAGTGGACAAATGGAAAAAAATGGGCTTAAGTGGCTAATGAGCCTAATGGGTCAAATGTTCCTAGTGGGCCTAAGTGGACTAATGGGCCTACTAGGTTGAATGGGCCTAAGTGGCCAAATGGGATGAATGGGCATAAGTGGACTAATGGACATGAGTGGCCTAGTGAGCCTAATGGGCCCAATTGGCCTAAGTGGCCTAATGGGATTAATGGGCTTAATGGTACTAATGGGTATAATGGGACTAAGTGGGCTAAGTGGCCTAATGGGCCTAAAGGGCCGAGTGGGACTAAGTGGCCTAATTTGCTCAATGGGCTGAGTAGCCTAATCTTCCTAACGAGCCTAATGGGCCTAATGGGTATAATGGGCCTAAGGGTTCAAATGGGACTAAGTGACCTAATTAGCCCAATGGGCCTAAGTGGGCTAATGGGCTGAACGAGCCTAACTGGCCTAAGTGGTCTAAGGGGATGAAGTGTCCCAATGGGCCCAATGGGCCTAAGTGGCCTAATGATCCTGTTGAACCTAATGGGTCTAATGGGCCTCAGTGGATTAATTGGCCTAATGGGCATAATGGGCCTAAGGGGCCTAATGTGCCTAAGGGGCCTAATGGGCCTTAGTGGCCTAATAAGTCTAATGGGCCTTAGGGGTCTAATTGGCCTAATGGACCTAATGGGCCTAATGTGACTAATGGGCCTAAGGGGTCTAATGAGCAGAATGGGCTTAAGTGGCCTAATGAGCCGAATGGGCCTAATGGGCCTAAGTTACCTAATAGTCTTAAGTGACCTAATCAGCATAATGGCCCTAATGGGATTAATGGGCCTAAGTGGACGAGTGGGCCTAATTGGACGAATGGGCCTAATGTGCCTAGTGGGCCTAATGGGCCTAAGCGTCTGAATGGGCATAATGGGACGAATGAGCCTAAGTGGCCCAATTGGCCTGAGGGACCCAATGGGCCTAATGGGGCTATGTGGCCTCATGGCCTAAGTGTCCAAATGGGCCGAAGTGTCCAAATGGGCTTGATGGGCCTAATGGGTCTCATGGGCCTTAGTGACCTAATGGGCCTCATTGGCATAAGTGTCGAATGGGCCTAGTGGGCTCAAAGGGCGTAATGGGGGCAATGGGACTAATTGGCATGATGGGCTAAATGGGATAAAGTTACCTCATGGTCTCAATGGCTATAATGGGCCTAATGGGCCTTAGTGGACTAAGTGGGCCTAAAGGACCTAATGGGTTGAATGGGCCTAAGTAGCCTAATGGGACTAATGGACCCAATAGGCCTCATGGGATGAATGGGCATAAGGGTCCTAATGGGATGAGTGGGCCAAATGGGCCTAATTTGCCTGATGGGATGAATGTGCCCAGTGGGCCTAATGGGACTAATGGGCCTAAGTGGACTAAAGGTCCAAGTGGGTCTAATGGGTTTAATGGGCCCAAGTGGCCTGATGGGTCTAATGGGCCTCATGGGACTAATGTGATAAGGTACTATATGCGAGTGCAGTATTCATTGGCGAAAAATCCTGAAACAAAAGTGTGGTAAGTGGGAGAAATGAAAATTAAATGAAGTGTAGAAGAAATAAAAGGGGAAGGGGGATGATAAATTAGGACCCCAAGGAGACTTTCCCCTTGAAACTCTAATTATAAATATCCACAAAAGTTGATCACTCCTTTGATAAGCCTTACTTTCATTCATTCAAGAACACAAGAAACACAAGCATAACAATGCTAGAAAACACTCCAATTCAAAATTAACCTTCAAGGGGTACAAGAGGTGGCTATTTATAGCCAAATGATAGGAATACATGTCAAACCACCTATCCCACAAAATTCTAAAGCCTATCCCACGAATTTTACTTTGTTTACACATGTACATGGCTTTAGGGGATAAGATATCTCTAAATAAGACTTTTTGGAACCACCCCAAAGACTTTGAAGATTCCCACCACGAATTTGGAGACAAGGGGCCCACCACTTTTTAATTTGGAGATTTCCTTCATGCAAGCGGATTAAATTTCATGGAAGCATTTGGGTGGGCCTTTTAGGTTCACTTTTGGGATTTAATAAGTGTGATTAAAGGTCAATTTTCTCCTCCCATGCATGCATGTTGGGCCTCTTGTAATTTCAAAATGAGGCCATGTAAAGCCTATTTCATCCTCATCATTCTTCCTCTTCTCATTGGGCCACCAATACCATCCAATGGGTCTTTTACATTAATGCTCCTTCCACCATCAATGCCATGATTTCCCTCAACTGCTCGCTAAATGTGTGCACCATGATTCGCATCATCCCCTCCCTCTTCAAAAGGATTCATCCTCGAATATTCATATTCAAAAGGAGAGAGGTCAGAAATATTAAATTTAGCACTCACATTTACATACCTTCTGGGAAAGTCAATATTGTAGGTGTTATCATTTATTCTTTTTAAAACTTGAAATGGACCATCTCCCTATGGTTGGAGTTTTTATTTTCTTTGCTCTGGGAACCTTTCCTTCCTCAAATGCACCCACACCCAATCTCCGGGTTGTAGTACAACCTTATGCCTACCCTTGTTTTCTTTCTTCGCATATTGTTCATTTCTTCTTTCAATGTTGTCTTTCACCTTGGCATGTAAATCTCGAACAAATTTGGCCTTCTCATCACCTACAAGATCAACAAAATCATTAGTAGGAAATGAAAGAATATCTAATGGAGTCATTGGGTTAAATCCATATACAATCTCAAAAGGTGAGAAGTTAGTAGTGGAATGCACTACTCGGTTATATGACAACTCTATGTGTGGTAAACATTTTTCCCAATTCTTTATATTTTTTTGAATTATTGTACCCAAGAGGGTAGAAAAAGTCTTATTCACCACTTCAGATTTCCCATATGTTTAAGTATGTGCAATAGTTGAGAACAATAATTTAGTTCCCAATTTATTCCACAATGTCCTCCAAAAGTGGATAAGGAATTTCACATCCCTATCACTTATAATGGTTTTGGGTAGTACATGTAATCTCACAATTTCTTTGAAAAACAAATCTGCTATATGTATAACATCATTAGTTTTTGAGCATGTAATGAAATGGGCCATTTTGCTAAATCGATCCATAACAACAAAAATGATATCTTTTTTTGATTAGGATCGAGGCAATCCCAACACAAAATCCATAGAGATGTCGGTCCAAGGATGGGATGGAATGGACAGGGGGGAATACAATCCATTAGGTTAAACCTTGGACTTTGCATGCTTATAAGTGACACACTTAGCACAAATTGCAATAACATCTTTTCTCATGCTTGGCCAATAAAAATGTTCATGCAAAGTAGCTAGTGTTTTATCAACCCCAAAATGCCCTATAAAATCACCCCCATGAGTTTATTTTACAAGAAATTCTTGAGTTGAACAATTTGGAATGCACAATTTATCCCTTTTGAAAAGAAACCCATCATTTCTGTAATAGTCATTAAATCCATGTTTTTCACAAGATGTCCAAATTTGGGAAAAATCTCTATCATTTTCATACATTCTCTTTAGTAACTCAAGTCCAAGTAATCGAGAATGAAGAGAAGTAGGAAGTTAATACCTTTATGAAAGAGAATCAGCAACCACATTTTCCTTACCTTTTTGTTCTTGCTTACATAGGAAAAAGTCTCAATAAATTCCATCCAAGATGCATGTCACCGATTCAACTTGCCTTGGGACTTCAAATACTTAAGGATTTCATGTTCATAATGAATAATGACTCTTTAGGCCATAAGTAATGTTGCTATGTTTCTAGGTTTCTTTTCAAATCATAAAGTTCTTTATCATAGTTTGAATAATTTAATGCTGCCCCATTCAATTTCTCACTAAAGTAAGCAATTGGATGTGACTCTTGAGTCAAAATAGCACCAATACCAACTCTAGATGCATCACACTCAATTTCAAAGACTTTGGTGAAATCTGGTAGCCTTAAAAGGGGCGCATTGACCAATTTTTCTTTGAGTATGTTAAAAGCTTTTTCTTGTTTTTCACCGCAATTAAAGACCACATGTTTCTTTACAAGTTCATTAAGATGTGCAGTGATGGATGAAAAATCATTTACAAACCTCCTATAGAAGCTTTCCAATCCATGAAAACTTCTAACCTCGGTTTCACTCTTCGGTGTGGGCCACCCCTGAATTGCTTTGATCTTTTCATCATCCACATGAATCCCTTATGACCCTACAAAAAATCCAAGAAACACAACAGAATCCATGCATAAGGAACATTTTTTAAGATTGGAATAAATCTGTTTTTCTTTAGGGGTCTCACACACCAAACGCAAGTGTTCAACATGGTTGTCTAGTGATTTTCTATACACCAAGATATCATCAAAATAGACAACCATGAATTTTCCAATGAATGAATGAAGGACATGGTTCATTAATCTCATGAATGTACTTGGTGCATTAGTTAAACAAAATGGAATAACTAAC
The DNA here is from genome assembly GCA_963277665.1 of Viscum album. NCBI lineage: Eukaryota > Viridiplantae > Streptophyta > Magnoliopsida > Santalales > Viscaceae > Viscum > Viscum album. Next base: position 914,385,198 of record OY728141.1, read on the forward strand.
CACTCATACAAACCAAACTTAGTTTTAAAATCAGTTTTCCACTCATCTCCTTCTTTCATTCGAATTTGGTGGTATCCACTTTTAAGATCAATTTTAGAAAACAAAGAAGCCGTATGTAATTCATCAAGAATATCATCAAGTTGAGGGATGGGATAATAGTACATAACTGTTATTTTGTTGAAGACATGATAATCCACACACATTCACCATGTTCCATATTTCTTGGGTACTAGGATCACTGAAACAGCACATGGACTCATGCTTTCCCTTAATAATCCTTTCTTCATGAGTTATTCAACTTGGAATTGGATCTCTCTGGTCTCTTCCGGATTAGCTTGATATGCTGGCCTATTGGGATTTTCAACACAGGGTATGAAGTCAATCCGATGCTCAATGCCTCTCAAAGGGGGTAATCCATCGGGTGTTTCTTCAGGAAACAAATTACCAAATTCCTGTAGTAAAGACACAACACAAGAAGGAAAAAAATGATGAATTTCATTAGTTTCAAGGTAAGAATCCTTACTAATGATTGAGAACACATTAATGCTTAATAAATAACCTTTCACCTCACTTTTTCCAGAAAATAAACTCACCTTTCGCTCAACAATATTATTTTCACTCTTATTTTCACTCTTGTTTTCAACTCTTTTATTTCCCTCATTTTTTTTGCTTTCACTCAACACTCCTTTTTCACTCTTTATTTTTCCACTCTTATCATTCTCTCTATTTTTTTCTCTTTTTTCTTCTTCTCCCTTCTCACAATCTCTCTCAATCCTCACTTGGTCTTCATAATCTTTCAAAGGCCTCAATGGTGTAAGAATAACCATCCTCCCATTGTACTCAAAATAATATCGATTGGTGTATCCATCATGTGTGACCCTCCTATCAAATTTCCAAGGTATTACCAACAAGATATGACTATAATGCGTTGGAACAACATCACAAAACACCTTGTCTTCATACTTCCCAATAGAAAATGGAACTTGTGCTTGCTTAGTCACTTTGACTTTACTACTATTATTTAACCATTTCAATCTATAAGGCCTAGGATGTATAGTCATAGTCAATCCCAATTTATCAACCATCAAACCACTTGCTACATTTGTACAACTACCCCCATAAATAATTTTTATACATACCTTATCTTTGATGAGGCGTCTAGTATGAAAAATGTGCTCCCTTTTCTCTTGATCACGTTCTCCTTCAGGTTGAGCACTCAAATCACGCCTTGATACAAGCATTTATCCATGTACGAGGCTTTCTACTTCCACATATGAATCATCCTCAAGTGATGGTATTTCATCTTCGCTTGAGCTAGCACTAAGAACATCTCCATCATCAAAATTAATAATTGTCCTCTTGTTTGGTCATTATGATGCAATATGTCCAAATCCTTGACATTTAAAACATTTGATATCTTGTGATTTAGAAACAACCCTACCCTCCATTTTACCTTTGGATTCTGGGAAGAATGGTTTTGGTTTGGGCAACTCCTTTGAATCAGTTTTGTGTTCCCTTACATGATCTTGTGGTTTGGAATCTTTAAACTTAAAAGAAGGTCTATAATCATTACCATAAGAGGTAAGGAACATCCTTCTTGACTTTACTTTCCTCTCCGCTTTGGTAGCCATGAGAAGTAGATCCTCCATATCCAAGTAGTGGTACATGTCCCCTATGTCCTGAATGTCATCGTTGACGCCATTCACAAACCTTTCCATGGTGTCATCTCTCTCCTCATCAATATTCTTTTGAATCACAATGATATCCATCTCGTTGTGATACTCCTCAACACTCATGGCCCCTTGTTTCAAACCCTGCAACTTGAGGAAAAAATTACGATAATAGTGGATAGAAATGAACCTCTTACGCATTACAAATTTCATCTCCTCCCAATTGCAGATGGGTCTTTCTCCACTTCGTTGTCGACTCACTTGTAGTTGGTCCCACCAAATACTAGCATAGTCGGTGAATTCCATAGTCACCAAATTCACTTTGTTTTCCTTTGAATAAGTGTGACAACCAAAAACATGTTCGACCTTTCTTTCCCATTCCAAGTAAGTTTCAGGATCATTCTTACCTTGGAATGAAGGGATCCTCAACTTTATTCCTCCAAGATCATTGGCTTGCCTCCATGGTGGTTGATTTCTTCGAATTGGTGACACGTGAAAATCGGAAAACTCCTCCTATTCTTCAAAAACACACCTCCTTGGTGGTGCTCTATAATTGGAAGGGGATTGAAGTTCATCCATCCTCGCATTCAACCTTTGGAATTGTTCTTGTACATCCCTCATGAAAAACTTAATGTCCACTTCATTGGTGTTACTAGACTCCACAATTTATGAATCCTGTGAGAAAAATTAAAAAGAAAGGAAAATGGACCTCTCACGCTCTTTATATCTCTTTTTTATCTCTCAAAAGGTTTCTCACACTTTCTAGCACAACAACTCAGTTCCTACAAGTTTTATTAAATAGAATCAAGAATACAACTAGTAGAAGTAATCAATTCATGGAAATATTTAAAAATTAGAAATTTTAAGAGGGTTTGAATCAATGGAGTCCAATAAATATGGGAGGTAAATGGGATAAATAGTTATATAAGAAGGTTGGATATGGATGAAGGAAAGAAGATGATGGATAATAAAATGCAATCAAATTTATAACTTACGAGCAAACACAATGTTTCAAATGAGCAGATTCTTTTGTTTTGTTTTTTTGATTGATTTTTTTTATTTTATTTTTTGATTTTTTTTCCTTTTTTTTTGCTACTCAATAAAAAAGAATTGAGATACAAAGAGTGAGATTTTTGTGATCAAAGTACAACAAATAAAAAATGTACTAATCTGATTGCAATGATGTAAATGGTTGAGATAACATGAACTTCAAACTCAAATAGAAAACTGCCTTGGAGATTGTTAGATTTCACAAGAGTGAAACTGTAGCAAGAATTGATTCGGCTATATCTTCCAATATAGGTGTCTGATTTTAGTGTTTCCAAATCGAGAATAAATATGAGATTCTTAACTATTAAAATAACATATTATATGTCTATAAACTCAAAGAAAAATCAGACTAAAATGTGGAAGAAATTTTCGTCCGGAATTGGTGATTGTCGAAAATGGAAGAAGGGGAAGAAAAAAAAAGATGGGAGAAATAGAAATATGAAAGAACCTGGTTTCCATTTCCTAACTCTGATACCAAATGATAAGGTACCATATGTGAGTGCGGTATTCGTTGGAAAAAAAATCTAGAAACACAAGTGTGGGAAGTGGGAGAAATGAAAATTAAATGAAGTGTGGAAAAAATAAAAGGGGACGGGGGGTGATCAATTAGAACCCAAAGGAGACTTTCCCCTTGAAACTCTAATTATAAAGCACCACAAAGTTTGATCACTAATTTCATAAGACTTACTTGCATTCATTCAAGAACACAAGAAACACAAGTATAAAAATTCTAGAAAACACTCCAATTCGAAATTAACCTTCAAGGGGTACAAGAGGTGGCTATTTATAGCCAAATGAGAGGAAAACATGTCAAAATACCTATCCCATAAATGTCTAAAGCCTATCCCACTAATTTGACTTTGTTTACATGTTTCCATGGATTTAGGGGACAATATATCTCTAAAGAATACTTTTTGGAACCACCCCAAAGACTTTGAAGATTCCCACCATGAATTTAGAGAGAAGGGGTCCACCACTTTTGAATTTGGATATTTCCTTCATGAAAGTGGATTAAATTTCGTGGAAGCATTTGGGTGGGCCTTTTAGGTTCACTTTTGGTCTTTAATAAGTGTGATTAAAGGCCCATTTTCTCCTCCCATGCATGCATGTTGGGCCTCCTCCTATAATTTCAAAATGAGGCCATGTAAAGCCTCTTTCATCCTCCTCATTCTTCCTCTTATCATTGGGCCACCAATCCCATCCAATGGGTCTTGTCCATTAATTCTCCTTCCACCATAAATTCCATGATCGCCCTCAACTCCTCACAGCATGTGTGCACCATGATTCACATAATAATGGGTCTAAGTGGCCCCATGGGCCTAATGGGCCTCAGTTTCCTAATGGGATTCATGGGCCTCATGGGTGTGATGGGCCTCATGGGTGGAATGCGTCTCATGGGCCCATGGGCCAGATAGGCCCAATGGGCCTGATGGGCCTAATGGTCAAAGTGGCCTAGTGGGCCTAAGTTCCCTAATGAGCCTAATGGGCCTAATTGGCCTAATGGTGCTAATGGGCCTAATGGAGCTAATGGGACTAAGTGGCCTAATATGGATAATCGAACGAATAGGGTAATGGTCTCAAGTGACCTCAGTGGCTTAATGGACCTAATAGACCTAATGGGACTAATGGGTGTAATGGGGCTAATGTTCCTAAGAATCCTAATGGGCATAATGGGCCTAGGTGGCATAATGGGCCTAGGTGGCCTAATGGGACTAATGGGCCCAAGTGGCCTAATTGGGATAATCGAATGAATGAGCCTAATGGGCCTTAGAGGCCTAAGTGGATTAATGGACCTAATTGGCCTAATGGGACTAATGGGTTTAATTATACTAATGGGCCTAAGTGGCTTAATGGGCCAAATGGGACTATGTGGCCTAAGGGGCCTAATGGGACTTAGTGACCTAATGGGCATAATGGGAATAATGGGTTTAGTGGGCATAATGGGCCTTAGTGGCCAAATGGGCCTAATGGGCCTAATGGACCTAATGGGCCTAACTGGCATAATGGGCCTAAGTGGACTAAAAAACCTAATGGGCCTAATGGCCCTAAGTGGAATAATCCTCTTAATCGACTGAATGGACCTAATGGGACTAATGGTCCTAAGTGGCCTAAGTGGCCAAAGTGGCATAATCGACCTAATCGAGCAAATGTAAATAATGGGCCTAAGCGGCCTAATGGGCCTAATGGGAATAATGCCTTAGTGGCCTAATAGACCCAATGGGCCTAATGGACCTAATGGGCATAATGGACCTAAGTGGCCTAAGTGGTCTAATCAGCCTAATCAGTCGAATGAGCTTAATGGGCCTAAGTGGACTAATGGGCCTAATGGTCCTAAGTGGCCTAAGTGGCCTAATCGGCCTAATAAAATGAATGGGACTAATGGGCCTAATGGTCCTAAGTGTCCTAATGGTCCTAATGGTCCAAAGGGGACTAATCCGCCTAATCGATTGAATGGGACTCAGTGGCCTAATGAGCCTAAAGGTCCTAATGGGCCTAAGTGGGATAATCGGGTTAATCAACCAAATGGGCCTAAGTAGCTGAATTGGACTAATCAACCAAATGGGTCTAATGATCCTAAGTGAAAAAATGGACCTAATGGGCTAAGTGGCATAATCGACCTAATCGACCAAATGGGTCGAATGGGCCTAGGTGGCCTAATGGGTCTAATGGGTATAATGGGTCTAAGTGGCCTAAGTGGATTAATCATTCTAATTGGACGAATGGGACTAATGGCCCATATGGGACTAAGTGGAATATTGGGCCTAATGGGATTACATGGCCTAATGGGCCTAAAGGGACAAATTTTCCAATTGGGGCTAATGCGCATAATGAGCCTAAGTTGTCGAAAGGGATTAAGTGGAATAATGGGGCTAATGGCCCTAAGTGGTCTAATGGGCCTAGTGGCCCTACGTGGCCAAATGAGCCTAATGGGCCTAATGTTCCTATGGGGTCAAATGGGGCTAATGGGCCGAATGGTTCTATTGGGTCAATGGGCCTTAGTGGCCTAATGGTCTAATGGGCTTAAGTGGATTAATGGGCCTAATGGGCCTAAGTGGCCTAAGTGGCACAATCCGCCCAGTCGAACGAATGGGACTAATGGGCCTAAGTGTCATAATGGTACTAATATGCCTTAGTGGTTGAATGGGCCTAATGGTCATGATGGGTTGAAGTGGCCTAGTGGGCCTCATGGGCCTATGTGGCCTAATGAACCTCATGGTTCTAAGTGGCCTAAGGGGCCTAATGGGCCTAATGGGCCTCATGAGACTAAGTGGTCTATTGTGCATCATGGTACTAATGGACTAAGTGGCCTAAGTTACCTAATGGGCCTAATGGGATTAATTGGCTTAATGGGCCTAGGTGCCAAATTATCCAAATGGGCCAAAGTGGCCTAAGGGGCCTAATGGGCCTAAGTGGCCTAATGGGCCTTGGTGGCCTAATGGGCTTAATGGGATTAACGGGTCTTGGGGCCAAATGAGCCTAATGGGTCTAATGAGCCTAATTGGCCTATGTGGGATAATGGGCCTCAGTGTCCTAATGGGACAATGTTGCCTAATCAGCCTAATGGGCTTAATGGGCTAAATGTTCCTAATATGCCTAATGGGTCTAAGTGGACTAATGGGCCTAATGGGATGAATGGGCATAATTTGCCTAAGTGGTATAATGGACAAAATGTCCTAATGGTCCAAAGTTACCTAATCATCCCATTGGACTTAATGGGCCTAATGGGCCTAGTGGGCCTAATGGGCCTAAGTGGCCTAATAGGCCTAAGTGGCCTAAATGGCATAATGGGATAAATGGGCCCAGTGGGACTAAATTACCTAATGGGGCTTGGTGGCCTAATCGGCCTAATAGACCTAAGTGGACTCATGTGCTTAATGGGATTAATGGGCCTAGGGGCCAAATGGGCCTAATGGGCCAAATGTGCTAAATGGGACTAGTTAGCCTAAGTTTCCTAATGGGTCGAATGGGCCTCATGGGACTAAGTTTCCAAATGGGATTAATGGTCCTAAAGGGCCTAATGGTCATAATTGGCCTAATGGGACTAAGTGTCCTAATCAGCCTAATGGGCTTAATGGGCCCAATGGGCCTAAGTGGTCAAATGGGACTAATGGGCCTAAGTGGCCCAATTAGCTTAATGGGCCTAAGTTTCCAGATAGTCCTAAGTGGCCCAATGGGACAAATGGGCATAATGTTCCTAAGTGTGCTAATGGGCCTAAGGAGCCGAATGGGCCTAAGTGGCCCAATGGGCCTAATGGGCCTAAATGGACTGATGGTCCTAATGGGCCTAAGTGGACTGATGGGCCTAATGGGTCTCAGTGGCCTCATAGGCCTAAAAATCCTTAGTGGACTCATGGGCCTAATGGGACTAATGGTCCTAAATGCCCTAAGTGGCATAATGGGCCCAATGGGCATATTGGGACAAATCAGACAAATGGGCCTAAGTAGCTGAATGAGACGAATAGTTCTAATTATCCCAATGGGGAAATGGGTCGAATGGGCCTAGTGGCCTAATTGGTGTAATGGGTCAAATGGGCTTAAGTTTCCTAATGGGCATAATGGGCCTAAGTGGCCTAATAGGCCTAATGGGCCTTAGTGGCTTAAGGGGCCTAAAGGGCCTAGTTGGTGTTAGTGGCCTAAGTGGCCAAATGGGCCTAATAAGCCAAAGGGGCCTAAGTGGCCTAACAGGATGAATGGGACTAAGGGGACTAAGTGGCCTAATGGTGTTAATGGGTCAACATCATCTAATGGGCCTAATGGACCGATGTGGCCTAATACGCCTAGTGGGCCTAATGAGCCTAAGTGGCTGAATGGGTCTAAGTGGCCTAATGGTCCTAATGTACCTAGTGGTCCTAATGGTCCTAAGTGGCCTAATGGGCCTATTAGAACTGCTGGTCCTAATGGGCCTAAGTGGCTTAAGTGACCTAATGGGACTAATGGGCATAATGTGCCTAATGGGCCAACTGGTCCTAAGGGGGCTAATATGCCTAATAGTTCTAATGGGCCTAAGTGGCCTAATAGTCATAATGGGCCTGATGGGACTAAGTTTCCTAATGGTCCTAAGTGGCCTAATGGGCATAATGGTCCTAATAGGCCTAATTGGCCTAAGTGGGCTAATGGGCCTAATTGGATTAATGGGCCTCGTGGGCTTAATGAGTCTAAGTGGCCTAATGGGCCTAAGTGGTCTAATGTAGAAAATAGGCATCATGGGCCTAAGTGGCCTCATGGACCTCATGGGACGAAGTGGCCTAATGGGCCTAATGAGACCAAGGGGCTAATGGGCCCAAAGGGCTAATGGGCCTAATGGGCCAAATTGGATGAATGGGATTAAAAGGCCTTGGTGCCAAATGGTTTTAATGAGCTTAATGCTCTTAAGGGACTTGGTCAGATTAAGTTGCCTAATGGGCCTAAAGGGCCTAAAGTGCCTAAGTGTCCTAATGGGCCTAGGTGGACTAATGGGCCTAATTGGATGAATGGGCCTAAGTGGTCTAAGAGGCCTAAGTGGCCTAATGGGTGTAATAGGCCTAATGGACCTAATGGGACTAATGGACCTAATGGGCCTATTGGGCCAAAGTGGCCTAATGGTTTTAGGTGTCCTAAACGACCTAATTGACCTAAGGGGACTAAGTGGACAAATGGGCCTAAGTGGCCTAATGGGCGTAAGTGGCCTAATGGGCCTAAGTTTCCTAATCGGTCTAAGGGACTTAATGGGCCTAAGTGGAATAATAGGACTAAGGGGGCTAATGGGCCTTGGGGGGCTAATGGGCCTCTATGGCCTAATGTGCTTAATGGGATTAACAGGACTAGGGGACAAATGGGCCTAAGTTTCCTAATGGTACAAAGTTGTATAATTGGATTAATGGTATTAATGGGCCTAATGGTCTGAATGGGCCTTAGTGGCCTAATGGGCAGAATGGACCTAATTAGCCGAAGTGGCCTAATGGGCCTAATGGTCCGAAGGGGCCTAATGAGACAAAGTTCCCCAATCGACCTAATGGGATTAATTGGCCGAATAGGCCTCATGGGCCAAATGGGCCTAATGGGACAAATGGACCGAATGGGCCTAAGTGGGCTGAGGTGGCCTAATGGGCATAATTGCCTAAGTGGCCTCGTCGTCCTAATGTGCCTAAGTGGGCTAATGGGCCTAAGTGGCCTAATGGGGCAAAGTGTCCTAATTGTTTTAATGGACTTAATGAGCCAAGGGGACAAATGGGCCAAATGAGAATAATGGGATGAATGGACTAAATTAACCTAAGTAGCCTAATGGGCGTAATGGTCCTAATGGTCCTAAGTGGCCTAATGGGCCTAAGTTTCCTAATAAGCCTAATGGGCCTAAGTATTCCTAAGGGGCCTAATGGGCCTAAGTGGTCCTAATGGATGTAATGGGCCTAAGTGGCATAATGGGATGAAGTGGACCTAATGGCCTAATGGGCCTAGGTGTCCAAATGATCCTAGGTGGCCAAATGGGCCTAGGTGGCCTAATGGGCCTAATGGGATGAAGTTTCCTAATGGGACTAAAGGGCCTAATGGGCCAATGTGTCTTAATGGGCCTAAGTGGCATAATCATAACCAAATGGGCCTAAGTGGACTAATGGTCCTAGTGGGCCTAAGTGACCAAATTTGCCTAGATGGCCTAATGGGTCAAATGGGTTGTATGGGTCGAATGATCCTAATGGGCCTAAGTGGCCAAATTGGATTAAAGGTCCTAATGGGACATAGTGGCCTAATATGCCTAAGTGGCTGAATGGGCCTAAGGGGAATAATGGGGCTCATGATCCTAAGAGGTAGAATGGTCCTAAGTGGCCTAATTGGCCTAATGTGATGAATGGGCATAATGAGCCTCAGGGACCTAAGTGGCCTAATGGGCCAAATGGGACTAATTGGCTTAATGGGCATGATGGGTCTGATGAGTCTCATGGGCCTCAGTATTCTAATGGTCCTATTGGGCCCTAGTGTCCAAATGGGCTTATGGGGACTTAGTGTCCCAATCAACATAATTTTCATAAGTGGCCTAATGGGCCTATTGGGATGAATGGGACGACTGTGCCTAATAGGCCTAAGTGGCCTAATGGACCTAATGGGATGAATGGGCCTAATAATCCTAAGTGGCCTAATGGGCCTAATGCGCCTAAGTGGCCTAATAATGATAATGGGATTAATTTACCTAATGGGACTAAGGGGACTAATGGTCCTAAGTGGCCTAATGCGGCAAATAGACCAAATTGGACGGATGGGCCTAATGGGCCATAGTGGCCTAATCGGCCTAATGTGCCTAAGTGGCATAATGGTTCAAAGAGGACAAAGGGGTATAAGTGGCCTAATGGGCCTAATGGGGCGGCCTAATGATCCTAAGTGGACTAATGGGGGTAAGTGGCTTAATGGGCCAAATGGCCCCAAGTGGCCTAATGGTCCTAATGGGCTTAATGGACCTAATGGGCCTAATGAGCCTAAGGGGACGAATGGGCTCAATAGGCCTCAGTGGCCTAATCAACCTAATGGGATTAATGGTCCTAAGTGGCTTAATGGACCTAATGGGCCTAATGGGATTAAGTGGCCTAATGCGCCAAAGTGACCTAATGGGCCTAATGGGCCTAAGTGGTCTAATGGGCCTAAGTGTCCTAATGGGACTAATGGGCATAATGGACCTAAGTGTACTAATGGGCCTAAGTGGTATAAGTGTATTAATGGGCCTAATGGGACAAAGTGACCTAATGGACCTAATGGTCCTAAGTGGCCTAATGGGTCAATGTGGCCTAACGGGTCTAATGGGACTAAGTGGTGTAATGGGCCTAATGGGTTAATGGAAATAATGGGCCTAATGGGACTTAGTGGCCTAATGGGCCTTAGTTGCCTAATGGGACTAAGTGTCATAATGGGAATAATGGGCCTAAGTGGTATAATGGGTTGAATGGGCCTCACAAGCCTAATGGGCCTAATGGGCCTAAGTGGCCTAATAGGCTGAATGGGCATATGCGAACTAATGGGCCAAATGGTCCTTAGTGTCCTAAGTGTCTTAATGGGACAAATGGTATAAATTGGCCTCAGTGGCTTAATGGGCCTAATGGGCCTAATACGCCGAATGTGCCTAAGTGGACTAATGGGCCGAAGTGGCTGAATGAACCTAAGTGTATTAATGGGCCTAAGTGGAATAATGGGACTAATGGGCTTAAGTGGCCAAAGGGTCCTAAGTGTCCTAATGGGCCTAATGGGACTAAGTGACATAATGGGCCTTAGTGGCCTAAAAGGCCTAATTAGCCTAAGGGGACTAAGTGGACTAATGGGCCTAATGGGCCTAAGTGGCCTAATGATCCTAAGTGTCATATTGGGCCTAAGGGTACTAAGTGGCCTAAGGGGCCTAAGTGGCCTTATGTGCCTAATTGGCCTAATGGGCCTAAGTGTCCTAATGGGCCTGAATGGCCTAATGGTCCTAATGCACAAAATGGGATTAAGTGGCATAATGGAATCGATGGACCTAATGGGCCTAACTGGCATAATGGACCTAAGCAGCCTAATGGGCCTAAGGTGCCTAAGTGGCCTAATGGGCCTAAGTGGCCTAAGGGGACTAAGTGGCCTAATGGGCCTAAGGGAACTAATGGGCCTAATGAGCCTAAGTGGCCTAATGGGCCCAAGTGGCCTAATGGACCTAAGTGGCCTAATGGGACTAAGTGGAATAATGGGTTTAATGGGCCTAATGGGCCTAATTAGGAAAATTTTCCTAATGGGCCTAATGGACCATATGGGCCTAAGTGGCCTAATGGTCCTTATCCAATGGGCATATTGGGCTGAATGGGCCTAATGGGCTGAATGGGCCTAATTGGCCTAATGAGCCTAAGTGCCCTGATTGGTCTAATGTGCCTCATGGGCCTAATTGGACTAAAGGTCCTAAGTGGTCTAATGGGATTAATGGTCCAAATGGGCCTCAGTGGCCTAATGGACCGAATAAGCTTAATGGTCTGAAGTAACCCAATGGGCCTAATGGTCCTAAGTGACCGAATGGGCCTAACTGGCATAATGGGACAAATAGATCTAGTGGGACTACTGGGCCTAATGATCCTAAGTGGCCTAATTGTCCTAATGACCCTAATGAATGAACTTGATGGCTCTAAACTCTTCTTGATCCTGATTCTCCTCCTACCTCCTCTTTCCCTCCCATGGTTTTAATGGTATGCTTGATGGTGATGGTGCCACATCACCTGATCCATCATCTTCCTTATATTACTTTCTTTTTCTTCCCTCTCAAATGATGTGGCTTCCTAGTGTGGTCATCACATGTCTCTCACCACCCCTCTTTTGATCTGTCCCTGTGCATCAGACCCCCATTCTGGGTCTCTGTGTATGGGTGCTTTAGATGTCTTAGGTTGGATCTGGTGAGTGCACCTTATGCCTTATTTCTCCTCTACCCGTGATGGACTACCCATCACGTTTGACTCCACTTTGGTCGCACTCGATTCGGGATCTAGGTCTACTTGGGATGGTAGTGTTCTCAGATTGGATTCATTCCTCTATGTAGATCCTTATCTATTTTGTATATCCAAATTGAGGTCTCATATGGTGATTTTTTTGGGATTGATTTTTTTTCTATGTTATTGGTTCTCTGTTTTGTTGTAATGATGCGGTTTCTGGCTTGGTTCCTTACTGAGGCCTCCATCTTCCCATCCTTGCTGCGATCCTTTCCCTATCTTTCTAGTGCGTGGGTCTCCATGGAGGTTCTGGGAGGTGCAGATCGAGTGTCTTAGGGTCTCCGGGAGGGAGAATGGCCCATATTTGAAGGTTCGAATGATTGTGATGTTCTGTTTTGATAGTTTTTGTGGTGAAGTTGAAGTTTTATAGCTGTGATATGAAGACATCAATGGTGATTAGTGGACATCCTGGTTTGTTTTTCTCTGGTTCTCAGCTCCAATGATGATGGTTGATGATAATGAAGGTGGTGTTCCCATTAGCGATGTGGTGACTCTGGCAGTGATGGTTATGATGATGATGTTCCGAGTGGACAACAATGAGGTGATAGTGACAATGATGATGGTGAAATCTTCTTCAATTTTCTATCTTCGATGCAGCGGCTGCATGATTTGTGGGATCTATTTCCGACGTGATAGTTCCTGTGGTGATGATACTCATTTCAAATTTTAAATATCTGGACTGTTTTTGAAATTTTGATATGTTTCATGTTGTACGCTGTAAGGTTCCCAGATTTTCCTCAAAGTGGCTTTTATTAAAATTAAAAAAAATATTTGGAGGGCCCAATGGGCCTAAGTGGCCTAATATGCCTAATGGTCCTAATGGGCCTAATGGGCCTAAGTGGCCTTATGGACCAAACTTGCCTAACGGGCCTAAATGGACTAATACGCCCAATGGGCCTAAGCAACCGAATGGGATGAATGGGCCTAAGTGGCATAATGAGCCTAATGTCCCTAATAGGCCTAATGGTCCTAAGCCGCTTAAGTGGCATAAAGGGCCTAATGGGCCTAAGTGGCTGAGTGGGCCTAAGTGTCCTAATAGGCCCAATGGGCTTAATGGGTATAAGTGGCCTAATGGGCCTAAGTGGACTAATGGTACTAATGAGACTTAGTGGCCTAATTGGCCTAAGTGGACTAATGGGCCTAAGTGGCCTAATGGGTCCAATGGATAATGGGCCATATGGGCCTAAGTGGACTTATGGGCCTAATGGGCCAAAGCAACCGAAGTGGCATAGTGGTACTAATGTGCTCAATAGGCCTGAGTGAAATAATGGGCCTAAGTGACCTAATGGGACTAATGGGTCGAAGCATCCTAAGTGACCTAAGGGGCCTAATGGGCCTAATGGGCTCAATGGGCCTAAGTGGCCTAAGTAGCCTAATGGGCATAAGTGTCCTAAGTGGCCTAAGGGGACAAATGGGACTAATGGGACCAATGGTCCTAAGAGGTATAGTGGGCCTAAGTGGCCTAGGTAGCCTAATGGGCCTAAGTGGACCTAAGTGGGCCTAAGTGGCCTAAGTGGACTAATATGCCTAATGGGCCTAATGGGGCTTAGGGGGATAAGTTGACTAATGAGCCTAAGTGGATTAATGGGGCTAAGTAGCCAAATGGGCCCAATGGGCCTAAGGGGATGAATGAGACTAATGGGCCTAAATGGGATAATGGACTTAATGGACCTAATCGGCCTAATGGGCCTAAGTGGACTCATGATTCTAATGGTATTAATGGGCCTAAGTCACCGAGTGGGCCTAAGTGTCATAATGGGTCCAATGGGAATAATGGGAACAAGTGACCTAATGGACATAAGTTTTCTAATGGGCCTGATGGGCCTTAGTGACCTAATGGTCCTAAGTGGCCTAGTGAGAAAAATGGCTAATGGGTCTAATGGGCCTAAGTGGCCTAAGTGGCCTAATGGGATTAATGGGCCTAAGCGGCCTAGGTTGCCTAATGGTCCTAATGGGATAAATGGGACTAAGTGGCATAATGGGCCTAAGTGTCCTAAGTGTCCTAATGGGCCTAAGAGACCTAGGTGACCTAAGGGGCCTAATGGGATTAGTGGGACTAAGTGGACTAAGTGGCCTAATGTTCCTAAGCAGCCTAAGTGGACTAAGGGTCCAAATGGGCCTAATGGGATCAATGGGCCTAAGAAACCTAATGGTCCTAAGTGGCCTAAGTGGCCTAAGTGGCCGAATGGGCCTAATGGGCCTAATGGGTCTAACCGGACTAAGTGGTGTAAGAGGAAAAATATGACAAATGGGATCAATGGGACTAAGTGGACTAATGGGCCTAAGTTTCCAAATGGGCCTATGTGGCCTAGTGGGCATGTGTGGCCTAAGTGGGATAATGGGCCAAAGTGGCAAAGTGGGCCTAATGAGACTAAATGGTCGAATGGTCCTAATGGGTCTAATGGGGACAATGGGGCTAATGATTCTAATTGGCCAAATGGGTGGAATGGGACTAATGGGCCTACTGGGAATAATGGAACTCAGTGGCCAAATGGGCCTAAGTGGCCTAATTAGCCTAATGGGCTCAGGTGGCCTAATTGGACTAAGTGGCTGAATCGACCTAATGGTCCGAATGTGGCTATTTGGCCTAATGGGAATAATGGGACGAATGTGCCTAATGAGCCTAATGGGACTAAGTGTCCTAATGGTCCTAATGGGCCTAAGTGGACTAATGGGCCTTTATGGGCCTAAGTGGCCTAATGAGACTAAGTGGACCAATCGACCTCATAGGCCAAAGTAGCCTAATGGTCCTAATAGGCCAATTGGGCCTAAGTGGCCTAATGTTCCAAATGGGCTGAATGAGCCTAAGTGACCTAATCTGCTTAATGGGTCGTGTGGTCCTAAGTGGCCTAATCATCGTAACGGGCCTAATGGGCCTAAGTGTCCTAATGGGCCAATGGGACTAAGTGGCCTAATGGTTTGAATGGGACTAATGGGTCAAGTGGGATGAATAGGACTAATGGTCTTATGTGGCCTAATGGGCCTAATGGTCCTAAGTGGCCTAATGAGCCTAATGGGCATAAGTGGCCAAATCGACCTAATGGGGCCTAATGGGACTAAGTGGCTGAATATGAATATTGGGCCTAAGTGGTCTCATGGGCCGAATGGGCCTAATTGGAATAATGGGACGAAGTGACCTAATGGGATTAAGTGGCCTAATCAGCTTAATGGTCCTATTTATGACTTAGGTATTAGTGTTTCAAATATAGTGTTTTGGGTCTAGGTTTTAGGATTTTTTCATTATAATTGGCCCAAATTGGTCTAAATTGGCCTAAATGACCAAATAGTCAAATGACCAATGAGCCTAATGGCCCAATGAACTAATGGGATAATGACCTAATGACCTAAATGACCTAATTGGTCTAAATAGCCTAATGTCCTAATATCCTAATGGCATAATTGGAATAATGGCCTAATTGGTACAAATGAACTAATTGGTCTAAATGGCTTAATTAATCTAAATGGCTTAAATGGTCTTATGGAATTAAATTTTCTAATTGGCCTAATTGGCCTAATTTACCTAATTGTCCTAATTAGTCTAACTGGCCAAATGGGTATAAATGGCCTAATTGGTCCAAATGGATTAAATGGTTCGATTGGATTAAATGGTCTAATTGACCTAATTAGCCTATTTAGCCTAATTGTCCTAAATTAGCAAAAATAGTCAAATCACCATATGACCAATTGGCCTAATGGTGTAATGAACTAATGGGATAATGTTCAAATGGCCAAATTAGTCTAAATAGCCTAATGACCTAATTGGAATAAATTACTTAATTGTTTTAAATTTCCTAATTGGTCCAAATGGATTAAATGATCTAATTGGATTAAATGGTCTAATTAGACTAATTGGACTAATTGGCCTTAATGGTCTAATTCACCTAATTGGCCTAATTGGCTTAATGACCTAAATGGACTAATAGACTAATTGGACTAAATGTATTAAAGGCCTAAATTCCCTATGGCCTAATGACATAATTGGCCTAATGGACTAATTGTCCTAAATGACATAATTGGCCTAAAGGGACTAATTGGACTAAATGGTCTAATTAGACTAATTGTCTTAATTGGCCTAATTCTCATAAATGGCCTAACTAAACAATTAGCCAAGTAGCCAAATGGAAAAATGATCAAAATTACCAAGTGACTGAATAACCAAATAACACAACATAAATGGAATTATACTAAAATGAGTAGACAAGTGGAATCCATAACATACACAGGTTTATCTTGCTAATTAGTATAGATTTTTTATGTTATGTCACTAGTATTAAATTTATAATTAAATGTACATTTATATGTTTCTTCATTTTATGGATTTATTCAACATCTAGAATTTTAATTCATTCTTGGTTTATAACTTTTTTATTATTCAATAATGTGGTATTATACTAATCAATGTAATTTTTAGCAAGAAACATTTTTCATCAAAGGTTGTGTGCCTCGAGAAAAATTATTTTCATTAACTAGGAATAAAAATAATGGAAATGATGTAAATGAAAAAACACAAGAAAATATTGTAAGTTTTTTTAATGATACTTCAAATTTTGATATGTAATTCATAATTAAATTTCTTGTTTATATTTTCAAAAATGTGTCATGGAGGCCCTCAATGAGAAAGAATATTACAAATTTAAGCCAAATGATCATTTGAGATAAGTATTAGGTGAGGAGCACCATGAGAGAGTATGATGTCAACCCATGAAAAACATCGTCCCCACTAGGTATTGGACCCCATCGAGTGCATCTCAAACCTATCAGACCACCGAGCTGAGAAATTATCATGTACAAGCATATGAGGCCAAACAAATAGCAATAAAGGAGCATGAAAGAAAGAAATTGGTCACCAAACACATCCTAAAATATATGTCAGTTATAAGTCCACCACTTCCATCAGAGTCTCTTGTTACTTTTGATTCATGTATGACATCAATGTGATCTTTATATGATACCTAGATTGATTTCAATGAGGGTCCTAGTGGTGATCGAGCTGATGGTGGTGGTGGTGGTGGTAGTGTTTGTGATGAAGGCAATGGTGGTAGTGGTGGTGGTGGTGGTTTCGAGCATAGTGGAAGCATGAAAAGATGTACGGTATATTAAAATTTATTTTAATAATTGTTTCCTGATGCCAAGAGAGAGGGTCTTGCATGTCAAATTTAAAATTAATATATTTAATATTTAAATAAATAAATACCTATGATTAGGAACTTTCTACATTTGTGGATGTTGATAATCCGAAAAGACCCTTTTAGATTACCATCATTGCACTGTGAGGATCCCAGGATAAAATCCCTCTAGAGGTAATCCATATATACTCCTATGATATCTTATAAACACCAATCGATCTCTAGGTGTTAGTGTGGTGAGTCCAATGTATTATGTTGTTTGCTATTGATCACTCATTCTTTGGTCTTGAAGAAATCTTTCTTGCACTTCTCATTATTGAGAGAGAGAGAAGGAGTTGAGAGAGAATTCATTGTGCGCAACAATTTTCTATTCTTAATTTTTGGATGCTCTACACAATAGACATAGATGCCTATTTATAGAGTTGAGATTTAATTTAAAATATTATTTAATTGCATACTAGACATTAAATAACATTAATTACCTTCAATAAATCTCATACCACATAATATTATTATATAATTATTATTTTTCAGCGCATGACAACTTGCGTAATAACAAATATTATATAATTGCTAATTAATATTTGTCAATGGACTCATTCTTGGTCCATTCAAACTCCTCAATCATTTATTAAACAACCGAATAAATGTTTTATTCATAAATAAATATTTTATTTACAATATACCGAATAAATATTTATTAAAATATTAAATAAATAAAATAAATATTTTATTCACATGTCAGCGAAAAATATTTATTTAATTTATGTGATCAATATAAATTGAATAAAATTATTTCTCAGACTTTATAATAATATTTATTCCATTAATTAAACTCAAATACAATTTAATCAAGATCAAAGGAAACACTTAGTGTGTGACCCTCTAGGATTCCTTATCATTGGCATTAGGTGGACTTGCCTAAAGTCTAAGATTACTATCTAGAAATGGGTCAAAGCACCCAAGAGAAAGAAGTTGATGTACCAACATTGAAAACCAGATACGAACACTCACTGTGTAATATAATCTCTTTGTCACAATATCTCATCAAGAAGGTTGCACATCTATGCCACCAACCTTTATGATAGATATGTCTTCCTTTGAATATCTGAAATAAACACATAGTTACACCATGGACATGGAATTTAATGTGAGGGATTTATTCCAATCAAAGGGTTGAGATATAAACTTCTTTAAATATTGAAGGAAAAAATCCTTCCTCGACTTATTCATTAATGACATGTCACACGTGACGCACCCAACATATCCAACTTTTCCATGAGCTATTATCATCATGGTTTACGACATACATCTAAGTATGTGAGTTGTGACATTCTTTAATAGTAATCTTAAATTATAAGGACCATTACACACACTCATAGATAGGAATATCTGATGACACCAAAACATCCGAAATTCCTACTGGCGGGTCTATTCTTATAATCTCCCGTCTTGGAGATTTCCAAGTGTGACATTCATGAGAAGAAGTCTCATCTGCTTATGATTACTCATACCAGACAGTTTATGTACTTTTTTTCCCTTCATAGTATGTTATCTAAATGGCCTAAATGGCATAATTGGCATAATTGGCCTAAATTGGCCTAAATGGACAAAAATGGCCTATTTGGTCTAAATGGTCTAAATTGGGATAAATGGCCCAATTGGCCTAAATTGAATAAATTAACTAATTTTATTAATTTTCCTAATTGACCTAAATGGATTAAATTTTCCTAATGGGCCTAAATGGCCTAATTGGACTAAATGACCTAAATTAACCTAATTTGCCTAATTGACCTAAATTGCTAAATTGTCTAATTGGTCTAATTGTCATCAATGGTCTAATTGTCCTAAATGACCTAAATTTACCAAATTGGATTAAATGTACTAATTGGACTAATTTACCTAAATGTCCTAAATTGGCCAAAATAGACTAATTGGGCGAATTGGCTTAAATGGTCTAAATTAGCCTAAATAGCCTAAATGACATAAATTGGCCTAAATGGACTAATTGGTCCAAGTATCCTAAATTAGACTAAATGACATAAATTTTCTTATTGGAATAATTGGAATAAATGACCTAAATGGACTAAATGTCCTAATTTTCCTAAATGGTCTAAATGACCTAAATGAACAAATTGAATAATTGGCCTAAATGGCCCAAATGGCCTAAATTGACCAAATGGTTCTAGCTAGCCAAATTTTCCTAAATGGACTAATTGGCCTAAATAGACTATATGGAATAATTGGATTAATTGGCATAATTTGGCTAAATGGCCTAAATGTCCAAAATTGACCTAATTGGTCTAAATGGACTAAATTGGTCTGAATGGTCTAAATAGCCTAATTGGCATAAATGACCTAAATCTCCTAAGTGGACTAACTGTCCTAAATGGCCTAAATGAACTAATTATTCTAATTGGCCTAAGTGGACTAAGTTAACCTAAATGGACTAAATTGTCCTAAATGGAATAAATTGGCCTAAATGGCCTAATTGGTCTAATTGGCATGAATTGCCTAATTTGCATAATTTTCCTAATTGGTATAAATGAGCTAAATTTTCCTAGATGGCCTAATTGTCCAAAATGGCCTAAATGACCAAAATCGGTATATTGGGTATAATTGGTCTAATTGGCCTAAATGGTATAATTGGGCTAAATTGCCTAAATTGTTTAATTGACCTAATTGGCCTAATTGGACTAAATTGCCTAAATTGGTCTAAATGGCCTAAATGGGCAAAATTTTCCTAAATGGCCTAATTGGATTAAATTTCCTAAATTTCATAATTGGCCTAATTTGACCATATGGTCAAAGTTGGCCTAATCTATTTAAATGGCCTAATCAACCTAATTGACCTAATTAGTCTAAATTTTCTAAATTGGCTTAAAGGGCATAATTGATCAAATTAGCCTAAATAGTCTAAATTTTCCTAAATGACCTAAATTATCTAAATTGACCTAAATGGAATTATTATCCTAAATGTCCTAAATTGGACAAAATGGTCTAAATGAACTAAATTTCCTAATTGGCATAATTGGAATAATTGGCCTAATTGACTTAATTGGCTTAAATTGGCCTAAATGGCCTAAATATTTTAATTGGCCTAAATGCCCCAAAGGGCCAAAAATGGAATAATTGGACTGAATTGGTATCATTAGACTCATTGTCCTAAATGTCCTACAATTATCCTAAATGGCCAAAATGGCCTAATTGGACAAAATGGCCAAAATGGCCTAGTTGCCCTAATTGTTCTAAATGACCTAAATTGGCCTAAATGGCCTAATGGGCATAATGGTACTAAGGGTCAAATGGGACTAAGTGGAATAAGTGACCTAATAGGTCTAATGGGATTAAGTGGACAAATAGGCCAAATGGGTCTAATGGGCTTAAGTGGCCTAATGGGGCTAAGTGGCCTAATCAGCCTAATGAGGCAATTGGGCCTAAGTGGCCTAATGGGTCTAATGGGAATAATGGGATTAATGGCCTAATTTGATATATGGGCCTAATTGTCCATATGGGTCTAATTAACCTAAATAGCCTAAATGTCCTAAATTGGTCTAAATGGCCTAATTGGCCTAATTGGCCTAAATGGCCTAAATTAGACCAAATGACTTAAATTGCCTAACTAACCTAATTGTCCTAAATTAAATAAATGGACCAAATGGCCTAATTGGCCTAAATGGCCTAAATGACATAAATGAACAAATTGATTAATTGGCCTAAATGTCCAAAATGGCCTAAATTAGCCTAAATTGTCTAATTGGCCTAATTGGAAGAAATGGATTAATTAGCCTAAATGGCCAAATTGGCCTAAATGGCCTAAATGGACTAATTGGCCTAATTGGTCTAATTAGGCTAAATGGCCTAAATTAGCCTAAATGGCCTAAATTGGCTTAACTGGTCTAAATGGGCTAAATTGGTCTAAATGGTCTAAATGGCCGAATTGACCTAAATGACCTAAATGGACTAATTGATATAATTGGCCTAAATGGCCTAATTTTTCTAAATGAACTAAATGAACTAATTGGTCTAATTGGACATAGTGACCTAAATTGACCTAAATGGCCTAAATTGACCTAAATGGCATAAATTGGCCTAAATGGCCTAATTGGTCTAATTACCATGAATTTCCTAATTGGCATAATTTTCCTAATTATACTAAATGAGATAAATTGGCCTAAATGGCATAATTTTCCTAAATGGACTAAATGGACAAAATTGGTCTAATTGGCCTAATTGGTCTAAATGGACTAAATTAGCCTATATGGAATAATTGGGCTAAATTGCCTAAATTGTGTAATTGACCTAATTGGCCTAAATGGCCCAAATTGGTCTAAATGGCCTAAATGGAAAAAAAATTCCTAAATATCCTAATTGAATTAAATTGCCTAAATTACATAATTGGCCTAATTGGGCCAAATGGTCAAAATTGGCCGAATCAACTTAAATGGCCTTATCAACCTAATTGACCTAATTGGTCTAAATTGCCTAAATGGCCTTAATGGTATAATTGGATGAATTGGCCTAAATGGTATAAATTGGCCTAAATAGCCTAAATGGTCTAAATTATCCTAAATGGAACAATTAGCATAAATGTCCTAAATTTCCTAATTGTCCTAATTGGCCTAATTGGCCTAATTGGCCTAATCGGATTAATGTGCCCAAATTGACCTAAATTGCCTAAATCTTCTAATTGGACTAAATTACCTAAAGGAACTAAATTGTCCTAATTGGCTAGAATTGGTCTCATTGGCTTCATTGGTCTAAATAGCCTAAATTGGCCTAAATGGCATAATTTTACAAAATAACCTAAATGGAACAATTGGCATAATTGGCCTAAATGACCTAAATTGGCCTAAATAGACAAATGAGCCTAATCGGCCAAAGGGTTGAATGGGCCTAAGTGGCCTAGGTGTCTTAATGGGTCTAATGTGTTTTAAGTGTCCAAGTGGGCCAAATGGGATTTAAGTGGACAAATGGGCCAAATGGGCCAAATGTTGTACTTGAGGTGGACCGATGTACTATTCATGAGAGAGAAGCTCTGAGTTTTAGAGATAAGAATAAGTTTCTCTATTCAATTTTGTTGAAGAATTTTTAATGGATTGAAGTGAAAGAGAAGAGAGAATATCACAACATTGTACTCAGTTGATCATCGTACTCAGTGTTTATCGTACTCATCCAATTACCTTATTCGTCTTCTCAATCGCATTCATCTGATCATCGTATCAAGCTTGATTAATAAAATTGGGATTTTCATAATAGGTCTTCCGGACTGTGGAAGATGGAGAATTGAAGTGGTGTAGATTCATCTCTATCACATTCTATCAAAGTTATGTTTTTCGTACTAGGGAGAATCATACCGAGAAGAATCATATCGAGAAAATTGTATTAGGAAGAATCATATCAGGGAGAATCGTACTCAAAGGAATCAGACTGGGAAAATCATACTAGGAAAATCAGACTTGATTTTTTCTCTTAACAAAGTCCAGGAAGTTATTACCATCTTTTGGGTAAGAAATTGAAGAAGTGTTTTCAATTTAATACATTTGTGGAATTGAAAATAAGCATAGGTAACATGAGTAGCTACATAATCATTGCATTACCCTATTTGTGCTAAAAGGGTGCACATGAACTATTTGATTGTTTACATGGTGCTACGCGAGTGAAAGGGTATATCCTACTCATTGTAATCTAATGATTATTTTCTAGTGGATTGTGTGTTATTGGATCACTTCCATTCCAAACCAAGGATGTAGCTATTCTTATTGGATAGTGAATCTTGTAAACACTTGTGTTCATGTGGATGTGTGTTTGAATTGTTTTCGATAGGGAATATAATTTTTAACCAGAGGTGAAGGTTATTTAGTTTGAAATGAAATATAAGAGAAAAAAGTATCACTGATTCACCCCCTCCCCCTCTCAGTGATACAATCATCCATTGAGTACTTTCAACTGGCCTACCAAGGGGCCTAATAGGCCCAATGGTCCTAACATGCATAATGGGACAAATGGGCCTAAGTGGCCGAATGGGCTTAACTAGACTAAGTGGCATAATAGGATGAATGGGCCTGAGTGGCATAATGGGTCGAATGGGCCTAATGGCCCTAACGGGCCTAAGTGGCCAAATGGGCCCAATGGGCTGAATGGGCACAACTGGCCTAACTAGCCTAACTGGCCTAATTTCCCTAATGGGTCCAATGAGACTCATGAGTCTAACTGGCCAAAGTGGCCTAATGAGGCTAACTAGCCTAAGTGGCCTAATGGGCCTAATGGGATGAATGGGCCTAAGTGGCGTAATGGGTCCAATGAGCCTAATGGGTCTAACTGGCCAAAGTGGCTTAATGAGCCTAGTTGGCCTAAGTGGCCTAATGGGCCTAATGGGCTGAATAGGCCTAAGTGGTGTAATGGGTTGAATGAGCCTAAGTAGCCCAATGGGATGACTGGGCCTTAGTGGCCCAATGGGCCTAATGGGCCGAATGGGCTGAATAAGCCTAAATGGCCTAATGGGCCTAAGTGGCATAATGGGCCTAAGTGGCCTAATGGGCCTAAGTGGACGAATGAGAAAAATGGTTCTAAGGGGCATAATAGGCCTTATGGGACTAATGGGAATAATGGGAATAATTGGCCTAATGGGCCAAATGGGCCTAAGTGGCTTAATGAGCCTAAGTGGCCTAATGGGACTAAGTGGCCTAATGGGCCTAAGTGACCTAAGTGGCCCAATGGGCCTAAGTTTGTAATGGGAAAAAATGGGCCTAAGTGACCTAATGGGACTAAGTGACCTCATGGGCCTAATGGTCATAATGGGCCAAAGTGGCCTAAGTGGCCTAATGGGCCTAAGTGGCCTAATCGGCCTAAGTGGCCTAATCGACCTAAGTGGCCTAATCGGCCTAAGTGGCCTCAGTGGACTAATGGGCCTAAGTGGCCTAAGTGTCCTAATGGGATTAATGGGACTAAGAGTCCAAATGGGCCTAATGGGAATAATGGGCCTAATGGTCCTAATGGGCCTAATGGGCCTAAGTGGTTGAAGTGGCCTAATGGGCCTAAGTAGTCTAATAGGACTAATGGGCCTAAGTGGCCTAATGGGCCTAAGTGTGATAATGGGCCTAATGGGTATAAGTGATCTAATGGGTCTAAGTGACCTAATGGGCCTAAGTGGGATAATGGGCCAAATGGGCCTACATGGCCTAAGTGACCTAATGGGCCTGATGGGCCTAAGTGGTGTAATGGGCTCAATGGGCCTAAGTGTCCTAATGGGCCTAATGGGTTTAATGGGCCTCATTAAACTAATGGGATTAATGGTACTGAGTGTCCTAATGGGCCTAATGAACCTAAGTGGACTAATGGGACTAATGGGCCTTAGTAGCCTAATGGGATTAAGTGGCCTAATGAGTCGAATGAGCCTAAGTGGCTGAATGAACCTAATGGGACTCAGTGTCCTAATTGGTCGAATGGGCCTAAGTGGCCGAAGTGGCCTAATGGGATGAATGTGCCTAAGTGGACTAATGGGCCTAAGTGGACAAATGGGCCTAATTGGCCTAAGTGGCCTAATGGGCTTAGGTGGCCGAATGGGCCCAATGGGCATAACGGGACAAAGTGGATTGACTGGCCTAATGGGCCAAATGGTCCTTAGTTTCCTAATGTGCCTAAGTGTGATAATGGGCCTAAATGTGCTAATGGTCCTCATGGGCCTTAGTGGACTAATGGGCCTAATGCGCCTAATGGGCCTAATGGGCCTTAGTGGACTAATGGGCTTAATGGGCCTAAGGGGCCTAATGTGCCTAATGGGTCTCAGTGACCTAATGGGCCTAATGGACTAACTAGCTTGAGTTTCCTAATGGGAATAATGGGCCTAGGTGGCCTAATGGGCCTAAGTGGTCTAATGGGCCTAAGTGGCATAATGGGCTTAAGGGGCCTAAGTGTCTTAATGAGCCTAATTGGCCTAAGTGTCCAAATGGTCCAAATTTCCCTAAGTGGACTAATGGTCCTAATGGGACTTAGTGACCTAATGGATCTAATGGGACGAATGAGCCGAAGTGTCCTATGAGGCCTAATGGGTCTAATGGGCCAAAGTGGCTTAATGGGCCTAGTGGCACTTAGTGGCCTAATGGGCCTAAGTGGCCGAAGTGGCCTAATGGGCCTAATGGGACTAAAGGACCTAAGTGTCCTAATGAGATGAATGAGCCTAAGTGTCCTAATGTGTGTAATGGGACTGAGTGGCTTAATGGGCCTGATGGGCCGAATGGGCCTAAGTGGCCTAAGTGGCTTAATGGGCCTAATTTTTATAAATGGCCTAATGACCTGAATGTGACTAAGTGCCTAATGTGCCTAATGGTATTAATGTGACTAATGGGTTTAATTGGACTAATGGGCCTAAGTTTCCTAATGGACCTTAGTGGCATGATGGGCCAAATGGGCCTAATGGGGCTAAACAGCCTAAGCAGCTTAATGAGCCAAATGGACCTAAGTGGCCTAATGACCTAATGTGCCTGATGGGCCCAATGGTCCTAAGTGGCCTAATGGAACCTATGGGCCTGATGGGCCTAATGAGCTTAATTGGTCTCAGTGGCCTAATGATTTGAATGTACCTAAGTGGCCAAATAGGCTTGATGGGCCTCATGGGACTGATGGGAATAATGGGACGAATGGGCCTAAGTGGCCTTATGGGCTTGATGGGCCTAATGAGCATGATGGGTTTAATGGGCCTAACTGGCCTAAGGAGATGAATGAGCCCAAGTGGCCTAATGGTCCTCATGGGCCTCATGGCCCTAATAGGCCTAAGTGGACCAATAGGCCTGATGGGACAAATGGGACAAATGGGACAAATGGGACAAACAAGCATTAGTGGCCTCATGGGACTCATGGGCCTAATGGTCCTAAGAGGCCTAAGTGACCTAATGCGCTTAATGGGCCTAATGGACCTGATGGGCGTAATGGGTCTAAATGTCTTCCATGACCTAATGGGCCTAATGGGATTAAGTGGATTAATGAATTGAATGGGCCTAATTGGACTCATAGACCTAGTGGGCCTAAGTGGCCTAATGGGACAAATGGGTCTAATTGGCCTAATGGGATTGATGGACCTAATGGGACTCAGTGTTGGGACCAAGTTAGAAGGATAAGGAATTAAGAAAAGTTTGTTGTTACAGAGTGTTGTATTTTGTTGTCAAAAAAGCTAAATCAATTCACTTTATAAAAGTCTTGTAAAACCAGATGATGCTTTGCTGATTTGTTTTTCAAAAATATCATAAGTTTGGAGAACTTGTGATTCAAGCCTTATGAAGGAAAGGGAGAGAGAAAGAAGTAGGCGTGCAAGTATGCAGTAGGCGTGCAAGTCTGCAGTAGGTGCGCAAGTATGTAGAGGCATGCAAGTCATATTTCAAATATCATTATTTCAAAAATATGGCAAAGGAAAGAAGGCACACAAGTAACAAAAAAGGCGCACAAGTACCAAGAAGGCGCGCAAGTCCCAAGGAGGCGCGCAAGTGCCAGGGAGTCGCGCAAGTGCCAAGAAGGCGCGCAAGTACCAAGGAGGCGCGCAAGTGAATGTGACGCGTAGGTTGCCAAAATGCCTATAAAAAGGTGACTACCCTCCTCATTTCTTAAGGATCGAGAATTTTAGAAATATTTTGAGCTCTGAGCACACAAGTCGAGGAATTGTGGCGTGCAAGTGGTTGAGGCACGCAAGTTGAGCCTCATTTTTAGGTGGCTCGCAAGTGTTGTGCTGTCCACAAAGAGGCGTGCAAGTATAAAGGTGGCACGCAAGTATTTCCTGTCCACAAAGAGGTGCACAAGTATAAAGGTGGCACATAAGTATTTCCTATCCACAAAGAGGCACACAATTATAAAGGAGGTGTGCAAGTGGAAGGAGGAACACAAGTTCAAGGAGGTGCGCAAGTGGATGGAGGCGCACAAGTGCAAGGAGGCACGCAAGTGGAAGGAGGCGCGCAAGCTGTTTTCTCTAGGAGGTTTCTACCAGCTTCTAGGTAGGAAAGTGATGAATTTTTTTGAAAGATTTGATCCGAGAAAGGTCATAAAGAAGCACAGAATTATTTCATTAGCCTATTTGTGCTAATAGGGATCACACGCACTATTGGATTGTTTTCAAAGTGTTACATGAGTGTAAGGGTATATCCTACTCGTTGTATTCTACATCAAAGGATTTTTTTCTAGTGGATTGTGTGGTACTAGATTATTTTTGTACCATATCAAGGATGTAGCTACTCTTATTGAGTATTAAACCTTGTAAATCTTGTGTTCCTGTGGTTGTGTGTGTTCAGCAGGGAAGAAACTCTTTAATAGGAGGTGAAGGTTGTTTCATAAAGAAGGAAACTTTAAAAGAAAAAATATCACTGATTCACCCCCTCCCCCTCTTGTGATACTTGGATCCTGACTGGGAACTTCAATTGGTATCAGAGGGAGGTTCCCTTCATTTATTATTTTCTGAAGTGGTTGAATAGAATCTGTGATGGAAAATTTAAACTGCGTGAACAGTAAGGGGATTCCAATTTTTGACAGAAAGAACTATCAAATCTGGAAGGATAGAATGATGCCTTATCTTATGTCTCTTGGATATGAAGTTCTTGAAACTAAAACAGATGGATTTACTGCTATTTATGACAAGGTTCCTATTACTCCTGTTGATAAGAAGAATCTTGAGAATGATGGAAGAGCTAAAAATGCGTTACTCTCATCTCTGTCTGAGAGTGAATTTTTAAGAGTTAAAGGTGTTGCTACAGCCAAAGGAATCTGGGAAAAACTGAAGAACATCTATGAAGGAAATTCAAAAGTGAAGAAGTCTAAACTACAAATCTGGATACTGGAGTATGGAGACTTGAAAATGGGAGAAACTGAATCTGTTGGGGAATTCTTTACCAGGATAAATGACATTGTCAGCACTATCAGATGTCTTGGTGAAAAGATAGAGGATTCTACAGTCATTGAAAAGATCTTAATAATTATTCCTGAAAAATTTGATGCTAAAGTTTCTTCATTGGAATACAGAGACCCTGAAGAATTATCTCTAGATGATTTGCATATCACTCTTATCACTTATGAAATGATAAGGGAGAAGACTCCAAAGAACAAAACCAAAGTTGATAGAGAAATGTCTTTTAAATATGCCAAGAGAGAAATGTCTAAGAAGGATCTTGAGAAAGATGATGTTGTTGGATCTGACTCTGAAAATTAGGTATGTGAAAACTTTGATGAAATTTTATCCTTGTTTTCTAAAAATGTGAGAAGAGGTACATGAAAATATAAAGGGAAACTTCCCTTGAAATGTTTTGAATGTGGAGCTATTGGCCACTTTGCGACTAATTGTCCTAAAAGGAAGAAATTTTAAGACAGTGATGAAGAAGACAGAAGACCAAGAAGGTCTTGGAAGAAACAGGGTGGAAATGATAGTTCTTCTAGAAGTGGTAAGTATAAAAAGTTCTTCAAATCAAAAAGAAGAAGCTTTTTTTTGAAAAGTAAAGAAAAAGATGATATTGAGACTGGATCTAAAAATTCAGTTGCTGAGAAAGCTATAGAGAAGACCTTTGTTGCAATTGTGAATAATGATGATTATGAGAGCAGTAGTTTAAAGAAGAAGAAACTCAACTTGAATCCTATCTGAAAGAAGAGTTGAAGGAATGTTTGAGAAAGATCAAAAGGCTTGAGAAGGAAAACAAGAAGTTGAAAAATGAAAATTCTGCAGTAAACAATCAAGAAGGTTTTACTAATGAGAAAATCAATATGAAAAAGGAGATTTATGATCTGAATAATTCTCTCGAGAATGCAAAGAATCGCAATGAACATATTGAAGTAAAGATAAAGGCAAAAGAAAAAGAGTTGGAAGCTGTCCAAATTTTTTTTTATAAAATTAAATAAATGAGTATCAGTTTCAAAAACACTATCTATGAAGTTGGTGAATGTTCTTTGAAGGAGGAACCTAAGAAGGATAAAAAATGGTTTCATTCAAAGGTTGAAAAGAAAAGTAAAAGTGGTTCTGAAATGAAGAATATTGGGAAAGCCATGTATGTTGTAAAGACCAACAAAATTGGGAATTCTGATGTTTCAAAGAACCTTGAGTTCAAAAATGATTCAAAACATTCTGAATCTGGAAAAGTTTCCAAAACTTTTATTTTTGATAGAACTGAAATGGAAATCAATACTTTGATTTATAACAGAAAGGCTGGCGGCTCAGAAAAGAAAGACAGGAAGGTGGCTGAGAAATGTGTTCTCAATTCTGGTCAGTATGGAAATTCCAGAGGCAAATACTCTTTCTATAGATACTTCTGGTATTGTGGTGGATTTGGACATACTACAAATATGTTTTGGTTCAACCAACAACATTACTATTATTCTACAGGTTATGAAAGGTAGGGTTTGAGGGGGAGTCAATCTCCTCAAAGAAAGAAGTCATAAAAGGTTGTTGTAAAATTTTTTGAGAATGTTGGAGTAAAGATTAAAAATAGGTTCCAACCCCTAGAAACTATTTGTGAAATATGTGAACAACCTGGACATCTTTTAAAAGGATGCCTTGTTTTTTTACCATCACAACAAAATCTCATTAACAATTCTCAGAAGTCGGAGGTGAAGAAAGAAAAGAAAGAAGTAAAAGCTCTTGTTGTTGAAACCGCTTTGAAAGCTATAAAAGGAGAACATCCATGGATTATTGATAGTGTATGTTCATCTCATATGATAGGATACTTAAAGCTGCTGAAGAATGTGAAAGACTTCAAAGAAGTAACAGTGACATTTGGAAATGATGAATCTCTAAGGATCAAAGGTGTTGGATCAACCATCATTGGAAAAGAATAGATGAAATCTAGGAAAAAATTATATGTTGATGGACTGAAACATAACCTGCTTAGTGTGTCACAACTCTGTGATGAAGGAAACAAAGTTATCTTCAGAAAAGATGGATTTATTGTTAAAAGTGAAAATGATGGAAATATAGTTACGAGAGGCCAACGCACAAAAGGGAATTTGTTTCAAGTTGGTGAAGTGCAGAGCTCTTGCTACATGGTTGTAGTGGATGAAAACCAGTTATGGCATAAAAGGCTGGGACATATGTGTCAGAGAAATATTTGCAAGTTATCAAAGAGAGATAGTGTCCGAGATATGCCTGATTTATTAAGAAAAAGAGATTGGTGTTTCACCATTTGTGAGAAAGGAAAGATTACAAACTCTATTCATAAGAGAGTTGAAATTCGCTCAAAAAGGCCATTGGAACTCATACACTCTGATATTTGTGGACCAATGATAAAGCGATATACGAATGGATATAAGTACTTCATTACTTTAATTTATGACTTTACTCACATTAATTGTGTTATGTACATGATACATAATTTAGATGCTCTGAAAATGTTTAAGAGTTTCAGGAGGAAATTAGAGAAGGAATGTGAGTATTCAGTGAAGAAGTTGAGAACTGATAATGGTGGAGAGTATAAGAATGAGGAGTTGGCAAGATACCTTGACAAACATGGAATTCAGCATGAGTTCAGTTCACCATACACACCTCAACAATATGGGGTTGCTGAAAGAAAGAATCGAAGTCTGGTGGAAATGGGGAGAACTATGTTACTTGAACATAGACTTTCTCATTATTATTGGAGGCAATCCATGAGCACTACAATGCATATACAGAACCAATGTTTCTACAGGCCAAACTCAGATATGACTCCATATAAAATGTTCTATGAAAAATCTCCAAGTCTGAAACACTTGAGAGTCTTTGGGAGTCCATGCATTATAAAGAAAAAAGGTGGAAACTTGGGAAAGTTTGATCAAAGAGGATATGATGAATTTTTCTTGGCTATGCTCTAGAAGGAAGAGGTTATAGATTCCTCAATAAAGAAACAGGAAGAATTTTTTATTCTTCATATGTAAAAGTTGTTGAAAATGATGAGAAAGAAAAGCATCCATATGTTGATGTGGAAGTTGAGAAATATAGAGAAGTTTTTGTTAACAATTCTAATAATGTTGCAGACTATGTTAATCCTACTCAAGAAGAGGAATCTGACTCTGAGATCTCGAGTGATGAAGAAGTAGTTAAAACAACTCATCCTAGATTGAGGAAGCAAGTGGAGGCTCATAACATTATTGGAGATAAAGATCAGAGGGTTCAAACAAGAAGAACAACAAATGCTATATCACATACTTCTCTTTATTCGAAAGTTGAACCGAATGATGTAAATGAAGCATTTGAGCATCCAGAATGGGTTCATGCTATAAACGAAGAGCTTGATCAGATAGAGAAGAACAATACTTGAGAACTTGTACCTAATCCGGACAACAAGAACATTATTGGTACAAAGTGGGTTTTTCAGAACAAGCTGAATGAAAAAGGTGAAGTAATAAGAAACAAAGAAATATTGGTTTGAAAAGGGTATTCACAAATTGAAGGCATTTATTTTGATGAAAAATTTTCTCCGGTAGTAATATTAGAAACAATAAGAATCTTTCTTGCCATTGCTGCACAATGAGGTTACAAAATCTTTCAAATGGATGTAAAATCCGCATTCTTGAATGGTGACCTTGATGAGGAAGTTTACATTGATCAACCTTGTGGATTTGTTATTGGAAAGAATTAAATCTATGTGTGAAAATTGAAGAAGGATTTGTATGGGATAAAACAGTCTCCAAGGGCATGGTATTCTAAATTGGATACTTTCTTGAAGAAGATGAATTTTAAGAAAGGTAGAGTTGATAACAATCTTTACATCAAGGAGGGCCAGGAGTTTTCACTAATTGTTATTGTTTATGTTGATGACATCATCTTTGTTGGGAATGATGAAAGGTCATGTGAAAGATTTTCTGAGGAGATGAAGAAGTTATTTGAGATTTCCATGCTGGGTGAAATGAAATACTTTCTTGGGTTACAAATCTCACAGAAAAGGAATCATATCTTTCTGTCTTAAGAAAAATATGCTAAGGAAATTTTGAAGAAGTTTGGCATGGAAAATTATAAATCAGTGTCCACACCTATCTCAGTGGGAACTAAGTTACCTAAAGATGGAGAAGGCAAGGAAGTTGATCAGAAAGAGTTTCGAAAGCTAATTGGGAGTCTGTTGTATTTGACTGCCTTAAGAACCAACATTGTCTATGCTGTCACGTTATGTACAATATTTAAAAGTGATCCTAAAGAATCACATCTGATTGCTGGAAAAAGAATCCTTAGATATATCAAAGGCACAACAAATTTTGTAATTAGTTATTATGGCTCAGGAAATATTGATCTATTCGGGTATTCTGATGCTAATTGGGTAGGAAATGTGGATGATTAAAGATCCACATCTGGTGGAGTTTTCTTTCTGGAGAAAAGATGTGTTAGTTGGCATACCAAGAAATAGAATTCAGTAACTCTTAGCACAACTGAAGCAGATTATGTTGTTGTTACTCAAGATGTAACTCAACTGATGTGGATGAAGTCTCAGTTATAATATCTACTTATTGAAGTGAAGCTACCATTGCTCTTAGGTTGTGATAATCAGAGCGAAATCAAACTTACAAGAAACCCGGTACAACATTCTCATTCAAAACACATTGATATAAAGTACCACTTCATCAAAGAGCAGGTAGAGAAGAATTAATTAAGGCTGGAATATGTTCCTACATCTAAAAAAGTTGTTGATATATTCACCAAGCCTTTACCGAAAGAACCATTTGCAAAATTGAGGTTGAACATGGGTGTCCAACCTCCTCATCAAGGTTAAGGTATGCGTTTCTATCCCCTCTCTCATCTTTCCTTTGGATAGTGTTGTCAAGGGGGATAATTGTTTCATAAATATATCATTATAGATGCATGCATAAAGGGGGATTTGTGGGTAAGATGTGAATCCATCATGTATGTGTGTGAAGTATCCTAACTGTTTGTTAGAGTGGTTTTAGTAAACAATGTTGTTTTCTAGTAAAGTTGAGGAAGTGAAGAATTTTGAAGTAGAAGCTTGAAAGATATTCTGAAGAAGGCTGAGGAGGTACGCTCATGAGATGTCATAGTCACTACTTTTGGATAGCATGGTTTTGGCTGTCAATAATTCTTGTTTTCTAAAATGAGTTAGCTCACGTAGGCTTAGAATTGTTGATAAGTAATCCATTTCTTAAGGTTACAAAGTTCAGTGATTTATGAATCATTGTTGACAACAAAATCCAAAGGGGGAGATTGTTGGGACCAATTTAGAAGGATAAAGAAGTAAGAAAAGTTTGTTGTTACAGAGTGTTGTCTTTTTTTGTCAAAAAAGCTAAATCAATTCACTTTGTTAAAGTCTTGTAAAACCTGACGATGATTTTCTAATTTGTATTTCACAAATATCATAAGTTTTTATAACTTTTGATGCAAGCCTTATGAAGGAAAGAGAGAGAGAAATAAGTAGGCGCGCAAGTATGCAGTAGGCGCGCAAGTATGTAGAGGCTCTCAAGTCATATTTCAAATAGAATTATTTTAAAAATATGGAAAAGGAAATAAGGCACGCAAGTACCAAAAAAGGCGCGCAAGTACCAAGAAGGCGCGCAAGTCCCAAGGAGGCGCTCAAGTTCCAGGTAGTCGTGCAAGTGCCAAGAAGGCACGCAAGTACCAAGGAGGAACGCAAGTGAATGTGACGTGCAGGTTGCAAAAATTTCTATAAAAAGGGAACTACCCTCCTCATTTATTAAGGCTTGAGACTTAGAGAAATATTTTGAGCTCTGAGCGTGCAAGTCGAAGAAGTGTGGCGCGCAAGTGGTTGAGGCGCGCAAGTTGAGCCTCATTTTTAGGTGGCGCGCAAGTGTTGTGCTATCCACAAAGAGGCGTGCAAGTATAAAGGTGGCATGCAAGTATTGCCTGTCCACAAAGAGGCGTGCAAGTATAAAGGAGGTGCGCAAGTGGAAGGAGGCGTGCAAGTGAAAGGAGGCGCGCAAGTGGAAGGAGGCGTGCAAGTGCAAGGAGGCGCGCAAGTGGAGGAGGCTCGCAAGCTATTTTCTCCAGGAGGTTTCTACCAGCTTCTGGGTAGGAAAGTGAAGAATTGTTTTGAAATATTTGATCCAAGAAAGGTCATCAAGAAGCACAGAATTATTTCATTACCCTATTTTTTCTAAGAGGGAGCACACACACTATTGGATTGTTTTCAAAGTGCTACACAAGTGTAAGGGTATATCCTACTCGTTGTATTCTACATCAAAAGATTGTTTTCTAGTGGATTGTGTGGTACTGGATTATTTCTGTACCATACCATGGATGTAGCTACTCTTATTGAGTAGTGAACCTTGTAAATCTTGTGTTCCTGTGGTTGTGTGTATTCAGCAGGGAAGAAACTCTTTAATAGGAGGAGAAGGTTGTTTCATAAAGAAGGAAACTTAAAAAGAAAAAGATATCACTGATTCACCCCTCCCCCTCTCAGTGATACTTGGATCCTGACTGGGAACTTCACTATGTGGCCTCATAGTCCTAATGGACCTAATGGGCCTCATGTTCCTAAGTGGCCGAAATAGCCGAATGGGCCTCATGGGCCTAATGGGCCTAATGGGCCTAAGTGGATTAATGGACCGATGGGAAGAATGGGCTAATGGGCTTCAATGGACCAATGGTCCTAATGGGCCTAATTTGGCTAATGGCCATAATGGTTCTGAGTGGCCTAATGTGCCTAAGTGGCCCAATGGCCTCAGTGGCCCAATGGGCCTAATGGGCTTAAGTGGCCTAATGGGCCTCAATGGATGAATGCGCCTAATGGGCCATATAGGCCAAATGGGCATAATGGGGAAAAGTGGCTCAATGGACCTAAGTGGCCTAATGGTACCAATGGGCCTAATGGTCCTAATGGTTCTAATAGGCCTAAGTGGCCTCATGGGCCCAATGGGCCAAATGGGCATAAGTGGCCTTATGGGCATAATGGGCCTCATGGGCCTAAGTGGACTCATGGTCCAGATGGGACTAATGTGCCTCATAGTTCTAATGGGCCTAATGAGTCTCATGGGCCTAATGAGAATAATGGGCCTACTAGGTGTAAGTGGCCTAATGGACTTAGTGGGCCTAAGTGGCCGAAGTTGCCTAATGGGCGTAATGGGTCTCAGTGGCCAAATGGTCCCAGGGTGCCTAAAGCTCCTAATAAGCTTAAGTGGCCTAATGGGACTAATGGGCCTCATGGTCCTAAAGGGATGAATGGTCCGAAGGGGCTTCATGGGACCAATGGGCCCAATGGGCCTAAGCGGCCTAATGGGCCTAATGGGCCTAATCGGCCTAAGAGCACTAAATGACCTAAGTGGCTTAATAGGACTAATGGGTTAATGGGACTGAGTGTCCTAATGGGACTATGTGGCCTAATGGGCCTAACTGGCCTAATCGGGCTAATCGACCGAATGGGCCTAATGGACCAAAGTGGCTTAATGGTCCTAATGGGCCTAATGGGACGAATGGGATGAATGGGTTTAATGGGCATAATGGTTCTAAGTGGACTAATGGGATTAATGGTCCTACGTGGCCTAATGGGACTCAGTGTCCAAATGGGCCAAATGGGCCAAATGGGTTTAATAGGCCTAATGGGCCTAAGTGGTAAAATGGGCATAATGGGATTAAGTGGCCTCATAAGCCTAATGGGATTAATGGGGCTAAGTGTACTAATGGAACCAAGTGTCCTAATCCCCCTAATCAATTTAATGGGCCTAATGGGCCTAAGTAGCCTAATGGGTCTAATGAGCCTAATGGGCCTAAGTGGCCTTAGTGGCCTAATAAGCCTAATCGACTGAATGCGTCTAATGGGACTAATGGGCCTCGGTGGACTAATGGGGCTAATGGGACTAATGCGTAAGTGGACTAATGGACCTAATTGGCCTAATGGGCATAATGGGCCTAAGTGGCCTAAGTGGTCTAATTGGCCTAGTCGGCCAAATGAGCCTAATGGGCCTAAGTGGCCTAATGGACCTAAGTGGCCCAATGGTCCTAGGTGGCCTAATGGGATTAATTGGCCTAATGGTTCTAACGGGTAGAATGGGCCTCATGGGCCTAAGTGTCCTAAGTAGCATAATGGGCCTCATGGGCCTAATGGGCCTAATGGGCCTAATGGTCCTAAGTTGCCTGATGGGCCTAATGAGCCTAATGGGCCTTAGGGGCTAGTGGACCTGATTGGCCTTATGTCCATAATGGTCCTCAGTGGCCCAATGTTCCTAAGTGGCCCAATGGGCCCTAGTGGTCGCATGGGCCTAATGAGCCTAAGTGGTCTAATGGGTCTAATGGGCCTGATAGGCTAAATGGGAACAATGGGGCAAAGTGGAACAATGGGACTAAGTGGCCTAATGGTCCTAATGGGCCTAAGTGGCCTAATGGGCCTAAGTGTCCTAATGGACCTAAGTGGCCTAATGGGCCTAAGTCGCCTAATGGGCCTAAGTGGCCTAATGGGCCTTATGGGCCGAATGGGCCTCATGGGTTGAATGGTTCTAAGTAGCCTAAGTGTCCTAATGGGATTCATGGGCCTAAGTGGGCTAATTGGCCTAAGTGTCTGAATGGGCCTGATGGGCGTAGTGGGCCAAATGGGCCTTCATGGGCTAATGTGACTCATGGGCATAATAGGCCCAATGGGAAGAATGGGCCTCATTGGCCCAATGGGCCTAATGGGCCTAAGTGGCCTAATGGTCCAAATGGGCCTAATGGGCCAAATGGTTCTAATGGGCCTAAGTGGTGTAAGTGGCCTAATCAGCATAATGGGCATAAGTGGCCTAATGGGCCTAATGAGTCGAATGGGCCTAATGGGCTTTAGTGGCTGAATGGGAATGATAAGACCTTTGGATATAATGGGCCTAATGGGCCAAAGTGTCCAAAGTGGCCTAATGGGCCTAATGGGCATAATGGGCTAAATTGGATTAAGTGGCTTAAGGGGCCCAATGGGCCTAAATTGCCGAACAGGCCTAATGGGCCTAAGTGGAGTAATGGACCTAATGGGCCTAAGTGGCGAAATGGGCCTAATAGGCATATGTGGCCTAATGGGCCTAAGTGGATGAATGTACTAGATGGGCCTAATGGCCCATAAGGGCCTCAAGCACCAAATGAGCCTAAGTGGCCTCATGAGCCTAATGGGCATAAGTGTGATAATGGGCCTAATGGGCCTCATGGGCCTTAGTGGGATCATGGGCCTGATTGGCCTTAGTGGCCTCATGGGCCTGATGGGCCTAATGTGCATAATGGGCCTAATGGGACTCTTAGGCTTAAGTGGTCAAGTGGGCCCAGTGGGCCTAAGTGGCCGAAGTGGCATGATGGGATTAATGGGCCTAAGTGGTTGAATGGGCCTACAGGGCCTAATGGGACTAATGGGCCACATGGTCCTAATGGACCGAATGGGCCTAGGTGGCATCATGGGCCCAATGTAACTAATGGACCGAAGTGGCCTAATGGGACCATTGGGCCTAATTGGCCTTAATGGTCTAATAGGCATGATGGGCCTAATGGGCCCCATGGGCCTCATGGCCTGAAGTGACCTAAGTGTCCTAATGGGCTTAAGTGTCCTAATGGGTCTTGTGGGCATAAAGTTCCTAATGGTCCTAACGGGACGAATGAGCCTAATTGGCCTGATGGGCCTTGTGGGCCTCATGGGCCTAATGGAACTAATGGGCCTAAGTTTCCTCATGGACCCAATGGGCATAATGGGCCTAATAGGCCTAAGTGGGCTAAGTGGGTCAAAGGGGACTAATGGGCCAAAGGGGCCAGGTGGCTTAATGGGCCCAATTGGCCTAATTGGCCTCATGGGGCTAAGGGGCCTAATGGGTTGAGTGGGCCTAATGGGACAAATGGGCCCAATGAGCCTCATGGGATAATGAGCCTAGTGGGACCAATGGGATTAATGGTATTAATGGGACTAATGGGCCTAATGGTCCCAAGTGGACTGATGGGTCTAATGGGCCTCATGGGCCTAAGTGGATGGGCCCAAAGTTCCTAATGGGCCTAAGTGTCTGAATGGGCCTGATGGTCCTCCTGGACCTAATGGGCCTCATGGGCCTCATCAACAGATTGCACCTCATGGGCCTAATGGGCCTAAAGGGCCTAATGGGATTAATGGTCATGAGTGGTCTAATGGGCCTAAGTTCCCTTATGGGCCTAATGGACTTAATGGAACTAATGGGCCTCAATGGACTAAGTTGCCTAATTGGGATGATCGAACGAATGGGCCTAATGGGCCTAAGTGTCCTAAGTGGCTTAATGGACTTAACGGGTCTAATGGGTTTAATGGGCCTAGTGGGTCTAAGTTTACTAATGGGCCTAATGGGACAACGTGGCCTAATGGGCCTATGTGGCCTAATCGGGCTAATCGATTGAATGGGCCTAATGTGCCTAAGTGGCCTGAGTGGCTTAACGGGCCTAATGGTACTAATGGGAATAATGTGTTTAATGGGCCTACGTGGACTAATGGGCCTAAGTGGCTAAATGGGCCAAATGGGACTAATGGGTTCAATGGGCCTAATGGGCCTAAGTGGATGAATGGGCCTAATGGGCCTCATGGGACTAACTAGCCTAATGGGCCCAATGGGCCTAAGTGGCCTAAGGGGCCCATGTTTCCTAATCCCCTTAATTAACTAAATGGGACTAATGGTCCTAAGTGGCCTAATGGGGCTAATGGGCCAAAGTGGCCTAATGGGCCTAATGGGCCTAATGGGCCTAATGGGCCAAAGTGACCGAAGTGGCCTAATCAGCCTCATCGACCGAGTATGACTAATGGGACTAATGGGCCTAAGTGGACCAATGGGCCTTAGTGACCTAATGGGACTAAGTGTATGAAATGGCCCAATGGGCCTAAGTGGCCTAATGGGCCTCAGTGGCCTAATGGGACTAATCGACCTAATGGGGCTTAGTGGTCGAAATTGCCTAATGGGCCTAAGTGGCCTAATAGGCATAATGAGTCTAAATGGTTTAATGGGCCTAATTTGTTTAATGGGCCTAAGTTGACTAATGGCCCTAAGTGGCATGATGAGCCTAACTGTCCTAATGGGCCTATGTGGGCTAATTGGCCTAATGGGCATAATGATCCTAAGTGGAATAAGTGGCCTAATGGGTCTAAGTGGCCTAATGGGCATAAATGGCTTAATAGACCTAATGGTTCTAAAGGGTCTGAGTGGCCTAATGGGATTAATGGGACTCAGTGGCCTAATGGGCCTAAGTGTCCTAATGGGACTAATGGGCCTAATGGTCCTCAGTGGCCTAATGGGCCTAATGGTCCAAATGTGCCTAAGTGGCCTAATGGGCCTAATGGTTCTAATGGGCCTAAGTGGCCTAATGAGAGGAATGGGCCTAAGTGGCCTAATGGGCCTAATGGGTCTAAGTGTCCTAAGGGGTCTGATGGGCCTAATGGGCTTAAGTGGCCTAATGCGTCGAACATGCCTAAGTGTCCTAATGGGCCTAATGGGGCCGAGTGGCCTAATAGGCACGATGATCTAGATGGGCCTAATGGGCCTAATGGAATGAAGTGTCCTAATGCGTTGAATGATCCTAAGTGGCATGATGGGCCATATGGGCATAATGTGTCGAATGGGACAAAGCTGCCTAATGGGCTTGATGGGTCTAATGGGCCTATGTGGACTAATAAGCATAATGTGCCTAAGTGGCCTAATGGGAAAAATGGGCCTCATGGGCCTAATGGGCCTAAGTGGCCTAATGGTTTTGATGGTCTTGATGGGCTAGATGGGCCTAATGGGCCTTAGTGGCCTTAGTGGCCTTATGAACCTCATGGGCCTAATGGGCTTAATTGGCCTAAGTGGCCTAATGGGCCCATAGGACCTAATGGGCATCAGTGGCCGAATGCGCCGAATGGGGCCAATTGGCCTAATGGCCCTGATGGGCCTAATGGGAGAAATGGGCCTATGTGGCTTAATGGGCCTAAGTGGCCTCACTAGCCTAGTGAGCCTAAGGGGCCTAAGTGGCCTAATGAGTGGAATGGGCCTAAGTGGACTAATAGGCCTAATGGGCTGAAGTGGACTAATGGGCCTAATGGGCCTAAGTGGCCTAATGGTCCTAAATGTCCTAATGGGCCTAAATGGCCTAATGGGCCTAAGTGGCTTAATTGTCCTTAGTGGACTATTGGTTTTAATGGGCCTGAGTGGCCTAATGGGCCTGAGTGGCCTAATGGGCCTAATGGGCCTTAATGGCCTAATGTGACCAATGGGCCTAATGGGTATGAGTAGCCGAAATGGCCTAATGGGCCTAATGGGACTAATGGGTCATAGTGGCCTAATGAGCATAATTAGCATAATGGGCCTTAGTGGCCAAATTGGCATAATGGGCCTAAGTGGCCTTAGGGTCTTAAGTGGCCTGATGGGCCTAAGTGGCCTCATGGGCCTAAGTGGCCTGATGGGCCTAAGTGGCCTCATGGGCCTAAGGAGACTAATGGGCCTAAGTTGCTTTATGGGTTTGATGGGCCTAATGGGACTAATGGGCCTTAGTGGACACATGGGCCCAATTTTCCTAATGGGCCTAAGTAGCCTAATGGGCCTAAGTGGCCTAAGTAACCTAATGGACCTAATGGGTGTAAGTGGCCTAATGGGCCTAATGGACCTAATGGGCCTAGTGGGCCTTAGTGGACAAATGGGCCAAATGGTCCTAATGTGCCTAAGTGGATGAATGGGCCTAAGTGGCTTAATGAGACGAATGGTCCTAAGTGGCCTAATGGGCCTAATGGGCCTCAGTTTCTTAATGGGCCTAATGGGCCTCAGTGGCCTAATGGACCTAATGGGCATGAGTGACTGAAATGCCCTAATGGGCATAATGGGACGCAATGGCCTAATGGTCCAAATCGACCTAAGTGACTAGAAATTCCAAATGGACCTAAGTGGCCTAATTGGCATAATGGGTCTAAGTGGCCTAATGGGCCTAAGTGGACTTATGGGCCTAATGGGCCTAAGTTGATTAATGGGCCTAAGTGGGATAATGAGCCTAAGTGGCCTAATGGGCTTAATGGCCCAAAGTGGCATAATGGGACAAAGTGGCTTGATGGTCCCAATGGACCATAGTGGCCTAATGGGCCTATGGGGCTGAATGAGCCTAAGTGGCCAAATGGGCCTAATGGGCCTAAGTGGCCTAATGTGATGAATAGGCCTAAGTGGCCCAATGGGGCTTAGTGGCCTAATGTACCTAATGGTCCCAAGTGGTCTAAGTTGGATAATGGGCTTAATGAGAATAAGTGGCCTAATGAGCCGAATGGGTCTAATGGGCCTGATGGGCCTGATGGGACTAATGGGTTGAATGGGCTTAATTGTCCTAAGTATTATAATGATCTGAATGGGCCTAAGTGGCCCAATGTGCCTAATGAGCCTGATGGGCATAATGGGCAGAATTAGCCTAAGAGGCATCGTGGGCTTAATGGGCCTGATGGGCTTAAGTGGCCTAATGATCTGAATGGACCTAAGTGGCCTAATGGTCCTAATTGGCCTACTGGGCCTACTGGGCCTAATTGGCCAAATGGGCTAAATGGGTCTTGCTGGCCTAATGGGCCTAATGGGCCTAATGGGCCTAAGTGGCCTAAGTGTCCTAATGGGCCGAATGGGCCTTCGTGGCCTAATGGGCCTAATGGCCTTGATGGGCCTAATGGCCCCAATGGGACTAATGTGCGTAATGTCCCCAAGTGGCTTAGTGGGCCTAAGTGGCCTCAATGGCATAATGGGCCTAATGCTCCTAAGTGGCCCAATGCGTTGAATGGGCCTAACTGGCCTAATGGGTCTAATGGGCCTAAGTGGACTAATGGGATTGATGGTCCAAATGGGTCTTATGGGCCTTAGTGGCCTCATTAGCCTAATGGGTCTAATGGTCCTAAGTAACTGAAGTAACCTAATGGGCCTCAAGGAACTAATGGGTCTAATGGTCCGAAGTGGGCTAATGGGACGGATAGGCCTAATGGGCCTCAGTGACCTAATGGCCTAATGGGCCTGATTGGCCTAATGGCCATAATGAGCCTCAGTGGCCCAATGGGCCCAATTAGCTTGATGGACCTAATGGGTAGAATGGGCCTAATTCTCCCAATGGCCCAATGGGCCTAAGTGTCCTAATGGGCCTAATGGGCCTGATGAGCTTCATGGGCCTAATGGTCCTAATGGGACTAAGTGGCCTAAGTGGCCTAATGGGTGTAATGGACTTTAGTGGCCTAATTTGCCTAATGGGCATAATGGAACTCAGCAGCCTAATGGGCCTGATAGGCTCGATGGGAAAATTGGGTCTGATGGGCTTGATGAGCCTAAGAGGCCTAAGAGGCCTAAGTGGCCTAAGTGGCCTAATGAGCCTAATGGGCCTAATGTTCTTAATGGGCCTAAGTGCCTTAATGATACCAATGGGCCTAAGTGGATTGATGGGCCCAATGGGCCTTAGTGGCTTGATGGGCCGAATGGGACTAAGTGGTGGAATGGTCCGATGTGGAAAAATTGGCCTAATGGGCCTCAAGGTCTGAATGGGCCTAATGGGCATAAGTGGCCTAATGGGCATAATGGACCTAATGAGCCTCATGGGACTAAGTGGATTCATGTTCCTAATGGGCCTAATGGGCCTTCTAGGCCGAAGTGGCCTAATTTTCCTAGTGGGCCTAATGGGCCTAAGTGGCCTAATGAGCTTAATGGGACTATGTGCTTGAATGGGCCTAGTGGTCCTAGTGGGCCTAATGGACTTAATGGGATGAAGTGTCCTAATGGGCCTAATGGGCCTAGTGGGAGTTAGTGGTCTCATGGGACCAATGGGCCTAAGTTGCCTAATGGGTCTAATGGGCTTAATGAACATAATGAACCTAAGTGGCTTGATGGGCCTGCTGATCCTAATGGTATTCATGGCCTTAAAGACCTAAGTGGCCTAATGGGCCTAATGGGCCTAAGTGTCCCAATGGTCCTAGTGGGGCTAAAGGCCCAAATGGGCCTAATTGGCCTGATGGGCCTCATGGCCTAAGTTGCATCATTGGTCAAATGGCCATAATGTGCCCGATGGGCCTAAGTGGTCAAAGGGGGCCTAAAGGGTCTAATGGTCTAAATGGGCCTAAGTGGCCTAATGGGACCAATGGGCCTCATGGACCTAAGTGCCCTACTAGGTTGAGTGGGACATATGGGATGAATGGGCATAGTGGTCCCAATGGGCCTAAGTGGCCTAATGGGCCTAAGTGGCTTAAAGGGCCTAGTGGGCCTAATGGGATTAATGGGCCTAATGGGTCAAATGGGATTAAGTGGCATTATGGGTCTAATGCGCCTCATGGGTCTCATGGGCATAAGTGGACTCATGGGCTTAATGGTCTGAATGGGCCTAAGTGACATAACAGGCCTAATGGGCCTGATGGGCCTAATGGGCAGAATGTGAAGAATGGGCCTCATGGGCCCAATGGGCCTCATGTTTCTAATGGGCCTCCTGGTCATAAGAGGACTAATGGTCCTAAGTGACGTAATGGGCCTAGTGGGCCTAATGGACCTAATGGGCCTAATGTGGGCTAATGGGCTAGATGGACCAAATTGGCATAAGTGGCCTAAGTGGCCTAATCGGGCTAATCAACTGAATGGTCTTAATGGGTCCAAGTGGCCTAAGTGGATTAACGAGCCTAATGGGACTAGTGGGACTAATGGGTTTAATGGGCCTAGGTTTTATAATGGGCCTACATTTCCTAATTGGCCCAATGGGCTTAGGTGGCCTAATCGAGCTAATCGACTGAATGAGCCTAATGGTCCTAAGTGGCCTAATTGGATTAATGGCCTAATGGGACTAATGGTTTTAATGGGTCTAATGGGCCTTAGTGGCCTAATATACCTAATGGGACTAAGTGGCCTAATGGGCCTAATGAGACTATGTGTCCTAATTCCCCTAATTGACGGAATGGGCCTAATTGTCTTAAGTGGCATACTGGGACTAATGGGCCTAAGTGGATTAATGGGCCTAATGGGACTAAACATCCTAAGTGTCCTAAGTGGATTAATCGTCCTAATCAACCGAATGGGCCTAATGAGCCTAGTGGTCCCAAGTGGTCTAATGGGACTAATGGGCCTAATGGGTCTAAGTGGCCTAATCTTTCTAATCGAACGAATGGGCCGAAGTGGCCTAATGGGACTAAAGGGTCTAATGGGGCTAAGTGGCCTAATTAGTCTAGTCGACCGAATGGGACAAAGTGGCCAAATCGGGCTAATCGATCGAATGGTCCTAATGGGCCTAAGTGGCCTAATGAGCCTAATGGTCCTAATGGGTCTAAGTGGCCTAAGTGGCCTAATCAGCCTAATCGACTGAATGGGCCTAATGAGTCTAAGTGGCATGATGGGCCTAATGGGTCTAAGTGGAATTAGTGGCATAATCAGCCTAATCCATGGAATGGGCTTAATGGGCCTTATGGGCCTAAGTAGTCGATTGGGACTAATGGGCCTTAGTGGCCGAATGGGCCTAATGGGCCAAATTGGTCTAATAGGGTTAATGAGCCTAATGGGCCTAAGTTGAAAAATGGGATAAGTGAAATAATGGCCCTAATGAGGCTAATGGGTGTTAGTGACCTAATGGGCC
Source organism: Viscum album (assembly GCA_963277665.1). NCBI lineage: Eukaryota > Viridiplantae > Streptophyta > Magnoliopsida > Santalales > Viscaceae > Viscum > Viscum album. The sequence continues at coordinate 914,429,935 of OY728141.1, forward strand.
TAATGGGATGAAGTGGCCTAATGGGCCTAAGTGGATGAATGGGCCTAGTGGGCCTAAGTGGTCGAATGGGTGCAATGGGCCTAATGTGCCTAATTGGCCTAATGGGCCTAATGGTTGTAAGTGGCCTAATGGGCCTAAGTGGACGAATGGTCCTAGTGTGCCTAAGTGTCCTGATGGGCCTAAGTGGCCTAATGGGCCTAGTGGGACTAGGTGGCTGAGTGGGCCTATTGGGCGTAATTGGTCCAATGGGCCCAATGGGTCTAATGGGTGTAAGTTTCATAATGGGTCTAAGTGGATTAAAGGGCCTAGTGGGACTAATGGTATTAATGTACCTAATGGGCCCAATGGGCCCAAGTGGCTTGATGGGTCGAATGGGCCTCATGGTACTCATGGGCCTAAGTGGCCTCATGGGCCCAATGTGCCTAATGGGACTAAGTGTCCTAATGGTCCTGATGGGCCTCGTGGGTGGAATGCGCCTCATGGGCCTAATGGGCCTAATGTCCCTAATGGTCCTAAGTGGCCTAATGTGCCTAAGTTCCCTAGTGGGCCTAATGGGCCTAATAGGTCTAATGGGGCTAATGGACCAAATTGGCCTAAGTGGCCTAATTGGAAATCAATCGAACGAGCCTAATGGGACTATGTGGCCTAAGTGGATTAATAGGCCTAGTGGGACTAATGTGTTTAGTGAGCCTAATGGGCCAACTTGGCCTTATGGGCCAATGTGGCCTAATCGAGTTAATCGACTGAATAGGCCTAATGGGCCTACTTGGCCAAAGTGGATTAACGGGCCTAATGAGCTTAATGTGACTAATGGGTTCAATGGTCCTAATTGGCCTAATGGGCCTATGTAGCCTACGTGGCCTAATGGGCCTAATGGGACTCAGTGAAAAAATGGTCCTAATGGGCCTAATGGGAGTAGTGGGTTTAATGGGCCTAAGTGGGGTAATTGGCCTAATGCGATAATGGGACTAAGGGGCCTAATGGGACTAGGTGTCCTAATCCCCCTAATCGACTGAATGGGCCTAATAGACCTAATGGGCCTAAGTGGCCTAATGGACCTAATGTGACTAATGGTCCTAATCAGCCTAAGTGGCCAAATTGGCCTAATCGGCCTAATCAAATGATGGGACAAACGAGCCTAATGGGTCTAATGGGAAGAATTCATAAGTGGCTTAATTGGCCAAAGGGGCATAATGGGCCAAAGTGGCCAAAGTGGTCTAATTAGCCTAATCAGCTGAATGGGATTAATGTCCCTTTGTGGCCTAATGGGCCTAATGGTCCTAAGTAGATTAATGGGTCTAATGGGCCTAAGTGGCCTAATGGTCCTAAAGGACCTATGTGTCCTAATCATCCTAATCAACCGAATGGGCCTAGTGGGCATAATAGGCCTAATGGGTCTATGTGGCCTAATATGCCTAAATGACCGAATGGGTCAAATGGGTCCAAGTGGTCTAATGGGCCTAAATGGACTAATGGGCCTAAGTTCCCTAATCAGACGAATCGAATGAATGGGTATAGGTGGCCGAATCATCTTAATCAATCGAATGGGTCTAATGGGCCTAAGAGGCCTAATGGGCCTAATGAGCCTAATGGGTCTAAGTGCCCTAATCAGCCTAATCGATTGAATGGTCCTAATGGGCCTAAATGGCCTGATGGCCCTAATGGGACTAATTGATCTAAGTGTCCTAATTGGCCTAATCGATCGAATGGAACTAATGGGCCTTATGGGCCTAAGTGTTCGATCAGGACTGATGGGCCTAAGTGGCCGAATGGGCCTAATGGGCCAAATTGGACTAATGGGGATAATGGACCTAATGGGACTAATTGGATGAATGGGATTAAGTGGAATAATGGAACTAATGAACGTAGGTGGCCTAATGGGACTAATGGGTTGAAGTGCCCTAATGGGTCTAAGTGGCCTAATGGGCCTAGTGGGCCTAAGTGGCTGAATGAGCCTAATACACCTAATTGGCCTAATGGGTCTAACAGGCGTAAGTGGCCTAATGGGGCTAAGTGGCCTAATAGTCCTAGTGGGCCGAAGTGGTCTAATGGGCATAGTGGGCCTAAGTGGCTAAATGGTCATAATGGGCCTTTTGTGCCTAACTCGCCTAATGGGCTTAATGGGCCTAATGGGTGTAAGTGATCTAATGGGACTAAGTGGACTAATGGGCCCAACAGGCCTAAGTGGTTGAATGGGAGTAAAGGGACTAACGCGCCAAATGGGCCGAATGGGCCGAATGGGCCTAATGGTCCGGATGGGCCTAAGTGGCCATATGGGCCTAATGGGATGAATGGGCCTAATGGGCCTAATGGTTTTAATGGGACTAATGGACCTAATGGGCCTAATGAGCCTAAGTAGTCTAATGAGATTAATGGGTAGAATGGGCCTAAGGGGCCCAATGGGCCTAAGTGGCCTGATGGGCCTAATGGTCCTAATGGGACTAATGAGACTAATGGAACTAATGGGCCTAATGGGCCTAAGTGGCCAAATGGGAAAATGGGCCTACATGGCATAATGGGTCAAATGGGCCTAAGGGGCCTTAAGGGCCTAATCGGTCTAATCACATAGTGTGTGGGTATTATGTGAGACTAATTACTATGCATAAAAATGATTTATGAATCATTTTCCTAAATTATCAAGACAATCTAAGTGTGTTTTCTTTATTTTTAGTGAGTGACGCTTTTTGAACTAAAATGTCAATTTTAAATTGATAATGGAAGATTTGAGTCATACTGAGCACATCGTGTATCAGAATGAGGTGAGTATTATTACTACACATCAAAAATGACTCATTAATCATTTTAATAAATTATAAAAATAATAAAAATGTGTTTCTTGGTTTTGAGTATGTCAGTTGTTCTTTTTAGTAAAATTAATGTCAATTTTAAATAAGAAGATGCACTTGGAGTCATATCGGTCACACTGTGTGTCAGAATGAGGTGAGGCTAATTTCTAAACATCCCAAATGACTTATGGATCATTTTAATAAATTATTAAAACAATCTGAATGTGTTTCATCAATTTTTGAGTATGTAACTTGTTTTTTTACTAAAATGTCATTTTGAACTGGAAATACACACTTTGAGTCATACCAGTCACATTGTGTGTGGGTTTCATATGAGACTAATTCTTACACATCATAAATAAATTATGAATAATTTTCCTAAATTATCAAGACAATATGATCACGTTTTCTTGGTTTTAAGGGAGTGATGCTTTTTTGTACTAAAATGTCAATTTTAAACTGATAACAAACACTTTGATCCATATCGGGAACATCGTTATCAGATTGCGGTGAGACTAATTCTGACACATCAAAAATGAATTATGGATAATTTTACTAAATTTTAAAAAAAATATGAATTCGTTTTATCAGTTTTGAGTATGTTAGTTGTCTTTGTTTAGTAAAATTAATGTCAATTTTAAATATAAAAGACGCACTTGGAATCATACTGGTCACATTGTGCATTGGATTGATGTACGACTAATTTCTAAACATCCCAAATGACTTATCAATAATTTTACTAAAGTATCAAAAAAATATTAATGTTTTTACTTAGTTTTTAGTATGCCACTTTTGTTTTTTACAAAAATTTTATTTTAAATTGGAAACACACACTTTGAGTAATACTGGTCACATCATATGTAGGTTTAACGTGAGCCTAATTCCTACACATCAAAAGTGAAATATGAATTTTTTTCCTAAATTATCAAGATATTCTGAGCATGTTTGCTTGGTTTTCAGTGAATGAATTATGGATAATTTTACTAAATTTTAAAAAAAATATGAATTCGTTTTATCAGTTTTGAGTATGTTAGTTGTCTTTTTTTAGTAAAATTAATGTCAATTTTAAATATAAAAGACGCACTTGGAATCATACTGGTCACATTGTGCATTGGATTGATGTACGACTAATTTCTAAACATCCCAAATGACTTATCAATAATTTTACTAAAGTATCAAAAAAATATTAATGTTTTTACTTAGTTTTTAGTATGCCACTTTTGTTTTTTACAAAAATTTTATTTTAAATTGGAAACACTCACTTTGAGTAATACTGGTCACATCATATGTAGGTTTAATGTGAGCCTAATTCCTACACATCAAAAGTGAAATATGAATTTTTTTCCTAAATTATCAAGATATTCTGAGCATGTTTGCTTGGTTTTCAGTGAGAGACACTTTTTGTACTAAAATGTCAATTTTAAACTAATAACAGACAATTTGAATCATATCGGGAGCATCTTGTATCAGAATGAGGAGAGGATGATTTATACACTTCAAAAATGACTTATGGATCATTTTCCTAAAGTATAAAAACAATATTAAAGTATTATTTTGGTTTTGAGTATGTCAGTTGTCTTTTTAGTAAAATTAATGTCAATTTTAAATAAAAAGACGCATTTGGAGTCATAACGGTAACATCGTGTGTCAGATTGAGGTGAGGCTGATTCCTACACATATCAAATTAATTATGGATATTTTTACTCAAGTATCAAAACAATACAAATGTTTTCCTTTTTTTGATCACACCACTTGTGTTTTGACTAAAATGTCATTTTAAACTAAAAACATGCATTTTGAGTCATACCGATCACATCATGTGTGGGTTTGATGTGAGACTGATTACTATGCATAAAAAATGAATTATGAATCATTTTATAAATTATCAATATAATCCAAGATTGTTTTCTTATTTTTTAGTGAGTGACTCTTTTTTAACTAAAATGTCAATTTTAAACTGATAACGGACACTTTGATTCATACTAGGCACATAGTCTATCAGATTGGGGTGAGGTTTATTCCTAAATATCACAAATGACTTATGTATTGTTTTCCTAAAGTATCAAAACAATGAGAATTTTTATATTGGTTTTTAGTATGTTACTTGTCTTTTTTATTAAAATTAATGTCAATTTTAAATAAAAAGACACACTTGGAGTCATACCGGTTACATTGTGAGTCATATTGTAGTAAAGATGATTTTTACACATCCCAAATGACTTATGGATAATTTTCCTAAATTATAAAAACAATATAAATGTTTTTTTATCATTTTTGAGTATGTCAGTTGTCATTTTTAGTAAAATTAATGTCAATTTTAAATAAAAAGACACACTTGGAGTCATACTAGTCACACCATGCATCAGATTGAGGAGAGGATAATTGTTACATGTCCCAAATGACTTATGGATCATTTTAATAATGTATTAAAATAATACCAATGTGTTTTCTTTATTTTGAGTATTTCTCTTGTGTTTTTTACTAAAATGTCATTTTAAACTGGAAACACACACTTTGATTCATACAGATCACATCGTGTGTTAGTTTGATGTGAGACTATTTCCTACATTTCAAAAATGAATTATGAATAGTTTTCCTAAATTATAAATACAATCTAAGAATATTTTTTCATTTTTCAGTGAGTGACACTTTTTGAACTATAATTTCAATTTTAAATTGATAGCAGACACTTTGATTCATACCGAGCACATCGTATATCAGATTGTGGTGTAGTTAATTCCTACATGTCACAAATGAGATATAGATTATTTTCCTAAAGTATAAAAAAAATATTATTATGTTTTATTAGTTTTGAGTATGGGATGTGTGTTTTTAACTACAATATAAATTATAAACTAAAAACATATCATTCGAGTCATACCTTCTGAGTGCATGATCATAGTACAAGACTGAATTGTCCTTATTGAAAAAGTAATTTATTCCTAGAAAAAATTAACCATCGGTGTAAACCTATCAAAATTAATTAATTGAGCTAAAATAAATATTTACATATGAGTATTTATAGAATATAATAAAATCTATCTTACCCTTTCACAATCATAGAGAGTACAAACTCCATGATAAACCATTTACCTTATTTGATGGAAAAAACTTCAGTGTGACCCATTATGTATTTTCAAAATACACTAAACTCTATTATAAAATTTTTACCTCTTTTTGACATTATTAAGCATCAATGTATCCCTTTATAGCTTCCAAATGACACTGAAATCTAGGTAATCCATTAAGTCTTCTTGAATTTTGCTATAGATAAGTATATCCTTTTCTATATTCTAAGTGATTATAAACTCTAACATAACATCATAATTATTAGTTGATAAAAATGAGAATATCCCTATTTTAAAGTATTTTTTATTGAGAATAATGATGATTTTTTTATTAATGATCTTGTGAACATGGATCATTTTACATAACGAATGTGCACATGCATAATAAATTTTACTTGTATGGATTTCAAAATCATTTATGATATTATATCATGCATCTAATTTATGATTGAATATATGAAATAATTCTAACACCCACCAAAGTGAAATCAATATATTTTTATTTTCTAAAAATTCATGATTCATTCTTTGAAATTTTGTATTTATTTTTTTTATAGTTTTTGGATAAATATACAAGTTTATTTTTCAAAGGGTTCATCATTAGTATTTTTGGTACTTTATGATTTCATTTTAAGAGGGTTTTTCATTTTTATATATTTCTTCATAAGGTAGTTTCTTTTAATTTTATGTCATGTTTTTTTTGAAACCATCCCACCTTGATGACCATGATCTCTCAATGTTTGTTGTCCTCCAATAGTTCTCTCATACATCTTCTAGATTCGGTGGTTGATTACACATATATTTATTCAAATATTTGAGTTAGATTATATACATGTTTAATGATTGGATTAATGTTGTATGACTCTTAAGTGACTATTGTCTCCACTACTAAGACCTTTTCTTTGTAGTGTAGAGAAGTCATGGGCAAGAAACTGCATCTTTTTTTTCAATTTATTTTGGTGAGGGGTTTCTTTCACACTTCATTAATATTTGATACTACTTGGAATATTCTAATATAAATTTTATCCTATGATAATCTGTTTGAAAAAATATGTAGTGTTTTTTTTGTTTCTAAAAAAATCATCCACTTAAATTTCTATATAAAATCACTTAAACAAGTGGTGAAAAACATATTTTCAATATGCCACCTGAAATACTTGAACAATGGATCTTATCTTAAGTTACAATTTTTTTTACGCACTTTTCAATAATTGTACTAAAAAACAACCATGGTATGATTCTCATTCTCCTTCATTGCCCAAAATTTTTATTATTTGCAGGCCAACGCTTCATCTCCTCCTCTACCTCAGTCTCTACCTATACCTCCTACTCCACCTCATTCTCAAACTCTAACTCTCACTCCACCTCAGCCTCCGCCTCCGCCTCTACCTTTTCCTCTTCCTCCGCCTCCACCATTTCCCAATAATTTTATTTTTTGCAGGTTAATGATTCTAAACAAATTTATTTACTCCATTATACTTCTCCTTGTTAAAGGGACCAAAAATAATATATAAGCATTCTAACACTAATTATTCACACCCCAAATATATTTCTAAGTTTATATCTTGTACTAGATCACAAACATAGTAGTTAGTCACCTAAATTTGATGTCAGAAAACATTTTTAAAACATGTATGAGCCCACTCATCTCTAAAAAAATTTACTTCATCTTTTGAGTACAAAGGTTTTCATCAATCCTAATAGTATTGAGAAAATATAAACAAACAAATTATTAAGAAATACATTTAATGAAATTTTAATTACCTTCATAAATTACATGTTTGGGGATGTTTGTCTTTTCATGCTTTAGGATCTCTCTCATAAATTTACAAACATAATATCCACAATCGGTTCCATTATCTTTCTTTATAAACTACAGAAACATTGACCAAAATAAGTAAAAAAATTGAAATATTTTTTTATAGTTAAATATTTCTATATATACCTTAATCAGTTTCCAATTATAGTAATCCACATGCTTTATCCATTCAAACACTAACTACATTCCATGATTTATCTTATATTTAGCGATCGCCATATTATAATAAAATTATTGTTAAAACACAGACCGAAACATACAATTTGAATTTTATCTATAAAATTTTGATTTTAGTGTATTAAAAATTCACAACACACATCATGTGTGTTCAGTTTGTTGGATATTCATGAATTGGATCCAAAAAATAAATATTTGGGGTATCTATATTAACTGTGATCATCATCCAGTAATGCCTAAAAAAAATAAGTAATGGAAGTTTAAAAATATATTTTATGTGATTATATTTTAGAGTTTTACATTTTCATTTTAGGCATCAAAAAGAGTCTTTCATTTGATATTTTTTATCAAATTCTTTAAGTAACTCATATTTTTTCTTCTTAATTTCTTCAATATCCGAAATAATCTTTTCTATAGAAATGATACAAGGATTAATGAATCCAAATCGTGTTTCACATGGTTTTAATTTTATATAGTAGTAATATAAATTACTATAGAAAATATGAATAGTTATTAACTTTAATAGACATATTATATCACTATTTGGATAGAAATATTATGAAAATGTACCTTATGTATATATTCACAACTGAGACTCTCAACCATTCATGCTTGAGAATCTCATTTATAGTCTCAAGGCCAATTATGTCTATCATGAAAGTTCCATATATTTATTTTTTATATGGAATGCAATTCAATTTTTCATTTTTAAATGTGGTCTCGACATGAAATTGTAATGATAATAAATATTTCTCTAGAACTGGAGGGGATAAGGTGCTTTCGAAAGGCCGTTTTGATTTCTTGGTCAATTCACTAGACTATCTTGATCTGAAATTCTATTTCCCCATCGCTTTATCAATCTATAATATCAACTATTACAGGTTTTTCATATGAATTTTTTTTAAATACATACCTCATGTATCTTTATAAGATTAGAGGGGAATTCTATGAATGTTCTAATATCATCATTGATCGTTGTAATATATAGATCATCAAGTGGAATAGGAAACTCAGAAGTCTACTCATGAGCTACCTCAATCCCTACTCTCATGTGATATTTTTTGAGGAATTTATAGTGTATCTTTTCTTCTAGAATATTATATAGCTTACCCCTCAATACCTACTCTCATGTTATAAATTAACAATTTTGAATCAAATTGGATAAAATTAATGATTTAAAATAATATATTATCGACCCCAATACACCTGAAAATATTTCTCATTGCGAATATTAATGAAAGCATTCCCTATTTCCTACTTTATAATGTGTTCATAACTAATTAGTGGTTGGGACTTTACTTTTCCCTTTGCATCCCTAAGATGTGACTTTGTAAGAAGAGTAAAAAATCCTCTATGGGATTTTATAGAAGTCATTAAGAAAAATTTATTCTGTAAATATTCTAAAATAAATTAACACTACAAGGAATAATGAAAAATAAATCAGCATTTCATTATATAATTTTTCAGTAAAATGGAGAAAGTATATCGTAACATTAATGTTATATATTTCCAAAGGGTTTTGTTCTTTATAGGTCAGATGTGGTTCCATGAATCAATATAAATCATCACATTCATCCTCATTGTGACCCCAAAATAAATAATTAACATTGACTTATTGGGATTAATAAGTTGGTCGTGTTGATTCCAACCAACCTAAATTTTTATATTCTGATTTCTTACCTTGATAATTTTATTCAACAATGTGATTCTGAATTGTTGTTTTTTTCATCAACATGTTGTTGATCCTATAATAATTCTATATTTTTATAATCAATAGTCTTTTCTTTCTTAGGATTTCTAACATCATCATGTTCAGAAGACATTGTCTTCATGAGTAGTCAAACATTTAATTTTTCTTGAATAATAACAATGTAAACACAGAAAAAGGATTTGAGAAGGGTCATATGTATTATATATTGCAAAATTTATAAACCCTTTAACTCCATATCCATACCATTTTTTCAAATGATTAGTGTGTATTCATTTTTATATAAATGGATAATTGAATTTAAGAAAATAATTACTCCAATATGATAGGTATTATCCTCTAAATTCATCTAAAGGTGAAAGTTATAGATAACTATCATCCTCATCAACTTCATCTCCCAAGCAATTATTATTGTATTTTTTCAGTTGAGACTCATCATCCATATCTTTTTTACATTCACCTATGTTTCTTGAACTACTCTGAGCATTAGTCATCCCACACTGGGTACCAATGATCATTTGGATGACTGTTTCTTAGAGTAGTTCAAGCAACATAAAAGATATTGGGATGACTGTCAAGCAAAAAATCAATAATAATTGTTCAGGAGATGAAGTTAGTGAAGATGATAGTTTTCTTCTTAAAACATTTTAAATTACCAATTCTTGATTTAAAATTTCAAATCTCATATCAAAATGTTAAAATTTCCCTAACACTACCATGAGAACATCAACTCATCCCCACTGAGGTGCACCAACTCCAATCAATGTTACTAGTCATTTTTCCATCACTTTCATCTCAAATATAAGATCTCTATATCCATTGAGGTTCATGTGTAGGGTGTGATTATAAAAATAGACAAGTAAATACTAACAGGGCCCCTAAAATATACAACACAACATATATTTGAGTATATTTTCAAATTAGTAACACTAAAAATATACATGTAATTAAATTAATTCTCTACTAACCAGGACACCATGATAATAAAATATTTCGACTTCATTTAAAATCAATGAATTATAATAATCATACCATAAGTTTATACCATTGTTTTTCACTAGAATTCAAATAATTTGACTAATAAGAGGTCAATATTTGAATCATAGGAGGAGAAAAAATTATTTATCTCCATCTGGAAATAACCACAACATAGGTACCATGATATTCAACCTCAGACACCTAGAATTCAAGACCACCCCTTAGGGATAATCATTAGATGTACTTATTGCATCTAAATCATGAAATGGATATTTTAGCACCCCCCGATTTTAGGTATATAACCCTTTATTTATGCCTTTTATGTATAAAAATTGGTTGGGTAATTTTTTGAAGAGTTTGAAATGTTTTTGGAATGTTTTGGGGGATTTTATAAGGGATAATAATTTAATCACATTCAGCAAAAATCATGCAACACTTTCAGGAAACCATGCACAATGTGATAGGGGCCAGGGATAAGGCACACAGTTGGTGCACGGTTTTCCAAACCGTGTGACCTCCCCAGTGTATTCATGCAACATGGGATAGTGGGATTTTTCATGGTTGGTGCATGGTTTGTCTAACCACGTAGACCAACCAATAAAGGAACCCTCTTGAGGCAGTAGTAGGTGATGGTTCGCACAAGGTTTGTCTAACCATGCATAGTTTAAAAGTAGGTTTTAAAAAATAGACCTCATTCATTCCTAACCCTAAACACCCCATTTGAGCCCCATTTCAACCCTCACTCATTATTTACTTATCTCCAAGGCTAGGGAACGTGTATCCATCATTTTTTAAGTATTTAGAAGGGTCTTCTTGGTGGTTTTAAGCTATATATTCCTTGGTAAGTCTTCTTTGTGGTTATTTTCTTGGTTTTTCTTAGATCTACTTGTCTCTCTCTCTCTCAGTTTCTTAGATATAATCCTCTTGCAAATAGATATAGGGTTTTTAATGCCAATAGTGGTTATATTTGGCCTTTTTGATGTTATGGGAATGGATATAAGGTATATTTTTGGAGTTTTTACCCAGATTTAGTGAGTGTTTGTGTCGTTGTTCATTTTTTCCAAAATCCTAAAGGCAGGTGTCACTCTTGACTCCTCTTGTAATAACTAGATGAATTTGATTTAAAATTAATTTTTTTTCTTGAAATTGGTTTTGAAATTTATTTAAAAATATTGTGTGAAACCTCTTTAGTGTTGTTTTATGGGTTTGGGGGGAAATGTGATGTTGTTGTGTAATATGATTCGTTGTTGGATTTTAAAATGATGATGTTAAAATCGGTTGCTTGGTTTGATTTATGGAAAGGGTTATGAGAATGGGTTTCAATAAAAATTGTGTCTTATTGAAATAATGTTTCGCATAAATGGGTGAAATGGGTTTTGGCATAATTGTTGGAAATGTTGTTTGTCTTAAAAGGTTGTTTTGGTTTAAAAATTTTGGGGTAGCATGGTTTTAGAAAATATATTGGTTGATATGATTTTGGGAAATATTGATTTTATATTTTTTTTATTTTGTGGTTAATCGTGAGTTGGATGGGATAGATAGTGGGCATGAAGTACCACCATCGAAGGGTTGGAATTTGGTTATTAAGTACCACAATAAAAAGGGGGTGGTGTTTGTATGTGAAGTTACACTGTCAGTGGTAACACCAACCTTGGGTGGTTGTGTTGGGCTGTGTGTGTGATGAGGTGTATTTATTGGGTCATGTGAAAGGAAATGGTTTATATAAATATGGAATGAGAAAAATGGTTATTTAATTATTGATTTCTTTCCTTGAAAATGTGTTTGTTTGGGTAAACTATTTTGGTAAGGATGTGTTTGGATTTTTGGAAATTATTGAACTGATTAATGGTTTATATAAATTGTTTTATATAAATGTTCTAACTTGCTCTATCCTAGTGGTGTGAGTAGGGAATTAATTTGGGGAAAGCCTACTGATTTTCATTACTCACCCCTACTTTATAAATTTGGTTCTTTTGTAGATGTTTTATTTTGAGACACAGGTAAAGGTAAAGAATCTCATTTATTTAGTGGTTCATCATGATACTTGGGAGTTATTGTGGTGTTGGAGCATAGATCTTGGTGTGGAGATATGGAGATTTATCTTGGAGTCCTTGAGTTTTTTCATTTAGGTTTTCCACTTTGGTACTCTCATTCTGGTTATTTTTTTATGGTAGTATGTTGGTATTGTTGAATTGTATTACATTGTTATCAAGCATAATATAGTTCAAGAAACATAAAAGATATGGGAGATGAGTCTAAAGCAACAAAATTCAATAATAACTGTTCAGGAGATGAAGTTGGTGAGGATGATAGTTTTCTCCTTAAACCATTTTAAATTACCACGTATTAATTTAAATTTTCAAATATCATCTCAAAATGATAAAATGTCCCTAACACTACCATGATAACATTTAATCATCCCCACTGAGGTTCACCAACTCTGATCTATGTTACTAGTCCTTTTCCCTCACTTTTATCTCAAATATAAGATCTCTATATTCACTGAGGTTCATATATAGGGTGTGATTAGAAAAATAGACAAGTAAATACTAACAGGGCCCCTAAAATATAAAACACATAATATATTTGAGTATATGTTCAAAGTAGTAACACTAAAAATACACATGTAATGAAATTCATTGTGTACTAACTAGGACACCATGATAATCAAATGTATCTACTTTATTTAATATCAATGAATTATACTAATCATACCTTAAGTTTATACCAATGTTGTTCCCTATAATTCAAATCATTTAACTAATAAGAGGTTAACATTTGAATCATAGGAGGAGAAAAATTTATTTATCTCCCTATAGAAATAACCACATTACAAGTACCATGAGATTCAACCTCAGACACCTAGCATCTAAAACCATCCCTCCGAGATAACCATCGCGTGTACTTATTGCATATAAATCATGAAATAGATATTGTAGCACCCCCAGTTTGATATATGTAACCCTTTATTTATGAATTTTATGTATGAAAATTGGTCGGGTAATTTTTTGAAGACTTTGAAAGGTTTTTAGAAGGTTTTAGGGGATTTTATAAGGGTGAAAATTTTAAGAATAGTTAGTGAAAACCATGAAACCCTTGCAAGAAACCATGTACCATGTGACAGCAGCCAGGGAGAAGGTGGACAGTTGGTGTATAGATTTAAAAATTGTGTGACCTCCCCAATCTAGTCCTGTAACATGGGACAATGGGATTTTGCATGGTTAGTGCACAGTTTGTATAACCATGTGGGCCAACCAAGCGAGGAACCCTCTTGAGACAATAGTAGGCGCATGGTTAATGCACAGTTTTCCTAACCCTTCGTTGTTTAAAAGTGAGTTTTAAAAATTAGACCTCATGCTTTCTTAACCCTAAACACTCCATTTGAGCCCCATTTCAACCCTATCTCGTTATTTCCTTCTCTCCAAGGCTATAGAACCTATCCCCATCATTTCTTAATCATTTAAAAGGGTTTTCTTGGTGGTTTGAAGGTAGATATTCCTTGGTAAGTCTCCTATGTGGTAGTTTTCTTGTTTTTTTCTTAGATATACTTGTATCTCTATTATGGATTCTTAGATATAATCATGTTTCCAATAGAACTAGGGTTTTTAATTCCAACCATGGTTATATTTTTCCTTTTTGATGTTATGGGAATGGATCTAAGGGATATTTTTGGAGTTTTCACCCAAATTTGGTGGTCGTTTGTGTCGTTGTTCATTTTTTCCAAAACCCTAGAGGTAGGTGGCCTCACTCTTGACTCCTCTTGTTAGAACTAGAAGAATTTGATTTAAAATTAATTTTTTTATTGAAGTTTGTTTTGAAATTGATGTGAAAATATTGTGTGAAACCTCTTTAGTGTTATTTTATGGGTTTTGGGGAAAATGTGATGTTGTTGTGTAATATGCTTCTTTGTTGGATTTTAAAATGATGATTTTAAAATCAGTTGCTTGGTTTGATTTATGGAAATGGGTTATGAATATAGTTCTCAATAAAAAAATTATTTTATTGAAATGATGTTTGGCATAAATTGGTGAAATGGGTTTTGGTATAATTGCTGGGAATGTTTTTTGGATTAAAAGGTTGTTTTGGTTTGGAAATTATTGGGTATCATGGTTTTGGAAAATATATTGGTTGATATGATTTTGGTAAATATTTATTTTATAGTCGTTGAATTAAGCGGTTGATCATGAGTTGGATGGGATAGATAGTGGGCATGAAGTACCATTATCAACGGGTTGTAATGTGGTCATGAAGTACCACAATAAAAATGGGATGGGGTTTGGATGTGAAGTTACACCATCAATGGTAACACCAAGATTGGGTGGTTATGTTGGGTTGTGTGTGTGATGAGGTTTATGTATTGGGTCATGTGAAATTAAATGGTTTATGCCAATATGGAATGGGAAAAATGGTTAATGAATTGTTGATTTCTTTCCTTGAAAACTTGTTTGTTTGGGTAAACTGTTTTGGTAAGGATGTGTTTGGATTTTTGGAAATTTTTTAATTGGTTAATGGTTTATATAAATTGTTTTATATAAATGTTCTAAATTGATCTATCCTAGTGGCATGAGTAGGGAATTCATTTGGGTAAAGCCTATTTATTTTCATTACTCACCCCCTACTTTGGAAATTTGGTGCTTTGTAGATGTTGTATTTTGAGACACAAGTAAAGGTAAAGAATCTCATTTATATAGTGGTTCATCATGATGCTTGGGAGGTCTTGTATTGTTAGATCATGGAGATTAGTGTGAAGTTATGGAGATTTGTTTTGGAGTACTTGAGTTTTTTTTAGGTCTTCTACATTGGTACTATGATTTTGGTTATGTTGTTTGGTTATGGTGGTCTGTTTGTATTGTTGAATTATATTACATTGTTATCATGAATCATATAGTAACGTTGGTTATGGTTTGTCTTCTTGTGTTTCTTTATTTTGTAAAAGGTAAAATCATCCCCCAATTATTCATGAATCCCTCAGAATTTATTTCCAACCTTTGGGTCCTTGGGAATGTCGCTTAAGGCCAACTAGAATCTCCACCTCGACTCAAACCAATGAGGATTGGTGAGACATTACAAGTGGTATCAGTTTGTTGGGTCCTTTGGCATCCATTGACAATCATGGAGTTGGAATTCATTCTCAGTTTATTCTTTGAGTTGGGATAGTAGAAAGGAGTATGATTGTTGGGACTTGAAATGTATATCATAAAAAGATGTAACTAACCTTTTTATTATGAACTTTAAGTTACCAGTTAGTTGGGAACTTAAGTGTTTTGGAGACACTTATAGGAGTGTAATATCATTGTAGTGGGTTTAGACAATGAGAAGAGCATGGTATTCATGGTATAAATGACTTCCCAATAGGATTTAATATCTCATTTGGAGTAATTATTTATGTTTTGATATTAATTTATTAATTTTTGAAAAATATAGAAAGTGTTTTCAATTGTGTGATTTTTAAAAGAGAATGGTTCTGGTATTTTGAAAATGGGTTTATTTTCAAAACATGGTGGATGTTTTTTCACAAATGATTGAACATGGGAAGTGATTTATTTTTTAAATCATGTTTATGATACTTGAAATGTAATATAATTTGAAAATTTTAAGACTTCCATTGCTAGAGAGTGAGACTTATGGTGTGTCTCATGTGAACAGAGAATGGAACCCAACAAGCATCGTAGAAACCAACCAGAGGAAGCCACTAAAAATGTGGTTGCACCTGAGCCCCAGGTGAAATAGCAGCTGGTACAGAGTATAGTGAAAGATTTTTAATCTCTTGATAGTGGGAATAAAAGAGATGAACCAAGGAATGTGGACCATTTGATTCATTTTAAGAAGAAAAATATACCCATATTTTGGGGTGATTTAAAACCAAAAAGGGTGGAGGCGTGGCTAAATAGGATGAATCAAATATTTTATTTCCTAGGAACACTGGTGGAGTTCAAATTAAAGTTAGTGATGTACATGTTGGAAGATCTTCCATGTCAGTGGTGGGAGTTAGCGATCTAGGGTAAAGTGAACCAAGATATGGCATGGGAGGATTTCAAGGAATTTTTCAACAAATAATTATATCCTCACACGTTTAGAATTTAGAGAACGATGGTTTTCTTTAACTTGAAGCAGTATAACATTTTTTTGATATAATATGTGGCTAAATTCATGAATTTAGTCTAGTTTTCACCTGATATTTCTTCTAGTACATCTTTGAAGATGCACATTTTTTAATCTGGGATGAGGTAGGAAATTTGTTTGAAGATTGTGGTAATATGTATAACAGATTGTATGGATATGGTCAACAGGGAAATCATGGATGAAAGGGAAATATTAGGGGTTATGTGTGGAGTAGATATCTTTATACCTATATGAAATGGTGTAAACTATATTTTGGGGAGCAATTGGAAGAGGGAAACTTATTTCCAAGGTGGGAGTATGGCTCAGAATCTGATGGAAGGATCAGTGAATCTTTCTATAAATCCTAAGAGAAAGTTTGGATATTTCCAATGTGGTTCTCTAAGACACATGAAGCGATAATGTACATCACCACTGAGAGCATGTCATAATTGTAATCAGACGAGGAATCTTCAGTGTTATTATCGCCATGCTCTAAGGTTGGGAGTTTAGGACATTTCTCAAGGTTCACAGTCATATTTTGCCACAACGGGATGAGGATAGCAGAATACCCCTCATCATCAGAACAAAGTTAGTCACGGTGATTCCAGGAATATCATGACTCCTTAGCATGGGCAATTTTAGCTGGGGAATAAAGATAAAAGTGTGGTGAGTAAGCAGGTATTTGAAGCTGAGCGGGTTATTGTGAATGGCCAACTTGTACCATCGATTGTGAGAGGTGCAATTCTTTTGAATTCTACCCCTATGCAAGAATTTTTTAATACAGGTGAATCTCATATTTCATTACTTATCATGTTGTTGATTTTTTGGGTCTAAATGTGGAAATGATGCCTTTTGTTTTAAACTTCAAACTCCTCTGGGTCAAAGAAAGTGTCAAGCCTTTCTATGTAGAGCTTGTTGTATAGCTGTCAAGTGACCGGTTTAGGGTTGACCCGAGTTGGTTCATGGCAGCCTAATTGGCCTAATTTCCCTAAATGACCTAAATTTTTCTAAATGGATTAAATTGGCCTAAATGGCATAATTGTCTGAAATGGCCTAAATGGCCTAATTGGCCTAAATGACCTAATTAGCCTAATTAGACTAATTAGCCTAATTGGACTAAATGGACTAAATGACCTAAATGTCCTAAATTGTCCTAAATGTCCTAAATGGCCTAATTGGGCTAAATGGACTGAATGAACTAAATGGTCAAAATTGACCTAATGGCCTAATTGGCCTAAATGGACTAAATCGGCCTAAATTGACTAATTGGCCTAAATGACCAAAATTTCCTAATTGGCATAATTGGACTAATTGGCCTAAATGTCCCAAATAGTCCTAAATGACCTGAATGGATTAATTGACCTAAATGGCCTAAATGGCAAAAAAATTCCTAAATGGATTAATTGGCTTGAATGGCCTAATTAGCATAATTGACCTAAATGGCCAAAATTTGCCCAAATGACCAAAATGAACTAATTGGCCTAATTGTACTAAATGGATTAATTAGACTAAATAGTATAAATGGACTAATTTTCCTAATTAGCATAAATGGGCTAAATGGACAAAATTAGCCTAAATGGCCTAAATTTTCCTAATTGATCTAAATGGCCTAAATGGATTAATTGGCCTAAATGGAGTAAATGGACTAATTGGTCTAATTGGCCTAAATGGACTAATTTTCCTAAATGGCCTAAATTGGCATAATTGGAATAATTGGTCTAAATGACCTAAATTGGTCTAAATGGCCTAAATGGCCTAAATGGCCTAACCGGTCTAATTGTCATAAATGGAATAATTTTCCTAAGTGGCGTAAATGGTCTAATTGGTATAACTGGCATGAATGGCCTAAATGACCTAAATTGGCCTAAATGGACTAAATATCCTAATTGGACTAATTGGACTAAATTTTCCTAAATGGAATAAATGGCCAAAATAGGCCTAATTGGCTTAATTGGTCCAAATGGTCTAAATTGCATAAAATACTTTATTGGATTAATTGGCCTAATTGGCCTAAATGGCCTAAATTTTCCTAAATGGAATAAATGGTCTAATTGGCTTAAATGACCTCAGTTAGCCTAATTGTCCTAATTCACCTAAATTTCCAAAATTTTCTAATTGGTCTAATTGTCCTAATTGGCCTACTCAGCCTAAATTGGCCAAATCATCTTAAATGTTCTAATCGTCTTAATTGGCCTAATTATCCTAAATTGTCCTAAATGGAATAATTAGATGAATTAGATTAAAGGGTCTAAATTAGCCTAAATAACCAAAATGATCTAAATTGGCCTAAATGGCCGAATTGGCCTAAATGGCCTAAATTGTCAAATTGGCCTAATTGGCATAATTGATCTAAATGACCCAAATGACCTAAATGGCCTAAATGGACTAAATGAACTAAATTACCTAATTGCTTAATTGGCCTAAATTGTCCTAAATGGTCTAATTGTCCTAATTGGCATAAATGGATTAATTGGCCTAAGTGACCTAATTGACCTAATTAGCCTAAATGGCCTAAATGAACTAATTGGCCTAATTGGCATAATTAGGATAAATGTTATAAATTATACTAAATGGCCTAAATTGGCCTAATTGGCCTAATTGGTCTAAATGGACTAAATTTGTCTAAATGGTCTAAATGGCCTAATTGGCCTAAATGACCTAAATGGCCTAATTGATATAATTGGCCTAAATGGCCTAATTGATATAATTGGCCTAAATGGCCTAATTGGCCTAAATGGCCTAAATGACCTAATTGGCCTAAATTTACCAAAATGGAATTAATTGGACTAAATAGACTAAATTATCCCAAATGACCTAAATTGGCATAAATGTCCTAATTTTTCCAATTGGCCTGAATTGGCCCGAATTGCCTAATTGGCCTAATTTGTCTAATTTTATTAATTAGTTTAAATGAGACAAATTGGCCTAAATGGATTAATTTTCTTAAATTTCCTAAATTTTCTAATTGACCTAATTGGCCTAATTGGGCTAAATGGCCTAAATTTACCTAAATGGCCAAAATAAAAAAAATTGGCCTAAATTGATTAAACGGGCCTAATTGGCCTAAATTGTCTAAATTACAAAATTGGTCTAATTGGCCTCAATGGTCTAAATTGGCCTAATCAGCTTAAATGGACTAATCATCCTAATTGGACTAATTGATCTAAATTACCTAAATTTTCCAAAATGGAATAATTGGCATAATTGGCCCAAATGGTCTAAATTGGCCTAAATAGCCTAAATGACCTAAATTGGCCTAAATGGACTAATTAGCCTAAATTAACTAAATTGGACTAAATAGCCTAAATGAACTAAATTTCCTAATTTTCCTAATTGGACTAATTGGCCTAATTGACTTAATTGGCATAAATCAGACTAAATGGCCAAAATCTTCTAATGGGCCTAAATGGTCTAAAGTTCCTAAATTGGCCTAATTGGCCTGAATTGGTCTCATTAGCCACATTGGACTAAATGGCCTAAATTGTATTAAATGACCCAAATGTTCTAATTGGCCTAAATGGACTCAATGGACTAATTGGCATAATTGGCCTAAATGATCAAAATTGGCCTAAATGGCCTAATGGGCCAAAGGTCGAATGAGCCTAAGTGGCCTAATGGGTCTAATGGGATTAAGTGGCCTAATGGGCCTAATGGGTCTAATGGGCCTAATGGGTATAAAGGGATTAAGTGACCTAATAGGCCTAATGGGCCTAAGTTTCCCAATCGGACTCATGGGCCAATTGGGCCTAAGTGGCCAAATGGGTCTAATGGGCCTAATGGGCTTAATGGGTCCAATGGTTCCACTGGTCCAAAGTGAGCTAATGGGCCTAAGTGGACTAATGGCCTGAGTGGTCCTATTGGGCTTAAACGGCCTAATGGTCCCTAGTGTCCTAATGGTCCCAATAAGTCAAATTTGGTCTAATGGGCCTAACGTGCTTAATGGGTTGAATGGACCTGTTGGGCCTAAGTAGTATAATGGGCCTAATGGGCCTAATGTTCCTATTGGCCCCTTTGGGAATAAGTATCCTAATGGGTTTAAGTGTCCTAATGGGCCCATTATGGTCAATTCGACCTAATAAGCTAAATGGCTGAATTGACCTTATGGACCTAATAGGCCTAATGGGCCCAATAGGCCTAATGGGTCTAAGGGGCCTAATGGGAATATGTGGACGAATGGGACTAAGTGGCCTAAGTGTTCTAATGGGACTAATGGGCCTAAGTGGACTAAGTAGACTAAGGGTCCCAATGGTCCTAATGGGTTTAAGCGGCCTAATGGGCCTAAGTGGCCTAAGGGACATAAGTGGACTAAGTGACCTAATCGGCCTAATCGACCTATTAGGCCTAAGTGACCTAATGGGACCAATGGCCTAATTGTCCTAATGGTCCTAAGGGGCCCAATGGGCCTAGTGGGTATAATGGATCTAAGGGGCCTAATGGGCCTAAGTGGATTAATGGGCCTAAGTAGCCTAAGTGACCTAATAGGCCTAATGGGCCCATTATGTCCAATTCGACCTAATGACCTAATTGGCCTAATGGGCATAATGGGTCTAAAGGTCCTAATGGGGATAAGTGGTCTAATGGGCCTAAGTGGCCTAATGGGAATATTGTACCTATTGGGACTAAGTGGTCTAATGGGGTTAATGGGCATGATGGGCCTAATGGGCCCATTATGGATAATTTAGCCTAATGGGTCCAATGGGCCTAAGTGGCCAAATGGGTCGAAGTGGACCAAGTTTGCTAATGGGACTAATGGGTCCAATGGGTCTAAGTGGCCTAAGATGCCTAATAGGCCTAATGGGTCCAATGGGTATAGGTGGCCTAATGTCCCAAAGTGTCCTAAGTTTCCTGATGATCCTGATGGGCCTAATGGGTCCAATGGGCCTAATAATTCCAATGGGTCTAAGTGGTCTAATGGGAATAAATTTCCTAAGTTTCCTAATGGGCCTAATGGTTCCAATGGGTCTAAGTGGTCGAATAATCCTAAGTGGACTAGGTTACCTAATGAGCCTAATGGGCCTAATGGGTCTAATGGGTCTAATGGGGCTAAGTGGCCTAATCGGCCTAATGGTTCTAATGGGCCTAATGGGCTGAATGGATTGAATGGGACTTAGTTGCCTAATGGGACTAAGTGGAATAATGGGCTTAATGGGCCTAAGTGGCATAATCAACCGAATGGGCCTAAGTGGCCTAATGGGCTGAATGGGTCTAAGTGGCCTAAGTGGATGAATGGGCCTAATCAATTGAATGGGCCTAATGGGATTTATGGGCCTAAGTGGCCGATTGGGACTAATGGGCCTAAGTGGTTGAATGGGCATAATGGGCCAAATTGGCCTAATGTGGAATAATGGGCTTAATGGGCCAAAGTGGAAGAATGGGATCAAGTGGCATAATGGGCCTAATGGGCCGAATGGGCATAAGTAGCCTAATGGTCCTAAGTGTCCTAATGGGCCTAGTGGGCCTAAGTGGTCGAATGGGCCTAATGACCCTAATGTGCCTAATTGGCCTAATGGGCGTAAGTGGCCTAATGGGCTTAAGTGTCCTAATAGTCCTAGTGCGCCTAAGTGGCCGAATGGGACAAATGGGACTAATGCGCCTAATGGGACTAATGGTCCTAATGGGTCTAATGGACCTGAGTGGCCTTATGGGTCTAATGGGATGAATGGGCCTAATAGACCTAATGGGCACAAGTGTCCTAATGGGAAAATGGGCCTAAGGGGAATAATGAGCCTAATGGTCCTAAGTAGACTAAGTGGCCTAATCGGCCTCATCGAACATATCGGCCTAATGGGCCTGATGGGCCTAAGTGAAATAGTGGGCCGAGTAGGCCGAAGTGGCCGAATGGGCTTGATGATCTTAACGGGCCAAAGTGGCCTAATGGGCCTCATGGGCCTGAGTCTCATAATGGGCCTCATGGGCGTAAGTGGCCTCATGGGACTAATGGGCCCAAGGGGCCTAAGTGGACTAATGGTCCTAATGGGCCTAGGTGATCAGATGGGCCTAATTGGCCTAAGTGGAATAATGGGCCTAGGTGACCCAATGGGATAAAGTTGCCTAATCAGCCTAATGGGCTTAATGGGACTAATGTAACTATTGGGCCTAAGTGGCCAAATAGTTCTAATGGGCCGAATGGGTCGAATGGGCCTAATTTTCCTAAGTGGACTAATGGTCCTAATGGGACAAAGTTGTCTAATCGTCTTAATGGGATTAATGGGCCTAATGAACCAATGGTCCGAATGGGCCTAAGTGGCCTATTGGTCTGAGTGTCATAATTGTCCTAATGGGATTAATGTTCCTAGTGGGACTAAGAGGCCTAATGGGCCTAATGGGCTTTATTGCCATAATCACCCTATTGTGCCTAATCGACCTAATGGGCCTAAGTGGACTAATGGGCTTAATGGGCTTAATGGTCCTAGGGGCCAGATGGGCCAAATGGGATGAATGGACCGAATGGGCTGAATGGGCCTAATGTTCCTAATGGGCCTAAGTGGTATAATGGGAATAAGTTGCCTAATCAATATAATGGGATTAATGGGCCTAACATACCTAAGTGGCATAATTGGCCTAATGGGCTTAATGGGTCCAGTGGGCCTAAGTGGCTGAATGAGCCTAATGGGCCTAAGTAGCCCAATCGACCATAGTGGCCAAATAGGCCTAAGTGGTCGAATAGACCTAATAGGCCTAAGTGGCCTAAGTGGACTAATGGGACTAATGGTCCTAAGTGAATGAATGGCCCAATGGGCCTAAGTGGCCCAATGAGCCTAAGTTTTCTAATGTGCGTAATGAGCCTAAGGGGCCTAATGGTCCTAATGGGCCTAAGTTCCCTAATGTTCCTAATGGGCCTAAGTGGCCTGATCCATCTAATGGGACTAATGGGCCTAAGTGGTCTAATGGACCTAATGGGCCTAAGTGGATTAATAGACCTAATGGGTCGAAGTGGCCAAATGGGGCTAATGAGCCTAAGTGGCCTAATGGACCAAGTGGGCCTAATGAGTTGAAGTGGCTGAATGGGCCCAATGGGTCAAAGTGTCTTAATGGGATAAATGGGCCTAATGTGCTTAGTGATCCAAATGGGCCTAAGTGGCCTAATGGGCCTAATGGGCCAAAGTGGCTTAAGTGGCCTAATGGGCCAAATATGCCTAAGTGGCCTAACGGTCCAAATGGGACTAAGTGGCATAATGGGACTAATGTGACTAATGGGCATAATTGGGCTAAGTGGCCTAATGGGCCTAATTGGCTTATTGTGCCTAATTATCCTATTGGACCTAAGTGGCCTAATGGGCCTATTGGATTGAAGTGGCATAATGGGCCTTATGGGCCTTGTGGGCCTAAGTGTCCTCATGGGCCTAAGTGGTCTCATAGGCCTTGTTGACATAAGTGGCATAATGGGCTTAATGGGCCAAAGGGGCCTAATGGGTTTAAAGGGCCTAATGGGATAAATGGGATTAACGGGCCTTAGTTCCAAATGGGCCTAATGTGTCAAATGGACCTAATGGACTTGATGTATTAATGGGAATCATGGGCCTAAGTGAAAAAATGGGCCTAATGGGACTTAGTGGCCTAATGGGCCTAATGCGGTAATGAGCCTAAGTAGCCTAATAGGTCTAAGGGTCCTTAGTGGCTTAATGAGCCTAGTGGGCCTAAGTGGCCTAATGAGATGAATGGGACTAAGTGGTCTAATGGGCCTAATAGGCCTAATGATCCTAAGTGTCCTAATGGGCGTGATGGTCCTCAGTGGCCTTATGGTCCCAACGGGCCTAATGGGCCTAAGTGGCCTAAGTAGTCGAATGGTCCTAATGGGCCTAAACGGCCTAATGGACATGATGGGCATGATGGGTCTAACGAGCCTAAGTTTACTAATGGGGTAAATGGGCTTAAGTGGCCTAATGGGTCGTATAGGCCTGATGGGCCTAATAGACTTGATGGGCCTCACTGGTCTAAGTGGTCCAATGGGCCTCAAGGGCCTTAGTGTTCTAATGGGATGAGTGAGCCTAATGGGCCTAAGGGGGATAATGTGCCTGATTTTCCTAATGGGGCTCTGTGGCTGAATGTTCCTAATGAGCATAATGGGCCTGGTAGGCCCAATGGGCATAATGGGCTTAAGTGGCCCAGTGGGCCTAAGTGTCCTAATAGACCTAATGAGCCTAATGGGTCTAAGTGGCCAAATGGGATTGATCGGTGTAATGGGGCGAATGGTCTTAAGTGGACTAAGTGGCCTAATGGGCATAATGGGCCTAAGTGGCCTAATGGGCCTAAGTGGCCTAATGGGCCTAAGTGGCCTAATGGGCCTAAGTGGCCTAATGGGCCTGATGGGCCTAATGAGCCGAATGGGTCTCAATGGATTAATGGGCCTTATGGTCCTCATAATCCCAATGGTAATAATGGGACTAATGGGAATAATGGGCCTAAATGGCTTAGTGGTCCCAATGAGCCTAAGTGGCTGAATGGGCCTAATGGGCCTAAGTGGCTGAATGGGTCTAATGGACCTAAGTGGAAAAATGGGCCTAATGGGCCTAAGTAACCTAATGGTCCTAAGTGGACACATGGGCCTAATGGTTCTAAGTGGATGGATTTACCTCATGGGCCTCATGGGACTAATGGGCCTCATGGGCCTAAGTGGCTTAATGGTCCTAGTGGGCCTAATGAGACTAAGTCACCTAATGGGCCTAATGGGTTTAAGTTGCCTAATGGGATGAATGGACCTAATGTGACTAGTGGACCTAAGTGGATAATGGGCCTAATGGTCCTAATGGGTCTAATGGGTCTAAGTATCCTAATTAGCCTAATCGAACAATTGTGGCTAATGGGCCTAAGTGGCCTAATGGCCAAATCGGCCTAGGTGAATGAATGGGCCTAAGTGGCCCATTGGGCCTAACTTTCCTGGTTGGTTGAATGGGACTAATGGGTCTGATAGGCCTAAGTGGCTGGACTAATGGTCCAGATAGGCCTAAGTGTCCTAATGGGCCTAATGGGCCTCATGGGCCTAAGTGGCCCTCATGGGCATATCGGCTTAAGTGGCCTAATGGTCCTAATGGGCCTAAGTGGCCAAATGGGAATAATTGGCACAAGGGGGATAATGGGACCAATGGGCCTAATTGTCTTAACAGACCTAGGTGCCAAATGGGTTGAATGAGCTTAATGGTCCTAATGGGCTGAATGGGCCCAATGGTCCTAAGTGGACTAATGGTCCTAAATGGATTAAGTGGCCTAATTGACCTAATGGGATTAATGGTCTTAATGGGACTAATGGGATTAATGGACCTAAGTGTCATAATGGACCTAAGGGGTATATTGGACCTAAGTGGCCTAATGGGCTTGGGTGGCCTAATGGGCATAATGGGCTTAATGGGCCTAGGGGAAAAGTGATCCTAATGGGTTGAATAGACCTCAGCGGCCTAATGGGCCTAAGCAACCTAATGGTCCTAAGTGGCCTAAACATCCTAATGGTCATAGTGGGTCTAAAGGGCCTAATGGGCCTAATGGGCATAAGTTGTTTAATGGGCCTAGGTGGCCTAATGGGCTTAACGGGCCCAGGGTCCAAATGGGCCAAATGGGCCTAATTGGCCTCAGTTTTCTAATGGGCCTAATGGGTCGAAGTGGCCTAATGGGAAAAAGTTTCCTAATCAACCTAATGGGCATAACAGGCCCAATGGATCCAATTGGCTAAATGGACCTAAGTGGCCTAATGGGACTAATGGGTCGAATGAGCCTAATTAGGCTAAGTGGACTAATGGGCCAAAGTTTCCTAATCAGCCTAATGGGATTAAGGGGCATAATGGGCCTAAGTAGACTAAGTGGCCTAATGGGAATAATTGGCCAAATTAGACTAATGGTCTTAATGGGCCTAGTGGGCCTAAGTGGCTGAATGGGCCTTAGTCGCCTAATCAGCCTAATGGTGCTAAGTGGTATAATGGGCCTAAGTGGTGTAATGAGATTAATGGGATTAATGGTACTAGGGGCTTAACAGGACTAATGGGATAATGGGCCTAAGTGGCGTAATGAGATTAATGGGATTAATGGTACTAGGGGCTTAACAGGACTAATGGGATAATGGGCCTAATTAGCCTAACTGGCATAATGCACCTAATGGGCCTAAGTGGCCTAATGGGCCAAAGTTTCCTAATCGATCTAATGTGATTAATGGGCCTTAGGGGCCTAATGGGACTAATGGGACTATTATGCCTAATGGGACTAAGTGCTCTAATGATCCTAAGTGGCCTAATGGGCCTAATGGTCTTAATGGTCCCGGTGGGTCAGGGTTCCCTAATGGGCCTAATGGGCCTAAGTGGCTTGATCAGCCGAATGGGACTAAGTGGCCAAATAGGCCTAAGTGGCCCAATGAACATAATGGGCCTAAGTTTCCTAATGGGACTAGTTGGCCTAAGTGTTCGAATGGGCCGAATGGGCCTAAGTATCCCAATGGGTCTAATGGGCCGATTGGGCATAAGTGGCCTAATGGGTCCAATGGGCCTAACTGGCCTAATGAGCCTAATGGGCCTAAGTGGCCTCATGGGCCTAAAGGACCTTAGTGGCCTAATGGACCTCAGTGGTATAATGGTCCAAATATGCATAATAGTACTAATGGGCCTAATGGGCCTAAATGGCCTTTGTGGTCCAATGATCCCAATGGGCATAAAGGGCCTAATGGGTCATATAGGCCGAATTGGCCTAATAGCCTAATAGGACTAAGTGGCTGAATGGGCCGAATGTGTTTAATGGTACTAAGTGGCCTAATGGGCCTAATGGGCCTAATATTCCCAATGGGCCTAAGTGGCCTAATGGGTCAAATGGGCCGAATGGGCTAAATGGGTTGAATGGGCCTAAGTGGACTAATCGGCTTAAAGGGCCTAATGGGCCAAAGTGGCCTAATGGACTGAAGTGGCTGAATGGGCATAAGTGGCCTAATTGGGCTAATGGGACTAAGTAGCCTAATGGGGCTAATGAGCTGAAGTGGAGGATTGGGGTTAAGTGGCCCAATGGGTCCAATGGGCCCAATGGGTGTAAGTGGCCTAGTGGGCCAAATTGTCCTAATGGGTCGAAGTGGCCTAATGAGATTAATGGGACCAAGTGGCTGAATGATTCGAATGGTCCTAAGTGGCCCAAGTGGATGAATGGGCCTAATGGGCCTAATGGGCCAAAGTGGCCTGCTAGGCCTATTGGGCCTAAGTGGCCACATGGGCCTAATGGTACTAAGTGGACTAAGTGGACTAAGTGGCCTAATCGGCCTAATTGACCAAATAGTCCTAATGGACTTAAGTGGACTAATGAGCCTAAGGGGCCCAAGTTGCCAAATGGGTCGATTGGGCCTGAGTGGCCCAGTGGGCCTAATTTGCCTAAGTTGCCTAATGGGCGAATGGGATGAATAGACCTAATGAGACTAAGTGGCCTAATGGGCCTAATTGGTCTAATGGGACTAAGTGACATTGTGGGTCTAAGTGGCCTAATGTATAACATCCCGCCTTTTTATCACATAAACTTTCATTACATTTTACAAAACCGGGGATCTTTAAGGTTTAGTGTCTTGGAAACCGGGAACTTAAAACATGAAAACATAAAACATTCTTCTTAAACACTTGAAAGACTTCTCCTCATGTTCATCCTAGGTTCATTACTGCATCTCATAACCTGGGGACATACATCAAAAGAAAGGGTGAGCAGAAGGCCCAGTAAGGGAAACAAGAGAAACATTTTACATGTGAACTTGAGATACTTCAACAATGTCATGAAAAAGAACATTAAGGCATGGGAAAGAAATCATGAGGCATATCATAATAAAAATAACATTTTTCATAACTTGAAGACGTGGATGCAACATTTAACATAGAAAATCATGAACATATCACCAAGGTCCATCCCCAAGGTGTCATTTGAAAATTACCAAGGTTATTCACCAAGATATCGTGAAAATTGTAATCTCTAGTGGTTACATCATTAACCAATGCATTGGAGCGCTATCACGGCACACCCTTAAATTTGACTTTATTATCATGTGAGCCACATATATCATAATCAAACATTTCATAAATAACCCATATATCATAAAATAAATGGGTTTCATTTCATAATCATAACGTTTTAAAAACTGCTTTAAAGACATGATCTTTACGTCACTTTAAACCCACAGAAGGGGAGAGCGGGTTTCATGAATGTAAATCCCAGAATTTAAAATAGAACATTTTGGTATATATGTGAATACCCCTATAGAAATAAGATCTTTCAGTATTCACTTTATAACATAAAATCATTTTGAGAAAAGAGAGAGGCATTTTGAGATTAAAATTCTACAGCATAACGGCTATGTTTCGGGGTTTTAGAAAACATTGAAAAGAGAGGGGACCTGGGCCAAACAATAATAAATGACCCATAAAATAGTATAGAGACAAAATAATAAGGATATATGAACATGGTAATGAAATTTCAAATACATACCATTTGAAATGAAAAACATGGAAGGAAGACAAAAATTAGATTTCTCTTATGAAAATTCGGCAGCATAACGGCATCACTTAAACTTCAAAAAAAATGAATTGAAAAGATCAAATAGGGTCTCTCATCATGTGAACATAAAAGTTCAGTATTATAGATATATATATCATACCCCAACATAATAAAAAAGAACTTTAAATACTTGACATGAAAGTATAACTTTGAAAAATGAGAAAGGTGAAAGAATCCCTTAAAAATTCGGCAGCCTAACGACGTCACTTAAACTTCAACAAAAATGAATTGACGAGATCAAATAGGGTATCTAATCATGTGAAAATAAAAGTTCAGTATGATATATAAAGATATCATACCCCAACATAATAAAAAGAAACTTGAAAGACTTGACATGAAAGTAGAACTTTAAAAATGAGAAGGGTGAAAGAATCTGTTACAAAAATTTCGGCAGCCTAACGACGCCACTTAAACATTCATAAAATGAAATGATGAGAGTAAGAGGGGGTCTATCATAATATGAAAATAAAAATGAAATTATAATGAATATAAAAGAACATACTCCAACATAAGAACATGGATCATAAAAGAAATTACATAAAAGAGATCACTTGAAAAGAAAGAGAGAGGGGTCGGATCCCTTACCTTAAAACGTAACTCTTAAAACTCAAAGGTTGGGACCTTGAGGGCTTGGGGGAACCTTGGGAGGACTCCTTGGGAGGTTATGAGACCAGAACTTTGTTGGGGGAGAGTGGGGAGTCGAAATGGATGAGAGGATGGCTTGGTATTTATAGGGAAAGTGAGGGGACAAGGCATTAATGGCCAAGGGACACCTCACAAGTGGTTTTCTCATAAGCATGGGCCCTCCCATGGTATTTCCCATGGAGTTAGGAAACATGGGGCCCCCCATACAATAATTAATCACCTTTGGCCAACCATCCCTTAAAATATCTCATGGAATCATCATGACACAGTTATGATGTCATTAAACATACCGAAACCCAAAAACTGTATTTTTACTATTCACTGAAAATTCAACTTTCTCAGAAAAATCTTAAAATTTCACATTTACCAAATATCAATGCTCTGATTTCAAAAATGAACTCCATTTTATAAAAATAATTTTCTAAATATTTTTAATTTAATTTTTAAAATAAATACACTATTCACCGAAAATTCATTTTTTCAGAAAAAACCCCAAAAATTACCTTAACATAATATCGATGCTCTGAGTTAAAAAATGAAATCCATTTTATAAAAATAATTTTCTAAATAATTTTAATTTAATTTTTAATTAAAAAACACTATTCACCCTAAAAAACTAATACTTGAATAATAATTTATGAAAACGTTATTTAACCATTTTATTGAATCACATTACTTAATCAAGGTTCCTAGATTATATTAATACTTTCTTTAAGTGAGATTACTAATCCTTTTGGTCACATTACTAATCCTAAGCATAAAATTAATATTCATAATTTACTATTCATGAAAAATCAAGTTGATCTTATTAGACTCTAAATTTCATACTGAACATAATTGTAGAAGACCATTTTTTGAAAATCATTACACATTTTTAATTATTTAAGGTTTACATAGACATTTTTAAAATATCCTTTTTCTAAAATTCATCAAAAATATGCATACTATATATATTCGATCATTTGAAAATTCATAAACTTCATCATAAGAAGAAATCAAAATTTTTATTTAAAATAAAGGATTACACAAGGCAGTTACGGTCTCCTTATATAGCCCCTTATCACACCAGCATAAGACCTAAGTGTAAGGTGTGCTAAGGTGAGAGAATCTGAGGGAGGCTCGGACAACATCGCACAAGTAGTAATTTCTATCAGTTGGAACTTCTCGCGAAGGTCATTCCGTTTTAGCTTCATACGATGAAGTTCGGCTTGGGTTTGGTCTAGAACAAAGCCCATTGGTGCTACCTCCTTCCCAAGTTCTGTTAGATGGGCTTCGATCGGTCCAAGACTATTGGGTGAGGCCATCAACTCTTCTTTCTATAATAATTAACCAAGATTACTTGTATTTAGAGACAATAATCGAAATGTTTAGTTTACAGCGGTCATATTGACCAATGGTCATATAACAGTCAAAACCCAATGGTCTCATTTTAATTATACTCATGTTATCAAATGAAACATTTTTGTTGATTATAAAAATAAAATAAAATAACACATAAAATTAGGAAACAAGATTTATTTAAAATTTCGGGTTGTTACAATCTTCCCCCCTTAAGAAATTGCATCCTCCCAATTTTTAAAATTGGGTTTTGAAATTTCATTGAAAGTCCCACATCGGAAAAAGAGTCAGTAAAACTATTACTTTAAAAGAAAGAAATGGAAGTACAAAGGTCACCCGATTTAACCCACACTAGGATTCCATGTAGGAAAACATGGACATGGAGGAGAAAACAAAGGGTCAAGTTCTGAGGGAGAGTGATAGAAAACATGATTAGGAGAAAGTTAACCATAAAAAATCCCAAACTTATGATTTGTGTAAACGGTCTTTGATTACCTAGTAGGAAACGTAAACCAACAATGTTTTTGTTTTACATTCCTTTTCATAATTTTGAGGAATTCATTTACTACATATAACAAAAACATAAGAAAATATACCTACCTTCAAGTAGAGTTTCATCCTTTAATAAGTCTCTTCCAAAACTAATATTTTCTCCAAATGATGAGAATTCAAAAACACTTGGTCTCATAAAAAACACAAGAATCATCTTCTATATAATCACATAATCCACAAAAGATTAACTATCTATTTCTTCTATCTTTAAACATTATCCCAAAATCAGAAAGGGTAAGGTAAAACAACTCTTCAAAAATATAGAATCCCATAGGAATGGAAACTAATTTTAAATCTTCAATGTTCCATGGTACTACCCAAAGTTCATCATAGACCATTCCATAAATAACGGTCCTTAAAATTCCTCAAAATAAACCAAACTAAGATTGAAACCCAAATACAAGAAGGATTTGATAACATAGTCTTCCAAAATAAACTTCATTGTTCATCTCCAAACAACATCAACCACTCCTAACATCTTATAACAAAAGTAGCTAACATAAACATATTTTACCAAAGATAGGTTAATCATTCCCATAAGTAACCTAAATTACAATAAGTCCACCTTTAATTCATCGATTCTTCAAAATATAAGTCAACCTTACTCCTCAATGAAAATACCGTAGTAATCTATTTACGTCGATCATATAGAGTCCCCAAAATAGTGAATGTCTTCCAAAATAATAATAATATTTTAATCCCCTAATCATCTCGGTCATATTAATATGGAAATCTTCACATTTCCTATCACATTGGTTGTTGGGACATTTTCTTCCATTTCCCACCATTAACTAAGAAGAGAAAGTATAATTAGGTGATTAAACACTTAGCCAATAATCATGAAAAGGAACTTAAAGCATATAAAGATAACTTGTAAAAGAAAATTATACCATAACTTGTGATCCCCTAGGTTCCCATCTAGGTTATCCATGATCATATATCCTTATGTGAATCTTTATTTTATTTTATCTTTGTTCCTTTAACAGTGGTTCATAATAAGCTTATGAATTTACCAAAGCATATCCCCCCGAAGTGTCGTAACCAAGAGTGCAGCAAGGCCCGTTGTCGTGTACCAGTTCCCGTTTGAGTCTAGCTCAAAGTGGTGTTTTCGGTTTTTACCTCTATATACATCTGTGCCAGAGCCACCTCTACCTGCTCGTGTCCAGACATGGATGTATTTGCTTGGCAACCCATTACCCAATACTCACCAAAATACCAGGAAGATTTCCTATATATAAACTTTTATATAGGCTTCTTCCTATTTTTTTCATATCCTAATTTCCACAAATAACTAAACCATCCTTTGATACCAACTATAGCATCCCACCTTTTTATCACATAAACTTTCATTACATTTTACAAAACTGAGGATCTTTAAGGTTTAGTGTCTTGGAAACCGGGAACTTAAAACATGAAAACATAAAACATTCTTCTTAAACACTTTAAAGGCTTCTCCTAATGTTCATCCTAGGTTAATTGCTGCATCTCATAACCTAGGGACATACATCAAAAGAAAGGGTGAGTAGAAGGCCCAGTAAGGGAAACAAGAGAAACATTTTACATGTGAACTTGAGATACTTCAACAATGTCATGAAAAAGAACTTTAAGGCATGAGAAATAAATCATGAGGCATATCATAATAAAAATAAGGTTTTTCATAACTTGAATATGTGGCTGAAACATTTAACATAGACAATCATGAACATATCACCATGGCCCATCCCTAAGGTTTCATTTAAAAATTACCAAGGTTATTCACCAAGATATCGTGAAAAATGTAATCTCTAGTGGTTACATCATTACCCAATGCATTAGAGCGCTATCAGGGTGAACCCTTAAATTTGTCTTTATTATCATGTGAGCCACATATATCATCATCAAAAATTTCATAAATAACCCATATAACATAAAATAAATGGGTTTCTTCATAATCATAACGTTTTAAAAACTTCTTTAAAGACATGATCTTTACGTCACTTTAAACCAACGGAAGGGGAGAGCAGGTTTCATGAATGTAAATCCCAGAATTTAAAATAGAAAATTTTGGTATATATGTGAATACCCCTATAGAAATAAGAGCTTTGAGTATTAAATTTATAACATAAAATCATTTTGAGAAAAGAGAGCGGCATTTTGAGATGAAAATTCTGCAGCATAACGGCTATGTTTCAGGGTTTTAGAAAACATTGAAAAGAGAGGGGACCTGGGTCAAATAATCATAAATGACCCATTAAATAGTATAGGGACAGAATAAGAAGGATATATGAACATGGTAATGAAATTTCAAGGAAATACCATTTTAAATGAAAAACATGGAAGGAAGACAAAAATTAGATTTCTCTTATGAAAATTCGGCAGCCTAACGACATCACTTAAACTTCAAAAAAAATGAATTGAAAAGATCAAATAGGGACTTTAATAATGTGAAAATAAAAGTTAAGTATTATAGATATATATATCATACCCCAACATAATAAAAATGAACTTTAAAGACTTGACATGAAAGTAGAACTTTGAAAAATGAGAGAGGTGAAAGAATCCCTTAAAAATTCGGCAGCCTAACGACGTCTCTTAAACTTCAACAAAAATGATTTGATGAGATCAAATAGGGTATCTCATCATGTGAACATAAAAGTTAAGTATGATAGATAAAGAGATCATACCCCAACATAATAAAAAGAAACTTGAAAGACTTGACATGAAAGTAGAACTTTAAAAATGAGAAGGGTGAAAGAATCCGTTACAAAAATTTCAGCAGCCTAACAACGCCACTTAAACATTCATAAAACGAAATGAAGAGAGTAAGAGGGGGTATATCATCATATAAACATAAAAAAGGACAGTATAATTAATATAAAAGAACATCCTCCAACATATGAACATGGAGAATAAAAGAAATGACATAAAAGAGATCACTTGAAAAGAAAGAGAGAGGGGTCAGATCCCTTACCTTAAAACGTAACTCTTAAAACTCAAAGGTTGGGACCTTGAGGGCTTGGGGGAACCTTGGGAGGACTCCTTGGTAGGTAATGAGACCAGAACTTCGTTGGGGGAGAGTGGGGAGTCGAAATGGATGAGAGGATGGCTTGGTATTTATAAGGAAAGTGAGGGGACAAGGCATTAATGGCCAAGGGACACCTCACAAGTGGTTTTCTCAAAATCATGGGCCCTCCCATGGTATTTCCCATGGAGTTAGGCCACATGGGGCCCCCCATACAATAATTCATCACCTTTGGTCGACCATCCCTTAAAATATCTCATGGAATCATCATGACATAGTTATGATGTCATTACACATACTGAAACCCTAAAACTGTATTTTTACTATTCACTGAAAATTCAACTTTCTCAGAAAAATCCCAAAATTTCACATTAACCAAATATCAATGCTCTGATTTCAAAAATGAACTCCATTTTATAAATATAATTTTCTAAATATTTTTAATTTAATTTTTAAATAAATACACTATTCACCGAAAATTCATTTTTTCAGAAAAAACCCCAAAAATTACCTTAACATAATATCGATGCTATGAGTTCAAAAATGAAATCCATTTTATAAAAATAATTTTATAAATATTTTTAATTTAATTTTTAATTAAAAACATTATTCACCTGAAAAAACTAATACTTGAATAATAATTTATGAAAACGTTATTTAACCATTTTATTGAATCACATTACTTAATCAAGGTGCCTAGATTATATTAATACTTTCTTTAAGTGAGATTACTAATCTATTTGGTCACATTACTAATCCTAAGCATAAAATCACTATTCATAATTTACTATTCATAAAAAATCAAGTTGATCTTATTAGACTCTAAATTTCATACTGAACATAATTGTAGAAGACCATTTTTTGAAAATCATTACACATTTTTAATTATTTAAGGTTTACATAGACATTTTTAAAATATCCTTTTTTTTAATTCATCAAAAATATGCATACTATATATATCCGATCATTTGAAAATTCATAAACTTCATCATAAGAAGAAATCAAAAAATTTATTTAAAA
Source organism: Viscum album (assembly GCA_963277665.1). NCBI lineage: Eukaryota > Viridiplantae > Streptophyta > Magnoliopsida > Santalales > Viscaceae > Viscum > Viscum album. The sequence continues at coordinate 914,465,624 of OY728141.1, forward strand.
CAAAGGATTACACAAGGCAGTTACGGTCTCCTTACATAGCCCCTTATCACACCAGCATAAGACCTAAGTGTAAGGTGTGCTAAGGTGAGAGAATCTGAGGGAGGCTCGGCCAACATCGCACGAGTAATAATTTCTATCAGTTGGAACTTCTCGCAAATGCGATTCCGTTCTAACTTCATACGATGAATTTCGGCTTGGGTTTGGTCTAGAGCAAAGCCCATTGGTGCTACCTCCTTCCAAAGTTCTGTTAGATGGGCTTCGATCGATCCAAGACTACTGGGTGAGGCCATCAACTCTTCTTTCTATAATAATTAACCAAGATTACTTGTATTTAGAGACAATAATCGAAACATTTAGTTTACAACGGTCATATTGACCAATGGTCATATAATAGTCAAAACCCAACAGTCTCATTTTAATTATACTCATGTTATCAAATGAAACATTTTTGTTGATTATAAAAATAAAATAAAATAACACATAAAATTAGGAAACAAGATTTATTCAAAATTTCGGGTCGTTACATAATGATCCTAAGTGGCCCAAATGGGCCTAATGGCCCGAATGCGCCTAGTGGATCGAATGGGCATAAGGGCCTGAACGGTCCTAACATGCCCCTTAGGCCTAATGGGACAAAGTGTCATAATGGGCATAATGGCCCAAATGGGCCTAAGGGGACCAATGGGACGAATGGGCCTAATGGACCAAAGTGGACCAATGGTCTCAATGGGCCTAACTGGTCTAAGGTGCCTCATGTGCCTAATGGATCGAATGGGCTTAATGGGCCAAATAGGCCAAAGTGGCCTAATCGGCCTAATGGGCCTAAGTGGCCTAATGAGCCTAAGTGGCCTAATGGAAAAAAGTGGCCTAGTGGACCTAAGTGGCATAATGGGCCTAATGGGTCTAATGGGCCTAAGTGGATGAATGGGACTAAGGGGCATAAGGGGCATAATGGGCCTAATGGACCTAAGCGGGCTAAGTGTCCTAATGGGCCGAAGTGGCCTAATGGGCCTAAGTTGCCTAATTGGGCTAAGTAACCTAATGGACCTAAGTGGCCTCATGGGCGTAATGAGCCTAAGTGGACTAATGGTCCTAATGGTCTTGATGGGCCGAATGGGCCTAATAGGATGAATTGGCCTAATTGGCCTAAGTGGCCTAATGGGCCTAAGTGGCCTAATGGGATGAAGTGGCCTCATCAGCATACTGGGCCTAAGTGGATGAATCGGCTGAATGGGCCTAATGGGTCTAATGGTTCTAATTGATCTAAGGGGCTTAATGGGCCTAAGTGGCCTAATCGGCCTAATCGGCCTAATGGGTTTAATGGGACGAAGTGGCCTAATGGGTTTAATGTTCCAAAGTGTCCAAAGTGGCATAATAGGCCTATTAGGTCAAAGTGGCCTAATGGGAGTAAGTGGCCTATTAGGCCTAATGGGCCTAAGTAGCCTAATCGGCCTAATGTGATTAATGGGACTAAATGTACTTGTTGGCGCTCCTTTCCGTCACAGATTCTAAAAAAATGTAAAGGGAAATACCTTGAACCCAAAGTGATTCATCCTTTGAAGAAACATAAAAAAAGAGAAAGGGATGAACAAGGAGAACATTGCCCATAGGTCATGCAAGTTCCAGCATGGTCGTGCAAGTATACTTGCGCGCCGCCCGAATGGGTGCTCAGGTGACTTGCGCGCCCTCTTTGAAAATCTCCCATGGTCTTCTCCAGCCTATAAATACCCCCGGTGGGCCCCCCATTTGAGAGGATTTTTTCCAGAATTCAGATACAGATCTCTGAACGCCCAAGTCTCTTCTTCAAGTCTTACGAACACTTATAAGGTAATTATTTACCTAGAATTGAAGGTCTAAACAAGAGTAATAAGGTCTAAGTGTTAAAATTTACTAACACTTGCGCGCCTATGTGTTTTACCCTTAAGGGAAATGGACACACTTGCGCACCTCCTTACCTACTCATTGAAACTTGCGTGCCACTCTTCTGGAAGTACCTCGGGATAATTCTAATGGCTTTGGTGAAGGATCACCCAAGTATTACCCTATTGGTTAATCATCTCCCAAGTATATAGGTGCCGCGCAAGTATACTTGCGCGACCAAGACTTGCGCGCCCATAAAGTACTTGTGCGACCCCCCAGGACTTGCACGCCCCTCTATTTTTGGGTGCCCTTCCTACCCATTTCACCTCTATTATGCCATTCCACCTCTCCTATTCAAGATTCAGTCTTCAAGACATTCTTCAATGCCATTTATGGAATGTTTTCATGATTGACTTCCTTATCTGAAAGGAATTCTGTGGAGCATCCCTCAAAACCTAGTGATTTACACATCTTTAGGTCACTTAAGTTAGAGATTTCATTCATTCAACCTCATCCTTTAAGATGAGAGAACCCTATTCATGGGACTCCTTTTCAGGAGTAATCCCCGGTCATAATTTCCCTTAACCTGAGCCTCCTTTTCAGAAGTAAGCCCCAGTCCAAGTTCTCTTAATTGGGCATCCTCTTCAAGAGTAATCCCCAAGTCCCCTAATTTGGTCATCCTCCTCAAGAGTAAGCCCCAACCATAATTCCTTTAACCTGGGCTTCCTTTTCAGGAATAAACCCCAATTTCAAATCCCTTTAACCTGGGCCTCCTCCTTAGGAGTAAGCCCTAGTCTTAAATTTATCTTAACCAGTCTTAATTTAATTTTTATTTGGACTTCCTTCTCAGGAGTAAAACCCAATCATAAGTCCCCTCCTAACTTGGGAATCTTCTTTAGGAGTAATCCCCAAGATTAGAGTATCCAAATCTCCATGAAGCACATATACTTTTATGGACCCTGTTCCTGGATTTCTTCCCTGAAATAAATCTTAATCTTCATCTATTTGGGCAGTCATACATACATAAGCCCCACATCATTTCTTATGATTGAATCTTTCATGGAACAATTGTCTGGTTTTACCAATACCTCTTTTTTCTCACACCGAGCATGACTCACGTGAGCTTAGAGTGTAAAAGTAATTATGACATCTTTCTTTGAGCCATCAATCATAAGCATCATACTCCCTTACTCGAACCATGTTGGTTCTGATTCCTTTTCTAAATAAAGGATACGTAGGTAGACCATTTGTGGGTACGATCCCAACTTTGAAATAATCCATGTCCTTCTGAATGACAATAAACTTCAAGTGCCCCACTGAGTGGATTTAAAACCAGTATGGTCATCATAATGACCAAGAGACTTTTATGTATTGAAGGATACCATTGACTAAGAATCTCTAACAAATACAGATGATTCTCTATCGATGAATAACCTCAAATACATATAAAAGATTCTCTAAATTTCCTACATATCAATCATTGATTGTCAGATCTAAAGAAAATCTCATTTTATACTTCGTAATGTAATAAGGATTCACGAACATAACTTAAATCTATAAAGAGATTCCTGGAGTAGAAAATAATTCCCCTAAAAAATGTGTGATGAGTCCGACCTCCCATCCTCTCGACCAATGCAAATTCCTAAGCCTCATCGGTCCACAACTAATGAGCACCTACCTTTGGAAGGTAGGTCCAAATGGATATGGAATCATTGGATGTTTCCAGTTCTATGAACAAACCCGTTGGAAACCGCTTGGAATGTTTGAATCTTAAATCAATGAGATCATCCCCAATTCTAGAAGAAAGAAAAAATGGTGAACCCGATGTGAATACTTAACCAAGTTAAAATGATGTTTTACTTATTTGTTAGGCACCTATTTAAAACTCAATGAGAGGGCTAACAAAATAATTAATAACATATGTGCTCATCCAAAAGATATATCAGCCGAACTTATCTTGATTATGTTTGTCATATCAAACATGCACTCTTTTCCAAGATCTTCTGCATTAAAAGAATAGATTTTCTTAATTTCACGTCTTTGAATACCTCTGTTGTGAAAACCTCTACTATGAATTCATCTGCTGCTACTCCTGCTGGATCATCGTCCGCTCTGAGGATGACATCACCTACTCAGCGTCTTCAATTATGGGTATCGAATGCACTAGTTAAGGAGTACCGTCAACACGGTACCATTCCAACTTTGGAGGCTGCTCGACAAGCCCTCTAAGTGAACAACTCACCCTGGTCGTCCGGATAGCGACGACCAACGATCAATAAGTAGGCGGTGCTAACCACTGTCTCCAACCATTTCGAGCCATTATCCCCAAAATGCAATCACCATTCACTCCCATATTATGAGGAGGTGAATGAGTAGGTCCCTCAGGGCCTTAATTCAAGGAGACAAGAATCCTTCCTGAGGTCTCCCATCAACAATCACCGCCAGAATCTTACGGCAGTGCGCCCTCAACATGATGAGGGTATCATCTCCAGGTGTTCAGCTTAGGTTCCTCGAACCCGAGCAGGCAAGACGAATCGCCAGAGGTGAAATCCGGTCAATAGTGAGCAGGTTCTCATCTCTGCCATCTCCAAAGAAGTCCACCAACCTAACTTGGTGGAAAGAAACAAGCGGGCACACACACCCGTCCATTTTAATTCTGCTGCCTAGCAGACTCGTCTGGCAGCATCACGCCAATCCCGCCAGGCAATTCCGGTGGAGTACTATAGACAGGAACATACACCTGTTTATAAATCATCAACTAGTCAGCAGGCTCGTCTGACTACATATGATGGATCTCATCAACCATGTTCGACGAAGTGAAATAAGTAGACACATACACCTGCTAGTATTGATCAATCCTACCAATAGTCTCACTTGGTATCACTCAGAGAAGTTAGTCGGAAAGCTCCAACAACAAACAGGAGGTAGAATCAACTCTCTTCCCCCACACTTGAGTACTGTCAGGATTCACTGATAGGAAAAGGAGGATAGGAGTAGGAACATACACCTACTCCAAGCAAGGAATGGGCGTATATCACCGTTCTGGCAGATGAAGTCACCAAGCACATTCTGTCGTTGGTGAAAGAGCAGAAGCAAATCCCTGCTCATATTCTGGATGCTTGCCAGGATATTATAACAGCTTCAACAACATATCAGGGAAAGACACATAAATCTATCCCTACCAGTGGAGTGACACATCAACATTTCACTCCAGAATAGATACACACATCTATTCCAGTTCAAGAGGGTTGTGGGGCATACTCCCCCATATCATACGGAAAACCAAGTCAGGCACATACACCTGGTTTGAGCGGAGATAATCAGCCTAACCTGATCATTTCTCCTGATCAGGCACACACATCTGCCAAATTGAGTAAGAAGGCATCTAAGAAGAAGACCTGACTAGCATAGTCAAGAAATCAAGGGCCAATCTGTAACAAGGCCTTACTCGATGCTGGAGTTCTTGATGCACTCAGACAACTATCTATTGCAACTCAATATTCTTCTCTCTCAGTTCCTAATAGTGGGAACATTAATTTTGAAAGTCTGCACCAGAAACTTCCTCATGAAGTCTTGCTTTGTGACAATTTGGTTGATCTCAAAGTTTCATCTTCATATGAGAGCCACAAGAACCTTCTGTGTGGTCAGAAGATCAAGGATCAAAATGTTTCATCTTTTGTTGTAACCCACCATGGTGGTCCTCCCCATGATGATGAATTTAGTTGTGAAATCCCTCTATACAGTAGTAATTCACATTGCTTGGAAAATTCTCCAACAGAAAATGTAGTCACGAGAAATACCTCTTATCTTGAGGTACTTTCAAATGTGAATCCAGTCATTTCTGATTCTTTACCATTATCAGGTGAAACACTTTCTCAATCGGAATATAGCCTGGGGTGTTGGTCATTCTCCGAACCACCCATAGGTTGTTCATCTTCTAGTTTGATCAGTGAATTATCTACCGATCTTGTTGAATCCGATGAAGTGACAAGGAAGCACCATCTTTGGTCTAATCAGGTAGAATAATATTCATTAAATGATAAAGAGGAAATGCTTAACATGAGAAAACAATTGGAAAAAGGTGAAGTGCCAGTCATGTTTTGGCCTCTGGCTGACTCTCAGTATGACATTACAGAGATGTTGACGGAAGATGGAATTCATGATATTCGTCTCAACATATGGAAAACTATTTTTCAATTGAAAAAGAAAGTATTATATTATGATGAATATGAAAATAATGTTAAGATAATAGAAGGTTTACAATGCCAAATTGACTTGGCATCTCTATCAGTCTCTCGATATCCGAAGGCTGAAAATCAGAAGAGATCCCTTCAGCATTCATGCCTTGGTGCACTAAGAATATTGCACCAATTAATTGCCTATTCCCCATATGATATTCATATCAGGGGATGGGGTGTTCATGGAGCACTACATTTCACTATACTCTCCAGTCAGCAAAGCCCGTGGCCAGCCACAATCAATGGGTTTTGTTTGTAATAAAAATCTTGCCCAAGAACATGCCTCAACTAGTTCTTCTCAAAATCAAGAATACAGAGAACAATTTGTTAAATTACTCCTGCATCAAGCAAACAAGAATATTGAACAGGCCTCTCATTTGGAGCAAGCACATCACCAAGTGACATAAGTGTCAGAAATAATCCAATGGTCTTTTGAGCCAGGTGATAAAATTGGATGTCGATTGATGCATCCAGCTAATTTCTGGACTAAGCTCCGCAAGATCAGGAGAGATTTCAAGAAAGTCTCAGATATAGCATTTCAAGACCCACCCCATCTTTCCATACTAGGGACTCTTTTAACTCAACCCTCGGAATCAACAAATAGGATTCGAGGAGTTGATCAAAGACAAAAAGAATAGCCCTAGTTCATCGGACTGGGTACTTTTTCAAATCCTCAATCCCTCCCTAAGAGAAATTCAGTCTTCTCTCGATTGGGGAAGAAGCCTCAAGAGGAACGGAGAGCCAAATTATCAGGAGATTCCCTCCAAATTAAAGTTCGTCAAGAATTTCCTGAGGGATCGAATCAACAAAAGGCAATGTCTCATCAAGGACATGGAAAAAGAAAATATCGAAGAAATGCTGATAGAAGAGATGTAATGCATTATGCATCAATCAATGTCATCAATTCCATTGTTGTTGATCCACCAGATGAGGTTCACTCAAAGGGATCAGATGAAAAGGTTCCTGCTCAAGAAGTTGTACGCACAGATACAAATGAAGAAGGTGTGCGTACACGAAACCAAAGGATTACTCAGAACCTAGGTAATCCTTCAAGTAACCCACTTCTCCCTCTTCTAAAGGGATCCAAAAAGGGGAAAGAAAATAATCAAGTTACATACCCTTCCTCTGGAGAAGGCCAATCACTCTCACTAGAGCAAAGATTTGCACAACAAGAGGAAGAAATGAAGGAATTGAGGAGGATGAATGCATAACTACTTCAGGGTAGTCTTCTTCCTAAGAGTGCTGGAGTCAGTCAGTCAAAGGAATTTGTTGTGGCTACTGAAATGGATCAAGAATATCCTCCTTTATCAGTACACCCTCACAGGTCTAATCCTACGGGTCAAGTGCAACAACAATTGGCGGTGCTACCATCAGTTGCAGCACCAGCCACAACATCTGTACCAGCTTTAGTCATTGCACCTGTTCAGGTCCAAGCTCAACTGGTCCAAGTTCAACCAGATGTTTCTCAAAAGTTAATAACTACCATTGAGTCATTAACAGCTCGGTTAGAGACTATGGAAGGGAAGCGGGCGCAGGTTCAACCAGAAAAGAGAGATTACCCTGAATGGGTAGATTCAATCCCTCCCCCATCAAGTTTTGGGAACCCTGTATTTCCTATTTTCAATGGATCAGGAGATCCTAAACATCATTTGATGCATTAAGTGTCTTGTTGCAATCCTATGATGGGAACTCTAGAGCAGTAAGAAGCAGTGAAACTCAGATGTTTCATGTGAACCTTGCAAGGACCAGCTTTTTTCTGGTACACAAGCTTGCAATCCTGGTTAATTACCAGATGGGAGGATCTTCACCAAAAATCCCTTCTTCAGATCAGCTCAACATTTCCAAACACAAAAGTTTTTGATCTTACAAATTGTAAGAAAAGGGAGAATGAAAGGGTATCAGATTTCATTGCTCGTTGGAAGGGATTAACATATTCCCTAAGCTTAGAACTCCCTCAAGAGGAATTGTTGCCAATTTGTGTGGCGAATTTACATGATGAGTTGCGCACACCGTTGATCCTTGTGAAATACACAGGAGGGTTTCAAGACCTTACTTCAATCGCTCAACATATTGAAGATTCTCTTATAAATACTAAGGATAAAGCTCGTGTAATTCCATCAGCTCCAGGTAGGAGAATGAGTAAAGCAAAAACTACTACAGTTATGCTTAAACAAGCACCTGTACCTACTTCTACTTCAAGGCCTTTATCTTCTCGAAGGGATCCACCTCCAGAGCATCAGTAACAGAGGCCTTTTCATCAATATGATCAAAGATATCAAAGATGAAAACAATTTGAGGATTTGAAAAGCAAAGTTTACTCTTTCCAAAATGAACAAGTTCCTGGTTATTTCATTTCGTCTCTGGAAAATAATTTGGTTCAATTTCCAAGGCCCAAGAGGCCAATAAAGGAAGGAGATGAAGACCGTCCCAACTATTGCTCGTTTCATAAAATGTTGGGGCATCCCATTCAGGAGTGTTTTGTTTTCAAGGACCTCCTGCAAAAAATGGACGACTTGGGACAAGTCAAACTGAAAGGTTCTTCAGCTCATGTAGCATATGTTATTGCTACAGTTCCAGAGGAGGAAGGCGAGTGGAAAGAAGTTAAGAAAAAAAATGTACAAAAATATGATGATCGTATGGTCAGAAAAATGATCAACTAAACTCATGCCATTTTGCGGATGCAATTGAAGAAACCAATTGTGCCTTTTGCCATGAATGCCATAGCAAAACCCTCTTCATCAGAGGGAAAATCCTCAAAGAAATGGCATGATTAAAAGAAAGAAGAAAAATCATAAGAAGATGAGTATGTTTCAAAGCCTAAGTTGTCTTTGACTCTGGCAGAATTCATGCCATCTACTTCAAAGCCACGAGCACTGCCCCACCAAACGGCACAGCCTAAACAGGCTAATCAGGAAGAGTCTTTATCGGATGAAGAGTTGATCTTCAGTTCTATTAATATTATTCAATTAACAGATCCATATGCCAATCGCAGTTTTGATTTTGGTGAGCCCAAATTCTCTATATCAAATAGAGGAATCAGAGGAAGTTCCAGAGGCTCAGGATACAGGGGAAGATGTGGATCTTTCAGAGGCCACTATTCCAATACTACCCCTGCTAGAACTGTGTATACGGAAGAAACTCATGGTAGAGACCTTCAACGAGCTCAAAAAGAACAAGAAAGTTATTTCACACAAGGTAGAATCAGCCCTAGCACAATTATTCTGGAAGATCGGTTGAAGGTTCCATCTTCTTCCTCTCAGTAAGTAAATAGACCTAATCGGTCTAATATTCCAAAGCCAGGAGTGTTGCCAACTCTTATCCCAGTACAAGATGCATCAAATTCCAAAGACTTCCAAGGCACCTGCTAAACCACATGTTCCTATTGGTAAATACAGACCTTTGGATCAAAATTATGATATATTGAAACACCTGTCCCAAGTACCAACCAAGTTATCAATTCTAGATGCCTTGAATTTATCAAAGGATCTTTGGGAGCCACTCATTGAGGCTTTGTCAAGTCCTCAGGAGTTTGAGACTGAAATTGCTATAGCTGAAGTCAACCATATAGAGAATAATCCTGTAGAATGCCATGCAGTAATATCTTTTACTAATGAAGATGAAGATAATGTTGTGCATGGACATATTAGACCTTTGTACTTATCTAGCAAGGTCAATGGCATAGACATCTGAAGAGATTTCATTGATAATGATTCAGGAGTCAACCTCATGCCCATTCGTACACTTCGTCGATTGGACCTCATAGAGTCTGATTTATCTCCTTCAACTATGATGTTACAAGGATATGATAAAAATGAACAAGAACCACTGGGCGAGATTACACTCAGAACTTAGTTTGGAGATCTTGTGTCCAATTCAGATTTCATGGTTGTTGATCAAGACTCATCCTTCAACATCTTGCTTGGAAGACCCTATCTACATCAACATACAGTTATCCCTTCATCATACCATCAATGTCTCAAATATTGTTTCGATGGTCAAGTTGGGACATTTTATGGTGATAAGGCCCCGTTCAAGACTTTTGAATCTCAATACATTGAGGTGGAATTCTACCACATGAGCGGAAAGGAGGAATCCACAACAAAGAAGATTACCAAAGTTAATGCTTCATATGGTTTGGAAACGATTCCAGTAAACCCATTAGCACATGTGAGTACAGATTATGTGTTGATTATCAGTCAAATTGACAGGATAGACCCAAATCAAAATACTCTTATGGAAACCTCCATAATTTCAATCATGGCAATCATTCCAGACAACATGGGAGAAAGTGGTGATCCACCAAGCAATGATGAAAGCTCAAATGGAGATGTCTTCATTTCATCTGCTGAAATACAATAAGTCTATACTTCTCCAATCAGTCCAGAAGAAGTTATAGAAAAATCATAGGTGAACAATGATGTCTATTCTCAATCCATCATCTCCTCTTTATTTTCCAGGAAGGACCCTTCATCATCAATCAGGTCAGAAATGGAAGCTTCTTCTTCAAGATGTTCAAATTTTAACGTCTCTTCTGATCATGAAAATTCTGCTTCATCATCTACTATGCAAGTAAAAACAGAGGAAATAAAACATGTTGAATAAGAAGAGGAAGATCTCGGGGATGCTCCTCCAGCATTTGAAGAAGGTATCTCTACCGTGGATGAACTTAGAGAAATAAATCCGGGTACAAAAGAAGATCCACGCCCCACTTTAATTAGTGCGGCTATGACTCTTGAAGAGAAAGAGATGTATATTTCCTTTTTAAAGAAAAATCAAGATATATTTTCTTGGAACTATACAGAGATGATAGGGCTTGATCCTAATTTTTCCACTCATCATTTGGGTTTTCCAGAATAAAATCGATGATTCAAATAGGCTGCTAGAAGAACACACCCAACCTATGCTTCCAAAATTGAGGCTGAAGTGGATAAGCTTATAAAAGATAACTTCATCAGATAAGTTCAATATCCCAAGTGGTTATCTAATATTATCCCAGTGAAAAAGAAGAATGGTAAAATTAGAGTTTGCATTGATTTCAGAGATCTTAATCAGCATTGTCCTAAGGATGATTTTCTAGTTCTGATTACAGAACTCCTTATTGATGACAAAAATGGCTATGAAGCACTCTCCTTCATGGATGGGTATTTTGGGTATAATCAAATCCGAATGGATCCAGAAGATAAGGAATCTACATCCTTTAGAGCCCCTTAGGGTGTGTTTTTCTATTGGGTAATTCCCTTTGGTCTAAAGAATGCAGGCGCAACATATCAGTGTGCCAAGCATCGTATCATCAAACCCTTTTTAGTGAAGTTCATTGAATGTTATATGGACGATTTGGTGGTCAAATCCAGGCAACTTTCTAATCACTTGGCCGATTTAGAAGTCATATTCCACAAAATTTGGCAACATAATTTTAAGATGAACCCCTTAAAATGTGCTTTTGGGGTAACCTCAGGAAAATTTATCGACTTTGTTGTATGCCATCGTGGTATCGAAGTCGATACTGAGAAGACAAAGTCAATCCTTGGTATGTCACCTCCTCAAAATTTGAAATAATTGAGAGTAATTCAAGGACAATTAGCCTATATTCGGCGTTTCATCGCCAATTTGGCAGGTAAAAGCTTACCCTTCACCAAATTGATGAAGAAGGGAGTCACTTACCAGTAGACTGAAGAATGTTAAGAAGCATTAGATATTCTCAAGAAGTATCTCTTGAGTCCACCATTTTTAATGCCACCTATTGAAGGAATACCACTTATCCTATATGTAACTGCTCTAGAGTGATCATTGGGTGATTTTCTTTCTCAGAAGAATGATGCTGGGAATGAAAACAGCCTCTACTATCTCAGTCAGACTATGGTTGAAGAAGAAACCCGATATTCAAATATTGAGAAGTGCTGCCTAGCATTGATCTTTGTAGTTCAGAAGTTGAGACACTACCTGCAACATCACGAGGTCTAATTGGTATCTCTCAATAACCTGCTAAAATTCATCCTTAGTCGTCTAATGCTTACAGGACGTCTGGAAAGGTGGGCAGTTATCTTGCAGCAATTTGACATTCAATATGTGTCTTAGAAGGAAATAAAGGGCCAAGCTCTGGCTGATTTCCTTACTGAACACCCTTCAGTGGAAGACACATCTTCATATATTGAACTCCCTGATGAGGAATTCTTCTCTATTCAAGAAAGTCTTCAAACATGGGAAAATTACTTTGATGGTGCTTCCAGAAGTCCAACAGGAAGGAAAATGGAAAATCCTAAATTCAACAAAGTTGGCTTAAGAATTGTGATCATTTCTCCAGAAAAGGCAGTGTTACCCTATTCCTTCTCATTGTTGGGAGGTGGTACAAATAATAAATCTGAATACCAAGCTCTCATCGCAGGCATAGAGTTGGCGCTTCAAGCACAAGTGAATCACTTAAAGGTGAAAGGTAATTCAGACCTGGTAATCAAACAAGTCAATGGGGATTATGAAATCAAAAACGAAGAACTAATCCCTTTGTATGATTATGTCAGAGAGGTAATGGAGGAATTCCCTTCAGAACCAACATTTTCTCATGTCCCAAGATCACAAAATGCTCAAGATGATGCACTGGCTAATATATCCACAACTCTGGCAGATCGAAATCGGGATGATACAATCATCAGTATTGCCCACCGTCATAAAATTTCACTTATGTTCAAGCCATAATAGAGGAAATCAATGAAATTAGTCCCATCTCTGAACCATACAGTCACACTACGGGATGGATGACACCTATCAAGTAATACCTTCAAAATAGAACACTTCCACTTGATAGAGTTGGGAAAGAACAAATCCGGCGACGTGTGGTCAATTTTACTCTTTATGATAGCCCAGATCACCTAGAGAAAATTCTATACAAGCGTGGTTTTGATGGATTTCTCTTCAGATGCATTGATGGTGAAGAGACAATGGCTGTCATGAAATAAGTGCATGTAGGAGTCTGTGGTGCCCACCAGTCTGGACATAGACTGTCTGATCAGATTCGAAGGCTTGGATACTTTTGGCCTTCAATGATACAATATTGTGTTGATTTCAAAAAGAAGTGTCATTCATTCCAAGTACATGCCAACTTCATTCATTGACCCCCAGAGTTTCTTCATACTGCTAAATACTCATGGCCATTTTCCACATGGGGAATGGATGTGGTGGGACCTTACCCTTCAGCTACGACCAAGCAGTTTAAGTATATTCTTACTACTACTGACTTATTTTCCAAATGGACAGAGGCAATACCTCTCAAAGAAGTTAGTTATAAAAGCATTGTTAGCTTCATCAATTCTAACATCATTACTAGATTGGGTGTCCCTTATACCATATTGATAGACAATGGCACCAACTTCTGTTCACCTGAGGTGAAGAAGTTGTATCAAGAATACAACATCAAATCCAATCATTCATCTCAGTATCACGAAGCGGCCAATGGACAAATATAATCCTTCAACAAGACTTTTTCAAATATACTGCAAAAGATGGTGGATAAAGATAAGAGGTCATGGAATGATAAAATCTTTCATGCTTTAGGTCTTATCAAACTACCACCCGCACTGCAACGCGGTCAACTCCATATTCACTGGTATATGGAACGGAAGCAGTCTTGCCCATTGAAGTTCAATTACCTTCATTCAGAGTGGCCATTTGGGATCAATCATCTACAGATGAACAATCTAAAAATCGATTGAATGAATTGGAATGGTTAGATGAGAAAATATTGTGCACTCTGCACCACTTGGAAGTCTATCAGAATCGAATAGCACAAGCTTTCAACAAAAAAGTTCATCTTCGTTCATTCGTTCAGGGAGAATTGGTATTAGTTCTCAGAACTCCAATGATACCAGGAAAGAAACCTCCTAAGCTTGAACCAAAGTGGGAAGGACCTTATTCAATACATAAGGTCTATTCCAATGGAGCTTATTATTTAATCTCAATGGATGGAGAACTCATCACTACTCCAACCAATGCCATATTTCTGAAGAAGTATTTTGTATAAACAAAAAATACACCATCAACGGTCCATGCATATGACCTTAAACTATTTGAATGTCCCTTACGTCCAACATGAAATTAAACTGCACCATTCACAGTCCATACATATGACCTTAAACAATTTTTATTACTTTAGTCCCACACAACGTTAAACTATGACGTCCTAACTACATGGCGCTAAACTATACAGAAGTCTCTTATGTCCGGAAAGACGTTAAACTTCACCATCTGTGGTCCATGCATATGACCTTAAAATATTTTCATGTCCCTTACATCCAACACGACATTAAACTGCACCATTCAGGGTCCATGCATATTACTTTAAACTATTGGCACTTACGTCCAACATGACGTTAAACTGTGACGTCCAAACTACATGACGCTAAACTGTATAGAAGTCCCTTACGTCCAGCACAACATTAAAATACACCATTCAGGGTCCATGAATATGACTTCAAACTATTCGCACTTACATCCAACATGACGTTAAACTGTGATGTCCAAACTACATGATGCTAAACTGTACAGAAGTCCCTTATGTCCAGCAAGATGTTAAACTACATAACCAATGGTCCATGCATATGACCTTAAACTATTCTCACTTTCGTCCAACATGACGCTAAACCACATCGCCTTTTTTTCATCCAACATTACGTTAAACTATGAAAAAGTCCCTAATATGTCAAACATGACGTTAAAATGTGTCCTCTTTTGTCCTTACTCCATGACATTAAACTGCACAGTCCTCTTTTTGTCCAACATGACATTAAACTGTATTGTCCCCATCATCCTAACTACATGATGCTAAACTGTATAGAAATCCATTAATACGTCCTACATGATGTTAAACTATATTTTTGTCCCTACTACATGACACTAAACTGTGCAGCACCAATAGTCCTAACTACAAGACTTTAAATTGCATAGTCCCTTCATATGTCCTACATGACATTAAACTGTGCATCGTTAAGGTTGTTGTTACCTCTTGTTTCTCACACCGAGTATAACTCACATGATCTTATAGAAAATTTCAACCATAACACCCTCTTTGGGCCACTAACCACACGTAAGTCCCAACATCATTTTTTAGGTTGTTGTCCCCAAAAAACAACTTGATCACTAATACATTATTTAATTTAACTACGCGGACTTTGATCCTTGCCTTCCAAGCTGGGTACGTAGGCAAACTCTCAAGGTTCAAGCCCAAAACCAATCTCTTCACATCGGTTCACCTCCATCTCATATGATGTTGATTTGTGAAACCGCCCCCAGAATCAATATCTTTACATTGGTTCACCTTCGTCCTTGTTATACGACGTTAAACTGTACAACACTTTTGTTTTGTATGACAATAAACTACAATATTCTTTGATACCCTCACCTGAGAGGGAATCATTATTTACATTGATTTTCAATAATGTTATATTTCAAAGACTACGTGCATACATGGTAATGCCTGAGCCTTTTATCTTGGATCAAACCACCATTTCACTAAAGTCCCTTTTTTTACCCTTCACATGTATGAATTAAATTTGTACAGAAGGTATTTCTAGAACTATGTGGGCTTGATTCTCATCCTTATAGGATACATAGGAACGTTCGAGTGTCCCTCTAATCCATCCCTAGGTCTTTGGGCCTAACCCCAAATTCCACTTTTAGTCCCTTGGCTGAAAAGTCCCCATGAAAACACACACTGTGTATTTCTTATAATGGTCCGAGCTCTATGACCCTAAACTAAGATCTCCCATACTCTAGTCCCACACGACATTAAACTGTATTTCAAGAACTACGTATGGCTTGATTCCCATCCTTATAGGATACATAGTGAAGTCTAATATTTCAATTCAGGATCCAGGCACAACATTATTATGGTTAGCATTGATCTGTGTATCTCTACATACATTGGACAATACCCATCTTTATGTGTCATAATCATAACCTTAAATATTTTCAGATCTTCATAACTCTTTTCTTGACTTCTAGTCACAAAAATGTCCAATTTCTGAGAGTTCTTTTGCCTAACTATGCAGCACGTGCCCTTAGGCGGCCTTGTATAAACAGTCTACATAACAGACTTGTCAGCTAAAAGATAATATTATTTGACTATGCAGCAAATTCCCTTAGGCGACAATATGTAATTCAACCCCCTAATGGGTTGTTAAATAATGGTAACTTCATTATTGGGAATAAAACCTCTTTTTTCCTTATCGGTCTTATCAAAAATATGTAAGGATCCGAAAAAAAAATCCATCCTTAACATATTTTTTTCATATTATTTTTCATGATCTAAAAGTATTCAAGTATATGGTTTATATTTCTCTTCCCTACATTTGGGTCAGACCTTCGTAGGAGTGACATTCATCCAGTTCTTGGATAATATTGTTTGGAAATATCTTCTCCATATTCAAGTACCTCTCTCCATACAGAAAACTCTATGCTTTGGAAAATTTGAATCCTCATAAACTTTCACTGGATTTTTAGTAGTAGAAAAGTAAATTTCTGAGAGTTCTTTTTCCTGACTATGCAGCACGTTCCCTTAGGCGTCCTTGCATAAGTAGTCTACATAACAGACCTGTCATCCAAAAGATACTATTATTTGACTATACATCCAATGCCCTTAGGTGTCCCTTCATAATTCAACCCCCTAACAGGTTTTTTAAATAGTAGTAACTTCATTTTTGGAAACTACTTCTTCTAATGCCTTTTATCCCTTTTTCATGTCATCCCTCATATTCAAAATTTCTTAAGTCATAGTTTACAGATTTTCCCTCATACCTGAGTGTGGTAATATATTTTTAGATAAATTATCAAGGAATTGAGTCAATTTTAATCCATTTCGGTCAAAGATATTTCGACCTTAAACATTAGCCTTTTTATGTCCGACATGCATGACTTTAAACTTCCAATAACCACAAAGACCCTTGGTTTCTTTTTTTTTCTTTTTTTTTCCTCAGAGTCAAATCCTCTTTTCTCTCCGGATCCAACTCTGAGGGGGGACTTTTGTTGAATCTCCTTTCCATCATAGAGTCTAAAGGAATGTAAAGGGAAATACCTTGAACCCAAAGTGATTCATTCTTTGAAGAAACGTCAAAAAAAGAGAAAGGGGTGAACAAGGAGAACATTTCCCATAGGTCACGCAAGTTCCAGCATGGTCGCGCAAGTATACTTGCATGCCTCACAAATGGTCGCCCAGGTGACTTGCGCGCCCTCTTTGAAAATTTCCAATGGTCTTCTACAGACTATGAATACCCCTAGTGGGCCCCCCATTTCAGAGGATGTTTTCTAGAATTCAGATACAGAGCTCTGAATTCCCAAGTCTCTTCTTCAAGTCTTCCGAACACTTATAAGGTAATTATTTACCTAGAATGGAAGGTCTAAACAAGAGGTATAAGGTCTAAGTGTTAAAATTCACTAAAACTTGCGCACCTAAGTGTTTTACCCTTAAGGTAAATGGACACACTTGCGCACCTCCTTACCTACTCATTGAAACTTGCGCGCCACTCTTCTGGAAGTACCTTAGGATAATTCTAAAGGATTTGGTGAAGGATCGCCCAAGTATTACCCTACTGGTTAATCATTTCCCAAGTATATAGGTGTCGCACAAGTATACTTGCGCGACCAAGACTTGCATGCCCATGTAGTACTTTTGCAACCCCCAGGACTTGCGTGCCCCTCTATTTTTGGGTGACCTTCTTGCCCATTTCACCTCTCTTATGCCATTCCACCTCTCCTATTCAAGATTCAGTCTTCAAGACACTCTTCAAAGCCATTTATGGCATGTTTTCTTGATTGAATTCCTTATCTGAAAGGAATTCCGTGGAACATCTCTCAAAACCTAGTGATTTACACATATTTATGTCACTAAAGTTAGATATTTCATTAATTCAACCTCATCCTTTAAGATGAGAGAACCCTATTCATGGGCCTCCTTTTCAGGAGTAAGCCCTAGTCATAATTTCCCTTAACCTGGGCCACCTTTTCAGGAGTAAGTCCCAGTCCAAGTTCTCTTAATTGGGCATCATCTTCAGGAGTAAGCCCCAAGTCCCCTAATTTGGGAATCCTCCTTAGGATTAAGCCCCAACCATAATTCCTTTAACCTGGGCTTCCTTTTCAGGAATAAACCCCAGTTTCAAATCCCTTTAACCTAGGCCTCCTCCTTAAGAGTTAGCCCCAGTCTTAAATTTCTCTTAAATTGTCTTAATTTACTTTTGATTTGGACTTCCTTATCTGGAGTACAACCCAATCATAAGTCCCCTCCTAACTTGGTAATTTTCCTTAGGAGTAAGCCCCAAGATTAGAGTATCTAAATCTCCATGAAGCACATATACCTTTATGGACCCTGTTTCTGGATTTCTTCCCTGAAGTAAATCTTAATCTTTATCTGTTTGGGAATTCATACATACATAAGCCCCACATCATTTCTTATGATTGAATTTTTCATGGCACAATTTTCTGGTTTTACCAATACCTATTGTTTCTCACACTGAGCATGACTCACGTGATCTTAGAGTGTAAAAGTAATTATGACATCTTTATTTGAGCCATCAATCATAAACATCATACTCCCTTACTCGAACTACGTGGGTTATGATTCCTTTTCTAATCAAAGGATAAGTAGGTAGCCCATCTGTGGGTACGATCCCAACTCTGAAATAATCCATGTCCTTCTGAATGACAATAAACTTCAAGTGCCCCACTGAGCGTCTTTAAAACCAGTATGGTCATCATAATGACCAAGAGACTTTTATGTATTGAAGGATACCATTGAATAAGAATATCTAACAAATATAGATGATTCTCTATCGATGAAGAACCTAAAATACATATAAAAGATTCTATAAATTTACTACATATCAATCATTGATTGTCAGATCTAAAGGAAATATCATTTTATACTTGGTAATGTAATAAGGATTCACGAACATAACTTAAATCTATAAAGAGAGTCCCGGATTAGACAATAATTCCCCTAAAAAAGGTGTGATGAGTTTGAAATCCCATCCTCTCAACTAATGAAAATTCCTAATCCTCATCGGTCCACAACTAATGAGAACCTACCTTTGGAAAGTAGGTCCAAATGGATATGGAATCATTGGATGTTTCCGGTTCTACGAAAAAACCCATTATAAACCACTTGGAATGTTTGAATCTTAAATCAATGATATCATCCCCAATTCTAGAGGAAACAGTACTAATGGTCATAATGGGATGAAGTGGCCTAAGTGGCCTAATGGGCCTAATGGGCCAAAGTAGCCTAATCAACCTAATGGGCCTAAGTGGCCTAATGGGCCTAAGTGACATAACGGGCCTAAATGGCCTAAGTGGACTAATGGTAATAATGGACCTAAGTGGATTGATGGTCCTAATGGGCCTAAGTGGTATCATGGGCCTAAAGGGCCTATGTGTCCTCATGGGCCTAATGGGCCGCACTAGCCTCATGGGCCTAATGGGCCTAAAGGGCTTAAGGGGCCTAAGTGGCCTAATGGGTATAATCAGCCTAATGGACCTAAGTAGCCTAATGGGCTTAATGGGATTAAGTTGTCTAATGGGGCCAATAGGACCAATGGGCCTAATGGGCCTAAGTTGTTTAATGGGCCTATGTGACCTAATCAACCTAATGGGCCCAATGGACGTCATGGTCTTAAGTGGTCGAATGGGCCCAAGGGTCCTAATGTGATGAATGGTATTAAGTGGCCTAATGGTTCTAATGGTCCTAAGTGGCCTATTGGGCCTAAGTGACCTAATCATCCTGATGGACCTCATGGGTTTAATGGGCCTAAGTGGTCGAATGGGTGTACTTGGTTGAATGGGCCGAATGTGCCTAGTGGTCCTAATGTGCATAATGGGCGTAAGTGGCCGAATTGGCCTAGTGGGCCTTATGGGCTTAAGTGGCCTAATGGACCCAATGGGCATAAGTGGCCAAATGGGCCTAATGCGACAAATGTTCCTAGTGGGCCTAATGGGCCTAAGGGGCCTACTAGGCCAAAGCAGCCTAATGGGACTACATGGCCTAATGGAACCAATGGGATTAAGTGGCCTAATGGCCTTAAGTGGCCAAATGGGATTAACGGGCCTAATAGACTTAATGGGTATAATGGTCCTAAGTGGCCTAAGTGGCCTAATGGGCCTAAAGGGCCTAATGGGCCTAAGTGGCCTAATGGGACGAATTTTCCTAATAGACCTAAGTGTCCTAATGGTCCCAATGGGTCTAAGTGGCCTAAAGGGACTAATGGGCCTAACGGGACTAATGGGCCTAGGTGGCCTAATGGGCCTACATGGCCAAATGGGACTAAGTGGACTAATGGGCCTAAATATCCTAATATAATAAAGAGAACTAATGGACCCAAGTGGTATAATCAAAGCCTAATGGGCCTAAGTGGTCCAATGGGCCTAATGGGAACAATGGGCCTAAGTGGCCAAATGGGCCTAATGGGCTTAAGGGGCATAATGAGCCGAATGGGACGAATAGGGCTAAGTGGCCTAATCGGTCTAAAGGGTCTAATGGTCCAATGCAGCCTAATGGGAATAAGTGGCATAATCGGCCTAATGGGCCTAAGTGTTCTAATGGTCCTAAAGGGCTTAATAGGACAATGTGGCCTAATAGGCCTAAGTGGCATAATCATAACCAAATTAGCCTAAGTGGTCAAATGGGCCAAATGGGCCTAAGTGGCCTAATAATCCTAAAGAAAAAAATGGTCCAAAGCATCCTAATGGGCCTAATTATCATAATTGGCCTAGTGGGCATATTGGCCAAAGTGGCCTAATGAGACTATGCGACCTAGTTAGCTAATCGGCCAAAGGGGTGTAATTAGCCTAAGTTGTCCAATGGGACTAAGTGGCCGAAGGGGCTGTATCAAATGAATTGTTCTAGTGGACCGAATGGGCCTAATGGGCCTAAGTAACTTAATGGTATGACTGTGCCTAAGTGTCTTAATGTGCCTAATGGGCCTAATGGGCCTAAGTGGCCTAATGGACCTGATGGGATGAATGGGCCTAATGGTCCTAATTGGCCTAAGTTGCCTAATGTGCCTAAATTGTCTAATGGGCCAAATGGGACTAAGTGGCATAATGGGCCTAATATGTCAATTAGGACTAAGTGGTGTAATGGGCCTAATGATCCGAATGGGCTTAAGTTGTCTAATGGGCCTAATGGTCTAAATGAAACAAAGTTGTGGAATGGGCCCAATGGGTTGAAAGGTCTTAATGGGACGAATGGGACTAATGATCCTAATGGACCTAAGTTGCCTAGCAGTCCTAATGGGATTTGGTGGCCTAATGGGCCTAAGAGTCCCATTGGGTCTAATGGTCCTAATGGGTTGAATGGACCTAATGGGCTGAAGTGGACTAGTGGGGCGAATTGTCCGAATGGGCCTAATTGGCTGAAGTGGCCTAATAGGACTAATGGGCCTCAAGGGTCTAATGGGTGTAATGGTTGGAATGGGTCAAATGGGACTAAAGGGTATAATGGGGCTAATGGGCCTAATTAGTCGAATGGGTCAGATGGGTCTAATGGGCCTGGTGGGTCAAAGTGGATTAATGGACCTACTAGTCCTAATGGACCTACTAGGCATAATGGACCTAATGGGCCTTAGTGGCCTAATGGTCATAAGTGGACAAATGGACCTAATGAGCCTAATGGTTGTAATGGGCCTAATGGGCCTAAGTAAACCAATGGGCCTAATGGGCCTAAGTGGCTGAATGGGCATAATGGGCCTAAGTGGACCAATGAGACTAATGGGACCAAGTGGTATAATGGCCCTAAGTGGCTAAATGGGATGAATGGGATGAATGGGTCTAATTGGCCGATTGGTTTGAATGGGCCTAAGGGGCCTAAGTGGCCTAATGGGCCTAAGTTTCCTAATGGATATAATGGGCCTAAGTTGTATAATGGACCTGAGGGGCCTAAGTGTCCTAATGGTCCAAAGTGGACAAATGGGCCTAATGGGCATAATGGGCCTCAATGGCCAAATCGGCCTAATGGGCATAATGGGCCTAAGTGTCCTAATGGGCCTAATGGGCCTAAGTTAACCAAATGGACTAATGAGCCTAATGGACCTAATGGGATTAAGGGGGCCTACTAGGCAGATTAGGCCTAATGGGCCTACTGGGCTTAATGGGCCTACTAGGGCTAATGGGACTACTAGGCTTTCTGGGCCTGATGGTCCTAAGTGGAATAATGGGCCTAAGTAACCTAATGGGCATAAGTTGCATAATTAATCTAATGGGTCTAAGTTTTCTAATGGGTCTAATTGGCCTAATGGGCCTAATGGTCCTAAGTGGCCTATTGGGCCAAAGTGGACGAATGGGCCTAATGGGCTTAATGGGCATAATGGGCTGAAGTGGCCAAATGGGACTAAGTGGCCTAACGGGCCTAATGGGATTAAGTGGCCTAATGGACCAAATGGGCTTAAGTGGCCAAATGGGCCTAATGAAACTAATGGGCCTAAGTGGCCAAATGGGACTAAGTAGCCTAATGTGCCAAATGGGCCAAATGGGCCTAAGTGGCCTAATGGGACAAAGTAGATGAATGGGCCTAATGGGCATAATGGGTATAATGGGCCTAAAGGACCTAAGTGGTCTAATGGGCCTAAGTGGCCTAATCATCCTAATAGGCCCAATGGGACTAAGTAGACTAATGGGCCTAAGTAGCCTAATGGGCCTAATGGGCCTAATGGGCCTATGTGTCCTAATGGGCCTAAGTGGTCGAATGGGCCTAAGTCGCCTAAGGGGACTAATGGGCCTAATGGTCCAAAGTGTCTGAATGGGACTAATGGGCTTAATGGGACTAAGTCGCCTGAGGGGAATAACAGGCCTAATGGTCCTAAGTGGCTGAATGGGACTAGTGGGCCTAAGTGGCACAATTTGCCTAATGGGCCTAATGGGCCTAAGTGGGTGAGTGGGCCTAAGTGGGTGAATGGGACTAAGTGGCATAATGGGCCTAATGGTCCTAACTGGCCTAATGTACCTAATGGGCCTAAGTGGCATATTAGGCCTAATGGGATAATGGGCCTAATGATCCTAAGTGACTGAATGGGCCAAATGGCCCTAAGTGGTATAATTGGCCAAATGGGCCAAAATGGGCCTAAGTGGATTAATGGGTCTAAGTGACCTAATGGTCCTAATGGGACTAAGTGGCCTAATGCATCTAAGTGGACTAATGGGCCTAAGTTCCCTGATGGTCCTAATGGGATGAATTGGCGTATGGGTTTAAGTGGCCGGATTTTCCTAATGGGCCTAAGTGGAAGAGTTAGCCTAATGGGTCGAGGTGGCCTAATGGGCCTAATCATAAATAGACCAATGGGACTAATGGTCCTAATGAGCATAATGGGCCTAAGTGGCATAATGGTCCTAAGTGGCCTAATGGGCCTAAGTGGCCTAATAGGCGGAATGGGCCTCAACGGCCTAATGGACCTAATGGACATAATGGGTCGAATGAGCCTAAGTGACCTAATGGGACTAGGTGTCCTGATGGGCCAAATGGGCATAAGTGGCATAATGTGCCTAAGTGTCCTAATGGACTCAATGGGCCTAATGAGTTGAAGTGTCCTAAGTGGCCTAATGGGCCTAATGGGCCTAAGTGGCCGAATGGGCCTAATAGGCCTAAGTGGTCGAATTGGCCTAATGGGCCGAAATGTCCTAATGGGACTAAGTGTCCTAATGTTCATAATGATTTAATGGTAATAATGGGCCTAATCAGACTAATGTGCCTTAGTGGCCTAATGGGACTAATGGGACTCTATGTCCTAATGGGCCGAATGGGCCGAAGTGGCCTAATTGGACTAATGGGCCTATGTGGCCTAATGGGCTAAATGGGCCTCAATGGCCCTAATGGGAATAAGTGGATTAACGGGCCTAATGGGATGAATGGGACTAATGGGATTAATGGCCCTAATGAGCCTAAGTGGCCTACTGGGCCTCAGTGGTTGAAGTGGCCTAATGGGCCAAATGGGCTTACGTGGCTTAAAGGGCCTAATGGGCCTAAGTTGCCAAATGTGCCTAATGGAATGAATGGGCCTAAGTGGAATAATGGGACAAAGTGGCCTAATGGACCTAAGTGTCCTAATGGGCCAAAGTAACCTAATGGGCCTGATGGGCCTAATGGGCCTTAGTGACCTAAGGGGCCGAAGTGGCCTATTGGGCATAATGGGCCTAATGAGCCTAATGGGCCTTAGTTTCCTAATGGGACTAAGTGTCCTAATGGGCCTAAGTGGCCTAATGGTCCTAAGTGTACGAATGGGCCTAATATGTAACACCCCAAGCTTCCACGGTACGTTTCCCTTCGAATAATGCAATAGCGTGTGTTGTACGCAACCTCGAGCTCTAACACACACCACAACGAATTAAACTAGCCGTTGTGAATAGTAATACCTACTTTTTGAAATTTTATAAATTTTATTTATCAAAATGGACTTCATTTTTGGATTCGGAATATCTAAATTAGCTTATGTTAAATTATTGGTATTTTTCTGAGAACTTCTAATTTTTTATGAATAGTGAAAAATACTTAAAAACAACTTTTTTAATCAAAATAATTTATAGTGATAAATTATACTATTTAGTGGTTTTAATGTATAATTAGAATATATTTTTACCATTTTATCCAATGGTGGTCATTATAATTAATTTAACATTGAAATTGGACATAAACAATTGCCAATCTTTTGATATAAATTGTTTCTTAAAAACACGCTATTTGTTGTAACAGCGGGAATTAATTAAAAAATTAATTAATGAAACATATATGTTTGGAATTTTGTAAAATAGACATCATTTTTGAATTCGGAATATCAATTATAGCTTAGGGTAAAATTTTGGCCTTATTCTGAAAAACTTCAGTTTTTGATGAATAGTGAAACCACTAAGTGGTTGTTAAAAACTGATTTTTTCGTTAAAATGAAATATTACCACTTCTGTGATTTGATTTTCAAAAATCCGACATACATGGTTGTCATTAAGAAGTAAAATATGGTTCAATGAGATTAAAATAATTTTTTGGTGAATAGTAACTTTTAAGTTCTTAATCGCGATTAGAGGTAATTAGTGTAGTTTAAGGTAAAAATAATGTTTTCATAATATGAGATGAGCTTGAAACTTGTCCTACTCCTATTGGATGAGTCATGTCCGACCAAGACAACCCATGGGTCAACTTGGGGACCCCATGGAGCCACTTTGGTTGGAAAATGACATTAATATATATTTATTTAATGTTAAAATTAAATTGACACAAACATGAGTTGTTTCAGTAAAACAGATTTTAAGTGGGGTTAAACAAGTCCAAATTTTGACTATAAATATTAATTAGAAAGCTAAAAAGCTTTCCTACATCATAGTATTTTTTTTATAATTTTTAGACATTAAATAAATTAAATTATTTATGACATCATTATGATGCAGCGATGACCTCATTATTTAACGATTTTTATAAAATGAAAAGATAATGTAAAATCCAAGGCTTACACTTGTCCAAAGACTATTGGATGGGTAGATTTCGAACCCTTATCACCTTATCCACGAATTATATAAGTGTGGGACCTTTATAATCCGAAAATCATTGTGTAATAATGTAACATTTCAATCTTTCCAAAAGAGCCCCTCCTCTCCTCTTATAAAAGGACCCCACCTCTACCACCTTATTCACACATTCAAGCCTTTTGGTTCGGCCAACCTCTGCCCAAATACTCTCCCAACTCCTCTACCTTCATCCTAGAAGCTTTACTTTAGTCAGAAATCCAACCTAAAGAGTCCTTTTGATCAAATCAAAAGGAAGAACCCGAAGAAGAGGTAACGTTTTCATCACCCTCTTTCAAGTTTCTTTCTTCTTCCACTCCCTCTTTGTTCATTATTTCAATTCTAAAATTATAACTCCAGTATCTTCTATATACTTTGATGTTATTATAAATATGGAACAACCATATTCAGTATTCTACCCATCATTTGAATGACATGTCACCATACGTGCGTACGTACGGCTTACCGTCTCCACGTCGAGGTGTAATTGTTATTCAATTTATTATTATTTAGATGGGTATAAAAATGATATGTAATTAATGTAAATAATAAATATAACATGATAATTATTCTTTATATATGATATAATATCCAATTATATATTATTTTAATATCAAAATAATGATATTGTCGCTCGTGCGTACGTACGGACTACCGTCTCCACGAACGCGATGAGATTCATTCTCCGTCGTATCCATTCAAGTATAATTATCATTTGATGATTTAAAAATAATGTTTAATGACATGATATCATTCTGGATATGAATAAGATACAACCTATCCATGAAAAACACGACTTACGTAACAAAACATATAAAAGAAAACGAATAAGTTAATACCCGAAACAACGATAAATCTAAGATATTGTTAACAAAGCAATGTTAAAAGATCATATATGATATCATATGAATTTATATGATTCTTGTATAATTTAATAACAATTATTTAACCATTATACAGGAGGTTAACCTACCCCAACCAAGGAAAAGTTCAAGGTAAGGGTTTACTTCACAATCTCTTCATTATCCATGGTTGTTTATACATAATTATCTACTGGGACCTCGTTATCATCCACATCCATGTTTCTTAAAAATGTCTTTCAAAACATTTTTACTATTAAATGAAAAATGGGTTAAATTCATTTATACCCTTATACATTTTTGAAAAGAATCTTACCGTCGTTTTCCAAACAATGTACTTTTTGACCTTTTTGACAAATTTAAGGTAAGAACGTTTTTTTAACTTATACGGCGGGTGTGGCTATTTTCTGCCATTATAACTTCGTCGAAGCTTCCCTTAAAAGATTATAATAATATTTTCAAAGTAAATGTATTATTATGGTACTTTTAAATGATTTCAAAAAAGAGAGATATTTCTCTCAAATAGCTTTGATTTCATCCATGTCAACATCCTTTGATGGGTTTTAAGTTTATTTGAAATTGATTTATGATACAAAACTTCCATTGAGCATTTTGTGAAACATTTGACTGTGGATGTGTTATTTTTATACCATCCATAGTTTATGGAGAAACTATTGACATTTTTTATGCTAGTTTTAATACGAATACTTATGTTATGTTTAAACCTATTCATATGAGAAATGTATTGGACTTCATAAGTGACGGGTGGAGCCCGCTATAGCTCCTCGATGCATCGGTAGGTCTCATGAGACAACTAGACGTGGAATTAGCCGAGGCCCTTTCCCAATTTGATTTATGGTTTTGTCCGAGGCCTTAATAATTTTATACGTCTTGGCCGAGGCCTTGAAAAAATGTTTCAGAATGTCTGGAATTATACATTCCCTCATTATGAAAGTGGTTATTGATATTTCATGTGATTATTCGACCAGTAGAATATCCATGTGAAGAAGTTAATGGCATTATCTCATTTTACTTTTGCCATATTATGTTGATGTTCAAGTTTAAAAGGATTTTGTTTTAGTTATACATTGCCTTAAATTTTTATGTTTATTTATGAAAGCTTCCGCAATATTGTTATCCTTACTGAGAATCTGAGCTCACCCCTTTCAATGTTTTAATATTTTCTAAGATGTGAAGAAGTATTTTATGAATGACCTGGAGGGATTGTGAGAAGAGGATATGAGTGTGGACTATGGAGACTGTGTTATTGTAGTTTTTCACTTTATGATGTAATGTAACGTTTGAGAATGTATCTAGTGTTTCCAAGGCTACTAAACTAATCGGTCTTTCGAGAATTGATCTTTTGTGATCATGCCAATGTTACGAAGTAATGCACCGGCTCTGGCTAGCTGGGGTCGGGGCGTTACAGTTGGTATCAGAGGCAGTTTAGTACTAACCTTGGAAGCTAGATTTAGACAAACTCTGATGAGAGCACGTAGACCTAAGATGAACTTTGAGGATTAGTATAGAAGAACTTCCTAAAATTTTGGTATTGTAGAGATTTTGTGAGTTTTCCGAGTAATACATCCCTGTCTGGATACGAGCAGGTAGAGGCGGCTCTGGCACAGATGTACCTCGGGGTAAAACCCGAAAACACCGCTTTGAGCTAGACTCGAACTGGAACTAGTGCACGACAACGGGACTTGCTGCACTCTTGGTTACGACACTCCTGGGGGATATGCTTTGGATAATTCCCATTTTCTTTACAAACCACTATGAAGGGTTACGAGTATATACTTCCTCAAAGAAAACATTTTTATAATTATGGATTATATCCATAATTAGTTCAATTTATGTTAAGTGTTTTACAAGTATGGAATTATGTATTTTGATTCATAAACTAATCTAGTTTATGCCATTATTTAGAAATGGCACCTAGTGGAAGGAATGGAAACCGTATCAATGCACGCACTCCATGTAGGGATTACCCTCCTGCTCAAGATAATTATGGTGGAGCTAGTGATGCAACTGGTGCTGATCAGCTTCTCACCGTACTGGGACAACTCACGCAGGTTATGAATAACAACCTTACTCGTATGGAGCACCCTGATCTGAAACGTGGAGGATCAATGCTAGACCGTTTCATGAGGCAACAAACACCAACCTTCAATGGGAGTACAAATCCTATAGTAGCTGAGCAACGGATAAATTCCTTAGAGAAAATATTCCATGCCTTGGGGAGTAGTGAAAGGTAGAAAGTTTTCATGGCAGTTTACCGCCTCACTAGAGATGCCGTTCAATGGTGGTCACTAATTCAAAACACAAAGGAAGATGATGAATTAACAAACATGGAATGGCAGGAGTTCAAAGAGATATTCTTAGAAAAATACTTTCCTCGAGACCATCGAGCAGATATGGAAAGGAAATTTCTGAGTCTGAGGCAGAAGGAGGATGAGAATGTCGCAAAGTATGAGGCCAACTTTACAAGGTTAGTGAGGTATGCTGCAGATTATATATGTAACCCAAGAGGTAAGATTGATCGTTTCTTTGATGAGTTAAAACCATTTCTCCGTCGAGCTTTAGTATCACAATCGTTCTCAACATACGAAGATATTGTCTCATGTGCTATCAAGACAGAAAAGGAATTCTCTAAGTCTTATGACAACAAAGTAAAGCAAGAGAAGAAGAGAACGGTGGAACAAGAGACAGATAAAGGGAAAAAGGGAAAGAAGGATTTTCCATTATGTTATAATTGTGGGAAGAATCACCCTGGTACTTGCCTAAAAGGAATGGGAGTTTGTTATAAATGTGGGGAAAAAGGTCACCAGGCGCGTGATTGCAAGGGAAAGAAAGAGGCTATCAATGTTGAATGCTACAATTGTAGAGAAATGGGTCATTATGCAAATGAATGTCCTAAGCGTCAGAGAAACTTACCTCAGAAAAGGCCAAGGGATCAAGGAAAATCTTATACTGTTACTACAGTTGAAGCAGAATAACTAATGTATTGGTGCTTTTGGACTCATGGATTATATTCTGGTTATTAGAATAATGTGATATATATATAAGGATTGTACTGCAGTACTTGTTGATTTTAGTAAGGGTTTAATATGATGAAGGTAATTATATTTTTAGTATGTGACAATAAGAGAAACTTTACTTTGTTTGGGGAATCTGATAAATTGATTTTGGAATTAAGAGACCTTTTAGAGAAAGTCTGGACAGAGGTATTTTGGATAACTATAAAGGTTGGAGTGGATTAAGTTGATCTTTGGATAGTATTGTTTAAGGTTAAAAAATTTATGAAGATTATTTTTGGAATATTATGATACTATAGTTTTAGGAAAAGGACAACCTGCAGGGTGGGGCATAACCCGTCGCGTCAGACAAAGCTGCAAGAATCGAACCCACAATCATAGTGCAACAGGACTTTATTTCCTACCACTAGCCTACAGGAAGTCCCTGGTTATTACAAAATAATTTTACTAATCTAAATGGTATGTGTTAACATTTGTAACCTTATATAATTAGGATAAATAGAATATTTTTGAGTTCCGTTACCATTTGGAGTAAAAGTTGGGTTTGTGGTAAAAATTTATTAACGAATGAAAGTATACATAACAAGTATGTATATTCCCTTACGTTCTTAGTAAATCTCCTAAATAAATTCCTCAACATTATAAAAGGTAACTTAAAACAAAAATGTTGTCGGTTAACTTTTCCAACTGGGGATTCAATGACCGTTTAACCAATCACCAGTTTGTGATTTTCTTGTAGTTAAACTTTCTCCTAATCCTGTTTTCTATAACTCTCCATCCGACCTTGATGGTTTGTTTCTCCTCCATATCCATATTTTCATATAATCCTAGAATGGGCTATATCGGGTGACCTTTGTACTTATCTTTCTTTCTTTTAATGTTATATATTTATTAACCTTATTTCTGATGTGGGTTTTCCTCAAAGGTATTTTCTCTTTTCAACCTTTTATTTTCAAAGAAAAATTTCAAATTGTGAGGACACAATTTATTGAAGGAGGGTAGAATGTAACACCCCAAGCTTCCACAGTACGTTTCCCTTCGAATAATGCAATAGCGTGTGTTGTACGCAACCTCGAGCTCTAACACACACCACAACGAATTAAACTAGTCGTTGTGAATAGTAATACCTAATTTTTGAAATTTTATAAATCTTATTTATCAAAATGGACTTCATTTTTGGATTCGGAATATCGAAATCAGCCTATGTTAAATTTTTGGTATTTTTCTGAGAACTTCTAATTTTTTATGAATAGTGAAAAATACTTAAAAACAACTTTTTTAATCAAAATAATTTATAGTGATAAATTATACTATTTAGTGGTTTTAATGTATAATTAGAATATATTTTTACCATTTTATCCAATGGTGTTCATTAGAATTAATTTAACATTGAAATTGGACATAAACAATTGCCAATCTTTTGATATAAATTGTTTCTTAAAAACACGCTATTTGTTGTAACAACGGGAATTAATTATAAAATTAATTAATGCAACTTATATGTTTGTAATTTTTTAAAATAGACATCATTTTTGAATTCGGAATATCAATTATATCTTAGGGTGAAATTTTGGCCTCATTCTGAAAAACTTCAATTTTTGATGAATAGTGAAACCACTAAGTGGTTGTTAAAAACTGATTTTTTCGTTAAAATGAAATATTACCACTTCTGTGATTTGATTTTCAAAAAATCCAACATACATGGTTGTCATTAAGAAGTAAAATGTGGTTCAATGAGATTAAAATAATTTTTTGGTGAATAGTAACTTTTAAGTTCTTAATCGCGATTAGAGGTAATTAGTGTAGTTTAAGGTAAAAATAATGTTTTCATAATATTAGATGAGCTTGACACTTGTCCTACTCCTATTGGATGAGTCATGGCCGACCAAGAAAACCCATGGGTCAACTTGGGGACCCCATGGAGCCACTTTGGTTGGAAAATGACATTAATATATATTTATTTAATGTTAAAATTAAATTGACACAAACATGAGTTGTTTTACTAAAACAGATTTTAAGTGGGGTTACACAAGTACAAATTTTGACTATAAATATTCATTAGAAATCTAAAAATATTTCCTACATCATAGTATTTTTTTATAATTTTTAGACATTAAATAAATTAAATTATTTATGACATCATTATGATGCAGCGATGACCTCATTATTTAACGATTTTAATAAAATGAAAAGATAATGTAAAATCCAAAACTTACACTTGTCCAAAGACTATTGTATGGGTAGATTTCGAACCCTTATCACCTTATCCACTAATTATATAAGTGTGGGACCTTTATAATCCGAAAATCATTGTCTAATAATGTAACATTTCAATCTTTCCAAAAGAGCCCCTCCTCTCCTCTTATAAAAGGACCCCACCTCTACCACCTTATTCACACATTCAAGCCTTTTGGTTCGGCCAACCTCTGCCCAAATACTCTCCCAACTCCTCTCCCTTCATCCTAGAAGCTTTACTTTAGTCAGAAATCCATCCTAAAGAGTCCTTTTGATCAAATCAAAAGGAAGAACCCGAAGAAGAGGTAACGTTTTCATCACCCTCTTTCAAGTTTCTTTCTTCTTCCACTCCCTCTTTGTTCATTATTTCAATTCTAAAATTATAACTCCAGTATCTTCTATATAATTTGATGTTATTATAAATGTGGAACAACCATATTCAGTATTCTACCCATCATTTGAATGACATGTCACCATACGTGCGTACGTACGGCTTACCGTCTCCACGTCGAGGTGTAATTGTTATTCAATTTATTATTATTTAGATGGGTATAAAAATGATATGTAATTAATGTAAATAATAAATATAACATGATAATTATTCTGTATATATGATATAATATCCAATTATATATTATTTTAATATCAAAATAATGATATTGTCGCTCGTGCGTACGTACGGACTACCGTCTCCACGAACGCGATGAGATTCATTCTCCGTCGTATCCATTCAAGTATAATTATCATTTGATGATTTAAAAATAATGTTTAAGGACATGATATCATTCTGGATATGAATAAGATACAACCTATCCATGAAAAACACGACTTATGTAACAAAACATATAAAAGAAAACGAATAAGTTAACACCCGAAACAACGATAAATCTAAGATATTGTTAACAAAGCAATGTTAAAAGATCATATATGATATCATATGAATTTATATGATTCTTGTATAATTTAATAACAATTATTTAACCATTATACAGGAGGTTAACCTACCCCAACCAAGGAAAAGTACAAGGTAAGGGTTTACTTCACAACCTCTTCATTATCCATGGTTGTTTATACATAATTATCTACTGGGACCTCGTTATCATCCACATCCATGTT
Organism: Viscum album; assembly: GCA_963277665.1. Classification (NCBI taxonomy): domain Eukaryota; kingdom Viridiplantae; phylum Streptophyta; class Magnoliopsida; order Santalales; family Viscaceae; genus Viscum; species Viscum album. The sequence continues at coordinate 914,498,483 of OY728141.1, forward strand.
TCTTAAAAATGTCTTTCAAAACATTTTTACTATTAAATGAAAAATGGGTTAAATTCATTTATACCCTTATACATTTTTGAAAAGAATCTTACCGTCGTTTTCCAAACAATGTACTTTTTGACCTTTTTGACAAATTTAAGGTAAGAACGTTTTTTTAACTTATACAGCGGGTGTGGCTATTTTCTGCCATTATAACTTTGTCGAAGCTTCCCTTACAAGATTATAATAATATTTTCAAAGTAAATGTATTATTATGGTACTTTTAAATGATTTCAAAAAAGAGAGATATTTCTCTCAAATAGCTTTGATTTCATCCATGTCAACATCCTTTGATGGGTTTTAAGTTTATTTGAAATTGATTTATGATACAAAACTTCCATTGAGCATTTTGTGAAACATTTGACTGTGGATGTGTTATTTTTATACCATCCATAGTTTATGGAGAAACTATTGACATTTTTTATGCTAGTTTTAATACGAATACTTATGTTATGTTTAAACCTATTCATATGAGAAATGTATTGGACTTCATAAGTGATGGGTGGAGCCCGCTATAGCTCCTCGATGCATCGGTAGGTCTCATGAGACAACTAGACGTGGAATTAGCCGAGGTTCTTTCCCAATTTGATTTATGGTTTTGGCCGAGGCCTTAATAATTTTATACGTCTTGGCCGAGGCCTTGACAAAATGTTTCAGAATGTCTGGAATTATACATTCCCTCATTATGAAAGTGGTTATTGATATTTCATGTGATTATTCGACCAGTAGAATATCCATGTGAAGAAGTGAATGGAATTATCTCATTTTAGTTTTGCCATATTATGTTGATGTTCAAGTTTAAAAGGATTTTGTTTTAGTTATACATTGCCTTAAATTTTTATGTTTATTTACGAAAGCTTCCGCAATATTGTTATCCTTACTGAGCATCTGAGCTCACCCCTTTCAATGTTTTAATATTTTCTAGGATGTGAAGAAGTATTTTATGAATGACCTGGAGGGATTGTGAGAAGAGGATACGAGTGTGGACTATGGAGACTGTGTTATTGTAGTTTTTCACTTTATGATGTAATGTAACGTTTGCGAATGTATCTAGTGTTTCCAAGTCTACTAAACTAATCGGTCTTTCAAGAATTGATCTTTTGTGATCATGCCAATGTTACAAAGTAATGCACCGGCTCTGGGTAGCTGGGGTCGGGGCGTTACAGTTGGTATCAGAGACAGTTTAGTACTAACCTTGGAATCTAGATTTAGACAAACTCTGATGAGAGCACGTAGACCTAAGATGAACTATGAGGATTAGTATAGAAGAACTTCCTAAAATTTTGGTATTGTAGAGATTTTGTGAGTTTTCCGAGTAATACATCCCTGTCTGGATACGAGCAGGTAGAGGCGGCTCTGGCACAGATGTACCTCGGGGTAAAACCCGAAAACACCGCTTTGAGCTAGACTCGAACTGGAACTAGTGCACGACAACGGGCCTTGCTGCACTCTTGGTTACGACACTCCTGGGGGATATGCTTTTGATAATTCCCATTTTCTTTACAAACCACTATGAAGGGTTACGAGTATATACTTCCTCAAAGAAAACATTTTTATAATTATGGATTATATCCATAATTAGTTCAATTTATGTTAAGTGTTTTACAAGTATGGAATTATGTATTTTGATTCATAAACTAATCTAGTTTATGCCATTATTTAGAAATGGCACCTAGTGGAAGGAATGGAAACCGTATCAATGCACGCACTCCATGTAGGGATTTCCCTCCTGCTCAAGATAATTATGGTGGAGCTAGTGATGCAACTGGTGCTGATCAGCTTCTCACCGTACTGGGACAACTCACGCAGGTTATGAATAACAACCTTACTCGTATGGAGCACCCTGATCTGAAACGTGGAGGATCAATGCTAGACCGTTTCATGAGGCAACAAACACCAACCTTCAATGGGAGTACAAATCCTATAGTAGCTGAGCAACGGATAAATTCCTTAGAGAAAATATTCCATGCCTTGGGGAGTAGTGAAAGGGAGAAAGTTGTCATGGCAGTTTACCGCCTCACTGGAGATGCCGTTCAATGGTGGTCACTAATTCAAAACACAAAGGAAGATGATGAATTAACAAACATGGAATGGCAGGAGTTCAAAGAGCTATTCTTAGAAAAATACTTTCCTCGAGACCATCGAGCAGATATGGAAAGGAAATTTCTGAGTCTGAGGCAGAAGGAGGATGAGAATGTCGCAAAGTATGAGGCCAACTTTACAAGGTTAGTGAGGTATGCTGCAGATTATATACGTAACCCAAGAGGTAAGATTGATCGTTTCTTTGATGGGTTAAAACCATTTCTCCGTCGAGATTTAGTATCACAATCGTTCTCAACATACGAAGATATTGTCTCATGTGCTATCAAGACAGAAAAGGAATTCTCTAAGTCTTATGACAACAAAGTAAAGCAAGAGAAGAAGAGAACGGTGGAGCAAGAGAAAGATAAAGGGAAAAAGGGAAAGAAGGATTTTCCATTATGTTATAATTGTGGGAAGAATCACCCTGGTACTTGCCTAAAAGGAATGGGAGTTTGTTATAAATGTGGGGAAAAAGGTCACCAGGCGCGTGATTGCAAGGGAAAGAAAGAGGCTATCAATGTTGAATGCTACAATTGTAGAGAAATGGGTCATTATGCAAATGAATGTCCTAAGCGTCAGAGAAACTTACCTCAAAAAAGGCCAAGGGATCAAGGACAATCTTATACTGTTACTACAGTTGAAGCAGAATAACTAATGTATTGGTGCTTTTGGACTCATGGATTATATTCTGGTTATTAGAATAATGTGATATATATATAAGGATTGTACTGCAGTACTTGTTGATTTCAGTAAGGTTTTAATATGATGAAGGTAATTATATTTTTAGTATGTGACAATAAGAGAAACTTTACTTTGTTTGGGGAATCTGATAAATTGATTTTGGAATTAAGAGACCTTTTAGAGAAAGTCTGGACAGAGGTATTTTGGATAACTATAAAGGTTGGAGTGGATTAAGTTGATCTTTGGATAGTATTGTTTAAGGTTAAAAAATTTATGAAGATTATTTTCGGAATATTATGATACTATAGTTTTAGGAAAAGGACAACCTGCAGGGTGGGGCATAACTCGTCGCGTCAGACAAAGCTGCAAGAATCGAACCCACAATCATAGTGCAACAGGCCTTTATTTCCTACCACTAGCCTACAGGAAGTCCCTGGTTATTACAAAATAATTTTACTAATCTAAATGGTATGTGTTAACATTTGGAACCTTATATAATTAGGATAAATAGAATATTTTTGAGTTCCGTTACCATTTGGAGTAAAAGTTGGGTTTGTGGTAAAAATTTATTAACGAATGAAAGTATACATAACAAGTATGTATATTCCCTTACGTTCTTAGTAAATCTCCTAAATAAATTCCTCAACATTATAAAAGGTAACTTAAAACAAAAATGTTGTCGGTTAACTTTTCCAACTGGGGATTCAATGACCGTTTAACCAATCACCAGTTTGTGATTTTCTTGTAGTTAAACTTTCTCCTAATCCTGTTTTCTATAACTCTCCATCCGACCTTGATGGTTTGTTTCTCCTCCATATCCATATTTTCATATAATCCTAGAATGGGCTATATCGGGTGACCTTTGTACTTATCTTTCTTTCTTTTAATGTTATATATTTATTAACCTTATTTCTGATGTGGGTTTTCCTCAAAGGTATTTTCTCTTTTCAACCTTTTATTTTCAAAGAAAAATTTCAAATTTCAAGGACACAATTTATTGAAGGAGGGTAGAATGTAACACCCCAAGCTTCCACGGTACGTTTCCCTTCGAATAATGCAATAGCGTGTGTTGTACGCAACCTCGAGCTCTAACACACACCACAACGAATTAAACTAGTCGTTGTGAATAGTAATACCTAATTTTTGAAATTTTATAAATCTTATTTATCAAAATGGACTTCATTTTTGGATTCGGAATATCGAAATTAGCCTATGTTAAATTTTTGGTATTTTTCTGAGAACTTCTAATTTTTTATGAATAGTGAAAAATACTTAAAAACAACTTTTTTAATCAAAATAATTTATAGTGATAAATTATACTATTTATTGGTTTTAATGTATAATTAGAATATATTTTTACCATTTTATCCAATGGTGTTCATTAGAATTAATTTAACATTGAAATTGGACATAAACAATTGCCAATCTTTTGATATAAATTGTTTCTTAAAAACACGCTATTTGTTGTAACAGCGGGAATTAATTATAAAATTAATTAATGCAACTTATATGTTTGTAATTTTTTAAAATAGACATCATTTTTGAATTCGGAATATCAATTATAGCTTAGGGTGAAATTTTGGCCTTATTCTGAAAAACTTCAATTTTTGATGAATAGTGAAACCACTAAGTGGTTGTTAAAAACTGATTTTTTCGTTAAAATGAAATATTACCACTTCTGTGATTTGATTTTCAAAAAATCCAACATACATGGTTGTCATTAAGAAGTAAAATGTGGTTCAATGAGATTAAAATAATTTTTTTGTGAATAGTAACTTTTAAGTTCTTAATCGCGATTAGAGGTAATTAGTGTAGTTTAAGGTAAAAATAATGTTTTCATAATATTAGATGAGCTTGACACTTGTCCTACTCCTATTGTATGAGTCATGGCCGACCTAGAAAACCCATGGGTCAACTTGGGGACCCCATGGAGCCACTTTGGTTGGAAAATGACATTAATATATATTTATTTAATGTTAAAATTAAATTGACACAAACATGAGTTGTTTTACTAAAACAGATTTTAAGTGGGGTTACACAAGTACAAATTTTGACTATAAATATTCATTAGAAAGCTAAAAATATTTCCTACATCATAGTATTTTTTTATAATTTTTAGACATTAAATAAATTAAATTATTTATGACATCATTATGATGCAGCGATGACCTCATTATTTAACGATTTTAATAAAATCAAAAGATAATGTAAAATCCAAAACTTACACTTGTCCAAAGACTATTGTATGGGTAGATTTCGAACCCTTATCACCTTATCCACGAATTATATAAGTGTGGGACCTTTAGAATCTGAAAATCATTGTGTAATAATGTAACATTTCAATCTTTCCAAAAGAGCCCCTCCTCTCCTCTTATAAAAGGACCCCACCTCTACCATCTTATTCACACTTTAAATACTTTTGGTTCAGACAAACTCTGCCCAAATACTCTCCCAAATCCTCTCCCTTCATCATAAAATCTTTACTTTAGTCAGAAATCCATCCTAAAGAGTCCTTTTGATCAAATCAAAAGGAAGAACCTGAAGAAGAGGTAACGTTTTCATCACCCTCTTTCAAGTTTCTTTCTTCTTCCACTCCCTCTTTGTTCATTATTTCAATTTTAAAATTATAAATCCAGTATCTTATATATACTGTGATGTTATTATAAATATGGAACAACCATATTCAGTATTCTACCCATCATTTGAATGACATGTCACCATACGTGCGTACGTACGGCTTACCGTCTCCACGTCGAGGTGTAATTGTTATTCAATTTATTATTATTTAGATGGGTATAAAAATGATATGTAATTCATGTAAATAATAAATATAACATGATAATTATTCTGTATATATGATATACTATCCAATTATATATTATTTTAATATCAAAATAATGATATTGTCGCTCGTGCGTACGTACGGACTACCGTCTCCACGAACGCGATGAGATTCATTCTCCGTCGTATCCATTCAAGTATAATTATCATTTGATGATTTAAAAATAATGTTTAAGGACATGATATCATTCTGGATGTGAATAAGATACAACCTATCCATGAAAAACACGACTTATGTAACAAAACATATAAAAGAAAACGAGTAAGTTAACACCCGAAACAACGATAAATCTAAGATATTGTTAACAAAGCAATGTTAAAAGATCATATATGATATCATATGAATGTATATGATTCTTGTATAATTTAATAACAATTATTTCACCATTATACAGGAGGTTAACCTACCCCAACCAAGGAAAAGTACAAGGTAAGGGTTTACTTCACAACCTCTTCATTATCCAAGGTTGTTTATACATAATTATCTACTGGGACCTCGTTATCTTCCACATCCATGTTTCTTAAAAATGTCTTTCAAAACATTTTTACTATTAAATGAAAAATGGGTTAAAGTAATTTATACCCTTATACGTTTTTTAAAGGAATCTTACCTTCGTTTTCCAAACAATGTACTTTTTGACCTTTTTGACAAATTTAAGGTAAGAACGTTTTTTAACTTATACGGCGGGTGTGGCTATTTTCCGCCATTATAACTTCGTCGAAGCTTCCCTTACAAGCTTATAATAATATTTTCAAAGTAAATGTTTTATTATGGGACTTTTAAAAGATTTCAAAAAAGAGAGATATTTCTCTCAAATAGCTTTGATTTCATCCATGTCAACATCCTTTGATGGGTTTTAAGTTTATTTGAAATTGATTTATGATACAAAACTTCCATTGAGCATTTTGTGAAACATTTGACTGTGGATGTGTTATTTTTATACCATCCATAGTTTATGGAGAAACTGTTGAAATTTCTTATGCTAGTTTTAATACGAATACTTATGTTATGTTTAAACCTATTCATATGAGGAATGTATTGGACTTAATAAGTGACGGGTGGAGCCCGCTATAGCTCCTCGATGCATCGGTAGGTCTCATGAGACAACTAGACGTGGAATTGGCCGAGGGTCTTTCCCAATTTGATTTATGGTTTTGGCCGAGGCCTTAATCGTTTTAGACGTCTTGGCCGAGCCCTTGAAAAAATGTTTCAGAATGTCTGGAATTATACATTCCCTCATTATGAAAGTGGTTATTGATATTTCATGTGATTATTCGACCAGTAGAATATCCATGTGAAGAAGTGAATGGAATTATCTCATTTTACTTTTGCCATATTATGTTGATGTTCAAGTTTAAAAGGCTTTTGTTTTAGTTATACATTGCCTTAAATTTTTATGTTTATTTATGAAAGCTTCCGCAATATTGTTATCCTTACTGAGCATCTGATCTCACCCCTTTCAATGTTTTAATATTTTCCAGGATGTGAAGAAGTATTTTATGAATGACCTGCAGGGATTGTGAGAAGAGGATACGAGTGTGGACTATGGAGACTGTGTTATTGTAGTTTTTCACTTTATGATGTAATGTAACGTTTGCGAATGTATCTAGTGTTTCCAAGGCTACTAAACTAATCGGTCTTTCGAGACTTGATCTTTTGTGATCATGCCAATGTTACGAAGTAATGCACCGACTCTGGGTAGCTGGGGTCGGGGTGTTACATAATAGGCCTAAGTGGCCTAATGGGCCTAAGGGGACTAAGTGGCCTAAGGGGGCCAAGTGGCCTAATGGGCCTAATGGGACTTAGTGGCCTAATCGACCTAATGGATCGAATGGATCTAATGGGATTAACAGACCTAAGTAGTCAAATGGGACCAATGGTTCAAATGGGCACAACTGGCCTAATTGACCTAATGGTCCCAACTGGCATATGTGTTGGCCTAATGGGCCTAATGGGTTGAACTGGACTAAGTGGCCTAACTGGTCTAATGGGACCAATGATCCTAATGGGCCTAAATGGCCGAATGGGTCCAATGGGCCTAACTGGCCTAATGGGTCGAATGGGCTTAACTGGTGGAACTCACCTAAGTGGCCCAAGGGGCCTAATGGGCCCAATGGGTCTAACTGGACAAAGTGGCTGTTGACGCTCCTTTCGTCACAGAATCTAAAGTTCGGAAAAGGGAATATCTGAGCTAAAAGTGATTAATCCTTTGAAGAAACATCATAAATCGACAAAGGGATAGAAAAGGAGAACATTGCCCATGTATCGCGCAAGTTCCATCTTGGTCGCGCAAGTATACTTGCGCGCCGCCTCAACACTTGCGCGACCCCTCATGGTCGTGCAAGGGACTTGCGCGACAGATCTGGTAACCGCCCAGTAACCGCCCGGGGTCTTATTTTGCCTATAAATAGACCCTGTGGGCCCCCCATTCGAGAGGATCGGTTCCCAGAAACTCGGATCAAAGCTCCCGACGCCCAAGTCTCTTCTCAAAGCTTCCAGAACACTTCTAAGGTAATTTCTTACCTAGAATGGAAGATCTAAAGGGAAGAAGGAAGGCCTAAGTGTTGAAACTTATCAAACACTTGCGCGCCGACTTAATTCCTTCAATATAACTTGCGCGTCCCTCTTCTGTAAGAACCTCAAGAGGATGGGAAAGGGTTTAATAAAGAGTCGCTCAAGTAATTCAACTCTGGTTGAAAATCGCGCAAGTATCCCTTATGTCGCGCAAGTATACTTGCGCGACCAATACTTGCGCGCCGCCGCAGGACTTGCGCGACCTTCAATACTTGCGCGCCCCTATCTTTTTGGGTGCCCATCTTGCCCTTTTTCACCCCTCTTAAGCCATTTCACCCTTCCTATTCAAGATTCAGTCTTCAAGATACTCTTCAAAGCCATTTATGGCATGATTTCTTGATTTGACATCCTTATCTGAAAGGAATTATGTGAAATATCTCTCAAAACCTAATGATTTAAACATCTTTATGTCACCAAAGATTGAGAGTTCATTCATTCAACCTCATCCTTTAAGATGAGAGAATCCTAACCTGGGTCTCCTTTTTAGGAATAAGACTCAGTCATAACCTTGGGCTTCCTTTTCAGGAGTAAGCCCCAAGTCCCCTAACCTAGGCTTCCTTCTCAGGAATAAGTCCTAGTCATAAATCTTGGGCATCTTTCTTAAGAATAAGCCCCAATCAAGTCCTTTAAATCTTGGGCATCCTCCTCAGGAGTAAGCCCCAAACCTTAATCCCTAACCTGGGTCTCCTTTTCAGGAATAAGACTCAGTCATAACCTTGGGCTTCCTTTTCAGGAGTAAGCCCCAAGTCCCCTAACCTAGGCTTCCTTCTCAGGAATAAGTCCTAGTCATAAATCTTGGGCATCTTTCTTAAGAGTAAGCCACAAGTCTCTTAAAATTTATCTTAACCAGTCATAAATTCCCTTTAATTTTGGTTTCCTTTTCAGGAATAAAACCCAATCATAAGTCCCCTCCTAATTTGGGCATCCTCCTTAGGAGTAAGCCCCAAGATTAGAGTATTCAAATCTCCATGAAGCACATATAACTTTGTGGACCCTGTTCATGGATTTTTCTTCCTAAAAGTAAATCCTAAACCTTCACCTATCTGGGCAGTCATCTATACATAAGCCCCAAAACAAATTCTTATGATTGCATCTTTTATGGCACAATTGTCTAAATTTTACCAATACCTCTTGTTTCTCACACCGAGCATGACTCACGTGAGCTTAGAGTGTAAAAGTAATTATGACATTCATCTTTGAGCCATCAATCATAAAACATCATATCCCATTCCTCGAACTACGTGGGTTCTGATTACTTTTTCAAAACAAAGGATACGTAGGTAGCCCATTCATGGGTTCGATCCCAACATTGAAATAATCTCTGTCCTTCTGAATGACGATAAACTTCAAGTGCCCCACTGAGTGGCTTTAAAACCAGCCTGGTCATCAAAATGACCAAGAGACTTTTATATAAATGTTTTGAAGGATACCATTGACCAAGAATCTCTAAACAAATATAGATGATTCTATATTGATGAAGAACCTCGAATACATATAAAAGATTCTCTAAATTTCTTGCATATTTAATCATTGATTGTTAAAACTAAAGGAAAGTTCATTTTATACTTGGTAATGTAATAAGGATTCACGAACTTAACTTAAATCTATAAAGAGAGTCCCGGAGTAGACAATAATTCCCCTCAAAAAAGGTGTGATGAGTCCGACCTCCCATCCTCTCGACCAATGCAAATTCCTAAGCCTCATTAGCCCACAAGCTAATGAGCGCCTGCCTTTGGAAAGTAGGTCCAAACGGATGTGGAATCATTGGATGTTTCCGGTTCTACGAACAAACCCGTTAGAAACCGATCGGAACGTTTGAATCTCCCGTCCAGGAGGTCATCCCCGGATTCCGCGCGAAACAAAAAATGGTGAACCCGACGTGAATCCTTAACCAAGTTAAAGTGATGTTCTTCTTAGATGTTAGGCCCCTTGGGCCAACAAGGCAATCATTGACATATGATCATCCAAAAGATGCAGTAGCCGGATTCATCTTGATTATGTCTGTTATATGGAACAGGCACTCTTTTTTCAAGATCTTCTACAAAAAATGGCTTTCCTTAAATTCACCCCTGTGAATACTGCTGCTGAGAACACCTCTACTGTGAGGTCTGCTGCCATGAAAACCAATGCTGCTACTCCTGCTGGAACGTCATCCGCTCTGAGGATGACATCACCAACTCAGCGTCTTCAACGCTGTGTTTCAAATGCACTGGTTAAGGAGTACCGTCGTAACGGTACTATCCCAACTCTGGAGGCCGCTCGTCAAGCCCTCCAAGTTAACAATTCTACCTGGTCGTCCGGACAACGGCGACCAGCAATCAAGAAGCAGGCGGTGCTGACTACCGTCTCCAACCGTTTCGGGTCGTTATCCCCGGAACGCAATTTCCATTCACTCCCTCATTCTGAGGAAGTGAATGAGCAGGTCCCGCAGGACCTTAATTCAAAGAGACAGGAGTCCTTCTCAAGGGCTCCCATCAACAATCGCCGCCAGACTCGTGCGGTAGTGCACCCTCAACATGATGAGGGTACCGGCTCCAGGCATTCAGCTCAGGTTCCTCGAACCCAAGCAGGCAAGATGAATCACCAGAGACGGAATCCGGTTAATAATAGGCAGGTTGTCATCCCTGCCATCTCCGGAGAAGTCCACCAACCTAACTTGGTGGCAAATAACGAGCAGGCATACACACCTGTTCGTTTTAATCCCGCTGTCCAGCAGACTCATCTGGCAGCATCAAGCCGATCCCGCCAGGCAATTCCGGCGGAGTACCATAGGCAGGAACATACACCTGCTTATACATCAGCAGTTAGTCAGCAGGCTCGTCTGACTACATATGATGGATCTCGTCAACAGCGTTTGGCAAAGTGTAATCAGCAGGCACATACACCTGCTAATACTAATCAAGCCTACCAACAGTCTCGTTTGGTAGCGCACGGAGAAGTCAGTCGGAAAGCCCCGACGACAAACAGGAGGCAGACTAAACTCTCTGCCTCCACACTTGAGTACTGTCAGGATTCACTGACAGGAAAAGGAGGACAGGAGCAGGCACATACACCTACTCCAAGCCCGGAATGGACGTATATCCCTGTTCCGGCGGCTGAAGTCACCAAACATATTTTGTCAATGGTGAAAGAGCAGAAGCAAATTCCTGCTCATATTCTGGATGCTTGCCAGGATATCATAACAGCTTCAGCATCATCTCAGGGACAGACACATAAATCTATCCCTAGCAGTGGAGTGACACATCAACAATTCACTCCGGAACAGACACACACATCTGTTCCAGTCCAAGAGGGTTGTGGGGCCTACTCCCCCATATCATATGGACAACCAAGTCAGGCACATACATCTGATTTGAGCGATGATCGTCAGCCTAACCAGACCATCTTTCCTGATCAGGCACATACACCTGCTCAGAGCAATCACTTTCGTCATCAAGTGATTTCTAAAGCGAGTAAGAAGGCATCTAAGAAAAAGATCCGCCCAGCACAGTCAGGAGATCAAAGGCCAATCTGCAACAAGGCCTTGCTCGATGCTGGAGTTCTTGAAGCCCTCAGACATTTATCTGTCGGAATTCAAGATTCTACTCCCTCAGTTCCCAATAACAGGAACATTAATCCCGAAGGTCTTCAACAGACACTTCCTCATGAAGACTTGCTTCATGAAAATTCGGTCAATCTTGAAGTTTCCTCTTCAGATGAGAACCACAGGAACCCTCTGTGTGGTCAGAAGACCAAGGAGCAAGAGATATCATCTTTTGCTGTAACCCATCATGAAGGTCCTCCTCATGGTGATGAACTTCGCTGCGAAAGTCCTCTCCGCAGTAGTGATTCACATTGTCTCGAAAATTCTTCAGAAGGCAATGTAGTAACGAGAAAGCCCTCCTATCTCGAGGCACTTGCAAACGTAAAACCAGTCATGTCTGAAGTTTTACTATCGGCAGGTGAAACTCTTTCTCCATCAGAAGATAGCTTGGGGTTCAGGTTATTCTCCGAACCTTCCCTAGGTCATTCATCTTCCAGCATGAATAGTGATTCCTCTACCAATCTTGTTGAATCTAATGAAGCAACAAGGAAACACCAACTCTGGTCCAAACAGGTAGAAGAATCTTCATTTAATGATAAAGAGGAAATGCTGAACATGAGGAAAAAACTGGCAAAAGGTGAAGTACCGGTCATGTTTTGGCCTTTGGCTGATTCACAGTATGACATTCCAAAGATGTTGACGGATGATGGAATCCATGATATTCGTCTTAACATATGGAAAACTCTTTGTCAATTAAAGAAGAAGGTATTATCTTACGATGAATATGAAAATCATCTTAAGATAATAGAAGGGTTACAACGCCAGATTGATTTGGCATCTCTATCAGTCTCTCGGTATCCGAAGGCTGAAAAGCAACAGAGAACCCTTCAACGTTCATGCCTTGGCGCGCTGAGAAAATTGCGTCAGTTAATTTCCAATGCTCCATCTAATGTTCATATCAGAGGATGGGGTATTCACGGAGCACTACATTTCACAGTGCTTTCCGGTCAGCAAAGCCCGCCGAAAATGGTCTCATGCAATGTTATTGCCCATGGCCGGCCACAGTCAATGGGCTTTGTTCATAATCAAAATCTTGCTCGAGATCAAGCTTCAACTAGTTCCTCTCAAAATCAAGTATATAGAGAACAGGTTGTTGAATTGCTCCTACATCAAGCAGGCGAGAATATTGCGCAAGCCTCTCGTCTGGAGCAAACACGTCATCAAATGACAGAAGTTTCAGAAATCATCCAACGGTCTGTTGAACCAGGTGATAAAAGTGGATACAGGTTAATGCATCCAGCTAATTTCCGAACTAAGATCCGCAAGATCAAGAGAGATTTCAAGAAGATCTCAGACATAGCATGTCAAGAGACACCCCAGCTTGCCAGACTGGGGACTTCTCTAACCCAACCCTCAGAATCAACGAATGGGATTCGAGGAGTTGAGCAGAAGCAACAGGAACACCCCCAGTCCACCGGACTGGGGACTTTTTCAAATCTTCAATCCCTCCCTCAGAGAAAGTCAGTATTCTCTCGATTAGGGAATAAGCCTCAAGAGGAACGAAGAGCCAAGATGTCAGGAGATTCTCTCCAAGTGACGGTTCACAAAGAAATTCCTGAGGGGTCAAGTCAACGGAATGCCATGTCTTATCATGGACATAAAAGGAGACAATATCATAGAAATGCTGATAGAAAGGATTTCATGAAATATGCATCCATTAATGTCATCACTGCCGTTGCTGCTGATTCACCAGATGAGGCTCAATCAGAGGGATCAGATGAAGAGGTTCCTACTCAAGAAGTTGCGCACACAGACCTAAATGAAGAAGGTGTGCGCACACGTAATCAAAGGCTTACCCAAAATTTGGGTATTCCTTCAAGTAACCCACTTCCCCCTCTCCGAAAAGGATCCAATAAGGGGAAAGGAAAGAATCAGGTTACTTCTCACCCTTCCTCTGAAGGAGGTCAATCGCTCTCATTAGAGCAAAGGCTTGCACAACAGGAGGAAGAAATGAAAGAATTAAGAAGGTTGAATGTAGAACTACTTCAGAGTAGTCTTCTTCTTAAGAATGCTGAAGTCCGACAGCCGAAGGAATTTGTTGTAACTACTGAGATGGATCAGGAATATCCTCCTTTATCAGTACACCCACAGAGGTCTAATCCTATGGGTCAAACGCAACAACGGTTGGCAGCACTACCATTAGTTGTAGCACCAACCTCCACGGCTGTCCAAGCTCCATTCATTGCACCTACCCAAAACCAAGTTCAACCTGACATTTCTCAAAAATTAATAACTATTATTGAGTCATTAACAGCTCGGTTAGAAACTATGGAAGGGAAACGGGCGCAAGTTCAACCTGAAAAGAAAGTTTACCCTGAATGGGTAGATTCAATTTCTCCTCCATCCAGTTTTGGAAACCCTATTTTCCCTACTTTCAATGGATCAGGCGACCCTGAACAACATTTGACGCATTACGTGTCTTGTTGTGATCCTATGATGGGAACTCCAGAACAACAAGAAGCAGTGAAACTCAGATGCTTCGTACGAACCTTGCAAGGACCAGCTTTTGTCTGGTATACAAGCTTGAAATCCCGGTCAGTCATCGGATGGGAGGATCTTCGTCAAAAATTCCTTCTTCAGTTCAGCTCAACTTTGCCAAAAACGACAGTTTTCGATCTTACAAACTGCAAGCAAAGGGAGAATGAAAGAGTCTCTGATTTCATTGCTCGTTGGAAGGGATTAACGTATTCCTTGAGTTTATCACTCCCTCAGGAGGAATTATTGCCAATCTGTGTGGCAAATTTGCGTGACGAATTACGCACGCCATTGATCCCTGTGAAATACACAGGAGGGTTTCGAGACCTTACTTCAATCGCTCAACAGATTGAAGATTCCCTTATACAGGCTAAGGTTAAATCTCGTGTAATTCCATCAGCTCCAGGAAGAAGAATGGGTAAAGCAGAAACTGCTACAGTTATGCTTAAACAGGCACCTGTACCTATTTCTACTTCAAAACCTTCATCTTCTCGAAGGGCTCCACCTCCTGAACGCCAACAACAAAGGCTGTTTCGTCCAAATGATCAAAAAGATCAACGACGAAAACAATTTGAGGATATGAAGAGTAAAACATACTCTTTCCGAAGTGAGCAAGTTCCTGGTTACTTCATTTCAGCTCTGGAAAATAATTTGGTTCAATTACCAGTGCCGAAGAGACCAAACAAGGAAGGAGATGAAGACCGTCCCAATTATTGTCCCTTTCATCAAATGTTGGGACATCCCATCCAGGAGTGTTTTGTCTTTAAAGACCTCCTACAAAAGATGGTTGACTTGGGACAAGTCAAATTGAAGGGTTCTTCAGCTCATGTAGCGTGTATTACCGCTACAGATCCAGAGGAAGGAGGCGAGTGGCAGGAAGTCAAAAGCAAAAATGCGAAAAAATATGATGATTGGATGGTCAGAAAGACAATCAATCGGACCCATTCCATTTTGCGAACACAATTGAAGAAGCCAATTGTGTCTCCTACAAAAGCTGCAGTAAAGCCTCCATCAAAGGACAAATCCTCAAAAGGGCAGCGTAATTCAAAGAAGAAAGAGGAATCAGGAGAAGATGAGTATGTATCAAAGCCTAAATTGTCTTTGACTCTGGCAGATTTCATGCCATCTACTTCAAAGTCACGGGCACCGTCCCACCAAACGGCACAGCCTAAACAGGCCAACCAGGCAGAGTCTTTATCAGACGAAGAATTGATCTTTGGTTCTGTTAATATGATTCAATTAACAGATTCATATTCCAGTCTTGATGAGCCTGAATTCCCTGTATCAAATAAAGGAACCCGAGGAAGTTCTAGAGGTTCAGGATATAGGGGAAGACGTGGATCTTTCTGAAGCCACTACTCTAATTCTACCCCTGCTAGCACTGTATATGCAGCAGAAACTCGTGGTAGAGCCCTTCAGCGAGCTCAAAATGAACAAGCAAGTTCTTCTGCTAATGGCCAACTCAGCTTCGGCACAATTATTTTGGAAGACCGATTAAAAGTTCCATCTTCTTTATCTCAGCAAGCAAATGGATCTAATCAGTCTAATTTTCCAAAACCAAAGATGTTGCCAACTTCAATACAAGATGCATCAGCTTCCAAAGCATCTGCTTCCAAGATACCTGCTAAACCACATATTCCTATTGGGAAACGCAGGCCTCTAGATCAAAAGTATGATATATTGAAACACTTGGCCCAAGTACCAGCCAAATTATCAATTTTGGATGCTTTGAATCTATCAAGAGATCTTCGGGAAGCACTCATCGAAGCTTTGTCAAGTCCTCAAGAGTTTGAAGCTGAGATTGCTGCAGCTGAAATTTATCACATAGAGAATAATCCTGCAGAATGTCATGCAGTGATATCTTTTACTGATAAAGATGAGGATGATGTTGTGCATGGGCACATAAAACCTTTGTACTTATCTGGCAAAGTCAATGGTATAGATGTTCGAAGAGCTTTCATTGACAATGGTTCAGGAGTCAACCTCATGCCCATTCGCACACTTCGTCGATTGGGCCTCACAGAATCTGATTTATCTCCTTCTACCATGATGTTGCAAGGATATGATAAAAATGAACAAGAACCACTGGGAGAAGTTACACTCAGAACTCAGTTTGGAGATCTTGTTTCCAATTCAGATTTCATGATTGTTGATCAAGACTCAGCTTTCAATATCTTGCTTGGAAGACCCTGGTTACATCAGCATGCAGCTATTCCGTCATCATACCATCAATGTCTCAAATATTGTTTCGATGGTCAAGTTGGAACATTATATGGTGATAAGGCCCCGTTCAAAACATGTGAGTCTCAATACATTGAGGCGGAATTTTATCACATGAAGGGAAGAGAAAAATCTACAATGAAGGAAATTACCAAAGTTAATGCTCCATATGGTTTGGAAAAAATTCCAATAAATCCATTTTCACATGTGAGTACAGATTATGTGTTACCTATCAGTCAAATTGACAAAATAGGCCCAAATCAAAATACTCTTATGGAAAGATCCATAATGTCAATTACGGCAATCGAGCCAGACAACATGGGAGAAATTGGTAACTTACCAAGCAATGATGAAAGCATAAGTGGTGACGTTTTCATTTCGTCTGCGGAAATCCAACAAGTCTATACTTCGCTAATCAGGCCAGAAGAAGTTATAGCAACACCAGAGGTGAATGTTGATGTCGATTCTCAATCCATCATCTCCTCTTTATTTCCCAAAGAAGACCCTTGTTCATCAATAGGGACGGAAATGGAAGCTTCTTCTTCAAAATGTGAAAATTTTGACATCTCTTATGATCATGAGAATTTCGTTTTTTCATCTACTTTGCAAGTAGAAACGGAAGATATAACACATGATGAAGAGGAAGAGGAAGATCTTAGAGATGATCCTCCAGCATTTGAAGAGGGTATCTCTACCACTGTGGATGAACTCAGAGAAGTAAATCTGGGTACAGGGAAAGATCCACGCCCCACTTTAATTAGTGCGGCCATGACCCTTGAAGAACAAGAGATGTATATTTCTTTTCTAAAGCAAAATAAAGATATCTTTGCTTGGAATTATACAGAGATGCCTGGCCTTGATCCTGATGTTGCCACCCATCATTTGGGTTTGCCAAAAGAACATCGAGGATTCAAGCAAGCCGCGAGAAGAACACACCCAACCTATGCTTCCAAAATCGAGGCTGAAGTGGATAAGCTTATCAAAGCTAACTTCGTCAGAGAAGTTCAATATCCCAAGTGGTTGGCTAATATTGTCCCAGTAAAGAAAAAGAATGGACAAATTAGGGTTTGCATCGATTTCAGAGATCTTAATCGGTATTGTCCCAAAGATGATTTTCCAGTTCCGATTACAGAACTCTTAATTGATGCGACGGCTGGCTATGAAGTACTTTCTTTCATGGATGGATATTCTGGATATAATCAGATCCGAATGGCCCCAGAAGATGAGGAATATACAGCCTTCAGAGCTCCTCAAGGTGTGTTTTGTTACCGGGTGATGCCCTTTGGTTTAAAGAATGCAGGTGCAACATATCAACGCGCCATGCATCGTATCTTCAAACCTTTTTTAGGGAAATTTGTTGAATGCTATGTAGATGATTTGGTGGTTAAATCCAAACAACGTTTTGATCACTTGGCTGATTTGGAAATCATATTCCACAAGCTTCGACAACATAATTTGAAGATGAACCCCTTAAAATGTGATTTTGGGGTAACCTCAGGAAAATTCCTCGGCTTTGTTGTACGCCATCGTGGTATTGAAGTCGATCCTGAGAAGACCAAATCAATCCTTGGTATGTCACCTCCTCAGAATTTGAAAGAATTAAGAGGACTTCAAGGACACTTAGCCTATATTCGGCGTTTCATCGCCAATTTGGCAGGCAAAAGTTTACCTTTTACCAAATTATTGAAGAAAGGAGTCACTTACCAGTGGACTAAAGAATGTCAAGAAGCATTTGATGTTCTCAAGAAATACCTCTTAAGTCCACCAGTACTCATGCCACCTGTTGAGGGTAGACCTCTTATCCTCTATGTGACAGCTTTAGAGCGATCATTGGGTGCCTTTCTCGCTCAAAAGAATGATGCTGGGAATGAAAATAGTCTCTACTATCTCAGTAGAACTATGCTTGAAGCAGAAACCCGGTATTCGAGTATTGAAAAATGCTGCCTAGCATTAATCTTTGCAGTTCAGAAACTGAGACACTACCTGCAACATCACGAGGTCCAATTGGTATCTCGTAATAATCCACTCAAATTCATCCTTAGTCGTCCAATGCTTACAGGACGTCTGGCAAGGTGGGCGGTTATTCTACAGCAGTTCGACATTCAATATGTGTCTCAAAAGGCAATTAAGGGACAAGCTCTGGCTGATTTCCTGGCTGAACACCCTTCAGTGGAAGACACATATTCAGATATCGAACTCCCTGATGAGGAAGTTTTTTCTATTCAAGAGAATCCTCAAACATGGGAAATGTATTTTGATGGTGCTTCTAGAAGTCCAACAGGGAAGAAAATGGAAAATCCTAAATTCAACAAAGTTGGTTTAGGAATTGTGCTCATTTCTCCAGATAAGGCAGTGTTACCTTATTCCTTTTTGTTGTGGGAAGGTGGTACCAATAATGAAGCTGAATACCAAGCTCTCATTGCAGGCTTGGAGTTAGCGCTTCAAGCACAAGTGAATCACTTAAAGGTAAAAGGTGATTCAGACCTGGTAATCAAACAAGTCAATGGGGATTATGCCATCAAAAAAGAAGAATTAATCCCTTTGTATGATTACGTCAGAGAGTTAATGTCAGAATTACCTTCAGAACCGACATTTTCTTATGTCCCAAGATCACAAAATGCTCAAGCTGATGCACTGGCTAATATAGCCACAGCTTTAGCAGATCCAAATCGGGACGAGACAACCATCGGTATTGCCCACCGTCGTGTAATTTCACCTTATGTTCAAGTCAGAACAGAGGAAATTAATGAAATTAGTCCCATTCCTGAACCATATGGTCATACTACAGGATGGATGTCACCTATCAGGGAATACCTTCAAAATGGAACACTTCCACCTGATAGATCCAAGAGAGAACAAATTCGGCGACGTGTGGTCAATTTTACTCTTTATGATGGTCCAAACCACCTCGAGAAAATTCTCTACAAACGTGGTTTTGATGGAGTTCTCTTCAGATGTATTGATGGTGAAGAGACAATGGCTGTCATAAAAGAAGTGCATGCAGGAGTCTGTGGTGCCCACCAGTCTGGACATAGATTGTCTGATCAAATTCGAAGACTGGGATACTTCTGGCCTTCAATGATACAAGATTGTGTTAATTTCACAAAGAAGTGTCATTCATGCCAAGTATATGCCAATTTCATTCATCAACCTCCAGAGTTGCTTCATACAGCTAAATACTCATGGCCATTTTCCACATGGGGAATGGATGTGGTGGGACCTTACCCTTCAGCTACAGCCAAACAGTTTAAGTACATTCTTACTGCTACTGATTTCTTTTCCAAATGGGCAGAGGCAGTACCTCTCAAAGAAGTCAGTTCTAAATGCATTGTTAGCTTCATCAAGTCTAACATCATTACTAGATTTGGTGTCCCTCATACCATATTGACAGACAACGGCACCAACTTCTGTTCTTCTGAGGTAAAGAGATTGTATCAAGAATACAACATTAAGTCCAACCATTCATCTCGATATCATGCAGCGGCTAATGGTCAGATAGAGGCCTTCAACAAGACTCTTTCAAATATACTGCAAAAGATGGTGGATAAAGATAAGAGGTCATGGCCTGATAAACTCTATCATGCTTTATGGGCTTATCGGACTACCACTCGCAATGCAACGCGGTCTACTCCATATTCATTGGTATATGGAACAGAAGCAGTCTTGCCAATTGAAGTCCAATTGCCCTCACTCAGAATAGCCATTTGTGATCAGTTATCAACAGATGAGCAATCCCAAAAGCGGTTGAATGAATTGGAACAGTTAGATGAGAAAAGATTGTGCACTTTGCACCACTTGGAAATCTATCAGAATCGAATAGCACGAGCTTTTAACAAAAAAGTTCGTCTTCGTTCATTCATTCAGGGAGAATTGGTATTGGTTCTCAGAACACCAATGATACCAGGAAAGAAGCCTCCCAAGCTTGAACCAAAATGGGAAGGACCTTATTCAGTACATAAGGTCTACTCCAATGGAGCGTATTCTCTGATTTCAATGGATGGAGAACACATCACGACTCCAACTAATGCCAGATTTCTGAAGAAGTATTTTGTATAAACACAAAATATTGTTCACAGAACTAAGACTCTTACATTTGGTTCATACAGCAATGGTCCAGTATGACCTTAAACTACAACTACGTCCAGCATGACGATAAACTGTATGGTCCGTGCATATGACCTTAAACTATTCGCACTTATGTCCCTGCAACATGACACTAAACTGTGCAGCACCAATAGTCCTAACTGCAAGACTTTAAACTGCATAGTCCCTGATTTTGTCCTACATGACAATAAACCGTATAAAAGTTCTTATATTTTGTCCGAGATGACATTAAACTATATTTTGTCCTAGCGACATGACATTAAACTGTGTGGCACTTTCATCGTCCAGCATGACGTTAAACTGTGTTAAGTCCCTTATTGTCCTACATGACACTAAACTGTATTCTGTCCGAGATGACATTAAACTATATTGTGTCCTAGCAACATGACATTAAACTGTGTGGCACTTCCAACGTCCAGCATGACGATAAACTGTAAAAAGATCAGAACTGATATCCTCATATTGATTCACCTTAGTCTTAGCTACATGACTTTAAACTGTACAGCATCAGTTCGTCCTTGCTATATGACGCTAAAACTATACAGCAATGGTCCAGTATGACTTTAAACTGCAACTTCGTCCCACACGACATTAAAACTGTGAAAAAGTTCCATAAACAGTCCAGCATGACCTTAAAACTGCATCATTCCTGGTCCATGTATACGACCATAAACTATTTGCAAATATGTCCAGCAAGACGTTAAATTGTGACGTCCTAACTACATGACGCTAAACTGTATAAAAGTCTCTCACGTCCGGAAAGACGTTAAACTATATAATCATCAAAAGTCCAGCATGACATTAAAACTGCACAATCCCCCTTTCGTCCAATATGACGTTAAACTGTATTGTCCCCATCATCCTAACTACATGACGCTAAACTGTACAGAAAATCCTTGATATGTCCTACATGACATTAAACTGTGCATCGTTAAGGTTGTTATTACCTCTTGTTTCTCACACCGAGTATGACTCACGTGAGCTTAGAGCAAACATCAACCATAACACTCCCTTTGGGCCACTAACCATGTGTAAGTCCCAACAACATTTTTTTTTAGATCATTGTCCACAAGAACAACTTGATCATTAATTCATTCTTTAATTGAACTACACAGACTTTGATCCTTGCCCTCCAGGCTGGGTATGTAGGCAACCTCCCAAAGGTTCAAGCCCAAAAACAATCTTTTCACATTGGTTCACCACAATCTCATATGATGATGATTTGTGAAACCACCCTTGGAATCAATATCTTTACATTGATTCACTTTCGTCCTTGTTATATGACGTTAAACTATACAACACTTTTGTCCAGTACGACAATAAACTACAATATTCTTTGATTTCCTCATTTGAGAAGGAACCATTATTAACATTGATTCTTTTTCAATCATGGTTTTCATTTTCAAAAAGACTACGTACATACATGGTAATGCCTAAACTTTTTATCTTAGGTTAAAACCATCATTGCACTAAAGTCCCTTTTCACCCTTCACATGTACGAACCAAATTTGTACAAAGGGTAGTTTCTAGAACTACGTGGACTTGATTCCCATCCTTATGGGATACGTAGGAACATTCGAGTGTCCCTCGAATCCAGTCCCAAGTCTTTTGGGCCTAACCCCAAATTTCACTTTCAGTCCCTTGACTGAAAAGTCCTCATGAAAACACACACTGTGTATTCATTATTATGGTCCGAATTCTATGACCCAAAAAAAACTAAGATCACTCATCCTTTCGTCCTGCACGACGTTAAACTGCATTTCTAGAACTACGTGGACTTGATTCCCATCCTTATGGGATACGTAGGAACATTCGAGTGTCCCTCGAATCCAGTCCCAAGTCTTTTGGGCCTAACCCCAAATTTCACTTTCAGTCCCTTGACTGAAAAGTCCTCATGAAAACACACACTGTGTATTCATTATTATGGTCCGAATTCTATGACCCAAAAAAAACTAAGATCACTCATCCTTTCGTCCTGCACGACATTAAACTGCATTTCAAGAACTACGTATGGCTTGATTCTCATTCTTATGAGATACGTAGTGAAGTCCAAGTTTCAATTCAGGACCCAGCCACAACATGATTATGGTTTTCATTGACCTATGTATCTCTATATACATTGGAAAATACCCATCTTTATGTATTATAATCCTAACCTTAAATATTTTCAGATCTTCATAACCCTTTTCATGACTTATGGTCACAAAAATGTCAAACTTCTGAGAATTCTTTTGCCTGACTATGCAGCACGTGCCCATAGGTGGCCTTGCATAAACAGTCCACATAACAGACTTGTCAGCCAAGAGATGCTATTTATTTGACCATGCAGCCAATGCCCATAGGTGGCCCTGCATGTTTTCAACCCCCTAACGGGTTTGTTAAATAATAGTAACTTCATTCTTGGGAAGAATGCCTCTTTTGTCCTTATTTGTCTTAAACGACAGTATGTAGGGATCCGCAAAAATAGCCATCCTTAACGTATTTATCCCATATCCTTTTTCATGATCTGAAAGTATTCAAGTCTATGGTTTATTCTTCTTCCCTACGTTTGGGTCAGACCTTCGTAGGAGTGATATTCATCCAGTTCTTCGATATTCTTGTTTGAAAATATCTTCTCCATATTCAAGTACCTCTTTCCATACAACAAACTCTATGCTTTAGAAAATTTGAATCTCCATAAACTTTCACTGGCTTTTAGCACTAGGAAAGTAAATTTCTGAGAGTTCTTTTGCCTAACTATGCAGCACGTGCCCATAGGTGGCCTTGCATAAACAGTCCACATAACAGACTTGTCAGCCAAAAGATGCTATTTTATTTGACTATGCAGCCAATGCCCATAGGTGGCCCTGCATATTTCAACCCCCTAACGGGTTTTGTTAAATAATAGTAACTTCATTCTTGGAAACTACTTCTTCTAATGCTATTTAGCTCTTTTTCATATCATTCCTCAGATTCAAATATTCTTAAGTCATAGTTTACATATTTTCTCTCATACTTGAGTATGGTAATTTGTTTTCAGATAAATTATCAAGGAATTGAATCCATTTTAATCCATTTTTCGGTCAAAGCTATTTCGACCTTAAACATTAGCCTCTTTATGTCCGGCTTGCATGACTTTAAACTGCCCACACAAAATACAAAGGAACTCTGAATAAAAGTCAAGTTCCAGCTCACTAAATATACATTTTTTTTTGTATGATTTAGGTAATATTGAGCAGTTAAAAGGTTCAATGTTTGTAGGTTTATTTGTAATAATCCTAGTAAAAATCAAACTATGCTTACTAAGCCCATTGGCTTAAGTAAATTTGAAGCAGGTAATGGAAGAATGCAAGCACAAATGATTGAAGACAAAAGTGTTTTTCATTGATACACAAGAGTTAGAAGGACATCCACAGATTGGAATCTCTTCTCTTTTTCAAGAAATTACAGGAGATTGTCAACAAAAGTCTTCATTTGATGTATAGCATCCTGAGCCTTATCAACAGTTGCTTGAAGCTCGTGCACTTGACCAGCTTCACTCTTTTCAGCTTGCTGAAATGCCTTCTTAGCATCTGCAATGGCTTTCATGCCATTTATATGAGTTTCATCCAATGATTCATTAAGCTGATCAAGTTCCCCAGTAACAGCATCTAACTGTTGCTGGAGTTGCACCTGCTGGACGACCTTTTCTTTGATTTTTTGTTTCAGATCCTTCATCTTGACAACATAATCAGCTTCAGCCTGGGATATCGCAGCCTCAAATTCGCCTATGTTGACTGACAATTTCACTCTGGTCAAATCTTCGCGACTTGTCTGCATTTGCTCCCTCCTGAAGATAATCTGTTTCACTGCAGCATGGATCTTTTCATACCCAAAACCACCAAGTCCCATTATAACAAATTGGGATGACAATCGGGAAATTTTTGATGGTAGCTCTTCTAAGGGCACCCCCGATATGATGTTCCATATATTGTTCCACGCCTTACGTCGTGAAAAGCTGAACGCTTTGAGCATCTCTGGATCTGATTCAACATCTTCGTCAGAAGGGGGTATGTAATCTGGAATTAACATGCTTAAAGAAGTGCCTCGTTCTGCTCTTTCCCCTCTGACTTGGGCTTCTTCACTTTCAATTCCCATTGGGGCAGAGGCTGAAGCCTCATCTACGGATCTAGCCATTACAGTTGATGGCCCTACATGATCAATTGAAAGATTTGAGTTGAATCTTAAAGAATAACAAAAGAATGGATTGTCTTGCAAATAAAGTACAATCACAAATATTGTTATCCCTTACCCAATGGTGGTTCAGCAACATGAGAAGACTTCTCCCCATCTTTCCCGGTTTCAACAGGATTTTCAAGATGGGTCTCAGGAGAGTTTATTGGATTTAGCTCTACTTGAGATAATGTTTCTGCAATGATAGGGTTGACATCAGTGTCCACACCCTCTTCAGGCATTGGCAGTTCAGCAGCTTCTACGGAAGAAACTGCATATTTTTTTTTACATCATGATTAGAAATATTTTCTTTTAAAAGAAAAATTTGGGCGAAGGGTAACACTCACGCCCAAGGTCTTCTAAATCACATGACAATCTAGCATGATCATAAAATTCTTCAAAAGTCATTCCTTGATTCATCATTTCATCCAATGATACTTCAGAATCTTGGTTAGTCTCACCAGTGGGAGCATTTGCTATGTCTTCTTGCTGACTTATGTCCTGCAACCCCTGACCCTGGACAACATCTTCAGTAGTGGGAGGGATACTGGGAATGGATGGCAGCTCTTCTCCAGGAGCTACCAAGTCAGCTTGAGTTTGTGGTTGTTCTACAGCACCCTCCACGGCCTTTGAAGAAGGATCAGTCCCTTCCCTCAAGGGGGAAATTGAAGAAGCCCCTGCAATCCTCAGAAATATGAGTAACCATATGATTATGGGTATAAACTCATGATTGTTCGAAGGACTTACCACTGCTAATGAAACGTTTAGCTAAGGATTTCCTCCTTCGTTGCCTTGGCTTCTTTTGTTTTTTTGGAGTTTCAGCTGTCTCCTTTATTGGCACTTGGATTGGCGAATGAAAGGCTATGTCCAGTGCCTCATTCATGGCCTGCTGGCCTGGAGATATCTCGCCTGGTTCGCGAGGAGAATCAGCAGCAGCCCCAACAGCGGTACCACCAGGGCTATATTGTGGCGAAGGAACCCCGGTCCCTTTCTTTGCAAGCTGCAAGATGAAGAAAATAACTTTCTTAAGAAACAAAGCTTCAACTGAAATCAAGTTGCAAATAAGGAAGGAAAACTTACATCTTCAGGAGCCACGTACTCTTGCCACTCCTCATCTCCAGAACCACCAGCCCCCTTAATGGTGCCACAATCAATCATTTCCTTCACCCGCCTGGTGATAGGAGTTGAATTATCGGTGGCATATATGAGCATTTCCAGCTCTCTGATGTAAGCCCGCACTTCATTGGGGTTATCTCCGTATTGAAGGTCTTTTGAGGCTAGAAGATATCCTATCCCAGGAAGTTGTAGACCCTCACACAAATCCAGCCAGGCGGTTTCAGTATCACAGTATAAGCTCTGCCATAGCTGAACAGCCTCTGGTCTTAGATATAAAGGCTGTGAAGAAGGTCCTACAATTTTTGATTTTAATTTCTTCCCAACTCCTGCAACTACAGATAGAGAATAAGAAAGTGAGACTTATTACTTTATAAAGTAGCAGTGATTGAAGTTATTACAATCAAATAACTCACCAGGAGCTGATGGAGTGGGTCTTTTAACTCTGGCCGGAGGATTATATCGGGCACGAAACCGCTTTGCTGCCGGTTGTGCCTCATCGTCCCCATCATGATAATCCGAGGAATCAGTTCTAGAGGAGGAGTCTGTTGAACCTATTTCAGGAGGAGAAGCAGCACCTTCATGAGGAAGAGTTTCTTTCTCTACAGTCCTCTTCCTCTTTCCCACTTGATATACAGGGTGATTCAATATCCCTTTAGGGTATGATGCTATCCAGTGTTCGGCATAAAAAGTAGTCAGATAATGTGCCGCTTTTTCAACTGGTAGATCAAATACTGCTCCAGTCTTCTCTCTTGACGTCAGCAACCATAGTTGTCGAGCAACCATCGGATGTTGCTCTAACCTGACGTGTACTGGAGGGGATACAACAATCTGTTGTAAACATTTGAATTGGCGTGCAAATCTATATGGAGCATAGGCCTCGCATATGATTTCTCCATCAACCCTGGCTACTAATACGCCATCCCTGCAAGCTAGCATGTATGCCCTCAAATCCAAAGGGGCTTTTCCATCATCAACAAACCGCCCAGATGGCGGACTTCCATAAGGAAAGAAGTTGAATTCCTTATACATGCTTAGTCTTACTTTTATGTCATAACCATTGACATCTAATGGAGCAATTCCAGAGAATGCTTGCACTGACGGTCTGAAGGAGCTTCCAGGAATTTGTAACCCATTCTGTACATTGTAAGTCCTGAAGTGAGTGGCAATCCATCCCCACAAAACCTGGAATGGTCCCACTATTCTTAAAGGAGATTTACCCTGGAAGACATGAAGTAAACTCCTGTGAATCTTTGCTAAAATGGGGGTAGCTAACCCAACCATTTTTCCCTCAGCTAACTTAGCCGCAATGACGAAGGTCCCTGGCCTAACGCCTCCCTTCGAATCTCTGACCGGCAAGAGGTAAATACTGAGCCACATTGCCAAGAAACCCGCCAGACGAGTTTTCTTTGGAATTCTTTGATTCACTTCATAGCCCCATTTTTCAAACTCTCCTGCTTCTAGAGTTGGCCAGAATGTGCCAGGAGCTCCTCTCTTCTCAGGTTTTGGGCAAGTGGTAGGACGTCTGGGCCGGGTATCCTTGGATTTCTTTTTCTTGGATCCTTTTTCCTTTGGCTCCATCCCTTTCTTCTCAGTAAGAAACACCTTCATCCATTCTTCCGGATGGATATCTTTTCTGAAATGAGTTAATGAGGTCTCTGAACTCTTGAGCTTATGAAAGATTTTGAATAATTCTCGAGCCAAAACAGGAGTCTTCTCTGGATCATTCCAAGTCACCTTGGGAGGAATGAATTCATCATACATATCGCCCAAGATTGGAGCTCCTGAAATCTTGTGGACATCCCACAAACTGATACCTACTTCTCCATGAGTCAAGTGGAAAGAATTAGTCGCTGGACTCCAGTGACTGAGTATCTCTGGCACGAAGATATCATGTCTGTAAATATATGTCTGCCCAACCCAAATAGCTTCATATATTGCAGCTCTCTTCAGATCCTCAATAAACTCTGCGCAAGTCTGTCGCACCCAGTATGCCCACATCCAAGTTGGCTTCACACCTCCCCCAGGGCGGAAATCCCAACTTTTCTTCCAGCCTTTGGACTGATCCATCTGAGCATCTCGGAAGATTGAAGGATGGCAATGTGGTTGAAGCTCAGGTGTATGTTTTTTCAGATCTGGTGTGCAAGGGCTATGATGCATCACATACGCCTTCTCTACTGTTCCAGCAGTTTGAAATACTCCTCCGCCTGAGATATTTGCTGAAGCAAAATTGGTATAATTCTGAAACCAAGAAAATGGAAGATAATTATTTACTTCTGGAATAATGACTTCTTGCAGATGACCATGACCATACAAAGGTAGATAAGTGCAGTGAGGAAAGTCGTGATGATATTTCTTCAGATACTTAGCCAAATCTGGAAGAGTGCTGTTTTTGACAGTATAGTAATCAGGGCCAATGATATTCATCATATCATCTATCCGCTTGCTAGCCAGTTCATCAAGGAATCCAGGTCTAAGAGCCATTGAATCTGCACAGGAGTTGAATAAATTAAACTCTTAAATGGGTTTTATTTTTTCATAAAATTTGTGAGAAAATCTGAAAAAATGGCTAAGGCATTAAGGCGCGCAAGTATGGAGATGTCGCGCAAGTGGTACATATGTCGCGCAAGTATTTGTCGCGCAAGTGTTTTCCGCGCAAGCCTTATTACCTTGAGAGTAGCGCGACAGTGAGGAAACAGCGAAAATAGGAGACTTGCGCGGCGACAAAGACTTGCGCGGCGAGAGCTCGAGAGAATTCGGGGTCAGATACCATCTACGGCCGGAAGCAGCATATTTATAGGCCAGAGGGCCTATCTGCGCGCCTCACCCAGAGCGCTCAAACGCTTGCGCGACGAAGACTTGCGCGCCGACTGGAGACTTGCGCGCCGCCCTTTTCCTTTAGAGGGATTCGATTTCCTCAGAGTCAAATCCTCATTTTCTCTCTGGATCCAACTCTGAGGGGGGACTTTTGTTGACGCTCCTTTCGTCACGGAATCTAAAGTTCGGAAAAGGGAATATCTGAGCTAAAAGTGATTAATCCTTTGAAGAAACATCATAAATCGACAAAGGGATAGAAAAGGAGAACATTTCCCATGTATCGCGCAAGTTCCATCTTGGTCGCGCAAGTATACTTGCGCGCCACCTCAACACTTGCGCGACCCCTCATGGTCGTGCAAGGGACTTGCGCGACAGATCTGGTAACCGCCCAGTAACCGCCCGGGGTCTTCTTTTGCCTATAAATAGACCCTGTGGGCCCCCCATTCGAGAGGATCGGTTCCCAGAAACTCGGATCAAAGCTCCCGACGCCCAAGTCTCTTCTCAAAGCTTCCAGAACACTTCTAAGGTAATTTCTTACCTAGAATGGAAGATCTAAAGGGAAGAAGGAAGGCCTAAGTGTTGAAACTTATCAAACACTTGCGCGCCGACTTAATTCCTTCAATATAACTTGCGCGTCCCTCTTCTGGAAGAACCTCAAGAGGATGGGAAAGGGTTTAATAAAGAGTCGCTCAAGTAATTCAACTCTGGTTGAAAATCGCGCAAGTATCCCTTATGTCGCGCAAGTATACTTGCGCGACCAATACTTGCGCGCCGCCGCAGGACTTGCGCGACCTTCAATACTTGCGCGCCCCTATCTTTTTGGGTGCCCATCTTGCCCTTTTTCACCCCTCTTAAGCCATTTCACCCTTCCTATTCAAGATTCAGTCTTCAAGATACTCTTCAAAGCCATTTATGGCATGATTTCTTGATTTGACATCCTTATCTGAAAGGAATTATGTGAAATATCTCTCAAAACCTAATGATTTAAACATCTTTATGTCACCAAAGATTGAGAGTTCATTCATTCAACCTCATCCTTTAAGATGAGAGAATCCTAACCTGGGTCTCCTTTTTAGGAATAAGACTCAGTCATAACCTTGGGCTTCCTTTTCAGGAGTAAGCCCCAAGTCCCCTAACCTAGGCTTCCTTCTCAGGAATAAGTCCTAGTCATAAATCTTGGGCATCTTTCTTAAGAATAAGCCCCAATCAAGTCCTTTAAATCTTGGGCATCCTCCTCAGGAGTAAGCCCCAAACCTTAATCCCTAACCTGGGTCTCCTTTTCAAGAATAAGACTCAGTCATAACCTTGGGCTTCCTTTTCAGGAGTAAGCCCCAAGTCCCCTAACCTAGGCTTCCTTCTCAGGAATAAGTCCTAGTCATAAATCTTGGGCATCTTTCTTAAGAGTAAGCCACAAGTCTCTTAAAATTTCTCTTAACCAGTCATAAATTCCCTTTGATTTTGGTTTCCTTTTCAGGAATAAAACCCAATCATAAGTCCCCTCCTAATTTGGGCATCCTCCTTAGGAGTAAGCCCCAAGATTAGAGTATTCAAATCTCCATGAAGCACATATAACTTTGTGGACCCTGTTCATGGATTTTTCTTCCTAAAAGTAAATCCTAAACCTTCACCTATCTGGGCAGTCATCTATACATAAGCCCCAAAACAAATTCTTATGATTGCATCTTTTATGGCACAATTGTCTAAATTTTACCAATACCTCTTGTTTCTCACACCGAGCATGACTCACGTGAGCTTAGAGTGTAAAAGTAATTATGACATTCATCTTTGAGCCATCAATCATAAAACATCATATCCCATTCCTCGAACTACGTGGGTTCTGATTCCTTTTTCAAAACAAAGGATACGTAGGTAGCCCATTCATGGGTTCGATCCCAACATTGAAATAATCTCTGTCCTTCTGAATGACGATAAACTTCAAGTGCCCCACTGAGTGGCTTTAAAACCAGCCTGGTCATCAAAATGACCAAGAGACTTTTATATAAATGTTTTGAAGGATACCATTGACCAAGAATCTCTAAACAAATATAGATGATTCTATATTGATGAAGAACCTCGAATACATATAAAAGATTCTCTAAATTTCTTGCATATTTAATCATTGATTGTTAAAACTAAAGGAAAGTTCATTTTATACTTGGTAATGTAATAAGGATTCACGAACTTAACTTAAATCTATAAAGAGAGTCCCGGAGTAGACAATAATTCCCCTCAAAAAAGGTGTGATGAGTCTGACCTCCCATCCTCTCGACCAATGCAAATTCCTAAGCCTCATTAGCCCACAAGCTAATGAGCGCCTGCCTTTGGAAAGTAGGTCCAAACGGATGTGGAATCATTGGATGTTTCCGGTTCTACGAACAAACCCGTTAGAAACCGATCGGAACGTTTGAATCTCCCGTCCAGGAGGTCATCCCCGGATTCCGCGCGAAACAGTGGCCTAATGGGCCTAATGATCCAAATGGGCCTAACTGGGAAAAGTGGTCCAATGGGCCTAACTGGCCTAAGTGGCCTAATGTTCCTAATGGGATGAACAAACCTAAGTGGCATAATGGGTCTAATGAGCCTAATGGGCCTAACTAACCAAAGTGTTCTAATGGGCTTAACTGGCCAAACTGGCCTAATGGGCCTAACTGGCCTAAGTGGCCTAATGAGCCTAATGGGTGGAACGGGCCTAAGTGGCGTAATGGGATAAATGGGCTGAAGTAGCCCAATGGGCTGGATGTGCCTAAGTGGCCCAATGGGCCTAATGGGCCAAATAGGATTAATGGGCCTAATGGGCCTGAGTGGCCAAATGGGACTAAGTGGCCTAATGGGCCTAATGGGCCTAAGTGACCTAATGGGCCTAAGGGGTCTTAGTAGCCTAATGGGACTAAGTGGCCTAAGTGGCCTAATAGCCCTAATAGCCCTAATGGGCCTAAGTAGCATAATGGTCCTGATGGGCCTAAGTGGCCTAATGGGACTAAGTGACCTAATGGGCATAATGAGTCTAATGGGCCTAAGTGACCTAAGTGGCCTAATGGGCCTAAGTGGCCTAATGGGCCTAAGTGGCCTAATGGGCCTAAGTGGCATAAGTGGCCTAATGGGTCGAAGTGGCCTAAGTGGCCCAATGGGCCTAATGGGACTAAGTGGACTAATGGGCCTAATGGGCCTAATGGGCCTTGGTGGCCTGATGGGCCTAAGTGGCTGAAGTGGCCTAATGGGCCTAAGTGGACCAATGGGCCCAATGTGCCTAAGGGGCATAATGGGCCTAAGTAGCCTAATGGGCCTAATGGGCCTAAGTGGCCTAATGGGCATAATGGGCAGACCTAAGTGGTCGAAGTGGCCTAATGGGAATAATGAGCCTAAGTAGCCTAATAGGCCTAATGGGCCTAAGTGTTCTAATGGGCATTAGTGGCCGAATTGGCCTAATGGGCTTGAGTGGCCTAATGGGCCTAAGTGGTCTAATAGCCCTAATGGGCCTAAGTGGCTTAAGAGGCCTAATAGGCCTAATGGGCCTAAGTGGCCTAATGATATGAATGGGACTAAGGGGCCTAATGGGCCTCAGTGGCTTAATTGGGCTCATGGGCCTAAGGGGTCAAAGTGGCTTAATGGGCGTAATAGACCTAAGTGGCCTAAGGGCCTAAGTGGACTAATGGGCCTAAGGGTCTTAATGGTCCTAAGTATCCTAACAATCCTAAGTGGTCGAATGGGAATAATGGGCATAATGAGCCAAAGTGGCCAAAAGTGGCCTAATGGACCAAATGGGCCTAAGTGGCCTAATGGGCCTAAGTTGCATAATGGGCCTCAGGGGCCTAATGGGCCTAAGAATTCTAATGGGGATAATTGGACTAGTGGGCCTGATTGGGCCAATGGGTCTAAGTGTCCTAATGGGCCTCAGTGGCCTAATGGGCCTAATGGGCCTCAATGGCCTAAGTGGCATAATGTGCCTAGTGGGCCTAAGTGGCCTAATGGGCCTAATGGTCGAAGTGGCCTAATGGGCCTGATGGGATGAATGGGCCCCAGTGGCATAATGGGGCTAATGATCCCAATGAGCCTAATAGGCATGATCATCCTGAGGATAATAATGGGCCTTAGTGGCCTAATAGGACTAATTGGCCCAATGGGCCTCAATTCTCTAATGGGTCTATGTGGCCTAATGGGCCTTAGTGGCTGAATGGGCCTAAGTGGCCTAATGGGACTTATTAGTTGAATGGGACTAATGGGATTGATAGGGCTAATGGGAACAATAAGGCGAAGTGGCCCAATGGGCCTCATGGGCCTAAGTGTCCAATTGGGCCTAATGGGCCAAAGTGGACTCATGGGCCTGATGGGATGAATGGGCCTCATAGGCCTAATGGTCCTAAGTGGCCTAAGTGTCCTAATGGGACTCATGGGCCTAAGTGAATGAATTATACTAGTGGGCCTAAGGGGCCTGATATGCTAGATGGGCATAATGGGCCTAATGTGCCTAATGCGCCTAACTGGCCTAAGTAGCCTAATGGATCTAATGGGCCTAATGGTCTTAACAGGCCTAAGTGGCTTAATGGGCCCAACGTACCAAAGTGGATGAATGGTTCTAATGGGCCTAAGTGGCAGAATGGGGCGAATAGGCCTAAGTGGCCTAATGGGCCTAAGTGGTCGAATGGGCCTGATGAGCCTAATGGGCCTCAAGGGACCAATCGGCCTCATAGAACAAATTGGCCTAAGTGGCCTCATGGGCCCAACGAGCCTAATGGGCATAAGTGACCTAATGGGAATAATGGGCCAAATGGGACTAATGGGACTAAGTGTCCAATTGGGCCAAATGGGCCTCCTAGGCCTAAGTGGTATAATGGGCCTAGTGGGCTGAATAGGCTTAAGTGTCTTAAGTGGCATAATGGGCATATGTGTCTAAATGGACCCAGGGGTCCTAAAGGGATGAATGGGCCTAATGGGTCTAAGTGGCCCGATGGGCTTAATGGGCCTCATGGTCCTAATGGGCCTCATGGTCCTAATGGGCCTGATGGTCCTAATGGGATGAATGGGCCTAGTGGGTCTAAGTGGAATCATGGTCCCAATAGGACCAATATTCATAATGGTCCTAATGTTCCTATTGAGTCTAAGTAGATGAATGGGCCTTATGGGGCTAATGGGCCTCATGGGGCCCAAGAACCTAAGTGGCCTAAGTGGCCTAATGGTCCTAAGTATTCTAATGGTCCCAATGGGCCTAGTGAGCCTAATGAGCCTAATGGGTTGAATGGGACTAATTAGCATGATGGGACTAATGGGCCAAATGGTCCTAATGGGGATCATGGGTTTAAGTTGCATCATGGGCCCGATGGACATAATGGTCTGAATGGGTCTAAGTGGCCTAAGTGGGCCTAATGGTCCGAATGGGCCTAAGTGGCCTAATGGGCCTAATGGACCCAATTGTCCTCATGAGTCTAAGGGTCCTAATGGGTTGAGTGGGCCTAATGGACCTGATGGGCCCATTGGGCCTAATGGAATGGATGGGTCGAGTGGTCCCAATGGGACTAATGGGCATAAGTGGCCCAATGGGCCTAAGTGGGATAAAGGGCCTAGTGGGCCTAATGGGCCTAATAGGAACAAGTTTCCTGATGGTTCTAATGGGCCTCATGGGCCTAATGGGCCTAAGTGGCCTCATGGGCCCAATGAGCCTAATGGGGGTAAGTTTCCTAATGGGCCTTAGGGGCCTAATGGGCCTCAAAGGCCACATGGGTAGAATGTGCTTCATGGGCCTAATGGGCATGATGGGCCTAATGGAACTAATGGTCCTAAGTAGCCGAATTGGCCTAAGTGCCTTGATGGGTCTAGTGGGGATAAGGGACCTAATGGGCCTAATGGACCTAATTGGCCTAATCGGGATAATTGACCGAATGTTCCTAATGGGCATAAGTGGCCTAAGTGGATTAACAGGATTAATGGGCCTAGTAGGAATAATGGGTTTAACGGGCCTAATGGGACTAAGTGTCATAATGGGCCTATGTGGCCTAATGGACCTGAGTGGCCTAATCGGTCTAATTGACTGAATAGGCCTAAGTGTCCTAAGTGGCTTAACGGGCCTAATGGGCCTAATGGGGCTAATAGGTTTAATGGGACTAATGAGCCTAAGTGGCCTAATGGGACTAATGGGCTGATGTGGCCAAATGGTCCAGGTGGGCTTAGGTGGCCCAATGGGCCAAATGGGCCCAATGAGACGAATTGGTTTAATGGGCCTAATGGCCCTAAGTGGATAAATGGGCCTAATGGGACTAAGTGGCCTAAGTGTCATAATCGACCTAATTGGCTAAATGGGACTAATGGGACTAATGGGACTTAGTAGCCTAATGGGCCTAATGGTTCTAATGAGCCTAATTGGAATAATGGGCCTAATGGGCCTAATACCTAAGTGGAATAAGTGGCATAATGGGTATAATGGGCCTAAGTGGCCTAAGTGGCCTAAGTGGTCGAATCAACCTAATCAGCTGAATAGACCTAACAAACCTAAGTGTCATAATGGGCCTAATGGTCCTATGTCAACTAATGGTCCTAAAGGGCCTAATGGGACAAAGATTATAAATGGACCTGAGTGACTAAATGGGCCTTAGTGGCTGAATCGGGATAATGGTCCTATGTGGTCGAATGGGCCCAAGTGGCTGAATGAGACTAATGGGCCTAAGTGGGGGAATGGAATAAGTGGTCCAATTGGTCTAATGAGCCTAATGGGTGTAAGTCTCCTAATGGGAATAATTGTCTTAATGGGCCAGAGTGGCCAAATGGGCTTAATGGGACTAAGTGGACGAATGAGCCAAATGGGCCCAAGTGACCCAACTGGCCCAATGGGATTAATGGGCCGAATGGGTCGAATGGGACTAAGTGGCATAATGGTACTAGTGGGCCTAAGTGGCCTAATGGGTATAATTGTCTTAATGGGCCTAAGAGGCCTAAGTGTCCTAATCGGCCTAATAAGCCGAATGGGACTAATGAGCCTAATTGTCCAAAGTGGCCTAATGGGCCTAATGGGCCTAATGGGTCTAATGCCTAAGAGGAATAAGTGGTCTAATGGGCCTAATGGGCATAATGGGCATAAGTGGCCTAAGTGGTCTAATCAGCCTAATCAGTTGAATGGGCCTAGTGAGCCTAGGTGTCCTAATGGGCCTAATGGGACTATGTGGGCTAATGGGAATAATGGGCCTATCTGGCCAAAATAGCCTAATCAACTGAATGGGCCATGAACTAAGTGGATTAATTGACCTAATGGGTATAATAGGACTAATGGGTTTAATGGGATTAATGTTCCTATGAATCCTAATGGGCCTAATGGGCCTAGGTGGCCTAATGGGACTAATAGTCCTAAGTGGACTAATTAGTATAATCGGCTGAATGGACCTAATGGCCCTTAGTTTCCTAAGTGGATTAATGGGCCTAATAGGCCTAATAAGACTAATTGGTTTAATTAGCCTAATGGTCCTAAGTGGATTAATGGGCCAAATGGGCCTATGTGGCCTAAGGGGCCTAATGGGACTAAGTGAACTAATGGGACTAATGGGCATAATGGGAATAATGGGTTTAGTGTGCATAATGGGTCTAAGTGGCCTAATGGGCCTAATGGGCCTAAAGGGCCTAATGGTTCTAACTGGCATAATGAGCCTAAGTTTACTAATGGACCTAATAGGCCTAATGGGCCTAAGTGGACTAATCCCTCTAATCGACTAAATAGGCCCAATGCTACTAATGGGGCTAAGTGGCCTAAGTGTCCAAAGTGGACTAATCGGTCTAATCGAGTGAATGGGACTAATGGGACTAAGCAGCCTAATGGGTCTAATGGGCCTAATTCCTAAGTGGTGTAAGTAGACTAATGGGCCCAATGGGCCTAAGGGGCATAATGGGAATAATGTACCTAAGTGGACTAAGTGGTCTATCAACCTAATCGACTGAATGGGCTTAATGGGACTAAGTGGCCTAATGGGCCTAATGGGCCTAAGTGGCCTAATGGTCCTGATGGACCAAAGTTTCCTAATCTGCCTAATCGACCAAATGGGCCTTAGTGGTCTAATGGGACTAAAGGTCCTAATGTGCTTAAGTGGGCTAATTTGGATAATCAACTGAATGGGCCTAAGTGACTGAATCGGCCTAATCAACCAAATGGGCATATGTGGTCAAATATGCCTAATGGGCTAAGTGGCATGATCGGCCTAATCGACCGAATTAGCCGAATGGGCCTAAGTGGCCTATTGGGTATAATGGACCTAATGGGTCTAAGTAGCCTAAGTGGCATAATCGGCCTAATCGACCGATTGGGACTAATGGTCCTTATGGGCCTAAGTGGCTGATTGGGCCTAATGGGCTTTGTGGTTGAATGGGCCGAATGGGTCAAATTCTCTGAATGAGGCTAATGGGCCTAATGGGACTAATGGGATGAAGTGGCTTAATCGGCCTAATGGTCCTAATGGTCCTAAATTACCTAATGGACCTAATTGGCCTAAGTGGCCTAATTGACCTAATGGGTCTAATAGGCCAAAATGGCCTAATCAGCCTAGTGGGCCTAAGTGGCATAACATGCCTAATGGGACTAAGTGGCCTAATGGGCATAATGGGCCTAAGTGGCGTGATGGTACAAATGGTCCTAAGTGGCCTAATGGGCCTAAGTGGCCTAATGGGCCTAAAGGGCTTAAGTGGCCTCATGGGCCTAATGGGCTTCAGTGGACTCATGGGCCTAATGGGCGTAAATGTACTAAGTTTCCTAAGTGGTGTAATGGGCCTAATCATCCTAATGGGCCTAAGTCGCCTGATGGGACTAATGGGATAAAGTTGTCAAATGGGACTAATAGGACTAATGGGCCTAAGTGGCCTAATGGGCATAAGTGGCCTAATCAGCCTAATGGGCATAATTGGATTAAGTGGTCGAATGGGCCTAAGGGGCCTAATGCGCTGAATGGGCTTAAGTGGCCTAATGGGACTAATGGGCCTAGTGGGCCTAAGTGACCTAATCAGCATATTGGAGCTAATGGGTGTAATGGGCCTAAGTGGCCAAATGGGCCTAAGTGGCCGAATGGGCTAATTTGGTCGAATGGACCTAATGTTCTTAGTGGACCTAATGGGCCTAATGGGCCTAAGTGGCCGAATGGACCTAATGTTCCTAAGTGGCATAATGGGCATAATGTGATGAATGGTTCAAATGGGCCTAATGTGACTAGTGGGCCTAATGGTCCTAAGTGTATGAATGAGCCTAATGGGCCTAATGGTCCTAAGTTGAAAAATGGGCCAAATGGGCCTAAGTGGCCTAATGGGCCTAATGGATCAAATGTGCCTAGTGGGCCTAAGTGGACTAATGGGACCACTAGGCCGAATGGGAAAGTGTCCAAATGGGCCAAATGGGCCAAATGGGCATAAGTGGCCTAATGGACATGAGTGGCCTAGTGAGCCTAATGAGACCAATTGACCTAAGTGGTCTAATGGACCTAAGTGGCCTAATGGTCTTAATGGGTCCAATGGTTCTAATGGGTATAATGGACCGGAGTGGGATAAGTGGCCTAATGGGCCTAAAGGGTTGAGTGGGCCTAAGTGGCCTAATTTTCCCAATGGGTTAAGCAGCCTAATTTTCCTAACAATACTAATGAGCCTAATGGGGATAATGGGCCTTAGTGACCTAAGTGTCCTAATGGGTCTAATGGAAAAAATGGGACTAAGTGGCCTAATTAGCCCAATGGGACTAAGTGGCCTAATGGGCCGAACATGCCTAATGGGCCTAAGTGGCCTAAGGGGATGAAGTGGCCTAATGGTCCCAACAGACCTAAGTGGCCTAATGAGCCCGATGTTCAAAATGGGCCTTAGTGGCCTAATGGTCCTAATGGGCCTAAGGGGCCTAATGTGCGTATGAGGCCTAATGGGCCTTAGTGGACGAATGGGTCTAATGGGCATAAGGAGCCTAAAGGGCCTAATGGGCCTAATGAGACTAATTGGCCTAAGGGACCTAATGATCCAAATGGGCTTAAGTGGCATAATGGGCCTAAGTTTCCTAATAGGATTAAGTGAACTAATCAGCCTAAGGTCCCCAATGGGTGTATTAGGCCTAAGTGGTTGAATGTGCCTAATTGGCCGAATGGGCCTAATGTTCCTAGTGGGCCTAAGTGTCTGAATGGGTATAATGGAATGAATGAGCCTAATTGGCCTAATAGGCCTAATGGGACTAATGGGCCTAGGTGGCCTAATGGGACTGATGGGCCTAATGGGACTAATTGGCCACATGGACCTAAGTGTCCAAATGGTCCTATGTGGGAAAATGGGCCCGATGGGCCTCATGGGCTTGATGGGCCTCAGTGGCCTAATGGGCCTCATGGGCATAAGTGTCGAATGGGCTTAAAGGGATTAATGATCCCAATGGGACTAATTGTAATGATGGGACTAATGGGCCTAAGTTACCTCATGGTCCCAATGGCTATAATGAGCCTAATGGGCCTTAGTGGACTAAGTGGGCCTAAAGGGCCTAATGGGTTGAATGGGCCTAAGTGGCCTAATAGTTCTAATGAGCCTAATAGGCCTCATGGGATGAATGGGCCTAAAGGTCCTAATGGGAAGAGTGGTCCAAATGGGCCCAATGGGCTTAATGGGATGAATGTGCCCAATGGGACTAATGGGCCTAATGGGCCCAATGGGCCTAATGGGCCCAATGGGCCTAAGTGGCCTAATGGGCCTAAGTGGCCTAAAGGTCTAAGTGGGTCTAATGGGTTTAATTTTCCCAAGTGTCTTGATGGGTAGAATGGGCCTCATGGTCCTAATGGGCCTAAGTGGCCACATGGTCCTAATGGGCCTAATGGGCCTCAGTGCCCTAATGGGCCTGATGGGCCTCATGGGTGTGATGGGCCTCATGGGTGTGATGGGCCTCATGGGTCTAATGGGACTCATGGGAGGAATGCACCTCATGGGATCCATGGTCCAAATGGGCCTAATGGGACTAATGGTTCAAAGTGGCCTAGTTGGCCTAATGGGCCTAAGTTCCCTAATGGGCTTAATGGGCCTAATTGGCCTAATGGGGCTAATGGACCTAATGGGCCTAAGTGGCCTAAGTGGGGTAATAGGGATAATCAACCGAATTGGGATAATGGTTCTAAGTGGACTAAGTGGATTAATGGACCTAATGGGCATAATGGGACTAATGGGTTTAATGGGCCTAATGTTCCTAAGCATCCTAATGGGACTAATGGGCCTAGGTGGCCTAATGGGACTACTGGCCCTAAGTGTCCTAATTGTTCTAATTGACTGAATGGACCTAATGGGACTTAGTTGCCCAAGTGGATTAATGGGCCTAATGGGCCTAATGGGACTAATGGGTTTAATTAGCCTAATGGGCCCAAGTGGCTTAATGGGCCAAATGGGCCTATGTGGCCTAAGGGGCCTAATGGGACTAAGTGAACTAATTGGACTAATGGGCATAATGGGAATAATGGGTTTGGTGGGCATAATGGGCCTAAGTGGCCT
Organism: Viscum album; assembly: GCA_963277665.1. Lineage (NCBI taxonomy): Eukaryota > Viridiplantae > Streptophyta > Magnoliopsida > Santalales > Viscaceae > Viscum > Viscum album. The sequence goes on from OY728141.1 coordinate 914,538,658, forward strand.
AATGGGCCTCATAGACCTAATGGAACTAATGGTCCTAACTGGCATAATGGGCCTAAATTTACTAATGGACCTAATAAGCCTAATGGGTCTAAGTATACTAATCCCTCTAATCGACTGAATGGGCCTAATGCGACTAATGGGCCTAAGTGGCCTAAGTGGCCAAAGTGGACTAATCGGCCTAATCGAGTGAATGTGACTAATGGGCCCAAGCAGCCTAATGGGCCTAATGTGCCTAATGCCTAAGTGGCCTAAGTAGACTAATGGGCCTAATGGGACTAATGGGCATAATGCACCTAAGTGCCCTAAGTGGTATAATCTGCCTAATCAGCTGAATGGGATTAGTGGGCCTAAGTGGACGAATGGGCCTAATGGGTCAAATGGGCCTAAGTGGCCTAATGGTTTTGATGGGCCAAAGTGGCCTAATCTGCCTAATCGAATGAATGGGCCTTAGTGGCCTAATGGGCCTAAAGGTCCTAATGCGCTTAAGTGGACTAATTGGGCTAATCAACCAAATGGGACTAAGTGGCTGAATCGGCCTAATTGACCAAATGGGCTTATGTGGCCAAATGGGCCTAATGGGCTAAGTGGCCTGATCGGCCTAATCGACCGAATGGGCCAAATGGACCTTAGTGGCCTATTGGGTATAATGGGCCTAATGGGTCTAAGTAGCGTAAGTGGCTTAATCATCCTAATCAACCGAATGGGACTAATGGTCCTTATGGGCCTAAGTGGTTGATTGGGTCTAATGGGCTTACGTGGCCAAATGGGCCTAATGGGCCAAATTGGCCGAATAGGGATAATGGGCCTAATGGCCCTAAGTTTTCCAATGGGCTTAAGTGGAATAATGGGCCTAATGGAACTAAGTGGCCTAATGGGCCTAGTGGCCCAAAGTGGCCGAATGATCCTAATGGGCCTAATGTGCCTATGGGGCAAAATGAGCAAAATGGGCCAAATGGTCCTATTGGGCCTAATGGGCCATAGTGGCCTAATGGTCCAATGGGCCTAAGTGGCCTAATGGGTCCAATGGGCCTAATGGGACTAAGTGGCCTAAGTGGCCTAATCAGCCTAATCAAACGAATGGGCCTAATAGGCCTAAGTGGCATAATTGGCCTAATATGCCTTAGTGGTCGAATGGACCTAATGGGCACGATGGACTGAAGTGGCCTAGTGGGACTCATGGGCCTATGTGGCCTAATGGACCTCATGGTCTTAACTGGACTAAAGGGCCTAATGGGCCTAATGGGCCTCATGAGCCTAAGTGGCCAATTGTGCCTCATGGGCCTAAGTGGCCTTATGGGCCTAAAGGGTCCAAGAGGCCTAAGTGGCCAAATGGACCTAATGGGATTAATGGGCTTAACGGGCCTAGGTTCCAAATTTTCCAAATGGGCCAAAGTGGACTAAGGGGCCTAATGGGCCTAGGTGGCCTAATGGGATTAATTGGCTTCACGGGTCTAGGAGCCAAATGGGCCTAATGGAAAAAATGAGCCTAATTGGCTTAAGTGGCCTAATGGGCCTCAGTGTCATAATAGGACAATGTTTCCTAATAGACCTAATAGGATAAATGGTCCTAATAGGCCTAATGGGTCTAAGTGACGTAATGGGCCTAATGGGCCAAATGGGTGTAATTGGCCTAAGTGTTCTAATGGGCCTAATGATCCAAAATGGCATAATGGTCCAAAGTTGCCTAATCGGCCCAATGGGCTTATGGGATTAATGGGCCTATTGGGCCTAGGTGGCCTAATGAGCCTAAGTGGCCTAATTTGCATAATGGGATTAATGGGCCTAGTAAGCCTAAATTACCTAATGGGGCTGAGTGCCCTAATCAAACTAATGGGCCTAAGTGGCCTCATGTGCTTAATGGGATTAACGGTTCTAGAGGCCAAATGGGACTAATGGGCTGAATGGGACTAATGGGCCAAATGGGCCTAGTAAACCTAAGTTCCCTAATGGGCCGAATGGGCTTCATGGGCCTGTGTGGCCTAATGGGATTGATGGGCCTGAGGGTCATAATGGGCACAATTGTCCTAATGGGCCTAAGTGGCCTAATCGGCCTAATGGGATTAATGGGTCCACTAGGCCTAATTGGTCGAATGGGCCTAAGTGTCCTAATCAACCTAATGGGCCTAAGTGGTCTGATAGGCCTAAGTGGACCAATGGGATGAATGGGAATAATGGTTCTAATGGGACTAAGTGGGCTAATGGGACTAAGTATCTGAATGGTCCTAAATGGTCCAATGGGACTAAGTGGACTGATGGGCCTAATGGGTATCAGTGGACTCATGGTCCTAAAGGGCCTTAGTGGCCTCATAGTCCTAATGGGACTACTGGGACTAAATGCCCTAAGTTTCATAATGGGCCTAATGGGAATAATGGGCCAAATGGGCAAATGGGCCTAAGTAGACGAATGAGAAGAATGGGCCTAAGTGGCCCAATGGGACTAATGGGTCGAATGGGACTAGTGGAATAATGGGATTAATGGGTCAAATGGGCCTAAGTTTCCTAATTGGCGTAATGGGCCTAAGTGGCCTAATGGGCCTTAGTGGCCAAAGGGGCCTAATTGGTGTAAGTGGCCTAGGTGGCCAAATGGGCCTAATAGGCCTAAGGGGCCTAAGTGCCCTAACGGGCCTAATGGTACTAAGGAGTGTAATTAGACTAATGGGCCTAATGCATCGACGTCGTCTAATGGGCCTAATGGACCTAAGTGGCCAAATAGGCCTAGTGGGCCCAATGAGTCTAAGTGGCCGAATGGGCCTAATGGATCTAATGAACCGAATGTGCCTAAGTGGACTAATGTGCCTTATGGACCTAATGGGCCTAATCAGACAAAGTGGACTAATCGTCCTTATCGACCGAATGGGCCTAATGGGCCTTATGGGCCTAAGTGGTTGATTGGGCCTAAGTGGTCGAATGAGCATAATGGGCCAAATTGGACTAGTGAGGGTAATGGGCCTAATGGGCCTAAGTGGATGAATGGGATTAAGTGGCATAATGGGCATAATGGTCCTAATGGGTGTAAGTGGCCTAAAGGGCCTAAGTGGCTTAATGGGCCTAATTGGACTAAGTGGTGGATTGGGCCTAATGCGCCATATTCTTCAAATGGGCCTAATGGGCATTAGTGACCTCATGGGCCTGATTGTCCTAAGTGGATTAATGGACCTAGTGGGCCTAAGTGACCGAATCGGCCTAATGGGCCTAATGCGCCTAATGGGCCTAATGGGCCTAAGTGTCCTTGTGGGCCGAATGGGTCTAATAGGCCTAATGGAAATAATGGACCTAATCAACCTAATGGGTATAATGGGCCTAATGTGCCTAAGTGGCCTAATGGACCTAGGTGTCTAAATCGGCCTAATGGCCTTAATGGGCCTAAGTGGCCCAATTGACCGAATGGGCCTAAGTGGCCTAATAGGCCTAAGTGGCCCAATGGGCCCAATTGGCATAATGGGACTAAGGGGTCTAATTGGCCTAATGGGCCTAAGTGGCCTAATGGTCTTAATGGGCCTAATGGGCCTAAGTGGCCTAGGTGGCCTAATGCACCAAATGTGCCTAATGTGCCTAGTGGGCCTAATGGGCCTAAGTGGCCTAATCAGCCTAATTAGCCTAATGGGCCTTATGGGCCTAAGTTTCCTAATAGGCCTAATGGGATTTAGTGGGAGAATCGGCCTAATGGGCCTAAGTGGCATAATGGGCCTAAGTGGACTAATGGGCTTAATGGGCTTAACGAGCCTAGGTTCCAAATGGGCCTAATGGGATGAATGGACCTAATGGGCCTAATGGGTCAAATGAGCCTAATTAGCCTAAGTGGCCTAATGGGCCGAATGGGCCTAATGGGGCCTAAGTGGCCTAAGGGGCCGATGTTGCCTAATCAGCCTAAGGGGCTTAATGGGCCTAAGGGGCATATTGGGCCTAAGTGGACTAATGGGCATAAGTGGCCTAATGGGATAAGTGGATGAATAGGACTAAGTGGCCCAATGGGTTTATTGGGCCTAAGTGGCTTAATTGGCCTAATGGGTGTAAGTGGCCAAATATGCCTAATGGTCCTAAGTGGACCAATGGCCCTAATGGGTGTAAGTGGATTGATGGGCCTAATGCACATCAGTGGACTCATGGGACTTAGTGGCCTAATAGGTCTTAATTACCTCATGGGCCTAATGGGCCTCATGGGTCTAAAGGGACTAAGTGGACCAATTGGCCTAATGGGCCTAATGGGACGAATATGCATAATGGGCCTAGTGAGCCTAATGGGCCTAAGTTGATGAATGAGCTTAAGTGGCCCAATGGGGTGAATGAGACGAATGGATCTAGTGGTCAAATGGGCCTAATGGGTCTAAGTTGCCTAATGGGCATAATGGGCCTAAGTGGCCTAGTGGGCCAAAGTGCTCTAATAGGCCTAGTGGACCTCAGTGGCCTAAGCGGCCAAATGGGACGAATGGACCAAAGGGGCCTAATGGGATTAATGGCTCGAAGTGGCCTAATGGGCCTAGTGGTACTAATACGCTTAAGTGTTTGAATGGGCCTAATGGGTCGAAGTGGCCTAATGAGCCGAATGGGCCTAATATGCCTAGTGGACCTAGTGGGCTTAAGTGGCCTAATGATCCAAATCGGTCTAAGTGGCCTAATGGTCCAAATGGGCGTAATGTGCCTAGTGGGCCTAATGGGGCTAAGTGGCCAAATGGGACTAATGGGCCTAAGTGGATTAAGTAGCCTAATGGTTCAAATGGACCTAAGTGTTCTAATGGGACTTAGTGGACTAATTCGACTAATGGTCATAATGGGCCTAAGTGGCCTAATGGATCGAATGGGCATAATTGGCTGAAGTGGCATAATGGGAATAATTGTATTAATGGGCCTAATGGTCCTAATGGACCTAAGTGGCCAAATGGGCCTATTGGGTCTAAGTGTCCTAATGGACCTAAGGGTCCTAAGGGGCCTAATGGGCCTAACGAGCCTCATGGGCCTAAGTGGCCAAATGGGCCTAATCGACTTAATAGGCCTAGTGGGATGAATGGGTTAACGAGCCTTAGTACAAATGGCCCTAATGGGTCGAATGGACCTAATGGGCCTAATGGGTCTGAGTGGCCTAATGGGCCTAATGGTCCTAAGTGGCCTAATTGACATAATTGGCTTAATGGGCCTAATGGGCCTAATGGGCCTAAGGGGCGCAATGGTCCTAAGTGGCCTAAGGGGCCTAATGGTCTTAAGTGGACTAATGGGCCTAGGTTGCCTAATGGGCTCAATGGAATTTACGAGCCTAGGGGCCAAATGGGTCAAATGGGCCTAATTAGCATAAGTGGATAAATTGGCCTATGTGGCCCAATGGGCCAAAGTTTCCTGATCGGCCTAATGGGATTAATAGGCCTAATGGGCCTAAGTATCCTAATGGTCCTAATTAGCCTAAGTGGCCTATTGGGACTTATGGTCCTAATGGGCCTAAGGGGCCTAATGGAACAATGTTTCCTAATCGAACTAATGGGCATAATTAGCCTAATGGGCCTAATGAACCGAATGGGCCAAATGGGCCTAAGTGGCCTAATCATCCTAATGGTATTAATGATTCAAGTGGACCTAAGTTCCCTAATGGGCCTAATGGTCCTTAGTGGCCTAATAGGCCTAATGTGCCAAAGTGGCCTAATAGGCCTAAGTGGACTAATGGGCTTAATTAGCATAACGGGCCTAGGGGCCAAATGGGCCTATTGGGCCGAATGGGCCTAATGAGCTGAATGAGCCTAATTAACCTAAGTGGACTAATGAGACTAATGATACTAATGGGCCTAAGTGTCCCAATGGGCCTATGTTTCCTAATCGGTGTAATGGGATTAATGGGCCTAATGGGCCTAATGGGCCTAATGGGCCTAATGGGCCTAAGTGGCCTCATCAGCCTAATGGGATTAATGTACCAGGTGGGCCTAAGTGGTTGAATGGGTCTAATGGACCTTAGTGGTGTAATCGGCCTAATGGGACGAGGTTGCCGAAGTGGTCGAATGAGCTAAGTTGCCTAATGGGCGTAAGTGACCTAATGGGGCTAAGTAGCCTAGTGGGCCTAATGGGACTAAGTGGCCTAATGGGCCTAATGGGCCTAAGTGGCCTAATGGGGCGATGTGTCTGAACAATCCCAATGGACATAATGGGGAAAAATGGACAAAGTGTCTTAATGGGCCTAAGTGGCCTATGTTGCCTAATGCGCCTAATGGGCCTAAGTGGCCTAATGGGCCTAATGGGCCTCAGTGGACCAATGGGTCTAAGTGTTACAATGGGCCTAAGTGTCCTAATGGTCCTAATGAGACTCAGTGGCCTAATGGGCCTAATGGGGCTAATGGGGCTAATGGGCCTAAGAGGCCTAATGGGCCTGAGTGGCCTAATGGGCATAATGTGCCTTAGTGGAATAATGGTCCTAATCGACCAAAGTGGCGTAATGGGTCTAATAACATTAATGGTCCTAGGGGTCCAAATGAGTCGAATGGACCTAAGTGGCCTAATGGGCCTAATGGGCCACAATGGCCTAATGGGCTTAATGTGCCTAAGTGTCCTAATGTGCCTAATGGGAAAAAGTGGCCTAATGAGTCATATAGGCCTAAGTTTCCTAATATGCCTAATGTTCCTAAGTGTCTTAATGGACATAATGGGCCTAATGGGCCTAAGTGTCTTAATGAGTCGAACAGGCCTTAATGGCCTAATGGGCCTGATGGGGCTAATGGGCTAAGTGGTCTAATGAGCTGAATGGGCCTAAATGGAATATTAGGCCTAATGAGACTAATGGACCTAAGTGGCCTAATGGGGCTGATGGGACTGATGGATCTAATGGGCCTAAGTGGCATAATTAGCTGATTGGGCCTAAGTGGCATGATGGGCCTGATGGGCCTAATGGGTTGAATGGGTCGAGGTGGCCTAATGGGCCTGATGGGCCTGATGGGTCAAATGAGCCTAAGTATCCTAATGATTCAAATTAGCCTAAGTGGACTAATGGGCCTAAGGGGACTCATGGGCCTAATGGGCCTAATAGGCCTGATGGGCCCAATGGACCGAACGGGCCTCAGTGGATTCATGGGTCTGATGACCTAATGTTCCTAATGATTCTCAAGTACCTAAGTGGCCTAATGGGCCTAATGGGAATCAGTGGCCTAATGGACCTAAGGCACCTAATGGGCCTAAGTGGCCTGATGGGCCTAATGGTTCTTAGTGGCTTTGTGGGCTAAAGTGGCCTAATGGTCCTAGTGGGTTTAAGTGGCCTAATGAGCTGAATGGGCCTAAGTGTCATAATATGCTTAAGTGGACTAATGGGACTATATCCCCAATGGGCCTACGTGGACTAATGGGCGTGTTGGGCCTTAGTGTTCTAATGGGCCTAATGGGCCTAAGTAGATAAAGTATCTGAATGAGGATAATGGTCCTAGGTGGGCCAATGGGTCTGATAGGCCTGATGGGCCTAATGGACCTCAGTGGCCTAATCAGCCTCATGGGCCTAATGGGCCTCAGTGGCCCAATGGGCCTAATAGCCTTAAGTGGCCTAATGGGCCTAAGTGGCCTCATGGTACTGATGGGATTCATTGGTCTAATGGACCTCAATGTTCTAAGTGGCATAATGGGCCTGATGGGCCTAAGTGTATTAATGGTCCGAGTGATCCTCATGAGCCTAAGGGGCCGAATGGGCCTAATTTGCCTGATGGGACCAATGGGCCTCAGTGGATGAATGTTCCCAATGGGATTAATGGGCCTAGTAGGCCCAATGAGGGTAATGTCCCAAGTGGACCAACGGTCCTAATGGGTATAAGTGGCATAATGGTCTTAATGGGCCTTAGTGGCCTAATGGACTTGATGGGCCTAATGGGGCGAATGGACCTAAGTGGCCTAAGTGTCCTAATGGGCATAATGGGCTTAAGTGGCCGAATGGGCCTAAAGGACCTGAGTGACAGAATGATCCTAATGGGAATAAGTGGTCTAATGGTCCTAAGTCTCCTCATGAGTCTAATGGGCCTATGTGGACTGATGGGCCTAATGGACCTAATGGGCCTAATTGGCCTAATGAGCCTAAGTGGCCTAATGAGCCTAATGGGTTTAAGCGGCCAAATGGGCCGAATAGGCCTAATGTTCTTAGTGGGCCTAAGTGTCCAATGTTCCTAATGGGCTTAAGTGGCCTAAGTGGCCTAGTCGGTCTAATCGAACAATTGGGCCTAATGGACCTAAGTTTCCTAATGGGCTAAATCAGCCTACGTGGCTGAATGGGACTAAGTAGCCCACATGGCCTAATTTTCCTTCGTGGATGAATGGGCCTAATGGGCCTGATAGGCCTAATTGTCCTAATGGGCCAAATATTCCTAGGTGGCCAAATGGTCCTAAGTGGCCCATAGGGCCTAATTTGCATTTGTGGCCGAATGGGCCTAATGGGCCTGATAGGCCTAAGTGATCTAATGGGCCTAATAGGCCTCAGGGGACTAAGTGCCCTAATTTCCGAATGGGATAAACTAGATGAATGGGCCTAATGGACCCAAGGGGCCTAATGGGATTAATGGGCTTATTGGGCCTAGGTTCCAAATGGGTCTAATGGGCCGATTGGGCCTAATGGACTTAAGTGGCCTAATGGGCATAATGGTCATAGTGGCCAAATTGATCTAATGGGATTAATGGTACAAATGGACCTAATGGTCTTAATGGGCCTAAGCGGATTAATGATCCTAAGGAGCCTAATAGGCCTAAGTGGCATAATTGGTCTGGGTGGCCCAATGGGCTTAATGAGCTTAACGGGCCAAGGGGAAAAAATGGCCTAATGGGCTGAATGGTTCCCAGTGGCCTAATGGGCCTAAGCGGCCTAATGAGCCTAAGTGTCCTAATCAACCTAATGGGAATAATGGTCATAATGAGACTAATGGGCCTTATAAGCCTAAGGGGCCGAAGGGGCCCAATGGGCTAAAGGGGCCTAATGGGCCTAAGTGGCCTAATGGGCCTAGCTAGCCTAATGGGATTAAAGGGCTTAATGGGACTAGGATCCAAATAGGACTAATTTTCCTCAGTGGACTAATGGGACTAATGGGTTGAAGTGGATTAATGGGGAAGAGTTTCCTAATTGACCTAATGGTTATAATGAGCCCAATGGACTAAATGGGCCAAAGGGGCCTAAGTGGCGAAATTGGACTAATGGGCCAAATGGACCTAATTGGCCTAAGTGGACTAATGATCTTAAGTGGAATAATGGTATAATGGGCTTAATGGGCCTAATGGGCCTAAGTGTACTAAGGGTTCTAAGTGGTCTAATCGACCTAATGGGCTTAAGGGGCCTAGTGGGCCTAAGTGGCCTAATGGGCCTTAGTTGCCTAATCGGCCAAATAGGGATAAGTGGCCCAATGGGCTTAATGGGATTAAAGGGACTAGGGGCCTAATGGGTTTAATGGGACTAATGGGATTGAGTGGCCTAATGGGCCTAGTGGGCCTAAGTGGCCTCATGGGCCTAAAGGGCCTTAGTGGCATAATGGGCCTAAGTGGCCTCATGGGCCTAATAGGCCTAATGGTCCTAATGGGCCTAAGTGGACTATATAGCCTAATGGGTCTAATGGGCCTAATGGTCTTAATGGTCCAAATGGACCTAAGTCGGTGAATGGGCCTAATGGGTTTAATGGGCCAAAGTGGAATAATGTGCCTAATGGGCATAATGGGCTGAAGTGGCCTAATGGGAATAATGAGCCTAAGTTACCTAATGTGCCCAATGGGACTTAGTGACTTAATGGATGGAATGGGTTGAATGGGCTGAATGTGCCTAAGTGGCCTAATCGGTCAAAAGGGCCTAATGTGCCAAAGTGGCCTATTAGACCTAAGTGGCTGAATGAGCCTAAGTGGCCTAATGGAGCTAATGGGCCTAAGTGGCTGAATGAGCCTAAGTGTCCTAGTGGGGCGAATGGGCCTAAGTGGCATAATCAGCCTAATGGACGGAATGTGCCATAGTGTCCTAATGGACCTAAGTGGTCGAATGGGCCTAAGTGGCCTAATGGGGCTAATGGGCCTAAGTGGATGAATGGGCCTAAGTGGCCCAATGGCACTAATGGGCCTATGTGGAAAAATGGGATTAAGTGGCCTAATGGGCCTAATGGGTGTAACAGGCCTTATTGTCCTAATGGGATGAAGTGGGCCAATGGGCTTAATGGGCCTAAGTGGCTGAATGGGCCAAATGGGGCTAAGAGGCCCAATTGTCCCATTGTGAAGAATGGGCCGAATGGGCCTAAGTGGCCTAATGGGCCTAAGTGGAATGATGGGCCTCATGGGACTAAGTGGTCTAAGTGGCCTATTTGTCCTAATCAACTGAATGGGCTTATTGGGCCTAGGTGGCCTAAAAGGCCTCATAGGCTGAAGTTTCCAAATGGGCCTATTTTGCTTTAGTGGCCTAGTGGGCCTAATTTTCCTAAGTGGCCTCATGATCCTAATGGGATGAATAAGATGAATGAGCTTAATGAAATTAATTGGGATAATGGGGCGAAGTGGCCTAATGGGCCTAAGTGGCCTAATGAGCCTAAGTGTCCTGAATGGGTCTAATGGCGCGAATGGGCCTAATGGTCTAAATGGGCCTAATGTGTCGAATGATCCTAATGGTCCGAAGTGACCTAAAGGGCCTAATGGACCGAATGGGCATAATTGGCCGAAGTGGCCTGATGGGACTAAGTGTCCTAATGGGCCTAATGGCCTGAATGGGCCTAATGGGCCGAATGGGCCTAATGGGATATGGTGGCCTAAGGGGTCTAATGGGCCAAATACGCTTAACGGGTCTAAGGTGCCTAATGGGCCTAATGGGATGAATGGGCCTAATGGGCCTAAGTGGCCTGATTGACTTAATGGGCCTAAGTGGACTAATGGGCCTAATAGGCCTAAGTGGCCGAATCAGCCTAATGGTCTTAATGGGCCTAATTGGCCTAATTAGCCAAAGTGGCATAATCGACCTAATGGGCTTAAGTGGCTAAAATGGGTTGAAGTGGCCTAATGAGCCTAAGTGGCCTAATGGGTCTAATGGGCCTAAGTGGCCTACTGTGCCTATGTGGCCTAATGGTCCTAAGTGTCCTAATAATCCTAATAAGCCTAATGGGCCTAATGGGTCTAATGGGCCAAAGTGGCCTAATCGGCTTAATGGGCCTAAGTGGTTGAATGGGCCTAAGTTGCCGAATGGGCCAAAGTGACCTAATGGGCCTAAGTTTCCCAATGGGCCTAAGTGGCTGAATGGCTCTAATGGGACTAAGTGTCCCAATGGGCCTAAGTGGAATAATGGGCCTAATGGGCCTAAGTGGCCTAATGGGCCTAATGATTCTAATGGTATGAAAGGGCCAAATGGGCCAAATGGGCCTAGTGGTCCTAAGTGGCCTAAGGGGCTTAATGGGATGAATAGGACTGAGTGGCCTAATCAACCTAAGGGTCTTAATGGGACGAAGTGGACTAATTGGCCTAATGGGCCTAAGTGGACTAAGTGGCCTAATGAGCCTAATGGGCCAAAGTGGACCAATGGGCCTAAGTGGCCTAATGGGCCTAATTTTCTAAAGTGGCATAATCAGCCTAATGGACTTAATGGGCCAAAATTTTCTAATGGGCCTAATGGGCCAAAGTGTCCTAATTGACCTAATGGGTCTAATAGGCCAAAGTTGACTAATCGACCTAGTGGGCCTAAATGGAATAACATGCATAATGGGTCTAAGTGGCCAAATGGGCCTAATGTGCATAATTGGCGTGATGGGCCTAATGGGACTAAGTGGGATAATGGGCCTAAAGGGATTAAGTGGCTTTATGGGCCTCTTGGGCTTCATGGGACTCATGGGCCTAATGGGCCTAAAGGGACTAAGTGGCATAAGTGTCCTAATGGCCCTAATTAGCCGAATGGGCCTAAGTAGCATGTTGGGCATAATGGGCTAAATTTTTCTAATGGGCCTAATGAGACTAGTGGACCCAATGGGCCTAAGTGGACTAATGGGACTAAGTGACCTAATCAGCCTAATGAGCATAATTGGATTAAGTGGTCGAATGGGCCTAAGGGTCCCAATGCACTGACTCGTCTTAAGTGGCCTAATGGGCCTAAGTGACCAAATTGGCATAATGGATCTAATGGGAGTAATGGGCCTAAGTGGCCGAATAGACCTAATTGGTCGAATGGTCCTAATGTGCTTAGTGGACCATATGGTCTTAAGTGGCCGAGTGGGCCTAATGTGCCTAAGTGGCATAATGGGCCTAATGGGATGGATGGTTTGAATGGGCCTAATGTGACTAGTGGGCCTAATGGGCCTAAGTGGCTGAATGAGCCTAATGGTCCTAATGGTCCTAAGTGGACAAATGGTCCAAATGGGCATAAGTGGATAATGGGCCTAATGGGAAAAATGTTCCCAGTGGGCCTAAGTAGACTAATGTGCCTACTAGGTCGAATGGGCCTAAGTGGACAAATGGGAGAAATGGTTTGAATGGGCATAAGTGGCCTAATGGACATGAGTGGCCTAGTGAGCCTAATGGGCCCAATTGGCCTAAGTGGCCTAATGGACCTAAGTTGCCTAATGGGATTAATGGGCCTAATGGTCCTAATGGGTATAATGGGACTAAGTGGGATAAGTGGCCTAATAGGCCTAAAGGGATGAGTGAGCCTAAGTGACCTAATTTTCCCAATGGGCTGAAGGGCCTAATTTGCCTAACGAGCCTAATGGGCCTAATGGTTATAATGGGCCTAAGTGGCCTAATAGTCCAAATGGGACTAAGTGACCAAATTATCCCAATGAGACTAAGTGGGATAATGGGCCGAACAAGCCTAACGGGCCTAAGCGGTCTAAGGGGCTGAAGTGGCCATAACGGGCCTACGTGGCCTAATGATCCTGATGGACCTAATGGGCCTCAATGGACTAATTGGACTAATGGTCATAATATTCCTAAGGAGCCAAATGTGCCTAAGGGGCCTAATGAGCCTAATGGGCCTTAGTGGCTGAGTGATCATAATGGGCCTTAGGTGTCTAATTGGCCTAATGTGCTAATGGGTTTAATGGGACTAATGGGCCTAAGGGGCCTAATGAGCTGAATGGGATTAAGTGGCCTAATGGGCCTAATGGGCCTAATTGTCCTAATTTTCCTAATAGTATTAAGTGACCTAATTAGCCTAATGGCCCTAATGGGGATAATGGGCCTAAGTGTCCATATGGGCCTAATTGGACGAATGGGCCTAATGTGCCTAGTGTGCCTAATGGGCCTAAGTGTCTGAATGGGAATAATGGGACAAATGGGCCTAAGTGAACCAATGGTACTAATAGGACCAATGGGACTAATGAGACTATGTGGCCTCATGGGACTTAGTGTGAAAATGGGCCGAAGTGTCCAAATGGGCTTGATGGGCCTAGTGGGTCTCATGGGCCTTAGTGGCCTAATGGGCCTCATGGGCATAAGTGTCTAATGGGACTAGTGGGCTTAAAGGGTGTAATGTGACCAATGGTACTAATTGGCATGCTGGAAAAAATGGGCCTAAGTTACCTCATGGTCACAATGGCTATAATGGGGATAATGGGCCTTATGGACTAAGTGGGCCTAAAGGGATTAATGGGTCAAATGGGCCTAAGTGGCCTAATGGGCCTAATGGACCCAATAGGCCTCATGGGATGAATGGGCCTAAGGGGCCTAATGGGACGAGTGGGCCAAATGGGCCAAATGGTCATAATGGGATGAATGTACCCAGTGGGCCTAATGAGACTAATGGGCCTAAGTGGCCTAAAGGGCCAAGTGGGTCAAATGGGTTTAATGGGCCCAAGTGGCATGATGGGTCAAATAAGTCTCATGGGACTAATGGGTCTAAGTGGCCTCATCGGCCTAATGGGCCTCAATGTCCCAATGGTCCTGATGGGCCTCATGGGTGTGATGGGCCTCATGGGCCTAATGGGCCTCATGGGTGGAATGTGTCTCATGGGCCCATGAGCCAGATGGGCCTAATGGGCCTAATGGTCCAAAGTGGACTAGTGGGCCTAAGTTCCCTAATGAGTCTAATGGGACTAATTGGCCTAATGGGGATAATGGGCCTAATGGGGATAATGGTCCTAATGGAGCTAATGGACCTAAGTGTCCTAATAGGGATAATCGACTAAATAGGGTAATGGTCTGAAGTGACCTTAGTGGCTTAATGGACCTAATGGACCTAATGGGACTAATGGGTGTAATGGACCTAATGTTCCTAAGCATCCTAATGGGCCTAATGGTCCTAGGTGGCCTAATGGGACTAATGGTCCTAAGTGGCCTAATTGGGATAATCTAATAAATGGGCCTAATGGGCCTTAGTGGCCTAAGTGGATTAATGAGCCTAATGGGCCTAATGGGACTAATGATTTTAATTATATTAATGGGCCTAAGTGGCTTAATGAGACAAATGGGCCTATGTGGACTAAGTGGCCTAATGAGACTAAGTGACCTAATGGGACTAATGAGCATAATGGGAATAATGGGTTTAGTGGGCCTAATGGGCTTAAGTGGCCTAATGGGTCTAATGGGCCTAATGGACCTAATGGTCCTAACTGGCATAATGGGCCTAAGTGGACTAATGGACCTAATGGGCCTAATAGACCTAAGTGGCTTAATCCTCTTAATCGATTGAATGGGTCTAATGGGACTAATGGTCCTCAATGGACTAAGTGGCCAAAGTGGCCTAATCGACTTAATCGAGTGAATTTGACTAATGGGCCTAAGCAGCCTAATGGGCCTAATGGGCCTAATGCCTAAGTGGCCTAATGGACCCAATGGGCCTAATGGGACCAATGGTACTAATGGGCCTAATGGGAATAATGTACCTAAGTGGCCTAAGTGGTATAATCAACTTAATCGGCCGAATGAGCTTAATGTGATTAAGTGGACTAATGAGCCTAATGGGCCTAAGTGGCCTAGTGGTCCTAATGGCCCAAAGTGGCCTAATCCACTTAATCAACCAAATGGGCCTCAATGGCCTAATGAGCCTAAAGGTCCTAATGGGCCTAAGTGGGCTAATCAGGCTAATCGAAAGAATGGTCCTAAGTGGCCGAATCAGCCTAATCGACCAAATAGGCCTAATGAGCTTAAGTGAAAAAATGGACCTAATGGGCTAAGTGGCCTAATCGACCTAATCGACCAAATGGGCCGAATGGTCCAAGGTGGCCTATTGGGTCTAATGGTCCTATTGGGTCTAATTGGCCTAAGTGGATTAATCGTCCTAATTGACCGAATGAGACTAATGGTCTTTATGGGCCTAAGTGTCAGATTGGACCTAATGGGCTTACGTGGCCAAATGGGCCTAATGGGAAAAATTGGCCAAATGGGGATAATGGGCATAATGAACTTAAGTTTTCGAATGGGATTAAGTGGCATAATGGGTCGAATGGCCCTAAGTTCCCTAATGGGCCTAGTGGCCCTGAGTGGCCGAATGAGCCTAATGTGCCTAATGTTCCTATGGGGCCAAATGGGGCTAATGGGACGAATGGGTCTATTGGGCCGAATGGGCCATAGTGGCCTAATGGTTTAATGGGTCCAAGTGGCCTAATGGGCCTAAGTGGCCTAAGTGACATAATCAGCCTAATCGAACGAATGAACCTAATGGGCCTAAGTGGCATAATGGGCCTAATAGGCCTTAGTGATCGAATGGGCCTAATGGGCATGATGGGTTGAAGTGGCCTAGTGGTCCTCATGGGCCTATGTGGCCTAATGGACCTCATGGTCATAAGTGGCCTAAGGGGACTAATGGGCCTCATGAGACTAAGTGGTCTATTGTGCCCCATGTGCCTAATGGGCCTATGTGGCCTATGTGGCCTATGGGCCTAATGTGATTAATGGGATTAACAGGCCTAGGTGCCAAATTTTCCAAATGGGCCAAAGTGGCCTAAGGGGCCTAATGAGCCTAAGTGGCCTAATGGGCCTAGGTGGCCTAATGGGATTAATGGGATTAATAGGTCTTGGGGCCAAATGAGCCTAATGGGCCTAATGCGCCTAATTGTCCTAAGTGTCCTAATGGGTCTCAATGTCCTAATGGGACAGTGTTGCCTAATCGACCTAATGGGCTTAATGGGCTAAATGTTCCTAATGGGCCTAGTGGGTCTCAGTTGCCTAATGAGCCTAATGGGATGAATGGGCATAATTGGCCTAAGTGTTCTGATGGGCCTAATGGGCCTAATGGTCCAAAATGGCCTAATGGTCCAAAGTTTCCTAATCATCCCAATGGAATTAATGGGCCTAATGGGCCTAATGGACCTAAGTGGAATAATGGGCCTAAGTGGCCTAATTGGCATAATGTGATTAATGGGACTAGTGTGCCTAAATTTCCTAATGAGACTTGGTGGCCTAATCGGCCTAATGGGCCTAAGTGGACTCATGTTCTTAATGGGATTAATGGGCCTAGGGGCCAAATGGGCATAATGGGCCAAATGGGCTGAATGGGCCAAGTTAGACTAAGTTCCCTAATGGGCCGAATGGGCCGAATGGGACTAAGTGTCCTAATGGGATTACTGGGCCTAAAGGGACAAATGGGCATAATTGGCCTAATGGGCCTAATTGGCCTAATGGGCCTAAATGGCCTAATCGGCATAATGGGCTTAATGGGACCAATGGGCCTAAGTGGTCAAATGGGCCTAATGGGCCTAAGTGGCCCAATTATCCTAATGGGACTAAGTGGCCTAATAGGCCTAAGTTTCCCAATGGGCCTAATGGGCATAATGGGACTAACTGTGCTAATGGGCCTAAGTATCCAAATGGGCCTATGTGGCCCAATGGGCCTAAGTGGACTGATGGGCCTAATTGGTCTCAGTGGCATCATAGGCCTAAAGGGCCTTAGTGGACTCATGGTCCTAATGGGACTAATGGGCCTAAATGCCCCAAGTGGTATAATTGGTGTAATGGGCCTAATTGGCTTAATGGGACAAATGGGACAAATGGGCCTAAGTGGCTGAATAAGTTGAATGGGCCTAATTGGCCAAATGGGGAAAATGGGTCGAATGGTCCTAGTGGCCTAATGGGATTAATGGGTCAAATGATCCTAAGTTTCCTAATGCGTGTAATGGGCCTAAGTGGTTTAATGGGCCTAATGGGCCTTATTGGCCTAAGGGGCCTAAGGGGCCCAGTTGGTGTTAGGGGCCTAAGTGGCCAAATGGGCCTAATAGGCCTAAGGGGCCTAAGTGGCCTAATAGGCCTAATGGGAATATGGGGCCTAAGTGGACTAATGGGTCGAAATCATCTAATGGGCCTAATGGACCTATGTGGCCTAATAGGCCTAGTGGGCCTAATGAGCCTAATTGGCCGAATGGGTCTAAGTGGCCTAATGGTCCTAATGTGCCTAGTGGATCTAATAGTCCTAAGTGGCCTAATGGGCCTACTGGACCTACTGGACATACTAGTTCTAATGGGCCTAAGTGTCTTAACTGGCCTAATGGGACTAATGGGCCTAATGTGCCTAATGGGCCAATTGGTCCTAAGGGGGCTAATATACCTAATGGTCCTAATGGGCCTAAGTGTCCTAATAGGCCTAATGGGCCTAATGGGACTAAGTTTCCTAATGGTCCTAAGTGGCCTAATGGGCCTAATGGGCCTAAGTGGCCTAATGGGCCTAATTGGATTAATGGGCCTCGTGGACTTAATGGGTCTAAGTGGCCTAATGGGCCTAAGTGGTCTGATTGGGAAAATGGGCCTCATGGGACTAAGTGGCCTCATAGGCCTAATGGGCCGAAGTGTCCTAATGGGCCTAATGAGACTAAGGGGCTAATGAGACCAAGGGGATAATGGGCCTAATGGGCCAAATTGGATGAATGGGCTTAATGGGAATTGGTTCCAAATGGTCATTACGGGCCTGATGGGCCTAATGGGCCTAAGTAGACAAAGTAGCTAAATGAGGCTAATGGTCCTAAGTGGACCAATGGGCCCGATGGTCCTGATGGGCCTAATGGGCCTGAGTGGCCTAATCGGCCTCATGGGCCTAATGGGCCTCAGTGGACCAATGGTCCTAATGGACCAAAGTGGCCTAATGGGCCTAATGGGCCTAAGTGGCCTCATGGTCCTGATGGAATTCATGGGGTATAATGGGCCTCAATGTTCTAAGTGGTCTAATGGTCTTGATGGGCCTAAGTGTCATAATGGGCTGAGTGATCCTCATGAGCCTAAGGGGCCGAATGGGCCTAATTTGCCTAATGGGCCCAATGGGCCTCAGTGGATGAATGTGACCAATGGGATTAATGGGCCTAGTAGGCCCAATGGGAGTAATGGCTCAAGTGGCCCAATGGTCCTAATGGGTCTAAGTGGCCTAATGTTCCTAATGACCCTAATAGGCCTAAGTGGCCTATTGGGCCTGATGGGCCTAATGGGGCGAATGGACCTACCTAAGTGGCCTCAGTGTCCTAATGGGAATAATGGGCTTAAGTGGCCGAATGGTCCTAAAGGTCCTGAGTGATAGAATGGGCCTAATGGGCATAAGTGTCCTAATGGTCATAAGTCTCCTCATGAGTCTAATGGGCCTATGTGGACTGATGGGCCTAATGGACCTAATGAGCCTAATTAGCCTAATGAGCCTAAGTGGCCTAATGAGCCAAATGGGTTTAAGCAGCCAAATGGGATGAATTGGCCTAATGTTCCTAGTGGACCTAAGTGGCCAATAGGCCTAATGGTCCTAATGGTCCTAAGGGGCTTAAGTGTCCTAAGTGGCCTAATCAGTCTAATCGAACAATTGGGCCTAATGGCCCTAAGTTGCCTAATGGGCTAAATTGGCCTACGCAGATGAATGAGCCTAAGTACCCCACATGGACTAATTTTACTTCAAGTATGAATGGGACTAATGGGCCTGATATGCCTAATTGTCCTAATGGGCCAAATCTTCCTAGGTAGCCGAATGGGCCTAAGTGGCCCATAGGGCCTAATTTGCCTTTGTGTCCGAATGGGCCTAATGGGCCTGATTGACCTAAGTGGTCTAATGGGCCTAATAGGCCTCAGGGGAATAAGTGCCCTAATTGTTGAATGGGTCAAACTGGACGAATGGGCCTAATGGACCCAAGGGGCCTAATGAGCTTAATGGGCTTAATGGGCCTAGGTTCCAAATGGGTCTAATGCGCCGATTGGGCCTAATGGGCTTAAGTGGCCTAATAGGTGTAATGGTCCTAGTGGCCAATCGACCTAGTGGGATTAATGGTACAAATGGGTCTAATGGTCTTAATGGGACTAATTGGACAAATGATTTTAAGGAGCCTAATGGGCCTAAGTGGCCTAATGGGTCTGGGTGGCCCAATGGGCTTAATGGGCTTAACGGGCCAAGGGGTAAAAAGGGATTAATTGTCTGAATGATTCCCAGTGGCCTAATGGGCCTAAGCGACCTAATGGGATTAAGTTTCCTAATCAACCTAATGGGTGTAATGGTCGTAATGGTCCTAATGGACCTATGGGCCTAAGGGGCCGAAGGGTCCCAATGGGCCTAAGTGGCCTAATGGGCCTAGCTGGCCTATTGGTCTTAAAGGGATTAACGAGCCTAGGCTCCAAATAGGCCTAATTGGACTTAGTGGCCTAATGGGCCTAATGGGTTGAAGTGTCTTAATGGGGCAAAGTTTCCTAATCGACCTAATGGTTATAATGAGCCCAATGGACTGAATGGTCCAAAGGGCCCGAAGTGGCCAAATGGGACTAATGGGCCCAATGGGATTAATTGGCCTAAGTGGACTAATGAGTTTAAGTGTAATAATGGGATAATGGGCTTAATGGGCCTAATGGGCCTAAGTGTCCTAAGGGGTCTAAGTGGCCTAATCGACCTAATGGGCTTAAGGGGCCTAGTGGGCCTAAGTGGTCTAATGGGCCTTAGTTTCCTAATCGTCCAAATTGGGATAAGTGGCCCAATGGTATTAATGGGATTAAAGGGCCTAGGGGGGATAATGGGTATAATGGGCCTAATGGGATTGAGTGTCCTAATGGTCCTAATGGTCCTAAGTGGCCTCATGGGCCTAAAGGGCCTTAGTGGCATAATGGGCCTAAGTGGCATCATGGGCTTAATAGGCCTAATCGTCCTAATGGGCCTAAGTGGCCTATGTGGCTTAATGGGTCTAATGGGCCAAATGGTCCTAATGGTCCAAATGGGCCTAAGTGGGTGAATGGGTCTAATGGGTTTAATGGGCCAAAGTGGCCTAATGGGCCTAATGGGCATAATGGGCAGAAGTGGCCTAATAGGCATAATGAGCCTAAGCTGCCTAATGTTCCCAATGGGCCTTAGTGGCTTAATGGGTGGAATGGGTTGAATGGGCCTAAGTGGCCTAATCGGCCAAAAGGGCCTAATGCGCCAAAGTGGCCTAATGGACATAAGTGGTCGAATGAGCCTAAGTGGCCTAATGGGGCTAATGGGCCTAAGTGGCCGAATGGACCTAAGTGTCCTAATGGGGCGAATGGGCCTAAGTGGCCTAATTGGCCTAAAGGGACGAATGTGCCATAGTGTCCTAATGGACCTAAGTGGTCGAATGGGCCTAAGTGGCCTAATGGGGCTAATGGGAAAAAGTGGTTGAATGGGCATAAGTGGCCTAATGGTGCTAATGGGACTAAGTGGCAGAATGGGATTAAGTGTCCTAATGGGCCTAATGGGTGTACGGGGCCTTATTTTCCTAATGGAATGAAGTGGCCCAATGAGCTTAATGGGCCTAAGTGGCTGAATGAGCCAAATGGGGCTAAGTGGCCCAACTGGCCCGTTATGAAGGATGGGTCGAATGGGCCTAAGTGGCCTAATGGGCCTAATGGGCCTAAGTGGCATGATGGGCCTCATGGGCCTATGTGTCCTAAGTGGACTAATTGGCCTAATAAAATGAATGGGATTAATGGGCCTAGGTAGCCTAAAAGGCCTCATTGGCCCAAGTTTCCAAATGGGCCTATTTGGCCTTAGAGGCCTAGTGGGCCTAATTTTCCTAAGTGGCCTCATGATCTTATTGGGATGAATAAGATGAATGAGCTTAATGAAACTAATTGGGCTATTTTGGATAAGTGGCCTAATGGGCCTAAGTGGCATAATGAGCCTAAGTGTCCTGAATGGGTCTAATGGCCCGAATGGGCCTAATGGTCTAAATAGGCTTAATGTGTCGAATGAGCCTAATGGGCCGAAGTGGCCTAAAGGGCCTAATGTCTTGAATGGGCCTAATGTGATGAAGTGTCCTAATGGGACTAAGTGGCCTAATGGGCCTAATGGCCTTAATGGGCCTAATGGGTCGAATGAGCCTAATGGGCTAAAGTGGCCTAAGGGGTCTAATGGGCCAAACAGGCTTAACGGGTCTAAGGTGCCTAATGGGCCTAATGGGATGAACGGGTCTAAGTGGCCTAATGGACTTAATGGGCCTAAGTGGCCTAATGGGCCTAATGGGCCTAAGTGGCCTAATCAGCCTAATGAGATTAATGGGCCTAATTGGACTAATTGGCCAAAGTGGCATAATCGACCTAATGGGCTTAAGTGGCCTAATGGGCCGAAGTGGCCTAATGGGCCTAAGTGGACTAATGGGTCTAATGGGCCTAAGTGGCCTACTGTTCCTATGTGGCCTAATGGTCCTAAGTGTCATAATACGCCTAATAGGCCTAATGGGCATAATGGGCCTAATGAGCCTAATGGGCCTAATGGGCCAAAGTGACCTAATCGGCCTAATGGGCCTATGTGGTCGAATGGGCCTAAGTTGTCGAATTGGCCAAAGTGACCTAATGGGCCTAAGTGGCCTAATGGGCCTAAGTGGCATAATGGGCCTAAGTGGCCTCATGGGCATAATGGACCTAAGTGGCCTAATGGGCCTAATGGTTCTATTGGGATGAAAGGGACAAATGGGCCTAATGGGCCTAGTGGTCCTAAGTGGGATAAGGGGCTTAATGGGCCGAATAGGCCTGAGTGGCCTAATCAACCTAAGGGGATTAATGGGACAAAGTGGAAAAATTGGCCTAATGTGCCTAAGTGGCCTAAGTGGCCTAAGGAGCCTAATGGGCCAAAGTGGCCCAATGGGCCTAAGTGGCCTAATGGGCCTAAATGGTCTAATGGGCCTAATTTGCCGAAGTGGCGTAATGAGCCTAATGTACTTAATGGGCCTAAATTGTCTAATGGGTCTAATGGGAAAAAGTGGCCTAATTGACTTAATGGGCCTAATGGGCCAAAGTGGACTAATCAACCTAATGGGCCTAAGTGGAATAATGGGCCTAATGGAAATAAGTGGCCAAATGGGCCTAATGTGCATAATTATCATGATGGGCCTAATGGGACTAAGTGGCCTAATGGGCCTAAAGGGATTAAGTGGCTTCATGGGCCTCTTGGGATTTAGTGGGCTCATGGGCCTAATGGGCCTAAAGGGACTAAGTGGTCTAAGTGGCCTAATGGGCCTAATTAGTATAATGGGCCTAAGTAGCCTGTTGGTCCTAATGGGATAAAGTTTTGTAATTGGCCTAATGGAACTAATGGGCCTAATGGGCCTAAGTGGCCTAATGGGACTAAGTGACCTAATCAGCATAATGAGCATAATTGGATTAAGTGGTCGAATGGGCCTAAGGGTCCTAATGCACTGACTCATCTTAAGTGTCATAATGGGCCTAATGGGCCTAAGTTACCAAATTGGCATAATGGATATAATGGGCGTAATGGGCCTAAGTGGCCGAATAGACCTAATTGGTCGAATGGTCCTAATGTGCTTAGTGGACCATATTGGCCTAAGTGGTCGAGTGGGTCTGATGGGCCTAATGTGCCTAAGTGGCATAATGGGCCTAATGGGATGGATGGTACGAATGGGCCTAATGTGACTAGTAGGCCTAATGGGCCTAAGTGGATTAATGGGCCTAATAGGCCTAATGGTCCTAAGTGGACAAATGGGCCAAATGGGCATAAGTGGCTGATGGGCCTAATGGGCCAAAGGTTCCTAGTGGGCCTAAGTAAACTAATGTGCCTACTAGGTCAAATGGGCCTAAGTGTCCAAATGGGCCAAATGGGCCAAATGGTCTGAATGAGCGTAAGTGGCCTAATGGACTTGATTGGCCTAGTGAGCCTAATGGGCCCAATTGGCCTAAGTGGCCTAATGGACCTAAGTGGCCTAATGGGATTAATGGGCCTAATGGTTCTAATGGGTATATTGGGCCTAAGTGGGCTAAGTGGCCTAATAGGTCTAAAGGGACGAGTGGGCCTAAGTGGCCTAATTTCCCCAATGGGCTGAGTAGCCTAATCAGCCTAACGAGCCTAATGGGATCAATGGATATAATGGGCCTAAGTGGACTGATCGTTAAAATGGGACTAGGTGACCTAATTAGCCCAACGAGGCTGAATGGGCTAATGGGTCGAACAAGCCTAATGGGCCTAAGCGGCCAAAGGGGATGAGGTGGACTAATGGTTCCAATGGGCCTAAGTGGCCTAATGATCCTGATTGACCTAATAGGCCTAACGGGCCTCAATGGACTAATTGTCCTAATGGTAATAATAGTCATAAGGGGACTAATGTGCCTAAGGGGCCTAATGGGCCTTAGTGTCCGAATGATCCTAATGGGCCTTAGGTGTCTAATTGGCATAATGGGCATAATGGGTCTAATGGGACTAATGAGCCTAAGGGTCCTAATGAGATGAATGGTCTTAACTGTCCTAATGGGCCTAAGTTGCCTAATAGGATTAAGTGACCTAATCAGCCTAATGGCCCTAATGGTCGTAATGGGACTAAGTGGCCATATGGTCCTAATTGGACGAATGAGCATAATGTGCCTAGTGTGCCTAATGGGCATAAGTGTCCAAATGGGCATAATGGAAAAAATGGGCTTAAGTGGCCCAATGGGCCTAATGGGACCAATGGGCCTAATGGGACTATGTGGCCTCATGGGCCTAAGTGTCAAAATGGGCCGAAGTGTCCAAATGGGCTTGATGGGCTTAGTGGGTCTCATGGGCCTTAGTGCCCTAATGGGCCTCATGGGCATAAGTGTCGAATGGGCCTAGTGATCTTAAAGGGCGTAATGTGACCAATGGGACTAATTGGAATGATAGAAAAAATGGGCCTAAGTAACCTCATGGGCCCAATGGATATAATGGGAATAATGGGCCTTAGTGGACTAAGTGGGTTTAAAGGGCTTAATGGGTCGAATGGGCCTAAGTGGCCTAATGGGCCTAATGGACCCAATAGGCCTCATGGGATGAATGTGCCTAAGGGGCCTAATGGGACGAGTGGGCCAAATGGTCCAAACGGGCCTAATGGGATAAATGTGCCCAGTGGGCCTAATGAGACTAATGGGCCTAAGTGGCCTAAAGGTCTAAGTGGGTCGAATGGGTTTAATGGGCCCAAGTGGCCTGATGGGTCTAATGGGCCTCATGGGAATAATGGGTCTAAGTGGCCTCATCAGCCTAATGGGCCTCAATGTCCCAATGGGCCTGATAGGCCTCATGGAATTGATGGGCCTCATGGGCCTAATGGGTCTCATGGGTGGAATGCGTCTCATGGGCCTGTGGGCCAGATGGGCCTAATGGGCCTAATGGTCCAAAGTGGCCTAGTAGTCTAAGTTCCCTAATGAGTCCAATGGGCCTAATTGGCCTAATGGGGATAATGGGCATAATGGAGCTAATGGGCCTAAGTGGCCTAAGTGGCCTAATAGGGATAATCGACCGAATAAGGTAATGGTCTGAAGTGGCCTCAGTGGCTTAATGGACCTAATGGACCTAATGGGACTAATGTATGTAATGGTCCTAATGTTCCTAAGCATCCTAATGGGACTAATGGTCTTAGGTGGCCTAATGGGACTAATGGGCCTAAGTGGCCTAATTGGGATAATCTACTGAATGGGCCTAATGGTTCTTAGTGGCCTAAGTGGCTTAATGAGCCTAATGGGCCTAATGGGACTAATGAGTTTAATTATACTAATGGGCCTAAGTGGCTTAATGGGACAAATGGGCCTATGTTCCCTAAAGGGCCTAATGGGACTAAGTGGCCTAATGGGACTAATGGACATAATGGGAATAATGGGTTTAGTAGGAATAATGGGCCTAAGTGGCCTAATGGGCCTAATGGGCCTAATGGACCTAATGGTCCTAACTGGCATAATGGGCCTAAGTGGACTAATGGACCTAATGGGCCTAATGGACCTAAGTGGCCTAATCCTCCTAATCGACTGAATGGGACTAATGGGACTAATGGTTCTAAGTGGACTAAGTGTCCAAAGTGTCCTAATCAACCTAATCAAGTGAATTTGACTAATGGGCCTAAGCGGCCTAATGGGTCTAATGGGCCTAATGCCTAAGTGGCCCAATGGGCCCAATTGGCCTAATGGGCCTAATGGCCATAATTTACCTAAGTGGCCTAAGTGGTCTAATAAACCTAATCGGCTGAATGGTCTTAATTGGCCTAAGTGGACTAATGGGCCTAATGGGCCTAAGTGGCCTAATGGTCCTAATGGTCCAAAGAGGCCTAATCCACCTAATTGACTGAATTGGCCTTAGTGGCCTAATGAGCCTAAAGGTCCTAATGGGCCTAAGTGGGTTAATCGGGCTAATCGACCGAATGGGCCTAAGTGGCTAAATCAGCCTAATCGACTAAATGGGCCTAATGGGCCTAAGTGGAAAAATGGACCTAATGGGCTAAGTGGCCTAATCGTCCTAATCGACCAAATGGGCCGAATGGTCCTAGGTGGCCTAATGGGTCTAATGGGCCTAATGGGTCTAAGTGGCCTAAGTGGATTAATCGTTCTAATTTACCGAATGAGACTAATGGTCCTTATGGGACTAAGTGGCAGATTGGGCCTAATGGGCTTACGTGGCCAAATGGGCCTAATGGGAAAAATTGGCCAAATGGGGCTAATGGGCATAATGAGCTTAAGTTGTGAAATGGGATTAAGTGGCATAATGGGCCGAATGGCCCTAAGTGGCCTAATGGGCCTAGTGGCCCTAAGTGGACGAATGAACCTAATGGGCCTAATGTTCCTATGGGCCCAAATGGGGCTAATGGGCCGAATGGGTCTATTGGGCCGAATGGGCCATAGTGGACTAATTATTCAATGGGTCTAAGTGGCCTAATGAGACTAATGGGCCTAAGTGGCCTAAGTGGCATAATCAGCCTAATCGAACAAATGAACCTAATGGTCCTAAGTGGCATAGTGGGCCTAATAGGCCTTAGTGGTCGAATGGTCCCAATGGGCATGATGGGTTGAAATGGCCTAGTGGGCCTCATGGGCCTATGTGGCCTAATGGACCTCATGGTACTAAGTGGCCTAAGGGGCCTAATGGGCTTAATGGGCCTCATGAGACTAAGTGGTATATTGTGCCTCATGTGCCTAATGGGCTTAAGTGGCCTAAGTGGTCTAATGGGCCTAATGGGATTAATGGGATTAACAGGCCTAGGAGCCAAATTTTCCAAATGGGCCAAAGTGGGATAAGGGGCCTAATGGGCCTAAATGGCCTAATGGGCCTAGGTGGCCTAATGGGATTAATGGGCTCAATGGGTCTTGGGGCTAAATGGGCCTAATGGGCCTAATGAGCCTAATTGGCCTTAGTGGCCTAATGGGCCTCAGTGTCCTAATGGGCCTCAGTGTCCTAATGGGACAATGTTGCCTAATTTGCCTAATGGGCTTAATGGGATAAATTTTCTTAATGGGCCTATTAGGTCTCAGTGGCCTAATGGTCCTAATGGGATAAATGGGCATGATTGGCCTAAGTGTTCTAATGGGCCTAACGGTCCTAATGGGCCAAAATGGCCTAATGGTCCAAAGTTGCCTAATCATCCCAATGGACTTAATGGGCCTAATGGGACTAGTGGTCCTAATGGTCCTAAGTGGTATAATGGGCCTAAGTGGCCAAATTTTCATAATTTTATTAATGGGCCCAGTGTGCTAAAATTTCCTAATGGGACTTGGTGGCCTAACCGACCTAATGGGCCTAAGTGGACTCATGTGCTTAATGGGATTAACGGGCCCAGGGGCCAAATGGGCCTAATAGGCCAAATCGGCTGAATGGGCCTAGTTAGACTGAGTTCCCTAATGGGCCGAATTGGGATAAGTGTCCTAATGGGATTAATGGGCCTAAAGGGCCAAATGGGCATAATTGCCCTAATGGGCCTAGGTGGCCTAATCAACCTAATGGGCTTAATGGGAACAATGGGCCTAAGTGGTCAAATGGGCCTAAGTGGCCCAATTAGATTAATGGGCCTAAGTGTCCTAATAGGCCTAAGTGACCCAATAGACCGAATGGGCATAATGGGCCTAAGTGTGCTAATGGGCCTAAGTAGCCAAATGGGCCTAAGTGGCACAATGGTCCTAATGGGCCTAAGAGGACTGATGGGCCTAATGGGTCTCAGTGGCCTCATGGGCCTAAAGGGACTTGGTGGCCTCATGGGCCTAATGGGACTGATGGGCCTAAATTCCCCAAGTGGTATAATGGGCCTAATGGACATAATGGAACAAATGGGACAAATGGGCCTAAGTAGGCGAATAATATGAATGGGCCTAATTGGCCTAATGGGGCTAATGGGTCGAATGGGCCTAGTGGCCTAATTGGATTAATGGGTCAAATGAGCCTAAGTTTCTTAATGGGCGTAATGGGCCTAAGTGGCCTAATGGGCCTAATGGGCCTTATTGGACTAAGGGGCCTAAGGGGCCTAGTTTGTGTTAGGGGCCTAAGTGGACAAATGGGCCTAATAGGCCTAAGGGGTCTAAGTTGCCTAACAGGCCTAATGGGACAAAGGGGCCTAAGTGGCCTAATAGGCCTAATGGGTCGACATCATCTAATGGGCCTAATGGACCTATGTGGCCTAATAGGCCTAGTGGGCCTAATGACCCTAAGTGGCCGAATGGGTCTAAGTGGCCTAATGGTCCTAATGTGCCTAGGGGATCTAATGGGCCTAAGTGGCCTAATGGGCCTAATAGTCCTACTGGACCAACTGGTCCTACTGGTCCTAATGGGCCTAAGTGGCTAAGTGGCTTAATGGGACTAATGGGCCTAATGTGCCTAATGGGCCAATTGGTCCTACGGGGGCTAATATTCCTAATGGTCCTAATGGGCCTAAGTGGCCTAATAGGCCTAATGGGCATAATGGGACTAAGTGTCCTAATGGTCCTAAGTGACCTAATGGGCCTAATGAGCCTAAGTGGCCTAAGTGGCCTAATTGGATTAATGGGCCTCGTGGGCTTAATGAGTCTAAGTGGCCTAATGGGCCTAAGTAGTCTGATGGGGAAAATAGACCTCATGTGACTAAGTGGCCTCATGGGCCTCATGGGCCGAAGTGGCCTAATGAGACCAAGGGGCTAATGGGCCCAAGGGGCTAATAGGCCTAATGGGATAAATTGGATGAATGGGATTAATGGGAATTGGTGCCAAATGGTCCTAATGGGTTTAATGGGCCTAAGGGGCTTGATCATATTAAGTATCCTAATGGACCTAAGGGGCCTAATGTGCCTAAGTTTCCTAATGGGCCTAGGTGGACTAATGGGCCTAATGGGATGAATGGGCCTAAGTGGCCTAAGTGTCCTAAGAGGCCTAAGTGGCCTAAGTGGCATAAGTGGCCTAAGAGGCCTAAGTGCCCTAATGGGTGTAATGGGACTAATGGGCCTAATGGACCTAATGGGCCTATTGGGCCCAAGTGGCCTAATGGTCCTAAGTGGCCTAAAGGGCCTAATTGGCCTAAGGGGACTAAGTGGACTAATGGGATGAATGGGCCTAAGTTTCCTAATGGGCGTTAGTGTTCTATTGGGCTTAAGTTTTCTAATCGGTCTAAGGGGCATAATGGGCCTAATTGGCCTAATGGGACTAAGGGTACCAATGGGTCTAGGGGGCCTAATGGGCCTCTATGGCCTTAATGTGCTTAATGGGCTTAGGAGGACTAGGGTCCAAATGGGCCTAAGTGGTCTAATGGGCCAAAGTTGTATAATTGGATTAATGGTGTTAATGGGCCTAATGGGCCGAATGGGCCTCAGTGGCCTAATGGGTGGAATGAGCCAAATTGGCCGAAGTGACCTAATGGGCCTAAGGGTACTAATGATAGAAATTTTCCCAATCGACATAATGGGATTAATTGGATGAATATGCCTCATGATCCAAATGGGCCTAATGGGCCAAATGGGCCGAGTGGGCCTAAGTGGCCTAATCGGCCTAATGGGCTGAGGTGGATTAATGGGCCTAATTGGCCTTAGTGGCCTCATCCGCCTAATGTGCCTAAGTGGCCTAATGGGCCTAAGTGGCCTAATGGGGCCAAGTGGTCTAGTTGGTTTAATGGGCTTAATGAGCCAAGGGGAAAAATGGGCCAAATGGGTATAATGGGATGAATGTGTCAAATTAACCTAAGTAGCCTAATGGGCATAATGGTCCTAATGGTACTAAGTGGTCTAATGAGCCTAAGTTTTCTAATAAGCCTAATGGGCATAAGTGGGCCTAAGGGGCCTAATGGGCCTAAGTGGGCCTAATGGGCGTAATGGTCCTAAGTGGCCTAATGGGACGAAGTGAGCCTAATGGCCTAATGGGCCTAGGTGGCTGAATGATCCTAGGTGGCTAAATGGGAATAGGTGGCCAAATGGGCCTAGGTGGCCTAATGGGCCTAATGAGCCTAATGGGATGAAGTGTCCTAATGGGACTAAAGGGCCTAATGGGTCAATGTTTCCTAATGGGCCTAAGTTTCATAATCGTAACTGAATAGGCCTAAGTGGCGTAATGGTACTAATTAGCCTAAGTGACCAAATGGGCCTAGGTGTCTTAGTTAGTCAAATGGGATGTATGGGTCGAATGATCCTAATGGGCCTAAGTGGCTGAATTGGCTTAAAGGTCCTGATGGGACATAGTGGCCTAATATTCCTAAGTGGCTGAATGGGCCTAAGAGGCTTAATGGGGCTCATGGGCCTTAGTGGCCAAATGGGCCTAAGTGGCCAAATGGGCCTAAGTAGCCTAATTGGCCTAATGTGATGAATGGGCATAATGGGCATGATGGGCGTAATGAGTCTCGTGGGCCTAATTATTCTAACGGGCTTATTGGTACCAAGTGGCCAAATGGCCCTATGAGGACTTAGTGTCCCAATCAACATAATTTTCCTAAGTGGCATAATGGGACTAATGAGACGAATGAGACGAATGTGCCCAATAGGACTAAGTGGCCTAATGGGCCTAAGTGGCCTAATGGGCCTAATGGAATGAAAGGGCCTAATAATCCTAAGTGTCCTAATGCACCTAAGTGTCCTAATCATGCTAATGGTATTAATGGACCTAATGGGCCTAAGTGGACAAATGGGCCTAAGTGGAATAATGGTCCTAAGTGGCCTAATGCGGCAAATGGACCAAAGTGGGCAGATGGGCCTAATGGGCCAGTAGCCTAATCAGCCTAATGTGCCTAAGTGGACTGATGTGTCAAAGGGGCCAAAGGGGCCTAATGGACCTAATGGGCCTAATGGGTCTAAGTGGCCAAACAAGCCTAAGTGGCCTAATGGGCATAAGTGTCTTAATGGGCCTAACAGTCTCAGGTGGCCTAATGGTCCTAATGGGCTGAATGGACCTAATAGGCCTAATGAGCTTAATGGGACGAATGGGCTCAATGGGAATAATGGGCCTTAGTTTCCTAATCTACCTAATGGGATTAATGGGCCTAAGTGTCTTAATGGACCTAATGGGCCTAATGGGCTTAAGTGGCCTAATGGGACAAAGTGGCCTAATGGGCTTAAGTGGTCTAATGGGCCTAAGTGGCCTAATGGGCCTAATGGGTGTAATGGACCTAAGTGGATTAAGTGTCCTAATGGTCTTAATGGGACAAAGTGGTCTAATGGGCCTAAGTGGCCTAGTGGGCCAATGTGGCCTAAGGGGTCTAATGGGCCTAAGTGGTGTAATGGGCCTAATGGGTTAATGGAAATAATGGGTCTAATGAGACTTAGTGGCCTAATGGGCCTTAGTTTACTAATGGGACTAAGTTGCATAATGGGAATAATGAGCCTAAGTGGTCTAATGGGTTGAATGGGCCTCACTGTACTAATGGGCCTAATGGGTCTAAGTTGCCTAATAGGCCGAATGTGAATATGTGGACTAATTGTCTAAATGGTCCTCAGTTGCCTAAGTGGTCTAATGGGACAAATGGTCTAAATTGGCCTCAGTGACCTAATGGGACTAATGGGCCTCAATGGCCTAAGGGGCCTAATACGCCGAATGGGCCTAAGTGGACTAATAGGCCTAAGTGACCGAATGACCCTAAGTGTCCTAATGAGCCTAAGTGGACTAATGGGCCTAATGGTCCGAAGTGGCCTAAGTGTCCTAATGGGCCTAATGGTCCTAAGTGACATGGTGGGCCTAAGTGGCCTAAAGTTTATAATTATCCTAAGGGGACTAAGTGTACTAATGGGCCTAAGCAGCCTAATGGGACTAAGTTTCCTAATGGGCCTAAGGGGACTAAGTGACCTAAGTGGCCTAAGTGGACTAATGTGCCTAATTAGCCTAAGGGGCCTAATAGACCTAAGTGTCCTAATGGGCCTTAGTGGCCTAATGTTCTTAATGCACAAAATGGGATTAAGTTGCATAATGGGCTCAATGGGCCTAATGGGTCTAACTGGTATGATAGACCTAAGCAGCCTAATGGGCCTAAGGGGCCTAAGTGGACAAATGGGCCTAAGTGGCCTAAGGGGCCTAAGTTTCTTAATGGGCCTAAGGGAACTTATGGGCCTAATGAGACTAGATGGCCTAATGGGCCTCTATGGAATAATGGGCCTAATGCGCCGAATGCGCCTAAGTGGATCAATGGGCTTTAGTGGCCTAATGGGCCCAAATGGACTAATGGGCCTCAGTGGCCAAATGTGCCTAAGTGGCATAATGGGTTTAATGGGCCTAATGATCCTAATTGTGAAAATTATCCTAATGGGCCTAATGGACTATATGGGCCTAAGTGTCCTAATGGTTCTTATCCAATGGGCATATTGGGCTAAATGGGCCTAATGGGCCAAATGAGCCTAATTGGCATAATGAGCCTAAGTCCCCTGATTGGCCTAATGTGCCTCATGGGCCTAATTGGCCTAAAGGGACTAAGTGGCCTAATGGTTCTAATAGGCCTAATGGGCCTAAGTGGCATAATGGGACTAATCTAATGGGATTAATAGTCCAAATGGGACTTAATGGCCTAATGGACCGAATAATCTTAATGGGCTAAAGTACCCTAATGAGACTAACGGGCCAAGTTGCCTAATGGACCTAACTGGTGTAATGGTCCAAATAGATCTAGTGGGCCTAATGGGCCTAATGGTCCTAAGTGGCCTAAATATCCTAATGACTCTAATGAATGAACTTGATGGCTCTTCACTCTTCTGGATCCTGATGCTCCTCCTACCTCCTCTTCCCCACCCATGGTTTTGAGGTTATACTTGATGATGATGGTGCCACATCATTTGATCCATCATCTTCCTTCTATTGATTTCTTTTTCTTCCCTCTCAACTGATGTGGATTCATGGGGTGGTCATCACATGTCTCTCACCACCCCTCTTTCGATCTATCCATGTGCATCAGACCCCCATTCCGGGTCTGTGTGTGTGGGTGCTTTAGATGTCTTAGGTTGGATCTAGTGAGTGCACCCGATGCCTTCTTTCTCCTCTACCAGTGATGGCCTACCCATCACATTTGACTCTACTTTGGTCGCACTCGATTCAGGATCTAGGTCTACTTGGGATAGTGCTAGAGTAGGGATGGCAGTGGTCTCAGCTCGGATTCATTCCTCTATTTGGATCCTTCTCTATTTTTCATATCCAGATTGAGGTCTCGTATGGTGATTTTTTTGGGATTGATTTTGTTTCTATGTTATTGGTTCTCTATTTCATTATACCAATGAAGTTTTCAGCTTGGTCCCCTACTAATTACTCCATATTCTCATCCTTCCTGTGATCCTTTCTATATCTTTCCAGTGCGCGGGTCTTCATGGAGGTTCTAGGGGGTGCATATAGAGTGTCTTAGGGTCTCTGGGAGGGATAATGGCCCATCTTTGAAGGTTCTAATGGTTGTGATGTTCTGTTTTGATAGTTTATTGGTGGTGAAGTTAAAGTTTTAGAGCTACGATATAAAGACATCAACGGTGATTAGTGGACATACTGGTTTGTTTTTCTCTAGTTCTCAGCTCCAACGATGATGGTCAATGATAATGAAGGTGGTGTTCCTATCGGCGATGTGGTGACTCTGGAAGTGATGTTTACGACGATGATATTCCGAGTCGATGACAACAAGGTGATAATGACAATGATGATGGTGAATTCTTCTTAGATGTGCTATCTTTGATGCAGCGACTGCATGATTTGTGGGATCTATTACCGACACGACAGTTCTTGCAGTGATGATACTCATTTCAAATTTTAAATATCCGGACTATTTTTGAAATTTCGATATGTGTCATGTTGTATGGTGTAAGGTTCCCACATTTTCATCAAAGTGGCTTTTATGAAAATTAAAAAAAAATATTTGGAGAGCCTAATGGGCCTAAGTGTCCTAATATGCCTAATGGGACTAATGGGCCTAAGCGGCCTAATGGGCCAAACTGGCCTAATGGGCCTAAATGGACTAATGCGCCCAATGGGACTAAGCGAACGAATGGGCCGAATGGTCCTAAGTGGCCTAATGTCCCTAATGGATAATGGGCCTAATGGCCCTAATATGCCTAATAGTCCTAAGTCAGTTAAGTGGCATAAAGGGCCTAATGGGCCTAAGTGGCTGAGTGGGCCTAAGTGTCCTAATAGGCCCAATGGGCATAATGGGTATAAGTGGACTAATAGGCCTAAGTGGACTAATGGTACTAATGATACTTAGTGGCCTAATGGGCCTAAGTGGAACAATGGTCCTAAGTGACCTAATGGGTCCAATAGATAATGGTCCATATGGGCCTAAGTGGCCTAAGTGGCCTTATGGGCCTAATGGACCTAAGCGACCAAAGTGGCCTAGTGGTACTAATGTGCTTAATAGGCCTAAGTGGAATAATGGGACTAAG
The DNA here is from genome assembly GCA_963277665.1 of Viscum album. Taxonomy (NCBI): domain Eukaryota; kingdom Viridiplantae; phylum Streptophyta; class Magnoliopsida; order Santalales; family Viscaceae; genus Viscum; species Viscum album. The sequence continues at coordinate 914,572,495 of OY728141.1, forward strand.
TGACCTAATGGGCCTAATGGTCCGAAGCAACCTAAGTGACCTAAGGGTTCTAATGGGACTAATGGGCTCAATGGGCCTAAGTGGCCTAATGGGCACAAGCGTCCTAAGCAGCCTAAGCAGCCTAAGCAGCCTAATGGGCATAAGCGGCCTAAGTGGCCTAATGGAACAAATGGGCCTAATGGGCCCAATGGTCCTAAGATCCCTAATGGGCCTAAGTGACCTAAGTAGACTAATGGGCCGAAGTGGGCCTAAGTGGACCTAAGTGGGCCTAAGTGGCCTAAGTGGCCTAATATGCCTAATGGGCCTAATGGGCCAAAGGGGACTAAGTGGCCTAATGAGCCTAAGTGGCCTAATGGGGCTAAGTAGCCAAATGGGACAAATGGTCCTAAGGGAAAAAATGGGTCTAATGGGCCTAATGGGCCTAAGTGGCCTATGTGGACTCGTGGGCCAAATGGGATTAATGGGCATAAGTCACCGAGTGGGCCTAAGTGGCCTAATGGGTCCAATGGTCCTAATGGGCACAAGTGACCTAATGGGCCTAATGGGCCTTAGTGACATAATGGGCCTAGGTGGCTTAATGATCCAAATGGATAATGGGTCTAATGGGCCTAAGTGGCCTAAGTGGCCTAATGGGCCTAATGGGCCTAAGCGGCCTAAGTTGTCTAATGGGCCTAATGGGCTAAAAGGGACTAAGTGGAATAATGGGACTAAGTGGTCTAAGTGTCTTAATGGTCCTAAGAGGCCTAAGTGACCTAAGGGGCCTAATGGGATCTATGGGCCTAAGTGGACTAAGTGACCTAATGTGCCTAAGCAGCCTAAGTGGACTAAGGGTCCAAAAGGGACAAATAGGCTCAATAGGCCTAAGCAAACTAATGGGCCTAAGTTGCCTAAGTGGCTGAATGGGCATAATGGGCCTAATGGGCGTAACCATCCTAAGTGATCTAAGGGGCCAAATAGTCCAAATGGGATGAATGGGCCTAAGTGGACAAATGGGCCTAAGTGTCTGAATGGGCCCAAGTGGCATAGTGGGCTTATGTGGCCTAAGTGGGATAATGGGACGAATGGGCCAAAGTGGCCTAATGGGCCTAATGAGCCTAAATTTTCTAATGGTATTAATGGGTCTAATGGGGTGAATGGGGATAATGAACCTAATTGTCCTAATGGGCGGAATGAGATTAATGGGCCTAGTGGGCATAATGGACCTCAATGGCCTAATGGGCCTAAGTGGCCTAATTAGCCCAATGGACCTAGGTGGCCTAATTGGTCTAAGTGGATGAATCAACCTAATGGGATGAATGTTCCTATTTGGATTAATGGTCCTAATGGGATGAATGTGCCTAATGAGCCTAATGGGACTAAGTGGCCTAATGGTCCTAATGGGCGTAAGTGGACTAATGGGCCTTTATGGGACTAAGTGGCCTAATGGGTCTAAGTGGCCTAATAGACCTCATAGTCCAAATTAGCCTAATGGGACTAATAAGCCAATTGGGTATAAGTGGCCTAATGGGCCAAATGGGCTGAATGAACCTAAGTGACCTAATTAGTGTAATGGGTCTAGTGGGCCTAAGCGGCCTAATCATCATAACAGGCCTAATGGGCCAATGGGTCTAAGTGGCCTAATGGTTATAATGGCCCTAATGGGTCGAGTGGGATGAATGGGACTAATGGTCCTATGTGGCCTAATGGGCCTAATGGTCCTAAGTGGCCTAATGAGCCTAATGGGCTTAAGTGGACAAATCGGCCTAATGGGCCTAAGTGCCCAAATAGGCATAATGGGCCTAAGTGGCCTCATGGGCCTAATGGGACGAAGTGACATAATGGGATTAAGTGGCCTAATCAGCTTAATGGGCCTATTTAGGCCTTAGGTATTAGTGTTCCAAATATAGTGTTTTGGGTCGAGGTTTTAGGATTTTTTTCATTATAATTGGCCTAAATTGGTCTAAATTGGCCTAAATGACCAAATGGCCAAATGACCAATGGGCCTAATGTCCCAATGAACTAATGGGATAATTAACTAATGACCTAAATGATTTAATTGGTCTAAATATCCTAATGGCCTAATAACTTAATGGCATAATTGGCATAATGGCTTAATTGGCACAACTGAACTAATTAGTCTAAATGGATTAATTAGTCTAAATGGATTAAATGGTCTTATGGAATTAAATTGTCTAATTTTCCTAATTGGCCTAATTTACCTAATTAGCCTAATTAGTCTAAAAGTACAAATGGGTCTAAATGGCCTAATTGGTCCAAATTGATTTATTGGTCCGGTTGGATTAAATGGTCTAATTGACCTAATTAGCCTATTTGGCCTAATTGGCCTAAATTGGAGAAAATGGTCAAATCACTAAATGACCAATTGGATTAATGGTGTAATGAACTAATGGGATAATGACCTAATGGACAAATTGTTCTAAATAGCCTAATGAACTAATTGGAATAAATGACCTAATTGTTTTAAATGGCCTAATTGGTCCAAATGGATTAAATGATCTAATTGGATTAAATGGTATAATTAGACTAATTGGCCTAATTGACCATAATGGTCTAATTCACATAATTAGCCTAATTGTCTTAATGGCCTGAATGGCCTAATGGACTAATTGGACTAAATGGATTAAAGGCCTAAATTCCATATGGCATAATAACATAATTGGCCTGATGGACTAATTGTCCTAAACGACATAATTGGCCTAAAGGGCCTAATTGTACTAAATGGTCTAATTTTCCTAATTGTCCTAATTGGCCCAATTCTCATAAATGGCATAACTGGACAATTATCCAAGTAGCCAAATAGACAAATGATCAAAATTACCAAGTGACTGAATAACCAAATAACACAACATAAATGGAATTATACCAAAATTAATAGACAAGTGGAATCCATACCATACACAGGTTTATCTTGCTAATTATTATGGGTTTTTATGTTATGTCACTAGTATTAAATTTATAATTAAATGTACATTTAGATGTTTCTTAATTTTATGGATTTCTTTAACATCTAGCATTTTAATTCATTCTAGGTTTATCACTTTCATATTATTCAATAATGTGGTATTATACTAATCAATGTCATTTACAGCAAGAAACATTTGCCATCAAAGGATGTGTGCCTCGAGAAAAATTATTTTCCCTAACTGGAAGAAAAATAATGGAAATGATGTAAATAAAAAAAGATAATAAAATATTGTAAGATTTTTTAATGATACTTAAAATTTTGATATGTAATTCATAATTAAATTTCACTACTAGAAATGTGGTTTTTACCCATGGTTCTTTACCAATGGTTTGCTTAAACCGTTGGTAAAGAAGGTTTAGGAAAGCCTTTCCCAATGGTTCATTAGAACCATTGGGAAAGGGAACCCCTTTTCCAACGGTTTTTAAAAACCATTGGTAAACATTTCCCCCAAATACAATCAGGTCGCTGCTCTCCCCCATTCGCGACAGAACCCTAAAATCAATCTGGTGCTCTGCTGCTCTCGCGAACTCCCCCATCCGAACAGGTGAAAAACCATCTGAATCATCTAAAATCAGGTATTTTATTCTTTATACACATATGCTACCTTGTTTTTATTGTAATTGATCTAATATTTTTGTTTTAAGTTTGGATTTTTATGTGATTTCACCGTGAAAAATAGGGAAATGAACGAATATTTTGTTAATTAATTAATTCCCCATGGAATATCATTTGTGATATAATGTCCATGCTAAATAAAGGGGTAATGTAATAAAATACCTTGAATAAATTTTATAAGTTGGGGTATGTTGCTTCTATGAGAGGTTTTTTGTTGTGTTTCATTGTATGTTGTAGGCTGTTGTATGGTGATTAAGGTGACTAGTTGGGCTTTGTGATATGTGGGGTTGTAATGTGATGGTTAGTGGGCATAGATGTGACATGTGAAGTTGTGTGATAGTGATGATGTGTGGTGGTGTTGTGCTGTGTGGAGGTGTTGTGTGATGAGGTTGTGGTGTATGATGTGGTGAGGTGGTTTTGGTTGTGCAGTGGTTTGTGATGTGAAATAGTTTTGTTGTGATATGTGGTTGTTTTGTTGAGATGGTTGGCCGATGTAACATGGCGACGATGGTTATTGTGAGATGGTGAGTTGTTGTGTGGTGGTTTTATTACTTTATTGGTTATATATGGAATAAATTATGCTGTTAAAACAAGAAAACAAGATAGTAAATAAATGATATGGAATAGAAATGGATGTGTGGTAAATGTATTTAATTAATTTAACATTAAATGAATGGACAATGTAAGTGTGAATGAAGTGGATTATAAATGAAAGTGGGAAATGCTATGTGTCTTGTGTGGTGGTGGTGTGGTGTAGTGTTTCATATAGTGGTGAAAGTGTTTGTGATGGTTTATGTGTTGTATGTTAGTAGTGAAGCGTGTGATTATGTATTTAATGTGAACCCATAGGTTGGGTATTTTGTTCTATCTATATATCATGTATTTTATGTTATTTCTACACATTCTTAACTAGAGTTGGATAAACTTACCAATGATCGGAGGTTTTGAGTTATGGGTATTTTTTCTAATATCTTGGATGGTGGTTATATGGTTGGATAGATACCATGTCTTCCCTACTATTCCTTTATAAGTGATTGACCATGTGTTTTTAGGAAATATGAGATGTGATTGTCCATGTGTCTTCAGGTGAGATGTACAATGATTTCCCTAGTGTTTTCAGGTGAGGTGCGATGTGATAAGGCTATAATAAGATGTGGCATGTGGTTGGGGTCATGTAGGGTAGGAGAATTGAACAAGGTTGATGTTATTCATGTTCATGATACCCTACTAATATGGTTATGGGATGAGGCATGCAGTGATGTGATAACACATTAAGTTCTTGTTGGTTTTACATTTTTTCAATAACACATTAGTATGTTTTTTTCACATGTGTAGTTGATACCTTGATTATTTTCTTCCTTAATCATTTACTTAAATGTATTTTCTATTAAAGTTCAATCCTATTGAATTGTTTATGACAAAATGACTTATATAAATTCTTTTTACAGAATGGACAAAAGTTGTATGTATAAAACCAATCGGATCTCAAGAGATTTTCAAAACAATTTGGAGATCTTTATAGATTTTTCATTTCACAATGCTTCAGATAGTGGTCGCATACACTACCCATTTTCCAATTGTGTTGGTAGACCTTGGTTGAGTCGTGAAGAAGTCATCTACCACATAACCAAAAAAATTTTTCAAGCAAACTACTTTGTGTGGTATCATAATGAGGAGAAAATGAAATCTCAAATTGGTGATGATCGAAATGAAAGGACTGGAATGGAGAATTTGTTAGATGATCGGTTTCCGTTTATTCATCATCATGAAAAAGAAAGGATTTTGACTCAAGAAGACTTCGATATGAGGACAGTTAATTCATCTAGTGAAAATGATGATATTTATAGGGTGAAAAAATTAAATGATGCTGCCACGACTCCAATATATCGACAATGAGATAAAATGAAAAATATGGAATTTTAATCTGATTGTTTCATGGGAAAACTATGTATGGGATTTCTAATACAGCAATCGATTACATTCTTACCCTCTTGAAGGATTTACTTCCATATGATGCAGATATTCCCTCAAACCACTATATGGCATGGAATTTAGTTGAGGAACTTGGATTTTCAAGAAACAAAATTCATGCTTGCCCGAAAGATTTCAGTTTATTTTGGGAAGAAACCGCTAAACGAAATGATTGTATAAAATGTGGCACATCCTTCTGGAAGTCAAAATCTGATGGAACACCATCCCGCGTTCCACAGAAAGTAATGTGGAACTTTCCATTGATCCCCAGACTCCAGAATATTTTTATGTCTGATGACATATCAATAAAAATGAGATGTCATGATACCGAGAGAAAGAATACTAATGATGAGTTGTTTCATCCTGCAGATGTATTTTCATGGCATAGATTTGATGCTCGACATCCTGATTTTGTAGCTGACGTGCATAATGTGAGGTTGGGTCTTTCATGTGACAGTTTTAATTAGTTTGGGAAGATACTTACTTCGCATAGCACATGGCCGGTTTTTATACACATTTATAATCTTACCCCATTGTTGTGTATGAAAAAACCTTTCACTTTCATGAGTATACTCATATCTGGTCCTTCTGATCCTGGCATTGATATTGATGTATACATGAAACCTTTAATAAAAGAATTGAAACTTCTTTGGGATGTGGGTGTGAGCACATACGATGCATGTTCGAAAGACATATTTCAGATGCGTGATGTGCTTATGTGGACGATCAATGATTTTCCGGCTTATGCAATGATGTCTGGATGGAGCACGAAGGGAAAACTGTCATGTTCAGTTTGTATGAAGAATACACGATCTAGAAGACTGAAACATCGCTGTAGTTTCAGTTTTATGGTACATCGACGATTCTTTCCAAAGGATCATCCATATATAATGAATCATTGAAGATTTGATAATACCATAGAGACCGATGATCCATCTCAGCGTATGTCTGGAACTGATGTGCTTAATGAATTGAAAGATTTTAGTTTTTCATTCGGGAAGGGTCAAATGAAATCTGGAAAGAGAAAGATTGTTTCCACTAAAACCTGTTACAATTGGAGGAAGAGGAGTATCTTTTTTGATTTTTCCTTATTTTTCAACCAATTTGATACAAAATTTCTTAGACGTAATGTATATTGAAAAGAATATATGCACAATTTTGCTTTCAGTTCTTCTAAATGTCAAGGGGAAGACAAAAGATGATTTAAAATCTCGGCGTGACTTGGTGGATTGGGGCATCATACCATAATTACATCCTGTGCGTATCATTCAAAGTAAAGGGAAACTTCCATGTACTTATTATGTGATGACACCTATGGGAAAAAAACAATTTTTGGAAGTATTAGAAACTATTAGAGTTCCTGATGGTTATTCAAGAAACATATCTAAACGGGTCAACAGAAGAGAGTTGAAGCTAAAATCTTTAAAGACTCATGATTATCATGTTCTAATGCATGAGTTGCTTCCAATAGAAATCCGTCATCTTTTGTCCAATAATGTAAGGGTGGATGTTATTCGGTTGTTCCATTTTTTAGAGATATTTGTTCTAAGAAGTTTTCCAAGTCTTTCTTGCAAAAAATGTTGACATATTCCCCATTAATTTTTTGTTAGTTGGAGAAAATATTTCCTCCATCATTTTTCACATGCATGCTGCATCTGACTATCCATATTCCCACTAAAATACTTCTTAGAGGACCTGTTTCTTTTTGTTGGATGTATCCAACTGAAAGAAATATGTTCGCATTAAAGTCTTATGTCCGAAATAGAAATCATCCCGAAGGATCTATCGTGAACGGTTACCTGGCTCAAGAATGTATGGATTTCTGCTCGATGTATTTGTCTGATCTTACTACAAGATTGAACAGACCAATGAGAAATGAAGAAGAACAGTATGAGAAAATTGAACCCAGTTTTCCATCACTTCCTCAAACAGGAGGAATTCTTGGATCATATACATTGAATACATTAAGCCATGAAGAGCGAGAGATGGCACATCACATAGTTTTGTTCAACTGTGATTTGTTTGATGACTATATCAGGTAACTAAATTGATTATGTATATCTTACATATATATCTATTAAACTATTCATATTTTTTATCTACAGGGAACATAAAACAATGATAAATAGGAAGCATAGTTCTTTATCTTTGAGAAGGAGAGAGAATTTTCATAGCAAAGAGTTTTCTACTTGGTTAAAATTGAAGGTAAAAATATTACTGTTTAAATTAATTATTTCAATATTTAATTAAGTTTAACAGTCATTTATATTGCAGGTTTTGAGTTTGTCTGCTGACTCTATCTTTGAGGAAATAAGAGCTTTGTATTTTGGTCATAATATCATGGTTCGTGACTATAAATCAATTGTTAGCAATGGGTACAAATTTATTGTCACTGAACAAGAAAAGAATATGAGAACACAACATAATGGTGTTATGGTTACTGGCACAATAGATTGTTATGCCAGTGCATCAGATAGTAGACCGTGATTTGAAAATGTGGGTTATTATGGAGTCATTGAGAAAATAATAATATTGGATTATTACTCTCATGGATGAGTCACAATGATGAAATACCATTGGTTTGATTCGATGATGAGATAAGACACATTTATTGATGATTGTGGATTTTGAGTAATTAATATGACTCACAATCTTTCTACCGAAGAACTATATGTGTTGGCATCAATGGGTAAACAAGTTTTTTATGTCAAAGACCAACTTTGACCTGAATCTGGTGTCATAGTTGAAGTAATTACAAGAAATATTTTTGATGATGGTGATGATGGAATTGACACTGTCCCTATTGCCATTGGAACCAATCCATTTATTTCTTTTGATGACTCCAATATCTCAATTGTCAGAGTTGATTGTGAACCTCAAGTTGTGGTTGAAAATATATAGAATCATTCATCCATGTTCTCAATTATTTTGGTTTACATCGAGTTGGGTTGTTAAGGTTGGTAATATTCAAATTGATTTAGTATTGATCACAAATATGTTTTAGTTGACTTGATCGTTATGTGAATTTTCAATGTTTATTGGTTGCTGTTTTATTTGAATTGCATTTTCTAATTTGTAATTGAACTGTATTCAAACCTAGTCAAACAATATTTCTAACTTGGTGAACATTAAAACTTTTATGATTTATTAAATTCATTCAAGATCTTCTAATTTGGGCCAACAGATCACTTACATCAGGTATTGGGAGAGGAGCATCCTGGCAGAGTACGCTGTCGACCTAGGATAGATCCAACGAGGTATTGGCCCTCCGCAGGTATGAGATGTAGTGCCACCAAGCTGCAGAAAGTTAGGGCATAGGCAGAACAGGCTGAGAAAAGGGCCATAGAGATGGCAGAACAGTCTGCTAGGGAAAATAGTGCGTTTATGAAATTTATTGAAGTTCTACGTCCAAAACTTCCAGCAGAGGCCAACCCATATTTTGATGAGTATATGTCATCGATATGTTCTATATATGGTGCACCGGGTGGCAGTTCTAGTGGTGGTCAGGATGATGTCCATCTTGACAATGATGATGGCGAGGAGTCTGATGCGGAAGAGGAGGGAGAGGAGGAGGGCGAGGCGGGTGGCGAGGGTGAGGAGGAGGGCGAGGGTGAGGAGGAGGGCACTGAGGAGGGCGAGGACGATGGTGGGGACGAGGATGAGGGTGATGATGATGGTGATGATGGTGATGGTGATGTGGGACAAATTGATCCATTGCATTTTTTACTGATATTACTGAGATTTAATATTTAATCTATTCTAGTTGTTGGTTTTATCTAGACTCATAGTATAGTATTGGAGTTGAGTTATTTTTATATATTATCTATTTTTATGGATGTTTTTGTCTTTTATTGGTTGTGTGTTTAGGAACCCCCCCCTCCTTCCTGGACCCTAGACAACCCCCCACCATCCTCCTTGGACCCCGGACAGCCCCCGGACAGCCCCCCGAACAGCCCCCCAGACAGCCCCCCCACCCTCCTCCCTGGACCTCGGACAGCCCCCCGGACAGCCCCTTGGACAGCCCCTTGGACAGCTTCCCGGACAGCCCCCCCCCCCTCCTCCTTGGACCCCGGACAACCCCCCGAACACCCCCCAGACAGCCCCCCGCACAGCCCCCCCACCCTCCTCCTTGGTCCCCGGACAGCCCCCCGGACACCCACCGGACAGCCCCCCGAACAGCCCCACCAGATATCCCCCCACCCTCCTTGATTTCATTTACTAATAGAAAATCTATAATATATATTTTATTTATTTTCATCATGATAATCAATGTGAATCAAATTTACACATCTAATCAATATCATAGATTTTTGGTATGTTATAAAAGAGATGTATTCATTAGGCATGACATTGTTAGCTACGAAATGTTTCATATCATGATAAACTAAAATCTAATCCATACTAATAATGATATAAAAATATTCTATATGAATTTCCACAAGATTTTAAGTAAATACCATTCCACTAATAGACACATGAGGATTCTCATAAAATGGACAACATTTTAAGTACATACGGAAAACTGACCAAACACATTCAGTTTCCATTGAAACTTTAGGAGAATGATCCATGGGTCATATGTGACATGTACGAATCAAGTCCGCCTCAATCCGAGATGTGGTGTGGCCGAAACCACTCAAAGTGTCCATCTTTTGTTTCAAAAGAAAGTCATTTTAAGTGAAAAACATCAACTGCCATACAGAAAACCAACCAAACGCATTAGGATTGTGTCGATACTTTAGAACAATGATCCACGGGTCATATGTGTCGTGTACGAGTCAGCCTTGCCTCAATCCGAGGTGCGGTGTGGCCGACACCATTCACAATGTCTCTCTTTTGTTTAAAATGGACAGGATTATAAGTGAAAAGAACAACTGACATACTAAAGGCTGACCAAATGCATTCAAAATGTGTTTATGCTTTAGGAAAACGATCCATGAGTCATATGTGAAGTGTATGAGTCAACCCGGGCTCAATCTGAGGCACGGTGTGGCCGGTATCACTCAAGTGGATCCCTTTTGTTTAAAATGGACAACATTTTAAGTACATACGGAAAACCGACCAAACGCATTCGGTTTTCATTGAAAATTTAGGAGAATGATCCATGGGTCATATGTGACGTGTAAGAATCACCCCCGTCTCAATACGAGATGTAGTGTGGACGACACCACTCAAAGTGTCTATCTTTTGTTTCAAAAGGACGCCATTTTAAGTGAAAAACATCAACTGCCATACAGAAAACTGACCAAACACATTCGGATTGTGTCGATACTTTAGAACAACGATCCATCGGTCATATGTGTCGTGTAAGAGTCAACCTTGCCTCAATATGAGGCGCGGTGTGGCCGACACCATTCACAGTGTCTCTCTTTTTTTTTAAATGGACAGGATTATAAGTGAAAAGAACAAATGACATACAAAAAACTGACAAAATGAATTCGAAATGTGTTGATGCTTTAGGAAAACAATCCATGGGTCATATGTGACGTGTATGAGTCAACTTAGACTCAATCCGAGACACGGTGTGGCCGGGATCACTCTAAGTGTCTCCCTTTTGTTTAAAATGGACAACATTTTAAGTACATACGGAAAACTGACCAAACGCATTCGGTTTCCATTGAAAATTTAGTAGAACGATCCATGGGTCATATGTGATGTGTAAGAATCAAACCCATCTCAATCTGAGACGTGGTGTGGCCGGAACCACTCAAAGTGTCGGTCTTTTGTTTCAAAAGGACGTCATTTTAATTGAAAAACAACAACTGGCATACGGAAAACTGACCAAACGCATTAGCATTGTGTCTATACTTTAGAAAAATGATCCATGGATCATATGTGACGTGTATGAGTCAACCCTGCCTCAATATGAGGCATGTTGTGGACAAAACCATTCAGAGTGTCTCTCTTTTGTTTAAAATGGACACGATTATAAGTGAAAAGAACAACTGACATACGAAAAACCAACCAAACGCATTCTAAATGTGTTTATGCTTTAATACAATGATCCATGGGTCATATGTGATGTGTAAGACTCAACCCAGACTCAATCTGAGGCACGGTGTGGCCAGGATCACTCTAAGTGGCTCCCTTTTGTTTAAAATGGACAACATTTTAAGTACATATAGAAAACCGACCAAACACATTTGGTTTCCGTTGAGAATTTAGGAGAACGATACATGGGTCATATGTGACATGTACGAATCAACTCCACCTCAATATGAGATGCAGTGTGGCCGACACCACTCAAAGTGACTGTCTTTTTTTCAAAAGGACGTCATTTTAAGTGAAAAACATCAACTAACATATGGAAAACTGACCAAATGCATTCGGATTGTGTTGATACTTTAGCACAACGATACATGGGTCATATGTGATGTGCACGAGTCACCCCTACTCAATCCGAGGCGCGGTGTGGCCAACACCATTCAGAGTGTCTCTCTTTTGTTTAAAATGGACATGATTATAAGTGAAAAGAACAAATGACATACGGAAAACCGACCAAACGCATTAAAAATGTGTTGATGCTTTAGGACAACGATCCATGGGTCATATGTGATGTGTATGAGTCAAACTCACCTTAATTCAAGGTACGGTGTGGATAGGATCACTCTAAGTGGCTCTCTTTTGTTTAAAATGGACAACATTTTAAGTACATACGAAAAACCGACCAAACACATTTGGTTTCCATTGAAACTTTAGGAGAATGATCCATGGGTCATATGTGACATGTACAACTCAACCCCGTCTCAATTTGAGAGGCGGTATGGTTGGCACCACTCAAAGTGTCTGTCTTTCATTTCAAAAGGACGTCATTTTAAATGTAAAACATCAACTGGCATACAGAAAACTAAGCAAACGCTTTCGTAATATGTTGATACTTTAGGAAAATGATCGATGTGTCATTTTTGATGTTTACGAGTAAAACTCGCCTCAATCCGAGGCATGGTGTGGCCGGTATCACTCCAGGTGTATGTATTTTGTTTAAAATGGACATCATTTCAGGTAAAAATATATGGTATATGAAAAACCGATCAAATTATGAATTGAATTCTAGATTCCACATATAATTTTCATCTAAATTTTAAATTTAATTTTAAATGAATTATGTATGTTTATAATTATGTTATGAATTCTAATTTAATTATGGATGTGTATAGTTTCAGGATGCATTATATGTTAAATGTGTATGAATTGTTTCTCTATATGTATGTGTTAGTTGGTCATTGCAGGTACAATAATTGTATATGTATGTGTTAGTTTATTGCAGGTACAATAATTGGATTGAAAATGAAAGGGAACCCACAAAATGAGACATGGAAGGCAAATTGCAGAGCTGCTGTGCAATTTGTCCAGCATAGGCTATGCCAATGGTTTGAAACCATTGGCATAGCATCTCTGGGTTTTGTTTTACCAACGGTTCCATGAACCGTTGGTAAAACACTTTTCCAAACGGTTTAGAAACTATTGGGAAAGAGGAGACCTTGGGTTTTTTCCAACAGTTTGGCAGAACCGTTGGGATAGGGTAAATTTTATCCACCCTATCCCAACAGTTCACTGTAAACCGTTGGGAAAATATTTCCCAATGGATTACTTCCATATGGTTTGAAGAACCTTTGGTATAACATATACCAATGGTTCTGTAGCCTTTCCCAACGGTTTAGAACCGTTGGGAAATACTGTATTTCTAGTAGTGTTTCTTGTTTATATTTTCAACAGTGTGTCCTAGAGGCCCTCAATGAGAAAGAAGATGACAACTCCAGGCCAAATGATTATTTGAGACAAATATTAGGTGAGGAGCGCCATGGGAGAGTATGATGTCGACCCATGAAAAACATCATCACCACTAGGTATTGGACCTCATCAAGTGCATCTCAAACCTATTAGACCACTGAGCTGAAAAATGCTCATGTAGAAGCAGATGAGGCCAAAAAAATAGAAATAAAAGAGCTTGAAAGAAATAAATTGGTCACCAAACACTTCCTGAAAGATATGTCAGTTATAAGTCCAACACTTCCATCAGAGACTCTTATTACTTTTGATTCATGTATGACATAAATGTGATATTTGTATGATACCTAGATTGATTTCAATGAGGGTCCTAGTGATGATCGATCTGATGGAAGTGGTGGTGGTGGAGGGGGGGGGGGGTGGCGGTGGTGGTGGCAGTGTTTGTGATGAAGGCGGTGGTGGTGGTGGTGGTTTTGATCATAGTGGAAGCATGAAAAGATGTATGGTATATTAAAATTTATTTTAATAATTCTTTCCTGAAGCCAGGAGAGAGGTTCTTGCATGTCAAATTTAAAATTAATATATTTAATATTAAAATAAATAAATACCTATGCATAGAAACTTTCTTTGTTAGTGAATGTTGATCATCCTAAAAGACCCTTTAAAATTACCATCATTTCACTGTGAGGATCCCAGGATAAAATCCCTCTAGAGGCAATTCATATGTACTCCTATGATCTCTGAGAAACGCCACTCGAACTCTAGGTGTTAGTGCGTCAAGTCCAATGTCTTATGTTGTTTGTTCTTGATCACTTGTTCTTTGGTCTTGAAGAAATCTTTCTTGCACTTCTCATTATTGAGGGAGAGAGATACGGAGGAGTTGAGAGAGAATTCGTTGTGCGTAACAATTTTCTATTCTCAATTTTTGGATGCTCTACACAATAGACATAGATTACTATTTATAGAGTTGAGATTTAATTTAAAATATTATTTAATTTCATACCAGACATTAAATAACATTAATTACCTTCAATAAATCTCATACCACATAATATTATTATATAATTATTATTTTTTAGCGCACGCCAACTTGTGCGATAACAAATATTATATAATGGTATTGCTAATTAATATTTGTCAATGGACTCAGTCTTGGTCCATTCAAACTCCTCAATCATTTATTAAACAACCGAATAAATGTTTTATTCATAAATAAATATTTTATTTACAATATACTGAATAAATATTTATTAAAATATTAAATAAATAAAATAAATATTTTATTCACATGTCGGTCAATAAATATTTATTTAATTTATGTGATCAATATAAATTGAATAAAATTATTTCTCAGACTTGAGAATAATATTTATTCCATTAATTAAACTCAAATATAATTTAATCAAGATCAAAGGAAACACTTAGTGTGTAACCCTCTGGGATTCCTTATTATTGACATTAGGTAGACTTGCCTAAAGTCTGAGATTACTGTCTAGCAATGGGTCAAAGTACCCAAGAGAAATAAGTTGATGTTGCAACATCAAAAACCAGATGCGAACACTCACTATGTAATATAATCTCTTTGTCACAATATCTCATCAAGAAGGTTGCGCATCTGTGTCACCAACCTATATGATAGATATATCTTCCTTTGAATATTTAAAATAAACACATCATTACACCATGGAAATGGAATTTAATGCGAGGGTTTTATTCCAATCAAATGGTTGAGATATCAACTTATTTAAAGATTGAAGGGAAAAATCCTTCCTCGACTTATTCATTAATGTCATGTCACTCATGACACACCCAACATATCAAACTTTTCCATGAGATGTTATTTTCATGGTTTACGACATAAATCTAAGTATGTGAGTTATGTAATGCTTTAATAATAATCTTAAACTCTAAGGACCATCACACACACTCATGGATAAGAATATTCGATGACACCAAAACATCAGAAATTCCTACCGGCGGGTCTGTTCTCATAATCTCTCGTCTTGGAGATTACCAAGTGCAAACTTCATGAGAAAAAGTCTCATATTCTTATGAGTACTTGTACCTGACAGTCTATGTACTTTTTTTCCCTTCATAGTATGTTATCTAAATGGCCTAAATGTCCTAATTGGCCTAAATGGCCAAAAATGGCCAAAAATGGCCTATTTGGTCTAAATGGTCTAAATTGGCCTAAATGGCCCAATTGGCCTAAATTTAATAAATTAACTAATTGGATTAATTTTCCTAATTGATCTAAATGGATTAAATTGTCCTAATGGGCCTAAATGGCCTAATTGTCCTAAATGACCTAAATTAACCTAATTGGCCTAATTGGCCTAAATTGCTAAATTGTCTAATTGGTCTAATTGTCCTTAATGGTCTAATTGGCCTAAATGACCTAAATTTCACAAATCGGATTAAATGTACTAATTGGACTAATTGACCTAAATGGCCTAAATTAGATTAAATGGACTAATTGAGCGAATTGGTTTAAATGCTCTAAATTAGCCTAAATAGCCTAAATGACCTAAATTAGCCTAAATGGACTAATTGGTCTAAATAGACTAAATTGGACTAAATGGCCTAAATTTTATTATTGGACTAATTGGCCTAAATAACCTAAATAGACTAAATGGACTAATTGTCCTAAATGGTCTAAATGACCTAAATGAACAAATTGATTAGTTGGCCTAAATGGCCTAAATGGCCTAAATTGGCCTAAATGGTCTAGCTAGTCGAATTGGTCTAAATGGACTAATTGGCCTAAATATCCTATATGGAATAATTGGAATAATTAGCCTAATTTGGCTAAATGTCCTAAATGGTCAAAATTGGCCTAATTGGTCTAAATGGACTAAATTGGTCTAAATGGTCTAAATGGCCTAATTGGCCTAAATGACCTAAATCGCCTAAGTAGACTAATTAGCCTAAATGTCCTAAATGACCTAATTGGTATGATTGGAATAAGTGGAGTAAATTGACCCTAATGGCCTAAATTGTCCTAAATGGAATAAATTGGTCTAAATGGCCTAATTGATCTAATTGGCCTGAATTGCCTAATTGGCCTAATTTTCCAAATTGTTCTAAATGAGCTAAATTTGTGTGGATGGAATAATTTTCCAAAATGGCCTAAATAGAAAAAATTGGTCTATTGGGGATAATTGGTCTAAATGGCCTAAATGGCATAATTGGGCTAAATTGCCTAAATTGTGTAATTGACCTAATTGGAATAAATGGCATAATTGGGCTAAATTGCCTAAATTGTGTAATTGACCTAATTGGCCTAATTGGACTAAATTGCCTAAATTGGTCTAAATGGCCTAAATGGACAAAATTTTCCTAAATGGCCTAATTGGATTAAATTTCCTAAATTGCATAATTGGCCTAATTTGACCAAATGGTCAAAGTTGGCCTAATCGGTTTAAATGGACTAATCGACCTAATTGACCTAATTAGTCTAAATTTCCTAAATTTTCTTAAAGGGAATAATTGACCGAATTGTCATAAATGGTCTAAATTGGCCTAAATAGCCTTATTAGCCGAAATGTCCTAAATTGGCCTAAATGGTCTAAATGAAATACATTTTCTAATTGGCATAATTGACCAAATTGGAATAATTGACTTAATTGGCCTAAATTTCCTAAATCTTTTAATTGGCCTAAATTCCATAAAGGGACAAAAATGGCCTAATTGGAATGAATTGGTATCATTGGTCTCATTGGCCTAATTGGCCTAAATTATCTTAAATTGCCAAAATGGCCAAAATGGCCTAATTGCCCTACCTGTCCTAAATAACCTAAATTGGCCTAAATGGACTAATGTGCCTAATGGGCCTAAGGGTAAAATGGGCCTAAGTGGCCTAATAGGTCTAATGGGATTAATTGGCCAAATGGGCCAAATGGGTCTAATGGGCTTAAGTGGCCTAATGAGGCTAAGTGGCCTAATCGGTCTAATGAGCCAATTGGGCCTAAGTGGTCTAATTGGTCTAATGGTCATAATGGTATTAAGGGACTAATTGGACATATGGGTCTAAATTAACCTAAATATCCTAAATGTCCTAAATTGGCGTAAACGGCCAAATTGGCCTAAATGGCCTAAATTAGACTAAACGACTTAAATTGTATAATTAGCCTAATTGGCCTAAATGAACTAAATGGACCAAATGTCCTAATTGTACTAAATGGCCTAAATGACCTAAATGAACAAATTGATTAATAGGCCTAAATGTCCAAAATGGCCTAAATTGGTCAAAATTGTCTAATTGGCCTAATTGGACTAAATGGATTAATTATCCTAAATGGCCAAATTGGCCTAAATGGACTTAATGGACTAATTGGCATAATTGGTATAATTAGGATAAATGGAATAAATTAGCCTAAATGGCCTAAATTGTCTTAACTGGTTTAAATGGACTAAATTGGTCTAAATGGTCTAAATGTCCTAATTGGCCTAAATGACCTAAATGGCCTAATTGATATAATTGGACTAAATGAACTAATTGGCCTAAATGGACTAATTGGCCTAAATGGCCTAAATTAACTAATTATTCTAATTGGACAAAGTGACCTAAATTTACCTAAATGGCATAAATTGGCCTAAATGGCCTAATTGGTATAATTTGCATGAATTGCTTAATTGCCATAATTTTCTTAATTGGACTAAATGAGCTAAATTGGCATAAATGGACTAATTTTCCTAAATGGACTAAATGTCCAAAATTGTTCTAATTTGCCTAATTGGTCTAAATGGCCTAAATTGGAATAAATGGAATAATTTGGCTAAATTACCTAAATTATGTGATTGACCTAATTGGTCTAATTGGCCTAATTGACCTAAATTGGTCTAAATGGCCTAAATGGAAAAAAATTCCTAAATGGCCTAATTCGATTAAATTTCCTAAATTACATAATTAACCTAATTAGGCCAAATGGTCAAAATTTTCCTAATCATCTTAAATGGCCTAATCGACCTAATTGACCTAATTGGTTTAAATTGCCTAAATGGAATCAATGGCACAAATGGATGAATTTGACTAAATGGTCTAAATTGTCCTAAATATCCTAAATGACCTAAGTTAGACTAAATGGAACAATTAGCCTAAAGGTCCAAAATTGCATAATTGGCCTAATTGGCTTAATTAGCCTAATTGGCCTAATCGGATTAATGTTCCTAAATTGACCTAAATGGACTAAATCTTCTAATTGGCCTAAATTCCCTAAAGGACCTAAATTGGCCTCATTGGACTGAATTGGTCACATTGGACTCATTGGGCTAAATGGCCTAAATTAACCTAAATGTCCTAAATCACCAAATTTTCAAAAAAAACCTAAATGGACCAATTGGACTAATTGGACTAAATGAGCTAAATTGGACTAAATGGACAAATGGGACAAATGGGCCTAAGGGTCGAATTGGCCTAAGTGGCCTAGGTGGCCTAATGGGCCTAATGGGTTTTAAGTGTCCAAGTGGGCCAAATGGGATTTAAGTGGACAAATGGGCCAAATGGGCCAAATGTTGTACTTGAGGTGGACCGATGTACTGTTCATGAGAGAGAAGCTCTGAGTTTTAGAGATAAGAATAAGTTTTCCTATTCACTTTTATTGAATAAGTTTTAATGGATTAAAGTGAAATAGAAGAGACAAGATCACAACATTGTACTTAGTTGATCATCGTACTCAATTTTTATCATACTCAGCCAATTACCTTATTCGTCTTGTCAATTGCATTCATCTGATCATCATATCGAGCTTGATTAATCAAATTGGGATTTTCATAATTGGTCTTCCGGACTATGGAAGATAGAGAATTGAATTGGTGTTGATTCATCTCTATTGCATTCTATCAAAGTTATATTTTTCATACTGGGGATAATTGTACCAAGAAGAATCGTATCGGTAAAATTGTATCAGGAAGAATCATATCGGGGAGAATCTTACTAAAAGGAATCAGACTGGGAAAATCATACTGGGAAAATAAAACTTTATTTTTTCTCTTAAAAAATTCCAGGAAGTTCTTACCATCTTCTATGTATGAAATTGAAGAAGTTTTTTCAATTGAATACATTTGTGGAATTGAAAATAATCATAGGTAACATGAGTAGTTACACAATCATTGCATTACCCTATTTGTCCAAAGAGGGTGCACATGAACTATTGGATTGTTTACGTGGTTCTACGTGAGTAAAAGGGTATATCCTACTCATTGTAATCCAATGATTATTTTCTAGTGGATTGTGTGGTATTGGATCACTTCCATACCAAACCAAGGATGTAGCTATTCTTATTGAATAGTGAATCTTGTAAAAACTTGTGTTCATGTGGATGTGTGTTTGAATTGTTTTCAGTAGGGAATGGAATCTTTAACTAGAGGCGAAGGTTATTTCATTTGAAAAGAAATATAAGAGTAAAAAGTATCACTGATTCACCCCCTCCCCCTCTCAATGATACAATCATCCATTGGGCACTTTCAACTGGCCTACCAAGGGGCCTAATAGGCCTAATGGGCCTAAGAGGCATAATGGGCCAAATGAGACTAAGTGGTCGAATGGGCTTAACTGGCCTAAGTGGCCTAATATACTGAATGGGCCTGATTGTCCTAATGGATTGAATGGGCCTAATGGCCATAATGGGCATAAGTGGCCAAATTGGCCCAATCGGATGAATGGGCACAACTGGCCTAACTGGCCTAATTTCCCTAATGGGCCCAATGATCCTCATGGGTCTAACTGGCCAAAGTGGACTAATGGGCCTAACTATACCAAGTGGCCTAATGGGCCTAATGGGATGAACGGGCCTAAGTGGCGTAATGGGCCCAATGAGGCTAATGGGCCTAACTGGCCAAAGTGGCTCAATGGGACTAACTGGCCTAAGTGGCCTAATGGACCTAATGGGATGAACATGCCTAAGTGGTGTAATGGGCTGAATGAGCCTAAGTAGACCAATGGGATGAATGGGCCTTAGTGGCCCAATGGGATTAATGGGTTGAATGGGCTGAATGAGCCTAAATGACCTAATGGGCCTAAGTGGAAGAATGGTTCAAATGGTCCTAAGGGGCATAATATGCCTAATGGGCCTAATGGGCATAAGTGGCCTAATGGGCCTAATGGGCCTAAGTGGCCTAAGTGACCCAAGTGGCCCAATGGGCCTAAGTGGTGTAATGGTCCAAATGGGCCTAAGTGGCCTAATGGGACTAAGTGACCTCATCGGCCTAACAGTCATAATGGCCCAAAGTGGCCAAAGTGGCCTAATGGGCCTAAGTGGCCTAATCTACCTGAGTGGCCAAATCGACCTAAGTGGCCTAAGTGGAATAATGGGCCTAAGTGGCCTAATGGGATTAATGGGCCTAAGTAGACAAATGGGCCAAATGGGAATAATGGGCCTAATGAACCCAACGGGCCTAATGGTTCTAAGTGGTCGAAGTGGCCTAATGGTCCTAAGTGGCATAATGGGACTAATGGGCCTAAGTGGACAAATGGGCCTAAGTGGCCTAATGGTACTAAGTGGGATAATGGGCCTAAGTGATCTAATGGGCCTAAGTGACCTAATGGTCCTAAGTGGGCTAATGGGCCTAATGTGCTTAAGTGGTCTAAGTGGCCTAATGTGCCTAATGGGCCTAAGTGGCCTAAGTGGTGTAATGGGCCTAATGGGCCTAAGTATACTAATGGGCCTAATGGGCCTCAGTGGCCTAATGAGCCTAATGGGCCTGAGTGGCCTAATGGGCCTAATGAGCCTAAGTGGACTAATGGGCCTAATGGTCCTTATTAGCCTAATGGCTAAAGTGGACTAATGAGTCGAATGAGCCTAAGTGGCTGAATGAACCTAATGGGCCTCAGTGTCCTAATCAGCTGAATGGGTTGAAGTGGCCGAAGTGGCCTAATGGGCTGAATGAGCCTAAGTGGACTAATGAGCCTAAGTGGACAAATGGGCCTAATTGGCCTAAGTGGCATAATGGGCCTAAGTGGCTAAATGGGCCCAATGGGCATCACGGGCCAAAGTGGCTTGAGTGGCCTAATGGGCCAAATGGGCCTAAGTGTGCTAATGGGCCTAAGTGTGCTAATGGGCCTAAGTGGGATAATGGGCCTCATGGGCCTTAGTGGACTAATGGGCCTAATGGGCCTAAGTGGTCTAACTGGACTAATGAGCCTAATTGGCCTAATTGGCCTAATGGTACTAAGGGCCTTAGTGGACTAATGGGCCTAATGGTCCTAATGGGCCTTAGTGGACCAATGGGCCTAAGGGGACTAAGGGGCATAAGGGGCTTAATGCGCCTAATGGGCCTCAATGTCCTAATGGGCCTAATGTCCTGAGTTGCTTGAGTGTCCTAATGGGAATAATGGGCCTAGGTGTCCTAATGGGCCTAAGTGGCCTAATGGGCCTAAGTGGCATAATGGGCTTAAGTGGCTTAAGTGACCTAATGAGCCTAATTGGCCTAAGTGGCCAAATGGGCCAAATTGGCCTAAGTGGACTAATGGGCCTAATGGGCCTTAGTGGTCTAATGGATCTAATGGGACGAATGAGGCTAAGTGGCCTATGAGGCCCAATGGGTCTAATGGGCCTAAGTGGCCTAATGGGCCTAGTGGGACTCAGTGTCCTAATGGGCCTAAGTGGATAAAGTGGTCTAATGGGTCTAATGGGCCTCAAGGGCATAAGTGGCCTAATGAGATGAATGGGCCTAATTCTCCTAATGGGTGTAGTGGGACTCAGTGGCCAAATGGGCCTGATGGGCCAAATGGGCCTAAGTGGCCTAAGTGGATTAATGGGCCTCATTGTCATAAATGGCCTAATGACCCGAATGTGACTAAGTGGCCTAATGGGCTTAATGGGCCTAATGGAACTAATGGGTTTAATTGGACTAATGGGACTAAGTTTCCTAAGGGGCCTTAGTGGCATGATGGGCCAAATGGGGTTAATGGGCCTAAGCTACCTAAGTGGCTTAATAGGCCTAATGAGCCTAAGTGGCCTAATAAGCCGAATGGGCCTGATGGGCCCAATGGTCCTAAGTGGCCTAACGGGACCGATGGGCATGATGGGCCTAATGAGCTTAATGGGCCTCAGTGGACTAATGATTTGAATGTACCTAAGTGGCCTAATGGGCTTGATGGGACTCATGGGCCTGATGGGTATAATAGGTCGAATGGGCCTAAGAGGCCTCATGGGCTTTATGGGCATGATGGGTTTAATGGGCCTATCTGGCCTAATGAGATGAATGACCCTAAGTTTCCTAATGGTCCTCATGGGCCTCATGGCCCTAATAGGCCTAAGTGGCCCAATAGGCCTGATGGAAAAAATGGGACAAATGGGCCTCAATGGCCTCATGGGACTCATGGGCCTAAGGGGCCTAAGAGGTCTAAGTGACCTAATGCACCTAATGGGCCTAATGGCCCTGATGGGCATAATGGGTCTAAATGGACTCTATGGCCTAATGGTCCTAATGGGTTTAAGTGGCTTAATGAACTGAATGGGCCTAATTGGACTTACGGGACTAGTGGGCCTAAGTGGCCTAATGGGCCTAATGGGTCTAAGTGGACTAATGGGATTGATGGGCCTAATGGGACTCCATGGCCTCATGGTCCTAATGGGTCTAATGGTCCTCATGGGCCTAAGTGGCATAAATATCCTAATGGGCCTAATGGGCCTAATGGGCCTCATGGACCTAATGGGCCTAATGGGCCTAAGTGGATTAATGAACCGATGGGCATAATGGGTCTAATGGGCTTCAATGGACCAATTGGCCTCATGGGCCTGATTAGCCTAATGGCCATAATGGTCCTGAGTGTCCTAATGTGCCTAAGTGGCCCAATGGGACTAATGGGCCTAAGTTTCCTAATGGGCCTCAATGGGTGAATGGGCCTAATGGGACAGATAGGCCAAATGGGCATAATGGGGAAAAGTGGCCCAATGAACCTAAGTGGCATAATGGTCCCAATGGGCCTAATGGTCCTTATGGTCCTAAGAGGCCTAAGTGGCCTCATGGGCCCAATGGGCCTAATGGGCATAAGTGTCCTTATGAGTATAATGGGCTTAATGGGCCTCATGGGCCTAAGTGGACTCATGGGCCTGATGGGACTAATGGGCCTCATGGTCCTAATGGGCCTAATGAGTCTCATTGACCTAATGGGCATAATGGGACTCCTAGGCATAAGTGGCCTAATGGGATTAGTGGGCCTAAGTGGCCTAATGGTCCCAATGGGCCTAATGGTTCTAATGGTCCTAATGGTCCTAAGAGGCCTAAGTGGCCTCATGGGCCCAATGGGCCTAATGGGCATAAGTGGCCTTATGGGCATAATGGGCCTAATGGGCCTCATGGGCCTAAGTGGACTCATGGTCCTGATGGGTCTAATGGGCCTCATGGTCCCAATGGGCCTAATGAGTCTCATGGGTCTAATGGGAATAATGGGAATCCTAGGCGTAAGTGGCCTAAGTGGCCTAATGGGCGTAATGTGCCTTAGTGGACAAGTGGTCCCAGTGTGCCTAAAGGGCCTAATGAGCCTAAGTGGCCCGATGTGCCTAATGGGACTCATGTTCCTAAAGGGACGAATAGTCTAAAGGGGGCTCATGGGCCTAATGGGCCTAATGGGCCTAAGTGGCCTAATGGGCCTAATCGGCCTAATCGGCCTAAGAGCACTAAATGGCCTTAGTGGCCTAATTGGACTAATGGGTTAATGGGACTAAGTGTCCTAATGGGCCTATGTGTCATAATGGTCCTATGTGGTATAATGGGCCTAAGTGGCCTAATCGGGCTAATCAATCGAATGGGCCTAATGGGCCAAAGTGGCCTAAGTAGATTAACAGTCCCAATGGGCCTAATGGGATGAATGGGACGAATGGGTTTAATGGGACTAATGGGTCTAAGTGGCCTAATGGGACTAATGGGACTACGTGGCCTAATGGGACTCAATAGACCAATGGGCCTAATGGGTTTAAAAGGTCTAATGGGCCTAAGTGGCCTAATGGGCCTAAGTGGTAAAATGGGAATAATGGGACTAAGTGGCCTCATGGTCATAATGGTCTTAATGGTCCTAAGTGGCCTAATGGGCCTAAGTGGCCTAATCCCTCTAATCGATTAAATGGTCATAATGGGACTAAGTAGCCTAATGGGCCTAATGGGCCTAATGGGCCTAATGATACTAATGGGCCTAAGTAGCCTTAGTGGCCTAATCAGCCTAATCGACTGAATGGGACTAATTGGACTAATGGGCCTAAGTGGCCTATTGGGGATAATGGGGCTAATGGGCTTAATGCCTAAGTGGACTAATGGACCTAATTGGCCTAATGGGCATAATGGGTCTAAGTGGCCTAAGTGGTCTAATTGGCCTAGTCGGCCAAATGAGCCTAATGGGCCTAAGTGGCCTAATGGGCCTAAGTGGCATAATGGGCTTAGGTGGCCTAATGGGATTAATTGGACTAATGGTTCTAATGGGCCTCATGGGCCTAGGTGGCCTAAGTAGCATAATGGGCCTCATGGACCTAATGGGCCTAATGGGCCTAATGGTCCTAAGTGGCTTGATGGGACTAATGGGACTTAGGGGCCTAGTGGACCTGATTGGCCTCATGGACATAATGGTCCTCAGTGGCCCAATGTTCCTAAGTGGCCCAATGGGCCTTAGTGGTCGAATGGGCCTGATGGGCCTAAGTAGTTCAATGGGCCTAATAGGGCTGATAGGCTAAATGGGAATAATGGGGCAAAGTGGAATAATGGAACTGAGTGTCCTAATGGGCCTAATTGACCTAATGGGCCTAGGTGGCCTAATGGGCCTATGTGGCCCAATGGGCCTAAGTGGCCTAATGGGCCTGATGGGCCGAATGGGACTCATGGGTCAAATGGTCCTAAGTGGCCTAAGTCTCCTAATGGGATTCATGGGCCTAAGTGGCCTAATGGTCCTAGTGGGCTAATTAGCCTAAGTGTCCGAATGGGTCTGATGGGCATAGTGGGCCAAATGGGCCTTTGTGGCCTAATGGGACTCATGGGCATAATAGGCCCAATGGGCATAATGGGCCTCATTGGCCCAATGGGCCTAATGGGCCTAAGTGGCCTAATGGGCCTAATGGGCCTAATTGGCCTAATGGGCCTAATGGGCCTAATGGTTATAATGGGCCTAAGTGGTGTAAATGTCCTAATCAGCATAATGGGCATAAGTGGCCTAATGGGAATAATGGGTCGAATGGGCCTAATGGGATTTAGTGGCTGAATGGGCATGATAGGCCTTATGGGTATAATGGGCCTAATGGGTCAAAGTGGCCTAAGTGGCCTAATAGGCCTAATGGGTATAATGGGATAAATTGGATTAAGTGGCTTAAGGGGGACAATGGGCCTAAGTTGCCGAACGTGCCTAATGGGCCTAAGTGGAGGAATGGACCTAATGGGCCTAAGTGGCGAAATGGGCCTCATAGGCATATGTGGCCTAATGTTCCTAAGTGGTTGAATGGGCTAGATGGACCTAATGGCCCACAAGGGCCTCAAGTGCCAAATGAGCCTAAGTGGCCTCATGGGCCTAATGGGAATAAGTGGAATAATGGGCCTAATGGGCCTCATGGGCCTTTGTGGGATCATGGGCCTGATCAGCCTTAGTGGCCTCATGGGCCTGATGGTTCTAATGGGCCTCATGGGCCTAATGGGCCTCCTAGGATTAAGTGTCCAAGTGAGCCCAATGGGCCTAAGTGGAAGAAGTGGCATGATGGGCTTAATGGGCCTAAGTGGTCGAATGGGCCTAGTGGGCCTGATGGGCCTAATAGGCCTAATGGGCATCAAGGTACTAATGGGCCTAGGTGGCATCATGGGACCAATAGAACTAATGTACTAAAGTGGCGTAATGGGATCAATGGGCCTAGTTGGTCTAAGTGGTTTAATGGGCATGATGAGCCTAATGGGCCCCATGGGCCTCATGGCCCAAAGTTACCTAAGTTTCCTTATGGGCCTAAGTGTCCTAATGGTCCTTGTGGCCATAGAGGACCTAATGGGCCTAATGGGACGAATGAGCCTAATTGGCTTGATGGGCCTAGTGGGCCTAATGGGCCTAATGGACCTAATGGGCCTAAGTTGCCTCATGGGACCAATGGGCATAATGGGCCTAATAAGCCTAGGTGAGCTAAGTGGGTCTAAGGGGACTAATGGGCTGAAGGGGACAAGTGGCCTAATGGGCCAAATGGGCCCAATTGGCCTCATGGGGCTAAGGGGCCTAATGGGTTGAGTGGGCCTAATGGGACGAATGGGCCCAACGGGCCTCATGGGAGAATGAGCTTAGTGGGCCCAATGGGCCTAATGGTATTAATGGAACTAATGGGAAGAATGGGCCCAAGTGGCCCGATGGGTCTAATGGGCCTTATGGGCCTAAGTGGACTTCTGGGCCCAAAGTTCCTAATGGACCTAAGTGTCCTAATGGGCCTGTTGGTCCCCCTGGGCCTAATGGGCCTCATCAACAGATTGCACCCCATGGTCCTAATGGGCCTAAATGTCCTAATGGGATTAATGGTCCTAAGTGGTCTAATGGGCTTAAGTTCCCTAATGGGCCTAATGGGCCTAATGGACCTAATGGACCTAATGGGACTAAGTGGCCTAAGTTGAATAATTGGGATGATCAACTGAATGGGCCTAATGGCCCTAAGTGGCCTAAGTGACTTAATGGTCCTAATGGGACTATTGGGTTTAATGGGCCTAATGGGTCTAAGTGTTCTAATGGGCCTAATGGGACAACGTAGCCTAATGGGCCTCTGTGGCCTAATCGTGCTAATCGACCGAATGGGCCTAAGTAGCTTAATGGGCCTAATGGTTACAATGGGACTAATGGGTTTAATGGGCCTAATGGGCCTAAGTGGCCTAATGGTCCTATGTGGACTAATGGGCCGAAGTGGACAAATGGGCCAAATGGGCCAAATGGGTTCAATGGGCCTAATGGGCCTAAGTGGGTGAATGGGCTTAATGGTCCTCATGGGCCTAACTGGCCTAATGGGACTAATGGGCCTAAGTGGCCTAAGGGGCCTAATGGGCCCATGTTTCCTAATCCCCTTAATTGACTAAATGGGCCTAATGGGCCTAAGTGGCCTAATGGGGCTAATGGGTCAAAGTGGCCTAATGGGCCTATTGGGCCTAATGGGCCAAAGTTTTTGAAGTGGCCTAATCGGCCTCATCGACCGAGTAGGACTAATGGGACTAATGGGCCTAAGTAGAAGAATGGGCCTTAGTGACCTAATGGGTCTAAGTGGATGAAATGGTCCAATGGGACTAAGTGGCCTAATGGGCCTTAGTGGCCTAATGGGACTTATCGACCTAATGGGGATTAGTGGCCGAAATTTTCTAATGGGCCTAAGTGGCCTAATTGGAATGATGGGCCTAAGTTGTCTAATGGGACAAAGTGGACTAATGGGCCTAAGTGTCATAATGGGCCTAACTGTCCTAATGGGCCTATGTGGGCGAATTGGCCTAATGGGCATAATGATCCTAAGTAGACTAAGTGGCCTAATGGGCCTAAGTGGCCTAATGGGTCTAAGTGGCCTAATGGACCTAATCAGTCTAAGAGGAATGAGTGGCCTAATGGGATTAATGGGCCTCAATGGCCTAATGAGCCTAAGTGTCCTAATGGGACTAATGGGCCTAATGGTCCAAATGGGCCTAAGTCGCCTAATGGGCCTAATGGTTCTAATGGGACTAAGTATCCTAATGATACTAATGGGACTAATGGGCCTAATGGGTCTAAGTTTCCTAAGGGGCCTGATGGGCCTAAGTGGCCTAATGCGTTGAACATGCCTAAGTGGCCTAATGGGCCTAATGGGCCCGAGTGGCCTAATGGGCACGATGAGGCTGATGGGCCTAATGGGCCTAATGGAACGAAGTGGCCTAATGCATTTAATGAGCCTAAGTGTCATGATGGGCCATATGAGCATAATGTGTCGAATGGGCCAAAGCGGCCTGATGGGCTTGATGGGCCTGATGGGCTTGATGGGCCTGATGGGTCTAATGGGCCTATGTGGCCTAATAAGCTTAATTTTCCTAAGTGGCCTGATGGGACAAATGGGTCTCATGGGCCTAATGGGCCTAAGTGGCCTAATGATTTTGATGGTCTTGATGGGATAGATGGGCCTAAGGGGCCCTAGAGGCCTTAGTGGCCTTATGGACCTCATGGGCCTAATGGGCCTAATTGGACTAAGTGGCCTAATGGGCCTATAGGGACTAATGGGTGTCAGTGGTCGAATGCGTCGAATGGGGCGAATTGGCCTAATGGCCCTGATGGGCTTAATGGGAGACATGGGCCTATGTGGCTTAATGGGCCTAAGTGGCCTCACTGACCTAGTGGGCCTATGGGGCCAAAGTGGCCTAATGAGCATAATGGGCCTAAGTGGACTAATAGGCCTAATGGGCCCAAGTGGACTAATGGGACTAATGAGCCTAAGTGGTCTAATGGGCCTAAAGGGCCTAAGGGGCCTAATGGGATTAGGTGGCCTAATTGGCCTTAGTGGACTAATGGTCTGAATGGGCCTAAATGGACTAATGGTCCTAATGGTCCTTAATGGCCTAATGTGACTAATTGGCCTAATGGGCATGAGTGGTCGAAATGGCCTAATGGGCCTGATGGTCTTAATGGGTCATAGTGGCATAATGGCCCTAATCAATATAATGGGCCTAAGTGGCCAAATTGGCTTAATGGGCCCAAGTGGCCACATGGGCCTCAGTGGCCTGATGGGCCTAAGTGGCCTCATGGGCCTAAGAAGACTAATGGGACTAAGTGGCTTCATGGGTTTGATGGGGATAATGGGACTAGTGGGCCTCAATGGACACATGGGCCCAATTTCCCTAATGGGCCTAAGTATCCTAATGGGCCTAAGTGGCCCAAGTGTCCAAATTGGCCATAGTGGACTACTGGGCCTAATGGGACCCAGTGGCCTAATGGGACAAATGAGCCTAAGTGGCCTAAGTGACCTAATGTCCCTAATGGGCGTAAGTGGACTAATGGACCTAGTGGGCCTAGTGGGCCTTAGTGGCCAAATGTGCCAAATGGTCCTAATGTGCCTAAGTGGCTGAATGGGCCTAAGTGGCTTAATAAGCCAAATGGGCCTAAGTGGCCTAATGGTCCGATTGGGTCTCAGTGTCCTAATGGACCTAATGGGCCTCAGTGGCCTAATGGGCCCAATGGGCATGAGTGGTTGAAATGGACTAATGGGCCTAATGGTCTGCAATGGCCTAATGGGCCTAATCGACCTAAGTTGCTAGAAATGCCAAATTGGCCTAAGTGGCATAATTGGCATAATGGGTCTAAGTGGCCTAATGGGCCTAAGTGGACTTATAGGCCTAATTGTACTAAGTGGATTAATGGGCCTATGTGGGATAATGAACCTAAGTGGCCTAATGGTCTTAATGTGACAAAGTGGCATAATAGGCCAAAGTGGCATGATGGGCCCAATGGGCGATAGTGGCCTAATGGGCCTATGGGTATGAATAGGCCTTAGTGTCCAAATGGGCCAAATGGGCCTAATGGGCCTAATGGACCTAAGTGGCCTAATGAGATGAATGGGCCTAAGTGGCCCAATGGGCCTCAGTGGCCTAATGTGCCTAATGGTCCCAAGTGGTCTAAGTGGCCTAATGGGCCTAATGGGCATAAGTGGCCTAATGAGCCAAATGGGTCTAATGGGCCTGATGGGCCTAGTGGGCCTAAGTGGCCTAATGGGGCTGATGAGCCTAGTGGGTTGAATGGGCTTAATGGTCCTAAGTGTTCTAATGAGCCAAATGGGCATAAGTGGCTTAATGTGCCTGATGATCTTGATGGAAAAAATGGACCAAATTGGCCTAAGAGGCCTCATGGGCTTGATGGGCTTGATGGGCTTGAGTGGCCTAATGAGCTGAATGAGCCTAAGTGGCCTAATGGTCCTAATTGGCCTATTGGGCCTAATGGTCCTAAAGGGACAAATGGGATAAATGGGTCTCACTGGCCTCATGGGCCTAATGGGCCTAAGTGGCCTAATGGGATGAATGAGCCTTCGTGGCCTAATGGGCCAAATGAGCCTAATGGGCCTAATGGCCCCAATGGGCCTAATGTGTGTAATGTCCCCAAGTGGCTTAATGGGCCTAAGTGGGGTCAATGGCCTAATCAGCCTAATGGTCCTAAGTGGCCTAATGAGCTGAATGGGCCTAAGTGGCCTAATGGGTATAATGGGCCTAAGTGGACTAATGAGATTGATGGGCCAAATGGGCATTATGGCCCTTAGTGGCCTCATTGGACTAATGGGCCTAATGGGCCTAAGTGGCTGAAGTAACAATGGGCCTCATGGGACTAAGTGGGCTAATGGGACTGATAGACTTATGGGCCTCAGTGGCCTAATGGGCCTGATGGGCCTGATTGGCCTAATGGCCATAATGATCCTCAGTGGCCCAATAGGCCTAATTATCTTGATGGGCCTAATGGGAACAATGGGCCTAAGTGGCCTAATGGGCGTAATGGGCCTGATGAGCTTCATGGGCCTAATGGTCCTAATGGGACTAAGTGTCCTAAGTGGGCTAAAGGGCGTAATGGGTCTTAGTGTATTGATGGGCCTAATGGGACTAATGGAACTCAGTGGCCTAATGGGCCTGATAGGCTCGATGGGAAAATGGGTTTGATGGGCTTGATGGTCCTAAGAGTCATAAGTGGCCTAATGGGCCTAATGGGCCTAATGTTCTTAATGGGATTAAGTGTCTTAATGATACCAATGGGCCTAAGTGGCTTGATGGGCTCAATGGGCCTAAGTGGCTTGATGGTCCGAATGGGCCTAAGTGGTGGAATTGGACCATGTGGTGGAATTGGCCAAATGGGCCTAATAGGCCTCAAGGTCTGAAAGGGCCTCAGGGGCCAAATGGGCCTAAGTGGTCTCATTGGCCTAATGGGCCTAATGGGCATAAGTGGCCTAATGGGCCTAATGGAACTAATGGGCCTCATGGGACTAAGTGGCTTCATGTACTTAATGGGTTTAATGGGCCTAATGGGCCTCCTAGGCCAAAGTGGACTAATTTTCCTAGTGGTCCTAATTGGCCTAAGTGGCCTAAGTGGCCTAATGGTCTTAATGGGCCTATGTTCTTGAAAGGGCCTAGTGGGCCTAAAGGGCCTAATGGACCTAATTGGCCCAATTGGACCAATGATCCTAATGGGCCTAATGGGTGTAAGTGGCCTCATGGGACCAATGGGCCAAATGAGCCTAAGTGGCCTAATGGTCCTAATGGGCATAATGAGCTAAGTAGCCTAATGGGCTTGCTGATCCTAATGGGATTCATGGCATTAAGGACCTAAGTGGCCTAATGGGCCTAATGGGGCAAAGTGGCCTAATGGGCCTAGTGGGACTAAAGACCCAAATGGGCCTAATTGGCCTGATGGGCCTCATGGGCCTAAGTTTCCTCATGGGACGAATGGCCATAATGTGCCTAATGGGCCTAATTGGTCGAAGTGGGCCTAAAGGGCCTAATGGTCTGAATGGTCTTAAGTGGCCTAATGGGCCTCATGGGCCTAAGGGGCCTACTAGGTTGAGTGGGATGAATGGGATGAATGGGCCTAGTGGTCCCAATGGGCCTAAGTGGCCTAATGGGGCTAAGTGGCCTAAAGGGCCTTGTGGGCCTAATGCGATAAATGGGCCTAATGGTTCAAATGGGACTGTTGACGCTCCTTTCATCACAAAATCTAAAGATCGGAAAAGGGGAATATCTGAGCTCAAAGTGATTCATCCTTTGAAGAAAACATCAAAAATCAACAAAGGCATGAACACAGGATCAAAAGCAACTGCACCGCGCAAGTTATCTCACAGTCACGCAAGTACACTTGCGCGAATACCTTGGTCGCGCAAGTGACTTGCGCGACCTAAGTGATAACCGCCCGGTAACCGCCCAGGGCCTTCTTTTGCCTATAAATAGACCCTTTGGGCCCCCCATTCGAGAGGATCTTTTTTCAAAAACTCGGATTGAAGCTCCCGACGCCCAAGTCTCTTATCAAAGCTTCCGGAACACTTCTAAGGTAATTTCTTACCTAGAACGGAAGATCTAAAGAGAGGGAGGAAGGCCTAAGTGTTGAAACTCATCATCACTTGCGCGCCTGAATGGCCAGCCCTTAAGGGAACTGGTCATACTTGCGCGCCGCCTTATTCCTTCAATAGAATTTGCGCGTCCCTTTTCTGGAAGAACCTCAAGAGGATTCTAAAGGGTTTAAAAAGGAGTCGCTCAAGTATTTCAATTCCGATTGAAAATCGCGCAAGTTCACCATGTGTCGCGCAAGGTATACCTACGCGACCAATACTTGCGCGCCCACGCAAGACTTGCGCGCCTTTCAAGACTTGTGCGCCCCTAACTTTCTAGGTGCCCATCTTGCCCATTTTACCCCTCTTAATCCATTTCACCTTTCCTATTCAAGATTTAGTCTTCAAGATACTCTTCAAAGCCATTTATGGCATGATTTCTTGATTTGAATTCCTTATCTGAAAGGAATTCGGTGGAAAATCTCTCAAAACCTAGTGATTTATACATCTTTATGTCACCAAAGATTGAGAGTTATTTCATTCAACCTCATCCTTTAAGATGAGAGAATCCTTAACCTGGGTCTCCTTTTCAGGAATAATCCCCAGTTATAAGTCCTTTAATCTGGGCATCTTCCTCAAGAGTAAGCCCCAAATTCTTAAAGTTCCCAAACATGGGCATCCTCCTCAGGAGTAAGCCCCAAACCTTAATCCCTAACCTGGGTCTCCTTTTCAGGAATAAGACACAGTTATAATCTTAGGCTTCCTTTTCAGGAGTAAGCCTTAAGTCCTCTAACCTGGGCCTCCTTTTTAGGAGTAAGTCCCATTCATAATTATGGGTATCCTCTTCAGGAGTAAACCCCAAGTCCCTTAATTTCTCTTAACCAGTCCTAAATTACGTTTGATATGGGGTTCCTTCTCAGGAGTAAAACCCAATTATCAATCCTCTCCTAATTTGGGTTTCCTTTTCAGGAATAAGTTCCAAGTTAGAGTATTCAAATCTCCATAAAGCACATATACCTTTATGGACCCTGTTCCTGGATTTTCTCCCTAAAAGTAAATCCTAAACCTTCATCTATCTGGGCAGTCATACATACATAAGCCCCAAAAAATTTCTTATGATTGCATCTTTCATGGCACAATTGTCTAATTTTTAACAATACCTCTTGTTTCTCACACCGAGCATGACTCACGTGAGCTTAGAGTGTAAAAGTAATTATGACATTCTTCTTTGAGCCATCAATCATAAACATCATACTCCATTACTTGAACTAAGTGGGTTCTTATTCCTTTTCCAAAACAAAGGATACGTAGGTAGCACATTTATGGGTTCGATCCCAACTTTGAAATAATCCCTGTCCTTCTGAATGACGATAAACTTCAAGTGCCCCACTGAGTGGCTTTAAAACCAGCCTGGTCATCATAATGACCAAGAGACTTTTATATAAATGTTTTTGAAAGATACCATTGACAAAGAATCTCTAAACAGATATAGATGATTCTCTATTGATGAAGAACCTCTAATACATATAAAATATTCTCTAAATTTCTTGCATATTTAATCATTGATTGTTAAAACTAAAGGAAAAATCATTTTATACTTGGTAATGTAATAAGGATTCACGAACATAACTTAAATCTATAAAGAGAGTCCCGGAGTAGACAATAATTCCCCTCAAAATGGTGTGATGAGTCCGATCTCCCATCCTCTCGACCAATGCAAATTCCTAAGCCTCATTAGTCCACAAACTAATGAGCGCCTACCTTTGGAAAGTAGGTCCAAACGGATGTGGAATCATTGGATGTTTCTGGTTCTACGAACAAACCCGTTAGAAACCGATCGGAACGTTTGAATCTCCCGTCCAGGAGGTCATCCCCGAATTCCGTGCGAAACAAAAAATGGTGAACTCGACGTGAATCCTTAACCAAGTTAAAGTGATGTTCTTCTTATTTGTTAGGCCCCTTGGGCCAACAAATCAATCATTGACATATGCTTATCCAAAAGATGCAGTGGCCAGATTCATCTTGATTATGTCTGTTATATGGAACAGGCACTCTTTTCTCAAGATCTTCTGCAAAATGGATTTTCTTAAATTCACCCCTGTGAATACTGCTGCTGTGAACACCTCTACTGTGAAGTCTGCTGCTGTGAAAACCAATGCTGCTACTCCTTCTGGAACGTCGTCCGCTCTGAGGATGACATCACCAACTCAGCGTCTTCAACGCTGGGTTTCTAATGCACTGGTTAAGGAGTACCGCCGTAACGGTACTATTCCAACTATGGAGGCCGCTCGTCAAGCCCTCCAAGTTAACAACTCTACCTGGTCGTCCGGACAACGGCGGCCAGCGATCAAGAAGCAGGCGGTGCTGACTACCGTCTCTAACCGTTTCGGGTCGTTATCCCCGGAACGCAATTTCCATTCACTCCCTTACTTTGAGGAAGTGAATGAGCAGGTCCCGCAGGGCCTTAATTCAAAAAGACAGGAGTCCTTCCCGAGGGCTCCCATCAACAATCGCCGCCAGACTCGTGCAGTAGTGCACTCTCAACATGATGAGGGTACCGACTCCAGGCATTCATCTCAGGTTCCTCGAACCCGAGCAGGCAAGATGAACTTCCAGAGACGGAATCCAGTTAACAATGGGCAGGTTGTCATCCCTGCCATCTCCGGAGAAGTCCACCAACCTAACTTGGTGGCAAATAACGAGCAGGCATACACACCTGCCCATTTTAATTCCGCTGTCCAGCAGACTCGTCTGGCAGCATCACGCCAATCCCGCCAGGCAATTCCGGCGGAGTACCATAGGCAGGAACATGCACCTGCTTATACATCATCAGTTAGTCAGCAGGCTCGCCTGACTACATATGATGGAGTCCACCAACCTAACTTGGTGGAGAACAACGAGCAGGCACAATCACCTGCCCGTTTTAATTCTGCTGTCCAGCAGACTCGTCTGGCAGCATCACGCCAATCCCGCCAGGCAATTCCGTCGGAGTACCATAGGCAGGAACATGCACTTGCTTATACATCACCAGTTAGTCAGTAGGCTTGTCTGACTACATATGATGGATCTCGTCAACCACGTTTGGCGAAGTGTAATCAGTAGGCACATACACCTGCTAATACTAATCAAGCTTACCAACAGTCTCGCTTGGTAGCGCACGGAGAAGTCTGTCGGAAAGCCCCGACGACAAACAGGAGGCAGACTCAACTCTCTGCCTCCACACTTGAGTACTGTCAGGATTCACTGATAGGAAAAGGAGGACAAGAGCAGGCACATACACCTACTCCAAGCCCGGAATGGACGTATATCCCCGTTCCGGCGGCTGAAGTCACCAAACATATTTTGTCAATGGTGAAAGAGCAGAAGCAAATTCCTGCTCATATTCTGGATGCTTGTCAGGATATCATAACAGCTTCAGCATCATCTCAGGGACAGACACATAAATCTATCCCTAGCAGTGGAGTGACACATCAACGATTCACTCCGGAACAGACACACACATCTATTCCAGTCCAAGAGGGTTATGGGGCATACTCCCCCATATCATACGGACAACCAAGTCAGGCACATACACCTGATTTGAGTGTAGATCGTCAGCCTAACCTGACCATCTTTCCTGATCAGGCACATACACCTGCTCAGAGTAACCACTTTTGTCAACAAGTGGTTTCTAAAGTGAGTAAGAAGGCATCTAAGAAAAAGATTCGCCCAGCACAGTCAGGAGATCAAAGGCCAATCTGCAACAAGGCATTGCTCGATGCTGGAGTTCTTGAAGCCCTCAGACATTTATCTGTCGGAATTCAAGATTCTACTCCCTCAGTTCCCAATAATGGGAACATTAATTCTGAAGGTCTTCAACAGACACTTCCTCGTGAAGGCTTGCTTCATGAAAATTCGGTCAATCTTGAAGTTTATTCTTCAGATGAGAGCCACAGGAACCCTCTGTGTGGTCAGAAGACCAAGGAGCAAGAGATTTCATCTTTTGCTGTAACCCATTATGGTGGTCCTCCCCATGATGATGAACTTCGCTGCGAAAGTCATCTCCGCAGTAGTGATTCACATTTCCTGGAAAATAATCCAGTGGATAATGTAGTGCTGAGAAAGCCCTCTTATCTTGAGGCACTTGCAAATGCGAAACCAATCATGTCTGATGCTTTATCGCTAACAAGTGAAATACTTTATAAATCAGAAGATAGCCCAGGGTGTAGGTCATTCTCCGAACCACCCCTAAGTCATGCATCTTCTAGTTTGATTAATGATCTCTCTACCAATCTTGTTGAATCCGATGAAGCAACAAGGAAACACCAACTCTGGTCAAAACAGGTAGAAGAATCTTCATTTAATGATAAAGAGGAAATACTGAACATGAGCAAAAAACTGGCAAAAGGTGAAGTACCAATCATGTTTTGGCCTTTGGCTGACTCCCAGTATGACATTCCAAAGATGTTGACGGATGATGGAATCCATGATATTCGTCTCAACATATGGAAAACTCTTTGTCAATTAAAGAAGAAGGTATTATATTATGATGAATATGAAAATCATCTTAAGATAATAGAAGGGCTACAACATCAGATTGATTTGGAATCTCTATCAGTCTCTCGGTATCCGAAGGCTGAAAAGCAACAGAGAACCCTTCAACGTTCATGCCTTGGCGCACTAAGAAAATTGCGTCAGTTAATTGCCAATGCTCCATCTGATGTTCATATCAGAGGATGGGGTGTTCACGGAGCACTACATTTCACAGTGCTTTCCAGTCAGAAAAGCCCGCCGAAAATGGTCTCATGCAATGTTATTGCCCATGGCCGGCCACAGTCAATGAGATTTGTTCATAATCAAAAGCTTTCTCAAGAACAGGCTTCAACTAGTTCCTCTCAAAATCAAGTATATAGAGAACAAGTTGTTGAATTGCTCCTACATCAAGCAGGCAAGAATATTGCACAAGCCTCTCGTCTGGAGCAAACACGTCATCAAATGACAGAAGTTTCGAAAATCATCCAACGGTCTGTTGAACCAGGTGATAAAAGTGGATACAGGTTAATGCATCCAGCTAATTTCCGAACTAAGATTCGCAAGATCAAGAGAGATTTTAAGAAGATCTCAGACATAGCATGTCAAGAGACACCCCAGCTTGTCAGACTGGGGACTTCTCTAACCTAACCCTCAGAGTCAACAAATGGGATTCGAGGAGTTGAGCGGAAGCAGCAGGAACATCCCCAGTCCACCAGACTGGGGACTTTTTCAAATCCTCAATCCCTCCCTCAAAGAAAGTCAGTATTCTCTCTATTAGGGAATAAGCCTCAGGAGGAACGAAGAGCCAAGCTATCAAGAGATTCTCTCCAAGTGACGGTTCTCCAAGAATTTCCTGAGGGATCAAGTCAACGGAATGACATGTCTCATCATGGACATGGAAAAAGACAATATCACAGAAATGCTGATAGAAAGGATTCCATGCAATATGCATCCATTAATGTCATCAATTTCGTAGCTGCTGATTCACCAGATGAGGCTCAATCAGAGGGATCAGACGAAGAGGTTCCTGCTCAAGAAGTTGTGCACACAGACTTAAATGAAGAAGGTGTGCGCACACGTAATCAAAGGCTTACCCAATATCTGGGTATTCCTTCAAGTAACCCACTTCCCCCTATCCGAAAAGGATACAATAAGGGGAAAGGAAAGAATCAGGTTACTTCTCACCCTTCCTCTGAAGGAGGTTAATCGCTCTCATTAGAGGAAAGGTTTGCACAACAGGAGGAAGAAATGAAAGAATTAAGAAGGTTGAATGTAGAACTACTTCAGAGTAGTCTTCTTCTTAAGAATGTTGAAGTCCGACAGCCGAAGGAATTTGTTGTAACTACTGAGATGGATCAGGAATATCCTCCTTTATCAGTACACCCTCAGAGGTCTAATCCTACGGGTCAAACGCAACAATGGTTGGCAGCACTACCATCAGTTGCAGCACCAACCACCACGTCTGTCCAAGCTCCATTCATTGCACCTACCCAAAACCAAGTTCAACCTGATGTTTCTCAAAAGTTAATAACTACTATTGAGTCATTAACAGCTCGGTTAGAAACTATGGAAGGGAAACGGGCGCAAGTTCAACCTGAAAAGAAAGTTTACCCTGAATGGGTAGATTCAATTTCTCCTCCATCCAGTTTTGGAAACCCTGTTTTCCCTACTTTCAATGGATCAGGCGACCCTGAACAGCATTTGATGCATTACGTGTCTTGTTGTGATTCTATGATGGGAACTCCAGAGCAGCAAGAAGCAGTGAAACTCAGATGCTTCGTGCGAACCTTGCAAGGACCAGCTTTTGTCTGGTATACAAGCTTGCAATCCTGGTCAATCATCGGATGGGAGGATCTTCGTCAAAAATTCCTTCTTCAGTTTAGCTCAACTTTTCCAAAAACGACAGTTTTCAATCTTACAAACTGCAAGCAAAGAGAGAATGAAAGAGTCTCTGATTTCATTGCTCGTTGGAAGGGATTAACGTATTCCCTGAGTTTAGCACTCCCTCGGGAGGAATTGTTTCCAATCTGTGTGGAAAATTTGCGTGAAGAATTATGTACGCCATTGATCCCTATGAAATACACAGGAGGGTTTCGAGACCTTACTTGAATCGCTCAACAGATTGAAGATTCCCTTATACAGGCTAAGGTTAAATCTCGTGTAATTCCATCAGTTCCAGGAAGGAGAATGGGTAAAGCGGAAACTGCTACAGTTATGCTTAAACAAGCACCTGTACCTATTTCTACTTCAAAACCTTCATCTTCCCGAAGGGCTCCACCTCCTGAACGCCAACAACAAAGGTTGTTTCGTCCAAATGATCAAAAAGATCAACGACAAAAACAATTTGAGGATTTGAAGAGTAAAACATACTCTTTCCGAAGTGAGCAAGTTCCTGGTTACTTCATTTCAGCTCTGGAAAATAATTTGATTCAATTACCAGTTCCCAAGAGGCCAAACAAGGAAGGAGATGAAGACCATCCCAATTATTGTCCCTTTCATCAAATGTTGGGGCATCCTATCCAGGAGTGTTTTGTCTTTAAAGACCTCCTGCAAAAGATGGTCGACTTGGGACAAGTCAAATTGAAGGGTTCTTCAGCTCATGTAGCGTGTATTACCGCTACAGATCCAGAGGAAGGAGGCGAGTGGCAGGAAGTCAAAAGCAAAACTGCGAAAAAATATGATGATTGGATGGTTAGAAAGACAATCAATCGGACCCATTCCATTTTGCAAACACAATT
The DNA here is from genome assembly GCA_963277665.1 of Viscum album. Lineage (NCBI taxonomy): Eukaryota > Viridiplantae > Streptophyta > Magnoliopsida > Santalales > Viscaceae > Viscum > Viscum album. The sequence continues at coordinate 914,611,983 of OY728141.1, forward strand.
GAATAAGCCAATTGTGTCTCCTACAAAATCTGCAGTAAAGCCTCCATCAAAAGACAAATCCTCAGAAGGGCAGCGCAATTCAAAGAAGAAAGAGGAATCAGAAGAAGATGAGTATGTATCAAAGCCTAAATTGTCTTTGACTCTGGCAGACTTCATGCCATCTACTTCAAAGCCACGGGCACCGCCCCATCAAACGGCACAGCCTAAATAGGCTAACCAGGCAGAGTCTTTATCAGACGAAGAGTTAATCTTTGGTTTTGTTAATATGATTCAATTAACAGATCCATATTCCAGTCTTGATGAGCCTGAATTCCCTGTATCAAATAAGGGAATCCGAAGAAGTTCTAGAGGTTCAGGATATAGGGGAAGACGTGGATCTTTCCGAAGCCACTACTCTAATTCTACCCCTGCTAGCACTGTGTATGCAGCAGAAACTCGTGGTAGAGCCCTTTAGCGAGCCCAAAAAGAACAAGCAAGTTCTTCTGCCAATGGCCAACTCAGTTTTGGCACAGTTATTTTGGAAGACCGATTAAAGGTTCCATATTCTTTATCTCAGCAAGTAAATGGATCTAATCAGTCTAATCTTCCAAAACCAAGGATGTTGCCAACTTCAATACAAGATGCATCAGCTTCCAAAGAATCTGCTTCCAAGGTACCTGCTAAACCGTATATTTCTATTGGGAAACGCAGACCTCTAGATCAAAAGTATGATATATTGAAACACTTGGCCCAAGTACCATCCAAGTTATCAATTTTGGATGCTTTGAATCTGTCAAAAGATCTTCGGGAAGCACTCATCGAAGCTTTGTCAAGTCCTCAGGAGTTTGAAGCTGAAATTGCTCCAGCTGAAATCTATCACATAGAGAATAATCCTGCATAATGCCATGCAGTGATATCTTTTACTGATAAAGATGAAGATGATGTTGTGCATGGGCACATAAAACCTTTGTACTTATCTGGAAAATTCAATGGTGTAGATGTTCGAAGAGCTTTCATTGACAATGGTTCAGGAGTCAACCTCATGCCCATTCGTACACTTCGTCGATTGGGCCTCACGGAATCTGATTAATCTCCTTCTACCATGATGTTACAAGGATATGATAAAAATGAACAAGAACCACTGGGAGAATTTACACTCAGAACTCAGTTTGGAGATCTTGTATCCAATTCGGATTTCATGATTGTTGATCAAGACTCAGCTTTCAATATCTTGCTTGGAAGACCCTGGCTACATCAACATGCAGTTATTCCTTTATCATACCATCAATGTCTCAAATACTGTTTCGATGGTCAAGTTGGAACATTGTATGGTGATAAGGCCCCGTTCAAGACATGTGAGTCTCAATACATTGAGGCGGAATTTTATCACATGAAGGGAAGAGAAAAATATACAATGAAGGAAATTACCAAAGTTAATGCTCCATATGGTTTGGAGAAAATTCCAATAAATCCATTTTCACATGTGAGTACAAATTATGTGTTACCTATCAGTCAAATTGAAAAAATAGGCCCAAATCAAAATACTCTTATGGAAAGATCCATAATGTCAATTACGACGATCGAGCCAGACAACATGGGAGAAATTGGTAACCTACCAAGCAGTGATGAAAGCATAAGTGGTGACGTTTTCATTTCATCTGATGAAGTCCAACAAGTCTATACTTCGCTAATCAGGCCAGAAGAAGTTATAGCAACACCAGAGGTGAATAATGATGTCGATTCTCAATCCATCATCTCCTCTTTATTTCTCAAAGAAGACCATTTATCATCAATAGGGTCGGAAATGGAAGCTTCTTCTTCAAAATGTGAAAATTTTGACATCTCTTATGATCATGAGAATTTCGTTTTTTCATCTACTTTGCAAGTAGAAACGGAAGAAATAACACATGATGAAGAGGAAGAGGAAGATCTTAGAGTTGCTCCTCCAGCATTTGAAGAGGGTATCTCTACCACTGTGGATGAACTCAGAGAAGTAAATCTGGGTACAGAGAAAGATCCACGCCCCACTTTAATTAGTGCGGCCATGACCCTTGAAGAGAAAGAGATGTATATTTCTTTTCTAAAGAAAAATAAAGATATTTTTGCTTGGAATTATACAGAAATGCCTGGGCTTGATCCTGATGTTTCTACTCATCATTTGGGTTTACCAAAAGAACATCGGGGTTTTAAGCAAGCCGCGAGAAGAACACACCCAACCTATGCTTCCAAAATTGAAGCTGAAGTGGATAAGCTGATCAAAGACAACTTCATCAGAGAAGTTTAATATCCCAAGTGGTTGGCTAATATTGTCCCTGTAAAGAAGAAGAACGGACAAATTAGGATTTGCATCGATTTCAGAGATCTTAATCGGTATTGTCCTAAAGATGATTTCCCAGTTCTGATTACAGAACTCTTAATTGATGTGAAGGCTGGATATGAAGTACTTTCTTTAATGGATGGATATTTTGGATATAATCAGATCCGAATGGCCCCAGAAGATGAGGAATATACAGCCTTCAGAGCTCCTCAAGGTGTGTTTTGTTACTGGGTGATGCCCTTTGGTTTAAAGAATACAGGTGCAACATATCAACGCGCCATGCATCGTATCTTCAAATCTCTTTTAGGGAAGTTTGTTGAATGCTATGTGGATTATTTGGTGGTTAAATCCAAACAACGTTCTAATCCCTTGGCTGATTTGGAAGTCATATTCCACAAGCTTCGACAACATAATTTGAAGATGAACCCCTTAAAATGTGCTTTTGGGGTAACCTCAGGAAAATTCCTCGGCTTTGTTGTACGCCATCGTGGTATTGAAGTCGATCCTGAGAAAACCAAATCAATCCTTGGTATGTCACCTCCTTAGAATTTGAAAGAATTAAGAGGACTTCAAGGACACTTAGCCTATATTCGGCGTTTCATCGCCAATTTGGCAGGCAAAAGTTTACCCTTTACCAAATTATTGAAGAAAGGAGTCACTTACCAGTGGACTGAAGAATGTCAAGAAGCATTTGATGTTCTCAAGAAATACCTCTTGAGTCCACCAGTACTCATGCCACCTGTTGAGGGTAGACCGTTTATCCTCTATGTGACAGCTTTAGAGCGATCATTAGGTGCCTTTCTCGCTCAAAAGAATGATGCTGGGAATGAAAATAGTCTCTACTATCTCAGTAGAACTATGCTTGAAGCAGAAACCCGGTATTCAAGTATTGAGAAGTGCTGCCTAACATTAATCTTTGCAGTTCAGAAACTGAGACACTACCTGCAATATCACGAGGTCCAATTGGTATCTCGTAATAATCCGCTCAAATTCATCCTTAGTCGTCCAATGCTTACAGGACGTCTGGCAAGGTGGGCGGTTATTCTACAACAGTTCGACATTCAGTATGTGTCTCAAAAGGCAATTAAGGGCCAAGCTCTGGCTGATTTCCTGGCTGAACATCCTTCAGTGGAAGACACGTATTTAGATATCGAACTCCCTGATGAGGAAGTTTTATCTATTCAAGAGAGTCCTCAAACATGGGAAATGTATTTTGATGGTGCTTCTAGAAGTCCAACAGGGAAGAAAATGGAAAATCCTAAATTCAACAAAGTTGGTTTAGGAATTGTGCTCATTTCTCCAGATAAGGCAGTGTTACCTTATTCCTTTTTGTTGTGGGAAGGTGGTACCAATAATGAAGCTGAATACCAAGCTCTCATTAAAGGCTTGGAGTTAGTGCTTCAAGCACAAGTGAATCACTTAAAGGTGAAAGTTGATTCAGACCTGGTAATCAAACAAGTCAATGGGGATTATGCCATCAAAAAAGAAGAATTAATCCCTTTGTATGATTACGTCAGAGAGTTAATGTCGGAATTCCCTTCAGAACCGACATTTTCTTATGTCCCAAGATCACAAAATGCTCAAGCTGATGCACTGGCTAATATTGCCAAAACTTTAGCAGATCCAAATCGGGACGAGACAACCATCTGTATTGCCCACCGTCATGCAATTTTACCTTATGTTCAAGTCAGAACAGAGGAAATTAATGAAATTAGTCCCATTCCGGAACCGTATGGTCATACTACAGGATGGATGTCACCTATCAGGGAATACCTTCAAAATGGAACACTTCCACCTGATAGAGCCGAGAAAGAACAAATCCGGCGACGTGTGGTCAATTTTACTCTTTATGATAGCCCAAAACACCTCGAGAAAATTCTCTACAAATGTGGTTTTGATGGAGTTCTCTTCATATGTATTGATGGTGAAGAGACAATGGCTGTCATAAAAGAAGTGCATGCAGGAGTCTGTGGTGCCCACCAGTCTGGACATAGACTGTCTGATCAAATTCGAAGGCTTGGATACTTTTGGCCTTCAATGATACAAGATTGTGTTAATTTCACAAAGAAGTGTCATTTATGCCAAGTATATTCCAACTTCATTTATCAACCTCCGGAGTTTCTTCATACAGCTAAATACTCGTGGCCATTTTCCACATGGGGAATGGATGTGGTGGGACCTTATCCTTCAGCTACGGACAAGCAGTTTAAGTACATTCTTACTGCTACTGATTTCTTTTCCAAATGGGAATAGGCAGTACCTCTCAAAGAATTCAGTTCTAAATGCATTGTTAGCTTCATCAAGTCTAACATCATTACTAGATTTGGTGTCCCTCATACCATATTGACGGACAACGGCACCAATTTCTGTTCTTCTGAGGTGAAGAAATTGTATCAAGAATACAACATTAAGTCCAACCATTCATCTCGGTATCATGCGGCGGCTAATGGCTAGATAGAATCCTTCAACAAGACCCTTTCAAATATACTGCAAAAGATGGTGGATAAAGATAAGAGGTCATGGCCTGATAAACTCTTTCATGCTTTATGGGCTTATCGGACTACCACTCGCAATGCAACGCGGTCAACTCCATATTCATTGGTATATAGAACAGAAGCAGTCTTTCCAATTGAAGTTCAATTGCCCTCACTCAGAATAGCCATTTGTGATCAGTTATCTACAAATGAGCAATCCCAAAAGCAGTTGAATGAATTGGAACAGTTAGATGAGAAAATATTGTGCACTTTGCACCACTTGGAAATCTATCAGAATCGAATAGCACGAGATTTTAACAAAAAAGTTTGTCTTCGTTCATTCATTCAGGGAGAATTGGTATTGGTTCTCAGATCACCAATGATACCAGGAAAGAATCCTCCCAAGCTTGAACCAAAATGGGAAGGACCTTATTCAATACATAAGGTCTACTCCAATGGAGCTTATTCATTAATATCAATGGATGGAAAACTCATCACGACTCCAACCAATGCCAGATTTCTGAAGAAATATTTTGTATAAACACAAAATGTGGTGCCCAGAACCAAGACTCTTACAATTGGTTTATACATCAATGGTCCAGTATGACCTTAAACTGCAACTATGTCCTACATGACACTAAACTGTATTATTGTCCTACATGACACTAAACTGTATTTTGTCCTACATGACACTAAACTGTATTAATGTCCTACATGACACTAAACTGTATCATGTCCTATCTACATGACATTAAACTGTACAGAAGTTCCTTATTTTGTCCGAGATGACATTAAACTATATTTTGTCCGAGATGACATTAAACTATATTGTGTCCTAGCAACATGACATTAAACTGTGTGGCACTTTCATCGTCTAGCATGACGTTAAACTGTGTCAGTTCCCTTATCGTCCAACATGATGTTAAACTGTCACATTGGTTACTATTTTGTATGAGATGACAATAAACTATATTTTGTCCGAGATGACATTAAACTATATTGTGTCCTAGCAATATGACATTAAACTGTGTGGCACTTCCAGCGTCCAGCATGACGATAAACTGTAAAAAGTCCCCAGAACTGATATCCTCATATTGGTTCACCAGTTCATCCTTGCTATATGACGTTAAACTATACAGCAATGGTCCAGTACGACCTTAAACTGCAAATTCTTCCAACATGACGTTAAACTGTAGGAAAGTCCCTTTTTCGTCCAACATGACATTAAACTGTAGAAAAGAAGATGTCCCTGCAACATGACACTAAACTGTGCAGCACCAGTTCGTCCTTGTTATATGACGTTAAACTATACAGTAATGGTCCAGTATGACTTTAAACTGCAACTTCGTCCCACACGACATTAAACTATGAAAAAGTTCCCTAAACCGTCCAGCATGACCTTAAACTGCATCATCCCTGGTCCATGTATATGACCATAAACTATTTGCAAATCCCTTATGTCCAGCAAGACGTTAAACTGTGACGTCCTAACTACATGACGCTAAACTGTATAAAAGTCCCTCACGTCCGGAAAGACGTTAAACTATATAATAATCAAAGGTCCAGCATGACATTAAAACTGCACCATCCACGGTCCATGCATATGACCTTAAACTATTCGCACTTTCATCCAACATGACATTAAAACTGTGAAAAAAATCCCCAATGCGTCCAACATGACGTTAAAATGATGCACTCTTCTGTCCTCACTGCATGACATTAAAACTGCACAGTCCCCCTTTCATCCAATATGACGTTAAACTCTATTATTCCCATCGTCCTAACTACATGACGCTAAACTGTACAGAAAATTCATAATATGTCCTACATGACATTAAACTGTATTTTGTTCCTGCTACATGACACTAAACTGTGCAGCACCAATAGTCCTAACTGCAAGACTTTAAACTGCATAGTCCCTTGATATGTCCTACATGACATTAAACTGTGCATCGTTAAGGTTGTTGTTACCTCTTGTTTCTCACACCGAGTATGACTCACGTGAGCTTAGAGCGAACATCAACCATAACACTCCCTTTGGGCCACTAACCATGTGTAAGTCCCAACAACATTTTTTTTATTAGATCGTTGTCCCCAAGAACAACTTGATCATTAATTCATTCTTTAATTGAACTACACGGACTTTGATCCTTGCCCTCCAGACTGGGTATGTAGGCAACCTCCCAGGGTTCAAGCCCAAAAACAATCTCTTCACATCGGTTCACCACCATCTCATATGATGTTGATTTGTGAAACCACCCCTAGAATCAATATTTTTACATTGATTCACTTTTGTCCTTGTTATACGACGTTAAACTATACAACACTTTTTTCCAGTACGAAAATAAACTACAATATTCTTTGATCTCTTCACTTAAGGGAGAACTATTATTGACATTGATTTTTCAATCATGTTTCATTTCAAAAAAACTACGTGCATACATGCTAATGCCTAAATTTTTTATCTCAGGTTAAACCATCATTGCACTAAAGTCCCCTTTCACCCTTCACATGTATGAACCAAATTTGTACAAAGGGTAGTTCTAGAACTACGTGGGCTTGATTCCCATCCTTATGGGATACATAGGAACGTTCGAGTATCCCTCGAATACAGCCCCAAGTCTTTTGGACCTAACCCCAAATTTCACTTTCAGTCCCTTGGCTGAAAAATCCTCATGAAAACACACATTGTGTATTCATTATTATGGTCCGAACTCTATGACCCTAAACTAAGATTTATCATACTTTCGTCCTGCACGACGTTAAACTGCATTTCAAGAACTACGTATGGCTTGATTCTTATTCTTATGAGATACGTAGTGAAGTCTAAGTTTCAATTCAGGACCCAGCCACAACATGATTATGGTTATCATTGACCTATGTATCTCTATATACATTGGACAATACCCATCTTTATGTGTTATAATCCTAACCTTAAATATTTTCAGATCTTCATAACCCTTTTCATGACTTCTAATCACAAAAATGTCAAACTTCTGAGAATTCTTTTGCCTGACTATGCAGCACGTGCCCATAGGTGGCCTTGCATAAACAGTCCACATAACAGACTTGTCAGCCGAAAGATACTATTTATTTGACCATGCAGCCAATGCCCTTAGGTGGCCCTTCATATTTCAACCCCCTAACAGGTTTTGTTAAATAATAGTAACTTCATTCTTGGGAAGAATGCCTCTTTTGTCCTTATTTGTTTTAAACGACAGTATGTAGGATCCGCAAAAAATAGTCATCCTTAACATATTTGTCCCATATCCTTTTTCATGATCTGAAATTATTCAAGTCTACGGTTTATTCTTCTTCCCTACGTTTGGGTCAGACCTTCGTAGGAGTGATATTCATCCAGTTCTTCGATATTCTTGTTCGGAAATATCTTCTCCATATTCAAGTACCTCTTTCCATACAACAAACTCTATACTTTAGAAAATTTGAATCTCTATAAACTTTCACTGGATTTTAGCACTAGGAAAGTAAATTTCTGGGAGTTCTTTTGCCTAACTATGCAGCACGTGCCCATAGGTGGCCTTGCATAAACAGTCCAAATAACAGACTTGTCAGCCGAAAGATGCTATTTATTTAACCATGCAGCCAATGCCCTTAGGTGGCCCTGCATATTTCAACCCCCTAACGGGTTTTGTTAAAAAATAGTAACTTCATTCTTGGAAACTACTTATTCAAATGCCTTTTAGCTCTTTTTCATATCATTCCTCAGATTCAAATATTCTTAAGCCATAGCTTACATATTTTCCCTCATACTTGAGTATGGTAGTATGTTTTCAGATGAACTTTCAAGGAATTGTGTCAATTCTAATCCATTTCGGTCAAAGCTATTTCGACCTTAAACATTAGCCCCTTTATGTCTGGCATGAATGACTTTAAACTGCCCACAAAAGACAAAGGAACTCTGAATAAAAGTCAAGTTACAGCACACTTGCGCGCTGCCCTCTGTGCCCTGAAGACTTGCGCGCCCCCTTTTCCTTTGAATGTATTCAATTTCCTCAGAGTCAAATCCTCATTTCTTTCCGGATCCAACTCTGAGGGGGGACTTTTGTTGACGCTCCTTTCGTCACAGAATCTAAAGATCGGAAAAGGGGAATATATGAGCTCAAAGTGATTCATCCTTTGAAGAAAACATCAAAAATCGACAAAGGCATGAACACAGGATCAAAAGCAACTGCACCGCGCAAGTTATCTCACAGTCGCGCAAGTACACTTGCGCGACGACCTTGGTCGCGCAAGTGACTTGCGCGACCTAAGTGATAACCAACCGGTAACCGCCCAGGGCCTTCTTTTGCCTATAAATAGACCCTGTGGGCCCCCCATTCGAGAGGATCTTTTTTCAGAAACTCGGATTGAAGCTCCCGACGCCCAAGTATCTTCTCAAAGCTTCCGGAACACTTCTAAGGTAATTTCTTACCTAGAACGGAAGATCTAAAGAGAGGGAGGAAGGCCTAAGTGTTGAAACTCATCATCACTTGCGCACCTGAATGGACAGCCCTTAAGGGAACTGGTCATACTTGCGCGCCGCCTTATTCCTTCAATAGAATTTGCGCGTCCCTTTTCTGGAAGAACCTCAAGAGGATTCTAAAGGGTTTAAAAAGGAGTCACTCAAGTATTTCAATTCCGATTGAAAATCGCGCAAGTGCACCATGTGTCACGCAATGTATACCTGCGCGACCAATACTTGCGCGCCCATGAAAGACTTGCGCGCCTTTCAAGACTTGCGCGCCCCTAACTTTATGGGTGCCCATCTTGCCCATTTTACCCCTCTTAAGCCATTTCACCTTTCCTATTCAAGATTCAGTCTTCAAGATACTCTTCAAAGCCATTTATGGAATGATTTCTTGATTTGACTTCCTTATCTGAAAGGAATTCAGTGGAAAATCACTCAAAACCTAGTGATTTATACATCTTTATGTCACCAAAGATTGAGAGTTCTTTCATTCAACCTCATCCTTTAAGATGAGAGAATCCTTAACCTGGGTCTCCTTTTCAGGAATAATACCCAGTTATAAGTCCTTTAATCTGGGAATCTTCCTCAGGAGTAAGCCCCAAATTCTTAAAGTTCCCAAACATGGGCATCCTCCTCAGGAGTAAGCCCCAAACCTTAATCCCTAACCTGGGTCTCCTTTTCAGGAATAAGACTCAGTTATAATCTTAGGCTTCCTTTTCAGGAGTAAGCCTTAAGTCCTCTAACCTGGGCCTCCTTTTTAGGAGTAAGTCCCAGTCATAATTATGGGTATCCTCTTCAGGAGTAAACCCCAAGTCCCTTAATTTCTCTTAACCAGTCCTAAATTACGTTTGATATGGGGTTCCTTCTCAGGAGTAAAACCCAATTATCAATCCTCTCCTAATTTGGGTTTCCTTTTCAGGAATAAGTCCCAAGTTAGAGTATTAAAATCTCCATAAAGCACATATACCTTTATGGACCCTGTTCCTGGATTTTCTCCCTAAAAGTAAATCCTAAACCTTCATCTATCTGGGCAGTCATACATACATAAGCCCCAAACAATTTCTTATGATTGCATCTTTCATGGAACAATTGTCTAATTTTTACCAATACCTCTTGTTTCTCACACCGAGCATGACTCACGTGAGCTTAGAGTGTAAAAGTAATTATGACATTCTTCTTTGATCCATCAATCATAAACATCATACTCCATTACTCGAACTACGTGGGTTCTGATTCCTTTTCCAAAACAAAGGATACGTAGGTAGCCCATTTATGGGTTCGATCCCAACTTTGAAATAATCCATGTCTTTCTGAATGAGGATAAACTTCAAGTGCCCCACTGAGTGGCTTTAAAACCAGCCTGGTCATCATAATGACCAAGAGAATTTTATATAAATGTTTTTGAAGGATATCATTGACCAAGAATCTCTAAACAGATATAGATGATTCTCTATTGATGAAGAACCTCGAATACATATAAAAGATTCTCTAAATTTCTTGCATATTTAATCATTGATTGTTAAAACTAAAGGAAAACTCATTTTATACTTGGTAATGTAATAAGGATTCACGAACATAACTTAAATCTATAAAGAGAGTCCCGGAGTAGACAATAATTCCCCTCAAAAAGGTGTGATGAGTCCGACCTCTCATCCTCTCGACCAATGCAAATTCCTAAACCTCATTAGTCCACAAACTAATGAGCGCCTACATTTGGAAAGTAGGTCCAAACGGATGTGGAATCATTGGATGTTTCCGGTTCTACGAACAAACCCGTTAGAAACCGATCAGAACGTTTGAATCTCCCGTCCAGGAGGTCATCCCCGAATTCCGTGCAAAACAGGGACTAAGTGGCATGATGGGTCTAATGTGCCTCATGGGTCTCATGGGCTTAAGTGGACTCATGGGCCTAATGGTCTGAGTGGGCCTAAGTGACGTAATAGGCTTGATAGGCCTGATGGGCCTAATGGGCAGAATGGGCCTCATGGGCCTAATGGGACTCATGGTCTTAACGGTCCTCATGATCATAAGAGGCCTAATGGGCCCAAGTGGCCTAATGGGCCTAGTGGGCCCAATGTGCCTGATGGGCCTAATGGGCCTAATGGGCTAGATGGACCAAATTGGCCTATGTGGCCTAAGTGGCCTAATCGAGCTAATCGACCGAATGGGCTTAATGGGCCCAAGTGGCCTAAGTGGATTAACGAGACTAATGGGACTAGTGGGACTAATGGGTTTAATGGGCCTAACGGGCTTAAGTTTCCTAATGGGTCTACATTTCCTAATGGGCCCAATGGGTCTAGGTGGCCTAATCGAGCTAATCAATTGAATGGGTCTAATGGGCCTAAGTGGCCTAATTGGCGTAATGGGCCTAATGAAACTAATGGGTTTAATGGCTCTAATGGGCCTTAATGGCCTAATGGACCTAATGGGCCTAAGTTTCCTAATGGGCCTAATGAGACTAAGTGTCCTAATTCTCCTAATTGACTGAATGGACCTAATGGGCCTAATTGATCTAAGTGCCCTACTGGGACTAATGGGCCTAAGTGGCTCAATGGGCCTAATGGGCCTAATTGGCCTAAGTGGCCTAAGTTGCTTAATCAGCCTAATAAACCTAATGGGCCTAATGGGACTAGTGGGCCTAAGTGGTCTAATGGGACTAATGGGACTAATGGGTCTATGTGGTCTAATCTGGCTAATCGATTGAATGAGCCTAAGTGGCCTAATGGGCCTAAAGTGTCTAATGGGCCTAAGTGGCCTAATTAGGCTAATCGACCAAATGGTCCAAAGTGGCCAAATCGGGCTAATTGATCAAATGGGCCTAATGGGACTAAGTGGCCTAATGGGACTAATGGTCTGAATGGGTCTAAATGGCCTAAGTGGCCTAATCGGCCTAATCGACCGAACGGGCCTAATGAACCTAAGTGGCATAATGGGCCTAATGGGTCTAAGTGGACTTAGTGGCCTAATCAGCCTAATCCATGGAATGGGCCTAATGGGACTTATGGTCCTAAGTATCTGATTGGGACTAATGGGCCTTAGTGGTCGAATGAGCCTAATGGGCCAAATTGGCCTAATAGGGTTAATTGGTATAATGGGCCTAAGTTGACAAATGGGATAAGTGGAATAACGTCCCTAATGAGCCTAATGGGTGTTAGTGGCCTTATGGGCCTAATGGTATGAAGTGGAATAATGGGCCTAAGTGTCCAAATGGGCCTAGTGGGCCTAAGTGGTTGAATGGGTGAAAAAGACATAATGCGCATAATGGGCCTAATGGACCTAATGGGTGTAAGTGGCCTAATGGGCCTAAGTCGGTGAATGGGCCTAGTGTGCCTAAGTGGCCTAATGGGCCTAAGTGGCCTAATGGGTCTAAGTGGCCTAATTGGCCTATGTGGCTGAATGGGCCTAGGGGGATTAAGTGGATGAGTGGGCCTATTGGGCCTAATTGGTCTAATGGGCCCAATGGGTCTAATGGGCGTAAGTGTCCTAATGGGTCTAAATGGATTAAAGGACATAGTGGGCCTAATGGGATTAATGTACTTAATGGGCCTAATTTTCCCAAGTGGCTTGATGGGTCTAATGGGCCTCATGGTCCTCATGGACCTAAGTGGTCTCATGGGCACAATGTGCCTAATGGGACTAAGTGTCCTAATAGTCTTGATGGGCCTCATGGGTAGAATGCGTCTCATGTGCCTAATGGGACTAATGGCCCTAATGGTCCTAAGTGTCCTAATGGGTCTAATGGGCCTAAATTCCCTAGTGGGTCGAGTGGGCCTAATGGGCCTAATGGGTCTAATGGGGCTAATGGACCTAATTGGCCTAAGTGGCCTAATTGGGATAATCGACCAAATGGGCCTATGTGGCCTATGTAGCCTTAGTGGATTAATAGGACTAGTGGGACTAGTGGGTTTAATGGGCCTAATGGTCCTACTTGGCCTAATGGGCCAATGTGGCCTAATCAAGCTAATTGACTGAATGGGCCTAATGGGCCTACTTGGCCAAAGTGGATTAACGAGCCTAATGAGCTTAATGGGACTAATGGGTTCAATGGTCTTAATTGGCCTAATGGGCCTACATGGCCTAATGGGACTATGTGGCCTAATGGGCCTAATGGGACTAAGTGAAAAAATGGGCATAATGGGCCTAATTGGAGTAATGGGTTTAATGGGCCTAAGTGGGTTAATGGGCCTAATGGGATAATGGGCATAAGGGCCCTAATGGGACTAGGTGGCCTAATCCCCCTAATCGACTGAATGGGCCTAATGGACCAAATGGGCCTAAGTGGCCTAATGGACCTAATGAGACTAATGGGCCTAATCGGACTAAGTGGCCTAATTAGCCTAATTGGACTTATCGAATGATGGAAAAAATGGGCCTAATGGGGCTTATGGGCAGAATTCCTAAGTGGCCTTATTGTCCAAAGGGGAATAATGGGCTTAAGTGGCCTAAGTGGTCCAATCGGCCGAATGGGCCTAATGGCCCTCTGTGTCCTAATGGGCCTAATGGGCCTAAGTGGATTAATGGGTCTAATGGGCCTAAGTGGCCTAATGGTCCTATGTGGACTAATCATCTTAATCAACCGAATGGGCCTAGTGGGCTTAATAGGCCTAAGTTGCCTAATAGGCCTAATGGGTCTAAGTGGCCTAATATGCCTAATCGACCGAATGGATCAAATGGGCCTAAGTGGTCTAATGGGCCTAAATGTCTTAATGGGCCTAAGTAGTCTAATCGGGTGAATCAACTGAATGGTTCTAGGGGGCCGAATTGGGCTAATCAATCGAATGGGTCCAATGGGCCTAAGAGGCCTGATGGGCTAGCTAATGGGTTTAAGTGCCCTAATCGGCCTAATCGACCAAATGGTCCTAATGGGCCTAAGTGGCCTGATGGCCCTAATGTGACTAATGGATCTAATTGGCATAATTGACCTAATTGGCATAATCGATTGAATGGAACTAATGGGCCTTATGGGCCTAAGTGTCCGATCAGGACTGATGGGCCTAAGTGGCCGAATGGGCCTAATGGACCAAATAGGCATAATGGGGTTAATGGACCTAATGGGGCTAAGTTAACGAATGAGATTAAGTGGAATAATGGTCGTAATGAGCATAGGTGGCCTAATGGGCCTATTGGGATTAAGTGCCCTAATGGGTCGAAGTGGCCTAATGGGCCTAGTGGGCCTAAGTGGCTGAATGGGCCTAATGGGCCTAATGCACCTAATTGTCATAATGGGTCTAATGGGCGTAAGTGGCCTAATGGGCCTAAGTGGCCTAATAGGTCTAGTGGGATGAAGTGGCCTAATGTGCCTAAGTGGCCTAATGGGCCTGGTGGGCCTAAGTGGCCAAATGTTCATAATGGGCCTAATGCGCCTAATTCGCCTAATGTGCCTAATGGGCCTAATGGGCGTAAGTGGACTAATGGGACTAAGTGGACTAATGGGACTAGTGGGCCTAAGTGGTTGAATGGGACTAATGGGCCTAATGCGCCAAATGGGCCTAATGGGTCTAATGGGCCTAATGGGCCTAATGGTCCCAATAGGCCTATGTGTCCATATGGTCCTAATGGGATGAATGGGCCTAATGAGCCTAATGGTCTTAATGGGACCAATGGACCTAATGAGCCTAATGGGCCTAAGTGGTCGAATGGGCTTAACGGGCATAATGTGCCTGAGGGGCCCAATGGGCCTAAGTGGCCTTATGGGCCTAATGGTCTTAATGGTCCTAATGGGACTAATAGGACTAATGGGCCTAATGGACCTAAGTGTCCAAATGGGAAAATGGGGCTATGTGTCATAATGGGCCTAATGGGCCAAAGGGGCCTTAGGGGCCTAATCGGCCTAGTCACATAGTGTGTGGGTTTTATGTGAGACGAATTACTATGCATAAAAAATGAATTATGAATCATTTTTCTAAATTATCAAGATAATCTAAATGTGTTTTCTTTATTTTTATTGAGTGATGCTTTTTGAACTAAAATGTCAATTTTAAATTGAAAACAGACGCTTTGAGTCATATTGAGCACATCATGTATCAGATTGAGGTGACAATGATTACTACAAATAAAAAATGACTTATTAATCGTTTTCATAAATTATAAAAAAAATAAAAATGTGTTTCTTGGTTTTGAGTTTGTTAGTTGTTCTTTTTAGTAAAATTAATGTCAATTTTAAACAAAAAGATGCACTTGGAGTCATATCAGTCACACCGTGTGTTAGATTGAGGTGAGGATAATTCCTAAACATCCCAAATGACTTATAGATCATTTTACTAAATTATTAAAACAATACGAATGTGTTCTATCAGTTTTTGAGTATGCCACTTGTTTTTTTACTAAAATGTCATTTTGAACTGGAAACACACACTTTGAGTCATACTGGTCACATTGTGTATGGGTTTGACATGAGACTAATTCTTACTCATCATAAATAAATTATGAATATTTTTCCTAAATTATCAAGACAATATGATCATTTTTTCTTGGTTTTAAGGGAGTGATGCTTTTTTGTACTAAAATGTCAATTTTAAACAGATAATAGATACTTTGATCCATATCGGGAACATCCTGTATCAGATTGTGGTGAGAATGATTCCTAAACATCAAAAATGACTTATGAATAATTTTACTAAATTTTAAAAATAATATGAATTCATTTTATCAGTTTTGAGTATGTTAATTGTCTTTTTTTAGTAAAATTAATGTCAATTTTAAATATAAAAGATGCACTTGGAATCATACTGGTCACATTGTGCATTGTATTGACGTACGACTGATTCATAAACATCCCAAATGACTTATCAATAATTTTACTAAAGTTTCAAAAAAATATGAATGTTTTTAATTGGTTTTTAGTATGCCACTTTTGTTTTTTAACAAAATTTTATTTTAAATTGGAAACACACACTTTGAGTCATACTGGTCACATCATATGTAGGTTTAACATGAGCCTAATTGCTACACATCAAAAGTGAAATATGGTTTTTTTTCTAAATTATCAAGATAGTCTGATCATGTTTGCTTGGTTTTCAGTGAGTGACACTTTTTTGTACTAAAATGTCAATTTTAAACTAATAACAGACACTTTGAATCATATCAGGAATATCTTGTATCAAAATGAGGTGAGGATGATTTATACACATCAAAAAATGAATTATGGATCATTTTCCTGAAGTATAAAAACAATATTAAAGCATTCTTTTGGTTTTGAGTATGTCAGTTGTCTTTTTAGTAAAATTAATGTCAATTTTTAATAAAAAGAAGCATTTGGAGTCATAAGAGTCACATTGTGTGTCATATTGAGGTGAGGCTGATTCCTACACATCTCAAATGAATTATGTATATTTTTACTCAAGTATCAAAACAATACAAATTATTTTAATTTTTTATCACACCACTTATTCTTTGATTAAAATGTCATTTTAAACTAAAAACATGCACTTTGAGTCATATCGATCACATCGTTTGTGGGTTTGATGTGAGACTGACTACTATACATAAAAAATTAATTATGAATCATTTCCTAAATTATCAATACAATACAATATTGTTTTCTTAGTTTTTAGTGAGTGACTCTTTTTTAACTAAAATTTCAATTTTAAACTGATAACAAACACTTTGATTCATACTGGGCACATCATGTATTGAATTGGGGTGAGGCTGATTCCTACATATCAAAAATGACTTATGTATTGTTTTCCTAAAGTATCAAAAAAATGAGAATTCTTTTTATTGGTTTTTAGTATGTTGGTTGTCTTTTTTATTAAAATTAATTTCAATTTTAAATAAAAAGACACACTTGGAGTCATACCGGTTACATTGTGAGTTTTATTGTCATAAAGATGATTTTTACACATCCAAAATAACTTATGGATAATTTTCCTAAAGTATCAAAATAATATGAATGTTTTTTTATCATTTTTTAGTATGCCAGTTGTCTTTTTTAGTAAAATTAATGTCAATTTTAAATAAAAAGACACACTTGGAGTTATACTAGTCACATATTGCATCAGATTGAGGAGAGGATAATTCTTACATGTCCCAAATGAATTTTTTATCATTTTACTAATGCATTAAAATAATCCAAATGTTTTTTCTTGATTTTGAGTATGTCTCTTTTGTTTTTTACTAAAATGTCATTTTAAACTGGAAACACACACTTTGAGTCATACAGATCACATCGTGTGTTGGTTTGATGTGAGACTATTTCCTACATGTCAAAAATGAATTATGAATAGTTTTCCTAAATTATAAATACAATCTGAGAATATTTTTTCATTTTTCAGTGAGTGACACTTTTTGAACTATAATGTCAATTTTTAATTGATAGCAGACACTTTGAGTCATACCGAGCACATCGTATATCAGATTGTGGTGTAGTTAATTACAAAATGTCACAAATGATATATAGATTATTTTCCTAAAGTATCAAAAAATATTATTATGTTTTTTAGTTTTGAGTATGGGATGTGTATTTTGAACTACAATATAAATTATAAATTAAAAACATATCATTCATGTCATACCTTTTGAGTGCATGATCATAGTACAAGAGTGAATTGTCCTTGTTGAAGAAGTAATTTATTCCTAGAAAAAATTAACCATCAGTGTAAACCTATCAAAATTTGTTAATTGAACTAAAATAAATATTTACATACGAGTATTTATGGAATATAATAAAATATATCTTACCCTTTCACAATCATAGAGAGTACAAACTCCATGATAAACCATTTACCTTCTTTGATGGAAAAAACTTCAGTGTGACCCATTATGTATTTTTAAAAGACACTAAACTCTATTATAATTTTTTTACCCCTTTTTTAAATTATTAAACATCAATGTATCCCTTTATAGCATCCAAATGACACTGAAATCTAGGGAATCCATTAAGTCTTCTTGCATTATGGTATAGATAAGTATATCCTTTTCTATATTTTGAGTGATTATAAACTCTAACATAACATCATAATTATTTGTTCACAAAAATTGGAATATCCCTATTTTCAAGTATTTTTTATTGATAACAATGATGATTTTTTTATTAATGAGATTGTGAACATGGATCATTTTACATAATGAATGTGCACATGCATAGTGAATTTTACTTGTATGGATTTCACAAGAATTTTTTATATTATATCATGCATATAATTTATGATTGAATATACGAAATAATTCCACCACCCACCAAAGTGAAACCAATATATTGTTCTTTTCTAAAAATTCATGATTCGGTCGTTGAAATTTTGTATTTATTTTTTATAGAGTTTTTGGATCAATCTTCTAGTTTATTTTTCAAAGGGGTCATCATTTGTATTTTTGGTACTTTATGATTTCATTTGAAGTGGGTTTTTCATTTTTAGAGATTTCTTCATAAGGTAGTTTCTTTTCATTTGATGTCATATTTCCTTTGACACCATCCCACCTTGATTACCATGATCTCTCAATGTTGGTTGTCCTACAATAGTTCTCTCATACAACTTCTAGATTTAGTGGTTGATTACACATATATTTATTCAAATATTTGAGTTATATTATATACATTTTTGATGATTGGATTAATGTTCTATGAATCTTAAGTGACTATTGGCTCCACTACTAAGACCTTTTCTTTGTAGTATAGAGAAGTAATGGGCAAGAAACTACATCTTTTTTTTTCATTTTTTTTGTGAGGGTTTTATTTCATGATTCATTAATATTTGATAGTACTTGGAATATTATAATATAAATTTTAGCCTATGATAATCTGTTTGAAAAAAAAATAGTGTTTTTTTTGTTTCTAAAAAAATCCTCCACTTAAATTTCTATATAAAATCACTTAAACAAGTGGTGAAAAACATATTTTCAATAAGCAAAATACTTGAAAAATGGATCTTATCTTAAGTTAAAATTGTTTTACGCACTTTTCAATAGTTGTACTAAAAAACAACCATGGTATGATTCTCATTATACTCCATTGACAAAAAATTTTATTATTTGCAAGCCAACACTTTGTCTCCTCCTCTGCCTCAGTCTCCACCTATGCGTCCTCCTCCACCTCATTCTCAAACTCTAACTCTCGTTCCACCTCCGCCTCTACCTTTTCCTCTTCCTCTGCCTCCACCATTTTCCCAATAATTTTATCATTTTTAGTTCAACGCTTCTAAACAAATTTATTTACTCCATTATACTTCTCCTTGTAAAAGGGAAAAATAATAATATATAATCATTCTAACACTAATGATTCACACCCCAAATATATTTATAAGTTCATATCTTGTACTAGATCACAAAAATAGTAGTTAATCACCTAAATTTGATGTCAAAAAACATTTTTAAAACTTGTATGAGCCCACTCATCTCTAAACAAATTTACTTCATCTTTTGAGTAAAAAGGTTTTCATAAATCCTAATATCACTGAGAAAATATAAACAAACAAATTATTAAGAAATAAATTTAATGAAATTTTAATTACCTTCAAAAATTACATGTTCGGGGATGTTGGTCTTTTCATGCTTTAGGATCTCTCTCATAAATTTTAAAACATAATATCCACAATCGGTTCCATTATCTTGCTTCAGACACTGCAGAAACATTGACCAAAATAAGTAAAAAAATTTGAAATATTTTTTGATAGTTAAATCTTTCTATATATACCTTAATCACTTTTCATTTATAGTAATACACAGGATTTATCCATTCAAACACTGACTACATTCCATGATTTATCTTATATTTAGCGATTGCCATATTATAACAAAATTCTTGATAAAACACAGACTGAAACATATAATTTGAATTTTATCTATAAAATGTTGATTTTAGTGTATTAAAAATTCACAATACACATCATGTGTGGTCAGTTTGTTGGATATTCATGAATTGGATCCAAAAAATAAATATTTGGGGTATCTAGATTAACTGTGATCAACATCCAGTACTGCCTAAAAAAATAAGTAATGAAAAAAATAAAAATATATTTTATGTGATTATATTTTAGAGTTTTACATTTTCATTATAGGCATAAAAAAGAGTCTTTTGTTTGATATTTTTTTCTTAGATTCTTTGAGTAACTCATCTTTTTTATTCTTAATTTCTTCATTATCCAAAATATGATTTTCCATAGAAATGATAAAAGGATTAATGAATCCAAATCGTGTTTCACATGGTTTTAACTTTATATAGTAGTAATAAAAATTCTTGTAGAAAATATGAATAATTATTAACTTTAATAAACATATTAGATCACTATTTTGATAGATGTATTATGAAAATGTACCTTATGTATATATTCACAACTTAGACTCCCAACCATTCATTCTTGAGAATCTCATTTATAGTCTCAGGGCCAATTACATCTATCATGAAATTTTCATATATTTATTTTTTATATGGAATGTAATTCATTTTTTCATATTTAAATGTGATCTCTACATGAAGCTGTAATGATAATAAATATTTCTCTAGAATTGGAGGGGAGAAGGTGCTTCCGAAAGGTCATTTTGATTTCTTGGTCAATTCACTAGACTATCTTGATCTTACTTTCTATTTCCCCATCATTTTATCAATATATAATATCAACTATTACAGGTTTTTCATATTAAAAAATTTGTTAAATACATACCCCATGTATCTTTATAAGATTAGACGGGCATGCTATGAAAGTTCTAATAGCATCATTGACCATTTTAATATATGGATCATCAAGTGGAATTGGAAACTCAGAAGTCTTCTCATGAGATACCTCAATCCCTACTCTCATGTGATATTTTTTGAGGACTTTATGGTGTATCTTTTATTTTAGGATATTATACACCTTACCCCTCAAAATAAGGCAGTGCATGGGTGTTGACAGATACAAATCACATATAACTATACCCTACAGAATTTTAGTAATATAAAGTTATTGGAAGTTTTCTGATTCACATTTATGAGAAAGTGTAATGAAAAAATTTATTACCTTGGGTGAGGTATGCGGTTGGGGGAATTTTTAGCCTTAGAGCTAGTGGGGTCATTTGGTTTATGTGCATATATTTGTTCCACTGTCATTTCTCTTTGATGCTTTCTTATACATTGGTTTTCCAAATCAAATCAGACAATAATATCTTATAATGAGTCTATTTGTGTCTGCAATCATCTCACCATATTATATGTATCTTCATATGGTTTTATCTTCTTGAAATATTTTCAAGGAGACACTCCAAAACCTAATCCTCTAATGTGACCATATTGTTTTGGCCGCGTCAAAGCTACTGAAAGTAGTTTTTCTTTTGGTACGGTAACTGCCGATTCTTATGTCTAAAATGTATAAAAAAATATGAACATACATATATATTTTTATGTAATACTATTATAAATCATAACAAATTACTATTATTTCATACTCACACATGTTTCCCATACTACTTTTGTGTTTTCATAAACTAGTTTACCCTCCTTATTTATGTGAGTCTCCTTCTATAGAACATGGAATTGGATGGAAGTGGCTTTAGATTATGATTCATCAATCTGAATATAAACAAAGGAACATATGTTGTTTCATATCACATAAAACTGTTATTTTTTATTTAAAATACATACCAATTTCTCCTCTAGTGAATCATACACCAT
Organism: Viscum album; assembly: GCA_963277665.1. NCBI lineage: Eukaryota > Viridiplantae > Streptophyta > Magnoliopsida > Santalales > Viscaceae > Viscum > Viscum album. The sequence goes on from OY728141.1 coordinate 914,633,801, forward strand.
CCTTTCTTCGCGATAGGGGTACATTGGTTTTGATATATGTTCTTTATTTTCATCACTCTTTTGTTATTTCATAAATTAACAATTTTGAATCAAATCAGATAAAATGAATGACTTAAAATAATATATTATTGACTCCAACACACCTAAAAAGATTTTTCATTGCGAATATTGATGAAAGCATTCCCTATTTCCTACTTTATAATGTGTTCATAACTAATTGGTGGGCGGGACTTTACTTTTCCCTCATCATCCCTAAGATGAAACTTTTTAAGAAGATTCCAAAATCCTCTATGGGATTTTATAGCAGTTATTAAGAAAAATTTCTTCTATAAATATTCTAAAATAAATGAAATATGCAGGTAATAATGAAAAATAAATCATCATTTCATTATATAATTTTATGGTAAAATAGAGAAAGTATATCATAACATTAATGTTAGATATTTCTGAAGGGTTTCCTTCTTTATAGGTCAAATGTGGTGCCATGAATCAATATCAAGCATCAAATTAATCCTCATTGTGACCCCAAAATAACTAATGAACATTGAAATATTGGGATTAATAAGTTGGTCGTGTTGATTCCAACCAACCTAAATTTTTATATTCTGATTTCTTACCTTGATAATTTTATTCAACAATGTGATTCTGAATTGTTGTTGTTTTTTTTCATCAACATGTTTTTTATCCCATAATAATTATATATTTTCATAATCAATAGTCTTTTCTTTCTTAGTATTGCTAACATCATCATGTTCAGAAGACATTGTCATCATGAGTATTCAAACATTTAATTTTTCTTGAATAATAACAATTTAAACATAGACAAAGGATTTTAGAAGGGTCATATGTATTCTCTATTGCAAACTTTATAAACCCTTTAACTCCATATCCAAATTATTTTTTCAAATGATTAGTGTTTTCTCATTTTTATGTAAATGGATAATTGAATTTAAGAAAATAATTACTCCACTATGATATGTATTATCCTCTAAATTCATCTAAAGGTGAAAGTTATAGACAACTATCATCCTCATCAGCTTCATCTCCCAATCAGTTATTATTTCATTTTGTTACTTGAGACTCATCATAAATCTCTTTTTTACATGAACCTATGTTTCTTGAACTACTCTGAGAATTAGTCATCCCGTACTGGGTACCAATGATCATTTTGGATGAATTTTGCTTAGAGTAGTTCGAAAAACATAAAAGATATGGGTATGAGTGACAATAAAAAAATAAAAAATAATTGTTCAGGAGATGAAGTTTGTGAAGATGATAGTTTTCTCCTTAAAACATTTTAAATTACCACATCTTGATTTAAAATTTCAAATCTCATATCAAAATGATAAAATGTCCCTAACACTACCATGAGAACATCAACTCATCCCCACTGAGGTGAACCAACTCTAATATATGTTACTAGTCCTTTTTCCCTCACTTGTATCTCAAATATAAGATCTCTATATCCATTGAGGTTCATGTGTAGGGCATGATTAAAAAAATAGACAAGTAAATACTAACAGGGCCCTTAAAATATACAACACAACATATATTTGAGTATATTTTCAAATTTGTAACACTAAAAATACACATGTAATTAAATTCATTATCTACTAACCAGGACACCGTGATAATCAAATGTATCGAATTAATTTAAAATCAAAGAATTATAATAATCATACCATAAGTTTATACCATTCTTGTTCACTGGAATTCAAATCGTTTCACTAATAAGAGGTCAAGATTTGAATCATAAGAGGAGCAAAAATTATTTATCTCCCTATGGAAATAACCACATCACAGGTACCATGATATTCAACCTCAAATACCTAGAATTCAAGACCACCCCTTAGGGATAACCATTTCATGTACTTATTGCATCTAAGTCATGAAATGGATATTTTATCACCCCCGATTTTAGGTATGTAACCCTTTATTTATGCCTTTTATGTATGGAAATTGGTTGGGTAATTTTTTGAAGAGTTTGAAATGTTTTTGGAAGGTTTTAGGGGATTTTATAAGGGATAATAATTTAATCACATTTAGAGAAAATCATGCAACACTTGCAGGAAACCATGCACAATGTGATAGGGGCTAGGTATAAGGCACACAGTTGGCACATGGTTTTCTGAACCATGTGACCTCCCCAATCAATTCATGTAACATGGGATAGTGGGATTTTTCATGGTTGGTACATGGTTTTTATAACCACGTAGACCAACCAATCAATGAACCCTATTGAGTCACTAGCAGGCACACAGTTAGCGCATGGTTTGCCTAACAGTGCATAGTTAAAAGTTGGTTTTAAAAAATAGACCCCATTCTTTCTTAATCCTAAACACCCCATTTGAGCCCCATTTCAACCCTCACTCATTATTTCCTTATCTCCAAGGCTAGGGAATCTGTATCCATCATTTTTTAAGTATTTATAAGGCTCTTCTTCGTGGTTTGAAGCTATATATTCCTTGGTAAGTCTTCTTTGTGGTGGTTTTCTTGGTTTTTCTTAGATCTACTTATTTCTCTCTCCCGGTTTCTTAGATATAATCCTGTTTCAAATAGATCTAGGGTTTTTAATGCCAATCATGGTTATATTTGGCCTTTTTTATGTTATGGGAATGGATATAAGGTATATTTTTGAAGTTTTCACCCAGATTTAGTGAGTGTTTTTGTTGTTGTTCATTTTTTTCAAAACCCTAAAGGTAGGTGTCACTATTGACTCTTCTTGTAAGAACTATATGAATTTTATTTAAAATTAATTGTTTTTCTTGAAATTGGTTTTGAAATTTATTTGAAAATCTTGTGTGAAACCTCTTTAGTGTTTTTTTATGGGTTTGGGGGGAAATGTGATGTTGTTGTGTTATATGCTTCATTGTCAAATTTTAAAATGATGATTTTAAAATTGGTTGCTTGGTTTGATTTATGGAAAGGGTTATGATAATGGTTTTCAATAAAAAAATTGTCTTGTTGAAATTATGTTTGGCATAAATGGGTGAAATGGGTTTTGGCATAATTGTTGGAAATGTTGTTTGTATTTAGAGGTTGTTTTGGTTTGGAAATTGTGGGGTAGCATGGTTTTAGAAAATATATTGGTTGATATGATTTTGGTAAATATTGATTTTATGTTTGTTTGATTAAGTGGTTAATCACAAGTTGGATGGGATAGATAGTGGTCATGAAGTACCACCATCAAATGGTTGGAATGTGGTCATTAAGTACCATAATAAAAAGGGGGTGGTGTTTGGATGTGAATTTACACCGTCAATGGTAACACCAAACTTGGGTGGTTGTGTTGGGTTGTGTGTGTGATGAGGTGTATGTGTTGGGTCATGTGAAATGAAATTGTTTATGTAAATATGGAATGAGAAAAATGTTTAATTACTTATTGATTTCTTTCCTTGAAAATGTGTTTGTTTGGGTAAACTATTTTGGTAAGGTTGTGTTTGGATTTTTGGAAATTATTAAACTGATTAATGGTTTATATAAATTTTTTTATATAAATGTGATAAATTTATCTATCCTAGTGGTTTGAGTAGGGAATTCATTTGGGGAAAGCCTACTGATTTTCATTACTCACCCCCTACTTTGGCAATTTGGTTCTTTTGTAGATATTGCATTCCAAGACACAAGTAAAGGTAAAGCATATCATTTATTTAGTGGTTCATTATGATACTTAGGAGTTCTTGTGGTGTTGTATCATAGAGCTTGGTGTGGAGATATGGAGATTTATCTTGGATTCCTTGAGTTTTTTCATTTAGTTTTTCCACTTTGGTACTCTCATTCTGGTTATTTTTGTTTGTTTATGGTGGTATGTTGGTATTTTTGAATTGTATTACATTGTTATCAAGCATTATATAGTTCAAGAAACATAGAAGATATGGGAGATGAGTCTCAAGCAACAAAATTAAACAATAACTTTTTAGGAGATGAAGTTGGTGAGGATGATATTTTTCTCCTTAAACCATTTTAAATTACCACATATTAATTTAAATTTTCAAATATCATCTCAAAATGCTAAAATGTCCCTAAAACTACCATGATAAAATTTAACCATCCCCACTAAGGTTCACTGACTCTAATATATGTTACTAGTACTTTTCCGTCACTTGTATCTTAAATATAAGATCTCTATATCCGTTGAGGTTCATATATAGGGTGTGATTATAAAAATAGACAAGTAAATACTAACAGGGCTCCTAAAATATAAAACACAACATATATTTGAGTATATGTTCAAATTAGTAACACTAAAATACACATGTAATTATATTCATTGTTTACTAACTAGGATACCATGATAATCAAATGTATCAACTTCATTTAATATCAATGAATTATAATAATCATACCATAAGTTTATACCAAAGTTGTTCCCTGGAATTCAAATCATTTCACTAATATTAGGTGAACATTTGAATCATAGGAGGATAAAAATTTATTTATCTCCCTATAGAAATAACCACATCACAGGTACCATGAGATTTAACCTCAGACACCTAGCATCTAAGACCATCCCTCTGGGATAACCATCACGTGTACTTATTGCATATAAATCATGAAATAGATATTATAGCACCCCTATTTTGAGATATGTAACCCTTTATTTATGAATTTTATGTATGTAAATTGGTTGGGTAATTTTTTTAAGAGTTTGAAAGGTTTTTATAATGTTTTTGGGGATTTTATAAGGGTGAAAATTTTAAGCACAGTTAGTGATAACCATGCAACACTTGTAGGAAACCATGCACCATGTGACAACGGCTAGGGAGAAGGCGCACATTAGGTGTATAGATTTAAAAATTGTGTGACCTCCTCAGTCTAGTCGTGTAACATGAGACAATGGGATTCTTCACGGTTAGTGCACAGTTAATGCATGGTTTTCCTAACCCTTAGTTGTTTAAAAGTGAGTTTTAAAAAATAGAACTCGTGCTTTCTTAACCCTAAACACTCCATTTGAGATCCATTTCAATCCAAGATCATTATTTACCTCTCCAAGGATATATAACCTATTTAAATCATTTTTTAATCATTTCAAAGGGTTTTATTGGTGGTTTGAAGGTTGATATTCCTTGGTAAGTCTCCTTTGTGGTAGTTTTCTTGTTTTTTCTTAGATCTACTTGTATCTCTCTTATGGTTTCTTAGATATAATCCTGTTTTAAATAGATTTAGGGTTTTTAATTCAAATAATGGTTATATTTTTTCTTTTTGAAGTTATGGGAATGAATATAAGGAATATTTTTGGATTTTTCACCCAAATTTGTTGGGAGTTTGTGTCATTGTTCATTTTTTCCAAAACCCTAGAGGTAGGTGGCCTCACTCTTGACTCCTCTTGTTAGAACTAGAATAATTTGATTTAAAATTAATTTTTTTATTGAAATTGGTTTTGAAATTGATGTGAAAACTTGTGTGAAACCTATTTAGTTTTGTTTTATGGGTTTTGGGGGAAATGTGATATTGTTGTGTGATATGATTCTTTATTGGATTTTAAAGTGATGATTTTAAAATCGGTTTCTTGGTTTGATTTATGGAAATGGGTTATGAAAATTGTTTTCAATAAAAAATTTGTTTTATTTAAATGATGTTTGGAATAAATGGGTGAAATTGGTTTTGGAATAATTGTTGGAAGTGTTTTTTTGGATTAAAAGGTTGTTTTGGTTTGGAAATTGTTGGGTAGCATGGTTTTGGAAAATATATTGGTTGACATGATTTTGGTAAATATTTATTTTATAGTCGTTGAATTAAGTGGTTAATCATGAGTTGGATGGGATAGATAGTGGGCATGAATTACCACCATCAAAGGTTTGGAATGTGGTCATGAAGTACCACAATAAAAAGGGGATGGGGTTTGGAAGTGAAGTTACACCATCAATGGTAACACCAAGATTGGGTGGTTGTGTTGGGTTGTGTTTGTGATGAGATGTATGTATTGGGTCATGTGAAATGAAATGGTTTATGCCAATATGGAATAGGAAAAATGGTTAATGACTTGTTGATTTTCTTTCCTTGAAAATTTGTTTGTTTGGGTAAACTATTTTGGTAAGGATGTGTTTGGATTTTTGGAAATTATTGAACTGATTAATGGTTTATATAAATTTTCTAACTTGATCTATCCTAGTGGCATGAGTAGGGAATTCATTTGGGGAAATCCTACTGATTTTCATTACTCACCCCTACTTTGGAAATTTGGTGCTTTTTTAGATATTGTATTTTGAGACATAGGTAAAGGTAAATAATCTCATTTATTTAGTGGTTCATCATGATGCTTGTGAGGTCTTGTGGTGTTGGATCATGGATATTGGTGTGGAGTTATGGATATTTATCTTGTATTACTTGAGTTTTATTTTCGAGGTCTTCTACTTTGGTACTCTGATTATGGTTATGTTGTCTGGTTATGGTGGTATGTTGGTATTGTTGAATTATATTACATTGTTATCATGCATTATATCGTAATGTTGGTTATGGTTTGTTTGCTTGTGTTTCTTTATTTTATAAAAGGTAAAATCATCCCCCAATTATTCATGAATCCCTTGTAATTTATTTCCAACCATTGGATCCTTGGGAATGTTGCTTAAGTCCAACTAGAATTGCCACATCGACTCAAATTGATGAGGAGGGGTGAGATGTTACAAGTGGTATCAGTTTGTTGGGTCCTTTGGCATATGTTGTCGATCTTAGAGTTAGAATTCATTCTCAGTTTATTATTTGAGTTGGGATAGTAGAAAGGAGTATGATTGTTTTGACTTTAAATTTATATCATAAAAAGATGTAGCTAACCTTTTTATGATGAACTTTAAGTTACCAGGTAGTTGGGAACATAAGTGTTTTGGAGACACTTATAGGAGTGTAATATCATTGTAGTGGGTTTAGGCAATGAGAAGAGCATGACATTCATGGTATAAATTACTTCCCACTAGGATTTAATATCTCATTTGGATTAATTATTTATGTTGTGATATTAATTTGTTAATTTTTGAAAAATCTAGAAAGTGTTTTTAAATGTGTGACTTTGAAAAGAGAATGGTTCTGGTATTTTGAAAATTGGTCGATTTTCAAAACATGGTGGATGTTTTTTCACAAATGATTGAACATGAGAAATGTTGGATTTTGTAAATCATGTTTATGATAGTTTAAATGTGATAGAATTTGAAATTTTTAAGACTTCTGTTGCTAGAGAGTGAGACTTATGGTGTTTCTCATGTGAAAAGAGAATGGAACCCAGTAGGCATTGTAGAAACTAACTAGAGTAAGCCACTAAAAATGTGGTTGCACCTAAGCCCCAGGTGAACCAGCAGCTGGTACAGAGCATAGTGAAAGCTTTTGAATCTCTTGATAGTGCTAATAAAAGAGATGAACCAAGGAATGTGGACCATTTGGTTCAGTTTAAGAAGAAAAATCTACCCATCTTTTGGGGTGATTCAAAACCAGAAAGGGTGGAGGTGTGGCTAAATAGGATGAATCAAATCTTTGATTTCCTAGGAACACTGATGGAGTTCAAAGTCAAGTTAGTGATGTACATTTTGGAAGATCTTCCACGTCAGTGGTGGGATTTATCCATCTAGGCTAAAGTGGACCAAGGTATGGCATGGGATAATTTCAAGGAAATTTTCAACAAATAATTCTATCCTCACACGTTTAGAATTTAGAGAATGATGGTTTTCTTTATCTTGAAGTTGTAGAACCTTTTTGTGATATAATATGTGGATAAATTCATGAATTTAGTCTAGTTTTCACCTGAGATTACTTCTAGTGCATCTTTGAGGATGCACATTTTTTAATCTGGGATGAGGTAGGAAATTTGTTTGAAGATTGTGGTAATCTATATAACATATTGTACGGATATGGTCAACAGGGAAACCATGGATGAAAGGGAAATATTAGGGGTTATGGGTGGAGTAGATATCGTGATACCTATAGGAAATGGTAGAAACTATAATGTGGGGAGAAATTGGAAGAGGGACACTTATTTCTAAGGTGGGAGTATGGCTCAAAATCTGATGGAAGGACCAGTGAATATTTCTATAAAGCCTAAGAGAAAGTCTGTATATTTTTAATGTGGAACTCTAAGACGCATGAAGAGAGAATGTACATCACCACCTAGAGAATTCCATACTTTTAATCAGATGAGGAATATTCAGTGTTATTATCGCCATGTTCTAAGGTCGGGTGTTTAGGACACTTCTCAAGGTTCACAATCATCTTTTGCCTCATTGGGACGAGGACAACAGAATACCCCTCATCATCAAAAAAAGTTAGTCATGGTGATTCTAGTAATACCATGACTCCTTAGCATGGGAAATTTCAGCTAGGGAATAAAGATAAAAGTGTGGTGAGAAAGCAGGTATTTGGAGATGAGGGGGTTATTGTGAATGGACAAATTGTACCATTGATGGTGAGAGGTACAATTATTTTGAATTACACCCCTATGAAAGCATTTTTTGATACAGGTGCATCTCATATTTCATTTCTTATCATGTTGTTGATTTGTTGGGTCTAAATGTGGAAATGATGTCTTTTGTTTTGAAACTTCAAACTCCTCTGGTTCAAAGAAAGTGTCAAGCCTTTCTGTGTAGAGCATGTTGTATAGCTGTTGGGTGACCAGTTTAGGGTTGACCCGAGTTGGTTCATGGTACCCTAATTGGGCTAATTTCCCTAAATGACCAAATTTTTTCTAAATGAACTAAATTGGCCTAAATGACATAATTGTCTGAAATGACCTAAATGGACTAATTGGACTAAATGGCCTAATTAGACTAATTAGACTAATTGGCCTAATTGGACTAAATGGACTAAATGGCCTAAATGGCCTAAATTTCCTAAATGGCCTAATTGGGCTAAATGGACCGAATGAACTAAATGGTCAAAATTGACCTAATGGCCTAATTGGCCTAAATGGACTAAATTGGCCCAAATGGACCAATTGTCCTAAATGACCTAAATTTCCTAATTGGCATAATTGGTATAATTGGGATAAATGTCCCAAATAGTCCTAAATGGACTAAATGGATTAATTGACCTAAATGGCATAAATGGACAAAATTTTCCTAAATTGATTAATTGGCCTAAATGGCCTAATTAGCCTAATTGACCTAAATGGCCAAAATTGGCCTAAATGAGAAAAATGAACTAATTGGACTAAATGGATTAATTGACCAAAATAGTCTAAATTGACTAGTTTTTCTAATTAGCATAAATGGGCTAAATGGACAAAATTAGCCTAAATGGCCTAAATTAGCCTAATTGGTCTAAATGGTCTAAATGGATTAATTGGCCTAAATAGAGTAAATGGACTAATTGGTCTAATTGGCCTAAATGGACTAATTTTTCTAAATGGACTAAATTGGCATAATTGGAATAATTGGTCTAAATAACCTAAATTGGTCTAAATGGCCTAAACGGCCTAAATGACCTAACTGGTCTAATTGTCCTAAATGGACTAATTTTCCTAAGTGGCATAAATGGTCTAATTGGTATAATTGGAATGAATGGCCTAAATGACCTAAATTGGCCTAAATGGCCCAATTGGCCTAAATGGCCTAAATTGCCTAATTGGCCTAATTGGCCTAATTGGCCTAATTGGACTAATTGGACTAATTGGCCTAATTGGTCTAAATGACCTAAATTGGCCTAAATGGACTAAATATCCTAATTGAAATAAATTTTCCTAAATGGAATAAATGAAAAAAATTGTCCTAATTGGACTAATTGGTCCAAATGATCTAAATTGGCCTAAATTGCATAAATTACCTTACTGGCTTAATTAGCCTAATTGGCCTAAATGGCCTAAATTTTCCTAAATGGTATAATTGTTCTAATTGGCCTAAATGACCTCAGTTATCCTAATTTTCCTAATTCAAATAAATTTCCTAAATTGTCTAATTGGTCTAATTGGACTAATTGGCCTAATCAGCCTAAATAGGCCAAATCGGTTTAAATACCCTAATCGGCCTAATTGGCCTAAATATCCTAAATTTTACTAAATAGACTAATTGGATGAATTAGATTAAATGGTCTAAATTATCCTAAATAACCCAAATGATCTAAATTGTCCAAAATAGACGAATTGGCCTAAATGGCCTAAATTGTCTAATTTGCCCAATTGGCCTAATTTGTCTAAATGACCTAAATGTTCTAAATGGCCTAAATGGCCTAAATAGACTAACTGCACTAAATGAACTAAATGAAATAATTTTATAATTGTCCTAAATAGACCAAATGGCCTAAATTGGCCTAAATAGTCTAATTGTCCTAATTGGCATAAACAGATTAATTGGCTCAAGTGACCTAATTGACCTAATTGGCCTAATTGGCCTAATTGGCCTAAATGAACTAATTGGCCTAATTGGCATAATTAGGCTAAATGTTATAAATTATCCTACATGGCCTAAATTGTCCTAATTGGTCTAATTGGTCTAAATGGCCTAAATTTTTCTAAATAGTCTAAATGGTTTGAATGGCCTAATTGGCCTAAATGACCTAAATGCCCGAATTGATATAATTGACCGAAATGGCCTAATTGGCTTAAATGGCCTAAATGACCTAATTCGCCTAAATTGACCTAAATGGCCTAAATTGTCCTAAATGAAATAAATTAGCCTAAATGGACTAAATTGGCCTAAATGGCCTAATTTTCCTAATTGGCATGAATTGGTTTGAATTGCCTAATTGGCCTAATTTGTCTAATTTTACTAATTAGTCTAAATGAGCTAAATTAGACTAAATATCCTAATTTTCCTAAATTGCCTAAATTGTATAATTGACCTAATTGGATTAATTGGCCTAAATTTACCTAAATGGCCAAAATGGAAAAAAATGCCTAAATGACCTATATTGGCCTAATTGGCCTAAATTGCCTAAATTGCATAATTGGCCTAATTGGCCTAAATGGTCTAAATTGTCCTAATCATCTTAAATGGAATAATCGGCCTAATTGGACTAATTGGTCTAAATTACCTTAATTTTCCTAAATGTCATAATTAGCATAATTGTCCCAAATGGCCTAAATTGGCCTAAATAGCCTAAATAACCTAAATTGGTCTAAATGGACTAATTAGCCTAAATGAACTAAATTGGCCTAAATATACTAAATGAACTAAATTTTCTAATTGTCCTAATTGACTTAATTGGCCTAAATTTGACTAAATGGCCAAAATCTTCTAATGGGCCTAAATGGTCTAAAGGTCGTAAATTGGCCTAATTGACCTGAATTGGTCTCATTGGACTCATTGAACTAAATGGCCTAAATTGGCTTAAATGACTTAAATGGCCTAATTTCCCTAAATGGCCTCATTGGCCTAATTGGCCTAATTGGCCTAAATGGTCAAAATTGGCCTAAATGGCCTAATGGACCTAAGGGTCAAATGAGCCTAAGTGGACTAATTGGTCTAATGGGATTAAGTGGCCTAATGGGCCTAACAGGCCTAATGGGCCTAATGGGCCTAATGGGTCTAATGGGATTAAGTGACCTAATAAGCCTAATGGGCATAAGTGGCCGAATCGTCCTCATGGGCCAATTGAGCCTAAGTGGCCAAATGGGTCTAATCGGCCTAGTGGGCTTAATGGGTCTAATGGTTCCACTGGTCCAAAGTGAGCTAACAGGCCTAAGTGGCCTAAGTGGCCTAATGGGAAGAGTGGGCCTATTGGGTCTAAGTTCCCTAATGGGCCTAAGTGTCCAAATGGGCCCATTAAGTTCAATTTGGTCTAATGGGCCTAACAGGCTTAATGGGTTGAGTGGACTAGTAGGGCCTAAGTGTTCTGATGAGCCTAATGGGCCTAATGGGACTATTGGTCCTATTGGGAATAAGTATAATAATGGGACTAAGTGGCCTAATGGGACCATTATGGTCAATTCGACCTAATAGGCTGAATGGCCGAATTGACCTAGTGGACCTAATGGGCCTAATGGTCCCAATGGGACTAATGGGTCTAAGGGGCCTAATGGGCCTATGTGGACGAATGGGCCTAAGTGGCCTAAGTGGCCTAATGAGACTAATGGTCCTAATAGTACTAAGTGGCCTAAGGGGACCAATGGGGCCTAATGGGTTTAAGCAGCCTAATGGGCCTAAGCAGCCTAATGGACCTAAGTGGCCTAAGTGACCTAATAGGCCTAATCGACCTATTGGGCCTAAGTGACCCAATGGGACCAATGGCCTAATTGGACTAATGGGCCTAAGGGGACCAATGGTTCTAATGTGTCTAAGGGGCCTAATGGGCCTAAGTGGCTTAATGGGCCTAAGTAGCCTAAGTGACCTAATAGGCCTAATGGGCTGATTGGTCCTATTAGGCCTAATGGGCCCATTATGGCTAATTCGACCTAATGGGCATAATGGGTCTAAGGGGCCTAATGGGGATAAGTGGCCTAATGGGCCTAAGTGTCTTAATGGGCATATTGGGACTATTGGGCTTAAGTTATCTAATGGGGTTAATGGGCATGATGGAACTAATGGGCCCATTATGGATAATTCAACCTAATGGGTCTAATGGGCCTAAGTGGCCAAATGGGTCGAAGTGGACCAAGTTGGCTAATGGGAATAATGGGTCCAATGGGTCTACGTGGCCTAAGTTTCCTAATGGGCCTAATGGGTCCAATGGGTCTACGTGGCCTAATTTCCCAAAGTGGCCTAAGTTTCCTGATGGGCCTGATGGGCCTAATGGGTCCATTGGGCCTAATAAGTCCAATGGGTCTAAGTGGCCTGATAGAATAAGTTGCCTAAGTTTCTTAATGGGCCTAATGGGTCCAATGGGTCTAAGTGGTTGAATAATCCTAAGTGGCATAAGTTTCCTAATGAGCCCAACGTGCCTAATGGGTATAATGGGGCTAAGTGGCCTAATCGGCCTAATGGGTCTAATGGGCCTAATGGACTGAATGGATTGAATGGACCTAAGTGGCCTAATGGGCATAAGTGGAAGAATGGGTTTAATGGGGCTAAGTGGCCTAATCGACAGAATGGGCCTAAGTGGTCGAATGGGCTGAATAGGCCAAATGGGCCAAATGGGTCTAAGTGGCCTAAGTGGCTGAATGGACCTAATCGACTGAATGGGCCTAATGGGCCTTATGGGACTAAGTGGCCGATTGAGACTAATGGGTCTAAGTGGATGAATGAGCCTAATGGGCCAAATTGGCCTAATGTGACATAGTGGGCGTAATGGGAAAAAGTGGAAGAATGGGCTCGAGTGGTATAATGGGCTTAATGGCCTGAATGGGCATAAGTTGCCTAATGGTCCTAAGTGTCATAATGAGCCTAATGGGCCTAAGTGGTCGAATGGGACTAACGTCCCTAATACGCCTAATTGGCTAAATGGGAATAAGTGGCCTAATGGGCCTAGTGCGCCTAAGTGGCCAAATGGGCCGAATGGGTCTAATGCGCTGAATGGGACTAATGAGCCTAATGGGTCCAATGGACCTGAGTGGCCTTATGGGCCTAATGGGCTGAATGGGCCTAATAGACCTAATGGGAACAAGTGGCCTAATGGGAAAATGGGCCTAAGTGGCATAATGGTCTTAATGGGCCTAAAGAGCCTAAGTGGCCTAATCGGCCTAATCGAACATATGGGCCTAATGGGCCTGATGGGCCTAAGTGGAATAATGGGTTGAGTAGGCTAAAGTGGCCGAATGCGCCTGATCATCTTAACGGACCGAAGTGGCATATGGGGCCTAATGGGCCTCATGGGCCTGAGTGTCCTAATGGGCCTCATGGGCCTAAGTGGCCTCATGGGCCTCATGGGCCCAAGGGGCCTAAGTGTCCTAATGGGCTTAATGGGATTAATTGGCTTAATGGGCCTAGGTACCAAATGGGCCAAATGGGCCCAACTAGCCTATGGGGCCTAATGGGACTAAGTGACCTAATGGGCCTAGGTGGCCTAATGGGCTTAATGGGATTAATGGGTCTAGGGGCTTAATGGTCCTAATGGGCCTAAGTGGATGGATGGGCCTAATTGGCCTAAGTGGAATAATGGGCCTATGTGGCCTAATGGGACAAAGTTGCCTAATTGGCCTAATGGTCTTAATGGGCCTAATGGGACTGATGGGCCTAAGTGTCCTAATGGTCCTAATGGGCCTAATGGGTCGAATGGGCCTAATTGGCCTAAGTGACCTAATGGGCTTAAGGGGCCAAAGTTTTCTAATCGCCTTAATGGGATTAATGGGCTTAATGGACCAATGGGGTGAACGGTCCTAAGTGGCCTATTGGGCCGAAGTTCCATAATTGTCCTAATGGGATTAATGTACCTAGTGGACCTAAGAGGCCTAATGGGCCTAATGGGCCTTAGTGGCATAATCACCATAATGTGCGTAATCGACCTAATGGGCCTAAGTGGCCTAATGGGCTTAATGGGCTTAATGGTCCTAGGAGCCAAATAGGCTAAATGGGTTGAATGGGCCAAATGGATCGAATGGGACGAATGGGCCTAATGGGCCGAATGGTCCTAATGGGCCTAATGGGCCTAATGGGCCTAAGTGGTCTAATGGGCGTAAGTTGCCTAATCGACATAATGGGATTAATGAGCCTAAGAGGCCTAATGGTCCTAATGCGTCGAAGTGGAATAATCAGCCTAGTGGGATTAATGGGCCCAGTGGGCCTAAGTGTCCGAATGGGCCTAATGGGCCTAAGTAGCCCAATCGGTCTAAGTGGCCAAATATACCCAAGTGTTAGAATGGGCCTAATGGGCCTAAGTGGCCTAAGTTGATTAATGGGACTAATGGGACTAAGTGGCTGAATGGCCCAATGGGCTTAATGGGCCTAAGATTCCTAATGTGCATAATGAGCTTAAGGGGTATAATGGGCCTAATGGGCCTAAGTGACCTAATGGGCCTAAGTGACCTAATCCACATAATGGGTCTAATGGGCCTAAGTGGCCTAATGGGCCTAATGAGCCTAAGTGGCCTAATTGACCTAATGGGTCGAAGTGTCCAAATGGGCCTAATGGGCCTAAGTGGCCTAATGGGCCTAGTAGGCCTAATGAGCCGAAGTGGCTGAATGGGACTAATGGGTCGAAGTGGCCTAATGGGCTAAAAGGGCCCAATGTGCTTAGTGAGCCTAATGGGCCTAAGTGGACTAATGGGCCTAATGGTCCAAAGTGGCTTAAGTGGCCTAATCGGCCAAATAGGCCTAAGTGGTCTAATGTGACAAATGGTCCTAAGTGGACTAATGGGCCTAATGTGCCTAATGGGCTTAATTGGCCTAAGTGGACTAATGGGCCTAATTGGCTTATTTGGACTAATGGTCCTAATGGGCCCAAGTGGCTTAATGGGCCTATTGGGTCGAAGTGGCATAATAGGTCTAACATGCCTTATGGGCCTCATGGGCCTAAGTGGCCTCATGGGCATAAATAACCTCATAGACCTCGTTGACCTAAGTGGACTAATGGGCTTATTGGGTCCAAGGGGCCTAATGGGATAAATGGGATTAATGGGTCTTGGTGCCAAATGGGCCTAATGTGTCGAATGGACCTAATGGGCTGAATGGGCCTAATGAGAATAAGTGCCCTAATGGGCCTAATAAGCCTAAGTGGCCTAATGGGCCTAAGTGGCTTAATCGACCTAATGGGATTAATGGGCTTAATGGGCCTAAGGGAATAATGGGCCTAAGTGGCCTAATGGGCTTAAGGGGCCTAAGGGGGAGAATGTGCCTAAGTGACCTAATGGGCATGGATGTCCTAATGGGATTAATGGGATTAACGGGCCTAGGGAACAAATGAGAATAATGGGCCTAATGGGCCAAATAGGCCTAAGTGGCTGAATGGGTCCAATGGGCCTAAGTGGCCTGATGGGCCCAGGTAGCCTAATCATCCTAATGGGCCTAAGTGGGCTAATGGGCCAAATGGACCTAAGTGGCCTAATGGGCCTAGGTGGCCTAATGGGATTAATGGTCTTAACATGCCTAGGGCCCAAATGGGCCTAATGGGTCGAATTGGCCTAAGTGGCCAAATGAGCCTAAGTGGTCGGATGGGCCAAAGTTTCCTAATCGGTCTAATGGGATTAATAGGCCTAATGAGACTAATGGGCCTAAGTGACCTAAAGGGATGAATGGGCCTAATTTTCTTAATGGGACTAATAAACCTAATGGGCCTAAGGGGCCTAATGGGCCAAAGCTGCCTAATAAGTCTGATGGGCTTAATTGCCTTATTGGGCCTAATAGATCTAATAGTTCGAATGGGCCTAAGTGACCTAATGGGCCTAAGTGGCCAAATAGACCTAATGGGATTAATGGGCCTAGTGGAACTAAGTGACCTAATGGGCCTAATGGACCTAATGGGCCTTAGTGTCCTATTCAGCCTAATGTGCCTAAGTGGCTTAATGGGCCTTAGTGGCCTAATGGGCTTAATGGGCATAACGGGCCTAAGGGCCAAACGGTCCTAATGGGATGAATGGGCCTAATGAGTTGAATGGGCCTAATTAACCTAAGTGGCCCAATGGGCCTAATGGGCCTAAGTGGACTAATGGGTCTAAGTTCCCTAATCGGCCTATTGGGCTTAATGGGCCTAATGGGCCTAATGGGCCTAAGTGGACTAATGGTCTGAATGGCCCAATCAGCCTAATGGAATTAATGGGCCAAGGGGGGATAAGTGGACGAATGGGGCTTAGTGGCCTAATGGGACTAATGGGTCGAAGTGGCCGAAGTGGCTTAATGGGCCTAAGTGGCCTAGTGTCCCTAATGGGCCTAAGTGGCCTAATGGGCCTTAGTGGCCTAATTGGCCTAATGGACCTAAGTTTCCTAATGGGACTAATGGGCCTAATTGACTTAAGTGGACTAATGGGCCTAATGGTCTTAAGTTGCCTAATGGGGCGAAGTAGCCGAATAGGCCTAATGGGTATAAGTGGGCCAATGGGCCTGATTGGACTGATGGGCCTAATGGGACTCATGGGCCTAAGTGGCCTAATAATCCAAATAGGCCTTAGTGGCCTGATGGTCCTAATGGACCTAAGTGGCCTATTGAGCTGAATGGGTGGAATAGGCCTAAGTGGCCTAATGAGCCGAGTTAGCCTAAGTCAGGTAATCTGCCTAATGGGCCCAAGATGTTGAATGTGCCCAATGAGACTGATGGTTCTAGTGGGACCAATGGGATTAATGGGCCTTAGTGGGTTCATGGTCATGATGTCTTAATGGGCCTCATGGGCCTAAGTGGCTGAATGGGCCTAATGGGACTTAGTGTTTTAATGGGCCTAATGCGGTAATGAACCTAAGTAGCCTGATAGGTCTAATGGTCCTCAGTGGCTTAATGAGCCTAGTGGACATAAATGGCCTAATGAGGTGAATGGGCCTAAGTGGTATAATGGGTCTAATAAGCCTAATGAGCCTAAGTGGCCTAACGGGTGTGATGGGCTTCAGTGGCCTCATGGTCCCAATGGGCCTAATGGGCATAAGTGGCCTAAGTAGCCGAATGGTCCTAATGGGCCTAAGCGGCCTAATGGGCATGATGGGCTTGATGGGTATAATGGTCCTAAGTGTCTTAATGGGTCGAATGGGCCTAAGTGTCCTAATGGGTCGGATGGGACTAGTGGGCCTAATGGGCCCGATGGGCCTCACATGTCTAAGTGGTCCAATGGGCCTCCTGGGCCTTAGTGTTCTAATGCACTGAGTGAGCCTAATGGGCCTAAGGGGCCAAATGTGCCTGATTTTCCTAATGGGGATCAGTGGCCAAATGTTCTTAATGAGCATAATGGGCATGGTAGGCCCAATGGTCATAATGGGCCTAAGTGGCCCAATGGGCCTAATGGGCCTATGTGGCCCAATGGGCCTAAGTGGACCAATGGGCCTAATGGATCTAAGTGGCCTAATTGACCTAATGGGCCTAATGGGGCTAAGTGGCCAAATGGGACTGATGGGCCTAATAGGGCGAATGGTCTTAAGTGGCCTAAGTGGCCTAATGGTCATAATGGGCCTAAGTGGCCTAATGGGCCTAAGTGGCCTAATGTGCATGATGGGCCTAATGGCCTGAATGGGCCTGAATGGCCTAATGGTCTGACTGGTCCTGATAAGACCAATGGGAATAATGGACCTAATGGGAAAAATGGGCCTAAATGGCTTAATGGGTCCAATAAGCCTATGTGGCCTAATGGACCTAATGGGCCTAAGTGGCTGAATGGGTCTACTGGACCTAAGTAAAAAAATGGGCCTAATGGTCCTATGTAACCTAATGGTCCTAAGTGGACACATGGGCCTAATGTCCATAAGTGGATGGATGGACCTAATGGGCCTCATGGGACCAATGGGCCTCAGGGGCCTAAGTGGCCTAATGGTCCTAGTGGGCCTAATGATACTAAGTCACCTAATGGGCCTACTGGGTTTAAGTTGCCTAAAGGGATGAATGGAACTAATGTGACTAGTGGACCTAAGTGGACAATGGGCCTAATGGGACTAATGGGCCTAATGGGCCTAATGGACCTAAGTGGCCTAAGTGGCCAAAGTGGCCCAATCAGCCTAATCGAATAATTGTGGTTAATGGGCCTAAGTGGCCTAATGGCCAAATCGTCCTGTGTGGCTAAATGGGCCTAAGTAGCCCATTGGGCCTAACTTTCCTGGGTGGTCGAATGGGCCTAATGGGTCTGATAGGCCTAAGTGGCTAGCCTAATGGTCTGGATAGGCCTAAGTGTCCCAATGGACCTAATGGGCCTCATGGGCCTAAGTGGCCCTCATGGGCCTATCGGACTAAGTGTCCTAATGTTCTGAATGGGCCTAAGTGGCCAAATGGTTATAATGGGCATAATGGGCCTAATTGGATTAATAGAACTAGGTTCCAAATGGGCTGAATGGGCCTAATGGGTTGAATGGGCCCAATGGGCCTAAGTGGACTAATGGGCCTAAATGGACTAAGTGGCCTAATTTACATAGTGAGATTAATGGTCCTAATGGGCCTAATGAGTTTAATGGTCCTAAGTGTCATAATGGACCTAAGGGGTATAATGGGCTTAAGTGGCCTAATGGGCTTGGGAGGCCTAATGGGCATAATGGGCTTAACAGGCCTAGGGGAAAAGTGGTCCTTATGGGATGAATGGACCACAGCGGCCTAATGGGCCTAATCAACTTAATAGGCCTAAGTGGCCTAAATGTCCTAATGGTCATAGTGGGTCTAAAGGGCCTAATGGGAATAAGTTGTCTAATGGGCCTAGGTGGCCCAATGGGCTTAATGGGCTTAACGAGCCCAGGGTCCAAATGGGCCTAATTGGCCTCAGTGGACTAATGGTCCTAATGGGTCGAAGTGTCCTAATGGTCCAAAGTTGCCTAATCAACCTAATGGGCATAATGGGCCCAATGGACCCAATTGCCCAAATGGACCTAAGTGGCCCAATGGGACTAATGGGTCGAATGAGCCTAATTGGCCTAAGTGGAATAATGGTCCAAAGTTGCCTAATTGTCCAAATGGGATTAATGGGCCTAATGGACCTATGTGGACAAAGTGGACAAATGGGCCTAATTGGCCAAATTGGACTAATGGCCTTAATGGGCCAAGTGGGCCTAAGTGGCCTAATGGGCCTTAGTCACCTAATCAGCCTAATGAGGCTAAGTGGCATAATGGGCCTAAGTGTCTTAATGAGCTTAATGGGATTAATGGTAAGAGGGGCCTAATGGTCCTAATGGGATGAATGGGCCTAATTATCCTAAGTGGCCTAATGCGCCTAATGGGCCTAAGTGGCCTAATGGGCCTAAGTTTCCTAATTGGTCTAATGGTATTAATGGGCCTTAGGGGCCTAATGGGACTAATGGGTCTATTGTGCCTAATGGGACTAAGTGAACTAATGAGCCTAAGTGGCATAATCTGCCTAATGGGATTAATGGTCCTAGTGGGCCTGGGTTCCCTAATGGGCCTAATGGGCCTAAGTGGATTGATCAGCTGAATGGGACTAAGTGGCCAAATAGGCCTATGTGGCCCAATGGGAATAATGGGCCTTAGTGTATTAATGGTCCTAGTTGGCCTAAGTGGCCAAATGGGCCGAATGGGCCTAAGTAGCCCAATAGGCCTAATGGGCATAAGTGGCCTAATGGGTCTAATGGGCCTAAGTGGTTTGATGTGCCTAATGGGCCTAATTGGCCTCATGGGCCTAAAGGACCTTAGTGGTCTAATGGGCCTCAGTGGACTAATGGTCCAAATAGGCCTAATGAGCCTAATGGGCCTAATGGGCCTAAGTGGCCTATGTGGTCGAAAGATCCTAATGGGCATAATGGGTCATATGGGCCGAATTGGCCTAATGCCTAATGAGACTAAGTGGTTGAATGTGCCAAATGGGTTTAATGGGCCTAAGTGGCCTAATGGGCCTAATGGGCCTAATGGGCCTAATGGGCCTAATGGGCCTAATGGGCCTAATGGGCCTAATGGGCCCAAAGGGCCTAAGTGGACTAATGGGTTAAATGGGCCAAATGTGCTAAATGAGATGAATGGGACTAAGTGGACCAATCGGCTTAAAGAGCCAAATGGTCCAAAGTGGCCTAATGGACTGAAGTGGCTGAATGAGCCTAAGTGGCCTAATGAGGCTAATGAGCTGAAGTGGAGGAATGGGCTTAAGTGGCCCAATGGGTCTAATGGGCCCAATGGGTGTAAGTGGACTAGTGGGCCTAATTGTCCTAATGGGTCAAAGTGGCCTAATGGGATTAATGGGACCAAGTGGCTGAATGAGTTGAATGGTCCTAAGTGGCCCAACTAGCTGAATGAGCCTAATGAGCCTAGGTGGCCTGCTGGGCCTATTGGGCCTAAGTGGCCACATGGGACTAATGGGCCTCAGTGACCTAAGTGTCCAAATCAGCCTAATCAACCGAATGGGCTAATGCTCCAAAGTGGCATAATGGGCCCAAGTTGCTAAATGGGTTAATTGGGCCTTAGTGGCCCAATGGGCCAAATTTGCCTAAGTTGCCTAATGGGCGAATCAGATGAATGGTCCTAATTGGACTAAGTGGCCTAATGGGCCTAATTGGTCTAATGGGACTAAGTGGTATTCTGGTTCTAAGTGGACTAATGAGCCTAAGTGTCCCAAATGGTCCTAATGGCTCGAATGCGCCTAATGGATCAAATGGGCCTAGGGGCTTGAATGGGCCTAACTTGTCGCTTGGGCCTAATGGGCCAAAGTGTCCTAATGGGCCTAATGGCCTGAATGGGACTAAGGGGCCCAATGGGATGAATGGGCCTAATTGGTTTAAGTGGACCAATGGGCTTAATGGGCCTAACTGGTCTAAGGTGCCTCATGGGCCTAATGGCCCGAATGGGCTTAATGGGCCAAATGGGCCAAAGTGGCCTAATCGTCCTAATGGGCCTAAGTGGCCTAATGGGACTAAGTGGCCTAATGGGAAAAAGTGTCCTAATGGGCCTAAGTGGCATAATGGGCATAATGGGCCTAAGTGGCTGAATGGGCTTAATGGGCCTTAGGGGCATAATGGGCCTAAGCAGACTAGGTGGCCTAATGGGCCTAATGGGCCTAAGTTGCCTAATGGGGCTAAGTAACCTAATGGGACTAAGTGGGATCATGGGCGTAATGGGCCTAAGTGGACTAATTGTCCTAATGGGCCTGATGGGCCTAATGGGCCTAATGGGATGAATTGGCCTAATTGGCCTAAGTGGCCTAATGGGCCTAAGTAGCCTAATGGGATGAAGTGGCCTCATCACCATACTGGGCCTAAGAGGATTAATGGGCTGAATGGGCCTAATGGGACTAATGGGCCTAATGTTTCTAAGTGGACTAAGGGGCCTAAGTGGCATAATTGACCTAATGGGTTTAATGGGATGAATGGACTAATGGGCCTAATGGGACAAATTGGCCAAAGTGGTCTAATAGGCCTAATAGGCCAAAGTGGCTTAATGGGACTAAGTTGACTATTAGGCATAATGGGCCTAAGTAGCCTAATCGGCCTAATGGGATTAATGGGCCTAAATGGACTAATGGTCATAATGGGACAAAGTGACCTAAGTGGCCTAATGGGCCTAATGTGCCAAAGTAGCCTAATCAACCTAATGGACCTAAGTGGCCTAATGAGCCTAAGTGGCATAATGGGCCTAAAGGGCCTAAGTGGACTAATGGGCCTAATGGGCCTAAATGGACTGATGGGCCTCATGAGCCTAAAGGGCCTAAGTGGCCTAATGGGCCTCATTGGCCTCATGGGCCTAATGGGCCTAAAGGTCTTAAGGGGCCTAAGTGGCCTAATGAGCCTAATCAGCCCAATGGAACTAAGTAGACTAATGGGCCCAATGGGCTTAAGCTATCTAATGGGCCCAATAGGACTAATGGGCCTAATGGGCCTAAGTGGTTTCATGGGCCTATGTGACCTAATCAACCTAATGGGCCTAATGGGAGTAATGGGCTTAAGTGGTTCAATGGGCCTAAGGGGCCTAATGTGATTAATGGTATTTAAGTGGCCTAATGGGCCTAATGGGCCTAAGTGGCTTATTAGGACAAAGTGACCTAATCAGCCTAATGGACCTAATGGGCATAATGGGCCTAAGTGGTCGAATGGGCCTAATTGGTTGAATGGGCCTAATGTGCCTAGTTGTACTAATGTGTATAATGGGCCTAAGTGGCTGAATTGGCCTAGTGGGCCTTATGGGCCTAAGTGTCCTAATGGACCCAATGGGAATAAGTGGCCAAATGAGCCTAATGGGCCCAATGGGAAAAATGTTCCTAGTGGGCCTAAGGGGCTTACTAGGCCAAAACAACTTAATGGGACCATGTAACCCAATGGGCCTAAGTGGCCTAATGTCCCTAAGTGGCCTAATGGGATTATTGGGCCTAATGGGCTTAATGGGTATAATGGACCTAAGTGGCCTAAGTGGCCTAATGGGCCTAAAGGTCCTAATGGGACTAAGTGGATTAATGGGATGAATGAGCCTAATGGGATTAAATGGCCTAATGGTCCCAATGGGCCTAAGTGGCCTAAAGGGACTAATGGGTCTGACAAGAATAATGGGCCTAGGTGGCCTAATGGGCCTACATGGCCAAATGGGCCTAAGTGGACTAATGGTCCTAAAGATCCTAATCAGCCAAAGGGGCCTAATGGACCCAAGTGGTATAATCATAGCCTAATGGGCCTAAGTGGTCCAATGGGCCTAATGGGCACAATGGGCCTAAGTGGTTAAATGGGCCTAATGGGCTTAAGTGGCATAATGGGTCGAATGGGATGAATGGGCCTAAGTGGCCTAATCAGTCTAAAGGGCCTAATGGTCCAATGCAGCCTAATGGGCCTAAGTGGCATAATTGGCCTAATGGGCCTAAGTGGATTAATGGTCCTAAAGGGATTAATAGGACAAAGTGGCTTAATGGACCTAAGTGGCATAATCATAACCAAATTGGCCTAAGTGGCCAAATGGGCCTAAGTGGCCTAATCAGCCTAAATGGAAAAATAGGCCAAAGCAGCCTAATGAGCCTAAGTGGCATAATTGGCCTAACGGGCCTATTGGAGAAAGTGGCCTAATGGGCCTAATGGGACTAAGTGACCTAATTGGCTAATCGGCCAAAGGGGTGTAATTGGCCTAAGTTGTCCAATGGGCCTAAGTGGCCAAAGGTTCTGTATCAAATGAATTGGCCTAATGGACTGAATGGGCCTAGGTGACTTAATGGGATGAATGTGCCTAAGTGGCATAATGTGCTGAATGGGCCTAATGGGCTTAAGTGGTCTAATGGACCTAATGGGATGAATGGGCCTAATGGTCCTAATTGGCCTAAGTTGCCTAATGGGCCTAAATTGCCTAATGGTCTAAATGGGCCTAAGTGGCCTAATGGGCCTAATAGGTCGATTAGGCCTAAGTGGTGTAATGGGCCTAATGAGCCGAATTGGCTTAAGTTGTCTTATGGGCCTAATGGGCTAAATGGGTCAAAGTTTTGGAATGGGCCTAATGGGTCGAAAGGTCTTAATGGGCCGAATGGGACTAATGATCTTAATGGACCTAAGTGTCCTAGCAGTCCTAATGGGCCTAGGTGGCACAATGGGCCTAAGTGGCCCATTGGTTCTAATGGGCCTAATGGGTTGAATGGACCCAATGGGCCGAAGTGGACTAGTGGGGTGAATTGGCCGAATGGGCCTAATTGGCTGAAGTGGCATAATGGGTCTAATGGTCCCAATGGGCCTAATGGGCCTACTGGACCAAAGTGGCCTAATGGGCCGATTATGCCTCAAGGGTCCAATGGGTGTAATGGTTTGAATGGTCCAAATGTGACTAAAGGGTCTAATGGGGCTAATGGGCCTAATTAACCGAATGGTTCGGATGGGTCTAATGGGCCTAGTGGGTTGAAGTGGCTTAATGGACCTACTAGTCCTAATGGGACTACTGGGCCTAATGGATCTAATGGTCCTTAGTGGCCTAATGGTCTTAAGTAAAAAAATGGACCTAATGCACCTAATGGTTGTAATGGGCCTAATGGGCCTAAGTGAACCAATGGGACTAATGGGCCTAAGTGGATGAATGGGCCTAATGGGCCTAAGTGGACTAATTGTCCTAGTGGGCCTAAGTGGTCGAATGGGCCTAAGTGTCTGAATGGGATGAATGGGCTCAATGGGTTGAATTGGCTGATTGGGTTGAATGGGCCTAAGGGGCATAAGTGGCCTAATGTGCCTAAGTAACCTAATGGGACCAATGGGACTAATGGGCCTAATGGGACTAAGTGGCCTAATGGGCCTAAGTGTCCTAATGGACATAATGGGCCTAATTTTCATAAAGGGCATGCAGGGCCTTAGTGGCCTAATGGGCCAAAGTGGACGAGTGGGCCTAATGGGCCTCAGTGGCCAAATTGACCTAATGGGAATAATGTGCCTAGGTGTCCTAATGGGCCTAATGGGCCTAAGTTGACCAAATGGACTAATGATCCTAATGGGACTAATGGGCTTAACTGGGCCTATTGGGCCTAATGGGCCTACTGGGATTAATGGGCCTATAGGGCCTAATGGGACCACTAGGCTTACTGGGCCTAATGGTCCTAAGTGGAATAATGGGCCTAAGTGGCCTAATGGTCATAAGTTGCCTAATGTGTATAATGGGTCTAAGTTTCCTAATGGGTCTAATGGGCCTAATGGACCTAAGTGGCCTAATGGGTCAAAGTGGATGAATGGGCCTAATGGGCTTAATGGGCATAATGGGCTGAAGTGGCCAAATGGGACTAAGTAGTCTAATGGGCCTAATGGGATTAAGTGGCATAATGGACCAAATGGGCTTAAGTAGCCTAATGGGACTAATGAGACTAATGGGCCTAAGTGGCCAAACGGGACTAAGTAGCCTAATGGACCTAATGGGCCAAATGGGCCTAAGTGGCCTAATGGGACAAAGTGGACGAATGGGCCTAATAGGCATAATGGGCATAATGGGTATAATGGGCTTAATGGGCCTAAGTTGTCTAATGGGACTAATGGGCCTAAGTGGATTAATGGGCCTAATAGGCCTAATGGGCCTAATAGGCCTAATGGGACTAAGTGGACTAATGGGTCTAAGTGGCCTAATGGGACACATGGGCCTAATGAGCCTATGTGTCCTAATGGGCCTAAGTGGTCGAATGGGCCTAAGTCACCTAAGGGGACTAATGGGCCCAATGGTCCAAAGTGGATGAATGGGACTAATGGGCCTAATGGGCCTAAGTCGCCTAAGAGGACTAATGGGCCTAATGGTCCTAAGTGGCTGAATGGGACTAATGGGCCTAATGTGCCTAAGTGGGTAAGCGGGCCTAAATGGGTGAATGGACCTAAGTGGCATAATGGGCCTAATGGGCCTAACTGGACTAATGTGCCTAATGGGTATAATGGGCCTAAGTGGCCTAATGGGCCTAATGGGATAATTGGATGAATTATCCTAAGTGGCTGAATAGGCCAAATGGCCCTAAGTGGCATAATTGTCCAAATGGGCCAAATGGGCCTAAGTGGCTTAATGGGTCTAAGTGACCTAATGGTCCTAATGGGAATAAGTGGCCTAATGAATCAAATTGTAATAATGGGCCTAAGTTTCCTGATGGTCCTAATGGGCCGAAGTGGCGTATGGGTATATGTGGCCGAATATGCCTAATGGGCCTAAGTTGAGGAGTTAGCCGAATGGGTCGAGGTGGCCTAATGGGCCTAATGGGCATAAATGGACCAATGGTCTTAATGGGACTAATGGTCCTAATGGTCATAATATTCCTAAGTGCCCTAATGGTCCTAATAGGCCTAAGTGGCCTAATAGGAGGATTGGGCCTCAATGGTCTAATGGCTCTAATGGACATAATGGGTCAAATGGGCCTAAGTGACATAATGGGATGAGGTGGCCTGATGGTCCTAATGGTCATAAGTTGTATAATGTGCCTAAGTGGCCTAATGGACCCAATGGTCCTAATGAGCTGAAGTGGCCTATGTAGACTAATGGGCCTAATGGGCCTAAGTGGCTGAATGGGCCTAATGGGCACAGGTGGTCGAATTGGCCTAATGGGCCGAAATGTCATAATGGGCCTAAGTGGACTAATGGGACTAATGGGTTAATGGTAATAATGTGCCTAATAGGACTAATGGGCCTTATTGGCCTAATGGGACTAATGGGACTGAGTGGCCTAATGAGCCGAATGGGCCCAAGTGGCCTAATGGGACAAGTGGCCTAATGGTTTGAATGGGCATAAATTGCCTAATGGTCTGAATGGGCCTAAGTGGATTAATGGGCCTAATGGGATGAATGGTCCTAATGGGATGAATGGGACCAATGGGACTAAGTGGCCTACTAGGCCTTAGTGGCCGAAGTGGCCCAATGGGCCAAATGGGCTTACATGGCCTAAAGGGCATAATAGGCCTAAGTTGCCTAATGGGACTAATGGAATGATTGGTCTTAAGTGGAATAATGGGACAAAGTGGAATAATGGTCCTAAGTGTCCTAATGTGCCAAAGTAGCCTAATGGGCCTGATGGGCCTAATGGGCCTTAGTGGCCTGAGGGGATGAAGTTGACTATTGGGCCTAATGGTCTTGATAGGCCTAAGGAGCCTAATGGGACTCAGTGACCTAATGGGCCTAAGTGTCCTAATGGGCCTAAGTATCCTAATGGTCCTAAGTGGGCCAATGGTCCTAATGGGCCTAAGTGTCCTAATGGGCCTAAGGGGACTAAGTGGCCTAAGGGGCTTAAGTGGCCTAATGGGCCTAATGGGACTTAGTGGCCTAATGAGCCTAATGTATTGAATGGGACTAAGTGGCATAATGGTAGTAATGGGCCAATAGGCCTAAGTAGCCTAATGGGCCTAAGTGGCCTAATGGTCCTAAGGGGCCTAATGGCCTAATGGGCCTAATGGGCCTAAGTGGCCTAAGGGTCCTAATGGGCCTAATGGGCCTAATGAACCTAATGGGCATAAGTGGCCTAATGGGCCTTAGTGGCCTAATGGTACTAAGTGGCCTAATGGGTTTAGTGGGCCTAATGGGCCTAATTGGGCTAATTGTCCTAATGGGCCATATGGGCTGAAGTGGTCTAATGGGCCTAATCCAATGGGCTTAATGGGCCAAATGTGCCAAATTGACCTAATTGGCTTAATGGGATGAATGGTCCTAAGTGTCCTAATGGGCCTAATTTGCATAGTTAGCCTAATGTGCCTCATGGGCCTAAGTTGCCTATAGGGATTAAGTGGACTAATGGGTCTAATGTGACTAATGGGTTAAATGAGCCTAAGCGGCCTAATGGGCATAATGGGCCTAAGTGGCCTAATGGGCCTAATATAATGGACTTAGTGGGCCAAATGAACCTAAGTGGCCTAATAGGCTGAATGGGCCTAATGGTCCAAAGTGGCCCAGTGGTCCTAATTGGCTGAATGGGCCTACTGGGCGTAATGTGAAAAATGGGTCAAATGGTCCTAATGGTCCTAATGGGACTAAGTGACCTAATGGTACTAATGATCCTAATGAATGAACTTGATGGCTCTTCACTCTTCTGGATCCCAATTCTCTCCCTACCTCCTCTTCGCCTCCTAGGGCTTTGTGGGTATGCTCGATGGTGATGGTGCCGCATAACCTAGTACATCTTCAGCCTTATCTTTTTTTCTTTTTCTTCCCTCTCGAATGATGTGGATTTCTAGTGTGGTAATTGCATGCCACTCACCGCACCTCTTTCAGTCTATCCATGCGCATTGGACCCCCATTCTAGGTTTGTGTGTGTGGATGCTTTAGACGGCTTGGTTCTGTGTCGATGAGTGCACCTGGTGCCTTCTTTCTCTTATACCCATGATGTACTACCCATCACATTTGAATCCACTTTGGTCAGGCTCGATTCAGGATCTAGGGCTACTTGGAATGGTTCTAGAGTAGGGCAGGCAGTGGTCTCCGCTTGATTTCATTCCTCTATTTAGATCCTTCTCTATTTTGAGGATGCGAATTGAGGTCTCATATGGTGATTTTGTTTGGGATTGATTTTTTTCTCTATTATTGGTTCTCTATTTTATTGGACCGATACGGTTTCCGGATTGGTCCCCTATTGAGGCCTCCATTTGATCATTCTTCCTACACTCATTTCCCTATTAGTCCAGTGCACGGGTCTTCATTGAGGTTCTAGGAGGTGTGGATAGAGTGGATTAGGGTCTCCAAGAGCGCGAATGTCTCATATTTGAAGGTTTGAATGATTGTTATGTTCTATTTTGATGGTTTTTTGGTGGTGATGTTAGAGTTTTATAGTGGTGATATGAAGACATCAGTGGTGATTAGTGGATTTCCTGGTTCGTTTTTATGTAGTTCTCGGCTCTGAATATGATAATCAATGATGAAAAAGGTGGTGTTATCTATAGGTATGTGGTGACTCTAGAGATGATGGTTACATTGATGATGTTCTAAGTGGATGACAACGAGGTGATGATGATAACAGGTGATGATGATGGAGACAACTTCTTCGATGTGATATCTTCAATGTAGTGGCTTTTATGGAAAATTATAAAATGATTTAGAGGTCCTAATGGGCCTAAGTGTCCTAATATGCCTAATGTGTTGGGACCAAGTTGGATATAGAAGGAAGTAATAATATTTTTTTGTTACAGAGTGTTGTCTTTTATTGTCAATGAAGATAAATTAATTCACTTTGTAAAGAACTTGAAAACCATACGATGCTTTTTTGAATTATATTTCACAAATATCATAAGTTATGAGAACTTGTGATGCAAGCCTTGTGAAGGAAAGGGGGAGTAAAGGTTCTTCCATTCATATTTAGTTTTTATTGGAAGGAAAGATACTAGTGGAAGACATGGAAGTTTCAGTACTTTCTGCTAAAAATTTGACGATGCTAAAGGTGTTTGATCAAAGACTATATATCATGATAGATATGGTTTATGATGAAAGTAGTTGTTTATTGAATACGCTAGATGATAATTAAGAAGCATTGGTGTTCTAGAAAAGGAGAGGCTTGTGTGAAATATTGGCTTTTGCGCGCAAGATTGAAGGGAGTTTGGAATGTTGTAGGCAAGGCATGATTTGAGGTCAAAACATCGAAAAATGGAAAAGGCATGAAGTTCCAGAAAGATTCAAGAAGTCTCAAAATATGAGGATGGCACGAAAGAAACTTACATTCCCAATGCAATGTCAAATGGGGTTTTGTGAGATGTGTTAGGATCTTGCATGACACATAGGGGTTTTTGTACGTGGGGGCCAACGAGGTCTATAAATAAGAAGTGACCCCCTCAAATTTGATGAGATCGACCCTTAGAGAAATCCCGAGCTCTGAGGCATAAAATAATTTTAAGAAAATTGAAGTGAATGAAAGAAATATAGTTACACACAAGAAGGTGAAGTTGCGCGCAAGAAGAGAATTTCACGATAGATTGAGTTGTGCGCAAGAGGTGTTTCATGACAAAAGTTTAATCTTGTACATGTGGCATAAAAGTTATTTACAAGATTATTAAATGGGTGTGCGAAAGATTTGGGTTCTTCGCATGTATTCAGTTGTGTGTATGATAGTTCTTACCGACTTATGGGTAGGAAAGTGAAGATCTGTACCTCAGAGAATACACCTGCTCAATTGTAAAGAAGCACTAAAATACTGTAATTCCCTATTTGTGCTAAGAGGGTGAACACACGCTTCAAGATTTTTTTTCCAAGTGTTACACGAGTGTAAAAGAATATCCTACTCCTTGTATTCCACATCAAAGGATTTTTTTTCTATTGGATTGTGTGGTAATAGACTGTTTTCATACCATACCAAGGACGTAGCTACTCTTATTGCATAGTGAACCATGTAAATCTTGTGTTCTTGTGGTTATGTGTGTTCAGAAAGGAAGAAACTCTTTAACAATAGGTTAAGTTTGTTTAAAAAAGAAGGAAACATAAAAAGAAAAATATATCACTGATTCACCCCCTCCCCCTCTCAATGATACTTGGATCCTGACTGGGCAGCTTCATAATGGGCCTAATTGTCCTAAGTGGCCTAATAGGCCTAATGGTCCTAAGTGTCCAAATGGGCTGAAGTGGCCCAATGGGCCCAATGGGCCTAAGGGTCCAAATGGGCCTAAGTGGACTAATGGTCCTAGTGGCTAATGGGCCTAATAGCCCTAAATGGCCTAAGTGGCCTAAAGGGCATAATGGGCCTAATTGGCCTAAGTGGCTGAGTGGGCTTAAGTGGCCTAATGGTCCTAAGTGAACTAATGGGCCTAATGATCCTTAGTGTCCTAAGGGGCCTAAGTGGCCTAATGGGCCTAAGTGGCCTAATGGGCCCAATGGCTAATGTGCCTAATTGGAATAAGTGACTTAAGTGGCCTAATGGGCCTAATGGGCCTAAGTGTCCTAAGTGGCCTAATGGGAGCAATGGGCCTAAGTGGCATAATATGCCTAAGTGGCCTAGGTATCCTAATGGGCCTAATGGGCCTAAGTGACATAAGTTACCTAAGGGGTGTAAGGGCCTAATGGGCTCAATGTGCCTGAGTGGCCTAATGGGCCTAAGGAGCCTAAGTGGCCTAATGGGACTAAGCGGCTGAAGTGGCCTAAGGGGATAAATGGGCCAAATGGGATCAATGGGCCTAAGTGGCCTAATGGTCCTAAGTGTCCTAAGTTCCCTAATGGTCCTAATGGTCCTAAGCGGTCTAATTGTCCTAAGGGGCCAAATGGTACTAATGGGTTTAATGGGCCTAAGTTTCATAATGGGGCTAAGTGTCTGAATGGGACTAAGTGGCCTAATGGGCCAAAGTGGCCTAAGTGACCTAATGAGCCTAAGTTTCCTAATGGGCCTAATGGGGATAATTAACCTAATTTTCCTATTGGGATGAATGGGCCCAATGGGTCAAGTGGGCCTAATAGGCCTCAGTGGTCTAATGGTCCTAAGTGGCCTAATTGGCCCAATGGTCCCAGGTGGCCTAATGGGACTAAGAGTCCTAATGGGACTAATAGTACTAATGGGCCTAATGGTCCTAATGGGCCTTTGTGGGCCTAAGTGGACCAATGGGACTAAGTGGCCTAATCAGCCTAATGGGACTAAGTGGACTAATGGGACTTATGGTCCAATTGGGCCTAAGTGGCCAAATGATCCTAATGGGCAAAATGGAACTAATGATCCTAAGTGGCCTAATTGGCATAATGGGCCTAAGTGGCCTAATCTTCGTAATGGGACTAATGGGCCTAAGTGAAATAATGAGCCAATGGGCTTAAGTGGCCCAATGGGCCGAATGTGCCTAATGGACCTAAGTGACCTAATGGGTATAAGTGACCAGATGAGACTAAGTGGCCTAATCGGTCTATTGGTCCTAATTAGTCCTTAGGTATTAGTGTTTCAGATATAGTGTTTTGGGTTTAGGTTTTAGGATTTTTTTGGTTCTAATCAGCCTAAATTTGTCTAAATTGGTCTAATTTACCAAATGGCCAAATGAAAAATTAGCCCAATAGCCCAATGAACTAATGGGATATTTTCCTAATGACCTAAATGACCTAATTAGTCTAAATAACCTAATGGACCAATATCCTAAGGGCCTAATTTTCATAATAGCCTAATTGTCATAAATGAACTAACTGGTCTAAATAGCCTATTTAATCAAAATGGATTAAATTTTATAATTAGATTAAATGGAATAATTGGCCTAATTGGTCAAATTGACCTAATTGGCATAATTGGCCTAAATTGGCCTAAATGGAAAAATGGGTCTAAATGGTCTAATTGGTCCAAATAGACTAAATGGTCTGATTGGATTAAATATATTAGTTGTTCTAATTAGTCTAGTTGGACTAATTGGCCTAAATTAGCATAAATGGTCAATAGACAAATAAAAAGTTGGCCTAATGATGTAATGAACTAATGGGATAATGGACTAAGGGCCAAGTTGGTCTAAATAGCATAATGTCCTAATTGGTAGAAATGACCTAATTGGTCTAAATGGACTAATTGGTCAAAATGAATTAAATGATATAATTGAATTAAACAATCTAATTAGAATAATTGTCCTAATTTACCTAAATGTTTAATTGGCCCAATTGTCCTAAATGGCCTAATAGACTAAATGACCTAATGGACTAATTGGCCTAAATGGATTAAAGGCCTAAATTGCCTATATACTAATGACCTAATTGGACCAATGGCCTAATTGTACTAAACAACCTAATTGGCCTAAATGACCTAATTGGTCTAACAGACCTAATTGGCCTAATTCTCTTAATTCGCCTAATTCACCTAAATGGACTAATTGGATAGTTAGGAAAATAGCCAAATGGACAAATGATCAAAATTCCCAAGTGACCAAATAACCAAATAACACAACAAAAATGGAATTAGACCAAAATGAACATACAATAGGAATCCATACCATACACATGTTTATCAGGATAATTAGTATATATTGTTTATGTTATGTCACTAATATTAAATTTCTAATTAAATTTATTTTTAGATGCTTCTTAATTTTATGGATTTCCTCAATAGCTACAATTTTAATTCATTATAGGTTTATCACTTTTATATTATAAAATAATGTAGTATTATACTCACCAATGTCATTTACAACAAGCAAAATTTGGCATCTAAGGTCGTGTGCCTCAAGAAATATTATTTTCCTTGACTAGGAGGTAAAATAATGGAAGTTTTGTAAATGCAAAAACACAAGAAAAGATTTTAATTTTTTTATTGATATTTCAAATTTTGATACATAATTCATAACTAAATATTTTTTTTATATTTTCAACAGTGTGTCCTGGAGGCCCTCAATGAGAAAGTAGATGACAACTTTGGGCTAAATGATCATTTGAGACAAGTATTATGTGAGGAGCGACATGGGAGAGTCTAATGTCGAACCATGAAAAAAATCTTCCCCATTAGATATTGTCCCTCATTGTGTGCCTCTCCAACCTATCAAACCATCGAGATGAAAAAATCTCATGCAGAAGTAGATGAATCCAAAAGAAATATCTATACAAGAGTGTGAAATAAGTAAATTGGTCACTGAACACTTCCTAAAAGATATGTCAGTTATAATTCCACCACTTCCATCAAAGACTGGTATTAATTTTGATTCATGTATGACATAAATGTTCTCTTTATATGATACCTAGAGTGATTTCAATGAGGGTCCTAGTGGTGGTAGAGCTAATGGCAGTTGCAGTGGAGGTGGTGGGGGAGGAGGGTGGCGGTGGAGGAGAAAAAGGTGGAAGCAGTGACAGTGCTAGTGGTGGTGGTTTCGGGAATAACAGAAGTGTGTGAAGATGGATGATATATTTAAATTTATTTTAATAATTGTTTCCTAAAACCAAGAGTGAGGATCTTTCATATCAAATTTAAAATTTATTTATTTAATATTTAAAGAAATAAATACATGTGCTTAGGAGATTTCTTTATTAGTGAATGTTGATCATCTAAAAAGACCCTTTCAGATTACCATCATTACATTGTGAGGATACCAGGATAAAATCCCTCTAGCGGCGATCCACATGTGCTTCTATGATCTCTGAGAAAAACCACTCTATCTCTAAGTGCTAGCATGGCAAGTCGAATGTCTTATGTTGTTCATTATCGATCACTCGTTCTTCGGTCTTGAATAAATCTTTCTTACACTTCTCATTCTTGAGAGAGATAGAGAGAGGAGGAGTTGATAGAGAATTCATTTTTTGAAATAATTTTATATTCTCAATTTTTGGATGCTCTACACAATTGACATATGCTCCTATTTATAGAGTTGAGATTTAAGTTAAAATATTATTTAATTTCATACCGTCCATTAAATAAATTGACCTAAATTGTCTAATTGGCCTAAATTTCATAAATTGCCTAATTGGAATAATTTTGGCCTAATCGGCCTAAGTGGCCTAAGTTGTCCTAAATGGCCAAAATGGCCTAATTGGCCTAAATGACCTAAATTAGCCTAATTGGCCTAATTGACCTAGATTGCCTAAATTTTCTAATTAGTCTAATTATCCAAATTGGACTAATTGGACTAAATGGACTAAATTGACTAAATTGTTTTAAATGTCCTAATCAGCTTAATTGGACTAAATGGCCTAATTGGCCAAATCAACTTAAATGGTCTAAATTAGCCAAAATGACCTAAATTGGCCTAAATGGCCTAATTGGACTAAATTGGATTAAATGACCTAAATTGTCTAATTGGATTAATTAGTCTAATTGGACTAAATGACTTAAATAGCCTAAATGGACTAATTGGAATAAATGGCATAAATGACCTAAATGACATAATTGCTTAATTTTCCTAAATGACCTAAATGGTCTAATTAGCCTAATTGGATTAAAAGGATTAATTGGTCTATATGGACTAATTGGCCTAATTGGCATAAATGGACTAAATATACTAATTGGCCTAATTGACCTAATTTGGATAAATATACTAAATTAGCCTAAATGACCTAAATTTGCTTAACTGAACAAATTGATCTAAATTGTCTAAATGGGAAAATTGTCCAAAATGATATAAATGACCTAATTTATATAATTGGCCTAGATTAACTAATTGGACTAAATTTCCTAAATGGCGTAATTGGTATAATTGCCCTAAATGGCTTAAATTGACATAAATGGCCTAAATTGGCCTAAATGGCCTAATTGTCTTAATTGTCTTGAATTTACTGATTGAAATAATTGGAATAATTGGCCTAATTTTCCTAATTGGTATAAATGAGATAAATTTTCCTAAATGACCTAATTGGCGTAAATGGATAAAATTGGCTAAATGACCTAAATTTCCAAAATTGGTCTAAATGGCCTAAATTGGCCTAAATGAAATAATTGGCCTACATTGCCTAACTTTTATAATTGACCTAATTGATATAATTGGCCTAAATGGCCTAAATTGCCAAAATTGGCCCAAATGGCCTAAATTGGCCTAAATGGCCTCATTGGCCTAAATTGCCTAAATTGCATAGTTGGACTAATTAGCATGAATGGTATAAATTTTTCTAATTTTATTAAATTTCCTAATTTAACTAATTGTCCTAATTAGTCTAAATTTCCTAAATTGGCCTAAATGGTCTAAATTGGCCTAAATAGCCTAAATGGCCTAAATTTTCCTAAATGGCCTAATTAACCTAAATGACCTAAATTGGCCTAAATGAAATAAATTTCCTAATTGTAAAATTGGACTAATTGTCCTAATTGTCCTAAATTATCCTAAATGGTCTAAATCTTCTAATGGTCCTAAATGGCCTTAAGAGCCTAAATTGGCCTAATTGTTCTAAATTGGTCCCATTGGCCTCATTGGCCTAAATATCCTAAATTGGACTAAATAGCCTAAATAACCTAATTTTTCTAAATGTCCTAAATGTCCTAATTAGCCTAATTGGCCTAAATGACCTAAATTATCCTAAATTTACTAATGGGAATAAGGGTCGAATGGGCCTAAGTGGCCTAAGTGGCTTAATGGGCCTAATTGTTCTAATGGGCTTAAGTGGGCTAATGGGATTAATGGAACCAAGTGGCATAATGGGATAACTAGGCCTAAGTTACCTAATGGGTCTAATGGGTCTAATTGACTTAATATGCCTAATGGGTCCATTGGTCCAAAGTGGCATAATGGGCCTAAGTGGCCTAATGGGCCGAATGGGCTGAATGGGCATATTTGGCCTAAGTGGACTAATGGGCCTATTGGGTCTAAGTGTACCAATGGGACCATTAAGTCTAATTAAGCCTTATGGGCCTAATGAGATTAATGGTTCGAATAGACTAGTTAGGCCTAAGTGTCTTGATGGGTCTAATGAGCCTAATGAGTCTAATGGGCCTAAGTGTCCTAATGGCCCCATTATGGTGAATTTGGACTAATGGGACTAATGGATGAATTGGCCTAATGTACCTAATGGGCCTAATGGTCCCAATGAGACTAATGGGTCTAAGGGGACTAATGGGCCTAAGTGGATGAATGGGCCTAAGTGGCCTAACTGGCCTAATTTGCTGAATGGGCCTAAGTGTCTTAATGGGTCTAAGGGTCTTAATGGTCCTAAGTGGCCTAATGGGCCTAAGTGTCCTAATAGAACTAAGTGGCCTAATGATCCTAAGTGTCCTAATGGGTCTAATTGGCCTAAGTGGCTTAATAGTCCTAATGGGCCTATTGGGCCTAAGTGAACTAATGGGGTTAATGGGCCTATTGGCCCAATGGGACAAAAGGTCTCAATGGGCCCAATGGATCTAGTGGGCCTATTGGGATTATTGGGTCTATTGGGCCTAAGTGACCTAATGAGCCTAATGGCCTAATTGGCCTAATGGGCCTAAGTGGTCCAATTCGACCAATGGGCCTAATGGGTCTAAGGTTCCTAATAGGCCTAAGTGGACTAATGGGAATATTAGACCTATTGGGCCTAAGTGGTCCAATGGGCCCAATGGTCCAGATGGGTCTAATGTGCCCATTATGGATAATTCAACCTAATGGGTCCAATGGTCTTAAGTGGCCTAATGGGTCAAAGTGGCCCAAGTTTTCTAATGGTCCTAATGGGTTTAATGGACCTAAGTGGCCTAAGTTGCCTAATGGACTTAATGGGTCCAATGGGTCTAAGTGGTCGAATGGTCCTAAGTGGCCAAAGTTGCCTAATGAGCCAAATGGGTCCAATGGGTCTAAGTGGCCTAATGGGCCTAAGTGTCCTAAGTTTCCAAATGGGCCTAATGGGTCCAATGAATCTTAACGGTCGAATGGGACGAAGTGGACTAAGTTTCCTAATGAGCCTAATGGACCTAATGGGTCTAATGGGTCTAATGGGCCCAAGTGGCCTAATCATCCTAATGGTTATAATTGGTCTAATTAGATGAATGAGTTGAATGTGCCTAGGTGGCATAATGGGATGAATAGGTCTAATGGTACTAATTGGCCTAATGGGCTTAAGTGTCCTAATGAGCCTAAGTGGCCTAAGTTACCTAATGGTCCTGATGAGCATGATGGGTATAATGGGCATAAGTGGCCTAAGCTGCCTAATGGGCCCCATGGGCCTAATGGGTCCAATGAACCTAAGCGGCCAAAGTTACCTAATGGGCCTAATGGGTCAAATGGGTCAAATGGGCCCAATAGGTTTAATGAGCCTAATGGGTCCAGTGAGCCTAAGTGGCCTAAGTTTCCTAATGGGCCAAAGTGGCCTAATGGTCTTAATGGGCTTAAGTTTCGTAATGGGCCTAATGGGATTAAGTGGCATAATTGGCCTAATGGGTGAAATGGGCCTAAGTGAACTAAGTTTCCTAATGGGATGAATTGGCCTAATGGGTATAATGGGCCTAAGTGGCCTAATGGGCCTAATGGGCCTAAGTGGCCTAAGTTGAATAATGGGCATAATGGACCTAATTGGTCTAATGGGACTAATGGTCCTATATTCCTAAGTGGCCTAATGGGCCTAAGTATCCTAAGTTTCTTAATGGGCCTAATGGGCCTAATGGGTCCAATGGTTCTAGGTGGATCAATGGGCCTGAGTGGCTTGAGTTTCCTAATGGGCCTAATGGGATTAATGTGTCTAATGAGCCTAAGTGGCCTAATCTTCCTAATGGTTCTAACGGTCCAAATGGGTCTAATGAGCCTAAGTGGCCTAATGGGTCGAATTGGTTGAATGGGAATAACATTACAGGAAAAAAGGATTTTTGGAACAATGCATTTACAACGGGATCTCATCGCAAATGGACCGTTGTAGAAAAGGGCATCGCAAATATTATATTTTATGATAGTCTGTCGCAAAAGGTTATTATTTGTGATTGGTAGTGGCACCATCACAAATAGATTTAGTGTTTTTTTTTAAACTCTATTGTGACGGGCTGACCACCCGTCACAAATCGTGTTCCCATTTTTTTTAAAAACTTTTTAAAATGGACCGTCACAATTAGTATTTGCGACGGTCCATCACAAATACTGTGGAAAATATAAAAAAATAAACCCTTTTGTGATGGGCCCATCGCAAATAGTTGAACAAATAAAATAAAAATATATAAAATAAAATAATATTAATAAAAACATAATATTAATATAAATGAAATCATAATATTAATATTATTACAATAAAATTATTTATAAAATAATAATAATAATAATAATAATATAATATTAATATGAATGAAATAATAATTTTAATATCAATAAAATAAAATTAATTATAAAATAATTAAATAATATAATATTATTTTTATTAATATTAATGAAATAATAATATTAATATTAGTAATATAATAAAAACATCGGTATTCACAAAAATATAATAATATAATAATTAATAATATAATAAATATAATAAATAAATAAATAAATAATAAAAACTGTAATATTCAAGAAAATATAAAAAATGCACTATTTAAAACTTTAAATAGTTAATATTACAAAAAAAAATACATTCAAATGTTTCATTATAAAATAAAAGTACATCATTGAGGGGGAGGGTCCTCTATAGGAGCTGGGGGAGATGGTGGGGGGAACTCCATCCCTAAACTGCGAGTGAGACGTCGAATGTACTCCATCTTCTCCTACTCCTACTGATGTCGCCATCGACGCATCTAATCATGCATCTCCTACTGCTTCTACTACTTTTGTCATAAGAACTCTTTCTACTACTGTTACTGCCACTAACACATCTAATCTTGCTCCCTACACATAGTCTCTATAAGCTCACTCTGAGCTCGCATCTTGTCCTCATATTTTTCATGAGATAATGATGACTCTTCGTAAAATCCTCTTGAGCTAGACGCTGACATCGCAGAGGTGCCATAAATACCTCCAGGGGTCAATCGAGTGCTAATAGCAATAAGTTGGTATTTCTCAAAGGCATATTGGGTTGCCTGCATCCATGCTACCTCATCAAATTGGGGGCACTAGTCTAACCATCAGTCTCAACTTGACTCTCACTATGTGTCTGAGACGTCACGACCTCATATGACTCCTTCAATTGAAATTTAAAATTAAAATAGTTAAAATATTATTTGTAGTTAAATTTAAAACTCAAAAAGAAATTATACTGACCACAATCTGATGCTGGCGAGCACCTCTAATCTCTCAAGTAGATGGATCACTATACATCTTCCTATAAATGTCATACTCTATAATATCGGGTTGTGCGACTGCCTATATGAATATAAAATAAACCATTTACATTTAAATTTATATACAATATTTAAAATAAATGTATTTACCATATGCTCCCTATGCGTAATGATTGTACGACTACCAGCTCGATTGGTCACCTCCTGTCTCCCCTGATTTTTCCAACCTGCTGATAATCAATTATGAAAACTCCTACTCAACTAGTGTGTACATAATCTATCCCAAACCTGAGATGAAATATAATCATATCGGTGGACAAGACATATCACATCAAACTATGTAACTTCTACTTTATCCATTTCTTTCCTTTTCAAATTGTGCAAAAATTGAGTGCAATGTGGATGTATAGCTCCCTTCCATTAGTTCTAGATAGCTTCATGCATGCTCTCATCAATGTGATACCATAAACCCAACAAATAATTTATTATATCAAGTTATTAATTAAATTAATTTCAAAATAAATATTATTTATTTACGTACTAAACAATTCCCGATCATGCAGTGCTCTACATCAACGACAATCTGATCACATAACACCCATGCATCAGAAAAATAATTGTGTAATATAGCGCTCCCTTATCCAACAGCTATATGCGTAAAGTTGTGAAAAAAATAATTAATCAAACAATTATAATATACATAAATTAATTAAAACTAACTAAAATACACAGGTAAACATACTTCTATGTGCGTGGATTGAACCCAAGATATGGATGTTGCTTGAGAATAAGGTTTAGAATCATCATTTGGGCAAGACCATGCCCCCTCCGAGTACCCCCTGAACTTCTAGAAGACTGAGGGTCAGATGATCTGACATCCTACTCATCCAAACTGACGATACAAATCCTCTTCCACCTAAAACATTAAATTATTTTTTATAAAATAGTTGAAAACAACTATTATATATAGATATATATATTCTATATTATTATTACTAGCATTTAAGTGTGCCAATGTTCATCCTCATCCTCATCTTCATAGCTATTGATGTCAATGTCTTCATCTTCCTCCTCAGCATCATAAATTTCCATATTAATTTCAATTTCATCATCTCCTATCATTTCAAATTAAGTTTTAATGTCATTAACATCATCATCACCATTATCCCCTTAACTGTGAGGTTTCATCAATGATATTCATGTCTCTTCATGAAAAAGATGGATTCAGAGAAGTCTCTTGAAAAATTTCAATTCCTTTCACTTTAGCGGAACCACATTCACTTTCAGTAAACTGATTATCTCGAGATTTAATTTTTATTATGCTCTACCAATCATGAAACTCCCTTGAAGTAGAATAATTTTTGCTTAATAAATTTGATGTGCCTGATGAGCTAATAAAAATGGTTCATTTACTGCAAGAAGACTTTTATATTGAATATCAATGATTCTATGGATTGGATGAACACATAAGCCTCTCTCATTATCTAACCACTAACATTTAAACATCGTTATGTAATGTTGTCCCATATGACACGGTTCAATGATTTCTTCTAGCATGCTGTAAAAGTCAACTTTAGTTTCTTTATAATGAGATCCTATCAAGAAAACACCACTATTATTTTTTTTTGATTCCCCATATGCATGTGTATGAAATCGAAAACCATTCACCACATATTCATTATAAGATTTAATAATTTTGGATGGTGGGTTACACAATACACACAATCGATTATTAATTTTATTAGTATGTTGAGATACCTGAAAATTTGTAAAACAATTATCACTTTAAAAAGTATTAATTTGATTTTTTATGTGAAATAAAAAATAATTTATGTTACAAGTTTTTGAAACCAATAGGAATTTTTTTTATGAAGTTATTCAAAATCAGCTGCTGTAATTTATGGAAACTATTTCTTGATATGATTATCATATAACCTATAGATAAAATAAGATTAATGTACTATTATAAAAATTATATAATAATTTATAGGAGCACTCACAATACAAATGGTTTCATTTATTCATATTTGAGAAGAATATATGTATGATCTTTGTGTTGTTCATCATCTGAAATCCATCATTCATGAACTCCATCTAAGCCAAGTTCGAGATGATTGAAAAATAATAATTGATTTATCATATCATCATCAACATTTCCCTCAATATGGCTTAAGAGATTGTGTTTTAAGGGACATTAAGATTGAAATTAATTAGAGAATAAAAAACAAATTTCCTCTTGAAAATAAGCTTCTGTAATTGAGCCTTCAACTAATGCTTTGTTACGTACTTTTTTTTCAATTTCTGCATGAATATCTCAAATGGGTACATCCATCAGAACTATATCGGACCACCACATTTTTTTCATGCAGAAAATGTAATATAAAATGTTCCATTGAGTCAAAAAATCCTAGCGAGAATATTTTTTCTAATTTACATAAAATTAAAACAAAATCTTCATGTCATTTTCTTACTGCATCATAGTCTATTTTTGACACATAAATCTCTCGAAAAAAATATGATATGTCTGTTAGCACATCCCAAATCATAGGATTTAACAAACCTCTTTATCTAATCAAAAAAAATTCTTTCTATTAAAACATTATAGTCGGGACTTTTTAATCCGGTAATATGACCATTTCTGACACATCTTCCCAAATTGGAAGAATAACCATCTGGAAGTCTCAAATATGCAATCCACTAACAAAATAATAAGAGAATCTATTTGGATAGTGTATAAGATTCTTTTGGATTCATTAACTTCTGTGATATGATATTTTCAAATGGTTCAAGTTCTGGTCGCTTTCAAATTTGGGAAAAATAAAATTGTGCCTTTACATTATCTTTGGTCTTACCTAGTGTATTCAAAACTATATGAAATAAATTATCAAAATAG
Organism: Viscum album; assembly: GCA_963277665.1. Classification (NCBI taxonomy): domain Eukaryota; kingdom Viridiplantae; phylum Streptophyta; class Magnoliopsida; order Santalales; family Viscaceae; genus Viscum; species Viscum album. The sequence continues at coordinate 914,675,980 of OY728141.1, forward strand.
TTCTTCTCAATATGAATCACATCCAACAAGTGACAGACCAAAAAATCTAACCAACATGGAAAATCCCAAAAAATGCTCCATTTTATCCAATTATGCTCTTTTCCAAACACATCAATTTTTTGTTGGTTTATTATTGGTCCAAATTTTATGGGAGGTAATGAAGAAAAAATTTAATTTAGCTTTGTAGCTGATATCATTATTAGAGTCCCATATTTTTCAACTATTCCTTTTCTAAAATGATATTTGTTCTTCGAAAAGGGTGATCAGTTGGAAGAAATCTACGATGATAGTCGAAAAAACAAGGTTTTTTTTCATTAACAAGCATAAACACTTTATTGTCTCTCATAGAGTACGTACATGATTTGAGACCATGTGTACTCTAGCCAAATAACATTTCTTATGATGAGAAGTCACTAATTTTCCACATAAATGCAACTTTCTGTAAGAAGTTTTATTTCGAGCAACATCATATGTACTAACACCATTACTCCATAGTGAATTTAACTCATCAATCAATGGCTTAAAATAAACATCAATATTTGTTTTCAAATGACCTAGAATTAATAAGGTCAAAGGATATATGGATCCTTCATCAACATCCATGGAGGTAAATTATACGAAGTTATAAAGACAGTACAACATGAATACTAACTACCATAAGAACTAAATGGATAGAAACTATCAGTAGAAAGACCTAATAATATGATTCAGGCTTCTAAAGAAAAATACAGATGCACCTAGTCAAAATGTTTCCATTAATCGCCATTAGAGGGATAGTTTAAACTTTTACTGGTTGAAATGTTGGTTTTGTGCCATGACATCAATAATGTTGTGTTTTGAGACATAAATAAATGCTGCAATTTGGGTTTGAGCAATAAATATCTCTATTGATTTACAAGAATAAATCTAGACTTCCCGGATTGAGGTTCTTTATACCTTTATTGTCCACATGTAGGACAACTATCAAACGACTCATTTTCACCATAATATAAGATGCAGTCATATGAGCATGCATGAATCTTCTAATAACTAAGACCCATATTATGAACCGGCCTCTTACTCTCATAGAAATTTACAGGCAACCCATTTCCTTCAGGTAGTATTATTTTTAACAAAGAGAATATCTAATCAAAACAACTATTTGACATTCCATTATCTGATTTAATATCCATAAATTTAGCAACTGCTTTAAACTTGCTTATCTTACAACCAAGATATAATACATCTTTAGTGGACCTCAACAACTCATATAAATTATATGGTTCCAACTCATGAGTTAAATCAATATCATCCTAAGTTTCAGTTTTTTGAAAAGACGGACCTACCACATCATGTACTAAATTTTGAAATCGTGCTGGATCTGGAACCAAATTATTTTTATCTTATCTGAAACTACGTTTTCCATGTTGATACCAAAAAACATGATCTGGTTGAAAACCAAAATGAAATAAATGACTGCTAAAATTGTAAAATGTTTCATATGTCCTCAGAGCACATTTTTTACAAGGACACTTAATTTTCTCTTCTGAAACAAATTTTGGTTGTGATGATACAAATGATAAGAAAGATTGAACACCCTCAATATATACATGATTTAAACCAGAACCATTTGGATTCATGTGCTAATTTATCCAAGCACGATCATTTATTAATGACTGTTTTTCACTTTCTTGTTCCATATTTTTCTAAAAAATATGAATAATTAGTTATTTTGTATAATTATATATAAGATAAACACTATCCAAAAAATGGAAGACAATTAAATTCTATTTTCTAGAAATTTATAATAATTTCTATTATTTTATAATTATTTATAATTTTTTTAAGATTTTATACCAATCTAATCTCATTTCTAAGAAATTATACTAATTACCACTAATTATTATTAATTATAGGTATTTTGTACTAATTATTGTAAATTATCAGTGGCACAACTTCCAATGGATTGGTGGCAACACTTTTTCCCGATGACTCATCCCCTCGCAACTTTATGCGACTAAAATCACTATGAAAAGTTTTCTCTGACATACGAATATCCATTTTTATATACACGATGATGGAGATCAAGGAGGCCTCTTCATGCTTCTCTCCATGCTCGTGCATACAAAAATTTATATTTGTACATCGAAGCATAATTTGCATAGTAATTTCAGTTGGAGAAGTTCCAAGGAGATGAGTCGCCAGGAAGAAGAGCCTCTTTTGTCTAACAACTCACCTCCTTGCAACTTTCTCTGAATTAAATCACTATGAAAAATCTTCTTTGACTGATTTTAGTGGGAGAAAGTTGCAAGGAGCTGATTCATCGATCAAAAGGAATCTCTTCAATCCACTGGAAATTTTTCTATTTTATCAGTGTACTCAAATTTATTCCAATTTATTACTAATTAATCCTATTTATTACTAATTAGTCCTAATTATTACTAATTAATCCTAATTATTACTAATTAATCCCAATTGTTACTAATTCTTACTAATTGTTACTAATTAACCTTGATTCTTATTAATTATTACTAATTGTTACTAATTATTACTAATTGTTACTAATTAATAATAATTAATCCTAATTAATCCTAATTAAATATAATTATTACAAAGTAATCTGAATTATTACTAATTAATCCTAATTAGTAATAATTAATCCTAATTATTACCATTTAATCTTAATTATTACTAATTAATCCTAATTATTACTAATTATTACTAATTAATCCCAATTATTACTACTTATTTCAATTTTTTACAATTTATCACAATTTATTACTCATTATTACTAATTATTACTAATTATTACAATTTTTTACTAATTATTACTAATTATTACAATATATTACTAATTATTGATAATTATTACTGATTAATCCTAATTATTGATAATTATTACTAATTAATCGTAATTATGGATAATTATTAATAATTATTACTAACTAATTTTAATTATTATAAATTAGTACTAATTATTACAAATTATTACAAATTATTTCTAATTTATCCTAATTAATCTTAATTATTACTAATTATTACTAATTATTAATAATTATTACAATTTATTACTAATTATTGAAATTTATTACTAATTATTACAATTTATTACTAATTATTACAATTTATTACTAATTATTACAATTTATTGCTAATTATCACAATTTATTACTAATTATTACTAATTATTACTAATTATTACAATTTATTACTAATTATTACAATTTATTACTAATTAATACTAATTAATACCAATTAATACAAATTATTTCTAATTATTTCCAATTATTTCTAATTATTACTAATTATTACAATTTATTACAATTTATTACAATTTATTGCTAATTAGTACTAATTATTTCTAATTATTTCTAATTATTACTAATTATTAATAATTATTCCTATTTATCACAAATTATGACAAATTATTTCAAATTATTACAAATTATGACAAATTATTAAAAATTATTACTAATTATTACAAACTATTTCTAATTATTACTAATTATTAAAATTTATTACTAATTATTACAAATTATTGAAAACTATTACAATTTATTACCATTTATTACTAATTATTACAATTTATTACTAATTATTACTAATTATTACTAATTATTGTAAATTATTTCTAATTATTACAATTTATTACTAATTATTACAATTTATTAGTAACTAATACTAAGTAATACTAATTAATACTAACTAATACTAATTATACCTAATTATTCCCAATTATTACAAATTATTACTAATTATTTCTAATTATTACTAATTATTACTAATTATTACTAATTATTACTAATTATTTCTAATTGTTACTAATTATTACTAATTATTTCTAATTCTTACAAATTATTACTAATTATTACAAATTATTACTAATCATTACTGATTATTACAATTTATTACAATTTATTACAATTTATTACAATTTATTACTAATTATTACAATTTATTACTAATTATTACAATTTATTACTAGTTAATACTAATTATAACTAATTAATCCTAATTATTACAATTTATTAATAATTATTACAATTTATTACTAATTATTTCAATTTATTACTAATTATTTCAATTTATTACTAATTATTTCAATTTATTACTAATGATTTCAATTTATTACTAATTATTTTAATTTATTACTAATTATTTCAATTAATTAATAATTATTAAAATTTATTACTAATTATTAAAATTTATTACTAATTATTACAATTTATTACTAATTATTACAATTTGTTGCTAATTATTACAATTTATTACTAATTATTTATAATTAATACTTAGACACAATTATTCGTAAAAATAAATACTGAAAAAAAAATCTAATTCAAATTTAATTAATTGCATCTAACTAAAAAAATTATAAATAACTTAAAATAAAATAAATTAACTAAATAATAAAAAAATAGACAAATACCTTGAAACTGAAGTTTTCGGACTATAAAAGTCACAGATTATGTTTCAATTTAAAAGTTTAAACTATAAAAAAATTAGTTTTTTTTCAGAAGAGATAGAGAGAGAAGTTGAGAAAGAAGTAGAATGAGAGAAAAACGGATGGGGGTATATGTAGGTTAGATTATTTGTGACGGGTCCCGTCGCAAATGCCCACTGCCCGCATTAATTAAAGTCGGATGAAAAAAATTATTTGCGACGGGACCCGTCGCAAATGGGTGCCTCTCGACATACTATTTGAGGCAAGACAAGTATCCCATCGCAAATACTAAAAACCGTCACCTAGTATTTGCGATGGGAATTGGAACCTGTCGCAACTACCCATACCCGCAGGTTAACGCGCATTTGGCACCAAACCTTTTGCGATGGGTCATAGCCCCCCCATACCCCGTCGCAAATAACTATTATTTGCGATGGGCCGATTATCCGGTCGCAAATAACCCCTTTGGACTGGTTATTCGTGAGGGGCCCCTGACCCGTTGCAAATAAGTCGTCGCAAATTGTCATTTTTTCCATTGTGTAATGGGCCTAATGCGCCTAATGCGCCCAATCGGTCTAAAGGCCCTGATGAGCCTAATGGGCGTAATGCGCCGAAGTGGCTTAATAGGCCTAAGTGGCCTTAGTGGCCTAATGGGGCTAATGGGCCTAAGTGGCCCAATACGCTGAATTGGTCTAAGTGGCCTAATGGGCCTAATGGGCCTAATGGGCCTATGTGGCCTAATGGGATTGATGGGCCTAATGGGTCTAATGGGCCTCAGAGGACTCATGGGCCTAATGGGCCTAAGTTGACTAAGTGGCCTAATGGCCCTAATGGGCCTAAGTGGACTAATGGGGCTCAGTGGCCGAATGGGCCTAATGGGCCTAATGAGTCTAAGTGGCCTAAGTGACCTAATGGGCATAATTTGACCAATGGGCCTTAGTGGCCTAATGGGCCTAATGGGCATAAGTGGCCTAATGAGCCTAATGGGCCTAATTGGCATAAGTGGCCTAATGAGCCGAATGGGCCTAAGTGGCCTAATGGGCCTAATGTGCCTAATGGGCCTGAGTGGCCAAAATGTCCTAATGGGCCCGAGTGGCCTAATGGGCCTAATGGGCCACAACGACCTAATGGGCCTCAGTGGCCGAAATAGCCTAAAGGGCCTAATTGGCCTAATGGGCCTAAGTGGCCTAATGTGCCTAAGTGGCCTAATGGGTCTAATGAGTCTAATGAGCCTAAGTGGCATAATGGGATTAAGTGGCCTAATGGGCTTAATGGGCATAATGAGCCTAAGTGGTCTAAGTGGCCTAAGTGGCCTAATGGACATAATGGGCCTACAGAGCCTAAGGGGCCGAATGGGCCTAATGGGCCTTAGTGGCCTATTGGCCCTAATGGGATTAATGGGCCTATGTTGCCTAATGGACCTAATGGGCCTAAGTGGCATAATGAGATGAATGTGCCTAAGTGACCTAATAGGCCGAATGGGCCTCAATGGCCTAATGGGATGAATGGGCCTAATGGGCCTAAGTGGCCTAACTAGCCTAATGAACCTAATGGGCCTAAGTGGACTAATGGGTCGAATGGGCCTAAGGGGCCCAATGGACCTGGTGGGCCTAATGGGACTATGTGGCCCAATGGGCTCGATGAGCATAATATGCTTAATGGGTCTAAGTGGCCTAGTTAGTCGAATGGGCCTAATTGTCCTGATGGGCCTGATGGGCCTGATAGGCATAATGGGCATAATGGGCCGAATGAGCCTACGTGGCTTCATGGGCTTGATGGGCCTGATGGGCCTAATGAGTCTAATGGGCTTATGTGGCCTAATGAGCTGAATGAGCCTAGGTGGACTCATGGTCCTAATGGGACTAATGGGCCTAAGTGGCCTAATGGGCCTAATGGTCCTAATGGGCCATATGGGCCTCAATGTCCTAATGGGCCTCATGGGCCTAAGGGGATAATTTGGCCGAATGGGCCTAAGTGGCCTAATGGACCTATTGGGCCTAATGGGCCTTAGTGGCCTAATGGGCCTAATGGACCTGATGGGCTTAGTGGGCATAATGGCCCTAAGTGGCTTAATGGTCTTAAATGGCCTATGGGCCTAATGGGCTTAAGTGGCCTAATGAGCTGAATGGACCTAAATAGCCTAATGGGCCAAATGGGCCTAAGTGGCCTAATGGACCTAAGTGGCCTAATGCGATTAATGGGCCAAATGGGTCAAATGGGCCTTAGTGTCCTCATGGTTCTAATGGGCCTAAGCGGACTAAGTTGGCTAATGGGCCTCATGGGCTTAATTGTCCTAATGGGCCTTAGTGGACTAATGAGCCTAATGAGCCCGATTGGCCTAATTTTCAAAATGGGCCTCAGTGGACCAATGGGTCTAAGTGGCACAATGGGCCTCAGTGGCGCAATGGGCTTAATGTGCCTATGTGGCAGAATGGGCCTTAGTGGCCAAATGAACCAAATGGCCCCAGTGGGCCTAATAGGCCAGATGGGCACAATGGGGCGAAGTGGACCAATGAGCCTCATGGGTCTAAATGGCATATTGTGCCTGATGGGCCGAATGGGCCTCATGGGCCCAATGGGCCTCATGGGCCTAAGTGGCCTAAGTTTCCTAAATGAGTCTCATGGGATAAATTGGACTAATGGGCCTATTGGGCCTAATGGGCATAATGGGTCTACTAGGCCTCAATGGCCTAATAGGCCTGATGGGCCTGATAGGCCCAATGGGCAGAATGATCCTAATTGGCCCAATGGGACTAATGGGCCTAAGTGGCCTAATGGGCCTAATGGGAAAAATGGGCCTCATGGGCCTAATTCTCCTAATGAGCCTAAGTGGCCTAATGGGCATAATGGGGCAAAGTGGCCTAATGGGCCTAATGGACTTTAGTGGCCTAATGGGCCTCATATACATAATGGGCCTAATGGGCCTAAGTGTCCTAATGGACCTAATGAGACTAATGGTCGTAATGGTCTTAAGTGGATTAATGGGCCCAATGGGCCTAATGGGCCTAAGTGGCAGAATGAGCCTAATGGGCTTAAGCGGTAGAATGGGCCTAATAGGCCTTAGTGGCCTGGTGGGCCTAATATTTCTAAGTGATCAAATGGGCCTAATGGGCCTAATGGGTCTCAAGGGCCTTGAGGGCCGAATGGGCTTCATGGACCAAATGTGTCTAAGTGTCCTCATGGACCCAATGGGCCTAATTGGAATAAGTGGCGTAATAGGCATAATTGGCCTAATGGGCCTCATGGGACTTAGTGGCCTCATGGGCCTGATGGGTCCAATGGACCTAATGGGACTATTGGTCCTAAAAGTCATCATCGGCCTAAGAGTATTAATGGGCCTAGTGGTCCAAATGGGCCTAAGTGGCCAAATGGGACTATGTTGCTGAATGAGCCTAGTGGGCCTAAAGGGCCTAATGGCCCTAATGGGCCTGAGGACCTCATGGTCCTAATGGGACAAATGGGCCTAAGTGACTTCATGGGCCCAATGGGCCTGATGGGCCTAAGTGGCCTAATGGGCCTAAGTGTCCTAATGGGCCTGATGGGCCTGATGGGTCTGATGGGCCTCAAGGACCTACGTGGCCTAATGGGCATAAGTGGACTAATGGGACTAGTGGACCTCATGGGACTAATGGTATTAATGGGCCTAAGATGCCTCATGGGCCCAATGGATATAATGGGCATAATGGGACTAAGTTTCCTTAGTGGACCTAAAGGGCCTAATGGTTTGAATGGGCCTAAGTGAATTAATGGGCCTAATGGGATCAATGGCCTCCTAGGCCTAAGGGTCCTAATGAGTTGAGTGGGCCTAATGGGCCTAATGGGATGAATGGTCCTAGTTGTCCCAATGGGCCTAATGGTCCTAAGTGGCCTAATGGTCCTAAGTGGCCTAAAGGGCCTAGTGGGCCTAATGGGATTAATGGGCATAATGGGCCTAATGGGCCTAAGTGGCCTGATGGGTCTTATGAGTCTGATGGGCCTCATGGGCCTAATATGCCTAATGGGTCTAAGTGTCATAATGGGACTCATGGTTCTAATGGGCCTCATGGGCCTCATGGGCGGAATGCGCCTCATGAGCCTAATGGGCCTAATGGGCCTAATAGGCCAAATGGTCCTAAGTGGCCAAATGGGTCGAATGGGCCCAAGTGCCTTCATGGGCCTACTGGTCCTAATGCACGTAATGGGGCTAATGAGACCAATGAGCCTAATGGGCCTAGTGGGCCTAATGGGATTAATGGGCATAATGGGTCCAAGTGGCCTGATAGGTCTAATGGGCCTCATGGGCCTCATGGGCCTAAGTGGACTCATGGGCCTAAGTGGCCTCATAGGAACAATGGTCCAAATGGGCCTAAGTGTCCTCATGGGTCAGATGGGCCTCATGGTTCTAATGGGCCTCATGGGCAGAATGCGCCCCCATGGGCCTAATGGGCCTGATGGGCCTCATGGGCTAAATGGTCCTAAGTAACCTAATGGTCCGAATGGGCCTAAGTCCCCAATGGGCCTAATGGGATTAATGGGGATAATGAGCCTAATGTACCTACTTGGCCTAAGTGGCCTAATTGGGCTAATCCACCAAATGGGCCTAATGGGCCTAAGTGGCCTAAGTGGATTAACAGACCTAATGGGCCTATTGGGACTAATGGGTTTATTGGGACTAATGTTCCTATGTGTCCTAATGGGCCTAATGGGTCTACATGGACTAATGAGCTTAATGGGCATAAGTGGCATATGTGGCTTAACAAGCCTAATGGGCCTAATGGGACTAATGGGTTTAATGGGTCAAATGGCCCTAATGGGACTAAGTGGCCAAATGGGCTAAATGGTCCTAATGAGACTAATGGGTTTAATGTGCCTAATGGGCCTAAGTGGCCTCATGGGATTAATGGGACTAAGTGGCCTAAGCCCTCTAATCGACTCAATGGGACTTATAGGCCTAAGTGGCCTAATCGACCAAAGCGGCCAAAGTTGCCTAATTAGCCTAATCAACCAAATGGGAATAATGGGGCTAATGGGCCTAATTCCAAATAGGCCTAAGTGGCTTAATGGTTCTAATGGGCCTGATGGCCATAGTGGACCTAAGTGGCCTAAGTGGGTGAATCTGCCTAATCGACCGAATCGGCCTAATGGGCCTAATGGGGCGATGTGGCCTAATCGTCCTAATCATCTGAATATGACTAATAGATCTAGTGGACCTAAGTGGCCAAATGGTATTAATGGGCCTAATGGGTCTAAGTGGACAAATCTTCCTAATCGAATGAATGGGCCTAAAGGTCCTAATGGACCTAAGTGTCATAATCGGGCTAATCGACCGAATGGGCCTAAGTGGCCAAATCGGCCAAATCGATCGAATGGGCCTAATGATCCATGTGGTCTAATGGGACTAATGAGCCTAATGGGTTTAAGTGGCCTAAGTGTCCTAATTGGCCTAATCATATGATCGGGCCTATGTGGCCTAATAGGCCTAATGGGTATAAGTGGCCTAATCAACCTAATCGATTGAATGGGGCTAATGGGACTAAGTGGCCGATTGAGACCAATGGGACTAAGTGGCTGAATGAGCCTAATGGTCCAAATTGTCCTAATGGGGTTATTTGGCCTAATGGGCCTAAGTGGACGAATGGGATTAAGTGGCCTAATGGGCCTGATGGGCCTAATGGGTGTAAATGGCCCAATGGGCCTCATGTTCTAATTGGGAGAAATGGCCTAATGGGCCCAGTGGGCCTAAGTGGACTAATGGGCCTAATGTGCCCAATTGGATTAATGGGCCTATTGGGCCTAATGGGTGTAAGTGGCCTAATGGGTCTAAGTGGCCTAATGGGCCCAGTAGGCCTAAGTGATGGGCCTAAGTGTCCTGATGGGTCTAGTGGGTCTAATGAGATTCATGCGCCTAATTGTCCTAATGGGCCTATTGGGTGTATTGGGTATAAGTGGCCTAATGGGACTAAGTGGCCTAATGTGACTAAGTGGCTGAATGGGCCTAATGGGCATAATGTGCCTAATAGTCCTAATGTTTCGAATGGGACTAATGGGCCCAATGGGCCTAAGTGGCTATATAGGCCTAATGGGCCTAATGGGACCAATGGGATGAATGAGCCTAATGGACCTAAGTGGACTAATGTGCCTAGTAGTCTCATTGTCGTGGGTTTAGAAAATGGGAAGAGCATGACATGCATGGTATAAATGACTTCCCAATATGATTTCATATCTCATTTAGAGTAATGATTTATGTTGTGATATTAATTTGTTGATTTTTGAAAATTCTGGAAATCGTTTTCAAATTTGTAATTTAAAAAAGAGAATGGTTGTGTTATTTTGAAAATGGGTCGATTTTTAAAACATGGTAGATCTTTTTTCAAAAATTATTGAACATAGAAAATTTTGGTTTTTGCAAATAATGGTTATGATAGTTGAAATGTGATAGAATTTGAAATTGTTAAGCCTTCTATTGCTATAGAGTGAGACATATGGTGTTTCTCATGTGAACATAGAATGGAACCTAGTAGGCATCATAGAAACCAACCTAAAGAAGCTATTAAAAATGTGGATGCATCTTAGCCCCAGGTGAGCCAGTAGCTGGCACAGAGCATAATGAAAGCTTATGTTGTTTTCGATAGTGGGAATAAAATATATTAATCAAGGCATGTGGACCATTTGGTTCAGTTTTAGAAGAAAAATCCACCCATATTTTGGGGTGATTCGGAACCATAAAGGGTGGAGGTGTGGCTAAATAGGATGAATAGAATATTTTATTTCCTAGGAAAACTAATGGAGTTCAAAGTAAAGTTAGTGACGTACATGTGGGAAGATCTTCCATGTTAGTGGTGGGAGTTTGCGATCTAGGCTAAAGTGGACCAAGGTATGGCATGGGAGGATTTTGAGGAATTGTTCAAAAAACAATTCTATCCTCACACGTTTAGAATTCAGAGAAAAATTGATTTATTTAGCTTGAAGTATTATAACCTTTCTATGATATAATATGGGGCTAAATTCATGAATTTAGTCCAGTTTTCACCTAATGTTGCTGCTAGTGCATCTTTGGATACACACATTTTTTTAATTTGGGATGAGGTAGGGAATTTGTTTGAAGATTTCGGTAATCTGTATAAAATATTATATGGAGATGGTCAATAGGGAAACCATGGATGAAAGAGACATATTAAGGGTGATTGGTAGAAGATATATCATGATACCTATGGGAAATTATGGAAACTATAATGCAGGGAGCAAGTGAAAGGGGGACACTTATTTCCAAGGTAGAAGTATGGATCAAAATCCGATGGAAGGATCAGTAAATATTCCTATGAAGCTTAAGAGAAAGTCAGGATGTTTCCAATGTGGCGCTCTAAGACACATGAAGCGAGAATGTACATCACCACCTGGAGTATGCCATAATTGTAATTAGACGGGGCATCTTCGGTGTTATTGTCTCCATGCTCCAAGGTTGGGTGGTCGGGACACTTCTCAAGGTTCACAATCATCTTATGACTCAACGGGATGAGGACAACATAATACCCCTCATTAGTAGAACAAATTTAGTCACGGCGATTCCAGGAATACCATGAATCCTCGACATGTGTAATTTTAGCAGGGGAATAAAGATAAAAGTGTGGCGAGTAAGCAGGTATTTGGAGGTGAGCGGGTAATTGTGAATGGAAAACTTGTACCATCGATGGTGAGATGTACAATTCTTTTTAATTCTACCCTTATTCAAGCATTGTTTGATACAGGTGGATCTCATATTTCATTGCTTCTCATGTTGTTGATTTGTTGGGTCTAAATGTGGAAATGATGCCTTCTGTTTTGAAACTTCAAACTCCTTTGGGTCAAAGAAAGTGTCGATCCTTTTTGTATCGAGATTGTTATATAGATATCGGGTGACCAATTCAGGTTCGACCCAGGTTGGTTCGTAGCAGCCTAATTGGCCTAATTTCCCTAAATGGCCTAAATTGTTCAAAATTGCCTAAATTGGCCTAAATGGCCTAAATGGCATAAATGACCTAATTGGACTAATTGGCCTAATTTGACTAAATGGACTAAATGGCCTGAATGGCCTAAATTATCCTAAATGGCCTAAATGGACTAATTAGTCTAAATGGACTAAATGACCTAAATTGTCGAAATTGACCTAATGTTTTAATTGTCCTAAATGGTCTGAATTGGCCTAAATTGACTAATTGGCATAAATGAACTAAATTTCTTAATTGGCCTAATTGACCTAATTGGCCTAAATTTCCAAAATTGGCCTAAATGAGCTAAATGGATTAATTCACCTAAATGGCCAAAATTGCCAAAATTAGCCTAAATGGATTAATTAGCCTAAATGGCCTAATCGGTCTAATTGACTTAAATGGACTAAATTTGCCTAAATGACCAAAATGACCTAATTGGCCTAATTGGGATAAACGAATTAATTGGCCAAAATAGTCTAAATGGCCTAATTTTTCTAATTAGCATAAATGGAATAACTGGTCTAATTGGCCTAAATGGATTAAATTAGCCTAAATGTCCTAAATTGGCCTAATTCTTCTAAATAACCTAAATGGACTAATTAACTAAATGGACTAAATGGACAAATTGGACAAATTGGTCTAATTGAACTAAATGGAATAATTTTCCCAAATGGTCTAAATGACCTAAATTGGTATAATTGGTCTAAATGACCTAAATTGGTCTAAATGGCCTAAATTGGTCTAAATGGCTTAATTGGCCTAAATGGCCTAAATGACCTAACTGGTATAATTTTCCTAAATGGACTGATTTTCCTAAATGGACTAAATGGTCTAATTGGTCTAATTGCCCTGAATGGCCTAAATGACCTAAATTGGCCTAAATGGCCTAATTGGCCTAAATGGCCTAAATGGCCTAATTAGACTAATTGACCTAATTGGTCTAAATGACCTAAATTTTCCTAAATGTCCTAAATAGACTAATTGGCCTAATTAAACTAAATTGTCCAAAATGACATAAATGACCAAAATTTACCTAATTGGTCTAAATGGTTTAAATTGGCCTAAATGACCTAATTGGTCTAAATTTCATAAATTACCTAATTGGATTAATTGGCATAATTGACCTAAATAGAATAAATTTTCCTAAATGTATTAAATGGACTAATTAGCCTAAATGACCTCAATTAGCCTAATTGACCTAATTGACCTAAGTTGACTAAATTGTATAATTGGTCTAATTGTCTTAATTGTCCTAAATGGCATAAATTGGCCAAATAGGCTTAAATGTCCTAATCGACCCAATTGGCCTAATTGTCTAAATTGGCTTAAATGGTCAAAATTAGCCTAAATATCCTAAATGACCTAAATTGGCCTAAATGTCCTAATTGGCCTAAATGACCTAAATTGGCCTAAATGACCTAAATTGTATAATTGGCCTAATTAGCCTAATTAGCCTAAATGGCCTAAATGGCCTAATTGACCTAAATTGACTAAATGAACCAAATGAACTAATTTCTTAATTGTCCTTAATGACCTAAATGGCCTAAATTTTCCTAAATGGTCTAATTGGCATAATTGGCCTAAATAGCTTAATTGGCCTAAATGGCCTAATTGGCTTAATTGGACTAAATTAACTAATTGAACTAATTGACCTAATAAGGCTAAATGGACTAAATTATCCTAAATGGCCTAAATTGGCCTAATTGGACTAATTGGTCTAAATGGCCTAAATTTGTCTAAATGGTCTAAATGGCATAATTGGCCTAAATGACATAAATGACCTAATTGATATAATTGGGATAAATTGACTAATTTTCCTAAATGAACTAAATGACCTAATTGGACTAAATTGACCTTAATAGACTAAATTGGCCTAAATGGCCTAAATTAGCCTAAATGGCCTAAATTTGCCTAAATGGCCTAAATTGGCCTAATTGGCCTAATGGACATGAATTGCCTAATTGGTCTAATTTTAATAATTGGTATAAATGAGCTAAATTTGCCTAAATGGCCTAATTGGACTAAATTTCCTAAATTATCTAATTGACATAATTAGCCTAATTATCCTAAATGGCCTAAATTGGCCTAAATGGACAAAATGGACAAAATGGCATAAATTGGCCTAATTGGCCTAATTGGTCTAAATTGGCATAATTGGCTTAAATGGACTAATTGACCTAATTGGCCTAATTGGTTAAAATTACATAAATTATCCTAAATGGAATAATTGGCCTAATTGGCCAAAATGGTCTAAATTGGCCTAAATAGCCTAAATGACCTAAATTGGCCTAAATGGACTAATTAGCCTAAATGAGCTAAATTGGCCTAAATGGCCTAAATGAACTAAATTTCATAATTTACATAATTTACCTCATTGGCATAATTGACCTAATTGGCCTAATTGGAATAATTGGTCTAAATTAGACTAAATGGACTAAATCTTCTAATTGGCCAAAATGGCGTAAAGAGCCTAAATTGGCCTAATTGGATTGAATTGGTCTCATTGGTCTCATTGGCCTAAATGACATAAATTGGCTTAAATGACCTAAATATCCTAATTGGACAAAATGGCCTCAATGTACTAATTGGACTAATAGTCCTAAATGACCAAAATTTGCATAAATGGACTAATGGGCCTAATGGGTCTAAGGGTCGAATAGACCTAAGTGTCCTAATGGACCTAACACTACCATAAAACTGGGTTTCTGCAATGCCATCCTTTAAAAACGCTAAAAAAATGATTATAACGGCACCCCCTTTATCATCAATTTTTTTAACGCTGTTAAAGGGCCCCCCTTTATCAACGCTTTTTTAGTAGCGTTAATAAAAGGGGGGCTTTATCAGCACTTTTTTTCCTAGCACCGATAATGTGTATTGATATATAAGTATATTTATATTGATATAAATATAATATATATTTTTTAAATATGTTTTAGATCAATTTGATTTGTGGTAGAGGAAAAACAAACACCCAGAGCATAAGTTATGGCAAAACGGACACCCGGAGCATAACTTATGAACATTGGGAGGAATTATGGGACTTTTTTGGACTTGATGAATGCGATAAGGGGTTCCAGTGGTCACCATAGTGTATATATTTTCTTAATATTTTATTCTATACATGGTAGAATGAAAAAAGACATGTCGAGTATAAGTTATGATTGTTTGAAATTGATAAACCCTCATAGACCCTAAAAACTTAAGAAACTCGTAACTCACTAAAACACCCATAACTTCTGCTTCGGGTGTCCGTTTGAGCACCGCGATAAGTCAAATAAAATATCTTGAGATGAGTGAGGACCATGTATAATAGAAACCATGATAAGATAAAAGAAATGGAAGATATATTAGTTATACCACTCTAAAAAAAACTCCAACTTCAAACGACCATAACTTTTGCTCCGAGTGTCTGTTTGGGCTCTATCACATATCAAATCGAAGGAAGAAAATAGATATACATAGAAGGATGACTTGAAAAAAGTTAAAATTATTTATCAGACCTGAAAACCTTAAAAAACCATCACAAGGCCTCTAAAAATCTGTTTCCGTGTCAGGTGCCCTGTCAAATTTTTCTTAAAACAGTAATAAATCCCCATCCATGTGTCTGTTTGGCCTCCTCCACCTGTTATATCATAATTAATTCCATGAGATTTGGTTTGACTAGTCACAGAGCTGAAATGGACACTCATATCAGAAGTTATGCCTGTTTCAGTGACTCTACGATTTGTTAGGTTTTTCAAGCCCTCATTTCTAGCACTTTTGTCATGTCTACTATTTTTTCAAAATGCTGTAACATATGATCTGTCTGTCCCTTCGACCTCCACCACCTATCATATAAAATCTCATTTGATGATCTTTGATTTGACTATTCATAGAGCTGGAACAGACTCTTAGATCATAATTTTTTGTTGTTACCCAGATTTTAGGGTTTATTTGACTTTCTGATTATATTTATGGGTTTTGAAGGTTTCTCCATTTTTTACCTATTTTTCAGGTTTTTAAGGATTGTTGTCATTTTTCATAATGTACTATTATTTATAATCATATATATAACAATATATACATATTTTTTATATATTCACAGATAAACATTTAATTTTATAAATAAATAATTAAACATATTTACATATAAAATATATTTCACAATATATAAGCCTTATAAATAAAAAAATAATATCCATTTTATTTAAAATACAAATATTTGAATATTAATATACCTATATAATGTGTATGTGTATATATATGTGTGTGTGTGCGTATGTATTGACCAACTGATATATATTATCTATATATTCTAAACACATGTATATACATATTAATATATAATATTTGAAAATATATATAAATATATATAATTATAATTATAGATACACATATACTATACATGTGTGTGTGTGTAGTACATATGTATTTATTTATTTATAAACACACACACAAAAGCATATTTTATAAATATATTTAAAACTGATCTTATAAATATATATTAATATACTAATAAATATATTAATATAACTAAATATATATATTAATATAACTAAATATATATATATAAATAAATAGATTAATTAATAAATGATGAGCAAAGAAATGTGGTGGAGTGGTAAAGGCTTAGGTGCCCAGGCAACAGGTCCTGGGTTCGAATCCTGGGGGATGCAGGTCACACGCGCAGGTGGAATAAGGACTAGCACTGTTAAAGGCTGGGTGGGGGCGCTATTAAAGGCTAGGGGGTTTCCGGGGCATGCGGGATGGGGTGGGGGGGGGAATTTTTGAAGGGGGGATCAAGTGTTTTTGAAGTCCCTCCCCGATTTTTAATTTTTTTTAATGTTTTTTAACTTTTATCAGTGCATTTTTTAGCACTGATAAAAGGGGAATTTATTAGTGCTTTTCTAAGCACTGATAAAAGGAACCCCCCTTTATATTTGTTGAGATTAACATCGCTTTTTTCACACTAAAAAAGGCCTTTTTTAGCACTGATAAAAGCCTATTTTGTGGTAGTGTAATGGGTCTAATGGGATTAAGTGGCCTAAGGGGCCTAATGGGTCTAATGGACATAAGTGACTTAATGGTCCTAATGGGCTTAATGGACCTAACTAGCCTAATCGGCCTAATGGGCCAATTAGGGCTAAGTGGCCTAATGGGTCTAATGGGCCTAACAGGATTAATGGGTATAATGGGTCCACTGGGCCAAAGTGAGTGAACGGGCTGAAGAGGCCTAAGTGGCCTAATGGGACGAATAAGCCTATTGGGCCTAAGTGGCCTAATGGGACTAAGTGTCCTAATGGGCCCATTAAGTTCAATTCATCCTAATGGGACTAATGGTCTTAATGGGTCGAATGAACCAGTTGGGCCTAAGTGGCCTGATGGGCCTAATGGACCTAATGGGATTAATGGGTTGATTGCATCTAAGTGGCCTAATGGGCCTATGTGGTCGAATGGGCCCATTATGGTAAATTCGACCTAATGAGCCGAATAGACGAATTGGAATAATCGACCTAATGGGCCTAATGGATCTAAGGGGCCTAATGGGATTAAGTGGATGAATGGGCCTAAGTGGCCTAAGTGTCCTAATGGGTCTAAGGGGCCTAATGGGCCTAAGTGGCCTAATGGGTCGAAGGGGCCTAATGGGCCTAAGTGGCATAATGGACCTAAGTGGCCTAAGTGACCTAATAGGACTAATGGGTCTATTGGACCTATTGGGCCTAAGTGACCTAATAGGCCTAATGGGCCCAATGGCCTAACTGGATTAATGGACCTAAGGGGACCAATGGGTATAATGGGTCTCATGGGTCTAAGGGGACTAATGGGCCTAAGTAGCCTAATGGTATTAAGTGTCCTAAGTGACCTAATGGTCCCATTGTGGCCAATTCGGCCTAATGGGTATAATCTCCTAATTGACCTAATGGGCCTAGGGGCCCAATGGGTCTAAGAGGCCTAATGGGCCTAAGTGTCCTAATGGGCCTAAGTGGCTTAATGGGCCTAAGTTTTCTAATGGGAATATTGGGCCTATTGGGCCTAAGTGGTCTAATGGGGCTAATGGGTCCATTATGGATAATTCAACCTAATGGGTTTAATGGGCCTAAGTGGATTAATGGGTCGATGTGTCCCAAGTTGGCTAATGGGACTAATGGGTCCAATGGGTCTAAGTGGTCTAAGTTGCCTAATGGTCATAATGGGTCCAATGGGTCTAAGTGGCCTAATGGCCCTAAGTGGCCTAAGTTTCCCAATGAGCCTAATGGGCCTAATGGGTCTAATGGGTCTAATGTATCCAATGGGTCTAAGTGGCCTAATGGGCCCAGGGTGGCCTATGTTGTCTAAATGGGAATAATGGGTCCAATGAGTCTAAGTGGTCAAATTGGCCTAAGTGTCCTAAGTTGCCTAATGAGCCTAATGGGCATAATGGGTATAATGGTCCTAAGTGACCTAATTGGCATAATGAGTCTAATGGACCTAATGGACCTAATGGACTGAATGGATTGAATGGGCCTAAGTGGCCTAATGGACTGAATGGGTCTAATGGGCCTAAGTGTCCAAATAGGCCTAAGTTGCCTTAATTGGCATGATGTGTCACGACCCGTCCTCGGGGCCCGTGCCGTCCACTACCCCAAGCCCGCCTTCTATAGGCTAGGGGCTGGTGACTAGAACCAAAGGCGTAAATCCTGATAAAAGGGAAAACATTGCCTTTATAAAGAAAAAAAACACTACAGAGTACACAAACTGAAGTAAACACTAAGTAAAATGAAAACACAAGTAAGTGATGGAAAGTAAATGGGCCAGTATACAAACCCAACTGAAAGTGCAGCACAACTGAAAGGAAAGTACAACAACTGAAAACTAAAGCAGCAACCACGAAGTCATCCTCCAGAACTCTTACCTGAAGGGTGAGTGTAGACAGTCTCTTCGGATCCTCAGGTCCGGTTGTCCTCTCCGTGTACGTCCCACCTATTAGACCACCTCCGGGTACCATCCCACTCCTCAAGCCTCAACTACGATCATTGATGTTTGTCGTCTGCAACCAACACAACGTAGTGTGGGAATAGCCCATGCAGGGGTGAGTATACGATACTCAGTAGGGGACCCCGAGACTCTCGAAGGTCTCCCAGAATCCACAAAGGATAAACCACAAAGGAAAGATACAAAAACAAGTAACAAACAACACTACTTAGGTATATTCCCATACATATACCTAAGTCATCAATTCCAATTCTTCTCCAACTCACGATCTCAAGTTCAACCCAGTCCAAATAGGAAGATAATTCAATCATATCGAAGATATTGATTGAAAGTCAAGACTCATCTCACACAGGTATACTATTCATGAAGAGGGGTGGAGATTATTGATGTAGCCTCTAAATCATTCCTCTGCCAAAACCATGTAGGATCCAAGTATAGATGTCATCACTGTCGAACCCACGGAGGATCCAAGTATAGTAGTCATTGTTGCCAAACCCATGGAGGATCAAAGTATAGTAGTCATCGCTGCCGAAACCACAGAGGATCCAAGTACAGAAGTCATCGTCATCGAACCCATGGAGGATCCCAGCATGGTATACATCGTTGTCGAACCCACAAAGGATCCCAGTACAGTAGACGTCATCATCAAACCCACAGAGGATCCTAATACGGTAGACGTCGTCGTCGAACCCACAGAGGATCCAAGTATGGTAGTCATCCTCGTCAAAACCCACTGAGGATCCTAGTACGGAATTCGTCCTCATCCAACCCACTGAGGATCCTAGTACGGCATTCATCCTCGTCGAACCACTGAGGATCCTAGTATGGAAGTCATCGTCGTCACAGCCAGCTCTAGGGTTCCCGCACACAACACACTTGATTCTGGGAGGGTCCTCTCCATGAGCCAGGGGGGTCGATACATCAACTATCATGAAGTCTAGATTGATGTATCACAAAGTTCCATCTAGTAAAAAGGAAATCAACGCGACAGATGGTACGTCAACCGGACACCCGGTCTGAAAGTTATTAGCTTTTCCGTCCTAATGGACCAATGGTTTTTAAGTTAAAACCAACCTGACCGTACTCCAGCTGTGTCCAAACCTTGAGTGGAGTAATCCAAAAAAACCCATCTCACTAATAGTAATACAACAAAGTCGACGGCACATCAATCAGACGTCCGGAGCTCAAGTTATAAGCGTTTCCGCTCCAAGGGCCCGGTTGGTTTTGTGTTCAAACCAACTTGGCGGTACCCAAAGTTATTATAAACCTTGAGTGTAATATACCAAAACGACCGTCTTGATCCAAGGATCTTAATGAAACTGACGGTGTGTCGATCGGAGGTCCGTAACCCAAGTTATGGGCGTTTGAACGGAACTGCCCGTAAGTAGGGGGTTTGGGCCCGATCCGACCCGACCCAATACCCCCTGGGTCGGTCCGAACCGGGTCAACCCGAATCGGGTTCGGGTCTTACCTAACTGGCGCGGCCCGACCTGGCCGGCGCGGCCCGACCCGGCGTGGGGGTCCGGCGCGGGGGTCCGGCGCGGGCGGTCTGACCCAGTGCGGGCGGCCCACCCAGCGCGGGCGGACGCGAAAGTGGGGGGGGTGTTGACCCCTGTTTTACCAAAATAGAGGACCCGTGGGGTCCGCCCTAGGTGGTTTTCAGGGGTTTCAAACCCTCGGTCTTCTTGGAAATGGCCATCCATTACGGCCGGCCGGTTGTGACATGCGGGACCCACGGGGGGTCCCGCCTCCTTGAGTGCCGGCGGCCGGCTTGGCCGGCCCCCTCCTGCTGCTCCGCTGCGGCCCCTATCCGACCAGTGCGGCACGACGACGCCGCGGCCTGCTCCTGGCCGCGGCCTCCTTTGTTCTCACCGGCGCCGTGCGACGGCGCCGCGCTCCACCATCGTGGCCCGCTCCAGCCACGGTCCTCTTTGTCCTCACACGGTGCAATGGCACCGCGTCGCCTCTTTTCCAAGACACAACGATGATCAACAACAATAGGGGAGGAGGATCGGCCTTGTTTGTGCGGTCCGATCTCCTCCCGTGATATTGATAGCAAGTGGCGAAATAAAATTCATGAAGGACGTTAAATAATTCTTGAATGATGAAACGACCCCTACCTCAACAATGATGAAAAAATTCAGCATCACGGTTGACGAAATTGACATATGTCCAAGGAGGGGATGACGTCTCACATCGGTTGCGGAGAGGATAAGGAACGACACATTGATCTCTTCTTGTGGTGTCGGCGTTCTTCGACGAAGAGTGTTGTTCTTCGCGGGAGGTTGAAGCTCTTAAAAAGAAAAACACAAGAGCTCTCTCCTTTTCTTCGCACAACAAAAGCCAAAACAAAAATAAAATAAGGCTTTGCCTTATTTTATTTACTTATGCCAACATTTCAAACTTCAAAAACATAAACTCACATAATTAATTAATCTTGAATAGACTAATTAATTGGATGTCCAGTTGGCAAAATTTAATGAGAGGGAGAGTCACATAATTTAAGAGGGGGGTTTTAGAGGAGTTAGAGAATTTGAAAAGGTGGGGGATCATGTGGGCCCCACCTACCTCATAACCACACATGGGAAGTTGGGTGGTCTTGGACCCCACCAACAACTTCCCATGAGAGAGTTTAACTACCACTGATAAAATAAAATTGCACACAATTTTATTTTACTTATCATTTAATCCAAATTTTTTTTACAACTCCTCTTGTGCAAATGAAACTCTAGAAAAGGTCTTATTAATAAATTACCGGTGCTGTGGTTTCATCGGTGCCCTCGGATTTTTATTTTGAGCACCAGTTCAAATGTTAGAAAAACCTGCTCGTTCATTCACTGAACGTACCTGAGCTAAAATTCATAAATTGATTCTGGGCACACCGGGCCTCGGAATCAGGTGCCGTCAGAAATTGCGTACTCATAAAATCCCAAAGAATTTAATTAAAAAATACCTTAAAATTTATAGGTCTTTACATTACTCCCACCTTAGGGCTTTACGTCCCCGTAAAGATACATCACAAACTAGGGGAACAAATGAGGGTACTGTGCACACATCTGAGCCTCCTGCTCCCAAGTGCTCTCCTGGAGGTTCCCATGCTGCCACCTGATGCGCACTAGAGGAATCGACCATCCACATAGGACCCACTCCTATCGATCCTCTATATTCACCAGGACCCCCACAAAAGTTTCCCCATCATCGATATCCATCTCCCCATGGTTGATGATATGCGTCGGGTCGTGCACGTATCTCCTTAGCTGAGATATGTCGAAGACGTTATGCACCCGGTGCAACTGAGGTGGTAGAGGCAGGCGATAAGCCACCTCGCCTATCCTGCTGAGACCCTAGAATGGTCCGATGAAGCATGGAGATAACTTGCCGCCCTGGCCAAATCTCCGTAATCCATGTCGAGGTGAGACCCGTAAGAAAAATGTGGTCGCCATCCTCGAACTCTAGTGGTCCCCGCATTCTGTCAGCATAAGACTTTTGTCGGCTTTGAGCTGTCCTCATCCGATCCTGGATGACCTGCACCTTCTCCATCGTAGCCTGAACCATCTCTGGTTCTACACGTACTCACTCCAACACTATCCACAAAGAATATCTGAAAACGCGGCCAGCTATTGTCTCGCCACTCCTAACAGCTGAATTCCCGATCTCCTACTAAGATCATCTGCTATAACGTTCCCCTCCTTAGGAGTATAAACTGTCTCAATGTCATAGTCCTAGAGGAACTCAAGACATCGACTCTATCTCAGGTTTATATCCTTCTGATAAAAGATACACCTAAGACTATTGAGTTGGTAAGAACCGTAAACCGTTCGCTCGACGAAAAATGGGTGAGACTAGCCATTTCTAAGAACTCAACTACACCCTTATTCATCTATAGTCTACAATAGCTGTTGAGATTCCTCCCCTACTGAAAAGAGAAATATGTTCTCATCCCCTGGATGAACCACGTCCTTTTCCTAATACAATCAATCCTGACATGAATGGTACTATTTCATGACACGGACGTTGTCGTAAGGCCTCGACGCTACTACCAAGATATACAACTGTTACTATCACCTCTAAGGGTCGAGTCACACTGTCAGTAGTAGTGTGTGGTCACTAGGTCTCCTCCAGTAGGAATCTCAAAAGTGAGGGTCAAGTCAACAGTTTTAACCGGAACCTCTCAGTATCAACTACATAAAAAGGACAGGGAAGAAAACATCACAAGAATAAGTGTCTTTTATTACTACAGCTCAAGGTACAAAGACAAAACGCATCCACATACAAAACATCAAAAAATATAGAAGCATCATGAACAAAAGCCTCCATGTTTGAAGCTAGTCCTGCTCCTGTCCATCTACTTCTGAAGCTCCATGGTCGTAGGCCTCAACTGCCTGAAGCTGAGCTCTCCCCTGTCCACCTGTTCCCTACGGTCGGGGTGGTATTCCTGGTGGTGGTGGTGGTAGGGTCTCAAAGCGTCACCCACCACCAGCTTCTCGGCCAGCTGCTCTGCCTCGTCCGCCTATTCCCTGTGGACCGCCATGGTCAAACCTCTACCTGGGAGGTCCCTCTACCGCCTGCTGCTCATCTGCAGGGTGGGTCGGGCAATCTCGATCCATGTGACCCTGCCCGCCGCATTCATAGCACTATCTGCTCCTCGTGTGTCTGTCTCTGTTTCGTGTGCTCTACACAACCAAAACTATTTCATGAGATTTCTCAACTGATAGTCTAGCCCGCTTGGTCCTCTACGTCATCTTTCTACTACCGGCTACAGAAGACTCTGCTACGGGTCATCCTATGGAGGGTCTCGTTGCTAGTGACTGCTCAGCAAGAAAACTCTCCACTAGAAGAGCTCTCTCCAGCACCTCCGCTTGCGTCGGGATGTTGAGGGAGATCATTGAAGCCATGATCTCATGCCTTAGTCCCTGATCGAAGGTCCGGGCCCGGAAGAACGAGTCTCGTACCATATCTATGGAGTAGCGCGAGAGGTCGGTAAATCTCGCCAAGTACCGAGCTACCGTCATACTGCCCTGCCGCAGCTGCAGTAACTCCTAAATGCACACCGCATGGAGGGTGTCTGGAACAAACTCCAAGTGGAAAAGGCTCTCGAAGTCTGACCAAAGAAGAGATGCCTTGTCGTGCACCTGGAGCATCAGGCTCCACCATCTACCTACTGCCGCGTGCAGGAGACTCGCCGCAAGGATCACCATGAGGTCACCTGGTGTTCCTACCAATCTGAAGACTTGAACAACAGCCTCCAGCCAATCCTCGGCTGCCTAAGGGTCTGTCTCTCCACAGAACCTGGGTGGTCTCTGACGCTGAAACTCATGCAGTGCACTCAGGTGACGTGCACTCTCAACTGCTGAGGCTGGTAGCATCGGTGGCTCAGTGGGTAGAGGTACCACCGGTGCCTCCGCTGTAATAAGGCCCTGTACCGAGGCCTCGACACTCAGTGGGATGTTGTCTCGCACAAATCTTGGAACCCTAGCTGGCTGCCATTGTGGGGCCATCCTGAAAAGAAATAGGTGCCCACGGTCAATACAATATACCTGGTGTGCTGACACAAAGTAATCACAAAGAAAAACTTGAAGCACACATGCAGTCAATGTTTTCGTGCACTGAGTCGGAAATCAGAAGTCAGGGTCCTGGTGTATGGATACATCGGCCGCCGCACCAACACTGGACTCCCTAGACTAATAATCACAATCAATACCCTTAACACTATTTCTTCACATAGAAGAATGATTATATTCCTGAGTTCTGCGGTAGAACCGAACTCCTCTGATACCAATTTGTCATGACCCATCCTCGGGGCCTGTGTTGTGACTACCCCAAGCCCGCCTTCCATAGGCCAGGGGATAGCGACTAGCACCAAATGCGTAAATCCCGATAAAAGGGAAGGCATTGCATTTATAAAGAAAACAAACACCACAGAGTATGCAAACTGAAGTAAACACTAATTAAAATGAAAACACAAGTAAGTGCTGGAAAGTAAATGGGCCAGTATACAAACCCAACTGAAAGTGCAGTAAAACTGAATGAAAAGTACAACAACTGAAAAGTAAATTATTAACCACGAAGTCGTCCTCTGGAACTCCCACCTAAAGGGTGAGTGCAGACAGTCTCGTCGGCTCCTCGGGTCTGGCCGTCCTCTTTGTGTACGTCCCACTTATTAGACCACCTCTAGGTACCGTCCCGCTCCTCAATCCTCAACTACGATCAGCGTTTTCCGTCGTCTGCAACCAACACAACGTAGTGCGGGCCTAGCCCATGCATGGGTGAGTATACGATACTCAGTAGGGACCCCGAGACTCCCAAAGGTCTCCCAGAATCCAAAAAGGATAAACCACAAAGGAAAGATACGAAGAAAAGTAACAACCAACACTACTTAGGTATATTCCCATACATATACCTAAGTCATCAATTCCAGTTCTACTCCAACTCACAAGCTCAAGTTCAACCCAGTCCACACAGGAAGATAATTCAATCATATCGAAGATAATGATTGAAAGTCAAGACTCAGCTCACACGGGTATACTATTCATGAAGAGGGGTGGAGATGATTGATGTAGCCTCTGAATCATCTCCTCTGCCAAACCCATTTAGGATCCAAGTACAAATGTCATCACTGCCGAACCCACAGAGGATCCAAGTATAGTAGTCATCGCTGCCGAACCCACGGAGGATCCAAGTACAGAAGTCATCATCATCAAACCCATGGAGGATCCCAACGCGGTAGACGTCGTCGTATAACCCACGAAGGATCCCAGTATGGTAGACGTCCTCGTCGAACCCACAGAGGATCCTAGTACGATAGACGTCCTCGTCGAACCCACGGAGGATCCTAGTACGATAGACGTCCTCGTCGAACCCACGGAGGATCCTAGTATGGTAGTCATCCTTGTCGAACCCACTAAGGATCCTAGTACAGAAGTTGTCCTCATCGAACCCACTGAGGATCCTAGTACGGAAGTCGTCCTCGTCGAACCCACTGAGGATCCTAGTACGGAAGTCATCGTCGTCACAGCCAGTTCTAGGGTTCCCGCACACAGAACGCTCGATTTCGGGAGGGTCTGCTCCACGAGACAAGGGGGGTCGATACATCAACTGTCACGAAGTCTATATGTATCACAAATTTTTGTCTAGTCAAAAGGAACTCAACGCGATAGACGGCACGTCAACTGGACGTCCGGTCTGAAATTTATTGGCTTTTTCGTCCGAGGGGCCCGAATGCTTTTTAAGTTAAAACCAACTAGAACGTACTCCATATATGTCCAAACCTCGAGCGAATTAATCCAAAAGAACCATATCACTAAGAGTAATCCAGCAAAGTTGACGGCACATCAATCAGACGTCCAGAGCTCAAGTTATAAGCGTTTCTGCTATAAGGGCCTGGTTGGTTTCGTGTTCGAACCAACATGTCCATACCCAAAGTTATCCAAAACCTTTATTTTAATATACCAAACGACCGGCTCGATCCAAGGATCCAAAATTAACTGACGGTTCATCGATCGGAGGTCCGTAGCCCAAGTTATGGGCGTTTGAACGGAACTGTCCGTAAGTAGGGGGTTTGGGCCCGGTCCGACCCGGCCCAATACCCCCTGGGTCGGCCCGAATCGGGTCGACCCGAACCAAGTTTGGGTCTGGACCAACTGGGTACGGCCCGGCCCAGAAGGCGCGGCCCGGCCCAGCTGACGCGGGGGTCCGGCTGGGCACGGGCGGTCCGGCCCGGTGCGGGCGGTCCGACCCTGCACGGGCGGCCGACCCAACGCGGGCGGACGCGGAAGGGGGGGGGGTGTCGTCCCTCTGTTTTCCCAAAACGACGGACCCGTGGGGTCCACCCTAGGTGGCTACTGGGGGTTTCAAACCCCCGGTCTTCTTGGAAATGGCCGGCCATTATGGGCGGCTGGTTGTGCCATGAGGGACCCGCGGGGGGTCCCGCCTCTTTGAGTGCTGGCAGCCGGCTTGGTCGACCGCCTCCTGCTGCTCCGTCGTGGCCCCTGTCCGACCGGCGCAGCGCGACGGCGCCGCGCCCCTCCGCCGTGACCCGCCCCGGCCACAGCCCCTTGATGCTCCAGCGCGGTGCGACAGCGCTGCGCCCCTCCGCCGTGGCCCGCTCCTGGCCGCGACCTCCTTTGTCCTCACCGACGCGGCGCGACGGTGCCATGCTCCACCACCGCAGCCCGCTCCAGCCGCGGTTCTCTTTGTCCTCGCGTGGTGCAACGGCACCGCGTCGCCTCCATTCCAAGCCACAACGATGATCAATAACAATAGGGGAGGAGGATCAGCCATGTTTGTGTCGTCTGATCTCCTCCCATGATATTGATAGCAAGTGGAGAAATAAAATTCACGAAGAATGTTAAATAATTATTGAATGATGAAACGACCCCTACCTCAACAATGATGACAAAAGTTGGCATCGCGGTTGACGGAGTCAACGTACGTCCAAGGAGGGGATGAAGTCTCACACCGGCTGCGGAGAGGAGAAGGAACGACATGTTGATCTCTTCTTGCGTTATCGGCGTTCTTCGACGAAGAGTGTTGTTCTTCGTGGGAGGTTGAAGCTCTTCAAAAGAACAACACAAGAGATCTCTTCTTTTCTTCGCACAGAAAAAGCCAAAACAAAAATAAAATAAGGATTTGCCTTATTTTATTTACTTATGCCAACATTTCAAACTTCAATAACTTAAAATCACATAATTAATTAATCTTGAATAGACTAATTAATTGGATGTCAAGTTGGAAAAATTTAATGAGAGGGAGAGTCACATAATTTAAGAGGGGGTTTTAGAGGAGTTAGGGAATTTGAAAAGGTGGGGGCTCGTGTGGGCCCCACCTACCTCATAACCACACATGGGAAGTTGGGTGGTCGTGGGCCCCACCAAAAACTTCCCATGAGAGAGTTTAACTACCACTGAAAAAATAAAATTGCACACAATTTTATTTTACTTATCATTTAGTCCCCAATTTTTTTACAACTCCTCCCGTGCAAACACAACTCCAGAAAAGGTCTTCTTAAGCAATTACCGATGCTTCGGTTTCATCGGTTCCCTCGGATTTCGATTCTGAGCAACGGTTCAAAAGTTAGAAAAACTCGCTCGTTCGTTCACTAAACGTACCCGAGCTATACTTCAGAAATTGATTCTGGGCACACCGGGCCACGGAATCAGGTGCCTTCAAAAACTGCATACTCGTAAAATCCCAAAGAATTTAATAAAAAAAATTCCTTGAAATTTATGGGTCTTTACATGATGGGTCCAATGGACCTAAGTGGCCTAATGGGCCTAAGTGGCCTAAGTTTCCTAATGGGCCCCATGGGCCTAATCTTATCAATGGGCCTAATGGGTCCAATGGACCAAAGTGGCCAAAGTAACCTAATGGGACTAATAGGCCGAATGGGACTAATGGGCCTAATAGGTCCAATAGACCTAAGTGTCCTCAGTTTTCTAATGGGATGAAGTGGCCTAATGGGCTTAAGGGGCATAAGTGTCCTCATGGGTATAATGGGCCTAAGTGGCCTAATTGGTCTAATGGGCCTAAGTGGCCTATGTTTACTAATGGGAAAAAGTGGACTAATGGGATTAATGAGACTAATGGGACTAAGTGGCATAATTTGACTAATGGGCCTAATATGCATAATGGGTATAATGGGCCTAATGAGTCTAATAGGTCTAAGTGGCATAATGGGCCTTAGTAGCCTAAGTTGCCTAATGGTCCTAATGGGCCTAAGTGGCCTAATTTTCTTAATGGGCCAAATGGGACTAATGGGACTAATGGTTCTAATGGGCCTAAGTGTCCAAATCAGCCTAACTGGTCAAATGGGCCTAATGGGTCGAATGGGCCTAAGTGGCCTAATGGGTTAAATGGGTCGAATTAGACTAAGTGGTGTAATGGGCCTAGTGGCCTAATTTTTCTAATGGGCCCAATGGGATGAATGGGCCTAATGGGTCGAATGGGTTGAATGGGTCGAATGGGCCTAATGGGTCCAATGAGCCTAAGTGTCCTAAGTTGCCTAATGGATTGAAGTGTCCTAATGGGCCTTATGTTCCTAAGTGGCCTAAGGGGCCTAATGGGTTGAAGTGTCGTAATGGGCCTCATGGGCCTAAGTGGCCTAATGGGACCAATGGGCCCAATGGTCCTAATGGATCTAAGTGCTCTAATGGGCCTAATGGGATAATTGGCCTAATGGGATTAAGTGGCCTAAGTGGCCGAATTGGCCTAATGGGCATAAGTAGCCTAATGTACCTAATGGGCCTAAGTGGCCTAATGGGAATAATTGGCCAATTGGACTAATGGGACTAGGTTCAGTGATTTATGAAACTTGGTTTACAACAAAATCCAAAGGGGGATTGTTAAGACCAATCTGATGAGGAAGGAATTTGATTTCATGTGTTGTATTTTGTTGTTAAGGAAATATTTTGAAGAAATAAAATCACCTCACTTTTTATTTGGTGGAACTCATAATGGCCATTATTTTCAAAAGAATCGGACTCACTATTTCCATCATAACGAGGAAAAGTTGTTTGAAAGAAAAGGCACTAATCAGACTTGTTTTGGGCCCAATATGTGAAAATATCATAATGAGGAATTGATCATTATCTGGAAAGAGATGGTAGGTCACATGAAGACTGAATCTTGTGGGAATTAAATGGTCATCAGATTTACACTGCATCTAGTATGAAAGAAGTGCTTGTTTTGATTAATTATCAGAGTCTACTGACTATGATAAAATTAAACGTGACTATGATTTGCTGATTCATATTTCATAAATCATAAGTTTATTAGAGAACTTATGGTGAAATATTTATGGAAGAAAGGGGAAAAGAGGTATTCCAAATAATATTCAGATTTATCATGTCTAGGTGGAAGAGAATAAAGAGATGATTCCAATCGAAAAGGAATTGTACCCAGTGCAATCAGATTCAGGCTAAGAAGGAAAGAAAGAATAAAGTATGGATCGTAATTATAATGATTGCACCCAAAATGATCATTGTCTGGTACTGTAACATCTGATTATCCATCCTATTCATAAGAAAACTTTCGTACCCAGTATGATCATACTCAGGCTTCAGAAGAAAAACATCGTACCCAATATGATCGTATTCAGGCCAACCATTCACAAAAAGATCATACTCCACACAATAATATTCAAAGAAGGAATTTCATGAGACTGATGATTGAAAAGATAAGAAAATAATAAGATCAATAATGTAGTAAACCATTTATAAAGGGTTGAATTACTTTTCAGGTTTCAATTGGGTCAATGGTTATTGTATCATAGTGAAATTGTTTTATATTTTCAAGTGGGTCAAGAGAAGAAGTGAAGAAGTAAAACTGGTTTGAAGGAAAAGTTTACTGGATGTGAAATTGAGGGGGAGCTCGACATTCAAAATAATTATCATATTCATAATTCATAAGGAGAATTGAAAGTTTTAGAAGAATAGATAATCTTCGAGAAGAGTTGATGGAGTCAAAATACACCCCATATTTTGGGGAAAATTGAGATTAGTGTGAATTTGATTAAGTGGGGATTTTTTTTTGATTCTTGCTAAAGAATCTTGAGGGTTACCTATAAAAGGAGAAAAGTATGTTGTACTTGAGGTGGACTGATGTACTATTCATGATAGAGAATCTTATGGTTTTAAAGAGAAGAAAAAGTTTCTGTATTAACTTTTGTTGTATAAGTTTTGATAGATTGAAGTGAAAGAAAAGAGACAAGATCACAACATTGTATTCAGCTAATCATCACACTCAGTTTTTATCATACTCAACTGATTATTGTGTCCGTATTGTCAATCATATTCGGCTGATCATCATATTGGGATGGGTTAATCGGATCGTGATTTCCATATTGGGTCTTCCAGACTGAGGAAGATGGAGAATTGAAGTAGTGTAGATTTATCTCTATCTCATTCTATCAAAGTTATACTTTTCATACTGGGGAATATCCTATCGAGAAAAATAATATCTGGAAAATCGTATTGGGAAGAATCGTATCAGGGACAATCGTACTCAGAGGAATCAGACTAGGAAAATCGGAGTTGGTTTTTTTCTTAACAAAGTCCAGAAAGTTATTACCATCTTATGGGTGAGAAATTGAAGAAGTGTTTTCAATTGAATACATTTGTGTAATTGAAAAGAAGAATAGGTAAAATGAGTTGTTACACAATCATTGCATTACCCTATTGATGATAAGAGGGTGCACATACACTATTGTATTGTTTACATAGTGCTACATAATGGGACTAAGTGGACTAATGGGCTTAATGGGCCTAAGTGGCCAAATGGGCCTAAGTGGCCAAATGGGCCTAAGTGGCCAAATGGGCCTAAGTGGACAAATGGGCCTAAGTGGCCTAAGTGACCTAAGTGTCCTAATTGGCATAATGGGCCTAAGTGGTGTAATGGTCCAAACGGACCTAAGTGGCCTCATGGGCATAATGGGCCTAAGTGGCCTAATGGGCATAATGGGCCAAAGTGGCTAAATATGCCTAAGTGGCTTAATAGGCCTAAGTGGCCTAAGTGGCCTCATGGGCCTAAGTGGCCTAAGTTTCCTAATGGTATGACGGGACTAAGTGCCCTAATGGTCCTAATGGGACTAAGTTTCCTAATGGGCCTAATGGGCCAAAGTGTCCTAATGGGCCTAATGGACCTAAGTGGATGAAGTGGCCTAATGGGCCTAAGTGGCCTAATTGGCCTAAGTGGCCTAATGGGCCCAATGGGAGTAAGTGTCCTAATGGGCCTAAGTGGCCTTAATGGGACTATGTGACCTAATGGTCTTAATGAGAATAATGGGCTTAAGTGGTCTAAGTGGCCTAATGGGCCGAATGAGCCTAAGTGGCATAATGGGCCTAAGTGGCCTAAGTGGCATAATGGGCCTAATGGTCCTAAGTGTCCTAATGAGTCTAATGGGCCTTAGTGGCCTAATGGGCCTCAGTTACCTCATGGGCCTCAGTGGCCTAATGGGCCTAATGGGCCTAAGTAGCCTAAGTGGCCTGATGGGCCTAATGGGCCTAAGTGGCCTAATGGGGCTTAGTGGCCTAAGGGACTAATGGGTTTAATGGTACTAAGTAGACTAATGGGCCTAAGGAACTAAGTGGCCTAATGAGACTAATGGGACTAAGTGGCCGAATGGGCCTCAGTGGCCTATTTGGCCTAATGAGCCTAAGTTGTCGAAGTGACCTAATGAGCCTAATAGGCATAAGTGGCATAATGAGCCTAATGGGCCTAAGTGGCCTAATGGGACTTGTAAGAATAATAAAAAAAAGTGGCCTAAGTGGCCGAATGGGCTTAATGGGCCTCATGAGCCTAATGGGCCTTAGTAGCCTAATGGGCCTAATGGGTCTAAGTGTCCTAATGGGCCTAATTGGCCTAATGGGACTCTATGGCCTAATGGGATTAATGGGCCTAAGTGGCATAATGGGCCTAATGGGACTAATGGGCCTCAGTGGCCTAATGGGCTTAACGGGCCTTAGTGGACTAAGTGGAATAATGTGTCCAATAGGCCTAAGTGGCCTGATGGGCCTAATGGGCCTAAGTGGCATAATGGGTCGAATGGTGCGTATGGGACTAAGTGGCCTAATGGGCCTAAGTGGCCTAAGTTGCCTAATAGGCCAAATTGACATAATGGACCTGATGGGCCTGATGGGTCTAATGGGATTAATGGGACTAAGTGGCATAATGAGCTATATAGGCCTAAGTAGCCTAATGGGCCTGATGGTCCTGATGACCTTAATGGTCTAAATGGGCCTAGTTGGACTCATGGGCTTGATGGGCCCGATTGGCCTAATGGACTTAGGTGGCCTAATGAGCTTAATGGGTCTAAGTGGCCTAATGGGATGAATGAGCCTAAGTGGACTAATGGGCTCGATGGCCCTGAGCAGCCAAATGGGTCTCAGTGGCCTCACGGGCCTCATGGAATTAATGGGCCTAATGGTCATAATGGGCCTAAGTTTCCTATGTGGCCTATTGCGCCTAATGGGCCTTAGTGGCCTAATGGGCCTAATGGCCTTGATGGACCTAATGGGCATAATGGCCCTAAATGGCCTCAGTGGCCTAATGAGATGAATGGGCTGAAGTGGCCCAATGGGCCGAAGTGGCCCAATGGGCCGAAGTGGCCTAATGGGCCTAATGGGACTAATGGGCCTAAGTGGCCTAATGGGATTGATGGGCCTAATTGGTCTTAGTGACCTCATGGGCCTAATGATCCTAACTGACATAAGTAGCCTCATGGGCCTAATGGGTATAATCAGCCTAATGGGTCTAAGTGTCCTAATGGGCTTGATGGGCTTAATGGGTCTCCATGGCCTTACAGGCCTCATGAACCTGATGGGCCTGATCGACCTAATGGGAATAATAGGCCTCACTGGTCCAATGGGCCTAATTGGACTCATGGTCCAAATGGGCTTGATCGACCTAATGGCCATAATGGGCCTTAGTGGCCTAATGTGCCTAATGGGCCTAAGTGGCCTGATGGGGCTTAGTGGCTGAATGGGCCCAACGGGGTGACGTGGACCAATGGCCTAAGTGGCCCAATGGGCCTAATGGGCCTAATGGGCATAAGTGGCTGAATGGGCCTAATGGGCCTAAGTGGCATAATTGGCCCGATGGGTTTAATGTGCTTCATAGGTCTAATGGGCCTAAGTGGTCTAAGCGTCCTAATGGACCTCATGGGTATAAGTGGCCTAATGGTCCTGATGATCGTAATGTGACTAATGGGCCTCAGTGGCCTAATGGGCTTAATGGGCCAGTGGGCCTAAGTGGCCGAATGGGCCTGATGGTCCTTAGGGGCCTCATGGTCCTAATGGGAATAAGTGGACTTAGTGGCCTAATGAGAATAATGGTCCTAAGTGGCCTAATGGGCCTAATGGGAATTAGTGGACGAACGGGCCTGATAGGCTTGATTGGAATATTGGGCCTAATGGGCCTAATGGGCCTAAGTGGCCTAGGTGGCCTAATAGGCCTAATGGTCTTAATGAGCCTAAGTGGATTAATTGACCTAATGGGCCTAACTAGTCGAATGATTTGAATGGTCTTAATGGGCCTAAGTGGCGGAATGGGCATAATGGGCCTAAGTGTCGGAATGGTCCTAATAGGCTAAGTTGCCTAATGGGACTAATGGGCCTAAGTGGTCGAATGGGACTAATGGGAAAAATGGTCCTAATGGTCCTCATGGGACTAAGTGTCCTCATGGTCCTGATGGGCCTAATAGGCCCCATGGGCCTAATGTACCGAATGGGCCTCCTAAGCCTAAGTGGCTAAATGGGCCTAGTGGGCCCAATGGTCCTAAGTGGCCTAATGCGCCTAATGGGCCTAAGTTGCTGAATGGGCCCAGTGGGCCTAAAGGGCCTAGTGGGCCTAAAGGGCCTAGTGGGCCTAAAGGGCCTAGTGGGACCAAGTGGCCTGATGGACCTAATGGGCCTCATGGTTCTAATGGGATAAATGGGCTGAATGGGCCTAAGTGGCCTCATGGGCCCAATGGTCCTAATGGGACTAGGTGGCCTAATGGGCCTCATGAACCTAATTGGCCTAAATGGAATAATGAGCCTAAGTGGCCTAATGGACTGAGTGGGCCCAATGGGACAAATGTGCCTAATTGGCCAGATGGGCCTATTGGGCCTCATGGGCCTAATGGGCATCATGGTCCAAAGTTGCCTCAAAGGACCAATGGGAATAATGGACCTAAGTGGCCTAAGTGGGCCTAAAGAGTCGAATGGGTCGAAGTGGCTTTATGGGCCTAATGGGCCTCATGGGCTTAAGGGGACTAATGGACCCAATGTGCCTAATGGGACGAATGGGCCAAGTGGAACCAATAAGCCTAATGGGTCTAAGTGGGCTAATAGATCTAAGTGGCCTAAGGGGTGTGATGAGATTAACAAACCTAATGGGCCTAATGGACCCAAGTGGCCTGATGGGGAAAATGGTCCTCATGGGCCTAAGTGGCCTAATGGGACAAATAGTCATAATGGGCCTAAATGTTTTAATGGTCTTGATGGGCCTCATGGACCAAATGGGCCTCATGGGTGGAATGCCCCTCATAGGCCTAATGGGTCTAATGGGCCTAATGGGATTCATGGTTCTAAGTGGCCTAATGGTTTGAATGGGCAGTGCCCTAATGGGCCTAGTGGGCCTAATGAGACTAATGGGCATAATGGGTCTAATGGGCCTAATAGACATAATTGAACTAAGTGACCTAAGTGGCCTAATTGGGCTAATCGACCGAATGGGCCTAATGGGCCTAAGTGGCCTAAGTGGTTAACGTGCCAAGTGGCCCTAGTGGTACTGATGGGTTTAATGGGCCTAATAGGCCTAAGTGTCCTATGTTCCTAATGAGACTGCGTGGCCTAATGGGCCTAAGTGGCCTAATAGGGCTGATTGATTGAATGGGCCTAATGGGCCTACATGGACTAATGGGCCTAACATGCCTAATGGGACTAATGGGTTTAATGCGCTAATGGGCCTAAGTGGCCTAATGGTCCTACGTGGCCTAATGGGCCTATGTAGCCAAATGGGCCAAATAGGCTTAATGAGACTAATGGGTTTAATGGGCCTAAGTGGCCTAATGGGCCTAATGGGACTAAGTTTCCTAATGGTCCTAATGGGTGTAATGGGCCTAAGTGGCCTAATGGGACTAATGGACCTAATGTGCCTAAGTGGAATAAGTGGACTAATGGGTATAATGGGCCTAATGGGCCTTAGTGGACTAATAGGACAAATGTGCCTAAGTGGCCTAATGGACCTAATGGGACTAAGTGGCCTAATCCCCCTAATCGACTAAATGGGCCTAATGAGCCTAATTATCCCAATGGGACTAAGTGGCCTAATGTGCATAATGGGCATAATGGGCCTAAGTGGACTATGTTTCCTAATTGGCCTAATCGACCGAATGAGACTAATGGGCCTAATGGGCCTAAGTGGCCTAAGTGGCCTAATGGGCCTAATGGGCCTAATGCCAAAGTGGCCTAGGTGGATGAATGGGGCTAATGGGCCTAATGGACCTAATGGGCATAATGGGCATAATGGGCCTAAGTGGCCTAATGAGACTAATGGGCCGAAGTGGCCTAATGGGCCTAATGAACCCAAGTGGCCTAATCAGCCTAATCAACAAAATGGGCCTAATGGGACTAAGTGGCTTAATCTTTCTAATCGACTGAATGGGCCTAATGGTCCTAATGGGCCCTAGTGGCCTAATGGGCCTAAAGGGCCTAATGGGACTAAGTGGCCTAATTGGGCTAATTTAATAAATGGTCATAAGTGGTCCAGTCGGCCTAATCTATAAAATGGGCCTGATGGGACTAAGTGGACTAATGGGCCAAATGGTCCTAATGTGCCTAATGGGTCTAAGTGGCCTAAGTGTCATAATCATCCTAATCAACAGAATGGGACTAATGGACTAATGGAACGAATGGTCCTAGTCGGCCTAATGGGTCTAACTAGCCTAAGTTACTGAATTAGCCCAATTGACCGAATGGGCCTAATGGTCCTTATGGGACTAAGTGTCTGATTGAGACTAATGGGCCTAAGTGGTTGAATGGGCCTAATGGGCCAATTTTGCATAATGTGGTTAATGGGATTGATGGGCGAAAGAATGGGGTTAAGTGTCATAATGTGCCTTATTGGTCGAATGGGCGTAAGTGGCCTAATGGGCCTAATGGGCCTAAGTGGCTTAATGGGCCTAGTGGGCCTAAGTGTTTGAATGGGCCTAATGGACCTAATGCGTCTCATTGAACTAATGGGCCTAATGGGAATAAATGACCTAATGGACCTAGTGGGCCTAAGTGGCCTAATGGGCCTAATGGGCCTAATGCACCTACTAGGCCTAATGAGTTGAGTGGGCCTAATGGGTCCAATGGACCTAAGTGGACTTATGGGCCTAATGGGAAGAATGGGCCTAATGGGCCTAATTGGACTAATGGCCCTAATGGCCCTAGTGGGCCTAAGTGTCCAAATCGGCCAATGGGCCTAAAGGACCTAGTGGGCCTAAGTGGACTAATGTGCCAAATAGGACAAATGGGCCTAATGGACCTACGTGGTCATATGGGTCGAATGGGCCAATGGGCCTAATGGGACTATTTTGTGATGAAGTGGATGTGATCAGTTCCTGTGTTTTATTAAAGGGTGTCGGTGATGTTTAATCATTTATATCTGCTTCCCTATCTTCGTGACTTTTCCTGGTCTCCAACGGGTTTATTTGCAGAGCCAGAAACGCCCAACGGTTCTTGTATCCAACAATCCATGGATCTGCTGTCCATGGGTAGGTGCTCATTGGATGATATGGACAACAACACTTAAGAACTCACATTAGTCGAGAAAATGGGAATTCGGGATCATCACACCCTTTTGAGGGGAATTATTTCCTATTCTAGGACTCTATTATAGATTTAAGACATGTTCATATGTTTTTGAATCTTTGGTTTATCCCCAAGCATAGTATCCATGGATTACCCCTGAGTTTCAAGTCACAGGTATACACAGGGATCCAGAACCATCTACATTCAAGTTTTACCATTCCTCATTGGATTAGTGATTCTGGGGAAGTTTGAGTTTGTTCAGACATCACTGGTCTTAAGACTTATAATTAGGCGCTCTAGAGTTTATTGTCATCCATAGGGGACAGAGAGTGACTTGAGTGTCTGGATCAAACCCGTAATATAGGCTTCCTACATGTACTCATGAGAGGAATCAAAATCCATGTAGTTCATTGGCGTGGGGCTTATACCTGGAAGTTTCCCATCTGATGGGAATAGAATTGGGTGGAACCTTTTGGAGTGGGAACCCTTTTGAGATTGGGCCTTCTGGAAGGCATCCTATGTATCCTGATTTGGTTAGGAATCAGAGTTCTTCTAGTTCCGAAAATGTGTGGCATACGCATGGAAGCTTCCCATTTTAGAAAACATGATTTGGTGAACCCTTTCTGTATGGGAACCCTTGAGCTCGGGCCTTCTGGTTGGCATCCTAAGTTTCCTGATTCGATTAGGAATCAGAGTTCTTGTACTTTAGAAAATGTGGGGCATACGCGTGGAAGCTTCCCATTTGAGAAAACATGATTGGGTGGACCCTTTATGTATGGGCACCCTTTTGAGCTTAGTCCTTCTAGTAGGTGTCCTATGTATCCTGATTTGATCCTGAATTAGAGTTGTCGTAGTTCAGAAAACGTGGGGAATGCATGTGGAGCTGCCCATTTGAGAAAACATGATTGGGTGGACCCTTTATGTATGGGGACCCTTTTAATCTTGGGCCTTCTAGTAGGCATCCTACGTATCCTGATTTGATCAGGAATATAAGAGTTCTCATAGTTCAGAAAGTGTGGTTGTGTTGTAATCCTTAAAAAACTCTAAGACCACTTGAGTCATGCTTGGTGTGAGAAAGAACATGATGTAAAAGATTAGACAATACACATGCCTCCTCCCCTGTTTGTGGGAGAGGGAGAGCCCGCAGAGGAAGTGGTCGGGGCGACCATGGGTGAGGGTGTAGAACAATGAACCTTCCCGGATGAAAGGGGAAAGGCTATTGTCATCTGGTGAGGTAGGTGTGGGTATTACTCCAGGAGGGATTCCCAAACACTCTCTTTAGAGAGGGGATAAGTGCTCACCATTGGCACTCCTTGAATGGAAAAGTGATCAAGATCCCTCAATCTTGAAGAGTGGAGAGGTAGAAAGGGGATCCCGGGCTCGGACTCTGTACTACCATGGGTATGTGAACCTAGGAATGCTCTGGATGTCCATTCAAGGGATGGGGTAACCCCTTTGTCTCCACCTATCATGGGTATGTGAACTTAGAAAGGCACGCTAATGCGCCCTAAGGTTTCAGTATGTCAGTCCAGTGGCTTTGGGAGTGGCCTTGGCTTGGTGCCGATGGATAGGCTACTGAGGGAATTCTGGAGGGTTGGACTAAATTGTAAGGGGCTTATACGACTCAGAGTATGGAAACACCAAAGGCCTTGGTGGGCCACATGTCCATATGAGGAGTGTAACCCTTCTTATAGGTAGGTGCTATGCAGAGGGAGGGGTCATCCACATACCAGTGTGGTACGTGAAATGAGGGGAATCATGCGTGCTAAAGTGGTATGTGGCTTCAGGTTTGGTCTGCATACCAAATTGGTATGCGGTGCTGGAGTCCACTCGAGCGACGGCGGATGGGAGCAGTGTCGATTAGGGATTTTCCCGCGTAGTAGGGTTCTATGCAGCACGCTAGATCAAAGAAGGGGCATAGGCTCCTTGGTTTGCGGGGATTGCATCCATGTAGGGGCCATGGTTCGTGGTCTACCAATTTTAGGTTTGCGGTTTATCAATTTACTTATGTGTTCTTCAGTTCTTAACAATTCTTCCCCAGTTTATACCTATTGGTGGTTCGTGAATCAGAACTTCGTGGTCCGCAAAATCCTAAGCTCCCATAAGCCTCTTCCTTCTCCAAAAGCTGATCTCCAAGAATTAGATCCTCAATCAGTTGATCCCTTTCTTCTCCCCCTTGATGTCATTTTATATAGGGGGAAAGGGTTGTATCTATGGTCATGTGACAACTTTTGCAGAGTCCCATGATAGGAAACCTGGCCTATGGATGACTTAGTCAACCCGAGGTTCATGGGGTATATTGAATGCACCTCACTCGCAAACCAACTCAGTCACAGGGGTGCTTCGCGACTGCGTAGGGTTCTACCTCTATTTCATGAATGACGCTATGCATGGAGGGGGGAGGTATGCATCTGTGTATTGGTTCTTCCACACTTCGCTGGCCATTTGGTTCGCACCCTAATAGGAGCTCCTCCGTTTCGCAAACGATGGCTTCCGTAGGTGGTGCGGTTCACCGAACCGGCCGTGTACCATTGATGATGAACCAGTACGCAGAATGGTTAGGTCTTTTACCATTTCTTCTAAACTTTCTTCATATTTTTTCCATATTATTGATTAAGTTTTGGTAGATTATTCCACTGATTTTAAGGGAGTATCTTACTTCCCTTCTGCAGATTTTTCAGGACCCTACAAATTCCCCCATTAGAATGGGGACCGATTGGAACGAAGAGGAGGCTATTATGATGTAGAGTGGTCTTGAAACTAGAGTGGTTTTTGTTAGAGATATGGAACCAGTGGGGGGACACACCTATATAAAGGGATCCACATGAATTTTCCTTTACCATATTTTTCATCAAAAAGCTCTCTCACTCCCTACTTCCGGGCACCACCTCCGCGTATGGCTTCCTTCACGAACCGCTTCATCCGTGAACTAGTTTTGGATTCCGCGAACTGATCCTCATCCACACTTTCCCCCATCTGCGAACTAACTTCCCAACTGCTAACTAAAATTTAGCAACTTTTAAAAAGTAATTCACGAAGGGTTGTGTAGGGAAAAAACTTTGCAGTTCAGTGGTTCGAGGACTGGAATTATCCTTCAAACTTCAAAATTTTTATTTTGAACTTCACTTAAGATATGAATTATGAGAACCCACGTAGGGACTTGGTACACGGTCTACTGGCCATCACTCCATGGGCCAAGATGCCACAGACCTCTTCCACGTACAACAGGTTCACAGAATATGGGCATCACGAACCAACTTCGGGGTCGGTACATGGGGCGTACTATGCATTCCCTTTGTAGAGCCTTTTCCAAATATTTGTACTTTTCCTGAATATTATTCTTTGGACTAAAACTTGATATGGTTTCCTAATACAGAAAGAAAGCATGGCTCTTCCATGAGCTGCTATTGTATTAATAAAGATGAGGGCCTCCATGGAAAGAATTGTCGATGATAATTTTCAAAGTTACATCATTCCCTATGACAGCTTTTTGACAGCTTTCCTGACACCAGAGCTCTTAACTTACCCGTTATCCATACATTTGCCACTTTATGGTTTTGGTTTTCCCGCTGACGTACCTCTGCTGCTGCCTGACCCTAACCTCCCTTTCATCCATTAAGAGGCACTGAAAGGTCATGAACACTTCAATATTTTCCCAGTAGGAGAAATCATCACCACTTCGATTGAGGAGAACATATTCATCCTGCGAGGCTCGACATGGACTCAGGAAAACTACGAGTGTTGAGATGATGTTCCGAGACTAGATGTATGAGAATACCCATCCATCATCAGCATCTCCCAATAAAATCCTAGCTTCGTATGGAGCACTAAGTGGGATTTGCAGGCTGTAGGATTCTTCTCTGATGAGTGGGTCTGGGCGTTTTGGGTGCATCAAACCTATCTGGAGTGCCCTGACCAGCTGGAGGAAGTGGGCTTGCAGTAGGTAGCCTAGGTGTCTCGGTTTTCAATCTTCTCTCTGGGAGAAATCCTTCTATAATTTCTAAGTCACTGGTGTTCGAGTACCAACACCTTTCACCTACTGCATGGAGAAGTGGGGGTTAGTTTTTGGGATATCTACTAGCTTGGAGGTCTTTCTATCCTTGGATAAATTTACGATGAGTTTATCCTAGCAGCTGCCATGTGTAATGATACCAATCACATGTCTCCTTTGATGAGGATTTTGTTGGTTACAATGGATGGATTACTGGGTCATTCTCTTGAGGCTCGTTCCCTCATCCCGTTCAAATCAAGGATACAATTATTCTTGTAGAATAACAAAACTAGGCCGAAGGCGCGTCGCAGTCGAACTCACCCAACCCATCAAACCCACCAAACTCCAGGTTCATACTATGATACTCTTGAAGCAGGGCGGTATGCCTCATGGGGATACGAGTTTTGGATTGTAGTTTCACCTGATCTTAGGCTAGCATGTTTCTTCTCCATGTTCTTAAGAGGATGGCTCTTACCATTCTGTGATGCATACAACAGGGTTTGGGCCTACACTTTGATGATGGAGTCCATGCTGGTGGAGGGTCGATCTATTAATTTGGCCCTTCCTACCCTTTCCTGACTTTATGAATTATTGGGACAGATTCAGGAAGGTAGGTCTCCGTACCATCTCAGTGGACCGTTCCAATTCCTATATGGGTGGATGGCGGAACACTTCCCCTATTATGAGTATTATCATACCACATGGGTTCCTCATTCCGACTTTCACCCAGCTCTTCTTAGCATTTCTATTGTCCATCCCAGGGTCCTAAGTGTTACTGATGCAGTCAGGCTATTGAATGATGTTTCTTACTTCCCGTTTACACTGCATCCTACTCCTCATGGATCCTTTAGAGTTTACAAGGATAGTTCTTTGGATGAATGTTCATACCTTATTAATCTTAGGGATGGGATGCTCACTTCCCATGTAGACTGAGTAGTTATCTGTGAACCATACCCCCCTACTGGTTAGCCAGGCAGTTTGGATGCCTTCAACAGATTGTGTTACTTCCAGCTATACAACTTAGTGGAGAATCTCATCTTGTGGTTCTCCATAAATTGTGGCTTATGATGATGCACGAGGTTGCTGCTAGAGAGATCATCATTCCTAAAATGATAGGGCCCACCTTCCTATCACCAGAGTATTCCCAACTATGGGTCCATTGTTACCCTGAAAGGATGCTTAGAGAACTAGTTTGACAGGTACAGAAACCCTTGACTATTTATTGGCCTGTTCCTACCCTGATAGCAAGGCTAAACATTCTCTTCATAATGATAGGTGCAATGGCCATGCCTTCTGCTTCCGTTCCTTTAGCAACCTAGATGGATATACCTATTTCTCCTGCTCTCATGGTGAGAAGGCGCTCGATCCGTCATCAAAAGTGTCTGGGAGGGATTTCATTAGTGAAGACCATTTCGGTGGGGAGTGATTCAGACTGATCCCCTCCTATGGATATCTCCCAATATCTTCATGGGACTAGTACCATACAAGTATCGCTGATCATCCCGAAGGCTGCGGTTAGTCCTCCACATCTGGATCTAGTGGCTGGGCCATCTAAGGGAAAAGAGAGTCTCCCAACTTGGGTGACTAGATTTAGGTCCTTCCCCACTCCTATGGAGATGTTTCTTGCTTATAAATATGTGGCGGTAGAGGAGGATAAAAGTGTTGATGCTATAGAAATACACCAAGAAGTGTGCAAAGAGGCATGGTGCCAGTTGCGTTCTCTTACCGCAGAGACACCCCTAGCCAATCTCACCGATGAGGGTGACAATTTGCAGTGATTATTTATTGAAATGGGTTCTAGAGGCTTTGATTACCATCACCTTCACCCCCTTATTTACTAAAACATCATTTTCTGAGGAGACCTCACCTTCTACAAGGACAAGCTGACCAGGTTCAAATTTTCCCACTACTAGGTGAAAATTTTTAGAGATTTCTCAGAAACACTCGATCAACTGACGACCAAGGAAGTGAAGGCCTGTGATTTGGTGGCAGTTCAGGAGGAAGAGTTGCGGGAGTGTGAATCCCATGCATCCAAGTTGAGGGGACAAATGGCCTCCTCATGTGTGACTTATGAAGTTGTTTAGAAAAAAGGGTGGGACCTTAAATCTATCTTTGAGCGGGTCCATCGAATTACTGAATCCAAAATGGAGGAGAGAACTTCCTTGGAACAGACTATCGACGACCCATGGAAATCACTCACCATTCTTTTGGAAAGGGAGAACTAGGACCTATTGTAGCTTTGTCCCAAATTACATCATGTACTCCACCCTTTTACTCTTGAGGGACTCCAAATTGGGGATGTTCCTCCATTCTTGCAGAACTCAATGGAAAAAAATTTAGCTTTTAAATACCTCTTCTCTATATCTTCAAATTAGAATCACTTCATTTATATATTAATTTTGAACCATGACTTGAAATCAATAATCTGAGATCACCAAATTGAGCTCTAATTTTTGCCTAAGCTAAGGGGCTTAGTGATTATAGTTCGACTATTGCTGAGTTTGAATAGAATACCTCACAAACTTTTGTGCCTTTTTCATTATTACCCTAATTTTTGCCTAATACTTCTTTACA
Source organism: Viscum album (assembly GCA_963277665.1). Taxonomy (NCBI): domain Eukaryota; kingdom Viridiplantae; phylum Streptophyta; class Magnoliopsida; order Santalales; family Viscaceae; genus Viscum; species Viscum album. The sequence goes on from OY728141.1 coordinate 914,720,140, forward strand.
TGGGATTAGAGGGCATAACTTGGCTTTTTCTTAGGCCACTCTTTGCATGTTTTTGACCTAACAGGCTTTGTGGGTGTTGAGTTTTTATTACTCCATGTTTTTCCAATGCCATACAAGGTGTAGGCCTAGCGAGCTGATACTCGTCTTTTTCCCAAGACACCCTTTGTGGGTTTTCATCTTGGAAAGTTTCATACATGTTTCTGTGAGCGGTTTAATGTCCCAAAAACAAGACTATCATTACTGATATTTTAAGTCAAACATCTTTGACCAAATGTGGTGGAGTGAGGGCCCCAATGTGGTTTTTACTGATTGTGGATGCCTTAATACCTTTCAGACGTATATGGGGGGAAATTTTTTCATTCATGTTTAAACAGCATTCAGGGAATTCCATGGGGCATAGGATCCATATGGGCATACAAAGGTAGGAAAAGCATTGACTAAGGAAGACTTGCCTTTGGTAGATAGTCCATGGGCCTCATTATGCAGAGCTATTGAGGGCATGGTATGCATAGTTGTTCAAAAGTGTCCTTGAGTCAATAACTTCCCATTTCTGATAGTCAAGTAACTTTATGGAAGTTTGGATTATGAAGACCACCAGGGGTGGCTGAAAAGGTACATAGTGTCTGAAGGGTTTGGGGACATCCATAAAAATCATGTATATGGATAGGGGAACACTCCTACACATACTTGGTTGTCGCAAAGGAGGGTTAGAGATTGAAACAGTTTAAAGTCATACAGTTGGGGCACTCTTTCAAAATGGAATGGATTTCCCTAGTTCTCATAAATTTAACCAGAAACGTCCCACCATACTCAGACGTGATTGTGGAAAGGTTTGTAAATTTTAGTTCAGATATTTTTCGAATCCAAATATGGATATGAGGTCTCAGAGGCCAAGAGGCATTCGGAAAGAAGCATTGCCTAAGGAAGACTTGCCTTTGGTAGATGGGCCATGGGCAACAATATGCATAGCTACTGGAAGCATGGTATGCATAGTCATGCAAAGGTTTCCTTAGGTCAATGGTTGTATTCTCCCAATTGTTGGGATACTTCATGGAAGTTGGGATTCAAGACCACTAGGGGTGGTTTATGAGATATTGGTTCTTTCTGGTTACAGAGTATGATTCATGAGGAGGGGGGTATGGACATGGGAGAGACATTTTGGGTTAAGATATCCCAGGAATGGGTGAATTCATCCCTCTCACATAGGTGTGAGATGGTGATCTTTGCAGGTATGACTCGTGTACTGAGGAAGAGAGGGAAGCCTCATTTCCTGACTTAACTCGTGAAGAGTTCTTTCAAGACTGTGCAGTTTAACGTCATGCAGTAAGGATGCTTCTATAAAGGTCACTCTTGATTAGAATGTAACCGGTTCTAAATACCCTGAAATTTCTAAGACGTGGGAAGGATGCAGGTAGTGTAAACTGTGATTCTAGGGCCTCTTGGATCAGGAGAAATGATGTAGAGGCTTTGAGGCTGGTAAGCGTATGGGGGTCAGAAGAGTGTCGCCTGAGGAGGACTTGCCTTTGGTAGACGGACCAGGGGAGATAAATATGCAGATCTGATGAGGGAATGGTATTCATAGTCATGAAAAGGTGTTTGTAGGTTGATTACCTTCCATGTCTGATGGCCTTGGAGGTTTATGAGGATCCATGATTATCCGGATCATAGAGTCTGACGTACGGAAAGGGTATGTCTGGTCATGTTGAAGATATTAGGCTGTAGTTCTCTTTGAATCTTAGGAAGTTCCCTGCACTGATTTTCCCTACGCATGGGGTACACTTTTATTCTATGTAGTTTAACGTCATGCAGTAAGGATGATATTGCTCTTAGTTTAACGATCATAGAGTTCAGAACAACGTTGGATGATGATATACTTACCTGTGGGATAATCAAATTAGGATGATTTGGTGTGCTCTAATCAGAAAGGGGGATGAAGTTGTAAACTATAATCCTGGGGTCTCTCAGATCAGGAGATGTGGTGTGGGGGCTTTGAGGTCGGTAAGCATACAGAGATAGAAAGATTGTCTCCTAAGGAAGACTTGCCTTTGGTAGACAGGACAGGGGTGATCAATATACAGATCCACTGAGGGAATGGTATGTATATTCATGCAATGGTGTCCATAGGTCGATGAACTTCCACTTCCGATGTCCTTGAATTATTATGAAGATCTGGGATCGCTCATGACATGGGGTGTGGAATATGGGGAGAGATGTGTCCAAGAATATGAGAAAAAACCATATTACAATTGTTTGTTTGGTTAAAGCGGCACAGCTCTGGCATTATGTCATAGATGCAGACCATCATAGGATCCATGGGTGGTTATGTAAGCTTACTAGGTAGGGGAATCATTTCAACGTCTAGGGTGAAGGGGACAAAAATGTAAACCATTGCTCCAGGAATTTTTGGATCGGGAAATGTGATATGGGGGCTCTAAGGCCGGTAAGCATATGAAGCTTGGAAGAGTGTTACCTTTGGAAGAATTGCCTTTGGTAGACAGGCTAGGGGAAATCAATATGAAGAGCTGCTGAGGGAATGGTATGCATAGTCATACAAAAATGTATGCAGGTCAATGACCTTCCACTTCTGATGGCTATGGGTGTTTATGGATATCCACAATCCTCTGGGTAATGGAGTTTGATGCATGGGAAGGATGCATAAAAACGTTCAAGGAGTGTTCCAGTCATGGTTCACTATGTATCTGGAGTGTATTATGACTTATACCATGAAGTTTATGGTCATGCAGTAAGGATGATTTCTGTGCAGTTTATTGTCATGCGGTAAGGACAGGGAGAATTTTTAGATCCATGCAGTTTAGCATCGTTTGGTAAGGATGGGGTAGAACCAACGTGAATAGGTATTCGATGCAGTTTAGCATCATGTGGTAAGGATGAGCTCCATTTAGTTTAGAGTCATGCGGTAAGGATGATGGGTCATTATTTTCTTTTCAGGGTAGCTGGGCCAAGATAAAGAAATCCCGGCTTCACTACATATCCTGCGAGGGCAGGAATCAAGCCATACATAGTTCTTAAATTCCTTGTAATTAAAAGGGTCTTATTATAAAAATCTGACTTATATGCAGAAGGGGGACAATTTTTCATGCTGGATAGGCTAGGATACAGAAATCCCAGCATCGATACGTATCCTGCGAGGGCAGGAATCAATCCGTATGTAGTTCTTTGAACATGGAACAGTAGATTACAAATGACATGAGATCAATGTTTTCTCATGTTAAGACACTATCTCATTATGCAGTTTAAATTCATGAAACTTGGACATATTTCTCTTAGTTTGGGGGTCATAGAGCTCAGACTGGCATGACACAATTTATTTTCATTTTGCAGGGATGGATTACCATGCAGTTTAACGTCGTGCAGTAAGGATTATGGGAATTTTTAATTTAACGTCCTATAGCTTGAACAATTTACTATGAAGTTTATTTTCATGTAGTAAGGACATCCTTCTCCCATTTTGGGGTCATAGAGTGTGTACCTGCAGTAATCACTTCCAAATAGGGGTGCATACTATGATTTTAGAGCAGAACCAAAGTGAATGAGGCTGGGAGCCTTTGGCATGAACCTCAGGGGGAGATCCTGGACAGTTTGAGATCATAGTACTAGGATTATTGGCTCTTATTTTAGGGTGGTGGAGTTCAGACCGGTGCGACATAGTTTATTGTCATGTCGCAGGGACAAAGTATCGTGCAGTTTAACATCATGCAATAAGAACACTCTACTATGCAGTTTATTTTCATAAAGTAAGTACATTCTGGTCTTGGTAGTTTAATGTCCTACAGATCATATGATAGCTACTTTTATGGTTACATGAAATATTTCTTCATAAATCTCGTGTTTGTAGGAGCGGTGGTGAGCTGCCCATCCATGGAGATCAGGGAATATGCTCCATTGGAGTAGACCTTGTGTATGATATATGGTCCCTCCCACTTTGGCTCCAGCTTCAGTGGCTTCTTTCCAGGTATCATCGTGGTCTGGAGGACCAATACCAATTATCCATTGAGTAAAGACTGAAGAAGAACCTTTTTATTGAAGGCTCATGCAATCTAGTTCTGATATACTTCCAGGTGGTACAAAGTGTGAAACCGCTTCTCATAGAGTCGCTCCAATTCATCAAATATCTTTTTCTCTTGCTCTTCATCGGAAAATTGATCACAAATGGCAACGCGGAGTGACGGAAATTAGAGTTCAATGGGAATAAATTCTTCTGTTCCAAATACTAATGAGTACAGAGTAGCCTTGGTAGCAGTGTGAGTTGTGGCTTGATAGGCCCACAAGGAATGGAAGAGTATGTATGGCCATGACTTCTTGTCTTTGTTCACCATTTTCTGGAGTATGTTAGATAGGGTCTTGTTAAAGGCCTCTATCTGTCCGTTGGCCGCTGCATGTTAGTGGGATGAATGGTTGGTCTTGATACCATATTCCTGGTATAGTTTCTCCAATTCAGAAGAGCAAAAGTTGGTGGCGTTTTCTATCAGTATTGTATGAGGGACACCAAATTTGGTAATGATATTGGATTTCATGAAGATAATGATGCATCTTTCCCCGAATTCTGTAAGGGGTGCAGCTTCTTCCCACTTGGAAAATAAGTCGGTCACTGTGAGAATATATTTGAATTGTTTGACCGTGGTGGGAGGATATGGTCCCACGACATCCATTCCCCAAATGGTGAATGGCCAGGAGTACTTATCTTGGTGAAGTAGCTCTGGGGTATGATGAATGAAGTTGGAATGAATTTGGCAGGAGTGGCATTTCTCAGTAAAGTTCACACAATCTCGTGTCAGGGTGGGCAAATAGTATGCAAGCCTTCGAATCTACTGAGAAACTTGGATCCTGATTGATGTGCTTCACACACTCCAACATTCACTTCACTAATGACGACAATAGTCTCTTATCCATCAATGAATCTGAGAAGGAATCCTTCAAGGCCTTTCTTGTAGAGGACCTTATGCTGGCTCATGTTTCCATATATGACAAAATTGACTTCCCTTCTCTGTATTTGATCTCTTCCAGCCCTATCCGATAGAATTTCTCCCCTTTGAAGGTAATTCGTAATGGGGGTCATCCATCCGGTAGTAGGATCATATGTAGTAGGAGCATATGTATTGGGGACAGGGATGACTTCGTTGATTTATTTTGTGTTAGTTTGAACATACGACAAGACCATTCGATGGTGAGAAATGTTGATAACTCTTTCATCCCAGTCTAGGTCATATAGGGTTATGGACGCATTGGATAATGCATCAGCCTAGGCATTCTGAGACCAGAGAACATAGTTCAATGTCGGTTCTGTGGGGAACTCTTCCATTAACCTTCATACATGGTCGAACAGGGGGATCAACTCCCCCTTCTTAAAAAAATAGTAACCATTGACTTTCTTGATGACCAGTTCTGAGTCACATTTTAATTTAAGGTTCTACACTTATTCCTAGAGTGCAAGCTCTTGACCTGCAATGAGGACCTGGTATTCTGCCTCATTGTTTGTGCATCCTTATGAAAAGCGGAAGGAATATGGTAAAACTACCTACTCTAGGGATATGAGTATGACTCCCAAACCCACCTTGTTAAACTTGGGGTCTTCCATTATTTTACCTGTCAGACTTCTGGATGCACTGTCAAAGTAAATTTCCCATGTTCGGGAATACTTTTTCACAGAGAATACATCTTCTTCAGAGAGTTATATATTTGATGAGGCGGTATCTATCGAGGGATGCTCTGCCAAAAAATCTACCAATGATTGGACCTTGATAGCTTTTTGAGGCAAAAACTGGATGTCAAACTATTACAGGATGACTACCCATCGAGATAGGTGTCCAGTCAACATTGGATGGCTGAGGATGTACTTCAGCAGATTACTACGTGAGATTAGATGAACTTCATGATGCAATAGATAATGTTGCAACTTCTAGACCGTGAATACCAGATCCAAACAGATCTTCTCAATATTTGAATACCAAGTCTCAGCATCGATCATGGTTCGGCTGAGATAATAAAGTTTTTTTTCACTACCGGCGTCATTCGTCTGCGCGAGGAAGGCTCCTAGTGACCATTCTAAGGTCATCACGTACAGGATAAGTGGCCTTCCTTCAACCGGTGGTATGAGAACTGGTGGACTCAAGAGTCACTGCTTGAGGCTGTCAAATTCTTTTTGTAAATCATCTGTCCATTGGTAGGTAACTCCCTTCTTCATCAACCTGGTAAAGGGCTGACATTTTCTTGTGAGGTTGGTTATAAAACGCCAGATATAGGCCAAGTTTCCTTGGAGTCCTCTCAGATCAGGGAGGTTGTGGGGAGGTGGAAAACCAAGGATATCCTTTTTCTTCTTAGGGTCAATTTTGATGCCATGATGGCATACAAAAAAACTGAGAAATTTCCCGGAGGTAACCCTGAAGGCACATTTCAAGGGGTTCATCTTCAGGCTGTGTTGCCAAAGTTTTCTAAAGATGGTTCCAAGGTCTTACAGGTGATCATAGTGCTGTCGTTATTTGACCACCAATCCATCAACATAACATTTGATGAAATTCCCCAGGAATAGTTTGAAAATGTGATGCATGGCATGTTGATATATGGCATTGACATTTCTCAGACCAAAGGGCATGACCTTGTAGAAAAATACTCCCTAGGGGGTCCTGAAGGTAGTGGATTATTCATATTCTCAGGACATTCTAATTTGATTATATCCAGAATAAACATCCATGAAGGATATATCCTCATATCCATCCATCACATCGATCAATAGTTTGGTGATCGGGACCGGGAAATTGTCTTTCGGGCAGTGTCGATTAAGATCTCTAAAATCGATGCAGACGCATATCTGTCTATTCTTTTTTTTACAGGGAATATATTGGCCAAACAGATAGGATATTGGACCTCTCAAATGAAGTCTTCTTTGATGAGCTTGTCGACTTTAGCCTCTATCTTGGCCACATGTGTGGGGTGTGACCTTCTAGCGGCTTTCTTATAGCCTCAATGATTTTCTGGCAGGACTAGGTGGTGCATTGCCACTATGAGATCGAGTCTTGGCATTTCTGTGTAATTATAGGAAAAAGAATCTCGATTCTTCCTCAAGAAGAGGGTATATACCTCTTATTCCTCAGAATACATGGTTATACTAATGATAGTGGGTCTTGGGTCTTCCTTGGTACCCAGGTTTATTTCCCTAAGTTCATCAACAGTGGTAGAGATACCCTCTTCTAATGTAGGAGGAGAATCTCAAAGGTACTCTTCCTCTTATTCCCCCAAATCCTCCTCCTCTTCTCCTTCTGACAGGGAGAGGGATCTTGATGTGGGCTCTCCAAAGCTCAGAGGCAAGATGTCACATGGGCACTCTATGGCGGAAGTGACTTGAGAGGAAACCTCGGGAGAGGGAGAAGCATGGGGGTGACAAGCATCTTATCCTTCTACCATTTCAAAGAGTGAAGTAGGGATATCTTGAGATTCTGAGGATGGAGCGTGGGCACCCTTTCTCGAGCATTCTTCCTCAGATTGAGGGTCATCAGGTACTTCTGCGTTGTCAGACTTGGCTGTTACGACTGAGATCATGAGAACAACTGGATACGTGTCCAGACTCAAATTCCTACTCTCAACATGGTTGTTGGGAAGCACATACTCTTCACCAAGCTGCCTGAAGGGGTCTTTAGGAACCACTTCCAGACCGTTTGTGGTGAGGAACCAATCAATACCATCAATTTTAGATGTCTTCCCCTTTTTCTTGTAAAATTCAGCATCGATGTAATGAGACTCGGAGAGCTCGAAAGGGTCCTTGTCAGTGCGTAATGTCCCACCTTGTCCATTGACACAATATTTGATACACTGATGGTAGGAGGATGGAATTTCCATGTGTTGATGTAGCCATGGCCTTCCTAACAGGGCATTGAATGTCATGCTTTTCCGAATCACAAAGAACTATGAATGGGCCACAAGGTCACTAAAATGGGTTCTGAGCTTGATTTTTTCCACTATCTTCTGTTCGATATTGTCGTAACCCAAGAGAGTTGTGGCTGAGGGTGTCAGATTTTCCTCATTTTATCCCAACCTATGAAGTGTTCGTAGTGGGAGAAGGTTGACTCTAGAGCCATTTTCAATGAAGACTTTCCGGACTTCAATGTCATTCAGCATGCCAAACACATATAGGGGTTTGATGTGTCCTTACATGGTGGAATCTTCATCTTGATTGGTGAAGTAAATCACAACATTACATTCATTTGGGATAGTTTTCGTTTGATATATCTTGGCGGCAGCAACTTCGGCTTGAAATTCCTAGGGGATGAGTAGGGCTTCTATGAGTGCCTCCCTGCGGTCTTCTGACAAAATCAAGGAATCCAGGATTGATAGATTGGCTGGTACTGAGGCCAACTGCTTTAGGATATCATAATTTTTCTCTAGATTCTGGCTCTTCTCTATTTGGGGGATTTCTTTAATGGACACTTTAGGGGATGGAGCATAAGATGAGGAAGGACCGATCGCAGGGGAAAGAGTTGGTGGTGCTCTTGTGTTATGGGGAACCAACCTGGTCAGTTTACTTGTGTGCTCTGGGCATCTAGACACTTGTTCCTCATATGATGGGTACCGTGGAACAATGGGGCCAGAGTGACTTCTCGTAGTGGCAGGGGAATATTCTTTCTCATGCTAGGTCCATTGAAGGGACCTCTTGCGAGTTTCCACAATATTGATAGTTTGAGATGGGGTGTAACTGTAGGGTTGGTTTTGTCCATGGCTGTGTCTCCCTCGGTACCTCCTGCCTCTTCGATTCCTCTTTCTGGTCCCCCGATCGGGTGTCTGGAACTCGGGTTCATAACCATACTCTTCTTTAGAGAATGGTTCCATTAAATGGATGATGTTGACAAAACCGATGATTAGTTCCTAGTTCGATGACAGATTAGCCTGGTTGGTTGCCTTTGATAGTTCTGTTTGGTGGGTTGGTGCCTGTTGCATCAAGCCTGAGGGCATGAAATCTGAAAGTGTCAAGGATAGATTTGACCCTGTCATAGATTTCTTTTCTTGTACATGTTTCTTCCCTCTATGATTACGCTTGGATGACCATCTTGTGGAGGTTTGTGGGTCCGAGGATGGCAGTTGTGTTTCATTAAGATCTGTTGGCGGCATAGCCAGTTGCTGCAATTGATCTTGGAGTATTCCATGAGCTCGGTTGACCATTTTCTGAGTCACCAAACCATAAAATTTATTCTCTCTTTTTATAACAACTTTCTACCACTCCTACCCCTCATCTGGTTCAGTGGAAAAAACATATGCAACGTGTGCCAGGGGTGGTCCTAGCTTGACCTTCCCCGAGTCCACCATCCTTTGTAGGAGGTCTTTGAAGATGAAGCATTCCTGAATATTGTGTCCCAACATCTGATGGTATGGACAATAATCTGGTTGGTTTTCAAGGCCGACCTCTTCAGGATTTCTTGGCTCTATTAAGTGGATCAAGTTGAAATTCATGACGGCTATGAAATAGTCATGGACTTGGTCCTCTTGGAAAGAGTAACCTTCATTTCTTCATTCCTCAAATTGGTTTCTCCTAAGTCTTCTTTGATCGTCTCGCCAGGGAGGAGGCGATCATTGATACACCAAAGGCCCTTGGCAATTCGGCAGAGGCCTAGGTGGTGGAGCAGGTGCAGGGGCTGGCTTGATTGTGACAGAGGACGCTTCAGCTCTACCTGCTCTCTTTACAGGAGCCTGTGAGGCTATTCAGGGCTTGAGTTTCGTCCGTTGCAAGGAGTCTTCAATCCTCTGGTAAATAGAAGAGAAATCCTGGAATATAGTGGTGCATTTCACTAGTATGAGTGGCGTTCAAAGATCATCTCAGAGGTTGCCAATTCATATAGCAAGCATCTCATCCTGGGGTAGTGTTCTGTTCAGATAGTAGGTCTGACCCTTCCATCTGGCGATGAAGTGTGAGACCTTCTCATTATCCCTCTCTTTACAATTCATGAAGTCGCTAACCGTCATCTTGGGTAACATTGAGATGAAGCGGAATAGTAACTGTCGCCGAAGATCCTCCCATACTTTTATTTATTGAGATAGAAAACTTATATACCAGATGAAGAGAGAACCTTGTAAGGTTCACATAAAGCATCTGAGTTTCATTTCTTCTTGTTGTTCCAGAGTTCCCATCATAGGGTCGCAATGAGACGTGTAGTGCATCAAATGCTATTCCGGGTTGCCTGAGACATTGAATATAGGTAATACAGGGCTCCCACAATTTGGGGGTGGTGGCATGTTTCTCACATAGACTAGGTAAGACTTTCACTCTGGATGTATCAGAGCACGCCAACCTTCTATGGCTTCCAATCGAGCTATCAGTGCTTTGATGGTATTGGCGAGACTCTAGTTTACATCCTTTTGGGCCTGATCCTGAATGGGTACATCCTGGGGTACTTCCTGAAGTGCTGGCTCGACTGGTACCTGAGGTGCATATTCCATAAGTGTTACCTTAGGAGGATTTATCTGTACTCACTCTGGTTGCTTCCTGAGTATAAGAAAGTATTGGTATGCTTCTGAACCCAAGTTCAGGTAGTTGGACGGGCCAAGTGTCACACTGGGCGGGGGCCCTATAGCACCCCAAACATTTTATGGTATGTATCTCTTAAATACACTGTATTCATTAGATAACCTATATTTCATGAATCACTAAGCCTCTATGGAACAAAAATTTGTTACTTATAGGAGATATCCATAACCTATCCATTAAACTTAAATTTTCCATCTCTGTGATTTGAATTTTAAAAATCTAACATACACGATTGTGTTAAAAATGATATTTAGAGCCTGATAGAATTAACTTAACCTTCAGTGAATAGTAACCTACCCTTATGAATAGTAACCCACCCTTATGAATAGTAACTTACCCTTATGAATAGTAATATGACTCTTATGAATGGTATCCTTACCCTTGAGTGTATAAATGAATTTAGGCACCTTAAAATGAAGATGAATATTTTAAGTGTTTATATATTTCGATTAAATAATGAATTAATTAAATATTTAATTAATAATATTTAGAAAATTATTTTTAAAAAATGGAATTCATTTTTGGATTCTACATGTCAAAATATGGTTAGGGTAAATTTTTTGGATTTTTCTGAAATACTTAGATTTTTGGTGAATAGTAAAATACATTAATTTACCGTATAAATACATTATAAATTAAATTAACTATTCCTAGAATAATGAGTGATGTAAGCACCCAAATATATAACTCACATGCATATATTACTATTCTTGGTCATGGAATACCCACTATTTCTTGTCTAGAGATGAAATAATAAAATAATGATTATAATATTAAGAAAACTCCTCTCCCCTCCACTAAATAAACCACCCCTCACCCCCTCTTCCTCCCACACCACTGAAGCTTCAAGAAATGCCTAAATTCTGCCAAATACTCTTTCTAATCCCTCTCCCCAATTCCAAGACCTACTGGTCTCACCAAAAGGCCTAAAATAAATGCCTTAAAGAGTTTCTCAAGGAGAAGTACTCAAGAGGTGAACCTCTCTCCCTTTTCCTTTCAATTCTTTTTACAAGTTCCATTATTTTGTTCTCTTTCTCACATAACCTCATCCAAATGCCATGATAATTACATTACCTTAAATTTACTATATTTTCATTGTTCTAGTGGAATATTTCCTCATAATCTCTCTTTTCCCTTCCTTTTATACAATAAATGCGAACACTGTCCGAGATGTGTTAATTTATCACACTCAAGGAAGATGAGTTTTCAATTTTCATTACTATCTTCAATAATGGACATGAAACCTTTTAAATGGTTGAACCAGATCATAATATATGTATTTTATCTTGTTTAATGTTTTGTAATCCTTACACACCCATAATATGGAATAATAATACAAAACAAGTTTATTATGCACAAAACCGCCGAGCTAAATCCAAGCGTTTACCAATTACTTTTAACTAATGATTCATCCTCAATTATATAACCCAGAATCAATATAAGATAATTTATATCTATTTAATGTAATTAATACTATATATTAACAATTCTGAATGTTTAATTACATTTCAAATGAACTTTCATTCATGAATATAAGTAAATGGATCATGAAAACCAAGTCAGAAAATGCTTCCAAAACAATAAAATTGAATCTCTTAAACCCATCAAAAAGGCCATTAATGAACCTAATAAGGTTATAAAATATCAATTAAATGTTTATGAGGTTCTGGAATTATTAATTAATGAATCTAAATTTGACTATTCAGGTCATTAAGAACAATCAAGAACACCTTCGAGCATAAGGTAAGGGATCCTCTCTCTCACTTTTGTTCAAGAATCTCCCCTATGTTGTGCCCTTTTATTTTTAATTTCTAATGATGGTGTATTTTTTATCACCTCCAATATATTTCCCTTGTGACATATAAATAATGGGATACCCATTTACCTCTCATTAATCCCTCGCAATAACACTTGTTACCATGCCCAAATGTTTGTAAGGGGTTTTCTCATCTCACTTTCAATTCTGTGGGATTTCCATTATTCGCCTCTTATTTCTTATATGTGGTATGAGTGTAATGAAATTTGATATATATTATCATTATTCTATTTATATTAATTGTATTATGTGATTAATTTTATGGTTATTAAATTTTGGTCATACGACTCAATTGATTACAACGTGGTAAAGAGCTTGGTCTCAATTTTCACTTCGTTGTGACTTGTTTTGTATTGTGAACCTACTCTTTATTATGTGGTGTACCTACTTCCCATTTGAGATAAATTTTCAATTGAAATTATATTCCATTTAAATTTTCATATTCTCATAACATGGATATGATTATTGTCTAATCTGTATACCATTTTACATATGGTATTTATTTTGAATGTTGTTTTGACTGTGGAAATATTGATGAATACATATCCTCTATTATATACGGATAATGTAAAGTCCTTTTATTCTTATGTTTAACTGTGTATAAATAATGATTTGGATGCAGAGGTGGGTGGGTCCTGCTACAACCCCTCAATGCATTGGTAGGTCTCATGAGATAAATCATTTGGCGACAAACCCTTCGAGTTTGTTTCCAAAAATCAAACGGGTTTCTACCCACAGAAATAAACCGTTTTAATGGTATTAAGATATCATGTGCTATATACATGACATCCAATTAATAATAATTCTCTTTATTCATTATCATTTATTACTATCCATGAGGTTTTTACTATGACAAAATCTATGGATGCATTTTCATTCTCAGTTTATTAATGGCGAGAGTTTTTCATTTATTCACCATGACATTTTGATTATGTCAAATTGTTTACAATTCAGTTATTATTGATTCATGTTCCTCTATTTGTAACCCCTACTTATTGTTTGATCTCACCCCTTTCACTTTTTTACCTTCAACAGGTTATAAAGAGGAGATTATTTATTGAGTTATTGTGGATGCAGTCTTTAGTTTTTGTTATGTGTTGTATTTTGTAACCTTTTCCAATGTAATTTGAGTTACATATATGTATCTAGTTTAGTCATGAATACTAAACTTATCGTTCCTTCAGTATTTCAATACTTCTAACCATGTAAATATCACAAGTAATGCACCATCTCCAGTCTAGGGGGGTCAGGGCGTTACAGTTGGTATTAGAGGAAGTTTAGTAGAAAAATTGGAAACTAGATTAGAAAATATAGATTAGGGAAAAAATACCTAAGGTAGTATTTTAGGGTAAATGTACAAGAATGTCCTGGTATTTTGGTAAGGAATATATTATTTTAATCTTTCTAGAAAATAAATCCCTGTCTGGATATGAGCAATTAGAGGTGGCTCTGGCACAGATGTACCTAGGAGTGAAAACTCTGACAAGGAGTTTTGGGCTTGACCCAGGATATCCTGGTACATGAAAATGGGCCTTTCTACACTCTTGTTTATGACACTCCCAGGGTATATGCTTAGGACAATTCATATTTTCTTTACAAACCTTTATAAAGGATTGAAATGTAAATTATTCCTCAAAGAAACCATTTTTCTGATTTTGGGATTAGCCATGCATAGGATCTCAATTTATGCTAAGTATTTTGTTAAGTTAATATTATACATTATGATTCATACCCTAATCTAATGTGTAACATTATTTAGAAATGTTGTTGAATGGAAGAAGGGGAATCAATACTCATGGGCAATGTAGGGATCCCCCCACTGAGCAAGTAAATATAGTCAATGTTGGAGTATATTAGATAATAACCATATTGGGAAAACTTACATAGGTTGTAATGAATAACTATTCCACACTTGTGTTGGATCGTTTCATGCGTCATAAACCCCCATCTTTCAGTGGGACTACTAATCCAGTGGTTTCTGAGCAATGGATCAAGTCCCTTGAAAATATATTCATGGCATTAAGATGCAATGAAAATGAAAAGGTATCACTGGTAGTATATTGTTTCAATGATGATGGTGGTCCTTGATTCAAAATACCATAGAGGAATAAGAAATAGAAGATATGGAATGGAGGAATTTTAAGAAAATATTCTTCAAAAAATATTTCCCTCGTGAGAAACGAACTGAAATGAAGAGGAAATTCCTTGGCTTAAAGAAAAGGGAAGAAGACAGTGTTATAGAGTATGAGGCTACCTTCACAAGGATATCCAGGTATGTCATAGATTACATACGTGACTCTTCAGACAAGATTGATCATTTCTTTGAAGGTCTTAAGCCAAGTCTTCAAAGGGTGCCGACTTTTCAAAAAAATTCATCATATGATGAAATTGTATCAAGTGCCATCAAAAAAGAGAAGGAATTTTATAGATCAAATTTGTTCAAGGGAACCCAAGATAAAAAGTGGTACTCTGATAACCAAGGGAAATTTAAAGTTCCAAATAAGAACAAAGGAATGAAGAAATTCCCATTATGAGAGAACTGTAGAAAGAATCATCTCATGAAATGCTTGAAAGGCATGGGAGTCTGCTATAAGTGTGGAGAAAAGGGCCATCTATCTCATGAATGCAAGGGGAAGAAATAGTTCGATGATGTTCAATTCTACTATTTTAGAGAGAGGAGAAACTATGAAAACGATTTTCATAAGCACCAAGGAAACATGCCTCATAAAAAGACAAGAGAGAAAGGGAGTGCTTAGGTGATTACAACCGCGGAAGTTGAAGTTCCTAATGATGTGGTGGCAGGTACTTTAATTGTTTCCTCAAACTTAGCCAACAATTTATTTGATTCTGGATCATCGCATTCATTTATATCTTCCCAGTTTTCCAAGAAAATTAGACATGTAAAATTTGATTTAATAAAGGAGTTATCATTAAAAACTCCTAGGGGATGAATCATTGCAACAAAGGCATGCAGACTAGTCCCCCTCATGACACATAAATGTGATTTAGTTTCTAAACTTATCTTCATACCAATGACTGAATTTGATATAATTCTCAGTATGAATTGGCTGTCAAATTATGATGTGAATATTTATTACGAGAAGAAGGAAGTTACAATTTTTGAAAATGGTGTAGAATCTCTTATCTTTAGATTAGTGACCTCTCTATCTGATTCTTATCTAGACCCACCCCCAATAGCTCTATTAAATGAAATTCTTGGAGAGGAAGAGAACCTAATATCTAGGGGTGAGGAAAGAAATATTCAAATTGAAGATGTGCACATAGTGAAAGAATACATTGATGTATTTCCAGAGGATTTACCTGGACATCCTCTAGAGCGGGAAGTTGATTTATCTATTGATTTAATTCCTGGTGCAAGACTTATATCAAAGACTCCCTATAGAATGGCCACCATGGAATTTGTGGAGGTAAAGAAAAAACTAGAGTAATTGAGTGAAAAGTAATTTATTCAACCTAGTGTTTCTCTATGGGGAGCCCCTATCCTCTTTGTCAAGAAGAAATATGGATCCATGAGGCTATGCATTGATTACAGGGAAATCAATGCTATTACGATAAAGAATAAGTATCCTCTACCTCGTATTGATGATTTATTTGATCAACTTAATAGATCTCAATACTTTTTGAAGATTGACCTTCGATCTGGATATCATCAGCTATGTGTGAGGAAGGAAGATATTCCTAAGACAACATTTTGAACTAGGTATGGACATTATGTGTTTATAGTGATGTCTTTTGGACTAACAAATGCACCCTCTATTTTCATGAATTTAATGAATAGAGTTTTCAAGGAATATCTTGATAAATTTGTTGTGATATTCATCGATGATATCCTGGTATACTCAAAAATCTATGAAGACCATGAGAATCACTTATGGATTATTCTGAAAACTCTTAGAAGAAATGAATTATATGGGAAGTTTAGCAAGTGCGAATTTTGGCTTCAATTAGTTTCTTTTCTAGGAAATATTGTCTTTAAGGATGGAATCCTAGTTGATCCTGCAAAGAAAAAGGAAATCCAAGAATAGCCCACACCAACAAACATAACTGAGGTATGCAGTTTTATTGGCTTAGCAGGTTACTATCGGCATTTTGTTCAGAATTTTTCCTGATTGGCTAACCCACTAACCAAGATCACACGTAACGGAGTTAAGTTTATGTGGAAAAAAGAATGTACAAAATGCTTCAAAGAATTGAAAATAATATTGGTCAATGATCCAATTTTTACTCTTCCATCTAGAAGTGATGGATTTTTAATATACAGTGATGCATCAAAGAATGGGCTGGGTTGCGTCCTTATGAAAAATGGTAATGTTATTGCTTATGCATCAAGGTAATTGAAGACTCATGAGCAAAATTATCCAACACATGATCTTGAGTTATCAATCGTAATCTTTGCTCTAAAAATATGGAGATATTATCTTTACAATGAAAAATGTGATATATACACAGATCACAAGAGTTTGAAATACATTTTCACACAGAAAGAACTCAAAATGAGGCAAAGGAGATGGATCGAGTTACTCAAAGATTATAATTGTTCAATACAACACCACCCAGGAAAAGAAAATAATGTAGAAGATGCATTAAACAAGAAAGATCACGGACTCCTGACCCAAATGAGGATTGAAAGAGATCCTATATTCGTGGATCTACTGAAGATGGATATGAGAATTGTTAAGGAAGGGGAAACATCTTTTCTCTTTCAAATGATTTCTAAACCATATTTATTAGAAAAGATGAAAGGATATCAATCTGATGATGAGAATATGCATAAGAAAATTAAGGCTGTCAAGGATGGGAGATTGGAAGACTTCGTGTATGAAGAAGGAGTTCTGAAATTTGGGAAGAGTTTATGCGTTCCATCAGTACCTGAGCTAAAAAGTGAACTATTAGATGATGCTCATAGCTCAAATTTTTCTATACACCCGGGTAGTGCAAATATGTATAGAGATTTGAAGGAACATTTTTGGTGGGATAATATGAAGCGGGAAATTGCTGAATATATGTCAAGGTGCCTAGTTTTTCAACAAGTGAAGGTGTAAAGACAACATTCTAGAGGGGTGATGCATCCTCTAACTATTACTATGTGGAAGTGGGATAACATTACAATGGATTTTGTCACCGGACTACCAAGTAAACCTAGAAGGAATGATGCAATATGGGTAATTGTTGATCGTCTCAGAAAATCAGCACATTTCCTTCCTATAAGAGAGGATTTACCACTTGAGCACCTGACAAGACTTTATATTAATGAAGTTGTAAGACTTCATAGTGAACCTATATCGATTGTGTCTGGTTGAGATCCCCAGTTTACATCAAAATTCTGGGAAAGTCTCCAGAAGGCTTTGAATATTGAGCTTCATATGAGTACTGCTTATCACCCCCAAACCAACAGACAGTCTGAAAGGACTATTCAAACTCTAGAAGACATTTTGAGATCATTATCTCTTGATTTTCAAGGTATGTGGGATCAATACTTTCCTTTGGTCAAAATTTCTTACAACAATATTTTCCATTATAGTATTCAAATGGCTCCATATTAAGCATTATATGGAAAGAGATGTTGAACTCCAACTTGTTGGGATGAAGTTGGTGAGAGGGAACTTATAGGCCTAAAACTTATTGAAGAGAACATGGAAAAGGATAAGATAATCCAAGCCCATATTAAAGCAGCCCAAAGTAGACAGAAGATTTATGCTGACAACTAGAGAAAGGATTTGGAATTCCAAGTGGGAGATCATGTCTTTCTGAAAGTATCTCTATGGAAGGGTGTCTTAAGGTTTGGTAAGAAAGGGAAATTGAGCCCCAGGTACATAGGACCATTTTAAATTCTGGAAAGAATCGGATCTGTAGCTTACCATTTAGCGATGCCACCAAATCTCTCCATAGTTCATGATGTGTTCCATGTGTTATTGTTAAAGAAATACATGCTAGACCAAACACATGTACTCACATATAAAGAAATAGAACTGAAACCTGATTTTTCATACTGTGAAAATCCTATCAGGATTCTTGACACAAGGGAGTAGGTATTGAGAAATTAGACAACTCGTCTAGTAAAGGTTCATTAGAGAAACCAGAATATGGAGGAAGCAACATGGGAACCTGAGGATGTTATGAAAAAGAACCACCCACATCTTTTTTGTGGGATTTATACATAAAATTTTGAGGATGAAATTTCCAAAGGAGGGAATAATGTAGCACCCCAAACATTTTATGGTATGTCTCTCTTAAATACACTGTATTCATTAGATAGCCTATATTTCATGAATCACTGAGTCTCTATGGAACAAAACTTGGTTACTTATAGGAGATATCCATAACCTATCCATTAAACTTAAATTTTCCAGCTCTATGATTTAAATTTTAAAAATCTGACATACACGGTTGTGTTCAAAATGATATTTAGAGTCTGATAGAATTAACTTAATTTTTAGTGAATAGTAACATACCCTTATGAATAGTAACACGCCCTTATGAATAGTAACTTAACCTTATGAATATTAATATGACTTTTATGAATGGTATACATACCCTTGAGTGTATAAATGAATTTAGGAACCTTAAAAATGAAGATGAATATTTTAAGTGTTTATATATTTCGATTAAATAATGAATTAATTAAATATTTAATTAATAATATTTAGAATTTTTTTTTGAAAAATGGACTTCATTTTTGGATTCTTCATGTCAAAAAATGGTTAGGGTGAATTTTTGGGATTTTTTTGAAATACGTAAATTTTTGGTGAATAGTAAAATACATTAACTTACCGTATAAATACATTATAAATTAAATTAACTATTACTAGCATCATGAGTGATGTAAGAACCCAAATATAGAAATCACATGAATATATTACTATTCTTGTTCATGGAATACTCACTATTTCTTTTCTTCAGAGGAAATAATAAATTAATGATTATAGTATTAAGAAAACTCCTCTCCCCTCTACTAAAAAAACCACCCCTCACCCCCTCTTCCTCCCACACCAATAAAGCTTCAATCCTTGCCTAAATTCTGCCAAATACTCTTTACAAGACCCCTACCCACGTCCAAGACCTTCTGGTCTCACCAAAAGGCCTCAAACAGAGGCCTTAAAGAGTTTCTCAAGGAGGAGTACTCAAGAGGTGAACCTCTCTTCCTTTTTCTTTCAATTATTTTTACAAGTTACATTATTTTGTTATCTCTTCTCACCTCACCTAATCCAAATTACCTGATAATTCCATTAAATTACATTAAATATATTTTCATTGTGTTTATAGAATATTTCATCATAATCTCTCTTTTTCCCTTCCTTTTATACAATAAATACAAACACTGCCCGAGATGTGTTAATTTATCACACTCAAGGAAGATGGGTTTTCAATTTAAATTACTATCTTAAATACTGGTCATGAAACCTTTTAAATTTTTGAAACAGATAATAATATATGTATTTTATCTTTTTTAATGTTCTGTAATCCTTACACACCTATAATATGGAATAATAATACAAAACAAGTTTATTATGCACAGAACCGTCGATCTAAATCCAAGTGTTTATCAATAACCTTTAACTAATGATTCATCCTCAAGTATATAACCCATAATAATTATAAGATCATTTATATCTATTTAATGTCTCTAATACTATATATTAACAATTCTGAATGTTTAACCACATTTCAAATGAACTTTCATTCATGAATACAAGTAAACAAATCATGAAAACCAAGTAAGAAAATGCTTCCAAAACAATAAAATTGAATCTCTTAAACCCATAAAAGGTCCATTAATTAACCTAATAAGGTTATAAAATATCAATTAAATGTTTATTAGGTTCTTTAATTATTAATTAATGAAGCTAAATTTGATTATTCAGGTCGTTAAGAACAATCAAGGACACCTTCGAGCATAAGGTAAGGGATCCTCTCTCTCACTTTTGTTCAAGAATCTCCCCTATGTTGTGCCCCTTTATTTTTAATTCCTAAGGATACAATATGTTTTATCACCTCCCCCATACTTCCCTTGTGACATATAAATAATGTGATACCCCTTTACCTCTCATTAAGTTCTCACAATAACACTCGTTACCA
This sequence comes from Viscum album, assembly GCA_963277665.1. Lineage (NCBI taxonomy): Eukaryota > Viridiplantae > Streptophyta > Magnoliopsida > Santalales > Viscaceae > Viscum > Viscum album. Next base: position 914,740,581 of record OY728141.1, read on the forward strand.
TGCCGAAATGTTTATAAGGGGTTTTCTCATCTCACTTTCAATTCTGTGGGATTTCCATTGTTTGCCTCTTATTTATTATATTTGGTATAGGTGTACTACCATTTGATATATATTATCATGATTATCTTTATATTCATGATATTTTGTGATTCATTTGGTGTTTGTTAACTTTTGGTCATATGACTCAATTGATTACAACGTGGTAACGAGCTTGGTCTCAATTTTCACTTCGTTGTGACTTAGTTAGTATTGTGAACATACTCTTTCTTATGTGGTGTAACTACTGACCATTTGAGATTAATTTTCAATTGAAATTATATTCCATTTAAATTTCCATATTATCATAACATGGATATGATTATTTTCTAAGCTGTATACCATTTTACATATGGTATTTATTTTGAATGTTGTTTTGACTGTGGAAATATTGATGAATCTCTATCCTCTATTCTATAAAGATAATGTAAAGTCATTTTGATCTTATTTTGAATCATTTATAAATAATTATTTGGATACAGAGGTGTGTGGGGCCCTCTACAACCCCTCAATGCATCGGTAGGTCTCATGAGACTAATCAGTTGGTGATAAACCCTTCAAGTTTGTTTCCAAAAATCAGACGGATTTCTACCCACAGAACTAAACCATTTTAATGGTATTATGGTATCATGTGCTAGATATATTACGTCAAATTAATAATCATTCTCTTTATTCATTATCAGTTATTACTATCCATGAGGTTTTCACTGTGACAAAATCTATGGATGCAGTTTCATTCTCAGTTTATTAATGGTGTGCGTTTTTCATTTATTCGCAATGCCATTTTTATTATCTCAAATTGTTTACAATTAATTTATTATTTATTCATTCTTAATATATCTGTAAACCTTATTGATCATTTGAGCTCAAACCTTTCACTCGTTTACCTTCAATAGGTTATGAAGAGGAGATCATTTATTGAGTTCTTGTGGATGCAGTCTTTAGTTTTTGTTATGTATTGTATTTTGTATCCTTTTCCAATGTAATTTGAGTTACATATATGTATCTTGTTTCTTCAAGTCTACTAAATTGATCATTCCTTTGAGATTTTCATTCCTTTTGACCATTACAATATCACAAGTAATGCACCGGCTCCAGTTTAGAGGGGTCAGGGCATTACAGTCCCTGACCTTGTTTCATTTTCTGGGGAAAACCATTGTTGTTGAGGTGAACTTTCTGGAAGTGCGTACTATGACTCATCTTGAGGAAATTATTTGATAGGATAGTTCCTCTAGAGTAGCTCGGCATTAATCTTCCTTAATTCATCCATTTCCTCCTCCTACTGAGCGAACCTCTCTTCGAGCTTGAGAGGTTCGTTTGTGTTGAGAGAAGAAGATGGGTCGAGGAAAACCTGGCCTTTTTTCCTTTCTCTATTGGTGACTCTCTAGCGAATCCTAGGGATATTTGCTAGAGCGTTTAGGTTCAGGGCGGCCCTATGGTTCCGGGTGTGCACGCCTGCTGGCTCATTGTGAATCACATCCTGAATGGAACTATCTTATCCCGATCCATCTAGATTTGCATCGTATTCAGTTCCATCTGTATGGTTAACATCCATGATGTTGACAGATGCATAATATGGGGTCGAGGAGGTGTCATTTTCCAAGTAGGAAGAGGACCTTCCGTGCCTCATACTGTTTTCCCCCTTCTATCTCGGGATTTTCTTCGGGTTTCTTAATGAAGGGTGATGCAGAATGATCCTTGGTGTGACCTTATGGAACACCTCCCTCTTAGAGGGGATGATGTTTCAAAGGACGGGGCTAGACAAGAACCTCCTCTTTTGACTACCCTCCCCACATGAGAGAATACTGATTCTCGTGGGGGAGGTTGTAGTTGAGGTAATAATGACCCCATCCCTAGGGGATGGGGTTGGCTCCATTCCTTAGGTGTCGTGCCTCTTCCCATTTTTTCTATTCTTACGTGGGGAATTTGTTGTTAAAAATGCCTCCAGACCTGTAGGATGGGGTTGGTCCCATATTGTGGCAGTTTCTGCTGCTATCGGTTCCTACCTGATCTCGCGTGCTCCCATTTGAGGGTGAGCTGGACCTGGTGTCGAGTTCAACTGTGAATTAATTCCCTCTAGGGAGGCAATAACTGATCACTGATTGGATTTTATTGGGAAAGAAGACTGCTGAATTTTTTTGGTAGCCTGATTCAGGAGTTATTGAATGAATCACTCTCATTGGGCCTGATGCTTTTGAGACTTACTTAAGGCCTATTTCTATCGGATGTGCCACCTCTCCTGAATAGTGACTTCATTTGACTATCGTCTTGACATGATGGAATTTAAAGACCTTACGCCGAATGGGTTTTGTTGGATGGGAAGTGGAGTGAAATGCAGAGACCCATGTTCTCCCCATCCATGGATATGAACTCTCTTCGGAGCGTCATCAATAAGGTGAAACAATTTGTGCAGTGCACATAGGAAGGTTGACTCAAGGTCTCTTTTGTGCCTCTCTAATCATAGTTGTCACACTGAAGGAAGGTATTCTAGGTCAATTTGATGCAGGATCTATCCTGTTGTCTTGACATGATCTACATAACCTTTATATGGTAGGAAGTTTAATTTCAACTGGCGAAGGGTTGTCCAAATATTTGAGTAGATGCCATGTGTGCTTCCTTTCTAAAACTATTTAGGTATGCCGAACTGAGAGGTGTCCTTGGGCCAAAACATTATTGGTATATCATCCCTAGTCATCCATTTCCTCAGGTTCAATACCTCAGCATCTGCCTTCTCCAGTGATTCCTCTACTTGATCAGTCCAGCTGAGATGATACTTGATAGTATGATCATAGGTAGCGAGGCTGGTAGGGGTCGAACCATTATGTGGGTGGCTATAAGGTGGATCAAAGGATGAAAATTGTCCTAGGCCGTCTTCTGACTGAAGAAGGATGTTGTTGATAGTTGACTGGGAATCTGACATGCTTAATTCCCTCCTTCTGAGTGCCTCAAAATAGGAGGGATTTTCTGTACTTGATTCAGCAGGGGGAGGACCTTCCTATCGATATGATATGTCACTGCGGGGAGGACCTTCGCAGTTGGTGCTGTAGTGGTGAGGAATACCATTGCGGCTTCAGGTCCAACTACCAGAAATAATTCTGTAGTGCATACCCTAGGGAGGACCTTCAGAGTGGACTGCAGCAAGGGAAGGACCTTCTTGTTGTTAAATGCCATTGCGGGGAGGGCCTTCATAATGGATATCATGGTGGCGAGGATGACCATCATGGTTTGAAGTTCAGTGTGCATCCTGGGGAGGGCCTTTAGGACACACTGTTACAAGGAGAGGACCTTCTTGTTGCTTAAGGCCATTGTAGGGGGGACCTTTTCAATGGCAGCCATGATGTCAAGGACTACCATCATAGCTTCCATGTTGGAGAGGACTACCATCACAACTATCATAGCGAGAATATTTACAGGGAACACCCTGGGGAGGGCCTTCAGAATGTACCTCAATGAGGGGAGGGTCTTCTCGTTGCCTGACATCTCTGTGGGGATGACCTTTTCTATTATAGTGGCAAGGAATACCAATAAAATCTGATGCCTAGATGCATGAAATATCATTGCAACGTAACCCCTGGGGAGAACCTTTAGGGAAGTCCATGACAAGGGTAGGACCATTTATTCGTGATGAGACATCACTGTGGGGAGGAACTTTGCAGTTGTGACTATGATAGAGAGGACGACCATCATAGTCTATGGTCCCACTGAACGGAGAGTGTTTGCAGTGTATACCCTAGGGAGGACCATCAGGGTGGACCACAGAAAGTGGATGACCTACTTGCTGCTCGATATTCTAGTCACACAGAGGGCTTCCATGAATCACATCAAAAGAATAACTCTCGTGATCGATCGTTATATTTACATGAGGGAGGCCCTCATGGGTGCTCTGGGGAGGACCTTCAGAGTTGTTGGTAGCAACATTGCGGGGAGGACCCTCGCAATTGCTACTGCCACTCCCATCATATGGTAATGGGTTGGTAGGGACTCGAGCCTTTGAGACATGTTGGGTGGAATTGAGAACCCCAGATTCCAGCAGAGTGGAATCATAGACCCCCTATTTATTTTCTGGCTGCCTTCAGCATGTTCAGGGAACTCTCTTGCAGGCAGTAGGAACTATCTGCTGTTGATAACAGCTTTCCCCTCTGGGTCCCTGTCTAATTGTGTCATGTGATTCTATCGGGATATGTCGAATAACATATTGAGTTTTGGCAGAGATATATGACTTACCTGGAGCATCCACCATGATGGATGGGTGTCCCCCAGTTGGAACAAGTGAGAATGATCGATTTGGTTTCCCTTGTATCATAGGATATAGCTGAAGACCCTCCTGGGTATAAGCAGGGATGAAGATCTGCTCCGAGGTGGCTATCTCGTCTCTTAGATTAGTCACCTCAATTGGGGATATGGGATCACTGCCCCGAGTCCTTGCTATTTCCACTGATGCAATTACATTCTGGAAAGTCTATAAGATATGATTTGGGATCGATACCTACTCCTCTATCATATCCAAGATATGTAGAGATAAATCCTTTGATGGAATGGGTATGAGGTCCCATTCCACTATCAGAGTAGAAATGTCCTACTCTGGTCCTCCATTGGTTAGTGGATACTGATGATTCTCTTGTATCGGGGCAGGTGAATGAGTCTTCCCCTATGTTAGGATATGACATCTTACTTCTCTGTTTTTCTCCACATCGGGATGACAGAATTTACTTGCATCTATAGGGATCTAGCCCTGCATATGTTGGCATCCCACTGTATCAAGTCGATGGTATTTGTTGGCAGGGAGATGTGCCCTCCTGTTGATTTCCACCATATCAGGATGGAGGGTGTCAGGAGCATCTGCACGGAGCTGGTCCTGTAGGTACTAGATTTCCACCATGTCTGGTTGGTGGGATTCATGATCCCAGACATGGAGAGGCACCTGCTGGGTAGGTTCCATCTTGTATGGGAGACGGTCTTGATGAGGCTCGGCGGGGATGTACGCCTACTCGTAGGTTGTCACTATGTCGGGATGGTGGGCTTTGGAAGAGAGAGCAGGTGCATGTGCCTGCCTGTGATATGTCTCCATGTCTGAGTAGTGGATTTCTTCCTCATAAATGAGTGTTATGACCTATTCCACTTTGTATATTAGCTACCCTAGGTGGGTGGTTTGAGGGGCCGGAGCTCAGGGAGTGTGGTCATGGATCCTCGGGGTGGTATCCTCTTTGGGGTGAGGATATGAGGTCGCGGTTTAGTTGCGGCGATGTCTTCTAGTGGGGGACTTAGATCAGAACCCCTTTCTAGTAGGGATGAAGTCATAAGAATCTACCTTATCCACCTCCCTAAGATAAGGGAGGTATTCATTGTCTTGTTCTGGGGACAAGCTCTCGAAATGGTTCGAGACGGCTACAGGGGCCACCTGGATCTTCTCCTTCGGTCATTGCTGGGCAAGCAGCCAATGAAACTTAGCCGACTAGAGGGTGTACATAGCCTCCTCCATAGTCGGGAGAGTACCATTCAGGTGGTAATATCGGATCAGTGTGTCTGAGACCGAGAATTGAAGACGCTGGGTGGGCAATGGGGTACTCTGCCTATTGAGAGGCCCAGTCTTTGTGTTGATCATCGTGTGTGTCTGTGAAATATTTTGAGACACTATTAGATCGAATGAATCTATGCTTCATACCTGTAAAACATTTGAAAAGTAAAAATAGCAAAACTCATCAACGTAGCATCTCATAAACCCATGTGTAATTAATGACCTTTCTTGTCCCTCCTTTTAAGCATCAAAGGGGGCACGAAGTGGGATTATTTCACCACTACATTTGAAGGCTCACGGCTGGGTCCATTCTTGTTTTGGTTGAAGAACGAAGAATATGGCATGTCAGATATTAATCATTCTTTTATTGTTATGGAGAATTCTAGATTAGGGTAAATCCGTCATTCTGGTTAAATATTCACGTCGAGTTCACCATTTTTGTTTTACGGTGAAGGGGACATGATCGGTTCTCATGTCTGATTAAAGGGATTTGGTGTTGTTTAATAATTTCTATCGGGTTCCCTATCTTCGTGACTTTTCCTAGTCTCCAATGGGTTTATTCATGGATCCAGAAACTGCCAACAGTTCTTGTATCCAATGATCCATGGAACTGCTTTCCAAAGTGAGGCACTCATTGGGTGATATGACCAATGACACTTAAGAACTCACATTGGTCGAGAGGATGTGAAGTCGGGATCATCGCACCCTTTTGGGGGGAATTATAAGATATGTTCATATATCCGAGAATCTTTATTTTATCCCCAGGCATAGTATACACATATTACCCTTAGGTTGCAAGTCACAGGTATACGCAGGGATCCAGAACCTTCTACATCTGAGGTTTAACATCCCTCATTGGATTAGAGATTCTGGGGAAGTTTGAGTTTGTTCAGATAGCACTGGTCTCAATCCTTATAATTAGGCGCTCTGAAGTTTATTTTCATCCAGGGGGGATAGAGAGTGACTTGAGCATCTGGATCAAACCCATAATATGGACTTACTACATATCCTCTTGAGAGGAATCAGAATCCATGTTGTTCGTTGGTGTGGGGCTTATTCCTGGAAGATTCCCATCTGATGGGAACAGAATTTGTTGGAGCCTTTTGGATTGGTCAGCCTTTTGAGCTCGGGTCTTCTCATAGGTTTCCAACGTATCCTGATTTTCTCAGGAATCAAATTTATCATAGTTCATAAAATGTGGGGCATACACATTGAAGCTTCCCATTTGAGAAAACATGATTGGGTGGACCCTTTATGTATGGGAACCCTTTTGAGCTTGGGACTTCTGGTAGGTGTCCTACATATCCTGATTTGATCTGGAATTAGAGTTCTCGTAGTTCAGAAAATGTGGGGTATACATGTGGAAGCTGCCCATTTGAGAAAACATGATTGGGTGGACCCTTTATGTATGGACACCATTTTGAGATTGGGCCTTCTAGTAGGCATCCTACATATCTTGATTTGATCAAGAATCATAGTTCTCATAGTTCATAAAATGTGGGGCATACTAGTGGAAGATTCCCATTTGAGAAAACATTATTGGGTGGACCCTTTATGTATGAGCACCCTTTTGAGCTCGAGCCTTCTGGTAGGCATCCTACATATCCTAATTTGATCAAGAATCATAGTTCTTGTATTTCAGAAAGTGTGGTTGTGTTATAATCCTTATAAACCTATAATTCCACATGAGTCATGCTCAGTGTGAGAAATAAGAGGATGTGAAAGATTTGACAATGCACACGCCTCGTCCCCTGTTGGTGGGAGATGGAGAGCCCACGGAGGAATAGGTCGGGGCGACCGTGGGTGAGGGCGTGGAACAATGAACCTTCTTGGATGAAAGGGTAAAGGTTATTTCCATCTAGAAAGAATGGTGTGGGGATTACTCCAAGAGGTATTCCTAGACACTCTTTTCAGGGAGGGGATAAGTGCTCACCGCTGGCGCTCCTTGAATGGAAAAGCGAGTGGGGTCCCTCAATCCTAAAGAGTGGAAAGGCTGAAAGGGGCTCCTAGACTCAAAATTTTCACTACCATGGGTATGTGAACCCATGAATTCTCCATATTTCCATTAAAGGGATGGGGTAACCCCTTTGTCTCAGCCTAGGGTATGTGAACTCAGGAGGGTGCGCTAATGTGCCCGAAGGTTTCAGCATGCCGATCTGGTGGCTTTGGGATAGGCCATGGCTTGATGCTGATGGATAAACTAATAAGGGGATTTTTGAGGTTTGTATTGAATTGGAAGGGCCTTATATGACTCGAGGATGGAAACACCGAAGGCCTTGGTGGGATACAAGGCCATATGAGGAGTGGTTCCCTTCACATAGGTAGGTGCTACGTGGATGGAAAGGTCATCCGTGTACCAGTGTGGTACGCAAACTGAGGAGAATCCTGCATACTGGGGTGGTACACAACTTCGATTTTGGTCTGCGTACCAAATTGGTATGCGGCGTTGGAGTTCACTCGAGCGGTGGGGGCTGGGAGCAGTGTCGGTCAGGGCTTCACTCGTATAGGAGGGTGTTATGCGGTGCGTTGGATCGAAGAAGGGTCATAGGCTCCCTGGTTTGTGGGGAGTGCATCCACGTAGTGGCCATGGTCCACGGTTTACCAATTTTAGGTTAATGTTTTATCAATTTACTTATGTTTTCTACAGTTCTTAACAATTTTTCCCCAATTTATACTTGTTGCTGGTTCGCAAATCGAAACTTCACTATCTGTAAAATCCTAAGCTCCTGAATGCCTCTTCTTTCACCAAAAGCTGATCACCAAGAATCCCATCCTTAATTAGCTGATCCCTTTCTTCTCCCCCTTGATTTCATTTTATAGAGGGGGGGGGAGGGTTGTATCTATGGTCATGAAACACCTTTTGCAGAGGCCCATGATAGGAAACTCGGCCTATGGATGACTTATTCAACCCATGGTTCATAGGGTATATTGAATGCACCTCGCCCGCGAACCAACTCTGTCACGGGGGTGCTTCATGGCCATGCAGGGTTCCACCTTCATTTTGTGAAAGACAATGTGCGTGGCAGGGGTCGGTCCACATCTGTGTATTAGTCCGACAACACTTCACTAGTCAATTGGTTCATGCCCGCGTAGAAGCTCCACCTCTGTTTCATGAAAAACGGTGTCCGTGGGTGGCGCGGTTCGCCGAACTGGCCGCTTACCATTGATGATGAACTGGTACGCGGACTGGTTAGGTACTTTACCATTTATTCTAAACATTCTTCATATTTTTTCTATATTATTGATGAAGGTTGGGTAGATTCTTACACTGATTTTAAGGGAGTATCTTACTTCCCTTCTGTGGATTTTTCAGGACCCTATAGGGACTTATGGGCCTAATGGGACTAAGTGTCCTAATGAGACAATGGGACTAAGTTTCCTAATGTTCCTAATGTACCTAAGTTCCCTAAGTGGCCTAATCAGCCTAATTGAATAAATGGGCCTGATGGACCTAAGTGGAATAATGGGTCGAATAAGCCGAAGTGGTCGAATGGGCATAGTGGGCCCGATGGGACGAAGTGTCCCAATGGGCCTCGTGGCCCTCGTGGGTGCAATGGGCCCAAGAGGCCTAAGTGGCCTAAGGGGCCAAATGGGCTTAATGGGATTAATGGGATTAACAGATCTAGGTACCAAATGGACCAAATGGGCCTAACTAGCCTATGGGGCCTAATGGGCCGAAGCGGCCTAATGGGCCCAGGTGGCCTAATGGTATTAATGGTCTTAACGGGTCTAGGGGCCAAATGGGCCTAATGGGACTAAGGGGCCGAATGGGACTAATTGGACTAAGTGGCCTAATGGGCCTAGGTGGCCTAATGGGCCAAAGTTGTGTAATTTGCCTAATGGGCTTAATGGGCCTAGTGGGCCTAATGGGCCTAAGTGGACTAATGTGCCTAATGGGCCAAATGGTCTAAATTTTCATAAGTGGCCTATTATGACTAAGTGGGCTAATTGGCCAAATGGGCTTAATGGACCTAGTGGGCCTAAGAGGCTTAATGGGTCTAATGGGGCTTAGGGGCCTAATCACCCTAATGTGCATAATGGGCCTAATGAGACTAAGTGTCCTAATGGGATTAATGAGATTAATGGGCCTATGGTTCAAATGGGAATAATGGGCCAAATGGGATAAATGGGCTTAATGGGCCTAATTAGCCTTAGTGTCCTAGTGGGTCGAATGGGCCTAAGTGGCCTAATGGGCCTAAGTGACCTAATGGGCCTAAGTTGCCTAATCATCCAAATGGGATTAATGGGACTAAGAGACTTAATGGACCTAAGGGTATTAATGGGCCTAATGTTCCTAAGTGGCCTAATCGGCCTAATGGGATAATGGGCTCAGTGGGCCTAAGTGGCCCAATCGACCTAAGTGGCCGAGTAGGCCTAAGTTGCCTAATGGACCCAATTTGCCTAATGGGCCTAAGTTTCCTAAGTGGCCTAATGGGCCTAATGGGCATAAGTGGCTGAATTCCCAATGGACCTAATGGGCCTAATGGGCCTAATTAGAATGATGGGACTAATGGGCCTCAATGGCCTGATGGGCCTAAAGGGCCTTAGTGACTCAATGGGCCTTACTGGATTTATGGTCCTAATGGTCCTAATGGGCCTAATGGGAAGAATGGGAATAATGGGCCTAGTGGGCCTAATGGGCCTAATTAGCCGAATGGGCCTAAGTGGCCCAATGGGCTTAATTGGACGAATGAGCATTGTGGAAAATGGGCCTGATGGGCCTAAGTTTCCTAATGGGCGTAATGAGCCTAAGTGGCCGAATGGGCCTAATGGTCCCAATGGGCCTAAGTTTCCTAATGGGAATAATGAGCCTAAGTGGCCTAATGGGCCTAATGGGACTAAGTTCCCTAACAGGTTCAATGGGCCTAATAGCCTAGTGGGCCTAAGTGACATAATGGGCCCAATGGGTCAAAGTGGCCTAATGGGCCTAGGTGGCCTAATGGGACTATTGGGCCTAATGAGCCTAAGTGGCTAAATGGGCGTAATGGGTCGAAGTGGCCTAATGGGCCAAATGGGCCTAATGTGCCTAGTGGGCCTAATGGGCCTAAGTGGCATAATGGGCCTATGTGGCTTAAGTGGCCTAATGGGCCAAATGGGCCTAAGTTGCCTAATGAGCCAAATGGTCCTAATGGACCTAAGTGTCTTAATGGGCCTAATGGGACCAAGTGGCCTAATGGACCAAATGGGCCTAATGAGCCTAATTGTCTTAAGTGGCATAATAGGACTCATTGGCTAAATGGGCCTAATGGTTCTAATGGGCCTAAGTGGCCTAATGGGCCTATTGGGTCTAAGTTGCCTAATGGGCCTAAGGGGCCTAAAGAGACTCATGGGACTCATCGGTCTAAGTGGCCTCATGGGCCTCATTGGCCTAAGTGGCCTAATGGGTTTAATGGGCGCAAGGGGTCTAATGGGTTTAATTGGACTAATGGGATGAATGGGATTAACGGGACTTAGTGACAAATGGGCCTAATGGTATGAATAGACCTAAAGGTCTGAATTGGACTAATGGGCCTAAGTGACCTAATGGGATTAATGGGCCGAAGCAGCCTAATGGGCTTAATGGGCCTAATGGGCCTAAGGGGGGTAATAGGACTAAGTGGTTGAATGGGCCTAAGGGGCCTAATGAGCCTATGTGACCTAATGGGACTAGGTAGCCTAATGAGATTAATGGACTTAACAGGCCTAGGGACCAAATGGGTATTATGGGCCTAATGGGCTTAAGTGGCCTAATGGGTCTAATGGGCCTAAGTGGCCTAATCTTCCTAATGGGACTAAGTTGCATAATGGAAAAAATGGTCCTTAGTGGCCTAATGGGCCTACATGGCCCAATGGTCTTAATGGTCTTAACGGGCCTAGGGGCCAAGTGGGCCTAATGGGCCTAATTGGCTTAAGTGGCTAAATGGGACTAATTGGCCTGATGGTCCAAAGTTTCCTAATTAGCCTAATGGGATTAATAGGCCTAATGGTCCTAATGGTCCTAATGGGCCTAAGTGGCCTAATGGAACGAATGGTCCTAATTGGCCTAATGGGCCTAATTGACCCAACGGGCCTAAGGGGTCTAATGGGCCAAAGTTGCATAATCGACCTAATGGGTTTAATTGGCCTAATGGGCCTAATGGGAAGAATAGGCCTAAGTGGCCTAATCATTCTAATGGGCTTAATGAGATAAGTGGATGTAAGTGGCCTAATGAGCCTAATGAGCCTTAGTTTCCTCATCGGCCTAATGTGCCTAAGTGGCCTAATGGGCATAAGTGGCCTAATGAGCTTAATTGGCAAAAGAGGCCTAGGGGCCAAATGGGACAAATGGGCCAAACAGGCCTAATGGGTTGAATGGGCCTAATTAACCTAAGTGTCCCAATGGGCCTAATGGGACTAAGTTGCCTAATGGGCCTATGTTTCCTAATCGGCCTAATGGGCTTAATGGGCCTAAGGGGCCTAATGGAACAAATGGGCCTAAGTGGCCTAATGGGCCTAAATGGCCTCATTGACCTAATGAGATTAATGGGCCAAGGGGCCCTAAGTGGCCAAATGGGCCTCAATGGCCTAATGGGACTAGTGGGATAAAGTGGCCTAATGGGCCTAAGTGGCCTAATGGGATGAATGGGCCTAAGTGTCCTAATGGACCTAAGTGGCGTAATTGGCCAAATGGGCCTAAGTGGCCTAATGGGCCTAATGGGCCTAAGTGGACTAATGGGTTTAAGTGGCCTAATGGGCCGAAGTGGCTGAATGGGACTAATGGACATAATGGGCCTAAGTTGCCTAAGTGGCTTAATGGGCCTAATGGGACTAAGTGGCCTAATGGGCCTAAGTGGTCTAAGTGGCCTAATAGGCCTAATGGTCCTAAGTGGATTAATGGGTCTCAATGGACTAATGGGCCTAAGTGGCCTAAATGGACTAATGGGTCTCTGTGGCCTAATGGGCCTAATGGGTCTTAGTGGCCTAATGGGCCTAATCGTCAAGTGGCCTAAGTGGCATAATGGGACTAATCGTCCTAAGTGGCCTAATGGGCCTAAGTGGCCTAATCAGCTGAATGGGCCTAAGTGACCAAATGGGCCTAATGGCCTAAGTGGTCTAATGGACCTGATTGGCCTAATGGTCCTAATAGGCCTCATGGGCCTAAGTAGCCTGATGAGCTGAATAGGCCTTAGTGGCCAAATAAGCTTGATGGGCCTGATGGGTCTAAGTGGCCTAATAAGCTGAATGGGCCCAAGTGGTCAAATGGGCCTAATGAGCCTAATGGACCTAAGTGACCTAATGGTCCTCATGGGCATGATGGGCCTAATGGGCCCAAGTGGCATAATGATCCGAATGGACCTGAGTGGCCTAATGGGACTGATGGTCTTGATGGGACGAATGGGCTGAATGGGTCTAAGTTTCTGAATGGGCCTGATGGGCTGAAATAGGCCTAAGTGGCCTAATGAGCCGAATTGGCCTAAGTGGCCTAATGTGCCTAATGGGCCTAAGTGGCCTGATGGGACATATGAGCCTAATGGGACTAATGGGCCTCATTGGACTCATGGGCCTGATGGCCTAATGGGCATCATGGGCCTAAGTGGCCTAATGGTCATAATGGGCCTTAGTGGCCTAATGGGCCTAATGGGCCTAATGCAGCTAATGGGCCTAATTAGCATAATGGGCCTAATGGTCCTCAATGGCTTAATGGGCCTAAGTTTCATAATGGGACTAGTGGGCCTAAGTGTCCTAATGAGATGAATGGGCCTAATAGGCCTAATGGGCCTAATTGGCCTAATGGGCATTATGGGCCTTAGTGGCCTCATGGGGCTAATGAGACTAATGGGATTCAGTGGCCTAATTAGCCAAATAGGCCTAAGTGGCCTAATGGTCATGATGGGCATGATGGGCCTGATGACCCTAATGGGACTTAGTGTAATAGTTGTCTTTATAGGCCTAATTGGCATGATAGGTCAGATGGGCCTCAGTGGCCCAATGGGCCTTTTGGGACTATGTGGCCTAATGGGCCGAATGGGTATAAGTGACTGAATGGGCCTGATGGGCCTAATGGTCCTAATGGGGATAATGGGATTAATGGGCCTCACTGGTCCAAGTGGTTCAATGGGCCCCATGGGCCTTAGTGTTCTAATGGACTGAGTGAGCCTAATGGGCCTAAGGGGCCTGATTTGCCAAATAGGACTCAGTGGAAAAATGTTCCTAATGAGCCTAATGGGCCTGGTAGGCCCAATGGGTATAATGGGCCCAAGTGGCCCAATGGTTCTAATGGGTATAAGTGCCCAAATGGGACTAATGGGACTAAGTGGCCTAATGGTCCTGATGGGGCGAATGGGGCTAAGTGGCCTAATGAGCATAATAGGCCTAAGTGTCATAATGGGCCTAATGGGCCTAAGTGGCCTAATGGGCCTGGTGGGATTAATGGGTCGAATGAACCTCAATGGACGAATGGGGCTCATGGGCCTGATAAGACCAATGGGAATAATGAGCCTAATGGAAAGAATGGGCCTAAGTGGCTTAATGGGCTTAATGGGCCTAAGTGCCTGAATGGGTCTAATAGGCCTAATGGGCCTAAGTGGCCGAATGGGCCTAATGGACCTAAGTGGAAGAATGGGCCTAATGGTCCTAAGTGGCCTCATGGGCCTAATTGGGCTAAGTGGATGGATGGGCCTAATGGGACTCATGGGGCTAATGGGCCTCAGGGGCCTAAGTGGCCTAGTGGGCCTAATGAGCCTAAGTCACCTAATGGGCCTAATGTATTTAAGTGTCCTAATGGGACGAATGGGCCTAATGTGACTAGTGGGCCTAAGTGGCCAATGAGCCTAATAGGCCTGATGGGCCTAGGTGGCCTAAGTGGCCAAATCTACCCAATCAAATAATTAGGCCTAATGGGACTAAGTGGTTGAATGGGCCAAATCGGCCCACATGGACTAATGGGCCTTAGTATCCCACTGGGCCTAATTTTCCTGGGTGGCTGAATGGGCCTAATTGGCGTGATTGGCCTAAGTGGCTGGCCTAATGTGCTTGATAGGCCTAAGTGGCCTAATGGGCCTAATGGGCATCATGGGCCTAAGTGGGCCTCTTGGGCCTCATGGACCTAAGTGGCCTAATGGGACCAAGTTGTCTAATGGGCCTAATGGAACCAAGGGGCCTAATGGACCTAATGGAATTAATGGGCTTAATAGGCATAGGTGTTAGATGGTCTGAATGGGCCTAATGGGCCTAAGTGGACTAATGGGCCTTAATGTCCTAAGTGGCCTAATCGACTAAATGGTCTTAATGGTTCTAATGGGCATAAAGGGCTTAATGGGCTTAAGTTACCTAATGGAGCTAAGGGTCCTAATTGGACTAAGTGGATTAATGGGCCTGGGTGGCCTAATATGCTTAATTGGCCTAGGGAAAAAATGGTCATAATGAGATGAATGGGCCTTAGCGGCCTAATGGACCTAAGCAACCTAATCGGACTAATGGTCATAGTAGGACAAAAGGGCCTAATGGGCCTAAGGGGCCTCATGGGCATAAGTTGTCTAATGAGCTAAGGTGGCCTAATGGGATTAATGGGCTTAACGGGCCTAGGGTCCAAATGGGACAAATGGGCCTAATTGGCCTCAATGGCCTAATGGGCCTAATGGGATTAATGGGTCAAAGTGTCCTAATGGGAAAAGTTGCCTAATCGACCTAATGGGCATAAGGTGAAAAATGGGACGAATGGTCCAAATGGGCCTAATTGGCCTAATGGGAAAAAGTTACTTAATCATCCTAATGGGTTTAAGGGGCCTAATGGGCTTAATTGGCCTAAGTGGAAAAATTAGCCTAATGGGATTAATGGTCCTAGTGGCCCTAAGTGGGATAATGGTCCTTAGTCGCCTAATCGACCTAATGGGGATAAGTGGCATAATGGGCCTAAGTGGCCTAATGAGATTAATGGTCTCAACAGGTCTAGGGGCCTAATGGGTCTAATTAGATGAATGAGCCTAATTAGCCTAAGTGCCCTAATGCGCCTAATGGGCCCAAGTAGCCTAATGGACCTAAGTTGCCTAATTAGTTTAATGGGATTAATGGAACTAAGGAGCCTAATGGGCTTAATGGTCCTAATGAGCCGAAGTGGCCTAATCAGCCCAATGGGCATAATGGGCCTAGTGGGCCTAAGCGGACTTATGGGCCTAAGTGGCTTGATCAGCCTAATGGACATAAGTGGACTAATAGGCCTAAGTGGACCCATGGGCATAATGGGCCTAAGTGGTCTAATGGGTCTAATTGGCCTAAGTGGTCAAATGGCCAGAATGGGCCTAATTCGCTCAATGGGCCTAATGGGCATAAGTGTCCAAATGGGCCAATGGGCCTAATGGGCTATATTGTCCTAATTTTCCTAATGGGCCTAATGGGACTAAGTGGTCGAATGGGCCTAATAGCCTAATGGTCATAATGGGTTTAATGGGCCTAAGTGACCTAATGGGACTAATGGGCGTAATGAGATGAAGTGGCCAAATGTGCGTAATGAGCCTAGGTGGCCCAATGGGCCTAAGTGGCTTAATGGGTTGAATGGGCCGAATGGTCTGAATGGGCCTAAGTGGCCCAATCGGCCTAAAGGGCCTAATGGACCAAAGTGGACTAATGGACCTAAGTGGTCGTATGGGCCTAAGTGGCCTAATGGGGCTAATGGGACTAAGTGGCTGAATGGTCCTAGGTAGTGGAATGGCTTAACTGGCCCAATGGGTCTAATGGGCCTAATGGGTGTAAGTGGCCTAATGGGCATAATTGTCCAAATGTGCCGAAGTGGCCTAATGGGGTTAATGGGACCAAGTGGCCGAATGAACCAAATGGGCCTAAGTGGCCCAACTGGCCCAATGGGCCTAATGGGAAGAATGGGACAAATGGGCCTAAGTTGTCTAATGGGCCTAATGGGCCTAAGTGGCCCAATGGGCCTAATGAACCTAAGTGGCCTCTTGGGCCTAATGGGGCTAAGTGGCCTAAGTGGTCTAATAGTTCTAATCGACTAAATGGGCTTAATGGGCCTAAGTGGCCTAATGGGACCAAGTTTCCAAATGGTCATATTGGGCCTTAGTGGCCCAATGGGCCTAATTTGCCTAAGTGGCCTAATGGGCCTAATGGGACGAATGGGATGAATGGGCCTAATGGAACTAAGTGGCCTAATGGGCCTAATTGGTCAAATGGGCCTAAGTGGCTGAATGAGCCTAAGTGGCCCAAATGGGCCTAATGGCTCGAATGGGGCTTAGGGGCCGAATGGGCCTAATGTGTTGAATGGGTTAAACATGCCGAATGGGATGAAGTAGACTAATGGGCCTAAATGGACTAATGGGTCTAATGGCCTGAATGGGTCCTAGGGGCCTCGTGGGACGAATAGTCCTAATGGGCCAATGTGGACTAATGGGACTAGTGGGCCTAACGGGTCTAAGGGGCCTAATGGGTCTAATGGGCCAAACAGGCCTAATGGGCCAAATGGGCCAAAGTGTCCTAATCGGCCTAATGGGCCTAAGTGGCCTAATGGCCTAAGTTTCCTAATGGGAAAAAGTGGCCTAATGGGACTAATGGGCCAAAGTGGAATAATGGGCCTAAGTGGCCTAATGGGCCTAAGTGGCATAATGGGCATAATGGGCCTAATGGGCATAAGTGGAATAAGTGTCCTAATGGGACAAAGTGGCCTAATGGGCCTAATGGGCCTAAGTGGCCTCATAGGAGTAATGGGCTTAAGTATCCTAATGGGCCTAATGGTCCTGATGGCCCGAATAGGCCTAATGGGTCTAATGGGATGAAGTGGTCTAATGAGCCTAATGGGCCTAATGGGACTAAGTGGCCTCATGGGCCTAAGTGGCCTCATGGTCATAATGGGAATAAGTGGCCTAATGTGCCAAATGGGCCTAATGGGCCTAATGGGTCTAAGTGGCCTAAGGGGCTTAATGGGACTAATGGGCCTAAGTGGCCTAATCGACCTAATGGGCTTAGTGGGTTGAAGTGGCCTAATGTGCCTAATGGTCCAAAGTGGCCTAATGGCCCAAATGGGCCAAAGTGGCCTAATGGGCCTAAGTGGTCTATTGGGCCTAATGGGCCTAAGTGGCCTAATCAGCCTAATGGCATTAATGGGCCTAAATGGACTAATGGGAATAATGGGCCAAAGTGGCCAAAATGGACTAATGGGCCTAATGGGACAAAGTTGCCTAATAGACCTAATAGGCCTAAGTGGCCTAATGGGCCTAAGTGGCATAACGGGCCTAAGTGGCCTAATGGTTCTAATAGGCCTAAGTGGCCTGATGAGCCTAATGGGCCTAAGTGGACTCATGGGACTAAAGGGCTTAAGTGGCCTCAATGGCCTCATGGCCCTAATGGGTCTAAAGGGATTAGGGGGCCTAAGTGGCATAATGGGCCTAATCAGCCTAATGGTATCCAAATGGGCATAATGGGCTTAAGTTTTTTAATGGGCCCAATAGGACTAATGGGCCTAATGGGCCTAAGTGGTCTAATGGGCCTAAGTGAGCTAATCAACCTAATGGGCCTAATGGGTGTAATGAGATTAAGTGCTCAAATAGGCATAATTGGCCTAATGGGCCTAAGGGGCCTAATGCACTGAATGGGCGTAAGTGGCCTAATGGGCCTAATGGGCTTAAGTGGCCTATTGGGCCCAAGTGACCTAATTAGCCTAATGGACTTAATGGGCATAATGGTCCTAAGTGGTTGAATGGGCCTAATTGTTCGAATGGTCCTAATGTGACCAATGGTCCTAATGGGCATAACAGGACTAAGTGGTTGAATTGGCCTAATGGGCCTAATGGGCCTAAGTGGAATAATGAGCCTAATGGGCTGAATAGACTGAACGAGCCTAATGTGCTGAGTAGGCCTAATGGGAATAAGTGACCTAATGGGTCAAATGGGTCAAATGGGCCTAAACGAAGAAATGGGCCTAATGGTCCTAAGTGGACAAATGGGCCTAATGGGCCCAATGGGCCTAATAGAAAAAATGTGACTAGTGGGTGTAATGGGTCTAAATAACCTAATGGGCCTACTGTGCTTAAGTGACATAATAGACCTAAGTGGACTAATGGGCCTAATGGGACCAATGGGCCGATGTGGCCTAATATCCCTAAGAGGCCTAATGGGATTAATGGGCCTAATTAGTATAATGGGATTAATTTGACTAAGTGGCTAATGGGCCTAAAGTGAATAATGGGCCTAAGTGGCCTAATTATCCTAATAGGCCTAAGTGGTGTAATGGGCCAAATGGGCTAACGGACCTAAGTGGCCTAAGGGGCCTAAGTGGCCTAATGGTCCCAATGGGCCTAAGTGGCCTAAAGGGACTAATTGGCCTAATAGGGATAATGGTTCTAACAGGATGAATGGGGCTATGTGGCCTGATGGGCCAAATGGCCAAATGGGCATAAGTGGACTAATGGGCCTAAAGAGCCTGATCGGATAAAGGGGCCTAATGGGCCTAAGTGGCATAATCATAGCATAATGGGCCTAAGTGGTCTAATGGGTCTAATGAGTGCAATGAGACTAAGTGGACTAATGGGCCTAATGGTTCTAAGTGGCCTAATGGGGCGAATGGGACGAATCGACCTAATGGGCCTAAGTGGCCTAATCGGCCTAAAGGTCCTAATGGGACAAAGCAACCTAATTGGACTATGTGGCATAATCATCCTAATGGGCCTAATGGGACTAAAGGATCTAATCGACCAAAGTTCCCTAATGGGCCTAAGTGGTATAATCGTAACCAAATGGGTCTAAGTGGACTAATGGGCCCAATGGGCCTAAGTGTACTAATGGTCCTAATGGGCCTAAGTGGAAAAATGGGACAAATGGACTGAATGGCCCTAATGGACTGAATGGGAATAATGGGCCTAAGTGGCCTAATGGGCCTAAGTAGCCTAATGGGTCGAATGGGCATAATGGGCCCAATGACCTAAGTGGCCGAATGGACCTAATGGCTTGAATGAGCCTAATGGTTCTAATTGACCCAAGTTTCCTAATGGGATTAAATTGCCTAATGGGCCAAATGGGCCTAAGTGGACTAATGGGCCTAATAGGTCAATTAGGACTAAGTGGCATAATGGGCCTAATGGGCCTAAGTGGCATAATGGGATGAATGTGCCTAAGTAGACTAATGAGTCGAATGGGCCTATTGAGCCTAATGGGCCTAAGTGGTCGAATGAACCTAATGGGTTGAATGGGCCTAATGGTCTTAATTGGACTAGCTTTCCTAATGGGACTAAATTACCTAATGGGCCAAATGGTCCTAAGTGGCCTAATGAGCCTAATAGGTCAATTAGGCCTAAGTGGTGTGATGGGCCTAATGACACGAATGGGTTTAAGTTTCGAAATGGGACCAATGGGATGAATGGGTCAAATTTTATGAATGGGCCTAATGGGTCGAAAGGTATTAATGGGTCGAATGGGCCTAATGATCCTAATGGGCCTAAGTGGCCTAATAGTCATAATGGGCCTAAGTGTCCTAATGGACCTAAGTGGCCTAATGATTCGAATGGGACTAATGGGTCGAATGGACCCAATGGTCCAAAATGGTCTAGTGGGGTGAAATAGCTGAATGGGATGAATTGGCTGAAGTGGCCTAATGGTCCAACTGGACCGAAGTGGCGTATTAGACCGAATGGGCCTAAAGGGTCCAATGGGTGTAATTGGATGAATGGGCCAAATGGGACTAAAGGGTCCAATGGGCCTAATAATCCTAATTATCTGAATGGGTCAGATGGGTCTAATGGGTTTAGTGGGCCAAAGTGGCTTAATGGACTTACTGGGACAAATGGACCTATTGAGCCTAATGGACCTAATGGGCCTAAGTGGCCTAATGGTCTTAAGTGGACAAATGGACCTAATTTTCCTAATGGGCGTAATGGTCGTAATGGGCCTAAGTGAATCGATGGGCCTAATGGGCTTAAGTGTCCAAATGGGCCGAATGGGCCTAAGTGGACTAATGGGCCTAATGGGCCTAAGTGGTCCAATGGGCCTAAGTTTCTGAATGGGATGAATGGGCCGAATGGGCCTAATGGGCCGAATGGGTCGAATGGATCTAATGGGCCTAAGTGGCCTAACAGGACGAAGTAGACTAATGGGTCCAATGGGCCTAACAGGACAAAGTTTCTTAATGGGCCCATTGGGCCAAATGGTCCAAATAGGCCTAAGTGCCCTAATGGGCCGAAGTGGACTAATGGACACAATGGGCCTAAGTTTCATAATGGTACTGAGGGGCATAAGTGGACTAATGGGATAAAGTAATGAATGGGCCTAATGGGCATAATGGGTCTTAGTGGCCAAATCAGCCTAATGGGCATAATGGGCCTATGTGTCTAAGTGGGCCGAATGGTCATAAGTGGACCAATGGGATGAATTGGCCTAATGGTCCTAATGGGACTACTAGGACTAATGGGCCTAATGGGCCTACTAGGCCTAATGGGACTACTGGGCTTACTAGGCCTAATGGACCTAATGGGCCTAAGTGGCATAATGTGATTAAGTGGCCTATTGGGAATATGTTTCCTAATGGGTCTAATTGGCCTAAGTGGCCTATTGGGTTTAATGGGCCTAATGGGCCTAAGTGGTCTAATGGGACAAAGTGGACGAATGTGTCTAATGGTATTAATGGGAATAATGGGCCGAAGTATCCAAATGGGCCTAATGGGCCTAAGTGTCCTCATGGGCCTAATGGGACACAATGGACTAATGAGCCTAATGTGCATATAGGGCCTAAGTGGCCTAATGGGACAACGCGAATGAATGGACATATGGGCCAAATGGTCATAATGGGCCTAATGGGCCTAATGGACCTAATTGGCCTAAGTGGCCTAATGGGCCTAATGATCCTAATGGACCAAAGTGGATGAGTGGGCATAATGGGACTAATGAGACAAAGTGTCCAAATGGTCCTAATGGGCCTAATTTGCCTAATGGACCCATTGGGCCTAAGTGGATTAACGCGCCTAATGGGCCAAATGGGCCTAAGTGTCCTAATGGGACAAAGTGGATGAATTTTTCTAATGGGATGAATATTCATAATGGTCCTAATTGGCTGAAGTGGCCAAATGGGACAAATGGACCTAATTGTCCTAATGGACCTAACAGGACTAATGGAAAAAAGTGGGTATGATTGCACTTTTCGATTGCACTGGGTAGGATTCCTTTTCGATTAGCATCATCTCTTTCTTCTATGCCACCAAGATACAATAAATATGGATACGATTTGAAATACCACTTTTCCCCTTTCTTACATCAATCTTTCATGATAAGTTCTCCAATCAACTTTTGATTTATGAAATACTAATCAAAAAAGCATATTCACATTTAACTTTATCATAGTCAGCAGAATTTGATACTTCATCAAAACAAACACTTATTTCATACTGGATCTAGTGTGAATATGATGACCATTTAGTTCCAAAAAGATACATTCTCCATGCGACCTATTCTCTCTTTCCAGATAACGATCAATTCCTCATTAAGATCTTTTCACATACCAGACCCAAGACAAGTCTGATTAGTGCCTTTTCTTTCAAACATCTTTTCCTCATTATAATAAACAGATTGAGTTTGATTCTTTTGAAAACAATGGCTAGTATGATTTCCACCAAATACAAAGTCGGGTGATTTTCTTTCTTTAAAATCTTTCCTTGACAACAAAATACAACACATGAAAACAAACACCTTCCTCATCAGTATGGTCCCAACAATCCCCCCCTTTGGATTTTGTTGCCAGCCAAGTTTCATAAATCATTGAACTTAGGCCCGTTTGTCCCATTTGGACCATTTCCCACTTAGTCCAATTAGGGAACCTGGTCCTATTAGTCCCATTAGGCCACATACACCCATTAGACCCATTAGGTCACTTAGCCCCATTAGGCCCATTATCCCATTTGGACCATTTGTCCACTTAAGCCTATTAGGCCCATGATTCCCATTAGGCCACATCGACCCATTAGGCCCATTAGGACACTTAGGAACTTAAGTCCCATTAGGCCACATCATATCATTAGGTAACTTAGGCTACTTATACCCATTGGACCCATTAGACCCATTAGACCCATTGGGGTCATTCAGCCCATTGGTCCCATTAGGAAACTTAGGCCACTTAGGACCATTAGACCACATAGTCCCATTAGAACCATCAATCCCATTAGGTAACTTAGGCCACTTAGGTCCATTAGGACACTTAGTCCTAGTTGACCCATTAGACCACTTAGGCCTATTCGACCCATTGAACCCATTAGGCCCATTAGGAAACTTAGGAAATATAGGCCCATTAGGCCACTTAGACCTATTCAACCCATTATGCCCATTATGCCCATTTCCCATTAGGCACGTTAGGCCACTTATGCCCATTAGGCCCATTTGACCCATTTGGCCACTTCAACCCATTAGGCCCATTAGGAAACTTAATCCCATTAATCCCATTAGGCCACTTTTACCCATTATGCAACTTAGGACACTTAGGCCCATTGGATCCATTAGGCCCATTGGACCCATTAGGCCCATTCATCCCATTAGGCACATTATGTAACTTTGGCCACTTAGTCCTATTGGACCCATTAGGCCCATTGGACCAATTTGGACTATTGGTCCCATTAAACAACTTAGGCCACTTAGGCCCATTGGACCCATTAGGACCATTAGGAAAATTAGGCCACTTAGGCCCATTAGGCTACTTAGGCCCATTTATCCCATTCATCCCATTAGGCCACTTAGTCCCATTCCACCCATTTATCCCATTAGGCCCATTAGACCCATTAGGCCAATTAGGACACTTAGGCCCATTAGACCCATTAGGCACATTAGGACCATTAGGACACTTAGGCCACTTAGGCCCATTCGACCACTTACACCCATTTGACCCATTAGGCCCATTAGGCAACTTAGGCCACTAAGGCCCATTAGGTCATTTAGACCAATTGGACCCATTAAGACCATTGGACCCATTAGGCCCATTAAGAAACTTAGACCCATCAGACCCATTAGGCCCATTAGGCAACTTAGGCCACTTACACCCATTGGAAGCATTAAGCCCATTACGCTCATTAGGCAACTTAGTCCACTTCGACCCATCAGGCCACTTAGGCCCATTGGACCCATTAGGTTTAATTATCCATAATGGTCCAATTATGCCCATTAGACCCATTGGCCCCATTAGACCACTTAGGCCCAATATGCCCATTATTCCACTTAAGCACATTAGGCTACTTAGGCCCATTATACCCCATATACCCATTAGGCCCATTGGGCCCCTTAAGCCCATTTGGCCAATTAGGCCATTAGGCCCACTAAGCCGAATTGGCCATAGTGGGCCCATTCATCCCATTAGGTCACTTAGGCCCAATGGGTCCAATCATCCCATTCAGCCTATTAGGTCACTTAGGCCACTTAGCCCCATTAGGACACTTAGGCCCATTAGGCCCCTTAGACCCATTAGACCCATTGGACCCATTAGGAAAATTAGGCCATTGGGCCCATTAGGCCCACTAGGTCACTTAGGCCTAATAAGCCCAATAGTCTCACTAGGACTCTTAGGTCACTTAGGCCACTTAGTCCCATTAGGCCCCTTAGGCCCCTTAGGCCCATTAGGCCCCTTAGATCCATTGGTCCTATTGGTCCACTTAGGCCCATTGGGCCCATTAGGCCAATTAGGTGCATTAGGACACTTAGGCCTATTCGTCCACTTTGGCCCATTATTCCCCTTAGACCCATTTGGACCATTAGGACCATTAGGCACATTAGGTACATTAGGGAAATTTGGCCATTAGGACCATTAGGCTGAATTGACCATAATGGGCCTATTAGGCCACTTAGGCCCATTAGGACCATTAGGATATTAGACCTATCAGGATGAATTGGTCATAATGGACCCATTAGTCCACTTAATCCCAATAGTCTCATTAATCCCATTTGGCCAATTAGGCCCATCATCCCACTTAGGCCCAACTGGTCCACTCGACCCATTAAGCCCATTAGGCCAAATGGGGCTTAATGGGCCCATTAGGACACTTATGCCCAATAGGCCCATTTGGACCATTAGGCCACTTAGTCCACTCAGAACCGTTGGTAAAATTTGGCCCAGTGGACCCATTAGGCCCATTAATCCCATTAGGCCCATTAGACCCATTAGGCCACTTACACCCAATTGGCCGATTAGGCTACTTAGGCATGTTTGTCCTATTAGGCTACTTAATCCCATTAGACCCATTTGGCCCATTAGGCACATTTGGCCACTTAATTCCATTAGACCCATAAGGTCACTTAGGCCACTTAGGCCCATTCGATCCTTATACCCATTTGGCTATTTAGGTCAATTTAGGTCATTTAGGCCAATTTGGCCAATTAGGCCGTTTTGGCAGTTTAGGCCAATTTAGGCCATTTAGGCCAATGAGGCCAATGAGACCAATTCAAGATAATTAGGACAATTTAGTCCCTTTAGGGCATTTAGTCCAATTAGAAGATTTAGTCCACTTAGGCCAATTTAGGAAAATTAAGCCAATTATTCCAATTAGTCCCATTATCCAATCAGGCCAATTAAAAAATGTAGTTCATTTAGGTCATTTAGGTCAATTTTGGTCATTTAGGATAATTAGTCCATTTAGGCCAATTTAGGTCATTTAGACTATTTAGGCCAATTTAGAACATTTTGGCCAATTTTTTCAATTATGCCATTTAGGCCAATTTATACAATTTGGACCAATTATGTCAATTAGTTTGATTAGGCCATTTAAGCTGATTAGGACAATTTTGACAATTTTGACCAATTAGACTAATTATGCAATTTAGGAAATTTATTCTAATTAGTCTATTTAGGCTAATTTTTTCCATTTAGGCCATTTAGACCAATTTAGGCCATTTAGGCTTATTTGACCAAATAGGCCAATTAGATAATTTAGGCAATTTAAGCCAATTATGCAATTTAAGCCAATTATTCCATTTAGACCAATTAGGCTAATTAGACCAATTTTTACCATTTATGGAATTTAGGAAAATTGGACTATTTTTTCCAATATAGCTCATCTAGACCAATTAGGAAAATTAGGCCAATTAGAAAATTCAGGCCAATTAGACCAATTAGGCCATTGAGGTCAATTTATGCCATTTAGGCCAATTTAGGCCATTTAGGTCAATTTAGGCCACTTAGGAAAATTATACCAATTAGTTAATTTATACCATTTAGGCCAATTATATCAATTAGGACATTTAGGTTATTTAGACTAATTAGACCATTTAGACCAATTTAGGCCATTTAGACCAATTAGGCCAATTTAGGCCATTTAGGCTAATTTAGGCCAATTAGTCCAATTATACCAATTATGCCAATTATTACATTTAGAACATTTAGAAAAATTATTCCAATTATTCCATTTATTTTAATTAATCCATTTAGGCCAATTAGGCCAATTAGACCATTTAGGCCAATTTAGGCCATTTAGGCCAATTAATCAATTTGGTCATTTAGGTCATTTAGGCCATTTAGGCCAATTAGTCCATTTAGGACATTTAGGTCATTTAGGACAATTATAAAATTTAGGTTATTTAGGCCAACTTAGGTCATTTAGGCCATTTAGGCTAATTTAGGTCATTTAGGTTATTTAGGCAAATTTATACCATTTAAGCTAATACATCCAATTTGTCCATTTGGGCCAATTTAGGCCATTTAGGCCATTTAGTACAATTAGTCCAATTATTACATTTAATAATATTTGAGAAATTTAGGCCATTTAGGACAATTATGCCATTTAGGCCAATTAGGCCATTTAGGACAATTAGACCAATTAGACAATTTAGGAAATTTAGGTCAATGATTCCAATTAGGTTAATTTAGGTCATTTATGCCAATTAGACCATTTAGTCCATTTAGACCATTTAGGAAAATTTAGGCCATTTAGGCCAATTAGGACAATCAATCAAATTAGTTAATTTGTGCAATTTAATCTAATTAGGCCATTTAGGAAAATTTAGACCATTTAGACCAATTAGGCCAATTAGGCCAATTTTGGTCAATTTAGGACAATTCGTCCATTTAGGACATTTGGATAATGTACTATTAAGGGACACACAATATATATACTTTCAGGTACAAGTACTAGTAAGCAGATGAGGCTTCTTATCATGTAGTTCGCACTTGGTAATCTCTAAGACAGGAGATTATGAGAACAAACTCATCAGTAGGAATTCTGATTGTTTGGTGTCATAAAATATTCTTATCTATGAGTGTGTGTGATGGTCCTTAGACTTTAATATTATTATTAAATCATGTCACAACTTGCATACTTAGATGTATGTCGTAAACCATGACAATAATAGCTCTTTAGGAAGTTGGATACGTTGGGTGTGTCATGATTGATATGTCATTAATGAATAAGATGAGGTAAGATTTTTCCCTTCCAGATTTATAGAAGTTGATATTTCAACCCTTTGATTGGAATAAAATCATCGCATTAAATTCCATGGGCAAGGTGTAACCGAGTGTTTATTTCAGATAGTCAAAGGAAGACATATTGAACATATAGGTTAGTGACATGGATTTGCAACCTTCTTGATGAAATATTGTGAAAAAGAGATTATATTACATAGTGAGTGTTCGTATGTGGTTTTTGATGTTGCGACATCAAATTATTTTTCTTGTATGCCTTGACCCATTGCTAGACAATAATCTTGGACTTTAGGAAAGTTTGCCTAATGTCAATGAGAAGGAATCCTAGAGGGTCACAAACTAAGTGTTTCCATTTATCTCAATTAAATTCTATTTTAGTTTAATTAATGGAATAAATATTATTCTCAAGTCTCAGGAATAATTTTATTCAATTTATATTGATCTCATAAAGTAAATAAATATTTATTCACTGACATGTGAATAAAATATTTATTTTTATTTATTGAATATTTTAATAAATATTTATTTGCTATATTGTAGATAAAATATTTATTTATGAATAAAATATGTATTCAGTTGTTCAATAAATGATTGAGGAGTTTGAATGGACCAAGACTGATTCCATTGAAAAATATTAATTAACAATACCATTATATAATTTTTTTTTATTGCGCAAGTTGGTGTGTGCCACAAAATAATAATTATATAATTATTATTATGTGGTATGAGATTTATTGAAGGTAATTAATATTATTTAATAGCCGATATGCAATTAAATAATATTTTAACTTAAATCTAAACTCTATAAATAGGTGGATATGTATATTTTGTAGAGCATCCAAAAATTTATAATAGAAAATTGTTGCACACAACGAATTCTCTCTCAACTCCTCCTCTCCCTCTCTCAAGAATGAGAAGTGCAAGAAATATTTCTTCAAGACTGAAGAATGAGTGATCAAGAATGAACAACATAAGACATTGGACTCACCGCACTAGCACCTGGAGATCGAGTGGTTTTTCTTAGAGATCATAGGAGCACATGTGGATCACCACTATAGAGATTTTATCCTTGGATCCTCAAAGTGAAATGATGGTAACCTGAAAGGGTATTTTTAGATGATCAAAATTCACTAATGAAGAAAGTCACTAAGCACATGTATTTGTTTATTTAAATATTAACTAAATTAAATTTAAATTTGACGTGAAATATCCTCACTCTTGGTTTCGGGCAACAATTTTTAAAATAAATTTTAATACACCATCCATCTTTTCACGCTTCTATTATTCCTGAAACCACCACCACCACCACTACTACCACCGCAACCTTCGTCGCCCCCCACCCCACCAGCACCGCCACTGCCACTGTCATCAACTCAACCATCACCAGTACCCTCATTGAAATCACTAGAGGTATCATATAAGGAGCGCATTGATTTCATAAATGAATCAAAAGTAATAGTAGTCTATGATGAAAGTGGCGGACTTATAACTGACATGTCTTTCAAGAAGTGTTCGGTGACCAATTTACTTCTTTAATATTCCCTTATATCTATTTTTTGGAATAATCTACTTATGCATGATCATTTTTCAGTTTGGGGTTATGATAGGTTTGAGAGGCACTTGATGAGGGCCAATACCTAGTGGGGATGATGTTTTTCATAGGTCAACATCAGACTCTCCAATGGAGCTCATTACCTAATACTTGTCTCAAATGATCATTTCTCTTAAAGTTTCTATCTTATTTCTCATCAAGGGCCTCTAGGATAAACTTTTAAAAATATAAAAAAGATATTTAATTATTAATTACGTATAAACATTTGAAATATTAATAAAAAAACTTACAATATTTTCTTGTGTTTTTTCATTTACAGCTATTCTATAATTTTTCTTCCTAGTTAAGGAAAATAATTTTGCTCAAGGCACACAACCTTTGATACCAAATTTCTCTTGATGAAAATGAAATTGATTAGTATAATACTAAAATATTGAATAATATGAAAGTGATAAACCAAGAATGAATTAAAATTGTAGATGTTGAAGAAATCCATAAAATGAATAATCATATAAATATACATTTAATTAGAAATTTAATACTAGTGACATAACATAAACAACACATACTAATTAGCATGATAAACATGTGTATGCTATGGATTCCTCTTGTATATTCATTTCAGTCTAATTCCATTCATGTTGTCTAATTTGGTTATTCGGTAAGTTGGTAATTTTGATCATTTGTACATTTGTATATTTGGATAATTGGACAATTATTCCATCTAGAAAAATTAGGCAAATTAGGCAAATTAGTCAAATTAGGTCATTTAGTCGAATTAGTCAATTTAGAAAAATTAGGTCATTTAGGTCAAATAGGCCATTAGGCCAATTAGGTCATTATGCCAAAGGAAATTTAGGACTTTAATCCATTTAGGCCAATTAGTCCATTAAGCCATTTAGGCCATTAGGTCATTTAGTCCAATTTGGCTAATTAGACCATTTAGGTCAATTAGGAAAATTGAGCTAATTATACCATTTAACTCAATTACATCATTCAATCCATTTAGACCAATTAGGCCATTTAGACCAATTAGGTCATTTATTCCAATTAGGCCATTAGACTATTTAGACCAATTTGGCCATTAGTCAATTATCCCATTAGTTCATTACACCATTAGGCTAATTGGTCATTTGGCGATTTGACCATTTATGCCAATTTAGGCCAATGAGGCCAATTAGGCTAATTAGGAAAATTAGACCATTTGATCCAATTGAACCATTTAATTCATTTCGACCAATTAGACCATTTAGAACTATTTGGTAGTTTAGGCCAATTTAGGCCAATTGGGCCAATTAGTCCAATTAGGTCAATTAGGTCAATTAGGCCAATTAGACCATTTAATCTAATAATACCATTTAATCCATTTAGACTAATTAGTCCATTTACACCAATTAGTTTATTTATGTCAATTAGGATATTATGCAGATTATGACATTAGGTGATTAGACTATTAGGCTATTTAGACCAATTAGGCCATTTAAGTCATTAGGCCATTAGCCCATTAGTTCAGTGGGCCATTAGGAAAATTGGTAATTTGGCCCTTTGGTCATTTAGACCAATTTAGACCAATTTAGGCCAATTAGAACCAAAAAAATCCTAAAACCTAGAACCAAAATACTATATCTAATACACTAATAGCTAAGGGCTAATGAGGCCCAATAGGCCGATTAGGCCACTTAGGCCCATTAGGTCACTTAGGCCCATTCACCCCATTTATCTCAATAGGCCACTTAGGCCCATTATGCCCATTCAGCCACTGAGGCCCATTAGGCCAATTTAGACACATAGGCCCATTAGTCTCATCATGCCACTTAGGCCCATTAGACCCATTAGGCCACTTAGGTCCATGAGGTCCATTCATTTCACTCAACCCATTAGTCCCATTCAAACCATTAGGCCAATCAGTCCCATTAGGCCCATTATAATAGTTAGGCTGCTTAGGCCTATTAGGCTCATTATACTGATTTGTCCAATTATGCTCATTATTCCCATTAGACCCATTAGGCCACTTAGTCCCAATTGGACCATTAGGCCCATTAGTCCACTTAATCCCATTAGGCTGATTAGTCCACTTAGTCTCATTGGTCCACTTAGGCCCATAAAGGCCCATTAGGCACATTAGGCCCATTAGGCCACTTAGGCCCATTAGGCTCATTAAGTGCATTAGGCCCATTAGGCCCATTTTTTCACTTAGGCCCATTTAGACCATTAGGTCCATTAGGCTAATTAGGCAACTTGGTCCCATTAGTCCACTTGGCCCATTAGGCCACTAAGGCCCATTAGTCCCATTAGTCACATTCATCCCACTATGGAAATTAGCCCCATTAGCACCATTAGGCCCATGAGGCCACTTAGGCCCATTCAAACACTTATTCCCATTTTCCCACTTTGGTCCATTGAGACCATTTGGCCCATTTGGCCACTTAGGCCACTTAGTCCCATTTGGCCCATTTGGCCACCTAGGACACTTAGTCCCATTAAGCCACTTAGGCCCATTGTGCCCATTAGGACCGTTTGGCCCCTTAGGCCACTTAGGTCAGTTTGGTCCATTAGGCCACTTAGGCCCCTTAGTCCCATTAGGCCACTTAGGCCCATTGAGTCCATTAGGTCCATTAGGCCCCTTAGGTAACTTATGCTGCTTAGGCCCATTAGGCCCATTATTCCACTTAGGCCCATTATGCCACTTAGGCCCATTAATCCCCTTAGGCCACTTAGGCTGCTTAGTCCCATCAATCCCATTAGGCCACTTTTCTCCATTATACCCATTATCCATTGGTCCCATTAGGTGTCTTAGGCCCATTGGGCCACTTAGGCCCATTAGGCCACTAAGGCTCATTAGGCCACTTAGGCCCATTAGGCCACTTATGTCCATTATGCCCATTGGGCCCATTAGGAAACTTAGACCCACTCATCCACTTAGGCCCATTAGGCCCTTTAGGCTACTTAGGCCACTTATGCCCATTAGGCTCATTAGAAATAAGGCCCATTAGGCCCATTCGGCCCCTTAGGCCCACTAATCCCATTATGCCACTTTGGCTCATTAGGCCAATTAGGTCAATTAGGCCCCATTAGGCCACTTAGGACCATTAGGCCTATTAGTCATATTAGGCCACTTTGGCCCATTAGGCCCTCTAAATCATTTTTTAAATTTTCATAAAAGCCACTTTGAGGAAAAAGTGTGATCCGTACACCAACATGACACATATCCAAATTTCAAAAATAGTCCACATATTTAAAATTTAAAATGAGTATCATCACTGTGGGAATCGTCGTATCAGCGACAGATCTTGCGAATCATGTAGCCACTACATCGAAGATAACACGTCGAAGAAGTTGTCACCATAATCATCACCACATTGTCGTCCACTCCAAACATCATTTTCGTAACCATTATCGCTAGAGTCACCACATCACCAGAGGGAACACCGCCTTTTTCGTCGTCAACCATCATCGTCAGAGCCAAGTACCAGAGAAAAATGAACTAGGACGCCCACTAATCACCACTAATGTCTTCATATCACTTCCATAGAACTCCAACATCACCTCCAAAAAACCATCAAAATAGAACAACACAACCATTCGAACCATTAAATATGGTTCATTCACCCTCCCAGAGATCCTATGCCCCTAATCCGCACCTCCTAGAACCTCCATGAAGACCCGTGCACTAGACTGATAGGGAAAGAAGCACAGAAGGATGATTAGATGGAGGACTTGGTAGGGGATCAAGCTAGAAACCACATCGGTTAAACAAAATAGATAACAAAAAACAGGGAAACAAAATCGATCCCAAACAAAATCACCATACGAGACCTTAATCTGCATTTGAAAAATAGAGAAGGGTCCACATAGAGTAATGAACCTGAGCTGAGGACACTATCAACGCTACTCCAGAACCATCCCAAGTAGGCCTAGATCCCAAACCAATCTCTACCAAAGTGGATTCCAAGGTGATGGGTATGCCAGCATTGGTAGATGAGAAAGAATTCATCAGACACACTCACCAGTTCCGACCCAAGCCGTCTAAAGCACCCACACACACATACCTAGAATGGGGATCTGATGCATAGGGATAGATCAAAAGAGGGGTGTTGAGATACGCACTATGAACACACCAAAATAATCCACATTAGTCGAGAAGGAAGAAAAAGAAAGAAAGAGAAAGAGGAGGATGGACTAGGTGAAGCGGCACCATCATCGTCGAGCAAACCCTCAAAACCCTAGGAGGGGAAGAGGAGGCAATGGGAGAATTAGGATCCAAGAGTGTGAGTATCCATTAGGATCATTAATTAGGCTCATTAGGACCATTAATCCATTTAGGCCTATTAGACCCATTTGTCCCATTACACCCATTAGGCTCATTCGACCACTTAGGCCCATTAGTCCCATTGGGCCACTTCGGCCCATTGGACACATTCATCCCATTAGGCCACTTAGGTCCATTTATCCCATTAAACTAATTAGATTATGCCCATTAGGCCACTTAGGCCTATATGGACAATTATACCCATTAGTCCAATTAGACCCATTAGGCCACTTTAGGCCCATTCGGCCCATTAGGCCCATTAGACCCATTATTCCACTTAAGCCCTTTATGCCACTTTGGCCCATGAGTCACATTAGGCCAATTAGGCCACTTAGGCCCATTCGTCCTATTAGACCACTTAGGCCCATTAGGCCAATTTGGCCCATTAAGCCCATTGGATTAGGCCCACTAGGCCACTTAGGCCCATATGACCCATTAGGCACATTAGGAAAATTATCCCAAGTAGGCCCATTATGAACATTAGTCCCACTAAACCCATTAGGCCACTTAGGCATATTAGGCCACTTAGGCCCATTAGGCCACTTAGGACCATTACGCCACTTAGGCCCATTAGGTCACTTAGGCCCTTTATGACCGTTATGCCACTTATGCCCATTTGGGGCATTAGGCTCATTAGGCCACTAAGGCCCATTAGTCCACTTAGGCCCATTATAACCATTAGTCCCATTACGCACATTATGACCATTATGTTACTTAGGCCCCTTAGGCCACTTAGGCCCATTAGGCCCATTAGGCCCCTTACGCCCCTTACGCCCATTAGGTGGCTTAGGCCAATTGGGCCACTTAGGCCCATTCAGCCCATTATTCCCATTATTCCACTTAGGAACATTCGGCGCATTAGTCCCATTAGACCACTAAGGCCCATTAGACCCTTTAGTCCCATCAGGCCACTTTGGCCCCTTAGGCCACTTAGTCCCCTTAGACCCATTAGGCCACCTATGCCCATTAGGCCAATTCTTCCACTTAGGCCCCTTCGGCCCCTTAGGCCACTTATAACTATTAGGCCACCTAGGCCCATGAGGCCCAATAGTCCCATCTGGCCCATTAGTCCCATTAGGCCACTTAGGCCACTTAGGCTTATTCAGCCCATCAAGCCCATTAGGACACTTAGGCCCATTATTCCACTAAGGCCCATTAGGACACTAAGGCCCATTAGTCTACTTATATCCATTCGGTCTATTAGGCCCATTAGGCAACTGAGGCCCATTAGGCCCATGAGGCCACTTAGGATCATTTGGCCCAATTGGCCCATCATGCCACTTCGGCCATTGAGGCCCATTAAACCCATTAGGCCACTTAGGCCCATTAGACCCATTCACTCCATTAGGCCCATTAGGCCACTTAGTCCCATTAGACCCATTAGTCTAGTGAGGTCCATTCATCCCATTAGGTCACTTAGCCAAATTAGCCCACTTAGGCCCATTAGGCCACTAAGGCCCATTAGTCCCATTAGGCCACTGGTAACCATTAGGCCCAATAGTCCCATTAGGCCCATAATTCCCATTAACCCATTAGGTCCATTAGGCCACTTCATCCCATTAGGATAATTCAGCCACTTTGGCCCATTAGGCCCATTCGGCCACTTAGGCCCATTCGGCCAATTAGGCCACTTAGGCCCATTAGGCCCACTAGGCCACTTAGGACCATTAGGCCACCTAGGCCCATTTGGACCATTAGGACCATTAGGCCACTTAGTCGCATTTGGACACTTAGGCCCATTAGGCTCATTAGGTCACTTTGTCCCATTTGGCCCATTTGGCCACTTCATCCCATTAGGCCCATTATTCCTATTCACCCCATTAGGCCCATTCATTCACATAGTTCTATTAGGATAGTTAGGCCCATTTGGACAATTAATCCACTTAGGGCCAATAGGCCAATTAGGACACTTAGGCCCATTAGTCCAATTTCCCCACTTTGGCCCATTAGGCCCATTATTCCCATTAGGCCCATT
Source organism: Viscum album (assembly GCA_963277665.1). Lineage (NCBI taxonomy): Eukaryota > Viridiplantae > Streptophyta > Magnoliopsida > Santalales > Viscaceae > Viscum > Viscum album. Next base: position 914,775,305 of record OY728141.1, read on the forward strand.
ATGCCCATTCATCCATTTTCTCCCATTAAGACCATTAGACCCATTAGGAAACTTAGGTCCATTAGGTTCATTAGGCCCATTTGTCCACGGTGGCCCATTATTCCCATTAGGCTCATTCATCCACTTTGACCTATTAGGAAACTTAGGCCCATTAGGCCACTTCGGGCCATTATGCCCATTATGCCCATTAGGCCCATTTGTCCACTTTGTCTCATTAGGACACTTAGGCCCATTAGACCCATTAGTCCACTTAGGCCCATTAGACCCATTAGGCAACTTATGCCCTTTGGCCCACTTAGGCCTATTATGCCACTTCAACCCATTAGTCCCATTAGGCCCATTAGTTATAGTAGGCCCAGTAGGCCCAATAGGCCTAGTAGGCCCATTAGGACCATTAGGCCTAGTAGGCCTAGTAGGACCAGTAGGCCCACTTGGTCCTATTAGGCCCATTAGTCCCATTGGTCCACTTAGGCCCATTAGGCCACTTAGGCCCATTGGTCCACTTAGGACCATTAGGCCCATTAGGCCACTTAGGCCCATTATGACCATTCGGCCACTTGGTCCCATTAAGCCCATTCAACCCATTAGGTCCATTAGGCCCCCTTAGACCCATTAGGCCCATTAGGCCCATTCGAACCATTTGACCCATTAGGCCCATTTGTCCCATTATTCCCATTAGGACCATTGGCCTTAAGCCCATTCGATTGCTTTAGCACATTAGGCCCATTCAACACATTATACCCATTTGGCCATTAGGCCATTCCGGCCATTAGGCCCATTTAGGCCACTTCGGCTCATTCAGTCACTTAGAACCATTAGTCCACTTAAGCCCATTAGGCCACTTAGTACCATTATCCCAATTAGGCCAATTAGGACACTAAATCCCACTTGGCCCATTCATCTCGTTCGTCCCATTAGGAACAATAGGCCACTTTGGTAATTTAGGCCCACTGGGCCACTAAGGGCCGATAGGCCCATTTAGAAACTTGGGCCTATTATGACACTTTGGCCCATTTCGCTGATTAGGGCGATTAGGTCATCTAGGCCACTTAGGCCCATTAGGACCATGAGTCCACTTAGGCCCATCAGGCCACTTAGGACCATTAGGCCCATTAGGCCACTTAGGCCCATTCGTCTCATTCAGCCCATTGGGCTAATTGGGCCACTTAGTCCCATTTGGATAATTTGGCCACTTGGAACCATTAAGCCCATTAGGCCACTTTGGCCCATTAGTAAAATTAGGCACATTAGGACACTTAAACCCATTAGGCCCATTGGGCCACTTAAGACCATTCGTCCACTTAGACCAATTAGTCCCATTAGTCCACTTAGACCCATTTAGCCACTTAGGCCAGTTCGCCCCATTAAGCCACTTAGGCCCATTCGTACACTTAGGTCCATTAGGCCACTTTTTCCCATTAGGCCCTTTAGGAAAATTGGGCAACTTAGGCCCATTCGGCCTATTCGACACATTAAGCCACTTTGGCCCACTAGGGCCCATTAGGCCACCTCGACCCATTACGCCCATTTGGCCACTTCATCCCATTACGTCGAACAGGACACCTAGGCCCATTGAACCCATTAGGCCCATTGGGACACTTAGACCATTAGGCTCATCCGTCCACTTAGGCCCATTAGCACATTAGGCACATTAGGCCTATTAGGCCGATGAGGCCACTGAGTACCATTAGGAAACTAAGGCCCATGATGACACTTAGGCCTATTATTCCCATGAAGCCACATAGGCCCATTAGAGAAATCAGGACACTTACGCCCATTAGGCCCATTAATCCCATTGGGCCACTTATGCCCATTCGGCCCATTCGACCACTTAGGCCAATTCATCCCATTAGGACACTTAGTCCATTTAGGCCCATTGGGAAACTTATGCCTATTAGGAAACATAGGCTCATTAGGTTGATTAATCCACTTAGTCCCATTAGGCCTATTAGGACACTTAGGCCCACTAGGCCCATTATTCCCATTATGCCGATTAGGCCACTTAGGCCCATTAGGCGCACTAGGAACATTTGGCCCATAATTCCCCTTAGGACCATTAATCCCATTAGGCCGATTAGGAAACTTAGGCCCATTAGGCCACTTAGGTTCATTAAGAGCATTATGCCACTTAGGGTAATTAGGCCCATTCATCCAATTAGGCCCATTAGTCCCCTAGACCCATTAAGCCCAGTAATCCCATTAGGCCACTTAGCCCCATTAGGTAGATTAGGCGACTAAGCCCCATTAGGAAACTTATGCCCACTAGGCCCATTAATACAATTTGATTGATTAGGGCACTTAGGCACATTAGGCCACTTAGGCCCACTAGGCCCATTAATCCCATTAGTCTGATTAGAAAACTTTGGACCATTAGGCCACATTGTACCATTAGTCAACTTAGGCAATTAGGTCCATTAGGCCCATTAGGCCCATTAGGCCACCCAAACCCATTTGGCCTATTCGGCCCATTAGGCCCATTATGCCCATTAGGCCGATTAGGCAACTTTGGATCATTAGGCCACTTCGACCCATTAGGTACATTATACCCATTATGCTAATAAGGCTAATTAGGCTTATTAGGCCCATTTGGACCCTAGGCCCGCTAATCCCATTAATCCCATTAGGCCACCTAGGCCCATTAGGCCACCTAGGCCCATTATTCCCCTTAGGTCCATTAGGCCCCTTAGACCCATTACAGCCATTATGCCCATTACACCCATTACATATATTAGCCCACTTAGGCCCATTAGGATGCTTAGGCCCATTAGGCCACTTAGGCCCATTAGTCACATAAGGCCACTTAGGCTAATTAGGCCAATTCCTACCATTAGTCCCATTAGGCCCCTAGGTTCGTTAAGCCCCTTAAGCCCATTAGGCCACTTAGGCCCATTGGTCCACTTAGCCCAATTAGGAAGATTAGGAGACTAAGGCCCATGAGGCCACTTGGGCCCACTAGGCCCACTAAGCCCATTAGGCTGATAAGGCCACTTAGGCCCATTAGTCCAATTAGGCCCATGAGGACCATTAGGACCTTTAATCCCATTAGGCCTATTAGGAAAATTTGTCCTATTAGAACACTTTGGACCATTAGTCCACTTACGCCAATTAGGCCCATTCATCCCATTAGGCCCATTCGACCCATTCGGCCCATTAGGCCTCCTAGGTCCATTTAGCCCATTTGGCCCATTGGACCCATTATGCCCATTAGGCCGATTAGGTAACTTTTTCCCATTAGGCCACTTCGACCCATTAGGCCCATTAGGCCACTAAGGCCAATTAGGCCCATTATGCCCATTTGGACCATAGGTCTATTAATCCCATTAAGCCCATTAGGCCACCTAGGCCCATTAGGTATCTTAGTCCCATTAAGCACCTTCTGCCCATTAGGACCCTTAGGCCATTATGCCACTTACACCCATTACTCCCATTACGCCCATTATGCCAATTAGTCCCATTAGACCGCTTAGGCCCATTAGGCCGCTGAGGCCAATTCATCCCATTAGACCCATTTTTCCCCTAGGCTCATTAAGCCCGTTAAGACACCCTAGCCCATTAGGCCACTTAGGCCCATTGCGCCCCTTAGGTCCATTAGGCCACTTAGGCCAATTAAGCCCATTAGTCCCATTAGGACCATCAAGCCCATTAGGTCGATTAGGCCACTTAGGCCCATTAGTCCACTTAGGCCCATTAGGCTCATTAGGTCACTTAGTCCCATTAGGACCATTAAGCCCATTAGGCCAAATAATCCCATTTGGTACCTAATCCCGTTAATACCATTAAGCCCATTAGGCCCATTAGGCCCACTAGAAAACTTGGGCCCATTTGGACCATTAGGCCACTTAGGCCCATTCGGTCCATTAGTCCACATAGGCCCATGAGTCCCATTAGGCCCCTTAGGTATATCCAGCCTATTCGGCCCATTCACCCACCTAGGCAAATTTGGACCATTCGGACACCTAGTCCGATTTGGACCATTAGGCCACTTAGGCCCAATTGTTTGATTACGTAGATTAGGCCACATAGGCTCATTAGTTTTATTAGGATCATTGACCACTTAAGCCGAGAGGAACATTAGGCCCATTCGGCCAATTAGGCCACTTAAACCCATTAGGCCCATTTTGGCCACTTTGGATCATTAGGCCCACTAGGACCGTTAGGCCACTTCGTCCCCTGAGGCCCATTAGGAACATATGTCCACTTAGGTCTATTAGGACCATGAGTCCACTTAGGACCATTGGGCCACTTGGCCCATTAGGCCCATTCTTCCACTTAGGCCCATTAGGCCAATTGGGCCCTTTCATCCACTTAGGCCCATTCAACCCATTTGGCCCATTCGACCCATTTGTCCCATTTGGATTTTTATGCCCATTGGGCCTATTAGACCCATTGGTCCCATTATTCCACTGAGGCCCATTTAGCTCATTATGCCCATCAGGTCCATTAGGCTGCTTAGGCCCACTAGGCCACTTAGGCCCATTATTCCCATTAGGCCACTTATGTTCATTCGCCCCATTAGGCCCATTATCCACATTAGGACACTTAGGGATATTAGGGACATTCAGCCTATTGGCCCACTTGTGCCCATTATGCCCATTGGGCCTACCAGACCCATTGGGCCCATTAGGCACAATCGACCATTGATGTCCATTGGGCCCATTAGTCCCCTTAGTTCCATTAGGCTCACTCAGCCCATTAGGAAAGCAAGTCCCATTGGGCCACTTAGACCAGTGAGGCCCATTAGGCCAATTGGGCCCATTATGTCACTTAGGCCCATTAGCCCAATTGGGAAACTGAGTCCCATTGGGCCAATTAGGCCAATTAAGACCATGAGGTCAATTAGGCCACTGAGGTCCATAAGGCCCATTAGGCCCATGAGGCCCATTAGGCCACCTAGGACCATTAGGCTCGTGAGGCCCATTAGGCCCATTAGGACCATTGGGACACTTAGGCCAATTCGGCCCATTATGCCACTTAGGCCTATTTAACCCATCATGCCCATCAGGCACATCGGTCCACTTAGGCCCATTAAGCCTATTAGGCCCATTAGGCAAATTAGGCCCATTCGAGTCATTAGGCCACTTAGGCCCATTAGGTCATTGGGGCCCATTAGGTCCATTAGGCCACTTAGGTCCATTCAGCTCATTAGGCCAATTGGGCCACTTAGGTCCATTTGTCTCATTAGGCCCATTGGGCCCATCAGGCCCATTAGGCCACTTAGGCCCATTAGGCCCATTAGGAAACTTAGACCCATTCGGCTCATTAGGCCACTTAGGCACATTAGGCCACTTATGCCAATTAGGCCCATTAGGCCACTGAGGCCCATTAGGCCCATTAGTCCACTTAGGCCCATTGGCTCATTTATCCACTTAGGCCCATTAATCCCATTTGGCCATTTAGGCCACATAGGCCGATTAGGCCCATTATGCCATTGAGGCCCATTATGCCATTGAGGCCCATTGGGATACTCAGTCCCATTAGGCCACTTAGGAAACTTAGGCCCAATAGACCCATTAGGCCACTAAGGCCCATTAGGACACTTCGACCCATTATGCCACTTAGGCACATTAGGCCGATTAGGCCACTGAGGCTCATTATTCCACTTAGGCCCATTAAGCCCATTAGGCCCATTAGGCCACTTTGGCCCATTAGGACACTTAATCCCATTCGTCCCATTAATCCACTTAGGCCACTTAGTCCCATTATGTCCATTAGGCACATTTGTCCACTTCGGCCCATTTGGACACCTAGGCCCATTAGTCCCATTAGACCACTTAGGCCCATTATTCCACTTAGGAGCATTAGGCCCATTGTTCCACTTAGGCCAACCAGGAAACTTAGGCCCATTGGGCAACTTAGGCCCATTTGGACCATTTGGCCACTGAGGCCCATTAAGCCCATTCAACCACTTAGGCCCACTTGGTCCATTAATCCCATTAGGTCGATGAGGCCACTTAGGCCCATTAGGCCACTTATCCCATTAACCAATTAGTCCCATTAAACCTGTTAGGCCAATTAGGAAACTTTGGCCCATTAGGCCACTTAGGCTCATTAAGCCACTTAGGTTAATTAGGCCCATTAGGCCCATTCATCCCATTTGGACCCTAGGCCTGTTATGCCCATTAATCCCATTAGTCCACTTAGTCCCATTATGACACTTAGGAAAATTAGGTCGATTAGGCCACTAAGGCCCATTAGGCCCATTAGGCCACCTAGGACCACTAGGCCCATTAAGCCCATTAGGCCGATAAGGCCACTTAGGCACATTAGGACACTTAGGCTCATTCGACCCATTCGACCCATTTGGCCCATAAGGCGAATTAATCCCATTAGGTGAATTAGGAAACTTTGTCCCATTAGGCCCCTTAGGCCCATTATGTATATTAGGCCCATTAGGACACTTAGTCTAATTAGGCCCATTCGGCCCATTAGGCCACTTAGGCCCATTCGGGTGATTAGGCCCATTTAGCCTATTAATCCCATTAGGCCGATTTGGCCACTTTGGCCCATTAGGCCACATAGGCCCATTTGGCCACTTAGGCCCATTTGGCCCATTCATCCCATTTAGGCCATTAGGCCCATTGAGCCACTTAGGCCCATTTGGACCATTAGGCCACTTTAGCCACATAGGCCCATTAGGAATATTGGTCCCATTAGGCCCATTATGCCACTTAGGCCCAGTAGGCCCACTAATCCCATTCGTCCCATTAGGCCACTTCGACCCTGTAAGAACCCTGGTTTTTAGAACGGGTCAAAATCCCGACCCTTTTTGAATTTTTGACTGGTTTCTGAGGAAACTGGAGAAAACGGTAAGTTTCTAGAAATTTGCAGACTAAATGCCGTGTACATTAAGTACACGCCATGTATATGTTAAATGAGTGTCGGCTATGTGCTCACCAAGTACATGTCGTGTGGTGACCGTGTAGAAATTTCTTACTACACGGCGTGTAGTTTTGAACATGTCGTGTAACCTCGACCGTGTGGTGGCCATACATGGTGTGTAGGCCGGTTGGCCAGGTAGAACCGAGGACACGTCGTGTTCCCCTTGGACACACCGTGTAGTCTAGCCGTGTATAAGGGGTATACATGGTGTGTGGATAAGTCGGTGAGGACGAGAAGGGAAACCAAGTACATGTCATGTACCCACAGGTACATGTCGTGTATACATGTCGGCAGGTTCAGAATGTAAGTCAGCGGAATTTCAGCCGTCATATGAACATTAAAATGATACACGCCATGTATTTTCTTTTTTTTCGCTAAAACGGGCAATAGCCTTGTTTTGAGGCAGAACCTCAATACCTCCTTCGGGTTGAGCAGGGGGGAGCCGTCCAGATCTTTAAACCTTTCCTGGTTCTCCGTCCAAAGTCGGATTCAATCGCGGTTGGATGTGTTGGAACCCCCTCAGTAAGGCCTCGATTCCCCTTGAGCCGTTTTGTTTGATTTTTGTTCTAGAACGATTTATATGGGTTTGAGAGATTTGGATTCTTTTATAGATCTACCGCATTTTAGACCAAATGGAAGGATGTTACTGGAGGAGTAGCATCATACGAGTCTCAGGTAGGTGGTGCATACCTCATTTTGTGTTTTCATGGTTGTTTGGGTGATGCGGCCTTCGGCGCATTTTCGGGTATTTTGAGTGGGTCCTGTTTTATCTGCTGTTTCATACTGAATTGCTTGTGGGAACTATGGGATGCCTTTGGGTATGCCCTGTTACCAGTTTGCGTGAGCAGGCCGGGTGAGGGGTCGTGGCTCATCGGGGCATTTTGTCCGGGGAACGCCAAAATGGTTTTAATTGAAATATTAATGTGGTAAACTATTTAGTTTAATTTATTAAGTCCTTTTGTAAATTTTTAGAGGCATTCAAGACCTTAGTGATGGTATGGGATAGCACCTTGTGTAGTGTAAATCAACTGTTTAGTATGTTTTGCCTATTTATGTTGTCTGTTTAAATATGTTACATATGCAATTGTTGAATTGCATCTTCTGGCCCATTGGGTTGTGTTGGGCTTGGCCCGGTTACGCTTGAGTGATTCTGATCACAGGTTGGGGTTGGCCCAGGTTATGATGGGTGGATTTGACCACGATATTGGGCATCATGGACGTCGGCTTGAGGCAGTACGACTTTCGGGTTGGGCATGACTTGGGTTACCAGGATGGCGATGCCATCGGACTTGAGCGACATGGTCATAGGGACACGAGGTGTCAGATGTTTTGGTGGCTTAGGTACTATTTTGGTGATTACTACTCACCCGAGACTTTGAGTAGTGTTCACACAGAGATACTCCGTGATGAGGTGGTTTTGACCACTCGTGTGGGTAGAGGCCCCCGTAGTTTCGGTTAGGTATTTTGGTTGGGGGTGCTTGCGGAAGAAAGGCACGTGGGAGGTGAGGAGCCTTTAGGGGATAGCTTGAGACACAAGGTGTCAGGAGGCACAAGGTGCCAGGTTACTGTTCTTGGGCGTGCCTTCGGGATGTCGGTACTTGAGACATGAGGTGTTAGGAGGCACAGGGTGCCGGGTTACTATTCTTGGGCGTGCCTTCAGGACATCGGTACTTGATACATGAGGTGTCAGGTGGCACAGGGTGATGGGTTCCTATCCTTGGGCATGCCTTCGAGATTTCGGTACTTGAGACACGAGGTTTCAGGTGGCACATGGTGCCGGGTTACACGACAGAGATTCCGGCGTTTGCCGAAGCAGGTGACGCTCCATGGTGGCTGTTGAGCACTAGTGGAGTTTGAGTTTATTTTTGCATTGTATTGTTTACTGCTTTTTTGAGAAATGCATGGCTTCTTAAACACATATATTTGGTACGTACCGTTGGGTGGTATCCTACTGAGATTTTTCTCACACCCTGCACGGGCCCTTCGGGACGCGTGCAGACTTTATGGATTTACGTGCAGGAAAGAGGCCAGCTTCAGGAGCTGGGCTGCATTAGTTATTTGTTGGAGATGGTATGGACCTTGAGGTCATACCTAGCTGAGGTTTACTTTGTTTTGTTTACTTTTATCTATCGGCATACTTACTTTTTGTAACTACTGTTGGTTATCCATCAGCGCCCTTTTTTTTATATTCAGTTGAGTATGACCTGCTTTGGATGCATGTTTTACTTTTCAGTAGTAGTTACATGTTATCAGCATGTTGTTTTGTTTATTTCTGATGCTGTTGTTTATATTTATTGCTTCCGCTGTTTATCTATATTGATTATGCTTCCGCTCTGCGGGTCTGGTTTGAGTCTGCTGAGTCTTTCTTTCCTCTGCATCTTCACTGTTATACTTGGACCAGTACCCTTATTATGATCCTTCAAGAGCGTATAGCCTCCCCACTATACCTAACAGACCCTCGCTGCTAGTTGGTAGCCTTTGGTGTTCAGGGGAGGTGCACCTAAGGTAGTGACACCCAACCCATTCAGCACTGTTCGGGTGGCTGGCCGGGTCCGGGTCGTTACAAAGTGGTATCAAAGGAGTTCTTGATGGGATTTAGTAGCAACATTTTACTGGATACTAATGAGTTTGAGGATTCTTTTTCCTTTATACTGGTTTTACTATTTGGGATATGGTATACTGGAGATATCTTGTTATAGGTACTGGGTTTCTAGCTTGTTCTTGGGTTCCTGCAGCCCCAAGTACGAGGGATGGACCTAGTTTTCGCGGGTGGGAACTACTGTTTGTTTTTGTTCAGATTACAGTTTATATGATTTCCACCTTGGTGGATCATTTGGTGTGTGATGTCCATGATTGTGATATGTAACCCTTGACCCGGTATGGTAAGGGAGAATTGGACCTTGGACGGTATGACGAGGCTTGGTTTATTGGATTTTGATAGGCACGTTTTTAGGGTATTTCAATTTCATAATTGCATGTATACTTTTTGAAGTGATAATACCATGTGAATAAAAAAAATCAATTTCCATGCTTTATATGCTTTGAAATGTGAAATTGGTGAAATTCATGATATAATTGCTCGTTATTTCAATGTGATGTGTCATGCTTTATATATTTGTAGAATTGCATGTTGCAGGATATTTGAGTCTGACTCTTATGAGAGAAGGCAGGTACTATGACTATGGAAGTGTAACTATTAGGATTTGGTGACTCGGTCGTCGGTTTGAGGCAACGCGAGTTGTCAGGATGGGTATGGCCTGAAGTACTTTGATACTTGGCTCTGTTGAGGGAGGGTAAGAAGGCCATGAGGTCGGGATGCCATGGGGCATGGGTTGCGGTGAGGTGGAGTAAGGGTAGTTGTTATCCACTTCCTTTTACTGATTTCATTATCTACATAGAATATATTGTTATATATATATATATGAGTTGTCTGACCATTTATGGTATTCAGAAAGTTACTCCTTCACAACTCGATGGAGCATCAGGCAGGAGATGACACAGTGCCGCAGGATTAGGGTCAGAATTCAGTACAGGCAGAGCACGAACCGCAGGTACAGGCTCAGGGATAGGATCAGGTTCAGGATCCAGTGCAGGTAGGACAGCAACCGAGTTTGGCATCGTTTGGGTCATGGCTTGATGAGAAGCTCCGAGCTATCCTGGTATGTGTCTTTCAGAGTATTGACAGAGGCGCGTAGGGTACAGAGCCTTCTATGGCATATCTGACGTAGGAGTTCCAATCACAGAACTCGCCACTTTTTCAGGGTGAGGGTGGTCCATAGGCGGCCGAGAACTGGATAGAGAGTATGCAGATGATTTTCGAGTAGCTCGAGATGCCTCCAGGGCGAAGGGTCAAGCTGGAGACGTACATGCTAAGAGGACCGGCGAATCATTGGAGGGACATATAGGTTCAGGCTCGTAGGCACGAGGGACTGACTTGGAAGGATTTTGAGGACAGGTTATTTGATAACTTCTACCTAGAGACACTGAGGGGAGAAAGATCTCGGGAGTTCTTGAATCTTAAACAAGGAGATATGTCCGTCATGGACTACGCAGCTACCTTCACAGAGTTGTCTCTCTTTGCACCTGGTATGGTAAGCGATGGCGTAGCTAGAGTGAGGTGCTTCGAGGATGGCTTACGACATGCCATTCAGGTCCAGGTGAACATCTTCAGGCTGGGTTCCTTTTCCGAGGTGGTGAATCAGGCGCTCATAGACGAGGGCAACGAGAGAGAAAAGTTTAGCTTGGGCAGGGGGACAGCTTCAGGGGATGGTTCAGACAGTAGTAAGCGAGGACGAGATGAGTTCCAGCAGGGAATTCAGGCTAGGAATTCAGCTAGACCACCTCGTGGTAGTTCTTCGGTGATTTGTTTCCAGTGTGGACAGTCGGGACATGTTCGGGCGCAGTGCGATAGGCCTCCTAAGGAGTGCCGGTCATGTGGATAGGATGGGAATCTGGAGAGGTTTTGTAGGCAGCCTTCTTAGATATCCAGCAGGCAGGGACCAGGACAGACTGTAGCATTTGGAGTTGGTTCGAGTTCAGTACCTGGCGAGGGTAGTCAAAGTTCAGATATGCGTGGAGGTCGTGACAGAGACTGGGTTCAGTGGCTTGTGACTTGAGAAGCATCGCAGGGAGGTCAGGTGTCAGGCAGCCGTGTTTCGGGCCAGGTGCATGCCGTGGAGCTTCCATAGACTGAGCAGGATGGTGAGCTGATGACGGTTAGAGGTACACCACGGTGTGGCCGTGATCTCCATGTTTCCTTTTTTGTCATGACCTGTAGAGGCATGTCTGTTTTGAGTGCACGTGGTGTGCGGGATCTTTGTGGACTGACTAGATGCTAGTCAGTGGGATTGGCACCATATTGGGTGCGTGATATATATATATATATATATGTATGAGATGCGTAACATCAGGGTATCGAGCATGCATGTTACTTTGGGTGCCTTGGGCATCGGGGCATCGAGGATGCGGGTTACTTGTGGTGTCATGGGAATCAGGGCATCGAGGATGCGGGTTACTTGAGGTGATAGGCACCAGGACCTCATGGAGGCAGACATCGATGCAGTGTGGGCTATGTTGGGTGTTGGGAGCGACACGTGAGCGCCAATGAGGTGCAGGGGTGACAATGTGTCACGGAAGGACTATGCGTTCGGAAAACAGGTTAGTAAACCTTGGTTTCTTTGAGTTTTTTTTTGGTTGAGACCGATTAGGCAATTCCTAAGGTGGGGATCCCCCTTGAGGAATTTATCCAGAACCTTGGGACCGGGGTAGTCCAAGTTGTTTAACCGGGATGGGCGTGTTTGGTTCCATCTCTGGGTTTTTTTTGGTAGCTCGGGGATGAGCTACGTTAAGGTGGGGAGTTTATAAGAACCCTGGTTTTTAGAATGGGTCAAAATCCCTACCCTGTTTGAATTTTTGACTGGTTTCTGAGGAAACTGGAGAAAATGGGAAGTTTCTGGAAATTTCCAGACTACATGTCGTGTACATTAAGTACATGCCATGTATATGTTAAATGACTGTCAGCCGTGTGCTAACCAAGTACATGTCGTGTGGTGACCGTGTAGAAATTTCTTACTACACGATGTGTAGTTTTGAACATGTCATGTAACCCCGACCGTGTGGTGGACATACATGGCGTGTAGGCCGGTTGGCCGGGTAGAACCGAGGACACACCGTGTTTCCATTGGACACTCCATTTAGTCTATCCGTGTATAAGTGATATACATGGCATGTGGGTAAGTCGGCGAGGACGACAAGGGAAACCAAGTACACACCATGTACCCACAGGTACACGTTGTGTATACATGTCAGTAGGTTTGGAAAGTAAGTTGGCAGAATTTTAGCCGTAATATGAACAGTAAAATGATACACTCCGTGTACTTAAATTACACGCCGTGTATTTTCTTTTTTTTCCGCTAAAATGGGCAGTAGCCTCGTTTTGAGGTAGAACCTCAATACCTTCTTCGGGTTGAGTGCGGGGGGGAGGGGGAGCCATACGGATCTTCAAACCCTTCCTAGTTCTCTTTTCGAAGTCGGATTCGATCGCAGTTGGATGCGTTGGAACCCCCTCGGTAAGGCCTCGATTCCCCTTGATCCGTTTTTTTTTTATTTTTGTTCTAGAACGAGTTATAGGGGTTTAAGAGGTTTGGATTATTTTATAGATCTACCATTTTTTAGACTGAATTGAAGGCTGATACCAGAGGAGTAGCATCGTACGAGTCTCAGGTAGGTGGTGCATATCTCATTTTGTGTTTTCATGGTTGTTTGGGTGATGCGGCCTTCAGCTCGTTTTTGGGTATTTTGAGCGGGACCCTTTTTATTTGTTGTTTCATTCTGAATTACTTGTGGGACCTATGGGATGCCTTTGGGTATGCCCTGTTACCAGTTTGCATGAGCGGGTCGGGTGAGGGGCCATGGATCATCAGGGAATTTTGGCCAGGGAGTGCCAAAATGGTTTTAATTGAAATATTAATGTGTTAAACTGTTTAGTTTAATTTATTAAAGCCTGTTGTAAATTGTTAGAGGAATTCAAGACCTTAGTGCTGGTATGGGACAACAACTTTCGTAGTGCAAATAAATTTTTTAGTACGTTTTTCCTATTTATGTTATCTATTTAAATATGTTACATATGCAATTGTTGAATTGCATCTACTGACCCATTGGGTTGTGTTGGGATTGGCTCGGTTATTCTTGAGTGATTCTGATCATAGGTTGGGCTTGTCCTGGGTTACGATGGGTGGTTTTGACCATGGGATTGGGCGTCATGGATGTCGGCTTGAGGCAGTACGACTGTCAGGTTGGGCATGGCTCGGGTTACTAGGATGGCGATGACATCGGACTTGAGCGACATGGTCGCAGGGACACGAGGTGTCAGATGTTTTGGTGGCTTAGGTACTATTTTTGTGATTACCTCTCACCCGGGACTTTTAGTAGTGTGCACACAGAGATACTTTGTGAAAAGGTGGTTTTGACCACTCGTGTGGATAGAGGCCCCCGTAGTTGCAGTTAGGTATTTTGGTTGGGGGTGCTTTCCGTAGAAAGCCATGTGGGAGGTGAGGAGCCTTCAGGGGATAGATTAAGACATGAGGTGTCAGGAGGCACATGGTGCTGGGTTACTATTCTTGGGCGTGCCTTTGGGATGTTGGTACTTGAGACATGAGGTGTCAGGAGGCACAAGGTGCCAGGTTACTATTCTTGGGCGTGCCTTCGGGACGTTAGTACTTGAGACACGAGGTTTCAGGAGGCACAGGGTGCCGGGTTCCTATCCTTGGGTGTTCCTTTGGGACGTTGGTACTTGAGACACGAGGTGTCAGGTGACACGTGGTGTCGGGTTACACGATAGAGATTCCGGCGTTGGCCGAAGCAGGTGATGCTCCATGGTGGCTGTTGAGCACCAGTGGATTTTGTGTTTATTTGTGCATTGTATTGTTTACTGCTTTTCTGAGAAATGCATGACTGCTTAAACACATATATTTGGTACGCACCGTTGGGTGGTATCCTACTGAGATTTGTTTCACACCATTCACGGGCCCTTCGGGACGCGTGTAGACTTTATGGATTTACGTGCAGAAAAGAGGCCAACTTCAGGAGTTGGGCTGCGTTAGTTATTTCTTGGAGATGGTATGGAACTTGAGGTCATGCCTAGCTGGGGTTTACTTTGTTTTTATTACTTTTCTATATCGGTATACTTACTTGTTGTAGCTACTATTGGTTATCCATTGGCACCTTTTTTTATATTCAGTTGATTATGACCTACTTTGGATGCATGTTTTACTTTTCAGTAGTAGTTACATGTTATCAGTATGATGTTGTGTTTATTTCCACTGTTGTTGTTTATATTTATTGCTTCCGCTATTTATCTATATTTAGCATGCTTCTTCTCTACAGGTCTGGTTCGAGTCTGCTGAGTCTTTCTTTCTGCCGCATCTTCACTGTTATACTTGGACTAGTACCCTTATTATGATCCACTGAGAGGGTATAACCTCCCCACTATACCTAACAGACCCTCTCTGCTAGTCGGAAGCCTTTGGCATTCAGGGGAGGTGCGCCTAAGGTAGTGACACCCGACCCATTCAGCACTATTCGGGTGGCTGGCCGGGTCCGGGTCATTACAGACCCATTAGGCCAGTTAGACCCATTAGCCCATTAAGATAATTAGGCCTATTAGTCACATTAGGCCACTTAGGCCTATTTAACCAATTTGGAAACTTAGGCCCATTTGTCCCATTTGGCCACTTGGCCCATTCGTCCCATTGGGCCCATTAGGCCACCTATGCGCATTAGGCCCACTAGGCCTATTATTCCCATTCATCCCATTAGGCCCATTATGCCCATTAGTCCCATTAGTCTACTTAGTCCATTTTGTCCCCTTAGGCCCTTTAGGCCCATAAGGCCACTAAGGCCCATTAGGCTTATCAGTCCACTTAGGCCCATTAGGCCCATTGGGACACTAAGGCCCATTATGCCCATTACACCACTTAGTCCCATTCAACCAATTCGTCTACTTAGTCCACTAGGCCCATTAGGCCAATTTGGCCCACTGGGCCACTTAGGCCGATTACGTCACTTAGGCCCATTAGACCACTTCGATCCATTCGGCCCATTCGGCCACTTAGGCCAACTAGGCTCATTAATCCAATTAGGCTGATGATGCCACTTAGGCCGATGAGGCCACTTAGTCCCATTAGGCCCATTAGGCCCATTCAGCTCATTAGAATCATATGGCCACTTAGGCCCATTTGGCACATTAGGCACATTAGGACAATTAGGCCCATTTTGACACTTAGGCCCACTAGTCCCATTAGACACATTAGACCACTTTTTCCCATTAGGCCCATTAAGCCAATTAGGCGCATTAGGCAAATTTGGCCCATTCGGCCACTGAGGCCCACCAGGACCATAAGGCACTTAGGCCAATTCCTCCCATTAAGCCACTTACACCCATTAGACTCATTAGGGATATTATGCCACTTAAGCCCATTCAGACACTTAGTCCCATTAGGCCCATTCTCCCCACTTGGCCAATTTGGCCCATTTGGCCCATTCAGTCACTTAGGCTCAATCTTCCACTTAGGCCCATTAGTCTCATTCAGTCAATTAGGCTGATTTGGCCACTTAGACCCATTAGGTCCATTAATCACATTGGGACACTTAGGCCCATTAGGCCCATTTGTTCGATTAGTCTGATTATTCCACTTAGGCCACTTAGACCCATTAGGCCCATTAGCACACTTAGGCCCATTAGGACCATTGGGCCCATTAGGGTCCTTAGTCCCCTTAATCCCATTAGGTTGATTAAGAAACTTAGGTCCATTAGTACACTTAGGACCATTTGGCCCATTTAGCCCATTTGGCCACTTAGGCTAATTAGGTCCACTAGGCCCATTCGACCCATTATTCCCATTTGGCCCCTGGTCCTGTTAAGCTCATTTATCCCATTAGGCCATTTAGGTCAATTAGGATGATTAGGTCACTAAATCCCATTAGGCTACTTAGACCCACTAGACCCATTAATCCCATTAGTCCAATTAGGCCACTTAGACCCATTAGGCCACTTAGGCCCAATAAGACCATTAGGACCATTAGGCCACTTAGGCCCATTAGGCCCATTACACCCATTAGTTTGGTTAGAAAACTTTGGACCATTAGGATACTTGGGACAATTAGGCCCATTCAGCCCATAGACCCGTTAAGCCCATTAATCCCATTCGGCCACTTAGGTCCATTAGGCCACTAGGCCCATTAGGCCCCTTAGGCTATTTAGGCCCATTCAGAACCTTGGAATTTTAAGCCCATTAAGCCTATTCGTCCCATTAGGCCCATTAAGCCACTTAGGCCCCTTGGGCCCATTAGGACCATAAGGCCACTAGAGACCATGAGGCCCATTAGGTCACTTAGGCCCATGAGGCCCGTTAGGCCCATGAGTCCCCTTAGGCCACTTAGGCCCATGAAGACTATTAGGCCACTTAGGCCCATGATGCCCATTAGGCCACTTCGTACCATCAGGCCCATTAAGACCATTCTTCCACTTAGGCCCATTCAACCCATTATGTCACTTAGGCCCATTATTCCTATTAGGCCCATTAGTTCAATTACACCAATTAGGCCCCTAAGGCCCCTTAGGCTCATTAGTCCCATTATGCCACTTAGGCCCATTAGCCCATTTGGACAATTAGGTCCATTAGGACCATTAGGACCATTAGTACCATTAGGCTCATTAGGCCCATTAGGTCCATTCAGAACACTAGGCCCATAAGGCCACTTAGGCCCATTGGGCCCCTTAGGCCCATTTGGCTTGTTAAGCCCATTTGGACACTTAGGCACATTAGTCCACTTAAGCCCATTAGGCCCATTGGTCCCATTAGGACCATTCAGACCATTATTCCCATATGGCCACCTAGGTCCATTAGGCCCATTCGGCCCATTAGGCCCATTCATCCCATTTGGCGCATTAGGCCCATTAGGCTCATTCGACCACTTAGGCCCACTAGGCCCATTAGTCAACTTAGTCCCATTAGGCCACTTACGCCCATTAGGACCATTGATCCCATTAGGTGAATAAGGCACATTAGGCCCATTAGGAGCATTCAGTCACTTAGGCCCACTAGGCCCATTAGGCCCATTAGGCCACTTCGGCCCACTAGGCCCATTAGGCCACTTAGCCCCATTAGGCCACTTACGCCCACTAGACCCATTAGACCAATTGGGTGCATTATGCCCATTAGGTCCATTCATACACTTAAGCCCACTAGGACCATTAGGCCACTTAGACCTATTAGGGCACTTCATCCCATTAGGCACATTAGGACACTTACACACATTAGGCCCATTATACCCATTATGCCACTTAAGACCATTCGTCTACTTAGGCCCATTAGGTCCATTAACCCCATTAAGCCAATTTGGACCATTAGGCCCATTCAACCACTTAGGTCCATTAGTCCTAACCAGCCACTTAGGCCCATGAGTCCCATTAGTCCCATTCAATCGATTATACCAGTTATGCTACTTAGGGAACTTCGACCCATTAGTCTCATTAGGGCCATTAGGCCACTTAGGCCCGTTAGGCCCATTCGGTTGATTAAGCCGATTAGGGCACTTAGACCCATTAGTAATATTAGGCCCATTAGGCCCATTCAATTGATTAGGCCGATTCGGCCACTTAGGACCATTCATTTGATTAGCCCGATTAGGCCACTTAGGCCCATTAAGCCATTTAGGCCCATTAGATCATTTAAGCCCATTTGGCACATTCGGTCGATTAGGCATATTAGGCCACTCATGCCCATTAATATGATTAGACAACTTAGACCTATTATTCCCATTAGGCCCATTCGGTTGACTAGATAGATTATACCATATAGGCCCATTAGGCCCATTATACCACTTAGTCCCATTAGGCTCATTTGGCCGATTAGTCCGATTAGACCACTTAGGCCACTTAGGCCCATTATACCCCTTAGGCCACTTAGGCCACTTAGGCCACTTCGGAATTAGGCCCATTAGGCCCATTAGGCCTTTTAGGCCCATTAGGCCCATTTTTCCCATCATTAGATTAGGCCTATTAGGCCTATTAGGCCGATTAGGCCCATTAGGCACATTATGCCACTTAGTCCCATTATACCCATTAGGCCCATTAGTCCCATTCAGTTGATTAAGGGGATTAAGCCACTTAGTCCCATTAGTCCCCTTAGGCCCATTATCCCATTAGGCCCATTACCCAGCTTAGGCCCATTAAACCCATTATTCCCATTGGGCCCATTTGGCCCATTTTTCCACTTAGGCCCATTAGGCCACGTAGGCCCATTAGGACAATTAGGCCCATTGAACCCATTAGTCCCATTAATCCCATTAGGCCCATTAAGCCACTTAGGCCACTTAGGCCCATTAGGCCCATTCGATCGATTAGCTCGATTAGGCCACCTTTTCCAATTAGGACATGTAGGACCATTAGGCCCATTAAATTCATTAGTCCCACTAGGCCCATTAGGACTGTTAATCCACTTAGGCCACATAGGCCCATTAGGCCCCTTCGGTCGATTAACCCAATTAGGCCACTTAGGCCACTTTGGTCCATTAGCCCCATTAGACCCATTAATCCCATTAGGTCCACTAAGCCCATTAGGGAACTTAGGCCCATTAATCCCATTAGGCCACTTAGGACCATTAGGGCCATCAAGCCCATTAGGCCATGAGGCACATTCCACCCATGAGGCCACTTAGGCCCATGAGGCCCATTGGACTCATCATGCCACTTGGGCCCATTAGGCCTATTAGGTCCATTAATCCCATTAGGCTCACTAGGCCCATTAGGCCACTTAGGCTCATTAGTCAACTTACTCCCATTAGATCCATTAGGCCCATTAGATCAATTAGACCCAATAGGCCCACACTGCCACTTAGCCCCACTAGGCCCATTAGGCCACTTAGGCCTATTAGGTCACTTAGGAACACTAGGCGCATTCCTACACTTAGGTCCATCATGCCACTTATGCCCCTTAGGACCACTAGTCCAACTAGGCGCATTAGGTCCATTATGCCCATTCGTCCACTTAATCCCACTAGGCCCATCCAGCCGCTTAGGCCCATTTAGCCACTTAGGACCATTAGGACACTTCATCCCATTAGGCCCATTAGGATACTTATACCCATTAGAGCCATTAGGGCCATTATTCCACTTTATCCCATTTTTTCACTTAGGCTCATTTGGACCATTAACACTATTAGGCCAATTTGGAACATTCGACCATTAGGCCCATTAGTCCCAATCAGCCACTTAGTCCCATAAGGCCCATTCAATGGATTAGACCGATTAGGACACTTAGGCCACTTAGACCCGTTAGTCCTATTAGGACCATTAGTCCACTTAGGCTCATTAGGACCATTCAGCCGATTAGGCCGACTAGGCCTATTAGGCCACTTAGGCCACTTAGACCCATTAGGGCCATTAGGCCCATCAAGCCTCTTAGGCCCATTAGGCCCATTCGATCGATTATCCTGATTTGGTTACTTTGGCACATTCAATCGATTACCCTGATTAGGCCACTTAGGCCCTTTAGGCCCATTAGACCACTTAGCCACATTCGGTTGACTAGGCTGATTAGGCCACATATTCCCATTAGGCCCATTAGGCCCCTTAGGCCCATTCGGCTGATTAGGTTGATTTGACCACTTTGGCCACTTAGACCCATTATGCCCATTATGACCATTAGGCCCTTTCGGCCCATTACGCCACTTAGTACACTTAAGCATTAGGCCCATTAGGCCACCTAGGCCCATTTTTCCCATCAGTTGATTAGGCCAATTAAGCCACTTCAGCCACTTAGGATAATTAGACCCATTAAGCCCATTAAGCCACTTAGGCCCATTAGTCCCATTAGGCCATTTAGGACCATTAGGCCTATTATGCCCATTCAGTCGATTAGGGGAATTAGGCCACTTTGTCTCATTAGGCCCATTATACCACTTAGGCCCATTAGTCCCATTAGGCCACTTAGGCCCATTAGACCCATTAAACCCATTAGTCCCATTGGTCCAATTAAGCCACTTAGGACACTTAGGCCCCTTAGACGCATTCAGTTGATTAGCTCGATTAGGCCACCTACGCCCATTGGGCCCATTATGCAATGTAGGCCCATTAGGTCCATTTGGAAACTTAGGCCCATTAAGCCCATTAAACCCATTAGTCCCACTAGGCCCATTAGGCCCATTAATTCACTCAAGCCACTTAGGCCCCTTAGGCCCATTCAGTCGATTAGCCCGATTCGACCACTTAAGCCACTTAGGACAATTTGGTTCATCTAACCCATTAGCCCCATTAGGCCCATCAGACCCATTAGGCCCACTAGACCCATTAGGGAACTTAGGCCCATTAGGACTATGATGACGAGGAGGCCCATTAGGCCCATCAAGACCATTAGGCCCATGAGGTGCATTCGACCCATGAGGCCCATCAGGCCCATTATGTCACTTAAGCCCATTCAACCCATTAGGCCCATGAGTCCACTTAGGCCCATGAGACACATGAGGTGCATTAGACCCATCATGCCACTTAGGCCCATTAGGCCCATTAATCCCATTAGGCCCACTAGGAGCTTTAGTCCACTTAGGCCTATTAGGCCACTTAGGCCCATTAGGCTCATTGGGACCACTAAGCCCATTCATCCCATTCGGTCAACTCAACCCAGTAGGCCCCTTATGCCAATGAGGCCCATTGGGCCCATTAGGCCACTTAGGCCCATTCAGAACATTAGTCCCTTTAGTCCAACTTTTACCACTTAGTCCCATCAGACACATTATGGCCATTGGGCCCACGAGGAAACTTAGGCCCATGAGGACCATCAAGCCAATTAGGGTCATTCGGCCGATTAGTCCCATTAGGCCCATTAGACCCTTTAGGCCCACTAGGCCCATTAGTCCTCTTAGGCCCATTAGGCCCATTAGGGAACTTAGGTCTTTAAGACCATGAGGACCATTAGGATCATCAGACCCATCATGCCACTTAGGCACATTAGTTCCAATAGGCCCATTATACCCATTCGGACACTTAGGCCCATTAAGCCCATTGGGCCTATGAGGCCACTTCAGGCCATTAGGCCCATCGGGCCACTTCGTCCCATTAGGACAATTATGCTCATTTAGGTACATAGGCCCATTAGGCCTATTAGGTCACTTAGGCCCATTAGGCCCATTAGGCCACTTCGACCTAGGAGGCCCATTAATCCTAGTAGGCCCACAAAGCCACTAAGTCTCATGAGTCCCAGTAGGCCCATTAAGCCCGTTAAGACACTTATTCCCATTAGGCCCATTAAGCACATGAGGCCACTTATACCCATTTGTCCCATGAGGCCCATTCAGACCTTGAGGCCCATTTGGCCCATTTGGCCCATTCCGCCACATAGGCCAATTCCAATTAAGCCCATTCGGCCCATCAAGCCACTTAGGCACATTGCTCCCATAAATACACTTAGGCCCATTAGGCCCATTAATCCACTTAGGCCCATTAAGAATATTAGGCCAATAACGCCCATTAGCCCAGTTAGGCCAGTTAGGCCCATTAGGGCCATTAGTGCCATGAGGCTCATCAGGCCCATTCCGCACATTAGGCCACTTAGGCCCATTGGGCCCATTTGGCCCATTGGGCCAATTATGACAATTATTCCCATTGGGCCTATAATACAATTAGGCCCATTAGGCCACAAAGGCTCATTTTGTCCATTAGGCTGATCAGGCCCATCAGGACCATTAGGCCACTGAGGCCCATTAGGCTCATTAGGCCCATTAGGCCACTTCGGCCCATCAGGGCCATTAGGCCCATTAGGTTATTTCATCCACTTAGGCCCATTAGTCCAATGAGGCCACTAAGGCCCATTTGGCCCATCAATCCCATTAGGCCACTTAGGACCATTAGGCCCATTAGGATACTTAAGCCCATTCAACACATTAGGCCACTTAGGCCCATTAGTCCCATTAGGCCATTAAAATCGTTTAGGACCATTAATCCACTTAGGTCCATTACACCCATTAGTCCTATTTGGCACATTTGTCCCATTTGGCGCATTAGATCCATTAGGCCACCGAGGCCCATTCGTCCCATGAGGCCACCTAGGCCACTTAGGCCCATTAGTCCCACGAGGCCAGTGAGACCCATTTGGACCATTTGGACCATCAGGCCCATCACGCCCATCAGGCCACTTAGGCCAATTCAACTCATTAGGCCACTTAATCCCATCAGGCCCATCAAGCCCATGAGGCCACTTAGGCCCATTCGACCCATTATGCCCATCAGGCACATCGGGCAAATTAGGCCACTTAGGCCCATTCTGCTCATTAGGCCACTTAGGACCATTAAGCCCATCTGACCCATTAGTCCCATCGGGGCCATTAGGCCACTTAGGCCCATTAAGACCATCAAGCCCATTAGGCCCCTTAGGCCCATTTGTCTCAATAGGACACTTATGCCCATTAAGCCCATTAGGCCACCTAGGCCACTTGGGCCCATTAGGCCCATTAGGCTACTGAGGCCTGTTAGACCACTTAGGAAAATTCGTCTCATTAGGCCACTTAGGCCCATTAGAACCATTAGAACCATTAGTTCACTTAGGCCCTTTCATCCCACTCATCCCATTATTCCCCTTAGGCCCATTGGGCCCATCAGGCCACTTTGGCCCATTATGCCAGTTTGGCCCATTAAGCTCATTAGTCCACTTAGTCCCATTATCCCACTTAGGCCTATTAGGCCCATGAAGCTACTTACGCCCATTAGTCCCATAAGGCCACTTAGGCCCATTAGGCCACTTACAACCATTATAACAATTAGACCACTTAGGCCCATTCAGGAATTCCAGCCACTTAGGTCGATTAGGCCCATTAGGCCATTGCGGACCATTAGGACATTTTGGTCACTCAGACCCATTAGACCCATTAGGCCCATTAGGCCACTGAGGCCCATTAGGCCATTAATCCATTTAGGCCGATTCGGATCATTAGTTCACTTAGGTCCATTCAGCCACTTAGGCACATTAGGACCATTCAGACTATTTGGCCACTAAGGCTCACTAGGCCCATTTGGCCCATTAGGACACTTATGCCCATTAGGGTCATTAGGTCACTTTGGCCACTTAGGCTCATTTGGCCCATTAGGCCACTGAGTCCCATTAGGCCGACTAGTCCACTTTGGCCAATTAGTCCACTTAGACCACTTAGGCCCATTAGGATACTTAGGCCCATTAGTCCCATTGGGCCCATGTGTTCACTGAGACCCACTAGTCCCATTAGTCCCATCAAACCCATGAATCCACTTAGGCCCATTAGTCCGCTTAGGCCCATTAGGAAACTTAGGCCCATTAGGCCACTTAGGCCCATGATGCCACTTAGGCCCATTATGCTAATCTGGACACTTAGGCCAATTAGGATAAATAGACCCATTAGGCCAATGCGACCCATTAGGCCCATCAGGCCCATTAGGCCATTTCGGCCACTCAGGACCATTAGTCCCATTAGGCCACTAAGGATCATTAGGCCCATTAGGCCACTGAGGCCCATTCGAACCATTATTCCACTAAGTCTAATTAGGCCATTTATGCTACTTAGGCCCATTAGGTCACTTAGGCCCATTAGGCTACTTAGGCCCATTAGTCCCATGTGTCCACTGAGGTCCATCAAGCCCATGAGGCCACTCAGGCCCATTAGGACACTTCATCCCATTAGGACCATTAGTTCATATAGGCTCATTCCACTCATTAGGCCACTTAGGCCTCTTAGGACACTTAGGCCCATTAAGCCACATAGGCCCATTTCTCCCATTAATCATATCAGGGCCATTAGGCCAATTAGGCCCATTCGACGAATTAGGCCCATTAGGCCACTGGTGACCATTAGGCCCTATAATCCCATTACGCCACTTAGGCCCATTAGGCCCATGAGGTCCATGACGCCACTAAGGCCACTGAGTTCCATTAGGCCCATTTGGCCCATCAAACCCATCAGACACATGAGGCCACTTAGGCCCATCAGGACAATGAGGCCCATTTTTCCCATTAGGCCACTTAGGCACATTAAGATCATTAGGCCACATAAGTCCATTAGACACATCAGGCCCATCAAGCCCATTTGGCCGCTTTGGCCCATTCGACACATTATGCCCATATGGCCCATCAGGTCACTTCAGCCCATTCAATGAATTAGTCCACTTCGGGCCATTAGCACCATTACGCCCATCAGGCTCATCGTACCCATTAGGCCACTCAGGCTCATTAGGCCCATTAGGCCCATTTGGCCACTTAGTCATATTCAGCGCATTAGGCCACTTAGGCCCAATAGGCCAATTAGACCCCTTAGGCCACTTAGGCCCATTATCCCCATTAATCCACTAAGGCCCATTAGAACCATTAGAACACTTAGGCCCATTCGTCTCATTTGGCCACATAGGCCCATTAGTCCCATTTGGACCATTTGGCCACTTAGGCCCATTTGGCCCATTAGGCCACTAAGGACCATTATTCCAAATAGTCCCATTAGGACACTTAGGCCAATTAGGCCACTGAGGCCCATTAATCCCATTAGGCCACTCAGACCCCTTAGACCCATTAGGCCCATTAGGCCACACAATCCCATTAGGACACTTAGACCCAATAGGCCCATTAGGCCCATTAGGCCACTTAGTCCACTTAGGCTCATTATGCCCATTAGGCCAATTAGGCCACTTAGGTCGATTAGGCCAGTTAGGTCCATTAGTCCACTTAGGCGACTTAGGCCCATTAGGCCACTTAGGCCCACTAGGGAAATTAGGCCCATTAGGGCACTTAGGCCCATTATGCTAATTAGGCCACTTAGGAACATTATCAAATTTTAGCCACTAAGCCCCATTAGGTTGATTAGTCCCATTAGGCCACTGAGGCCCATTAGGCCACTTAGGCCCACTATAGGCCATTTCAGCCACTTAGGCCCATTAGGACCATTAGTCCACTTAGGCCCATTTGGCCACTTAGGCCCATTAGTCCCACTAGTCCCATTAGTCCCACTCGGTCGATGAGGTCGATTAGGCCACTTCATTCCATTAGGACCATTGGGCCCATTAGGCCCATTAGGCCACTTCGGACCATTAGGCCCATTAGGCCACTTAGGCCCATTCAGTTGATTAGGAGGATTAGGAAATTTGGCCCCAATAGGCCCCTTAGTCTACTTAGGGCTATTAGTCCCATTAGGACCCTTAGGCTAGTTAAGCCCATTAGGCCCATTCACCCACTTAGGCCCATTAGGCCCATTAAACCCATTAGTCCCATTAGTCCCATTTGGCCCAATTGGCCCATCTGACCACTTAGGCCCATTAGGACACATAGGCCCATTTGGCAACTTGGGCCCATTAGTCCCATTAGTCCCATTAGACCCATTAGGTATGTTAAACCACTTTGGCCACTTAGGCCCATTCAGTTGATTAGCCCAATTAGGCCACATATGCCCACTAGACCGCATCGTCCCATTAGGCCCATTAGGACACTTAGGCCCATTAGGCCCATTAAACCCATTAGTCCCATTAGTCCCATTAAAACCGTTAAGCCACTTAGGCCCATTATGCCCATTCGGTCGATCAGCCCGACTAAGCCACTTAGGCCCATTAGGTCCATTAGGACCATTAGGACCATTAGACCCATTAGGCCTATTAATCCCACTAGGCCCATTAGGTAACTTATTCCCATTAGGCCACTAATGACCATTAGGCTAATTAGGCCCTTCAGGCCCATTATACCCATGAGGTGCATTCCGTCAATGTGGCCCATAAGCCCCATTAGGCCCAGGAGGACCATCAGGACCATTAGTACACTTAGGCCCATTAGGCCCTTTGGGCCCATGAGTCCACTTAGGACCATGAGGCCCATGAGTCCCATTAGACCCATCAGGACACATGGGACCATTAGGCCCATTAGGACCATTAATCTCATTAGGCCCACTAGACACTTTAGGCCACTTAGGCCCATTAGGCCCATTAGGAACACAAGTCCCATTCATCCCATGAGGCCCATTGGGTCCATTCATCCCATTAGGCACAATCAACCCATTAGTACCCTTAGCCCTATGAGGCCCATTAGGCCCATTCAGCCCATTAGGAAACTTGGCCCCTTCGGCCTATTAATCCCCTTCGTCCCACTTATCCCACTTAGGCCTATTAGGCACATTATTCCCATTGGTCCAATGAGGAAAATTAGGCCCATTAGGTCTATTAGACCCATGAGGTCCACTAGGCCCATCATGCCAGTTAGACACATTCGTCCCATTAGGCCCTTTAGGCCCTTTAGGCCCACAAGGCCCATTAGGCCACTTAGCCCCATTAGGACACTTAGGTCACTTAGGGCCATGAGGCCCATGAGGCCCATTAGGCCCATCATGCGCATTAAACCACTTAGGCCAATTAGACCCATTAGACCCATTAGGCCACTTCGGTCCATTAGGTCCATTGGCCCCATAAGGCCACTTAGGCCCATTCAGCCCATTAGGCCCATTAGGCCCACTAGGCCCATTCAACCACTTAGGCCCATTAATCCCATCACGACACTTCGAAAACTTAGGCCCATTGGTCCCACTCAGACACTTAAACCCAAGAGGCCCATTGGTCCCATTAGGCAAATTAAGCCCATCAGGACCATGAGGCCACTAAGGCCCATCAGGACCATGATCCCACTAAGGCCCATGAGTCCCATTATGCCACTTATGTCGATTAGGCTCATTAGGCCCATGAGGCCACTTAGGCCCACTTGAACCTTGAGGCCCTTGAGGCCCATTAGGCTCATCAAGCCCATTCATCCACTTAGGCCCATTAGGCCCATTAGGCCACATATGCCTATTAGGCCCATTTCGTCACTTAGGCCCATTAGGTCCATTCCGCCACTTAGGGCCATTAGGCCAGTTCGGCAACTTAGGCCCATTGGGCCCCTTAATCCACTTAGGAAAATTTATCCCATTAATCCCATTAGGCCGATTAGGCCGATTAGGCCACTTAGGCCACTTCGGCCCATTAGGTCCATTATGCCCATCGGGCCTATCATGCCCATTCGACCAATAAGGCCCGTTAGACCCAATAAGCCCATTAGGGCACTAATACCCATTATGTTTTTTTAGGCCACTTACACCACTTAGGCCCATTAGGACCCTTAGGCCCATTATGCCCATTGGGCCAATGAGGCCCATTATACCCATTAGGCCTATTATGCCTATGTGTCCCATTAAGCCACAGAGGCCCATTAGGACAATTATGCCCATCAGGGCCAATTAAACACTTAGGCCCATTATCCCACTAGGCCCATTAGGCAACTTAGGTTCATGAAGTCCATTAGGACACTTAGGCCACTTAGGCCCATTTGGCCCATGAGTCCCATTAGGATACTTAGGCCCATTAGGCCACTTAGGCCCATTGGGCCACTTCACCCCATTTTTTCCATTTGGCCTATCAGGCCCATTAGGCCCATTGGGCCACTTAGTCCCATTCATCCCATTCGACCACTGAGGCCCATTGGGCCAATTAGACACATTGGGCCACTGAGGACCATTATGGCCATAAGGCCAATCCTTAATCCCCTAAGGCCCATTAGGACCATCAGGCCCATTGAGACACTTAAGACCATTAGGACCATTAGGCCAATTAGGCCCATGAGGCCCATTATGCTACTTACGCCACTTAGGACCATGAGGCCCATTAGGCCCATTAGAACCATTAGTCCATTGAGGTCCATTAGGCCCATTAATACCATTGGGCCACATAGTCCCATTATGTCCATTAGGTCCATTAGGCCTCTTAGGCTCATTAGGCCACTTAGGCCCATTTGGATGATTATGCCAATTAGACCACTTAGGCCACTTAGGCCCATTATGACCATTAGGCCCATTATGCCCATTAGTCCACTTAGTCCACTTAGGAATTAGGCCCATTATCCCCATTAGCCCTATTAGGCCACTTAGTCCCTTTAGTCCTATTCGGTCGATTAGGCTGCTAGGACACTAAGGCCACTTAGGCCCATTAGGCTCATTAGGCCCATTAGGCCCTTTAGGACACTTAGGCCCATTTGGCCCATTTAGTCGATTAGGGGGATTAGTCCCATTAGGCCACTTAGATCTATTAGTCCTCTTAGGCCGATTAGGCCCATTAGGCCGATTCAGCTGCCTAGGCCCATTAGGCCCATGAGGCCCCTTAAACCCATGAGGCCCATTCAGCTCTTTTGAACCATAAGGACCATTAGGCCCATCAAGACACTTAGGCCCATTAATCCCTTTAGGCACACTGGTCCCATTTTTTCACTGAGGCCCATGGGCCCATTAGGCCACTTAGGCCCTTTGGGCCACTTAGGCCTAAGAGGCCCATTAGGCTCATTAGGCCCATGAGGCCCACGAGGCCCATTAGGTCCATCAGGACCAAGGCTCCACTTAGTCCCATGAGATCCATTAGGCCTATTATTCCTATTAGGCCACTTATTCCCATTGGGCCCATGAGGCCACTTAGGCCACTTAGGCCCATTAGGCCCATGAGGCCACTTAGGCCACTTAGGCCCATTGGGCCCATTGGTCCACTCTTTTCCATTGTGCCCATTTATCCTATCGGTCCCATTTATCCCATTCGGCCATTGAGTCCCATTGGGCCACTTAGGTCCATTTGGCCCATTAGGCCACTAAGGCTCATTGGGCCACTTAGGCACATTTGGCCACTAAGGACCATTATAGACATTAGGCCAATCAGGCCCATTTGGCCCATTGGTCCACTGAGGCCCATTGGACCCATTATTCCCATCAGGTCCATTAGGTCACTTAGGTCCATTAGGCTGATTAGGCCCATGAGGCCCATTAGGCAATTTAGGACACTTAGGCCCATGAGGCCCACTAGGCCCATTAGGACCATGAGACCACTGAGGCCCATTAGGCCCATTAATACCATTAGGCCACTTAAACCCATTTGGACCATTAGTCCACTTATGCCCACTAGGCTCATAAGGCGAATTCGGCCCATTCATCTCATTAAGCCACTTAGGCCCATTAGGCCTATTAGGTGAAGGAGGCGATTTAGACCCATTACGCCCATTAGGCCCATCAGGGCCATTAGGCCCATTAGGCGCATTAGGACACTTAGGACCATTAGTCCCATTAGTACCATGAGTCCCCTGAGGCCAATGAGGCCTATTTATCCCATTTTTCCCATCAGGCCTATTAGGCCACTTGGGCCAATTAGGGACAGGAGTCTCGTGAGGACCATTATGCCACTTAGGCTTATTCGACTCATTAGGAAACTTAGGCTCATTAAACCCATTAGGCCCATTATGCCCATCAAGCCCATGAGGCCACTTAGGCCCATTCAGACCATTATGACCATCAAGACCATGAGTCCCATGAGGCCCATCAAGCCCATTAGGCCACTTAGGTACATTTAGCTCATTAGGCCACCAAGGCTCATTAATCCCATTAGACCCATTAGGCCCATTGGTCCCATTAGGCCACTTAGGACCATTGGCTCCATTAGGCCCACTTGGCCACTTAGTCCCATTCGGCTCATTAGGCCACTTAGGCCCAATAGGAACATTAATCCCATTAAGCCACTTAGCCCGCTTAGGCCCATTTGGCCCATCAGGCCACTGAGACCCATTAGGCCACTTAGGACCATTATGAAAATTAAACCCATTAGTCTCATTAGTCCCATTAGGCCCATTAGGCCACTTAGTCACATTCGACTCATTAGGACAGTTAGGCCCATTAGGCCTATTAAGCCACTTAGGCCACTTAGGCCCATTCATCCCATCAGGCCCATTAGGCCACTGAGTCCCCTTATAACCATTAGGACACTTAGGCCCATTTGCCTTATTAGTCCACTTAGTCCCTTTAGGTCTATTAGACCCATTAGTCCAGTTAGGCCCATTAGGCCACTGAGTCCCACTAGGCCCATTAGGCCACTTAGGTGCATTCGATCCATTAGGCCACATAAGCCACTTAGTCTCATTTGACCCATTAGACCCATTAGGACACTAAGTCCCATTAGTCCACTTGGGCCGATTAGGCATATTTTTCCACTTAATTCAATTAGGCCCATTATTCCACTCAGGCCCATTGGGCCACTTAGGCCCATTAGGCCACCTAGGCCCATTATTCCCATTAGGCCACTCAGTTCACTCAGGCCCATTAGTCCCATTAGGCCACTTTAAGTTCCCAGTCAGGATCCAAGTATCACTGAGAGGGGGAGGGGGTGAATCAGTGATATCTTTTTCTTTTTATGTTTCCTTTGAATTGAAACAACCTTCGCCTCCTGTTAAAGATTTTATTCTCGGTTAAACACACACAACCACAAGAACACAAGATTTACAAGGTTCACTACTCAACAAGAGTAGCTACGTCCTTGGTATGGTATGGAAATAATCCAGTACCACACAATCCACTAGAGAAAAATCCTTTGATGTGGAATAAAACGAGTAGGATATACCCTTACACTCGTGTAGCACTTGGAAAACAATCCTCAAGTGTGTGTGCACCCTTTTAGCACAAATAGGGAATTACAGTATTTCAGTGCTTCTTTACAATTGAGCAGATGTATTCTCTGAAGTTCAGATCTTCACTTTCATACCCAGAAGCTGGTAAGAACTTCCGTACGCACAACTGAATATGTGAGAAGACCCCAAATTTTCTATGCAACCCTTAGGATATCTTGCGCGCAATTCAAGTGTCTTGCGCGTAAAAAAAAATTTTGGCGCGAAAAACTTTTTCGCACAACTTTCCTTTTGTGTGCAACTTTTTCTCTTTTCACGCAACTTCTCAATTTTTTAGGAAGCTATCCTCTTTTCGTGCAAACTTATTTCTTTCCGCGCAACTCACTTAGCATATAATTTACACACATCAGAGCTCAGGATTTCTTATAAGTGTCGAGCATTAACAAATGAGAAGGGTTCACCTCATATTTATAGGCATTTTTTACCCGGCGCGAAAACCACTCATCAATGCATAAAACCCTCTTCATGTGCGTAAAAACTCTTTCACTCAACTTCATATTTCGCACAATGCTCCAATATTTCGTGCACCTCATGGATTTTCCATTTTTCATCATTCTAAGAATGAAGCACCAATTGCGCGCAAAATTCCACACCGCATTCCATATTTCGTGCAAACCCATTCTTTCATGCGACATCGTATTTTGCGCAATGATCCCATTTTTCACGTAGCTCATGCCTTTGCAAATTTTTGAGCTTCTGATCTCAAAACACCTTTTGTGCGAAAAACATCATTCCTCTATTTAGCGCATCCTGTAGATTTTTCGTGCAACCCGCTACTATTTCGCGCACCACTTTATTTTTTCGCGCAACCTGCCTAAATTTCCGTGCACTCCATGCCTTTTCCATTATTCGATGATCTGTCCTTAAATAATGACTTGCACACCAAATTCTAAACCATCTTCAATATTTCATGCAACATCCATTTCCAAAAACATATCTTCATCTCCCGATTTTCAGGCCCTAAAATTTGGAAAATACTAGAAAACGGTGCCACCTTAAACTGTGCTTTTGTGTCGCCCCCAGATTGTCCATTGCTTTTTCATTTCTCTCTTCACTACTTCCCATAACCATTCTTCAGCATTCATCATGAACTCCACTATCGTGATATATATCCTTTGATAGATCAGCTTTAGCATCATCATGGAAAGTACTAAACCTTCCATATCTTCCAACATCATCATTCCTTCCAATCAAAATTGTATATGATTGGCATCATCATTTCTCCCCCTTTACTTTATAAGGCTTGCATCAAAAGTTCTCCTGACTTATGATATTTGAGAAATACATATCATCAAAGCATCGTCTAGTTTGTGATCCTTCTACAAAGTGAATTGATTTATCTTCTTTGACAACAAAATACAACACTCTGCAAAGGCTAACTCTTCATACTTCCTTCTCCATTCAACTTGGTCCCAACACCACTAAGGCCCATTAGGCACATTAGGACCATTAGTCCCCTTAGGCCCATTAGGACCATAAGGTAACTGAGGCCCATTAGGCCCATTAGGTCACTAAGGCCCATGAGGCCCATTATCCCACTTAGGCCAATTAGGCTCATTAGGCCATATAGGCCCATTAGGCCACTTAAGTTCATTTGGCCCATTAGGCCACTTAGGACACATTAGCATGTTATTCCCATTGATCCCAATCATCCACTTAGTCCCATTAGGCCACTTATGCCAATTAAGCCCATTTGTTCACTTAGGCCCATTAGTCCACCAAGGCCCATTCATCCCATTAGGCCACTTCGGCCACTTAGGCCCATTTGACCAATTAGGACACTGAGGCCCATTAGGTCCATTCAACCACTTAAGTTCATTCAACTCATTAGACCACTTAGGCCCGTTAAGCCCATTAGGCTACTAAGGCCCATTAGGACCATTAGTCCACTTAGGCCCATTAGGCCCATTAGGCCACTTAGGCACATTAGTCCCATTAGGACACTAAGGACCATTAAGTCTATTAGGACACTTAGGCTCATTAGGCCCATTACACCACTTAGGCCACTTAGGCCCATTAGGCCACTTAGGTCCATTAGGCTCATTAGGCCACTTAGGCCACTTAGGCTCATTAGGCCCATTTGGCCCATTAGCCCCATTATACCACTTAATCCCATTAGGCCACTTAGGCCCATTAGGCCACTTAGGCCCATTAGGCCCATTAGACCACTTAGGTGTAATATGCCACTTAGGTCCATTAGGGAACTTAGGCCCATCAGTCTCATTAGGTCCATGAAGCCACTTCAAACACTTAGTCCCATTAGGCCCATTATTCCCATTAGGACCATGTGGCCACTTAGGCCCATTAGTCCCATTAGTCCCATTAGGCCACTTAGGCCACTTAGGACCATTAGGCCACTTAGTCCACTTTGGCCGATTAGGCCACTTAGGTCGATTAGGCAACTTAGGCCCATTATGCCACTTATGCCACTTTGGACCATTATGACCATTAAGCCCATGAGGCCACTTAGGACCATTAGACCACTTGGTCCCATTTGGACCATTACGCCACTTAGGCCCATTGGGCCACTTAGGTCACTTAGGCCACTTAGGCCCATTAGGCCACTTAGGTCTATTAGGCCCATTAGGCCACTTATGCCCATTATGCCCATTAGGCCCATTTTTTCACTTAGGCCCATTATTCCCCCTAGAACCATTTGTCCCATTCGTTCACTTAGGCCCATTAGGCCATTTAGGACCATTCAACCCATTTGGACCATTAGGCCCATTCATCCCATTAGGCCCATTGGGCCAGTGAGGCCCATTCAGCTTATTGGTCTACTTAGGCTCATTCATCCCATTATGCCACTTAGGATTGTTCATCCAATTAGGCCAATTAGGCCACTTAGGATAGTTAGTCCCATTAATCCACTTTGTCCAGTGAGCCCCATTAGGCTCATTGAGCCCAATACGCCACTTAGGCCCATTCATCCCATTAGGCCCATTAGGCCACTTAGGATAGTTAATCCCATTAGGACACTTTGGCCAGTTAGACCCCTGAGGCTCATTGGGCCCATTAGGACCATAAGGCCAGTTAGGCTAGTTGTGCCCATTCATCCCATTGGGCCCATTTGTCCACTTAGGCCTGTTAGCCCCATTTGACCCATTAGGCCACTCAGACCCATTCAGCCTATTAGGCCACTTAGTCCAGTTAGGCCTAGTTGGCCCATTGGGACCATTAGGACCCTTAGGCTATTTAGGCTCATTAAGTCCATTAGGCTCGTTGTTCCCATTAGGCCACTTAGGCCAGCAAATCCCATTCGACCACTTAGTCCCATTAGGCCCATTAGTCCAGTTAGGACCATTAGGCCAGTTAGGCCCATTAGGCCTATTAGGCCCCTTGGTAGGCCACTTGAAAGTGCCTAATGGATGATTGTATCACTGAGAGGGGGAGGGTTGGATCAGTGATACTTTTTCTCTTATATTTCTTTTCAAATGAAACAACCTTCTCCTCTTGTTAAAGATTATATTCCCTACTAAAAACAATTCAAACACACATCCACATGAACATAAGTATTTACAAGATTCATTATTCAATAAGAATAGCCACATCCTTGGTTTGGTATGGAAGTGATCCAATACCACATAATCCAATAGAAGACAATCATTGGATTACAACGAGTTGGATATACCCATTCATCCATGTAGCACTACGTAATCAATCCAATAGTGCATGTTCACCCTCTTAGTAAAAATAGGGAAATTCAATTAGTGTGTAACTACTCATGTTACCTATGATTATTTTCAATTACACAAATGTATTCAATTGAAAACAATTCTTCAATTTTTTACCTAGAAGATGGTAAGAACTTCCTCGACTTTGTTAAGAAAAAAATCTAGTTAGATTTTTCAAGTATGATTTTCCCTGTCTGATTCCTCAGAGTATGATTCTCCCTGATATTATTCTTCTTGATATGATTTTCCCAATATAATTTTTATCGGTACGATTATCCCCAGTATAAAAAATATAACTTTGATAGAATGCGATAGAGATGAATCGAAACCACTTCAATTCTCCATCTTCCACAGTCCAGAATACCTATTACGAAAATCCTGATTTGATTAATCTAGATTGATATGATGATCAAACTAATACTATTGAAGATAAAAATAAGGTAATTAGTTGATTATGATAAAAACTGAGTACGATGATCAACTGAATACATCATTGTGATCTTGTGTCTTCTCTTTCACTTCAATCCGTAAAATCTTCTTTAACAAAAGTGAATAGGGAAACTTCTTCTTCTCTCTAAAACTCAGAGATTCTCTCTCATGAATAGTACATCAATCCACCTCAAGTATAATTTTTGGACCATTTGGCCCATTTGGCCACTTAATTCCCATTTTTCCCACTTGGCCACTTAAATCCCATTAGACCCATTAGGCCGCCTAGGCCACTTAGGATCATTCGTCCCTTAGTCTCATTAGGCCAATTAGTCCATTTAGGTCAATTTAGTTAATTTAGGCCAATTAGTCCAATTAGTTTATTTAGGATATTTTTTAAAATTAGTCCATTTAGGCTATTTTGGTCAATTTAGATCATTTAGGCCAATGAGGCCAATGAGACCAATTCAGGCCAATTAAGCCAATTTAGGTCCTTTAGGGAATTTAGTCCAATTACAAGATTTAGGCCATTTAGGCCAATTTATTCCAATTAATCCAATTAGTCCAATTAGGAAATTTAGTTCATTTATGCCATTTAGGCCAATTTAGGACATTTAGTCTAATTGGTCCATTTATGCCAATTTAAGTCATTTAGCCTATTTATTCCAATTTATACCATTTAGGTCAATTCAACCAATTATTCAAATTAGGCTAATTTAGGAAATTTAGACCAATTAGGTCAATTAGGTTGATTAGTCCATTTAAGCTGATTAGGCCAATTTTGACCATTTGGGACAATTATGTAATTTAGGTAATTTAATCCAATTAGGCCATTTAGTAAAATTTTGTTCATTTAGAACAATTTATTCCATTTAGTCCAGTTAGTCCAATTAGGTCAATTACACAATTTAGTCAATTTAGCCCAAGTATTCCATTTAGTCCAATTTAGGCCATTTAGACAAATTAGGTCAATTATACCAATTTTGGCCATTTTATCCATTTAGTAAAAGTAGGCCATTTAGTCCAATTTATCTCATTTATACCAATTAGGAAAATTGGGCCAATTAGTCAATTCATGCCAATTAGACCAATTAGGCCATTTAGGCCAATTTATGCCATTTAGGCCAATTTAGGCCATTTAGGTCAATTTAGGTCACTTGGGAAATTATACCAATTAGGTCATTTAGGCCATTTAGGCCAATTATATCAATTAGTCCATTTAGGTCATTTAGGCTAATTAGGCCATTTAGACCATTTAGATCAAATTAGGCCATTTAGACCAGTTAAGCCAATTTAGGCCATTTAGGTTAATTTAGGCCATTTAGGCTAATTTAGGCCATTTAGCCTAATTTGGCCAATTATGCCAATTATTCCATTTAGGAATTTTAGTCCAATTAGGACATTTAGGCTTATTAATCCATTTAGGCCAATTAGGCCAATTAGACAATTTAGGCCAACTTAGGCCATTTAGGCCATTTAGGGCAATTAATCAATTTGTTCATTTAGGTAATTTAAAACAATTAGTCCATTTAGACCATTTAGTTCATTTATTCCAATTAGGTCAATTAGATAATTTAAGCCATTAGGTCCAATTTAGGCCATTTAGGCCAATTAGGCCATTTAGGCCAATGTAGGACATTTAGGCTATTTAGGTTAATTTAGACCCATATGGACAATTAGTCTCATATGGCCAATTAGGCCCATATAGACAATTAGGCCATTAATCCCATTATGCCCATTAGACCCATTATACCACTTAGGCCCAATTGGCTCATTATGCCAATTAGGCCCAATTGGCTCATTAGGCCGATTAGGCCACTTAGGCCCATTAGGCCACTTAATACCATTAGAACCATTTGGCCACTTAATCCCATCAGACCTATTAGGTCACTTAGGCCCATTCGACCCTTAGGCTCATTAGACCATTTAGGCCAATTTAGGTCATTTAGGCCAATTAGGCCAATTAGGCCATTTTGGCCAATTTGGTCATTTAGGCCATTTAGGCTAATTTAGGCCATTTAGGACAATGATTATAATGAAACCAATTCAGTCTAATTAGGCCAATTTAGTCCAATTAGAATATTTAGGCCATTTAGTATAATTTAGGCCAATTAAGACAATTACACCAATTACGCCAATTACGCCAATTACACCAATTATGCCAATTAGGCAATTTAAATCATTTAGACCATTTAGGCCAATTTCGGACATTTAGGCTAATAAGGCCATTTAGGCCAATTTAGATCATTTAGTCCATTTAGGCCAATTTAAACCATTTAGGCCAATTCGGTCAATTATGCCCTTTAGGCCTATTTACACAATTTAGACCAATTAGGTCAATTACGTCGATTTGGGCATTTAAGCTGATTAGGCCAACTTTGACCATTTGGTCAAATTAGGCCAATTATGCAATTTAGGGAATTTATTCCAATTAGTCCATTTAGAAAAAATTTGTCCATTTAGGCCATTTAGACCAATTTAGGCCATTTTTTCCAATTAGGCCAATTAGGTCAATTATACAATTTAGGAAATTTAGCCCAATTATGCCATTTAGGCCATTTAGACCAATTGGGCCGATTAGAACAATTTTTACCATTTAGGACATTTATGAAAATTAGGCCATTTAGGCCAATTCAGCTCATTTAGAACAATTAGGAAAATTAGGCCAATTAGGCAATTCAACCCAATTAGACCAATTAGGCCATTTAGGCAAATTTATGCCATTTAGGTCAATTTAGGACATTTAGGTAAATTTAGGCCACTTAGGCTAATTAGACCAATTAGGTCATTTATTCCATTTAGGCCAATTAGTCCATTTAGCCCATTTAGATCATTTAGGCCAATTAGGCCATTTATACCATTTATACCAATTTAGGTCATTTAGACCAATTAGGCCAATTTAGGCCATTTAGCCTAATTAGGACAACTATGCCAATTAGTCTATTTAGGTTATTTAATAAAATTAGGTCAATTAGGCCATTTAGTCCAATTAACCCATTTAGTCCAATTCGGCCAATTAGACCATTTAGGCCATTTATGCCATTTAGGCCAATTAATCAATTTGTTCATTTAGGTTATTTAGACCATTTAGGCCAATTAGTCTATTTTAGTCCATTTAGGTCATTTAGACCAATTAGTCCAATTAGAAAATTTAGGTCATTTAGTTCAATTTAGTCCATTTAGACCAATTAGTCCATTTAGGCCAATTTAGGTCATTTAGGCTATTTAGGCTAATTTAGACCATTTAAGCCGATTCAACCAATTAGTCCATTTAGGATAATTTAAGCTGATTGGGCCAATTAGGCTGATTAAGGCATTTAAGATGATTTGGGAAATTTCGGACATTTAGGCCAATTAGGCCATTGAGGACAATTAGACCAATTAGACAATTTAGGCAATTTATGTCAATTAGGCCAATTAGGTTAATTTAGGTCATTTAGGCCAATTAGGTCATTTAGGCCAATTATTCCATTTAGGACAATTATGAAAATTTAATCCATTTATGTCAATTAATCGAATTATGAAAATTAGGTAATTTATGAAATTTAGGCCAATTGGGCCATTTAGGCCAATTTAGACCATTATACCAATTAGGTCAATTAGGCCAATTTTGGCCATTTAGGCCAATTTAGGCCAATTAGGCCAATTAGGTCAATTAGGCCATTTAGGACATTTTGATAATGTACTATTAAGGGACACATGGTACATAGATTATCAGGTATGAGTAATCATAAGCAGATGAGGCTTCTTCTCATGAAGTTCACACTTGGTAATCTCCCAGACGGGAGATTATGAGAACAGACCCGTCGGTAGAATTCTGGATGTTTTGGTGTCATCGGATATTCCTATCTATGAGTGTGTGTGATGGTCCTTAGACTTTAATATTATTATTAAAGCATGTCACAACTCATATACTTAGATGTATGTCATAAACCACGACGATAACAGCTCATGGTGAAGTTGGATACATTGGGTACGTCATGAGTGACATGTCATTAATGAATAAGTTGAGGAAGGATTTTTCCCTCCCATATTTAGAGAAGCTGATATCTCAACCCTTTGAATGGAATAAAAACCTCACATTAAATTCCATGTACATGGTGTAATGATGTGTCTATTTCAGATAGTCAAAGGAAGACATGTCTATCATATAGGTTAGTGACACTAATGTGCAACCTTCTTGATGAGATATTGTGAAAAAGATATTATATTACATAGTGAGTGTTCGTATTTGGTTTTCGATGTGGCGACATCAAGTTATTTCTCTTGGGTGCTTTGACCTATTTCTAGACAGTAATCTCAGACTTTAGGCAACTCCACCTAATGTCAATGATAAGTAATCCTAGTGGTTCACACACTAAGTGTTTTCTTTGATCTCGATTAAATTATATTTGAGTTTAGCTAATGGAATCAATATTATTCTCAAGCCCGAGGAATAATTTTATTCAATTTATATTGATCACATAAATTAAATAAATATTTATTCGCCGACATGTGAATAAAATATTTATTGTATTTATTTAATATTTTAAAAAATATTTATTTAGTATACTGTAAATAAAATATTTATTTATAAATAAAACATTTATTCAGTTGTTTAATAAATGATAGATGAGTTTGAATGGACCAAGAATGAGTCCATTGGAAAATATTAATTAACAAGACCATTATATAATATTTGTTATTGTGATAGTTTGTATGTGCCAAAAAATAATAATCATATAATAATATTATGCGGTATGAGATTTATTGAAGGTAATTAATGTTATTTAATGCCTGGTATACAATTAAATAACATTTTAACTTAAATCTCAACTCTATAAATAGGCATCTATTTCTATTGTTTAGAGCATCCAAAAATTGAGAATAAAAAATTGTTGCGCACAACGAATTATCTCTCAACTCCTTCTTACCTCTCTCTCAAGAATGAGGAGTGCAAGAAAGATTTTTTCAAGACCAAAGGATGAGTGATCAAGAACGAACAACATAAGACATTGGACTCGCTGCACTAGCACCTAGAGATCGAGTGGTGTTTCTCAGAGATCATAGGAGCACATGTGGATTTCCACTAGAGAGATTTTATCTTGGGATCCTCATAGTGCAATGATGGTAATCTGAAAGGGTCTTTTAGGATGATCAACATTCACTAACGAATAAACTTCTTAACCATATGTATTTATTTATTTAAATATTAAATATATTAATTTTAAATTTGACGTGCCAGATCCTCTCTCTTGGTTTCAGGAAACAATTATTAAAATAAATTTTAATATACCGTACATCTTTTCATGCTTCCTCTATGCTTGAAACAACCACCACTACCACTACCATCACCGCCTTTGTCACCAATACGGCCACCACCACCGCCACCCCCCACCACCACCACTGCCACCGCCATCAGCTCGACCTCCACTAGTACCTTCATTGAAATCAATCAAGGTATCATATAAAGAGTGCATTGATGTGATACATGAATCAAAAGTAATACCAGTATCTGATGTAAGTGGTGGACTTATAACTGACAGATCTTTTAGGAAGTGTTTGGTGACCAATTTACTTCTTTCACGCCCTTTATAGCTATTTTTTGGCCTTATTTGCTTCCACATGATCATTTTTCATCTTTGTGGTATGATAGGTAGTAGAGGCACTAGATGAAGGAAAATACCTAGTGGGGATGATATTTTTCATGGGTCTACATCATACTCTACCATGGCACTCTTCATCTAATACTTGTCTCAAATGATCAGTTGGCCTAAATTTGTCATCTTCTTTCTCATTGAGGGACTCCAGAACACACTATTGAAAATATAAACAAGATGTTTAATTATGAATTACTTATATAACTTTGAAATATCAATAAAAAAACTTACAATTTTTTCTTGTATTTGTGCATTTATATCACTTCCATTATTTTTCTTCCTAGTTAAGGAAAATGGATTTGCTCGAGGCACACAACCTTTGATACCAAATGCTGCTAGATTAAAATGACATTGATTTGTATAATAATACATTATTGAATAATAAGAAAGTGATAAAACTAGAATTAATTAAAATTGTAGCTATTGAATAAATCCATAAAATGAAGAAACATCTAAATGTACATTTAATTATAAATTTAATACTAGTGATATAACATAAACAAACCATACTAATTAGCAAGATAAACCTGTGTATGGTATGGATTCTTCTTATCTATTCATTTTGGTCTAATTCCATTTATGTTGTGTTATTTGGTTATTCAGTCACTTGGTAATTTTGATCATTTGTCCATTTGGCTACTTGGATAATTGGACAATTAGGGCATTTAAGCATATTAGTCCAATTAGTCTAATTAGAACAATTAGGTCAATTAGACCATATAGTCCAATTAGGCCCTTTAGTCCAATTATGTCCTTTTGGACAATTAGTCCATTAGGCTAATTAGGTCATTAGGCCATAGGGAATTTAGGCCTTTAATCCATTTAGGCCAATTAGACCATTCAGTCCATTAAGCCATTTAGGTAAATTAGGATAATTAGACCATTTAGGTCAATTAGGCTAATTAGGCTAATTAGACCATTTAATCCAATTAGGTAATTTAATCCCTTTTTACCAATTAGGCCATTTAGAACAATTAGGTCATTTATCCCAATTAGGTCATTAGGTTATTTTTACTAATTTTGCCATTATCCATTATCCCATTAGTTCATTACATCATTAGGATAATTGGTCATTTGGTGATTTGACCATTTACACCAATTTAGGCCAATTAGGCTAAATAGACTAATTAGGCCAATTAGACCATTTAATCCAATTGTACCATTTAATCCATTTGGACCAATTAGGCCATTTAGACCCATTTTTTCATTTAGGCTAATTAGGATAATTAGCTCAATCAGGACAATTAGTCTAATTAGACAATTTAATCCCATAATACCATTTAATCCATTTAGACTAATTAGGTAATTTAGACCAATTAGTTCATTTATGCCAATTAGGCCATTATGCCAATTATGTCATTAGGCTATTTAGACCAATTAGTTCATTTAGTTCATTAGGCCATTATTCCATTATTTCATTGGGTCATTAGGCTCATTGGACATTTGACCATTTGGCCATTTAGGACAATTTAGACTAATTTAGTCCAATTATAACAAAAAAACCTAAAACCTAGACCCAAAAAACTATATCTGGAACACTAATACCTAAGGCCTAAATAGGTCCATTTGGATGATTAGGCCACTTAATCCTATTAGGTCACTTAGTCCCATTAGTCCCATTCATCCCATGAGTCCACTTAGGTCCATTATGCCCATTCAGCCACTTAGGCCCATTAGGCCTATTAGGCTGATTTGGCCACTTAGGCCCATTAGGATCATTAAACAACTTAGGCCCATTAGGCCCATTAAGCCACATAGGACCATTAGGCCCATTCATCCCACTCAACCCATTTGGCCCATTAAAACCATTAGGCCACTTAGGCCCATTATCCCATTAGGCCACTTAGGCTCATTAGGTCCATTACAATGATTTGGATGCTTAGGCCCATTACACCCATTACACTAATTAGGACACTTAGTCTCATTATACCATTTTTGCCCATTAGGCCACTTAGGCCCAATTGTCTAATTAGGCCCATTAGGACACTTTGGCATATTAGGTCGATTAGGCCACTTAGTCCCATTATGCCACTTAGTCTCATAAATGTCCATTAGGCCACTTAGGCCTATTAGAAACATTAGGCACATTAGTCCACTTAGTCCCATTATACTCATTAGGAAGATTCGTCCCATTAGTACCATTAGGCCAAATAGGCCCATTCGACCCATTAAGTCGATTTAGCCACTTAGGCTAATTAGGCCACCTGGGCCCATTAGGCTAATTTGGACATTAGGCCCATTAGCCCACTGTGGTCCATTATGCCCACTAGGCCCATTAGTACCATTCCACCCATTAGTCCAATTAGGATCATTATCCCCATTAGACCCATTAATACCATTAGATCATTAAAGCCCATTAGGCCCATTAGGCCACTTCGACCCATTAGGTCCATTAGCCCACTTAGGCCACATAGGCCCATTCAAACACTTAGGCCCATTAGGTCACTTATAACCATTAATCTCATTTCGACGATTTGGCCCCTTAGTCAACTTAGGCCGCTTAGGCCCATTAGGCCCATTAGGCCACTTAGGCCACTTAGGTCCATTAGGCTGCTTAGGCCCATTGAACCCATTAGGCCGATTTGGATCCTTAGTCCACTTAGTCTTCTTAGGATCATGAGGCCACCTATCCCACTTAGGCCCAATAATCCCATTAGGCCCATTAGGCCACTTAAGTCACTTAGGCCCATTAGGCCCATTAGGACACTTTGGCCGCTTAGGCCCATTAGACCCACTATTCATTAGGCTCATGAGGCCATGTAGGCCCATTAGGTTACTAAGACCCATTAGGACCATTAGTCCACTTGTGTCCATTAGGCCCATTGGGCCTATTAGGATACTTAGGCCCACTTGGTGACTTAGGCCAATTAATCCCAATAGGCACCTAAGGCCACATAGGCTGCTTAGGCCCATTAGGCTAAATAGGGTGATTAGGCCCATTAGGACACTTAGTTCCATTAGGCACATTCATCCCCTTAGGCCCATTGGGACCATTAGGCTACTTAGGCCTGTTAGGGTACTTAGGCCCATTAGGCCACTTTGGCCCATTAGGCCACTTAGGCCCGTTAGGTCCATTAGTCCCATTAGGCCCATTAGGCATATCAGGACACTTAAGCCACTTAGGGACACTTATTCCCATTAGGATACTTAGGCCACTTAGGCCCATTTAGCCCATTAGGTCCATTTTTCCCCTTAGGCCACTTAGGCCGCTTATTCCCATTAGGTCAGTTAGGCCGCTTAGGCCCATTAGGCCCATTGAGCCCATTAGGCTCATTAGGCCCCTTATATCACTTAATTTTCTTAGTCCCATTAGGAAAATTAGGTCACTTAGGCCACTTAGTCCCATTATTCCACTTAGGCCTATTGAGCACATTAGTCCCATTAGGCTACTTTGGCCGCTTAGGCCCATTGGGCCCATAAGGCCACTTAAGCCACTTAGGCCAATATGGCCCATTAGCCATTGGACCCATTAGGCCACTTAGGCCCATTAGGACACTTAGGGCCATTAGGCCACTAAGTCCCATTAGAACCATTAGGCCCATTAGTCCCATTAGGCCACTTAGCCCATTATACCACTT
Organism: Viscum album; assembly: GCA_963277665.1. Lineage (NCBI taxonomy): Eukaryota > Viridiplantae > Streptophyta > Magnoliopsida > Santalales > Viscaceae > Viscum > Viscum album. The sequence goes on from OY728141.1 coordinate 914,819,512, forward strand.
ATTCCCATTATGACCATTTCTCCTATTATGACACTTAGGCCCACTCATCCACTTAGTCCCATTAGGCAACTTATTCCCACTAATACCATTGGTCCTATTAGGAAACTTAGTCCCACTCATCCACTTAGACCCATTAGGCCCTTTATGACACTTAAGTCCCTTAGGCCCATTAACCCCATTAGTTATTAGGCCCATTAGGCCACTTAGGCCCATTTGACCCCTTAGGACCATTGGTCACCTTAGGACACTTAGTCCCATTAGGCCAGTTAGGTTCATTAGGCCCGTTAGGCCACTTAGGCCCATTAGGCCTATTGGGCTCATTAGGATTGTTAGGCTTATTAGTCCACTTAGGCCCATTAGGCCCTCCAAATCATTTTTTTTAATTTTCATAAAATCCACTTTGAGGAAAAAGTGGGAACCGTACACCGTACAAAATGACACATATCAAAATTTCAAAAAGATTCCAGAGATTTAAAATTTGAAATGAGTATCATCACCACGAGAACCATCACATCAATGATAGATCCCAAAAATCATGCAGTCTCATCGAAGAAGTTGTCTCCATCATCATAACCCATTGTCATTATCACCTCATTGTCATCCACTAATAAAATCATCATCATAACCATCACTTATAGAGTCACCACATCGTCGATAGGAACACCACCTTCATTATCATCGACTATCATTGTTGAAGCTGAGAACCAGAGAAAAATGAACCAGGATGTCCACTAATCACCTCTAATGCCTTCATATCACTACTGTAAAACTTCAAATTAACCATAAAAACCATCAAAATAGAACATCAAAACCATTCAAACCATCAAATATGGGCCATTCTCCCTCCCAGAGACCCTAAGACCTTCGATCTGCACCTCCCAGAACCTCCATGAAGACCCGCACACTGGAAAGATAGGGAAAGGATCACAATAAGGATGAGAAGATGGAGGCCTCGATAGGGGACCAATTTGGAATCCACATTGGTCAAATAAAATAGAGAACCAATAATATAGAAACAAAATCAATCCAAAAAAAACATCATACCAGACCTCAATTCGCATGTGCAAAATAGAGAAGGATCCAAATAGAGGAATGAACCTGAGCTGAGACCACTGCCATCCCTACTCCAGCACCATACCAAGTAGGCTCAGATCCTGAATAGAGTGAGACCAAAGGGGAGTCAAATGTGATGGGTAGGCCATCACAGGTAGAGGAGAAAGAAGGCACCAGGTGCACTCACCAGAGCCGACCCAAGACATCTAAATCACCCACACACATACCCAGAATATGGGTTTGATGAGTATGGATAGATCAAAATAGGGGTGATGAGCGACATGCGATGACCACACCAGCAAGACACATCAGTTGAGAAGGAATAAAAAGAAATCAAGAGAAGAAAGATGATGGATCAGGTGAAGTGGTACCATCACTGTCAAGAAGACCCTCAAAACCATAGGAGGGGAAGAGGAGGCAGTGGGATCATTAGGATCTAGGAGAGTGTAGAGCCATCAAGTTCATTTATTAGGGATATTAGTCCAATTGGCCCACTTAGGACCATTAGGAAATTAGGCCCACTAGACTTATTTGACCCATTATGCCAGTAAGTCCCATTCGTCCAATTAGGACCATTAGGACCATTGGGCCACTTCGGCCCATTAATCCCATTTGGTCTATTAGGCCACTAAGGCCAATTTGTCCCATTAATCCCATTATATTAGGCCCATGAGGCCACTTATCCCCATATGGACCATTATTCCCATTAGGCTAATTAGACCCATTAGGCCACGTAGGCCCATTAGGCTGATTAGTACCATTAGACCCATTATGCCACTTAGTCCCTTTGGGCCAATTAGTCCCATGAGGCACATTAGGCTAATTACGTTACTTAGGCTCATTAGGCCAATTAGGCCCATTCGTCCCATTAGGTCACTTAGGCCCATCAGGACCATTCAGCCCAATATGCCCTTAGAGATGGTCCAATAGGCTACTTAGGCCCATATTGTCTATTATACCCATTAGGAAAATTTTCCCAATTAGTCCCATTAGGCCCATTAAAGGCATTATGCCACTTAGGACCATTTGGTCACTTAGGCCCATTCAGACACTTGGACCCATTAGGCCACTAAGGTACATAATGCCACTTATGTGCATTCGGTGCATTAGGCCCATTATTCCATAGAGGCCCATTAGGCCACTAGGTTCATTAAGCCCATTAGTTCCATTAGGCCCATTAGACAACTAGGGCCACTTAGGCCACTTAGGCCCATTTGGCCACTTAGGCCCCTTAAGCCCATTAGTCCGCTTAGGCCCATTATGCCACTTAGGCCCATTAGGCCCATTGAGCCCATTATGCCATTTAATCACATTTTGTGCATTAGGCCCATTTAGCCACTGAGGCCCATTAGTCAACTTAGGCCCATTAGTTCCATTATAACAATTAGGCACATTAGGCCACTTAGGCACCTTATACTACTTAGTCCCCTTAGGCCCATTAGGCCACTTAGGCCCATTAGTACACTTAGGCCCATTAAGCCATTTAGTCCCATTAGGCCCATTAGTTCACTTAGTCCCTTTAGGCCAATTAGGCCTTTTAGGCCACTTAGGCCCATTAGGACCATTAGGTCCATTAGGCCACTTAGGCCTCTTAGGCCACCTAGTCCCATTAGTCCCATTAGGTCCATTAGTCCACTTAAGCCCATTAGGACACTTAGGGTCATTAGGCCACTTAGGGTTATTAGGCCACTTAGGCCCATTCGGCGTATTACACCCATTATGCCACTAAGGCCCATTAAGCCACTTAAGCCACTGAGGTCCATTAGGCCATATACGCCCATTAGGCCCATTTGGCCCATTAGGCTACTTAGTCCCACTAAGCCTATTAGGCTAGTGAAGCCCATTCAACCCATTAGGCCACTTAGGCCCATTAGGAAACTAAGGCCCATTAGGCCACTAAGGCCCATTAGGCCCATTATGTCCATTAATCTATTAGTCCCATTACTCCACTTAGGCCCATTAGACCCATTAGGCCACTTAGTCCCATTAGGACACTAAGGCCCATTGGGCCCATTAGGCCACTTTGGCCCATTAGGCCCATTAAGACACTTAGGCCACTTAGGCCCATTAGTCCCATTAGGCCACTTAGCCCCATTAACCCCACTAGGTCGATTAGGACACTTAGGGCCATTAGGACACTTAGGCCCATTAGGCCACTTAGGCCCATTAGACCACTTAGGCCCATTAGGACACTTTGTCCCATCGGTCCCATTAGCCCAATTAAGCCCATTAGGACCATTAGGTCCATTAAGAAACTTAGACCCATTAATCCCATTTGGTCGATTAAGCCATTGAGGCCCATTAGGCCCATTCAGCCTATTCGTCCCATTAGGCTAATTAGGCCCATTATGTCTATTCGGCCCATTAGGCTCATTAGGCCACTTGGGACCATTAGTCCCATTATTACACTTATGCCCATTATGCCACTTAGGCCCGTTAGTCCACTTATCCCCATTAGGCCCATTAGGCCACTTAGGCCCCTTTGGATACTTTGGCCCATTAAGCCACTTAGGTACATTAGGACAATTTGGCCACTTTGGACCATTAGGCCCATTTGTCCACTTTGGTCCATTAGGCGCATTAGGCCCATTAGTCCACTTAGAAGTACTGTAGCAGTACTGTAACAGTTTTGTAACAGGGATTGTGCAGTATTGTAGTAGGTACTGTAGCAGGAACTATGCAGAACTGTAGCAGGTACTATAGTGGGAATAATAGCAGTTACTGTTTGGCACTGTAGTAGCTGGGAATATTCCTCCGTTTGGGCCTTCGGGCCACCGATTTGGTCCCCGAGTCCTTTAAGGCCTTCAGGCCACCCAGGCCTTCAGGTTAGTAAGGCTTTTGGGCCACCTCAAGGTGTTTGGGCCACCTTAAGTGCATATGAAAACCAGAAAACCTTCAAGGAACAAACTTCAAAGGAGGATGAGCAAGGAGCTTTCACCATAGTAGAAGATAAAAGGATTGCAAGAATGAGAGGGTATGGCACCTACCATCGAGACAAGATTTTGCATGAATGGGAAATCCTAGCCTAACAGCCATGTGAACGTGGAGAGTTGATTTCACGATGAAGATGCTGAGGAGGAGCAGTTCCAAGTAGTTAGTCTGGGTTGTATGTAATGTTTGAAGCCTACGGGCATTGAATTCCTCCAAGGCCTATAGTACATGTAATACTTACGCCTACGGGCCATGTAAAGGTTCCACCTCAACCCTTGAAAGGTGTATTATCAAAAATCAATAAAAAATGAAGGCCTTTAGGCCATTGGAACAGGCACATTAGGCCCATTAGGCCACTTAGGATTATTAGGCCCATTCATCCCATTAGGCCCATTAGGACCCTTAGGACTATTAGGCCACTTAGACCTATTAGGAACATTCTTCCCATTCATCCCATTAGGCCCATTAGGCCACTTAAGCAAATTATGGATGTTGGGCCACTAAGGCCCCATAGGCCCATTTGGCCACTTGGGCCCATTAGGCCACTTAGGCCCATTAGGATACTTTGGCCTATTAGGCACATTTTTTACATTCATCCCATTAGGCCCATTAGGCCACATAGTCAAATTATACACATTGGGGCACTAAGGCCCCATAGGACCATTTGTCCACTTGAGCCCATTAGGCCTATTAGGCCACTTAGGCCCATGAGTCCAATCATGCCCATTAGGCAGCTTAGTCCCATTGGCCCATTAGGCCACTTAGGCTCATGAGGAACATTATGCCCATTCATCCCATTAGGCCACTTGGGCCCATTTTTTCACTTATGCCCATGAGCCCCATTAGGCCCCTTAAGTCCATTCGGCCACTTAGGCCTATTAGGCCACTTTGACCCATTAGGACCTTTAAGACAATTTGGAAACTTAGGCCCATTAGGCTCATTCGATCCATACATCCCATTTTACCCATTAGTCCACCTAGGACCATTTAGTCACTTTGACCCACTAGACCCATTAGTCCACTTAGTTACATTCAGCTACGATTATGCCACTTAGGCCCATTAAGACACATTATCCCATTAGGCCCTTTAGTCCCATTAGGACACTTCATCCCATTAGGCTCATTAGGCCCATAAGGCCACCTAGGACCATAAGGCCACCTAGGACCATTAGGCCACCTAGGCTCATTCAGCCACCTAGGCCCATTAGGCCATTAGTCCCACTTTGGCCCATTAGGCCACTTAGTCCCATTTGGCATATTAGGCCCACTTTGGCCCATTAGGCACCTTAGGCCCACTTAATCCCATTATACTGATTATGAAACTTAGGCCCATTAGGCCACTTAGGCACATTAGGCCCATTACGCCCATTAGGCTACATAGGTTAATTAAGCCCATTCGGCACATTAGGCCCATTAGGCCTATTAGGCCCATTTGTCCCCTAGGCTCATTAATCCCATTAATCCAATTAGGCCACTTATCCCTATTAGGCCACTTAGTCCCATTAGGCCACTTAGGCACATTAGGCTGATAAGGCCACTAAGGCCCATTAGGCCCTTTATCTCACTTCATCCCACTAGGCTCATTAAGCCCATTAGGCTGATTAGGCCACTTAGGCCCATTCGGCCCATTTCCCCCATTTGTCCCATTAGGAAAATGAGGCCCATGAGGCCAATTAAGCCCATTAGGCTGATTTGGAAACTTTGTCTCATTAGGGCCCTTTGGCCCATTAGGCCACTTCTTCCAATTAGGCCCATTCAACCCATTAGGCCACTGAGGCCCATTAAGCCCATTAATACCATTAGGCCAATTATGAAACCTTGGACAATTTTTCCACTTAGGACAATTGGGCCCATTCAGGCCATTAATCCCATTTGGTCCCTAGTCGGTTAAGACCATTAATCCCATTAGGACACCTAGGCCCATTAGGCCCCTTAGGCCCATCAGTCCCCTTAGTCCCATTAGGCTACTTAGGTCCATTACGCCCCTTAGACCGATTAGGAAACTTAGGCCCATTAGATCACTTAGGCCCATTAGTCCACTTAGGCTCATTCATCCCATTAGTCCACTTTTTTCCCTTAGGTCAATTAGGCCCTTTAGGCCACATAGGCCAATTAGGCCACTTAGGCCCATTAGGACCATTAGGACCATTAGGCTACTTAGGCCTCTTAGGCCAATCAGGACCATTAGGTCCATCATCCCATTAGTCCACCTAGGCTCATTATGACACTTAGTCCCATTAGGCCCCTTAGGACCATTAGGCTTCTTAATCCCATTAAGCCCCTTAGGCCCATTAAGCCCATTATGACCATTTTTCACCAAGGCCCGTTAAGCCCATTCATCCACATTGCCCCATTAGGCCCATTAGACCCTTGGGCAAATTATCCCCTTGGTCTCATTAGCCCAATTAGGACACTTCGACCCATGAGACCCATTACACCCATCAGGCCACTTAGGCCCATTTGGCCACTTAGACCCAATATGACCATTAGTCCACTTAGGCCCATTAAGACCACGAATCCCATTAATCCAATTAGACCCACTAGACCACTTAGGAAAATTAGGCCCATTAGGCCCATTAGGCCCATTAGGCCACTTAGGCCCATTAGTCCTATTAGGCCACTTAGGCCCATTAGGACCATTAGGCTTATTATGCCCCTTAGGACTAGTTGTCCCATTAGGAACATTAGGCCCTTTGGTACCATTAGGCCACTTAAGCCACAAAGGCCCATTTGGCCCATTTGTCCCACTAGGACCATTAGGACCACTAGGTGCATTAGGCCAATTAGGGCCATTAGGCCACTTCGACCCATTAGGCTCATTCGGCCACTTAGCCTCATTAGGCCCACTAGGCCACTTAGGTCCATTAGGCCCATTAGACGACATCAATCCATTAGAACCATTAGGCCACTTAGGCCCCTTAGGCCCATTAGTCCTATTAGGCCACTTAGTAACCTTAGGTCAATTAGGTCCATTTGGCCACTTAGGCCACTTACACCCACTATGCCCCTTTGGCCCCTTAAGCCACTAAGGCACATTAGGCCACTTAGGCCCATTACGTCCATTAGGCAACTTAAGCCCATTCAACCCATTAATCCCATTAGGAAACTAGGACCATTCAACACATTAGGCCCATTGGGCCACTTAGTCCCATTAGTCTCATTTGGATACTTAGGACCATTTGGCTCATTATGCCCATTTGGCCCATTTGGCCCATTTGGCCCATTAGGCCCATTATACTACTTAGGGAATTTAGGCCCATCAGGTCCATGAGGAAACTAAGGCCCTTTAGGCCCATGAGGCCATTGAGACCCATTAGGCCCATCAGTCCACTTAGGCTCATTGGGTCACTTAGGCCCATTAGGCCCATTCTGCTACTTAGGCCCATTAGGCCCATTAAGCCACTTAGGCCCATTATGCCTATTTGGCCCATCCGACCACTTAGTCATATCAAGCCACTTGGGACCATTAGGTTGATTGGGCCACTTGGTCCTATTCGACCACTTAGGCCCACTGGGACCATTAAACCCATTCGACTGATTAGACCACTTAGTCTCATTAGGCCAATTGTGCCTATTAGGCCCCTTAGACCCATTAATCCCATTAGGACGATTAGGAAACTTAGGGCCATTAGGCCACTTAGGCCCATGAGGCCCATTCAACCCTTTAGGGAACTTAAGCTAACTAGGCCCATTTGACCCATTAGGCCCATTGGGCACATTTGGCCCCTAGGTCCATTAAGTCCATTAAGCATAAGAGGCCACTTAGGCCCATTAGGATGATTAGGCCACTAATCCCCATTAGGAATTTTAGGTCCATTAGGCCCATTAAACCCATTATACCAATTAGGTCACTTAGGACCATTAGGCCACTAAGGCCCATTAGGCCCACTAGGCCAATTAGGCCCATTAAGCCCATTGGTCAAATTAGGCAAATTTGGACCATTAGGCCACTTTGGCCCATTAGGACCACTAGGCCCATTAGACCACTTAGGTCAATTAGGCCAATTAAGCCACTTAGACCCATTAGGCCCATTTGGCTCATTTAGCCCATTAAGCCCATTAGGCCGATTAGGCAACTTTGTCCCATTAGGACACTGAGGTCCATTAGACCACTTAGGCCAATTAGGACCATTTGTCCCATTAGGCCAATTTGGCCCCAAGACCCGTTAAGCCCACTAAGCCCATTAGGCCACCTAGTCCCATTAGTCCACTTAGGCCCATTAGGCCCCTTAGTCCACTTTGGCCCATTTGGCACCTAGGCCCATTAAGCCCATTAATCCCATTAGGCCCATTAGGCCACTTTGGCCCCTTGATCCCATTAGGCCCATGAGGCCACTTAGGCCCATGAGGCATAATAGGCCACTTAGGCCCATGAGGCCCCTTATCCCCTTAGGCCACTTAGGTCCATGAGGTCCATTAGGCCACTTAACCCCATGAGTCCCACTAGGCCACTTCAGACCATCATGCCCATTAGGCCCATTTGACCACTAAGGCCTATTAGGCCCATTATTCCACTTAGGATCATTAGGCACATTCGTTCAATTAGACCGATTATGCCACTTAAAACACTTCATCCCATTAGGCCCATTAGGCCACTTCGGCCCATTAGACCATTAGGCCACTAAGGCCTAATAGGCCTAATAGGCCCATTCAGCCCATTAGGCTCATTCGACCTCATAGGTGCATTAGGCCCATTAGGATCATTAGGCCACTTAGGGCCACTAGGCCCATTAGGACACTTAGTGCCATTCGGACCAATATGTCACTTAAGCCTATTCAGCAACTTAGGCCCATTAGACACATTAGCCACATTTGGCCAATTTGGCCCATTAGGCCCATTCGGCCACTTAATCCCATTAGGCCCAATCAGCCACTTAGGACCATAAGGACCATTAGTCCCATTCGGTCGATTAGGCCGATTAAGTCACTTAGGCCACTTAGACCCGTTAGGCCCATTAGACCCATTAGGCCACTTAGGCCTATTTAGCCCATTCAATCGATTAGGCCGATTAGTCCACTTATCCCATTTGGCCCATTTGGCCACTTATGCCCATTAGGCCCATTTGGTCGATTTGGCCGATTCAGCCACTTAGGCCCATTTGGTCGATTATCCCTATTAGGCCACTTAGGCCCATTAGGACCTTTAGGCCCATTAGGCCACTGAGGCCCATTCGGTCAACTAGACAGATTATGTCACTTTGGTCCATCAGGCCACTTAGGCCTATTAGTCCCTTTAGTCCCATTCAGTTGATTAAGCTGATTAGGCCACTTAGTCCACTTAGGCACATTAGGCCCATTAGGCTCATTAGTCCACTTAGGCCCATTAGGCCCATTCATACGGTTAGGCTGACTAGACCACTTAGGTCACTTAGGTCCATTATGCCCATTAGGCACATTAATCCCAATAGGACCATTAGGCCAGTTAGTCCACTTAGGCATTAGACTCATTAAGTCCATTAGGATGCTTTGGCCCATTAGTCTCATTCGCTCGATTACAATAATTAGGTCACTTTGGCCACTTAGGCCCATTGGTCTCATTAGGCTCATTAGGCCCATTAGGCTACATAAGCGCATTAGGCCCATTAGTCCCATTAGGCCCATTGGTCCACTTAGGCCCATTAGGCCCATCCAGTCAATTAGGGGGATTAGTCCACTTAGGCCCATTAGTCTCATTAGGTCCATTAGGCCACTTATACCCATTATTTTAGTTAGGCCCATTAGGTCCATTAGGTATATTAGGCTCATTAGGCCACTTAGGCCCATTATGCCCGCTAAACCCATTATCCCCATTATACCCATTAGTCCCATTAGGTCACTTAGGCCCATTAGGACCCTTAGGCCACGTTGGCCAATTTGGCCCATTAGGCCACTTAGGCCCATTAGGCTAATTAAAACCATTAGTACCATTAGGCCAATTAGGCCCATTAATCCACTTAGGCCATTGAGGACCATTAGGCCCATTCAGTCAATTAGCCTGATTAGGCCACTTAGGACTATTAGTCCCATTAGGCCACCTAGGCCCATTAGTCCCATTAGGATGCCTAGGAACATTAGGCCCACTAAAACCATTAGTCCCATTTGTCCAATTAGTTCCATTAATCCACTGAGGCCACTTAGGACCATTAGCCCCATTCGGTTGATTATCCCTGTTAGGCCACTATTGTCACGACCCGTCCTCGGGGCCCGTGCCGTGACTACCCCAAGCCCGCCTTCCATAGGCCAGGGGCTGGCGACTAGAACCAAATCCGTAAATCCCAGAAACAGGGAAGGCATTGCCTTTAGAAAAGTAAACGACACCACAAAGTACAAGCGGAAGTAAAAGTAAACACTAAGTAAAAACTGTAACAAGCTGCGCTGAAAGTAAAGGGGGCCAGAAATACAAGCCCAACTGTAAAGTACAACTGAAAGGGGAAAACAACAACTGAAAGAAAAGTCACAGCGTCGAGCCGTCCTCTGGAAGTCCCACCTGAAGGGTGAGTACAGATAGCCACCACAGCTCCAAGGTCCAACCGTCCGCTCCGAGTACACCCCGCCCAGTGGTCCACCTCCAGGTACCGTCCTGCTCCGCAGGCCTCCACCACGATCAGTGATGTCCGTCGTCTGCAACCAACACAATGTAGTGCGGTCATAGCCCATGCAGGGGTGAGTATAAGCTACTCAGTAGGGACCCCGAGACCCCCCGAAGGTCTCCCATAATCCACAAAGGATGAACCACAAAGGAAATATACAATCACGAAGTAACCTCCTACACTGCTTAGGTATATGCCCATACATATACCTAAGTCATCAATTCCCGTTCGGCTCCAACATCTGAGCCCAAGCACAACCCAGTCCACACAGGAAAGCAAAACGTAAATCCACACAGGATAGCACAACACAATCCACAAAGGAAAGCAAAACGTAAATCCACACAGGATAGCACCACACAATCCACAAAGGAAAGCAAAACGTAATCCACATAGGATATCACAACACATTCCACAAAGGAGAGTAAACATGACTCAGCTCACACAGGTATACTTCTTCGTAAAGGTGAAAGAGATGATCATATATAGATACTAAATCATCTAAGCTGGGACCCACATAGGATACAAGACCAGCACAGCTGGGACCCACATAGGATACAAGACCAGCACTCTTTATTGATTCATCTATACTGGGACCCACATAGGATACAAGACCAGTACTAAATCATCTAAGCTGGGACTCACATAGGATACAAGACCAACACAGCTGGGACCCACATAGGATACAAGACCAGCACAGATGGGACCCACATAGGATACAAGACCAGCACTCTTCATTGATTCATCTATACTAGGACCCACATAGGATACAAGACCAGTATTGAATCATCTAAGCTGGGACCCACATTGGATACAAGACCAGCACAACTGGGACCCACATAGGATACAAGACCAGCACAGCTGGGACCCACATAGGATACAAGACTAGCAATCTTCATTGATTCATCTATACTGGGACCCACATAGGATACAAGACCAGTACTGAATCATCTAAGCTGGGACCCACATAGGATACAAGACGAGCAGTCTTCATCGTCGCAGTCCAAGCCAACACTAGGGTTCCCGCACACAACAAGCTCGTTTCGGAGGGTCCGCTCCACGAGCCGAGAGGCTGATACAACAACTGACACAAGTTCCAGAGTTAATGTATCCAAAAGTTTTGTATCGTCAATAGGAACTCAACGCAACAGACGACGCTTCAATCAGACGCCCGGTCTGAGAGTTATTGGCTTTTTCATTCGAGGGGCCCGGTTGGTTTTTAAGGAAAAACCAACCCGACCATACTCCACCTACGTCCAAACCTCGGGCGGAGTGAGCCAAAAGATCCGTCTCACTTAGAGGAATCCAACAAAGTCGACGGCACGTCAATCAGACGTCTGGAGCTCAAGATATGAGTGTTTCTGATCCGAGGGCCCGGTTGATTTCGTGGACGAACCAACCTGGACGAACCCAAAGTATTCTGAAACCTTGAGTGTGATATACCGAAACGATCGTCTCGATCCAAGGATCGTGTTTCTGTTGACGGCGCGTTGTTCGGAGTCCCGTAGCACAAGTTATGAGCAAAAGAACGAAAAATGTCCGGAGACGGGGGGTCTGGGCCCGGTCCGACCCGGCCCAACCCCCCCTGGGTCAGACCCGGTTCGGCGCGGCCCGGTCCGGCTAGGGTGTGACCCGGATCGGCTCGGCCGAGTGGCTGAGCGAAGGAGCCGCGGGGCGCTGCCCCCGCGGGAAGATGGTGTCGCGGCCCCGCGTGGGGCCGCGCTGGAGTCAGCGGACGCGGCCTTTGTCACGTCCCATGCGTGTGAGCCGGAACCGCGCGGCCGCGGGTCCACTGGCCGCCGCCGCCGCGGCTTCAGCCGTAGTGGCCCTATCCGGCCGCCGGCGCCGCCGCGCCGGCGGTGGCTTCCGCGGGCCACCAGAGTTGCTCCGGTGGTCCGTTTTCCTTCCCTTCTGTGCCGAAGCTCCTCCCGGGTCCCGTTATTCACTGCGGAAACAACAGATCGTCCCTGCGGCACGTTTTGTCGTCGCCCTCCAAATCCACACAACAACGAAGAACTGTGGAGGGTTGTCGGGCCATGTTAGTTTGGCCCGCACCCTCCGCGTTAGGCGATAAAGTTGGGAGGATTAATCAACACATAGAAAACATAACCAAAAACAATTTTATTAAATTGAAATTGTTCTTATGAACCGGGTTCTTCATTTTTGAACGGAAACATCCACAGATTATAAAACATTCAAACAAAACCCCTACCTCATCAAGTCGTCACACGCGCGTTCTTCGTGGATTTGATCGTCGCGGAAGGAGGGGATCGTCGCGTCATCGCGGTATCCGGCGTCGCGTCGACGAACTCCGAGGATCAAAACAAACATATTTAATTATATCGATTAAATCCACGTGTTGTTAAAATCTACAAAGAAGATTAGAAAGAAACCTGAAATCTCCTAGCTCAAGTAGTTGATGATCGGAGATTTGTTGTGGGGAAGAACGTCTCGGAAGAATCGTCGTCAATCTCCGAGGGTGTCGGCGTTCTTCGCGTTCTTCGCGTTCTTCGCATTCTTCATGGAGGGAAAAGAAGGCACATAATTCTGTCAAATCCTCTTAACGAACAATCTCAACAAGCCATGCGTTGGTCTTATTTTATTATTATGCCAACGGTTTGTAAACAGGTTAAGAAACAATTAAATTAATTCATAGAATTAATTTAACGAAGTTAACCGCCCAATTAAATGGTGCGTTAAGAAATTAAGAAAACGCGTCAGCTGAATTTCATAATGACGGGTTTTCGCGGGTGCGTTACTTATCGGAAAAGAAACGGTGGGGCTCGTGCGGGCCCCACCTCACAAATATCCTACCAAGAGGGTAGTATATTTGAATTGCACCCTATCCGCTTCAACTGAGCTTAAGCAGCTTAAAGTGGTCTTTAAGCGGCTTTAAGTGAAATAAAAATATAATTGTCGTACAACTTTATTTTATTTCATAACTTAAAACCCAAAAATTAAAAACCACAACTGAGCAAACACAACTTCGGAAGAGGCGTTTATAAGAAAATACTGGTGCTGCGATTCCATCGGTGCCCTCAGAATTCGATTCCGAGCACCGGTTTAAAAGTTAGAAAAACCCGCTCGTCCGTTCACTGAACGTACCCGATCCAAACTTCGGAAAATGATTCCGGGCACACCGGGCCCCGGAATCAGGTGCCTTCAGAAACTGATTTCTTGTAAAATTCCAAAGAAAATTAAGAAAAAAAATTTCCTTGAAATTTACGGGTCTTTACATTACTCCCACCTCAGGGATTTACGTCCCCATAAAGATACATCATAAACTAGGGAAACAAATGTGGGTACTGAGCACGCATCTGAGCCTCCCGCTCCCATGTGCTCTCCTGAAGGTTCATGTGCTTCCATCTGATGCGCACTAGAGGAATTGATCGTCCACGTAGGACCCACTCCTGTTGATCCTCGATCTCCACCGGGGCCTCCTTAAAAGTCACCCCATCATCAAAGACCAGCTCCTCATGGTCAAAGATTTGTGTCGGGTCATGCACGTATCTCCTCAGCTGAGATACGTGGAAGACGTCATGCACCCGGTGCAACTAAGGTGGTAGATCCAGGCGATAATCCACCTCGCCAAAATTCCGTAAACCCCGTCGAGGTGAGACCCGCAAGAAGACGTGGTCGCCATCCTCGAAATCTGGTGGCCTCTGCCTCCTATCAGTAAAAGACTTCTGTCGGCTCTGAGCTGTCCTCATCCACTCCTGGATAACCTGGACCTTCTCTGTCGTGGCCTGGACCACCTCTGGTCCCACAAGAGTTGCTATGATTTCTTCTTTGCCGATAAGAGAAATCCGGTCTCATCCCCTGGATGAACCACGTTCTTTTGCCTAATACAGTCAATCCCGACATGGATGGTACTAATCCATACCAAGGATAACGTCGTAAGGCCTCGACGCTACTACCAAGAGATCCAACTGTTAATCTCGCCTTCAAGGGTTGAGTCACGCTGTCGGCATCAGTGTGTGGTAACTGGGTCTCCTCCAGTAGATGTATCACAAGTGAGGGTCAAGTCAACAGTCTAAACCGGAACCTCTTAGTAACAAAACAAAAGAGGACTAGAATGAAAACATCACAAAGGTATGCGTCTTTTATTATTGCAGCTCATAATACAAAGACACTACACAACAGCAACAAGGAACTAGAAGTACAAAAGACGTATCCGCTAGTTCTGCTCCTGTCCATCTGCTCCCAGAGCTCCATGATCGAAGGGCTCATCTGCCTGAAGCTGAGCTCTCCCATGTCCACCAACTCCCTGTGATCGGGGTGGACCTTATGGTGGTGGTGGTGGCAACACCTCGAAGTGTCGCCCACCACCTGCTGCTCGGCCAGGTCCTCTACCTCGTCCGCCTGCACCCTACGGACCGCCATGGCCGAACCTCTGTCTGGGAGGTCCCTCTACCACCTGCTGCTCATCTGTAAGATGAGTCAGGCAGTCTCGAGCCATGTGACCTTGCCCGCTGCATGCGTAGCAATGCCTGCCCCTCGTGTAGCTAGATCTCCTTCGTGTGCCCCGCACAACCGAATCTTCATCCTGAGACTTCCCATATGATGGTCTGGCCCGTTTGGACCTTTGCGTCACCTGTCTACTGCCAGCTACAGAAGACCCTACTACGGGCCGCCCTGCGGAGGGCCCTGTCACTGGAGCCTACTCGGTGAGAAAACTCTCCACTAGAAGGGATCTCTCCAACACCTCTACCTACGTCAGAATGTTGAGGGAGATCATCGAAGCCCTGATCTCATGTCTCAATCCCTGCTCGAAGGTTCTGGCCCGGAAGAACGGGTCCCGTACCATATCTGTGGAGTAGCGCGAGAGATCAGTAAATCTCGCCGAGTACTGGCCCACCATCATACTGCCCTGCCGTAGCTGTAGTAGCTCTTGGATGCGCACCGCACGGAGGGTGGCTGGGACGAACTCGGAGTGGAAGATGCTCTCAAAGTCCGTCCAGAGGAGAGACGTATCGTCGTGCACCTGGAGCATCAAGCTCCACCATCTGCCTGCTGCCGCGTGCAAGAGGCTCGCTGCGAGGATCACCCTGAGATCTGCCGGTGTCCTCACTAATCTGAAAACCCGTACAACTACCTCCAGCCAGTGCTCCACTGCCTGGGGGTTCATCTCCCCGCAGAACCTAGGTGGTCGCTGACGTTGAAACTCGTGCAGCGCGCTAAGGCGGCGTACATCGTCAGCGGCTGGGGCTGGTAGCATCGGTGGCTCGGCGGGTAAAGGTACCACCGGTGCCTCTGCTGACAAAGAGCCGTACACCGAGGCCTCGTCGCTCGGTGGGCTGTCATCACGCTCCACTCTCGGAACCCTAGCTGGCTGCCGTCGTGGGGCCATCCTGAAAAGGAACAGGTGCTCCACGGTTAGAACAATATACCTGGTGAGCTGACACAAGTAATCGCAAAGAAAACCTGAAACACACATACAATCAATGTTTTCGTGCATTTAAGTCGGAAATTAGAAGTCAGGGTCCTGGTGTATGGATACGTCGGCCACCGCACCAACACTGGGCTCCCTGGACTAATAACCACACTCAATATGCTTAACACTATTGCTTCACCTAGAAGAAAGATCAGAGTCTGCGGTAGAACCGAACTCCTCTGATACCAATTTGTCATGACCCGTCCTCGGGGCCCGTGCCGTGACTACCCCAAGCCCTCCTTCCATAGGCCAGGGGCTGGCGACTACCCCCAAAGGCGTAAATCCCGGAAACAGGGAAGGCATTTCCTTTAGAAAAGTAAACGACACCACAGAGTACAAGCAGAAGTAAAAGTAAATACTAAGTAAAAACTGTAACAAGCTGTGCTGAAAGTAAAGGGGGCCGGAAATACAAGCCCAACTGTAAAGTACAACTGAAAGGGGAAAATAGAAACTGAAAGAAAAGCCGCAGCGTCGAGCCGTCCTCTGGAAGTCCCACCTGAAGGGTGAGTACAGATAGCCACCACAGCTCCAAGGTCCAACCGTCCGCTCCGAGTACACCCCACCCAGTGGTCCACCTCCAGGTACCGTCCTGCTCCGCAGGCCTCCACCACGATCAGCGTTGTCCATCCTCTACAACCAACACAACGTAGTGCGGGCATAGCCCGTGCAGGGGTGAGTATAAGCTACTCAGTAGGGACCCCGAGACCCCCCGAAGGTCTCCCATAATCCACAAAGGATGAACCACAAAGGAAAGATACAATCACAAAGTAACCTCCGACACTGCTTAGGTATATGCCCATACATATACCTAAGTCATCAATTCCCGTTCGGCTCCAACATCTGAGCCCAATCACAACCCAGTCCACACAGGAAAGAAAAACGTAAATCCACACAGGATAGCACAACACAGTCCACAAAGGAAAGCAAAACGTAAATCCACACAGGATAACACCACACAATCCACAAAGGAAAGCAAAACGTAATCCACATAGGATATCACAACACATTCCACAAAGGAGAGTAAACAGGACTCAGCTCACACAGGTATACTTCTTCGTAAAGGTGAAAGAGATGATCAGATATAGATACTGAATCATCTAAGCTGGGACCCACAGAGGATACAAGACCAGCACAGCTGGGACCCACATAGGATACAAGACCAGCACTCTTCATTGATTCATCTATACTGGGACCCACATAGGATACAAGACCAGTACTGAATCATCTAAGCTGGGACCCACATAGGATACAAGACCAGCACAGCTGGGACCCACATAGGATACAAGACCAACACAGTTGGGACCCACATTGGATACAAGACCAGCACAGCTGGGACCCACATAGGATACAAGACCATCACTCTTCATTGATTCATCTATACTGGGACCCACATATGATACAAGACCAGTACTGAATCATCTAAGCTGGGACCCACATAGGATACAAGACCAGCACAGCTGGGACCCACATAGGATACAAGACCAGCACAGCTGGGACCCACAGAGGATACAAGACCAGCACTCTTCATTGATTCATCTATACTGGGACCCACATAGGATACAAGACCAGTACTGAATCATCTAAGCTGGGACCCACATAGGATACAAGACGAGCAGTCTTCATCGTCGTAGTCGCAGCCAGCACTAGGGTTCCTGCACACAGAAAGCTCGTTTCAGAGGGTCCGCTACACGAGCCGAGAGGCTGATACATCAACTGACATAAGGTCCAGAGTTGATATATCCAAAAGTTCCGTATCGTCAACAGGAACTCAACGCAACAGACGGCGCG
Organism: Viscum album; assembly: GCA_963277665.1. Lineage (NCBI taxonomy): Eukaryota > Viridiplantae > Streptophyta > Magnoliopsida > Santalales > Viscaceae > Viscum > Viscum album. The sequence goes on from OY728141.1 coordinate 914,837,284, forward strand.
TCAATCGGACGCCCGATCTGAGAGTTATTGGCTTTTTCGTTCCAGGGGCCCGGTTGGTTTTTAAGGCAAAATCAACCCGACCATACTCCACCTGTGTCCAAACCTCGGGCGGAGTGAGCCAAAAAATTCGTCTCACTTAGAGGAATCCAACAAAGTCGACGGCACGTCAATCGGACGTCCAGAGCTCAAGATATGAGTGTTTCCGCTCCGAGGGCCCGGTTGATTTCCTGGACGAACCAACCCGGCCGAACCCAAAGTATTCCGAAACCTTGAGTGCGCTACACTGAAACGACCGTCTCAATCCAAGGATTGTGTTGCCACTGACGGCGCGTCGTTCGGAGTTCCGTAGCTCAAGTTATGATCAAAAGACCAAAAAATGTCTGGAGACGGGGGGTCTGGGCCCGGTCCGACCCGGACCAACCCCCCCTGGGTCGGCCCGAACCGGGTCGACCCGACCCGAGTCCGGGTCGGATCCGGTTTGGCGTGGCCTGGTCCGGCCGGGGCGCGACCCGCCCGGTCGGGCCGGCCCGGCTCGGCTCGGCCGAGTGGCCGAGCGAAGGAGCCGCGGGGCGCTGCCCCCACGGGAAGATGGTGTCGCGGCCCCGCATGGGGCCACACTGGAGTCAGCGGACGCGGCCTTTGACGCGTCTTGTGCGTGTGAGCCGGACCCGCGCGGCCGCGGGTCCGCAGGCCACCGCCGCCGCGGCTTCAGTCGCGCCGGCGACCCGCGCCGCCGGTGGCTTCCGCGGGCCACCGGAGTTGCTCCGGTGGTCCGTTTTCCTTCCCGTCTACGCCGAAGCTCCTCCCAAGTCCCGTTCTTCACTACAGAAACAACGGATCGTCCCTGTGGCACATTTTGTCATCGCCCGCCAAATCCGCACAACAACGAAGAACTGCGGAGGGTTGTCGGGCCGTGTTAGTTTGGCCCGCACCCTCCGCGTTAGGCGATAACAGTTGGGAGGATTAATCAACACATAGAAAACATAACCAAAAACAATTTTATTAAATTGAAATTGTTCTTATGAACCGGGTTCTTCATTTTTGAATGGAAACATCCACGGAGTATAAAACATTCAAACAAACCCCCTACCTCGTCAAGTCGTCGCACGCGCATTCTTCGCGGATTTGATTATCGCGGAAGGAGGGGATCATCGCGTCGTCGCGGTATCCGGCGTCGCGTCGATGAACTCCGAGGAACAAAACAAACAGATTTAATTATATTTTTTTAAATCCATGTGTTGTTAAAATCCACAAAGAAGATTAGAAAGAAACCTAAAATCTCCTACCTCAATCAGTTGATGATCAGAGATTTGTTGTGGGGAAGAACATCTCGGAAGAAGCGTCATCAATCTCCGAGGGTGTAGGCGTTCTTCGCGTTCTTCATGTTCTTCACGTTCTTCATGGAGGGAAAAGAAGGCACAGAATTCTGTCAAATCCTCTCAACGAACATTCTCAACAAGCCATGCGTTGGTCTTATTTTATTATTACACCAATGGTTTTTAAACAGGTTAAGAAACAATTAAATTAATTCATAGAATTAATTTAACAAAGTTAACCGCCCAATTAAATGGTGCGTTAAGAAATTAAGAAAACGCGTCAATTGACTTTCATAATGACGGGTTTTCGTGGGTGCGTTACTTAGCGGAAAAGAAACGGTGGGGCTCCTGCGGGCCCCACCTCACAAATATCCTACAAAGAGGGTAGGATATTTGAATTTCACCCTATCCGCTTCAACTGAGCTTAAGCAGCTTAAAGTTGTCTTTAAGCGGCTTTAAGTGAAATAAAAATAAAATTGTCGTACAAATTTATTTTATTTCATAACTTAAAACCGAAAAATTAAAAACCACAACCGAGAAAACGCAACTTCGGAAGAGGAATTTCTAAGAAAATATCGGCACTGCGATTCCATCTGTGCCCTCAGAATTCGATTCCGAGTGCCGGTTTAAAAGTTAGAAAAACCCGCTCGTCCGTTCACTGAACGTACCCGAGCCAAACTTCGGAAAATGATTCCGGGCACACCGGGCCTTGGAATCAGGTGCCGTCAGAAACTGCATTCTTGTAAAATTCCAAATAAAATTAAGAAAAAAAATTCCCTTGAAATTTACGGGTCTTTACATTACTCCCACCTCAGGGCTTTATATCCCCGTAAAGATACATCATAAACTAGGGAAACAAATGTGGGTACTGAGCACGCATCTGAGCCTCCCACTCCCATGTGCTCTCCTAGAGGTTCTCGTGCTGCCATCTAATGCGCACTAGAGGAATTGATCATCCACATAGGACCCACTCCTGTCGATCCTCGATCTCCACCGGGACCTCCGCAAAAGTCACCCCATCATCAAAGACCAGCTCCTCATGGTCAAAGATTTGCGTCGGGTCGGGCACGTATCTCCTCAACTGAGATACGTGGAAGACGTCGTGCACCCGGTGCAACTGAGGTGGTAGATCCAGGCGATAAGCCACCTCGCCAAAATTCCGTAAGCCCCGTCGAGGTGAGACCCGCAAGAAGACTTGGTCGCCATCCTCGAACTCTAGTGGCCTCCGCCTCCTGTCAGTAAAAGACTTCTGTCGGCTCTGAGCTGTCCTCATTCGCTCATGGATGACCTGGACCTTCTCTGTCATGGCCTGGACCACCTCTGGTCCCACAAGAGTTGCTATGATTCCTTCTTTGCCGATAATAGAAATCCGGTCTCATCCCCTGGATGAACCACGTTCTTTTGCCTAATACAGTCAATCCCAACATGGATGGTACTAATCCATACCAAGGATAATGTCATAAGGCCTCGATGCTACTACCAAGAGAGCCAACCATTACTCTTGCCTCCAAGGGTTGAGTCACACTGTCGGCATCAGTGTGTGGTAACTGGGTCTCCTCCAGTAGATGTCTCACAAGTGAGGGTCAAGTCAACAGTCTAAACCGGAACCTCTTAGTAACAACACAAAAGAGGACTAGAATTAAAACATCACAAAGGTATGCGTCTTTTATTATTGCAGCTCATAATACAAAGACACTACACAACAACAACAAGGAACTAGAAGTACAAAATACGTATCCACTAGTTCTGCTCCTGTCCATATGCTCCCAGAGCTCCATGATCGAAGGCCTCAACTGCCTGAAGCTGAGCTCTCCCATGTCCACCAACTCCCTGTGATCGTGGTGGAACTCCTGGTGGTGGTGGTGGAAACACCTCGAAGTGTCTCCCACCACCTGCTACTCGGACAGCTCCTCTGCCTCGTCCGCCTGCACCCTGCAGACCGCCATGGTCGAACCTCTGTCTAGGAGGTCCTTCTACCACCTGCTGCTCATCTGTAAGACGAGTCGGGCAGTCTTGAGCAATGTGACCTTTCCCACTGCATGCGTAACAATGCCTGCCCCTCATGTAGCTGGATCTCCTTCGTGTGCCCCGCACAATCGAATCTTCATCCCAAGACTATCCATCTGATGGTCTGGCCTGTTTGGACCTTTGCGTCACCTGTCTACTGCCAGCTACAGAAGACCCTACTACGGGCCGCCCTGCGGAGGGCCCTGTCACTGGAGCCTGCTCGGTGAGAAAACTCTCCACTAGAAGGGCTCTCTCCAACAACTCTACCTGTGTCGGAATGTTGAGGGAGATCATCGAAGCCCTGATCTCATGTCTCAATCCCTGCTCGAAGGTTCGGGCCTGGAAGAACGGGTCCCATACCATATCTATGGAGTAGCGCGAGAGATCAGTAAATCTCGCCGAGTACTGGGCCACCGTCATGCTGCCCTGCCGTAGCTGTAGTAGCTCTTGGATGCGCACCGCACGGAGGGTGTATGGGATGAACTCAGAGCGGAAGATGCTCTCAAAGTCCGTCCAGAGGAGAGACGTCTCGTCGTGCACTTGGAGCATCAAGCTCGACCATTTTCATGCTATCGTGTGCAGGAGGCACGCTACAAGGATCACCCTGAGATCTACCGGTGTCCTCACTAATATGAAAACCTGTACAACTGCCTCCAGACAGTCCTCCGCTGCCTGGGGGTTCGTCTCCCCGCAGAACCTAGGCGGTCATTGACGCTGAAACTCGTGCAGCGCGCTAAGGTGACGTGCATCGTCAGTGGCTGGGGATGGTAGCATTGGTGGCTCGGCGGGTAAAGGTACCACCGGTGCCTCTGCTGACAAGGAGCCCTTCACCGAGGCCTCGTCGCTCGGTGGGCTGTCATCACGCTCCACTCTCGGAACCCTAGCTGGCTGCCGTCGTGGGGACATCCTGAAAAGGAACAGCTGCGCCACGGTCAGAACAATATACCTGGTGAGCTGACACAAGTAATCGCAAAGAAAACTTGAAACACACATGCAATCAATGTTTTCGTGCATTTAAGTCGGAAATCAGAAGTCAGGGTCCTGGTGTACGGATACGTCGGCCGCCGAACCAACACTGGGCTCCCAGGACTGATAACCACACTCAATACGCTTAACACTATTGCTTCACATAGAAGAAAGATCAGAGTCTGCGGTAGAACCGAACTCCTCTAATACCAATTTTTCACGACCCGTCCTCAGGGCCCATGCCGTGACTACCCCAAGCCCACCTTCCATACGCCAGGGGCTGGCGACTAGCACCAAAGGCGTAAATCCCGGAAACAGGGAAGGCATTGCCTTTAGAAAAGTAAACGACACCACAGAGTACAAGCGGAAGTAAAAGTAAACACTAAGTAAAAACTGTAACAAGCTGTGCTGAAAGTAAAGGGGGCTGGAAATACAAGCCCAACTGTAAAGTACAACTGAAAGGGGAAAATAGCAACTGAAAGAAAAGTCGAAGCGTCGAGCCGTCCTCTGGAAGTCCCACCTGAAGGGCGAGTACAGATAGCCACCACAGCTCCAAGGTCCAACCGTCCGCTCCGAGTACACCCCGCCCAGTGGTCCACCTCCAGGTACCGTCCTGCTCTACAGGCCTCCACCGCGATCAGCGTTGTCCGTCGTCTGCAACCAACACAACATAGTGCGGGCATAGCTCGTGCAGGGGCGAGTATAAGCTACTCATTAGGGACCCCAAGACCCCCCGAAGGTCTCCCATAATCCACAAAGGATGAACCACAAAGGATAGATACAATCACGAAGTAACCTCCGACACTGCTTAGGTATATGCCCATACATATACCTAAGTCATCAATTCCCGTTCGGCTCCAACATCTGAGCCCAAGCACAACCCAGTCCACACAGGAAAGAAAAACGTAAATCCACACAGGATAGCACAACACAATCCACAACGGAAAGAAAAACGTAAATCCACATAGGATAGCACCACACAATCCACAAAGGAAAGAAAAACTTAATCCACATAGGATAGCACAACACATTCCACAAAGGAGAGTAAACAGGACTCAGCTCACACAGGTATACTTCTTCATAAAGGTGAAAGAGATGATCAGATATAGATACTGAATCATCTAAGCTGGGACCCACATAGGATACAAGACCAGCACAGCTGGGACCCACATAGGATACAAGACCAGCACTCTTCATTGATTCATCTATACTGGGACCCACATAGGATACAAGACCAGTACTGAATCATCTAAGCTGGGACCCACATAGGATACAAGACCAGCACAGCTGCGACCCACATAGGATACAAGACCAGCACTCTTCATTGATTCATCTATACTGGGACCCACATAGGATACAAGACCAGTACTGAATCATCTAAGCTGGGACCCACATAGGATACAAGACCAGCACAGCTGGGACCCACATAGGATACAAGACCAGCACAGTTGGGACCCACATAGGATACAAGACCAGCACTCTTCATTGATTCATCTATACTGGGACCCACATAGGATACAAGACCAGTACTGAATCATCTAAGCTGGGACCCACATAAGATACAAGACGAGCAGTCTTCATCGTCACAGTCGCAGCCAGCACTAGGGTTCCCGCACACAGCAAGCTCGTTTCGGAGGGTCCGCTCCACGAGCCGAGAGGCTGATACATCAACTGACACAAGGTCCAGATTTGATGTATCTAAAAGTTCCGTATCGTCAACAGGAACTCAACGCAACAGACGGTGCGTCAATCAGACGCCCGGTCTGAGAGTTATTGGCATTTTCGTTCCAGGGGCCCGGTTGATTTTTAAGGTAAAACAAACCTGAACATACTCCACCTACATCCAAACCTCGGGCGGAGTGATCCAAAAGATCTGTCTCACTTAGAGGAATCCAACAAAGTCGACGACACGTCAATCGGACGTCCGGAGCTCATGATATGAGCGTTTCCGCTCCGAGGGCCCGGTTGATTTCGTGGACGAACCAACCCGGCCAAACCCAAAGTATTCCGAAACCTTGAGTGCGATATACCGAAACGACCATCTCGATACAAGGATCACGTTGCTGCTGACGGCGCGTTGTTCGGAGGCCCGTAGCTCAAGTTATGAGCAAAAGACAGAAAAATGTCCGGAGATGGGGGGTCTGGGCCCGGTCCAACCCGGCCCAACCCCCCCTGGGTCGGCCCGAACCGGGTCGACCCGACCCAGGTCTGGGTCGGACCCGGTTCGGTGCGGCCCGGTCCGGCCAGGGCGCGACCCAGCCGGTCGGGCCGGCCCGGCTCGGCTCGGCCGAGTGGCCGAGCGAAGGAGCCGCGGGGCGCTGCCCCCGCGTGAAGATGGTGTCGCGACCCCGCATGGGGCCACGCTGGAGTCAGCGGACGTGGCCTTTGCCGCGTCCTGTGCGTGTGAGCCGGACCTGCGTGGCCGCGGGTCCGCTGTCCGCTGCCGTCGCGGCTTCAGCCGCGGCGGCCCTGTCCGGCGGCGCGCCGGGGCGCTGCCGCGCCGGCGACCCGCGCCGCCGGTGGCTTCCGCGGGCCACCGGAGTTGCTCCGGTGGTCCGTTTTCCTTCCCGTCTACGCCGAAGCTCTTCTCAGGTCCCGTTCTTCACTGCGGAAACAACGGATCATCCCTGCGGCATGATTTTTCATCGCCCGTCAAATCCGTACAACAACGAATCACTGCAGAGGGTTGTCGGGCCGTGTTAGTTTGGCCCGCACCCTCCGCGTTAGGTGATAACAGTTGGGAGTATTAATCAACACATAGAAAACATAACCAAAAACAATTTTATTAAATTGAAATTGTTCTTATGAACCGGTTTCTTCATTTTTTAATGGAAACATCCACGGAGTATAAAACATTCAAACAAAACCCCTACCTCATCAAGTCGTCGCACGCGCGTTCTTCGCGGATTTGATCGTTGCGGAAGGAGGGGATCGTCGCGTCGTCGCGGTATCCGGCATCACGTCGACGAACTCCGAGGATCAAAACAAACAGATTTAATTATATAGATTAAATCCATGTGTTGTTAAAATCCACAAAGAAGATTAGAAATAAACCTGAAATCTCCTACCTCAAGCAGTTGATGATCAGAGATTTGTTGTGGGGAAGAACATCTCGGAAGAAGCATCGTCAATCTCCGAGGGTGTCAGCGTTCTTCGCGTTCTTCACGTTCTTCATGGAGGGAAAAGAAGGCATAGAATTCTGTCAAATCCTCTCAACGAACAATCTCAACAAGCCATGCGTTGGTCTTATTTTATTATTACGCCAACGGTTTGTAAACAGGTTAAGAAACGATTAAATTAATTCATAGAATTAATTTAACGAAGTTAACCGCCCAATTAAATGGTGCGTTAAGAAATTAAGAAAACGCGTCAGTTGACTTTCATAATGACGGGTTTTCGCGGGTGCGTTACTTAGCGGAAAAGAAATGGTGGGGCTCGTGTGGGACCCACCTCACAAATATCCTACCAAGAGGGTAGGATATTTGAATTGCACCCTATATGCTTCAACTGAGTTCAAGCAGCTTAAAGTGGTCTTTAAGCAGCTTTAAGTGAAATAAAAATAAAATTTTCGTACAACTTTATTTTATTTCATAACTTAAAACCCAAAAATTAAAAACCAAAACCGCAAAAACGCAACTCCGGAAGATGCGTTTCTAAGCAAATACCGGCGCTGCGATTCCATCGATGCCCTCAGAATTCGATTCCGAGCACCGGTTTAAAAGTTAGAAAAACCCGCTCGTCCGTTCACTGAACGTACCCGAGCCAAACTTCGGAAAATGATTCTGGGCACACCGGGCCTCGGAATCAGGTGCCGTCAGAAATTGTGTTCTTGAAAAATTCCAAAGAAAATTAAGAAAAAAAATTTCCTTGAAATTTACGGGTCTTTACAACTATGGCCACTTTGGCCCATTAGGTCCATTAGGACCATTAGCCCCATTAGGCCAATTAGTCCCATTAGTCCCATTAGGCCCATTAGGGAAATTAGGCCCATTAGGCCCACTATTCCACTTTGGACCATTTGGCACATCGGGCCCATAAGGCCAATGAGGCGCATTCCACCCATGAGGCTCATTAGGCTGATGAGGACCATCACACCCATGAGGCCCATTAGGCCCATTAGGACACTGAGGCGCATTGGGTCCATTAGTCCCATGAGGCCCATGAGGCCCATTAGATCCATCAGGTCACTTGGGCCCATTAAACCCATTAGACCCACTAGGCCCTTTAGGCCACTTAGGCCCATTAGGCCACTTAGGCCCATTAGGCCCATCAGACCCATTAGGGCCACTGGTCACATTCGTCCCATTAGGCTCTTTAGGCCCATTAGGACCACTTTTCCCATTAGGCCCCTTAGGCCCATTCAGCCCATGAGGCCTATTGGGCCCATTAGGCCCATTTGGCCACTTAGGCCCATTCGACCCATTAGGCCCTTTAGGCCCACTTCATCCACTTAGGCCCATTAGAACCATTATACCCATTTGGACTTGAGGTAACTTATTCCAATTAGGCCCATCAATCCAATTAGGCCCATTGGGCCTGTTATGCCCTTTAAGCCCACTGGGCCCATTCGGCACCTATGCCCATAAGGCCCATTAGGCCACTAAGACTCATTAGACCCATGAGGCCCATTTGGCCACTTAGACCCATTAGGCAACTTACGCCCATGAGTTCACTTAGTACCATTAGGCCCATTATGTCCATTAGGCCACTTAGGCCCATTGGGCCCATCAGGCCCATTAGGACACTTAGGCCTATTCGGCCCATTAGGCTCATTCGACCACTTAGGCTCATTAGGCCCACTAGTCGCATTAGGCCCATCCAGCCAATTAGGCCCATTTAGATACTTAGGCCCATTACACCCATTAGGTCCATCAGGATGATCAGATAACTTAGGCCTATTAGGCAACTTAGGCCCATTAGGCCCATTAGGCCACTTAAGCCCATTCAGCGCATTAGACCCCTTAGGCCCGTTAAGCCCATTCAGCCCATTAGGCCCATTAGGCCCCTTAGGCCCATTAAGCCCATTCGACCACTGAGGCCCCATAGGCCCCTTAGGCACATTAGGTCCCTTAGGCCCATTATTCTACTGAGGCCCATTAGGCCCATTAGGAACATCAGGCACATTAGGCCACTAAGGCTCATTGGGCCCATTAGACCACTTCACCCCCTTAGGCCACTTAGGCCCGTTAGGACCATTTGTCCCATCAGGCCACTTGGTCCCATTTTGCCCATTTGGCCCATTAGGCCACTTAGTCCCATTATACCCATTAGGCCCATTAGACCTGTTAGGCCCGTTAGGCAGATTAGGCTACTTATCCCCATTAGGATAATTAGGCAGGCCACTTAGGCCCACTCGACCCTTTGGCCCATTAGGCCACTTAGGTCACTTAGGCCCATTATACCTATTAGGACCATTAGGCCCATTAATCCCATTAGGCCACTTAGGGACATTAGGCCACATAGGTCCAGTAGGTCCACTAGGCCCATTAGGCCCATTAGGACCATTAGGCCCATCAGTCCCATTAGGCCCATTCATCCCATTAAGACCATTAGGCCACTTAGGCCCATTATGCCCATGAGTCCACTTAGGCCCATCAAGACATTTAGGCCCATTAGGCCCATTAGGTCACTTAAGCCCAATAGGTCACTTAGGCCCATTAGACCCACTCATCCACTTAGGGCCATTAGGCAACTTAGGATCATTAGGTCACTTTGGCTCATTAGGCAACTTAGGCCCATCTGACCACTTAGGCTCATTAGGCTGATTAGGACCATTAATCCCATTAGGCTTATTAGGCCACTTAGCCCCATTAGGACACTTAGGCTCAATAGGCCACTTAGGCCCACTAGGACTATTAGGCCACTTAGTCCCATTATGCCACTTTGGCCCATTAGGCCACTTAATCCCATTAGGCTTAATGGGCCACTTTGGCCCATTAGTCTAAGTAGGCCTATTAATCCCATTAGGCTAATTAGTCCACTTAGGCCCATTAGGCTCATTAGGCCACTTAGGTCCATTAGGCCCATTAATCCCATTAGGCCACTTAGGCCCATTAGGCCAGTTAGGCCCATTAGGCCCATTCATCCCATTAGGCCCATTAGGCTTCTTAGACCTGTTAAGCCCGTTTGGCCCATTAGGCCCATTAGGTCCATTCGTACCATTAGTCCCATTCTCCCCATTAGTCCCATTTGGGCCATTAAGCCCATTCGCACTATTAGGGCCATTAGGCCACTTAGGGCCATTAGGCCACTTTGGCCCATTTAGCCCATTTGACCCATTTGGCCCATTAGCCCATTCGTCCCATTAACCTCATTCGGTCCATTAACCCCATTCGATCCATTAGGCCCATTAGTCCACTTTGGCCCATTAGGCTCATTCATCACATTAGGCCGATTCATACCATTAGGCCCATTCAGACCATTAGACGCATTCAGTCCACTTAGGCTCATTATTCCACTTAGGCCCATTAGGCCACTTATCCCCATTAGTCCAATTAGTCTCATTAGGCCAATTCATCCCATTATCCTCATGAGGCCACTTAGAAAAATTAGGCCCACTAGACCACTAAGGCCAAATAGGCCCATTTAGAAACTTGGGCACATGAGGCCCTTTAGGCCACTTAGGCCCATTAGGCCCATTCAGTTGATTAGGATAATTAGGACACTTAGGCCACTTAGGCCTATTAGGACCATTAGTCCACTTAGTCCCATTTAGCTCATTAGGCCACTTAGGCCCATGAGGCCCATCTGGACACTAAGGCCCATTAGGCCCATCGGGGCACTTAGGCACATTAGGCCCATTAGGCCACTTAGGCCCATTCAGCCCATTACGCCCATTGAGCGAGTTGGGCCACTTAGCCCCATTTGGCTCATTTGGGTACTTGGGCCCATTAATCCCATTGGGCCATGTAAGAACCTGATTCTTATTCTTGAGGTACGGGTTTTTTCTTTTCCTTTTTCCTTAAGTGTTTTTGAGAAAATAAGGAAAATGGGGAAAAATCCCAAATTTTGTGAGTACATGACATGTACTTTTCCACACGATAAGTACTTTGGCTGTGTGGGATGAGTACACAGGGCGTGTAGTCCTGTCGGTGATAAATGGTGTAAAAACTGACTACACATCGTGTACTTAGTGTTTACATGGAATTTAATCAGTCGTCATGTGAACAGTAAGGTGGTGAAGGCAGCGGCCAACAGAACGATAGTACACGCTGTGTAATCAAGAATACACGCCGTGTACTCATGTCGGCAGATGAACAATGTCACGGTGGAAAGAAGCTGCCAGAGGAACAGCTTAAAAAATGAAAAGTACACGTCATGTACTTGAGAGTACATGCCGTGTAGTCATGAAATTTCTCTTAAAACAGGAAGTATCCTCCTCATTCGAGAGAGGAGGAAGAACCGCCATTTGGAACTTGGGAGGAAGGCCAAACCTTGGAGGATCACCCGATCACGCACCGGGAATCCGATTCTACCTCCATCGATCACGTTGGGACCATACGGGTAATCCCTCCCCTCTCCTTTCTCTATTATTACCAATTATTTATCTAAGGGATGTTATTTACATTTGAACGATATTTATTTTATCCTAGATCTATATTGTTCTTGGACAATTCAGGAGGCTTCGTTCACGTATACCGATCAGAGACGATCAAGGTAGGTGGTCTGATGTTTATTTTCAACTGTTGTGTTAAAATTGTGTACCGTTGTTCTATGTGCCCATGGTTGGGTTGTTTTATGGCTGAGGCCTTTGCTAAAAAGATATCTAGAATTGTATAAATAATCTAATAATATGTTTAAACTGCTGTTTGGGATCACTGCTTGGATCCAAGACCACCCCAGGGGTGAGTTCCTCTGTTTATCCATTTGGCCAAGATACCCGAGGGTATTCCATAATTATATTGTACATTTCATTTTCTTGAGAGAAAGTTTATATTATTTTTTATGCTTTGGGCTTGGTCTGGTTCTTTTAGCATGAGAGCAGTGTTTTCTTAGCTTGTGGACAGTGTTTGGTTAGCCTGAGGGTAACCTTTTTTTATACCTATGGGCAGTAGTTTTTGTGCCTGAGGGCCATATCATGTATACCTGAGGGCAATGATCATTACACCTGAGGGAAATCACCTGCGGGTATTTAATTTTGTTACCTGAGGGTAAGGATAGTATGTCTGAGGACATGGCTATTTAGAATATTCACTATGGTGATTTTCTATGTTGTACCTTCCAAGCTAAAGCACAATCTTGGAGGTGATAAGTAATAATTAAAATTGAAATGAAACTGGTAGTGATAGTTACTTTTGAGTACTTACTAGTTTACAACATTTACTTTTGCACACTACTGTTGCACATTTTCACTGACAGTTGGGCACGGGCCTTTGGTGGGTGCCTACTAGGATTTATTTCTCACACCCTATTTGGGTCATGTCTTCATACCAAACAGGCTATATTGTTGCAGGTGTCGATAGGGGAAAGGGTCCCTATATAGGTACATGATTGTTGTAGAGGAGTAGGAGAGCATGGGACCGAGCTTAGGCTTGCGATGTTGTTGCGTTCAGTTCACTCTGTTTTGTTCTGTTTTGTGTACCTTGTACTTTGAGTTGTATTGTATTGTATTGTGGTTCATCCTATTCTAGATGCTTTCATATAATTAGTGACATGTTGCATCTTTATGTATATGACTGCTGGTTCTCTTTACTTCAGTTGTCCATTTCAGTTGTATATTGTTTACTGCTTCCGCTGTTGTATGTTATTTATTTTATTCTGTTGTGCTACACTTTGAAAAATGAGGGCATAGTTTCCCCACTATCAGACCTAGGCCCTCACTACTAGTCAGCGGCCTCTGACGTTTGGGGAAATGCGCTTGAGTTCATGTGACCAACTGGGTTCGGGGCACCCATTGAGTGGCATCCATATCCGGGATGTTACAAAGTGGTATCTAAGGAGTACTTTTATTTGACTTACTATTTGGATCCTTAGTTAGGGATATGATGGAAATGGTGGTTGGTAATAAGTTGTGCCTGGGAGTATCTAACCCATGTACAGGAAAAAGACAATCTACCTCGTTTCTTGCAATTATTTGATTTTGCAAATTTTACAGTTGATTTGATTTTCACCGTTGGGTGACACACTAGTGATTGTGCTATTTATATGTTATACTTGGGGTTCTATTTAGTTGAAACCCGATGAGATGAGGGTATTCCATCTCATGAATCATTTAGGCACGTGATATAAATCATATGTCATGCATTTTTTCCATGTCATGTAAGTGCATTAGAAATTGCATGTTTTTGTGATAGTTGTTGTGTTAGAAAAGAATGTTGTTGTGATAACTTCTTTAATAAATACCTGCTATTTGATAGGGTATTTTTGTGTGAGGTTTTGATAGAATGAATGCCAAATTTTGGTTCTTGAGGAGTATGGGCCCTCAATGACTGGAATTTGGTGGATCATGGACGAGTTTACTTTGTTATAACATGTATAAGATGACAAGATTTGATTCACAGGGAGTATGGGCCCTCACAGATTGAAATTTGGAACTTAGGTGTTTGTTTTAGTGTTTTTCTGGGTTCTGGAGTAGTTTATGAGGATTACTGTCCAAAAAACCCAGGATACACGCTTTTTGGTTCTATGGACACACACCATGTGTTCTTCTGTTCGGGAAGAAATGAAAAAAAATTAAGTACACGCCATGTAGTCTCTTCCCGTGTCAAAGGCTATGTGGGAGAGAACATGAGGTAGGGAATGTCTTGGGGAAACACTTCGTGTACCGGTTGTACACATCATTTAGTGTTGACCCGGGGTCCACCCGTGTAACTAACAACACAGACGGAGGAAGCCTTAAGACATACACGCCGTGTCTAACTTGAACACATCGTGTAGTCTGACCCAGGTATCCGGTCGTGTCACTAACAACACGGGTCAGTGTTATCTTTCCTTGTACACACTGTGTCTTTTTGGAATACATCGTTTAGTGTGACCTGAGTATATAGGATGTTTCACGAACAACACGGGCCGGTGAAAGCCTGTCAAGTATATGTCGTATTCCTGTGGGACATGCTGTGTAGTTTTGTTTTAGGAGAGATATGTGGCCTAACCGTGTAGAAGGCCTTGGGAAGGGAAGGAGGATTCAATTACACACCGTGTAGTCAGAAGACACGCCATGTGTTTCGGGTGTTACACAACCAGTTTTAGCCGGAGTACACGCCCATATGTAAGGCCTGTGAGAACAGGCCGTGTAGTATTTATACACACTGTGCAGTCAAGTTTTGTAAAACTTTAATGATTTTCTTCTCTTGTTACCTTCTTGGTCTCCTCGTTTTTAGTCTTTGATAATCTTGATCTAAGGTGTGCGTTTGACCTTGTAGAGTCATGCCACTGAGACGAACATAGGTTGTTCGCCAGGAGAGCGGCGACAATTATAATCCTGAGATGGTAGGCCATGGGATACCAGTGGATCCTCCAGCAGTGCTAGATGTGTCACCATACATTATACCGGACACATGCATGGATGCGTAGTTCCGTGAAGGCTTCATGCGGTTCATGCAGACCTTCCAGAGAGCACCGTCGGTTTCCACATCCATGGCAGAGCTGACTCGTATATTCCAGCAGCAACATTCACCTACGTTTTTAGGGGATGGCGGACCACAGGTTGTGGAGTCATGTCTACATTTGATGCAGGCGATATTCGAGCATCTGAAGACACCTCCTAGGAGTAGGGTCAATCTCACTACATACATGTTGTGTGATTCCTCCAAGAGGTGGTGGGATGTTACCACCCAGTTTGATCATCACTGAGACATGGCGTGGGAAGATTTTCAGGTAGCATTCTATGACTTCTTCTTCTCAGAGACGCTGAGGGAAGATTGAGCTCGAGAGTTCATGAATCTACAGCAGGGTGCCATGTCAGTGATGGATTATTCTACTCACTTCACCGAGATTTAGCATTTTGCACCCATTCTGGTGGGTGATGAGGCGTTGAGGTCTAGACGCTTTTAGGATGGTCTTCGGTGTGACATCCGAGCACTGGTGAACATTTTCAGGTTTCCAATCATGCATGCTATTATGAACCAGACACTGATTATAGAGCGGAACCTATGGGAAGCTAGTGGTGTGGGATAGGATAGTTCAAAACCAGTTTCAGTTACTATTTCTACCGAAAATAGGAAGAGGCATATGGACTTCTCTCATGGTGGTAGTACTAGTCAGAAGAATACTTCAGGTGGCCAGGTCATGTGATACCAGTGTGGTGGAGAGGGGAACAAGATACCTCAGTGTCTGTGTGACCCAGTGAAGTGCCGAGCTTGTGGCAAGATGGGTTATGTACAACATTTTTACAGGTAGTTTTCACCAATTTCTAGTGAGAGGGGTTCTGTGTAGACTCCGTGTGCAGGAGAAGGACCAACAGCTTCTTACCAGTCAGGAAAATGGAATACGTTAGGGTGTGCAGGCCGAGATGGTGATCATGGCCTTGGTAGCCAGACACCAGGATCTTAGAGGCAGCATGGCAGGTCAGCTCAGGGTATCCAGGCTGTGTCGTAGGGCTGAGGTACTGGGCAGGCATATGTGGTGCAACAGACCCAACATGAGTAGGATCCCAGACCTTCCACTATCAGAGGTACTATTCTAGTTGTGTCTGTCTTATCTTCTGCACTTTTCGATACGAGTGCTACAAATAGCTTTATATCTGTGCCTTTTTTGGAGATTCTTGGGATCTGTGTTTCTTATTCTTCTAATGTTATGACGCTAGACACTCCGTTGGGGACTAAAACGACTGGTGTGCGTCAGTTCAAGGAGTTCCCCCTTGAAGTTGGTGGGTGTCACTTTCTATGGGGCCTCTATGTCTTAGATATGACAAGCTATGATGTCATTCTTGGTATGTACTGGTTGGTACCCTTTCGAACATTTGTATATTGCTATCATCCCAGGGTAGTTTCACATCACCAAAGGGCGGAGAGTTTCTATACAAGGTCGAATGGGATGTACAGGCAATCCGAGCTGGACCCAAGCATCATGGGTGTGGTGGAGTGACAGCCCAGATTGTGAGCTTATATCTGGATGACTAGGGAACATGTCGGAAATATTTCCCTCCTATAGTTGATCGTTTCAGGGATGTCTTCCCGGATGAATTTTCGGGTCTCCCTCCCGATCGATAGGTGGATTTCTCTATTGATCTTGTGCCAAGAGCAGCACCGGTGTCCATTACTCCTTATAGGATGGCTACACCTGAGTTATAGGAGTTCAAAAGGCAGTTAGAGGAGTTGCAGTCAAAGGGTTTCATCCAACCCAGTACTTATCCTTGGGGTTCACCTGTCCTTTTTGCAAAGAAGGCAAATGGTACCCTCAGACTTTGTGTAGATGATCGGAAGTTGAACCAGTTGATGGTTAAGAACCGATATCCCTTACCGAGGATTTATGATCTTTTTGATCAACTTCGAGGAGCACAAGTGTTCTCGAATATTGACTTGAGATCCAGATATCATCAGTTATGCGTTAGACCATCGGACATACCGCTTACATCTTTTCGGAGCAGATATAGTCTATATGAGTACTTGGCTATGCCATTTGGACTCACGAATGCACTAGTAGTTTTCATGGCCCTGATGAATCGTGTGTTCCATCCTTATCTGGATTCTTTTGTGGTAGTCTTCGTGGACGACATCTTAGTGTACTCTCACACTCGACAAAACCATTCCACCCATCTTGAGATCGTACTAAGTACATTGAGAGAGCATCAACTATATGCTAAGCTCTCAAAGTGACACTTTTGGATGGACCAGATACACTTCCTGGGTCATATCATCTTAGAGGTAGGAGTTCCAGTAGACCCAGAGAAAGTGAGAGTAGTAGTTTCCTGGGAGCAGCCTAAGAATGTGTTTCAGATACGGAGTTTCTTGGGGATGGATGGTTACTATAGGCTCTTTATAAAGTACTTCTCCCACCTATCAGTACCGTTGACTGGTTTTACTAAGAAGGGTGTGAAGTTCGATTAGACAAAATCTTGTGAGACAAACTTTCAGAATCTGAAGGGAAGGTTGAAATCAGCACCAATCCTGATACTTCCAGAGTAAGGGAAGAGCTATATAGTTTACTGTGATGCATCAGGTATTGGGATGGGAGTAGTGTTGATGCAGGGTGACCGAGTAGTTGCGTACGGGTCTCAGCAGTTGAGGCCACATGAGAGGAATTACCCAACACATGATCTCGAGTTGGATGCAGTTGTTCATGCATTACGCTGTTGGAGACATTATCTCTTGTGAGAACATTTTGTGGTGTTCACGGACCAAGAAAGTCTCAAATATATATTTACCCAGCGTGACCTGAATATGAGACAACAAAGGTGGGTCGAGTACCTTTATTCCTTCGACTCTGAGCTTGCATATACACCTGGTAAAGGTAACGGAGTAGCTGATGCACTGAGTAGGAAGACTCAGATACAAGCAGTTTATGAGGCCAGTTGGGAATGAAAACTTATGGCTTTGTTCTATGAGATGCATTTGGAGGTGCACGATAGTCAGGAGAAAACCTATCTTTCATCCTTAGCTGTGATTTCTACCCTCCTAGATAGATTGAGAATGAGACAACTATATGATTTGGAAGGCCTAGTTCTACGGGGGTTGGTGGCAAGTAAGGAACCTCCTCCTAGTTAAACGATATGCAATGATGAGGTAATTCATTTCCATGGATGAGTGTGGGTTCCGGGGGATATACGTGAGGAGTTGATATGGGAGTTTCATGCTTTAGCTTGGGTAGTGCATCCTGGAGTTACCAAGATGTACCATGACTTGAGACGTCAGTATTGGTGGCCAGGTATGAAAAGAGAGGTAGCTGGTTTTGTTATGAGATGTTCCACCTATTAGCAGGTGAAGGCGGAGCATCAGAGGCCAGCCAGACTGTTACAGCAGTTACCCATTCTAGAGTGTAAATGGGATGATTTCGCGATGGACTTAGTGACCGGGTTATCGAGGTCACCTCAAGGCAATGATGTTGTGTGGGTTTTTGTGGATAGACTCATGAAGGTAGATCACTTTTTTATGATCAAGGAGACCTTCAGTGCTGATGAGCTCAGAAAGTTGTATATCTGAGAGGTAGTACATATTCATAGGGTCCCTCATTCTATCATTTCTGATAGGGACGCCCACTTTACATCTCGTTTCTAGCAGAGATTTCAGAGGGCACTGGGTACAGAGGTGCTTCTGAGCACAACCTACCACCCTCAGACCAATGACCAGTCAGAGCGTATGATACATGTGCTAGAGGAAATGCTACGTTCATGCGTCCTGGACTTCGAGGGCTCTTGGGAGAATAATATACCCCTATTTCAGTTTGCCTATAATAATAGTTTTTAGGAAACTATTGAGATTGCACCTTACAAGGCTTTATATGGTAGGTCGTTCCGATCATCCTTGTGCTAGATGGAGGCAAGTGAGGCAGCTTTACTAGGACCACGTCTTGTACAGGAGACTTCAGAGCAGGTCTAGTTGATATAGAAGCAGATGGCTACTACACAATCTCATAAGAAATCTTATGTTGATCACTGCAGACGACCTTTGGAGTTTGTGGTCAGGGATCAGGTGTTCTTACGTGTTTCGCCAAGGTTGGGATATTGGCGGATCAGGCGACAGGGTAAACTATCACTGAGGTATGTGGGGCCATTTGAGATTCTGGAGAGAGTCGGGTCGGTTGCCTACTAGTTTTAGTTACCACAGAGGTATCAGGCCATGCATGACATCTTCCATGTATCTCAACTGCACCGCTATCATTCAGACCCATCTCACGTTTTTCAGCCCGAGGAGGTTGAGCTTCAGGTTGATGCATCCTTTAAGGAGCATCCGATTTGTATTGTTGATAGGAGAACGAAGGTTCTTTGAGGCCGGTTAGTTCCTCTCATATGGGTGTTATGGAAGAATGGCCGAGTACAAGACAAAACCTGGGAGTGGGAGACCGACGTACATGCTCAGTTGTCGGAGTTGTTCATAGCTTTATCTTCGCCACCCTTGGAAGGGAAATTCTGGGACGAATTTCTTTAAGGGGGAAAGTTTTTAGGAACCCAATTCTTATTCTTGAAGTACGGGTTTCTTATTTTCCTTTTTCCTTAAGTGTTTTTGATAAAATAAGGAAAATGGGGAAAAATCCCAAATTTTGTGAGTACACGCCATGTACTTTTCCACACGCCGTGTACTTTGGCCGTGTGGGATGAGTACACAGGGCGTGTAGGCCTATCGGTAATAAAGGGTGTAAAACCTGACTACATGTCGTGTACTTAGTGTTTACACGCCGTGTAATCAGTTGGAAGGTTAACAGTAAAGTGGTGGAGGCAACCTCCAGCAGAACAACAATACACGCCATGTAATCAGGAATACACGTCATGTACTCATCTCGGTAGATGAACAGTTCCATGGTGGAAGGAAGCCGCCAGAGGAACTGTTTAAAAAATGAAAAGTACACTCCGTTTACTTAAGAGTACATGCCGTGTAGTCATGAAATTTCGGTTAAAATAGGAAGTAGCCTCCTCATTCGAGAGAGGAGGCAGAACCGCCATTTGGAGCTCGGGAGGATGGACAAACCTTGTAGGATCACCCGATCATGCACTGGGAATCCGATTCCACCTCCGTAGATCATGTTGGGACCGTACGGGTAAGACCTCCCCTCTCCATGCGTTGTTCTTACCAATTATTACTATAAGAGAAGTTATTTACATTTGAACGAGAATTATTTTATCCCAGATCTATGTCATTCTTGGACAATTCGAGAGGTGTCGTTCACGTATACTGATTAGAGATGATCGAGGTAGGTGGTCTGATGTTTATTTTCAACTGTTGTTTTGAAATTATGTATTGTTTTTCAACGCTCCCATGGTTGGGGTTTCTTATGGATAAGGCCTTTGCTGAAAATATATATAGAATTGTATATATAATATAATAATAAGTTTAAACTGCTGTTTGGGATCACTGCTTGGATCCAGGACCACCCCGATGGTGTGTTCCTCTGTTTAGCCATTTGTCCAGGATACCCAATGGTATGACATGATTATATTGTGAATTTCATTTTCTTGAGAGAAATTTTATATTGTTTTTTTATGCTTTGGGCTTGGCCTGGTTCCTTTAGCCTGAGGCCAGTGTTTTCTTAACCTGTGGGCAATGTTTGGTTAGCCTGAGGGTAACCTTTGTTTATGCCTGTGGGTAGTAGTTTATGTGCCTGAGGGCCATATCACATGTGCCTGAGGGCAATTATCGTTACACCTAAGGGAAATCACCTGCGGGTATTTGATTTTGTTACCTGAGGATAAGGAGAGTATGTCTGAGGACACGACTATTTAGAATATTAACTATGGTGATTTTATATGTTGTACCTGCCAAGCTAAAGCACAAGCTTGCAGGTGATAAGTAATAATTAAAATGTCAATTAAAATGATAGTGATAGATACTTTTGAGTACTTACTAGTTTACTAAATGATATTTTTCACACTGCTGTTGTACATTTTCACTGACAGTTGGGCATGGGCCTTTGGTGGGTGCCTACTGGGATTTATTTCTCACACCCTGTTTGGGTCACATCTTTATCCCAAACAGACTATATTGATGTAGCTGTCAACAGGGGAAAGGGTCCCTATATAGGTACATGATTGTAGTAGAGGAGTAAGAGAGCATGGGAACAAGATTAGGCTTGTGATACTGCTGTGTTCTGTTCACTATGTTTTTTTTTGTTTTGTGTACCTTGTACTTTGAGTTGTATTGTATTGTATGTAGTGCATCCTGTTCTGGATGCTTTCATAGAATTAGTGACATTCTTCATCTTTATATATATAACTTCTGGTTCTCTTTACTTTAGTTGTCCATTTCAGTTGTATATTGTTTACTGCTTCCGTTATTGTATGTTATTTATTTTATTCCGCTATGCTACACTTTGACAAATGAAGGCATAGTTTCCCCACTATCAGACATGGGCCCTCACTACTAGTCGGCAGGCTCTGGCATTTAGGGAAATGTGATTGAGGTCATGTGACCAACCGGGTTTAGGGCACCCATTGAGTGGCATCCAGATCTAGGATGTTACGGGCCACTTCGGCCCATTAGGATAATAAGGCCCATTATCCCCCTTACACCCATTAGGTCCATTAGGCCACTTAAGCCCATTCCGTCACTTAGGATCATTAGCGCCATTAGGCCACTTAGGCCCATTCATCCACTTAGTCCCACTAGCCCTATTAGGCCACTTAGGCCCATTCAACCACTCAGGTCCATTAGGTCACTTTTTCACATAGGCTCTTTATGCCGATTAGGCCACTTCAGCCCATTAGCCCCATTAAGACACTTAGGACCATTTGGCCACTTAGGTCCATTAGCCCCATTAGGCAACTTATGCCCATTCGGCCACTTAGGTCCATTAGGCCACTTTGGCGCATTAGACCCTTTAGGACGATTATCCACTTAGGCCCATTCATCCCATTCATCCCATTCAACCCATTAAGACACAAAGGCCCATTGGGCCCATTAGGCCACTTAGGCCTATTGGGAACATCATTCCACTTAGTCCCATTACGCCCATTGGTCCACTTCAACCCATTAGGCCCATTAGGCCACTTCGGCCCATTAAATCCCTTAGGCCCATTCGACCACTTAGGCCCATTAGGACCATTAGGCTATATAGGCCACTTAGGCCTATTAGGCCTATTAGGCCCATGAGGCCACTTAGGCCCATTATGCCACTCAGGCCCTTTAGGCCCATGAGGCCACTCAGGCCCTTTAGGCCCATGAGGCCACTCAGGCCCTTTAGGCCCATGAGGCCACTTAGGCCCATTAGGCCACTCAAGCCAATTAGGCCCATTAGGCACATTATGCCCCTATGCCCATTAATCCCATTAATACCATTGGTCCACTTATATCTATTAGGATAATTAGGTGACTAAGGCCCATTAGGCTACTTAGGCCCACTAGTCCCATTAAGCCCATTAGGCCGATTAGGCCACTTAGGCCCCTTAGGCCACTTAGGCCCATTAAGACCATTAGGACCATTAAGCCCTTTAGGCCAATTAGGAAACTTTATCCCATTAGTCCACTTAGTCCAATTTGGCCAATTTGGCCACTTAGGCCCCTTTGGCCCATTCATCCCATTGGGCTCATTATGCCTATTAGGTTGATTAGGCAACTTTGGCCCATTAGGCCACTTCGACCCATTAGGCCCCTTAGGCCACTGAGTCTAATTAGGCCTATGTGAAGCCTAGGCCCATTAAGCCCATTAATCCCATTAAGCCAGGTAGTCCCATTAGGCCACTTAGTCCCATTGGGCGCCTTAGGCCCCTTAGGCCCATGGGGACCATTATGCTCATTACAACCATTACGCCCATTATGCCAATTAGGACACTTAGGCCCATTAGGCCGCTTAGGCCCATTAGACCGCTTAGACCCATTAGGCCACTAAGGCCCATTCAGTCCATTAGACCCTTTTTTCCCCTAGGCCTGGTAAGCCCATTAAGCCCATTGGGCCACCCAAACCCATTAGGTTACTTAGACCCATTAATCCACTTAGGCCCATTAAGACAATTAAGCCCATTTGTACCATTAAGCCCATTAGGTCGATTATGCCACTTAGGCCCATTAGTCCACTTAGGCCCATTACGTCCATTAGTCTACTTAGACCCATTGGCCCCAATCGGTCCATTAGGCCCATTTTTCACCTATGACCAATAAGCCCATTAAGCCCATTAGGCCCGTTGGGACCATTAGGCCAATTAGGCCAGTTAGGCCCATTCGGTCCATTAGGCCACTTGGTCCCATGAGGCATATTAGGCCCATTAGGCCACTTAGGCCTATCAGGCCCATTAGGCCCATTCGGCCACCACGATAAATTAGGCCCTATGGGCCACTTAGGCCCATTCAACCACCTTGGTTGATTTGGCCCATTAGGACAATTAGGCCTATCAGACCCATTAGGCCCATTCATCCACCAAGGCAAATTAGGCCATGTGGGCCACTTAGGCCCATTCGGCCACCTAGGCCGATTTGGCCCATTAGGCAACGTAGGCCCATTAGGCCCAATTGTTCGATTATACCACCACCACCACCAAAGTCTTTTTGTATTTTATTAATGAAAGTGAAGAAGTTCACAAATGAGTGTTTAAGGGGGTATAAAGAAATGAAGTCCCAAAGAATCAGCCCAGATAAAATGCATACCTTCTGGGGGAAAAGATCTAGGACTCGAGAAAATAGTCAAACGGGAATCTGGAGATGTTCTAGATGCAAGAAAATCCTCCACAGTATTTCCCTCTCTCTAGGTATGAATAATGGTCATCTGGTTGTTCATGAAAGACTTGGAACTCCAGATGGAATACTCGATGGACCAGGCAGTAGGCACCTTACCTAACAAATCATTATTTAGGGTAAGAGAATTTGTCTCAATCTTCTAAATGGGGCGGTTCCCCTGTATTCAAAGTTTGAGACCGTCGAGCAGGGCCAAGGCTTCCACTTGTAGGGAGTCACTGATCCCCAAGAAGGCCGAAAACGCAACTAAAACAGAACCTATAGTGTCGCGAATAACTCCCCCCCCCCACGTGCATCGAATCCATACTACTTAATCCATCAATATTCAGTTTATAACCAAAAAGAGGCAGATTCCATTAGACACAATTCCCCCAGGTAGAAGGAGGAGAAAGGGAGGCTTGCAGAGGTAGAATTAGCTGTATGGAAGGCGCATTCACTATGTCACTGGACAACCTGTATAAATCCAGAATGATGTTTCTGGTTTTGAAAACAAGACCTGTAGTGAATAGTGGGCTGCACTGGTACCTCCTGTCATTACTTAAATACCAGATCGTCTGACAACCAACAAAGAAAATGAGAGCCCTACCCTTTCTCTCCACACTGGAACTATCTGCTGCAAGAAACCAGTGCTGGAGGAAGAGGTCAGCACTGAAGGCCCAATAGGACTATCCTGTTAACTATCCAAAATAACTCTAGATAGCCTTGGCCCAGTCACTATTAAAGAATAAATGAGTAGTGGATTCAGTATTGGGCTCCGTGCAACAGAAACATTTCGAGGCCAGGCTGACACCTATGCGCTGGACATTATCATCAGATGGAAGGGCATTATGCCTGACACGCCAAACTAGGAAGAGGTATTTGGAAGGAATGGATTTATACCACAACACCTAACCCCATCGATCCAAGGGAGAAGAGATAGACTGAATCTTAGCAAAGTATTTGAGGGAAAAAGTACAATTTGCAGAGGCTATGAAGAAATATTTATCCAGATCGTCAGAAAAAACTATACATTCAAAAATATTCATATGATTTCTATCCAAGGTGGACCGAATGAGAGTAGGGTGATTTTAGTCCTCCTTGAAAGAGATGTTCAGTGCCTAATAGCAAGGAAAACCCAAAATTTTCCCCAACCAGTTGTGGTTCCAAAAGCTAATATCACCTCTTCCTATAATCTAGTGTAAGTGTTGCTGAATAAGTGGAAGATGGGGTTGGATAATCCTTAAAATGTTGGATGGATTGTGTTAGGATGATCACCCCTCAAGGCCATAGGATTTTCCATGTGTTTTCCCCACAAAGAACTCCCATAAAGAACCTCACAGAACAATTTGGCATGAAGGACATTGATCATCGTTGAAACACTCTTAAGGTTAAACCCGCCTTCTTCAATTGGTTTTTTCAACTTGGCCCAGGAAGCCCTGTGAAATTTATCATGAAAATGACCATCCCATAAAAAGGAAATAAAAATGGACTCAATATTCAAAATCAACTTCTTTGGGACCTTGAGAGTAGAAATTACGTGCATGCGGATAGAGGATAAAACTAAGCACATCAAGGTGATCCTTCCCCCAAAGAACATAAACATGTTTTTCCAATTGAGGATGTGACCAACGATCCTTTAAGTAACCATATCAAAAAATTTAATGAGGAGCCTGTTGGGGGAGACCAAAGCACCCAGGTAGGTCATCGAGAAGAAGTCATTGTGCATACCAAGGTTTTCCTCTAACGATCTAATCTGTCTTCCTGAGCATTTATTAGAAGTAAAGAAGAGACTTTTCTCATGGTTGACCACTTCGATTAGACCGATTAGGCCACTTAGTCCCATTCATCCCATTAGGCTCATTGGCCACTTAGGCCCACTAGTCACATTAGGACCATTCGACCCATTTGGAAACATAAACCCATTAGGACCATTAGGCCACTTAGGATCATTAGAACCACTAGGACCATTAGGCCACTTAGGCCCCTAAGTCCCATTAGTCCCATGAGGTCCATTAGGCCCATCAGTCCACATAGGCCCATCAGGCTCATGTGGAAACTTAAAACCATTAGGCCACTTAGGCCCATTAGAAACATTCTTTCACCCGGGTCCTTTAGGCCCACTCGATCACTTAGGTCCATTTGGCAACATAGAACCATTATTCCCATTATGACACTTAGTACACTTAGGTCCATTCGACCCATTAGTCCCATCAAGCCCATTAGGAAACTTAGTCCCATTAGGTACATTAGGGCCATTAGGCCCATTAGGCCACTTAGACCCATTTAGCCCACTGGGACACTTGGGCCCATTATTCCCATCAGGCCAACCAGGCCCATTAATCCAATTAGGCACATTCTGCCACTGAGGTACATAAGGAAAATCAAGATCATTCAGACCCTTAGGCCCATGAGGCTCACTTAGCCCATTAGGACACTTAGGCCCATTAGGCCACTTAGACCAGTGAGTCCCATTAATCCCATGATGCCCATCAGGCCCATGAGGCCACTTAGGCCAATTAGGACACTTAGGTCCATTAGGCCAATTAGGCCACTGAGTCTCATTAGGCCCATGAGCCTAATTAGGCAACTGAGGTCCATCAGGCCCATTAGGCTCATTAGGCCCATTAGGCTACTTAGGACCATTAGTCCCTTTAACTCCATTATGATACTTTGTCTACTTAGGACCATTAGTCCCATTAGGTCAATGAGAACACTAAGCCCCATCATGCCCATTAGGCCACATTGGCACATTAGGGATATTTGGCCCATTAATCCACTTAGGCCCATTATTCCACTTAGTCCCATTCAGATCATTAGGCCACTTAAGCCCACTAGGCCCATCAGGCCAATTAGGCCACTTCGACCCATTAATCCACTAAGGACCATTAGGACCATTAGGCCACTTAAACCCATTAGGCCACTTAGATCCATTAGGCCACTTAGGCCCATTAGGTGCATTAGGTCCATTAGGCCACTAAGTCCCATTAGGCAACTTAGGCCCATGAGCCTCATTAGGTACACTAGGTCATTAGGTCCATGAGGCCACTAAGGCTCATTTAGCCCATTGGGCCCATCAGGCCCATTGGGCCACTGAGGCCTATTATTCCCATGAGTCCCATTAATCCCATTAGGACACTTAGGCCAATTCAGATCATTAGGCCACTTAGGCCCATTCGACCCATCAAGCCCATCAGGCCCATTAGGCCACTTCAACCCATTCAGCCCATTAGGCCCATCAGGCCCATCAGGCCACTTAGGTCCATTCTGTTCATTAAGACACTTAGACCCATTAGGTCCATCAAGTGCATCATCCCCATTAGGACACTTAGGTCCATTAGGCTCATTAGACCCATTAGGCCACTTAGGCCCATTTGGCTCATTAGGCCACTGAGGACTATTAGGCTCATTAGGCCACTTAGGCCCATTAGGCCCATCAGACCCACTAAGTCACTAGGCCCATGAGGCCCATTAGGCCACTTAGGCCTGTTCGACTCATTAGACCACCTAGGTCCTTTAGGCACATTAGGACACTTAGGCCCATTAGGCCACTATGGCCCATTAGGCCCATTAGGCCACTTAGGCCCATTCGACTCATTTGGACACCTAGACCCATTAATTTGATTAGTCCCATTAGGACACTTTGGTTGATTAGTCCCATCAAGCCACTCAGGCCCATTAGGCCACTCAGGCCCATTAGGCCACTCAGGCTCATTAGGCCACTCAGGCCCATTAAGCCACTTAGGCCCATTAGGACCATTAGGATACTATGGCTCATTAGACCTATTAGTCCACTTTGACCCATTGGACCACTTAGGATCATTGGGCCATTAAGGACCATTAGGTCCATTAGGCCACTCAGGCCTATTAGGCCCATTAAGAAACTTTGGCCACTTAGGCCCATTAAGCCACTTTGACCACTTAGGCCTATTATGTCCATTATGATCATCCAGCCACATCAACCCATTAATCCACTTAGGCCCATTAGGACCATAAGGAATATTAGGCCACTTGGGCCCATTAGGCCCATTAGGCCACTTAGGCTCGTTAGTCCCATTAGGCCACATAGGCCCATTAGACCACTTAGCCCTGTTAGGTCACTTAATACCATTTATCCACTTAGCACATTAGGTCACTTCAGCCACTTCGTCCCATTAGGCCGATTACACCACTCAGGTCCATTAGGCCCATTCAGCCACTTAGACCCACTTAGTCCATTAATCCCATTAGGCCAATGAGGCCACTTAGGACCATTAGGCCACTTAGGCCCATTGGGACCATTAGGCCCATTAATCCCATTACACCCATTAGGCAACTTAGGCCCATTTGGCCACTTAGTCCCATTAGTCCCATTAGGCTCATTAGGCCACTTAGGTTAATTAGGCTCATTCATCTCATTAGGCCCATTTTTCCCTTAGGCCCCTTATGCCCATTAAGCACATTAGTCCACTTAGGACCATTAGGACACTTAGGCATATTAGTCTGATCTGGGCCCTAAGTCCCATTAGGGCACTAAAGCCTCTAGGACCATTAATCCCATTAGGCTGATTAGGTCAATTAGGCCCATTTGGCCCATTCGGCCCATTAGGCCTGTTAGGCCAATTACGTCTATTAGTTAAATTAAGAAACTTTGGACCTTTAGGCTCCTTAGGCCAATTAGAACAATGAGGCCCAATAGGCCACTTAGTCTAATTAGGCCCATTGGGCCACTTAGCCCCATTAGGCCCATTAGGCCTATTTATCCCATTAGGTCGATCATGCAACTTTGGCCCATTGGGCCACATAGGCTGATTTGGCCACTTGGGCTAATTAGGCCCATTCGACCCCTTCAGCCCATTTGGCCCCAAGGCTCGTAAATCCCAATAAGCCCGTTAGGCCACCTAGGCCCATTAGGCCACTAAGGCCCATTAGGCCCATTAGGCCACTTAGGCACATTGTGACCCTTATGCCCATCAGGACCATAAATCCAATTAGGTCGATTATGCCACTTAGGCCCATAAGTCCACTTACGCCCATTAGGAACATTAGGCCACTCAGGCCCATTAGGCCCATTCGGCCCATTAGGTTCATTCGTCCCATTAAGACCATTTGGAACCAAGGCCCGTTAATCCCATTCATCCCACTAGGCCTATTAATCCTATTAGGCCCATTTTCTCACTTAGGACCATGAGGCCCATGAGGCCACTTAGGCCCATTAGTCCCCTTAGACCCCTTAGGCCCCTTAGGACCATTTGGTCTCTTAGACCCAATAGGCTCATTTGGCCACTTAATCCCATTAGGACCATTAGACTTATTAAGCCAATTAGGCCCATTAGTCCACTTAGGAAAATTACACCCATTCATCCCATTAGGCCCATTAGGATCATTAGGCCACTTAGGCCCATTAGGACATTTAGGCCCATTTGTCCCATTAGGCCACTTAAGCCACTTAGGCCCATTAGGCCCATTAGGCCACTTATGCCCATTTGGCTCACTAGGCACATTAGGCCCATTCGACCTATTAGGACACTTAGACCCATTTGGTCCATTGGGCCACTTAGGCCCATTAGTCCCACTAGGAACATTATGCCCATTCGACCCATTAGACCACTTAGACCCATTGAGCCCATTTAGCCACTTAGGAAAATTATGCCCATGAGGCCCATTACGCTACTTAGGCCCATTAGGCCACTTAGAGACATTATGTCCATTAGGCCCCTTTGGCCCATTTGGCCCAATTGGCCACTTTGGTCTATTCAGTCAATTAGGTCGCTTAGGCCACTGAGGCCCATTAGGGCACTTTGGCCCACTCGGATCCTTAGGTCCATTATGCTCATTAGGAAAATTAGGCCCATTATGCTTATTTGACCCATTTTTGCACTAGACCTATTCATCCTATTAGCCCCATTAGGCCACTTAGGCCCATTCAATAACTTAGGACCATTAGGCTCACTAGGCCCATTATGCACATTCATCCCATTAAGCCCATTAGGCCCATTAGTCCACTTAGTCCATTTAGGATCATGAGGCCATTGAGGCCCATTAGGACACTAAGGGCCTTTAGTCCCATGAGGCCACTAAGGCGCATTAGGCCCATCAGTCCACTTAGGCACAATAGGCCCATTGGTCCACTTAGGCCAATTGGGCGAATTCAGCCACTTATGCCCATTAGGCCCATTTTGCCACTTAGACCCATTAGCCCCATTGGGCCACTTAGGCCTATTCGTACACTTATCCCATTAGGACACTTTGGCCCATTTGGACTCTTAGGACCATTTTTCCCCTTAGGCCCACTAAGCCCATTAGACCGATTAGGAAACTTAGGCCCATTAGGCCACTTTGGCCCCATTAGGCTCATTCAGCCCATTAGGCCACTTAGGCTAATTAGGCTCATTCGAACCATTAGAACCATTAAGTCCATTCATCCCATTAGGCCCATTTGGAACCTAGGTCCGTTAAGCTCATCAGTCCCATTATGCCACTTAGAACCATTAGGCCACTTAGGCCCATTAGGCTGATTTACCTATTAAATCCCATTAGGCCCATTCGACCACTTAGGCCCACTAGGACCATTAAGCACATAAGGTCCATTAGATAACTTAGGATTATTAGACCACTTAGGCCCATTAGGCCCACTATGCACATTATGACGATTTGGCCCATTAGGCCACTTAGGCCCATCAGACCCATTAGTCCAATTAGGCCCATTAGGCCACTTAGGCCCATTAGTAAACTTAGTCCACTTAGTCTCATTATGCCCATTGGACCCATTGGGCCGCTTAGGCATATTAGGCCATTTAGGCCCATTAGCCTGATTGGGCCACTTAGGCCCATTCCACCACTTAGGCCCACTAGGCCCATTATGCCAATTAGGCTCATTCAGCCACCTAACCCCATTAGACAACTTAGGCTTGTTAGGCCCATTTGGCCCATTTGGCTCATAAGGCCACATAGGCCCATTAGGCCCATTAGGAACATTAGGCTCATTAGGCCCAGTAGGCCCATTTGGTCACTTAGGCCCACTAGGCCCATTAGGCAACTTAGGCTCATTAGGACCATGAGGCCACTTACGCCCATTAGGCCCATTAGGCCCATTATGTCCCTTAAGCCCAGTCATCCACTTAGGCCCATTAGGCCCTTTACCCTCACTAGGAAAATTTGGCCCATTATTCCTATTCAACCACTTAGGTCCAATCGACCACTTAGGCTCATAAGGCCCATTAGGCCCATTCAGTCAATTAGGCCGATTAGGCCACTTCGACCCATTAGGACCATTATGCCCATTAGGCCCATTATGAACATTAGGCCCATTAGGCCCATTAGGCCCATTAGATCCATTAGGCCCATTAGGCCACTTAGGCCCATTAGTACCATTCAGTCGATTAGGCCCATTTGGTCGATTAGGCTGATTAGGCCCATTTGGCCCATTCATCCCATCATACACATTTTTTTTCTTAGGTCCTTTAAGCCCATTAAGCCCATTATGCCACTTAGGCCCATTAGGCCACTTAGTCCCATTTTTTCGATTAGGTCACTAAGGCCCCTTATGCCCATTAGGACACTTAGGCTCAATAGGATCATTAATCCCATTTGGTCACTTAGGCCCATTGGGCACATTAGGAAAATTAATCCCATTAGGTCGATTAGGCAACTTTGTCCCATTAGCCCCATTAGGCAACTTAGGACAATTTGTACCATTAGGCCCATTAGGTCCATTAGGCCACTTAGGCCGATTAGGACCATTAATCTCATTAGGCTGATTAGGAAACTCTATCCCATTAGTCCACTTAGGCCCATTAGGACACTTAGTCCAATTAGGCCCATTAGTCCACTAAGTCCCATTTGGCCCATTTGACCCATCTAGCACCTAGGCCCGTTAAGCTCATTAATCTCATTAGTCCCATTAGTCCACTTAGTACCCTTGGGCCCATTAGGACCATAAGGACACTTAGGCCCATGAGGCCCATTAAGTGACTTAAGCACATTAGCCCCATTAGGCCCCTTAGGCCACTTAGACCCATGAAGCCAATTATGCCACTTAGGCCCATGAGGCTCAATAGGCCAATTCAGCCCATCAGGCCCATCAGATTCATTCAGACACTTAGGCCAATTAGGACCATTATGCCACCTAGGCCCATTAGGTCCATTAGTCTCATTAGTTTTATTAATATGATTTGGCCACTTAGTCCACTTAGGCCCATTAGGCCCATTAGTCCACTTAGGACCATTGGATCATTAGGAAACTCAGGTCCAATAGGAAATTTTGGCCCATTAGGCCCATTGAGCCCATTGGCCCTATTTGGCCCAATCGACCCATTCGGCCCCTTAGCCCCATTAGGCCCATTCGACCACTTAGGCCCACTAGGAACATTAGGCCACTTAGGTCTATTAGGAAACACATGCCTATTAGGCCCATTGGGCCCATTAGGCCAATTAGGTACATTAGGCCCATTAGGACCATTCGGTCACTTAGTCCCATTCGACCACTTAAGCCCATTAGGCCACTTTGGCCCATTATGTCCATTAAGCCACTTACACCCATTTGGCCCATTATTCCACTTAATCCCATTCGTCTGCTTAGGCCCATTAGGCCCATTAACCCCATTAGACCGAATGGGCGTAATGTGCCTAGTAGGCCTAATGGGCCTAAGTGGCCTAATGGTCCTAAGTTTACAAATGGTACTAAGTGGCTTAATGGGCCTAATGGGCCTAATGGGACAAATGCACCTAGTGGGCCTAATGGGCCCAAGTGGCCTAATGGGCCTACTGGGCCTAAATGGCCTAATGAAACTAAGTGACCTAATGGGATTAATGGACCTAATGGGCCTAATGTGTATAATGGGCCTAAGTGGCCTAATGGGCCTAATGGTCCTAAGTGGCCTAATTCACCCAACGAGCCTAAGTTTCCAAATGGGCCGAACGAGCCTAAGTGGCCTAATGGTCCTAATGGTCCTAACTGGCCTAAAGGTACTAATGGCCCTAACTGGACTAATGGGACTAATGGGGCAAATGGGCCTAGGTGGCCTAATGGGCGTACATGGCTAAATAGACCTAAGCGGGCCAATGGGCCTAAAGAGCCTAATCGGCTAAAGGGGTTTAATGGGCCTAAGTGGCATAATCGTAGCCTAATGGGCATAATTGGTCTATTGGGTCTAATGGGAATAATGAGCCTAATTGGATCAAAGGGCCTAATGGACCTAAGTGGCCAAATGGGCCTAATGGGCCTAATGGGCATAAGTGGCCTAATCAGCCTAAAGGGACTAATGGGCCAAAGCAGCTTAATGGGATTAAGTGGCATAATCATCCTAGTGGGACTAAGTGTCATAATCATAACCAAATGGGCCTAAGTTGCCTAATGGGCCCAATGGGCCTAAGTTTCCCAATGGGCCTAATGGGCCTAGGTGGACTAATGGGCCAAATGGGCCAAAGTGGTCTAATCGTCCTAAAGGGCCTAATGGGCCAAAGCGGCCTAATGGGCCTAAGTGGCATAATTGGCCTAATGGGCCTATTGGTCTAATGGGCCTAATGGGCTTAAGTAACCTAATTTGCCTAATCGACCGAAGGGGACTAATTTGCTTAAGTGGCCTAATGGGCCTAAGTGGTCCAATGGGCCTAAGTGGTCGAAGGGGCCGAATCAGACGAATGGGTCTAATGGACCTAATGGGCCTAATGGGCCTAAGTGGCTTAATGGGAGGAATGGGCCTAAGTGTCCTAATGGGCCTAAGTGTCCTAATAGGCCTAATGGGCTGAATGGGCCTAATGGTTCTAATTGGAAAAAGTTGCATAATGGGCATAAATTGTAGTCCTAATGTGTCTAAGTGGCCTAATGGGCCTAAGTGGCCTAGTGGGTCTAATGGGCATAATGGGTTTAGTGGACCCAATGGGCCGAAGTGGCCTAATGGGGCGAATTGGCCGAATGGGCCTAATTGGTTGAAGTGGCCAAATGGGTCGAATGGGTCCAATGGGCATAATGGGCCAAATGGGCCGAATGGGACTAAAGGGCCTAATGGGCCTAATTTTCTGAATGGGTCGGATGGGTCAAATGGGTCTAGTGGGCCGAAGTGGCTTAATGAATCTATTGGGCATAATATACCTAATGAACCTAATTTTTCTAAGTGGCCTAATGGTCGTAAGTGGACAATTGGACCTAATGCACCTAATGGGCCTAATGGATGTAATGGGCCTAAGTGAACCAATGGGAGTAATGGTCCTAAGTGGCCAAATAGGCCTAATGGGCATAATGGGCCTAAGTGGACCAATGGGGCTAATAGGCCTAAGTGGTCTAATAGACCTAAGTGACTTAATGGGATGAATGGGACAAATGGGACAAATGGGCCTAATGGGACTAATGGGCCTAATTGGTCAAATAGGACTAATGGGCCTAAGTGGACTAACATGAAGAAGTGGCCTAATGGGCCCAATGGTCCTAATGGGACAAATGGGCCTACTAGTCGTAATGGGCCTAAGTGGCTAAATGGGTCGAAGTGGCCTAATGGGATGAAGTGGACTAATCGATATAGTGGGCCTAAGTTGCATAATGGGCCCGAGGGGCCTAAGTGGCCTAATGGGCCAAAGTGGATTAATGGGCCTAATGGGCATAATGGGCATAATGGGCATAATGGGCCTAAGTGTCCCAATGGGCCTAATGGGCCTAAGTGGACCAATGGGCCTAATGGGCCTAAGTGTGCCTACAGGGCCTAATGAAAATATTGGGAATCATGTGCCTCCTATGCCTAATGGGACTACTAGGACTATTGGGCCTAATGGGCCAAAGTGGCGTAATGGGACTAAGTGGCCTCATGGGCATAAGTTGCCTAATGGATCTAATGGGCCTAAGTGACCTAATGGGTCTAATGGGCCTAATGGGCCTAAGTGGACTAATGGGACAAAGTGTAAGAATGAGCCTAATGGAATTAATGGGCATAATTGGCCGAAGTGGACAAATGGTCCTAAGTGTCCTCATGTGCCTAATGGGCCTTAGCGACGTAATGGGACTAATGCGCCTAATGGGCTTAAGTGGCCTAATAGGTCAAAGTGGATGAATGGTAATATGGGCCTAATGGGCATAATGGTCCTCATGGGCCAAATTGGCCAAATGGGCCTAATCAACCAAATGGGCCTGAGTGGCCTAATGGGCCTAATGGTTCTAATGGGTCAAAGTGGATGAGTGGGAATAATGGGATTAATGGGCCTAATAAGGCAAAGTGTCCAAATGGGACAGATGGTTCTATTGGGCCTAAGTGTCTTAATGGTCCTAATTGGAAAATGGGCCTAAGTGGCCTAATGGGACAAAGTGGATGAATGTGCCTAATGGGACGAATAAGCATAATGGGCCTAATGGGTCGAAATGGCCAAATAGGCCAAATTGACCTAAGTGGCCTAATAGGCCTAATGGGATTAGTGAGCCTAAGTGGCCTAATGGGACTAAGTGTCCAAATGGGCCTAATGGGCCAAATGGACCTAAGTGGCCGTATGGGCCTAAGTGGCCTAATGGGCCTAATGGGACAATGTGAACGAATGTACCAAATTAGCCTAATGAGAATAATGGGACTAATGGGCCTAAGTGGTCTAATGGGCCTAATGGGACCAAGTGGCCTAATGGTCCTAATGGGACTAATGGTCCAAATGAGCCTAAGTGTCCAAATGGGCCTAATGGGCCTCATGGGCCTTATTGGACTATGTGTCATAATTGGCCTAAGTGGTCGAATGAGCCTAATGGGCCTAAGTCACCTAAGGGGCCAAATGGGCCTAATGGTCCTAACTAGATGAGTGGGAGTAATGGGCCTAAGTGGAACAATGGGACTAATGGGCCTAAGTGGAATAATGGTCCTAAGTGGCCAAATGGGCCTAAGTCGCCTAAGGGGCCTAATGGGCCTATGTGTCCTAATGGTCCTAATGGGATAATGGGCTTAATGGGGCTAATGGGACTTAGTGGCATAATGGGCTTAATTGGCCTAACTAGACTAATGTTCCTATGGGTCCTAAGTGGAATAATGGGATTAATGGGATAATGGGCCTACTGGTCTAAAGTGGATGAATGGGCCTAATGGCCCTAAGTGGCATAATTGGCCAAATGGGCCAAATGGGTGCAAGTGGACTAATGGGCCTAAGTGGCCTAATGGGCTTAATGGGACTAAGTGGCCTAATGCTTCTAAGTGGACTAATGGTCCTAAGTGTCCTAATGGGCCTAATGGCCCGAAGTGTCCTGATTGGCTTAATGGTTTTAAGTGGTCGAATGGGCCTAATGGGCATAAGTGGTCTAGTTAGCCGAATGGGTTGAGGTGGCCTAATGGGCCTGATGGTCCTTAGTGTTCTAATGTACCTAATGGGCCTAAGTGGTCTAATGGGAATAATGGGAATAATGGGCCTTAGTGGAATAATGGGCCTAATGGGACTAAGTGGCCTAATGGGCCTAATGGGCCTAATGGGCCTATGTGGCCTAATGAGTGGAATGGGTCGAATGGGCCTAAGTGACCTAATGGGACAAAGTGGTCTAATGGGCATAATGGGCCTAAGTGGCATAATGGACCCAATGGGACTAATGGGTTGAAGTGGCCTAATGGGCCTAAAAAGCCTAAGTGGTTGAATGGGCATAATTCGTCTAGGTGGCTGAATTAACCTAATGGGCCGAAGTGTCCTAATGTGCTTAAGCGGCCTAATGGGACTAATGGGTTAATGGTCATAATGGGCCTAATGGGCCTCAGTGGCCTAATGGTACTAATGGGACTCAGTGGCCTAATGGGCATAATGGGCCTAAGTGACCTAATGGGCCTAATGGCCTAAGTGGCCTAATGGGATGAATGGGCCTCAATGGCCTAATGGGCCTAATGGGACTAAGTGGATTAATGGGCCTAATGGGATGAATGGCCCTAATGGGCCTAATGGACCAAATGGCCCTAAGTGGCCTAAAGTGCCTAAGGGCCTTTATGGCTTAATTGGCCTATTGGTCAAAGTGGGCCTAAGTGGACCAATGGGCCCAAGTTTCATAATGGGACTAAGTGGCTGAATTGGCCTGATGGGCCTAATGGGCCATAGTGTCTTAAGGGGCCGAAGTGTCCTATTGGGCTTGATGAGCCTGATTTCCCTAATGTGCCTAATGGGCCTCAGTGGCCTAATGGGCCTAAGTGGACCAATGGGCCTAAGTGGCCTAAGGGGCCTAAGTGGATTAATGGTCGCAATGGGCCTAAGTGACCTAATGGGCCTAAGTTTCCTAATGGGCCTAAGGTGGCTAAGGGTCCTAAGGGGGCTAAGTGGCCTAATGGACCTAATGGGACTTAGTGGCCTAATGGGCCTAATGCACTGAATGAGCCTAAGTGGCATAACGAGTTTAATGGGCCTAAGTGGCCTAATAGGCCTAAGCGTCCTAATGGGCCTAAGGGGCATAAGTGGCTTAATGGTCCTAAGTGGCCTAAGGGACCTAATAGGCCTAATGGGCCTAATGGGTCTAAGTGGCCTAATGGGACTTAGTTTCCTAATTGGCCTAATGTGCTGAATGGGTCTAAGTGGTATAATGGGTCTTAGTAGCCTAAGTGGCCTAATGGGCCTAAGTGGCCTAATGGGTTTAGTGGGCCTAATGGGCATAATGGGCCTAATTGGGCTAATTTTCCTAATAGTCCATATGGGCCTAAGTGGCCTAATGGGAATAATCCAATGGAATTGATGGGCCAAATGGGTCAAATAGTCCAAATGGTCCTAAGTGGCCTAATGGGATGAATGGGCCTGAGTGACCTAATGGTCTTAAATGGCCTAATTGGCATAATGTGCCTCATGGACCTAAGTGGCGTAAAGTTCTTAAGCGACCTAATGGGTCTAATGGGACTAATGGGTCGAATGGGCTTAAGTTGAATAATGGGTCTAATTGGACTAATGGGAATAATGGGCTAAATGGGCCTAAGTGGCATCATGGGCCTAATCTGGTGGACCTAATGAACCAAATGGCCCTAAGTGGCCTAATGTCCGAATGGGCCAAATGGGCCAAAGTGGCCCAATGTGACTAATTGGCTGAATGGGCATAATTGAAAAAATGGTTCTAATGGGCCTAAGTGGCCTAATGGGCCTAATGATACTAATGAATGAACCTAATGGATCTACACTCTCTTGGCTCTCGATGCTCCCCCTACCTCCTCTTCCCCTTCTGGGGTTTTGAGGTTCTGCTCAATGGTGATGGTGTTGCTTCACCTGGTCCATCTTCTTCCTTATCTTCCTTTCATTTTATTCGCTCTCGACTGATGTGGCTTTATGGTGTGGTCATCGTGCACCTCTTACTTTCCCTCTTTCGATCTATCCCTGCGCATCGGACCCTTATTTTGGGTTTGTGTGTGTGGGTGATTTAGATGACTTGGGTTGGCACTGGTGAGTGCATCTGGTTCCTTCTTTCTCCTCTACCCATACTGGCCTACCCATCGTGTTTCAATTCACTTTGGTCAGGATCGATTTAGGATCCAGGCCTACTTGGGATGGTGCTGGAGTAGGGATGGAAGTGGCCTCAAATCTGGTTCATTCCTATGTTTGGATCCTTCTCTATTTTTAGGGTGTGGATTGAGGTCTCATATGGTGGTTTTGTTTGGGATTTATTTTCTTTCTCTGTTATTAGTTCTATATTTTGTTTGAATGATGCGGTTTTTAGCTTGGTCCCCTATTGAGGCCTCCATCTTCTCATCCTTCCTATGCTTCTTTCCATGTAATTCCGGTGCGTGGGTCTTCATGGAGGTTCGGGTAGGTGTGGATTTAGTGGCTTAGGGTCTCCGAGAGGGTGAATGGCCCACCTTCAAAGGTTTTAATAGTTGTGATGTTCTATTTTGATGGGTTTTTAGTGGTGATGTTGGAGTTCTACGACGGCGATATGAAGACATCAGTGGTGATTAGTGGAAATCCTGATTTTTTTTTCTATTGTTCTCAGCACTAATGATGATGGTCGATGATGAAAAAGGTGGTGTTCCTGCCAGTGATGTGGTGACTCTAGCGATGATGGTAATGATGATGATGTTCAGAGTGGATGAAAATGAGGTGATGATAATAATGGGTGATGATGATGGCGGGGGCTTCTTTGATGTTCTTTCTTCGATTCAGTGGATTTTATGAAAATTTAAAAAATTATTTTGAGGACCTAATGGTCCTAATATGCCTAATGGGTCTAATTGGCCTAAGTGGCATAATGGGCCTAAGTGGCCAAATGTCTAAGTGGCCTAATGGGCCTAAGGGGTCGAATGGACCTAATGGGCCTAAGTGGCCTAATGGGCCTAATGGATAATGGACCTAAGCATTCTAAGTGTCCTAAAGGGCCTAATGGGAATAAAGGGCCTAAGTGGCCAAGTGTGCCTAAGTGGCCTAATGGGACCAGTGGGCCCAATGGGACTAAGTGGCATAATGGACCTAACTAGCCTAATGGGACTAATAGTCCCAATGGGACAAATGGGACTTAGTGGCCTAAGAGTCCTAAGTGTCCCAATGGGCCTAGGTCGCCTAATGGGCCCAATGTATAATGGGTCTAATGGGCCTAAGTGGCTTAATGTGGCTAATGGGCCTAAGTGGCGTAAGTGGCCTAATGGGATAAATGGGACTAAGTGGTATAATGGGCCTAAGTGGCCTAAGCGGCCTAATGGGACTAATGGGACTAAGCAGCATAAGTGACATAAGGGTCTTAATGGGCCTAATGGGCTCAATGGGCCTAAGTGGCCTAATGGGCCTAAGGGGCCTAAGTGGACTAATGGGCCTAAGTGGTCAAAGTGTCCTAAGAGAAAAAATGGGCCTAATGGGCTCAATGGGCCTAAGTGGACTAATTGGGATAAAGGTCCTAATGGGCCTAAGAGGCCTAAGTGGCCTAATGAGCCAAATGGGACAAATGGGCTCCATGGGCCTAATTGGACTAATGGGCCTAAGTGTCCGAATGGGCCAAAGTGGCCTAATGGGCCAAAGTGGTCTAGTGGACCTAATGAGAATAATGTGTATAATGGGGATAATGGGCCTAATTGGCCTAATGGGATGAATGGGCCTAATGGGCCAAGTGGGCCTAATAGGTCTCACTGGTCTAATGGGCCAAAGTGGCCTAATCGGCTTAATGGTCCTAAGTGGCCTAAAGGGCCTAATGGGTCAAATGAGCCTAATGATCCTAATGGGCCTAAGTGGCCTAATGGGGCTAATGGGACTAATATGCCTAAGTGGCCTAATAGGCCTTTAAGGGACTAAGTGGACCAATGAGCCTAAGTGGCCTAATCAGCCTAATGGGACGAAGTGGACTAATGGGACTAATGGTCCAGTTGGGCCTAAGTGGATTAATGTGACTAATGATCCTAATGATCCTAAGTGGCCTAATAGGCGTCATGGGCCTAATGGACCCAAGTGGCCTAATCGTCGTAATGGGACTAATGGGCCTAAGTGTCATAACGGGCCAATGGGACTAAGTGGTCTCATGGTTTGAATGGGTCTAGCGGGCTAAGTGGGATGGATTGGACTAATGGTACTGAGTGTCCTAATGGGCCTAATGAGCCCAAGTGGCCTAATGAGCCTAATGGGTTTTAGTGGCTAAATCGGCCTAATGGGCCTGAGTGGCCGAATGGGGATAATGGGTCTAAGTGGACTAATGGGACAAATGGTCCTAAGTGACCTAATGGGCCTAAGTGTCCTAATCAGCCTAATGGGCCTAATTAGGCCTTAGATATTAGTGCTTCAAATATAGTGCTTTGGGTTTAGGTTTTAGGATTTTTTTGGTTCTAATTGGCCTAAATTAGTCTAAACTGGCCTAATTGAAAAAATTACCAAATGATCAATTAGCCTAATGGCCAATGAACTAATGGGATAATGTCTTAATGACCTAAATAACCTAATTGGTCTAAATAGCCTAACGGCCCAATAGCATAGTGGCCTAATTAGCACAATGGCCTAATTGGCATAAATGAACTAATTGTTCTAAATGGACTAATTAGTCTAAATGAATTAAATGGTATAATTGGATTAAATGGGATAATTGGCCTAATTGGCCTAATTGACCTAATTGACCTAATTGGCCTAAATTGGCCTAAATGGCCAAATGGGTCTAAGTGGTCTAATTGGTACAAATGGACTAAATGATCTAATTGGATTAAATGGTCTAATTGGCCTAATTATCCTAATTGTCCTAATTAGCCTAAATTGGTGTAAATGGTCAAATATCCAAATAAAAAATTAGCTTAATGGTGTAATGAAATGATCGGATAATGTCCTAATGGACAAATTGGTCAAAATAGCATAATGGAATAATTGGCATAAATGACCTAATTGGTCTAAATGGACTAATTGGTCCAAATGGATTAAATGGTATAATTTTCATAATTGTACTAATTGACCTAAATGGTCTAACTATCCTAATTGGTCTAAATGTCCTAATAGACTAAATGCCCTAAATAGATTAAAGGCCTAAGT
This sequence comes from Viscum album, assembly GCA_963277665.1. Lineage (NCBI taxonomy): Eukaryota > Viridiplantae > Streptophyta > Magnoliopsida > Santalales > Viscaceae > Viscum > Viscum album. Next base: position 914,878,178 of record OY728141.1, read on the forward strand.
TGACTATGGCCTAATGACCTAATTGGCCTAAAGGACCTAATTGTCCTAAACGACCTAATTTTTCTAACTGAACTAATTGGTCTAATTGGCCTAATTGGTCTAACTCTCCTAAATGGACTAATTGACCAATTATCCAAATAGCCAAATGGACAAATGATCAAAATTACCAAGTGACCAAATAATGAAATAATGAAAAATAAATGTAATTAGACCAAAATTAACATACAACGGGAATCCATACTATACACATGTTTATCATGCTAATTAGTATGTATTTTTTATGTTATGTCACTAGTATTAAATTTATAATTAATTTTTTTTATATGCTTCTTAATTTTATGGATTTCTTCAACAACTAGAATTTTAATTCATTATAGGTTTATCACTTTCATATTATTCAATAATGTAGTATTATACTAATCAATGTCATTTACAGCTAGCGGAATTTGGCATCAAAGGTTGTGTTCCTTGAGAAAAATTATTTTCCTTGACTAGGAAATAAAATAATGGAAGTGCTATAATGTAAAAACACAAGAAAATAGTGTAAGTTTTTTATTGATATTTCAAATTTTGATACATAATTAATAATTAAATATATTTTTTATATTTTCAATAGTGTGGCATGGAGGCCCTCTATGAGAAATAAGATGACAACTTTGGGATAAATGATCATTTGAGACAAGTATTAGGTGAGTAGCACCATGGGAGATTCTAATGTCAAACCATAAAAAACATATTTCCCACTAGGTATTGGCCCTCATTGGGTGAATCTCAAACCTATAAGACCACCAAGCTGAAAAAATCTCATTCAGAAGCAGATGACACCAAAAAAATAGCTATACAGGAGCATGAAAGAAGTAAATTTGTCACCGAACACTTCCTAAAAGATATGTCAGTTATAAGTCCACCACTTCCATCAGAGACTACTATTACTTTTGATTCATTTATGACATCAATGTTCTCTATATATGGTACCTTGAGTTATTTAAATGAGGGTCCTAGTGGAATTTGAGATGATGGTGGTGGCGGTGGAGGTGGTGGTGAGGGTGGTGGTGGAGGTGGCGGTGGTGGTGGTGGTGGTGGCAGCAAAGGTGGCAGTGGAGACAATAGTGGTGGTGCTTTCAAGCATAATGGAAGTGTGAGAAGATGGATGATATATTTAAATTTATTTTAATAATCGTTGTCTGAAACCAAGAGCGAGGGTCTTTCATGTCAAATTTAAAATTAATTTATTTAATATTTAAAGAAATAAATACCTGTTCTTAGGAACTTTTTTCGTTAGTGAATGTTGATCATATGAAAAGACCCATTCATATTACCGTCATTACATTGTGAGGATCCCAGGATAAAACCCCTCTAGAATATATATACACATTCTTCTATGATCATTGAGAAACACCACTTGACCTCCAAGTTCTAGCATAGTGAGTTGAATGTCTTATGTTGTTCGTTATTGATCACTCGTTCTTTAGTCTTGAAGAAATATTTCTTACACTTCTAATTTTTTAGAGAGAGATACAGAGAGAAAGAGGAGTTGAGAGATAGTTTTTTTTTGTGCAACAATTTTATATTCTTAATTTTTGGATGCTCTACACAGTATACATGGACGCCTATTTTTAAAGTTTAGATTTAAGTTAAAATATTATTTAATTTCATACCGAGCATTAAATAAATAGGCATAAATTGTCAAATTGGCCTAAATTGCATAAATTGCCTAACTGGCTTAATTGGCCTAATTATCCTAAATGGACTAAGTTGTCCTAAATGGCCTAAATGGCCTAATTGGCCTAAATAACCTAAATTAGTCTAATTGGATTAATTGACCTAAATTGCCTAATTTGTCTAATTTGTCTAATTGTACTAATTGGCTTAATTGGACTAAATGTCCTAAATTGGCCAAATTGGTTTAAATGTCCTAATCGGCCTAATTATCCTAAATGGTTGAAATTGGCCTAAATGGCATAATTGACTGAATTGGCTTAAATGGTCTAAATTATCCTAAATGGCCTAAATTGGCCTAAATGGTCTAAATGACCTAATTGGCCTAAATGACCTAAATTTTCTAATTGTATTAATTTAAATAATTGGAATAAATAGACTAAATGGCCTAAATTTCCTAATTGTCATAAATGGCCTAAATGGCCTAAATGATCTAATTGGCCTAAATGGATTAAATGATTTAATTGGCCTAATTTGCCTAAATGAAATAATTGGCCTATATGGAATAATTGGACTAATTGGCCTAAATGTCTTAAATGGAATAATTGGAATAATGGTCCTAATTGGGATAAATAGCCTAAATTTTCCCAAATGGCCTAAATTGGCCTAATTGACCAAATTGGTCTAAATGACCTAAATTCGTCTAAATGGTCTAAATGGTTGAATTGGCCTACATGATCTAAATGGAATAATTGATATAATTGGACTAAATGTCCTAAATTTCCTAAATGTCCTAAATAACCTAATTGGTATAATTGGCCTAAATTGCCTAAATTGACCTAAATGGCCTAAATTGGACTAAATGGCCTAAATTGGCCTAAATGGACTAATTATCCTAATTGTATTGAATTGCCTAATTAGACTAATTGTCCTAATTGACCTAATTTTTATAATTGTTTTAAATGAGATAAACTGGCGTAAATGGCCTAAATTGGCGTAAATGGCCTAAATGGCCAAAATTGGCCTAATTGTTCTAAATAGCCTAAATTGACATAAATGGCCTAATTGGCCTAAATTGCCTAAATTGTATAATTGACCTAATTGACCTAATTGGCCTAAATGGCCTAAATTGGCCAAAATTTCCTAAATGACCAAAATTGTCCCGAATGGCCTAAATTGGCCTAAATAGCCTAATTGGCCTAAATTGCCTAAATTGCATGATTGGCCTAATTGCCCAAAATGGTTTAAATTGGCCTAATCGGATTAAATGGACTAATCAGACTAATTGGCCTAATTGTTCTAAATTTCCTAAATTGGCCTAAATGGCATAATTGGCATAATTGGCCTAAATGGTCTAAATTGGCCTAAATATCCTAAATGGCCTAAATAGGCCTAAATGGCCTAATTAGCCTAAATGACCTAAATTGGACTAAATGGCCTAAATTAACTAAATTTACTAATTATAAAATTGGATTAATTGGATTAATTTTACTGAAGTGGCCTAAATGGCCTAAATATTCTAATGGGCCTAAATGGCCTTAAGAGCCTAAATTGGCCTAACTAGTCTGAACTAGCCTCATTGGCCTAAATGGTCTAAATTGGACTAAATGGATTAATTCATCGAAATTGCCTAAATATCCTAATTATCCTAATTAGACTAAATGACCTAAATTGGCCTAAATTGACTAATGGGCCTAAGGGTTGAATGGGCCTAAGTGGCATAATGTGCCTAATGGGTCTAATGGGCTTAAGTGTCCTAATGGGCCTAAGTGGCCTAATCAGTCTAATGGGAAAATTGGGCCTAAGTGGACTAATAGGTCCAATGGTCCTAATGGGATTAATAGGCCTAATGAGTCCACTTGTCCAAAGTGGCGTAATGGGCCTAAGTGGCCTAATGGGCTCAATGGGCCTATTGGGCCTAAGTGGACTAATGGGTGTATTGAGCCTAAGTGTATTAATGGGACCATTAAGACCAAATCATCCTAATGGGCATAATGGTATTAATGGGTCAAATGGACTAGTTGGGCCTAAGTGGATGAATGAACCCATTATGGTCAATTCAGCCTAATGGGCCTAAAGGAAAAATTGGCCTAATGAACATAATGGGCCTAATGGTCACAATGGGCCTAATGGGTCTAAGGGGCATAATGGGCATAAGTAGAAAAATGGGCCTAAGTGGCCTAATTAGCCTAATGTGATGAATGGGCCTAAGTGGCCTAATAATCCCAATGGGCCTAAAGGGCCCAATGGGCCTAATGGGTCCAAGGGGCCTAATGGGCCTAAGTGTCCTAAGTGACCTAATAGGCCTAATGATCCTATTGTGCCTAAGGGAACTAATGGGGATAATGGGCCTATTGGCCTAATTGGATGAATGGGCCAAAGGGGCCCAATGGGCCTATTAGGTCAAATGGGACTTTTGGGATTATTGGGCCTGTTGGGCCTAAGAGGCCTAATGAGCCTAATGGCCTAATTGCCCTCATGGGCCTAAGGGGCCCAATGGGCCCAATTGGCCTAATGGGTCTAAGGGGCCCAATGGGACCAATTGGCCTAATGGGTCTAAGGGTTTCAATAGGCCTAAGTGGCCTAATGGGCCTAAGTGTCCTAATGGGCCTATTATGCCTATTGTTCATAAGTGGTCTAATGGGACCAATGGTCATGGTGGGCCTAATGGGACCATTATGTATAATTCAACCTAATGGGTACAATGGGCCTAAGTGTCCTAATGGGTCGAAGTAGCCCAAGTTTTCTAATGGGCCTAATGGGTCCAATGGGTATAGGTGGCCTAAGTTTCCTAATGGACCTAATGGGTCCAATGGGTCTAAGTGGTCGAATGGGACTAAGTGGCCAAAGTTTCCTAATGGTCCTAATGGGTCCAATGGGTCTTAGTGTCCTAATGGGCCTAAGTGGACTAAGTTTCCTAATGGGAATAATGGGTCCAATGAGTCTAAGTGGTCGAATTGGACTAAGTGGCCTAAGTTTCATAATGAGCTTAATGGGCCTAATGGTTCTAATGGGTCTAATGGGCCCAAGTGGTACAATCGTTCTAATGGATCTAATTGGTCTAATGGGATGAATGGGTTGAATGGGACTAGGTGTCCTAATGGGATGAATGGTTATAATGGGACTACGTGGGCTAATGGGACTAAGTGGCCTAATGGGCCTAAGTGGCCTAAGTTGCCTAATGGGCCCAATGGACCCAATGGGGCTAATGGGCCTAAGTGGCCAAAGTTACCTAATTGGGACAATGGGGATAATGGGGCTAATGGGCCTAAGTGTACAAAGTTACCTAATCGGTCCAATGGGTCGAATGGTCCTAATGGGACCAATGGGCCTAATGGACATAATGGGTCCAATGAACCTAAGTGGCCTAAGCTGCCTAGTGGTCCGAAGTGGCCTAATGGTCTTAATGGGACTAAGTTTCCTAATGGGACTAAGTGGCATAATTGGCCTAATGGGTCAAATGGGCCTAAGTGGACTAAGATGCCTAATGGGCCGAAGTGGCCTAATGGGCCAAAGTGGCCTAAGTGGACTAAGTTGCCTAATGGGCCGAAGTGGCCTAATGGGCCTAAGTGGCCTAAGTTGACTAATGTGCCTAATGGGACTATTGGGTCTAATAGGCCTAATGGGACTAATGATTCCAATAGGTCTAAGTGGCCCAATGGGCCTAAGTAGCCTAAGTTGCCTATTGGGCCTAATGGGTTCAATGGTTCTAGGTGGATCAATGGGCCTGAGTGGCCTAAGTTGCCTAATGGGACTAATGGGATTAATGTGTCTAATAGACCTAAGTGTCCTAATCTTCCTAATGGTTCGAATGATTCTAGGTGGCATAATGGGTCAAATGGGTTGAATGAGTTTAACATTACTAGAAAAGGGATTTTTGCGATGGTGCATTTGCGATGGGATCTCGTCGAAAATGGCCCATTGTGGAAAAGAGCATTGTAAATATTATCTTTTACAATGGTCTATCTCAAAAGGTTATTATTTGGGATGGTTAGTGGCACCGTCATAAATAAGTTCAGTGTTTTTTTTAAAACACTATTGCGATGGGCCGACCACCCGTCGCAAATTGTTTTCCTGATTTTTTTTAAAAAATTTGTGACAGACTATACCAATTAGTATTTGTGACGGTCCATTGAAAATACTATAAAAAGTACAAAAAAAATAAACCCTATTGCGATAGGCCCTTCGCAAATAGTTGAAAAAATAAAATAAAAATAAATAATATAATATAATATTAATAATAATATAATATTAATATAAATGAAATAATAATATTAATATTAGAACAATAAAATTATTTATAAAATAATATTAATAAAAATAATATAATATTAATATTAATGAAAAAATAATATTAATATTCATAAAAATAAAATTAATTATAAAATAATTAAATAATATAATAATATTATTAATAATATTAATGAAATAATAATATTAATATTAGTAATATAATAAAAAGCTTAGTTCTCACAAAAAATATAAAAATATATTAATTAATAACATAATAAATATAATAAAAAAATAAATAAAAAATAAAAATTTTAATATTTGAGAAAATATAAAAAACACACTGTTTAAAACATTAAGTAGTTAATATTACAAAATAATACATTCAAATGTTTCATTATAAAATAAAAATACATCACTAAGGGGGAGGGTTGTCTGGAGGAGCCGGAGGAGATGGTGGAGGGAACTTCATCCCTAAACTGCGAGTTAGACATTGCATTTACTCCATATGCTCCTACTCTTATTAATGTCACCATCGACACATCTCATCCTACATCTTTTGTTGTTGTTGCTACTGCTATCGTAGGAACTCTTGCTGTTATTGTTGCTGCCACTGATGCATCTCCTCCTACTCCCTATGCATAGTATCTATAAGTTCACTCTGATCTCATAGCTGCTCCTCATATTGTGCATGAGATGATGATGACTCTTTAAGAGATCCTCTCAGGTTGGACGCCGATATCACAAAGGTTCCATAAAAACCCCCAGGTTCAATCGAGAGCTGATACCAATAACTCAACCTTTTTCAAAGGCATACTGGATCGCCTGCAACCATGTTGCCTCATCAAATCAGGGGGGCACTAGTTTGACCATCGGTCTCAACCTGACTCTCACTATGTGTCTGATATGTTTCAGCTTCATGTGACTCTTTCAATTGAAATTTTAAATTAAAATAGTTAAAAAATTATTTTTAGTTAAATTTAATGCTCAAAAAGAAATAATATTGACCACAATCTCATGCTGGCGAGCACCTCTAATCTCTCCAGTGGCTGGATTAATATACATCCTCTTATAAATGTCGTACTCCCTAATATCAGGTTGTGCGACTTCCTATATGAATATAAAATAAACCATTTACATTTAAGTTATATAAAATATTTAAAGAAAATGTACTTACCATATGCTCCATATGCATACTGAATATACGACTACCAGCTCAATGGGTCACCTCCTATCTCCCCCAATTTTTCTGACCTATTGATGATCTACTCTGAAAATGCCTACTCATCTAGTGTGTACATAATCCATAACAAACCTGAGATGAAATATAATCAGGTTGGTGGATCCGACATTTCTCATAAAACTCGATCACTTCTGCTTTCTCCATTGCTTTCCTTTTCAAATTGTAAAAAAAATGAGTGCAATGCAGACACATAGCTCCCAGTCATTCCTTCCAGATATCCTCATGCATGATCTCATCAATAAGATACCATAAACCCTACAAATTTTTTATTTTATCAAGTTATTAATTAAATTAATTTCAAAATAATTATTATTTATTTACATACCGGCCAATGCCCGAACATGTGGTGTTGTACATCAATGAGAATCTGATCCCATGACACCCATTCATCAGAAAAATAATTGCGCAATATAGTACTCCCCTGTCCAACAGCTATATGCGTAAAGATATAAAAAAAATTAATCAAACAATTAGAATATAAATTAATTAATTAAAACTAACTAAAATACACAGGTAAGCATACCTATGAATGCATGGATCAAACCCAAGATGTGGATGTCTCTCGGAGATAGGGTCAGGAATCATCAGTTGAGAAAGACCACACCCCCTCTGAGAACCCCCTGAACCACCAGCTGTTTGAGGGTTAGATGATCCAACATCCTACTCATCCAAAGGTAGACAATCCTTCTGCAAGATACGATACAGATCCTCATCCATCTGAAACGTGAAATTATTTTTCTTATCAAATAGTTGAAAACAACTATTATATATAGATATATATTATATATGATTATAACCAGAATTTAACTATGTTGATGTCCATCCTCATCCTCATCTTCATAGTTATCGATCTCAATGTCTTGATTTTCCTCCTCAACATCATCAATTTCCATATTAGTTTCAGTTTCATCATCTCTTGTCATTTAAAATTCAGTTGTAACGTCATTAACATCATCGTCACCATCATCCCTTAATTGTTGGGTGTCATCAATGATATTTATGTCTCTTCATGAAAAATATTGATTCAGAGTAGTCTCTTAAAAAATTTCAATTCCTTGCACTTCAGCAAAACCACATTCACTTTCAGAAAACTAATTCTCTCAAGATTTAATTTTGATTATGATCCACCAATCACCCAACTCCCTTGAATAAGCATGGATTTTGCATAATAAATTTTATGTTTATTTAGAACCAATAAAAATGGTTCATTTACTGCAAGAATAATTTTATATTGAACATCAATTATTTCATGGATCATATGAACACTCAATCCTATCTCAGTATCCAACCACTAAAATTTAAACATCATTATGTAATGTTGTCCTAGATAACATAGTTCAATGATTTCTTCCAACATGCCATAAAATTCAACTTCAGTTTCTCTATGATGAGATCCTCTCAAGAAAAAACCATTATTCATTGTTTTTTTATTCCCCATATGCATGTGTATGAAATTAAAAACCATTCACCACATATGCATTATAAGATTTGACCATTTTGGATGGTGGGTTATTAAATACACACAATCGATTATCAGTTTTATCAACATGTTGAGATACCTAAAAATTGTAAAACAATTATCACTATAAAAAGTATTAAATTGGTTTTTTATGTAAAATAAAAAATAATTTATGTTACTAGTTTTTGAAACCAGTAGGAATTTTTTTGACGACGTTCTTGAAAAGCAGCTACTGTAATTTGTGGAAACTATTTCTTAATATGATTATAATATAACATACAAATAAAATAAGATTAATGTATTATTACAAAAATTATAGAATAATTTATAAGAGAACTCATAGTACAATTTGTGTTATTTATTAATAGTTCAGTAGAATATATGTATGAGATCTATGATTTTCACCATCTAAAAGTCATTGTTCATGAATTCCATCTAAGATAAGTTTGAGCTGATTGAAAAATGATAATTGATATCTCATGACATCGTTAACATTTCCCTCATTACGGCTCAGGTGGTTTTGTTTTGAGGGATATTCATATTGAAATTAATGAGAGTAGAAAAAATAAATTTCCTTTTGAAAATATGATTTTGCAATTGAGCCTTCAACTGATGCTTGTTACATATATATTTTTTAATTTCTTCATGCATCTCTCTAATGGGTATATCAATCAGAACTGTATCAGACCTCCATAGTTTTTTTCATGAAGAAAATGTAATACCAAATATTCCATTGAGTCAAACAAACCTGGAGGGAAGATTTTCCCTAGTTTATATAAAATTAAAACGAAATCTTCTTGCAGTTTTCTTACTACACCGTATTTTATTTTTGACGCACAAATATCTTGAAAAAATATGCTATGTATATTATCCCATCCCAAATCATAGTATTTAACAAACCTCTTTATCTAATCAGCATAAGTCTTTCCATTAAAATATGATAGTCATGACTTTTCAATCTGATAATATGACCATTTCTGACACATCTACCCAAATTGGAAGGATACCCATCTGGAAGTCTCAAATCTACAATCCACTAAAAAAATAATAATCAAATCTCTTTGGACAGTGTATAATATGCTTTTGTCTTCATTAACTTTTGTGATCCGACATTTTCAAATAGTTTAAGTTCTGGTCACTTGAAAATTTGAGCAAAATCTAATCGTGCTTTTACATTATCTTTGGTCTTACCTGGTGTACTCAAAACTATATAAAATAAATTATCAAAATAGTTTTTCTTAATATGCATCACATCTAACATGTGATGGACCAACAAATCAGACCAATATGGAAAATCCCAAAAAATGCTCTGTTTTATCCAATTATACTATTTTCCAAACCCATCAATTTTATGTTGGTTTATTGTTGGTCCAAATGTGATGGGAGGTATTGAAGAGATAATTGATTTTAACTCTGTACCTGAGATCATTATTTGAGGCCCATCTTTTTCAACTGTTCCTTTTCTGAAATGATATTTTTTTATTCGAAAAAGATGATCAGTTGGAAGAAATCTGTGATAACTGTAAAAAAACAAGGTTTTTTCCATTGAAGACCATAAAAACTTTTATATCTCTCATACAATACAAATATGATCTTGGAACACGTGTACTTCATCTAGATAACATGTCATATGTTGGTAAGTCACTAATTGTCCACATCAATGCAGCTTTCAGTAGGAAGTTTTGTTTCGTAGGAACATCATATGTACTGACACCATTAATCCATAGTGAATTTAACTCATCAGTCAATGGTTTAAAATAAAAATCAATATTCTTTTTTGGATGACCTGAAATTAATAAGGTCAAAAAAATATATGGATTCTTCATCAACATCCATGGAGGTAAATTATACAGAGTTATAAAGATAGTCCAATATGAATATTGACTAACGCAAGAACCAAATGGATAGAAACCATCAGTAGAAAGACCCAATCGCACATTTCGGGATGCTAAAGAAAAAGATGGATGCAGTTGGTCAAACTATTTCAATGAATCACCATCAGAGGGATGATTTAAGCTTTTACTAGTTGAAATTTTGGTTTTGTTCCATGACAATAATGATGCTCTGTTTTGTGACATAAATAAATGCTACAATCTGAGTGTGAGTGGGAAATATCTCAATTGTTTTACAAGAATAAATCCAAACTTCCCTAGTTGAGCTTCTTTATACCTTGATTTTCTACATGTAGTAAAACTATCCAATGACTCATTTTCACCATAATATAAGATGCAGTCATTTGATCATGCATGAATATTCTAATAACCAAGACCCAGATTATGAACTAGTCTCTTACTCTCATATAAATTTGGAGGCATCACATTTCCTTTAGGTAGCAGTGTTTTTAACAAAGAGAATATCTGATCAAAATAACTATTTGACATTCCATTATCTGATTTAATAGCCATAAATTTAGAAAATACTTTAAAATTGTTTATCTTATAACCAGGATATAAGAAATCCTCAACAGACCTCAAAAACTTATATAAATGAGATGGTTCCCACTCAAGAATTAAATCAATATCATCCTAAGTTTCAGTTTGTTAAAAAGACAGACCTACCACATCATGTACTAAATTTTGAAACTGTGTTACATCTGGAACCAAAATTATTAGTATCTTCTCTGAAACTATGTTCACCATGTTGATACCAAAAAACACGGTCTCGTTGAAAACCAAAATGCAATAAATGACCACCAAAGTTTTCAAATGGGTCATATGTCATCATATCACATTTTTTACAAGGACACTTAATTGTCTCTTCTGAAACAAATTTTGGTTGTGATGATGCAAATTATAAGAAATATTTAACACCCTCAATATATACAGGATTTAAACTAGAACTATTTGGATTCATGTGATGATTTATCCAAGCATGATAATCTAATAATGACTATTGTCGACTTCATTGTTCCATGTTTTTCAAAAAAATATAAAATTATTCGTTATTTTTTATAATTAGATATAACATAAACACTATCCAAAAAAGGGAAGATAATTAAATTCTCTTTTCTAGAAATTTATAATAATTTCTATTATTTTATAGTTATTTATACTATTTTCTAAGATTTTATACCAATCTACACTCATTTATAAAAATTTATACTAATTACCACTAATTATTAATAATTACAGGTATTTTGTACTAATTATTGTTAATTACCTACAACACAATTTCCAACATATTGGCAGTAACTCTTTTGCCCAATGAATCATCCCCTTGAAACTTTATGTGACTAAAATAACTATGAAAAGTCTACTCTGACATATGAATATCCATTTTCGTATGCATGGTGATGGAGAGCAGGGAGGCCTCACCATGATTCTCTCCATGCTCGTGCATACAAAATTGACATCTTTACATCGAAGCATACTTTTCATAGTGATTTCAGTAGGATAAGTTCCAAGGAGATGAGTCATCGGGCAAAAGAGCCTCTTTTTTCTGACAGATCACCTCCTTGCAACTTTCTTTGACTTAAATCACTATGAAAAATCGGCTCTGACCTATGTTGGAACATATTTTTCATACTGATTTTATTGGGAGAAATTTGCAAGGAGCTGACACGTCTATCAAAAGAAATGTCGTCTATCCACTAGAAATTTTGTCAGCTTATCAATATACTCAAATTTATTCTAATTTATTACTAATTAATCCTAATTATTACTAATTAATCCTCATTGTTACTAATTCTTACTAATTGTTACTGATTAATCCCAATTCTTACTAATTATTACTAATTGTTACTAATTGTTACTAATTATTACTAATTGTTACTAATTAACCCTAATAAATCCTAATAAATCCTAATTATTACTAATTAATCCTAATTATTACCAATTAATCCTAATTATTACTAATTAATACTAATTATTAATAATTATTACTAATTAATCCTAATTATTATTAATTATTACTAATTAATCCTAATTATTACTGATTATTACTACTTATTTCAATTTATTACAATTTATTACTCATTATTACTAATTATTACTAATTTTTACATTTTTTACTAATTATTAAAAATTATTACAATATATTACTAATTATTGATAATTATTACTAATTAATCCTAATTATTGTTAAATATTACTAATTAATCCTAACTATTGATATTTATTACTAATTATTACTAAATATTTCTAATTATTATAAATTATTACTAATTATTACAAATTATTAAAAATTATTTCTAATTAATCCTAATTAATCCTAATTATTACTAATTATTATAATTTATCACTAATTTTTAAAATTATTACTAATTATTACAATTTGTTAATAATTATTACAATTTATTACAAATTATCACAATTTATTACTAATTATTGTTATTTTTTCTAATTTTTTTTCTAATTATTACTAATTATTACAAATTATTTCTAATTATTTCTAATTATTACAATTTGTTGCTAATTGTTACTAATTATTACAAATTATTACAATTTATTTCCATTTATTACTAATTATTACAATTTATTACTAATTATTACTAATTATTATAATTTATTACTAATTATTACAATTTATTACTAACTTATACTAAGTAATACTAATTAATATTAACTAATACTAATTATTACTAATTATTAATAATTATTTCTAATTATTACTAATTATTTCTAATTATTACTATTTATTTCTAATTATTTCTAATTATTACTAATTATTTCTAATTATTTCTAATTATTTATAATTATTAAAAATTATTACTAATTATTAAAAATTATTACGAATTATTACTGATGATTACTAATTATTACAATTTATTAAAATTTATTACAATTTATTACTAATTATTACAATTTATCGCTAATTATTACAATTTATTACTAATTATTACAATTTATTGCTAATTATTTAATCTATTACTAATTATTACAATTCATTACTAATTATTACAATTTATTTCTATATATTTCAATTTATTACTAATTATTTTAATTTATTACTAATTATTTCAATTTATTACTAATGATTTCAATTTATTACTAATTATTTCAATTTATTACTAATTATTTCAATTTATTACTAATTATTAATTTTTTTACTAATTATTACAATTTATTACTAATTATTACTAATTATTTATAATTAACACTTAGACATAATTATTCATGAAAATAAAGACTGAAAAAACAAATATCTAATTATAATTTAATTTAATTCCATCTAACTAACAAAAATTATAAATAATTTAAAATAAAATAAATTAACTAAATAAAAAAAAGACAAATACCTTGAAACTGAAGCTTTCAGAGTATAAAAGCTGCAGATTATGCTCCAATTTAAAAGTTTAAACTATGAAAAATTTTAGAAGAAAATTTTTCAGAAGAGATAGAGAGAAGTTGAGAATGAAGTAGAATGAGAGGAAAACGGATGGGGGTATATATAGGTTAGATTATTTACAACGGGTCCCATCACAAATGCCCACTACCCACATTAATTAAAGTCGGACGAAAAAAATTATTGGCGACGGGACAAGTATCCCGTCACAAATATAAAAAACCGTCACCGAGTATTTGCGATGGGAATTGGAACCCATCGTAAATACCCCTGCCCGCGGTTTGATGCGCATTTGATGCCAAACCTTTTGTGATAGGTCCTAATGCCCCCACCCCCTGTCGCAAATAACTATTATTTACGATGGTCCGATTGTCCCTTCGCAAATAACCCATCGTAAATGGTCATTTTTCCCATAGCATAAATGGATTAATGGGCCTAAGTGGCCTAAGTTTCCTAATGGGCTTTATGGTTCCAATGGGACTAAGTGGATCTGGTATGAAAGAAGTGTTTGTTTTGATGAAGTATCGAAGTCTACTGACTATGATAAAATTAAATGTGACTATGCTTTATTGATTCATATTTCATAAATCATAAGTTGATTAGAGAACTTGTGATGCAAGCTTGATGGGAGAAAGTGGAAAAGTGGTATTCTAAATCGTATTCAGATTTACCGTATCTAAGTGGAAGAGAAGAAAGAGATGATGCCAATCAAAAAGGAATCATACCTAGTGTAATCAGATTCCAGATGAGAAGAAAAGAAAGAAGGCACTAAGGATCATGATCAGAATGATCGTACCCAGAACGATCATTGTCAAGTACTTTACCATCTAATTATCCATCGTATGCATAAGAAAACATTCGTATCCAGGATTATCGTACTGAGGCTCAGGAAGAAAAAGATTATACCCAGTATGATCGTATTCAGGCCAACCATTCTCATAAAGATCGTACTCTGGACAACCATAATTAGAGAGGGAATTTCTTGAGGTCGGTGACTGAAAAGAGAGGAAAATAATGAGAACAAAAATGTAGTCAACCATTTCAAAAGGGTTGAATAACTTTGTAGGTTTCAATTGGGTCAAGAGTCATTATATCAGAGTGGAATTTTTTTATATTTTCAAGTGGTTCAAAAGAAGAAGTGAAGAAGTAAAAGTGGTTTGAAAGAAAAGTTTTCTAGATGTGAAATTGAGGGGGATCTTGACATTCAAAAGAATTATCATATTCAGCATTCATAAGGAGAAGTGAAGGTTGTAGAAGAATCAATAAGCTTTGAGAAAAGTTGATGAAGTCAAAATACACCCTAGATTTTAGGGGAAATTGAGATTAGGGTGAATTTAATTAAGCGGGAATTTTTTTGGGATTCTCACCAAAGCATCTCGAGGATCACCTATAAAAGAAGAAAAGTACGTTGTACTTGAGGTGGACCGATGTACTATTCATGAGAGAGAAGCGCTGAGTTTTAGAGAGAAGTAGAAGTTTCCATATTCACTTTTATTGAAGAAGTTTTGATGGATTGAAGTGAAAGAGAAGAGACAAGATCGCAATATTGTATTCAGATGATCCTTGTACTCAGTGTTTATCATACTCAGCTGATTTCCATATTCACCTTGTCAATTGTATTCAACTGATCATCATATTGGGATGGATTAATTAGATCGTGATTTTCATACTGGGTCTTCCAGACTGAGGAAGATGTATAATTGAAGTAGTGTTGATTCATCTTTGTCGCATTCTATAAAAGTTATATTTTTCGTACTGTGGAGAATCTTATTGAGCATAATCGTATTGGGAAAATCATATCGAGAAGAATCGTATCAGGGAGAATCGTACTCGGAGGAATCAGACTGGGAAAATCATACTGGGAAAAGCAGACTTGGTTTTTTTTCTCAACAAAGTCCAGGAAATTCTTACCATCTTCTGGGTAAGAAATTGAAGAAGTGTTTTCAATTGAATACATCTGTGGAATTGAAAAGAAGCACAGGTAACATGATTTGTTGCACAATCATTGCATTACCCTATTTGTGCTAAGTGGGTGCACACATACTATTGGATTTTTTACATAGTGCTACACAAGTGAAAGGGAATATCCTACTCATTTCAATCAAATGATTATTTTCTAGTGGATTGTGTGGTATTGGATCACTTCCATACCATACCAAGGATTTAGTTAATCTTATTGAATACTGAATCTTGTAAATACTTTTGTTCATGTGGATGTGTGTTTGAATTGTTTTCAATAGGGAATATAATCATTAACAGGAGTCAAAGGTTGTTTCATTTAAAAAAACATAAGAGAAAAAAGTATCACGGATTCAACCCCTCCCCCTCTCAGCGATACAATCATCTTTTGGGGACTTTCAAGTGGCCTAATGGGCCCAAGGGGCCAAATGGGCCAAATGGTTCTAATTGGCCTAATGAGCATAATGGACCTAAGTGGTCAAATCGGCTTAACTAGCCTAAGTGGACTAATGGGCCTAATGGACCTAATGGGCCTAACTGGAATAAGGGGACTAATGGGCCCAATGGGATAACTATGCATAATTGGCCTAAGTGTTCTAATAGTCCGAACGAGCCTAAGTGGCCTAATGGGCCCAATGAGTCGAATGGGACCAACTAGCCTAACTGTTCCAATGGTCCCAATGGGCCTAAGGGGCCTAAGTGGCATAATGGGCCTAACTGGCATAAGTGTCGGCCCAATTAGCATAATGGGTCTAAGTGGCCTAAGTGGCCTAACTGACCAAATGGGACCAATGATCCTAATGGTCCAAATAGGCCTAATGGGACCAATGGGCCTAACTGGCCTAATGGGTTGAATGGGCCTAACTGGCCTAACTCACGTAAGGGGACCAAGGGGGCTAATGGGTGGGTCTAATGGGCCTAACTGTCCAAAGTGGCCTAATGATCCCAATGGTCCTAATGGGCCTAACTGGCCAAAGCGTCCTAATAGGCCGAACTAGCCTAAGTGTCCTAATTGGCATAATGGGATGAACAAGCCTAAGTGGTGTAATGGGCCCACTGAGCCTAATGGGCCTAACTCACCAAAGTGGCATAACGGGCCTAACTAGCCTAAGTGGCCTAAAGGGCCTAATGGGCAGAACGGGCCTAAGTGGCATAATGGGATGAATGAGCATAAGTAGCCCAATGGGCTAAATGGGCCTAGGTGGCCCAATGGTCCGAATGGGCTGAATGGGCCGAATGGGCTTAATGGGATGAATGAGCCTATTGGGCCTGAGTGGCCAAATGGACCCAAGTGTCCCAATGGGCCTGATAGGCCTAAGTGGATGAATGGGCCTAATGGACCAAATGGGGCTAATGGGACTAAGTCAAAAATGGGCCTAATGGGTCTAATGGGCCTAAGTAGCGTAATGAGCCTAATGGGTCTCAGTGGCCTAGTGGGCCTAAGTGGCATAATGTGCCTAAGTGGCCTAATGAGACGAAGTTGCATAATGGGCCTAAGTGGCCTAATGGGTTTAAGTGGCCTAATGGGCCTAATGGGCCTAATGGGCCTAAGTGGCCTAATGGGCCTAAGTGTCCTAATGGGCCTAAGTGACCTAATGGGTTTAAGTGGCCTAATGGGCCTAAGTGGCCTAATGGGCCGAGTGGGTCTCAGTGGTCAAATGGGCCTAATGGGCCTAAGTGGCTGAAGTGGCCTAATGGGCCTAAGTGGCTGAAGTGGCCTAATGGGCCTAAGTGGGATAATGGTCCAAGTGTTCCTAAGAGGCCTAATGGGACTAAGCGGACTAATGGGCCTATTGTGCCTAATGGGCCTGAGTGGCCTAATGGGCCCCAGTGGCCTAATGGGCTTAAGTGGCCAAATGGACATAACGAGCATAATGGGCCTTAGTGTCCTAAGTTGCCTAAGTTGAATAATGGGCCTAATGGGCCTTAGTGGCCCAATGGGCCTAAGTGGCTTAAATGGCCTAATGGGCTGAACGAGCCTATGTTTCCTAATGGGCCTAATGGGCCTCAGTGGTCAAATTGGCCTAATGGGCTTGAGTGGCCAAATGGGCCTAATGAGACTAAGTGGCCTAATGATCCTAATGGTCCTTAGTGGATGAATGGGCCTAATGGGCCTAATGTGCCCAAGTAGACTAAGAGGCCTAATGGGCCTAATGGGCCTAAGTTTTCTAATGAGCCGAATGAGCCTAAGGGGCCTAATGGGACTTAGTGGCCTAATGAGCCTAAGTGGATAAAGTTTCCTAATGGGCCAAATGGACCTAAGTGGCCTAATGGGCCTAATGGGCCTAAGTGGACTAATGGGCCTAAGTGAACTAATGGGCCTAAGTGGACTAATGGGCCTACTGTTCATAATGGGCCAAAGTGGCCTAAGTGACCTAATGGACCAAATGGGTCTAAGTGGCCTAATGAGCCTAAGTGGCCTAATGGGCATAAGGGGCCTAATGGACTTAAGTGGCCTAATGGGCCTTATGGGTCTTAGTGGCCTAATGGGACCAAGTGGTCTAAGTGGACTAATGGGACTAATGGGACTAATGGGTCTCATGGGCCTCAATGGCCTAATGGTTCTGATGGGCTTAAGTGGCCTAATGGGCGGAATGGGCCTCAGTGGTGGGCCCAATGGGCCAAAGTGGCCTAAGAGGCATAATGTGCCTAATGGACCTAAGAGGATTAATGGGACTGATGGGCCTAAGTAGCCTAATGGGCCTTAGTGGCCTAATGGGCCTATTGTGTATAATGGGGCTAAGTGGCCCTAGTGGCCTAATAGGCCTAAGTGTCTTAATGGGCCTATGTGACCTATTGGGCTTAATGAGACAAATGGGCCTCAATGGCCTAATGAGACTGATGATCTTAAGTGGTCTAATGGGCCTAAAGGGCCTAAGTTTCCTAATGGGCCTAATGTGCCTAAGTGGATGAAATGGCCTAATGGGCCTAAGTGGCATAACAGGCGTAATGGGTCTTAGTTGCCTAATGGGCCTAATGGGCCTAAGTGGCTGAAATTGGATAATGGGCCTAATTGGCCTAATTGGCATAATGGGACTAAGTGGACTAATGGGCCTAAGTGTCCTAGTGGGCCTAAGTGGCCTAATGGTCCTAAGTGGCCTAATGGACCTAAGTGGCCTAATGGGCCTAAGTGGCCTAAAGGGCTTGAGTGGACTAATGGTCTAAGTGGCCTAATGATCCTAATGGGCATAATGAGCCTAAGTGGTATAAGTGGTCTAATGGGCCGAATGGGCCTTAGTGGCCTAATGGGACTAAGTGGAATAATGGGCCTAAGGGGTCGAAGTGGCCTATTGAGCTTAATGGGCCTAAGTGGACTAATGGGCCTAAGTGGCCTGATGGGCCTCACTAGCCTAATGGGCCTAATGGGCCAAATGGTTCTAAGTGGACAAATGGGATTAATGGGCCTAATAGGTCTAAGTTTCATAATGAGATGAATGGGCCTAAGTGGCATAATGGGCCTAATGGGCCTTAGTGGCCTAATGGGCCTAAATGGATTAAGGGGCCTGATGGGCCTAATATAATTAATGGGCCTAAGTGGCTTAATGAGATGCACGAGCCTAAGTGGCCTAATGGGCATAACAGGCCTAAGTGGACTAATGGGCCTGATGGGCCTAATGGGGCTAATGGGCCTAAGTGGCCTAATGATCTGAATGGGCCTAAGTGGCCTAATGGGCCTAATGGGGTTGATGGGAATACTGGACCCAATTAGCCTAAGCGGACTAATGGGCTTGATGGGTCTAATGGGACTAATGGGCCTAAGTGGCCTAATGAGCTGAATCGGCCTAAGTGGCCTTATGGGACTAATGGGCCTAATGGGCCTTATGGGCCTAAGTGTCCTAATAATCCTGATAGGCCTTAGGGGCCTCAGTGGCCTCATGGGCCTCATGGGCCTAATGGTCATATAGGGCTTAAGTGTCTTAAGTGGCCTAATGGGCCTATAGGGCCTAATGGGCCTAATGCGCCTAATGCACCTAATTGGCATAATGGCCCTGATGGGACTAATGGGTGTAATGCGCCTCAGTGGCTTAATAGGCCTAAGTGGCCTCAGTGGCCTAATGGGCCTAATGGGCCTAAGTGGCCTAATGCGCTGAATAGGCCTAAGTTGCCTAATGGGACTAAGTGGCCTAATGGGCCTAATGGGCCTATGTGGCATAATGGGCTTGATGGGCCTAATAGGTCGAATGGGACTCAGTGGACTCATGGGCCTCATGGGCCTAAGTTGAGTAAGTGGACTAATGGTCCTAAGTGGACGAATGGGTCTAATGGACCTTAGTGGCCTAATGGGCCTAATGGGACTAATGAGTCTAAGTGGCTTAAGTGACCTAAGGGGCCTAATTCTCCTAATGGGTCTCAGGGGCCTAATGGGCCTAATGGGACTAGGTGGCTTAATGGGCCTAATGGGATTAAGTGACCTAATGAGCCGAATGGGCCTAAGTGGCCTAACAGGCCTAAGTGGCCTAATGAGCCTAAGTGGCCTAACAGGCCTAAGTGGCCTAATGGGCCTAAGTGGCCTAAT
This sequence comes from Viscum album, assembly GCA_963277665.1. Taxonomy (NCBI): domain Eukaryota; kingdom Viridiplantae; phylum Streptophyta; class Magnoliopsida; order Santalales; family Viscaceae; genus Viscum; species Viscum album. Next base: position 914,898,527 of record OY728141.1, read on the forward strand.
GAACCTAATGGGCCTTAGTGGCCTAATGAGCCTAATGGGCCCAAGTGGTCTAAGTGGCCTAGTGGGCCTAATGGGACTAATGGGTCTCATGGGCCGAATGGGCCTAATGGGCCTGATGGGCCTAAGTGTCCTAATGAGCCGAATGGGCCTCAGTGGCCTAATGGGTCCAATGGGCCAAACTGGCATAAGAGGTACAATGTGACTAATAAACCTTAGAGTCATAATGAGACTGATGGGCCTAAGTGGCCTAATGGGCCTTAGTGGCCTAATGGTCCTAATGGGTATAATGGGGCTAAGTGGTTCTAGTGGCCTAATGGGCCTAAGTGGCTTAATGGGCCTATGTGTCCTATTGGGCTTAATGGGACTAATGAACCTCAGTTTCCTAATGAGCCTAATGATCTTAGGTGTCCTGATGGGCCTAAAGGGCCTAAGTGGCCTAATGGGTCTAACGTTCCTAATCGGCTGAAATGGCCTAATAGACCTAAGTGGTGTAACAGGCGTAGTGGGCCTCAGTGTCCTAATGGGCCTAATGGGGTTAAGTAGATGAAATTTCATAATGGGCCTAATTAGCATAATGGGCATAATGGGCCAAAGTGTCCTAATGGGCCAAAGTGGCATAATGGGCCTAAGTGGCCTAATGGGCCTAATGGGACTAAGCGGCTTAAAGGGCTTGAGTGGACTAATGGGCCTAAGCGGCCTAATGATCCTAATTGGCATAATGGGCCTAAGTGGTCTAACTGGCCTAATGGGACTAATGGGACTTAGTGGCCTAATGGGCCTAAGTGGACTAATGGGCCTAAGGGGCCAAAGTGGCCTATTGAGCATAATAGGCCTAAGTGGCCTAATGGGCCTAAGTGGCCTAATGGGCCTCACTGAACTAATGGTCCTAATGGGCCAAATGGGACTAATGGGACAAATGGGTCTAAGTGGGAAAATGGGCTTAAGGGGCCTAATAGGCCTAAGTGGATTAATGAGATGAATGGGCCTAATGGGCCTCAGTGGCCTAATGGGCCTAAGTGGCCTACGGGGCCTAAGGGGCCTAATGGTCCTAATGGGATTAATGAGCCTAAGTGGATTAATGAGCCGAACAGGCCTAAGTGGCCTAATGGGCATAACAGGCCTAAGTGGGCTAATGGACCTAATGGGCCTGATGGGCCTAATGGGGCTAATGGGTCTGAGTGGCCTAATGAGCCGAATGGGCCTAAGTGGCCCAATGGGCCTGATGGGGCTTATGGGAATAATGGGCCGAATGGTCCCAAGCGGCCTAATGGGCTTGATGGGCCTTATGGGACTAATGGACCTAAGTGGCCTAATGAGATGAATCGGCCTAAGTGGCCTAATGGGACTAATGGGCCTAATGGGCCTAATGGGCCTAAGTGGCCTAATAGTCCTGATGGGCCTGATGAGCCTCAGGGGCCTCAGTGGCATCATGGTCCTCATGGGCCTAATGGTCCTATAGGGCTTAAGTGGATTAAGTGGCCTAATGGGCCTATAGGGAATAATGGGCCTAATGGGCCTAATGGGCCTAATTGGCATAATGGCCCTAATGGGCCGAATGGGCGTAATGCACCGAAGTGACTTAATAGGCCTAAGTGGCCTAATGATCCTAATTTCCCTAAGTGGCCTATTGTGCTGAATAGGCCTAAGTTTGCTAATGGGCCTAATGGGACTAAGTGGCCTAATGAGCCTAATGGGACTATGTGGCATAATGGGCACGATGGGACTAATGGGTCGAATGGGCCTCAATGGACTCATGGGCCTCATGGTCCTAAGTTGAGTAAGTGGCCTAATGGGCCTAAGTGGACGAATGGGCCTTAGTGGCCCAATGGGCCTAATGGGCCTAATGAGTCTAAGTGGCTTAAGTGGCCTAATGGGCCCAATTCTCTGATTGGGCCTCAGGGGCCTAATGTGCCTAATGGGATTAAGTGGCCTAATGGGCTTAAATGACCTAATGAGATGAATGGGCCTAAGTAGCCTAATGGGCATAATGGGCTTAATGGGCCTGAGTGGCTGAAATGGGCTAATGGGCCCAAGTGGCCGAATGGGCCTAATGAGCCCCAACGACCTAATGGGCCTCAGTGGATGAAATGGACTAAAGGGCCTAAGTGTCCTAATTGGACTATGGGCCTAATGGACATAAGTTTCCTAATGGGCCTAAGTGGCCTAATGGGCTTAATTGGCCTAATGGGCTTAATGGGCATAACGGGCCTAAGTGGCCTAAGGGGCCTAAGTGGCGTAATGGGCCTAAGTGCCCTAATGGGAATAATGGGCCTTAGTATCCTAATGAGCCAAAGTGGCCTAATGGGCCTAATGGGACTATGTGGCGTACTGACCCTAATTGGCTTAATGGGCCAATGTTGCCTAATGGACCTAATGGGCCTAATGGGACTAAGTGGCCTAATGAGACAAATGGACCTAAGTGACCTAATGGGTCTTAGTGGCCTAATGGGTTGAATTGGCCTAATGTGCCTAAGTGGCCTAATGAGCTGAATGAGCCTAAGTGGCATAATGGGCCTGTTGGAAAAAATAGGCTAAATGGGCCTAAGTGGCCTAATTAGTCGAATGGGCCTAAGTGGCCTAATGGGCCTGATGGGCATAATGGGCATAATGGGTATAATGGGATGAATGAGCCTAAGTGGCCATATGGGCTTGATGGGTCGGATGGGACTAATGGGTCTAATGGGATTATGTAGCCTAATGAGCTGAATGGGCCTAAGTGGACTCATGGGCCTAATGGGCCTAAGTGGCCTAATGGGCCTGATGGGCCAAATGGACATCAGTGTCCTAATTGGACCAATGGGCTAATTGTTCTAATGGACCTAAGTGGCCTAATTGGCCTAATTGGCCTAATGGGCCTTAGTGTCCTAATGGGCCTAATGGCCCTGATGGGCTTAATGGGCGTAATGGTTCTAGGTTGCTTAATGGGTCTAAGTGGCCTCAGTGGCCTAATGGGCCTAAGTGGATTAATGAGCCAAATGAGCCTAAGTGGCCTAATGGGACAAATGGGCCTAAGTTGCCTAATGGGATTGATGGGCCAAATGGTCCTAATGGGCCTCATGGGCCTAATGGGCTTAAGTGTCCTAAGTAGGCTAATGGGCATCATGGGCCTAATTAGGCTAACGAGATTAAGTGTCCTAATGGGCCTGATGGGCCTTAGTGGCCTAATGAGCCTAATGGGACTGATTGTCCTAATGGCCAAAATGGGCCTCAGTGGCCCAATGGGCCTGAGTGGCGCAATGCGCCTCAGTGGCCCAATGGGCCGAATGGGCCTAAGTGACCTGATGGAACTTAGTGGCCAAATGGAAAAAATGGGCCTAGTGGGCCTAATAGGCTCGATGGATACAATGGGACGAAGTGGTCCAATGGGCCTCATAGGCCTAAGTGGCCTAATGGGCCTGATGGGCCTAATGGGCCTCATGGGCCTCAGTGGCCTCAGTGTCCTAAATGGGCCTCATGGGCTAAAGTGGACTAATAGACCCAGTGGGCCTGATGGGCCTGATGGGCATAATGGGCCGCAATGGCCTAATGGGCCTAATGGGCCTTAGTGGCATAATGGGCCTGATAGGCCCAATGGAAAAAATGAGCCTAATTGGACCAATGGACCTAATGAACCTAAGTGGCCTAATGGGCCTAATGGGACTGATGAGCCTCATGGACCTAAGGGTCCTAATGGGCCTAAGTGGCCTAATGGGCATAATGGGACAAAGTGTCCTAATGGGATTAATGGACTTTAGTGGCCTAATGGGCCTGATAGACCTGATGGGCCTAATGGGCATAATGGTTCTAATTGGCCTAATGGGCCTAAGTGTCCTAATGGGACTAATGGCCTTAATGGGCCTAAGTGGATTAATGGACCCAAGAGGCCTAATTTGCCTAACTGGCCTAAGTGGCCTAATGGGCCTAATGGGCCTAATAGGCTTAAGAGGCGGAATGTGACTAATGGGATTAAGTGGAAGAATGGGCCTAGTAGGCCTAAGTGACCTAATGGGCCTAATGGCACTAAGTGGTTGAATGGGCCCGATGAGCCTAATGGGTCTCGAGGGCCGAAGGGGCTTTGTGGACCAAATGGGTGTATGTGTCCTCATGGGACCAATGGGATTAATTGTCATAAGTGGGGTAATATGCATGATGGGCTTAATGGGCCTCATGGGACTTAGTGGCCTCATGGGCCTGATGGGCCGAATGTGACTAATGGGCCTATTGGGCCTAATGGGCCTCATCGTCTTAAGAGTCTTAATGGGAGTAGTTGGCTTAATGGGCCTAAGGGGCCTAAGTGTCCTAATGGGTCGATGTGGCCGGATGGGCCTAGTGGGCCTAAAGGGCCTAATGGGCCAAAGCGGCCCAATGGGTCTAAGTGTCCCCATGGGCCTAAGGGCCTCATGGTCTTAATGGGGTAAATGGGCCAAACTAGCCTAAGTGTTCTCATGGGCCCAATGGGCCTAATGGGCCTAAGTGGCATAATGGGAATAATGGGCCTAATATGCCTAAGTGGACTCATGGTTCTGATGGGCCTAATGGGCCTAATGGGCCTCAACAACTTATGTGACCTAATTTTCCTAATGGTCCTAAGTGGCCTAATGGGCCTGGTAGGCCTAATGGGCCTAATGAGCCAAATTGGCCAAATTGGTCTGATGGGCCGAAGGGGCCTCATGGGCCTCATGGGCCTAATGTCCCTAAAATGCCTCATGGGCCCAATATTCATAATGGGCCTAATGGGCCTAATTTTCCTAAGTGGGCCTAAAGGGACTAATGTTTTGAATGGGTATAAGTGGATTAATGGGCCTAATGGGCCCAATGGGCCTCATGGGCCTAAGGGGCCTAATGAGTTGAGTGTGCTTAATGTGCCCAATAGGCCCAATGGGCCTAATGGGATCAATAGTCCTAGTGGTCCCAATGGGCCTAATGGTCATAAGTGGCCTAAAGGGCCTAACGTGCCTAATGGGATTAATGGACCTAATGGGCCTAATGGGCCCAAGTGGCCTGATGGGCCTAATGGGCCTCATGGGCCTAAGTGGCCTCATGGGACTAATGGGCCTAATGGTCCAAATGGATCTCATGGTCCTAATGGGCCTCCTGGGCCTCATGGGAAGAATGCACTTCATGGGCCTAATGGGCCTGATGGGCCTAACGGGCCTAATGGTCCTAAGTGGCCTAATGGGTCGAATGGGACCAAGTGCTCTAATGGGCTTAGTGGGCCTAATGTTCTTAATGGGGATAATGGGCCCAAGGGTCCTAATGGGCTTAGTGATCTTAATGGGATCAATGGGCCTAATGGGTCCAAGTGGCCTGTTGGGATTAATGGGCCTCATGGGCCTAAGTGGCCACATGGGCCTAATGGGCCTAAGTGTCCTCATGGGTCTAATGGGACTCATGGGTGGAATGCACCTCATGGGCCAAATGGGCCTGATGGGCCTAATGGGCCTAATGGTCCTAAGTGGCCTAATGGGCCAAATGGGGCTAAGTTCCCTAATGGGCCTAATTGGGCTAATAAAGGGCCTAATTGTCCTAATCATGATAATCCACCAAATGGGCCTAATGGGCCTAAGTGGACTAAGTTGATTAAGGGGCCTAATGGGCATAGTGGGACTAGTGGGTTTAATGGGCCTAATAGGCCTAAGTGTCCTAATGGGCCTAATGGGCCTAATGGTCCTAATGGGTCTATGTGGACTAATGGGACTAATGGGCCTAAGTGGCATACGTGGATTAACGATCCTAATGGGCATAATGATAATAATGGGTTTAATGGTCCAAAAGGCTCTAATGGGACTAAGTGGCTAAATGGGATAAAGGGGCCTAATGGGACTAATGGGTTTAATGGGCCTAATGGTACTAATTGGCCTAATGTGCCTAATGTGCCTAATGGGACTAAGTGACCTAATGAGCTTAATGTGTCTAAGTGGACTAATCCCTCTAATCGAGTGAATGGGCCTAACGGGCCTAAGTGGGCTAATGGGAATAAGTGTCATAATGTGCCTAATGGACCTAATCAGCCAAAGTGGCCTAATTAGCCTAATCAACCGAATGGGACTAATGGGCCTAATGTCTAAGTGGCTTAAGTGGTCTAATGGGACTAATGATATTGATGGGAATAATGGGCCTGATGGGCATAATGGGCCTAAGTGGCCTAAGTGGGAGAATCAACCTAATCGATCGAATGGGCTTAACGGGCCTAATGGGGCGCTGTGGCCTAATCAACCTGATCAACCGAATCTTCCTAATGGACCTAGTGGGCCTAAGTGGCCTAATAGTTCTAATGGTCCTAATGGGTCTAAGTGGACTAATCTTCCTAATCGACTAAATGGTCCTAATGGGACTAAGTGACCAAATGGGCCTAAAGGGCCTAATGGGACTAAGTGGATTAATCAGGATGATCGACTGTATGGGCCTAAGTGGTCTAATCGTCCTAATCGATCGAATGGGCATAATGGTCCTAGGTGGCCTAATGGGAATAATGAGCCTAATGGGTCTAAGTGGCCTAAGTTGCCTAGTCGACCTAATCCGCTGAATGGGCCTAATGGGTATAGGTGTCCTAATTGGCATAATTGATTGAATGGTCCTAGGTGGCCGATTGGGACTAATGGGACTAAGTGCCCGAATGGTCCTAATGGGCCAAATTGGCCTGATGGGGTTAATGGGACTAATGGGACTAAGTGAAAGAATGGTCTTATGTGGCATAATGGGACTACTGGGCCTAATGGGCGTAAGTGGCCTAATGGACCTCATGGGCCCAATGGGGTGAAATGTCTGAGTGTTCCTAAGTGGCGTAATGGGCCTAAGTGGTCGAATGGTCCAAATGTGCCCAATTTGGCCTAATGGTCCTAATGGGGCTAATGGGCATAAGTGGCCTAATGGGTCTAAGTGGCCTAATGGGCCTAGTGGGCCTATGTGTCCTAATGGGCCTAAGTGGCCTATTGGTCCTAAGTGGCCTAATGGGTCTAGTGGGTCTAATGATCCTAATGCACCTAATTGGATGAATGGGCCTAATGGGCCTAATGGGTATAAGTGGCCTAATGGGCCTAAGTGGCCTAATTGGCCTAAGTGGTCGAATGGGTCATATAGGCATAATGCGCCTAATGGGACTAATGTTCCGAATGGGCCCAATGGGCCGAAGTGTCTATATGGGCATAATAGGAAGAATGAGCCTAATGGGCCTAATGGGACCAATGGGCCAAATGGGCCTAACGGGCCTAATGGGCCTAATGGGCCTAAGTGGCCTAATGGGCCTAGTGGTCTCATTGTCATGGGTTTAGAAAATGAGAAGATCATGACATGCATGGTATAAATAAGTTCCCACTAGGATTCCATATCTCATTTGGAGTAATGATTTTTGTTGTGATATGAATTTGTTGATTTTTGAAAATTCTGGAAAGTGTTTTCAAATGTGTGATTTTAAAAAGAGAATGGTTGTGGTATTTTGAAAATGGGTCGATTTTCAAAACATGGTGGATGTTTTTTCAAAAATTATTGAACATGGGAAATGTTGGATTTTGTAAATCATGGTTATGATAGTTGAAATGTGATATAATTTTAAATTTTTAAGCCTTCGATTGCTAGAGTGAGACTTATGGTGTTTCTCATGTGAACAGAGAATGGAACCCGGTAGGCATCGTAGAAATCAACCTGAGGAATCTATTAAAAATGTGTTTGCACCTGATCCCCAGGTGAACCAGAAGCCGGTGTAGATCATAGTGAAAGCTTTTGAATCTGTCGATAGTGGGAATAAAAGAGATGAACCAAGGCATTTGGAAAATTTGGTTCAGTTTTAGAATAAAAATCCACCCATATTTTGGGGTGATTCAGAAAAATAAAGGGTGGTGGTGTGGCTAAATAGGATGAATCAAATATTTGATTTCCTAGGCACACTAATGGAGTTCAAAGTCAAGTTAGTGATGTACATGTTAGAATATCTTCCATGTCAGTGGTGGGAGTTCGTGATCTAGGCTAAAGTGGACCAAGGTATGTCATGGGAGGATTTTTAGGAATTGTTCAATAAAAAATTCTATCCTCACACGTTTAGAATTCAGAGAATGATGGATTTCTTTAGCTTGAAGTATTAGAACCTTTCTGTGATAGAATATGTGGCTAAATTCATGAATTTAGTCCAGTTTTCACCTGAGGTTGCTACTAGTGCATCTTTGAAGATGCACATTTTTTAATCTGGGATGAGGTAGGAATTTTTTTTGAAGATTTTGGTAATCTGTATAACAGATTGTACGAAGATGGTCAACAGGGAAACCATGACTGAAAGGGACATCTTAGGGGTGATGGGTGGTGGATATATCATGATACCTATGGGAAATTTTGGAAAATATAATGTGGGGAGAAAGTGGAAGAGGGACACTTATTTACAAGGTGGGAGTATAGCTCAAAATCTAATGGAAGGATTAGTGAACTTTCCTATGAAGATGAAGAGAAAGTCAGGATGTTTCCAATGTGGTGATCTAAGACACATGAAGCGAGAATGTACATCACCACCTAGAGCATGCCATAATTGTAATTAGATGGGGAGTCTTCATTGTTATTGTTTCCATGCTCCAAGGTCTGGTGTTCGAGACACTTCTCAAGGTTCACAGTCATCTTATGCCTCAAGAGGACGAGGATAGCATAATACCCCTCATTAGTAGAAAAGGGTTAGTCCTGGTGATTCCAGGAATACCATGAATCCTCGACATGGGAAATTTCAGTAGGTGAATAAAGATAAAATTGTGGTGAGTAAGCAGGTATTTGGAGCTGATAGGGTTATTATGAATATCCAACTTATACCATCGATGGTGATAGGTACAATTCTTTTGAATTATACCCTTATTCAAGCATTGTTTGATACAGTTGCATCTCATATTTCATTACTTCTCATGATGTTGATTTGTTGGGTCTAAATGTGGAAATGATGCCTTCTGTTTTGAAACTTCAAACTCCTCTGAGTCAAAGAAAGTGTCGATCCTTTTTGTGTAGAGATTATTATATAGTTGTTGGGTGACCGGTTCAGAGTCGACCCAGGTTGGTTCGTGGAAGCCTAATTGGCCTAATTTCCCTAAATGAACTAAATTGTTCTAAATGGCCTAAATTGGCCTAAATGGAATAACTAGGCTAAATGACCTAAGTGGACTAACTGGACTAAATGTACTAATTTTCCTAATTAGACGAATTGGACTAAATGGACTAAATGAACTAAATGGCCTAAATGGCCTAAATGGCCTAAATGGGCCTAAATGGGCTAAATGGCCTAATTGGCCTAAATGGACTAAATGAACTAAATGGTTGGAATTGACCTAATGGACTAATTGTCCTAAATTGTCTAAATTGGCCTAAATTGACTAATTGGCCTAAATGACCTAAATTTCTAATTGGCCTAAATGGCTTAATTGACATAAATGGCCTTAATGGCCAAAATTAGCCTAAATGGATTAATTGGCCTAAATAGCCTAATCATCCTAATTGAAATAAATGTCCTAAATTCGCCTAAATGACCGAAATGACCTAATTGGACTAATTGGGCTAAATGGATTAATTGACCTAAATGGTATAAATGACATAATTTTCCTAATTATCATAAATGGACTAACATGTCTAATTGGCCTAAATGGACTGAATTACCCTAAATGTCCTAAATTTTCCTAATTGGCCTAATTGGTCTAAATGACCTAAATGGCCTAATTGGCCTAAATGGACAAAATGGATTAATTGGTCTAATTGTACTTAAATGGACTGATTTTCACAAATGGACTAAATTACCTAAATTGGAATAATTGGCCTAATTGGTCTAAATGGTCTAAAATGGTATAAGTGGCCTAAATTGGTATAAGTGGCCTAAATTGGTATAAATGGCCTAAATTGATCTAAATGGCATAAATGGCGTAATTTTCCTAAATGACTTAATTGTCCTAAATGGACTAAATGAACTAACTAGTCTAATTGTCCAAAATGGACTAATTTTCCTAAATGGCCTAAATGGTCTAATTGGTCTAATTTCCCTGAATGTCCTAAATGACCTAAATTGGCCTAAATTGCCTAATTGGCATAATTGGCCAAAATGGCCTAATTGGACTAATTGGACTAATTGGTCTAAATGACCTAAATTAGTCTAAATGTCCTAAATATACTAATTGGACTAAATTTTACTAAATGGAATAAAGGGAAAAAAATTTCCTAATTGGCCTAATTGGTCTAAATGGTCTAAACTGGCCTAAATGGCCTAATTGGCCTAAATTGCATAAATTACCTAATTGGATTATTTGGCCTAATTGGACTAAATGGACTAAATTTTCCTAAATGGATTAAATGGAATAATTAGCCTAAATAACCTCAATTATCCTATTTGGCCTAATTGACCTAATTTGACTAAATTATCTAATTGGTCTAATTGTCCTAATTGGTCTAATTGTCCTAAATTGCCTAAATTGGCCAAATCAGCTTAAATGTCCTAATCGACCTAATTTTACTAAATGGCCTGATTGGATAAATTGGCCTAAATGGTCTAAATTATCCTAAATAGCCTAAATGACCTAAATTGGCCTAAATGGCCTAAATGGACTAAATTGACCTAAATGACCTAAATTGTCTAATTAACCTAATTGGCCTAATTGACCTAAATGACTTAAATGGACTAAATGGACTAATTGGACTAAATTAAATAAATTAACTAAATTACATAATTTCCTAATTGGCCTTAATGGCCTAAATGACCTAAATGGCCTAAATTTACTAAGTGGTCTAATTGGCATAATTGGCCTAAATGGCTTAATTGGCCTAAATGGAATAATTTTCCTAATTGGCCTAAATGAACTAATTTTCCTAATTGTCCTAATTAGGCTAAATTTCCTAAATTATCCTAAATGGTCTAAATTGGCCTAATTGGCCTAATTGGCCTAATTGGCCTAATTGACCTAAATGGCCTAAATTTGTCTAAATGGTCTAAATGGTATAATTGGCCTAAATGGTCTAAATGGACTTATTGATATAATTGGACTAAATTAACTAATTGTACTAAATTGCCTAAATGACCTAATTGGCCTAAATTGACCTTAATAGCCTAAATTGGTCTAAATGGTCTAAATTAGCCTAAATGGTCTAAATTGGCCTAAATTGGCCTAAATGGCCTAATTAGCCTAATGGGCTTGAATTGCCTAATTGGTCTAATTTTAATAATTGGTATAAATGAGATAAATTGGACTAATTGGCCTAAATTACCTAAATTATCTAATTGACCTAATTGGCCTAATTGGCCTAAATTGGTCTAAATGACCAAAATGGATAAATTGGACTAAATGGCCTAAATTGGCCTAATTGGCCTAAATGGTCTAAATTGGCATAATCGGATTAAATGGTCTATTCGGCCTAATTGTACTAATTGGTCTAAATTACCTAAATTAACCTAAATGGACTAATTGGACTAATTGGCCTAAATGCTCTAAATTGGCCTAAATATCCTAAATGACCTAAATTGGACTAAATGGACTAATTAACCTAAATGAACTAAATTATCCTAAATGGACTAATTGAATTAAATTTCTTAATTGGCCTAATTGGTCTATTTGGCCTAATTGGATTAATTGGCCTAAATTGGCCTAAATGGCCTAAATATTCAAATTGGCCTAAATTATCTAAAGGGCCTAAATTGGACTGAATTGGTCTGAATTGGTCTCATTGGCCTCATTGGCCTAAATGGTCTAAATTGGATTAAATGGACTAAATAGCCTAATTGGCCTAAATTGCCTTAATAGCCTAATTGGTATAATTGGCCTAATTATTCAAAATTTTCCTAAATGGACTAATGGGCCTAATGAGACTATGGATTGAATGGGACTAAGTGTCTTAATGGATCTAACACTACAATAAAACTGGGTTTCCGCAGCGCCACCCTTTAACATCGCTAACAAAAGTGCATATAAAGGGGGTGACTTTATCAACACTAAAAAAAAGCTGTGGTAAAAGAACCCCCTTTATCATCACTTTTTTAGTGATGTTAAAGGGTCCCCCATTTATCAACACTTTTTTTAGTAGTGATGATAAAGGGGGGGCTTTATCAGCACTTTTTTCCCTAGCATCGATAAAGTGTATATTTCAAAAAAAAATATATTTCATACAAAATAATATATTGATATATAAGTATATTTATATTGATATATAAGTATATTTATATTTATATAAATATAATATATATTTTTTAAATATGTTTTAGATCGATTTGGTATGTGTTATAGGCAAAACAGACACCCGGAGCTGAAGTTATGGCAAAACAGACACCCGGAGCAGAACTTACGACCGTTGGGAAGAATTATGGGCCTTTTTTAGCCTTGATGAACGTGATAAGGGGTTAAAATAGTCAACAAAGTGTAGATATTTTACAAACTTCAATTTAATATGTGTTAGAGAGATAAAGTAAATCCGGAGTAGAATTTATGATTGTTTGAAATTGGGCAACCCTCTTAGCGCCTAAAAACCTAAGAAACCCATAACTCACTAAAATAACCATAACTTTTGCTTCGAGTGTCCATTTGAGCGCCGTGACCAGTAAAATAAAATCTCGTGAGATGAGTAAGAACCAAGTTCAATAGAAACCATGAGAAGATCAAAGAAGAAGAAGATATATCAGTTATACCACTCTAAAAAAACTCCTACTTCAAAAGACCATAACTTTCACTTTGGGTTTCCGTTTGGTCTCTACCATATATCAAATATAAGGAATCAAAGAGATATACATATAAGGATGACTTGATCAAAGATAAAATCATTTCTAGAACCCTAAAACCCCAAAAAACCCATCAGAAGACCTCCAAAACTTTGGTTCTGTGTCCGGTGCACTGTCAAATTTTTCTTAAAACAGTAATAAATCCTGATTCGTGTTTCTGTTTGGCCTCCTCCACCTATTATATCATATTTATTTTCATGAGCTTTGGTTTGACTGGTCACAAATATGAAATGAACATCTGGATCAGAATTTATTCCCATTTTAGTGACTATGCGGTTTGTTAGGTTTTTCAAGCCCCCATTTCTAGCACTTTTGTCTTGTCTGCTGTTTTTTCAAAAAGCTGTTACATTTGATCTGCCTGTCTATTCGGCCTCCACCACCTATCAAAGATCATTTGGTGATCTTCGATTTTATTGGTCACAGATCTAGAATGGACTCTCAGATCAGAATTTTTCATCATTACCCTGAGTTTAGGGTTTATTTGACTTTCTGACTGTATTTACGGGTTTTGAAGGTTTCTCCATTGTTTACCTATTTTTTAGGTTTTCAGGGTTTGTTATCATTTTTCATAATGTACTATTATTTATAATCAAATATATATATATATATATATTTTATATATTGACACAAAAAAATTAACTTTATAAATAAATAATTAAACATATTTACATATAAAATATATTTCGCAATATATAAGCCTTGTCTAAATAAAAAACTAATATCCATTTTATTTAAAAAACAAATATATGAATATGTATATACCTATATAATGTGTATGTGTATATATATATATATGTGTGTGTGTGTGTGTGTCTGTATTAAAAAACTGATATATATTATCTATATATTCTAAACATATGTATATACATATTAATATATAATATTTGTAAATATATATAAATATGTATAATTATACTTATACATGCACATATAATATATATATGTGTGTCTGTGTGTGTGTTGTATATATATATATATATATTTATTTATAAACACACACAAAAAAGCATATTTTATAAATGTATTTAAAACTGATCTTATAAATATATATTAATATACAAATAAATATATTAATATATAAATATAACTATATATTAATATTAATATGCGTATATGTATATATATTAATATAACTATATATATATATTAATATAACTATATATATTAATATAACTATATATATATATATAAATAGATATATTAATAAATGAAGAGAAAAGCAATATAGTGGAGTGGTAAAGGCTTAGGTGCTCAGACAATAGGTCCCCGAGTTCAAATCCAGGGGGAGGAAGGTCGCGCGCATGGGTGGAATAAGGCTAGTGCTGTTAAAGGTTGGGTGGGGGCACTGTTAAAGGATGGGGGTGGCTAGGGCGTGCGGGCTGGGGTGGGGGCGCTGTTAAAGGCTAGGGTATGGCTGGGGCGTGCGGGCTAGGGTGGGGGGCTATTGAAGGGGGGGGGTTCAAGTGCTGTTGAATCCCCTCCCTGATTTTAAGATTTTTTTTAATGTTTTTTTAACTTTTTTCAGTGTTTTTTAGCCCTAATAAAGGGGCCTTTATCAGCACTTTTCTAAGCGCTGATAAAAGGGACCCCCTTTATCTTTACTGAGATTAACAACACTTTTTTCGTGCTGATAAAGACCTTTTTTAGCACTGATAAAGACCTTTTTTAGCACAGATAAAACCCTATTTTTTGTTAGTGTAATGAGTCTAATGTGATTAAGTTGTCTAATGGGTCTAATGGGCTTAAGTGACCTAATGGGCCTAATGGGATTAATGAGCCTAAGTGGCTAAATCGGCCTAATGGACCAATTGGGCCTAAGTGGCCTAATGGGTCTAATGGGCCTAATGGGATTAATTATAATGGGTCCACTGGGCCAAAGTGGGAGAATGGGCCTAAGAGGCCTAACTGGCCTAATGGGCCAAATGGGACCATTGGGCCTTAGTGGCCTAATGGGCCTAAGTTTCCTAATGGGCCCATTAAGTCCAATTCAGCCTAATGGGCTTAATGGGTCGCATGAACCTATTGGGCCTAAGTGGCCAGATTGGCCTAATGAGCCTAATGGGCTTAATGGGATGATTGGGCCTAAGTGGCCTAATGGGCCCATTATGGTCAATTCGACCTAATGGGAAGAATGACCGAATTGGCCTAATGGACCTAATGGGCCTAATGGATCTAAGGGGCCTAATGGGCCTAAGTGGACGAATGGGCTAGGTGGCCTAAGTGTCCTAATGGGCCTAATGTACCTAATGGGATTAGGTGGCCTAATGGGCCCAATGGGCCTAATGGTCTAATGAGCCTAATGGGCCTAAGTGGCCTAATGGACCTAAGTAGACTAAGTGACCTAATAGGCCTAATGGGCCTATTGGTCCTAAGTGACCTAATATGACTAATGGGCCTAATGTCCTAATTGTTCGAATGGGCCTAAGGGGCTTAATGGGTCCAATGGGTCTCATGGGTCTGAGGGACCTAATGGGCCTAAGTGGACTAATGGGCCTAAGTGTCCTAAGTGACCTAATAGGCCTAATGGGCCTATTGGTCATATAGGGCCTAAGTGTCCTAATGGGCCTAATGGTCTAATTAGCCTAATGGGCCTAGGGGCCCAAGGAGCCTAGGGGCCTAATGGGCCTAATGGGTCTAAGGGGCCTAATGGGCCTAAGTGTCCCAGTGGGCCTAAGTGGCCTAATGGTCATATTAGGCCAATTAGGCCTAAGTGGTAGAATGGGGCCATTGGTTTTGATGGGCCTAATGGCCCCATTATGGATAATTCAACCTAATGGGCCTAAGTGGCTTAATGGTTCGAAGTGACCTAAGTTGGCTAATGGGACTATTGGATCCAATGGGTCTAGGTGGTCTAAGTTTTCTAATGGGCATAATGGGTCCAATGGGTCTAAGTGGCCTAATGGCCCTAAGTGGCCTAAGTTTCCTAGTGGGCCTAATGTTCCCAATGGGCCTAATGCATCCAATGGGTCTAAGTGGCCTAATGGGCCCAGGTGGCCTAAGTTGCCTAATGGGTCTAATGGGTCCAATGGGTCTAAGTGATCAAATTGGCCTAATTGGCCTAAGTTTCCTAATGGGTCTAATGGATCTAATGGGTCTAATGGGTCTAATGGGCCTAAGTGTCCTAATCGGCCTAATGAGTCTAATGGGCCTAATGGACTGAATGGATTGAATAGGCCTAATTGTCCTAATGGGATGAATGGGTCGAATGGGCATAAGTGGCCTAATGGGCCTAAGCGACCTAAGTTCCCTAATGGCCATGATGGGTCCAATGGGCCTAAGTGTCATAATGGGCCTAAGTAGCCTAAGTTTTATAATGGTCCCCATGGACCTAATGGGTCCAATGGGCCTAATGAGTCCAATGGACCTAAGTGGCCAATGTTACCTAATGGGCCCAATAGGTCGAATGGGCCTAATGGGCCTAATAGGTCCAATGTATCTAAGTGGCCTAAGTTGCCTAATGGGTCGAAGTATCCTAATGGGCTTAAGGGGCCTAAGTTTCCTAATGGGTCTAATGAGACTAAGTGGCCTAAGTTTCCTAATGAGCCAAATTGACCTAATGGGCCTAATTGGCATAATTTTACTAATAGGACCAATAGGCCTAATGGGTCTAATGGGCCTAATGGGTTTAATAGGTCTAAGTATCCTAATAGACCTCAGTAGCCTAAGTTGCATAATGGGAATAATGGGCCTAAGTGTCCCAAGTTTCCTAATGGGCCTAATGGTCCTAATGGGACCAATGATTCTAATGGGCCTAAGTGGACTAATGAGCCTAATGGGTTGAATGGGTCAAATGGGACTAAGTGGCCTAAGTTTCCTAGTGGGACTGATGGTTCCAATGGGACTAAGTGTCATAATGGGCCTAAGTGGCCTAAGTTTCCTAATGGGCCTAATTGGCCCAGTGGGCATAAGTACCCTAATGGGATTAAGTGGATTAAGTGGCCTAATTGGCCTAATGTGCATAAGTACCCTAATAGGCCTAATGGGCCTAAGTGGCCTAATGGGACTAATTGGACAATGGGACTAATGGGCCTAAGTTCAGTGATTTATGAAACTTGGTTGACAATAAAATCCAAAGGGGGAATTGTTAGGACCAAGTTATGAGGATGGTGTTTGTTGTCATGTGTTGTATTTTATTATCAAGGAAAGATTTTGAAGAAATAAAATCACCTCACTTTTTATTTGGTGGAACTCATACTGGCCATTGTTTTCAAAAGAATCGGACTGACTCTGTCCGTCATAATGAGGTAAAGTTGTTTGAAAGAAAAGGCTCTGATCAGACTTGTCTTGGGTTCAATATGTGAAAATATCATAATGGGGAATTGATCATTATCTGGAAAGAGAGAATAGGCCATATGGAGAATGCATCTTGTTAGAAGTAAATGGTCATCAGATTCACACTACATTTGGTATGAAATAAGTTCTTGTTTTGATGAATTATCAGAGTTTGCTGACTACAATAAAATTAAATGTGACTATGCTTTGCTGATCCATATTTCATAAATAATAATTTTATTAGAGAAATTATGATGCAAGATTGATATAAGAAAGTGAAAAATAGGTATTCTAAATCATATCCAGATTTATCGTATCTAGGTGGAAGATAAGAAAGATATGATTCCAATTGAAATGGAATTGTACCTAGTGCAATCAAATTTGGGCTAAGAAGGAAAGAAAGAAGAAAGTGAGGATCATAATCAGAATGATAGTGCCCAAAATGATCATTATCTGGTACTATAGAACACTATTATCCATATTATGCATAAGAAAACATTCATACCCAGGATGATCATACTTAGGATCAGGAACAAAAATATCATACCCAATATGATCGTATTCAGGCCAACCATTATCAGAAAGATCATACTCTAGACAATCATATTCAGAGAAGGAATTACTTGAGGCTGATGATTGAAAAGAGAATGAAATAATGAGAACAATAATGTAGTAAACCATTTCAAAATGGTTTAATTACTTTGTAAGTTTCAATTAGGTCAATGGTAATTGTATCAGAGTGGAATTGTTTTATATTTTCAAGTTGGTCAAGAGAAGAATTGAAGAAGTAAAAGTGGTTTGAAAGACAAGTTTTATGGATGTGAAATTGATGGGAGATCGACATTCAAAATAATTATCATATTCAGCATTCATAAGGAGAAGTGAAAGTTTTAGAAGAATTGATAATCTTTGAGAAGAGTTGATGGAGTCAAAATACACCCCAGATTTTAATAGAAATTGAGATTAGGGTGAATTTGATTAAGAGGGTTTTTTTTATTCTTGCCAAAGAATCTCAAGGGTCACTTATAAAAGGATACAACTATGTTGTGCTTGAGATGGACTGATGTACTATTCATGAGAGAGAAGCTCCCGGTTTTAGAGAGAAGAAAAAGTTTTTATATTTGCTTTTGTTGAAGAAGTTTGGACAGATTGAAGTGAAAGAGGAGAAATAAGATCACAACATTTTATTCATATGATCACCATAATCAGTGTTTATTGTACTCAACTAATTATTGTATCAATCTTGTCAACTGTATTTGGATGATCATCATATCAGAAAGGATTAATCAGATCGCGATTTCCATACTGGGTCTTTCGGATTGAGGAAGATGGAGAATTGAAGTAGTGATCTCTATCTAATTCTATCAAAGTTATATTTTTCATACTGGGGGATATCCTACTAAAAAGAATACTATCAGGAAGAATCATATTAGGGAGAATCTTACTCGGAGGAATCAGACTGGGAAAACTAGACTTGGTTTTTTTTCTTAACAAAGTCCAGAAAGTTCTTACCATCTTATGGGTAAGAAATTGAAGAAGTGTTTTCAATTGAATACATTTGTGTAATTGAAAAGAAGAACATGTAACATGAGTTGTTACACAATCATTGCATTACCCTATTTATGCTAAGAGGTTGTACATGAACTATTGGATTATTTACATAGTGTTACACATGTGAAAGGGTATATCCTACTCGTCATAATCCGATGATTGTTTTCTAGTGGATTGTGTGGTATTGAAACACTTCTATACCATACCAAGGGTCCTAATGGGCTTAATGGGACTAATGGGCCTAATGTGCCTAAGTGGTCAAATGGGCTTAACTGGACTAAGTGGCCCAATGGTCCCAATGGGCCTAATAGACCTAATGGGCCCCATGGGCCAATTTGGCCCAACTGGCCCAACTAGCCTAATAGGCCGAATGGGCCTAAGTGACCTAATAATCCTAATGGGCCTAAGTGGCCTAATGGGCCCAATGGGATGAATGGGACCAACTTTCCTAATTGGCCTAACTATTCTAATGGGCCCAATGGGCCTAAGGGGCTTATGTGGCCGAATGGGCCTAACTGGCATAAGTGTCGGCCCAATGGGACTAATGAATCGAAGTGGCCTAAGTGGCCTAACTAGCCCAATGGGTCTAACAAGCCTAATGGTCCTAATCATCCTAATGGGCCCAATGGTCTTAACTGGCCCAATGGGCTGAATGGGCCAAACTATCCTAACTCGCATAAGGGGCCCAAGGGACCTAAGGGTCTAATGTGTCAAATGGGCCAACTAGACAATGTGGCCTACTGGGCCCAATGAGCCTAATGGGCCTAACTGGACAAAGTGGCCTGATATGGATCAGATTCAGCCCAAGGAGAATAATTTTGGGCTTCATAAAAATTTTAATCCCAATTGTTATTCGAATTGGACCAGCCCCCACTTCTTGACATCCAACACCATGGTGGGTCACAATACACTTATTTGGGGCCCAAAATTAGTTACACACATGGAAATGGATGGAAATTTGTATCAGCACATTAAAGAAGAGAGAGAAGGTGGAGAAAAGAATCATTAAAAACGAATCCCGCTACTTTAGCTAGTGGGGTCATTAAATGACATGGAAAAGTGTTGTTTTATGCTTTTTATGTGCCGTTTAGGTTCCTCATGCCTTGTAACTAGAATTGGGGCATTTTATTTTCTTTATTTTCCCTTTATAATGTATTTTCACCCCTTTGTAATGGTGAATCTTGAATGTGGTGGATTTTGGAAGCCTATTGTGCTTTCCTATTGCTTTAGCCTCTTCCCTTTGCCTGGAATGGGTGGTGCAACCCCAGTGCTGGTGACTTTGTCTTTAAGCGTGGGGAGACCTTGGCGGGTGGCATTGCCTTTAAGCCTTGGTCAATTCAGCTACATTACGCTGCTCCTCTTCACTTACTTGTTTTGAGCTTCCCATGACGCATCATGGTCTAATGGGACTAACTGGCCTAAGTGGTCTAATGGGATGAATGGGCCTAAGTGGCATAACGGGCCCAATGAGCCCAATGGGTCTATCTGGACAAAGTGGACCAATGGGCCTAACTGGCCTAACTGGCCTAATGGGCCTAATGGGCTGAACAAGCATAAGTGGCGTAATGGGCTGAATGAGCTGAAGTAGCATAATGGGATGAATGGGCTTAAGTGGCCCAATGGGCCTCATGGGCCTAATGGTTCGAATGGGCCTAATCAGCTGAAGTGGCCTAATGGGCCTAAGTGCTTAATGGGCCTAAGTGTCCTAATGGTCCTAAGTAGAATAATGAGACTAATGGTCCTAATGGGACTAAGTGAAAAAATGGGCCTAATGGGCCTAATGGGCCTAAGGGGCCTAATGGGCCTAAGTGGCATAATGGGCCTAATGGGCCAAAGTGTCCAAATGAACCTAAGTGGACTAAGTGACCTAAGTGGACTAATTGGCCTAATGGACCTAAGTGGCATAATGGGACTGATGAGCCTAAGTGGCATCATGGGCCTAATGGGAATAATGGGCCTAAGTGGCTTAAGTGGCCAAATGGGCCAAATGGGCCAAAGTGGTTTAATAGGCATAAGTGGATTAATAGGCCTAAGCGGCCTCTTGGGCCTAAGTGGCATAATGGGATGAATGGGCCTAAGTGTCCTAATGGACCTAATGGGACTTAGTGGCCTAATAGGCCTAATAGGCTTAAGTGGATGAAGTGGCCTTATGGGCCTAAGTGGCCTAATGGGCCTAGGTGGAATAATGGGCCTAAGTGGACTAATGGGCCTAAGTTGCCTAATGGGCCTAAGGGGGATAATGGGACTAAGTGTCCTAATGGGCCTAATGGGCGTAAGTGGCCTAATGGACCTAAGTGGCCTAATGGGACTAAGTGACCTAATGGGCATAATGGGCCTAAATGTCCTAATGGGCCTAATGGGCCTAAGGGTACTAATGGGACTAAGTGGCCTAAGTGTCCTAATGGTCCTAAGTGTCCTAATGAGCCAAATGGGCCTCAGTGGCCTCATGTGCCTCAGTGGCCTAATGGGCTTAATGGGACTGAGTAGCCTAAGTGGTCTAATGGGCCTAATGGGCCTTTGTGGCATAAGGTCCTAATGGGTCTAATGGGCCTAAGTGTACTAATGGTTCTAAGTTCCCAAGTGGCCTAATGAGACTAATGGGCCTAAGTGGCCGAATGGGACTCAGTGGAGTAATTGGCCTAATGGGCTTAAGTGGCCGAAGTGGCCTAATGGGCCTAATGGGCGTAAGTGGCCTAATATGACTAATGGTCCTAAGTTTCCTAATGTAACTTATAGTTATAATGGGACAAAGTGTCCTAAGTGGCATAATGGTCCAAATGGGCCTAAGTGGCCCAATGGGCCTAAGTGGCCTAATTGGCCCAAGTGACTGAATGGACCTAATGGGCTTAAGTGGCCTAATGGGCCTCAAGAGCCTAATGGGCCTCAGTGGCGGACATAGATCATATTTTCATATTTATTCATATGTTTTTAAATGATTTAATCCATTCCCATTAATCAATTTTATCTTATTTGCATCATTTTATGACTTTTGGTGAGTTTTGAGCTTAAGTGTGAAAATTGGTTAATTCTGGACATTTAATAGTTTTATGTTACCTTTGTATTTCGATTATAACTCCCACAATATTCATTAAATGCATGTGATTTATTTTTTTAGGATGAAATTGTTCATTTTCTACATATAAGTCTGCAGGACCCAAAGCCAATTCGAACTCCAACAAGCCAAAACAAATCGGTCAATGTGAACACTTATTCTGGCCGGCAGAATGGACATTACTTCATTCAATGATCCATATATACAGATACCGACCACCAAATGGGGTTATTCCAACTGGTTCATAATGAAAACTCGACAAGAAATATTCACATTAAATTTCATGTAGAAAGGATTTCATATAAGCCTCCCTTAAACCGGTCAAATTATGGTTGGTGGAATAGTGATTGGCGGCCAGGAAAAGTTAGTTCTAATAATTCATCCATAACTCATTTCACATGGCTCAAAATGGATTTAAACATCATGGGTAGATGAAAAACTTCATTAATAACCTCCTATAAGAAGTAACATCAGCCTTATTTGATGATATGGTGGGAGAACCGATGCTATATTTCTAGTGGACAGATTCTAGAGGAGAAAATTTATGTTCTTTCTTTTCTTTCTTTTTTTATTATTAGTTTTATAATGCCTTCTTCTTCCCCATTATTCTAAATTAACCTTACCATGGTGGGGTAGATCTTATGAGTTATTTTGTAAGTTCATGATTTTTATTTTTTAATGTTTTATTTCATGCGCTTTAAGTTATAAAATGTTTTCTCTATTATGAAAAGTTGGTTTCAATTTGTAATAACAGTTTATATTATCTTGTGCAATTGTATTTTATTTTATATTCTGTTGTTATTATTGCTTTTTTTAATGAAAATTATCTCCCTCACTAGGTTCTTTTATATATACGATGTAATATATCAGAGCATAGTGTTGAAGTACTTGGCAATTGTCAGTACGTGTGAGAGTTGTAGTGCACATTCAAGATTGTTTGGGATAAACAAGACCCGGTTTGGAATTGCCTAAATTAATTGAGAGTATTCGCTGCAAATCTTTCACAAAAAAAAGAGTAGACAAAAATAATATATTTTTAAGGTTTACTCTCACCAACACCATTGAACAAATAAGTTAGGGGAAGCAATTGTGGAATCTCACTTTAATCGGCTTAGCAGAAGAGAAATGGATAAAATCGAACTATGATAACATTGAAATTGGAAATCCAACCCTGACCTGATCACCCAATTTTATATTAATATTTTAAATCACATGATATTTAAATTTATTTTCCATATTTTACTTAATTTCTTCTTTTTTCTTCATTTATCTCAATTTCTAAACCAAACAAATTCAAAAACAAAGTGACAAACCTGATTGTTGTGCGCTCCTCTCTGGAGAAAACCTAGGTTAACCACTATACTATATTTTAACTTAGTAAATAATTTTTTTTTGCCACAACCCACAATAGGCACATGTCAAAACTTTGATCCATTTCTGGGGAGGTAGTTCCACAATCTAATTATTAATATTTAACATTTTTCAATTAAAAAACATAAAAATAATAATTTCCCATGATGTTTTCAAATGATCATCCCTTTAATTCATGGAATAATTACCAAAAAGTGGAATAAGAAGATGAGTTTGGTTATAATATAGTTCATATGTAAGAATTTAGAAATGACATATAAAAACTGGAGAAAAAATTAGAACTTTCATTCAAATATGTCTGTGCATTGATGGAAAAACCAGAACCTAAGCACGAACATGAGGAGGGAAAGAAGGAAGAATTTCCTATTGAGCTACATGTGGGAGATAAAAAATATCTAGATTGATTCTAGAATGAGTGTGAAGAAATACTTGATCCACATATTCCTTATAATGTATAAGAACCAGAACCATTGAAGGAAGACACCACCAAAGTGGTGGAATTTGAAGAAAAGATAGAGGAGCCTGACTACCTACCTCTATCATGTGAAATTCAACTACAAATAGAACCTCATATTGAAGAAGCAATTTAATTCTATCCACTTAAGAGAGATAATATTTTTCTTAACTCCTTTAATTCTGATTATATAGAATCTAAATTTAATATCACCTCCCCTTGCTTGAAATTTTCAGATTTGGACAACAAATGTATTGCCTTGGTGGATGAGGAAAAAGAAGAAGATACACCTGAATAATAACACCTAGAGCTCCCCAAACATGTTGATAATTTATTATAAAGAGTTAAAGATGATATCCAAGTGGAATTTCTTGAGGAAAAAGAGACACAAGATTCATAATTTGAAAGGGAGTAATTTGATATTGATTCATCATGTTTTAATTTTATTCAAATTGAATTACTTTCTGATTCTCTCATTGATTATTCTTTTGATACAGCTTACCTTGAGCAACCACTAGGGAATGAAGAAGAAGTTGTGAAAGTGGAAGCCAAGGAATAAGAGGAATCATTCTTTGTCCAACACCACCATGCAAGTTAAATATCATTTTCATAGGGGTGGATTTGTTTTACTATATCCATAAATTCCTCATCAAAAAGGAATAAGTTCAAGATGGAAAGAAGAAGTTTTGGTGGTTCATCTCAAAGAAACTCAACCCACCATCTGATTGGGGATAACCAACTTAAACTGCCCATCTGGAGGCAGTCAAAACCTAAGGCCCACTTGGGGGATCAAAAAAAGATATATCATTCTTTTCTAAATCTATTTCTATTTTAATTTTTTTTCAATAAATTTATTATTTTTTATTATCTACCTTTGGTCGTAGGATTTCATATGTGCATCACTTATGAGCTTAACTCTATAATTCACTACCAATAAGTCGGTTTTTACCTCTCCTTATCACTTTCTTGATTATTGTGATTCAATTTCATATATTCATAAATGCTAAATCAATTTGAATTCATTATGGACACTGCATCATTTAAGTATGGGGGAGGGAACCTTTATAGTTTAGTAATTTCAATTGTTTGATTTTCTGTTTTTCAAAAAAAAGTGTGTTTTTCAAAATTTTGTGTGTTTTTAAAAAATTTGAACTGAAATGATTATATTTTTCATTTTTGAAACCCATGTCAATGAGATAAATAATTTATTACATGAAACTGAGCTTAAATGAATGCTGAAAATGACTTTGTTTCAAGTTCAATTCTTTGGTAATTTCATGAAAAGTACTCTGATTTTTGAATCTCATGCCACATTTCACTGTCTTTATATTTGAAATCACTTTCCTTTGAGGCTTTTAAACCTAATTTTCTTAATATTTTCTTTTATCTCACTTCTTTAGAGAACCATACCATGCTTGATTTAACCAGAATTTTATTTATTTCTCTCAAAACTTGAGGGTTTGAGGTACATGTGTTTTAAATGATTGAGGAATTTATTTGGTATTAAATCCCCTATTTCATATGAATACTTTTTATAATGGACCACCTTGTATATTTAATCCTTGTATATTATAGAATCCATGAACAACCTATTATGTTAGCCATATCATAAGCCAATTTTCCCTATCCAACCTGCACTTGAAGTGAAATTGTAAAATCTAGTTGAACTTAAGTGTGGGAGAAGTTTTCTTGTATTATTCTACCTAATCCAGTGATAATTTGGGTGGGAAATAAATGTTCTTGTTGATGAAAAAATAATTCTTTTGAAATTTGTGCCTTATCTGGAGCTTTCATGTATGAGAAGTTGCGCCTTTCTGGAGATTCCAATAAAAAAAAGAAAGTTGTACCCTATCTGGAGCTTTCAAGAAAAATCATGTTTGAGGTGACTGATACTTTTTTTTCTGAAATGATTAATTTTGATTAATTTCACTAATTTTTTATGTTGATGGTGCTGATTTACTACTAAGGGGGGTAAGGAGGAGACTATATTTAAGTAAAAATTAGAATAATGCAATTTTGCTTCAAAAAGATCCAAACACTCCTTATTCAGTATTAGAATTTTTAACATATAAATCCTACCAACCTGAAGCCACAGAACAAACCTATAAAGTCCTCATGATAAGAATATTTCCTTGACTCACATTGGGTGGATATTTAGGAATTTATCAAGCCTATAGTGACCCATGCATGAGTATTGGATGAGAAAGTCATTGTTGAAAATTGATATTTTTGTGATGAGAGAAAATGCATGTTAGGTAAGTGTTTTGTGTGAATGGGAGAAGAAATAAAGGGGAAATATATTTAATGAACTTAATTGAGAACTTGGAACAATTTTTTTTTGATGAGGCATGATATCTTTTGTTTCTTGGTATTAAATTATTAGATCTCATGAATATGTGTTTTAAAATTTTCTTTGATTTGGTACTGATGTTTACTTGTCTAGGATTCCAAGTGATAAGTGTGAGAGAATTGACAGATATCATATTTTCATATTTATACATAAGTTTTTAAATTATTTAATCCCTTCCCATGAATAAATTTGATCTTATTTGCATCATTTTATGACTTTTGGTGAGTTTTGAGCTTAAGTGTGAAAATTGGTTAATTCTGGACATTTAACAGTTTTATGTTACCTATGTATTTCAAGAATAACTCCCACAATATTCATCCAATGCACGTGATTAATTTTTTTAGTATGAAATTGTTTATGTTATACATATAAGTATTCATAACCCAAAGCCAATTCAAACTCCAACAAGACAAAACAAATCGGTCAATGTGAACACTTATTCTGGCCGGCAGTGTGGACATTACTTCATTCAATGATCCATATATCGGGCTACCGACCACCAAATGAGGTGATTCAAGCTAGGTCAGAAATACAACTTGAAGAGGAATATTTAAGTTAAATTTAATGTATAAAATATTTAATATAGGCTATCCTTATACCAGTAAAAGTTTGGTTGGTGGAATAGTGATTAGCGGCCAGGAAAAGTCAGGTCTACTAATTTGGCCATAACTCATTCCACATGGATCAAAATGGATTTAAAATTAGTGGGTAGATGGAAAACATCATTACTAACCTCCTATAATAAGTAACCTTGGCCATGAGATGGTGGGAGAACCGAATATGTCTTTCTAGTGGACAGATTCTGGAAGAGAAAATTTCAGTTCTTTCTTTTCTTTATTTTGTTATTCTTAGTTTTATAATGCCTACTTCTTCATACTTATTCTAAATTACCCTTAACATGGTGGGGTAAATCTTATGAGTGATTGGGGAAGGTTGGGATTTCTATTTTTAATGTTTGAGTTCATGCGCTTTAAGTTATAAAATGTTTTCTCTATTCATAAAAGTTGGTTTCAATTTGTAATAACAATTTATATTATCTTGTGCGATTGTATTTGATTTTATATTCTGTTGTTATTATTGATTTGTTTAATGACAATTATCTCCCTCACTAGGTTCTGGTATATATACTATGGAATAGATCAGAGCATAGTGTTTAAGTACTTGGCGATTGTCAATACGTGTGAGAGTTGTGGTGCACATTCAAGATTGTTTGGGATAAATAAGACCCGATTGGGAATTGCCTAAATTAATTGAGAGTATTCACTGAACTCTTTCAAAAAAGAAAGTATAATAGATCAAAATAAGATCTTGTTAAGGTTTAATCTCACCAAAACTATTGACCAAAGAAGTGAGGGTAAGAGATTGTGGAATCTCAATTTAATCAGCTTAGCAGAAGAGAAATGGATAAAATTGAACTATGATAACATTGCAATTGGAAATCCAACCCTAACTTGATCACCCAATTTTATATTACTATTTTAAATCAGATGATATTTAAATTTATTTTCCATATTTTACTTAATTTCTTCCTTTTGTTTCATTTATTTCAATTTCTAAACTAAACAAATTCAAAAACAAAGTGACAAACATGATTGTTATGCGCTCCTCTCTGGAGACAACCTAGGTTAACCACTATACTATATTTTAACTTAGTAAATAATTGTTTTTTCCACACCCCACAATAGGCACGTGTCAGTGGCCTAATGGGCCTAATGGTCCTAAGTGGCCTAACGGTCCTAATGAGCCTAATTGACCTAATGGGCCTCTGTGGCCTAATGGTCTTAATGGGCCTAAGTGTCCTAATGGGCATAATGAGCCTAATGGCCCTCGGTGGCCTAATGGGCTTGATGGAACTTGGTGGACTAAGTGGAATAATGTGCCTAATAAGCCCGATAGGTCTAATGGGCCTAATTGGCCGAATGGGCCTAAGTGGCATAATGGGTCGAATGGGACTAAGTGGCCTAATGGGCCTAAGTGGCCTAAGTTGCCTAATGGGCCAAATGGACATAATGGGCCCAATAGGCCTAATGGGGCTAATGGAATTAATGGGTCTAAGTGGCCTAATGAGCCAAATGGGCCTAAGTGGCCTAATGGGTCTGATGGGCCTGATGTCCTTAATGGGCCGAATGGACCTAAGTGGACTCATGGGCTTGATGGGCCTGATGGGTCTAATGGACTTAAGTGGTTTAATGAGCTCAATGGGCCTAAGTGTCCTAATGGGCCTAATGGGCCGAATGTGCCTAAATGGACAATGGGATTGATGGCCCTAATGGGACAAATGGGCCAAATGGGTCTCAGTGTCCTCACGGGCCTCATGGGCTTAATTGGCCTAATGGTCATAATGGGCCTAAGTGGCCTATTGTGCCGAATTGGCCTTAGTGGCCTAATGGGCCTAATGCCCCTGATAGGCCTAATGGGTGTAATGGGCCTAAGTGGATTAATGGGCCTAAGTGGCCTCAGTGGCCTAATGACATTAATGGGCCTAAGTGGCATAATGGACCCAAGTGGCCTAATGAGATTGATGGGCCTCATGGGCCTTAGTGGCCTCATGGGCCTAATGGGCCGAAGCGATATAAGTAGCCTCATTGGAATAATGGTAATGATCAGCCTAATGTGCCTAAGTGGCCTAATGGGCTTAATGGGATTAATGGGACTCTGTGGCCCAATGGGCCTCATGGGCCTAATGGGCCTGATCAGCCTAATGGGCATAATGGGCCTCACCGGACCAATGGGCCTAATGGGCCTAATGGTCCTAATGGGCATAATCGACCTAATATACATAATTGGCCTCAGTAGTCTAAT
Organism: Viscum album; assembly: GCA_963277665.1. NCBI lineage: Eukaryota > Viridiplantae > Streptophyta > Magnoliopsida > Santalales > Viscaceae > Viscum > Viscum album. The sequence goes on from OY728141.1 coordinate 914,927,067, forward strand.
GATCCTAAGTGGCCTCATGGGCCGCAGTGGCCGAATAGGCCCAATGGGGTGAAGTGCCCAATGGGCCTAATGAGCATAAGTAGCTGAATGGGCCTAATGAGCCTAATGGTCCTAAGTGGCTTCGTTGACCTGATGAGCCTAATATGCATCATGGTCCCAATGGGTCTAAGTGGCCTAAGTGTCCTAATGGACCTCATGGGCCTAAGTGGCGTAATGGGCCTAGTGGGCCCAATGGGCCTAAGTGGCGTAATGGGCCTAAGTGGCCCAGTGGGCTTGATGGGCGTAATGGGACTAATGGGCCACAGGGGGATAATGGCCCTGATAGGCCCAATGGGAATAATGGGCCTCATTGGCCCAATTGGCCTAATGGGCATAATGGGCCTCATTGGCCCAATTAGCCTAATGTGCCTAATGGGCCAATGGGCTTGATGGGCCTCATGGTCCTCATGGTTCTAATGGGCCTAAGTGGCATAATGGGCATAATGGGCCTAAGTGGCCTAATGGGCCTTAATGGCCGAATGGGCTTGATAGGCCCGATTGGAATTTTGGGCCTAATGGGCCTAATGGGCCTAAGTGGCCTAAGTGGCCTAATGGTCCTAATGGGACAAATGACCCTAATGGTCTTAATGGGCATAAGTGGATTAATTTACCCAATGGGACTAAGTGGCTGATGGGCCGAATGGTTCTAATGGACCTAAGTGGCGGAATGGGCCTAATGGGCCTAAGTGGCGGAATGGTCCTAATAGGCCTAAGTTGCCTAATGGGACTAATAGGCTTAATGAGCTTAAGTGGACGAATCGGCCTGATGGGACTAATGGGCCAAATGGGCTTAATAGCCCTCATGGGACTAAGTGGCCTCATGGTCCTGATGGGCCTAATGGGCATAATGGGCTGAATGGGCCTCTTAGGCCTAAGTGGATGAATGGACATAGTGGGCCTAATGGGCCTAAGTGGGCGAAGTGGCCTAATGCACTGAATGGGCCTAAGTTGTCAAATGGGCCTAAAGGGCCAAATGGGACTAAATGGCCCGATGGACAAAATGGGCCTCATGGTCCTAATGGGCCGAATGGGCCCAATGGGCCTAGGGGGTCTAATGGGCCTAATTGGTCTAATGGGCTTGATGGGCCTCATGGACCTCATGGAACTAAGTGTCCTAAGTGGCATAATATGCCTAATTGGATGGATGGACCCATTGGACCTTGTGGGCCTCATTAGCCTAAGTTGCCTCATGGGACCAATGGTAATAATGGGACGAATGGGCCTAAGGGGCCTAAGTGGGCCTAAAGAGCCGAATGGGCCGAATGGACTGAAGTGGCCTAATGGGCCCAATGGGCCTCATGGCCGTAAGGGGCCTAATGGTCCCAATGGCCCTAATGGGAAGAATGGGCCTAGTGGGTCCAATGGATCTAATGGGTTTAAGTGGCCTAATTGGTCTAAGTGGCCTAATTGGTCTAAGTGGCCTAAGGGTCTTAGTGGGCCTGATGGAATTAATGGGCCTAATGGGCCCAAGTGTCCTGATGGAGTGAATGGACCTCATGGGCCTAATTAGCCTCATGGGACCAATGGGCCTAATGGGTCTAAGTGTCCTAATGGGCCTGATGGGCCTGATGGTTCTAATGGTCCTCATGGGAAAAATGCCCCTCATGGGCCTAATGGGCTTGATGGACCTAATGGGCCTCGTGGTCCTAAATGTCCTAATGGTTCGAATGGGCCTAAGTGCCCTAATGGGACTAGTGGGCCTAGTGGCACCAGTGGTCCTAATGGGCCTAATGGTCCTAATAGGCCTAATGAGTCTAATGGGCCTAATGGTTCTAATGGACATAATTGGCCTGAGTGGCCTAAGTGGCCTAATCAGTCTAATCGACCAAATGGGCCTAATGGGCCTAAGTGGCCTAAGTGGCTTAACGGTCCTAATGGGCCTAGTGGGACTAATGAGTTTAATGGACCTAATGGGCTTAAGTGTGCTAATGGGCCTACGTGGCCAAATGGGACTAAGTGGCCTGATCGGGTTAATCGATCGAATGGGCCTCATGGGCCTAAGTTGCCAAATGGTCCTAATGGGCTTAATGGGACTAATGGGTTTAATGGGCCTAAGTGGCCTAATGGGCCGAATGGGCCTAAGTGGCCTAATAGTCCTAATGGGATTAATGGGCCTAAGTGGACTAATGGGCCTAATGGGCCTAAGTGGCCTAAGTGTCCTAATGGGTCTAATGGGCCTAATGGGCCTCATTGGCCTAATGGGCCAAATGGGCCTAAGTGGCCTAATGGGCTAAATGGGCCTAAGTGGCCCAATCCCCCTAATCAAATAAATGGGCCTAATGGGCATAAGTGTACTAATGGGCCTAAGTGGCCTAATGGGGTGAAGTGTCCTCATCAGCGTAGTGGGCCTAAGTGGCTGAATGGGCCGAATCGCCCTAATGGGCCTAATGGGTCTAAGTGGCCTAAGGGGCTTAATGGGCCTAATGGACCTTAGTGGCCTAATAGACCTACTAGGATTAATGGGTCGAAGTGGCCTAATGGGCCAAAGTGGCCAAAGTGGCCTAATGGGCCTAATGGGCCAAAGTGACCTAATGGGACTAAGTGGCCTATTAGGCCCAATGGGATTGAGTAGCCTAATTGGCCAAATGGGATTAATGTGCCTAAATGTACTAATGGGCCTAATGGTCTGAAGTGGCATGATGGACATAATGGGCCAAATTAGCCTAATCGACCTAATGGGTCTAAGTGGCCTAATGGGCCTAAGTGGCATAACGGGCCTAAAGGGCCTAAGTGGCTTAATGGGCCGAATGGGCCTAAGTGGCCCGATGGGACTAATGGGCCTAAGAGGCCTCATGGTCCTAAAGGGACTAAGTAGCCTAATGGGTCTAATGGGACTCAATGGACTCATGGGCCTAATGGGCCTAAAGGGCTTAAGGGGCCTAAGTGGCCTAATGGGCCTAATTAGCCTAATGGGCCTAAGTAGCCTAATGGGACTAATGGGATTAATTTTTTTAATGGGACCAATATGACTAATGGGCCTAAGGGGCCTAAGTGGTCTAATGGGCCTAAGTGACCTAATCAACCTAATGGGCCTAATGAGCATAATGGACTTAAGTGGTTGAATGGGCTTAAGGGGCCTTATGTGCTGAATGGGATTAAGTGGTCGGATGGGCCTAATGGGCCTAAGTGGCCTATTGGACCTAAGTGACCTAATCCGTCTAATGGACCTAATTGGTGTAATGGTCCTAAGTGGTCAAATGGTCCTAATTGGTAGAATGGGCTGAATGTGCCTAGTGGTCCTAATGGGCATAATGGGCCGAAGTGGCCGAATTGGCCTAATGGGCCTTATGGGACTAAGTGGCATAATGGGACCAATGTGTTAAATGGAGAGAATGGGCCTAATGTGCATGGTAGGCCAAATGGGCCTAAGTGGCATAATGGGCCTAATGGGCCTAAGTGGCCAAATGGTCCAAATTGGCCTAATGGGACAAATGTTCCTGGATGTCCTAATGGGCCTAAGGGGCATACTGTTCCTAAGTGTCCTAATGGGACTAAGTGGCCTAATGGGCCCAATGGGACTAAGTGGACTAATGGGATTAATGGGAATAATGGGGCTAAAGGGTATAATGGTCCTAAGTGGCCTAAGTGGCCTAATGGTCCTAAAGGACCTAATGGGCCAAACATGCCTAATGGGCCTAAGTGGCCTAATGGTCCCAATGGGAACAAGTGGACTAAAGGGCCTAATGGGCCTAACGAGACTAATGGGGCTAGGTGGCCTAATGGGCCTACATGGACAAATGGGCCTAAGTTGACTAATGGGCCTAAAGAGACTAATCTTCCAAAGGTGCCTAACGGGCCTAAGTGGCATAATCTTAGCATAGTGGGCCTAATGGTCTTATGGGACTAATGGGCGCAATGGGCCTAAGTTCCCAAATGGTCCAAATGGGCCCCAGTGGCCTAATGGTCTAAATGGGATGAATGGACCAAATGGTCTAAAGTGGCCTAATCGTTCTAAAGGGCCTAATGGGACAATGCATCTTAATGGGCCTAAGTGGCATAATCAGTCTAATGGGCCTAAGTGGCATAATCATAACCAAATTGGCGTAAATGGACAAATGGGCCCAATGAGACTAAGTGTCCTAATGGGCCTAATGGGCCTAAGTGGGAGAATGGGCCAAATGGTCCAAATGGGCCTAAGTGGCCTAATCAGCCTAAAGGGCCAAATGGGCCAAAGCAGCCTAATGGGCCTAAGTGGCATAATTGGCCTAATGAGACTAAGTGACCTAATTGTCCAAATTGGTCGAAGGGGCCAAATGAGCCTAAGTGGTCCAATGGGATTAAGTGGTTGAAGGGGTTGAATTAGACGAATGGGCCTAATGGACTGAATGGGCCTAATGGGCCTAAGTGGCCTAATGGGATGAATGGGCCTAAGTGGCCTAATGTGCCTAATGAGCCTAATGGGCCTAATGGGCCTAAGAGGCCTAATGGCCCTAATGTAGTGAATGGTCCAAATGGTCCTAATTGTCCTAAGTTTCCTAATGGGCCTAAATTTCCTAATGGTTCGAATGGTCCTAAGTGGCCTATTGGGCCTAATAGGTCAATTAGGTCTAAGTGGTGTAATGGGCCTAATGAGCCGAATGGGATTAAGTTATTGAATGAGCCTAATGGGTTTAATGGGCCAAAGTTTTCGAATGGGCCTAATGGGTCGAAAGGTCTTAATGGGCTTAATGGGACTAATGATCCTAATGGGCCTAAGTTGTTATTGGTTTTTATGGGCCTAATGGGTTGAATGGACCCAATGAGATGAAGTGGCCTAGTAGAGAAAATTGGCCTAATGGGCCTAATTGGCCAAAGTGGCCTAATGGGCCCAATGGGCCTAATGGGCCTACTGGACCGAAGTGGCCTAATGGGTCAAATGGGCCTAAAGGTTCCAATGGGTATAATGGTTCAAATGGGCCGAATGAGACTAAAGGGTCCAACAGGCTTAATTAGCTGAATGGGTCAGATGGGTCTAATGGCCCAAGTGGGACGAAGTGGATTAGTGGACCTACTAGTCCTAATAGACCAACTAGACCTAATGGACCTAATGGGCCTAAGTGGCCTAATGGTATGAAATGGTCAAATGGACCTAATGCGCCTAATGGGTGTAATGAGCCTAATGGGATTAAGTAAACCAATGGGACTAATGGGCCTAAGTGGCCTAATGGGCCTAACGAGACTAAGTGGACCAATGAGACTAATGGGTCTAAGTGGTATAATGAGCCTAAGTGGTTGAATGGGCCGAATGGGCCTAAATGGCCTAATGGGTCGAATTGGCCTAATAGATCGAATGGGCCTAAGGGTCCTAAGTGGACTAACAAGTCGAAGTGGCCTAATGGGCCCAATGGGCCTAATGTTTCTAATGGTCCCAAGTGTCCTAATGATCCTAGGTGGCCAAATGGACACAATGGGCCTAAGTTTCATAATGGGAATGAGGGGCCTAAGTGGCCTAATGGGCCAAAGTGGACGAAAGGGCCTAATGGACCTAATAGGCATAATTGGCCTCAGTGGCCAAATTAGCCTAATGGGAATAATGGGACTAAGTGTTAGAATGGGTCTAATGAGCCTAAGTGGACCAATATGTCTAATGGGTCTAATGGGATTAAGTGGGCCTACTTGGCCTAATGGGCCTACTAGGCCTAATGGGCCTACTAGGACTAATGGGCCTACTGGGATTAATGGGCCTACTAGGCCTAATGGGACTACTGGGTTTACTGGGTCTAGTGGTCCTAATGGTCCTAAGTGACATAATGGGCCTAATGGGAATAAGTTTACCAATGGGTATAATGGGCCTAAGTTGTCTAATGGGTCTAATGGGCCTAATGTGCCTAAGTGGACTAATGGGCCAAAGTGGATGAATGGGCATAATGGGCTTAATGGGCATAATGGGACGAAGTGGCCAAATGGGCCTAGTGGGTCTCAGCGACCTAATGGGCCTAATGCGCCTAATGGTCCTAAGTGTCCTAATGGTCCAAGTGGATGAATGGGCATATGGGCCTAATGGCCATAATGGGCCTAATGGGCCAAAGTGGCCAGATGGTCCTAATGGGCCTAAGTGGACTAATGGGTCTAATGGTTTTGATGGGACAAAGTGGATGAGTGAGCATAATGGGCCTAATGATCCTAATGTGAAAAAGTGGCCAAATCATCCTAGTGGGCCTAAGGGGCCTAATGGGCCTATTGGGCTTAAGTGGCTTAATAGGCCAAATGGGCATAAGTTGCCTAATGGGACAAAGTGGATGAATGGTCCTAATGGGCCGAATAGGAATAATGTGCCTAATGGGATGAAGTGGCCAAATGGGCCTAAGTGTCCTAATGGGGCTAATGGGACAAATGGGCCTAAGTGGCAAAATGGGACTAAGTGGACTGATGGGCCAAATAGGCCTAAGTGGCCTTATGGGTTGAATGAGCCAAAGTGGACGAATGGACTTAATGAGCATGATGGGCATAATGGGCCTAATGGGGCTAAGTGTTCTAATGGGCCTAAGTGGCCTAATGGGACTAATGGGCCTGGGCCTAAGTGTTCTAATGGGCCTAAGTAGATAATGGGCCTAATGGGCCTCATTGGATTGATGGGCCTACGTGTCCTAATGGGCCTAAGTGGTCGAATGAGCCTAATGAGCCTAAGTAGCCTAAGGGGACTAATGGGCCTAATGGTCCAAAGTTGCTGAATGGGACTAATGGGCCTAAGTGGAACAATGGGCCTAATGGTCCTAATGGGCCTAAGTGGGTGAATGGGACTAAGTGGCATAATGGACCTAATGGTCATAACTGGCTAATGGGCCTAAGTGGGATAATAGGCTAATGGGATAATGGGCCAAATGATCCTAAGTGGATGAATGGGACTAATGGGCCTAAGTGGCATAATTGGCCAAATGGGCCAAATGGGCCAAATGGTCCAAAGTTGATTAATGGGTCTACGTGACCTAATGGGCTTAATGGGACTAAGTGGCCTAATGCATCTAAGTAGACTAATGGGCCTAAGTGGCCTAATGGGCCTAATGTGCTGAAGTGGCCTAATGTGTTTAAGTGGCCGAATAGGCCTAATGGGCCTAAGTGGATGGGTTTGCCTAATGGGAAGAGGTGAAATAATGGGAATGATGGGCTTGATGGTCTTAATGGGTCTTAGTGGCCTAATGGGTATAATGGGAATAATGGTCCTAAAGGGCCTAATGGGCCTAAGTGTCCTAATAGGCGGAATGGACCTCAATGGCCTAATGGCCCTAATGGGCCTAATGGGTTGAATGGGCCTAAGCGACCTAATGGGACCAAGTAGCCCGATGGACCTAATGGGCCTAAGTGGCCTAATGTGCCTAAATGGCCTAATGGGCCTAAGTGGCTTAATGGACCCAATGAGCCTAATGAGCCAAAGTGGACAAAGTGGCTTAATGGACCTAATGGGCCTAAGTGGATGAATGGGCCTAATGGGCCTAAGTGGACGAATTGGCCTAATGGGCCGAAGTATCCTAATGGTCCTAAGTATCCTAATGGGCCTAATGGGTTAATGGGCATAATGAGCATGATGGGCCCGATGAGCCTCAGTGGCCTAATGGGACTAATGGGACTCAGTGGCCTATTAGGCTGAATGGGCCTAAGTGGCCTAATGGACCTAATGGGACTAAGTGGTCTAATGGGCTGAATGAGCCTCAATGGACTAATGAGCCTAATGGGCCTAAGTGGATTGATGGGCCTAATGGGATAAATGGGCCTAATGGGCCTAAGTGTCCTACTAGGCCTTAGTGGTCGTAGTGGCCTAATATGCCAAATGGGATTAAGTGGCCTAAAGGGCCTAATGGGCCTAAGTGGCCGAATGGGCCTAATGGGCCTAATGGGCCTAATGGGCCTAAGTGGACCAATTGGACTAAGTGATCCAATGGGCCTAAGTTTCATAATGGGCCTAAGTGTTCTAATGGTCATGATGGGCCTAATGGGGCTTAGTGGCCTAAGGGGTCGAAGTGGCCGATTGGGCCTAATGGGGATGATGGGCCTAATGATCCTAATGGGCCTGTGTGGCCTAATGGGACTAAGTGTCCTAATGGGCCTATGTGGCTTGAGGGGACTAAGTGGACTAATGGGCTTAAGTGGCCTAATGAGCCTAAGGGGACTAAGTGGTCTAAGGGGGAAAAGTGGAATAATGGGCCTAATGGGCATAATGGTCCTAATGGGACTTAGTGGCCTAATGGGCCTAATGAGTTTAATGGACCTAAGTGGCATAATGGGCTTAATGGTCCTAAGTATCCAAATGGGCCTAAGCGACCTAATGGGCCTAATGGTCTAATGGGCCTAATGGGCCTAAGTGGCCTAAGGTGCCCAATGGGATTAATGGGACTAATGGGCCTATGTGGCCTAATGGGCCTTAGTGACCTAATGGGCCTAAGTGGCATAATGGGCCTAAGTGACCTAATGGGTTTAGTGGTCCTAATGGGCATAATTGTCCTAATTAGGCTAATTGGCCTAATGGTCCATATGGGCCTAAGTGGCCTAATGGGTCTAACCCAATGGGCTTAATGGGCCTAATGAGCCTAAGTGGCCTAATATGCCGAATGGGACTAAGTGGACTAATGGGCCTAAGTGGCCTAGTTATCCTAATGCGCCTTATGGGCCTGAGTGGCCTAAAAGGCTTAAGTGGCCTAATGGGTCTAATGAGACTAATGGGCCAAATGGGCCTAAGTGGAATAATGGGTCGAATTGGCCTAATGGTCATAATGGGAAAAAGTGTCCTAATGGGCCAAACCTAATGAAATTAGTGGGACAAATGGCTATAAGTGGCCTAATAGGCTGAATGGGCCTAATGGGTCGAAGTGGCCCAATGGGCCTGATTAGCTGAGTGGGCCTAATGTGAATAATGGGAAAAATGGGTCAAATATGCCTAATGGGCCTAATGAGCCTAAGTGGACTAATGGTCCTAATGAGCCTAAGGAATGAACCTGATGGATCCACACTCTCTTGGCTCCCGATGTCCCCTACCTCCTCTTCACCTCCTAGGGTTTTAGGGCCTGCTCGACAGGGATGGTGTCACTTTACCTAGTCCATATTTGTCCTTATATTTCTTTCTTTTTCTTCCCTCTCAACTGATGTGGCTTTCTGGTGTGGTCACCATGCACTTCTCACCACCCATATTTCGATCTATACCTATGAATTGGACCCCCATTCTGGGTTTGTGTGTGCGGGTGCTTTATACATCTTGGGTCAGTGTTGGTTAGTGCATCTGGTGCCTTCCTTTTCTTCTACCCATGATGTCCTACCCATCACATTTGAATCCAATTTGGCCAGGCTCAATTTGGGATCTATTCCTACTTGGGATGGTGCTGGAGTAGAGATGGCAGTGGTCTCATCTCGAGTTCATTCTTCTGTTTGGATTCTTATCTATTTTGAGGATGCAGATTGAGGTCTCATATAGTGATTTTTTTGGGATTGGTTTTTTCTCTGTTATTGGTTCTCTATTTTGTTGGACCTATGCAGTTTCCGAATTGGTCCTCTTTCAAGGCCTCCATATTCTCATCCTTCCTGCGCTCATTTCCCTATTAGTCCGGTGTGTGGGTCATCATTGAGGTTCTAGGAGGTACAGATCGTCTGGCTTAGGGTCTCTGGGGGGGGGGCGAATGGCCTGTATTTGAAGGTTAGAATGGTTGTGATGTTCTGTTTTGATGGTTTTTTAGTGGTGATGTTAGAGTTTTATAATGGTGATATGAAGACATCTGTGGTGATTAGTGGACGTCCTAGTTCGTTTTGCTCTAGTTCTTGGCTCCGATGATGATAGTCGATGATGATGAAGTTGGTGTTCCCACCGGTGATGTGGTGACTTTGGCAATGATGGTTACAATAATGATGTTTGGAGTGGACGACAACGAGGTGATGATGATAACAGGTGATGAAGATGGTGATGGATTCTTCGACGTGTTATCTTCAATGAAGTGGATTTTATGAAAATTTAAAGAATGATTTGGAGGACCTAATGGGCCTAAGTGTCCTAATATTACTAATGGACCAAATTGATCAAAGTGTTCTAATGGGCCTAATGGGCCTAAGTGGCCTAATGGGCTGAAGTGGCCCAATGGTCCTAAGGCACCAAATGGGCCTAAGTGGCCTAATGGACAATTGACCTAATGGGCCTAATGGGCCTAAGCGGACTAAGTGGCCTAAAGGGACTAAAGGGCCTAATGGTCTTAAGTGGGTGAGTGGGCCTAAGTGGCCTAATGGGCCCAATGGACATAAGTGACCTAATGTGCCTAAGTGAACTAATGGGCCTAATGGGCCTTAGTGGCCTAAGGGGCCTACGTGACCTAATGGGCCTAAGTTTTGTAATGGGCCTAAGTGGCCTAATGAGCCCAATGGCTAATGGGTCTAATTGGCCTAAGTGACCTAAGATTCCTAATGGGCCTAAGCGTCCTAAGTGGCCTAATGGGCTCAATGGGCCTAAGTGGCATAATGAGCCTAAATGGTCTAAGTGGCCTAATGGGCCTAATGGGCCTAAGCGGCATAAGTGACCTAAGGGGAATAATGGGCCTAATGGGTTCAATGGGCCTAAGTGGCCAAATGGGCCAAAGGGGCCTAAGTGGCTAATGGGCCTAAGCGGCCAAAGTGGCCTAAGGGGCCAAATGGCCTCAATGGGCCTAATCAGCCTAATGGGACTAAGTGGATTAAGTAGCCTAATGGGCCTAATGGGCCTAAGAATCGTAAGTGGCCTAAGGAGCCAAATGGGACTAATGGGCTCAATGGGCCTAAGTGGTCTAATGGGACTAAGTGTTCGAATGAGCCTAAGTGGCCTAAGTGACCTAGTGGGCCTAATGGGCCTAAGTGGCCTAATGAACCTAATGGGGCTAATGGGGATAATAGGCTTACTTTTCCAAATGGTCTGAATGGGCCAAGTGGTCCTAATAGGCCTCAGTGGTCTAATGGGCCTAAGTGGCCTAATTGGCCCAATGGGCCCAGGTGGACTAATCAGCCTAATGGGTCTAATTTTTTGAATGGGACTAAGTGGTCTAATGGGTCTAATGGGTCGAATGCGCCTAATGATTCGAATGAGACTAAGTGGCCTAATGGGACTAATAGAACTAATGGGCCTAATTGGACTTTATGGGCTAAGTGGCCTAATCAGCCTAATGGGACTATGTGGACGAATAGGCCTAATGGTCCAATTGGGCCTAAGTGGACTAATGAGCCTAATGGTCCTAATGGACCTAATTATCCTAAGTGTCCTAATTAGCGTAATGGGCCTAATGGGCTTAATTGGCCTAATCATCGTAATGGGACAAATGGGACTAAGTGGTATAATGAGACAATGGTCCTAAGTGGTCTAATGGTTTGAATGGGCCTAATGGGACAAGTGGGCTGAATGAGCCTAATGGTCCTAAGTGGCCTAATGTGCCTAATTAGCCTAAGTGGCCTAATGCGCCTAATGGGTTTTAGTGGCCAAATAAGCCTTATGGCCTAAGTGGCTGAATGGGCCTAATGGGACTAAGTGGCCTAATGGGATGAATGGGTCGAATGGGCCTAATGGGCCTAAGTGAAATAATGGATCTAAGTGACTAAATGATACTAAGTGGCTTAATCGGCCTAATGGGTCTAATTAGGCCTTAGGTATTAGTGTTTCAGATATAGTGTTTTTGGGTCTAGGTTTTAAGATTCTTTTGGTTCTAATTGGCCTAAATTGGTCTAAATTGGCCTAATTGACCAAATTTCCAAATGAACATTTAGCCTAATGGCCCAATGGGAAAATGGGATAATGTCTTAATGACCTAATTGGTCTAAATAGCGTAATGGCCTAATAGCCCAAGGGCCTAATTGGCATAATGGCCTAATTGGTATAAATGAACCAATTGGTCTAAATATCCTATTTAGTCTAAATGGATTAAATTTTCTAATTAGATTAAATGGACTAATTGGCCAAATTGACCTAATTGGACTAATTGGCCTAAATTTTACTAAATTGGCCTAATTGTATAAATGGGTCTAAATAGTCTAATTGGTCCAAATAGACTAAATAGTCTAATTGGTCCAAATAGACTAAATAGCCTAATTGGATTAAATGGTATAATTGGCCTAATTGGCCTAATTGGCCTAATTGGCCTAGATTTGCGTAAATGGTCAAATAGCAAGATAATAAATTGGCCTAATGGTGTAATGAACTAATGTGATAATGGCCTAATGTCCAAATTGGTCTAAATAGCCTAATGGACTAATCGACAGAAATGACCTAATTGGTCTAAATGGCCTAATTGGTCCAAATAGATTAAATGATCTAATTGGATTAAATGGTCTAATTAGCATAATTTTCCTAATAGAAATAAATGGTATAATTTGCCTAATTGTATTAAATGGCCTAATGGACTAAATGGACTAATGGACTAATTGGCCTAAGTGGATTAAAGTCCTAAATTGCCTATGGCCTAATGACCTAATTGGCCCAATGAACTAATTGGACTAAACAACCTAATTGGTCTAAATGAACTAATTGGTCTAACAAACCTAATTGTCCTAATTGGCCTAATTGTCCTAATTCACCTAAATGGACTAATTGGTTAATTATCCAAATAGCCAAATGGACAAATGATAAAAATTACCAAGTGACTGAATAACCAAATAACGCAACAAAAATGGAATTAGAACTAAATTAACATACAAGAGGAATCTATACCATAAATATGTTTATCATGATAATTAGTATGTATTTTTTATGTTAGGTCACTAGTATTAAATTTCTAATTAAATGTATTTTTAGATGCTTCTTAATTTTATGGATTTCTTCAACAGATACAATTTTAATTCATTATAGGTTTATCACTTTCATATTATTAAATAATGTAGTATTATACTAATAAATATCATTTACAGCAATCGGCATTTGGCATCAAAGGTCATGTGCCTCGAGAAAAATTATTTTCCTTTACTAAGAAGTAAAATAATGGAAGTGTTGTAAATGTAAAGACACAAGAAAAGATTGTAAATTTTTTATTGATATTTTAAATTTTTATACATAATTCATAACTAAATATCTTGTTTATATTTTCAACAGTGTGTCTTGGAGGCCCTCTATGAGAAATAAGATGACAACTTCGGGCTAAATGATCATTTGAGACAAGTATTATGTGAGGAGTTCCATGGGAGAGTATAATGTCGAACCATGAAAAACATCATCCCCACTAGGTATTGGCCCTCATTGGGTGCCTCTCAAACCTATAAGACCACCAAGATGAAAAAATATCATGTAAAAGTAGATGACTCCAAAAAAATAGCTATACAGAAGCGTGAAAGAAGTAAATTGGTCACCGAACACTTCCTAAAAGATATATCAGTTATAAGTTCACCACTTCCATCAGAGACTGCTATTACTTTTGATTCATGTATGACATCAATGTTCTCTTTATATGATACCTCGATTGATTTCAATGAGGGCCCTAGTGATGGTCGATCTAATGGTAGTGGCAGTGGAGGTGGGGGGAGGGTGGCGGTGGTGACGACGAAGGTGGCAGCAGCGACATTGGTGGTGGTGGTGGTTTTAGGCATAATGGAAGTGTGAAAATATGGGTGATATATTTAAATTTATTTTAATAATCATTTCCCAAAACCAAGATCGAGGATCTTGCACGCCAAATTTAAAATTAATTTACTTAATATTTAAATAAATTAATACTTGTGCTTAGGAACTTTATTCGTTAGTGAATGTTGATCATCTGAAAAGACCATTTCAGATTACCATCATTGCAATGTGAGGATCCCAGGATAAAATCCCTCTAGCGGCGATCCACACGTTCTCTTATGATCTCTGAGAAACACCACTCGATCTCTAGGTGCTAGTGCGGTGAGTCGAATGTCTTATGTTGTTCATTATCGATAACTCGTTCTTTGATCTTGAATAAATCTTACTTACACTTCTCATTCTTAAGAGAGAGAGAGAGGATGATTTGAGAGATAATTCATTGTGCGCAATGATTTTATATTCTCAATTTTTGTATACTCTACACAATAGACATAGACACTTATTTATATATTTGAGATTTAAGTTAAAATATTATTTAATTTCATACCGGCCATTAAATAAATTGTCTTAAATTGTCTAATTGTCCTAAATTGCATAAAATACCTAATTGGCTTAATTGGACTAATTGGCCTAAGTGGACTAAGTTATCCTAAATGGCCTAAATGGACTAATTAGCCTAAATGACCTAAATTAGCATAATTAGACTAATTGACCTAAATTTCCTAAATTGCATAATTGGCGTGATTGTAGCGATGAAAATCGGGCTCACGGCCCGTGAGCTTTGCGGGTATGGGGCGGATGTGGGGCAGGCCGGACCTAAATTTTTTGACCATTTAGATTGAGGGCCAATGTGGGTTGAGCTTGTGAGGGTGCGGGCCAATGCGGGTTGAGCCCGCGCGGGTGCGGGCTTTCCTGTGGGCCTGATTTAAAAAATATATACTATTTTTACAATACATGTTTCCTTAACATTTTAGTTTTTTAATAAAAAAATCATAGTTAAATAGTGACATATGATTTCTCACCGTAATGATCATATTAGTTCACCATTTATTCACATGTGAATTTTAAATAGGCCTATATTTATTATTTTAATATGATATTATATTATTTATATAGTAATTATTAATCATATTCACATGGTGTGTCAACCCATCTCTCAAAAAATGGAACTCATTGCCCTTGCGCATGGTTTCAATTCTATAAGAGTTATTATAATCATAATATTTTTTAGGTCGATTTAATTTTTTTATTATTTAATTTTATTTTTTTATTAAGATAATTGGATAAAACCTCGTGAAAACACTAATAGCTTCCTCTAAAACTAATTGTTACCTGGAGAGACTTCATTCATTCACATGTTTAATTGTTCACATCACCACACAACCAACATTATCATTCATTTCCCATCACTGATCACTCACTTAATTTCCATCGCAATAGTTCACCACCACATCAGCATTACCGCATTCCACCATTAACCCACAAAAAATGTTCTATCACATCCTTTAAAACTCTAGTTATTGTTAATTCATACTTCTCCCCACAAATACCTTTAAGAATGATAAAAATACAGTATTTAAATGATTATAAATAGTATTTTTTTTGTAAATGTGGATAAGCCCATGGGAAGCCCGTGGGTTTATGCGGGGCGGGGCAGGCTTGAAATTTTTTGTTCGCATTATATGCGGGATTTTTCAGACAAACCCACGCGAGCTCAAACTCGTGCGGGCTTGGCCCACTCCGCCCCGACCCGCCCATTTCACATTACTATATGATTGTCATAATTGGCCTAATTGTCATAAATGGACTAAATTTGTTAAATCGGTTTAAATGTCATAATCATACTAATTGGCATAAATGGCCTAATTGTACAAATTGGATTAAATGGTCTAAATTATCCTAAATTACCTAAATTGGCCTAAATGGCCAAATTGGCCTAAATTAGCTTAAATGACCTAAATTGTCTAATTGGATTAATTTTCCTAATTGTCCTAAATTACTTAAATGGCCTAAATGTCCTAATTGGAATAAATGGACTAAATGGACTAGTTGGAATAAATGGCCTAAATGACTTAATGACCTAATTGCCTAATTGGGCTAAATGGCCTAAATGGTCTAATTGGCCTAATTGTCCTAAATGGATTAATTAGACTATATGGCCTAATTGGCCTAATTGGAATAAATGGAATAATTTGATTAATTTTCCTAATTTGTATAAATATCCTAAATTACCCTAAATGACCTAAATTGGCCTAATTGGTTTAAATGGCCTAAATTGGTCTAAATGGTCTAAATGGTTAAACTGGCCTAAATGATCTAAATGAAATAATTTATATAATTGGCCTAAATGGTCTAATTTTCCTAAATGGACTAAATGAACTAATTTCATAATTGGACTAAATGGCCTAAATTGGCCTAAATGGCCTAAATTGGCCTAAATGGCCTAAATTGGCCTAAATGGCCTAATTGTCCTAATTGGCCTGAATTTCCTGATTGAAATAATTGGTATAATTGGCATAATTTTTCTAATTGTTCTAAATGAGATAAATTGGACTAAATGTTCTAATTGGCGTAAATTGATAAAATTGGCCTAAATGACCTAAATGGCCAAAATTGGCCTAATTGGTTTAAATGGCCTAAATTGGCCTAAATGGCCTAATTAGCCTAAATTGACTAAATTGTATAATTTACCTAATTTACCTAATTTGAATAAATGTACTAAATTTTTTTAAATGTCCTAAATGGCCAAAATTGGACCGAATGACCTAAATTGGCCTAAATGACCTAATTGACCTAAATTGCCTAAATTGCATAATTGGACTAATTGACCTAAATGGTCTAAATTGTCCTAACCGGCTTAAATGGACTAATAAAACTAATTGTACAAATTGGTATAAATTTCCTAAATTGGCCTAAATGGCATAATTAGCCTAATTGTCCTAAATGGTATAAATTGGCCTAAAAAGCCTAAATGGCCTAAATTTTCCTAAATGGCCTAATTAGCCTAAATGACATATATTGGCCTAAATTACCTAAATGAACTAAATTTCCCAATTATAAAATTGGACTAATTGGCCTAATTGGCCTAATTAGCTTAATTGGACTAAATTAGCCTAAATGGCTTAAATCTTCTAATGGGCTTAAATGGGCTTAAGAGCCTAAATTGGCCTAATTGGTCTGAATTGGTCTCATTGGCCTAATTGGCCTAAATAGCCTAAATTGGACAAAATTTACTAAATGGTATAATTCTTCTAAATGTACAAAATGGTCTAATTAGCCTAATTGTCCTAAATGACCTAAATTGTCCTAAATTGCCTAATGGGCATAATGGGCCTAAGGGTCAAATGAGCTTAAGTGGCCTAAGTGGCCTAATGGGCCTAATGGGTCTAATGGACTTAAGTGGAATAATTAGCCTAATGGGCCTAAGTGTCATAATGGTCCAATTGGGCCAAAGTGACCTAATGGGTCTAATGGGCCTAATGGACTTAATAGGCCTAATGGGTCCATTGGTACAAAGTGGAATAATGGGTCTAAGTGGCCTAATGGGCCGAATGGGACTATTGGGCCTAAGTGGCCTAATGGGCCTATTGGGCCTAAGTGTACTAATGGGCCCATTAATTCCAATTCAGCCTCATGGGCCTAATGGGATTAATGGGTCGAATGGACTAGTTGGGCCTAAGTGGACTGATGGGCCTAATGGTCCTAATGGGCCTAATGGACCTAAGTGGCCTAAGTGGCCTAAGTGGCCTAAGTGGCCTAATGGGTCTATTATGTTCAATTCTACCTAATGGGCCTAATGGATGAATTGGACTAATGCACCTAATGGACCTAAGGGGGCCAATTAGCCTAATGGGTCTAAGGGGCCTAATGGGCCTAAGTGGACGAATGGGCCTAAGTGGCCTAACTGGCCTAATGTTTCGAATGGGCCTAAGTGGCCTAATGGGTCTAAGGGGACTAAGGGGCATAAGTGGACTAATGAGCCTAAGTAGCCTAACTGACCTAATGGGCCTATTGGGCCTAAGTGAACTAATGGGGATAATGGGCCCATTGACCTAATTGGACAAATGGGCTGGAAGGGTCCAATGGACCCAATGGGTTTAATGGGCCTATTGGGATTATTAGGTATATTGGGCCTAAGTGAACTAATGAGCCTAATGGCCTAATTAGCCGAATGGGCCTAAGGGGGCTAATGGGTCTAATTGGTCTACAAGTCCTAATAGGCCTAAGTGGACTAATGGTAATATTGGACTTGTTGGGCCTAAGTGGTCCAATGGGCCCAATGGGAATGATGGGTTTAATGGGCCCATTATGGATAATTCAACCTAATGGGTCCAATGGGCCTAAGTATCCTAATGGGTTGAAGTGGACCAAGTTTTCTAATGGGCCTAATGGGTCTAATGGGTCTAAGTGACCTAAGTTGCCTAATGGACCTAATGAATCCAATGAGTCTAAATGGTCGAATGGTCCTAAGTGGCCTAAGTTGTCTAATGGGCCTAATGGGTCCAATGGATCTAAGTGGCCTAATGGGCCTAAGTGGCATAAGTTGACTAATGGGCCTAATGTGTCCAATGGGTCTTAGTGGTCGAATGGGCCTAAGTGGCCTAAGTTTCCTAATGAGCCTAATGGGCCTAATGGGTCGAATGGGTCTAATGGGCCTATTGGGCCTATTGGGCCTAAGTGGTCCAATGGTACCAATGGTCATGATGTGCCTAATGGGACCATTATGGATAATTCAACCTAATGGGTCCAATGGTGCTAAGTGGCCTAATGGTCCTAAGTGGCCTAAGTTGCCTAATGGGCCTAATGGGTCCAATGGGTCTTAGTGGTTGAATGACCCTAAGTGGCCTAAGTTTCCTAATGAGCCTAATGAGCCTAATGTGTCTAATGGGTCTAATGGGACTATTGGGTATATTGGGCCTATTGTGCCTAATTTTTCCAATGGGACCAATGGTCATGATGGGCCTAATGGGACCATTATGGATAATTCAACCTAATGGGTCCAACAGGCCTAAGTTTCCTAATGGGTTGAAGTAGCCCAACTTTTCTAATGGGATTAATGGGTCCAATGGGTATAAATGGCCTAAGTTTCCTAATGGACCTAATGTTTCCAATGGGTCTAAGTGGTCTAATGGTCCTAAGTGGCCTAAGTTTCCTAATGGGCCTAATGGGTCCAATGGGTCTAAGTGGACTAATGGGCCTAAGTGGACTAAGTTTCCTAATGGGCCTAATGGGTCCAATGGGTCTAAGTGGTCGAATGGGACTAAGTGGCCTAAGTTGCAAAATGAGCTTAATGGGCCTAATGGTTCTAATGGGTCTAATGGGCCCAAGTGGCCTAATCGGCCTAATGGGTCTAATTGGTCTAATGAGATGAATGGGTTGAATGGGCCTAGGTGGCCTAATGGGATGAATGAGTCTAATGGCACGAAGTGGCATAATGGGCATAGTGGCCTATGTTTCCTAATGGGCCTGATGGGCATGATGGGTCTAATGGGTCTAAGTGGTCTAAGTGGCCTAAGTTTTCTAATGGGTCTCATGGGCCTAATGGGTCCAATGGACCTAAGTGGCCGAAGTTACCTAATGGGCCCAATGGGTCGAATAGGATTAATGGGACCAATGGGTCTAATAGTCCTAATGGGTCTAGTGAGATTAATTGGACTAAGTTTCCTAATGGGAAGAAGTTCCCTAATGGTCTTAATGGGCCTAAGTTTTCTAATAGTCCAAATGGGCCTAAGTGGCATAATTGGCATAATGGGTCGAATGGGCCATAGTTAACTAAGTTTCCTAATGGGATGAAGTGGCCTAATGGGCCTAAGTGGCCAAATTGGCCCAATGACCCTAAGTGTACTAAGTTGACTAATGGCCCTAATGGGTCTAATGGGCATATTAGTCATAATGGGTCTAAGTGGCCAAATGGGCCAAATGGGCCTAAAGGGTCCAAAAGTTCTAGGTGGCTCAATGGGCCTGAGTGGCTTAAGTTTCCTAATGGGCCTAATGGGCTTAATGGGATTAATATGTCTAATGGGCCTAAGTGTCCTAATTGGCCTAACGGGTCTAATGGGCCTAATGGGTCGAATGAGCCTAAGTGGCCTAATGGGTCGAATGGGTTGAATGGGACTAATATTACTGGAAAAGGGGATTTTTGGGACAGTGCATTTACGATGAGATCCCGTCACAAATTCTCTTTTGAGAGGGGACCCATCACAAATGGCCTATTGTGGAAAAGAGCATCACAAATATTATCTTTTACAACAGCCCGTCGTAAAATATTATTATTTGTGACGGGCAGTGGCACCGTCACAAATAGGTTCAGTGTTTTTTTTAAAACTCTATTGTGATGGGCCAACCACCCATCACAAATCGTGTTCATGATTTTTTTTAAACTTTTTGAGATAGACCGTAAATACTGTGGAAAATACAAAAAAAATAAACCCTTTTGGGATTGGCCCATCGCAAATAGTTGAAAAAGTAAATAAAATAAAATAATATTAATAATAATATAATATTAATATAAATGAAATCATAATATTAATATTAGTATAATAAAATTATTTATAAAATAATAATATTATTAATAATAATAATATAATATTAATATAAATTAAATAATAATATTAATATTCATAAAATAAAATTAATTATAAAATAATTAAATAATATAATAATAATATTAATAATATTAATGAAATAATAATATTAATATTAGTAATATAATAAAAACATCAGTATTTACAAAAATATAAAAATATATTAATTAATAAAATAATAAATATAATAAATAAATAAATAAATAATAAAAACTGTAATATTCGAAAAAAATATAAAAAATTCACTATTTAAAACTTTAAATGTATTAAAAAAAATACATTCAAATGTTTCATTATAAAATAAAAGTACATTACTGAGGGGGAGGGTCGTCTGGAGGAACAGGATGAGATGGTAGAGGGAACTTCATCCCTAAACTGTGAGTCAAACGTCGCATGTAATCCATCTACTCCTGCTCCTACTGATTCTGCCATCGACGCATCTCATCTAGCATCTCTTACTAGTGATGATGCTATTATTGGAGGAACTCTTCCTGCTACTGTTGCTTCCACTGACGCATCTCATCCTGCTCCCTACACATAGTCTCTATAAGCTCACTATGAGCTCGCAGCTTCTCCTCATACTGTGCATGAGATGATGATGACTCTCTATGAGATCCTCTTGAGCTAGATGCTGATATCGCAGAGGTACCATAAAAACCCCCAGGGGTCAATTGAGATCTAATACCAATAATTCAGCTTTTCTCGAAGGCGTACTGGGTCACCTCATGTCTCCCACGATTTTACTGATCTACTGATGATCAACTTTGAAAATGCCTACTCAACCAGTGTGTACATAATCCATCCCAAACCTGAGATGTAATATAACCATGTCGGTGGACGCGACATGTCTCATCAAACTATGTCACTTATAATTTATCCATTGCTTTCCTTTTCAAATTGTGCAAAACCTGAGTGCAATGCGGATGCATAGCTCCCTTCCATTCCTTCAAGATAGCTTCATGCATGCTATCATCAATGGGATACCATAAACCCTACAAATAATTTATTATATCAGGTTATTAATTAAATTAATTTCAAAATAAATATTATTTATCTACGTACCAAACAATACTCGAACATGCGGTGTTGTACATCAATGAGAATCTAATCCCATGACACCCATGCATCAAAAAAATAATTGTGCAATATAGAGACCCCCTTTCAAATAGCTATATGCGTAAAGATGTGAAAAAAACAATTAATCAAACAATTAGAATATAAATAAATTAATTAAAACTAACTAAAATACATAGGTAAACATACCTCTGCGTATGTGGATCGAACCCAAGATGTGGATGTCACTCGAGGATATGGTCGGGAATCATCAGTAAGGTAAGACCACACCCCCTTCGAGTACACCTTGAACCGGTAGCAGTCTGAGGGTCAAATGACCTGACATCATACTCATCCAAACATATGATACAGATCCTCATCCATCTAAAACACGAAATGACTTTTGTTATAAAATAATTGAAAACAACTAATATATATATATATATATATTATATGATTATAACTAGTATTTAATTGTGTCAATGTCCATCCTCATCCTCATCTCCATAGCTATCGATGTAAATGTATTCATCTTCCTCCTCAGAATCATCAATTCCCATATTAGTTTCAATTTCATCATCCCTTTTCATTTCAAATTAATTTTTAACATCATTAACATCATCATCACCATCATCCCTTAACTATGGGGTGTCATCAATGATATTCATGTAATGCGTCACCGGAAAGCTCAAAACGAGTAAGAAAAGAGGACCAACATAATGTAGCCAAATCAACCAAGGATTAAAGGCAAAGCCACCCACCAAGGTTTCTCCACGCTTAAAGACCACATCACCAGCAACAGAGATGCACCACCAATTCCAGGCAAAGGGAAGAGGCTAAAGCTAGAAGAATGCAAAGCAAGCTTCTTAAATTCGTCCAATTCAAAAACTTC
This sequence comes from Viscum album, assembly GCA_963277665.1. Classification (NCBI taxonomy): domain Eukaryota; kingdom Viridiplantae; phylum Streptophyta; class Magnoliopsida; order Santalales; family Viscaceae; genus Viscum; species Viscum album. The sequence continues at coordinate 914,949,094 of OY728141.1, forward strand.
CAATAAAAAGGGATGAAAATACATTATAAAGACAAAATTAAGAAAGTAAAATGTCCCAATTCGAGTTACAAGGAATGGGGAACCCAAAAGGCACATAAAAATCTTAAAATAGTACTTTCCAAAGTCATTTAATGAACCCACTAGCTAAAGTAGCGGGATTCTCTCTTAATGATACTTTTCTCCACCTTCTCTCTCCTCATTAATGTGCTGCTACGAATTTCCACCCATTTCTCTGTGGATAATTGATTTTGGGCCCCAAATTAGTGTGTTGTGGACCACCATAGTGTTGGACGTCAAGAAGTGCGGGCTGGTCCAATTCGAACAACAATTGGGCTTGAAATTTTTATCAAGTCCAAAATTATTCTCCTTGGGACGAATCTGATCCATATCATTTCTCCCTGGTTGAAGATGATTTTCCCTCAAATCCATGACATCATCTTCTTCAATGCAAGGAGATAAGTCCCCAATGTTAACATTGTAGAAACACCGCCAAAATCATCTGGTAAATCAATTTTATAGGCATTGTTTCCCACTCGTTCAAGCACTTTGAATGAGCCTTCATCTCAGGGTGCCTGCTTGCTCTTCCTTTTGGATAGAAATATCTCATTACAAAGGTGAATCCACACTTTGTCTCCAGGTTGGAAATTATCCTGCTTCTTATGCTTGTTTTCTCTCCTCTTGTATGCTTCATTAGAATTCTCTATTTGAGCACGAATAGATTCATAGAGTTTCTTAATCTGCTTTGTCTTCTCCTTTGCATAAATATTCACCTGAAAATCCAGAGGCAAAGAGCACAATTATATAGGAGTGATTGGATTGATTCCATCAACCACTTCGAATGGAGAATTCCGAGTGGTATCACTGGGAGATCTATTGTATGAAAATTCATCTTGTGCAAGTTGTAAATCCCAATCTTTCATGATTTTGTTCACCAATGTTCTCATAATAGTTCCCAATTTATGATTGGTAACTTTTGTTTTCCCATCCATTTGAGGGTGATGGGATGTGCTAAAAAGAAGTTTCGTACTGAATTTTCCCCATAATGTCCTCCAAAAATGGCTGAGAAATTTTGTGTCTCTATCTGAAACGATGCTGTGAGGAATTCCATGAAGGCGAACAATCTCTTTGAAAAAAAATTCTACCAATTTCACCACATCTTCAGTATTATGACAAGGTATGAAATGGGCCATCATAGAAAATCGATCAATAACAACCATTATTGGATCTTTACCTCGCTGAGTCTTTGGTAAATCCATAATGAAATCCATGTTGAGATCTTCCCATGGCTGCTCTGGAATAGGTAACAAAGTGTATAAACCAGGATTGAAATGACTCTTTGCTCTTTGACATGTTTCGCATCTCAAAATAATTTCTTGGACATCTGATTTCAGCTTCAGCTAGTAGAAATTATCCTTTACTATCTCCAAGGTTTTATGGATGCCAAAATGACTGGCAAGTCCCCCTTCTTGTGCTTCCCGAATGATCAAGTCCCTATAATTACCCTTTGGAACACACAACTTTTTTCTCTTAAAGAGAAACCCCTCATGTATTGAATGATCCTCCACAAATCCATATTGGAATTGGATTAAAATAGAATTAAGCTCCATATCATGTTTATAATCTTCTCTCATAAGCTGAATTCCAATAATTCGAGCATCTAGAATGGTAAGTAATGCATACCTTCAAGATAAAGCATCTGCCACCAGATTATCTTGCCCCTTCTTGTATTTTGACACAAATGTGAATGATTGTAAGAATTCCACCCACTTTTCATGACACGAACTCAACTTGTGTTGACCATTTATAAGCCTCAATGCCTGATGGTCATAATGAAGAACAAACTGCTTTGGTCTCAAATAATGGGACCAATGATCTAGGGCTCTTATAATTGCATAAAATTCTTTATCATAGGTGATGTAATTCCTCCTTGAATCATTCAGTTTCTCACTGAAATATGCAATAGGATGCTTGATTTTCATTAGAACAACACCTATCCCAACTCCACTTGCAACACATTCCACTTCAAAGACTTGATCAAAATCAGGCAATGCTAAAACCTGTACTTCACACAACTTTTTATTAATGATTTAAAATGATTCATTTGCTTCCTTTGACCACTCAAATTTCCCCCTTTTCAAGCATTCAATGATAGGTGTCATGATAGTGCTAAAATTGGAAACAAAGCGACGATAAAAATATGCCAAACCATGGAAACTTCTTACTTCGGTGATGGATTCTGGTTATGTCCATGACTTGATTGCTTCCACTTTTGACTCATCCACCATGATGCCTTCTTTGGTTACCACATATCCCAGAAACACCACTTTTGTTGAAAAGAACTCACATTTTTCAGCTTTCGATACAGGTTTTGTTTCTGTAGAATGTCAAATACCTGCTGATGATGATCCACATGGCTCTCCACATCCTTACTTTAAATCAAAATATCATCCAAATAAAAAACCACAAATTTAACAATGAATGGTTTCAGAACTTCATTCATGAGTCACATGAATGTGATAGGATCATTTGAGAGGATGAATGGCATGACCAAACACTCAAACAACCCACCTTTAGTTTTAAAGGTTGTTTTCCACTAATCCCCTTCCTTCATTCGAATCTGGTGGTATCCACTACGAAGATCAACCTTCGAAAAGATTGATGAACCATGTAGTTCATCAAGCATATCATCAAGTCATGGAATGGGATACCTGTATTTGATGGTAATATTATTGATAGCTCTACTATCAATGAACATGTGATACGTACCATCTTTCTTCATAACCAATAATGTTGGAACAGAACACGGGCTCATGCTTAGCTTTATAAAGCCTCGATCCATCAACTCATCTACTTGCTTCTGCAATTCCCTTGATTCTCCAAGATTACACCGATATGCTGGTTTATTTGGCAATTGTGCACCCAGTACAAGATCAATCTGGTGTTCAATGCCTCTAAATGGTGGTAATCATTCTATAAGATCATTTGAAAAAAAATCTCGATATTCTCCAATTAAGGAATGATCTAATGGATGTTTATGACTCTTCTCCTCATGGCACAACTTTTCCATCATCAATAAAGAAAAAACTGGATTTTTATTATTTATGGCTTTCTCCACTTGAGCTTTGTTGACAAAGAGACTATCTTTGGGCACTTTTGGAACAGATTTTCCTGGAAGATTTTGGGATGGCTTCAAAGGAGAAAGTGTGATATTATTTTCCCCATATCAAAAAGAATATGTGTTCTTCCTCCCATAATATTTCACTACCCTGTCAAACTGGAAAGGCCTTCCCAAAAACAAGTGACAATCATCCATAGGAATAACAAAACACAATACTTCATCAACATAGTTCTTACCAATGGAGAATGAAATCAGAATCTATTTTTTGACTTGGAGTGTGCTCCCATTGTTCAACCATTGCAATTTATATGAGTGAGGATGATTCTGAGTTGGAAGCTTCAATTTCTACACTAGTGTTGTTGAAGCCACATTTTTACAGCTTCCATTATCAATAATCACCATACATACCCACTGATTAATGGTGCAGCGAGTTTGGAACAAGTTTTATCTTTGATCTTCTTCCGGGCCTATTTGAGCTTTCAAAAATCTTCATAGCACCAGCATGTTTCCCACATCATCTTCTTCCGCAACATGTTCCTAATTTTCAAATTATTCACCATCATGTTCATCCTATTTTATTACCTCTTCAATCTCTTCAATCTCCTTAATAGTAATAATTTGATTGTTAGGGAAATTGGACTGAAAATGACCATACCCATGGAATTTGAAACACTTTCGATTCCCACGCTCAAAGGAGTTAGACTTCCCTTTTGGTTATTCCATGGCCTTCTATTTCCCTTTATCTAGCATCTTGTTCCTTCCAAATTCCTTCTCACTAACACCAGATTTATTATAAGAAATACCTTTATAAAAAGTTGTACCTCTATTGTAATTTTTGAGCATTGGTACCTTTGAGGTCCGCTTTTACTTTTCCACCTTGATCACCAGTTTGAAAACATCATCAAGTGAGCAGAATGGTTGCAACTCCACTGAATGTGAAATTTCTTCATTTAATCCACCCAAAAATCTTGAAATTTTTTGTTCTTTATATTTTGGAACATCACTTCGCATAAATAAATGATCAAACTTCCAAATATACTCTTCAACAGATTTATCTCCCTACCGCAGGCTATAGATTCGGAAATAAAGCTCTTGCTTATAATTCTCGTGCAAAAATCATCTCCTCAAAAGCTTTTTCAACTTCTCCCATGAGTGTATTTTGCCTTTGTCATTAAGTTCCTGCTGTTTCTTTAGATTTTCCCACCAAAGAGATGCATAATATTTAAATTTCATAATGGGTACCTTGCACTTCTTATCGTCAGAACAATTCTTAAATTCAAATTACCATTTGATTTCCCATATCCAATCCAGAAAATTATCCGGATTCATACTCCCATAAAAATCTGGAATGTCAATCTTCAACCCTCTTTCAATATCTTCATAATATATTATTCTTCTCATATCCACCTCTGAATCACTGAAATCATCACCATTTGCACGATCTTCATAAAATAGTGTTGGATTGCGTCTATTATGTGGGTATGGACGTCGGGGATGCCGCTGCGATAAAGGATAATCAGGTCGCCGCACTCTCAATAGTTGAGCAAGTTGCTCACCGATTTGAGTAATTTGCAATTGTAGTTGTGCGTTAGCTATTTCCAATAGATCAGGAGGAGTAGAAGATCCGCTCTTGCGAGATATGATGGAGATTAACAAGAAGGTTGTGATAGAACTTACTCGTTGGAACTGCGGCTCTAATACCAACTGATGCATCGCTGAAAAGCTCAAAATGAGTAAGCGAAGAGGACCAACGTAATGTAGCCGAATCGACCAAGAATTAAAGGCAAAGCCACCCACCAAGGTTTCTCCACGCTTAAAGACCACGTCACCAGTAATAGAGATGCACCACCAATTCTGGGCAAAGGGAAGGGGCTAAAGCTAGAAGAATGCAAAGCAAGCTCCACAAATTCTTCCAATTCAAAAACTCCCAATACGAAGGGATGAAAATACATTATAAAGACAAAATTAAGAAAGGAAAATGTACCAATTTGAGTTACAAGGTATGGGGAATCCAAAAGACGCATAAAAAGCATAAAACAACACTTTCCCAAGCCATTTAATGAACCCACTAGCTAAAGAAGCGGGATTCTCTCTTAATGATACTTTTCTCCACCTTCTCTCTCATAATTAATGTGATGCTACGAATTTCCACCAATTTCCATGTGGATAATTGATTTTGGGACCCAAATAAGTGTATTGTGGCCCACCATAGTGTTGGACATCAAGAAGTGCGGGCTGGTCCAATTCGAACAACAATTGGGATTGAAATTTTTATCAAGTCCATAATTAATTGTGGGGTGTCATCAATGATATTCATGTCTCTTCATGAAAAATATGGATTCAGAGAAGTATCTTGAAAAATTTCAATTCCTTGAACTTTAGTAGAACCGAACTCACTTTCATTAAACCGATTCTCTCTAGATTTAATTTTTATTATGCTCTACCAATCACCCAACTCCCTTGAAGTAGCACAATTTTTTCATAATAAATTTGATGTGCCTGATAAACTAATAATAATGGTTCATTTACTATAAGAAGACTTTTATATTAAATATCAATGATTCCATGGATCAAATGAACACACAAGCCTCTCTAATTATCCAACCACTGACATTTAAGCATCGTTATATAATATTGTCCCAGATAAAACAGTTCAATGATTTCTTCTAGCATTACGTAAAAGTTAACTTTAGTTTCTTTATAATGAGATCCTCTCAAGAAAACACCACTATTCACTTTTTTATTCCCCATATGCATGTGTATGAAATATAAAACCATTCACCACATATTCATTATAAGATTTAACTATTTTGGATGGTAGGTTACTCAATACACACAATATATTATTAATTTTATCAGCATGTTGAGATACCAGAAAATTTGTAAAAAAATTATCACTATAAAAATTATTAAATTGAATTTTTTTATGTGAAATAAAAAATAATTTATGTTACCAGTTTTTAAAATCAGTAGAAATTTTTTTTACAACGTTCTTCAAAAGAAGCTATTGTAATTTGTGGAAACTATTTCTTGATATGATTATCATATAACCTAAAAATAAAATAAGATCAATGTACTATTACAAAAATTATAGAATAAGTTATATGAGAACTCACAGTGAAAATGGTGTCATTTCTTCACATTTTAGCAAAATATATCTATGAGGTCTGTGATGTTCATTATCTAAAATTCATCATTCATGAACTCCATATAAGCCAAGTTTTAGCTGATTGAAAAATGATAATTGATTTCTCTTGTCATAATCAACATTTCCCTCATTACGGCTCAAGTGATTGTGTTATAAGGGATATTAAGATTGAAAGTAATGAGAGCATAAAAAAAATTTCCTCTTGCAAATAAGATTCTAAAATTGTGCCTTCAACTAATGTTTTGTTATGTATTGTTTTACAATTTCTACATGCATCTATCAAATGGGTAAATCCATCAAAACTATACCAAACCTCCACATATTGTTTCATGTGGAAAATGTAATATCAAATGTTCTATTGAGTAAAACAATCCTGGCAAGAAGATTTTTTCCAGTTTACATAAAATTAAAATGAAATCTTCTTGCATTTTTCTTACTGCATTGTAGTCTGCTGTCGACGCACAAATCTCTTGAAAAAAAATATGATATTTTTGTTAGAACATCCCAAATCATAGGATTTAACAAACCTATTTATCTAATCAGAATAATTATTTCTATTAAACATGATAGTCGTGACTTTTCAATTTGGTAATATGACCATTTCTGACACATCTGCCCAAATAGGAATCATAACCATATGGAAGTCTCAAATCTACAATCCACTGATAAAATAATAATAGAATCTCTTTGGAAAATGTATAAGATGATTTTGGATTCATTAAATTCTAGGATCTGATATTTTAAAATGGTTCAAGTTCTGGTCGCTTTCAAATTTTGGAAAAATATAATTGTGCCTTTACATTTTCTTTAGTCTTACCTGGTGTATTCAAAATTGTATGAAATAAATTATCAAAATAGTTCTTCTCAATATGAATCAAATCCAAAATGTTACGGACCAACCAATCAGACCAATATGGAAAATCCCAAAAAATGCATTGTTTTATCCAATTATGCTCTTTTCCAAACCCATCAATTTTTTGTTGGTTTATTATGGGTCCAAATGTGATAGGAGGTAATGAAGAGACAATTTATTTTAACTCTATACCTGATATAATTATTATAGGCCCATCCTTTTCAACTATTCCTTTTCTAAAATGATATTTATTTCTTTAAAAAGAATGATTTGTTGGAAGAAATATATGATGACACTCTAAAAACAAGATTTTTTAATATTTATGAGCATAAATGCTTTGATATCTCTCATACAGTATGAAAATTATTTTGGACCATGTGTACTCCAGCCAGATAACATGTCATATGATGGAAAGTCACTAATTTTCCATATCAATGCATCTTTCTGTAGGAAGTTTTGTTTCGCAACAACATCATATGTACTGACACCATTACTCTAGAGTGAATTTAACTCATCAATCAATGGTTTCAAATAAACATCAATATTCTTTTTCATATGACCTTGAATTAATAAGGTCAAAACAATATATGGATCCTTCATCAACATCCATAGAGGTAAATTATACGAAGTTATAAAGACATTCCAACATGAATATTGACTACTATAAGAACTAAATAGATAGAAACTATTAGTAGAAGGACCCAATTACACATTTCAGGATGCTAAAGAAAAAGAAAGATGCACTTGGTCAAAATGTTTCTACGAATCACCATCATAGGGATGATTTAAGCTTTTACTAGTTGAAATGTTGGTTTTGTGCCATGATATCAATAATGTTGTGTTTTGAGACATAAATAAATGCTGAAATCTGGGTGTGAGTGAGAAATATCTCAATTGTTTTACAAGAATAAATCCAGACTTCCCTCGTTGATATTCTTTATACCTTGATTGTCCACATGTAGGAGAACTATCCAACGGCTCATTTTCACCATAATATAAGATGCAATCATTTGAGCATGCATGAATCTTCTGATAACCAAGAACCAGATTACAAACTAGCCTCTTACTCTCATAAAAATTTATAGGCAGCACATTTCCTTCAGGTAGAAGTGTTTTTAAGAAAGAGAATGTCTGATCAAAATAACTATTTGAAATTTCATTATCTGATTTAATAGCCATAAATTTATAAACTGCTTTAAACTTGATTATCTTACAACTAGGATATAGGGAATCCTCATTAGACCTCAACAACTCATATAAATTAGATAGTTCCAACTCAGGAGTCAAATAAATATCATCCTAAGTTTTAGTTTGTTGAAAAGATGGACCTCCCACATCATGTACTAAATTTTGAAACTGTGCTAGATCTAGAACCAAATTATTAGTATCTTCTCTAAAACTGCATTCACCATGTTGATACCAAAAAACATGATCTGGTTGAAAACCAAAATGCAATAAATGACCACTAACATTGTCAAATGTGTCATACGTCCTCATAACACATTTTTACAAGGACACTTAGTTGTCTCTTTTAAAACAAATTTTGGTTGTGATGATGTAAATGATAAGAAATCTTGAACACCCTCAATATATATAGGATTTAAACCAGAACCATTTGGATTCATCTGCTGATTTATCCAAGCATGATCATTTTATAATTGTTGTTTTCAACTTTCTTGTTCCATATTTTTCTAAAAAATATTAATAATTAGTTATTTTGTATAATTAGATATAAGATAAACACTATCCAAAAAATAGAAGGCAATTAAATTCTCTTTTATAGAAATTTATAATAATTTCTATTATTTTATATTTATTTATAATTTTTTTATGATTTTATACCAATATGCATTCATTTATAAAACAATATACTAATTACCACTAATTATTATTAATTACACGTATTTTGTACTAATTATTGTTAATTACTGATGGCACAACTTCTAATGGATTGGCAGAAACTCTTTTTCCCTATGACTCATCCCCTTGTAACTTTCTACAACTAAAATCACTAAGAAAATTTGTCTCCAACATACAAATATCCATTTTTTATGCACAAAGATGGAGAGCAGGGAGGCCTCTCCATGCTTCTCTCCACGCTCGTGCATATAAAAATTGATATTTGTACGTCGCAGCACACATTTCATAGTTATTTCAGTCGGAGAAGTTCCAAATAGATGAGTCTCCAGGCAAAAGAGCCTATTTTGTCTGACGTCTCAACTCCTTGCAACTTTCTCTAACTTAAATCACTATGAAAAATCTACTTTGACGTATATCAGAGTAGATTTTTCATACTGATTTCAATGGGAAAAAGTTGCAAGTAACTGAGGCTTCGATCAAAAGAAATGTCTTCAATCCACTGGAAATTTTTCCAGTTTATCAATGTACTCAAATTTATTCCAATTTATTACTAATTAATCCTAATTATTAATAATTAATCTTAATTGTTACTAATTATTACAAATTGTTACTAATTAATCCTAATTCTTATTAACTGTTACTAATTGTTACTAATTAATCGTAATTGTTACTAATTCTTACTAATTCGTACTAATTATTCCTAATTCTTATTAATTGTTACTAACTATTATTAATTGTTACTAATTAATAATAATTAATCCTAATTAATCCTAATTAATCATAATTATTACTAATTAATCCTAATTATTACCAATTAATCCAAATTATTAATAATTATTACTAATTAATCCTAATTATTACTAATTATTACAACTTATTTCAATTTTTTACAATTTTTTACAATTTATGACTCATTATTACTCATTATTACTAATTATTACAATTTTTACTAATTATTACTAATTATTATAATATATTACTAATTATTGGTAATTATTACTGATTAATCTTAATTATTGATAATTATTACTAATTAATCCTAATTATTGATAATTATTACTAATTATTACTAAATAATTATTATTATTAATAATTATTATTAATTATTACAAATTATTTCTAACTAATCCCAATTAATCCTAATTATTACTAATTATTACTAATTATTACTAATTATTACAATTTATTACTAATTATTACAATTTATTACTAATTATTACAATTTATTACTAATTATCACAATTTATTACTAATTATTACTAATTATTACAATTTATTGCTAATTATTACAATTTATTACTAATTAATACAAATTATTTCTAATTATTTCTAATTATTTCTAATTATTACTAATTATTCCAATTAATTACAATTTATTACAATTTATTACAATTTATTACAATTTATTACAATTTATTACTAATTATTTCTAATTATTTTTAATTATTATTAATTATTACTAATTATTACAAATTATTACAAATTATGACAAATTATTTCAAATTATTTCTAATTATTACAAATTATTACAAATTTTCACTAATTATTACAAATTATTTCTAATTATTACTAATTATTACTATATATAACTAATTATTACTAATTATTAAAAATTATTGCAAATTATTACAATTTATTTCCATTTATTGCTAATTATTACAATTTATTACTAATTATTACTAATTATTACTAATTATTATAATTTATTAATAATTATTACAATTTATTACTAATTATTATAATTTATTACTGACTAATACTAAGCAATACTAATTAATTCTAACTAATACTAATTATTACTAATTATTACTAATTATTTCTAATTATTTCTAATTATTTCTAATTATTTCTAATTATTACAAATTATTACAAATTATTACAAATTATTACAAATTATTACAAATTATTACAATTTATTACAATTTATTACAATTTATTACTAATTATTATAATTTATTACTAATAATTACAATTTATTACTAATTATTACAATTTATTACTGATTATTACAATTTATTACTAATTAATACTAATTAAAACTAATTAATCCAAATTATTACAACTTATTACTAACTATTATAATTTATTACTAAGTATTTCAATTTATTACTAATTATTTCAATTTATTACTAATTATTTCAATTTATTACTAATTATTTCAATTTATTTCAAATTACTTTAATTTATTAATAATTATTAAAATTTAGTACTAATTATTACAATTTATTACTAATTATTGCAATTTATTACCAATTATTACAATTTATTACTAATTATTACAATTTATTACTAATTATTACAATTTATTACTAATTATTACAATTTATTACTAATTATTACAATTTATTATTAATTATTACTAATTATTTATAATTAACACTTAGATATAATTATTCATAAAAATAAATACCGAAAAAACAAATATCTAATTCTAATTTAATTTAATTGCATCTAACTAAAAAAATTAAATAATTTAAAATAAAATAAATTAACTAAACAAAAAAAATAGACAAATACCTTGAAACTGAAGCTTTCAGAGTATAAAAGCCGCAGATTATGCTCCAATTTAAAATTTTAAACTATGAAAAATTTTAAAAGAAATTTTTTCAGAAGAGATAGAGAGAGAAGTTGAGAAAGAAGTAGTACGAGAGAAAAAGCATATGGGGGTCTATCTAGGTTAGATTATTTGCGATGAACTTATTTGTGATGGGTCCCGTCGCAAATGCCCACTGCCCGCATTAATTAAAGTCGAGTGAAAAAAAATATTTGTGACGGGACCCGAATGGGTGCCTGTCGACATACTATTTGTGACAGGACAAGTATCCCGTCGCAAATACTAAAAACTGTCGCTGGGTATTTGCGATGGGAATTGGAACCCGTCGTAAACACCCCTGCCCGCGGGTTGACGCACATTTGGCGCCAAACCTTTTCTGACGAGTCATAACCCCCCACCCCCCATCGCAAATAATTATTATTTGTGATGGGCCAATTGTCCCATTGCAAATAACCCCTTCCGACGGGTTATTTGCGATGGTCCCCTGACCTGTTGCAAATAACCCGTCGCAAATGGTCATTTTTCCATAGTGTAAGTGGCCTAATGGGCCTAAGTGGCCTAAGTTGCCTAATGTGCCTGATGGTTCCAATGGGCCTAAGTGGATCTGGTATGAAAGAAGTGTTTGTTTTGATGAAGTATTGGAGTCTGCTGACTATGATAAAATTAAATGTGACTATGCTTTACTTATTCATATTTCATAAATCATAAGTTGATTGGAGAACTTATGAGGCAAGTTTGATGGCAGAAAGTGGAAAAGTGGTATTCCAAATTGTATCCAGATTTATCATATCTAGGTGGAAGAGAAGAAAGTGATGATGCCAATCGAAAAGGAACCGTACCTAGTGTAATCAGATTCAGGATGAGAAGGAAAGAAAGAAGGCACTAAGGATTGTGATCAGAATGATCTTACCTAGAATGATCATTTTTAGGTACTTTAGCATCTGATTATTCATCGTATGCATAAGAAAACAGTCGTACCCAGAATGATCGTACTCAGGCTCAGGAAGAAAAATATCATACCCAGTATGATCGTATTGAGGCCAACCATTCTCAAAAAGATCTTACTCTGTACAATCATCTTTAGAGAAGGAATTTCTTGAGGCTGATGATTGAAAATAGAAAGAAATAATGAGATCATCAATGTAGTCAACCATTTCAAAAGGGTTGAATTACTTTGTAGGTTTCAATTGGGTCAAGAGTCATTATATCAGAGTGGAATTGTTTTATATTTTCAAGTGGGTCAAGAGAAGAAGTGAAGAAGTAAAAGTGGTTTGAAATCAATGTTTTCTCGATGTGCAATTGAGGGGGAGCTCGACATTCAAAAGAATTATCATATTCCACATTCAAAAGGAGAAGTGAAGGTTGTAGAAGAATCGATAAGTTTTGAGAAGAGTTGATGAAGTCAAAATACACCCTATATTTTATGGTAAATTAAGATTAGGTTGAATTTGATTAAGTGGAAATTTTTTTGGGATTCCCCCCAAAGCATATCGAGGGTCACCTATAAAATGATAAAAGTACATTGTACTTGAGGTGGATCGATGTACTATTCATGAGAGAGAAGCTCCAAGTTTTAGAGAGAATAAGAAGTTTCCGTATTCACTTTTGTTGAAGAAGTTTTGATGGATTGAAGTGAAAGAGAAGAGAAAATATCACAATATTGTATTCAACTGATCATCATACTCAATGTTTATCATACTCAGCTAATTTCCATATTCGTCTTGCTAATTGTATTCAGTTGATCATCGTATTGGGATGGATTAATCAGATTAGGATTTCCGTACTAGGTCTTCTGGACTGAGGAAGATGGATAATTGAAGTAGTGTTGATTCATCTCTATCTAATTCTATCAAAGTTATATTTTTCATACTGGGGAGAATTGTACCGAGCAGAATTGTATTGTGAAAATCATATCAAGAAGAATTGTATCAGGGAGGATCGTACTCAGATGAAGCAGACTGGGAAAATTGTACTGGTAAAATCAGACTTGGTTTTTTTCTCAACAAATTCCAAGAAGTTCTTAATATATTATGGGTAAGAAATTGAAGAAGTATTTTCAATTGAATACATTTTTGGGATTGAAAAGAATCACAAGTAACATGAGTTGTTACACAATCATTGCATTACCTTATTTGTGCTAAGCGAGTGCACACACACTATTGAATTTTTTACATAGTTATACATGAGTGAAAGGGTATATCCTACTCATTGTAATCCAATGATTGTTTTCTAATGGATTGTGTGGTATTGGATCAAATCCACACCATACCAAGGACGTAGTTATTCTTATAGAATACTGAATCTTGTAAATACTTTTGTTCCTGTGGGTGTGTGTTTGAATTATTTTCAGTAGGGAATAGAATCTTTAACAGGAGGTGAATGTTGTTTCATTTGAAAAGAAACATAAGAGAAAAAGTATCACTGATTCACCCCTCCATCTCTAGTTATACAATCATCTATTGGGAACTTTCAAGTGGCCTAATGGTCCTAAGGGACCAAATGGGCCTAATGGTCCTAACTGGCCTAATGAGCCTAATGGGCCTAAGTGGTCGAATGGGATTAACTGGCCTAAGTGGCCTAATGGGCCTAACTAGCCTAAGAGCCCTAATGGGCCCAATGGGCCAACTATGCCTAAGTGGCCTAATAGGCCGAATGGGCCTAAGTGGCCTAATGGGTTGAATGGGCCTAATGGGCCTAATGGGCCTATGTGGCATAATGGACCCAATGTGTCGAACGGGGCCAATTAGCCTATGTGGCCTAAATGTCCTAAAGGGTCTAATGGTCCTAAGGGGCCTAATGGGCCTAATTGGAATAAGTGTCGGACCAATGGGCCTAATGGGTCTAATTGGCCTAAGTGGCCTAACTAGCCCAATGGGACCAATGAGCCTAATGGGCCTAACAGGACTAATGGGACCAATGGGCTTAAATGGACCAATGGGATGAATGGTCCTAACTGGACTCACTCGTATAAGGGGACCAAGAGGCGTAATGGGTCTAGTTGGCATAACTAGCCAAAGTGTCCTAATGGGCATAACTGGCCTAAGTGGCCTAATTGTCCTAATGAGATGAACAAACCTAAGTGGCATAATGGGCCTAATGAGCCCAACATGCCTAACTGTAAAAAGTGGCATAATGGGCCTAACTGGCCTAAAGGGCCTACTGGGCAGAACGGTCCTAAGTGGCGTAATGGGCTGAATGAGTCTAAGTAGCTCAATGGGCTGAATGGGCCTAAGTGGCCCAGTGGTCTGAATGGGATTAATGGTCTGAAAGGGTCTAAGTGTCCAAATAGGATTAAGTGTTCTAATGGGCCTAATGGGCCTAATGGTTCTAAGTGGATGAATGACCCTAATTATCCTAATGGGTCTAATGGTTGACTGAAAATTTATTTTTTATTTGATTTTCGAAGCACTGATTTAATGGTAACCGACAGGATACAAACACGAAGGATGCTCAATTCAAAATTCAAAATTCAAAAAACAAAAGGATAACATAGAATCTAAGACAATCACGGTCTAGGATCACCTGTGTCACCTAAAGTACCATTTATTGCAACCATTATCATGAAACCACCTAATGACGTCTTCATCCTATCACCACCATCGAGGTCATGGTCCGAACACCACACTAGTCGTCAAAGCCTATCAGACCCCATCATAGTCTCTGTAAACCATCATCACCCAGTATCATCATCGTCCTCCGTGAACCAGAAAAAAACCCACCAAACCACTAAATCTCAGCACATCAAACACATACCCATTAACACGATATTATTGTGAACCACACCGATGACCACCACAAAAAACCATACATGTACATAAACCAAACCAGAAGCAGAAATAAGAACCATGGCTTTGTCACTCAACAAGATGAAGAAAACCAGAATGTCACCATAAGGGAAAACCAACAAAAAACACGCAAGAAGACTAGTCATCCGCCGAACCCCACATCCCAAAACCCCTTTGAATCCACCACTCCAAATCCAACTAGTAGAGGAGCAGAGGGATTAGAGGTCTGGCCCGCACTTTGAATGATCAGGGACTCCGACTGTCAGCATCATCAATGATAATGAAACCAAAATCCAGAAATAGGGCCAATGTGATCGAGGAATGTCGAAAAATCATTGACCACCTAACCACATAGCCCAAAACCACTGAGTTATCAACATGCTAGATCCGGCCTGGAAGGTCGAGATGGAACGTGAGGTCAGAGCCGGGTTGTAGCGGCCAAGACCTTCCGAACAACCATCGCCGAGACCCAAATCACAACCAATGAAGGGGACTGTAACCCTTGAGTGTAGATCAGAAGGGGATCCACACAATGAGCCACTGACGAATGACAGATCCTACGATGAAGACACCATAGATTGTAACAAAAACCGAGCAACCACCGTAGTTGACCAGATTAGGAGAGGATCCGCACGCGAGCCACCGACGGACGCCACAACCACCGTCACCATAAGATCCAGGGAGGAAGCACCTGGACACGCAGCACGAGCAGAGGAGAAACCGGCAAAGGTAAGCGGACAAGAAAACATAACACACCAACCTTAAGATCACAAAGCCAAAGTAGCAAGAGGGATGGGGTGGAGAAAGTAGCTGCCACAAGTGGATTAAGGAAAAACCCTAGTGGAAGGGAAGAAGAATCTGGGAGGGCCAAGGGAGCCGGGAGAGTGCGGCGCCTTATTGTATTCTAATGGGCCTAATGGGACTAAGTGGAAAATGGGCATAACGGGCCTAATGGGCATAATGGGCCTAAGTGGCCTCATGGGCCTAAGTGGCCTAAGTGACCTAAGTGGCCTAATGGGCCTAATGGTCCTAAGTAGTGTAATGGGCCTAAGTGGCCTAATGGGCCTAGGTGACCTAATGGGCCTAATGGGCATAATGGTCCTAAGTGGACAAAGTGGCCTAATGGTCCTAATGGCCCTAAGTGGCCTAATCGACCCAGGTGGCCTAAGTGACCCAATGGGCCTAAGCGGCCTAATGGGCCTAATGGGTCTAAGTGGCCTGATGGGCCTAATGGGTCTCAGTGGCCTAATGGGCCTAAGTGGACGAAGTGTCCTGATGGGCCTAGTGTGCCTAAGTATCCTAATGGGCCTAAGTAGACTAATGGGCCTAAGTGGACTAATGGTCCTAATGGGCCTGAGTGGTCAAATGAGCTTCAATGGCCTAATGGGATTAAGTGGCCAAATAGGTATAATGGGAATAATGGGCCTAAGTGGACTAAGTGGCCTAAGTGGCCTAATGGTCCTAATGGGCTTCAGTGGCCTAAGTGGCCTAATGGACCGAATGGGCCTCAGTGTCCCAATGGGCCTAATGGGCCTCAGTGGTCGAATGGGCCTAATGGGCTTGATTAGCCTAATATTCCTAATGGGATTAAGTGGCCTAATGAGACTAATGGACCTTAGTGGCCTAATGGGCCTAATGGGACCAAGTAGCCTAAGATGCCTAAGATGCCTAATGAGCCTAATGGGCCTAAGTTGCCTAATGAGTCAAATGAACCTATGGAGCCTAATGAGCCCCAATGGCCTAATTGGCCTAATGGGCCTAAGTGGACGAAGTGGCCTAATGGGACTAATGGGCCTAAGTGGCATAATGGGCCTAATGGGCCAAAGTGGCTGAATGGGCCAAAGTGGCCTAATGGGCCTAATGGGCATAATGGGACAAAGTGGCGTAAGTGGCCTAATGGGTCAAATGAGCATAAGTGTCTTAATGGGCCTAAGTGGTCTAATGGTCCTAATGGGCCTAAGTGGCCCAATGGGCCTAATGGGCTTAATGAGCATCCATGGACTAATAAGCCTAATGGGCCTTAGCGGCCTAAGTGGAATAATGTGTGTAATGGGCCTAAGTGGTTTAATGGGAGTAATGGGCCTAAGTGGCATAATTGGCCTAAGTGGCCTAATGGGCCTAGTGGCCTTGTGGTCCTAATTGGTCTTAGTGGCATAATGGGCCTAATGATTCTAAGTGGCCTAAGTGTCTTAATGGGCCTAATAGGCCTAATGGACCTAGTGGGCCTCAAGGGACTAATTGGCCTACTTGGCCTAACTGTCCTAATGGGCCTGATGGGCTTAAGTGGATGAAATGGATTAATGGGCCTTAGTGGCCTAATGGGAATAATGGGACTAATGGGACTTAGTGGACTAATGGGCCTAAGTGGTTGAAATTGTATAATGGGCCTAAGTGGCCTAATGGGTATAATGGGCCTAAGTAGACTAATGGGCCTATGTGGCCTAATGGGCCTAAGTGGCCTATTGGGATTAAGTGGCCTAATGGGACTAAGTGTCCTAAAGAGCATAAGTGGCCTAATGGGACTAATGGGCATAATGGGCATAATTAGCCTAAGTGGCCTAATGGGCATAATGGGCTTAAGTTGCCCAATGGGCCTAAGTGGCCTAATGGGCCTAAAGGGATGAAGTGACCTAATGGGCTTAATGGGCCTTAATGGCCTAATGGGCCTAAGTCGCCAAATGGGCCTAATTAGCCTTAGTGGCCTAATGGGCCTAATGGTCCAAATGGGTCTAAGTGGCCTAATGGGCCTAATGGGCCTAAGTGGCCTAATGAGACGAATGAGCCTAAGTGGCCTAATGGGCCTAATGGACCTAAGTGGCCTAATGAGCTGAATGGGCCTAAGTGGTCTAATGGGCCTAACAGGGATAATTGGATCAATAGGCCTGATGGGCCTAATGGGCCTGAGTGGCATAATGAGCTGAATGGGCCTAAGTGGCCAGATGGGCCAGATGGGCCAGATGGGCATAATGGGTCGAATGGGCCTAAGCGGCCTGATGGGCTTGATGGGCTTGATGGGTCTAATGGGCCTAAGTGGACCAATGAGATGAATGGGCCTAAGTGGCCTAATGGGCCTAATAGTCCTTATGGTTCTTATGGGACTAATGGGCCTAAGTGGCCTGATCGACATGATGGTCCTGATAGGCCAAATGGGCCTAACAAGCCTTAGTGGCCTGAATGACCTCATGGGCCTCATGGGCCTAATGGGATTAAGTAGCCCAAGTGCCCTAATGGGCCTATAAAGCCTATAGGGCCTAATGCACCTAATGAGCCTAAGTGGCCTAATGGCCCTGATGGGCCTAATGGGTGTAATGTACCAAAGTGGCTTAATGGGCCTAAGTGACCTTAGTGGCCTAATGGGCCTAAGTATCCTAATGAGCTGAATGGGCCTAAGTGTCCTGATGGGCCTAATGGGACTAAGTGACCTAATGGACCTAAGTGGCCTCAGTGGCCTAACGAGCCTAATGAGCCTAAGTGGACTAATGGGCCTAATAGGCCTCAGTGGCCCAATGGGACTAATGGGAATAATGTGCCTAAGTTACCCGAGTCACCTAATGGGCCTAAGTGGCCAAATGGGCCAAATGGGCCTAATGGGCCTAAGTGGCCTAATGAGCCGAATGGGCTTAAGTGGCCTAATGGGCCTCAGTGGCCTAATGAGCTGAATGGGTCTAATGGGCCGGAGTGGCCAAAATGGCCTAATGATCCTAAGTGGTCTAATGGGCCTAATGGGCCTAATGGGACCTAGTAGCCTAATAGGACTCTGTGGACGAAATGGCCTAATGGGCCTAAGTGGCCTGATTGGCATAATGGGTCAAAGTGGCCTAATGGGCCTAATTGGCCTAAGTGGCCTAATGGGCCTAATGGGCCTAAGTGGCCTAATGGGCTTAAGTTGCCTAATGGGCATAATGGGCATAATGGGCCTAAGTGGCCTAAGTGGCCTAATGGGCCTAATTAGCCTAATGGGCCTAAGTGGCCTAATGGGACTAAGTGGCCTAATGGCCCTAATGGGCCTAAGTGGCATAATGGGCATAATGGGCCTCAGTGGCCGAATGGGCCAGGGTGTCCTAATGGACCTAATGGACCTTAGTGTCCTATTATCCCAAATGGGCTTAATGGGCCTAAGTTGCCTAATGGGCCTAATGAGCCTAAATGGCCTAATGAGACAAATGGTCCAAATGGGCCTTAGTGGCGTAATGGGATGAATGGAACTTAGTGGCCTAACCGCCCTAATGGCCCTAATGGACCTAATGGGCTAATGGGACTAAGTGGCCTAATGAGCTGAATGGGCCTAAGGGGCCTAATGGGCCTGGTGAACCAAATGGGACTAAGTGGCCTAATGGGTCCGATGAGCCTAATGGGATTAATGAGTCTGAGTGGCCTAATGAATTGAATGGGCCTAAGTGGCCTAGTGGTCTTGATGGACCTGATGGGCCTGATGGGTTTGATGGGCCTGATGGGCATAATGGGTTGAATGGGCCTAAGTGGCCTCATGGGCTTGATGGGCTGATGGGCCTAATGGTTCAACTGGGCTTATGTGGCCTAACGAGCTGAATGAGCCTAAGTGACCTCATGGTTCTAATGGGACTAATGGGCCTAAGTGGCCTAATGGGCCTGATGGGCTTGATGGGCCAAATGGGCCTGAGAGGACCAATGGGCCTCATGGCCATAATGATCCTAATTGGCCTAATGGGCCTAAGTGGCCTAAGTGGACAAATGGGCCTTAGTGGCCTAATGGGCCTAATGTGCCTAATGGGACTAATGGACCTGATGTTCTTAATGGGTGTAATGGTCTTAAGTGGATTAATGGGCCTAAGTGGCCTCAATGGCCCAATGAGCCTAATGGGCCTAAGTAGGCCAATGAGCTGAATGGGCCAAAGTGGCCTGATGGGCCAAATCAGCATAAGTGGCATAATGGGATTGATGGGCCTAATGGGCCTTAGTGGCCTCATGGGACCAATGGGCCTAATGGGCCTAAGTGTCCTAAGGAGGCTAATGAGTCTCATGGGCCTAATTGGCCTAATGGGCCTAACTGGCCTAATGGGCTTCATGGGCCTTAGTGGCCTAATGGCCCTAATGGGCATGATTGGCCAAATGGACATAATGGGCCTCAATGGCCCAATGGGCCTAATGGGCCTTAGTGGCCAAATAGGTCAAATGATTAAATGGGACTAGAAGGACCGATGGGCACAATGGTGTGAAGTGGGCCAATGGGCCTCATGGGCCTAAGTGGCCAAATGGTCTTGATGGGACTGATTGCCTGATGGGCCTAAAGGGCCTCATGGGCCTAAGTGGCCTAAGTGTCCTAATGGGCCTCATGGACTAAAGTAGAATAATGGTCCAAGTGGGCTTAATTGGCATGATAGTCGTAATGGGCCTTAGTGGCCTAATGGGTCTGATAAGCCCAATGGACTGAATGATCCAAATTGGCCTGATGGGTCTAATGGGCCTAATGGGCCCAAGTGGTCAAATGATCCTAATGGGACTAATGGGCCTCATGGGTCTAATGGTCCTAATGGTCTTAAGTATCCTAATGGGCATAATGGGCCAAATATGGCCCAATGGTCCAAATGGACCTTAGTGGCCTAATGGGCTTGATAGACCCGATGGACATAATGGGCCTAATGGGCCTAAGTGGACTAATGAGCATAATGGGACAAATGTTAACTAATGGGTATGATGGAACTTAGTGGCCTAATGGGCCTGATAGACCCAATGGGCATAATGGGCCTAAGTGGCCTAATGTACATAATGGTCCTAATGGTCTTAATGGGCCTAAGAGGATTAATTGGACCAATGGGCCTGAGGGGTTGAATGGGCCTAATGGGCCTAAGCGGGGGAATGGGCCTTAGTGAAATAATTGGCCTAATGGGCCTAAGCGGTGAAATGGGCTAATAGTCCTAAGTGGCATAATGGGCCTAAGTGGTCAAATGCACATGATGGGCCTGCTTGTCCTAATGGGCCTCAAGGATTGAAGTGGATTCCTGGGCCAAATGGGCCTAAGTGTCCTCATGGGCCCAATGGTCCTAACGGGCATAAGTGGACTAATAGGCATAAGGGGCCTAATGGGCCTCATTAGACTAAGTGGCCTCATGGGCCTAATCGGCCTATTGGGCCTAATGGGCCTCATCGACATAAGTGTCCTAATTGGCCTTAGTGGGCCTAAGTGGCCAAAGTGTCCTAATGGGCCTATGTGGCCGAATGAGCCTAGTGGGCCTAAAGGGCCTAATGGGCCTAAGTAGTACGATGGGACTAAGGGCCTCATGGTCCTAATTGGCCAAATGGCCCAAATGGGCCTAAGTGTCCTCATGGGACCAATGGGCCTAATGGGCTTGAGTGGCCTGATGGGAAGAATGGGCTTAATGGGCCTAAGTGGCCTAATGGGATTGATGGGCCTAATGAGCCTCATGGACCTCAAGAAACTAAGTTTCCTAATGGTCTGAACGGGCTTAAGTGTCCTAATGGGCCTGGTGGGCCTAATGGACCTAATGGGTTGAATGGGACAAATTGGCCTGATGGGCCTAATGGGTCTGATGGGCCTAATGGGACAAATGGGCCTAAGATTCCTTATGGTCCGAATGATCATAATGGGACTAATGGGCCTTAGTGGCCTAAGTGGGTCTAAAGGTACTAATGGTTCGAATGGTCCTAAGTGGCTTAATTGGCCTAATGGGCCTAATGAGTTGAGTGAGCCTAATGGGCCTAATAGGCCCAATGGGTCTAATATGACGAATGGGTCCAGTGGTCCTGATGGGCGTAATGGGCCTAAGTGGCCTAATGGACCTAAGTGGTCTAAAGGACCTAGTGGGCCTAATGGGATTAATGGGCCTAATGGACCTAATGGGCCCAAGTGGCTTGATGGGTCGAATGGGCTTGATGGGACTAAGTGGCCTCATGGGTCCAATAGGCCTAATGGGCCTAAGTATCCTAATGGGCCTGATGAGCCTCATGGGCCTCATGGGAAGAATGTGGCTCATGGGCCTGATGGGCCTGATGGGCCTAATGGGCCTAATTGTTCTAAGTGGCCTAATGGTTCCAATGGGTCCAAGTGCCCCAATGGGCCTAATGGGCCTAATGGGACTAGTGTGCCTAATGGGATTAATGGGCATAATGGGTCCAAGTGGCATGATGGGTCTAATGGGACTAATGGGCCTCATGGGACAAAGTGGACTCATGGGCCTAATGGACCTAATGGGAAAACGTGTCCTCATGGGCCTGATGGTCCTAATGGGCCTCATGGGCAGAATGCGCCACATGGGCCTAATGGGACTAATGAGCCTAATGGGATTAATGGTCCAAAGTGGCCTAATGGGATGAATGTGCCTAAGTGCCCCAATGGGCCTAATGGGCCTAATGGGCCTAATGGATCTTATTGGACTAAGTGGCCTAATCAGGCTAATTGTCCAAATGGGCCTAATGGGACTAAGTGGCCTAAGTGGATTAACGGGCCTAATGGGCCTAGTGGGTTTAATTGGCCTAATGGACCTAAGTGTCTTAATGGACCTAATGGGCCTAAGTGGAAAAAGTGGCTTAATGGGCCTAATGAGTTTAATTGGTCAAATGAGCCTAGTGGGCCTATGTGGCCAAATGGGCCTAATGGGACTAATAGGTTTAATGGGTCTATGTGGCCCAATGGGCCTAATGGGCTTAATGGGACTAAGTGGCCTAATCCGTCTAATCGACTGAATGGGACTAATGGGCTTCAGTTACCTAATGGGATTAAGTGGCCTAATGTGCCTAATGGGCCTAATCGGCCTCAGTGGCCTAAGTGGCCTAATCACCCTAATCAACCGAATGGGACTAATGGGATTAAGTGTCCTAATGGGCCTAATGGGCCTAATGCCAAAGTTTCTTAACTGGACTAATGGGCCTAATGGGCTTGATGGGCATAATGGGCCTAAGTGGCCTAAGTGGTCGAATCAGCCTAATCAGCTGAATGGGCCTAATGGGTGAATTGGCCTAATCGACCTAATCGAACGAATAGGCCTAATGGACCTAATGGGACCAAGTGACCTAATGGGACTAATGGTCCTAATGGGTTTAAGTGTCCTAATCTGCCTAATCGACTGAATGGGCCTAATGGGCCTAAGTGACCTAACGGGCATAATGGGCCGAATGGGCCTAATGGCTTACACTACTAGAAATTCAAGCTATAGCCACGGACCTATAGCCACGGTTTTATAGGTCCGTGGCTATATCTTTTATACTGCCACGGTTAATATTCTATCCGTGGCTATATCCAGCTGCTCCGTTTTTTTTTTCCCAAACCCATCGGGCTCTTCTCCTCCCCCTCGCGATTCCTCACCGCGCCCTCCCCCTCCCCGACGCCTCCAGGCCGAGACCTCCTCCACGCCGCGCCCTCCTCGCCGCCGCGCCCTCCTCGCCGCCACGCCCTCCTCGCCGCGCCTCCCCCCCTCCCCGGACTCACTCCTACGGAACCCTCCCCGACTCACTCCCCTCCCCCGACGCACTCCCCTCCCCGGACGACCGCGCCTCCCCCCTCCCCGGACGACAGCGCCTCCCCCGACGCCGACGGACTCCCCCGACGGACTCCCCTCCTCCGGACGACCGCAACTCCCCTACTCCCGACGGAATCTCCTCCTCCGACGAACTCTCCTCCTCCCGACGACCTCATTGCCGGTATCTTTATCATTCCATTTTTTATCACTTCAGTTTCACTGCAACCTATTTTTTAGGTTTCCCCATCTTGGTGTCATAATGAGAGACCAAATGAATCAAATGTTTCTACAGTTTTCCTATGCCATTACAAATTGAAATGTTGGGTTCCTAATGTTTATAGGGGGAAGATTCAAATCTACCCATTTGAGGTAAAGCATCTTCTCTAATTTTATTATCACGTTCCATTCCTCCATTTTTCTTTTTCTGCCTTCATGCGGATGAATCCCTATCTCATCTTTTCGTGCATTGCACCTTCACAATCAGACTATGGGAGTATGTACAGATGGTTTTCTGCGGCTGTCTGGACCTGTAGGGAATTGAGGCACTGCTTCTCTCCATTTGCCGATTCCAGTGCAGTGAACAGGTTCGTGCCCTTATGATGTCTGCTTCTGTTAGATTGTTATCATTTATTTGGAAAGCAAGGAATGAGTTGGTTTTCAATAACCGTATACCCTCTTTTCATGCTGGTGTTTTTGAATTTTTGGAAGGCAATGCTCTGAACTTCGCTGCAATCCATCATCTTCAATTCCCCAACAGGATCCATAGGTAATTACAGAACAATACCATGACCTGCAACTCATCTGGGTTTCTTCAATTGGGTGTGAGTCAAGTAGCTTGGTTTCAGGGATGAGTTGGTGATCGAAGCTGGCACTAATGCCGGGGCACTTCTTGTGGATGGGCTCGGGGACGGGATTCTAATTGAAGCGCTGGATCAGGACATTGATTTCGTGAGGGATACATCATTCAACTTACTGCAAGGTTGCAGGATGCGAAATACAAAGACGGTACGTGATGTGGTTTTAGATAATAAGATGATTGGGTTGATCATGTAGTTTTGATAATTTTGATGTGTGGAATTTTACCACTGTGGCAGGAGTATGTTTCGTGCCCGTCTTGTGGGAGGACTCTTTTCGACCTTCAAGAAATAAGTGCGGAGATACGTGAAAAGACCTCTCATTTACCCGGTGTTTTGGTAACTCTCTCCCCCCTTCCAGTTCCATTAATTTTCAAGAAAATCATTTGTGATATCTTAGACCCTCTTTGGTTCAAGGAATCCACTATGAGAGAATCGCTCCCTCTCTCTCAATCAGTTCCATCAATTTTCAAAGAATTGATTTATGATCTCTTAGAACCTGTTTGGTTTAAGGAATCCACTATGAGAGACCCCTCCCCCCATCTGTTAGTTCCATTAATTTTGAAGGAATTCATTTGTGATCTCCTTGAGGTTCTCTCATAGTGGATTCCTTAAACCAGACAGGGGGCAGGGGGCAGGGGGCAGGGGGCAGGGGGCAGGGGTGTCCAGCAGGGGGAGGGGTGTCCAGCAGGGGGAGGGGTGTCCAACAGGGGGAGGGGCTGTCCAGCCAGGGGGGAGGGGTGTCCAGGGTCTGGGGGGGACTGGCAGGGGTGTCCGAGGTTTGGGGGGGGGGGCTGTCACGCCGCGGTCACGCCGCGGTCACGCCGCGGTCACCATTAATATATTTGAGGGCTAACTTGGATTCTCCCTTCATATCCATTTGGGGGAAATAAATATCATCTGATAACTTATGACCAGTAATGAGAGCCTAATAATTTGCCTCATCATCAGTGAAACCTTATAAAAATAGGAAAAAGTATGATTGGACGTCTTGTGTTGGTGTGATAAAGACAACCACCTGGCCTACTCAATTAAGATTAGAATTATTAAGCATTATTTCAGTCGATCTTTGAAAATCACCATCAAAATATGTTTTCTAATACTCTTTGACATGATCCACTAAGAGGGTAGCCTCATTTGGGAAATCAACATTCAGGGGAGTATCATGATTCTATATATAATATCACAACTTCTACACTGTAAAAACTATTGCGAGGAAACTCTTATCTATAGGGGAGTATCTATTCTATATATCGAGGAGCATCCGACTATGATATTATAAACAATTTTCTATTACCTCTATTTTTTTGGGTTAGATGGGTTACAAGGGATCATTCCAAGGAAGTCCCATAAATGAACAATGTCTTTCCTAAAATGGAAGAAATCAAAACTGACTGTTGTAAAAGATAATGCTTAATGTTATCAATAATCGATATGGAACTCCTCATCCAATTTTTTAATAGGTACTTTATTCATTGGACACTAGAGGATCTTACACTATCCAACTAGATTCACATTAAATCAGTTTATATAGGTGAATAAACTGGTTATAGGTACAATCCATAGGTTAGAGATATCATAGTAGTGCATGTTATTGAGGTAGAGTACCACAACTAAATTCATTTAATAATAAAATTATTAGATGTGGGTGATGAATTTATATTGTTTCCTGATTTTTTCAGTTGGTAATAATTAAACCATTGGTAATTTAACATCCTTCAATGCACCTCATATTTTTGAGCAACAATGTTCTAATGATTTGTTCTTGATAACTAATTGAGAGTGTTAATGTTCAGGTTGCTCCAAAGTGATGAAGGATGGAGATCAATTTTATACAGGATGTGTTTTTTAGGCCATCGCCATCCTTGCAATGAAGCTCACCAAGGTCTCAAATTACGGTATGCTCATAGAACTAGGATTAGAAACTGGTTCATCTATGGTGAGGGGTGCTGTCAAGCTTTGGGACATGGGGTTGGGTAAGAAGAAGATGTGGGGGTTGAGGAAGAAGAGGAGGGTATTTTGGAACTTTTAAAACTTGAACATCCATTCCACAAACTAAATTGGATTACCCCTGATCCGAGCACCCAAGTCGGCCTGTGGAAAGGCTTGAGGGTCATTCTCAATCCCTTCGAGCTAACAACAATTGTCGAGACATCAAATTATGCTCTATGAGAATAATTTTCCTAGATAAATATTATTCAACAAGTAGCATAATTCCATAAAAATTTCAGCATGGTGCGTCCATGCCTTAGATGTCCTCGCATAACAAAATAATTAGTTTCAGGGGGGCAGGTTGCAGGGGGCAGGGGGGCAGGTTGGAGGGGGGCAGGGGGGCAGGGGGTAGGTTGGAGGGGGGCAGGGGGCAGGGGGGCAGGTTACAGGGGGGCAGGAGGCAGGTTGTAGGGGGCAGGGGGGCAGGGGGAAGTTTCAGGGGGGCAGGGGGGCAGGTTGGAGGGGGGAAGGGGGCAGGGGGGCAGGGGGCAGGTTGGAGGGGGGCAGGGGGGCAGGTTGCAGGGGGGCAGGGGGGCAGGTTGGAGTGGGGCAGGGGGCAGGGGGGCAGGGGGCACGTTGCAGGGGGCAGGTTGGAGGGGGGCAGGGGGGCAGGTTGCAGGGGGGCAGGGGGGCAGGGGGCAGGGGGCAGGGGGCAGGGGGGCAGGTTGCAGGGGGGCAGGGGGCACGTTGCAGGGGGGCAGGGGGGTAGGTTGGAGGGGGGCAGGGGGCAGGGGGGAGGGGGCAGGGGGGAGGGTGGAGGGGTGCAGCTGTGAGCATAATTTCACATCCTATTGAAGTATAGATTCAACGATTTTTATAGATCTAGAGAAGTTATATTTCATAGTAACTTTGAACCAATCTACCTTAGTTTTTACTCTAGTTTTGTTCTGTTTTGAACTTTAAATTTTATAAATTAATGTATATGTTTACACTTATAGGAGATGAAATTTTGGAAACCAAAGGTATTTATTCAACAAGAAAAGAAGGGAAATTTTTTCCAATGATCTCAAATGAATAGAGCATCTACACCATGGGAGTAATAGATTAAATTCTGTGATTTTTCTACTTAAACTTGAAAATTCACTTCTTTTTTTTAGTTGAAATAAATGGTTGGAAGTTGCCTTTTAATAAATTTTGTATGCTGAAATCATCTTGTTAAATCTGTTGGTTGTTGCTTCCTTTTTTACTACCTTTTTGTATTGAAATTCTGGTGTGTATGCTTATTTTAATGTTTTACTAAAAATCATTTTTGAACTTCAAATGTTAACATGCATCTACATTAAAATCCATGAATATGTGTTGAAGTTGTTAATATAGTAACTAGTGGGTATCATTCATGCATTTTGTGTGATTGTTTGAACTCTATGTTCTTCATTTCTTTTGTTTTTAATATATTAGTTATATGCTTTGTTTGTAATTAGATAAAAAAATTCTTTATTGTTACAAATTGATGCATATATCTAATTAATCATTTCTACCATAGGACGAGGTTGTTGGTGTTGGTTCAAATGCGGGCACGTTGGCATGCAACCGACAAGCAAGAGGGAACATCCATTCTTGGTAATGGGCATCTATGTGAACTTCACTTCTCAGTTATTGGTTTTGATTAGAGTGATATTAACATATTATTTTGTTCCCATGTAGTTTTACAAACATAAAATAAAAATTTAATCAGGGAAAGGTGCCCCCAAAATACATGCCCCTCGAACTGGATGTTCTATCCAATGTTTATCTCTATATCAGGAAGGGGTACATTGTCCTCATTCAAGGATTTTCCCGGGGGTGGTCCCTCTAGAGTAAATACAACACACTGAGAATAATCCATGTTTTTTTCATTAGAAGGACCATCCTAAGGTGATGTTGAAGTGATTAAGTCTGTAGTTTTCCCAGTATCCTTCTACACTGATATAACCCCTATCTTATCCACATTATAAGGGACAGTAGTGTATTTTCTCTCCAAGTCATAGATTGGAATATTCATCTTACCGTTCCAACTTTCATAGTTAGAGACATCATTCCCCTTCATATTGTAAAAAGAACACTCCTTGTCCCTATTACATTCTGGAGAATGATGGAAAAAACATATAATTCATGTAGAACTATGGTTTCCTTTCGTATTGGATCAGAAAGTCTATACATTCATCTAGTTAGTTAAGACTACTTCTTCTAGAATCATTATATACATGTCCACATTCATTATATACATGTCCACATATAATTCACAGATTAGCATTCATTTCTTTAAATCTTCTGAGAAAACATCCTCTCATGCCATCCATATCATCCTATTTGAAACAAAGTGGAAGATGTTGCCCCGCGGATGTCGCTGGACCGGGCCAACACGTTGTGGTCACGCCGCGGTCACGCCGCGGTCACGCCGCGGTCACGCCGCGGTCACGCCGCGGTCACGCCGCGGTCACGCCGCGGTCACGCCGCGGTCACGCCGCGGTCACGCCGCGGTCACGCCGTGATTTGGCCCTGCTCCAGGACGACACCCTGCGGCGGTTACTCCTTAGAGAAACATTGAATGGTTAGCTCTATAATTTTTCGTATTTCCTCATTCCTAAACTATATCTCCTCTCAGCGCTGCCTCTCATCCATATTTCCACAAAACGTGCATAGCAGGTGGTACAAAAGCTCAATTCAACTGAAAACATTGGTTTGGAATTGTCTGACATATTTTATTCCTCTAGGTATTCCTACACATTTCTAGATCTGCAAACCTCACCGAATTAGGTATATCAGGGGTCATCCAATCCTCTATTCATCACAGATTAGCATTCATTTCTTTAAATCTTCTGAGAAAACATCCTCTCATGCCATCCATATCATCCTATTTGAAACTAAGTGGAAGATGTTGCCCCGCGGATGTCGCTGGACCGGGCCAACACGTTGCGGTCACGCCGCGGTCACGCCGCGGTCACGCCGCGGTCACGCCGCGGTCACGCCGCGGTCACGCCGCGGTCACGCCGCGGTCACGCCGCGGTCACGCCGCGGTCACGCCGCGGTCACGCCGCGGTCACGCCGCGGTCACGCCGCGGTCACGCCGCGGTCACGCCGCGGTCACGCCGCGGTCACGCCGCGGTCACGCCGTGATTTGGCCCTGCTCCAGGACGACACCCTGCGGCAGTTACTCCTTAGAGAAACATTGAATGGTTAGCTCTATAATTTTTCGTATTTCCTCATTCCTAAACTATATCTCCTCTCAGCGCTGCCTCTCATCCATCTTTCCACAAAACGTGCATAGAAGGTGGTACAAAAGCTCAATTCAACTGAAAACATTGGTTTGGAATTGTCTGACATATTTTATTCCTCTAGGTATTCCTACACATTTCTAGATCTGCAAACCTCACCGAATTAGGTATATCAGGGGTCATCCAATCCTCTATTCATCACAGATTAGCATTCATTTCTTTAAATCTTCTGAGAAAACATCCTTTCATGCCATCCATATCATCCTATTTGAAACTAAGTGGAAGATGTTGCCCCGCGGATGTCGCTGGACCGGGCCAACACGTTGCGGTCACGCTGCGGTCACGCCGCGGTCACGCCGCGGTCACGCCGCGGTCACGCCGCGGTCACGCCGCGGTCACGCCGCGGTCACGCCGCGGTCACGCCGCGGTCACGCCGCGGTCACGCCGCGGTCACGCCGCGGTCACGCCGCGGTCACGCCGCGGTCACGCCGCGGTCACGCCGCGGTCACGCCGTGATGTGGCCCTGCTCCAGCCACATCCAGCAGGGGGGAGGTTCAGCCCCACTTGCTCACAGGCGTTTCAGACGACCCATTTTTCAGCAAAGTCATCAGCCCGCTGCCACCAGCATTCCAGCCCGCAACAGCCCCCCCACCTTCGAATCAGCCTGCACCATCCCCCCAACACCTGCAACCAGCCCCCTTTCACCCACATTCCAGCCTCCTCCCGCTCCCTTCGCTCCTGGTCGGAAGATGCTGCCCCGCGGATGTCGCTGGACCGGGCCAACACGTTGCGGTCACGCTGCGGTCACGCCGCGGTCACGCCGCGGTCACGCCGCGGTCACGCCGCGGTCACGCCGCGGTCACGCCGCGGTCACGCCGCGGTCACGCCGCGGTCACGCCGCGGTCACGCCGCGGTCACGCCGCGGTCACGCCGCGGTCACGCCGCGGTCACGCCGCGGTCACGCCGCGGTCACGCCGCGGTCACGCCGCGGTCACGCCGCGGTCACGCCGCGGTCACGCCGTGATGTGGCCCTGCTCCAGCCACATCCAGCAGGGGGGAGGTTCAGCCCCACTTGCTCACAGGCGTTTCAGACGACCCATTTTTCAGCAAAGTCATCAGCCCGCTGCCACCAGCATTCCAGCCCGCAACAGCCCCCCCACCTTCGAATCAGCCCGCACCATCCCCCCAACACCTGCAACCAGCCCCCTTTCACCCACATTCCAGCCTCCTCCCGCTCCCTTCGCTCCTGGTCGGAAGATGCTGCCCCGCAGATGTCGCTGGATCGGGCCAACACGCTGCGGTCACGCCGCGGTCACGCCGCGGTCACGTCGCGGTCACGCCGCGGTCACGCCGTGATGTGGCCCTGCTCCAGCCACATCCAACAGGGGGGAGGTTCAGCCCCACTTGCTCACAGGCGTTTCAGACGACCCATTTTTCAGCTAAGTCATCATCACTCTGCAAGCAGATGCTCCTTCCTTTCCTACTTACTCTTTTCTGCAAGGTGTCCTCTGTTATAAGGGCCGGTTGGTGCTGTCTAGTTCGTCCCCATGGGTGCCCATATTGCTGGCTGAGTTCCATTTGTCTCCGTAGTGGGGTCATTCTAGTTTTTGCCGCACGTATAGAAAATTGCCTGCCAATTTATATTGGGTCGGGATGAAAATACCGGTTCAACAGTTTGCCAATGGGCCAAATGCCAACGAAATAAATATTCCACACTATATCCGGCTGGCCTGTTGCAGCCGTTGGAAATTCCCCAGCTGGTGTGGTCGAGTCTCTCTATGGATTTTATCACCGGACTACCCTAATCCCGTGGTTGCACTGTGATTCTGGTCATCATTGATCATCTCTCTAAATATGGCCATTTTTTACCCCTAAAACACCCTTACACAGCAAAGAGTGTGGGAGTGTGGGCGAGGTTTTCGTGTGGGAGATTGTCAGTTTGCATAGAATTCCAGCGACCGCAATCCCATTTTTGTAAGCCATTTTTGGATTGAACTGCTCAAACTCCAAGGCACTGACTTAAAACTCAGCTTGACCTACCACCCGCAAACGGATGACCAAACAGAGGTGGTAAATCGCTGCCACGAGACCTACGCTGTTCCATCAGAAATCTAGTTGCCCGCTGTTGCCCATGCACTGCTTGATCGTGGACTCAAATATTATTTGAGTCGGTCCCAAGACATCATGAAGCAGAAAACTAATACACTACCGTCACCTTGCCCTCCATGTGGGAGATCCTGTTTCCGTACGCTTTCGGCCTCACAAACAACACTCTTTAACCTGCCAGATTTCTCAGAAACCTGCCCCTCGTTTCTATGGGCCATTTACAGTTCAGCGGAAGATCGGCCTGGTGGATTGTTAGCTTGATCTTCCTCCCTCAGCCTGGGGGCCTCCTGAGGATTTCTTCTGTTGTTTTCCCTATTTCTTCTATTTTTCTGCTGTAATTTTCGTTCCCATCCTTTAATACAGAATTGCAGCCCTCATTGAGGGCTGGAAGTTTGAGAGGCTTAACAGAATTAGAGTATGACAGTGTGTCAAGTTTGAGAGGCTTAACAGAATTAGAGTATGACAGAAAGAAGCTTCGAGCCGAAAGGCTCTAAAGCCATTTTATTAAAAACAAAAGATGACATAAGAGAGGAGATGGGGCTAGACATTGATAAAACTGCCTTCATAATAAAGCATTTCGTTTTCATAACCCCCTCCCCGACGTCATCATCCCATTCCAAGTTGTAGGTAGATGAGCTATGAGACCTAGTCACCATCGGACGTGCGGTCTGCGCAGGAGGGCTCATTATGCGTTCTTTAAGCGTTGCGCGCGCTTGAGAAACGCGCGTGGGGGGTCCAAACGGGCCGAACGAATTGCGAATGGCCTGAAATCGGACGACATCAAAGGGTGAGTGAATTGTGATGTGGTCGAGCAGACGGCACGTCAATCGGACGTGCCGTGTGCCCGCGGTGACCGGGAACGCCGTTCTGGTGTCATAAACGGCCAAAACGGGCGTCTAACGGTCAAACTCATAGCGAACGACATCGGATTGACCTGAAATCACAGGAAAACATTCAAATTATTATTCGCGACGTGCACGTGCAGACGGCACATCAATCGGACGTGCGGTCTGCGCAGGAGGGCTCATTATGCGTTCTTTAAGCGTTGCGCGCGCTTGAGAAACGCGCGTGGGGGGTCCAAACGGGCCGAACGAATTGCGAATGGCCTGAAATCGGACGACATCAAAGGGTGAGTGAATTGTGATGTGGTCGAGCAGACGGCACGTCAATCGGACGTGCCGTGTGCCCGCGGTGACCGGGAACGCCGTTCTGGTGTCATAAACGGCCAAAACGGGCGTCTAACGGTCAAACTCATAGCGAACAACATCAGATTGACCTGAAATCACAGGACAACATTCAAATTATTATTCGCGACGTGCACGCGCAGACGGCACGTCAATCGGACGTGCGGTCTGCGCAGGAGGGCTCATTATGCGTTCTTTAAGCGTTGCGCGCGCTTGAGAAACGCGCGTGGGGGGGTCCAAACGGGCCGAACGAATTGCGAATTGCCTGAAATCGGACGACATCAAAGGGTGAGTGAATTGTGATGTGGTCGAGCAGACGGCACGTCAATCGGACGTGCCGTGTGCCCGCGGTGACCGGGAACGCCGTTCTGGTGTCATAAACGGCCAAAACGGGCGTCTAACGGTCAAACTCATAGCGGAAGACATCAGATTGACCTGAAATCACAGGACAACATTCAAATTATTATTCGCGACGTGCACGCGCAGACGGCATGTCAATCGGACGTGCGGTCTGCGCAGGAGGGCTCATTATGCGTTCTTTAAGCGTTGCGCGCGCTTGAGAAAAGCGCGTGGGGGGTCCAAACGGGCCGAACGAATTGCGAATGGCCTGAAATCGGACGACATCAAAGGGTGAGTGAATTGTGATGTGGTCGAGCAGACGACACGTCAATCGGACGTGCCGTGTGCCCGCGGTGACCGGGAACGCCGTTCTGGTGTCATAAACGGCCAAAACGGGCGTCTAACGGTCAAACTCATAGCGAACGACATCGGATTGACCTGAAATCACAGTACAACATTCAAATTATTATTCGCGACGTGCACGCGCAGACGGCACATCAATCGGACGTGCGGTCTGCGCAGGAGGGCTCATTATGCGTTCTTTAAGCGTTGCGCGCGCTTGAGAAACGCGCGTGGGGGGTCCAAACGGGACGAACGAATTGAGAATGGCCTGAAATCGGACGACATCAAAGGGTGAGTGAATTGTGATGTTGTCGAGCAGACGGAACGTCAATCGGACGTGCCGTGTGCCCGCGGTGACCGGGAACGCCGTTCTGGTGTCATAAACGGCCAAAACGGGCGTCTAACGGTCAAACTCATAGCGAACGACATCGGATTGACCTGAAATCACAGGACAACATTTAAATTATTATTCGCGACGTGCACGCGCAGACGGCACGTCAATCGGACGTGCGGTCTGCGCAGGAGGGCTCATTATGCGTTCTTTAAGCGTTGCGCGCGATTGAGAAACGCGCGTGGGGGGGTCCA
The DNA here is from genome assembly GCA_963277665.1 of Viscum album. Taxonomy (NCBI): domain Eukaryota; kingdom Viridiplantae; phylum Streptophyta; class Magnoliopsida; order Santalales; family Viscaceae; genus Viscum; species Viscum album. The sequence continues at coordinate 914,983,461 of OY728141.1, forward strand.
AACGGGCCGAACGAATTGCGAATGGCCTGAAATCGGACGACATCAAAGGGTGAGTGAATTGTGATGTGTTCGAGCAGACGGAACGTCAATCGGACGTGCCGTGTGCCCGCGGTGACCGGGAACGCCGTTCTGGTGTCATAAACGGCCAAAACGGGCGTCTAACGGTCAAACTCATAGCGGACGACATCAGATTGACCTGAAATCACAGGACAACATTCAAATTATTATTCGCGACGTGCACGCGCAGACGGCACGTCAATCGGACGTGCGGTCTGCGCAGGAGGGCTCATTATGCGTTCTTTAAGCGTTGCGCGCGCTTGAGAAAAGCGCGTGGGGGGTCCAAACGGGCCGAACGAATTGCGAATGGCCTGAAATAGGACGACATCAAAGGGTGAGTGAATTGTGATGTGGTCGAGCAGACGGCACGTCAATCGGACGTGCCGTGTGCCCGCGGTGACCGGGAACGCCGTTCTGGTGTCATAAACGGCCAAAACGGGCGTCTAACAGTCAAACTCATAGCGAACGACATCGGATTGACCTGAAATCACAGGACAACATTCAAACTATTATTCGCGACGTGCACGCGCAGACGGAACGTCAATCGGACGTGCGGTCTGCGCAGGAGGGCTCATTATGCGTTCTTTAAGCGTTGCGCGCGCTTGATAAACGCGCGTGGGGGGGTCCAAACGGGCCGAACGAATTCCGAATGGCCTGAAATCGGACGACATCAAAGGGTGAGTGAATTGTGATGTGGTCGAGCAGACGGCACGTCAATCGGACGTGCCGTGTGCCCGCGGTGACCGAGAACGCCGTTCCGGTGTCATAAACGGCCAAAACAGGCGTCTAACGGTCAAACTCATAGCGGACGACATCGGATTGCCCTGAAATCACAGGACAACAATCCCATTATTATTCGCGACGTGCACGCGCAGACGGCGCGTCAATCGGACGTGCGGTCTGCGCGGTAGGGCTCATTATGCGTTCTTTAAGCGTTGCGCGCGCTTGATAAACGCGCGTGGGGGGGTCCAAACGGGCCGAACGAAGTCCGAATGGCCTGAAATCGGACGAAATCAAAGGGTAAGTGAATTTTGATGTGGTCGAGCAGACGGCACGTCAATCGGACGTGCCGTGTGCCCGTGGTGACCGGGAACGCCGTTCTGGTGTCATAAACGGCCAAAACAGGCGTCTAACGGTCAAACTCATAGCGGACGACATCGGATTGCCCTGAAATCACAGGACAACAATACCATTATTATTCGCGACGTGCACGCGCAGACGGCGCGTCAATCAGACGTGTGGTCTGCGCGGTAGGGCTCATTATGCGTTCTTTAAGCGTTGCGCGCGCTTGATAAACGCCCGGGGTTCTGTGCAGGGGGGTAGGGGGCTGTATGGGGTGTGTCCGGGGGTGCACATGGGGGCTGTCCGGGGTTGCACATGGGGGCTGTCCGGGGGTGCACGGGGGGCTGTCCGGGGGGAATGGGGCTGCATGGGGTCTGTCCGGGGGTGCACATGGGGGCTGTCCGGGGGTGCACGGGGGGCTGTCCGGGGCTGGTCGGGGGGCTGTCCGGGGGTGCACAGGGGGTTGTCCGGGGCTGGCCGGGGGGCTGTCCAGGGGTGCACGGGGGGCTGTTTGGGGGTGCATATGGGGGCTGTCCGGGGGTGCATATGGGGGCTGTCCGGGGGTGCACGGGGGGGCTGTCTGGGGGTGCACGGGGGGGCTGTCCGGGGGTGCACGGGGGGCTGTCCGGGGGTGCACATGGGGGCTGTCCGGGGGTGCACGGGGGGCTGTCCGGGGCTGGTCGTGGGGCTGTCCGGGGGTGCACGGGGGGCTGGCCGGGGCTGGCCGGGGGACAAGCAGGGGGAAGGGGGGGCTGGCAGGGGGGCAGGGGGGGGCTGGCAGGGGGACAAGCAGGGGGCAGGGGGGGGGGGCTGGCAGGGGGACAAGCAGGGGGAAGGGGGGGGGGGGCTGGCAGGGGGGGCTGGCAGGGGCAGGGGGGGCTGGCAGGGGCAGGGGGGGCTGGCAGGGGGACAAGCAGGGGGGTGGCCGGGGGGGCTGGCAGGGTGACAAGCAGGGGGAGGGGGGGGGGGCTGGCAGGGGGGCAGGGGGGGGGGGGGCTGGCAGGAGCAGGGGGGGCTGGCAGGGGGACAAGCAGGGGGGGCTGGCAGGGGGCGGCAGGGGGGCTGGCAAGGGGACAAGCAGGGGGGTGGCGGGGGGGGTGGACTAACAGGGGGCAGTGGGGGACTAGCAGGGGGCAGGGGGACTAGCAGGGAGGGTGTCAGGGGGCAGTGGGGACTGGCAGGGGGGGCTGGCAAGGGGACAAGCAGGGGGGGTGGCGGGGGGGGGGGGGACTAGCAGGGGGCAGTGGGGGACTAGCAGGGGGCAGGGGGGGAGCTGGCAGGGGGACAAGCAGGGGGCAGGGGGGGCTGGCAGGGGGACAAGCAGGGGGCAGGGGGTTTCCGGGGTTCTGTGCAGGGGGGATGGGGGCTGCATGGGGTCTGTCCGGGGGTGCACATGGGGGCTGTCCGGGGCTGTCCGGGGGTGCACGGGGGGCTGGCCGGGGCTGGCCGGGGGGGCTGTCCAGGGGTGCACGGGGGGCTGTCCGGGGGTGCATGGGGGGCTGTCCGGGGGTGCACGGGGGGCTGTCCGGGGGTGCACGGACAGGGGGGGTGTCCAGCAGGGGGGGTTGGCAGGGGGACAAGCAGGGCGGGGGGGCTGGCAGGGGGAAGGGGGGGGGGGGTGGCGGCAGGGGGCAAGCAGGGGGCAGGGGGGTGGCCGGGGGGGCTGGAAGGGGGACAAGCAGGGGGAAGGGGGGGGGGCTGGCAGGGGGGCAAGCAGGGGGCATGGGGGGGGGGGGCTGGCAGGAGCAGGGGTGGGGTTGGCAGGGGGACAAGCAGGGGGGGCTTGCAGGGGGACAAGCAGGGGGTGGCTGGGGGGGCTGGCAAGGGGTGCACGGGGGGCTGTCCGGGGGTGCATGGGGGGCTGTCCGGGGGTGCATGGGGGGCTGTCCGGGGGTGCACGGACAGGGGGGGTGTCCAGCAGGGGGGGTTGGCAGGGGGACAAGCAGGGGCGGGGGGGCTGGCAGGGGGAAGGGGGGGGGGGTGGCGGCAGGGGGCAAGCAGGGGGCAGGGGGGTGGCCGGGGGGGCTGGAAGGGGGACAAGCAGGGGGAAGGGGGGGGCTGGCAGGGGGGCAAGCAGGGGGCAGGGGGGGGGGGCTGGCAGGAGCAGGGGTGGGGCTGGCAGGGGGACAAGCAGGGGGGGCTTGCAGGGGGACAAGCAGGGGGTGGCTGGGGTGGCTGGCAAGGGGACAAGCGGGGGGGTGGCGGGGGGGGACTAACAGGGGACAGTGGGGGACTAGCAGGGGGCAGGGGGACTAGCAGGGGGGGTGTCAGGGGGCAGGGGGGACTGGCAGGGGGGTGGCAGGGGGGGCTGGCAAGGGGACAAGAAGGGGGGGTGGCGGGGGGGGGGGGTACTAGCAGGGGGCAGTGGGGGACTAGCAGGGGGCAGGGGGGGACTAGCAGGGGGGAGCTGGCAGGGGGACAAGCAGGGGGAAGGGGGGGGGATGGCAGGGGGGCAAGCAGGTGGCAGGGGGGGGGCTGGCAGGGGGGCAAGCAGGGGGCAGGGGGGGGGGCTGGCAGGAGCAGGGGTGGGGCTGGCAGGGGGACAAGCAGGGGGGGCTTGCAGGGGGACAAGCAGGGGGTGGCTGGGGGGGCTGGCAAGGGGACAAGCGGGGGGGTGGCGGGGGGGGGGGGACTAACAGGGGACAGTGGGGGACTAGCAGGGGGCAGGGGGACTAGCAGGGGGGGTGTCAGGGGGCAGGGGGGACTGGCAGGGGGGTGGCAGGGGGGGCTGGCAAGGGGACAAGAAGGGGGGGTGGCGGGGGGGGGGGGTACTAGCAGGGGGCAGTGGGGGACTAGCAGGGGGCAGGGGGGGACTAGCAGGGGGGGAGCTGGCAGGGGGACAAGCAGGGGGCAGGGGGGGCTGGGGGCTGGGGGCTGTCCGGGGGTGCACGGGGGGCTGTCCGGGGCTGGTCGGGGGGCTGCTCGGGGGTGCACGGGGGGCTGGCTGGGGCTGGCCGGGGGGGCTGTCCAGGGGTGCACGGGGGGCTGTCCGGGGCTGGTCGGGGGGCTGCTCGGGGGGCTGCTCGGGGGTGCACGGGGGGCTGGCTGGGGCTGGCCGGGGGGGCTGTCCGGGGGTGCACGGGGGGCTGTCCGGGGGTGCACGGGGGGCTGTCCGGGGGTGCACGGGGGGCTGTCCGGGGGTGCACGGGGGGCTGTCCGGGGGTGCACGGGGGGCTGTCCGGGGGTACTGGCAGGGGGGACTGGCCGGGGGTGGCATGGGGGTGTCCAGGGTGTGTCCAGGGGGTATTTTTTTTTTATGAATTTGGACACCCTATAGCCACGGTTCAAAACCGTGGCTATTGATGTATTGCCGCGGTTTTAAACCGTGGCTATAGACATAATGCCACGGTTTTAAACCGTGGCTATAGATTTTGTCCGGCCTTTAGTATAGCCACGGTTGAAACCGTGGCATTAGGTATACAGCCACGGTTTTAACCGTGGCTATAAACCTATAGCCACGGTTTGAACCGTAGCTATAGAGTTAAAGCCACGGTTTGGAACCGTGGCTATAGGTCTAGGCCTATAGCCACGCCAAACTTGGCCACGGTTCCTCAAACCGTGGCTATTACCTATAGCCACGGTTTGAGGGCCTATAGCCACAGTTTAGAACCGTGGCTATAGCTCGAATTTCCAGTAGTGTTAATTGGGCTAATTGACTGAATGGGATTAAGTGGCCTTATCAGCCTAATCGGTCTAATGGGACTAATGGGCCTTGGTGGCCTAATGGTCCTAATGGGTCTAAGTGGCCTAAGTGTCCTAATCGGCCTGATCGACTGAATGGGCCTAATGGACCTAATGGGCTCAATGGGACTAATGGGTCTAAGAGGCCTAATCAGCCTACTCGATCGAATAGGCCCAATGGGCCTAAGTGGAAGATTGGGACTAATGGGCCAAATTGGCCTAATGGGGTTAATGACCCTAATGGGCCTAAGTGGAAAAATGGGCTTAAGTGGCATAATGGGCCTAATGGGCCCAATGGACGTAAGTGGCCTAATGGGCCTCATAGGCCTAATGGGACGAAGTGGCCTAATGGGATAATTAGCCTAATGGGCATAGTGGAACTAAGTGGCCTAATGGGGCTAATGGGCCTAATGCACATAATTGGACCAATTGGCATAATGGGCCTAAATGGGCATAAGTGGCCTAATGGGCCGATTTGGCCTAATGGGCCTAGTGGGACTAAGTGGCCTAATGGGCCTAAGTGGCCTATTGATCCTAATGGGCCTAAGTGTCCAAATGGTCCAAATGGGCCTAATCTTCCTAATTGGACTAATGGGCCTAATGAGCATAAGTGGCCTAATGGGCCTAAGTGGCCTAATGAGCCTAAGTGGCCTAATAGGCCTAAGTGGCTAAATGAGCCTAATGGGAATAATGCGCCCAATAGGCCTAATGCATCGAATGACACTAATGGTCCCAGTGGGCCTAAATGGACATATGGGCCTAATTGGACAATGGGCCTAATGGGACGAATCAGACCAATGGGCCGAATGGGCCTAATGGGTCCAAGGGGCCTAAGTGGCTTAATGGGCCAATGGTCAAAAGTGGCCTAATGGGCCTAAGTATCCAAATGGGCCTAATGAGCTGAATGGGAAGAATGTGGCCAATGGACCTAATGGGAATAAGTGGCTAAATGGGACAATGGGCCTAAGTGACCCAATGGGCCTAATGGGCCTAATGGGCCTAAGTTGCCTAAGTGGCCTAATCGGCCTAATTGAATGAATGGGCCTAATAGGCATAATGGGCCTAAGTGGCCTAATTGGTCTAATGGGCTTAATGGGCCTAGTGGGCCTAGAGGACTAATGGGCCTAAAGGAAATTTGTGGACTAATCGATCTAATGGGCCTAAGTGGCCTAATGTGATTAATGGGCTTAATGGGCCTAGGGGCCAAATGGGGCGAATGAGCATAATGGGGCGAATGGGCCTAATTAGCCTAAGTGGCCAAATGGGGCTAATGGGCCTAAGCAGTCTAATGTGCCTAAGTTGCCTAACCGGCCTAATGGTATTAATGGGCCTAAGGGTCCTAATGGGTCTAATGAGCCTAAGTGGCCTAATGGGCCTAATGGGTCTAAGTAGCCTAAGTGGCCTAATCGACCTAATCGACCGAATGGGCCAAATGGACATAATGGACCTAAGTGTCCTAAGTGGCTTAATGGTCCTAATGGGTCTAATGGGCTTAAGTGGCCTAATAGGCCTAATGTGCCGAAGTGGCCTAATGGGTCTAATGGGCTGAAGTGGCCGAATGGGCCCAATGAACATAGTGGGCTTAAGTGGCCTAAGTGGCTTGATGGACCCAATGGGCCTAAGTGGCCTAATGGGCCTAATGGGACTAAGTAGCCTAATGGGCCTATGGGGTCTAAGTGGTCTAATGGGCCCAATCAACCGAATGGGTCTAATGGGCCTTATGGGCATAAATGGCTGATTGGGCCTAAGTAGCAGAATGGACCTATTGGGCCAAATTAGCCTAGTTGGGATAATGGGCCTAATGGGCATAAGTGGTCGAATGGGCCTAAGTGGCTTAATGGGTCTAGTGGGTCTAAGTGGCCTAATGGGCCTAATGCGCTTAATTGGCCTAATGGGCGTAAGTGGCCTAATGGGCGTAATGGGACTAAGTGGCCTAATGTGCCTAGTGGGCCTAAGTGGCCGAATGAGCCTAATGCGCCTAATGGACCTAATTGACCCAATGGGCCGAATGGGTTGAATGGGCAGAATGGGCCCAATGGGCCTAAGTGGACTTATGGGCCTAATGGTTCTAATGGGCCTTATGGGCCTAATGGGTCTAATGGTCCTAATGGGACTTATGGACTTAATGGTAATAATGGGCCAAAGCGGCCTAATCAGCCTAATGGGTATAATGGTCCCAATGGGCCTAAGTGGATTTGTGGGCCTAATGGGCCTAAGTGGCCCAATCGGCCTAATGGGGCTAAGTGGTTGAATAGGTCTAAGTGGCCCAATGGGACCAATGGGCCTAAAGGTACTAAGTGGACTAAGTGGACTAATGGGCCTAATGGGCCTCAGTGGATGAATGGGCCAAATGGGCCTAAGTGGCCCAATGGGCCTAATGGGCCTAAGAGAAAAAATGGGCCTAATGGGCCTTAGTGTCCTCATGGGCCTAAAGGGACTTAGTGGCCTTGTGGTCCTTAGTGGCCTCATGGGCCTAATGGGCCTAAATGGACTAAGTGGACTAATGGGGCTAATGGGCCTTATGGGATGAATGAGAATAATGGGACTAGTGGGCCTAATGGACCTAAGTAGTCGAATGGGCCTAAGTTTCCCAAGGGGCCAAATGTGATGAATGGGCCTAGTGGACAAATGGTCTAAATGGGACTAAGTTTCCCAATGGGTGTAATGGGCCGAAGCGGCATAATGGTCTTAATGGGCCTAATGGGCTTAAATTCCTTAATGGGCATAATGGGCCTAAGTTTCTTAAGCTGCCTAATGGGCCTTAGGGGCCTAAGTGGCCTAATTGGACTAATGGTCCTAATGGGTCTAATGGGCCTAAGTGGCCTAATGGGCCTAATGGGTCAAAGTGGCCTAATGGGCTAGTGGGCCTAAGTGGACTAATGGGCCGAGTGGGCCTAATGAGCCTATGTGGATGAATTGGCCTAATGGGTCTAAGTGGCTGAATGGGCTGAATGGACCTAATGTGCCTAGTGGGCCTAATGGGCCTAAGTGGCCTAATTGGCCTAAGTGGCCTAATGGGATTAATGGGCCCAAGTGTCTTAAGTGACCTAATATGCCTAATGGGTCGAATGGATGAATGGGCCTAATTGGTCTAAGTGGCCAAATGGGCCTAAGTGTCCAAATGGGGCAAAGTTGCCTAATCGGCCTAATGGGATTGATAGGTTGAATGGGCCTAATGGGCCTAATGGGCCTAAGTGGAATAATGGGCCTAATGGGCCTAATTAGCCTAAGTGTCAAATTGGCCTAATGGACCTAATGGGCCTAAGGGGCCTAATGGGCCAAATTTTTCTAATCGACATAATGGGCTTAATTGGACTAATGGGCATAATGGGCCTAATGGTCCGAATAGGCCTAAGTGGCCTAATCATCCTAATGGGATTAATGGGCCTAGTATACCTAAGTGGCCTAATGGGTCTAATGGACCTTAGTTGCCTAATCAGCCTAATGTGCCTAAGTGGCCTAATGGGCCTAAGTGGCCTAATGAGCTTAATGGGTATAACAGGCCTTAGGGAGAAATGGGTCAAATGGGATCTATGGGCCTAATGGGATGAATGGTCCTAATTAACCAAAGTATCCTAATGGGACTAATGGGCCTAAGTTGACTAATGGGCCTAATTTGCCTAATTTGCCTAATCGACCTAATTGGTTTAATGAGCCTAAGGGGTCTTATGGGCCTAATGGGACTAAGTGGCCTCATCGACTTAATGGTATTAATGGGATAAGTGGGCCTAAGTTGCTGATTGGTCCTAATGGGCCTCAGTGGCCTAATGGGCCTAATGGTTCGAAGTGGCCTAATGGGCGAAGTGGCCTAATGGGCTGAAGTGGCTGAATGGGCCAAATGGACATAATGGACCTAAGTGTCCAAAGTGGCTTAATGGGCCTAATGTGACTAATTAGTCTAATGGGACTAGGTGGACTATGTGGCCTAATGGGCCTAAGTGGCCTAATGGGACTAATGGGCCTCATTGCTCCAATGGGCCTAAGTGGCCTAATGGGCCTAAGTGGCCCAAAGGGACTAATGGGACTCAGTGTCCTAATGGAAATAATGGGACTAAGTGGTCTAATGGGTCATAGTGGAATAATGGTGCTCAGTGGACTAATGGTCCTAATTAGCCCAAGTGGCCTAATGGGCCTGATTGTATTAATGGGCATATGTGGCCAAATGATCTAAATTGGCCTAAGTGGCATTATGGGCCTAATGGTCCTCAGTGGCCTAATTAGACTAATGGGACTAAGTGGCCTAATGATCCTAATGGGCCCAAGTGTCCTAATGAGCCGAATGGGGAGAATTTTACCAAGTAGAATCGTATTGGGAAAATCATATCAGGAAAAATCATATCAGGGAGAATTGTACTCAGAGGAATCAGATTTGGAAAATCGTACTGGGAAAATTGAACTTGGTTTTTTTCTAAACAAATTCCATGAAGTTATTACCATCTTCTAGGAAAGAAATTGAAGAATAAGTTTTTTCAATTGAATACATTTGTAGTTTTGAATAGAAGAACAAGTAACATGAGTTGTTACATAATCATTGTATTTCCCTATTTGTGTTAAGAGGTTGCACACACACTATTGTATTTTTTACATAGTTCTACATGAGTGAAAGGGTATCGCCTACTTGTTGTAATCCAATGATTATTTTCTAGTAGATTTTGTTGTATTGGATCACTTTCATACTATACCATGGACGTAGCTGTTCTTTTTGAATAGTGAATCTTGTAAATACTAGTATTCCTCTGGATGTGTGTTTGAATTGTTTTAAGTAAGGAATAAAATATTTAATGGGAGGTGAATGATATTTTATTTGAAAAGAAACATAAGAGAAAAAAGTATCACTGATTCACCCCATCCCCCTGTCAGTGATACAATCATCCATTGGGCACATTCAAGTGGCTGAATGGGCCCAAGGGGCCTAATGGGCCTAATGGTCCTAACTGTCCTAATGTTTCTAATGGGCCTAAGTGGCCTAATGGACCTAATGGAACTAATGGGCCTAACTGGAATGAGGGGCCTAATGGGCCAAATAGGCCAACTGTTCCTAATTGGCCTAAATGGCCTAATAGGTCGAATGGTTCTAAGTGGACTAATGGGTCGAGTGGGTCTAATGGGATTAACATGCCTAAGTGGCATAATGGGGCCATTGGGTCGAATGGGCCCAACTAACCTAACTAGCCTAACTGTTTTAATGGGTTCAATGGGCCTAAGTGGCCTAATGGGCCTAACTAGCTTAAGTATCAACCCAATGGGCCTAATGGGTCTATTTGGCCTAAGTGTCCTAATTATCCCAATGGGACTAATGAGCCTAATGGGCCTAAATGGTTTAATTAGCCCAATGGTTCTAATGGGACTAACAAGCGCAATGGTCCGAATGGGCCTAACTTGCCTAACTCGTGTAAGGGGTCCTTGGGGCCTAATGGGCCTAATGTGTCTAATGGGACTAACTAGCCAAAGTGGCCTAATGGGCCCAATTGACCTAATTGGTATAAATGGACTAAATTGGTCTAAATGGTTTAAATGAAATAATTGGACTGAGTGACCTAAATTTACTAATTGATATAATTGGCTTAAATGTCCTAATTTTCCTAAATGGCATAAATGACTTAATTGGTCTAATCGGCCTAAATGGCCTAAATTGACCTAAATGGTCTAAATTAGCCTAAATGTCATAATTAACCTAATTGGATTTAATTGACTAAATGGTATAATTGGACTAATTGGACTAATTTTCCTAATTGGTCTAAATGAGTTAAATTGGCCTAAATGGCCCAATTGGCCTAAATGGCATAAATTGGCCTAAATGTCCTAAATAGCCAAAATTGGTCTAATTGTTCTAAATGGTCTAAATTGGATTAAATTTCCTAAATTTACTAATTTAACTAATTGAACTAATTTCCCTAAATGGAATAAATTTTCCTAAATGGCCTAAATGGCCAAAATTGGCCCGAATGGCCTAAATTGGCCTAAATGGCCAAATTGGCTTAAAATGCCTAAATTGCATAATTGGTCTAATTGGCTTAAATGGTCTAAATTATCCAAATCAACTTAAATGGAATAATCATACTAATTGGTCCAATTGGTCTAAATTTCCTAAATTATCTTAAATGGCATAATTGACATAATTGGCTTAAATGGTCTAAATTGGCCTAAATAGCCTAAATGATCTAAATTGGCCTAAATGGTCTAATTAGCCTAAATGATATAAATCAAATTAAATATAATAAATGAACTAAATTTCCTAATTTTAAAATTGGACTAATTGGCCTAATTGGCCAAATTGGCCTAAATTGGCCTAAATCTTCTAATTGGCCTAAATGGCCTTAAGAGCCTAAATTGGCCTAATTAGTGTGAATTGGTCTCATTGGCATAAATGGAATAAATTGGTCTAAATGGAATAATTATTATAAATATCATAAATTGCCTAATTGGACTAAATGACCTAAATTGGCCTAAATTGCCTAATGGCCCTAATGGGCCTATGGGTCAAATGGGCCTAAGTGGCTTAAGTGGCCTAATGGGACTAATGGGTCTAATGGGATTAAGTGGCCTAATGGGCCTAAGTGTCATAATCATATTAATGGGATAATTGGGCCTAAGTGTCCTAATGGGTTTAATGGGACCAATGGGCTTAATAGACCTAATGGGTCCACTGGTCCAAAGTTGCCTAATGGGACTATGTGGCATAATGGGACGAATGGGCCTATTGGACCTAAGTGGCCGAATGGGCCTATTGGGCCTCAGTGTACTAATGGTCCCATTAAGTCCAATTCAGCCTAATGGACCTAATGGGATTAATGGGTCGAATGGACTAGTTGGGACTAAGTGGCCTGAAGGGCCTAATGGGCCTAATGGGCATAATGGGCATAATGGGCCTAATGGGCTCCTAATGGGACTAAGTGGACAAATGGGCCTATTATGTTCAATTCATCATAATGGCCCTAATGGATGAATTGGCCTAATGGACTTAATGGGCCTAATGGGTCTAATGGGCCTAATGGGTCTAAGGGGCCTAATGGGCCCAAGTGGACGAATGAGACTAAATGGCCTAAGTGGCCTAATGCACCTAATGGGCCTAACTGGACTAATGGTCCCAATGGGCCTAAGGGGACTAATGGGCCTAATGGGTCGAAGGGGCCTAAGTGGACTAATGGGCCTTAGTACCCTAAGTGACCTAATAGGCATAATGGGCCTATTAGGCCTAAGTGAACTAATGGGCCTAATGGGCCTATTGATCTAATTGGACGAATGCGGCTAAGGGGACCTGTAGTTCTATTGGGTATAAGGGGCCTAATGGGCCTAAGTGGCCTAATGGCCCTATGTAGCCTAAGTGACCTAATATGATGAATGGGCCTATTGGTCCTAAGTGACCTAATGGGCCTAATTGGCCTAATGACCTAATTGGACTAATGGTATTATGTAGATTAATAGGCCCAATGGGCCTAATTGGTCTAAGGGGCCTAATGGGACTAAGTGGCCTAATGGGCCTATATGACCTAATGGGCATATTGGGACTAATTGGTCCAATGGGCCCAATGGTCTTAATGGGACTAATGGGACTATTATGGATAATACAACCTAATGGGTACAATGGGACTAAGTATCCTAATGGGTCAAAGTGGGCCAAGTTGCCTAATGGGCCTAATGGACCTAATAGGTCCAATGGTTCTAAGTGGCCTAAGTTTCCTAATGGACTTAATGGGTCCAATGGGTCTAAGTGAACTAATGGACCTTAGTGGCCTAAGTTGCTTAATGGGCATAATGGGTCCAATGGGTTTAGGTGTCCTAATGGGCCTAAGTGTCCTAAGATGCCTAATGGGCCTAATGGGTCCAATGGGTTTAAGTGGTCAAATGGGCCTAAGTGTCCTAAGTTGCCTAATGAGCCTAATGGGTCTAATGAGTCTAATGGGTATAATGGAACTAAGTGGCCTAATCGGCCTAATGGGTCTAACGGGCCTAATTGGATGAATGCATTGAATGGGACTAAGAGGCCTAATGGGTTGAATGGGTCTAATGGGCCGAAGTGGCCTAATGGACTAAGTGGCATAATGGTCCTAAGTGGCCTATGTTTCCTAATGCTCCTGATGGGATCGATGTGTCCAATGAGCCTAAGTAGCCTAATGGGCCTAAGTGGACTAATAGGCCTAAGTGGACTAAGTTTTCTAATGGGCCCAATGGGCCATTTGGTTCCAATGGGCCGAATGGGATAATGTGCCTAATGGGTCCAATTGGCCTAAGTGGCCTAAGTTTTCTAATCAGACGAAGTGGCCTAATTGGATTAATGGGCCTAAGTGTCTGAATGGGCCTAATGGGTCTGAGTGGCCTAATTGGACTAATGGGTCCAATGGGCCTAAGTGGACTAAGTTTCCTAATGGGCCTAAGTGGCCAAATGGGATTAATGGGCCTAAGTGTCTGAATGGGCCTAATGGGCCTAAGTGGCCTAATTGGCCTAATGGGTCCAATGGGCCTAAGTGGACTAAGTTTCCTAATGTGCCTAAGTGGCCTAATGGGCCAAATGGGCCAAATGGGCCTAAGTGGTATAATGGACCTAATGGGCCTAAGTGGCCTAAGTTGAATAATGGGACTAATTGGGGTCTAATGGGTATAATGGGTATAATGGGTCTAATAGGTCTAAGCAGCGTATTGGGCCTAAGTAGCCTAAGTTGCATAATAGACCTAATGGCCCTAATGGGTCAAATGGTTCAAGCTCGCTCAATGAGCATGAGTGGCCTAAATTGCCTAATGGGACTAATGGTATTAATTGGTCTAATGGGTCTAAGTGGCCTAATCGGCATGATGGGTCTAATGGGCCTAATGGGTCGAATGATCCTAAGTGGTCTAATGGGTTGAATGGGTAGAATGGGACTAAGTGGCCTAATGGGCCTAAGTGGCCAATGTTTCCTAATGGGCCTGATGGTTCCAATGGTCCTAAGTGGATGTGGTATGAAAGAAGTGTTTATTTTGATGAATTATCGGAGTCTTCTGACTATGATAAAATTAAATGTGACTATGCTTTACTGATTCGTATTTCATAAATCATAAGTTGATTTCAATACTTATTATGAAAGATTGATGGAAGTGATGGGGAAATTGGTATTCCAAATCATATCCAGATTTATCTAATGTAGGTGGAAGAGAAGAAAGATATGATGTCAATTGAAAATTAATCGTACCCAGTACAATCAGATTCAGGATGAGAAGGAAAGAAATAAGGCACTGGGGATCATAATCAAAATGATCATGCCTAGAATGATCTCATTCAAGTACTTTATCATCCAATTATCCATTGTATACATAATAAAACTTTCATACACAAAATTATTGTACTCAGGATCCAGAATAAAAAGATCATACTCAGTATGATCGTATTCAGGACAATCGTTCTGAGAAAGATCGTACTCTGGACAATAATATTTAGAGAAGGAATTTCTTGAGGCTGATGATTGAAAAGATAATGTTATAATGATATCAACAATGAATTCAACCATTTAAAAAGGGTTGAATTACTTTTTAGGTTGTAATTCAGTAAAGAGTTATTTTATCAGAGTGGAATTGTTTCATATTTCAAGTGGGTCAAGAGAAGAAGTGAAGAAGTAAAAGTGTTTTGAAATAAAATTTTGTTGGATGGGAAATTTAGGGGGAGCTACACATTCAAAATAGTTATCATATTCATCATTTAGAAGGAGAAGTGAAAGTTTTAGAAGAATAGAGAAGCTTCGAGAAGAGTTGATGAAGTCAAAATACACCCTATATTTTAGGGGAAATTGAGATTACTGTGAGTTTGATTAAGCAGGAAATTTTTTGGGATTCCAGCCAAAGCATCTCAAAGTTCACCTATAAAAGGAGAAAAGTACGTTTTACTTGAGGTGGACTGATGTACTATTCATGAGAGAGAAGCTCCTAGTTTTAGAGAGAAGAAGAAGTTTTTGTGTTCAATTTTGTTGGAGAAGTTTTGAAAAATTGAAGTGAAAGAGAAGATAAAAGATCAAAACATCATATTCAGATGATCATCATACTCAGTGTTTATCATACCCAACTGATTACTATATTCATCTTCTCAATCGTATTTGGTTGATCATCATATTGGGATAGATTAATCAGATTGTGATTTCTATATTGGGTATTCCGGACTGAGGAATATAGATAATTGAAGTAGTGTTGATTCATATCTATCTCATTCTATCAAAGTTATACTTTTCATACTGGGGAATATTTTACCGAGCAGAATCGTATTGGGAAAATCATATTGGGAAGAATCGTATCAGGAAGAATCGTACTCGGAGGAATCATACTGGGAAAATCATACTAGGAAAATCAGACTTGTTTTTTTCTCTCTCAACAAAGTCCAAGAAGTTCTTACCATCTTCTTGTTAAGAAATTGAAGAAGTGTTTTTAATTGAATACATTTGTGGAATTGAAAATAAGAACAGGTAACATGAGTTGTTACACAATCATTTCATTACCCTATTTTTTCTAAGAGGGTGCACACACACTGTTGGATTGTTTACATATTCCTACACGAGTGAAATGGTATATCCTACTCATTGTAATCCAATGATTTTTTTCTAGTGTAATGTGTGGTATAGGATCACTTTCATACCATACCAAGGACATAACTATTCTTATTGAATAGTGAATCTTAATTTTGTTATTTTTGATGTGTATTTGAATTACTTTTAGTAGGGAATAGAATCTTTAACAGGAGGCTAAGGTTGTTTCATTTGAAAAGAAAGATAATAGAAAAAAGTATCACTAATTCACCCCCTCCCTCTCTCAGTGACACAATCATCCTTTGGGAACTTTCAAGTGGCCTAATGGGCCCAAGGGGCCTAATGTTCTTAATGGTCCTAACTAGCCTAATGTGCCTAATAGTTAGAATGGTCTTAACTGGCCTAAGTGGACTAATGGGCCTAATGTACCTAATGGGCCTAACTGGTCTAAGGGGCCTAATGGGTCCAATGGGCCAAATTTGCATAACTGGCCTAAGTGGCCTAATAGGAAAAATGGGCCTAAGTGACAAATGGGCCCAATGGGTTGAATGAGACCAACTGACCAAAGTGGACTAACTATCCTAATGGGCCTAATGGGCCTAAGGGGCATAAGTGGTCGAATGAGCCTAACTGGAATAACTATCGGCCCAAATGGTCTAATGGGTCTAATTAGCTGAAGTGGACTAACTGGACCAATGGGACTAATGGGCCTAACTGGCAGAATGGGCTCAATGGGCCTAACAGGCCCAATGAGCCAAATGCGCCAAACTGGCCTAACTCGCATAAGGGGCCCAATGGGCCTAATGGGTCTAATGGTCCCAATGGACCCAATGGGCCCAATGGGACCAATGGGCCTAATTGGTCTAACTAGACATAGTGGTGAAATGGGCCCAACTGGCCAAAGTGGCCTAATGGACCCCGTGAGTCTAATGGGATTAACTAGCCAAAGTGGCATAATGGGCCTAACTGACCTAAGTGGCCTAATGAGATTAATGGGCTGAACATGCCTAAGTGGGAAAATGGTCCCAATGAGCCTAATGGGCCTAATGAGCCTAATGGGCCTAACTAGCCAAAGTTGCCTAGTGGGCCTAACTGGCCTAAGCGGCCTAATGGGCCTAATGGGCTGAATGAGCCAAAGTGGCATAATGGGATGAATGAGCCTAAGTAGCCCAATGGGCTGAATGGGTCTAAGTGACCTAATGGGTCGAATGGGGTTAATGGGATGAATGGGCATAATGGGCCTGAGTGGCCAAATGGGATTAATGGTCCAAATGGTCCTAAGTGAAAAAATGGTCTTAATGGGCCTAATGTGCATAATGGGCCTAATGGGCCCTAGTGGCCTATTGGGTCTAAGTGACCTACTGGGCCCAATGTGCCTAAGTAGAGTAATGGTCCTAATGGAACTAAGTGGAATAATGGGACTAAGTGACCTAATTGGTCTAATGGGCATAATGGGCCTAAGTGGCCTAAATGGTCGAAGTGGCCTAGGTGGACTAACGGGACTAACGGGCCTAATGGGCCTAAGTGGCCTAATAGGACTAAGTGGTCTAATGTTCATAAGTGGCCTAATGATCCTTAGTGGAATAATGGTCCTTAGTGGCCTAATGGGCCTAAGTGGACTAATGAGCATAATGGGCCTAATGGGAATAATGGGCCTAATGGACCTAAGTGGCCTAATGAGCCTAAGTGACCGAATGGGCCTAAGGGGCCTAATGGTCATAATGGTACTAAGGGTCCTAAGAGGCCTAATGGGCCTAAACGGCCTAGGTTGCCTAAGTGGCCTAAGTGTCCCAAGTAGCCCAAGTGGCCTAAATGGTCTAATGGGCTAAGTGGGTTAATTGGCCTAAATGGACAATAGGGACTTAATTGGGATAATTGGCCTAAATGTACTAAATGGAATAATTTACCTAATTGTCCTAATTGGGATAAATGGCCTAAGTTAGCCTAAATGGCCTAAATTGGCCTAATTGACATAATTGGTCTAAGTGGTCTAAATCGGTCTAAATGGTCTAAATGGAAAAATTGGCCTAAATGAACTAAGTGGCCTAATTGTACTAAATGGCCTATATTAAATAATTGGTATAATTTTCCTAAATTGACCTAAATGGCCTAAATTGGCCTAAATGACCTAAATTGGCCGAAATGGCCTAACTGGCTTAATTGGCCTAAATTGCTTAATTGGACTAATTGGTCTAATTGGACTAATTTTCCTAATTGGTCTAAATCAGATAATTTTTTCTAAATTTAATAATTGTCATAAATGGAATAAATTGTCCTAAATAACCTAAATGGCCAAAATTATCCTAATTTGTCTAAATGGCCTAAATTGGCCTAAATTGCCTAAATTGGCCTAAATGGCCTCAATGGCCTAAATTGGATTGAATTTTCTAAATTGGCCTAAATGGCCTAATGGAACTAAAATGCCTAAATTTCATAATTTGACTAATTGTCCAAATGGTATAAATTGGCATAATTGACCTAAATGTCTTAATCAGCCTAATTGGCCTAATTGGTCTAAATTGCCTAAATTGGCCTAAATGGCATAATTAGCCTAATTGGCCTAAATGGTGTAAATTGTATTAAATATCCTACATTAACTAAATTTTCCTAAATGGCCTAATTATCCTAAATGACCTAAATTAGACTAAATGGAATAAATGAACTAAATTTCCTAATTGTAAAATTGGTCTAATTGGCTTAATTGGCCCAAATTGGCCTAAATATTCTAATTGTCCAAAATGGCCTTAAGAGCCTAAATTGTCCTAATCGGTATAAATTGGTATCATTGGCCTCATTGGCCGAAATTGGCCAAAACGACCTAATTAGTCTAAATGGCCTAAATGGCCAAATTGGCATAATTGGCCTAAATGGCCTAAATTGGGACAAATTTCCTAATCGGCCTAAGGTACGAAAGGGATGAAGTGGACTAAGTGTCCTAATGTCCCTAATGGGTCTAATGGTCTTAAGTGGCCTAATGGGACTAATGGGACTAAGTGGCATAATTGGCCTAATGGGCCAATTGGGCCTAAGTGGCCAAATAGGTCTAATGGGCCTAATGGTATTAATAGTCCTAATGGGTCCACTATTACAAAGTGTACTAATGGGCATAAGTGGACTAATGGGATGAATGGGCCTATTGGGTCTAAGTGGACTAATGGGCCTGTTGGGCCTAAGTGTACTAATGGTCCCATTAAGTCCAATTCGACCTAATGGGCCTAATGGGATTAATTGGTCGAATGGACCAGTTGGGCCTAAGTGGCTCGATGGGCCTAATGGGCCTAAGTAGTCTAATGGGACCATTATGGAGAATTCATCCAAATGGGCCTAATGGCCGAATTGGAATAATGGACCTAATGGACCTAATGGACCTAATGGGTCTAAGGGGTCTAATGTACCTAAGTGGACGAATGGGACTAAGTGGTCTAATGTTCTGAATGGGCCTAAGTGGCATAATAATCCCAATAGACCTAAGGGGCCCAATGGGCCTAATGGTTCTAAGGGTCATAATGGTACTAAGTGTCTTAATGGGTCTAAGTGGCCTAAGTGACCTAATTGGCCTAATTGGCCTGCCGGGCCTAAGTGAACTAATGGGATTAATAGGCTTATTGGCCTAATTGGCCTAATGGGCCTAAGGGGATGAATGGGACCAATGGGCCCAATGGGTCCAATGGTAATATTGGGCCTAAGTGACCTAATGGTCCTAATGGCCCTATTATGGCCAATTTGGCCTAATGGGACCAATGGCCTAATTGGACTAATGGGCCTAAGGGGACCAGTGGGCCCAATGGGCCTAATATGTCTAAGGGGTATAATAGGACTAAGTGTTCCAATGGGCCTAAGTGGCCTAATGGGCATATTGGGCATATCAGGCATAGGTGGTCTAATGGGCCCAATGGTCCTGATGGCATAATGGACCCATTATGGATAATTTAGCCTAATGGGTCTAATGGGCCTAAGTGGCGTAATGGGTCGAATTGGCCCAAGTTTCCTAATGGTCCTAATGGGTCCAATGGGTCTAAGTAGACTAATGGTCCTAAGTGGACTAAGTTACCTAATGGGCCAAATGGGTCGAATGGGTCTAAGTGTCCTAAAGGGCCTAAGTGGCCTAAGTTGCCTAATGGGCCTAATAGGTCGAATGGGTCTAAGTGGTTGAATGGGCCAAAGTGTCCAAATTTTTCTAATGAGATTAATGGGATTAATGGGTCTAATGGGTCTAATGGGCCTAATTGGCCTAATCGGCCTAATGGGTATAATAGGCCTTGTGGGATGAATGGGTTGAATGGGCCTAAGTGGCCTAATGGGATGAATGGGTCTTGTGGGACTAAGTGGACTAATTGGCCTAAGTGACCTAATGGGAATAAGTGGCGTAAGTTTATTAATGGGCCTGATGGGCTTGATGGGTCCAATGGGACTAAGTGGCCTAAAGGGCCTAAGTGGCCTAAGTTACCTAATGGGCCTAATGGGTCCAATGGGCCTAAGTGGAAAAAGTTACCTAATGGGTCCAATGGGCCTAATGGGACTAATAGGCCTAATGGGCCTAATGAGTCTAAGGTGCCGAAGTGGCCTAAGTTTCCTAATGAGCCGAAGTGGCCTAATGGGCTTAATGGGCCTAATGGGCCAAAGTGGACAAATTGGCCTAATGGGTTGAATGGGCCTAAGTGTACTAAGTTTCCTAATGGGCCGAAGTGTCCTAATGGGACTAATGAGCCTAAGTGGTCTAATAGGACTAATTGGCCTAAGTGTAATTATGGGTCTAATGGCCCTAAGTGTTCTAAGTTGACTAATGGGGCTAATGGGTCTAATAGGCCTAATGCACTTGATGGGTATAATAGGTATAAGTGGCCTAATAAGCCTATGTAACCTAAGTTTCCTAATGGGCTTAATGGGATTAATGGGTACAATGGTTCTAGGTGGCTCAATGGGCCTGAGTGACCAATGTTTTCTATGGGACTGATGGGCCTAATGGGATTAATTGGTCTAATGGGCCCTAGTGGCCTAATCGTACTAATGGGTTTAATGATCCCAATGGGCCTAATGGATTTAATGAGACGAGGTGGCCTTATGGGTCGAATGGGTCGAATGGGACTAAGTGGCCTAAGTTTCCTAATGGTCCTGATGGTTCCAATGGGCCTAAGTGGATCCAGTATGAAAGAAGTGTTTGTTTTGATAAATAATTGGAGTATACTAACTGTGATAAAATTAAATGTGATTATGATTTATTGATTTGTATTTCATAAATCATAAGTTGATTGGAGAACTTATGATGCAAGATTGATGGAAGAAAGTTGAAAAGTGGAATTTGAAATCGTATTCAGATTTATCGTATCTAGGTGGAAAAGAAGAAAGTGATTATGACGATCAAAAAGGAATCGCACCGAGTGCAATCAGATTCGAGATGAGAAGGAATGAAAGAAGGAACTGAGGATACTAATAAGAATGATCATACCCAGAATGATTATTGTCATGTAATTTATCATCTGATTATCCATCGTATGCATAAGAAAAATTTGGTACCCAGGATGATCGTACTCAGGCTTAAGGAGAAAACGATCATATCTAGTATGATCATATTCAGGCCTACCATTCTCTGAAAGATCATACTCTAGACAATCATATTTAGATAATGAATTTCTCAAGGATGATGATTTAAAAGAGAAGGAAATAATGAGATAAATAATGTAGTCAACCATTTCCAAAGGTTTGAATTACTTTATAGGTTTTAATTGGGTCAAGAGTTATTGTATCAGAGTGGAATTGTTTTATATTTTCAAGTGGGTTAAGATAATAAGTGAAGAATTAAAAGTGGTTTGAAAGAAAAGTTTTCTAGATGTGAAATTTAGGGGGATCTCAACATTCATAACAATTATCATATTCATCATTTAGAAGGAGAAGTGAAGGTTGTAGATGAATCGAGAAGATTTGAAAAGAGTTAATGAAGTCAAAATGCATCCTAGATTTTAGGGGAAATTGAGATTAGGGTGAATTTTATTAAGAGGAAAATTTTTAGGGATTCTTGTTAAAGCATCTCGAGGGTCACCTATAAAAGGAGAAAAATAAATTGTACATGAGGTGGACCGATGTACTGTTCATGAGAGAGAAGCTTCAAGTTTTAGAGAGAAGAAGAAGTTTCAGTATTCACTTTTGTTGAATTTTTTTGATGGAATTAAGTGAAAGGGAAGAGAAAAGATCACAACATTGTATTTAGCTGATCATCATACTTAGTGTTTATCGTACTCATCTGATTACCATATTCGTCTTGTAAATTGTATTCGGTTGATCATCATATTAGGCTGGATTAATCAAATTCGGATTTCCATATTGGGTCTTACGTACTGAGGAAGATGGAGAATTGAAGTGGTGTCGATTAATCAGTGTACCATTTTATCAAAGTTATATTTTCTATACTGGGTAGAATCATTCCGAATAGAATCGTATCGAGAAAACCGTACCAAGAATAATCGTATTAGGGGGAATCGTACTCAGAGGAATCAGACTGGAAAAATCGTATTGGGAAAATAAGACTTGTTTTTCTCTCTCAAAAAAGTCCAAGAAATTTTTACCATCTTCTGGGTAATAAATTAAAGAAGTGTTTTCAATTGAATACATTTGGGGAATTGAAAATATGTACCATTAACATGAGTTGTTACACAATCATTTCATTTCCCTATTTGTGTTAAGAGGGTGCACTCCCAAAATTATATTGTTTACATAGTTCTAAATGAGTGAAAGGGTATATCCTACTAATTGTAATCCAATGATTTTTTTCTAGTGGATTGTGTGGTATTGGATCACTTCCATACCATACCAAGGGTGTAGCTCTTCTTATTGAATAGTGAATCTTACTTTTGTTCTTGTGGATGCGTGTTTGAATTATTTTGAGTAGCAAATAGAATATTTAACAAGAGGCGAAGGTTGTTTCATTTGAAAAGAAATATAAGAGAAAAAATTATCACTGATTCACCCCCTCAGTGATACAATCATCCTTTGGGAACTTTCAAGTGGCCTAATGGGCCTAATGGTCCCAAATGGACTAATGGGCCTAATGGGCCTAAGTGGTTGAATGAGATTAACTGGCCTAAGTGGCCTAATGGACCTAATGTATCTAATGACCTAACTGGCCTAAGATGCCTAATGAGACCAATGGGCTAACTAAACGTAACTAGCCTAAGTGTCCAAATAGGCTGAATGGGCCTAAGTGGCCTAATGGATCGAATGGGCCTAATGGGATTAATGGGCCTAAGTGGCCTAATGGGACCAATCGGTCGAATGTGCCCAACTAGCCTAACTGACCTAATGGGCCCAATGTGCCTAAGTGGCCTAATGGGCCCAACTAGCATAAGTGTTGGCCTAATGGGCCTAATGGGTCGAACTAGACTAAGTAGCCTAACTGGCCCAATGGGACCAATGAGCCTAATGGGCCTAACTGGCCGAATGGGCCCAATGGGTCTAACTTGCCTAATGTGTCGAATGATCTTAACTGGTCTATCTCACGTAAGGGGACCAAGGGGCCTAATGAGCCTAATGAGTATAATGGGTCTAACTAGCCAAAGTGGCATAATGGGTCTAGTGAGCCTAATGGGCCTAACTAGAAGAAGTATTCCAATGGGCCTAACTGGCCTAAGTGGCCTAATGGGATGAACGAACCTAAGTGGCATAATGGGACTAATGATCCTAATGAGCCTAACTGGACAAAATGGCCTAATGGGTCTAATTGGCCAAAGTGTCTTAATGGGCCTAACTGACCTAAGTGGCCTAATGGGCTGAACGAGCCTAAGTGGTGTTATGGGATGAATGAGCATAAGTATCCCAATCAGATGAATGGGCCTAAGTGGACCAATGGGCCTAATGGGATGAATAGTTTTAATGGTATGAATGGTCATAATGGGTCTGATTGGCCAAATGGGACTAAGTGGACTAATGGGCCTAATGGGCATAATGGGCCTAAGTGGCCTAATGGGCCTTAGGGGCCTGAGTAGCCTAATGGGCCTAAGTGGCCTAAGTGACCTAAGTGGCCTAATATGCCTAATGGTCCTAAGTAGAATAATGGTCCTAAGGGGTCTAAGTGGCCTAATGGGACTAAGTGACCTAATGGGCCCAATGGGCCTAAGTGGCCTAAGTGGTCTAATGGGTCTAATGTGACTAAGTGGCCTAATATACCTAAGTGTCATAAGTGGCCTAATGGGTCTAAGTGGCCTAAGTGGCGTAATAGGCCTAATGGTCCTAATTGTCCAAATAAGCCTCAGTGGACTAATGGGCCTAATGGGCCTAAGTTGCCGAAGTGGCCTAATGGGCCTAAGTGGACCAATGGTCCCAATGTGCCTAAGTGTCCTAATGGGACTAAGTTCCCTAATGGGCCTAAGGGGCCTAATGTGCCTAATGGGACAAAGTGACCTAATGAGACTAAGTGGCGTAATGGGCATAATGGGCCTAAGTGGTCGAAGTGGCCTAATGGGCCTAATGAGCCTAAGTGGACAAAGTGGACTAATGGGCCTAAGTGTCCTAATGGGAATCATTGGCCAAATGGAACTAATGGTCTTGAGTGGACTAATGGTCCCAATGGGCCTAAGTGGCCTAATGGTCCTAATGGGCCTAAGTGGCTTAAGAGGCCTAATAAGCCGAATGGGCCTAAGTGGCCTAATGACCTTAATGGGCCTAAGGGACCTAATGTGCCTAATGGGAATCAATGGCCTAATTGGAATCAAGGGCCTAAGGGTACAAAGTGGTCTAATGGGCCTAAGTGGTCTAATGGGCCTTGGTGGTTGAATGGGCCAAATGGGCATAATGAGCCAAAGTGGCCTAATGGACCAAAGTTTCATAATAGGCCTCAGTGGCCTAATGGGCCAAATGGACCCCAATGGCCTAATGGGCCTAATGTGCCTAATGGGAATGATCAACCTAAGGATCAAAATGGACCTTAGTGGCCCAATGGGCCTAGGTGGACCAATGTACCTTAGTGTCCCAATGGGCCTATGTGGCCTAATGGGACTCAGTGGCTGAATGGGTTTAAGTGTCCTAATGGACCTCAGTGGACGAATGAGACTAATGGGCCTAATGGGCTTGATAGGGCCAATGGGAATAATGAGGAGAATTGGACCAATGGGCCTCATGGGCCTAAGTGGCCAAATGGGCCTAATGGCCCAAAGTGTCATAATGGGCCTGATGGGCTGAATGGACCTCATGGGCCTAAGTGGACTAAGTGTTCTAATGGGACTCATGGGCCTAAGTGTACTAATGGGCCAAGTGGGCCTAGTGGTCCTGATACACCATATGAGCATAATGGTCATAATGGGCCTAATGTGCCTAACTAGCCTAATGGGCCTAATGGTCTTAATGGGCCTAAGTGGATTAATGGGCCAAATGGTCTAAGTGGCTGAATGGTTCTAATTGGCCTAAGTGGAGGAATGAGCCTAAGTGGAGGAATCAGCCTAATTGGTGGAATGGGTCGAATAGGCCTAAGTGGCCTAATGTGCCTAAGTGGCTGAATGGGCCTGATGGGACTAATGGGATTCAAGGGCCTCAAGGGACGAATCGACCTCATGGGCCAAATGGGTCTAAGTGGCCTCATGGCCCAAATGGGTCTAATGGGAATAAGTGTCCTAATGGACATAATGGGCCTCATGGGACTAAGTGGCCTAATGGGCTTATTGAGCCTAATGGGCCTAAGTGGACTAATGCGACTAGTGGGCTGAATGGGGTTAAGTGGCTTAAGTGGCCTAATGGGCCTTTATGGCTTAATGGACCCGGTGGGCCTAAAGGGATGAATGGGCCTAATGGGCCTAAGTGTCCCGATGGGCCTAATGGGCCCCATGGTTCTAATGGGACGAATGAGCCTAGTGGGTTGAAGTGGCATCATGGTCCTAATAGGCCCAATGTGCCTAATAGGCATAATGTTCCTAATGGGCCTAATGTGCCTATTGAGTCTAAGTGGCTGAATGGACCTTACGGGCCTAATGGGCCTCATGGGGCCCAAGGACCTATGTGGCCTAAGTGTCCTAATAGGATGAATGGGCCTAGTGGGCCTAAAGGTCCTAATGGGCCTAATGGGATGAATGGGCCTAATTGGAATGATGGACCTAATAGGCCTCATGGGCCTAATGGGATTTGGGGGCCTAAGTTGCCTCATGGGCCCAATGGACTTAATGGGCCAAATGGGTCTAAGTGGTCTAAGTGGGCCTAATGGTCCGAATGGGCCTAAGTGACCTAATGGGACTAATGGGCCTAATTGGCCTCATGGGCCTAATGGTCCTAATGGTTTGAGTGGGCCGAATGGACCTAATGGGACCAATGGGCCCAATGGGATGGATGAGCCTAGTGGTCCCAATGAGATTAATGGGCCCAAGGGGCCTAATGAGCCTAAGTGGGCTAAAGGGCCTAGTGGGTCTAATGGTATTAATAGACCTAATGAGCCTAATGGGCCCAAGTTTCCTGATGGCTCTACCGGGCCTCATGGGCCTCATGGGCCTAAGTGGCCTCATGGGCCCAATGGGACTAATGGGACTAAGTTTTCTAATAGGCCTCAGGGGCCTCATGGGCCTAATGGGCCTCATAGGCCTCATGGGAAGAATACGCCTCATGGGACTAATGGGTATGATGGGCATAATGTGCCTAATCGTCCTACGTAGAATAATTTTCCTAAGTTTCCTGATGGGCCTAATGGGATTAATGGGCCCAATGGACCTAATTGGCCTAAGTGGCCTAAGTGGCTAAATCAGGATAATCTACCAAATGGGCCTAATGAGAATAAGTGTCCTAAGTGTATTAATGGGCCTAATGGGCCTAGTGGGACTAATGGGTTTAATGGGACTAATGGGACTAAGTGTCCTAATGGTTCTACGTGGCCTAATGGACCTTAGTGGCCTAATCGGGCTAATTGGCCAAATGGGTCTAATGGGCCTAAGTGTCCTAAGTAGCTTAATTGGCCTAATGGGACTAATGGGTTTAATGGGACTAATGGGCCTAAGTGGACCAGTGGGACGACATGGATTAATGGTGTTGGTGGGCCTAAGTGGATCAATGGGACAAATGGTCCTAATGGGACTAATTGGTTTAATGGGCCTAATGGCCTTAAGTGGCCAAATGGACCAAATGGACCTAAGTGGCCAAATGGGCCTAATGGTCCTAAGTGGCCTAATGGGCCTAATTTACCTAGGTGGTCTAAGTGTCTTAATCTGCCTAATTAGCCAAATGGGACTAATTGGCCTAAGTGGCCTAATGGTCCTAATGGGACTAATGGGTCTAATGAGAATAATGGGCCTAATGGGCCTAATGCCTAAGTGGTGTAAGTGGCATAATGGGCCTAATGGACATAATGTTACTAAGTGTCCTAAGTGGTTTAATTATCCTAATGGGATGAATGGGCCTAATGGGCCTAATGGGCCTATGTGGCCTAATGGGCCTATGTGGCCTAATGGGCCTAAAGGGTCTAATGAGCCAAAGTGGCCAAATGAACCTAAGTCGACGAATATGCCTAAGTGGTCGAATGGGGATAATGGGACTAAGTGGACGAATGGGGCTAATGGGCCTAAGTGGCGGAATTGGATTAAGTGGCCCAATAGGTCTAATGGGCCTAATGGGTGTAAGTGGCCTAATTGGCATAATTGTCTTTATGGGCCAAAGTGGCCTAATGGGATTAATGGGACCAAGTGGATGAATGAGACAAATGGGCTTAAGTGGCCCAATCGGTCGAATGGGCCTAATGGACCGAATGGGCCGAATGGACCTAAGTGGCCTAATGGGCCTAGTGGGCCTAAGTGGCCTAATGAGCCTAATGTGCCTAAGTGGCCTAAGTGTCCTAATCGGCCTAATCAGCCGAATGGGACTAATGAGCCTAATATACCTAAGTGGCCTAATGGACCTAATGGGCCTAATTTACCTAATGCCTAAGTGGTGTAAGTGGCCTAATGGGAATAATGGGCATAATGGGCCTAAGTGGTCAAATTAGCCAAATAGACTGAATGGGCCTAATGGGCGTAGGTGACCCAATGGACCTAGGTGGCCTAATAGGACTAATTGTCCTATGTGGCCTAAATTACCTAATCAACTGAATGGTCCTAATGGGCCTAATGAGCCTAATGGGTCTAAGTGGCCTAATCTGCCTAATTGACCGAATGGGCCTAATTGGCCTAAGTAGCCTAATGGGTCTTAGTGGGCTAATTGGGATAATCGACCAAATGGGCCTAAGTAGCCTAATCGTCCTAATCGATCGAATGAGCCTAATGAACATAATGGGCCTAAGTGGCCTAATGGGTATAATGGGTCTAAGTGGCCTATGTGTCAAAATCATCTTAATTGACCGAATGGGCCTAATGCGCCTTAGTGGTCGAATGGGCCTAATGGGCCTAATGGGTCTAAGTGTCCTAAGTACCCTAATCGGTATAATCGATTGAATGGGTATAATGGGCATTATGGGGCTAAGTGGCCGATTAAGACTAATTGGCCTAAGTGGCTAAATGGGCCTAATGTGCTAAATTGGCCTAATGGGGATAATGAGCCTAATGGGCCTAAGTGGACTAAAGGGCTTAAGTGGCATAATGAGCCTAATGGGCCTAATGGGCGTACGTGACCTAATGGGATGAAGTAACCTAATGGGCTAAGTTGTTGAATGGGCCTAAGTGGACGAATGAGCCTAATGTGCCTAATGGTCCTAATGGTCCCAATGTTCCTAATGGGCATAAGTTGCCTAAGGGGAATAAGTGGACTAATGGGCCTAGTGGGCCTAAGTGTACGAATGGGCCGAATGGTCCTAATGGGCCTAATGGGCCTAATTGGGCCAATGGGCCTAATTGGTTTAATGGTCCAAATGAACCTAATGGGCATAATTTTCCTAATGGTACTAAGTGGCCTAATGGGTCAATGGGCCTAAGTGGCCTAATGGGTCTAATGGGCCTAAGTGGCCTAAGTGGCCAAATAAGATTAATCAAATGAATGAGATTAATGGACCTAACGGGCCTAAGTGGCATAATGGGCCTAATCGGACTAAGAGGATGAATGAGACTGATGGGACGAATTGGCCTATTGGGCCTCATGGGCCTAAGTGGCCTAATGGACTTCATGGACCTAAATGGCCGAAGGGCCCTAATTGGACTTATGGGCCTAAGTCGCTTAATTGGCCTCATGGGACTAAGTGGCCTTATGGGCCTAATGGGACTAAGGGGACTAAGTGGCCTAATGGGCCTAATTTGCCTAATCAGCCTAATGGGATTAATGGGCCTAATGGGACTAATGGGCATAATGGGCCTAATGGGACTAAGTGGCCTAATTAGTGTAATGGGAATAATGGGTCTAAGTGTCCTAAGTTCCCAAATCGGCCTAATAGACCGAATGGGCCTAATCGATCGAATGGTCCTAATGGGCCTTAGTGGCCTAATGGGCCTAATGGTCCTAATGGACCTAATAGGCCTAGTGGTCCTAATGGGCCTAATGGGTTGAAGTGGCATAAGTGGCCTAGTCGACCTAATCGACCAAATGGGCCTAATGGGACTTATGGGCCAAGTGGTCGAATGGGTATAATGAGCCAGATTTTCCTAGTGGGGTTAATGGGCCTAATGAGACTAAGTGGAAGAACATGCTTAAGTGGCATAATGGGCCTAATGGGACTAGTGGGCGTAAGTGGACTAAAGGGCCTAAGTGGATTAATGGGACTAGTTGGACTAAGTGGTTGATTGGGCCTAATGCGCCTAATTTTCCTAATGGACCTAATGGGTGTAGGTGGCCTCATGGGACTAATGGTCCTAAATGGCGTAATGGTCCTAGTGGGCCTAAGTGACCGAATGGGCCTAATGAGCCTAATGCGCCTAATGGGTGTAATGGGCCTAAGTGGCCTTATGTGCCTAATGGGCCTAATGGGACTAATCAACCTAATGAGACTAATTTTTCTAAGTGACCTAATGGGCCTAGGTGGCCGAATCGGCCTAATGGGCTTAGTGGGCCTAGTGGTCCTGAGTGGAAAAATGGGCCTAAATGACCCAATCGACCGAATGGGCCTTAGTGACCTAACCGGC
The DNA here is from genome assembly GCA_963277665.1 of Viscum album. Taxonomy (NCBI): domain Eukaryota; kingdom Viridiplantae; phylum Streptophyta; class Magnoliopsida; order Santalales; family Viscaceae; genus Viscum; species Viscum album. Next base: position 915,012,745 of record OY728141.1, read on the forward strand.
CTAAGTGTACCAATGGGACCAATGGGCATAATGAGCCTAAGTGTCATAAGTGGCCTAATGGGCCTAATGAGTCAAATGGGCTTAAGTGGACTAATGGGCCAAATGGGCCTAATGTGCCTAGTGGGCATAATAGACCTAAGTGTCGTAATCAGCCTAAGTGGCCTAATGGGCATTATGAGTTTAATGGGCCTAGTGGGCCTAATTGGCCTAATAGGACTAATGGGATTTAGCGGCAAATCGGCCTAATGGTCCTAAGTGGCCTAATGGGCTTTATGGACTTAATGGTCCTAGGTGCCAAATGGGCCTAATGGGACGAATCGACCTAATGGGCCTAATGGGTCAAAGGAGCCTAATTAGCCTAAGTGGCCTAATGGGCAAAATGGGCCGAATGGGCATAATGGGGCCTAAGTGGCCTAATGGGCCTAAATTGCCTAATCAGCCTAATGGGCCTAAGGGGCCAAAGGTGCCTAATGGGCCTAAGTTTCCTAATGGGCCTAAGTGGCCCAATGAGCTTTGTGGCCGAATAGGCCTAAGTGGCCCAATGGTTCTAAAGGGCCTATGTGGCCTAAGTGGATTAATGGGACTAATGGGCATAAGTGTTCGAATGGTCCTAATGGGCCTAAGTGGCCCAATGGGCCCAATGGGCCTAATGCGAATAATGGGCCTAAGTGGACTGATCAGCCTAATGCGCCTTAGTGGCCTCATGGGCCAAAAGGGCCTTAGTGGCCTAATGGGCCTCAATGGCCTCATGAGCCCAATGGACCTCATGGGCCTAAATGGACTAAGTGGACTAATGGGCCTAATGGGACTAATGGGATGAATGTGCATAATAGTGAGCCTAATGGGCCTAAGTTGCTGAATGGGCCTAAGTGGCCCAATGGGGTGAATGGGTTGAGTGGCCAAATGGTCCTAATGGGTCTAATGGGTCTAAGTTGACTAATGCGCATAATGGGCCTAAGTGGCCTAGTGGGTTAAAGTGCCCTAATGGGCCTCAGTGGCCTAAGCGGCCTAATTGGCTAAATAGGACAAAGTGGCCTAATCGGTTGAATTATCCAAAGGGGCCTAGTGGGCCTAATGGTTCGAAGTGTCCAAATGGGCCAAATGGGCCTAAGTAGTCCAATGGGCCTAGTAGGCCAAATGCGCCTAAGTGGGTGAATGGGCCTAATGGGTCTAATGGGCTGAATGGGTCTAATGTTCCTAGTGGGCCTAATGGGTCTAAGTGGTCTAATGGGCCAAATGGGTCTAAGTGGCCTAATGGTCCGAATGGGCCTAATGTTCCTAGTGGGCCTAATGGTCCTAAGCGCCCTAATGGGCATAATGGGACTAAGTGGCCTAATGGACCTAAGTGGCTTAAGTGGGATAATGGTCCAAATGGGCCTCAGTGTCCTAATGTGCCTAAGTGGCCTAATGGGTATAATGCGCCTAAGTGGCCTAATAGGTCGAATGGGTGTAATTGGCCTAAGTGTCATAAAGGGCCTAATTGGCTTATTGGGTCTAATGGTCCGAATGGGCCTAAGTGGATGAATGGGCCTATTGGGTCTAAGTGTCCTAATGAGCCTAAGGTTCCTAAGGGGCCTAACGGGCCTCATGGGCCTAAGTGGCTTCATGGGCCTCATGGGTCTATGTGAAAAAATGGGCCAAAATGGGATTTATAGGCCTAGTGGGATGAATAGGCTTAATGGGCCTTGGTGCCAAATGGGCCTAATGGGTCAAATCGACCTAATGGGCTGAATGGACCTAATGGGCTTGAGTGGACTAATGGTTCTAATGGCCCTAATGGGCCTAAGTGGCCTTATGGGCCTAAGTGGCCTAATCGGCTTAATTGGATTAATGGTCCTAATGGGCCTAAGGGGCGCAATAAACATAAGTGGCCTAATGGGCTTAAGGTGCATAATGGGCCTAAGTGGACTAATGGGCCGACGTGGCCTAATGGTCTTAGTGGGCTTTACAATCCTAGGGGCCAAATGGACCGAATGGGCTGAATGCACCTAATTAGCCTAAGTGGTTAAATCGGCCTATGTGGCCCAATGGTCCAAAGTTTCCTAATCGGCCTAATGGGATTAATTGGCCTAATGGGCCTAATGGGTCTAAGTGTCCTAATGGGCCTAATTTTCCTAAGTGTGTTATTGGGCCTCATGGTCCTAATGGGCCTAAGGGGCCTAATGGGCCAAAGTTGCCTAATCGACCTAATGGGTGTAATGGGCCTAATGGGCCTAATGGGCCAAATGGGCCTAAGTGGCCTAATCGACCTAATGAGAATAATGGTCCTAGTGGACCTACGTTCCATAATAGGCCTTAGTGGCCTAATTGGACTAATGTGCCTAAGTGCCCTAATGGGACTATATGGACTAATGGGCTTAATGAGCATAATGAGCCTAGGGGACAAATGGGCCTAATGGTCCAAATGGGCCTAATGAGATAAATGGGCCTAATTAACCTAAGTGGATTAATGAGCCTAATGGGACTAACGAGCATAATGGGCATAATGGGCATAATGGACCTAAGTGGCCCAATGGGCCTAAGTTGCCTAATCAGTGTAATGGGCTTAATGGGCCTAAGGGGCCTAATGGTCTTACGTAGCCTAATGGTCCTAAGTGGCCTCGTCGGCCTAATGGGATTAATAGACCAAGTGGGCATAAGTGGCCGAATGTGACTAATGGGCCTCAGTGGCGTAATCGGCTTAATGGGATGATGCGGCTGAAGTGGCCGAATGGGGAAAGTTGCCTAATGGGCCTAAGTGGCCTAATGGGCCTAAGTGGCCTAATAGGGATAAGTGGTCTAAAGGGGATAAGTGTCCTATTGTGCCTAATGGGCCTAAGGGGCTTAATGGGTTTGATGGGCCTAAGTGGCATAATGGGCCTAATGGGCCTAAGTGGCCTAATGGGACGATGAGGCCGAATGAGCCTAATGGACATAATGGGCCAAAGTGGCCAAAGTGTATTAATGGGCCTAAGTGGAATAAGTTACATAATGGGCCTAATGGGCCTTAGCGGCCTAATGGGTCTAAGTGCTCAAATGGGCCTAAGTGGCCTAGTGGGCCTAATGAGTCTCAGTGGCATAGTGGGCCTAATTGGGCTAATGTTCCTAAGTGGCCTAATGGGCCTGAGTGGCCTAATCTGCCTAATGGGACTTAGTGTCCTAATGAGCCTAATCGACCTAAGTGGCCTAATGGGCCGAATCAGATTAATGGGCCTAGGTGGCCAAATGAGTTGAATGGGCCTAAGTGGCCTAATGGGACTAATGGGCCATGTTGGCCTAATGGGCCTAATGGGCCTAAGTGTCCTAATGTGACTAATGGACCTAAGTGGCCTAATGAGTTGTATTGGCCTAAGTGGCCTAAGTGGATTAATGGCCTTAATTGGGCTATTGGGACTAAGTGGCTTAATGAGCCGAATAGGTCTCAGTGGCCTAATGGGCCTGATGGGCCTAGGGCCTAAGTGGCCTACTGAGCAGAATGGGCCTAAGTGGAATAATGGGCCTAATGAGCCTAATGAACCTAAGTTTCCTAATGGGCCCTATGGGCCTAATGGGCCTAAGTGGCCTAATGAGCCGAATGGGCCTAAGTGACCTGATGGGCCTAATGGGATGAATGGGTCAAAGTGGCCTAATGGGCCTAATGGTTCTAATGGGTGGAATGTGCCTAAGTGAATTAATGATTCGAATTGGCCTAAGTGGCCTAATGAACCTAATGGGCCTAATGGTCCTTAGTGGCCTGATGGGCCTGATGGGCCTGATGGGCCTAATGGGCCTAATGGGACCAATGGGCCTTAGTGGCCTCATGAGCCTAATGACTTAATGTGCCTAATGAACCTTATGGGCCTAATGGGCCTAATGGTCCTTAGTGACCTAATGGACCTAATGCGCCTAATGGGCCTAAGTGGCCTAATGGTCCTAATGGTCCTTAGTGGCTTAATGTGATGAAGTGGCCTAATGGGACCAGTGGGCTTAAGTCGCCTAATGATTTGAATGGGTATAAGTGGCATAATGGGACTAAGTGGCATAATGGGTCTGTATCCCTAATGGGACTATGTGGCCTAAAGGGTGTGATGTGCCTTAGTGTCCTCATGGGCCTAATGGGCCTAATGGGCCTAAGTAGACAAAGTAGCCTAATAGGGCTAATGGGCCTAATGGTACTAAGTGGCCTAATGTGCTTGATGTGCCTGATGGGCCTCGGTGGCCTAATTGGCATCATGGGCCTAATGGGCCTTGGTGGCCCAATTGGCCTACTAGAACTAAGTGACCTAATGGGCCTAAGTGGCCTCATGGGCCTGATGGGACTCATGGGTCTAATGGGCCTCAATGGTCTTAGTGGCCCAATGGGCATGATGGGCCTAAGTGTCCTAATGGGCTGAGTGAGCCTCATGAGCATAGGGGCCGAATTGGCCTGATTTTCCTAATGGTCCTAATGGGCCTCAGTTTCTGAATGTGCCTAATGGGAATAATGGGCATGGTAGGCCTAATGGGAATAATGGGCCCAAGTGGCCCAATGGGCTTAAGGGGTCTAAGTGGTCTAATGGGCCTAATGGTCCTAAGTGGCCTAATAGGCCTGATGGGCCTAATGGGACGAATGGACCTAAGTGTCCTAAGTGTCTTAATGGGTATAATGGGCCTAAGTGTCCAAATGGGCTTAATTGGTCGAATGAGCCTAAAGGACCTGAAGAAAAAATGGGCCTAAGTTTCTTAATGGTCCTAAGTGGCCTCATGATCCTAATGAGCCTATATGGAATGATTGGCCTAGTGGGCCTTATGGTTCTAATGGTACTTAGGGGCCTAATAGGCCTAATGGGACTCAGGAGCCTAAGGAGCCTAAGTGGCCTAATGAGGCTAATGGGTTAAAGTGGCCAAATGGGCTGAATGGGCCTAATGTGCCTAGTGGACCTAAGGGGACAATGGACCTAAGTGGCCTAAGTTTCCTAATCGGTCTAATAAAACAATTGGGACTAATGAGCCTAAGTTTCCCAATGGTCCAAATCGGCCTAGGTGGTCGAATGAGCCTAAGTGGCCCACAGGGTCTAATTTGCCTTCGTGGCTGAATGGGCCTAATGTGCCAGATAGACCTAATTGGCCTAATGGTAAAAATCAACCTAGGTGGATGAATGGGACTAAGTGGACCATAAGTCTTAATTTTCCTTGGTTTCCTAGTTGTCCTAATGGGCCTGATAGGCCCAAGTCGCCTAATGCGCCTAATGGGACTAATGGACCTAAGTGGACGAATGGGACGAATCGGCCTAGCTGGAGTAATGGGACTAACTGGACTAATTGTACTAATGGTCCTAAGGGTCTTAATGGTCTTAATGGGATTATTGGGCCTATGTTCCAAATGGGCCTAATGGGTCGATTGGGACTAATGGTCTTAAGTGGCCTAATGGGCGTAATGAACCTAAGTGGCCTAATGGTACTAAGTGACCTAATCGACCAAATGGGTTTAATGGTTCAGATGGGCTTATGTTATTAATGGGCCTAAGTGGCTTAATGTGGATAAGGACCCTAATATCCCTAAGTGGCCTAATGGGTTTGGGTGACCCTATGAGCTTAATGGGATTAATGGGCCTACGGGAAAAAAGGGGTTAATGGGACGAATGGGCCTCAACGGTGTAATGGGCCTAAGCGCCTGATGCGAATCATGGTGTACATATGAAGCGAGGAGTTGAGGGTGATCATGGCATTGATGGTGGAAGGAGCATTAATGGACAAGACCCATTGGATGGGATTGGTGGCCCAATGACAAGAGGAATAATGAGGAGGATGAAAGTGGCTTTACATAGCCTCATTTTGAAATTACAAGAGGAGGCCCAACATGCATGCATGGGAGGAGAAAATGGGCCTTTAATCACACTTATTAAATCCCAAAAGTGAACCTAAAAGGCCCACCCAAATGCTTCCACGAAAATTAATCCACTTGCATGAAGGAAATCTCCAAAGTCAAAAGTGGTGGGCCCCTTGTCTCCAAAGTCATGGTGTGGGAATCTTCAAAGTCTTTGGGGGTGGTTCCAAAAAGTTTTCTTTAGAGATATATTGTCCCCTAAAGCCATGTAAATGTGTAAAAAAAGTTAAATTATTGGGATAGGCTTTAGAATTTTGTGGGACAGGTAGTTTGACTTGTATTCCTCTCATTTTCTATAAATAGCCACCTCTTGTACCCCTTGAAGGTTAATTTAGAATTTGAGTGTTTTCTAGCATTTTTATACTTGTGTTTATTGTGTTATTAGGTGACTGTAATTAAGTCTTATCAAAGTATTGATCAACCTTTGTGGTGCTTTATAATTAGAGTTTCAAGGGGCAAGCCTCCTTGGGGTCCTAATTGATCATCCCCCTTCCCCTTTTATTTCTTCCACACTTCATTTAATTTTCATTTCCCCCTTCTTCCATCACTTGTGTTTCTGAATTTTCGCCAACGTATACCGCACGCCCATATGGTACCATATCATTTGGTATCAGAGGAAGGAAAGGGAAACTAGGTTCTTTCATATTTCTATTTCTCCCTTTTTTTTCTTCCCCTTCTTCCATTTTCTATCATCAATAATTATGGAAACAACTTTATTCCACATTTTCTTCTACTTTTTATTTGATTTTTTGGATGTATAGTTTTTCATTTTAATAGTTCAGAATCTCATATTTCTTCTCGATTTGGAAACAATAAAATCCGATACCTATATTGGGATATATATCCAAATCAATTTGTGCTACAGTTTCACTCTTGTGAAATCTAACAATCTCCAAGGTGGATTTCCATTTGAGTTTGAAATTCATGTTATCTCAACCATTTACATCATTGCAATCAAATTAGTACATTTTTCATTTTTTATACTTTGAGTACCAAAATCTCACTCTTTTTATCTCAATTATTGTTTATTGAGTAGCAAAAAAAAAAAAAAAAAAACAAAAAACAAAATAAAAAAATAAAAAAAAACATAAAAAATAAGCTCCTCATTTGAAACATTGCATTTTCTCATTAGTTATAAATTTGATTGAATTTTATTATCCATTATAGTTTTTCCTTCATGCATATCCAACCTTATTCTATAACTATTTCTCCCATTTACCTCCCATATTTCTTGGACTCTATTGATTCAAACCCTCTTAAAATTTCTGATTTTTTAAGATTGGCATGAATTGATTGCTTATACTAGTTGTCTTCTTGATTCTATTTAAGAACACTTGTAGGAAACAAGTTTTTGTGATATAAAGTGTGAGGAACCTTTTTAGAGATAAATAAAAGAGATAAAGAGTGTGTGAGGAATTAAAAAAATGGAAAGTGAGGGAGAAAGAAGTGAGATCGGCATTAAATTATCCATGAAAGTAGTCGCTGACCAGTTTACAAGATTGAATGCGAGGATGGATGATATGAAAAGTGCCTCATCTTCAAAGGCTCCAAGAAAAAAATAAATTAATGAAGGTGATGATTATTACTTTGATTTCAAATAATAAATTCCTAGGTGAGGGAAACATGCTGCTTTGATAGAAAATGACTTGGGAAGCATCAAAGTGACACTTCCATCCTTTTAAGGAAAGAGTGTCCCATAACTTTATTTAGAGTGGGAGCGGAAGGTTGACCATGTGTTTGTACTTCAAAACTACTCGGAGGAGAATAAGGTAAAATTGGAAACGCTTGATTTCAATGACTATGTAATTATTTGGTGTGGTGGATTGATTCAACAAAATAGACCATTTCATTGCTTGCTCAAAAACTACTGATGTTATACATATAGCAGATTTGTTTTTCAAAGAAATTGTGAGATTACATGGACTTCCCAAAACCATTTTAAGTGCTAGGGATGTGAAATTCCTTATCCACTTTTGGAGGACTTTGTGGAATAAATTAGGAACTAAATTATTGTTCTCAACTATTGCATATCCCCAAACTGATGGGAAAACTAAAGTGGTGAATATGAATCTTTCTACCCTCTTGCATGAAATAATTCAAAAAAATCTAAAGAATTGGTAAAAATGTTTGCCACACATAGAGTTTTCATATAACCGAGTAGTGCATTACACTACTAACTTCTCACCTTTTGAGATTGTATATGGATTTAACCCAATGACTTCATTAGATATTCTTTCATTTCCTACTAATGAGGTTGTTGATCTTGCAGGTGATGAGAAGGAAAATTTTGTTTTGGATTTTCATGTTAAGGTGAAATCCAACATTGAAAGAAGAAATGAAAAATATGGGAAGAAATCAAACAAGGGTTGGTATAAGGTTGTACTAAAACCTAGAGATTGGGTGTGGGTGCATTTGAGGAAGGAAAGGTTCCTAGAGCAAAGAAAATCAAAACTCCAACCACAGGGAGATGGTCCATTTCATGTTTTAGAAAGAATCAATGATAATTACTACAATATTGACTTGCCCAGCAGGTATGGAAATGTGAGTGCTACCTTTCATATTTCTAACCTCTCTCCTTTTGAATATACAGATTAGAGGAAGAATCCTTTTGAAGGGGGAGGGGATGATGCGAATCATGGAGCACACATGCAGCGAGGAGTTGAGGGTGATCATGGCATTGATGGTGGAAGGATCATTAATGTACAAGACCCATTGGATGGGATTGGTGGCCCAATAACAAGAAGAAGAATGAGGAGGATGAAAGAGGCTTTACATGGCCTCATTTTGAAATTACAAGAGGAGGCCCAACATGCATGCATGGGAGGAGCAAATGGGACTTTAATCACACTTATTAAAGCCTAAAAGTGAACCTAAAAGGCCCACCCAAATACTTCCACGAAAATTAATCCACTTGCATGAAGGAAATCTCCAAAGTCAAAATTGGTGGGGCCCATGTATCCAAAGTCATGGTGGGAATCTTCAAAGTCTTTGGGGTGGTTCTAAAAAGTCTTCTTTAGAGATATCTTTTCCCCTAAAGCCATGGAAATGTGTAAAAAAAAGTCAAATTTGTGGGATAGGCTTTAGACTTTTGTGGGATAGGTAGTTTGACTTGTATTACTCTCATTTGGCTATAAATATCCACCTCGTTTACCCCTTGAAGGTTGATTTCGAATCTGAGTGTTTTATAGCATTTTTATGCTTGTGTTTCTTGTGTTCTTAGGTGAATTCAAGCAAGACTTATCAAAGGAGTGATCAACCTTTGTGGCGCTTTATAATTAGAGTTTCAAGGGGAAAGTCTCCGTGGGGTCCTAATTGATCATCCCCCTTCCCCTTTTATTTATTCCGCACTTCATTTAATTTTCATTTCTCCCTTCTTCCATCACTTGTGTTTCTGAATTTTCACCAACGTATACCACACACCCATACTGTATCTTATCAGTGCCCTAATAGGCCCAAGTGGCCTAATCAGCCTAATGGACGTAATGGTCGTAATGGGCCTAATGGTCCTAAAGGGATGAAGGGTACCAATGGGCCGAAGTGTCTTAATGGGATTAACAGGCCCATTATTCAAATGGCCCTAATTTTCCTTAGTGGCCTAATGGGCCTAATGGGTCAAAGTGTCCTAATGGGAAAAGTTGCCTAATCGACCTAATGGGCATAATGAGCCCAATGGGATGAATGGGACAAAGGGGCCTAAGTGGCCAAATGGGCCTAATTGGCCTACGTGGACTAATGGGATAAAGTTTCCTAATTGTCCTAATAGGCTTAATGGGTCTAATGGGACTAATGGGACTAAGTAGCCTAAGGGGCCTAGGTGGCCTAATCAGCCTAAGGGTATTAATGGGCCTAGTGGGCCTAAGCGGATGAATGGGCCAAATGCCCTAATGGGGTTAATGGGCCTAAGTGGACTAATCAGCCTAAAGGGCCTAATGCACCAAAGTGGCCTAATGGACCTAAGTGGTTGAATGGGCCTAAGTGTCGTAATGGGGATAATGGGCCTAAGTGGACGAATGGGCCTAAGTGGCCTAATGGTGCTAATGGGCCTAAGTGCGGGAATGGGATTAAGTTGCATAATGGGTCTAATGGGTGTAAGGGTCCTAATGGTCCTTGTTGTCCTAATGGGACAAAATGGCCTAGTGGGATTAATGGGACCAGGTGGACGAATGATCCAAATGTGGATAAGTGGCCTAATTGGCCCAATGTGCCTAATGGGACGAATGGGCCTAAGTGGCATGATGGGCCTCATGGGCCTAAGTGGCCTGATGGGCCTCATGGTCCTAAGTGGACTAAGTGTCCTAATTGTCTGAATTGACGGAATGGACCTAATGGGCCTAAGTGGCCTAAAGGGCCTCATGGGCCAAAGTTTACAAATGGGCCTATTTGGACTTAGTGGCATAATGGGCCTAATTTTACCATGTGGCCTCATGATCATAATAAGATGAATGAGATTAATGGGCCTAATGGGCCTAATTGGGCTAATGGGGTGAAGTGGACTAACGGGCCTAAGTGGCATGAATGGGTCTAATGGATGGAATGAGCCTAATGGTCTAAATGGGCCTAATGTTCTGAATGGGCCTAATGGGCCGATGTGAACTAATGGGCCTAATGGTTCCAATGGGGTTAATGGCCTGAATGGGGTTAATGGGATGAATGGGCCTAATGGGCCTAATGGGCCTAAGCGGCATAATGGGTCTAATGGTGCAAATGGGCCGAATAGGCTGAATGGGCCTAATAGGATGAATGGGCCTAATGGGATGAATGGGCATAATGGGCCAAAGTGGCCTAAGGGGTCTAATGGGTCAAATGGGATTAACGGGTCTAAGGAGCCTAATGGGATGAAGGATCCTAATGGGCCTAAGTGACCTAATGGGCCTAAATGGCCTAATGGGATGAATGGGTCTAATGGGTCTAATGGGCTAAGTGACCTAATGGGCCTGATGGGCCTAAGTGGCCTAATTATCCTAATGAGCTTAATGTTCCTAATTGGCCTAATGGGCCAAAGTGGCCTAATCAGCCTAATGGGCTTAAGTGGCCTAATGGGCTGAAGTGGCCTGATGGGACTAAGTGGACTAATGATTCTAATGGGCCTAAGTGGCCTACTAGTCCTAAGTGGCCTAATAATCCTAATGGGCCTAATGGGCCCAATGGGCCCTATGGTCCAAAGTGGACTAATAGGCCTAATGGGCCTAAGTGGTCGAATGGTCTAAAGTTTCCTAATGGGCCAAAGTGACCTAATGAGCCTAAGTGGTTGAATGGGCTTAAGTGGCTGAAGGGGCCTAATGGGCCTAAGTGGTCCAATGAGCCTAAGTGTCCTAATGGGACTAATGGACCTAAGTGGCCTAATGGGCCTAAGTAGCCTCATGGGCATAATGGGCCTAAGTGGCCTAATGGTCCAAATGGTCCTAATGAGATTAATGGGTCTAATGGGCCTAATGGGACAAATAGGCCTAATGGGTCGAATGGTCCTAAGTGGCCTAAGGGGATTAATGGGCCTAATAGGCCAAAGTGGCCTAATAAACCTAAGGGGCTTAACGGGCCGAAGTGGCCTAATTGGCCTAATGGGCCAAAGTGGCCTAAGTGTCCTAATGAGCCTAATGGGACAAAGTTCCCAAGTGGCATAATGGGCCTAAGTCACCTAATGGGACTAATGGTCCTAAGTGGCATAATCGACCTAATGGGCTTAATGGGCCTAAATTTCCAAATGGTCCTAATGGGACTAAGTGGCCTAATTGACCTAATGGGAATAAGTGGCCTAATTGGTCTTATGGGCCTAATTGGCATAACGATCCTAATGGGCCTAAGTGGGATAATGGGACTAAGTGACTCGATGTGCCTAAGGGGCCTAATGTGATTCAGTGGCCTCATGGGCCTAATGGGCTTAAAGGGCCTAAGTGGCCTAAGTGGCCTAATCATCCAAATGGGCCTAAGTATCCTGATGGGCCTAATGGGATAAAGTTTTTTAATGGGCCTAATAGGACTAATGGTCCTAATGGGCCAAATAGGACTAATGGACCTAATGAGCCTAAGTGGCCTAATGGGCCTAAGTGACCAAATCAGCCTAATGGGCGTAATTGGATTAAGTGGTCGAATGGGCCTAAGGGGCCTAATGCACCGAATGGGATTAAGTGGCTTAATGGGCCTAATTGGACTAATGGGCCTAAGTGAACTAATCGGCCTAATGGAGCTAATGGATATAATGGTCCTAAATGGCTGAATGGGCCTAATTAGCTGAATTGGCCTAATGTGCTTAGTGGACCTAATGGGCATAATGGGCCTAAGTGGACTAATGGTCCTAATGGGACTAATGTGCCAAAGTTACATAATGGGACTAATGGTATGAATGGTCGGAATGGGCCTAATGTGACTAGTAGGCCTAATGGGCCTAAGTGGCTGAATGGGCCAAATGGGCCAAATGGTCCTAAGTGGCCAAATGGGAAAAATGGACCTAAGTGGCCTAATGGTACTAATGGGATAAATGTTCCTAGTTGGACTAAGTGGACCAATGGGGATACTAGGCCGAATGGGCCTAAGTGGCCAAATGGGTCGTATGAGCCTAAGCGGCCTAATGGACATGAGTGGCCTAGTGGGCCGAATGGTCCCAATTGGCCTAAGTGGCCTAATGGCCCTAAGTGTCCTAATAGGATCAATGGGACTAATGGTCCTAATGGGTATAATGTGCCTAAGTGGCCTAATGGGCCTAAAGGGCCAAGTGGGCCTAAGTGGCCTAATTTGCCCAATGGGGCTGAGTAGCCTAATCTGCCTAACCGGCCTAATGGGCCTAATGGGTATAATGGGCCTAAGTGTCCTAATGGGCCTAATGGTCCAAATTAGACTAAATGTTCTAATTATCCCAAAGGGCCTAAGTGGCCTAATGGACAGAACGGGCCTAACATGCCTAAGTGGTCTAAGGGGCTGAAGTGGCCTAATGGACCCAATGAGCCTAAGTGTCCTAATAGTCCTGGTGGGACTAATGGACCTAATGTGACTCAGTGGACTAATTGGCCTAATGGTCCTAATGGACCTAAGGGACCTAATGTGCCTAATGGGCCTAATGGGCCTCAGTGACCGAATGGGCCTAATGGACCTAATGGGACTAGTGGGCCTAAGGGGCCTAATGAGATGAATGAGATTAAGTGGATTAATGGGCCTAATTGTCTTAATGGGCCTAAGTTTCCTAATAGGATTAAGTGGCCTAATTAGCCTAAGGGTCCTAATGGGTGTAATAGGCCTAAGTGGTCGAATGGGTCTAATTGGCTGAATGGGCCTAATGTGCCTAGTGTTTCTAATGGGCCTGATGGGACCAAAGGGTTTAAGTGTCTAATGGGCCTAATGGGACTAATAGGACTAAGTTTCCTCATGGGCGTCACTAGCCCTATGGTCTTAAGTGGCCAAATGGGCCTGATGGGCCTAATGGGCCTAATGGGCCTCGGTGGCCTAAGTGGCCTAATGGGCCTCATGGGCATAAGTGTCGAATGGACCTAGTGGGCTTAAAGATTGTAATGGGCCCAATGGTACTAATTGGAATGATGGACATAATGGGCCTAAGTTACCTCATGGGCCCAATAGCTATAATGGGCCTAATGGGCCTTAGTGGACTGAGTGTGCCTAAAGGGCCTAATGGGTTGAATGGGCCTAAGTGGCCTAATGGGCATAATGGGACCAATAGCCCTCATGGGATGAATTGGCCTAAGGGGCCTAATGGGACGAGTGGTCATAATGGGCCCAACAGACCTAATGGGACGAATGTGCCCAGTGAGCCCAATGGGACTAATGGGCATAAGTGGCCTAAAGAGCCTAGTGGGTCTAATGGGTTTGATGGGTCGAAATGGCCTGATGGGTCTAATGGTCCTCATGGGACTAATGGGATGAAGTGGCCTCATGGGCCCAATGGTCCTAATGGGCCTTAGTGTCCTAATGGGCCCGATGGGCCTCATGGGTGTGATGGGCCTCACGGGCCTCATGGGTGGAATGCTTCTCATGGGCCTTCTGGGCCAGATGGGCCTAATGGTCCTAATGGTCCAAATTGTCAAAGTGGGCCTAATGGGCCTAGGTTCCCTAATGGGCATAATTGGCCTAATGGGGCTAGTGGGCCTAATGGACAAAATGGGCCTAAGTGGCCTAATTGGGATAATCGACCAAATGGGGCTAATGGTCTTAAGTAGCCTAAGTGGTTTAATAGACCTAATGGGTATAATGGGACTAATGGGTTTAATGGGCCTAATGTTCCTAAGCATCCAAATGGGCCTAATGGGACTAGGTGTCCTAATGGGACTAATGGGCCTAAGTGGCCTAATCAGGATAATCAACTTAATGGGAAAAATGTGAATCAGTTTCCTAAGTGGCTTAATGGGCCTAATGGGCCTCATGGGACTAATGGGTTTAATTAGACAAATGGGCCTAAGTGGCTTAATGGTCCAAATGGGCCTATGTGGCCTAAGGGGACTAATGGGCCTAAGTGACCTAATAGGGCTTATGGGTATAATGGGACTAATGGGTTTAGTGGGCATAATGGGACTAAGTGTACTAACGGGCCTAATGGGCCTAATGGACCTAATGGGCCTAACTGGCATAATGGGCCTAAGTGGCCTAATGGGCCTAATGGGCCTAATTGGCCTAAGTGGCCAAATCCCCATAATCGATTAAATATGGTTAATGATCTTAATGGGCCTAAGTGGGATAATGGGACTAATGGCCTAATGCGCCTTTGTAGCCTAATTGGCCTAATGTGCCTAATGAGCCTAATGGGCCTAAGTGGCCAAAGTGGCATAAGCGTCCTAATCGAGTGAATGGGACTAATGGGCCAAAGAGGCCTAATGGGCCTAATGCCTAAGTGGCCTAAGTGGACTAACAGGACCAATGGTCCTTATGGGCATAATGGACATAATGGACCTAAGTGGCCTATGTGGTCTAATCATCCTAATTGGCTGAATCTTCATAATGGTCCTAAATGGCCTAATGGTCCTAAATGGCCTAATGGTCCTAATAGGCCTAATGGGCCTAAGTGTCCCAAGTGTACTAATCAGTTTAATCTACTGAATGGGCCTAATGGGCCTAATGGGCCTAAGTGGACTAATGGGCCTTATAGGCCAAAGTGGCCTAATCCTCCTAATCAACCGAATGGGCCTTAGTGGCCTAATGGGCCTAAAGGTCCTAATGGGCCTAAGTGTCCTAATTGGACTAATTGACCAAATGGGACTAAGTGGGTAAATCATCCTAATCAACCAAATGGACCTAATGGGCCTAAGTGGGTAAATGGACCCAATGGGCTAAGTGGCCTAATCAGCCTAATCGAATGAATGGTCCAAATGGTCCTAAGTGGCCTAATGGGTCTAATTGGCCTAATGAGTCTAAGTGGCCTAAGTGGCTTAATCAGCCTAATCGACCGAATGGGACTAATGGTCCTTATGGTCCTAAGTGGCTGATTGGGCCTAATTGGCTTAAGTGGATGAATGAGCCTAATTGGCCTAATTGGTCAAATTGGGGTAATGGGCCTAATGGGCCTAAATTAAGTGGCATAATGGGCCTAATGGACCTAAGTGGCCAAATGGGCCTAGTATCCCTAAGTGCCCGAATAGGCCTAATGGTCCTAATGTGCCTATGGGGCCAAATGATCCTAATGGTCCTATTAGTCCTATTGGGTCGAATGGGCCTTAGTGGTTGAATTGTCTAGTGGGCCTAAATGGACTAATGGGCCTAATGGGCCTAAGTGGCGTAAGTGGCCTAATCAGCCTAATCGAACAAATCGTCTTAGTGGGCCTAAGTGGAATAATGGGCCTAATGGGCCTAAGTGGTATAATGGACCTAATAGGCCTTAGTGATCAAATGTTCCTAATGGGCATGATGGGATGAAGTGGCCTAGTGGACCTCATGGGCCTAAGTGGCCTAATGGACCTCATGGTCCTAAGTGGCCTAAGGGGACTAATGGGCCTAATGGGCCTCATGAGCCTAAGTAGACAATTGTTCCTCATGGGCCTAAGTGGCCTCATGGGACTAATGGGCCCAAGGGGCCTAAGTGGCCTAATGGGCCTAATTGGATTAATGGGCTTAACGAGCCTAGGTGCTAAATGGGCCAAATGGGCCAAAGTGGCCTAAGGGGCCTAATGGGCCTAAGTGGCCTAATGGGCCTAGGTGGCCTAATGGGCTTAATGGGCTTAACGAGTCTAGAGGCCAATTGGGCCTAATGGGCCTAATGGGACAAATGGGCCTAATTGGACTAAGTGTCCTAATGGGCCTCAGTGCCCTAATGGGCCAATGTTGGCTAATCACCCTAATGGGCTTAATGGGCTAAATGGTCCTAATGGTCCTAATGAGTCTAAGTGGCCTAATGGGATGAATGGTCCTAATTGGCCTAAGTGGTCTAATAGGCCCAATGAGCTTAATGGGCCGAAATGGCCTAATGTTCCAAAGTTTCCTAATCGGCCTAATGAGATTAATGGGCCTAATGGACCTAGTGGGCCTAAGTTCCCTAATGGGACTAAGTGGCCTAATTGGCATAATGGGATGAATGGGCCTAGTGGTCCTAAATTTCCTAATGGGGATTAGTGGCCTAATCGACCTAATGGGCCTAAGTGGCCTCATGTGCTTAATGGGATTAGCGGGCCTAGGTGCCAAATGGGCCTAATGGACCGAATGGTCCTAGTTAACCTAAGTTCCCTAATGGGCCCAATGGGCCTCATGTGCCTAAGTGCCCTAATGGGCCTAAGTTGACAAATCAGCCTTATGGGATTAATGGGCCTAAGGGGCCTAATGGGCATAATTGGAATAATGGGCCTAAGTGGCCTAATTAGCCTAATGAGATTAATGGTCCCTGTGGGCCTAAGTGGTCGAATGAGCCTAATGGGCCTAAGTGGCACAATCATCCTAATGGTACTAAGTGTCCTAGAAGGCCTAAGTGGCCCAATGGGATGAATGAGCATAATGGGTCTAATGGATGTAAGTGGCCTAATGCGCCTAAGTATCTGAATGGGTCTAAGTGGCCCAATGGGCCTAAGTGGACTGATGGTCCTAATGGGTCTTGTTGGCCTCATAGGCCTAAAGGGCCTTAATGGCCTCATTGTCCTAATGGACCTAAATTCCCATAGTGACATAATGGGACTAATGGGCCTAATGGGCCTAATGGGAATAATGGTCCAAATGGGCCTACTGGGCCTAAGTAGACGAATGAGACGAATGGGCCTAATGGGTCGAATGAGCCTAGTGGCCCAATGGGCTTAATGGGTCAAATGAGCATAAGTTTCCTAATGGGCATAATGGGCCTAAGTGGCCTCATGGTCCCAAGGGACCTTAGTGGCCTAAGGGGCCTAGTTGGTGTAAGTGGCCTAAGTGGCTAAATGGTCCTAATAGGCCCAAGGGGCCTAGGTGTCCTAACGAGCCTAATGGGACTAAGGGGCCTTAGTGGCCTAATGGGCCTAATGGGTCAATGTTGTCTAATGGGCCTAATGAACCTAAGTGGCCTAATAAGCCTAATGGGCCTAATGAGCCTAAGTGGATGAATGGATCGAAGTGGTCGAATGGGACTAATGTGACTAGTGGGCCTAATGGGCCTAAGTGGCCTAATGTTCCTACTAGACCTACTGGTCCTAATGGGTCTAAGTGGATTAAGTGGCCTAGTGGGACTAATGGGCCTAATGTGCCTAATGGACCAATTGGTCCTAAGGGGCCTAATAAGCCTAATGGTCTTAATGGGCCTATTGGGCCTAATTGGACTAAGTGGCCTAATGGGCCTAATTTAATTAATGGGCCTTATGGGTTTAATGGGCCTAAGTGGCCTAATGGGTATATTTGGTCTAAGTGCCCAAATGGGCCTAAGTGGCATGATGGGCGTAATGGGCCTCAAGGGCCTAAGTGGCCTCATGGGCCTCATGGGCTGAAGTGGCCTAATGGGCCTAATGGGACGAAGGGGCTAATGGACCCAAGGGGCTAATGGGCCTAATCACCCAAATTGGATGAATGGACTTAATGGGCCTTTATGCCAAATGATACTAATGAGCTTAATGTGCCTAAGGGGCTTGATGGTATTAAGTAGCCTAATGGGCCTAATGGGCCTAATGGGCCTAAATTTCCTAATGGGCCTAGGTGGACTAATGGACCAAATGTGTCGAATGGGTCTAATAGGCCTAAGTGGCCTAAGTGACTTAACATTCCTAATGGTACTAAGGGGCCTAAGTGTCCAAATAGGGCTAATGTGTTGACGTCATCTACTGGACCTAGTGGACCTATGTGGCATAATAGGCTTAGTGGGCCTAATGAGCCTAAGTGGTCGAATAGGTCTAAGTGGCCTAATGGTCCTAATGTGCCTAGTGGTCCTAATGGGCCTAAGTGGCCTAATGGGACTACTGGACCTACTGGTCCTAATGGGCCTAAGTGGCTGAAGTGTCCTAATGGGACTAATGGGCCTAATGTGCCTAATGGGCCAACTGGTCCTAAGGGGGCTAATATGCCTAATGGTCTTAATGAGCCTAAGTGGTCTAATGGGCCTAATGGGACTAATGGGACTAAGTGACCTAATGGTTCTAAGTGGCCTAATGGGCATAATGGGCCTAATTGGCCTAAGTGGCATAATGGGCCTAATTGGATTAATGGGCCTTTTGGGCCTAATGGGTCTAAGTGGCCTAATGGGCCTAAGTGGTCTGATGTAAAAAAATGGTCCTAATGGGCCTAAGTGGCCTCATGGGCCTCTTGGGACGAAGTGGCCTAATGGGATTAATGAGACTAAGGGGCTAATGGGCCCAAGGGGCTAATGGGCCTTATGGGTTAAATTGGATGAATGGGCTTAACAGTCCTTGGTTAGTAATGGTATTAATGTGCTTAATGGGCCTTAGGGGATTTATTAGATTAAATATCCTAAATGGGCCTATTGTGCCTAAGTGTCCTAATGGGCCTAGGTTGACTAATGTGCCTAATGGGATGAATGGGCCTAAGTGGCCTAAGAGTCCTAAGTGGGCTAATGGGCTAATGGGCTTAATGGTCATAATGGGCCAATTGGTCCAAAGTGTCCTAATGCTCCTAAGTGTCCAAAAGGGATTAATTGACTTAAGGGGACTAAGTGGACTAATGGGCAGAATGGGCCTAAGTGGCCTAATGGGCGTAAGTGGCATAATGGGCCTAAGTTTCCTAATCGGTCTAAGGGGCGTAATGGGCCTACGTGGCCTAATATGACTAAGGGTCCTAATGGGAATATGGGGCCTAATGGGTCTATGTGGACTAATGGGATTAATGGGATTAACGAGACTAGGGGCCAAATGGGCTTAATGGCCTGAATGGGCCCAATTGGCCTAAGTGGCCAACTGGGCCTAAGTATCCTAATGGGCCAAATTTGCATAATTGGACTTATGGTATTATTGGGACTAATGTTATAAATGGGCCTAATGGTCCAAATGGGATTTAGTGGCCTAATGGGTCGAATGGGCCTAATTGGCCGAAGTGGCCTAATGGGCCTAATGGGATGAAGGGGCCTAAAGAGACAAAGTTGCCCAATCAACCAAATGGGCTTAATTGAAAAAATGGGCCTCATGGTCCAAATGGGAATAATGGGCCAAATGGGACGAATGGGGCCTAAGTGACCCAATGGGACTAATTTGATTAATGGTCCTAGTGGACCGAAGTGGCCAAATGGGCCTTAGTGGCCTCATCAGCCTAATGTGCCTAAGTGGCCTAATGGGCCTAAGTATCCTAATGGGGCTAGGTGGACTAATTGAATTAATGAGATTAACAAGACTAAGGTAAAAATGGGCCTAATGGGCATAACGGGCTGAATGGGATGAATTAACCTAAGTGGGCTAATGGGCGTAATGGGCCAAATGGGCCTAAGTGGACTAATGGGCCGAGGTTGCCTAATCAGCCTAATGGGACTAAGTGGACATAAGGGGCCTAATGATCCTAAGTGAGCCTAAGTGGGACTAATGGGCCGAATAGACTAATGGGACGTAGTGGGCCTAATGGGATGAAGTGTTCTAATGGGACTAAAGGGCCTAATGGGCCAATGTGGCCTATGGGACTAAATGGCGTAATCGTAGCCGAATGGGATTAAGTGGCCTAATGTTATTAGTGGGCCTAAGTGACCAAATGGTCTTAGGTGTCCTAATGGGTCAAATGAGTTGTATGGTTTGAATGAGCCTAATGGGACTAAGTGGCCGAATTGGCTTAATGGTCATAATGGGCCAAAGTGTCCTAATAGTCTGAAGTGACCGAATGGGCCTAATGGGGCTCATGGGCCTAAGTGGCTAAATAGGACTAAGTGGCCTAATGGACCTAATGGGATGAATGAGCCTCGTGGGTCTAAGTGGACTAATGGGCCAAATGCGACTAAGTGGCCTAATGGCCCTGATGGGCCTCATGGGTTGAAGTGGCCTAATGGGTCTAATGGGCCCAAGTGGCCAAATGGGCCTATGAGGCCATAGTGGCCCAATCAGCATAATTTGACTAAGTGGACTAATGGGCCTAATGGGATGAATGATAAGAATTTTCCTAATAGTCCTAAGTGTCTTAATGCGCCTAAGTGGCCTAATTGGCCTAATGGGATGAATGGGCCAAATAATCCTAAGTGGCCTAATGAGCCTAATGTGCCTAAGTGGCCTAATAATCCTAATGGTATTAATGGACCTAAGTGGGCTAATGGGCCTAAGTTGGATAATGCGCCTAATGGACCAAAGTGAAAAAATGGGCCTAATGGTCCAAAGTGGCCTAATCGGCCTAAGGTTCCTAAGTGGCCTAATGGGCCAAAGTGGTCGAAGGGGCCTAAGTGGCCTAATGGGATTGATGGGGCTAAGTGGCCTAATGGGACTAAGAGGACTAATGGGAATAAGTTTCTTAATGGGTCTAATGGTCCCAAGTGGCCTAATGGGCCAAATAGACCTAATGGGCCTAATGAGCCTAATGGGACGAATGGGCCTAATGGGCCTTAGTGGCCTAATCTACCTAATGGGATTAATGGACCTAAGTGTCTTAATGGACCTAATGGCCCTAATGGGCTTAATGTTCCTAATGGGACTAATGTTCCAAAGTAGCCTAATGGGCCTAATGGGCCTAATGGGCCTAAGTGGCCTAACAGGCCTAAATGGCCCAATGGGCCTAATGGGAATAATGGGACTAAGTGTCCTAATGGTCTTAATGGGCCTAAGTGGCCTAAGTTTCATAATGGGCCTAATGGGCCAAAGTGGCCTAATGGGCATAATGGGCTTAAGTGGCCTAATGAGCCTAAGTGGCCTAATGGGTCTAATGGGCCTAAGTGGCATAATGAGACTAATGGGTTAATGGAAAAAATAGGAATAATGGGCCTCAGTGGCCTAATGGGGCTTAGTTTCCCAATGGGACTAATGGGGCTAAGTGGCCTAATGGGAATAATGGGCCTAAGTGGCGTAATGGGTTGAATGGTCCTCACTGGCCTAATGGGCCTAATGTGTCAAATGGACCTAATGGTCATATGTGGCCTAATGGGCCTCAGTTGACTAAGTGTACTAATGGGCCAAACAGTCTAAACGGTCCTAAGTGGCCTAATGGGACTAATGGGCCTCACTGGCCTAATTGTCCTAATACGCTGAATGGGCCTAATGTGTCAAATGGGCCTAATGGGAATATTTGGCCTAATGGGACTTAGTGGCTTAAGTGGACTAATGGTCTAAATGGTCTAAATGGGCCTAAGTGGCCTAATGGGACTAATGAGCCTCACTGGCCTAATTGTCCTAATACGCTGAATGGGCCTAAGTGGCCTAACGGGCCTAAGTGGCATAAGGACCCTAAGTTTACTAATAGGACTAATTGGACTAATGGGACTAATGTGCATAATGGTCTTAAGTGGATAAAGAGGCCCAAGTGGCCTAATAGGTCTAATGGGCCTAAGTGGCATAATAGGCCTAAGTAGCCGAAAATGCCTAATTGGCCTAAGGAGACTAAGTGGACTAATGGGCCTAATGGGACTAAGTGTCCTAATGGACCTAAGTGGAATAATGGGCCTAAGTGTACTAATGGGCCTAAGGGGATTAAGTGGCCTAAGTGGCCTAATGTTCCAAATTGACCTAATGGGCCTAATGTGCCAAATTGACCTAATGGTCCTCAGTGGCCTATTGGGGATAATGTACAGAATGGGATTAAGTGGCATAATGGGCTCAACGGGCCTAATGGGACTAAGTGGTATAATGGGCCTAAGCGGCCTAATGGGCCTAAGGGCCCTAAGTGGAATAATGGGCCTAAGTGGCCTAAGGGGCCTAAGTGGCCTAATGGGCCTAATGGAACTAATGGGCCTAATGGACCTCAATGGCCTAATGGGCCTATATGGCATAATGGGCCTATGCGTTGAATGCGCCTAAGTGGCATAATGGGCTTAAGTAGAACAATGGACCTTAGTGGCCGAATAGGCCCAAGTGGACTAATGGGCCTAAGTGGCCAAATGGGCTTAAGAGGCATAATGGGTTTAATGGGCCCAATGGGCCTAATGGGCATAATTGGTAAAATTGGACTAATGTGCCTACTGGACCTTATGGTCATAAATGGCCTAATGGTCCTTATCCAATGGTCATATTGGGCCGAATGTGCCTAATGGGCCTAAGTGGCCTAATGGTCCAAATGGTCCTAATTGGGCTAATGAGCCTAACTTGCCTAATTGGCCTAATGTGCCTCGTGGGCCTAATTGGGATAAAGATCCTAAGTGGCCTAATGGGTCTAATGGTTCTAATGGGTCTAATGGGCCTAATGGACCTAAGTGTCTTAATGGGTCTAATTGGCGTAATGGGCATAATGGTCCATATGGGGATACGTGGCCTAATGGGATTAATGGAAAAAATGGGCCTCAGTGGCCTAATTGGACGAATGAGATTAATGGGATGAAATGCCCTAATGGGACTAACAAGACTAAGTGGCTGAATTGGTCTAAGTGGCATAATGGTCCAAATGGGTCTAGTGGGCCTAATGGTCCTAATGTTCCTAAGTGGCCTAATTGGGCGAATGAACCTAATGAATGAACCTGATGGCTCTTCACTCTCTTGGCTCCTGATGTTCCTGTTTCCACCTCTTCCACTTGTATGGTTTTGAGGGTCTGCTTGACAGTGATGGTGCCACATCACCTGATCCATAGTCTTCCTTCTATTACTTTCTTTTTCTTCCCTCTGAACTGATGTGGCATGCTAGTGTGGTCATCACATGCTACTCACCACCCCTCTTTCGATCTATCCCTATGAATCAGACCACCATTCTCAGTCTGTGTGTGCGGGTGCCTTAGATGTCTTAGGTTGGCTCTGGTGAGTGTGCTCAGTGCATTCTTTCTCCTCTACTCATGATGGCCTACCCAACACTTTTGACTCCACTTTGGTCGCACTTGATCTGGGATCTGGGCCTACTTGGGATGGTGCTGAAGTAGGGATGGCAGTGGTCTCAGCTCGGGTTCATTCCTCTATTTGGCTCCTTCTCTATTTTTCATATGCATATTGAGGTCTTTTATGGTGATTTTTTTGGGATTTATTTTGTTTCTCTGATATTGGTTCTCTGTTTCATTGGACTAATGTGGTTTCTAGCTTGGTCCCCTGCCAAGGCCTCCATCTTCTCATCCTTGCTACGATCCTTTCCCTATCTTTCCAGTGAGTGGGTATTAATGGAGGTTTTGGTAGGTGAGGATGGAGTGTATTAGGGTATAAAAGGGGGAGAATAGACCATATTTGAAGGTTCTAATGGTTGTCATGTTCTATTTTGATGGTTTTTTGGTGGTCAAGTTGAAGTTTTACAGTGGAAATATGAAGACATTAGTGGTGATTAGTTGACATCCCAGTTTGTTTTTCTCTAGTTCTCAACTCCAATGATGATGGTCAAAGAGAATGAAGGTGGTGTTCCTGCTGGAGATGTGGTGACTCTGGCAGTGATGGTTATGACCGTGATGTTCTAAGTAGATGAAAATGAGGTGATAATGACAATGGGTTATGATGATGGGAATAGATTCTTCGATGTGCTATGTTCAATGCAGCGGTTGCATGATTTGTGGGATATGTCGCTAACGTGACGATGCTTGCAGTGATGATAATCATTTTAAAATTTTAAATCTTTGGACTGTTTTTGAAATTTCGATATGTGTAATGTTGTACGGTGTACGATTCCCACTTTTTCTTCAAAGTGGATTTTATGAAAATTAAAAAAATGATTTGGAGGGCCTAATGGACCTAAGCGGCCTAATATGCCTAATGGGCCTAATGGTCCTAATGGGCCTAACTGGCCTAATGGGCCTAAGTTACCTAATGCTTCCAATGGGACTAAGGGGCTGAATGGGCTGAATGGGACTAAGTGGCCTAATGTGCCTAATGGCTAATGGGCATAATGGCCATAATGGGCCTAATGGACCTAAGTGGCTTAAGTGGAATAAAGATCCTAATGGGCCTAAGTGGATAAGTGGGCCTAAGTTTCCTAATAGCCACAATGGGCCTAATGGGAATAAGTGGCCTAATGGGCCTAAGTGGCTAAGTGGGCCTAAGTGTTCTAATAGGCCCTATGTGCCTAATGGGTATAAGTGGCCTAATGAGTCTAAGTGGCTTAATGGGCCTAATGGTCCTTAGTGTCCTAATGATACTAACTGGCCTAATGGGCCTAAGTGGCTTAATGGGTCCATTGGATAATGGGCCATATGGGCTTAAGTGGCCTAAGTGGCCTTATGGGCCTAATCGGCCTAAGCGGTCAAAGTGGCCTAATGAGACTAATGTGCTCAATAGGCCTAAGTGGAATAATGGTCCTAAGTGACCTAATGGGACTAATGGTCCAAGGAGGCCTAAGTGACCTAAGGGGCCTAATGGTCCTAATGGTCTCAATGGGCCTAAGTGGCCTAACGGGCCTAAGCGGCCAAAGTGGCCTAATGGGAAAAAGCAGCCAAAGTGGCCTAAGGGGCCAAATGGGCCAAATGGCCTCAATGGGCCTAAGAGGACTAATGGTAATAAGTGTCCTAAGTAGCCTAATGGACCCAAGTGGACCCAATTAGGCCTAAGTGGCCTAATATGGCTAATGGGCCTAATGGGCCTAAGTGGTCTAATGGGCCTAAGTGGCTTAATGGGCCTAAGTAACCTAATGGACCTAGTGGTCCTGAGGGGCCAAATGTACCTAATGGGCCTAAGTGGCCTAACGGTCCTAATATCCCTAATCGGCATAATGGGCCTAAGCGGCCTAAGTGGCCTCAGGGGCCTAATAGGCTTAATGAGCCTAAGTCACCAAGTGGGACTAAGTGGCCTAATGGGTCCAATGGGCCTAATGGGCACAAGTGACCTAATGGGCCTAAGTGTCCAAAAGGGCCTTTGTGACCTAATGGGCCTAAGTGGCCTAATGATCCAAATGGATAATGGATCTAATGGGCCTAAGTAGCCTAAGGGTCCTAATGGGCCTAATGGGCCTAATGGGCCTAAGTATCCTAAGTGGCCTAATGTGCCTAATGGGATCAATGGGACTAAGTGGCCTAAGTGGCCTAATGGTTCTAATGGGCCTAAGTGACCTAAGGGTCCTAATGGGCCTAATGGGATCAGTGGGCTTAAGTGGCCTAATGGGCTTAAGCAACCTAAGTAGACTAAGGGGCCAAATGGTCCAAATGGGCTTAATGGGCCTAAGTGGCCTAATGGGCCTAACCGGCCTAAGTGGATAAAGTGTAGTAAGCGGCCTAATGGGCCTAAGCGGCCTAAGTGGTATAAGGGGATAAATAGGCCAAATGGAATCAATGGGCCTAAGTGGCCTAATGGTCCTAAGTGTCTGAATTGGCCTAAGTGGCCTAATGAGCCCATGTGGCCTAAGTGGGATAATGGGCCTAATGGGTCTAAGTGGAATAATGGGCCTAATGATCCTAAATGGTGTAATGGTCCTAATGGGTCTAATGGGGCTAATGAGCCTAATTGGCCTAATGGGCGG
This sequence comes from Viscum album, assembly GCA_963277665.1. Taxonomy (NCBI): domain Eukaryota; kingdom Viridiplantae; phylum Streptophyta; class Magnoliopsida; order Santalales; family Viscaceae; genus Viscum; species Viscum album. The sequence goes on from OY728141.1 coordinate 915,038,426, forward strand.
AATGGGACTAATGGGCCTAGTGGGCGTAATGGACCTCAGTGGCCTAATGAGCCTAAGTGGCCTAATGGAACTAAGTGGCCTAATCTATCAAATAGGCCAAAGTGGCCTAATGGGCCTAATGGGCCAATTGGGCCTAAGCAGCCTAGTTGGCCAAATGGTCCGAATGAGCCTAAGTGACCTAATCAGCGTAATGAGTCTAATGGGCCTAAGCGGCCTAATCATTATAATGGGAATAATGGGCTTAAGTGTCCTAATAGGACAATGGGCCTAAGTGGCCTAATGGTTCAAATGGTTTGAGTGGGATGAATGGGCCTAATGGTTCTATGTGAACTAATGGGCCTAAGTGGCCTAATTATTCTAATGGGCCTAAGTGGTCAAACCGTCCTAATGGGTTTAATGGGCCTAAGTGGCCAAATAGGCATAATGGGCCTAAGTTTCTTCATTTATGAATGGGCCTAAGTTGACTCATCATTCGAACACCACACCAGTCGTCGAAGCCTGTCGGATCCCATTGTAGTCACCGTAAACCATCATCACCCAGTATCATCTTCATACCCAGTGAACCAAAAAACAAACCACCAAACCACCAAAGCTCAGCACATCAAATGCATACCCATCAAAATGATATTGTTGTGAACCACACCGACAACCACCACAAAAACCATACATGAACATAAAGCAAATCAAAAACAAAAATAGAAACCATGGCATTGCCACTCATCAAGATGAATAAAACCAGAATGTCACCATATGGGAAAACCAATTCAAAATACGAGAGAAGCCTTGTTGTCCACCAAACCCCACATCTGAAAACCTCTTTGAACCCACCACTATGGATTCTACTAGGAGAGGAGAAGAGAGATTAGAGGTCAGGGTAGCGCTTTGAATGATCAGGAACTCTGAATGTTGGCATCATCAATGAGAATGAAACCAAAATCCACAAACAGGGGCAATGTGACTGAGGAGTGTTATAAAATCATTGACCGCTAAACCACATAGCCCAAAACCAGTAAGTTATCAACACTATAGATCTAGCATAGAAGGGAGTGGTGGGACGTGAGGTCAGAGCTGGGTTGTAGCGGCCAGGAGCTTCCAAACAACCATCGTCGAGATCCAAATCACAACCAATGAAGGGGACTATAACCCTAGAGAGCATATAAAAATGGGATCCGCATAGTGATCCACCGACGGATGATAGATCCACCGATGAAGATACCAAAGATTACAACGAAATTCAAGCAACCACCATAGTTGACCAGATTTGGAGAGGATCTGCACGCGAGCCACCGACGGACACCGCAACCACCATCACCACAAGATCCAGGGAGGAAGCACCTAGACACGAAGCACAAGAATAGGAGAAATCGGCGATGTAAAGCAGATAAAAAACAGAACACAACAGCCTCAATATCACAATACTGAAGTAGCAAGATGGATGAGGTGGAGAAAGTAGCCGCTGCAAGTGGATTAAGGAAAAACCCTAGTGGAAGGGAAGAATAATCCGGGAGGGCCGAGGGATCTAGGAGAGTGAGGCGCCATATTGTATTCTAATGGGCCTAATGAGACTAAGTGGAAAATGGGCCTAATGGGACTAATGGTCATAATGGGCCTAAGTGGCTTAATGGGTCTAATGGGCCTCAATGGCCTAAGTGACCTAAGTGGCCTAATGGGCCTAAGTAGCATAATGGGCCTAAGTGGCCTAATGGTCCTAGGTGACCTAATGGGACTAATGGGAATAATGGCCTGAAGTGGCCTAAGTGGCCTAATGGGATTAATGGGCCTAAGTGGCCTAATCGGCCCAAGTGGCCTAAGTGACCTAATGGGCTTAAGTGGCCTAATGGGCCTAATGGGGCTAAGTGGCCTAATGGGCCTAATGGGTCTCAGTGGCCTCATGAGCCTAATGGGCCTAAGAGGCTGAAGTGACCTAATGGGCCTAGTGTGCCTAAGTGGACTAATGGGCCTAAGTGGCCTAATGGGCCTAGTGGGCCTCATTGGCCTAATGGGATTAAGTGGCCAAATAGGTATAATGGGCATAATGGTCCTATGGCCTAAGTTGCCTAAGTGGCCTAAGTGTTCTAATGGGCCTAATGGGCCTTATTAGCCTAATGGGACTAAGTGTCCTAAGTGGCCTAATGGTTCGAATGGGCCTAAGTGTCCCAATAGTCCTAATGGGCCTCAATGGTCGAATGAGCCTAATGGGATTGAGTGGCCTAATAGGCCTAATGGGGCTAAGTGACCTAATGAGACTAATGGAACTTAGTGCCCGAATGGGCCTAATAGGCCCAAGTAACCTAAGAGGCCTAATAGGCATAATGGGCCTAAGTTTCCTAATGAGCCGAATGGGCCTAAGGGGGATTATGGGATTAATGGGCCTCAGTGGCCTAATTGGCCTAAGGGGCCTAAGTGGCCGAAGTGACCTGATGGGCCTAATGGCCCTAAGTGGCCTAATGTGCCTAATGGGCCTAAGTGGCCTAATGGGCCTAAGTGGCATAATGGTCCTAAATTGCATAATGGGACAAAGTGGACAAAGTGGACTAATGGTTCAAATGGGCCTAAGTGGCCTAATGGGCCTAAGTGGCCTAATAGGCCTAATGAGCCTAAGTGACCTAATGGGACTTAGTAGCCTAATGGGCCTAATGGGCTTTAGTGGTCTATGTGGCCGAATGGGCCTATTGAGAATAATGGGCCTCAATGGCCTAATGGGCCTAAGTGAACCAATGGTCATAATGGGCCTAATGGGCCTCTATGGCCTAATGGCCCTAATGGGCCTTAGTGGCTTAAGTGGCGTAATGTGCCTAACATGCCTAAGTGGATTAATGGGACTAATGGGTCTAAGTGGCATAATGGACCTAAGTGACCTAGTGGACCTAATGGGCCTCACCGTCCTAATGAGACTAATGATCCTAAGTGGCCTAAGTGGCCTAATGGGCCTAATAGGCCTAATGGGACTAGTGGGACCCAGTGACCTAATGGGCCTACTGGGCCTACGTGGCCTAATGGGACTAATGGGACTATGTGGCTGAAATGGCCTAATGGGCCTCAGTGGCCTAACAAGCATAATGTGACTAATGGGCCTTAGTGACCTAATGGGCCTAAGGGGCCGAAGTGGCTGAAATTGCATAATGGGCCTAAGTGGACTAATTTTCATAATGGGCCTAAGTGGCCTAATGGGCCTATGTCACCTAATGGGCCTAAGTGGCCTAATTGGCCAAAGTGTCCTAATGGGACTAAGTGGCTTAAAGGGCCTAAGTGACCTAATGGGCCTAAGTGTCCTAATGGGCCTAATGGTCATAATGAACCTAAGTGGCCTAAGTGGCCTAATGGGCCTAAGTGGCCTAATGGGCCTAAGTGGCCTAATGGGCATAAGGGGACGAAGTGGAATAATAGGCTTAATGGGCCTCAGTGGCAGAATGGGTCTAAGTGGCCTAATGGGCCTAATGAGCTTTAGTGGCCTAATGGGCCTAACAGTCCAAATGGGCCTAAGTGGCCTAATGGGCCTAATGGCCCTAATAGGCCCAAGTGGCCTAATGAGACGAATGGGCCTAAGTGGCCTAATGAGCCTAAGTGGACTAATGGGCCTTAGTGGCCATAATGGGCCTAATGGGCCTAAGTGTCCTAAGGGACCTAATGGACCTAATGGGCTTAATGGACCTAAGTGGACTAATAAATTAAATGGGCCTAAGTGGCATAATGGGCCTAACATGTCTAAGTGGACTAATGGGTCTGATGGACCTAATGGGCCTGATTGGCGTAATGAGCTGAATGGGCCTAAGTGGCCAAATGGGCCTGATGGGATTGATGGTCATAATGGGTCGAATGGGCCTAAGAGGTCTGATGGGCTTGATGGGTCATATGGGTCTAATGGGCCTAAGTGACCTAATGATCTAAATGTGCCTAAGTGGCCTAATGAGCCTAACAGGCCTTATGGACCTTATGAGCCTAATGGGCTAAGCGGCCTGATGGGCATGATGGAGTGATAGGCCAAATGGGACTAATGGGACTTAGTGGCCTCAGTGGAATCATGGGCCTCATGGGCCTAATGGGCTTAAGTGGCCTAATGGGCCTATAGGGCCTAATGAACCTAATTGGCCTAATGGCCCTGATGGGCTTAATGGGCGTAATGTGCCAAAGTGGCTTAATGGGCCTAAGTGGCCTTAGGGGCTTAATGGGCCTAAGTTTCCTATTTATATGAGTGGGACTAAGTGTCCTAATGGGCCTAATAGGCCTAAGTGACCTAATGGGACTAAGTGGCCTAAGTGGACTAATGGTCCTAATGAGCCTAAGTGGACCAATGGGTCTAATGGGCCACAGTGGACTGATGGGCCTAATGGGCATAATGTGCCTAAGTTACCTAAGTGACCTAATGGGCCTAAGTCACCTAATGGGGCTCGGTAGCCTAATGGGACTAATAAGATGAATGAGCCTAAGTGGCCTAATGGGCCTAATGGGCCTAATGGGCCTAAGTGGCCTAATGAGTTGAATGGGTCTAAGTGGCCTAATGGGATTAATGGGTCTAATGGGCCTAATGGGTTGGAGTGGCTGAAATGGCCTAATGGGCCTAAGTGGCCTAATGGGCCTAATGGGACCTAGTGGCATAATGGGACTTAGTGGCCGAAATGGCCTAATGGGACGAAGTGGCCTAATTGGAATAATTGGCCAAAGTGGCCTAATTGGCCTAATTGGACTAAGTGGCCTAGTGGGCCTAATGGGCCTTAGTGGCCTAATGGGATTAAGTGGACTAATGGGCATAATGGGTATAATGGTCCTAAGTGGCCTAATTGACCTAATTCCCCTAAATGGACCGTTAGGCCTAAGTGGCCTAATGGTCCTAATGGGCCTAATGGGCATAAGAGGCCTATGTGGCCGAATGGGACTAATGGGTCATAGTGGGAGAATGGTCCAAGGGGGCCAAATGGGCCTAGTGGGCCATAGTGGCCTATTGGACCAAATGGGCTTAATGGGCCAAAGTTACCTAATGGGCCTAATGAGAAAAATGGGCCTAAGTGACCTAATGGGACAAATGGGCTTCGATCGCCTAACGGGATGAATGGACCTTAGTGGAATAAGTGGCCTAATGGGATTAATGGGCCTAATGTGCCTAAGTTGCCTAATGAGATGAATGGGCCTAAGGGGCCTAATGGGCCTAGTGAACCTAATGGGCCTAAGTGTCCTAATGGGCCTGATGGGTCTAATGGTCTTAATGGACCTAAGTGTTCTAATGAGTCAAGTGGGCCTGATGGGCCTGATGGGCCTAATAGGCCTGATGGGCATAATGGGATGGATTATCCTAAGTGGCCTCATGGGTTTGATGGGCCTGATGGTTCAAATGGGATCATGTAGCCTAATGAGCTCAATGGGCCTAAGTGGACTCATGGGACCGATGGGCCTAATGCGCATAACTTGGCTAATGGGACTAATGGGCCAAATGGGCCAAATGGGCATGACAGGTCGATTGGGCCTCATGGCCCTAATGGACCTAATTGGCCTAATGGACCTAAGTGGCCTAAGTTACCTAATGGGCCTCAGGGGCCTAATGGGGCTAATGTGCTTGATGGGCCTAATGGGCCTGATGGGATTAATGGGTGTAATTGTTCTAAGTGGGTTAATGGGCCTAAGTGGCCTGAGTGGCCAATTGGGCCTAATGGGCCTAATGGGCCTAAGTAGCATAATGAGTTGAATAGGCCAAAGTGGCCTAATGGGCCAAATGGGCCTAAGTGGACTAATGGTCCTATGTGGCCTAATGGGATTGATGGGACAAATGGGCCTAATGGGCCTTAGTGGCCTCTTGGGCCTAATGGAACTAATGGACCTAAGTGGATTAAGGAGGCTAAAGGGGCTCATGGGCCTAATTGGACAAATGGGCCTAAGTGGACTAATGGGCCTGATGAGCCTTAGTGGCCTAATGGGCATAATGGGCCAGATCGACCTAATGGACATAATGGGCCGAATGGGCCTTAATGGACAAATCGGCCAAATGGTCCAAATGGGCATAGTAGGCACAATGGTGTAAAGTGGCCCAAAGTTCCTCATGGGCCTAAGTGGCTGAATGGGCCTGATGTGCTTGATTTATTGATGGGCCTAAAGGGCCTCATTGGCCTAAGTAACCTAAGTGTACTAATGGGCCTCATGGGATAAAGTGGACTAATGGGCCTAGTGGGATTAATGGGACCAATGGGCCCAATGGGCCTTAGTGGCCTAATTGGACTAATGGGCCCAATAGGCCTAATGGGTAGAATGAGCCTAATTGGACCTATGGGCCTAATGGGAATAATTGTCCTAAGTGGCCTAATGATCCTAATGGGACTAATTTTCCTCATGGTTCTAATGGTCCTAATGGGCCTAAGTGGCCTAATGGGTATAATGGGCCAAATGTGGTCTAATGGTCCTAATAGACCTTAGTAACCTAATAGGCCTAATATACTTTATGGATAGAATGTGCCTAATGGGCCTAATGGGCATAATGGACCAAATGTGGCCTAATGGGCCTGATGGAACTTAGTGGCCTAATGGACCTGATAGACCTGATGGGCATAATGGGCCTAGTGGGTCAAATGGGCCTAAGTGTCCTAATGGACCTAATGGGCCTAATGGTCTTAATGGGCCTAAGTGGCTTAATGGGCCCAATGGGCCTGAGGGGCTGAATGGGCCTAATGGGCCTATGCGGGGGAATGGGCCTTAGTGGCGGAATGGGCCTAATGGGCATAAGTAGTGAAATGGACCTAATAGGCCTAAGTGGACTAATGGGCCTAATGGGCCTAAGTGGTCGAATGGGCCAGATGAGCCTAATGGTCCTAATGGGACTAAGTGGCCTCATGGGTCGGATGGGCCTAATGGACCTATTGGGCCTAATGGGACTCACTGACATAAGTATCCTAATGGGATTAATGGGCCTAAGTGGCTGAAGTTTCCTAATAGGCCTTTGTGGCTGAATGGGCCTAGTGGGCCTAAAGGGCCTAATGGGCCTAAGCGAAATGATGGGACTAAGGACCTTAGGGTCCTGATGGTCCAAATGGGCCTAAGTGGCCTCATGGGACCAATGGGACTAATGGACCTAAGTGGCCTGATGGTCATAATGGGCCTTAGTGGCCTAATATCCCTGATGGGCCTAATGGGCCTCACGGGCCTCAAGGACCTAAGTGGCCTAATGGCCCAAATGGGAATTAGTGGTATAATGGCCCCGATGGGCCTAATGGATTGAATGGGTTGAGTGTGCCAAATTGGATTGATGGGCCCAATGGTCCTGATGGGCCTAATGATCCCAATGGGCCCAAGAAGCATCATGGGTCCAATGACCATAATGGTCATAATGGGCTTAAGTGGCCTAAGTGAGCCTAAAGGTCCTAGTGGTTCGAATGGGCCTAAGTGGCTTAATTTGCATAATGGGCCTAATGGCCCTCATGGGCCAAAGGGGCCTAATGAGTTGAGTGGGCCTAATTGGCCTAATTGTCACAATGGACCTAATGGGACAAATGGGCCTAGTGGTCCAAATGGGCCTAATGGGCCTAAGTGGCCTAATGAGCCTAAGTTGCCTAAAGGGATGAGTGGGCCTAATGAGATTAATGTGCCTAATGGGCCTAATGAGTCCAAGTGGTCATATGGGTCTAATGCGCCTCATGGCCCTAAGTGTCCTCATGGGTCCAATGGGCCTAATAGTGCTAAGTTTAATAATGGGCCTCATGGGCAGAATGCGGATCATGGGCCTAATGGGCTTAATGGTCCTAAGTGACATAATGAGCCTAATGGGACCAATGGGCCCAATGGGCCTAATGGGACCAGTGGGCCTAATGGGATTAATGGGCCTAATGGGCCTAATGGGTCCAAGTGGCCTAATGGGTCTAATGGGCCTCATGGGCCTAATCGGCCAAAGTGGCCTCATGGGCCCAATGGGCCTAATGGGCTTAAGTGTCCTCATGGGTCTGATTGGACTCATGGTCTAAATGGTCCTCATGGGTGAAATGTGCCTCATGGGCCTAATGGTCCTAATGAGCCTAATGAGCCTAATGGTCCTATGTGGCCTAATGGGCCGAATGAGCCTAAGTCCTCTAATGGGCCTAATAGGCCTAATGGGGCTAATGGACCTAATTGGCCTTAGTGGCCTAATCAGGCTAATCGACCACATGGGCCTAATGGACCTAAGTTTCCTAAGTGGATTAATAGGCCTAATGGACCTAGTGGGACTAATGGGCCTAAGTGTCCTAATGGGCCTAATGGGCCTAATGGTCCTAAGTTGCATAAGTGGCTTAATGGGCCTAATGGGACTAATGAGTTTAATTGGCCAAATGGGCCTAGTGGCCCTAAATGGCTAAATGGGGCGAATGGAACTAATGGGTTTAATCGGCCTAATGGTCCTAAGTGTCCCAATGGGCCTAATGGGCCTAAGTGGCCTAATGGGATTAATGTGACTAAGTGGACTAATCCATCTAATTGTCTGAATGGGCTTAATGGGACTAATTAGCCTAATGGGCCTAATGGGCCTAATCTACCTAAGTGGCCTAATCGGCTTAATCAACCAAATGGGACTAATGGGCCTAAGTGGCCTAATGGGCCTAATGCCTAAGTTTCCTAAGTTCCCTAATGGGCCTAATAGGCCTGATGGGCATAATGAGACTAAGTGGCCTAAGTGGTCGAATCGGCCTCATCAGCCGAATGGGCCTAATGGGCCTATGTGGCCTAATGGTCCTAATCGGCCTAATGGGTCTAAGTGGCCTAATCTTCCTAATCAACTGAATGGGCCTAAGTGACCTAATGGGACTAAAGGGCCTAATGGGCATAATGGCTTAATCAGGCTAATCGACCGAATGGGCCTAAGTGGCCTAATCAGCCTAATCGATCGAATGGGCCTAATGGGCCTAGGTGGAATAATGGGCCTAATGGGTCTAAGTAGACTAAGTGTCCTAATCAGACCAATCTAATAAATAGGACTAATGGGCCTAAGTGGCCTAATGGGCCCAATGGGCCTAATGGGTCTATGTGGCCTAATCGTCCTAATCGATCGAATGGGCCTAATTGGCCTAAGTGACTGATTAGGACTAATGGGACTAAGTGGAGGAATGGGCCTAATGGGAAAAATTGGCCTAATGAAGTTAATGGGATTATTGGGCCTAAGTGGACAAATGGGCTTAAGTGGCATAATGGGCCTAATGGGCCCAATGGACATAAGTGGTCTAATGGGCCTCATGGTCATAATGGGATAAAGTGGCCTAATTGGCCTAATTAACCTAATGGGCTTAGTGAGCCTAAGTGGACGAATGGGCCTAATCCGCCTAATTGGCCCAATGGGCCTAATGGGCCTAATGGGCGTAAGTGGCCCAATGGTCCGAAGTAGCCTAATGGTCCTAGTGGGCGTAAGTGGCCTAATGAGCCTAATGGGCCTAAGTGGCCAAATGGGCCTAATCCGCCTAATTTCCCTAATGGGCCTAATGGGCCTAATGGGCCTAATGGGCCTAATGGGCATAAGTGACACAATGATCCTAAGTGGTCTAATGGGCCTAAGTGGCCGAATGGGCCTAAGTGGCCGAATGAGCCTAATGGGCATAATGCACCTAATGAGCCTAATGTACCGAATGGGCCTTATGGGCCCAATGGGCCTAAGTGGCCATATGGGATTAATGGGATGAATGGGCATAATGGGGAAAATCGGACCAATCAGCCTAATCGAACCAATGTGCCCAATGGGCCTAATGGGACGAATGGGCCTAATGGTCCCAATGGGCCTAAGTTGATTAATGGGCCAATGGGCCAAAGTGGACTAATGGGATTAAGTGGACCAATGAGACTAATGGGACTAATGGACCAAATGGGTCCAATGGGTCCAATGGGCTTAAGTGGCCATATGGGCCTAATAGGCCCAATGGGCCCAATGGGCCTAAGGGGACTAATTGTCTGAATGGGCCTAATGGGAATAAGTGACCAAATGGGCCAATGAGCCTAAGTGTCCTAATGGGACTAATGGTCCTAATTGGCCTAAGTGGCCTAATCGGCATAATCAAACGAATGGGCCTAATGGGCATAATGGGCCTAAGTGGCCTAATTGGTCTAATGGGCTTAATGGGCATAGTGGGCCTAAGTGGCCTAATGGGCCTAAACGGACTTTATGGAATAATCGGTCTAATGGGCCTAAGTGATCTAATGGGATTAATGTGCTTAATAGGCCTAAGGGCCAAATGGGCCGAATGGGCATAATGGGCTGAATGGGCCAAATTAGACTAAGTGGCCAAATGAGCCTAATGGGCCTAAGCAGTCTAATGGGCCTAAGTTTCCTAATTGGCTTAATGGGATTAATGGGCCTAAGTGGCCTAATGGGACAAATGGGTCTAAGTGTCCTAATTGGACAAATGGGCCTAATGGGTCTAAGTGGCCTAAGTGGCCTAATCGACCTAATCAACCGAATGGTCCAAATGGATCTAAGTGGCCTAATGGGCCTAATTGGCCTAATGGGTCTAATGGGCCTAAGTGGAAAAATGTTCCTAATGGACATAATGGGCCTAAGTGGCCTAAGTGGATTAATGGGCCTAATGGAAATAATGGGTCTAATGGGCCTAAGTGGTCTAATGGGCCTAATGTGCCTAAGTGGCCTAATGGGTCTAATGGGTCTAAGTGGGCTAATGGGCCGAAGTGGGTGAATGAGCTCAATGGACATAATGGGCCTAAGTGGCCAAAGTGTATTAATGGGCCTAATGGGCCTAAGTGACCTAATGGGCCTAAGTGGCCTAATGGGCCTAAGTGACCTAATGGGTCTAAGCGGCCTAACGAGCCTAATGGGCCTAATGGGTCTAAGTGGCCTAATCAGCCCAATCAACCGAATGGGCATAATGGGATTTATGGGCATAAGTGGTTGATTGGGCCTAAGTGGCCAAATGAGCCTAAGTGGCTTAATGGGCCTAGTGGTCTTAAGTGGCCTAATGGGCCTAATGGGCCTAATTTTTCTAATGGGCATAAGTGGCCTAATGGGCCTAATGGGCATAAGTGGCCTAATGATCCTAAGTGGCCTAATGTGCCTAGTGAGTCTAAGTGGCTGAATGGGCCCAATGCGTCTAGTGGACCTAATGGGCCCAATGAGCCGAATGGGTAGAATGGGACCAATGGGACTAAGTAGCGTTATGGGCCTAATGGTCATAATGGGTCTAATGGTACTAATGGGCCTAATGTTTATAATGGGACTTATAGGCTTAATGGGATTAATGGGACTAAGTGTCCTAATCGGCCTAATGGGCTTAATGGGCCTAGTGGGCCTAAGAGGCTGAGTGGGCCTAAGGGGACGAATAGGCCTAAGTGGCCCAATGGGCTCAATGGGCCTAATGGGACAAAGTTTCCTAAGTGGATGAATGGGCCTAAGTGGTCGAATGGGTTAAATGGGCCTAAGTGGCCCAATGGGCCTAATGGGCCTAATTGACCTAAGTGGACTGATGAGCCTAATGGGCCTTAGTGGCCTCATGGGCCTAAATGGCCTCAATGGCCGAATGGGTCTCAGTAGCCTCATGGGACTAATGGGTCTAATGGACCTAAATGGTTCAAGTGGACTAATGGGCCTAATGAGCCTTATGAGACAAATGGGAATAATGAGACTAGTAATCCTAATGGGCCTAAGTAGTTGGATTGGCCTTAGTGGCCCAATGGGCCTAATGGGATGAATAGGCCTAGTTTCCAAATGGGCCAAATGGGCCTAAGTTTCCTAATGGGCGTAATGGTCCTAAGTGGGATAATGGGCCTAAGGGGCCTAAGTTCCCTAGTGGGCCGAGTGGACCTATGTGGTATAAGCTACCTAATGGGCCCATGGGGCCTAAGTAACCTAATGGGCCTAATGGGACTAATGGGTCTAATGGGCCTAAGTGGCCTGATGTGCCTAATGGGTTGAAGTGGCCTAATGGGCCTAATGGGACTATGTGGACTAATGGGTTGAGTGGGCCTAACGAGCCTATGTGGCTAAATGTGCCTAATGGGTCTAAGTGGCTGAATGGGCCAAATGGGTCTAATGTGCCTAGTGGGCCTAATTGGCCTAAGTGGCCTAATGGGCCTAAGTGGCCTAATGAGATTAATGGGCCTAAGTGGCTTATGTGGCATAATGAGCCCAATGGGCCTAATGGGTTAAATGGATGAATGGGCCCACTGGGCCAAATGGGCCTAATTGGCCTAAGTTTACAAATGGGCCTAAGTGTCCTAATGGGCCCAAGTTGCCGAATTAGCCTAATGGGATTAATAAGCTGAGTGGGCCTGAGTGTCCTAATGGGCCGAATGGGCCTAATTGGCCTAAGTGGCCAAATTGGCCTAATAGACCTAATGGGTCTAAGGGTCCTAATGAGAAAAAGTTTCCTAATCGACCTAATGTGCTTAATTGGCCTAATGGACCTAATGAGATTAATGGTAAGAATGGGCCTAACTGTCCTAATCAGCCTAATGGGACTAATGGGACTAGTGGACCTAAGTGGCCTAATGGGTCTAATGGGACTTAGTGGCCTAATCGGCCTAATGTGCTGAAGTGGCCTAATGGGACTAAGTTGCTTAATCCGCCTAATGGGCTTAATGGGCCTAAGGGGCCTAATGGGCCTAATGGGCCTAAGTGGCCTAATGGTCCTAATTGGCCTCATCAACCTAATGGGATTAATGGGCCAAGTGGGCCTAAGTGGATGATTGGCCCAATGGGCCTCAGTGGCCTAATGGGCCTAATGGGTCGAAGTAGCCTAATGGGCCTAAGTGGCCCAATGGGACTGATGGGCCTAATGTGCCTAAGTGACTTAATGGGTCTAGGTGGCATAATGGGACAAAGTGTCCGAATGGGCCTAATGGACATAATGGGATAATGGGACTAAGTGCCCTAATGGGCCTAATGGGACTAAGTGCCCTAATGGGCCTAGGTGTCTTATGTGGCCTAATGGGCCTAATGGGACTAAGTGGTTGAATGGGACTAATGGGCCTAATGGGCCTTAAGTGGTCTAACAGGCCTAAGTGCCCCAATGGGCCAAAGGAGCCTCAGTGGCCTAATGGGCCTAATGGATCTAACCGGCCTAAGTGGCCTAATGGGACTTAGTGGCCTAATGGGCCTAATGGGCCTCAGTGGCCTAATGTTATTAATTATCTCAAGTGGCCTAAGTGTCCTAATGGGCCCAATGGGTTTAATGGGACTATGTGGACAAATGAGCCAAATGGGCCTAAGGGGCCTAATGGGCCTAATGGGCCTCAGTGGCCTAATGAGACTAATGGGTCTAAGGGGCCTAATGATTATAATGGGTATAAGTGGCCTAATGAGCAAAATGGGGAGAATCGTACCAATAATAATCTTATTGGGAAATCATATCGGGAAAAATCGTATCAGGGAGAATCGTACTTGGAGGAATCGGACTGGGAAAATCATACTGGAAAAATTGAACTTGGTTTTTTTTCTGAACAAAGTCTAGGATGTTCTCACCATCTTCTAGGTATGAAATTGAAGACGTGTTTTCAATTGAATACATTTGTGGTTTTGAACAGAAGAATATGTAACATGAGTTATTACACAATCATTGCATTGCCCTATTTGTGCTAAGAGGTTGCACACACACTATTGGATTGTTTACAGAGTGCTACATGAGTTAAAGGGTACATCGTACTTGTTGTAATCCAATGATTATTTTCTAGTGTATTGTGTGGTATTGGATCACTTCCATACCATACCAAGGATATAGTTGTTCTTATTGAATATTGAATCTTGTAAATAATTATATTCTTATGGATGCATGTTTGAATTACTTTAATTAGGGAATAAAATCTTTAATAGGTGGCGAAGTTTGTTTCATTTACCCAAATGGCCCGAAGGCCTTCTTTTTTTTATTTTATTATGGATAATCCCCCTTTTAAGGGTTGAAGGGGAACCCGAAGGTTGTTTCATTTGAAAATGAACATAAGAGAAAAAAGTATCACTGATTCACCCCTCCCCCTCTTAGTGATACAATCATCCATTGGGCACTTTCAAGTGGCCTAATGGGCCCAAGGGGCCTAATGGGCCTAATGGTCCTAACTGGCCTAATGGGCCTAATGGGTATAAGTGGTTGAATGGGCTTAACTGACGTAAGTGGCCTAATGAACCTAATGGAACTAATGGGCCTAACTGGCCTGAGGGGCCTAATGGGCCTAATGGCCAACTGTGCCTAACTAGCCTAAATGGCCTAATAGGCCGAATGGGCCTAAGTGTCCTAATGGGTCGAGTGGGTCTAATGGGCCTAACAGGCCTAAGTGGCCTAATGGGACCAATGGGTCGAGTGGGACCAACTGACCTAAATAGCCTAATAGTCCTAATGGGACCAATGGGCCTAAGGGGCGTAAGTGGCCTAATGGGCCTAACTGGATTAAGTGTCAGACCAATGGGCCTAGTGGGGCTAATTGGCCTAAGTGGCCTAACTGTCCCAATAGGACCAATGAGCCTAATGGGACTAACTAGTTTAATTGACCCAATGGGCCTAACTGTCCCAATGGGATGAATGGGCCTAACTTGCCTAACTCGCGTAAGGGGTCCATGGGACCTAATGGGCATAATGTGTCTAATGGGCCTAACTAGCCAAAGTGGCCTAATGGGCCTAATTGACCTAATTGGTCTAAATGGCCTAAATTGGTCTAAATGGTCTAAATGGCCTAATTGGTCTGAATGACATAAATTCCCTAATTTATATAATTGGCCTAAATGGCCTAAATGCCCTAAATGACCTAATTAGTCTAATTGGCCTAAATGGCCTAAATTGACCTAAATGGCCTAAATTGGATTAAATGGAATAATTAGCCTAATTGGATTGAATTTCGTAATTGGTATAACTGGCCTAATTGGCCTAATTTTCCTAATTAGTCTAAATGAGTTAAATTTTCCTAAATGGCCTAAATGGCCTAAATTGACCTAAATGACCAAAGTGGCCAAATTTGGTCTAAATGGTCTAAATTAGCCTAAATGGCCTAATTGGACTAAATTTCATAAATATCCTAATTAAATAATTGAAAAAATTGGACAAAATGGCCTAATTGGCCTAAATGGAATAAATGGCCAAAATTGGCCTGAATGGCCTTAATTGGCCTAAATGGCCTAGTTGGCCTAAAATGTCTAATTTGCATAATTGGTCTAATTGGCCTAAATGGTCTAAATTTTCCTAATCGTGTTAAATGGAATAATCATCATAATTTTTCCAATTGGTATAAATTTCCTAAATTGGCATAAATGGAACAATTGACATAATTTGCCTAAATGGTCTAAATTGGCCTAAATAGCCTAAATGACCTAAATTGTCCTAAATGGCATAACTAGCCTAAATTACCTAAATTGAAATAAATGGAATAAATTAACTAAATTTAATAGTTGTAAAATTGTCCTAATTGGCCTAATTGGCCTAATTGGCTTAATTGGCATAAATTGGCCTAAATCTTCTAATTGACCTAAATGGACTTAAGATCCTAAATTAGACTAATTAGTCTGAATTGGTCTCATTGGCCTAAATAGACTAAATTGAATTAAATGGAATTATTAATCTAAATATCTTAAATGGCCTAATGGGCCAAATTAGACTAAATGACCTAAATTGGCCTAAATTGACTAATGGGCCTATGGGTCAAATGCGCTTAAGTGGCCTAAGTGGACTAATGGGCCTAATGGGTTTAATGGGATTAAGTGGCCTAATGGGCCTAAGTGGCCTAATCGGTCTAATGGGATAATTGGGCCTAAGTGGCCTAATGGGTCTAATGGGACTAATGGGCTTAATAGGCCGAATGGGTCCACTAGTCCAAAGTTTCCTAATGGGCCTAAGTGGCCAAATGGGATGAATGGTAATGTTGGGCCTAAGTGGCCTAATGGGACTATTAGGCCTTAGTGTACTAATGGTCACATTAAGTCCAATTCGGCCTAATGGGCCTAATGAGATTAATGGGTCGAATGGACTAGTTGGGCATAAGTGGCCTAATGGGCCTAATGGGAACAATGGGAATAATGGGCCTAAGTGTCCTAATGGGCCCATTATGGTTAATTAAGCTTAATGAACCTAATGGAAAAATTGGACCAATGGACCTAATGGGTCCAATGGGCCTAATGCGTCTAAGGGGCCTAATGGGCCTAAGTGGATAAATGAGACTAAGTAGCCTAAGTGGCATGATGCAACTAATGGGCCTAAGTGGCCTAATGGGCCCAATAGGCTTAGGGGGACTAATGGGCCTAATGGGTCGAAGGGGACTAATGCGACTAAGTGGCCTAATGGTCCTTAGTTCCCTAAGTGACCTAATAGGCATAATGGGCCTAAGTGACCTAATGAGCCTAATTGGACTATTGATTTAATTGGCCTAATGGGACTAATGGGACTAATGGGTCTATTAGGTATAAGGGGCATAATGGGCTTAAGTGGATTAATGGCCCTATGTAGCCTAATTGACCTAATTGGCTGAATGGGCCTATTGGGCCTAAGTGACATAATGGGCCAAATGGGCCTAATGAACTAATTGGCCTAATGGACCTAAGGGGACAGATGAGCCCAATGGGTCTAATGGGTCTAAGGGGTCTAATGGGACTAAGTGGCCTAAGGGGCCTATGTGACCTAATGGTCATATTGGGCCTATTGGGCCTAAGTGGTGTAATGGGACCAATGGTCTTGATGGTCCCAATGAGTCCATTATAGATAATTTAGCATAATGTGTCCAATGGGCCTAAGTGGCCTAATGGGACGAAGTGGTCCAAGTTGCCTAATGAGACTAATGGGCCTATTGGGTCCAATGGGTCTAAGTGGACTAAGTTGCCTAATGGACCCAATGGGTCCAATGGGTCTAAGTGGCCTAATGAGCCTTAGTGGCCTAAGTTTATTAATGGGAGTAATGGTTCCAATGGGTCTAAGTGACCTAATGGGCCTAAGTGGACTAAGATGCCTAATGAGCTTAATGGGTCCAATGGGTCTAAGTGGTCAAATGGGCCTAAGTGTCCTAAGTTTCCTAATGAGCCTAATGGGACAAATGGGACAAATGGCTTTGATGGGTCTAATGGGCCTAAGTGGCCTAATCAGCCTAATGGGTCTAACGGGCCTAATTGGATGAATGCATTGAATGGGACTAAGTGGCCTAATGGGCTAAATGGGTCTAATAGGTCTATGTGTCCTAATGTCCTAAGTGGAATAATGGACTAAGTGGACTAATGGGCATAAGTGGCCTAATTTCCTAAGTGGAATAATGGCCTAAGTGGCCTAATGGGCCTAAATGGTCTAAGTTTCCTAACAGGACTAATGGGTCCAATGATCCAAAGTATCCTAATGGGCCTAAGTGGACTAATGGGACTAAGTGGACCAAGTTTTCTAATGGTCCCAATGGGCTAATGGTCATAATGGATCCAATTGGCCTAAGTGGCCTAAGTTTCATAGTGGGCCGAAGTGGCCTAATGGGCTTAATGGGCCTAAGTGTCCAAATGGTCCTAATGGGACTAAGTGGATTAATTGGCCTAATGGGTCCAATGGGCCTAAGTGGACTAAGTTTCCTAATGGTATGAAGTGGCCTAATGGGTCCAATGGGCCTGAGTGTCCAAATGTGACCAATGGGCCTAATGGGCCTAAGTGGAATAAGTTAACTAATGGTACTAATGGGACTAATGGGTTTAATGAGAATAATGGGACTAATAGGTCTAAGTGGACTAATGGGCATAAGTATCCTATGTTGCCTAATGGCCCTAATAGCCCTAATGGGTCAAATGGTTATAGCTGGCTCAATGGGCATGAGTTTCAAAATTGCCTAATGGGCCTAATGGGCTTAATTGGTCTAATGATCCTAAGTGTCCTAATCGGCATGTTGGGTATAATGGGCCTAGGTGTCCTAATGGGTTGAATGGATCGAATGGGACTAAGTGGCCTAATGGGCCTAAGTGGCCAAAGTTTCCCAATGGTCCAGATGGTTCTAATGGGTCTAAGTGGATTCGGTATGAAAGAAGTGTTTATTTTTATGAAGTATCAGAGTTTGCTGACTATGATAAAATTAAATGTGACTATGATTTACTGATTTATATTTCATAAATCATAAGTTGATTTCAGAACTTATGATGCAATATTGATGGAAGAAAGAGGAAAAGTGATATTCCAAATCACATCCAGATTTATCATATGTAGGTGGAAGAGAAGAAATAGATGATTCTAATTGAAAAGTAATCGTACCAAGTGCAATTAGATTCAGGATGAGAAGGAAATAAATATGGCATTGAGGATTGTAATCAGAATGATTGTTCCCAGAATGATCACATTTAGGTACTTTAGCATCCGATTATCCATCGTATACATAAGAAAAATTTCATACCTAGGATGATTGTACTCAGCCTCCGGAAGAAAAAGATCATACCCAGTATGACCATATTTAGGATAACTGTTATGAGAAAGATCATACTCTGGATAATCATATTCAGAGAAGGAATTTCTTGAGGCCAATTATTGAAAAGATAAGGTTATAATGATATCAACAATGTATTCAACCATTTCAAAAGGGTTGAATTAATTTGTAGGTTTCAATTCGGTCAAGAGTCATTGTATCAGAGTGGAATTATTTTATATTTTTAAGTGGGTCAAGAGAAGAAGTGAATATGTAAAAGTATTTTCAAATAAAATTTTGTTGGAATTGAAATTGAGGGGGATATCCACATTCAAAAGAATTTTAATATTCAACATTCAGAAGAAGAATTGAAAGTTTTAGAAGAATCGAGAGGCTCTAAGAAGAGTTGATGAAGTCAAAATACACCCCATATTTTAGAGGAAATTGAGATTATGGTGAATTTGATTGAGGAAATTTTTTTGGGATTCCCGTCAAAGTATCTAGAGGGTAACCTATAAAAGGATAAAAGTACATTTTACTTGAGGTGGACCGATGTACTGTTCATGAGAGAGAAGCTCCCAGTTTTAGAGAGAAGAATAAGTTTCTGTATTCACTTTTGTTGTAGAAGTTTTGATGAATTTAAGTTAAGGAGAAGATAAAAGATCACAAAATGTTATTGAGATGATAATTTTAATCAGTGTTTATCATACTCAATTGATTATTGTATTCATCTTGTCAATCGTATTCAGATGATCATTGTATCGGGCTAGATTAATCGGATTGTGATTTTTATACTGGGTCTTCCAGACTAAGGAATATGGAGAATTGAAGTAGTGTTGATTCATATATATCTCATTATATCAAATTTATACTTTTCATATTGGGGAATATCGTACTGAGCAGAATCATATTGTGAAAATCGTATCGAGAAGAATCGTATCAGGAAGAATCGTACTCAGAGGAATTGGACTAGGAAAATCGTACTGGGAAAACCGAACTTGGTTTTTTTTTCTCAACAAAGTCCAGGAAGTTCTTACCATCTTCTTGGTAAGAAATTGAAGAAGTGTTTTCAACTGAATACATTTGTGGAATTGAAAAGAATCACAGGTAACCTGAATTGTTTCACAATCATTGCATTACCCTATTTGTGCTAAGAGGGTGCACACACACTATAGGATTTTTTACATAGTGCTACACGAGTTAAAGGGTATATCCTACTCATTATAATCCAATTATTTTTTTCTATTGGAATGTGTGGTATTGGATCACTTCCATACCATACCAAGGATATAGCTATTCTTATTGAATAGTGAATCTTACTTTTTTTTCCTATTGATGTGTGTTTGAATTGTTTTTAGTAGGGAATAAAATATTTAATAAGAGGAGAATGTTGTTTCATTTGAAAAGAAACATAAGAGAAAAGGTATCCCTGATTCACCCCTCCCTCTCTCTGTGATACAATCATTCGTTGGGAACTTTCAAGTGGCCTAATGGGACCAAGGGGACTAATGTTCCTAATGGTCCTAACTACCCTAATGGGCCTAATATTTCTATTGGGCTTAATTGGACTAATTGAATTAATGGGTCTAATGGACCTAATGGGCCTAACTGGCCTAAGGGGCCTAATGGGCCTAATGGGCCAACTGTGCATAACTGGCCTAAGTGGCCAAATAGGCCGAATGGGCCTAAGTGGCCTAATGGGTCAAATGGGCCTAGTGGGCCTAATGAGCCTAAGTGGACTAATGGGCCCAATGGGTCGAATGGGCCAAACTGGCCTAACCAGACTAACTATACTAATGGTCCCAATAGGCCTAAGGGGCCTAAGCAGCCGAATGGGCCTAACTGGTATAACTATCGGACCAATGGGCTTAATGGGTCTAATTAGCCGAAGTGGACTAATTGGCCCAATGGGACCAATGGACCTTACTGGATTAATGGGATCAATGGGCCTAACAAGCCCAATAAGCTGAATTCACCTAACCTCCCTAACTCGTGTAATGGGCCTAAGGTTCCTAATAGGACTAATTGGCCTAATGGGTCTAATTAGACATAGTGGCATAATGGGACCAACTGGCCAAAGTGGCCTAATGGACCCCGTGAGCCTAATGGGCCTAACTGGCCAAAGTGGCCTAATGGGCCTAACTAGCCTAAGTGGCCTAATGATCCTAATGGGCTGAACAAGCCTAACTGGAAAAAATGGGCCTAATAAGCCTAATGGGCCTAACTAGCCAAAGTGTCCTATGGGCCTAACTAGCCTTAGTGGCCCAATGGGCCTAATGGGATGAACGATACAAAGTGGCATAATGGGATGAATGAGCCTAAGTAGCCTAATGGGTTGAATGGGTCTAAGTGGCCCAATTGGCCGAATGATATTAATGGGCCGAATGAGCATAATGGTTCTAAGTGGCCAAATGGTACTAATGGTCCTAATGTGACTAATGGGCCTAAGTGATAAAATTTTCCTAATGGGCCTAATGTGCATAAAGTACCTAAACAGACTAATGGGACTAATGGGCTCTAGTGGCCTACTGGTCCTAAGTGGCCTATTGGGGCTAATGTGCCTAAGTAGAGTAATGTTCCTAATGGGCCTAAGTGGTATAATGGGAATAAGTGGCCTAATGGGCCTAATTGGCATAACGGGCCTAAGTGGCATAAGTGGAATGATGTGCCTAATGGACCTAAGTGGCCTAATAGGCCTAAGTGTCCTGATGGGCCTAAGTGGCCTAAGTGGACTAATGGGTCTAAGTGGCCTAATGGGCCTAATGGGCCTAATGGACCTTAGTGTCCTAATGGGCCTAAGTGGCCTAATGGGAAAAATGGAACTAAGTGGACTAATGGGCCTAAGTGGCCAAATGGGCCTAAGTGGCCTAATGTGAATAATGGGCATAATGGGCGTAAGGGGCCTAAGAGGCCTAATGGGCCGAAACGACTAAGTGGCCTAAGTGTCCTAAGTTTCCTAAGTGGCCTAAGTAGCCTAAGTGGCCTAAATGGTCTAATGAGATAAGTGGATTAATTGTCCTAAATGGATTAATTGGCCAATATGGACTTAATTGGACTAATTGGTCTAAATGGCCTAAATGGACTAATTGACTTAATTGGCCTAATTAGGCTAAATGGCCTAAATTGGCCTAATTGGTCTAAATCGCCTAAATTGATCTAAATGGTCTAAATGGCCAAATTGGCCTAAATGACCTAAATGGCCTAATTGATATAATTTTCTAAATGGCCTAATTGGCCTAAATGGCCTAAATTCCATAATTGGTCTAATTGGCCTAAATGGCTTAAATTGACCTAATGGCCTAAATTGGCCTAAATGTCCTAAATTGGCCTAAATGGACTAATTTTCTTAATTGGCCTGAATTTCTTAATTGGACTAATTGGTATAATTGGCCTAATTTTCCTAATTGGTCTAAATCAGCTAAATTATCTGAAATGGCCTAATTGTCTTAAATGGTCTAAATTGGCCTAAATGACCTAAATGGCCAAAATTAGACTAATTCATCTAAATGGAATAAATTGGCCTAAATTGCCTAAATTAGACTAAATAGATTCAATGGCCAAAATTGGCTTGAATGGCCCAAATTGTCCTAAATGGCTTAATTGGCCTAAAATTCCTAAATTGTATAATTGGCCTAATTGGCCAAATGGTCTAAATTGGCATAATCATCCTAAATGTTCTAACCATCCTAATTGGCCTAATTGACCTAAATTGCCTACATTTTCCTAAATGGCATAATTATCCTAATTGGCCTAAATGGTCTAAATTTGAATAAATAGCCTAAATGACCTAAATTGGACTAAATAGCCCAATTAGCCTAAATTATGTAAATTGGACTAAATGACATAAATGAACTAAATTTCTTAATTGTAAAATTGGCCTAATTTTCCTAATTGGCCTAATTTGGTTAATTGGACCAAATTGGCCTAAATGGCCTAAATCTTCTAATCGGCATAAATGGCCTTAAGAGCTTAAATTGGCCTAATTGGTCTGAATTGGTCTCATTGGCTTCATTGGCCAAAATTGGCCAAAATGGACTAAATGGCCTAATAGGCCAAATTGGCCTAAAGTGCCTAAATGACCTAAATTGGGATAAATTTTATAATGGGCCTAAGGGTCGAATGGTACGAAGTGGACTAAGTGGCCTAATGGCTCTAATGGGTCTAATGGGTTTAAGTGTTCTAATGGGCCTAATGGGCCTAAGTGGCCTAATCGGCCTAATGGGCCAATTGGACCTAAGTGGAATAATGGGTCTAATTGGCCTAATGGGATTAATAGGCCTAATGGGTCCACTAGTCTAAAGTTTCCTAATAATCCAAAGTGGCCTATGTGGCATAATGGGATGAATGGGCCTATTGGGTCTAAGTGGCCTAATGGGACTATTGGGCCTAAGTGTACTAATGGTCCCATTAAGTCTAATTCAACTAAATTAGACTAATGGGATTAATGGGTCGAATGGACCAGTTGGGCCTAACTGGACTGATGGGCCTAATGGGTCTAATGGGCCTAAGTGGCCTAATGAGCCCATTATGGTCAATTCAACCTAATGGGCCTAATAGATGAATTGGCCAAATGGACATAATGGGACTAATGGGACTAATGGGTCTAAGGGGTCTAATGGGCCTAAGTGGACGAATGGGTCTAAGTGGCCTAATGTTCCAAATGGGACTAAGTGTCCTAATAGGCCCAATGGGCCTAATGGGGCCAATGGGCCCAATGGGTCTAAGGGGCATAATGGCCCTTAGTGTCCTAATAGACCTAAGTGACCTAAGTGACCTAATAGGCCTAATGAGCCTGTTTGGACTAAGTAAACTAATCGACCTAATTGGCCTATTGGCCTAATTATCCTAAGGGGCTCAATGGGACCAATGGGCCCAATGGGTTTAATGTTCCTATTGGACCTAAGTGAAATAATGGGCCTAATGGGCCCATTATGGCCAATTTGGCCTAATGGGCTCAATGGCCTAATTGGCCTAATAGGCCTAAGGGGCCCAATGGGCCCAATGGGCCCAATAGTTCTAAGAGTCCTAATAGGCCTAATGGGCTAATGGGACTAAGTGGAATAATGGGTATATTGGGCCTACTGGGCCTAAGTGGTCCAATGGGCCCAATGGTCCTGATGGCCTAATGGGCTCATTATGGATAATTTAGCCTAATGGCTCCAATATGCCTAAATGGCATAATGGGACAAAGTGGAAAAAGTTGCATAATGGGCCTAATGGGTCTAATGGGTTTAAGTGGCATAATGGTTATAAGTGGCCTAAGTTTCCTAATGGTCCAAATGGGTCTAATGAATCTATGTGTCCTAATAGGCCTAAGTGGCCTAAGTTGCTTAATGGGCCTAATGTGTCCAATGGGTCTAAGTGGTCAAATGGGCCTAAGTGGAATAAGTTTTCTAATGACCCTAATGGGACTAATGGATCTAATGGTTCTAATGGGCCTAAGTGGCCTAATCGGCCTAATGGTTATAATAGGCCTAAAGGGATGAATGGGTTGAATGGGCCTAAGTGGCCTAATGGGATGAATGGGTTTAATGGTACTAAGTGGCCTAATGGTCCTAAGTGGCCTAATGGGCCTAAGTGGCATAATGGGACTAAGTGGCATAAGTTTCCTAATGGGATTGATGGGTCCAATGGGACTAAGTAGCCTAATGGGCCAGAGTGGCCTAAGTTGCCTAATAGGCCCAATGGGCCTGATGGGTCCAATGGGCTTAAGTGGAAAAAGTTGCCTAATGGGAATAATGGGATGAATGGGACCAATGGTCCAAATGGGCCTAATGGGTCCAATGGTCCTAAGTGGCCTAAGTTTCCTAATGAGATGAAGTGGCCTAATGGGATTAATGGGCCAAAGTTTCCTAATGGGCCTAATGGGCCTAAGTGTCCTAATTGGCCTAATGGGTTGAATGTGACTAAGTGGACTAAGTTTCCAAATGGACCGAAGTGTCCTAATGGGCCTAATTAGAATAATGTGCCTAAGTGGCCTTATGGAACTAATGGGCCTAAGTGTTCTAAGTTGACTAATGGGACTAATGCGCCTGATGGGTCTAATAGGTCTAAGTGGCCTAATGGGATTAAGTAACCTAAGTTTCCTAATGGGCCTAATGGTATTAATGGTTCTAATGGTTCTAGGTGGTTCAATGGGCCTAAGTGGCCAAAGTTTCCTTATGGGCCTAATGGGATTAATTGTACTAATGGGCCTTAGTGTTCTAATCAGACTAATGGTTCTAATGGGCCTAATGGGCCTAATGGATTGAATGAGTCTAGGTGGACTTATGGGTCAAATGGGTTAAATGGGACTAAATTCCTAAGTTTCCTAATGGGCATGGGGATTCCAATGGGCCTAAGTGGATCCGGTATGAAATAAGTGTTTGTTTTGATAAAGAATCAGAGTCATCTTCCTATGAAAAAATTAAATGTGATTATGATTTATGGATTTGTATTTCATAAATCATAAGTTTATTGGAGAACTTATGATGTAAGCTTGATGGAAGAAAGTGTAAAAGTGGTATTCCAAATCGTATTCATGCCAACCATTCTCATAATGATCATACTCTAGACAATCATATTTAGAGAATGAATTTCTTGATGCCTATGATTGAAAAGATAAGGAAATAATGAGATCAACAATGTATTAAAAAAACTCCAAAGGTTTTAATTACTTTATAGGTTTAAATTGGGTCAATATTGATTGTATCATAGTGGAATTGTTTTATATTTTCTAGTGGGTCAAGAGAATAAGTGAAGAAGTAAAAGTGGTTTGAAAGAAAAGTTTTCTATATGTGCAATTGAGGGGGAGCTTGAAATTCAAAAAAATTATCATATTCAGCATTCAAGAGGAGAAGTGAAGGTTGTAGAAGAATTGAGAAGCTTTGAGAAGAGTTTATGAAGTCAAAATACATCCTAGATTTTAGGGGAAATTGAAATTATGGTGAATTTTATTATGAGGGAAAATTTTAGGGATTCTTATCAAATAATATCATGGGTAACCTGTAAAAGCTGAAAATTAAATTATACTTGAGGTGGACCGATGTACTATTAATGAGAGAGAAGATTCAAGTTTTAGAGCGAAGAAGAAGTTTCCGTATTCACTTTTGTTGATGAATTTTTGATCGATTGAAGTGAAAGAGAATAGACAAGATCACAACGTTGTATTCAGATGATCATCGTACTTAGTGTTTATCGTACTCATCTAATTACCATATTCATCTTGTCAATTGTATTCGGTTGATCATCATATGGGATTGGATTAATCAAATCGGGATTTCCGTACTGGTTATTCCAGACTGAGGAAGATGGAGAATTGAAGTGGTGTCAATTAATCTTTATCCCATTCCATCAAAGTTATATTTTCTATACTGGGGAGAATCTTACCGAGTAGAATTGTATCGGGAAAACCATACTGTGAAGAATAATATTAGGGGGAATCGTACTCGGAGGAATTATACTGGGAAAATCATACTAGGAAAATAAGACTTGTTTTTTTTTCAACAGATTCTAGGAAGTTTTTACCATCTTCTAGGTAAGAAATTGAAGAAATGTTTTCAATTTAATACATTTGTGGAATTGAAAAGAAGCACCGTTAACATGATTTGTTACACAATCGTCGCATTTCCCTCTTTATGTTAATAGGGTGCACACTCACAATTGGATTGTTTACATAGTGCTACATGAGTGAAAGGGTATATCCAACTCAATGTAATCCAATGATTTTTTCTAGTGGATTTTTTGGTATTAGATCACTTACATACCATACCAAGGACGTAGCTCTTCTTATTGAATAGTGAATCTTACCTTTATTCCTTTGGATGTGTGTTTGAATTATTTTTAGTAGGGAATATAATATTTAAGAGGAGGCGAAGGTTGTATCATTTGAAAAGAAACATAAGAGAAAAAGTATCACTGATTCACCCCCTCCCCCTCTCAGTGATACAATCATCTGTTGGGCACTTTTGAGTGTCCTAATGGGCCTAATGGACCGAATGAACTAACTGGCCTAAGGGGCCTAATGGGACCAATGGGCCAACTAAGAATAAATGGCCTAAGTGGAATAATAGGCCGAATGGGCCTAAGTGGCCTAATGGATCGAATGAACCTAATGGGATTAACGGACCTAAGTAGCATAATGGGCCCAATGGGTTGAATGGGCCCAACTGGCTTAACTGACCTAATGGGACCAATGGGCCTAAGTGGCCTAATGGGACCAACTGGCATAAGTGTTGGCCCAATGGGCCCAATGGGTTGAACTGGACTAAGTGGCCTAACTGGCCTAATGAGACCAATGAGCCGAATGGGCCTAACTGGCCGAATGGGTCCAATGGGCCTAACTGGCCTAATGGGCCGAATGGGCTTAACTGGTCGAACTCACCGAAGGGGCCCAAGGGGCCTAATGGGCCAAATGGGTCTAATGGGTCTAACTAGTCAAAGTGGACTAATGGGATCAGTGAGCCAAATGGTCCTAACTGGAAAAAGTGTTCTAATGAGCCTAACTGGCCTAAGTGTCCTAATGGGCATAATGGGATGAACATACCTAAGTGGTGTAATGGGCCTAATGAGACTAATGGGCCTAACTGACCAAAGTATCCTAATGGGCCTAACTAGCCAAAGTGGCCTAATGGGCCTAACTGGCCTAATGGGCCTAATGGGTGGAACGAGCCTAAGTGGCGTAATTGGATGAATGAGCCTAAGTAGCCCAATGGGCTGAATGGGCTTAAGTGGCCCAATGGGCCTAATGGGTTGAATATGATTAATGGTCCAGATGGGCCAAATGGGCTTGAGTGGCCAAATGGGACTAAGTGGCCAAATGGGCCTAATGGGCATAATGGGCCTAAGTGGCCTAATGTGCCAAAGGGGCCTTAGTAGCCTAATGGGCCTAAGTGGCCTAAGTGACCTATGTGGCATAATATCGCTAATGTGACTAAGTAGCATAATGGTTCTAATGGGCCTAAGTGGCCTAATGGGACTAAGGGACCTAATGAGCATAATGAGCCTAATGGGCCTAAGTGACCTAAGTGGTATAATGGGCCTAATGGGCCTAAGTGGCCTAATAGGCCTAAGTGGCATAAGTGGCCTAATGGGTCGAAGTGGCCTAAGTGGCCTAATGGGCCTAATGGGCCTAAGTGGACTAATGGGCCTAATGGGCCTTAGTGGCCTGATGGGCCTAAGTGGCTAAAGTGTCCTAATGGGCCTAAGTGGCCTAATGGGCCCAATGTGCCTAAGTGTCCTAATGGTCCTAATGGGCCTAAGTGGCCTAATGGGCATAATGGGCCTAAGTGGTCAAAGTTGTCTAATGGGCCTAATGAGCCTAAGTGGAATAAGTGGCCTAATATGCCTAATGGGCCTAAGTGTCCTAATGGGTATTAGCGGTCGAATGGGCCTAATGGGCTTGAGTGGCCTAATGGGTCTAATGGGCCTAAGTTGCCTAATAGGACTAATGGGACCAAGTGGATTAAGAGGCCTAATAGGACTTATGGGCCTAAGTGGCCTAATGACCTAAGTAGGCCTAAGAGGCCTAATGGGGCTCAGTGGCCTAATTGGCCTCATGGGCCTAAGGGGTCGAAGTGGCCTAATGGGTGTAATGGACCTAAGTGACCTAATGGGTCTAATTAGACTAATGGGACTAAGGGAACTAATGGGCCTAAGTGTCCTAACAAGCCTAAGTGGCCTAACGAGACTAAGTGGCTGAATGGGCATAATGGGCATAATGGGCCAAAGTGGTCTAAGTGGCCTAATGGGATAAATGGGCCCAAGTGGCCTAATATGCATAAGTTGTATAATGGGCCTCAGGGGCCTAATGGAACTAAGTGTCCTAATGGTCCTAATTGGCCCCGTGGGCCTTAGTGGCCTAATGGTCCTAAGTGGCCTAATGGGCCTCAATGGCCTAATGGGCCTAATGGGCCTTAATGACCTTAGTGGAATAATGTGCCCAGTGGGCCTAAGTGGCATAATGGGCCTAATGGGTCGAAGTGGCCTAATGGGCCTGATGGGACGGATGGGCCCTAGTTGAATAATGGGCCTAATAGGAATGATCGGCCTGAGGATCATAATGGTACTTAGTGGCCCAATGGGCCTAGGTGTCCCAATGGGCCTCAATGCCCCAATGGGACTATGTGGACTAATGGGACTTAGTGGTTGGATGGGACTAAGTGGCCTAATGGGCCTTAGTGGATGAATGAGATTAATGTGCCTAATGGGCTTGATAGGTTCAATGGACATAATAAGGCGAAGTGGCCCAATGGGCCTCATGGGCCTAAGTGGCCAATTGGGCATAATGGGCCAAAGTGGCCTCATGGGCCTGATGGGATGAATGGGCCTCATGGTAATGGGCCTAAGTGGCCTAAGTGTCATAATGGTCCTCATGGGCCTAAGTGGATGAATGGGACTAGTGGGTCTAGGGGGCCTGATATGCCAGATGGGCATAATGGGCCTAATGGGCCTAATGTGCCTAACTGGCCTAAGTTGCCTAATGGATCTAATGGGCCTAATGGTGTTAATGGGCATAAGTGGATTAATGGGCCCAACATGCCAAAGTTACTGAATGGTCCTAATGGTCCTAAGTGTCGGAATGGGCCTAAGTGGTGGAATTGGGTGAATAGGCCTAAGTGGCCTAATGGGCTTAAGTGGCCAGATGGGCCTGATGGGTGTAATGGACCTCAAGGGAGGAATTGGCCTCATGGGGAAAATGGGCCTAAGTGGCCTCATGGGACCAATGGTCCTAATGAGAATAAGTGGCCTAATGGGCATAATGGTCCAAATGGGACTAATGGGACTAAGTGGACTAATGGGCCAAATGGGCCTCTTAGGCCTAAGTGGTATAATGGCCCTAGTGGGCCGAATGGGCTTAAGTGGCTTAAGTAGACTAATGGGACTATGTGGCTAAATGGACCTAGGGGTCCTAAAGGGATGAATGGGCCTAATGGGTATAAGTGGCCTAATGGGCTTAATGGGCCTCATAGTCCTAATGGGCCTAATGGTCCTAATGGGCTTGATGGTCCTAATGGGACGAATTGGCCCAGTGGGTCGAAGTGCCATCATGGGCCCAATAGGCCCAATGTGCCTAATGGACCTAATGAGACTATTGAGTCTAAGTGGATGAATGGACCTTATGTGCCTAATGGGCCTCATGGGGCCCAAGGACCTAAGTGGCCTAAGTGGACTAATGGGCCTTAGTGGCCTAATGTTCCCAATGGGCCTAGTGGGCCTAATGGGTTGAATGATCCTACTTATCATGATGGGCCTAATGGGACTCATGGGCCTAATGGGGATCATGGGCCTAAGTTTCCTCATGGGCCCAATGGACATAATGGTCCGAATGGGCCTAAGTGGCCTAAGTGGGCCTAGTGGTCCGAATGGGCCTAAGTGGTCTAATGGGTGTAATGGACCTAATTGACCTCATGAGCCTAAGGGGCCTAATGGGTTGAGTGGGCCTAATGGACCTAATGGGACCAATGGGCCTAATGGAATGGATGTGCCTTGTGGTCCCAATGGGACTAATAGGCCTAAGTGGCATAATGGGCCTAAGTTGGCTAAAGGGCATAGTGGGCCTAATGGGACTAATGGGAAAAACTTTTCTGATGGGTCTAATGGGCCTCATGGGCCCAATGGGACTAAGTGGTCTCATAGTCCCAATGAGACTAATGTGGTAAGTTTCCTAATGGGCCTCAAGGGACTCATGGGCCTAATGGGCCTCAAAGGCCACATGGGCAGAATGTGCCTCATGGGCCTAATGGGAATGATGAGCCTAATGGAACTAATGGTCCTAAGTAGCTGAATTGGCCTAAGTGTCCTGATGGGACTAGCGAGACTAATGGGCCTAATGGGCACAATGGACCTAATTGGCCTAACTGGCCTAAGTGGCCTAATCAGGCTAATTGACTGAATGTGCCTAATGGGCCTAAGTGGCCTAAGTGGATTAACAGGATTAATGGGACTAGTGGGACTAATGGGTTTAATGGTCCTAATGGTACTAAGAGTCATAATGGGCTACGTGGCCTAATGTACCTAAGTGGCCTAATCGGGCTAATTGAAGAATAGGCCTAATGGGCCTAAGTGTCCTAAGTGGCTTAACGGGCCTAATGGGCCTAATGGGACTAATGAGTTTAATTGAACTAATGAGGCTAAATGGAATAATGGGACTAATGGGCCGATGTGGCCTAATTGTCCTGGTGGGCCTATGTGGCCCAATGGGCCAAATGGGACGAATTGGTTTAATAGGCCTAATGGCCCTAAGTGGCCAAATGGGCCTAATTGGCCTAAGTGTCCTAATCGACCTAATTGGCCAAATGGGACTAATGGGACCAATGTGCCTTAGTGGCCTAATGGTCCTAATGGTTCTAATGAGCCTAATGGGACTAATGCGCCTCGTGGGCCTAATGCCTACGTGGAATAAGTGGCATAATGGGCCTAATGGGCATAATGGGCCAAAGTGGCCTAAGTGGTCGAATCAGCCTAATCAGTTGAATGGGCCTAAGTGACCTAATGGGCCTAATGGGCCTATGTGGCCTAATGGGCCTAAAGGACTAATGGGCCAAATTCTATAAATGGACCTGAGTGGCTGAATGGGCCATAGTGGCCGAATGGGGCTAATGGGCCTATGTGGTCGAATGGGCCTAAGTGTCCGAATGAGGCTAATGGGCCTAAGTAGGGGAATGATTTTAAGTGGCCCAATGGTTCTAATGAGCCTAATGGGTGTTTGTGGCATAATGGGAATAATTGTCTTAATGGGCTAAAGTGGCCTAATGGGCTTAATGGGACCAAGTGGTCGAATGAGCCAAATGGGCCTAAGTGACCCAACTGGACCAATGGGCTTAATAGACCAAATGGGCTGAATGGGCCTAAGTGGCATAATGGGACTAGTGGTCCTAAGTGGCCTAATGGGCCTAATGGGCTTAATGGTCCTAAGTGGCTTAAGTGTCCTAATCAGCCTAATCAGCCGAATGGGACTAATGAGCCTAATGGTCCAAAGTGACCTAATGGGACTAATGGGCCTAATGGGTCTAATGCCTAAGAGACGTAAGTGGCCTAATGGGCTTAATAGGCATAATGGGCCTAAGTGGCCTAAGTGGTCTAATCAACCTAATCGGCTGAATGGGTCTAGCGAACCTAGGTGTCCTAGTGGGCCTAATGGGACTATGTGGGATAATGGGACTAATGGGATTATCTGGCCTAAATGGCCTAATCGGCTGAATGGGCCTAATGGGCCTAATGAGCCTAAGTGGCCTAATGGGACTAATGGTCTTAATGGGTCTAAGTGGCCTAATATTCCTAATCGATCAAATGGGCCTAAATAGCCTAATGGACCTAAGTGGCCTAATATGACTAATCAATTGAATGGGCCTAATGGGCCTAAATAGCCTAATGAGCCTAAGTGGCCTAATCAGGCTAATCAACCGAATGGGCCTAAGTATCCTAATCAGCCTAATCGACTGAATGGTCCTAATGGGCATAATGGGCCTAGGTTGCCTAATCGGCCTAATCGATCAAATGAGACTAAATGACATAATGGGCCTAAGTGGCCTAATGGGCCTAAAGGGTATAAGTGGACTAAGTGGCCAAATCATCTTAATCGACCGAATGGGCCTAATGATCCTTAGTGGACGAATGGGCCTAATGGGCCTAATGGGTCTAAGTGGCCTAAGTGACCTAATCAGCATAATCGATTGAATGTGCCTAACGGGCCATATTGGGATAAGCGGCTGATTGGGATGAATTGGCATGAGTGGCTAAATGGGCCTAATGTGCAAAATTGGCCAAATGGGGTTAATGGGACTAATGGGAATAAGTGGAAGAATGGGATTAAGTGGAATATTGGGCCTAATGGGCCTAATGGGCGTAAGTTGCCTAATGGTCTTAATGGGTCAAAGTGGCCTAATGGGCCTAAGTGTTTGAATGGGTCTAAGTGGACGAATGGACCTAAGGGGCCTAATGTGCCTAATTGGCCTAATGGGCCCAATGTCCCTAATGGGCGTAAGTATCCTAATGGGATTAAGTGGCCTAAAGGGGCGAGTGGGCCTAAGTGGTCGAATGGACCTAATGGGATGAATGGGCCGAATGGTCCTAATGGACCTAATTGGCCTAATGGGCCTAATGGGCCTAATGGGACCAATGGGCCTAATGGGAATAATTTGTATAATGGTCCTAATCAGACTAATGGGACAATGGGCCTATGTGACCTAATGGGCCTAATGGGCCTAAGTGGCCTAAGTGGCCAAATCAGATTAATCAAATGAATTTGACTAATGGACAAAATGGGTCTAAGTGGCATAATGGGCCTAATTGGCCTAAGTGGGCTGAATGAGCCTGATGGTCTTGATGGCTGGAATTGGCCTATTGGGCCTCATGGACCTAAGTGGCCTAATGGGATTCATGGGCCTAAGTGGCCTAAGGGGCCTAATGGGCCTCATGGGCCTAAGTTGATTAATGGGACTCATGGGACTAAGTGGCCTTATGGGCCTAGTGGTCCCAAGTGGACTAAGTGGCCTAATGGGCCAAATGGGCTTAATGAGCTTAACGAGCCTAGGTGCTAGATGGGTCAAATGGGTCAAATGGGCCTAAGTGGCCTAATGGGCCTAATGGACAAATGGGACTAATTGGCCTAAGTGTCCTAATTGGTCTAAGTGGCCTAATGGGCCAGATTTTCCTAATCGACCTAATGAGCTTAATGGGCCTAATCGGCCTAAGTGGCTAATGGACCTAATGGGCCCAATGGGCCAAATTGGCCTAAGTTTCCTAATGGCGCTAATGGTCCAAAATGGCCTAATGGACCAAAGTTTCCTAATAGGCAAAATGGGACTAATTTTCCTAATGGGTCTAATGGGCCTAATTGTCCTAATAGGCTTAATAGGCCAAGTGGGCCTAAGTGTCGTAATGGGACTAATGGGTCTTAGTGGCCTAATCAGACTAATGGGACTAAGTTTCATAATGGGCCTAAGTGGAATAATGGGCCTAAGTATCCTAATGGGCTTAATGGACTTAATAGTCTTAGGAGACAAATATGCCTAATGGGCTGAATGGGCCTAATGGGCCGAATGGGAATAATGGGCTGAATGGGCTTAATTAGCGTAAGTGGCCTAATCGGATGAATGGGCCTAATGTGCCTAAGTTTATTAATTATCCTAATGGGATTGATGGGCCTAATGGGCCTAATGGGCCTAATGGTCCTAATAGACCTAAGTGTCCTAATGGGCCTAATGGGTCTAAGTGGCCTAATCGACCTAATCGACCAAATGGGCCTAATCGAATGAATGTCCCTAATGGACCTAATGAGACTAAAGGGCCTAGTGGTCCTAATGGTTCGAAGTGGCCTATGAGGCCTAATTGGCCTAATTGACCGAATTGGCCTAATGGGCCTTATGGGGCTAAGTGGTCGATTGGGACTAAGTGGTCGAATGGGCATAATGGGCCAAATTTTCCTAGTGAAGGTAATGAGCCTAATGGGCCTAGGTGGATGAATGTTCTTAAGTGGAATAATGGGCCTAATGGGCCTAATGGGCATAAGTGGCCTAAAGGGCCTATGTGGCTTAATGGGCCTAGTTGGACTTAGTGGTTGATTGAGCCTAATGCGCCTAATTGGCCTAATGGGCCTAATTGGCGTAAGTGACCTCATGGGTATAATGTCCCTAAGTTGCCTAATGGTCCTAGTGGGCTTAGGTGACTGAATTGGCCTAATGAGCCTAATGCGCCTAATGGCCTAATGGGCCTAAGTGGCCTTATGGGTCTAATGAGTCCAATGGGCCTAATGGATCTAATGGGCCTAATTGGAATGATGGGCCTAATGGACCTAATGTTCCTAAGTGTCCTAATGGGCCTAGGTGTGCGAATCGGCCTAATGGGCTTAATGGGCATAATGGGCCTATGTGGTGGAATGAGCCTAAGTGGCCCAATCAACCGAATGGGCCTAAGTGGCCTAGTAGGCCTAAGTGGACCAATGGGCCCAATGGGCATAATGGGCCTAAGTGGACTAATGGGACTAAGTGGCCTAATGGGCCTAATGGGCCTAAGTGGCCTAATGGGCCAAATGGGCTTAATGTGCCTAGTGGGCCTATTGGGACTAAGTTTCCTAATCACCCTATGTGGACTAATGGGACTTGTGGGATTAATGGGCATAATGGACCTAAGTGGCCTAATAGGCCTAATGGGCTTTAGTAGGAAAATCGGCATAATGGGTCTAAATTGCCTAATGGGCCTAAGTGGTCTAATGGGATTAATGGGCTTAACGGGCCTAGGTTCCAAATGGGCCTAATTGAGAAAGAACATAACAAACCCCTCACATGTACTAAATGTATAGGTTTCAACATTATATAATTACCCTTCATATGAGTAGCCGATGAAGATCTTGGATTGTAGAGATAAATTTATACCAAACAAGATGACTCACCTGGTTAAAGTGTTGTGGTAGAACCACATTTTTGAGGAAGAGAATTAGGAATTGGAAGAGGTGATGAAAAAAAGTACCAAAATTTATTTTAGTGCAAAAAATTAATATTTTTAGGGTGAAACTTCTGAAGGGGGAATAATTTAATGACCCAGACTTTTATAAATTAAATTCATTCTCTTCAAATGAATAAATGCACCATTAATTAATGAATTTACAGATAACATAAGAACTACTTTGGCAGTTTTAGAATTCTATATCCTATCAGATTTAAAGGACCACTAAACAACATAACTATTGATAATATAGTCATTGAATAGTGATCATATGATTTGTATATATGTAGCACATGAGCCTCAGCCTAGTTGGTGAGGACTCTTTAAGTGCATCCAAGAGACCCGGGATCAAATCCAGGTGGGGGATAATTTCCGGGGTACTGTAGCAGGTACTGTAGCAGGAAATATGCATAACTGTAGCAGGCACTGTAGCGGAAACTATAATAGGCACTATTTGGCACTGTAGCAGCCAATAATATGCCCCCATTTGAGCCTTTGGGCCACCTCAAGTCCTTCAGGCACCTTAAAGTGCAGATGCAAACCAGAAAACCTACAAGGAACAGACTTCAGAAGGAGGAGGAGCAAGGAGATTTCACCATATCAGAAGCTAAACAGATTGCAAGAATGAGAGGGTATGGAACTTGCCATCGAGACAAGCCTGTGCATGCACGGGAAAGCCTAGACGAACAGCCATGCAAAGGTGGAGAGCTGATTTCATAATGAAGATGCTGGGGAGGAGCAGTTCCAAGTAGTTAGTCTGGGTTGTATGTAATTTTTGAAGCCTACAAGCAATGAATTCCTCTAAGGCCTACGAGCCATGTAATGCTTACACCTCTGGGCCTTGTAAGGGTTCCACCTCACCCCTTGAAAGGTGGATTATCATAACTCAATAAAAAAATGAAGGCCTTCGGGCCATTGGAGGATTTTTATATATGTAGGTCTATGAAAAATTCCATTTATATAGAAAAAAGAAACGATAGACTCGACCAGTAGGATCATACCCTATGAAGCAAGTTTATCAAAGATCCTAAGGGAGATATCATCTTAGGGATTTCACCTTGACCAATCCTAATATGTGATTCAAAAAATAAATCATGAGTGAAACCATTTATGGGATAAGTTCAAACTCACTGAGATCATGATCTAAACCATATTCATTGAACCACCCCAATAAAATATCACTATCTCACACCTTACCCTTAAGGAGTTTGATAATGTACTAAAGGGATATGTATCTCGACCCTAATAGCATGAATATGTATATTTTATTTTCTATTAAATAATAATTATATTTATTCCTTATTGATTTTAATTTATAAATGATTAAATAATGAGTTTGATAAAAATTAGATTTCAATACAACAAAACACGAATTGTATTTCTGGGTAATAAGAAATTTCAATTAAGACGTTCATTTTGAAGAATTCATAAATTTAAAAAAATATTTTAATAAATTATTATTATTAAATAATATTTATTAATTATAGTTGTTAATATAATTTTACAAAGTCAAAAATAATTTTTATATGGGTCGGAAAACTATTATGTCAAAAAACTAGTATTTTTCAATAAGAATGGATTTTGAATTAAAATTGTAAATTCTAAAATTTATATATTTATTTGGGTAAAATAAATATTATTTTATGATTTATAATTTCTAAATTATCAAATAGTGAACTTTCCATAATTTTCTGAGACAGTCAAATTTTCAAGTAAAAATTAAATACAGTATAATTATATGGTATGTATTATTAAATCATAAAATCCAAAAAATTATTAATTAAATACTTTAAAGAGTGTCCTAGACCAAAATAATGTT
This sequence comes from Viscum album, assembly GCA_963277665.1. Classification (NCBI taxonomy): domain Eukaryota; kingdom Viridiplantae; phylum Streptophyta; class Magnoliopsida; order Santalales; family Viscaceae; genus Viscum; species Viscum album. The sequence continues at coordinate 915,074,937 of OY728141.1, forward strand.
TAATAATTATAATAATTTATTTTTTAGGTTATTCGATTTATTTTATAAAACCTTTATCAATCCTCAGAAACCTATATTATATTTTAAGGTTTAAAAATCATTTCTTTAAGAGGATTACTCACTTACACCTAAACAATCTTAATATTTTAATGATTCTGGTTCTTGGAATTATAAAATAATTAAAACTTCACTTATTTGGTATAAACCATGGGCTAAAATCATGGTAAGTTTTGTGTTTTTGATTACTTTATTGTATAGAGTTCAAAACCTAAGTTTAGGAAATAACAAAGAACTCTCCTCTCTTTTCTAACATAACCCCCCACCCAAGATACCATTTATATTCACTAAAAAACTTTAGATAATGAGCTTAATATGAACCTTCCTATATATATCACTCCCAAGGTTCCCCCACCCAAGCTTCTCTAAACACTCTCTCAAGGCAAGGGATCCTCTCATTATCCTCTTTATTTATACACCTTCTTTATTTTTTGCCTTTTAATTTCCAATCCATAATGTTGGGATATGGTTTTACACATACCTAAAACTTTATTTTTCATTTAAAAATGATGAGAGACCCATTTATCTCTTGTTAAACCATTTTATGAATCTTTAAGTACTATCATTATGTATCCTAAATTTAACTATTATTTTTCATGCCAAATGATTATAAAGTGAATTCTCATACCCATTTTCACTAAAAGGTATTCAAGTGTATATAACTATACTTATTTGATTGGGGAATTACATTAATGTAACCCTCACTCTTCAATTGTGTGGTTAATAAATATGAAATACATACTTATGTTATATGATCTATGTGGCACACTTATGCATGTACATGATATGATTATGATGGGTGTGCCCAGATAGCACTCTAATGCATTGGGTAATGTTTTAATCTCATGGGATTCCATGAAAGGTGAAAATTAGGTCATCCTAAGAATACTTTGTTATTATTTCTTAGTTGTTAACCTTGACTTATGTTTATAATACCATGTTTTAATTTTTTTTCTCATTTCCATGTTGCCTTTATACTGTAATGTTATATAATGCCTCATCATTCATGATTATGATTCTCACCTGTTATGTTAAATAGTTATAACTCTTGGATAAAATGTGTTATTTTATCCTATTTCATACCTTTTTAATACTTTTTTGGGATTTATATCCCATCCCTTTCTTAGTTATGTCCCCAAGTTATCCCGTGCAATTTTAAAAGCTATAGAATAATAGAAACATATTAATGAAGTTTTCAATAATGTCATAATATCCATATATCAAGTTGTGATATTATGTACCTAATTTATAAATATAGAAGATTTCATGATTTCTCAAGATTGTATCATGTGTACTTTTATGTAATAAATCAAGAAATAAAGTGTATTAAAAAAAGGGTTTCCATATTCCCCACTCACTCTGCGGTAGTAGTGATGATGGATTAATTCATGGAGATACCTAGAGATAATGTCTCAATTGGTGGAGATTCAAAGAGATGATGGCTCATTATTTTTTAATTCTTAGTAATGATGTATTAGTTGGTAGTGAATTCTAGAGATGATGGCTTATCTGGTGGTGACACCTAGTGATGATGGCTTAGTTGGTGGTGATTCCTAGAGATGATTATTTATTTGGTGGATATGTTTATAGATAATGGACTACCGATTGGTGGTAGTGTGTGGTGTGATTCATGGTGGGGGTCATGCGTGGTAGGAGTAGGGAACAAGGTTTATTTCCTTCATGTTAATGATACCCTACTTCCTTGGATATGAGACACATGGATGGAAATGAGGTTGTATATATATAATTATGATTAATGAGGAAGTCATTGTGGGGTGCCTTTAATTATATTTTGGTGAGTTTAGGATGGCTAGTTGATATGTGTAGGTGTCTGTTTTTGGTTGTTTTTTCACTGGTGTATTAGTATTCTCTTTTTATATTTTCATGAGAGTCCTTGGATATGATCATACTGATTATACAAGTTATGTAACATCCCCGGTAATTATAGAGTAAGAGTTTTTAATATTTATTAATATTATCAATTAGATAGTAATTTTACCTTAAATGGGATATATGTTCAATAGCATACCCGAAACGCAACAATGTATTTCTCTGAAATCTTATGTTGCGCACAAGATTGAGTTATACCGAAAAAGAAATAATATATTATAATATTATTATTTTAAATAGAAGTTATCACCTAGTTGTTGTATTAGAAGAAATAAATAGAACTAACTATATTATGTTTACACATGTTTATTAAATATTTTTAATTTATTCTAATAAATTTTAGAGGTTAAAATGAGAATAAATATAATTTTAAGCATAAAATACTCTAATATTTTTAAAAGGTAGTTTTACTGCATTTTGATGGTGAAACCTTTATAAATATAGTTTTTTTCACTTTTATATGTTATATTTGAAAAAATAAACTTCTTTTTTTGAATAGGGACATCAAAATTTACTTTGGTTGATTTTTTTTGTATTTTTCTGATAAAATTCTTATTTTAATGAATAGTGAAAAATACTGTATTTTTATTAAAAACTTCCTTTTCATATAATTTATTTATATTGTTATATTATACATTTACATGGTTTTAAGGTATAATTAGATGAATTTTTTATCAGTTAATACAATGTAGTTCAATGGATGATTTTTTAATTAAAATTAAATATAAAAACTATGTGAACTTTTGAACATTTTACTTAAAAAACTCGTTTTCTCAATCTGTCAATGGGATTACTGTTGAAAATAATTTAAATAATTTTATTAATTTAATTTTCAAAAATGTATATACATGGTTGTATTCAGTATGAAAATTTTTTTCCAATAGGATCAAAATCATTTTTGGTGAATAGTAACTTTAATATTTTATTTACCATGGTTAAAGGTAAATAGGGTAATTAAAGGTAAAATTAATATTATAATATCATAAAATCACCCTAAAAATTTTTATAATCTCATTGGATGATTTATTATTGACCATGACCACCCTTGGTCCAACATTGTGAACTTTGGAAGCCACTTGGGTGTGATTATGACATTTATAACATTTAATTTAAAGTAAAGGTAGATATGTCATAAAAATATCTCTTCTTACTAAAACAATTTTAATATGGGGTTATGTAAAAAATATCTTTGACTATTAATATTAATTATAAATATAAAAAGTTTACCTACATCATGGTAATTTATTTATAATTTTTTGGAATTAAATAATTAAATTTAATTATGACACGAAGATGATGTAGTAAAATATTTATTAAATAAAGAATCAAATAAATGAAATTAATAATATTAAAATGAATATAATTTGAAATAATTGATGTCATAAACGAATTTTTTTGGATTACTATGACATGTTAGGATTGATTTAATGTATTTTTTCGATGGAATCAAGTTATTATGATTTTTTTAAAAGTCATGTAATGAATAGTGGCAAAATTGAAATAATTCATAGTTTAAAATACAAAATATTTAATTAAATAATATAAAATTTCTAAAAATATAATATTCATCCAAAAAGTTGATATAACCTTAAAATTTTCATTAATAACTCATTCATTGGTCATTTTATATGATTTGTTAATTATTTTAACTCTCAAAGTGTTAATTACTTGATAAAGTGGTGAGAGTTAAAAGGGGTTAAAGAAAAAAATATAAGGATTAAAAAATACTATAACATGTCTAATATTAATTGGATGATTATATTTCGACCCCTAATAATCCTATCCTCAAAATAAATTATTTTGGACCCATTTGGAATTGAAATTTAATTTATATTAATTTAATACTTTTAATAATTCCAAGGGTGCCCCTCCCCTCTCCTATAAAAAGGCACCCATTCATCTCTATTACTCACACTTCCAAAACCTTTTGGTTCAACCAATATCTTCCCAAAACCCTTATTAGAATCCCTATCCACATTCTTTAGGCCTTAGTTTATGCATAACACCCTTCTTAGAGGTGTTAAGGTGTTAAGAAAGGTGATCATCAGATAGAAAGGAATATAAAGATTGTATGTGATGAGTCTGACTAAAGGTAAGGGACTTCATCTCAATATCCTTTCATTGAGGTATTTATTGATAATACATACCTTTAATCTTTTATAAGGTGTATATATATCCACTATAAATTTATTATCCATATTTTAACTATACTAATGTTATTTAACATTCTAGTAAATGTATTAATTCATGGAGATTAAGATTTAAATGTTCAAAGTGGTATGAGACACCTTGAACATTTAAAGATTTATTTATCAAATCCTTTTCTTCATTATATTAATTTAATATTTATTTAAATGGATATAAAAGGATTATACATTAAATTTTATGTCTATCTTGAATTTTATTCAATATTTTCAAAAGGAATCTTTTTATACGAATCTTTACTTTATTTACAAAACAACAAACGAAATGTTTTTTTATAGAGTGAAAACAAATTCTCCACCACTTTAACCGTTATTTGATATTTGGATTCCTCTATAAGCCTTAATGACTTTTAAAATGAAAATAAATCCCATATTTCCATTTTTTTGGTATCTTGGAATTGAAAATGGGATCTTAAATAAAAATGGTATTTTAATATGAAAGTGTTTTTCATATGGGATTAGAAGAGTTTTTTAAAATGGTTTTGTGATGAAAGTGTTTTATTCATGAAATGGTACTTGAGCATTATATGAAATGGATGATCTTGATACAGCTTATATGAAGGGTTTAACCCCATTATAGCTCACGGGTGAGCTCGAAATAGCTTATACGAAGGTTTGATCCCCATTATATCTCACAGGTGATCCCGTTATAGATTATATGAAGGGATGATCCCCATTACAGCTCACGGGTGAGACCGATATAAATTATATGAAAGGTGATCCCCATTATAGATATCCAATTCATTAGTTAATTATAATATTAGAAGTATTCCATATGCTTATTCCAATTTAAAATGGGTTTGAAATGGCAGTATGTATATGATGCTATAAGTAACCTAATAGAGTTTTAATTTCTTGATATTGGTTTTTATGTTTTTATTTGAGCAAAAAGTATGACTGTTATTCATGTGAAAATCTTTTGTTTCATTCAATCAAAGAACATTAAATGGGTTACCATATTTGTAATGTCTCAAACCTCTTTGGTCTATTACTTTTTGAAAATCTAGTGTTTGGAGTGTTCTGGGAGGTCATGGTGACTCATTTCAAGAGTTTTCCAAAAATATAGTTTTCCAATGATAGATCATCTGACGGTGAGTTGCAATAGTGACTCACACAGGTATCTCACAATGGTGATACCAGAATGGTAAGTTATCAAAAATGACTCATCCAATGGTGATTCACTGATGGTAGGTTGCGATGGTGAGTCATCGACGGTGACTCGCGACGGTGACTCACGATGGTGAGTCGGTAATGGTCAGTCGTAACACTGACTTGTGATGGTGAGTCACTATGGTAGGTTTCCTGTAGTGACTCACGATGGTGACTTGTCCAATGGTGAGTCATCCAATAGTGAGTCTCCCAATGGTGAGTCACCCAATGATGACTCATCTAGTGGTGATTCATCCACTGATAGCTCACCCAACAGTGACTCACCCAACAGTGACTCACCCAACGGTGAGTCATCCACCGGTAGATCACCCAAAGGCGACTCACCCAACATCGAGTCATCCATTGGTAACTCACTCAATGGTGAATCACCCAATGGAGAGTCATCCGTCGGTATCTAGCCAACCAGTAGCTCTCCCAATAGTGAGTCATCCAACATTGACTCACCTAACAGTGAGTCATTTCCGATAGTTGGTCAAAATTCCAGTTTTCCCAGTATTTTAGTTTCACCCATTTAATGTTTCCTTTGATGTAAAATGAATTTAATTCCATATTTAAGTGATTTTGAATCCATTTCAAAGTACATAAATAATATCTTTGACTCCTATAAAATACCAAGACTTTTAAATGGTCAAACATGTGGTCTTGTTCATGATTTGAATTTATTAGCTTTTAAAAATTGTTTCATTCATTGATATAGGATCTATACTTTCTAAAGATGAGAACTTTTATTCCTTGTGCATTTTCCTTTGATCTTGATAATAAAATTCCCCCCAAACCTTTAATCCATGAGGATTCATGTGTTTGTTTTTTTCCTTGGATAATGTTTTCCTTAGGGGTTTTATACTATTTGTGCACCCCCTATTTTGGTATAATAAGGAATTTATGATCATCTATTCTTATAGGTAGGGATACCATCGTCTTTCATAACTGTGTAACATGCGGGGTGGTTATACGAATGTCTCCTTATTGAAGTTATCAGAATTCCAACCTAATAAAGATAAGTGAATTGTTCTATGATCAATATACAGAGGCTGGGAAAAAGTGATTCATGCTTCTATTTTTTTATTTATATTAGGAATTGTATGGGCTATATTCCTATGGAAAATCATGGTCATTTGGGGTATTTTGTTTGCGCATGGGATTATCTATGGAATGAATGATTTTTTTCTTGGCTGAAAGTTTCAACATGAAAACTATTAACTACGTACACATGGATAATAAACAGATTCCCCAGGATAACCAAATTTTTATGATAACCCCTAAATTAAAAAGTGTAATTAAAGAACAGATCCTAGTTAAATTTGAATATGATCTGTTTGGTTTGTGTGGTGGTACGTTTGTGTGATTGGATATGTGATTTGGGGTGGTATGGATGGTGTAATGGAATCTTAGGTTGATATATTGTTTGATTGTGGATGGATGGGCAGTGTCAAATAGTGGGGATGTAGGTTTAGGTTGTGCTATGTTTGTGTGTTTGGATGTGGTGGGTGCGGTGTTGTTATGCAGTGCAACATCCAAGTTGTTGTTGATGAAGTGTGTTGCTGAGTGGGGTTTATCTATGTTGAGAGGACAGTTTGGGCAGGATGAGTTTGAAGAAGGACAATAGTGATTTTTATGGGTAATTTTCTCAGAGTTTCTTCATGAGTATCATACAGAAAGATTCACCCTGTGTCTCGGGATCAATGCATGTTGGGTATTAAATGGATAGGAATGTGAAGATATTTTATTTTATATGGCTCTTCATTTTCTGAGATGACTATGGTGGTGTTGACTATTTTCCTGTGTTGTTTGCTACCAGCTGTGCTTAGTAGTTTCCTAGGTTGAGATTAATGAATAAATGAATATTTTAATAAATATTGAGAATTGGTTATTTGAATTGGATGGGGGTATAATTTGAGTTTGTGGATTATTGTGTGGTTGTGCATTTTGAGGTAGCAGCTAAGGAGATATTGTGAGTTGGTTGGCTATTGTGAATCCCATAGGTTGGGCTTGAGTTCTTGACACAATATATATACATACACTATATGTTATTTTGATTTCTATACGCACCCCACACAAGTTGAGCACCAGTTTCGAACACCCATATTATCATGGGGGAGGGTTTCTTTCCCAAACATCCTAGTGGGAGGATGGATGGCTGTCCACCCGCTCTTCCCTACTCCCTCTTCCTGGTGGTGATATCCCAAGACTCTTCGGGTGGGTTGTGGTTTGTGAGGCCTAGGTGTGTGCGGGCGAGTTGTGTTTTCCCAAGAATCTTTAGGATGATATGATTTGTGGTTTCCTAGGTTTCTTTAGGGTGAGATGTTTTTTACTTTCCCATGTGTTTTCAAGATGTGATGTGGTTTGTGGCCCAGGTGTCTATGGGCGGGATGTGGTTGTGCGGCCTAGGTGTGTGTAGGAGAGATGTGATGAGCTTCATTTTTTCATGTTGTGGGACTAGCTATGAGGCCCATGTGTGTGTAGGAGGGTTGTGACATGGTACTTTCAGAAGATGTGGGAGCACCAAGAAGTTTTCCATTAGGGTGTGAGAGTGGCTAATTAGTGGGAAAGTGGTGTGGGGTACCCTATCATCAATGTTCTTACTATATTTCTTTACTCGACTTGTGTTACTTGGTGATAATTTTTTGGTGAGGTGGGGATGGTTTTTATACCTTATTAGGTGTTGTTGGTTATTTTTTTTCTCACAAGATAATTAGTATGCTTCTTCCACTTGTGCATGAGAGACTTTGGTTTTCCTACTTAATATACTTGTATGATCACCCTACATTCTAAAAATCCTTTTAGGTTTCCATGAGGACTATGGGAATCGTGTTGGGAATTACTAGCTTGGACTTTGGGATGGTTGATGTGTCACTACTTAGCTTTACTTTTGGGTATTTAATTTGGAGTTAATTTGTATTTATAGAAATTTTGTTTTAAACATGCATGTGGTATGGTTTTATATTTCTTTTATATATATGTCTTGGAGTTTTTTAGATATTGATAATTCTTATCTTCTGATCTTGTTTACTACAAAAAGAGTAATGCATCCCATTTTTGTATACCCTTGGTGTTGGTCTCCACCTTAAGGCCTACTAGAGGCGGTACTTGGGGGGCCATTATCTCTCTTTCTCCATTTAAAGCTCTGGAGGGTCATCTTTTGAGGGAGGGGGTTGTGACAATGTTTTGGTATCAAATGTGATGGTTGATAGATAGGATTGAGTTTGGCATTAGGCACGATGAGTATTTCATGGGTTAGTATGTCAAAATTATCAGGTGATCTTTGTGTGTGACATAGGCTAGGGAATATTGTCTAGGACATAAGATTTTAAGGGGCCCCATGATCCGATGCAAGGACTCTAAGACTACCAAATAACCAAGTAAGGATACATCATTTGTAGGGTAGAGACCCTAGTAAAGGTACATGCATCATAATGACTTTTTTTCCTATTTTAATTGTTTTTTTGTGGAAATTGAAATAAGAAATGAGTTAAAATGAATCTTAAATAAAATTACATACTACTTGGGATTAGAAATCATTTGTTTACCTTTTTAGATATGGCACTCGGTCATCGTTTGCATGTGGCTTGGGTAGTTGAAGCTCAGTAAGATTATCTGGTTGATTGGTGGAGGGTTGATCCAGTAGAGGAGGATCACCAATGGAAGAGAACGTTAAGTGATTTCCAACAGTAGAATTTGGGAAAGTACAAGGTAAGTGTCTCAAACATAGAGATTGATAGCTGGATCAACGATCTTGTGATCACCTTCTATTTGATCCAGGATCTGAAAGAGTACTGTATTTTTTTGGTGGTGATCCAGATGTGGGGAGCTATGCATTAGTGGAAGATACTGTATTTGGGGGAGAGGAAGGAGGTAGACGTGTTGTGGGTCATATTTTTGAAGGAGTTTCGGGAAGAGTTCCTTTGGTCGACTATGAAGACTGAGAAGATGCAGAAGCTACTCTCCCTTCATTAGGGGAGTATGTCAGTGTGGGAACTTGGGATCAAGTTCAAGGATATTCTTTGCTTAACTCCAAACCTCTTTTTGAATGAGGATTCTCATGCAAGATGGCTTGAGGAGGCTCTCCGCCCTTCTATCTAGTATGATGTTACTCCCTTTACTTTTCCAATGTGTCTATAGGTTCAAAAGAATGCAGAGGTCATCGAGAAGATGCACTCATGAGGAGGTTTACTATGAGAGGGGAGCCATATATGTTATTCTATAGGAAATGTTACCATCAGTAGGTATTATTCTCTAGGGCCTTCGAGGTTTTGACCTATAGGGAGTCGACCTCAGTAGTTTCCCTTCTAACCTTCGGTCTTTGTACCTTTCACATGAACTTGGGACCGATGAGTTTATTCTATGGGGTTCATATCCATATTCAAAGTCAGTGCCCAGTGGATTCTCGAGCACAGTATAGTAGAGGTGGGTAGGTTTAGAACCCACCTCAGCAGTAGTTTCCAGCTAGGAAATTTTAGAAGCAGGGACAACAAGATCACGCTCTACCAATGGGAGACGGAGTAGGTATAGGCCTACCTCATGGTGTTGCTCAAGGACCTAAACCCTGGCATGGTCATGTAGGAAGTTGTCAGTAGAGAGAAATAGGAGCTGGGCATGGCTAGTTATACGTAGCAGAGGCATCAGTTCTATTAGGGCTAGATATTGTTAGAGGTACGATCATCTTATTTTTTTACTCTTACTTGTGATTTTTTTTGATTCAAGAGATTCACACTCCTTTGTAACATCTACTCTATCCCATTCTCTAGGAATTTATGTATAGAGGATTCTCATTCCCCTTATGTTGATTATTCTAGTAAGAGGTTAGACCATCTTGTTTGATGTGTGTCGGGGATGTATATTGATGATGGGGCTGCATCAGTCCCATGGGGATCTCTTCTTTCTATATATGTATCCATACGATATTATTCTTGACATCGATTGGTTGTATTTCATGCATGTCATTATCGACTGCTTCTGGAGAAGAGTCATTTTTTCAAACATGGATGGTCGGCGTGTGGTTTTCATCGATGAGTGGAGCTGTCAAGTGGGTAGCTGACGTATAGAACCCCTCATTTCCTTGTAGGGCGAGATGTCAGTGGATTCATTGTACATTAAGATGGTGGAATCCCCCAAGGTAGCTGGGGAGTTCTTTTATGTTTTCCCTGATGATTTTGTGACTCTACACCCTTGATGTGACATTGTGTTCGGGATAGACTTACAGCCTGGTGCTTCTCTAATTTCGATGGTGCCTTATCGGATGGCACCTTCTGAGTTGCGGGAGTTGAGGATTCAGATTAATGATCTAATGAAGAAAGGATTTATCCAACCCAGTGTGTCATCATGGGGTGCTCTAATTCTATTTGTAAAAAAGGTGTATAGTGGTATAAGGTTGTGCATAGACTACCGAAGGTTGAACCAGGTGACGGTCAAGAACCGTTACCCTCTTCCAAGGATAGATGATATTTTCAGCCAGTTAAAAGGGGAAATATGGTTTTCTAAGATTGATCTGTGGTCTGGATATCATCAGTTGAGGGTGAAAAGGGTGATATCTTGAAGACATATTTTAGATATAGGTATGGGAACTTCGAGTTAGTAGTCATGTCATTCAGTGTTACAAGAACATCAGCTGTGTTTATGGGGATTATGAACTCCTTTTGTGAGTTCCTATACCAATTCATAATCGTATTCATCGATGACATCTTAAACTACTCCCGGTCAGAGGAGGAGCATGTCGAGCATCTTAGAACTATCTTGCAGTCCCTTTGACACCACTAGCTCTATGGAATGTTTTCCAAGTGAATGTTTTGTACACGAGAGGTGTATTTACTTGGCCATGTGGTGCCTCAGTAGGGTATATAAGTAGACCTATCAAAGGTTGGAGTAGTTGTTTCTTGGGAAGAACCCAAGAATTTTTTAGTGGTTTGTATCTTTCTTGGTCTTCTGAGCTATTATCATAGGTTTGTGCCTAATTTATCTCTTGTTTAAGCTCCATTTATGGCCTTGAAAAGGATGGACCAGGATTTTTTTTTGGAGTGAGAATTGTTAGGCAACGTTTAAATATCTAAAGGAGGAGTTAGTCAGTGATCCAGTGCTCCGAATTCTAGAAGAAGGGGTGATGTTCAAGGTGTTTTGTGATGCTTTCCATCTGGGTTTGGGATGTGTGTTGATACAACAATGGAGAGTTATCTCTTATGGGTCTAGGTAGTTACATACCCACAAATTTAATTATGCCACCCATGATCTGCAACTAGCAGCAGTTGTCTTTGTGCTGAAGTTGTGGCGGAATTACCTCATTGGGGAGTGCTTTGTCGTCTTCATGAATCATAAGAGCTTGAGGTATATATTTTCCTAGTGAGATATAAACCAAATAAAGTGGATATGGATGGAGTTTCTACAATACTTTGATTTTGAGATCTCATACACCTCAGGAAAGGGGAATGGTGTAGTCGATGCTTTGAGTAGAAAGTCATAGAATGATGTTTTATAGGAATCTATGGATGCCTGGAATGCAATGGAGGAGTTGGAAGCCTTGTACTTGGATGTAGAAATGAATGGTGATAGAGTGTGTTTGTTTCAGATGATATTACAGTCTTCTCTGATGTAGCAAGTGGAGGAGTCTCAGTGGGGAGACTCAAAGGCATAAGTGATGTGTAGTCACATTGACCATGGTGATTCTCTGGATGGATGGTCAGAGGATGGTTAAAATTAGATGATGTTCTGTGGAAGTCTATTTGTTCTAATGGCGATGCATGATGGATTCCTATGTTAGTTTCATAGGTCACCCTTAGCGGTATAGTAGGGAGTTTTCAAGATGTATTGTGGCTTGAGGATGCAGTTTTGGTGGTTTGGGGTGAAATGGGTAGTGGTAGAGTTTGTGGAGAAGTGCTTAGTGTTCCAGCAGATGAAGGCTAAGCATCATGTTCTCTGTTGTTTGTTGCAACCCTTATATGTCCATGAGTAGAAGTGGGATGAAATCTCAATGGATTTTGTCACAGGGTTACTGAGAGATCATGGAGGCTATGATTTTATCTAGGTAGTAGTGGATCAGTTGATAAAATTGGCTCACCTTTTAGCAATCAAGAAGTATGGTGTAGTAGATTCTTTGGAAAAGAGGTGTGTGGATGAGGTGGTGCAGATACATGGGGTTTTAAGATCCATCGTCTCATATTGGGATACACGCTTTACCTCATGAGTTTGGAGGGGAGTATAGAATTATTTTGGCCCCCAGTTAATCCTCAGCACAACTTTCCACCCCTAGAAGGATGAGAAGATGGATCAGACTATCCAGATGTTGTAAGATATGTTTTAGGCATTCGTCTTGGGCTTTATAGGATCTTGGGTACAACACATTCCCTTGGTAGAGTTTTCTTACAATAATAGGTAACACTATTCCATTATCATGGATCTATTTAAAGACTTGTACGAAAGACCGTTCCATTCACCTTTGTGTTAGACAGAGGTTGGAGAGATAGTTGTTCTTAGTCCTGAGGTAGTGTAGAGCATGACTGAGAAGGTTCATCTTGTTTGTGAGAGGATGAAGGCAGTGCATGAATGGTAGAAGTCTTATGTTAATCATAGGAGGAGGCCTTTAGAGTTTGAGTTTGGGGACCATGTGTTATTAAAGGTTTCCCATCAATGTGGGCAGTGAAGGTTTGGCAGAGGGAGTAAACTTTCTCCCAGGTTTATCAGACCCTTCAAGATGTTGGGGCTAGTTGGAAAAGTGGCATACCAATTTTCATTTCTACCATAGTTATAGAGGGTCCATGATGTCTTTCACATCTCTCAACTTCTTTGGTATCTTCACGATTACTCCCACATCATTGAATAGGGAGAGTTGGATATCGAGGATGATGCAGTGTTAGTGGAGCAGCCAGTAGAGAACCAGGATCATTGGGAGAAATTGTTGCATGGGTGGACGATTCTTTTGGTTCACATGTTGTGAAGGCATAGTGTCTTGGAGGAGAGTTCTTGGGAGTGAGAAGCGCAAGTGTGTTCTCATCACCCAGTGTTGTTTTGACTTTTTCATTATTTTGTTTTACTTTGTAATTTGATGTTTAAACCTTATTTGTTATGAGATGATTTGTTTCCTTGTTATGTGATGTGTGATAAATTCCTGACATGTGAAAAGGGGAATACCAGATTCCTAATAAAGATGCATTAATTACAATGCAATTAAACTCGTGGGGGAAATTGAGTTCCACCCAGAGTGGATAGTATCTTGACATAGATGATGGGATTCTCTGATTCGTGTGTTCGAACAGTGTGGGTGTTTTGTTTTTGTGGTGTGTCTTATGGTTTGTTGGGATAATAGATGTCTGAGTATTTGTTATTGTATGTTGATTTTTCACTCTATCTTTCAAACAATATAGGGTGGTTTATCATTGAACCTTGATTTTGGTAGCGGTGTTTCAAGTGTAGCGATATCCTTGAGAGGTATCTCATAGGGTGGTAGTTCATACCCCTCTTTTCCTTCTAGGTTTGGTTTTGAATTCTCGAGGGTATTAATACTTTGATATGTATCTGATGTAATGGTATAGACCTCTTCATTCCATTCTTTTGTGAAAATCTAGAGTTTGGAGTGTTTTGGGAGGTCATGGTAACTCATTTCAAGAGTTTTCCAAAAATCTAGTTTTCTAATGGTAGATCATCAGACGGTGAGTCATAATGATTACTCACACTGGTAGCTCATAATGGTGAGTTAGGAATGGTAGGTCACCAATAGTGGCTCTCCCAATGGTGAGTCACGATGGTGAGTCGTTGATGGTGAGTCGTAACAGTGAATCACGATAGTGAGTCGTTAAAGGTGATTCATGACGGTTACTCGTGAAGGTGACTCGTGATAGTGAGTCTCTAATGGTAGGTTTCCTATGGTGATTCACGATGGCGACTCGTCCAATGGTGAGTCATCTAATGATGATTTTACAAACAGTGAGTCACCCGACGATGACTCGTCCAGTGTTGATTCATCCACAAATAGCTAACCCAATAGCGACTCACCCAACAGTGAGTCATCTACCAGTAGATCACCCAACAATGAGTCATACATTGGTAGCTCAACCAACGATGAACCACCCAATGGTGACTCATCTACTAGTATCTCACCAATTGGTAGCTCACCCAGTAGTGAGTTGTTCAGTGGTGACTCACCTAACAATGAGTCATTTCCGATAGTTTTTCAAAAATCTAGTTTTTCTAGTTTCTCCCCTTTAACATTTCCTTTTACATAAAATGAATTTCATATCATATCTTAATAATTTTAAATACATTTAAAATTACCTAAATAATATCTTTGACTCATTTAAAATTTTTAGGCTTTTAAAAGGTCAAACACATGGTCTTCATCATGATACAACTTTAATGGATTTTAAAACCCATTTCTTCCATCGATATAGGATCTACCTTTTCTCAAGATGAGATCTTTTCTTCCTTGTGTGTTTTCCTTTGATATTGATACCGAATTTCCCCCATAACCTTTATTCACTAAGGATTCTTATGTTTGTCTTATGGCCTTGGATCATGTTTTCCCTAGATTTTTTTTTGCTGTTTGCGCACCCCATGCTTGGACGCAATAAGGAATTATTGATCGTCTATTCTTCTAGGTATGGATCCCTTAATATTTCTTAACTATGTAACATGTGGGGTGTTTTTCTGAATTTATCCTTTCTGAAGGTAGTATAATTCCAACTTAAAAGAATTGAATCATTTTAAGATCAATATACAGGGGCTTGTAAAAAGTGACACATGCTTCTGTTTTATTTTTCTAATGATATAGTGAATTGTATAGACTATATGACTACTAAAAAACATGGCCATTGGGGTTATTTTGTTTGTGCGTGGGATTATCTATGGAATGAATGATGTTTGTTCTTAGATGAATGTTTCAACATGAAAACTTTTAACCATGTACATGTAACTTCCCAGTTCCTTGTGCAGCCCAAATGAGCTCCATACCTGGTTGGTCACATGGCCTAAAGTGAATTCCCCCAAATGCCAGAGGCTACCAACTAATAGTGAGGGCCTTGGGTGTGATAGTGGGAAAACTATTCCCTCATTGATAGAGTAACACAGTGGAATAGCAATAATATGCAACAACGGAAGCAATAAAACCATACAATAAGAAAAAAATGGAAGACTGAAAGTAAATAAACAACGGAAGCACATATATAAATGATACATGTCCCATAAGTCTAGGAAAGTATCCAAATAAGTCACAATTCTGAAATATAGTACTAAAACAAAGTACAAAAGAAAATAAGTAAACAACTCTAACAGCCTCGCAAGCCTCAGCTTGGTCACATCCTCTCCAGCTCCACATCAATCATGTATCTAAAGTAGAAGGGTGCTTTCTCTTACCTATACCTGCAGCAATATAATCTGTTTGGGCCCAAAAGCATGACCCAAACAGGGTGTAAGATGAATCCCAGTAGGCAACCACCCCAAGATCTATGTGAAACTATCAGTGAATATATATAGCAGGAAATATGAAAAATAAAGTAATAGAAAAGTAATCAAAAGTAAAAAATCCTATAGTTTCAACTACATTCATTTAAATTTATCAATTATTCAACCAATCATTCACAAGAAACACTATGGGAAGTTATCACAGTCTAACCCCACTGGTTCAGCTTAGAAAAAGACTCTCTAAGGAAGCACTCACTGTCAATTACCCCTGTGGTCTTTTAATGATAACTAAAGACTCTCTTAGGAAGCACTCAATGTCCAATTACCCATGTGGTCTCATAACGATATACTACAGACACTCTGAGGGAGAACTCAATGTCCATCCCACCTATGGTCTCACAACATGAAAAGTAACAGACACTCTGGGGAAGCCCTTAGTGTTCATTCCCCCTATGGTCTACTACACCAGGTTCCCACAGCCTTGTGTAATTCAATTATACACAAATGATATCCATCAGCCAAAGTAAATATCAAATACTATTTGGCTAAACAGCAACAACGCATATCAAAATCAGACCATATAACCAACTCCATCCTAACATCACTAGGCATGGAAAACAAAACAGTCTAACAGGCAGTTCTAGACCCAATGACCAATAACAATCAAACATGGGAAAACACATCCATAGTAAGGTAATAAACCCTATTCAATAATCAAGAACCCTTAATCAATCAAACAAAGCATAATAGGCATTAACAGGGTTAAATTCCCAAAACACGCAATACCCTAAACTAGGGTATTGGGAACTTTTTGCACATATAATTCAAATACATCTATAGAAAGGCACAAACCACCTACCTCAATGTTGTACAATCTATATAGTTGAACCTCATCCTTTAAATCAACCTAGAACATGGTATATCTAGAAAAATTTCAAAAATTATCAACCACAGATATCTCAAAAAAGAGAAGAAATAAAGGGGAGAGGCTATAGAAGAATTAATAACTCACCGATGCGATTCCAACACAATCGACGGTGTTTGATTTGGAGTACAGACGACGAGTCAGGGGCTCAGAAAAGAATCGTTGTTCTCGATCTCTCCTGGATGAGACGAAGACCGAAGAAGACGTTTTTGTAAATGATATGTGATCCCGGTCCGATATAACAATTAAAAATTAAAATAAAAAGTGTGTTATTTAAATATAAATGGCATGTACATGCCTTTACTAGGCCCCACTTTAGGCGGTCTCCAGGTCAACCCACACGACCATGTACTCAGCCATTACACATCCAGTACACGGCTACCTGTGATGACTAGATACACTACATGTACTCCAAAGTACACAGTGTGTACTATTTAAATTTTCAGATTCTCCCTTTTTTCTCCAAAGCACTAAAAAACAAGATCCATACCTAAAATGAAGATATGGGTGCTTACAAAATTCCCCCTTAAATAAATTCTTCCTTGAATTTCCCTAATAAGGTAGCGAAGAAGAATCCTCAAACAGCTTCAGCCACTACGATCATACATCAGCCTCTCTCTCCCAAGTCTCGTCCTATACTCACTCGTGTTTCTATAGTACCCATACCAGAGGAACAGACCATCCACTAAGAACCTTTGTGTTGCGATCAACCATCCGGATAGGATGCTCCTTAAATGATGTGTCCACCTCTAACTCAACCTCCCCGGGTTAAAAAAAATGAGACTAATCTGAGAAGTAATGCTTCAAGTGAGAAACGTGGAAGACGTCATGCATATCCCGGTACCTCTAAGGTAACTACAATCAATGGGCAATTGGCCCGACTCTCTCCAAAACCTCAAATGGACCGACGTATCTTGGTGAAAGCTTCCCTTGTCTTCTAATCCTCTTGTGTCCCAACCTTGGCATGACACATAGAAAAACTTGATCTTCGACCTCGAACTCCAAAGGTTGTCTCCATCTATTGGCATAAGACTTCTTCCATGATTGTGCAGTATCCATCCTCTTCCGAATCAACTCCACCTGCTTTGTGGTCTCCTAGACAAGATGAGGTCCCAACATAGCTGCCTCTCCTACTTTCATCCAACATAAGGGTGATCGGCATGGATTACCATACAAAGCCTCATAAGGCATCATCTGAATAGTTTCCTAAAAAATATTATTGTAGGAAAAATCCACCAGAGGTATGTGTTTCTCCCAAGAACCTCCAAAATTTAGGACGCATTCTCGTAGCATGTCCTCTAGCACCTGAATCGTATGCTCGGACTGGCCATCTATCTGGGGATGGTAAGTTGTACTCAGAAGTACCTGTGTACCCAAAGCCCTCTATAGTCCCTTCCAGACCTGAGAAGTAAAATGTGAATCCTTTTCTGAAACAATGGAATATGGAACCCCATGAAAATGTACAATCTCTCAAATGTACAACCTTCCAAGCTCATCAACACTGAATTTATCCTTGACCGGAAAAAATTATAAAACCTCCATGAGTCTTTCAATGACAACCCAAACTGCATTGTTTCCTTGAGGCGACCTCGATAAGCCTGTCACAAATTCCATCGCAACATCATTCCACTTCCACTCAGGAATGCGTAATAGCTGCAAAAGCCCTGTTGGTTGTTGATGTTCCGTCTTCACCTACTGATAGGTGGAATACCTCATCACAAAACCAGCAACATCTCCCTTCATACCTTGCCACCAATACTAATAGTGTAGATCTTGATACATCTTGGTGACACCAGGATGAACTACCCAAAATGAAGAATGAAAATCCCACATCAGATCCTCACGTATGTCTGCTGACACCCATATGCGCCCATGAAATCACAAGACCTCATTCTCACTGACAATCCATCCAGGAATAGGTTCCTCTCCTAACACACTCTCTTATAGAACTAGGTCTTAAGAATCTGATATTTTCCTCATTCTAACTTAATTAAGTAGAGTATAGGTAACAAATACAAAAGAAATAAACATTTTCCCTTGTCTTTCATGCACCTCCAAATGTATCTCAGAGAACAGAGCCACGAGCTACCACTCACTACTGGCCTTATGAACTGCCTGAATCTGATTCCTACTGATCAATACATTATCCACTACACTACCTTTCCCATGTGTGTAGGAAAGCTCAAGGTCAAAGGACTAAAGGTACTCAACCCACATTCACTGTCTCAAATTCAGATCATGCCGAGTGAAGATATACTTGAGACTTTTATGGTTGGTGAAAACCACAAAATGATCTCCCAATAGATAATGTCTCCAACAACGTAAAGAATGAACAAATGCAGCCAACTCGAGATTTTGTGTTGGGTAATTCCTCTCATGTGGCCTCAACTGCTATGACCCCTATGCAAAGACGCCTTCCCCCTACATAAGCACTGCTCCCAGCCCGATACCTGATGCATCACAGTAAACAGTATAGCTCTTTCTTGGATCTATAAAAATCAGGATTGGTGCTCAATTAAACCTCCCTTTCATCTCCTGAAAGGATGAATCATAAGAATCTTCCCACGAGTACTTTTCACCCTTCTTAGTCAGGCCCGTTAGTGGTGCTAATAAGCGTTAAAATTCCTATATAAAATATCTGTAGTAACCAGACAGCCCTAGAAAACTCCGTACCTCAAAGATGTTATTAGGATTATCTTAGAAAACTACTGATCTCACTTTCTATGGGTCTACGGATACTCCTATCTAGGAGATAACATGACCCATGAAGTGAATCTGGTCCATCCCAAAGTGGAATTTAGAGAGATTAACATATAACTGATGCTCCTTCAGTGTACTCAAAATGATCTCAAGATGGGTAGCATGGTCGGGTGGAGTGTCAGAGTACACTAAGATATCGTCTACAAAAACCACCACAAAGGATTCCAATTATGGATGGAACACTCAGTTTATCAATGCCATAAACATTGTAGGTGCGTTTGTGAGACCGAATGGCATAACCACATACTCGTATAGACCATACCTGCTCCTAAAGGCAGTAAGAGGTATATATGATGGTCTAACATGCAACTGATGATAACCGTATCTCAAGTCAATATTCCAGAACACCTAGGCTTCCCAAATCTGATCAAATAGATCATCAATCCTCGGCAAGGGATATCGGTTCTTAACCATCAACTGGTTCAACTTCCGATAATCCAAACAAAGTCTGTGGGTACCACCCACCTTCTTAAAAAACATGACAGATGAACCCCAAGGAGAAGTTCTGGGTCAAATGAAACCCTTTTCCTACAACTCCTCTAACTATTTCATAATCTCCTATAACTCTGGTGTATCCATCCAATAAGGAGGAATAGACACCGGTGATTCTCCTGGAACAAGATCGATAGACAAATCTACCTCTCACTCTGGAGGCGAACCTGAGAATTCCTCTAGAAAAAAATCCCTAAAATGATCAACCACTGGAAAAAAATACATCTATGAAGTCCCCTGGTTATCCA
This sequence comes from Viscum album, assembly GCA_963277665.1. Taxonomy (NCBI): domain Eukaryota; kingdom Viridiplantae; phylum Streptophyta; class Magnoliopsida; order Santalales; family Viscaceae; genus Viscum; species Viscum album. The sequence continues at coordinate 915,095,063 of OY728141.1, forward strand.
GTTACAAAATAGAAATATGGGCTATAACTCATCCCAACCCATGATGCTTGGGTCCTGCTCTGCTCACCTGGATATCCCACTCGCCCTTATGTAGAAACAAACTTCCCCCTGGTGACATGGAACTCACCCTACGACTATAGAAATTGACAACAACCTATAAGAGAAAAACCAATCCATTATGAGAATGATTTCATTTCCTATCATCTCTAAGACATAAAGGTCCCATAATAAGCGACACTCACCAACCTAAAGAGGGAACTCCTTTCACTGATGTACATTAGTATTTCTAGTCCCCAATGGAGTTTCTAGCATCATAAAATCCTCATAAGTAATGATACATAGCCCTAGAATCTCCACAACATCAACAGATATGAAACTATGGAAATACCCTATATTAAAAAGTTTAGAAGCTAAAACTGAGCCAACTAGAATTGTACCTCTAACTGTAGAGGGTCCAAGATCATACTCCTGTCAGGTCTGCTCTATTGTAAAAGCCTGACTTGCACTGTGTCCCTGTGATGATGTATGTGATCCCTAAGCTGGTCCACCCAGCAGCCATCAAAAACCCTATGTCTGATCACTACAGCCATGACCTCCACCTTGGCCTGAACGGCATGAAGAACTCCAGTTCCCTGACTGATGAGAAATTTGTGGTCTTTCTCATGAACGAAAAGTCAAAATAGAACCTCTATCACCAGATTCTAGTGAGAAAAGCTGATAGAAACGCTGAAGATGACCCATATTTCCATAAGATCGTCACTCCAATAGGTCTATCGGGCAATGTGGCCTCATATACCCACTCTTCCGCATTGGTATCATTCCACCTGGCTACCTGAAATAGTATCTCGCCTACTTGGATCTCCACACATAGGCTCCCTATGGTGCTTCCTGCTGTCAGTCGAAGGGGTACCAACTACAGATGTCGAGCCGCCCTAGCTCACAAGCCCAAAATCCCTTAGTTTTCACTATGTGACCAGTTACTAGTTGACTGTAGAAGCAATGGAAGTCAACCTGAATATGTTCACCTGAGATCATATGTCATGCCTAAGACCATCCTCAAACTTCCTCTCTAGAAATAACTCATCACCACCTAGAGTGGGTGTGAAGCATTGCAGCTCTGTGAAGTGAGAAGAATAATCCATGACCGAGAGAGTACCCTAATCCAAACTCATAAACTCTTAGGCTCGATCGTCCCTCAATGTCTCTGGGTAGAAGTAGTCATAGAAGGCATGCTAGAACTCATCCCAATCCATAACCTGCTAGCGTCCCACCTGTGATATCACATCCCACCAACTCCTGGTGGAATCCCAAAGCATGTACATAGATATATTCTCCATCCTCTCTGGAGTTGTCTCTAGTTACTTGAAGATAGATGGCATGGCTTCTAACCATGAATCTGTAGCCTGAGGTCCTCCATCCCCTAATAAAGTGGGAGGATGCTACTACGTAAAAACCAACGTCAACTCTACCAAATACGGGGAAGGACGTAGTGCTCCCAGGAATGTCTACATAAACCTCATGAAAACTTCTCTAAACTGTGTATCAGCACCTGTATTTGGAATAACAGTTGGTGCCAAAGCAGGCACGATGGGAGGATCTGCTGGCAGTCCCTGATCTGCCATGTTCAGTGTCTGATCGTTGCCTAGGATCTGGTGTACAACCGAAAAACTTCTTGTTGGCATGACACTGTAAGTTCAAGTGAACACCATATCCCAAGATTATCAAGGATTGAAACTTAGAAGTGTATGAAAGGAACATAATAAATAAAACATTCAAGATTTTCAAAACATGGATACACGGCATGTATAACCCCTACACGATGTGTTCCCTTAAGACTTTACATGGGCATGTACTTCTACCAACCCTAGTCATGTAACACCCCATACACATGGCATTTTCTCCTTGGACACGGTGTGTACTTGAAACTTTTTTCCTGCCCGAGTTTTTCTACATGACTAAACCACACAGTTCTCCTAGAACAAAACTACCCAGCATGTTCACCTTGAACATGACATGTACCACTTAAGTCTCAACCACCTGTGTCGTTAGTTATACATTTGGAGACATGTATGACTCTATACAGTGTGTTTATGCTAAACACGACGTGTAGTAGAATGATTTCATCGACTCGTGTCGTTAGTCACATAGCCGGATACATGGTCTCTACAACACGACGTGTACGTTTGGTACACAACATGTTCCACCAAAGATTTATCAACCCCATGTCTCTACCCACAAAGATAGTCACATGGTTAAAGACTACATGGTGTGTACATATAATACCTAGCTTTTACATATATTACATGACATGTACTTAATAAAAACAGTTCCTTCCCGAAAAGAAGGATACATGACATGTATTCATCATTACACATCATGTATTCTGGGTTTTTTGGATAGTTAGCCTAAAAAACTACTCTGGATCTCCATAAAAACACTGAAACAAACATTAAAGTGTCAAATTCCAATATTTAGGGGCCCATACTCCATGCAAATAAAATCTTGGATTCATATTCATGTCATATAACAAGTATAATAGTGCAAGAAAACACATGATCTACCAAATTTCGATCCATGAGGTCCCTTAACACCTTAGGGACCAAAGTTTGGAATTCATTCAAACAAAACCTTACACACTTAGTAATACCCTATCAAATAGTAGGTATTATATCAAGGAATCTATCACAACAGCATGCATATCTAGCACAACATCTATCACAACAACATGAAATCGGTAATGCACCCTAAATGGAATGATAAGAATGCATGACATGTGATCTCTATCAAGTGCCTATATGATGCATGAGATGGAATAACCTTATCTCATCAGGTTACAACAGAAATATAACCTCAATAATATAAATCATAATAGCACAAATCATGTGAATCACCCAATGGTGAAATCAAATCAATTGTAATAATTGAAAACAAAGAAAATTTGAAATAATCGAGGTAAATTAGCTTTTCTCTATACACGGGTTAGGTTCTCCTGGGTACAAGTTATTACCAAGTACCTATTCCTTCCTATCCCTATCTATAGGCTCCAAATAGTAAGTCAAGGAGAAAAATATTCCTCTGATACCACTTTGCAACATCCCGATTTCGGGTGCCGCCCAAAGGTGCACCGCACTCGGTTGGTCACATGGCCTCAAGAGAATTTACCCAAATGCCAAAGGCTTCCAACTAGAAGTAGGGGCCTTGGGTGTGATAGTGGGGAAAATATTCCCTAATTGGAATATTAACATAGTGGAATAACAATAATATACAATAGTAGAAGTAGTAATATCATACAATAAGCAAACAATGGAAGACTGAAAGTAAATAAAAAACGGAAGCACGTATATAAATGATGCATGTCAAATAAGTCTAGGAAAGAATCCAAATAAGTCACAATGCTAAAATACAGTACTAAACCAAATTAAAAAGAAAAATAAGTAAACAACTCCAACAGCATCACAAGCCTCAGCTTGGTCCCATGCTCTCTAACTCCGCAACAATAATGTTCCGGAAGTAGAATAGCGCTTTCTATTATCTATACCTATAATAATATAATCTATTTGGACCTAAAATCATGACCCAAAGAGGGTGTGAGATGAATCTTAGTAGGAAACCACCCTATTATATGTTCCTAACAATCAGTGAATATATATAGCAGGTAATATGTAAAATAAATTAATAAACAAGGAAGTACTCAAAAGTAAACAATCCCACATTTTCAACTAAATTCATTTACATTTATCAATTATTCAACCAATCATTAACAAGAAACCCTCTGGGAATTTCTCATAGTCTAACCCCTTTAGTTCAACTTAGACAAAAACTCTCTGAGGAATTACTCACCGTCAATTCCCTATGTGGTCTTTTAACGATAACTGCAGACTCTTTGAGGAAGCACTGAATGTCCAATTACCCCTGTGATATCGTAACGGTATAATATAGAAAATATGAGGGAACACCCAACATACTTCCCCCCTATGGTCTCAAAACGAGAAAAGTAATATACACTCTGGGGAATCCCTTAGCATCCATTCCCCCTATGGTCTACTACAACAGGTTCTCACAACCCTGTGTAATTCAATTTTTCACAAACATTATCCAGTATCCAAAGTAAATCTCAAATACTACTTGGCTAAACAGCTAAAATTCATATCAAAATCATGTCATATAACCAAATCCATCTTAATAGCACTAGGTGTGAAAAACAAACTAGTCTAACAGGAAGTTCTAGACCCAACAGCCAATAACAATCAAACATGGGAAAACACATCCTGAGTAAGGTAATTGTTAGGTCTACTAGGATAGATACCCTGAGAGGGGGGTGGAGGTGAATCAGGGTATGAAATTAAAATGACTACCCCTTTTGATCTTGTTTTTATATTAGAAAAAACCCTCTTCTCTCTCCTTCTCGATGCAGAGTATGAACAAACCTTAAAAGCATGCACATGACACAACTATTTTTACTTGGTTCACCTTCACTGGGCTACATCCAAGGAGAATACACTGGCAGTGTGTCGATGTACCAATTTCACTATAAGCGCACTGTTGTCTACAAGTTCGAAGTTGACTCATTGTACCTCCTGGTTTACAACCACTCAAAATTTGAGAACACACTGCTCTCTCAATTGAAGCGAGCTCACTGCTTCTTCAGAAGATCCACTCACAGTTTGTAGACCTGTAGGTCTCTTCATTTTAATGAAAGAATGCATCCTCAATTGTTGATAGATGCTCTATTGAAGTTCAAAGTTCATCCACTAATGAATATCCCTTTTCCCCTGAACACTGAGAAATTCCTTTGAAAATACCTTCGTAAAGCACCCTACTTCGCGAGGCTCCCCATTTTGCGAAGCTCAAACAAGCCTTCGCAAAGCTCCTGCCTTTTCGCGAAGATCAATCCTTTACAAATATTAGGCTGTCGTGAAGCTCCTTCCTCTTCGCAAAGCACACTTCTTAGAGCACACGGCCTCGCAAAGCGTACTTCTTTCACGGAGCTAGATTAGCCACCGCGAAGCACCTCTCTTTCATGAAGAACACTACCTTCGCGAATCACCTTTGTGAACTAAGAGCAAAATATTTTCTTCGAAAACTCTCTAATTCTCTCAAGGGGGTAGACCTCTATTTATAGCCGATTCCACCGACCCTCAATCCTTCCACGCGAAGTCAACGCCACGTCATCACAAATCGTGAAGCTTTGAAGTTTCTTCCGAAATTCTCTCAATCTCACGAAGCACTATGGAATTTTTTCAATCACAGAGCTTGAAGTAATCGCAGAGCATCACCATAAATCTCATCATGCCTTCGTCGCGAATCTCCCTCACAAAGCCCTTCACCGTCGCGATGCGCTTCAACCTATGTCGTTCGCGAAGCTTGATGTAATCGCGAAGAACACCGTCAACATTCTTCTTTTCTTCGTGAAATTCAATACATGAACCCTATATTCATGAAACTCATTCCTTTTTAATATTTAAATGATATATTCAAGGATATACACTTGTCGCGATGCTCACCAACCTCAAAATTTTGGACCCCAAAAATTTGGAAAACACTGGGAAATGGCGCCACCTTGTATTGCTCTTTTGTACTGCATCCAAATAATCTATTCCTTTGTCACGGTTCTTTGTCAACATTGATTGTCAAAAATATCTCTAGATATTGACAATTAACTATGGAAACCTTCTTTTTCAACAAACACAATCAACCCAAAAATACTTCAATGTTACCTTAAGGGATTTTTGGCCAACAATCTCCCCCTTTGGGTTTGTTGACAACTCTTCTCAGAATGATTTTCTGCACTTTGATACCTCTCTGAAGCTCCTTCCATCCTCTACCACCATTCACCTATGGCGATTTGGATAGCGCTCAAGGAATCACTTAACACGTACTCTAAGCCCACATGAGCAATGCTCGGCGTGAGAGTAAGAGTAGTATGAAAATTTCATCAATGAATCACTTCATGTCAAACACCAATTGTAGATTCCAAACTGATACCAATTGCAAAATTGATAGCAATTGTTGAACCACACTGATACTAATTGGTGATGGCTGGAAAACTTCTCTCACTATTCCAACATCACTCTTCTGCTTTTATCACGATCCTTAGCTATCGTGATATCTATTCTTTGATCGATCACTTCTAACATCGTCAGATTTAAAAATCTTACTCCCCCTATCTCATTACTCCCCCTATCTCGCTGCCTCTACCTGCTAGCTTCTCCCCATATCAATGATGATATATCAAATAGCCACACTGTCTCCCCCTTGAACAATCACTATTTTCTCCCCCTTTATCAACGAACCCAAAGGGCACTCCTTTGTGGTCTGTAACATGGTAAAAACACATTAATACATTAGGGAAAACACACCATACCTCAAGGAGAGGGGGGTCAGTCCACATCCACACTCTTTTAAGTGTGGGGAGTCGACTGAACTCCCAGAGCTAGTCAATACCTTTCAAACGCTTCCTTGGGTAAGGCCTTTGTCAGAATGTATACAACCAGTAGTTTTTTAGGCACATACTCCAAATTCACAATTCCTTGCTCAACCTTCTCCTTAATAAAATGATACTTTATCACAATGTTATTTGTCCTTGAGTGATGGACGAGATTTTTGATGAGATTTATAGCACTTGATTTATCACACTGAATTCCGATCAGATACTTCACTTCAACTGCCATATCATCAAGCTACTGTTTCATCCACAATAACTGTGTACATTCTTGAGTGGCCGCAATATACTAAGCTTTTGTAGTGCTCAATGAAATGAAATCTTGCTTCTTGCTCAGCTAAGAAATACATAGTCCACCAAGATAGAATGCACCTCCTGACGTTGACTTCCTGTCATCCGTTGAACCGGCCCAATCTGCATCAGTATATCCCAATAATTCTGATTGAGATTTTCCACTATACATCAAGTCGAAGTCCACTGTGCCCTTGATATACCAAAGTATTATTTTCACTGCAAGCATTTGGATTTCCTTGGGATTACTCTGATATCTCACTACTTGGCATGTGGTGAATACAATTTCAGGCCTTATTACAGTCAAGTATAGAAAACTTCCAATGATATTCCTATATTCTGTGATATTAACTACCTTTCCATCCTCATCTTTGGAAAATTTCATCCGAGTAGCTACCGAAGTCTTCATCTCCTTGGAATTTTCCATTCAAAATATTTTCAAAACCTCCTTGGCATATTTGGATTGTGAAATGAATGTTCCATTCCTTCCTTGTGTCACCTGTAGACCAAGGGAAAATGTTAGCTCTCTAATCATTGACATTTATAACTCACTTTTCATGAATTCGGAAAACTGTCTGCACTGAGCTTTATCAAATCCACCAAATATTATGTCGTCGACATAAACCAAGTCCATCATCCTTTTATTACTGTTGTTGTTTAAGTAGAGATTGTAATCAACTCCCCCATGCTGGAAGCCAAGCTTCTTCAAGTACTGATCAAGCCTTGAGTACCATGCTCTTAGTGCTTGTTTCAGCCTATAAAACGCCTTCTTCAGTCTGCAAACCTTATTCTCATCCTCATGAATAAGAAAAACATCTGGCTACTCAATGTACACCTCTTCCTCTAGAACCCCATTCAAAAATGCAGATTTGACGTCCATCTAGAAAACTTTGAACTTTCGTTGCATTGCAATGGCTAGAAATAATATGATTGTCTCTAGTCTTGTAACCAGTACAAATGTATCATCAACATCAATTCCCTCTATCTGGAAATACCCCTTGCACACTAGTCATGCTTTGTTCTGAATCACTATGCCATATTCATTCATCTTGTTACGATAGACCCATTTAGTCCCAATGACATTCTTATCTGCTGGCCTAGAAACAATCTCCCATGTCTGATTCTTCTCAATCTGATCTATCCCTTCATTCATTACTTGAATCTAGTTTTCATCTTCAACTACATAAGAAAATCATTTCGGCTCAACCTGAGATAGGAAAGATGTCTTCTATAGTGACTTCATTCTTCTTTTCTGAACTGGAGCTGACTAATCACCAATGATATTCTTCCTGTCAATTTTAGCTCGACTCCTTGGCTTTTGTGCAGATACAGATTTTACTTTCTCATGCTCATCATCAGTATCTTCTTCTGAATCAACATCATCCACTTCTGCTTCCCTTGCATTGCTTTCTTCCTCGTCGCTCTCATCAGGAGATTGTTCACTGCGTTATTGAATGATCTCCTCATTCTCTACTACATTGACATCATTGGTCTCAACTACTTTTCCCAGCCTTTTGTTAAAGCATTTATATACCTTGATTTTTCCTGAGTATCCAAGGAATATCCCCTCATCTCCCCATGATTCATATTTCCTATGTTTTTCCTTGTTGAGGACAAAATACTTACTTCCAAATATTCAAAAGTATTTCACTATTGGCTTCTTTCCATACCACATCTCGTACAGAGTCTTTCCTTCCTTAGGACACAACAGAGCCCTATTAGAAATGTAGACCGATGTCAAAATCGCTTCCTTCCAAAATTTCTTTGGTAGGTCTTTTTCAATGAGCATTGTTCTGGCCATGTTGTTGATGATATAATTTCTCCTTTCAACCAATCTATTCTGTTGGGGAGTTCTCACTGAAGAAACTTGATGCCTTATCCCATGTTTCTCGAGATAGTCTTCCACATGACTGTTTGTGAATTTCGTACCATTGTCAGTATGAAAATTCAGAATTTTCTATCCAATCATCCTTTCACACTCCCTTGGGTACTGTTTTAATCATCTGAACACATCAGACTTATGGGCAATAACAAATACACATTCCATTCTGCTATAGTCATCAATAAAAATAACATAGTACCTATTTCCATCAATTGCTCTTGGTGTGATAGGCCCACAAACATCAGCATGCACCAATTCGAACACTCTTGTTGACTTATTTTCTTTTGCCTTATACGTCTTTCTGATGAGCTTCCCTTGTTGGAATTCATCTCACATGTGAGTACGATCACATGATAGCTTAGGGAGGTCTCTTTCCGCATCACACTTTACCAGATCTTCTAGGGATGGTTGGCATAGATGACCAAGTCATTTATGCCACAACTTGTTTTCTTCTTCTCTGGAAATAAAACACATATCTTCTTCTCCACTTACCAGGTAGAGATTTCCCTTTGTTCTTTTTCCCTGTAGAACCACTACCCCGTCTCTTCTTTTTATGATGCACATCTTCTTAGTAAACCTTATAGAATGTCCTTAGTCGCATAGCTGACTGACGCTTAGAAAATTGTGACTAAGGCCTTCTACAACTAGGACGTCTGCACGTCTCATCTCTTTGCCCCCAAATTTGGCCTTTCCTGAGCCAATAATCTTCAGGACTTCATTATTTCCAAACTTTAAAACTCCTTCTTTGTCATATTTTACGCCTATTACAAGATCCTTATTACCTTTCATATAAGATGTGCAACCACTATCAAGGATCCACACACCAAAACGATATGATGATTTAAGGGAAATTTATACCACCACTTCCTTCTCATCCTTTTTCTTCTTGGTCTATATTTTTTATTTGACACTCGGCATGGATTGAGAATTCTGTTCTTTCTCAGAGTATGATGGACCAGCTTCATCTTGAAAAGCTGCAAATTTGTTTTTCATTTTCAACTCACCTGTTGGTTCATTGATCTGCTGCTTGCGAACATTTTGATTTTCATTTGGAACATTCCTCTGTGTGGTTAAGGTACAATACCTAGCCATGTGCCCAAATCCTCCACACCAAAAATAGTTTCCTTCGAAATATGTTCTGAATAACCGTTCTCTATTTAGCCGCCACCTTTGTTCTTGTACCCTTTGATATCTCTTGGCTATGAAACACACAAATTTTGAATGTCCCATATTTCCACAACAATAACACCTGATATGTGGTGAATTCCTTTTTGTGACTTTTGAACTTCGAGTTTCTACTTGGGATATCTGAATATTCTGATTCTTCCTTATGCCCAAATCAACCTTCATTCTCAGAGTGGGTGCTTTCAGTTTGACCTCAATTTTCACAGCTTTTTGTTTTCGATCAAGCCCACCATCAGTCTTAGCATCTGAACATAGTTGATACTTATTTTTTGATGAACTACTAGTCTCCTATTTCATCTTTTCAGTCTCCGGAATGACCTGATTTCCCAAGAATGTGTTGTGAATCAATGGTGTTTCCTGGTCTTTAACTTTTCTCCGCATACCGACAACTTCTTCTTCAAGCTCTTTTATACGCTTGATGTGATCTTTCCTTGTGTTTTTAAGACATCAATCTCCCTTTTCTATTCTTAAATCTTGATTTTATACTCACTAATTGATTCTGAGTTCTCTGGTGTTGATGACTTGAGTTTCTCAATTTCTTCCATCAACTCAGACTTCTCTTCTTCCTACTGCTGCATATAGATTTTGGCGTCACAAACAACTTTGTTAGATTTCTTTGTTTTGGCTCTCCAAACATCTATCTCCTCAAGAGAAGCCTCTAACTCAGCTTGCATATATATTCTTCCTTCAACTTCTTCTTCTTCATCATCACCTTCAGTTTCATTCTTCTCCTGATAACTACCAAAAACTACCACCATAGCATTTTCTCCACGATCTTTGTAGTTCTATATCTCTTCAACCTCCTCAGCCTCAGACTCATCTGAACTGTTGCATTCCTTTGAAAAGAAGATTTTTCTTCTTAAAGAAATTTCTCTTGAACTATTTCTTGCCTTTCACATAGTCTGATGACTTATTCTTGGGAATTTCGACTTCGTAGACATCATCATCTTCTTGGAACTTTTTGAGGCACCTTGCCGCAAGATGTCCAACCTTTCCACATCGAAAACAAGCAAGTGGAAGTTTCCCTTTAAACTTGATTTTTCCTCTTTGAAGGTTTGAGGAGAGGAATGAAATCACCTCATCTGTCTCTTCTTCTTCCTGAGAGTCTTCAATGGTGAGCTTATTCATGACCTTGAATGCCACCTCTTTGGATTTCCCCTTTTCCACAGCATCGTTATCATCATTTCTCATTTCATATACAACAAGGGTGTTGTGAAGGTTATCCAATGTCAGCTCTTTAAAGTCATTATCTTCCAAAACCAAAGCTCTTAGATTGAACCGAGGTGGAAGTTTCCTCAGGATGCGCTTCACAATCATTATGTCTTCAATAATTTCTCTAATACCTCGCATTTCTTCCACTACAACATTTACCCTATTGAAGAATGCATCAAAAGAATCATTCGAGTTCATTCTTAGATCTTCATACTTGTTCCACAACACTTGCAGCTTTGCCTCTCTGACCTTTGTATCCCCTTAATATATATTCAATAGCTTTTCCCACATGGCATGTGATGTTTTTCATAACATCACCTTTGTATAGATAGGATTGGATAGGGCACCTCCTAAGGCATTAATTCCTTTGGTATCAACATCCAAATCTCTACTCTCAGCTTCTAATAATGCACCACTATTAATATTAGCTGTTATGCCATGCATTTATTCTGTGAAAACATCCATTACTAATGATCAGAAGTGTTGCATCCGATTCTTCCATACCTGGAAATTGTTTCCATCAAAGATCGAAATACCTTTATGATTAGTGACCTCCATTTGAGAGATAAATACTTATATTAACCTGGATATGATACCAATTGTTAGGTCCACTAGGATAGATACCCTGAGGGGGGGGGGGGGGAGGGGTGAATCAGGGTATGACAGATTAAAATGACTGCCCCTTTTGATCTTGTTTTGCTGTTAGACAAAACCCTCTTCTCTCTCCTTCCCGATGCAGAGTATGAACAAACCTTAAAGCATACACAGGACACAACGATTTTTACTTGGTTCACCCTCACTGGGCTACGTCTAAGGAGCATACACCAACAGTGTGCTGATGTACCAATTTCACTATAAGTGCACTACTGTCTACAAGTTCGAAGCGGAATCACTGTCCCTCCTAGTTTACAACCACTCACAATTTGAGAACACACTGCTCTCTCAACTGAAGTGAGCTCACTGCTTCTTCAGAAGATACACTCACAGTTTATAGACCTATAGGTCTCTTCATTTTCATGAGAGAATGCATCCTCAACTGTAGATAGATGCTATATTGAAGTTTAAATTTCATCCACTGATTAATACCCCTTTTTCCCTGAACACTGAGCAATTCCTTTGGAAATACCTTCTCAAAGAACCCTAATTCGCGAGGCTCCCATTTTTTTGAAGCTCAAACAATCCTTTGTGAAGCTCCTACCTTTTCATGAAGCTCAAGATTTTTCAAATCTTAGGCCATTGTGAAGCTCCTGCCTCTTCACGAAGCACACTCCTTAGAGTATGCAGCCTCACGAAGCACACTTCCTTCGTGGAGCTAGATTAGCCACCACAGAGCACCTCTCTTTGGCAAAGAACACTACCTTCGCGAATCACCTTTGCGAACCGAGAGAAAAATATTTTCTTCAAAAACTCTCTACTTCTCTCTAGGGGGTCGACCTCTATTTATAGGCGATTCCACTGACCATCGATCCTTCTGTGTGAAGTCAACACCACGTCATCACAAATCGCGATACTCCTAAGTTTCTGCCGAAATTATCTCAATCTCGCAAAGCACCATGGAAATTTTCTGATCGCGGAGCTTGACGTAATCGCAGAGCATCACCATCAATCCCATCACGCCTTCACTACAAATCTCCCTCACAAAGCCCTTCACCGCCGCGATGTACTTCAACCTCTTCCATTCGCGAAGCTTGACGTAATCGTGAAGAACACCGTCAACATTCTTCTTGTCTTTTCAAAATTCAATTTATGAATCCTATCTTCACGAAACTCACTCCTTTTCCATATTTAAATTATATCTTCAAGGATATCCACTTGTCACGATGCTCACCAACCTCCATATTTTGGACCCCAAAAATTTGGCAAACACTGGGAAACGGCACCACCTTGTACTACTCTTTTGTACCGCCTCCAGATCTTCCATTAATTTTTCATGGTTCTTTGTAAACATTTATTTTCAACAATATATCTGGATCTTGAAAATTCACCATGGAAACATGCTTTGTCAACAAACACAATCAACCCAAAAATACTTCAATGTTACCTTGAGGGATTTTTTCCCAATAGTAATAAACTCTATTCAATAATCAAACACCCCTACTCAAACAAACAAAGAATAGAATTAACTAATAGGGTTAAATTCCCAAAACACTCAATACCCTAAACTAGGGTGTTGGGCACTTTTTTCACATATAATTCAAAGAAATCTATAGAAAGGCAAAAACCACCTACCAAGATGTTTTACAATCGATATATTTGAACCTCAACCTTTGAATTGACCTAGAATGTGGTAGATCTATAAAAAAATCAAAAACACTCAACCACATATATCTCATATAAGAGGAGAAATCAAGAGGAGAGTCTCTAGAAGAAGTAAGAACTCACCGATGTGATTCCAATGCAATTGACAGTGTTTGATTCATAACACAAACAACGATTCGGGGGATTAGAGAAGAATCGTCACTCATGGTCGCTCCTGGAGGATACAAAGACAGAAGAAGAAATTTATGTAAACGAGACGTGGTCCCAGTCCGATATAACAATTAAAAATAAAAAAACATGGTGTGTTCTTTAAAGATACAAGTATTGTACATGATTTTACCGGGCCCCGCTTTAGGCGGTCTCCAGGTCACCCCACATGTCCATGTACTCGACCGTCACATGACGAGTACATGACTACTCGTGGCAACTGGATACATGGTGTGTACTCTTAAGTAGATGGTGTGTACTCCTTAAATTTTCAAATTCTCCCCTTCTTCTCAAAAACACCAAAAAACAAGATACATACCTTAAATGAAGATCTGGGTTGTTATAGTACACATGGTTAATAAATGAATTCCCCAAAATAACCTAGTTTCTATGATAACCCTTGAATTAACAAGTGGAATTAAAGAAAGGATCCTTCTTGAATCTGAATATTATTTGTGTTTTTGTGGTGGTATGATTTTGGGATTATTTTTGTGATGTGGGGTGGTACGAGTGGTGTACTAGAGTCTCAGTTTGAGAGATTCTTTGATTATGGGATGGATGGGCAGTGTTGAATAGTGGGGCTGCAGGTTCAACATTTTCTATCTTTGTGTTGCTGGATGTGATGGGTGTGGGTTGTTATGTAGTGGGGCTACCCAGATGGTTTTAATGAAGTGGGTTTCTAAGTGGATTTTATCTCTATTGAGATGATATTTTGGGAAAGATGAGTTTAAAGAAGGACAGTAGTGATTTGTATGGGTAATTCACCTGGATTTTCTCCATGAGTAGCAGGCATAAAGCTTCACCCCATGTCTCGAGATCAATGTACGTTATGTTATTAATGGGTGCTAAATGGATAGTAATATGAAGCTACTTTAGTTTATATGGCTCTTCACCTTATGAGATGACTGTGGTGGTGTTGTCCATTTTCTTCTGTTTCTTATTTCCTGTCGTGCTTAGTAGTTTCCCAGGTAGAGATGGAATGAATAAATGAATAGTTTAATAAAGAATGAGAATTGGTTGGGGCATAATTTGATTTTGTGTCTTGTTGTGTGGTTTTTCATTTAGAGGTAGAAGGAAAGGTGTTATTGTGAGTTGGTTGGCTGTTGTGAATCCCATAGGCTGGGATTGAGTGTTTGATACTATATATATACATACACTGTATGTTCTTGTGATTTATATACGCACCCCACCCAAGTTGAGAACCATGTTCTAAACACACCCATTTTTATAGGGGAGGGTGTCTTTCATAAACATCCTGGTGAGAGGATGGTTGGCTAGCCATCTTCTCCTCCATGCTCCCTCTTCCATGTAGTGATAGCCCAAGACTCTTCGGGCTGGTTGTGGTTTGCGAGGCCCAGGTGTGTGATGGTGAGTTGTCTTTCCCCAAGTGTCTTCGGGATGAGAAGATTTGTGTTTTCCCAAGTGTCTTTAGTATGAGATGATTTGTGGTTTTCCAAGTGTCTTCAGGATGAGATGTGTTGTGCTTTCCCAAGTTTTTTTGGGATGTGACGTGGTATGTGGATTAGGTGTCTGTGGGATGTGGTTGTGAGGCCTAGGTGTGTGCAGGAGAGATGTGATGAGCTTCATTTTCTTTGGTTAAAAGACTATCTATGAGGCCTAGGTGTGTATGGGTGGATTGTGATGTGTTAATTTCAGAAGAGGTGGGAGTGCCAGGATGTTTTCCGTTAGGATGTGAGAGCGGCTAATTAGTGGGAAAGTGGTGCATGGATCCCTATCAATGATGTTCTTACTATATTACTTTACTTAACTTTCATTACTTGGTGATAATGACTTGGTGATGTGGGGATGGTTAATATACCATGTTAGGTGTTGTTGGTTACATTGTTTTATCATGGGAGCATTAATATGCTTCTCCCACTTATGCACAAGAGACTTTGGTTTTCCTATTGAGTATACTTCTATGATCTCCCTATGTTTTAAAACTTCTTTCAGGTTTCCAGGAGAAATATAGAGACTGTAATGGGCATTACTAGCTCAAATTTTAGGATAGTTGTGGTGTCACTGCTTAGCTTTACTTTTGGATAATTACTTTGGTGTTTATTTGTATTTGTATCAGTTTTTTTAAACATGCATGTGGGATGTTTTTGGATTTCTTATATATATATATGTATTTGAGTTATTTTGAGGTTGATACATCTTATATCCAAATCTTGTTTACTATAAAAAGGGTAATGCCTCCCATTTTTGTGATATTTGTATACCCTTAGTGGTGGTCACCACCCTGGGGCCTACTAGAGGAGGAAATCGGGGGTCATTATCTCTCTTTCTCCATTACCAGCTCAGGTGGGGCATCTTTGGAATGAGGGGTCATGACAATGTTTTATCTAGACTAATGGTTTTATTTCATTTTATGTCCCTTACTAAGATTTTTTTTCTCATCCAAGGTTTATAAATATTTTTCACATGATTTAAGGGATAATAGAGTCAAAGATGGAATCATGGAAAAGTTATGATGATTAAACATGAAAAGAAACCATGTTTCTTTTTAAAATTTATTGTGTTATAAAAGAAATGGATAATGTTGGAAATTTCCACTTTGTATTTATATGGTTTTTTTATGTAATAGTTATGGCTTAATTCTCAAAATAATTAAACCTGAAATGATCCTCAATGTGAATTCTTGACTTAAGTTAATATTTTTTAATGTTTAAGGTTTTGGCCTTATAGTTGGTATTAGAGGTTAGTTTATATAACTTTAGAGGATAGGATAGTGTTAATTTCTTTCATTTAGAGAATTTTAATTTATGTTTAAGTTGAAATGATGTATCATTTTAAGATTACCTTATTGGTTCATCTAAACTATGTCTTTTCAGAATGGTTTTCCATAGAGTAAATAAGAAATCTATAATGGGAAAGCATCAAGAGGAAAACAAACTTTAAAATCAACGTCATGAGGTGGTTGTAATTGGAACTGAATAGTTTTTTGTAGTGATGGAATGGTTGACTTAGGCTATAAATGGTGGTTGTATCCATGAACGAGATCATCCAGATCAACCATAGAGGAATATATCAGTAGTGGAAAATTTTATGTGGAAACATCCCCCATCATTCAATGGATCATCTGACCCAATGGTAGCTGAAGGATGGATGAACACCCTGGAGAAGATATTTGAAATCATGGGGTGTACAGAATGTCAAAATGTAACTCTTTACATCTATTGTTTTGAAGGTGAATCTAATCTATGGGGGTCATTGGTTAAGAATACTAGAAAGAAAAATGATCTTGATGCCATGGAATGGGAATCATTTAAAGATATCTTCCTTGATAAATATTTCCGAAAGGTTGTTCGGTTTAGGATGGAGAACCAATTCTTGGAATTAAATCAAAAGGATGACAATTTAGTTGCTGCATATGAAGTGAACATCACAAGATTGGCCAAGTATGTTCTTGATTTTATTCGAGACATTGATAGTAAAATTAATAGATTTTACTTAGGATTGAAACTAGGTCTATGAAGACATTTGGACTCTTGAGAATTCAAATTTTTTTGAGAAATTGGTTTGTTGTGATGAGAAAATTGAAATGAAGTTTTCTAACACGTACGTGCCATAAGATGATAAGAGTAATAAATAGACAAGGTGGCAGGAAATGGAGAAGAAACCAACTAAGAATTATGGTGGTAATCCCTAGATGTGTTCCAATTGTGGTAAAATAAATTTTAGGGAATTTATGTCAAGATCTGGAAAGTTTTATTGGTGTGGTAAGATTTATCACAAGGTTTGTGACTGCAAGGAAAAGGGTATTGAATTGTCCAACAATGAGATAATAGACATCCATCCTACAGTAAGATGATTTAGCTATAATGAGTTGGGACATTATGAAAATAAGTGTCTGAATTTAATTACACAAGGAGGAAATCATTATGATTGGAAACAAAAAGGTTTGGGAAAATCTTTTTCTGCTACTACGGTTGATGTTGAGACATCTGGTGAAGTGATGGAAGCTCCTGAGAGCATGTTATTTTTCGAATTATAACCATAATTTCAAGGTTTTAGACACACCTTATGAGGTTTTAAGTGATGTGATAATAATTTATTAAGGACCTTTATATGATATGTTTTGTGGGTTTGTGTTTATGTAAGGATTTTGTTTAATGTGGAAGTATGCCTTTACTTTTGGACCTCAGTTTTAAAATATTTATAACCTTTATGGTTTGTGTGATATTTGATGCTTAAGGTTATTCTTAGGGATGTACATAATAATTCTAGGAATATTATGAGTATAAAATTATGCTTATAAAATAGAAATACATCAACTAATTAAGTTTCCTTATGTTTTTATTATAGGAATTAAAGGGATTATAAAACTAGATGAAAATAATATTAAATCAAAAATGTTATATGTTTACTTTTCCTACTATGAAATCAAAAACTGTTTAACCCATCACAATTTATAGTTGTGTGATTTTTATCGTTTTCTTGACAATGTTTTCTATCACCCTCCATCAGAACTTGATGGTTAGTTTTCACTTCCATATCCATGTTTTCCTACATGGAACCCTAGTATTTGTTATCTCATGTGACCTTTGTACTTAACTTTATTTCTTTTAAAGTGGAGGTTTTATTGAATATTTTTTTGATATGGGATTTCAATGAAGTTACCAATCCCAAATTTAAAATTGTGAGGATGTAATATCTAAAAGGGGTGAAGGATGTAACATCCCAGCTAATTATAGAATAATAATTTTTCATATTTATTAATATTATGAATTATATAGTAAATTTACCTTAAAGGGTCTCTATGTTTGATAGTATACCTGACACAAAACAATGAGTTTCTTTGAAATCTTAGGTTTCATACAAGACTAAGTTATACCAAAAAAGAAATAATATATTATAATATTATTATTTTAAATGGTAGTTATCACCTAGATTTTTTATTAGAAGAAACAAACAAAAATAACTATATTATGTTTACACATGTTTATTAAATATTTTTACTTTCTTTTAATATATTTTAGTGGCTTAAAATGAGAATAAATTCAATTTTATGCATAAAATACTCTAATATTTTTAAAAGGTAGTTTTTACCACCTTTTGATGGATAACCCTTTATAAATCTATTTATTTCACTTTTTTATATTATATTTGAAAAAATAAACTTTTTATTTAGAAATGAGACATTGAAATTTATTTGGTTTAATTTTTTGTATTTTTTCTATAAAATTCATATTTTAATGAATAGTGAAAAATATTGCATTTTAATTCAGAACTGTCTTTTCGTCTCATTTATTTATATTGTTAGATTATCCTTTTACATGGTCTTAAGGTATAATTAGATTAAGTTTAAATCAGTTAATCCAATTTAGTTCATTGGATTCTTTTTCAAATTAAAATTAAATAGAAAAACTATGTGAACTTTTGAACATTTTACTTAAAAAATATGTTTTCTCAATTCGTCAACAAGATTAGTGTTAAACCTAATTTAACCACTTCTGTGAATTGAATTTTTTAAAAAAATACATACATGGTTGTAGTCAGTATAAAAAATGGGGTCCAATAAGATCAAAATAATTTTTGTTGAATAGTAACTTTAGTATTTTATTTACCATGGTTAAAGGTAAATAGGGTAATTAAAAGTAAAATTAATATTATTAAATTATTAAATTACCCTAAAACTTTTCTTAATCTCCCTAGATGAGTTATTATCAACCATGACCATTCTTGGGTAGAAATTGTGACCTTTAAAAGCCACTTGGGTGAGATTATGACATTTATAACATTGAATTTAAAGTAAAGGCAAATATGTCATGAAAATATCTCTTCTTACTAAAAAATATTAATATGGAGTTATGTAAGTGATATCTTTGACTTTGATTAGTAATTAGAAATATAAAAATATTACCTACATCATGGTAATTTATTTATAATTTTTAATAATTAAATAATCAAATTTAATTATGACACAAAGATGATGCAATAATAGATTTATTAAAGAAAAAATCAAATAAATGATATTAATATTATTAATAATATTAAAATAAATAAAATTTGAAATATTTTATGTCGTCCAAAAATTTTCTGGATGACTATGACATGTTATGATTGAGTTAATGTAGTTTTTTCAATGGAATCATGTTGTTATATTTTTTTAAAAAAAGTCATGTGATGAATAGTGTCAAAATTGACATAATTCATATTTTAAAATATAAAATATTTAATTAAATGATATAAATTTTTTAAAAAGATAATATTTGGCCAAAAAGTTGATATAACTCTAAAAATTTCATTAATGATTCATTCATTGGTCATTTGGCATGATTTGGTAAATATTTTACCTCTAAAAGTGTAAATTTATTGATAAAATGGTAAGAGTAAAAAGGGATTAAAGAAAAATTATAAGGATTAAAAAAAATAATTAAACTTGTATAATTTTAATTTAATGATTATATTTCGACCCATAATAATTATTTCCTCAAACTAAATGAGGTTTTACCAATTTGGAATCAAAATTGAATTTATATTAATTTAATACTTTTAATAATTCCAAGGGTGCCCCTCCCTTCCCCTATAAAAAGGCACTCATTCCTTTCTATTACTCACACTTCCAAAACCTTTTGGTTTGGCCAAGCTCTACCCAAAACCCTTCCTAGAATACCTCCCCACATTCTAGAGGCCTTAATTTTGGTAGAAAACCCTTATTATTGGTGTTAAGGTGTTAAGAAAGGTGATTATCTGAAGGAAGGGAATATAAAGATTGTACATAACGAGTCAGACTAAAGGTAAGAAACTTCATCTAAATTTCCTTTCATTTAATAATTTCTTGATAATATGCACCTTTATTCTTTTATAACGTGTATATACATCCACTTTGACATTTATTATCCATATTTTATCTATACTAATTTTTTTTTATCATTTTGGTAAATGTATTAATTCATGGAGATTAAGATTTAAATGTTCAAAGTGGTATGGGACACCTTGAATGTTTAAATATTTAATTATCAAATATTTTTCTTCATGATATTAATTTAAATATTTATTTAAATGGATATAAAAGGTTTATACATGACATTTTATGTCAATCTTGAATTTCATTCAATGTTCTTAAAAGGAATCTTTTTATACAAAGTGTTTTACTTTCTTTACAAAATGACCAAAGGAATTTTTTTATACGACGACAACGACTTCTATACCATCATAACTTTTATTTGATATTTGTCTTCCTATATAAGACTTAATGTCTTTTAAAAGGAAAATAAATCATGTATTTTCCATTTTTTGGGTAATGTGGTATTGAAAATGGGATCTTAAATGAAAATGGTATTTTTATGAAAAAGCATTTTTCATATGAGATTATAAGAGTTTTTGAAAAGGGTTTTGTGATGAAAGTGTTTATTCATGAAATGGTACATGAGCATTATATGAAATGGGTGATCCTGATACAACTTATATAAATGGTTGAGCCCCATTATAGATCACAGGTGAGCCCGACACAACTTATATGAAGGGTTGATCCCCATTATAGCTCATGAGTGACCCCGTTATAGCTTATATGAAGGGATTATCCCCATTATAGCTCACGAGTGAGCCTAATATAGCTTATACGAAGGGTAATAGACATTATAGATCTCTAATTAATTGGTTAATAATAATTTTGGAAGTAGGATGATTGGTTATTCCAATTGAAATAGGTCTTGAAAGGGATTTATATATATGATGCTCTAAGTAACGTAATAGAGTTTTAATTACTAGCTTAGTGTTTAGTGTTGTGGATATTTTTTTGAATTAGAATTTTCCATGGTAGTATTTTGTTTTAGAGATTTTATTTGCATAGCTTAACATGAATTGTAAAATTTTGATTATTTTTATATTTATGATGTGGTATTAATCAGTGTATACTATCTTATCTATTTTCTTGAACCACTTTCTAAGGGTAATGCCTCCCATTGAATGTTTTATACCCTCAGTGCTAGTCTCTAACTAAAATAATATTAGAGGAGAGATTTAGGGGTCACTCCTTCTCTTCATTATCATCCTAGGAAGGGTATTATTGGAAGGGGTTCATGAAAAAGTGTTATAAAATTCTTTTGTTGAGAGATAGGATGGATATTGTGGTTAATAACTTTTGAAGAATACATGGTTTATTAATGAAACATTGTTAATTAATCTTATCTCATGACATAAGAAAAGGATAATAACTAGGAAACAAGATTTTAGGTCCCCTTTGATCAGAAATAAGGACTTTAAACTTGATGAACATGCTAAGTGAAGTGACACTTCTTGCGGGTTAGAGACCAATGATAGGTACACGAATCATGTTTTTTTTGAGATTGTGATTAAAAAAATGTGATGTCAAGAAATTAAAATGGAACTAAATAAAGTAATATTAATAAATTTCATGCTGTTAGTATTAGGATTTATCTTATTCTTTATTTTAAAAAAAATAATATTATTCTTCTTTCACATGAAATTCAGAGAGGGGAGGTTTATCAGGATATTATATTTGATCATTCAGAGGATCTATTTGACTGAAGAGGTGGATTTTTGACTAAATATGTTGTGTTATTTCTAGCATCAGGGTATGGAAAACTTTGAGGGTAAAATTTAAAATCTAGATATTTAGTGCTATCTATAGGAGTTTTAGATCCCCTTCAGTTTGATTCGATATCGATTTGAGTACTAGGTTATATTGGGTTTTTTTCGGATGTGAGGAGAGATTCATCAGTGGGGGAAATTATGACTTGGATAGTGGGAGTTGGCAACCATTTCCTAGACATTTCTCTATATATAGTTTCATTTGGATTTATTTTCATTGATGATGAAGGTGGAAAAGAGGTAGGAGATACTCTCCCTTTAGTAAGGGAATTTGAGTGTGTGAGAGCTCAGGATTATGTTTAAGAATCTTCTATGTTTCAACCCTAGTCTTTTTTGGACAATGATTCTAGAGCATGGAATCATGAGGAGGCATTCCACCCAGTGATCAAATATATAGTCATTAAATTTATGCATCCTATGTACTTGTAGGTACAGAGGAAGGTGTAATTTATCGAGAAAATACATTTGTAGGGGGGATTATCTCAAGAAGTTGGGTAGAAAACCTTCTCTTAGGATAGAGCATATGGTGGGGGATCATAGATGTTAAGGTAGTTGAGGTTCTGAATGGTGAGAATATGACCTCAATAGTCTATCTTATACCATTATGGGGGTATAGGTTCTTGAAAACCTATTAGGGGACCCTCATTCATGTGTTACACCTATGGGGGTTATGGAAATTGTTAGTATTACTTCTCAACTACTCAGGGAGTTTAGTATGGTATGGGAAATCAGGCCCCTTTCTACTATAGTAGCAATAGATTCTTCTAAGATGATATTAGTGGTAGAGACCACCAATGTCTGTTTAGTTACAAGTTTAGTAGGATTATTCCCTACCAAGTGGTGATGAAGATAGAAGAGTCCATCCTCATTATGGTCCTCACCCTCAGAAACCTAGATTAGTGCATGTCTATGGAGGCTTTCAGTGATCACGTAGAGGATCTAAGCATGGACATATACTTCTTATGGAGGTGTTAGTGGTATAGAGGGAAAAGATTGTTTGAGGTATGATTTTTTATCATCTACCTTAGTTTTTTCATTGTTTGATTCTAGATCCTCTCACTCCTTTGTTTCGCCTACCTTGGTCCATGAATTATGACTAGAGGTGGGGAGATTTCTAGTAACCATGGAATTTTCCATGCTAGTTGGAGGTCAAAATTTGTTGTTTGATGTGTTTTGGGGTGTAGACTAATGATGTTGAATTTCATACAGTTATAGATATAGTCATACAATGTCACACTTTTCCATGAATGTTTTGTACCCCATGTGCATAGTTGTTAGATCCTTCTAGAGGAGAGTCGTTTTCACTAGCATAGAGGTCCATCGAGTAGTGTTCATTTTCCAGTATAACTATCAAATCGGTGGTTGGTGTATGAAGCCTATTCTATCTCATTCATAAAAGTTATCGGTGGAATATTAGGTGGTACAGGTTCTTGGAGTTATTGAGGATTTCCTACATGTATTCTTGGATGAGTTTGTAACAATACCACATCGATGTGATGTTAGGTTTGGGATAGATTTACAATCGAGAACCACACTAATTTTGATGGATCTCTATCATATGGAACCCATAGAGTTGTGAAAGTTAAGGATCTAGATCAATGAATTATAGAAAAAGGGTTTTATTTGACCTAGTGTATCTACTTTAGGTTCTCTAGTATTTTTCACCAAAAAGGTGGATGGTAGTCTGAGGCTGTGTATGGACTACTAAAGGTTGACCCAGGTGATGATCAAGAACAGTTACCCTCTTCCAAGGATAGATGTATTATTTTACTAAATGAAGTGGTCTATTTTGTTTTCAAGGATTAATATGTAGTCTTGATATCATCAAATGTGGCTAAAGGAATAGGATATTCTAAATACATTCTTTCAGTGAAGATATGGAAATTTTGAGTGTGTTTTAATGTCATTCGGTGGCATGAACGCACTAGTTTTGTTCATGGGTCATATGAACTCTATGTTTCATGATTTCCTAGACCAGTTCATAGTCATTTTCATCAATGATATCCTCATATACTCAAAGACAAAGGAGGATCAAGATGACCACCTTAGATTTATCCCACTCATTCATTGACACCATCATCACTACAATAATATATCCAAGTGAAATTTTTTAAAATAGTAGTTGTGTTTCCTTATACATGTGGTGTATCATTAGCATTTTTCTATGGATCTATCAAATATTATGGCAGTAATTTCTTGAGAATCACTCAAGAACATGGAAGAGGTTTGTAGTTTACTTAGTCCTATGTGTTGTTATTGGAGTTTTGTGTCTGATTTATCCTAGGTTTCATCCCTCCTAACTACTTTTATTAGGAAGCAACAAGACTTCATCTTGACTGATTAGTTTTAGGATTTACTTGAATACCAGAAGGAGAGACTGATTAGTGCCCTAGTGCTTTGATTTCCCAATAAAAGTGTGATGTTTGAGGTATTTTGTGATACACCATGTTTAGGTTTGGGATCCATAATGATGCAGTAGAAGGAAGTAATCTCTTATGGGTCCAGGTAGTTATTCACCCATAAGTATAACTATATAACCCATGACTTGGAGTTTGTAGCATTAGTGTTTTCCCTAGAGTTTTGGTGACATTACCTCATAGAATATAATTTTTTGATCTTCACTGACCAAAATATTTTAAGGTATGTTTTCACTCAAGGGGGTCTAAATCTATGTCAACAAATGTGGATGATGTTTATTTGGGATTATGATTTTTATATCACCTAAATACTATGGAAATGGTATTTTTTGGCTAACTCACTAAGGATTAAGTCATTAGGAAATTTCATTTGAGATTTTGATGATGTTTTGAGGGAGATGAAGGATTTAACATTTCATCTTAGAGTAGAGGATGCCAATGATGGTGGAATTTTATGTGTTGTGGTGGATAGAAGATTATCATTGGGGATACCCCAATTTAGATATAATGTGGGACCATATTAGTCTTGGTGATGCTCTAGTGAGGTTTTTAGTGGATGGACATCATCAGATTCTATTTTAGTGGAGTTTGTATGTCTAGTTGGTTGTGTGTCAAGGAGTTCATCATGAGTTTCATAGCTCACCTTTAGAAGTGCATCTAGATGTTTCAAAGATGTATCATGTCTTGAGGATACATATTTAGTGTTCAAGGATGTAGTAGTAAGTAGCAGAGTTTTTAGTTTGATATTTGGTCTATCATCAAGTGAAATAAAATCATCAATCCCCTATAAGGTTTTTACAACCCTTATATGTCCATAAGTGGAAATGGGAATACAAATTGATGGGTTTCATCATCATATTACCCTAATACTGGAGAGGTTTTGATGTTTTTTTGGTGACTGTGTAATGAATGATGAATTCAACTTGCTTTCTAGAAATTTTGGAGTTGAGTTTCATGGATGCTATCATAAGATAGTACATGGATGAGGTGGTGAGACTCCATAGAGTGCCAAGGTCAATCATATTTGATCAGGATCCTTGATTCACATTGTGAGTAAATAGGGGTCTATAACATAATTTTGGATCCTAACTATTCTTTAGCACTACCTTTTATCCCCAGATAGATGAACAGATTGAGTAGACCATCCTCACAAAGTAGGATATGTTATAGTCTTGCGTCCCATATTCCAGTAAACCATGGGTGAAGAACCTACATTTGGTTGAGTTTTATTGCAACATTAGCTATCAATAATCCATTTTTATGGCTCTGTTTGGGGTATTTTATGGATATTCATTACAATATTCATTATTCTAGACTTAAGTTATGGAATTGAAAGTCCATGGCCCAGATGGGTGTAGAGTATGACAAAGAAGATCCAGATGGTTTAAGAATTAATGAAGGTAGTGAAAGACCACTAAAAGGATTATGTTGATCATGGGAGGATAAATATATAGTATATGGTTACAATTAATGTGTTCTTGAGGGTTTCCCATCACCATAGTTAGTATATTTTTGGTCAATCGATTATTCTCTATCCTCGAGTTTTTAGGTCTTTTGAGGTGTTGGAATGTGTTTTTGAGGTGGAGTATCAGTTGTCAACTTCCACTATGCCTGGACATGATCCAAAATTTCTTATATGTGTCTCAACATCATCTGTATCTTCACAATGAATCTCATTTTATTAACTGGGTAAAATTGGATATTGAGATAGTATGACATTTGTGGAGCAGCTTATGGAGATTTGAGATTGTTATAAGAGAGTATTGTGTGGGCAGTTCATTCCCATATTTCGTGTGTAGTGAAGGCATAGTGGTCTAGAGGAGAGAACGATGGAGTGGGAGCCGTATATGCAAGATAAATACCCCTGGTTTTTATTTATTTATTTGATCCTATATGATATTATTTTTAAGACCCTTGCTTATTTATGAGATGTTTATTGATGTTTCATGTTTTTAACTCTTTCCTTGAGGTGTTTTGGTTGTTTTCTATTTTAACACAATCCTAGAGAGGTGTCTCATGATTTAGTTATTTAGACCCCTTTTTCAATTCCCAATTTTTTTTTAAATTCTATAGATGAGAATTCTTTTTGATGTATCTAATGTAAGGGCCTGAATTTATGAATTTTTCCCTTGTGTTTTATCGGGGCTTGGAGGTCTTACAATAGAGTATAGAGGAGTTTTGATAAATAGATATTATTTTTTGGAATTCAAAGGGTCACCACACCATGGGGGAGTTCATAGTGTAAGAAACTTTTAATACTACTTAGAGAATTGAGTGGGGGGGCTAGTTGTTTTGGCCTTAGGTGATTGGAGGTCAGACATGGAGTTGTTTTCTTGGTTCTGGGTGCACTTAGGAGAGTGAAATGGCTTGTGGATACTATTTTTAAGGATTTAATGGGTGTGTAACTCACTAAGTCACCATATGATAAATGGGTTATGTGGATACCACCATGTTTTAGGGTTTTCTATGGTGTCATATTGGTTTCTTGGTTGAGTGGGGACAATTAAGGAGTTGTATAATGGTGAGTTTGAGCTCACAATGCCTTAGTCTTCAGCATAGTGAGGTGAAGCATCCATGCACTTGGTGTTATTCCATAGTGGATAGTCCTAGTGAACATTTGGGGATAAAACACCCTGAACCACAGCATGACCTAGGTTGTAATGATGGTCAAAATGATTTGATGCGGGTTTTAAAATGAATGATAATTGAGGGGGTAATCCAATTCAAACACTAAAGAAGTGGATTACCCTTTAACTAAAAATAACCATGGGAATGGTGCAATTCAATATGCTATTATGGTGGATTTCAAATCCCTCCTCTATAAATAGGGTGTACCAAATTCCTTGGTTCAGGTTTTCACTTCTTCTCTTGAACCTTATCTAAATCCTAAACCTCTCACCATTCTCCAACTTCACTCTTGAGGGTCTAATCACATTGATCAATCAAGATCAAAGTCTAGTGAATCAAGGTACTATCATCTCTCCTATCATCTCTATATTTCTTTTTCTTATTTCTTATAGAAGTTCATTTTGGTGGAGGTACTCATTTTTTAGTTCAAAATCACAATAGACTTAATGATTACTTTCTATAAATAGGTTCTATTGAGTCTCCCTTCAATTTTAGTGGTCTTTCCATTAGTGGTTTTGGATCCTCAGTCATCTGTTCTTAGTAAGTGAATGTTGATCTTCCAATCAAGGTAGGGGTCCTTTTTCTCTCCTTAGTACAAATGTGAGTTTAGTATTATTTTGATATTCATCTGGGTGGATGGTAAGGATGGAATAATGAATATAATAATCCATATTACATTAAATCAAAGGTAAAGGGATGATTTTTCTATATCTTTATTGATTTAATTAATATTATCATTTGATTCCTCTTAATGATTGTAAGTTATAATGTTGTGTGTGTTATAGAAACTACAAGTTACAAATACTTTCTATTATTTTTTACATGAAATCTCCATTCATAAAATGATAAGAACATATATATGGATAAAAAAATTGTTGTGCGTGAAATCTAAAAATTTTGTAACAATAGACATGTAAGAAGAAATGTAGTGAACACCCCCTCCCAATATAAAATTATAGAAGTCTGTAGGAACTAAAATACATTATTATTCATGTTGGCACATTTTTTATTTCCCTATTCAATTATGTGGTTCTTGTGGGGACTATACAGTGATGGTGGTGACCAGTTCAGGTGTGGAATATCTTTGGTAAGTGGGAATGTAGTTGGATTGGTGTGGGATATGTGAGGTATGGTTGTGGTGGATGATTTATGACTATTGATGTGCAATAATTGATATGATATGATAACTTTGTAAAAAGGCATGGTGGTGGTGTTATGAGGTGTATGAACTGTTATTTTATGGCATGTGTAATAGAAACTTGGTAGCTAATAGATGTGTTTAATAATGATAAATTGGTAATGAAATGTGTGGTGGTCTCCTAATAGCTATGGGATGTATTTAATAATGGTGAAATGGTAATGGAATGGATAGAATAAATTAGGTAATGGTTAAAATTAAATGATCATAGGTTGTAAATGTGATGTATGGTAATTTATTAATGAATTTAACATTGAAAATTGAATGGGAATAAATATAGGTGATGGATAGAGTGGTTTTTCATTAAATATAAAATCAAATGTATCAAAAAATTAATAATGTTGAGGAATTGGTAAGTCTGGAAATGGTTGAATATATGAGTAAAGAGGTAATTGTGCTATATGTGTGGTTGATTCATGTGGTTATGTCTCTCATAAAGAGGCATCAGTTGGTGATGGATGTTGTGAGGAAATGTGGTAGGGATGTGGGTTATTCTAGTGTTGTTTGATATGAAACCCTATGAAAAGTTTTGTGTGTGGATATTATACTTGTATTTTCATTTTATTCCTAAACACACCTCATATGATTTGAGCAACTCATGCTAATTCCCAATAGGTTTCTTGCTTTTCTGGTGTTTTCCCTGCCCACTCTATAGTAGTAGTATGATGGATCAATTAGTAGTGACTCTTAGAGATAATGGCTTAGTTAGTGGTGATTCCAAGAAATGATGGCTCAATTAGTGGTGTTGCCTAGTGATGATGGCTCAGTTAGTGGTGATTACTAGAGATAAGGGATTAGTTGGTGGTGATTCCTAGTGATGATGGATTAGTTAGTGACAATTCTTGGGGATGTTTGATTATTTTGGGGTGATACCAAGATATGATGGTCCAGTTGGTGGAAATTCCTAGTGATGATGGATTATTTGGTTGAGATTCCTAGTGATGATGGATCAGTTTGTGGCGATGCCTAAAAATGATGGATCAAATAGTGGTGATGCCAAGTGATGATGGATCAGTTGGTGTTGATTCCTAGGAATGATGGTTCATTTGGTGGAAAAATCTAGATATTATGGATTATTAGTTGGTGGTAATTTGTGGTGTGATTCATGGTGGGGGTTATTCATGGTAAGATGAGGGAATTAGGATGATTTCCTTCATGTTCATGATACCATACCACCTTGGATATGAGACGCATGGGTAAAGATATGGTTAGAAATATATACTTATAATCAGCGGGGAAGTGTTCACAGGGTACCTTGAATTATATTATTTTATATTATTTCACTACTCCAAATGTGTTATTTAGTGAGTGGGAATTTGGGAGGCTATGATGGATAGTTGATCTATTTAGGTGATGTTTGTTATTATTATTATTTATTAGTGAATTATTATACTCTTTTGACATTTTCATGACATTCCTTTGGTATGATCTACTGACTATACATGTTATTATAACCCTATATATATATATAAATTGTTTTTTAGGATTTCAGGAGGGTTTTATACACCGATCTGGACATTGATAGCTTGAAGGTTAGTGTTTTTGAGAATATTCCACCTTAGGATTTCTCTGGTTACTGTTTAATTGTGTAGATTTTATTTGTATCACTTAACATTAATTGTGATATATTAGTTATTTTTATATTTATGACATGAAGTTGATTAGTATTTTTTATCTTATCTTTTTTCATTAACTTCCTTTTAACGGTAATTCCTCTCATTGTGTGTTTTATACTCTCATTTCTAGTCTTTAACCCTGGGCCTATTGGATTCAAGATTCAGGGATCACTCCTCTTCATTGTCATCCCATGAAGGGTAACAGTGGAGGGGGTCATGACATGAGAGAACACATCAATGAAAATCATGAAGATAATGGGATAAAAAGGCCCCCCTTTATCAATACCCTCTTCACATGAAAAAAATCCATGTGATATCCCATTAATAATCATAGGGAACATACGAGTGTAAATGGATCTTTCACTACTACAGAACAGGATTTTAATAGCGCTTGAAAAATTTATCAATAGTGCTAAAAAAGTGGTGATAATTCAAGTTTCTTTAAAAGGGGGTCTCTTTTTACTAATGCTAAAAAAATCACTGATAATGGACCCTTCTATCAATGCTAAAACACATTAAGAAAATGGTTCATTTATTATAAAAAAAAAGTGATGATAAAAGTAAAAAATAATTAAAAATAATTCTTTGTTCGATGGTAGACCCACCCCTTTTAACAGTGCTTGTATACCCCTTTAACAGAACCTAAAGAACTCCCCGCCACGACCCCTTTAATAGTTCTAGGCACTTATGCATGTGCCCCTACCTCTAGTGAGTTTGGAACTTGATACCTCCCCATATATGTATGTTCCTTTTCCACTCCCCTATATTGTTTTGTTCTATATTTTATGATATATATATATATATATATTTATATATATATTTTTATTTTTATTTATATGATTAGTTTTAAATACATTTATAAAATATGTTTTGTGAGTGTGTGTTTATATATATATACATATATATTTATATTTATATATATATGTGTGTGTGTTTATAAATATAATTATCCATATTTATATTTGTTTACATATATTATATATTAATATTTACATACATATATTAGAATATATTGATAATTTATATTAGTTTGTCAATACAAACACACACAAAAATATATTTATATAGATACACACACATTATATAGATATAAAAATATTTATACTTTTTTATTTTTAAAAATAAAATGGATATTATTTTTTATTTATATATGGTTTATATATTGGGAAATATATTTTATATGTAACTATGTTTACATGTTTATTTATAAAATTAAATTTTTATGTGTGAATATATAGAAATATATACACATGTGTAATTATTTAATTATAAATAAAACTACATTGTGAAAAATTATAAAACTTCAAAACCATAATATCTATATCAACGTAAACCCTAGAAATAAATTCAGTCTACACTGAAAAAAGAAAATAAGACCCCTATAAAGGAGTCTGAAATTCCATCTAATATTAGAAAAATTCGGATACCATTGGAGGCTTTTTGGGCCTTTTCTGGCCTAAAAAATGTGACTGGATGTTCCCCTAGTTACCAAGGCATAAATCTCATTGTAGGATTTAATTTGATATGTGGTAAATCTCAAATAGACAGCCGAATCAAAAGTTATGGCTGTTTGAAGTTCAATTCATCTTTTCAAATTATTTTAGAGCATTTTTTGATTTTTTTCTACGTACAAAATATTA
Organism: Viscum album; assembly: GCA_963277665.1. Lineage (NCBI taxonomy): Eukaryota > Viridiplantae > Streptophyta > Magnoliopsida > Santalales > Viscaceae > Viscum > Viscum album. The sequence goes on from OY728141.1 coordinate 915,126,599, forward strand.
TTAAATGACAATTACTAAATAATAATTATAAAATTATTTATTAATATTAATTTTCCCATTATTTTATAATATATTTTAAACTAAATATCTTATATAAAAATTATAAATGTGTATTTAGCCTTATATAAATCATATTTAATAAAATATATTATATTTATATCAATATAAATATATTTATATATTAATATATTATTTTCAATGGTTTAAAAAAATTAGGAAATTTATCCTTTATCAGTGCTAGTAAAAAATCACTGATAAGTAACCCCCTTTATCAGTGAAACTAAAAAAACAATGATAAGGGGGTACCTTTAATAGTGCTAAAAGAATCAGTGATAAAGGGAGTATCTTTATTAGTGCTAAAAAACCAATAAAGGGGTACTTTAATAGTACCTTTTTTAGAGCTGTTAAAATTATCTTTTATCATTGCTTCTTTTTAGCACTGATAAATGTACCCTCTTTAATAGTTCTTTTTTTAGTGTTGTTAAAGGGTAGCACTATGTAATACTAAATTTTTGGTAGTGTTTTAATACAAGAAGAGAAGAAGGTGGGGGAATCCATGAAGATCCAAATCATCTCATAATAATTCACATCTAACTAAATCAAAGTCCCTAAATAATTCAATTTCAAAAGAACATTGAGAGGTCCCATTATCAAGAAGATAATTATCTATAATCTCTTAAGAAATCAAAATTTTGTCAAATATTATCCTCCCTTGAATAAAATAAGATTATGTCTTGTTAATATAGCTCAGAAGGATTGATCTCAATTTATCAGATAAATTTTTTTAAATACATTTCAAAATTTTTTTACAAGAAGAGAATGACCTGAATTCATAGGGCAAGAAAACATTTTGTACCTTATAAATCTGAGAAATATACAATCCATTAGATTCTCATTGTACCATCCATGTAGATAAGTTATTTTAGGGCCCAAATAAGTGTATTGTGTCCCACATTTGGGATGGATTTCAAAAGTCATGGGCTGGTCAAATTTGAATAACAATTTGGATTAATATTTTTATCAATACCAAAAGTATTCTCTATAGGTTGAATTTAGTCCATATCAGTGTGTGTGAGTGTGTGTGTGTGTGTAATATTACATCATTTTTCAGGTATGTCTCTCTCTGAGTTTTTTAGTTTATTCTTCTTTCGAGTGATTTTTTTCTTCTCTTTAAACCTTAGTGGTCATGTTTCATCATGGATACCTTTTGTTTGAATAAATTTTGTATTAGGCTATCAGAAAACTTGATAAAATCATAAAGGATCCACCTGGAGATCCTTAGTTCGGAAAAATTACCCAAAGTCCAAAGATGTTTGTTTTTTCAGATAATGGAGTCCAGGTAAATGGGTCAATTTTTTCATAGGTTCTTGGTAGGCTGGGAAGATTTAAAGGGATTCAGTTTATTTATAAGGAAAATGAGATGAAAAACCAGTTATAGAACATTTACAGCAAATGTAAATGGATTACACATCTTGTAATATTCAGGTTTTTTAATAAAATAATCTAAGGTGATGTTTTTTTCATATTCCATTAAAATTATTTACATGACATGTAACTAAATTACATGTAGGGTAATTACCCAACCTTCTATTTTAAAGTATGTTTTTTGGTTGAATTTTTTTTATTCTAACTTGCTTCAACCTTCTCTTCTCAACCCTATGGTAACTTCCAGGAAATTTTGGAGTCCCAACCTATCTTTTGAATGTCTTGATAATGACTTTGATACTTGGGATGTGGTTTTGGTCTGACTTTTTCCTTCTATCCTATGTTTCTTAGGCTATGGTGGTGTAATCACTTGACTGTGTGCATTTTGGGTTTTGATCTTGATTAGTTTTGATCTAGGGACCTCTTTTTGATTATCTGCACCTTCGTCTTAGTGGGTGTTTTCCATTGGAAGCATTATTGGATCATCAATTAAATATAGGGGGTCTTAATCATAACCCTATGGTTTGATAATTTCAAACTATATCCAATATTTTTATTTATCCAATGTAACATATGACTAAATCAATTAAATAATGAATGATATTATTTTTTAGAGTCATTTGGATTCAATTGTATTTTGAACTGGCTTATGGAAACCCATTGGGTAAGTGAACGTTGAATATAATTGGACTGGATAATTTCATAAAGTGTTTTTAGCATGACATGATATCCTAGGTGATTTCTTGATATAGAATCCCTAAATTGTGTCTTACTTCTTATTTTTTTTATTTTTGATCAATTGTGATATAAATGAAAGTGGTATATGAAAGAAAAATGGTAATTCATATAGTTAAGCATTGAGTTTTATGATGTGATATTACGATATCCATGTTTTGTGATAGGACTAGTGATCCTTGATGAAATGATTATATATTAGGAATGGTCTTGGAACATGAACACTTATATGTTGTCATGATTATATTGAGCAGGCTCAGCCCAGTCTTATGCTATAATGCTTATAGTGAGTGGCCTCAGCTTAGTCCCATGCTGTAATGCTTATAGTTTGTAGGCTTAGTCCAGTCCCATGTTGTAATGCTTATAGGGATTTGACCTGGATTTTGTAATTCTAAAATGGATTTCACCCATATTATTATGATTATTCCTTGTTTATGTTTATGGTAGGCATGGTTTTAATGCATTATCATAGATATTCTGGTATAACATAAAAGCATTCTATTTTACCATGGTTATATGGTTGTGGTTGGAATGGTTGTAACAAATGATTATAGAAATTCTATCATAGATATAAATAGGTTATTTTTTATTTTATTAATTATTGAATTAATTAATACACTTTTTTATCAATTTATTGCATAAACTTCTTATCTGACAAGTTTTTTTAGACGTGGTGGTATCAAACTACTAACTTATACACACACCCTATTCGATCCACAATTTGTTACATGGTCAGATTATGTGGATGCATTGGACAATGGTAAAATACCTTGCTGTTGGTTATTTTCTTTTTGGATGGGTTGGAGTTTGGTGGTGGGACCGAAATGGGGTTTGGGAATGGGTAATCTTGAGTCTTTGTTTGATTCTACTAGTCTTTTACTTATATTGTTTATATCATGACATTTATTTACATTCTATCAAACCATTACATTATTCCTATTATTATTTATTATATTATTCAGTTGATTTTTATTATTGGTTTCCACTTTTTCTATACTTTGATTCCTTTCATTATATGGTTTATGTCTACTATGATGACACTTCTTACCAGGGGGTATAGTCTTCCCACTATATCATGACATTTATGAGGAGGTGTGCTTGAGGTCTCATAACCAACCATTTTTTTCACATAAGAGATAACTAGATTGGGGGATGTTACAAAGTGGTATCAAAGGATCAAGTTTTCTTTTATTCTACTTTACTGTTTTGGAAAGTTGGAAAGAAGACAAGGATATGTTGAGACTTGATAATGATCTTGTTCATGGGAGTATCTAACCCATTTATGGGGGAAAATCAGAGTTCACAGGGATAGGATTGTTGTTTGTACTATTTTCTTGTTACTGTTTATGTTATTTCACCTTGGGTGATTCACATGTTGTGTGAGGTTATTGTATTATGATGATATTTTTCTTGATATTTTTAGTCATGACCTGGTATGGTGCGAGGTAAGGATACATGCATCATAATAGGCATATAGGGATATATTGAAATGAATTTTTCATTATAGGGAAATATTTTTTTTTTGGAATTTGGTATATTCTTTCCTATTGATCTATGATATGAGATATCTATTTTACTAGATAATTGAAATGATTTGAAATTTCATGCTAAAACACTCATAATCCATGTTTAAAGAGACTGCAAGGTAGTGGTTCTCTATTATAGTCACCTGTTGAGATTGAACTTGTTACTAGCTAGTGCTCTGATGCGTGTGTTTTTCTTGAAGATAAAACACCACCTCATCATCCTCGACTTTAGAATTAGAAGAGTGAGAATCAGCAAGATCCTAACACAGCTAAACCAAAGCTTCCTGTAGTTCTTGGGGATCATATGGATGTTTAGGTTTGTGGTATCTTCCTAAGGTTCATGTGGTCCATGGAATGGGAGACCGTTCATACGGTGCCTTCAACGTCTGATCTGTAAAGAGATTTTAAACTACAACATCAACTTACATTCATTGGGGAAGGAGAAACCAAGGCATCTGAGTTATGGAATGAGTCAGTCCAAACAATCTTAAATCATCTTGATACACCCATGAATAGAAGGTTAAATATTTCTGCTCATATGTTTTGTGGACCTTCCAAGAATTGGTGATATATTCTAGAGGAAGCTTGGAAGTAGGATGATCTATCTTGAAAGGACTTTGAGATGAATTTCCTAATCCATTTCTATCTCCATACATTGAGGGATGAAAAATATCACGATTTCATGCATCTGATACAAGAGATAATGTAAGTTCTAGACTATTTTGGATGTTTCACCAACCTACAACACTTTGCACCATCCTTGGTTGTAAATTAGATATTTAGGGTGAGATGTTTTTAGAATGGTATTTGTTATGAGATCGAGTCACAGGTGATAGTTTTTCAACTGAACTATTTTGAATATTTTAGTGTAAGATTCCATCATTTTTCAGGTATGTCTCTCTCTGAGTTTTTTAGTTTATTCTTCTTTCGAGTGATTTTTTTCTTCTCTTTAAACCTTAGTGGTCATGTTTCATCATGGATACCTTTTTTTTGAATACATTTTGTATTATGATATGATAAAACTTGAGGAAATCATAAAGGATCCACCTGAGGATCCTTTGTTCGGGAAAATTACCTAAAGTCCAAAGATTTTTATTTTTTTACATAATGGAGTCCAGGTAAATGATTCAATTTTTTCATAGATTCTTGGTAGGATGAGAAGATTTAAAGGGATTCAGTTTATTTATAAGGAAAATTGGATGAAAACCCAGCTATAAAACATTTACACCAAATGTAAATGGACTACACATCTTGTAATATTCATGTTTTTTAATAAAATAATATGAGTTGATGTTTTTTTTCATATTCCATTAAAAATATTTACATGAAATGTAACTACATTAGATGTCAGGTAATTCCCCAACCTTCTATTTTAAAGTATGTTTTTTGGTTAATTTTTTTATTCTAACTTTCTTCAACCTTATCCTCTCAACCCCATGGTACCTTCTAGGCAATTTTAGAGTCCCAACCTCTCTTTTGAATGTCTTGATAATGACTTTGATACTTGGGATGTGGTTTTGGTCTGATTTTTTTCTTCTCTCCCCTATTTCTTAGACCATGGTGGTGTAATCACTTGACTATGTGCATTGTTGGTTTTGATCTTGATTAGTTTTGATCTAGGGACTTATTTGTGACTATCTGCACCTTCTTCTTAGTGGGTGTTTTCCATTGGAAGCATTATTGGATCCTCAGTTAAATATAGGGGGTCTTAATCATAACCCTATGGTTTGATAATTTATAAGTATATCCAATATTTTTATTTCTCTAATGTAACATGTGACTAAATCAATTAAATAATGAATGGTATTATTCCTTAGAGTCTTTTGGTTTCAATTGTCTTTTGACCTGGCTTATGGATACCCATGGGGTAAGTGAACGTTGAATATAATTGGACTGAATAATTTCATAAAGTGTGTTTAGCATGACATGATACCCTAGGTAATTTCTTGATATAGAATCCCTAAATTGTGTCTTAATTCTTATTTTTTTTTTGATCAATTGTGATATAAATGAAAGTGGTATAAGAAATAAAAATGGTAATTAATATAGTTAATCATTGAGTTTTATGATGTGATATTGCGATATCCATGTTGTATGATAGGACTTTTGATCCTTGATGAAATGATTATATATTAGGAATGGTCCTAGAACATGCACACTTATATGTTGTAATGATTATATTGAGAGGGATCAACCCAGTCTCATGCTATAATGCTTATAGTGAGTGGCCTCGGCTTAGTCACATGCTGTAATGCTTATAGTTAGTATGCTCAGTCCAGTCCCATGTTATAATGCTTATAGGGATTCGACCTGGATGTTGTAATGCTTAAATGGCTTTCACCCATATTATTATGATTATTCCTTATTTATGTTTATGGTAGGAATGGTTTTAATACATTATCATAGATATTCTGGTATAATGTAAAAGCATGCTATTTTACCATAGTTATATGGTTGTGGTTGGAATGGTTGTAAGACATGATTATAGAAATTCTATCATAGATATAAAGTAGGTTATTTTTGTATTTTAATAATTATTGAATTAATTAATACACTTTTTTATCACTTTATTGCATAAAATTCTTATCTGACAAGTTTTTTAGATGTGGTGGTATCAACCTACTAACTTATAATGACACCCTATTCGATCCACAATTTGGTACATGGTCAGATTATGTGGATGCATTGGACAATGGTAAAATACCTTGCTGTTGATTATTTTCTTTTTGGATGGGTTAGAGTTTGGTGGTGGGACCGAAATGGGGTTTGGGAATGGGTATTCTTGAGTCTACTAGTATTTTACTTATATTGTTTATATCATGACATTTATTTACATTCTATAACACCATTACATTATTCCTATTATTATTTATTAGATTATTCAGTTGATTTTTATTATTGGTTCCCACTTTTTCTATACTCTGATTCCTTTCATTTATATGGTTTATGTCTACTATGATGACACTTCTTACCAGGGGGTATAGTCTTCCCACTATACATTTCTCACCCCCAATGCTAGTTGGTAGCCTCTAATATTCGAGGAGGTGTGCTTGAGGTCTCATAACCAACCATTTTTTTCCACATGAGAGATAACTAGATTGGGGGATGTTACAAAGTGGTATCAAAGGATCAAGTTTTCTTTTCTTCTACTTTAATATCTGGGAAAGGTGGAAATAAGACAAGGATATGTTAAGACTTGATAATGAGCTTGTGCATGGGAGTATCAAACCCATTATGGGAAAAAATCAGAGTTCATAGGGATATGATTGTTGTTTGTACTATTTTCTTGTTACTATTGATGTTATTTCACCTTGGGTGATTCACATGTTGTGTGAGGTTATTGTATTATGATGATATTTTTCTTGATATTTTTACTCATGACCTGGTATGGTGCGAGGTAAGGATACATGCATCATAATATGCATATAGGGATATATTGAAATGTATTTTTCATTATAGGGAAATATATATATTTGAATTTGATATATGATTTCCTATTGATCTATGATATGAGATATCTATTTTACTAGATAAATGAATTGATTTGAAATTTCATTCTAAAACACTCATAATCCATGTTTAAAGAGACTACGAGGTAGTGGTTCTCTATTATAATCACCTGTTGAGATTGAACTTGTTACTAGCTAGTTCTCTAATGCATGTGTTTTTATTGAAGAGAAAACACCACCTCATCATCCTCGAATTTAGCATCAGAAGAGTGAGAATAAGAAAGATCCTAACACAGCTAAACCGAAGCTTCCTATAGTTCTTGAGGATCATATGGATGTTCAGGTTTGTGTTATATTCCTAAGGTTCATGCGGTCCATGGAATGGGAGACTGTTCATACAGTTCCTTCGACATCTGATATGTAAAGAGAGTTTAAACTACAGCATCCGCCTACATTCATTGGGGAGGGAGAAACCTAGGTAGCTGAGTTATAGATCGAGTCAGTCAGACAATCATAAATCATCTTGAGACACCCATGAATAGAAGGTTAAATCTTTCTGCTCATATGTTTTGTGGACCTTCCAAGAATTGGTGATATATTCTAGAGGAAGCTTGGCAGCAGGATGAGCTATCTTGAAAAGACTTTGAGATGAATTTCCTGATCTATTTCTATCCTGATATATTGAGGGATGAAAAATATCACGATTTCATGCATCTTATATAAGAGATAATGTAAGTTCTAGACAATTTTGGATGTTTCACCAACCTACAACTCTTTGTACCATCTTTGGTTGTAAATTATATCTTTAGGGTGAGATGTTTTTAGAATTGTATTTGTTATGAGATCGAGTCACAGGTGATGGGTTTTCAAATGAACTATTTTGAAGATGCGATGAACTAGGAACTCATCATGGAAGGGAATCTGAGAGATACCCTGAGTAGTGGCCAAGCTATTTCAGTAGGGAAAACTGTGATATCTTATTTGGGTAGAAAGAAGTGTTGCTATGACAGTTTCTTCCAATGTAGTAGTGGAAAGAGCAGTGAGGGTAGTGGAAATCCATCTCAATACCATTTTTCATTCCAATTCTATCAGTGTGGAAAGATCAGCCACAATCACCCATAGTGTCATTAACATACATTTTAGTGTCACATATGTGGTAGACTGAGTCATCATTATAGGTTTTGTATGAACTTTTCATAGTATACTAGTGGAAGGGGATCAGGATAGGCACCTGAGTCAAGAAGGGGCTTATAAACCCATCAACAGGTTAGTATTTAGAGATCCAATGGTTGTTTAGGCTGAGGTAGGGGATGTGGTACCCCATTATAGGAGAATTTATACTACATTAGGGAAATAACTTAGGGTAGTTAGGATGGAGCCCAAGGCATGCAGACAAGACAACTGCATGTTATGAAGACTACTTTAACTGACATGGATACAATATCGTTTACCGTTACATGTATGATTCTTGTATCATATACCATATATTGAATTTTTTTACATAGTATCATCACATTATTTTCAAAGGTTTGGGATTGGATGTGGAAATATTGGGTGATACTTTGACTATTGACACACCGTTGGGAGTGTGGTCAGATAAAATCTAACTTTTCAAGGTGTGTTCTCTGGAGATTGGTGGTTACCTCTTCTTTTGGGAACTATTCATTATAGAAATGATAGGCTTCAACTTCATTCATATTATGTATTGCATAGTTCCATAATATAATCATATCAATTCTTACAAGTAGATATTTACCTTTATATCTCTAAAAAGAGGCAGTTATTCTCACCAAGGTGAGTGGGATCTTTCGGTTGGTCATGGAGGACCAATTCGGTCCAGATTGGATTGTATCATGGCTTATCTAGCTATTAATTCTCTAGATGATGGTGGAATTTTGTGGGATTCTTTTCCTCTAGCGGTAGACTATTTCTAGGATGTCTTTCTAGAAGATTTATATGGCTTACTGCTTGAGCGAGAGATTGAGTTCATAATCAACTTGGTGTCAGGAGCAGAGCTGATTTTTATCCTACCTTACAGAATGTAACCAATAGATATTTGGGAGTTGAAAGTTTAGTTGGAAGATATTGAATCTAAAGGCTACATATGTCCTAGTACATCTCCTTAGGGTTCTATGGTTCTCTTTTCCAATAAGGTTGTTGCATCTTTGTGCATATATGTGGATTATCAGAGGTTGAACCAGATGATGGTCAAGAATAGATATCCTCTTCCACACATTGATGATATTTTCAGTAAATTGAGAGGTACTAAGATATTCTCCAAGATCGATTTGAGATCAGGTTACAACCAGTTAAGGGTAATACCAATGGACATACCTCATACTTCTTTTGGGAGAAGTTATGAATTTTATGAATTTGAAGTGATGTCATTTGGGTGGAACAACACACAAGTGGTATTCATAGAATTAATGAATAAGATCTTTCATCCTTTTCTAGATCAGTTTTTTGTGGATTTTATTGGTGATATCTTAGTGTAATACCAATCAGTAGAATATGATGTCAAAAATATTGACATCATCCTAAGTACATTGAGAAATCATCATCTTTACACCAAGCTAACAAAATGAAATTTATGGATTAATAAAGTTAACTTCTTGGGCCATGTCATCTCATAGGATGGAGTGTTAATGGACACATAAAAATTGTAGTTGTGGTATCTTGGGAACAACCTAAGAATGTCTTTCAGATTCAACTATTACTGGGTTTAGTAGGTTATTATTGGATCTTTATCTAGTATTTCTTCTATTTGGCAGCACTGATGTTTGGGATGACCAAGAAAGGGGTAAATTTTGTTTGGTCTGATGCTTACGAGAGAGATTTTTAGGAGTTGAAAGGCAGGATAACCTCTGAACCAATCCTCACTTTACCTATAGTGATTAAATCATATATTGTGTACTATGAAGCATCTTTTCAAGACACGACCCTACCTGGGCTCGAGCCACAACTACCCCAAGCCCGCCTCCATAGGCCAGGGGCTGGTGACAAGCACCAAAGGCTAAAAAACTCGGGGAGACCTTTGTCTGAGTACCTGTACACACACACACAACCCACTCAATGCAGAAGTGCAGAGTAAAAAGAAAAGTAAAGTACCAACTGCTATAAATAAACCACAAAGTGCATCGAACTCTAAACAGTACAAAGAAAATGATGAAGGTAAACTGAAAAGAAAAAGGGCAAAACACGCACCCAACCAGAAAAGTGCCACAACTTGGCAACAGGTAAACAAAAGTAAAACAACTGGGAGAGTCCCACACCTAGAACCTGACTACGACCATTGTATGTGGTCCAAACTCCTGAATTCTTAAGCTCTGCTGAAGTCACAACCAACTTGTCTGTCATCTGCAAGGGCACACCAAGTGCGGGCAAAGCCCAAGTAGGGGTGAGTATAAAAATACTCATTAGGATGCCCTAAAGGCTCGAGGGAGCAACAAAGGAGGCACTGAAGAGGTGAGAAGTAGATCAAATAGGGAAAAGTAAAGGAGTACAACCGAGAGTGCAGTAAAGAGTACATCTCAACCCAAAAAAAGGAAGGAAGTAGACTCGTTAAAACATAAGGAGATAGAATCAGTGAGAATATGGACTTCTCTTCGAGTCTTCAATACCTATAGTAGGAGGGTATACTCGTCTAACAACAAGAATCTAGACACGGAAAGCACGTGGCATACCCCGCACGTCTTCGCCTCTCCTGGAAAGAGAGTAACCAAAACCCAAGGAGTGGGTAATGGAACAAGGTATATACATATTCATATGCTCAATAAAGAAGCCTGAACAGGATTGTAAGGGGATCTCCATCCCGTAGCTCAGACCAAGAAAGTGAGTAGCCAACAGTCCCAGAAGTAACCACCATCGATGCCCAACATACCACATGTCTGCCCCAAACTGCAAGCCAAGGGGCTCAAATCACCGCACATTGACACTATCCTCTTTGGGCGGCACTGATTCTCCCACATGGTTTTAGGTCACATCCCAAGGATGCATCTTTGTGGGGAAAGAGACCCTCATACTTGAGAGTTCTGGGGAAAGTCAAACAACACCTCATCACTGTCACACAGTCAAGAGGTCTTCTCAAAGTCAAATATGTCACATCACAGACCCGTACAACCAAGGGTCCCACTTCGGTAATCACAGAGAAAAATCCACAGACTAGCCTAGTAGAAAGGACTGAGTCTGAAAGGAGTCGTTGGGTAACACACTGCCCAGTCTCTGCTGGAGGGTAGACCCTAAGAGGTCTTTGGGTGACCCACTGCCCAGTCTCTACTGGAGGGTAGAACATAAGAGGTTGATAGATGACCCACTGCCCAGCCCTGTTGGAGGGTAGACATGGAAGATGACGACAGGTGACCCACTGCCCAATCTCTACTAGAGGGTAGACCCGGAAGAAGATGACAAGCGACCCACTGCCCAGTCTCTGCTGGAGGGTAGACCCAGAAGAAGGCGACATGCGACCCACTGCTTAGTCTCTGCTAGAGGGTAGACCCAGAAGAAGGTGAAATGTGACCCACTACCCAATATTTGCTGGAGGGTAGACCCGGAAGAAGCCGACAGGCGACCCACTACCTAGTCTCTAATGGAGGGTAGACCCAGAAGAAGCCAACAAGCGACCCACTGCCCAGTCTCTGCTGGAGGGTAAACCTCGAAGAAGATGATAACTCAGCACTCCAACTGACATCACTGGGTGTTACCAACATTTCTACCATGCGTTGGTTTTGATTGCATCAAAGGGACCTCCGTCCAACACCCTTTCATGTTTCCACATTTAACATGATCTCAAAATAGGCTCTACATTCCCAAACGGATTACACCATTGCAATACTTGTGGAAAAACACATGAGATAGACTACTTACTCACCCAAAATGGACAACTGGTGAATATGGTACTATTCACTATAGCTAGACCATGTGGGGCCTGCACCCTGACTCCGATACTCATTGGGCAAACTGCGCCATCACGATACTTTCGGAAAAACACGCCGAATCGACTATTCATACGCCCCAAACAGATGCCTAATGAAAAATTCACAGTAAGTTGCACACAACTTAAGATACAGCCCATGAGGCCCACACCTCAACTCTAGCTTCAACACCTGAAACCACCCTGGTCAATTTCACCTCAATGCTAGGGTCACAACGCCGCTGATGGCGCCTAAAACGAACTCCGAATGCAGAAGCTGCAACTCCCCGTGTTATACGCAAACAGGGCCCTATGGGGCCCACACCTCGAGCCCGAATTTAGGCGGGCAGATTGCATTGTTGTAATCCCCTTGAAAAAACACTCAGAAACGAGTGCTCAAGCACCCCAAACAGATGACGGGTGAAAAAGTTGTGTTTCACCGTAGAACATGCAAACTAGGCCCTGTGGGTCCCACACCTTGTCTCTAACCCGAACACTTCAGAAAGTATCTCAAAAATTCTACATGAGGACTGGGGTCACGCTGCTACTGACGACGCGTCAATCAGACATCCCAAGCAGGAGTTAGGTCCGACACAATAATTAATTAATTAATTAATCAATCAATCGCATTAAGTGTTTCGTGCTACCAAGCAATGAAACCAAACCGCAAGGGCTCCAAACTAACCTTGGAAGGGTTGTCTTCACTCTAGGGCCACAGTTCCTCTGACAGCGCATCAGACGGGCATTCGGATCGCGAACCACATCCGACGCAACTTTAATAATAATTTATTATTATTAAATTAACACATTTCAGGTCACCCGCCTTCAGGCATGAAACCCAAAAACTCTATAACCCACTTAAAATAGTCTACCTCGCCGATACGAACTCACAGCTGCAGACGGCGCGTCAAACAGACGCGCCGTTTGGAAATTACGGCCCCCCGAATATAAGGGGGCCAACTGGGCCGGTTCACCCCGGCCGGCCCGGTCCGAATCACCGGTCCGCGGCCCGCCCAGCAGCACCAGACCCCCTTCCTCGGGTCTGGTTTTTACAAACATATCGGCCCTTAGGCTGGTCTTCTCCGCGTTGCCAACAGGACCCACGAAGCGCGAGTCATGGCCTCCTCCGCACACCCGAGGCGCTAACCGCCTCAGGTTCTGCCTGCCGACTCCAACATGCCGTGGTCGCCCGCCTGCTCCACTGAAGCCTCCCCCGCCTGGCTCCGCCACTTGACGCTACGCCTCGCCACATGCCGGACTTCCCCCTTCACTCGACCACGCCAGCTCCCACTTGAAGCCCGGCACTCCGCCACTGCCTTCGGCTCCTGTGCGACGCCGGCGAGATCCATCGCCTCCGGCTTGTCCTCCACCCGCTCGACGCATCGCGGCTGCCGCGCGCAATGGCCAACTGCTCTACCGCACCCACCATAGCCCGCAACTCTGGCTCGTCACCGCCGCCTCGTCCGAACCCCCGGCCATACCCGCTGCCTGACACCCGAACCCCCGCTGCGCCACCCCGTGCTCCGGCCACTGCCCTTGCCAGAGCCGAGACTTACGATGGCCGCCACCACCGCTCCGGTGGCCTGACATCAAAACCGAACGTGGGTTCAGGATCCTTGATACGAGGCCTTCACAGCGCTTGCCTCCGATCGTCGATCCGAGTAGATTTGGCATGTCCAAAGTTTTTGGACGAAGAACGCTCAAGAACGGGTTTTAGAATGGGGCTCGGACAATGGTCGTGTTTGTTCAGCCATCGTCCCAATTCAATAATTATAAAGAATAAATAATGAAATTGAAATAAACACCAAAAATTGACAAAGGTGCGGAAATTTAGCAAAAAGCCTACCTCTAATTCGACGCGCATCATAGGCGATGCATCCGTGAGGCTCCACCTTCGAACCGCTGAGGTTTCGGCGAAGATCATTCCTCGATCCGGAAAAAACGGTGAAGAACAGCTAGAGAGGGAGGGAGAGAGGGGAATAGAGAGAAAGAGAGAGAGAAGAAAAATGGGTTTTCCTCCAACACTTAGTGAATTTATAAAAATCCACTAAAACTCTCCCAACAGGCGTGGATTCTGAAACCTCCGTGCCCACCTATTTTATCTCACACCTAAGAAAAATGCACCATTTCAAACTCAATGGAAGTCTCAGATTTCAATTCTGACACTTTGTTCAAAAGTTATTCAAAAATAATGCCAGTGATAAAAAAACACTAAGTGGACATTTCAAAATGACCACTTTTCCCCTGGGTGACATCTCTCACAGCAGGCTCGCGCTCGCAACTTTTACACCCCACCTAGGGTAAACGACATGCTCCAGACTCAACGGTTCCCTCGGTTTTCCCATCCGATCAACCGTTTAAGAGTTATTTGGGTTTTTTCTATTAAATGAATAATTTAATTCAATTTATCCATTTAACACACTACTAACGAGCGAGGGGTCCGAACGTCCCACGCCGACTTATTTTATGTCGCACCTAGGGTAAAAACCCCATTTAAGACCCATTAATACCCTCAAATTTTTTATCTGAAACACCATTTAGGAGTTATCCCATTTATTTGGCGTTCCTAGTGTTAACACACTGAAAATTTAATTCCGGCCACATTGGGGCTCGGAATCGCACGCCGTCTAAAGGCACTGCTCTGGAACAACATCAAGGATATTCCAAAGTCTTTTATAGAAAAAAAAACGAGTTCTTACACATCTAGAGTTAATATTTAAGTAGTTATAACACAGGAGGATCGAGTGGTCGCTTATGGATTTAAGTAGTTGAGACTGCATGATAAGAATTATCCTACTCACGATTTGGAGTTAGCATTAGTGGTACACACACTGATGTGTTGGAGACACTATATCATGGGTGAGAGGTTTGTGGTATACAAAAGAACCTCAGGTACATATTTTCTTAGTATCACCTAAACCTTAGGTAAAGTAGGTGGGTTAATTATTGTTAGTCTTTCAACTTCAAGTTGGCTTATACACACGGAAATGAAAACATTATTGTTAATGCATTAAGCCAAAAGACACAGATATATGTATTATAGGAGTCTTGTGATGATTGGAGGAATATATCCCTCTTTGAAGACATGCATCTAGTTGTCCTAGAGTCTCAAGGTCGAGTATCTCTAACTTTGAAATATGTTACACCCATTTTATTGGATCGTATTAGGATTGGGTAGTTGTCTAATTCGAAGGGCCTAGTTCTGAGAGATAGCTTATATGGTGGGGATACACCATTAGTATGGTCTCTCAACAGTGGTAATTCTATTCTTTTTTTGTGGCCATGTATGGGTTCCTATAGGCTTATGTGAGGAGTTGATGGTGGAGTTTCATGATTCTAGATCGGCAGTACATCCTAGTTCTACAAATATGTATCGTTATCACCATAGAAATTAATAGTGGTTAGGGATAGAGAATGAGGTAGAAAGATTCACTATGGGAAAAATGAGCATTTGCGACGGGTTATTTGCGACGGGCGGTAACCGCCCGTCGCAAATAACCGGCGGCGGTAAAAGGTATTTGCGACGGGGGTATACCCCCGTCGCAAATAGTATGTCGGCATGTTATTATTTGCGACGGGTCCCGTCGCAAATAACTATTTAACCGTTGACCGTAATAAATGTGGGCTAAGGTATTTGCGACGGGATACCCGTCGCAAATAGCCCCGTCGCAAATAATCTAACCTATAAATACCCCCATCCGTTTTTTTTCATTCATTCTCAAAATCCATCTTCTACTTCTCTCAAAACTCTATTTTTAAGGTTTAGCGTTTCTTGAGTTTAATTTTTTTTTCCGGAGTTGATATTGAAGTTTTCAACAACGATCAGAGATCAACCTCAGATCAATTTTAAACGTATTTATTTTCATTTTAATTTAATATTTATTTTAAAGTTTTTATTAGTTTTAATTATTCTTAATTAGTTGTAATTTAATTATGTTTACATTGTTTTGTTAATTAATAAATTTAAATTATTAGTATTCATTGTTTATAGTTAAACGGTAATTAGAAATAATTAGTAATAATTACCAATAATTAAGAATAAATACTAATAATTAGTAATAAATACCAATAATTAGTAATAATTAGTAATAATTACCAATAATTAGTAATAATTAGTAAATAATTAGTAATAATTACCAATAATTAGTAATAATTAGTAATAATTACCAATAATTAGTAATAATTACCAATAATTACCAATAATTACCAATAATTACCAATAATTACCAATAATTACCAATAATTACCAATAATTACCAATAATTAGTAATAATTAGTATTAATTAGTAATAATTAGTAATAATTAGTAATAATTAGTAATAATTAGTAATAATTAGTAATAATTAGTAATAATTAGTAATAATTAGTAATAATTAGTAATAATTAGTAATAATTACCAATAATTAGTAATAATTACCAATAATTAGTAATACTTACCAATAATTAGTAATAATTACCAATAATTAGTAATAATTACCAATAATTAGTAATAATTACCAATAATTCGTAATAATTACCAACAATTCGTAATAATTAGGAATAATTACCAATAATTACCAATAATTCGTAATAATTAGTAACAATTCGTAATAATTAGTAATAAATAGTAATAATTACCAATAATTAGTAATAATTACCAATAATTAGTAATAATTTCCAATAATTAGTAATAATTACCAATAACTACCAATAATTAGTAATAATTACCAATAATTAGTAATAATTACCAATAATTAGTAATAATTAACAATAATTAGCAATAATTACCAATAATTAGTAATAATTACCAATAATTAGTAATAATTACCCATAATTAGTAATAATTAGTAATAATTACCAATAATTAGTAATAATTAGTAATAATTCGTAATAATTACCAATAATTAGTAATAATTACCAATAATTACCAATAATTACCAATAATTAGTAATAATTACCAATAATTAGTAATAATTAGTAATAATTAGTAATAATTTGTAATAATTACCAATAATTAGTAATAATTACCAATAATTAGTAATAATTACCAATAATTAGTAATAATTACCAATAATTAGTAATAATTACCAATAATTAGTAATAATTACTCATAATTAGTAATAATTAACAATAATTAGTAATAATTACCAATAATTACCCATAATTAACAATAATTAGAAATAATTACCAATAATTACCACTAATTAGTAATAATTAGTAATAATTACCAATAATTACCAATAATTAGTAATAATTAGAAATAATTACCAATAATTACTACTAATTAGTAATAATTAGTAATAATTACTAATAATTAGTAATAATTAGTAATAATTATCAATAATTACCAATAATTAGTAATAATTAGTGATAATTACCAATAATTACCAATAATTAGTAATAATTACTAATAATTAATAGTAATTAGTAATAATTAACAATAATTAGTAATAATTACCAATAATTAGTAATAATTAACAATAATTAGTAATAATTACCAATAATTAGTAATAATTAACAACAATTAGTAATAATTACCAATAATTAGTAATAATTACCAATAATTAGTAATAATTAGTAATAATTAGTAATAATTAGTAATAATTACCAATAATTTGTAATAATTAGTAATAATTACCAATAATTAGTAATAATTACCAATAATTAGTAATAATTACCAATAATTAGTAATAATTACCAATAATTAGTAATAATTACCAATAATTAGTAATAATTACCAATAATTAGTAATAATTACCCATAATTAGTAATAATTACCAATAATTAGTAATAATTACCAATAATTACCAATAATTCGTAATAATTACCAATAATTCGTAATAATTACCAATAATTCGTAATAATTACCAATAATTAGTAATAATTAGGAATAATTACCAATAAATAGTAATAATTACCAATAATTAGTAATAATTACCAATAATTAGTAATAATTACCAATAATTAGTAATAATTACCAATAATTACCAATAATTAGTAATAATTACCAATAATTACCAATAATTAGTAATAATTACCAATAATTAGTAATAATTACCAATAATTAGTAATAATTACCAATAATTACCAATAATTAGTAATAATTACCAATAATTAGTAATAATTACCAATAATTAGTAATAATTAACAATAATTAGTAATAATTACCAATAATTAGTAATAATTACCAATATTTAGTAATAATTAGTAATAATTACCAATAATTAGTAATAATTACCAATAATTAGTAATAATTACCAATAATTAGTAATAATTAACAATAATTAGTAATAATTACCAATAATTTCCAATAATTACCAATAATTACCAATAATTACCAATAATTAGTAATAATTAACAATAATTAGCAATAATTACCAATAATTAGCAATAATTACCAATATTTTCCAATAATTACCAATATTTTCCAATAATTACCAATATTTTTCAATAATTACCAATATTTTCCAATATTTACCAATATTTTGCAATATTTACCAATATTTACCAATATTTACCAATATTTACCAATATTTACCAATATTTACCAATATTTACCAATATTTACCAATATTTACCAATAATTACCAATATTTACCAATAATTAGGAATAATTACCAATAATTATGAATAATTACCAATAATTAGGAATAATTACCAATAATTTGGAATAATTACCCATAATTTGGAATAATTACCAATAATTAGGAATAATTACCAATAATTAGGGATAGTTACCAATAATTAGGAATAATTACATTATTAAATTATTTGTATATATTATTATTAATATTAAAATAATATAATTTTCTATATTATATACAATTTTCTTTTCATCTGTGTGTTTTCTGTTTCCACTTGTAATATTGGCATTCTTTTTCAAAATTATCAACCTACTCGCCAATGGAGAGGTGAAAGTGAATGCAAATATTACATATAGAGACAGAATGTTAAACACACAGATGAAAGGAGAATTGTATATAATATAGAAAATTATATTATTTTAATTTTAATAATAAAATATACTAATAATGTAATAATGTTATTATTATATAATTAATATTTATGAAAAAAATATATTAGTATTATTAAAAAAAATAAAAAATCAATATAATATTAAAATTATCAATATTTGTAACAGGTTTTGCTTTATTCTCAACATATTCAATCCTTGCTTGAGTGTTTTTTCTAACAAATTATTCAAAACCAGTAATGCTTTTATATTTTATAGAAAAATATGGAACAACGAGGTCGTCAACAGTCATTATTAGATGACCGCATATGGATAAATCAACGTAGAAATCCAAATGGTTCTGGTTTAAATCTAGTATATATAGAGGGTGTGGAGACTTTTTTATCATTTGTGGCATCAAATCCAGAATTTGTTTCAAAAGGCAAAATAAAATGCCCTTGTAGAAAATGTGCATTGAAAACGTTTGACACATTTGAAAAAGTGGGGGGACATCTCTTTTGTTTTGGTTTTCAACCAGATTATGTTTTTTGGTATCAACACGGTGAATGCAGTTATAGAGTAGGTGATACCAACTTGATTCAAGATCCATCCTGGTTTCAAGATTTAGTACATGATGTTGCAGGTTCATCTGTTCAACATACAGAAACTACGGCTGATATAGATTCAAATCCTGAGTTGGCACCGTCTGAATTTTATGAGTTGTTGAGGTTTGCTGAGGATGCATTATATCCTGGCTGCAAGATGAGAAAATTAGAAGTAGTTGCAAAATTTATGGCTATCAAATCAGATAACGGAATGTCAAACACCTGTTTTGACCAGATATTTTCTTTGCTTAAAACACTGTTACCCAAAGGAAATGTTTTTCCTGCAAATTACTATGAGAGTAAGAGGCTGGTTCGAAATTTGGGACTTACTTGTCAGAAGATTCATGCATGTTCAAATGACTGTATTTTATATTCTGGGGAAAATGAGTCGTTGGATAGTTGTCCTACATGTGGGCAATTGAGATATAAAGAAGGGCAACATGGGAAGTCTGGTTTGATTCCTATAAAACAGTTGAGATATTTTCCACTTACATCTAGACTTCAGTGTTTATTCATGTCTAAGAATACAACGACAATGATTTCATGGAATAAAGCGAATATTTCAACCGATAAAAGCTTGAATCATCCAGCCGATGGTGATTCATGGAAACATTTTGATAGAGTGCATCCATCCTTTTCTTTAGAAGCTAGAAATGTTCGACTGGGCCTTTCCACTGATGGTTTCTGTCCATTCAGATCTTATGGTAGTCAATATTCATGTTGGCCTATTTTTTTAACTCCGTACAATTTACCTCCATGGATGTTGATGAAAGAGCCATATATCTTTTTGACTTTACTAATTCCAGGACATCTGAAGAAAAATATTGATGTTTATTTGAAACCATTGATTGATGAATTAAGTTTATTGTGGAGTACTGGTGTCAGTACATATGATGTTGCTATGAAACAAAATTTCATACTAAGAGCAGCATTGATGTGGAAAATCAGTGACTTCCCGACTTATGGGATGTTATCTGGCTGGAGTACACATGGTCAGAAATCATGTCCTTACTGTATGGGAGAGAACAAATCATTTATACTCATTCATGCAAAGAAACCTTGTTATTTTGACTGTCATCGCAGATTTCTTCCAGTTGATCATCCTTTTCGCAGAAACAGATCTCATTTCAGAAAAGGAACAATTGAAAGGGATGGACCTCCAAAAATGTTATCAGGTTCGGAGTTAAAATCAGTTGTATTTTCATTACCACCCATCACTTTTGGTCCAATAATAAACCAACATAAAATTTCTGGTTTTGGGAAAGAACACAATTGGATTAAACGTAGCATATTTTAGGATTTTCCATAATGGTCTGATTTGTTGGTCCGCCACATGTTGGATGTCATGCATATTGAGAAGAACTGTTTTGATAATTTGTTTCATACAGTTTTGTATACGCCAGGAAAGAGAAAAGACAATGTAAATGCATGTTTAGATCTTGCCTAAATTTGTAGGCGTCCAGAACTGGAACTGTTTGAGAATGTCAGAACAAAAAGGTTACTGAAACCAAAAGTAGCTTATACACTGTCTAAAGAAAACCGTTTATTATTTTGTCAGTGGATTGCATATTTGAGACTTCCAGATTGTTTTACTTCCAATTTGGGTAGATGTGTAAAGAATGGTCATATTACTGGATTAAAAAGTCATGATTGTCATGTTATAATGGAAAGACTTCTACCCATTGGAGTAAGAGGTATATTGAATTTTGTGATTTGGGATTCCATAACAGACATGTCTCATTTTTTTCGGGAAATTTGTGCGGCTACAGCAGATTATGATGCTCTATGCAAACTTGAAGAAGATGTTGTTGTAATTATATGTAAACTGGAAAAAATATTTCCGCCGTCTTTCTTCAACTCAATGGAACATTTGATGTTACATTTTCCATATGAAGCCAAATGTGGAGGTCCAGTACAGTTTTGATGGATGTACCCATTTGAAAGATGCATACAAAAATTGAAAAGAAAAGTACGTAACAAAGCATTTGTTGAAGGATCTATTGTAGAAGTTTATTTGCAAGAGGAAATATCTTTTTTCTGCTCCCATTATTTTGAATCTGAGAATCCTTCAAAACACAACCGAATGGGACGAAATGAGAGGAATATTAATGAAATCGACAATCAATTATCTGTTTTCAACCAGCTAGAGCTTTGTTTTGGTGGAGTTTATGAATGCTGGCTATCGGATGATGAACATCACAGAGCTCATACGTATGTTCTGCTCAACTGTGAAGAGATGACATCAGTTGTACTGTAAGTGTTTATATCACTTATTATATCATTTATGTTACAGTAAATAACTTTGTTTTTTATAGGTTGTATGATAATCATATCAAGAAACAAATTCCACAAATTACAGCAGCTGCTCTCGAAGAACGCCGACAAAAAAATTTCTCTCAGTGGTTTCAAAAACTGGTAACATAAATTCTTTATCTTTTAGCAACTCATTCAATGTATAGTTTACTATATTAATAATTATTTCACAAATTTTCAGGTGTCTCGACATGCTGATAAAATTGACAAACGGCTGTGTATATTGAGTAACCCACCTTCCAAACTTGTTAAAACTTATAATGCATATGTGGTGAATGGATTTCGATTTCACACACATGCATACGGGGAATCAAAAAAAACAATGAACAGTGGAGTTATCTTGAGAGGATCTCATCATCGAGAAAATGAAGTTGACTTTTATGGCATACTTGATGAAATCATTGAACTCTGTTATCTTGGACAATATTACATAACCATGTTCAAATGTCGGTGGTTGGATACAGAGAGAGGTGTTCATGTTCATCCGACTCATGGAATCATCGATATTAAATGTAAAAGTGTTATCATAGTAAATGAACCATTCTTATTGGCTGAACAGGCACATCAAGTTTGTTACGCAAAGTACTGTGCTACATCAAGAGACTTGACTGATTGGTGGAGTGTAATAAAAATCAAAATTCGAGACAATCAGTTTAGTCAAAGTGAATGTGCTTTCACTGATGTGCAAAGAATTGAAGTTTTTCAAGAGAGTACTCAAAATCAATCTTTTTTACAAAGAGACATGAGTATCGATGATGACACCCCACATTTAAGAGTCAATGATGATGATGATGTTAATGATGTCACATATGAATTTGAAATGGTAAGAGATGAAGCAACTGGAACTCGAATGGATATCGATGATGTTGAGGAGCAATATGAAGATGACATTGACATATATGAAGATGATGATGAAGATGAACAATGATAGAATTCCATGGTAGTTATATACAATCATAATATATATATATATATATATGTATATATAATAGTAATTATCAATTATTTGATAACAACATTAACATTTTCTATTTCAGATGGATGATGACACATTTCGTGAGTTGGCGGATGCTGACCTGCCTTTCGATGCAGATGAGTTGCTGGTAGATGACCCTCATCCTGCAGGCGCTCCAGGGAGTACGCGGAGGGGGCGCGTTCTTGCACGATTGATGATTCCTGACCCCGTCCCCGAGCGACGTCCACGTCTTGGGTTTGATCCACGGACACTGAGGTGTGATAACCTGTGTGATAACCTGTGGATTTGACTAAGATTTCATTAATCTATTCACATAATAAATGTTTATTATTTTTACAGTTTTCTGCATATAGCAGTCGGACAGGGCAACACTATTTTGCGCAACTATTTCTCTCAGTCGTGGACCACATGGGAGCAGATTCCCATTGATGTGCAGTAGGCCATGTTCGGCCATTGGTTGGTACGTACGTAAATAAATAATTTTTATTTTGAAAATTATTTCATTTCTAACTTGATATTTTGATTTATTTGTAGGGTTTATGGTATCCGATCGAGGATACCATGCGTGACGCCATCCACGAGGCATGGGAGGTGGCCATACGTGATCACTTTCGTCATTTTTTGCACAATTTAAGAAAAAATTCCATGAAGAAAGAAGGAGTGTCAGATTTTGACGAGTCATGTAGAGCACACCGACCAGAGTACACTTCATCCCATGTATGGGATGGATTATGTGCGCACTGGTTGAGTGGTGCCTTTCAGAGGAGATCATCGGTGGGGAGGAAGAATCGGGGGAGACAGGAGGTGACTCATCGAGCTGGGAGTCGTTCTTTCAGTACTCATAGACAGCATCTGATACATACATTATTTATAAATATTTTATATAACTATAAATATTAACAGTTTATTTTTTATTCTTATAGGCTGTCGAGCACCCCGATATTACGGAGTACGACGTATATCGGAGGATGTATAGTGATCCTGCTACTGGGAAGCTCAGAGGTGATCGTTAGCATCACATTGTGGTCAGTTTTATTTGTTTTCAAGTTTAAAAATTAACTGCATATAATATATTCACAATTTTAATTTTAAATTGCAACTACAGGAGTCATATGAGGCCGCAGCGTCACAGACCCGGCCTGAGAGTCAGGCCGAGTCATCAGATCAGACCACTGGCCGTCAGTTTGATGAGGCGGCATGGATGCAGGCCACCCAGTATGCCTTCGAGAAGGGCCGGGTAGTTGGTATCAGCTCTCGACTGACTCCCGGAGATTATTATGGCAGTGCTGCGATGTCGGCGTCCAGCTCGAGAGGAGCTCGTGCATCTTCTTCTGCTACACAGTATGAGGATCAGTTGCGATCTCAGACTGCAATGATAGAGAGTCTCCGACAGGAGCAGGAGCAGATGCGTCAGCAGCATGAGGAGGAGCGTTGACACCAGCAGTAGCTGTACGAGGAGCAGATGAGTCAGTGGCAGCAGCAGGATCAGGAGCAGATGGAGTACATGCGCTGACTCACTCATGCTTTAGGGATGAATTTTTCTCCACCACCATCTGTAGATCCCCCCTCCCCCCCTCCTTCAGATTAGAGTTTGTTTTTATGTTATAAAATTTGTTAAATCAAAATATGATTTTTTTTTTCTATTCGCAGTTTCTGTCTCATTATAAAATATTAATAATATTATATTTTGAAATAACAATATTAATATGAATAATAATATTATTTATATTTTATAATATTAAATTATATATATATATATTAAAATTTTATAATATTATAATTTAATTATATTTTTTTGTAATATTTGAATTATTTTAATATTTGAATGTAAAATAATTATATTATTTTTATATTAATTAAAATAACTTATTAATATTTTTTTTATTTATGAATTATAATTCTAATATTATTATATTAATTAAATCATTTATTAATATTCTATTATTTTTTATTTTTGAATTATAATTATATTATTATTATATTAATTAAAATAATTTATTAATAATTTATTATTTTTATTTGTGAATTATAATTCTATTATTATATTAATTAAAATCATTTATTAATAATTTATTATTTTTTATTTTTTAATTATAATTGGATTATTATTATATTAATTAAAATATTTTATATTTTATTTTATTTTTGTAGTATTTGCGATGGGATACTATGCCCGTCGCAAATACTATTTGCGGCGGGCCCGTTGCAACAGGTATTTGCGACGGGGCCTGTCGCAAATAGTATTTTAAAAGTTTTTTACAAATATACGGAGTAATATTTGCGACGGGAAGAATCCCCGTCACAAAAAAAGTCTTTAGCGACGGGCCCGTCGCAAATAACTATTGTTGTGACGCCATTTTCCACGATGGGCCATTTGCGATGGGATCCCGTCGCATATGGCCCATCGCAAATGCCCATTTTTCCCGTAGTGATTTATGGATTGAGATTCACTTGTTAGTAGGTTAAAGTTGATAATTAGAGGCCAGTAAGGATTTTGTAGAATTTTACTTTTCTTAAGTGGAAATGGGATGATGTCACTATGAATTTTGTGACAGGATTACCTAGGAAAATCTATAAGAATAACGTTGTATGGTTGATTGTGTGTTAACTGATGAAGGAATCCCATTTCTTACCTATTAAGGAGGCTTTCATGATTGATGATATGGGTAGTCTTAAGGTGTGAAAGGTGGTTCGGTTTCATGGTTTTTTGAGGAGTAACATTTAAAAAAGAGATCCTCATTTCATATCATGTTTATGGAAGGGTCTTAAAAAGGATATAAGATCATGAGTTCTTTTGAGAATAGCCTATCATCTTCAGACTGATGGTCAATCTGAGCAGACTATTCAGGTTCTGGAGGATATGTTATGAGCTTGTGTTTTGGGTTTTGGTGATTCATGGGAGAAACATATGGCACTCATGGAGTTTGAATATAATAATATATTTCTGGAATTAATCCAAGTAGAACCTTTCATGTATTTTTATGATAGGTTATTTCATTTACCTATTTGTTGGATGGAGGTAAGTGAGTCAACACTTGTTGGGCCTAGTATCATACAAGAGACATCTGAGTAGATTTAGTTGATTAGAAAGTGGTTGGTGACCATGCAGAATTGGAATAAATCATATTTTGACCATCAGAGATGACTTATGGAATTTGAGGTTGGTCATTATGTATTCATTTGGGTGTTTTCTTGATTGGGGAAATGTTGTATCAGGATACAGGGAAACCTAGTGCCCAAGTTTGTTAGGCTGTTTTAGATAGTGTCAATGGTCGGTCCAGTGGCATACCTTTCAACCCTTCCATAGCACTAAAATTCCATGAAATATGGGTTCTATATGTTGAATATATGGAGATATTATACAGACCCTTCACATGTTATATACATTGCATACATTGAGCTTTGTGCTGATGTGTCCTTTGAAAAGCATCTAATACAGGTTGTGGATCGTAGTGAGAAATATATTTAAGGTAGTGCTATACTGTTGGTTTGAGTATAGTGGTAGAATGGGTAAGTTCAAGAGCAGAACTGGGAGAGTTATTATAATATATGAACATAATGGCCAGAAATGTTTGATAAAACCTCATAGTGTGGTTGGAGAAGCTTAGGGATGAGCTGTTATATAGTGTAGAGGTTGTAAGATTCTATCTTTTTTCCAGAATGTCTCTCTCAGAGTTTTTTCATTAATTTCTATTTTGGGTCAGTTATTCCTTATCTTTAAAACTTGGTGGAAGTGTTTCATTATGGATACATATCATTTGAATAAACATACTCTTATGTTGCAAAGAAACTTGAGAAAATAGGTGAGGATCTATGTGGAGAGCCTTTGTTGGTGAAAATGACCTAAAGTACAGAGATGTATGTTTTTTTAAAGTAATGGAGTATGAGTAAATGAATCAAGTGTTTCAAGGGTTCTCGGTGATTTTGGAACATTTAAAGGGGGATTTGGTTTTTTATAAGGAAAATGGGATGAACCCATTTGAAGAACATTTACACACTATGTAAATAGATTACACATCATGTAATGTTTGGGTTTTTTTAATAAAATAATATATGGTGATGGTTTTTTTGACACACACTATTAAAAGTATTTACATGAAGTATAACTACATTAAATGAAATGTACTTCCAAAACCTTATATTTTAATGTATGCTTTAACATCCCGCCCCATCCCATTGGCTTGAGAGGGTGGGGGGATATTACTTGGCCTTAAGAGATATTCCCAAGGCACCAAAGGCTGGCAATAAATGTCACGGTCTTTGAAAAAAAATTGGGGAATGATTTTCCCTTAAGAAAAAACCAACCAAATCATCCACTAATAGCCACTATATGATGCATTCCAATAAAACATTCAGGCATGTATTCCCAAAAGACAACCAAGTTGTTCCACAATAAAACCCAAAACCAATACAATCCAACATGATATCAGAGTACTATGCATAAGACTAAACAAGAGACCCAAAATAAACCAAGACACACTCCATGGCTCTACACAAAGCTCTATGCTCCAAGAACCACCACATCTCCCAAGAATCACCACGAACCACTAGCAATGAGATGCCTTACCTTTACTTGTGTCTCAGAATATGAAATCTACCAAAGCACCAAAGTGCCAAAGCAGGGGTTGAGTACTAATACTCAGTAGGTTTTCCCCAAATGACTTCCCTACACACTCCACTAGGATAAACCATTAGCACATTTTGATAAAGCAGTTTATATAAAATAATCACAAGTATAACCATTACCATAAGCCAAACACACCCTTACCAAGACATCTCACCCAAACCAAGAAACCAAGGGAAATCCAAACAAACATTCCACAATCCATTTCATCATTTAAACATTAGCACAACAATTTCCATCTTATAAAGAAATTTACAAAAATACAACCAAAACGGTGGGACTTCCGCCCATCCCGTTCACCCCGTTATCAACTAGTAGTAATTCCTGACCACTATCTATAATGGTGGTTCTTCTGACCACTATACATCACCTTTTATAGTGAGACTTCTTACCCACTTCCACAAAACCAACACAAGCCATAACACTCAATCAACCAATAAGCACAAAGCACTGAGGTCGCACAATAAGCACACAACCATTTCCATCCCATGCCAATTCACTCTAATAAATCTCCCATTTATTGAAAACACCCTTTAATTGTTTTCCATTCCAAACAACATTTCAATAAAACAAATTTTTTATTTAAAATCATTTTTCACCAACCATTCTCACAAATCAATATCAGCAACACATTTTAAAATCCACAACAAGAGAATTTCACCACAACACCCCTTTTCCCCAAAAATCCCCAAAACAGTAACAAAGAATTTACAACCAATTTATCACAACAAAACACAATTAATTTTAAGAAAAACAAATTAATTTTAACCAAAAACCTCTATTTCTAACCAAGTGGAGTCAAGAGAGAATTCACCTACCTTTAGGGTTCCAGCGAAATCAACCCATAAGCAACCACACCTCAAATCTGGCGAACGCACCACCAAAACCTCTCTAGATCCCCTTCTCTAACATCCATAAGCCTTAAAATTAAAATCCAAGGCAACAAAAACCCTATATCTACACACAAAGAGTGTAGATCTTGAAAATGAGAGAGAGGGATAT
This sequence comes from Viscum album, assembly GCA_963277665.1. Lineage (NCBI taxonomy): Eukaryota > Viridiplantae > Streptophyta > Magnoliopsida > Santalales > Viscaceae > Viscum > Viscum album. The sequence continues at coordinate 915,155,094 of OY728141.1, forward strand.
GTAGATCTAGAGGAAACACAAAGAAACCAAAAGAAGAGACTTACCCAGGAGAAACCACATTGAAACCCCATTGAATCACTTACAAAATGAGTGGGAGAGCACCTCCAACCCCTGAGAACCAAAAATCCTGAGTGAGGCTCAAGTGGGAGAGGATTTTGAGTGTTTTAGGTCATGCCCGAGGGATCTCGGATTTAAAACCCCACTTTTTAAGTGGCCGCACCGTTAGCCCGCACTGTTTGGAAAACTGTGTGCTAACCGTGTGCACACCACTGTCTCGAGAGAAGGGGTCTACATGGTTGCATCGTATGGTTTGGAAAACCGTGCGTAGTTTGTGATAATCCTACTATCTCCCCCTGCACGGTTTCCTAGAGAACCTTCACGGTTTCCCCTAACCGTGCTCAAACCATGCACCCTTAGAAAAGCCTCCAAACTCATTCAAAACCATTCCAAACTCTCCCAAAATCTTCCCAAATCATCCCAAACACTTTAAAAACATAAAAATGCATAAAAAATAGGCTACATAATTCAAATTGGGGGTGATACATTCTCCCAACCATTGGACTTTCCATCCTCGGAATGTAGGAAACCATTGCTTTGCCAAAAGAGCTTGGGCCATTGCTCGGCCATCTATTTCTCCCGCTCCCAAGTCTCCTCTTGAATCTGACCATGCTACCACAAAACATGAACTAAATTGATGATTTTACCGTGAAATAATTTCTCTTTCCTATCCACAATCCTCACTGGCATGTGCACTAAGGAAGCATCCGATTCTAGCTCAACATGATCCCAAAAAATCACATGTTCACGATCCAACTGATACATTTTCAACTATGACACATGAAACACATTTTGCACTGCACTAAATCATGGTGGAAAAGCAAAATGATAAGAAACCTCTCCAATCCTCTCAATTATCTCAAAAGGCCCAATATGCCTTGGAGATAACTTACCCTTCTTCCCAAACTGACGATGTCCCAACCTAGGAGAGATTCTCAAAAACACATGATCACCCACCTCGAACGACAACGGTCGTCGGCGATGGTCTGCATATGATTTTTGAAGGATTTGAGTTGTATCCATCCTCTTCCTAATCAACTTGATCTTTTCTATAGTTTCTTGGACAAGGATTGGTCTGATCATCGAAGTCTCACCCATTTCTACCCCACATAGTAGAAAACGACAAGGACGCTCATACAAAGCCTCAAACAAAGCCATATGTATTGAGGCCTGGTAACTGTTATTATAGGAGAACTTCGCCAATGGTAAGTGATCCTCCCATAAACTAGAAAAATTCATCACACAAGCCCTTAACATATCCTTCAAGGTTTGTATCATCCTCTCGGAATGGCCATCCGTCTGAGGATGATACGCCGTGCTCATAATCAACTGTGTCTGAAGGGATTACTGCAAGGATTTCCAAAAATGAGATGTGAACATCATATATCTATCTGATACAATCAAAATGAGAACACCATGCCTCTTTACCACCTACCAGGTATAGATTTTGGATAGATCATCCACTGTATGAGATTCACGAATCGGGATGAAATGGGCTGACTTTGTGAGCTGATCCATAATCACACATATGACATCATGCTTCCTGACCGTTCTTGGGAGACCCATTGAAAAATCCATTGCTATCTACTCCTATTTTTTCATTGGGATGGGTAAAGACTTCAATATTACTTCTGGCTGTTGATGCTCTTCCTTGACTTTTTGACAAGTCAAACATTTTGAAACAAACTCATCCACATCCCTTTTCATACCTAACCACCAAAACTGTGCCTTCAATGCCTTATAATTTTTTTGAATTCTAGGATGGACAAACCACCTGGAATGATGATAATACCTGAGAAGTTCCTCTCGACAAGACACTGGTACCACCATCTGATTTCAAAAACACAAGACTGAATTCCCATTCAGTACCCAGTTCTCAATGGTCTCCCCACCATTGAGTTTTGACCTCATCGCCATTCACTCGGAATTAGATGCTTGTGCCTCTTTAACCAAACCATCCATGTCAAGAACCAAAGAAACTAGAAATAAGACTTCTCTGTCACCCCGGTCCTCACATTCCAACCACATGTCGACGATGACCGACATCAACTGCCACTGATCTGATGCTTGTTTCACCACTTGAGAATATTATTTCCTACTTAATTCACTCTCCACTAAATTTCCCTTACCTTGTGTGTACATTAAGTCTAAATCAAACATCAGTAGTACATGACATGATCTATATAGGAAGGCTCGGCACTCTTTTTCATCCAGAGGAGTTTGAATTTTGAGAACCATAGGCATCATTTCTACCGTTAAACCCAACAAATCAATGATTTGATAAGCAATAAAATAATTCGAAGCACCCATATCAAACAACACTTGCATCAATGTGGAATTTAAAAAGAACAGTACCTCACACCGTGGATAGTCCCAACTGATCATCCACCCCAACCTGCTCATCTCCAAACAACTTTTTGTTTTCCATGCTCTGCTCTTTATTGCCTTGCTGAGGCATCGTGGTATTCTGAGAATCACCATGAACCACTTTACTCTACTTTTGAGGGGTATACTGTTACCCCTATCATGTCGAGGCATAAGACCCCTACAACCCCTGATGAGTGTCATGGACACCCGACCTTGGATAATTTCAACAATAACGCTGCGGATGCCCCATCTACTTATAATTATGACATGCTCAAGGTTGTGTCATACAATCTCACTTGATGTGGCTTGTAGAACCACACTAAAAACATCTCGTCTTACTCTAAGGCTTAGAAGGAAGATTCACTGATCCTGTAGTTGGATTCTAAGGCATAATCCCACACTGGAAATAAGTGTCCCTCTTCCGCTTGAACCCGACATTCAAGTTCCCACTATTCCCCATGGGTAGTAATACACTTCCTCTTCTCAAAGCCCCAAAGAGATCCCTTTTGACCACCGAGGCTCTATTCACCATATCCTTATAATCATATATACACATCACAGCTATCTTGTAACAAATGTCCTACCTCAAACCAACTTCGAAGATAAGAACATTCAATGATGTACTACCCGCCACCTCATGTGAAAATCTCACTAAGTTCATAAAATTATCTACATACTCTGTTACTGAAAGGTTTTCCTGTTTCAAATGAAATAAATATATTATGTGATGAATTCTGAATGTATGAGGGTAGAATTGTCTGTTAAACAATTACTCAGATCCATCCCATACCATACCTTGGTTCGTTCCAGCTTGGACCGCCAACTCTGACCACTGAAGGGAAATATCTTCCAATATATATGTGGCCAACTTCACTTTCAACTCTACTGGTGTTCCCAAGAATCTAAAGATCTTATTCATTCTATTCAAACATGCTTCTGCCCTCTCTGGTTCTGAATCACCCCTAAATATGGGTGGATTTTTATTTTGAAACTGAACTGCCTGATCCACATGCCTTGGTTCATCCGATTTATTTCCACTTTCCACAGTTTGGAAAGTTTGCACTATACTTTGCACTAACTGCTGGTTCACCTGAGGCTCAGGTGCAACCACATTTTCAGTAGCCTCCTCAGATTGGTCTCTATGACGCCCACCTAGTTCCATTTCCATGAATACAAAAACAACCATAAGACCTTCTATTTTAACAACACGTGATTCAAAAATTATCGTTCAATTACACTACAACTATCACAACCAGGCTTTCCACAAGTTCACATTTCCCATATTGCACTATTTTGAAAGATCCATCATGTTTTGAAAATCAACCCATTTTAAAAATACCACCAGTTTCCATGTTTCAAATCCTTCCGTTTTGAAACCCAATTCATATTTTTCAAAATCCACACATTCATATCACACCATAAATCATTATACCCCAATGAAATATGAATCCTAGTGGGAATTCATTTCTACCATGCATGCCATGCTCATCTCATTGGCTACACCCACGACATTGAGATATCCAATTCCTATAAGGGTCTCCAACCAATTATGCACCCAACTCTCTGGTAACTTAAATTTCAGCATAAAAGGGTTAGTTACATCCTTTTATGCTATACATTCCAAGTTCCAATAATCCTACACCCTACTACCATCTCAACTCAAGTAATAGGCCAAGAACGAATGTCAACACCAAGACCAATGATCAACACCAAGGATCGAACAACTTCTCTCACTTGAAAGCTAAGGAATAAACAAACTGATACCACTTATAACATCTCGCCCCATCTCATTGGCTTGAGAGGGTGGGGGAATGTTACTTGGCCTTAAAAGATGTTCCCAAGGTGCCAAATGATGGCAATAAATGCTGAGGGCTTTGAGAACAAATTGGGGAACAATTTTCCTTTATGACAAAACCAACAAAACCATCCACTAACAACCACTATATGATGCATGTCAATAAAACATTCAATCATGTATTCTCAAAAGACAACCAAGTTGTTCTACAATATAACCCAAAACCAATACAATACAACATGATATCAGAGTACTATGTGGAAGACTAAACAAGATACCCAAAATAAACCAAGACACACTCCACGACTCCACACCAATCTCCATGCTCCAAGCACCACCACATATCCTGAGTATCACCACAAACCACTAGCAATGAGATGCCTTACCTTTATCTGTGTCTCGGAATACAACATCTACAAAAGCACCAAAGTGCCAAAGCAGGGGGTGAGTAATAATACTCAGTAGGTTTTCCCCAAATGACTTCCTTACACATGCCACTAGGATAAATGGTTATCACATTTATATAAAGTAGTTTATATAAAATAATCACAAGTGAAACCATTACCATAATCCAAACACACCCTTACAAAGCCATCTCACCCAAACCAAGCAACCAAGGGAAATCCAAACAAACATTCCACAAGCCATTTCATCATTTACACATTATCACAACAATTTACATCTTGAAAATCAATTCAAAACAAGGTGTAACGACCCGACCCTAGCTACCCAGAGTTGGTGCATTACTTCGTAACATTGGCATGATCACAAAAGATCAAGTCTCGAAAGACCGATTAGTTTAGTAGCCTTGGAAACACTAGATACATTCATAACCGTTACATTACATCATAAAGTGAAAAACTACAATAACATGGTCTTCATAGTCCACACTCATATCCTCTTCTGACTATCCCTGCAGGTCATTCATAAAATACTTCTTCACATCCTGGAAAATATTAAAACATTGAAAGGGGTGAGCTCAGATACTCAGTAAGGATAACAATATTACAGAAGCTTTCATAAATAAACATTAATATTTAAGGAAATGTATAACTAAAACAAAAGCCTTTTTAAACTTGAACTTCAGAATAATATGGAAAAAATAAAATTAAATAATTCCATTTACCTACTCACATGGATATTCTACTAGTCGAATAATCACATGCAATATCAATAACCACTTTCAAAATGATGGAATGCATAATGCTAGACTATCATAACCACGTAGCCAACGCCTCGTGTCAAGACCACAAATAAGATTTTGTCAAGGCCTCATGCCAAGATACTAGTTTGTCTCATGAGACCTACCGATGCATCGAGGAGCTATATCGGGCTCCACCCATCACTTATTAAGTCCAATGCATTCCTCATATGAACAGGTTTAAACATATCATAAACCATAACATAATTGTATCACATAAAACATGCATAAAGGAAAAATAAGATTCCCACACTTCAATAAATACAACACATTGATGTAATAGAAACACTTTCAAAACCATTTTCAATGCCAAAATTAAAGAAAATTAAAACTTTGTATTTATTTTTCATTTTAAAAAGTTATGGCTTGTAAAGGAAGCCGAAACTCAAATAATGGTCATGACGGCGAAGAAGTCGTTGTCGCCGCATACGTATGACAAAAACATTCCCTTTTGTCATTTAGTAAAACACTTCGTATAAAAAATATTCCTTTTGGATAAACGTAAAAGTCAAAGGGGTTTATACACCATATAAAAGAAATTTGTATATAAAACAAAATATGCATCAATGAATGCAGATTGAGACGAAATCCCTTAAAAAGATAATTTTTAAATAAAATATATTTATTATGTGTATTCACTATATGTACACATAAATAAAGTATAAATACAAGATAGGACATAATAATATCATGACATAATTTGAAATTATGATATTAACCCAAAGAATGGAAATTGGGTTAAGAAGTTCCCTTACATTGCGTCCTGTCTTGACTCAACCGTTCTTTAACCTCATGAATAATAAACTAGAGTTAATTTATAATTTCTTAATAACATTTTTCAAGTTCATTATCCCTTTTATATCACTTTTTACCATATTATGAACATTATGTAATTATTTAAGTTAATAACGGTCATTTTGTCAATCTTAGGTACTTGAGTCAAAAATAAGATTCTTATAATTACAAGTTGTTCATGTGGTGATATATACATTATATATAGAATTATATTCATGATATAGATATCATATATCTCATATATATCCAGTATATACATGCATTTATAATATTCCATAACATTTAGAGGTAAGAAATGAAATGCACCGTTCATGGAGACGGTAAGCCGTACGTACGCATGAACGCTACTTTCATTTATATTTCGTATTTAATGAAATCATAATGATATAAAGGTATATTATAATTCCAGTATAATATCATATATAATATCATTTACTCCATCCTTTATACATCCCACATATGTTATTAACGATTCAAATCACTTTGAGGGGGCGGTAGTCCGCACTTCCTAAAATGAAAATATCGCGTTTACCCATAATGGAAACAATAAAGGTATTCCATAAATGAAAAATAAATAACCTTAAGTAAAACATAAACATATTATATATCATGTATAAATAGAGTGAAATCTTAATGACCACCTTTGAAGGTGTTTTATGAGTGTTGAACAATCATCATTTCGTGAGGCAGAAATTCGCCATCCACAGAAACCGTATGTTCTTTAACCATTAGATGTAAGTGTGTATAAGTGTAGCTAGAATAATAATTATAACAAAATCCTAGTATATTGTGGATAGTGGTGTTTTTACAAAAGAAAGGAAAAAAAGAGTTTAAGGGGTTGGAGAATCAAAATAAAACAAAACAACATAAGAGAAGACATTACCTTAAAATCGGGTAACTCTTTTGATTTGAACCAAAGGCCTCCTTGGGAAGAATTCTGCCCAAGGTGAGGCTTCTAGGAGTAAGGGAGGGAAGTTGGGAGAGTATTTGGGCAGAGGTTGGACGAGCCAAAAGGCTTTGAAAGTTTTATTAAGGTGGTAGTGGTGGGGGCCTTTTATAAGTGGAGAGGAGGGGCACTTTTGGAAAGTAAAGAAATGTTACTTTATTATAAAATGAGTTTCGGTTTTTAGAGGTCCCACACTTATATAATTCTAGGATAAGGTGATGAAGGTTCTAAATATTCTCATCCAATAGGTTTTTGACAATTGTAAGCCTTAGATATTACATTATCTTTTCATTTTATTTAAATCGTTAATTAATGAGGTAAACGCTGCATCATCATTGTGTCATTAAAAATTTAATTTATTTAATGTCTAAAAATTATAAAAAAATAACCATAATGTAGGAAATATTTTTATATTTTCAATGAATATTTATGGTCAAAAATTTAACTTATATAACCCCATGTAATAATTGTTTTAGTAAAACAACACATGTTTGTGACAATTTTATTTTTACTTTAAATAAAAAGTTATTATTGTCATTTTCTTACCCAAGTGGCTCCATGGGGTCCCCAAGTTGACCCATGGATTTTCTTGGTCGGACATGACTCATAAAATAGGGATAGGACAAGTGTAAGGGTATTTTCATATTTTTATAATATCATTTTTACCTTAAATTTCACTAATTACCTTTAATCTCGATTAATTAAACTTAAAAGTTACTATTCACCAAAAATTATTTTTATCCCATTGAACCACATTTTACTTCCTAATTATAACCATGTATGTTGGATTTTTGAAAATAAACTCATAGAAGTGGTAATATTTCATTTAAACGAAAAATCAGTTTTTTTAACTACCACTTAGTGGTTTCACTATTCATCAAAAATTGAAGTTTTTCAGAACAATGCCAAAATTTCACCCTAAGCTATAATTGATATTTCGAATTAAAAAATTATTTCTATTTTACAATATTCCAAACATATAAGTTTCATTAATTAATTTTATAATTAATTCCCACTGTCACAACAAATAGCATGTTTTTAAGAAATAATATATATCAAAAGATTGATAATTGTTTATGTCCAATTTCAAAGTGAAATTAATTATAATGACCACCATTAGATAAAATGGTAAAAATATATTCTAATTATACATTAAAATCACTCAATAGTATAATTTATCACTATAAATAATTTTGATTAAAAAAGTTGTTTTTAAGTATTTTTCACTATCCATAAAAAATTGGAAGTTCTCAGAAAAATACCAAAAATCCAACATAGGCTAATTTCGATATTCTGAATACAAAAATGAAGTCCATTTTGAAATATAAAATTTATATAATTTCAAAAAGTGGGTATTACTATTCATAATGGCTACTTTGATTGGTCACGGTGTGTTAGAATCTCGAACTTGCGTACAATGCAAGTTATTGCATTATTGAAAGATAAGCGTATCGTGGAAGCTCGGGGTGTTACATTCTCCCCTCCTTCAATAAATTGCGTCCTTGCAATTTGAAATTTTTCTTTGAAAATAAAAGGTTGAATGTAGCAAATACCTTTGTAGAAAACCCACATCGGAAATAAGGTTAATAAAATTTAGCCTTAATAAGGGGGAAAGGGAAATGAAAAAGTCACCACCAAATTATGATCTCAATTAGGAGAACATTGGTGGAAATTAGAGACATATAATTGGAGGGAAAAACATAAATATTTGTATGGATTGATTGAGGTCATCAATCACAAACAAGTGTAAAATTGAGGGCCTTAAAGCCATCAATCTATGATGAAAATATCATTAGTTCAACAAATCATAAGGTATTAGGATAACACATTTTTGTTTTAATATCCCTTCCCTAAAGTTTAAGAATTAATTTCTTCATAAGAATAATATATATATATATATATATATATATATATATATACTTGACAGGTAGAATTTCAACCTTCAACTAATTTCTACCCCATACTTGTCTTTCACCCAAAAATATAATAGAACTCAAAAATATTCTATTTATCCTAATTGTACAAGGTTTCACATACCATTTAGATTAGGAAAACCATTTTTAATAACCAGAGACTTCCTGTAGGCTAGTGGTAGGTAATAAAGTCCTGTCGCACTATGGTTGTGGGTTCGATTCCTGCAGCTTTGTCCGACGCAACGGGCTATCCCCCAACCTGCAGGTTGTCCTTTTCCTAAAACTATAGTATTATAATATTCCAAAAATAATCTTGAAAAATGTTTTAACCTTAAACAATACTATCAAAAGTGGTACTTAATCCATTCCTACCTTTATAGTTATCCAAAATACCTCTATCCAGACTTTCTCTAAAATGTCTCTAAATTCCAAAATCAATTCATCAGATTCCCCAAACAAAGTAATGTTTCTCTTTTTGTCACATACTAAAATATGATTACCTTCATCATATTAAAACCTTAATGAAAACAACAAGTACTAAAGTACAATCCTTATATATATCACATTATTATTATAACCAGAATATAATCCTTGAGTCCGAAAGCACCAATACATTACTTATTCCTCTTCAACTGTAGTAATAGCATAAGATTGGCCTTGATCCCTTGGCCTTTTCTGAGGTAAGATTCCCTGACACTTAGGACATTCATTTGCATAATTCCCCATTTCCCTACAATTGTAGCACTCAACATTGATATCCTCTTTCTTTCCCTTGCAATCACGTGCCTGGTGACCTTTTTCTCCACATTTGTAACAAACTCTCATTCCTTTCAGGCAAGTACCAGGGTGATTATTTCCACAATTATCGCATAATGGAAAATCCTTCTTTCCCTTTTTCCCTTTATACATTTCTTTTTCCACCGTTCTCTTCTTCTCTTGCTTTACTTTGTTGTCATAAGACTTAGAGAATTCCTTTTCTGTCTTGATAGCACACGAGACAATATCTTCGTATGTTGAGAAAGATTGTGATACTAAAGCTTGACGGAGAAATGGTTTTAACCCATCAAATAAATGATCAATCTTACTTCTTGGGTTACGTATATAATCTGTTGCATGCCTCGCTAACCTTGTAAAGTTAGCCTCATACTTTGCGACATTCTCATCCTCCTTTTGTCTCAGACTCAGAAATCGCCTTTCCATATCTGCTCGATGGTCATGTAGAAAGTATTTTTCTAAGAAAATATCTTTGAACTATCTCCATTCCATACTTGATACTTCTTCATATTCCTTTGTATTTTGAATCAATGACCACCATTGATCGGCATCTCCAGTGAGGCGGTAGACTGCCATGACAACCTTCTCCCTTTCTCTACTCCCCAAGGCGTGGAATATTTTCTCTAAGGAGTTTATCCATTTCTCAGCTACTAATGGATTTGTACCCCCATTAAATTTTGGCGGTTTTTGCCTCATGAAGCGGTCTAACATTGATCCTCCACGTTGCGGATCAGGGTTCTCCATACGAGTAAGGTTATTATTCATAACCTGAGTGAGTTGTCCCAGTATGGTAATAAGTTGATCAGCACCAGTTGTATCTCCAAATCCATAATAATTATCTTGAGCATGAGGAAAATCCCTACACGGAGTGCGTGCATTGATACGGTTTCCATTCCTTCCACTAGGTGCCATTTCTAAACAATGGCATAAACTAGATTAGTTTATGAATTAAAATACATAATTCCATACTTGTAAAACACTTAACACTAATTGAAATATTTATGTATATAATCCATAATCATAAAAAAAGTTTTCTTTGAGGAAGTATATACTCATAACCCTTTATAGTGGTTTGTAAAGAAAATGAGAATTATCCTAATAATATCCCCCGGGAGTGTCGTAACCAAGAGTGCAGCAAGACCCGTTGTCGTGCAACAATTCCCGTTCGAGTATAGCTCAAAGTGGTGTTTTCGGGTTTTAACCCTAGGTACATCTATGCTAGAGCCTCCTCTACCTGCTCGTATCTAGACAGGGATGTATTGCTTGGAAAACTCACAAAATCTCTATAATACCAAAATTCTAGGAAGTTCTTCTATACTAATCCTCAAAGTCTATCTTCGGGCTATGTGCTCTAATCAGAGTTTATCTAAATCTAGATTCCAAGGTTAGTACTAAACTGAATCTGATACCAACTGTAATGCCCTGACCCTAGATACCCAGAGTTGGTGCATTACTTCGTAACATTTGAATGATCACAAAAGATCAAGTCTCGAAAGATCGATTAGTTTAGTAGCCTTGGAAACACTAAATACATTCATAACCGTTACATTACATCATAAAGTGAAAACTACAATAACATGGTCTTCATAGTCCACACTCATATCCTCTTCTGACTATCCTTGCAGGTCATTCATAAAATACTTCTTCACATCCTGGAAAATATTAAAACATTGAAAGGGGTGATCTCAGATGCTCAGTAAGGATAACAATATTGCAGAAGCTTTCATAAATAAACATTAACATTTAAGGCAATGTATAACTAAAACAAAAGCCTTTTTAAAATTGAACTTCAGTATAATATGGAAAAAATAAAATTAAATAATGCCATTTACCTACTCACATGGATATTCTACTAGTCGAATAATCACATGCAATATCAATAACCACTTTCATAATGATGGAATGCATAATTCCAGACTATCATAACCACCTAGCCAAGGCCTTGTGCCAAGACCACAAATAAGATTTTGTCAAGGCCTCGTGCCAAGACACTAGTTTGTCTCATGAGACCTACCGATGCATCGAGGAGCTATATCGGGCTCCACCCGTCACTTATTAAGTCCAATGCATTCCTCATATGAACAGGTTTAAACATATCATAAACCATAACATAATTGTATCACATAAAACATGCATAAAGGAAACATAAGATTCCCACACTTAAATCAATACAACACATTGATGTAATAGAAACACTTTCAAAACCATTTTCAATACCAAAATTAAAGAAAATTAAAACTTTGTATTTATTTTTCATTTTAAAAAGTTATGGCTTGTAAAGGAAGCCGAGACTCAAATAATGGTCATGAAGGCGGAGAAGTCGTTGTCTCCGCATACGTATGACAAAAACATTCCCTTTTTTCGTTTAGTAAAACACTTCGTATAAAAAATATTCCTTTTGGATAAACGTAAAAGTCAAAGGGGTTTATACACCATATAAAAGAAATTTGTATATAAAACAAAATATGCCTCAATGAATGAAGATTGAGACGAAATCCCTTAAAAAGATAATTTTTAAATAAAATATATCTATTATGTGTATTCACTATATGTAAACATAAGGAAATTATAAATACAATATAGGACATAATAATATCATGACATAATTTGAAAGTAGGAGATTAACCCAAAGAATGGAAATTGGGTTAAGAAGTTCCCTTACTTTGCGTCCTGTCTTGAGTCGACCGTTCTTCAAATTCCTGAATAATAAACTAGAGTTAATTTATAATTTCTTAAGAACATTTTTCAAGTTCATTATCCATTTTATATCACTTATTACCATGTTATGAACATTATGTAATTATTTAAGTTAATAACGGTCATTTTGTCGATCTTAGGTACTTGAGTCAAAAATAAGATTCTTATAATTTCAAGTTGTTCATGTGGTGATATATCCATTATATCCAGAATTATATTCATGATATAGATATCATATATCTCATATATATCCAGTATATACATGCATTTATAATATTCCATAATGTTTAGAGGTAAGAAATGAAATGCACCGTTCATGGAGACGGTAAGTCGTACGTACGCATGAACGCTACTTTCATTTCTATTTTGTATTTAATGAAATCATAATGATATAAAGGTATATTATAATTCAAGTATAATATCATATATAATATCATTTACTCCATCCTTTATACATCCCACATATGGTATTAACGATTCAAATCACTTTGAGGGGGCGGTAGTCTGCACTTCCTAAAATGAAAATATCACGTTTACCCATAATGGAAACAATAAAGGTATTCCGTAAATGAAAAATAAAGAATCTTAAGTAAAACATAAACATATTATATATCATTTATAAATATAGTGACATCTTAATGTCCACCTTTGAAGGTGTTTTATGAGTGTTGAACAATCATCGTTTCGTGAGGCAGAAATTCGCCATCCACAGAAACCGTATGTTCTTTAACCATTAGATGTAGGTGTGTGTAATTGTAGCTAGAATAATCATTATAAAAACATCCTAGTATATTGAGGATACTGGTGTTGTTACAAAATAAAGGAAAAAAAAGAGTTTAAGGGGTTGCAGAAGCAAAATAAAACAAAACAACATAAGAGAAGACATTACCTTAAAATCGGGTAACTCTTTTGATTTGAACCAAAGGCTTCCTTGGGAAGACTTCTGCCCAAGGTGAGGCTTCTAGGAGTAAGGGATGGAAGTTGGGAGAGTATTTGGGAAGAGTTTGGCCGAGCCAAAAGGCTTTGAAAGTGTGAGTAAGGTGGTAGTGGTGGGGGCCTTTTATAAGTGGAGAGGAGGGGCACTTTTGGAAAGTAAAGAAATGTTACTTTATTATAAAATGAGTTTCGGTTTTTATAGGTCCCAAACTTATATAATTCAAGTCTAAGGTGATAAAGGTTCTAAATATGCTCATCCAATAGGTTTTTGACAAGTTTAAGCCTTAGATATTACATTATCTTTTCATTTTATTTAAATCGTTAATTAATGAGGTAAATGCTGCATCATCATTGTGTCATAAAAAATTTAATTTATTTAATGTCTAAAAATTATAAAAAAATAACCATAATGTAGGAAATATTTTTAGATTTCCAATGAATATTTATGGTCAAAATGTTAACTTATATAACCCCATGTAATAATTGTTTTAGTAAAACAACACATGTTTGTGACAATTTTATTTTTACTTTAAATAAAAAGTTATTATTGTCATTTTCTTACCCAAGTGGATCCATGGGGTCCCCAAGTTGACCCATGGATTTTATTGGTCAGACATGACTCATCCAATAGGTATAGGACAAGTGTAAGGGTATTTTCATATTTTTATAATATCATTTTTACCTTAAATTTCACTAATTACCTTTAATCTCGATTAATTAAACTTAAAAGTTACTATTCACCAAAAATTATTTTTATCCCATTGAACCACATTTTAATTACTAATGATAACCATGTATGTCGGATTTTTGAAAATCAACTCACAGAAGTGGTAATATTTCATTTAAACGAAAAATCAGTTTTTTTAACTACCACTTAGTGGTTTCACTATTCATCAAAAATTGAAGTTTTTCAGAACAATGCCAAAATTTCACCCTAAGCTATAATTGATATTCCGAATTCAAAAATGATTTCTATTTTAAAATATTCCAAACATATAAGTTTCATTAATTAATTTTATAATTAATTCCCACTGTCACAACAAATAGCGTGTTTTTAAGAAATAATATATATCAAAAGATTGACAATTGTTTATGTCCAATTTCAAAGTGAAATTAATTCTAATGACCACCATTGGATAAAATGGTAAAATATATTCTAATTATACATTAAAACTACTCAATAGTATAATTTATCACTATAAATAATTTTGATTAAAAAAGTTGTTTTTAAGTATTTTTCACTATCCATAAAAAATTGGAAGTTCTCAGAAAAATACAAAAAATCCAACATAGGCTAATTTCGATATTCCGAATACAAAAATGAAGTCCATTTTGAAATATAAAATTTATATAATTTCAAAAAGTGGGTATTACTATTCATAACGGCTACTTTGATTGGTCACGGTGTGTTAGAATCTCGAACTTGCGTACAATGCAAGTTATTGCATTATTGAAAGAGAAGCGTATCGTGGAAGCTCAGGGTGTTACACAGGGCAACCAAAATAGTGGGACTTCCGGCCATCCCGTTCACCCCATTCTCAACTAGCGGTACTTCCCAACTACTATCCATAATGGTGGTTCTTCTGACCACTATCCATCAGCTTTTATAGTGAGACTTCCCACCCACTTCCACACAACCAACACAAGCCATAACTGTCAATCAACCAACATGAAAAAAGCACTAAGTCCACATAATAAGCACACAGCCATTTCCATCCCATGCCAATTCACTTCAATAAATCACCCATTTATTGAAAACACCCTTTAATCATTTTCCATTACAAACAACATTTCAATAAAACAACATTTTTATTGAAAACCATTTTTCATAAAACATTTTTACAAATCAATATCAGCAACACATTTTAAAATCTCCATTTTAAAATCCACAACAAGAGCATTTCACCACAACACCCATTTTTCCCAAAAATCCCCAAAACATTACCAAAGAATTTCCAACCAATTTCACACATCAAAACACAATTAATTTTAATCGAAAAAAATTAATTGTAACCAAAACCCACTAGTTCTAACCAAGTGGAGTTGAGAGATAATCCACCTACCTTTAGGGTTCTAGTGAAATCGACCCACAAGCAACCACACCTCAAATCCGACGAACGCACCACCGAAACCTCCCTAGATCCCCTTCCCTAACATCCAAAAGCCTTAAAATTAACATCCAAGCCAACCAAAACCCTATATCTACACAAAAAGAGTGTAGATATCGAAAATGAGAGAGAGAGAGAGATGTAGATCTAGAGGAAACCACAAATAAACCAAAAGGAGAGAGTTACTTGGGAAAAAAAACATTGAAACCACTTTGAATCGCTTCCAAAATGAGTGGGATAGCACCAACAACCCCTGAGAACCCAAAATACCAAGTGAGGATTGAGTGGGAGAGGATTTGGAGTGTTTTAGGTCAATCCCAAGGGAGCCCAGATTTAAAACCCCACTTTTTAAGTGGCCGCACGGTTAGCCCGCACAGTTTGGAAAACAGTGCACACACCACTATCTCGAGATAAGGGGTCCGCACAGTTACCTCGCACGGTTTGGAAAACCGTGCACAAGCTATGTGAAGCCTACTATATCCCCCTACATGGTTTCTTGGAGAACCTGCACAGTTTCCCCTAATCGTGCTCAAACCGCGCGCCCTTAGAAAATCCTCTAAACTCATTCAAACTCATTCCAAAATCTCCCAACCTCTTACCAACTCATCCCAAACACTTTAAACACATTAAAATGCATAAAAATTGGCTAAATACTTCAAACTGGGGGTGCTAAATATGTTGTGTGGTTGAATTTTTTATTCTAACTCACTGGAACCTTCTCCTATCAACCTTAGAGAACCTTTCAGAAGACTTTGAAGTGACAAAATCCATTTCTAACATCCCGATAACACCTTTGATCCCTAGTAAGTGGTTTAATTCTAGTTTCCCCCTTATATACCTTATTCTTATAACTGTGGCGGTGTAATATATTGACCATTTGTGTTTTTGGATTTGATTTTTGTAATATCTCAAATTTTCATTGTATTATTTTTGGATATTATTTAGATTATTTTCAATAATAGGCGCTGAGATGGCTCATGATTCTGAGACCTGGTGTGGCCGAGATAAATTTTTGAAATATATTAAGTATATTAAATAGCATGTGTGTGTATTTTTCCTAAAAAAGAGGAATAACATCTAAAAATGTGCTCATATTAGATATTTGAGGTTACTATTGAGTTCAGAATGGCAGTTTAACCCTAGGAATGACTTAAAATTAGTAAGAGCAGGCCATTTGTGGAAAATTTCTCACAGGAATGGAAATGAATAAAATAATTAAATGAAATTGTTTTGTTTTGTTTCATTGATGTAGTGATTTTTAAAATATTTAAATAGATTGTTATGTGGAAATATAGGCTTAGCTGCATAACCCTACAGATTCTGAAGGACCATTGGAGAGATATTTGGATAATTATTTTAGGTGAACAATGACTTATCAAGATCGGATCATAGATCATTGCACCAATGAAATCTGTAGACCTTGTCAACAAAGTAAACTCAATTGTTCTTCATCGAAGATTGATCCAACTCGAGGTAGGATGTTTTGTCTTGTGATTTCCATCCCATTATTAACACCAAATTAATTTCGATCAATTCAACTAATAATAATTGATATGCACATCATCAGTAGATTTCAAATTGATGGAATTTTTTTTGGTTCCTTGATTTATCCCTCTTCTTTCATACTTTCTATGATAACTAGTCATGGCCAAATGAATAAAGGTTGAGGTTTGTTCCTCACTTTTATGGTTTTTGTATTTATCCATCCATTCTTTGTACGTTCATCATGACCACTTCCTTTTGGCCCATGGTTTGATGAATACTTAGTATCTGATCATTAAAAAAATTTTATTCAGTGCAAAGGATCAATACCATAGGTGTGGTTCATGATCGGTGATTTTATCAAGGTGCAACGATGATGATGGACAACCAGTGGTGGGTCAGAATGGATTTGAGGTATCTGTTCAACCCAGTTTTAATACGCTGCAATGTATGGGACAAAGGTGGTGATTTCTAAGTGGATTAAAACCTAGAATCCATAAATCTGGTAACTAGACGCTTGGAAGAACCCCAATCTACAGGTTTCTTCCAGATCAGAGGTTCTAGCAATGCGCTGATTGATGAGGAAGTGATCCCCGATGAATCTGGAAAATATCGAGAAACACAATGTGTATTTTGGGATTACATGTCGTGTGGGATCCCTTGCTGCGACACTAGAGTTATGGCTGAAGTTAAGAATCACAATGCATGTGAACCCTATCAAAAAGTTTGTGACCATCCTTGGTTAACTCTGTGTGTACTCTGGAGAGTACACAGACATGGGTTAGATTACACGGTCAAGGACACACCATGTACTCCCACACGAACACAACTTAGCGTATATAGACTGGTACATGGAAACCTCTTTGACACATAGACACGGTAAATCTACATATAAAGGGAACCATGTTTCTCTACACACTATGTATACTCTTCTACACGTTGTGTATTTGGAGACTACATTCCATGTGAGGCTCTTCCACATGCGCAGGACTTGGGAAAACTGGACACGTTGTGTTCCCCGTGGTACACATTGTGTACTCCCTTCAAGAGTGATAGAGGATATTTGTTTTTGAAGTTTTAACTAGTATAGGTTGAGTGTGTTACCTTGGTCATTTCACTTAAGAGTATAGTGCGGAATTACATCCACATCATTGGATTATGATCCCCTCTAGAGGCTAAGTCTCAGATAGAGTTTTGGTGTCCCACCATGAGACTGAAGTGTGAAACTCTATCATCTTTAATTTTTTAGTTAGATTTTTTAGAATCATCATAAAATCCATGAGCTGGGTGTTTATCCTTCATCTAGTAGTCTACATCAATAGGTTTGGTGGAATCATTGATGTACAGTCCCCTATGTAGCTGGTTTATCCATATTGGATTAGTGGTGTCCCCCAGCAGTTCTGGGCGTGACCCCCTATCTATGTATTAGAGTATTCTTAGACCAGTTTTCTTTCTTTTGGAAGGTCTCAATGAGATATAACTATTTGTCGACTATCTCCAATTATATCATGGATTGTGGAGGGAGTTCTCCTGGAATGAGTCTTTCTTTGAATAAAATCATGTGGCTGATAGTTGGTAATGACTTCCTGATGGTGTGGTGTCTCTCCAAATTATATCTAGGTTGTTTCTATTATACATTAATTTTTATATATTTTATTGATCTTACCATACTTGGTTTTCATTTTTAGTGTTTTTGGGGTGTCCTACTAAGTATTATTGTACTCACCCTTTCACGGTATTTGCCCGCACAGTTGTGTCTTATATAGACAACGATTCTTTTGATGGTGTCCCGAGTGGATAGGGATTGGGTGGAGCATATCTAGAGCTTGAAAAACCTAGGTGTTCACTGGGAGTGTACTTTTCACTTATTCCTCACCCTTAGAGTAGGTTGGAATCTCTTTAGTTTTGGTTTGGATTTTTTGGCCCCTTTTTGTTTTCAGCACTTTACTATTGTACTCTGTTGTGGGATATCATATGTTTGCATGCATTGTATCTGTTCTTTTACATTTAAAAATTTATAGTCAAAGAGATGTGTGTGTGTGTGTGTGTAGGTACTTTAGTCTAATACATCACATTTGTGGGATATGCCTACTCAGCATTGGTCACTAGCCCCTAGCTTATTAGAGGTGGGATTGGAGTAGTCACGGGTTGGACCTCTGTGGGATGGATTGTAAAAGAGTGGTATTAGAGTAGTTTGTTCTACCTTAGGACCTGATTTAGTGTGATTGGTTTGGGGAAACAGTGTTTAGTGTTTTGATTTTGGATTTCAAGATAGGGATTCCAGTGTTCGTGTGGTGGCTAATGTATCCATTCACTAAGACTCAGATCACCTACTTTTCAACTTGGTACATGATAACACTAGTTGCAGGGAATATAATGGTCCATGAATAACATAGTAATGGTTTTGTTTTCATGTACTTATTGATTAAGATCCCCAGATATACTACATTTATTGTGGTACATATGGTTTTATTTCATAATTCCTCCACATAAATAGCCATCCAAGATTCCACTGCGTGATCACGAGGATGATCCACCTAGTGATGAGGAATCAGTATGTGGGATTGTTCTAGAGGTAGAACATCTGGGTGGTTTACCAGCTATACCACCACTCATTGAGTAGCAGCTAAAAATAGCACTATTAACTATGGATACATGTAGGTTGAGTTCATTTCATGAGTTTCAGAGGTAGTGAATTCTAGAGATTTGGGGTGATCTATACCCCCAGGTGGATGAGGACTGGCTAGAGGTAGTCACCCATGTTTTCCACCTTATGAGGATGCCTACTGATCAGATGGTAGTCCTTAAAGTGAGTCTTCTTCGGGGATCTATGAGGTGATGGTCTATCTTGATGACTCAATCAAATGAAAATACAACTCTCTCTTGGACAGACTTCGAGTGTCTCTTAAGAGAGGAGTTCTATCCATCCACATTGTGATCAATACGCATACATGAACTTCTGAATCTGTACCAAGGTAGTATGACCATGGAAGAGTATTTAGTGAGGTTTAATGATCTCTCACATTACTCATTGTATATGGTAAGGGACCGGTTTTTCAGGGCTCAGACCTTTGAGAAGAAATTTCACTGATACATCAGGGTTTTAGTGGTATATCTTAGAATTTCTACCTATGCTGGAGTGATTGAGATAGCCTTGTTGGTAGAAATTTTTTTGGAGGAGCAGACACCAGTAATATGAGATAGCAGTGGGAACCCAGTGGTTGATATCTCAATAGTAGGTAACCAATGGTAGTCACAAGGATCCAAGTGGGTTAGTAACATTATGAGGTGATCCCATGACTCAAGGTTAGTTGGGTAGGGCTCTTAGGGTGGCTCAAATAAGCCTAGGGAAAGGTGGTGTTTCTCTTGTGACGGTTAGGGACATCTATCATGAGATTGCTTAACCCGCTGTAGAGCTAATCAGGAGACGGTCGAAGGACCTCCAGGATAAAGATAAAGGTAGGATCAAGGATGTTTGTAGGTCATTTGATCTGCTAGAGGGGCCAACAGGGCAGCAAGAGTTGATCGTAGGTTTGACCTATTACCACCACCACCCCTAGGTGGTCCACACCAGGCTCAGGGAGCTAGTGGGTAGAGAAAAGGTGATTTGTAAGCTATGGATGTCTATGACCCCGAGGCTCTAGGGATGATACAAGGTATGATATGTTCCTTTTATACCTTAGATGTAGTATTGATAGACATGGGTGAAAGTTATTCCTTTCTTACCATGAATCTTGTTCAAGATTCGGATATTCCAGTTGACACTAGTGCAGAAAACGTTTTTTACGTCACCATTTTTTACATCGGTTATATATAACCGACGTAAAAAATGCGGCGAGTAGCTTTTTAACGACGGTTATTTTCATAACCGACGTTACAAATTGTTCCTGTTCGGTTTTTACGTCAGTTATCCTATAACCGACATAAAAAACCAATGCGCGTGGGGTTTTTTACGTCGGTTATTTGGAAACCGACGTAAAAAACCCGATATCTACGCGTTTTTTACGTCGGTTATGTGATAAATGACGTAAAAAACCAAAGAGGGGGGTTTTTTACGTCGGTTATTTTATAACCGACGTAAAAAATGATATGTCTACAGGTTTTTTACGTTGGTTATTTTAAAACTGACGTAAAAAATCCCCCCGTGCTTTGGTTTGTTACGTCGGTTATTTGATAACCGACGTAAAAAATGCGTAGATATCGGGTTTTTTACATCGGTTTCCAAATAACCGACGTAAAAAACCTCCCACGCATTGGTTTTTTACGTCGGTTATCTTATAACTGATGTAAAAAATGAGATATCTACGCGTTTTTTACGTCGTTTATAAAAAAACCGACGTAAAAAACCAAAGCACGGGGGGGTTTTTTACGTCGGTTTTAAAATAACCAACGTAAAAAACCAAAGAGCGGGGGGTTTTTGACGTCAGTTTTAAAATAACCGACGTTATAAATTTAAAAAAATGTTTATAACGTCGGTTATTATATAACCGACGTTATAAAACTTTTAAAGAAATTAAAGCCCCGTGGACTGTCATTTACGATTTTTCGATTGACAGTCCTCCGGCTCGTCTCTCTCACGCGGTAAACCCTAATCGGCTCGTCGATCGACCTGTGTTAAACTCATTTTGGCTTCATTTTTTATCTTCTTCACTCCTCTAGGATCTATCATCTCAACTCGCAACATTCAAGTAAGCCTTCCACGAATTTATTTTGTTCGTTTTTTTTCATGGATATTCTATAATTATGTTTTGCGATTTTTGTACATTTAATGTAAACAAGATGTAGTGGTTTCCAAGTATGCACCTCATTACTATTTTGATAAGATGGTGATGAGATACTCTAAGATATTAAAGCCACAAACCATATAAATTTATCACCGAAATGGAGAATGGCACAAAATTCCCACAAAAATGGGTTGAATCTTCAAAACCCACAATATATCTCTTCCACAGACAGGAAAAATGACTAATATTGTAATGATTTTCATAAACACACTTAGATATATCACATCGGAACTAGAACTATGAACCCAATAGAGATAGGGGTTGTAGATGAATGAAAACCCACCAAAAACCACACCAATCGAAGAATTATCGTAGGAATAGACCTTTAATGAACCCTAAAATGGCTATGTTTGACATCCAATTCAATGGGGAAGGGATCCATAGACTTTGGGAGGAGGAGTACATGAATTAGGGATGATTTGGAGAAAATAGATGGGTTAGAAATTAATCCCCAGCAACATACACTTTTTATGAATCTTTTCTAAAATCATGCATGGTTAGTCACATGGTTATGAAAATTGGGGGCTAATAATGCACCATCCTCTATCTAAATGAAAACCATTATTGTTTTCACTACACAGTTTGACATTGTGAGAAGATCCAATATCACCCATATTTCAATGTGTTTTTAATCAATTTTTTGGAATCCTTTTATAACATCCAAATCTATATTCACCAATTTAAAAATAGGAATATGTAATGACTACATACTAGCTTCTAGATGTTGATACTCTACCCTAAAATACTAACATGTTAAGAATCATGAAAAAAAATAATCTGCCATCCTTTTTTTACTGACCCACTAATATTGTTCTTACAATACCTTATTTATGGTCAATATTCTAGTATGAAATAACCCATATTGACTAGTGGTAGGCATGATGATGTTTTTTCTGTCAATCCATTTGTAAGACCACCATATTTCTGAACCGAAACACAGAACTCACATCCATCATCCATCCCTCAATGGTATACCTACCATTTTGTTTTCACCTCATAGCCACACATTCTTAATCAGATTTCTATTCATATTTTATAATATTATCCAAATAAGGAACTAAAGAATCTAGAATGAATAATTCAATATCACCTTGGTCTTCACATTCCAAGTTCATGTTTCCTAACATTAACTTTAACTGCAACTGATATGAATCCTCCTTTTCTAACAGAGCCTATGGATTTATGCTAAATACTTCATACATTGTATTACTATTGAAAAATAAAAACATCAAGCCTTATTAAAACATTTGGAGATACTCCATCCATCTTATTTGTTTCATGTTCATTCCCAATTGTTTGAAAATATGTTTCAAAATCTTATGATCCATGAACATAGTATATTTTTCAATAAATAGACAATGACACAAAATACTAAAAGCATGGAGCACAGTAGATGCCTCAAAATAGTGCGTTTTATACTTCACCACATGATTATATAACTATATTGGATAAAAAACAACAATATTATCCCCTTGAATGATAACCCATCCCAACATTGATCTCAATGTATCATAATACACTATGTTCCCTTGTCCCGATTCTAGTATTATCATGATTGGTGATGGTGTAACTTGAACATTGATAATTTGAAATAAATTATGGAATTAACCATTCCATTCGAAAGGAACATTCTTCCAATTCAATTATTTCATTGGTGAGGCTGGTCAAAAAAATCACAAACAACACATTGGTAATAAATTGCAATAACATGGAAACTGTGTATCATATAGACATTATTTCATGGTTTTCATGTGATTACAAACTCTATATAATATATATCCATAGAAACACCATTTTATGTACAACAATACTTGTATGAATTCATGCATAATTATCTAAATTTATTCATTTTGAACTGAGGAGGGTTACTTTTGGTGGGAGCAGATCCTAAATGATATGGTATGAATTCATTCTATCATAACCATAAATAAAATATAGTTGTATTTTATTTATCATATACATCAACTTATACTCTTCTTTTTCATCACAAACCCTTTGAGAATAAAAAACCAAACTAAGGGCTTTGGTATCCACATTGCCTTTTGTTATAGAATATGGGACATCAAAATCAAATGATTGAACATATTCCTCCCAAAAACACTTCCATTGATTTTTATAATTGTGTGAAAATATTTACCAAATGGATTTAGGGTCTACAGAAACCATTAATAACATGTTAAATAGGTAGTTTATCTAATATATTAAAACATCAAAACCGCAATCAATATTAAACTATGTAGGCGTCATGGTTTTCTTTGATTCAATGAAATTTAAAACTCTTATATCTAACTATATTTTGTTTAAAAATAATATTCAAGTATATTTTTTTAAATACCTATAGATTTGTTTTATATTTTAAATTGTTTTACATTCAAATTATGATTTTTTTCATATAAACATATATTTATCTTATCTTAAAAATATATTTTTTTTGTTGATATTTGTTATAGGTAATAATGAGTTGAAGTTGGATTACGGCACATCGAAGGAGCAATGAATTTGAGGAAGGTGTTGATGCCTTTTTAGAATTTGAAAAATGAAATGTTTCAAGTAGTGACATTTTTTTCTGTCCATGCCTGAAATGTTTGAATATGAAGAAGTTGAAAAGTAGAGAGATAAAAGATCATCTGATTTGTCATGGTTTTAATCCGAGTTACAGCCCTTGGATTTGGCATGGTGAAACTGGACGGAATGTCACTGATGATGATGATTCGCAAGATGGTAACTCCGATGGAATTGAAGAAATGATTCGCGATATTGTAGCAGAACAAATTGAGATAGAACCGACAGTTGCACGTCTATATGGTGATGCTGAAAAACCATTATATCCCAGTTGTACAGATTTTACGGTTTTGTCAGTGGTGTTAAGATTGATTAACCTGAAGTCGAAGCATGGATGGAGTGACAAAAGTTTTACAGAGCTGCTATAATTGATGAAAGACATTCTTCCAAAAGATAACGATCTTCCAGATTCACATTACAAAGCTAAGAAAATATTATGCCCGATGGGATTGGGATACAAGAAAATACATGTCTGTCCGAATGACTGCATTATATATAGGAAAGAATATGAATTTCTGTCAGAGTGTCATAAATGTGGGACATCACGGTATAAGGTGAAAGAAAAATCACAGGCTGATGTAGAGATTACAAAGCTCCCTTCAAAGGTATTTTGGCATCTTCCTATAATTAATCGTTTCAAACGTTTATTTGCTAATTCACATGATGCAAAAAGGTTAAGATGGCATGCTGAAGAGCGGGTATGTGATGGAAAAATATGTCATCCAGCTGATTGTTCACAATGGAAGAAAATTGATGCACAGTATTCTACATTTGGAAATGAAATTAGAAATCTCAGACTAGGGATGTGCACAGATGGAATGAATCCATACCGAACACTCAGTAGCACACATAGTTCATGGCCTGTTTTATTGGTAATTTACAACCTCTCTCCTGAAGTTTGTATGAAGTGCAAATATTTCATGTTGAGTACAATGATCTCTGGTCCAAAGCAACCCAGTAATGATATTGATGTTTACTTGTCACTGTTGATTGATGATTTGAAACTGTTATGGGCTAATGGTATTAGGGTGTATGATTCTTATAAAATGGAATATTTTAAACTGCATGCAGTGCTTCTGTTCACTATAAATGACTTCCCAGCGTATGGAAATTTGTCTGGATATAGTGTTAAAGGGAATAAAGCATGTCCAATTTGCGAACAACAGACGTCCTATTGTCAATTGCATCATGGGAGGAAAACCGTGTACATGGGTCATCGAAAGTTTTTTCCTATGGAACACCCTTATAGAAGACTAAAAAAGGAATTCAATGGATCACAAGAATTTGATACTTCTCCAAAACCTTTATCCCCTAATCTGTATTTTGAGAGGGTGAAAAACCTTGACGTGACATTGGGAAAGACACAGAAATCTGGTAATGATAGACATATTTGGAAGAAAAGGTCAATTTTTTTTGAGCTACCATATTGGAGGTATCATGAAGTTAAACATAATATTGATGTCATGCACGTGGAGAAGAATATCTGTGATTCTTTGATTGGAACATTGTTAGATATTAAAGGAAAGACTAAATATGGGTTGAATGAAATATTAGACTTACTATCAATGGTAATACGTTTGGAGTTAGCTCCCACTCCTAAAGGAAGACGGACATTTCTTCCCCTGGCTTGTCATACATTATCAAAGAGGGAGAAAATTAGCTTCTGTCAGTGTCTTCATGATACCAAAGTGCCTCAAGGTTATTCTTCTAATGTAAAAAATTTTGTCTCATTGAAGGACTTGAAGTTGATAGGTATGAAATCACATGATTGTCACGTCATGATGCAACAAATTCTACCAGTTTCATTGCATGGAATATTGCCCATTCGTGTCAGAAAGACTATAATGAAGTTGTGTTATTTTTTCAATTCAATTTGTAACAAGGCGATTGATGTGAATGCTTTGAACATTTTGGAAAAGGATGCAATTTTTATACTTTGTCAATTGGAAATGTATTTTCCTCCAACTTTTTTTGATATAATGGTGAATTTAATGATTCATCTGGTTCGAGAAATAAAGCTTTGTGGACCTGTATATATTCGTTGGATGTATCCTTTTGAAAGGTATATGAAAATATTAAAGGGGTATGTTAAAAATCTATATCGACCTGAAGCCTCCATTATTGAAAAGTATATTTCTAAGGAGGTAGAAGAGTTTTTTACGAGCTACTTGGCTCCGGCGCAACACATAGGTTTGCCTCCATCTCGCCATGAACGAGTTAATAATGAGGGAAAGGGGATTCGCGGCTTGAAAGTCAAATCATTGTCAGCTGAAAAGATGAAGAAGTTAGAATCATACATCTTGAATAACATAGATGATGCTCAACTGTATATCACATTGAATATTAATGAGTTGAAACAATGTCATCCAAAGAAGAAAGAAATGTGGATTTTGAATGAGCACAACAAAACTTTTTTGTCATGGATTAAAAAGACTTTTCTTGGTAGATCAGATGTATTAGAGACATTAAAATGGATAGTGGGTGGTCCATGTTTAAATGTGATAACATGGTCCGGTTATGACATTAATGGTTATACATTTCATACAAAAGCTCAGGACAACAGAAGTGCAGTTCAGAATAGTGGTGTATTGGTGTTTGCAGAAGCAATTCATTTTTCAAGTGCTAAGGACAAAAACCCAATTTCTGCATCAAATGCATATTATGTAGTGATTGAAGACATATGGGAGGTTGATTACTTTAAAATTAAAGTTCCCGTTTTTAACTGTAAATGGTTTAATGGTAACAACAGTGTCAGACACGATGAATTTGGAATGAAACTTGTTAATATGAATAGATTGGAAGACACAGCTGATTCTTTTATAATGGCAACACATGCAAAACAAATTTTCTATGTAGTAGATCAATCAGATATGCAGTGGGCTGTTGTTTTACAAGGGAAAAACAATATTTTGGTGAGGATGAACTTGATGAATATGCTGATTTATGTGAGATCCCTACTTCCATGGAAATATTACCAGAACATAATGATGATCATGTTGAAGACATAGTTTGTGCCATAAGGAACGATCACGACGAAGGAATTTGGGAAAACAATCCATTTGTACATTCCTAAAATTACAGGTAACATATGTTTATTTCTTGTTTACATTTATTTTTTCCATAAATGTTAGATATTGTAAGTTTTTTATTTATTAAAACATGTTTTAAAATAAAATAAGTTTATGTTTTTGTTTGTTTTAAGTTTGTTTAGTTTACTTTATCATGTTTATAACCATTACATGAATTTTAAAATGCTTGTTTTTTTTCACTGACAATTACTTTACCATGTTTACAATGTTTACCAGGTTTACCATTTTTACCATTTTTACCATCTTGACCATCTTGACCATCTTTTCCATCTTTACCATTGTTTAACATGCTTACCATATTACCAATGTTTACTATTATGTAACTTAGTACACTTTTCTATTTTCTAATTACAGTAGTATTAAAATATTTGAATTTGTATATTTGTGAATTGATGTTTGTTTTTTTGATTTGAAGGATAATGACAGATCATTCAGATGATCAACCACATGATTCTGGAGAGGAGCATATTGCTGGTCATACCTCTGGGGATGAACATTCACATGCTCCTATTACGACAAAGAGTTTAAAGGTTGGTAAAAGTGGGTGCACACGTTTACCAAAATTATCACTTGCCCGTACGCAGGTTCAGAGGATAGTCGTTGAGTTTGATGATGATGATATTCCTAGAGGTCCGAATGCCAAAGATTTTAAGAGTTTTGTTGCAACTCAGGCTAAGACCAAAGTAAGCATTCTATATGATGATTTGAGAGGTGTGGATAAAGAGATTATCTCTCAGTTGTGGGAGACGATTTTGGTAAGATCTTTTGTCATTGTTTGACCATTATTTTAATGTTTCTAGTATATATAATATGTTTAACCTCTTCTTTATCAGATGGAATTTGATATTCCTAACACTGGAGGAGTCAGGAAGAAATTATTATCGTTGGCTGCCAGGAGATGGAGGGATTTCAAATCAACCCTCTCATCTGATTTCATTTATGGTCATAGGAGTCATGACAATCCATGTCGTATATATCCTTTTATAGATGAAGACACATGGAGACAGTTTTTTGAAAGTAGAAAAAAAGAGTCATTTCTGGTAAGGGCAATGTAAACTTTTATAAACTTTCTTATATAAATGATTTTATTAATGTTTTGTTAATGATTTCTTATTCTTAAATTACAGAAAACAAGGAAAGATCATCAGGAGATCCAATCTAAAAATGTATACCCTCATAGTTTATCTCGGGGAGGGTATACATTATTGGAAGAAAAAATGACGGCGGAAAAATTTCAACAACTAAGAGCTGAGTCTTCAAGCTCTGGAGAGGTGGCCCCTCCATCCCCTCCATCTAGACATGAAAAATGGAAGAGAGCTCAGAAGGGGAAAAAAGGGCAATATATTTCGGAAGAATTGAGAATCTTAGCTGAGAGGATTGTAAGATATCTATTTAATTTATTTAAGTTTACTTTTTTCTTCATATAAGTTTCAATCATTACAGAAATGTTCAATTAATTAATACAAGACTCTCTTGAGGAGCAGAGTTCAGAGGGGACATTTACAGCTACTGGGAGGGAAGATATTTTATTTGCAGCATTGGGAAGGCCCGAACATCCTGGTCGTGTAAGAGGATATCCGGCAGGTGTATCAGTAAGAAAAGTGTTTCCACGTTCTTCAACTTCTAACATTGAGGGGGTTTATAAAAAAAAAGAATCCTTGGAGGTTTAAGTTCAAAATATTAATGCGAATATGGAGGACAAGATTAGAGAGTCAGTACAATCTATGTTTGCAGAAATACAAAGACAATTTCAGACTGCAGCTCCCACTCCTCCACCTCCCCCTGCAGACCCCATTATTTATCCTCCACCTCAGCCAGTAGCTCCCACTCCCCCACCTCAGCCTGTAGACCCCATTTTTTATCCTACGCCTCCGCCACAACTTCCTACATATTTAGAGTTATATGTTGATGATTCTCAACATCATATAGTAGCATACGGGTTGGTATATTGTATAGGAGATACAATTCATCATCAAAAATTAGAGGTAGAGAATCAGAGGGTCACTGTACAGGATATTATAGATAGATCAGCTAGGGTACCAATACCTACAGATGAGGTGGCGACAGTTGGACAGAGTATCGGACATTTTTTAGTTTGGCCATCCAGACTTCTTCGACTCATTACCATAGAGGTATGAATGTTATATCTTTTATTTTATTTTTTTATTAAAGTTGTTTTATCATTTGAAAACTACTATATTTTTCAATTTTTTTTCACAGGAATACTTCAAAAGTAAAGAAATACTGTATAGACAACAACAAAGAGAACATGCTATGACATCAGATACAGATTCTAGTGGTCTTGACAGATTGTCAAGATATTCACATTTTTTGTTGGGTTTTTATGAGTTTCCAATGGAATCTCATGTTTGTGGACGTGAAATAAGTGTGGGGATTACAAAATCTGATATCATGGAGCTTGTTACTGGAGATAAGTTGGGCATCAACGTGGTGAAATTTTTTTTCCATGTATGTCTTAACACCTTTTCCCTGCGTTATATTTATTAAAAATGTATACTTATGTATTTTTTTTATTAGGTTTCTTTATAAAATTTGTGAGAGGAATGAGCTGACAGAAGTATATGGATTCATGGACCCGCAATTGATTTCCCCTGAAGCATGTGCATTGAATGAGGAACAAAGAATGGTTTATATTGTTGAAATATTTGAAAAGAATATAATCACACAATGTTGGATGATGCCTTTTTGTGAGAGGTATGAAACACATTTCTCTCAAAGAGTTAATATATTTTAACATAAAAAACCACTAACATTAAATTTCCTTTTATCAGTGATCATTGGATGTTAGGGATTTTTTGCCCAAGGGAGAAAGCTCTTTATTGGATATGCTCTGTTCATGGTGATGTGCGGGAAAGTTTTAAGAATATATTGGAAAAGTAAGTTTCAATTTCTCAATAGTTTTATATATTATAATGAATTTTAAATTTACCCCATTCATATTATTTTCTAACAGTGCATGGGTCTACTATCGAAAAAACACAAAGAAAAGAAATGCAAAGATCAAATATGTAAATGAGAAGGTAAATTTCCATTTATAATTTGTACTTTTTGATTTATTACATAAAAATAATATATTGAATTTACACTCATTCAAACAGAATTTTCATGAACAACAAGGCGTCATCGAATGCGGATATTATATGTTAAGATTTATGTATGAAATAATAACAACTGGGACAGTTGTGAATTTTGACCTGGTACGATTTCCTCTTAAACTTTGTCATAATATTTCAATTTGATTTATTAATTATACACGTTAACTATCTTCTTTTTCATTTGTAGATTTTTGATGACCCTCAACCCTATACTGCTGAAGACATCAAACACGTACAAGTGGAGTGGTCAAATTATTTTACAGGTTTGATTGAATTTTAGTTGTTTGTAATGTAAAATGTAATTTTGAATATTGTCATTTTAATTGTGTATTTGGTAGTTGTTTAGGTTAGATTTAGTTTTTTTTTTGAATTTGACAGTGTAATATTTGAATGTTATATAATTGAATGTTTAATTTTTCTATACTTCTTGTTTTTTTCTACTTTTGATGGTTTTTCTGGTATGGATTTGGGTCTGTGGGGGAGGGGTTCCAAGGGTGTGGGGGTGTGTTCAGTGGGGTTGGGGGGTGTCCAGCGGTCTGGGAGGGCTGTCCGGTGGGGTGGGGGGACAGTCCTGGGGGGTGGCAGGGATGTCCAGGGGTGTGGGAAGGCGTCCAAGGGTGTGGGAGTGCTGTCCAGGGGTGGGGGTTGTCCAGGGGTGTGGTGGGGGCTGTCAAGTGGGGTGAGGGGGTGAGGGGGTGCTGTTCAGGCGGGTGGGGGGTTGTCGAGGGGTGTTTGGGGGTGTCCGGGGGTCGGGGGGGCAGTCCAGGAGTGTGGTGGGGGCTCCAATGGGGTGGGCGAGGGTTGTCCAAGGGGTATACATGAGGGTGGGAGCTCCAATGGGGTGAGGGAGGGCTGTCGAGGGGGTATACATGAGGGTGAGGGCTCCAACGGGGTGGGGGAGGGCTGTCCATGGGGTATAAATGAGGGTGGGGGCTGTCTAGGGGGTAAGTTTTATCCAATGGGGTGGGGGAGGGCTGTCCAGGGGGTATACATGAGGGTGAGGGCTCCAACGGGGTGGGGGAGGGCTGTCCATGGGGTATAAATGAGGGTGGGGGCTGTCTAGGGGGTAAGTTTTATCCAATGGGGTGGGGGAGGGCTGTCCAGGGGGTATACATGAGGGTGAGGGCTCCAACAGGGTGGGGGAGGGCTGTCCATGGGGTATAAATGAGGATGGGGGCTATCTAGGGGGTAAGTTTTATATGTTATCAATGTACATGCTTAATTTTGATCTACTTCTGTTTTTGTGGTATGATTTCTTGATTTGTTTTCTGGTTGATTCTGGTGGAGAGAAGATGACTACATTCTGTTTAAAAAAAATGGGTTTATCACGTCGGTTATTAAATAACTGATGTTATAAAATGCCTAGAAAATAGTTTATCAAGTCGGTTATTTAATAACCGACGTGATAAAAGGCCTGGAGAATGTTTTATCAAGTCGGTTATTTAATAACCGACGTGATAAAAGGCCTGGAGAATAGTTTATCACGTTGGTTATTTAATAACCGACGTGATAAAAGGCCTGGAGAATGGTTTATCACATCGGTTATTTAATAACCGACGTGATAAAAGGCCTGGAGAATGGTTTATCATGTCGGTTATTTAATAACCGACGTGATAAAAGGCATGGTCAATGGTTTATCACGTCGGTTATTGAATAACTGACGTGATAAAAGGCCTGGACAATGGTTTATCACGTCGGTTATTAAATAACCAACGTGATAAACCCCCCTCCCCCTGTTTTTCATGTCGGTTTTATAAGAACCGACGTGCTAAACCACGCTCTCCCCGGTTTATCAGGTCGGTTCTTTTAGAATCGACGTGATAAACATCCCTCACCCCGATTTATCACATTGGTTCTGTAGGAACCGACATGATAAACCCCCCTCAGCCCTGTTTAACACATCGGTTGTTTAATAACCGACGTGATAAACCATTTTCCAGGCCTTTTATCACGTCGTTTGTTAAATAACCGACATGATAAACCATTTTCCAAGCCTTTTATCACGCCGGTTGTTAAATAACCAACGTGATAAACCCTTCCCATTTTCTTTATCACATTGTTTATTGTAGAACTGACGTGATAAACATCGCGATTTTATGTTTTTGACGTCGGGTTTTAAATAACCGACGTCAAAAACCTTATTTATAACGTCGCACGTATTAACGTCGGCTAGAAACCGACGTAAAAAATGAAAAATAACCGACGTAAAAAACGTTTTCTGCACTAGTGTGAACCATTAGCTCGACCCTTACACTTGGAGACACCTACTGGAGGAGACTCAATAATCATGAGCTGGTTCCGACAGTGTGACTTGACTCTTGGAGGTGAGATTTTTGATTGGGATCTATTGGTAGTGGCATCGAGGCCTTAGGACATTATTCTTAGTATGGACTGGTTATCCACAATTCATGCTCAGATTGACTATTTTATCTGAATAGTGTAGTGTGTCCAAAGTTATGGAACCAAGTTTTCCTTTGTTCATGTATCATAGGATGGACTCAAGAATATGAGGGTGCAGCTGATTACTCATTAGTGGGCTTGACTAACCCTTGGTGTAGTGGATGTTTTGAGTCCTTAGTTTCTTGTAGTGGTGGCAGAGTACAAAAATGTCTTCCCTGAGGATGTTCTGGGTTTACCTACCCACTGAGAGATAGACTTATACATTGATCTACACACTGGTATGGAACCTATATCTACTCCATAATATTAGATGGCTTCCATAGAGCTTTTCTAGCTAAGGGAGTAGTTGGAGGACGTGCAGAGGAAGGTCTTTGTTAGACCCATTATTTCACCCTAGACAGCCACAATTTTTTTTCCAAGAAGTAAGATGAGAGATTGAGGTTATGTGTAGACTATCAGTGCTTAAACTAGGTGACCATGAAGAATAATTATCTGCTATTTAGAATCAATGTTCTCTTTGATTAGTTGAGAGTGGCTCGATGGTTTTTGAAGTTTGACCTCAGATAAGGATATCACCATCTACGAGTACAGGGTGAGGATATACCAAAGACGACATTGAAATGTCAATGTGATCATATGAGTACATGGTGATTCATTTTGGAATGATAAACTCCCTAGTAGTGTTCATGGACTCATGAATCATATTTTCATCCCTTATTAGACCGGTTCATGGTGGCCTTCATCAATGATATCCTTGTGTACTCGGCATCCCAGGAGGATCACGCGAGACACTTAATGATTGTTCTGGATGTAATCCATAATCACTAGCTTTATAGGAATCTCTCAAAGTATCAGTTATGGATGCAGGTGACCCATTTTTTAGGACATTTGATCTCATAAAATGGAGTTACAGTGGACCCAGCCAAGGTCGATGAAGTGTTAGCTTTGGATCCACCCAAGAGCAAAACAGAAGTGCATAGCTTCCTTGGGTTAGAAGGATATTACTGAAGATTCATTCCTGATTTCTATATGATATCAACACCCATGACAACATTGACTCGGAAGTAGAAATATTTTGTGTGGATGAAGAGGTTCTAGTAATCTTTTCAGCAGTTGAGGCAGAATTTGATTAGCACTCCCATCTTAAGATTTCCAAAAGAGGGTGTTGATTATGTATGTTATTAGATGCATCAGGAACATGGCTCAGTTGTGTTATGATGCAGAGGCATGTGATGATTGTCTATGGTTCATGTCATTTGATACCACATGAGTAGAACTACATGACCCACAATCTTGAGTTATTAATGGTGGTCTTCACACAAAATATATGGGGACAATACCTGATGGGTGAATGGTTTATCATCTCTTCTGATCATAAGAGTCTCAATTATATATTATCTCTAAAGGATCTTCACTTGAGGTAGAGGGGGTGTCCATAGTTACTCTAGTATTATGACTTCTAGACTTTCTATACTCTTGGGAAGGGGAACATGGTAGCAGATTCTCTTTTCTAGAGATATTTCTTATTGTTGTTAAACGAGGTGTCAGAGCAGTTGGCCTTGTTGCAGTTATCCTTTTTAGATGGATATATAGAAGATTACCTAAAGTTGATGGTCGT
Source organism: Viscum album (assembly GCA_963277665.1). Lineage (NCBI taxonomy): Eukaryota > Viridiplantae > Streptophyta > Magnoliopsida > Santalales > Viscaceae > Viscum > Viscum album. The sequence continues at coordinate 915,189,734 of OY728141.1, forward strand.
TACCCCTCCTCTATTGTAGAAAATTAGGGAGGTACAACTTAGAGATGTCGAGTGTGAGACATTGCGTGCATGAATATCCATAAAACATGCTCCTGATGGATTTTCTAAAGGTGGGGAGCATGTCATTATTTTTAAAGGACACACGATGGTACCAGTGATGTTGCAGGAGGAGGTTCTAATAGAGTTTCATATGTCACCTTTGGAGATACATATAGGTGTAGAAAATATGTATCAGGACCTCTAACATAAGTTTTGGTGGCCAAGGATGAAGATAAGAGTTGTATATTTTATCTCTCGATGCCTTACTTGTTAGCAAGTAATGTTTAAGAACCAAGTTTCATCAGTTTTAACCCAAACCCTTCAGGTGACATTATGGAAGTGGGATGGGATATCCATGGAATTAATGATGATCTTACCACATAATTCTAAGAGACATGATGTCATCAGGGTTATTTTATACTGACTCACTAAGTCGGCCCACTTTCTATCCATCCAAGATCATAGTTTAGTAAAGAACTTGGGATACCTCTATGCGTAGAAGATAATTCAACTCCATGGAGTTCCATCGATGATCATTTCTGACTATTATTCTCACTTCACATCTCATTTGTTAAATGGATTTAAGGATTCATTTTGGACTCAGTTTCACTTGAGCACAGTGTTTCACCCCTAGACTAATGGTCAGACTGAGCAGACCATTCAAGTTCTAGAGGACATGATACAAGCTTGCATGTTGGACTTTGGATATAGTTAGAAGGATCATATACCACTAGTGGAGCTATCTTACAATAACATCTACCATTTCACCATTGGTATGAAACCATTCGAGGCCTTGTACGGTTGACCCTGTAGGTCACCACATTACTAGACCGACCCAGGTGAGTCCTCACTCATAGTCCTGAAATTGGTGAGAGAAATTATAGAGAAGGTGTAGATCAGCCAGGAGTGGATGAAGACTGAATATATCCATCATCAGTCTTATGATAACAGGTGATAGAGGCCTTTGGATTTCAAGGAAGGAGACTATGTGTTCCTACAGGTTTCACCACGATGTGGATTATAGAGATTTGGATAAGGTGACAAGCTATCTCTGAGGTTCATTGGCCCTTTCCAAATACTTTATAGAGTTGGTGAGGTGGAAAACCCCTTATCTCTATCTCCACAGTTATACTGGGTACACGACGTCTTCCATGTGTAGTAGTTGACGAAGTACATGCATGACCCATCACATGTTATCGACTAGGGTGAGCTGGACATTGAAGATGAGTCTACCTTTGCAGAGTACCCAAGAGAGTTCAAGGATTGGTAGGATAAGATCCTTTATGGGAGATCGATTCCTCTTATACGTGTTCAGTGGAAGTATGAAAATCTCTAGAATAGCACATGGGAGAAGACGGCTCAGATTCGTGCTCAGTACCCACATCCTTTTATGTGGCCCTTATTTTGGATTTTCAGGACATAAATACCAAATGTGAGGATAATTTAATATCTTAGATTTTTTTGTATTTTTTTGGATATTATATGGAATATTTTTTAGATCATGTTCCAAGAAAGTGTACGATTCCAAATATTGGTGTTCTCAGGATAAATGTTTGAAATATATTGAGTATATTAAATAGCACATGTACATTGTTTTCCTAAAAAAACTGGAATAACTTATAAAAAAGTGCGTGGATTAAAAATATAAGGGAATCATTGAGTTCAGAATGGAAGTTTTACCCTAGGCATGACTTAAAATTAGTCAGCATGGGCCATTTCTGGAATATTCATTCAAGGAATGGAAATGAATAAAATAATTAAATGAAAATATTTTATTTCATTTTTCCGACATAGTGGTTTTATAATATTTAAATAGATTGTTATGTTGGAAATCCAGGGATAGATGAATAACCTTGGGGACACCAAAGGAATATTGTAGGGAGCACTAGAGAATTCTCTCAAGAGAATGTTGATGGATCAAGACCGAATCACGGATCGTTGCGCAAACAGAATCTGTAGACATTTTCAATGACATAATCACTATAATTATTCATAGAATATTGATCTAAATCAAGGTAGGATATTTTTTCTTGTTATTTCCATCTCATTATTAATCTTTGATGAACATGGATCAATTCAATGAACATGAATTGATACGTGCATCGTCAGTAGGTTTTAAATTGATGGAATTGTTTTTGTTTCATTGATTTATCCCTCTTTATTCATCCTTTCTATGATAACAAATCTAGTCCAAATAAAAAACATATGAGGTGTGTTCCTCACTTTTATGGTTTGTGTATTTCTCCCTCTATTATTCGCAAGTTCATCATGGTCACTTCTTCTTGGACCACGGTTTGAGGAATACTTGGTATTCGATCATTTTGTGACTGTTTATCAGCGCAATGGATCGATATCATAGATGTGGTTCATGATCGGTGATGTGATAAAGGTGCAACAATGGTGGTGGATGATTGAAGGTGATTCAGAATGGATTTGAGGTATCCGTTAAACCCATTTTTAACATGTGGAAATGTATTGCTCGGTGGTGGCTATTTCGATCAGATTAGAACCTAGAATCCATAGATCTAGAAACTAAAGGCTTGGATAAACCCCAATCCATAAGTTATGGAAAGATCTAAGGTTCTGATGGTATATTGATCGATTAGAAAGAGATCCCTGATGGATCTAAAAAATCCAAAGCAATATGGCATGTATATTTGGATTACATGTTGTATGGGATCCTTGGCTATGGTGATAGGGTTTCGGCCAAAGTTAAGGTTCAAACAATGTGTGACCCAGTCACATGACATGTGACCCTCACCGATTGACTCATAGTTTACTCCCAAGAGTAAATGGACATAAGTTGGAGTACACGGTCATGGACACACTGTGTACTCCCAAACAGACATGTATTGGCATACATAGACCGGTATATGGACACAACTTCATTAAAAAGACATGTCTAAGATACAATTATAGGGAACCGTGTGTCTATACACATTGTGTTTACTCTTCTACATGTTTTTTATTTGGAGAATACATGTTTTGTAAGGATATTCCACATGAGTAGGACTTGGGATAGCTAGACATGCCTTGTACCCTTTGGTACACGCCATGTACTCCCTTAAAGAGTGATTGAGGCTCTTTGTTTTCTCAGTTTGGACCAGTATAGGTTGATTGAATTCCCTTAGTCCTTTACCTTGATGGTATAGTGCGACATTACATCCACATCACTAGATTGTGATCCCCTATAGAGGCTGAGTCTTAGATAGAGTTGTGGTGTCCCTTTATGAGACTAGAGTGTGATCCTTTATCATCCTCAGTTCCCTATATGGAGTTTGTGGAAATTTAATAACCTCCATGAGTAGATCATTGATCCTCTATCTAGTAGTCCATATTGGAAGGTTTGGTGGAATGATTGATGTGTGATCCCTTACATAGCAGGTTGATCTAGATTGGGTTCGTGGTGTCCCCCAGCGGTTCTGAGCATGACCCCTTATATGTGTATCATAGTCTTTTTAGACCAGTGCACTTTCTTTAGGAAGGTTTCAATGATATAGACCTCTTTGTTGAGTGTCTATGATGATGGCGTGTCTCATGGAGCGAGTTCTCCCAGAACAAGTGTTGCTTCGAATAGAATCTTGTGGCTGACAGTTGGTTAATACCGTCTGATGGTGTGGTGACTATCCTGAATACATCTTGGTTTCTTCTGTTATAAATTGTTTTTTATATCTTGTATTGATCTTAATATAGTTGGTGATTCATGTTTAGTGTTTTTGTGGTGTTTAATTGAGTATTATTTTACTCACCCCTACATGGGATTTTACTACACATGTCATGTCTTATACAAACGATGACCCTTTTGAAAGTGTCTTGGGAGGATATGGAGTGGGTAGACCATAGATGGATCTTGAAAAACTGAGGTATTCACTATGAATATTCTTTGACTTAGTCCATACCCTTGGATCAGTTTAGACTCATTGTAGTTTTGGTTTGACTTGTTTTTGTCCCATTTTCTATTTTCATAAATTTAGTATTATACTCTGTTCTGGGATCTTAGATGTATGAATTCATTATTTTAGTTGTTTTACATTTCATAATTTTTGGGATTGGAGATGTGTTCATGTGTATTGGTACTTTATTCTAATGTCTCGTAGTTGAGGGATATGCCTACTCAATGCTGGTCGCTAGCCCCTAGCCTATTTGAGGCGGGCTTGGGGTAGTCAGGGGTCAGACCTCGACATGTTGGGTCATAAAAAACCGGATCAGTTTTGATCTAGAAACCTCATTGAAATCATCTACACCTTTTTCCTCATGGGTGTTTGTTGTTATAAGTGTTATTGGATCATCAGTTACAAGTAGGGTGTCTAAATCTTAACCACATGGTTTGATAATGGCCAAGTATATGAAATATTGTAATTGTTCCAATTTAATGTATGCCTAAATCAATTAAATAGTGAATTGGATCATTCCTTGAAGTCTTTTGGTTTCAATTGTATTTTGACCTAGCTTATGGCTACCCATTGGGTTAGAAAACCTTGAATATGATTGAATTAGATAATGTCTTAAAGTGTGTTTAACATGACATGATATCCCAAGTGATCACTTGATATGAAATCCCTAAGTTGTGGATTATAGATTATTGGTTTGACTATTGATCAAATATGATATAGATTAAAGTGGAATATTAAATACAAATGGTAATTCACATAATTAACCATTGAGGCTTGTAATGTGATATTGTGATATCAATATTGTATGAAATGACCTTTGTTCCTTGCTGAAATGCTTATACATTAAGAATGGCCCTGACAGATGCACAATTATATGTTGTAATACTAATATTGAGTGGGGTCAGCCTTTCCCGCACACTGTAATACTTATAGTGAGTGGTCATGGCCAAGTACCATGTAATAATTCTTATAGAGATTTATTTTGAATGTTGTAATTATTATAGGTATTTGACTCATATTATTGTGATTATTCCAAGTTTATGGTTATGGTTGTCATGGTTGTAATAAATGCTCAGATATATTTTGGCATGATGCCAAATAAAGTTATTTTACCATGGTTATATGGTTGTGGTTGGAATAGTAATAAGAAATGCACATATATATTGCAGCATGGAGCCGAAGCAGGTTGTTATTGTATTTTATTAATTATTGAATTAATTAATACACTTGTTTATTGCTTTATTGCATACACTTTGTATTATACTTGTCTTTTAGGCATGGTGGTGTCAACCTACTAAGTTATAGTCACACCCTATTTGGTCCACCATTTGGTACCCGAGCAGATTACATAGATGCATGTTTGTATAAGTGAAACAGACCTTGTTGTTGATTGTTTACTTGTTTTATAGGCTATTGTTTGGAGATGGGACTGACATGGGGTTTAGTACATGGGATTGTTGAGTTTTTTAGTCTTCTATTCTTTTACTTGGGTTTCTTATAGAATTACATTTATTTATATTCCATAATTTCATCACATTATTCATATTATTATATGTTGTATTATTTAGTTGGTTTTTATTACTGGTTTCTTCTTTATCTATACTCTTATTTATTTAATTTATATGGATTATTTAAACTTATATGGCACTTATTACTAGAGAATATAGTCTCCCCACTTTACATTTCACACCCATGTTTCTATTCGGCAGCCTCTGGCATATGGGGAGGCATGATTGAGGTCTCATAACAAACCCTTTTGTCCCTATGAGAGAGAGCTAGATTAGTGTACATTATAGTGTTTGTGTGTGTGTTGTGCATGTATGTGTGGGTATGTGTGTGTGTGGGTGTTCTTAGGCATGAGTGTGCATGCATGGGTGGGTGGTTGGGTGCATCTGTGAGTGGGTACCTAGGTTGGTGCATGTGTGTGTGTGTGTTCATGTGTGCCTGCATGAGTGTGGGTGTGCATGTAGGTGTGTGTGTGTGTGTGGTTGTGTGCGCATGCACATGTTTTTGTTTTTGTTCTTGTTTGTGTGCGTGTGTGTGTGCATCTTTATAAGTTTATTTTCATGTGTGTGCGTGTGTCTATATGTGGGTGATTTTATGTATGGGATTTTGGGTGTGTTTGTGCGTGTGTTTTTTTGTTCATGGGTGCATGCATGTGTCCATGTGTCCATGTGTGTGTGGGGGGGTGCTTTTATACATGTTTGCACTTTGAAATGTGTGGGTGGGTGGGTGTGTTCATGGGAACATGTGTGTGTCAATGATTGGCTGTATGTATCCATGTTTTCATGTGTGAGTGTGTAAGTGGGTGTGTACATTCGTGTGTGTGTGGGGGGGGGGGTCCATGTGTGTGAGTGTGCATGGGTGTGTTCATGCATGTATATGTGGGTGTATGTGTGCATGTGTGTGTGAGTGTGTGTGTGTGTGGGTGCGTGCATGGGTGGGAGTGTGCATGTGTGAGTATGTGTATGAGTGGATACATGTATGTAACGAACCATCCTAGGGCATATATTGGTTGAAGAAATGTTTTGCAATGACTCAAGAGGGTGGTGAATTGATTTATTTAAATTTATTCACATAAAACCCACTCTCTCTTAAGGAATGAATAATTCTAATATTTTCTTATGAAAAGTAAGAAATAAAAAGAAAAAAGTAATAAAAAGATATACCAAATAGTATTTATAGTGGTTCATGGCACAAATATCCCCTAATCCACTCCAACAACACTCTACTCCATGAGTTTTTAAATTTTCATTATACCAGCCCTTTTTCTGGGGGCTTCCCAGATAAGTAAAAGCAATTGATACTTATTACAAAAGGTCCAAGAGTGTTAAACTAGGATCTCCCTTTACAAGAATTTTCCATATTATTATCACACTCAAACACATGAGGGTAGAACAATAAAAAGATTAAAAAATAAATATTGATATAGGTTCAGCACATAGTTACAAGAATAAACTCATAGATAAAGAAGAAACAACCAGAGAGTAAGAATGTCTTCAAAGAGAATCTCTAGTGGTTCTTCAATTTCACTATATAATCTTGTAATAAAAAAAATATATATGGTAAAAATTTGATCATCCATCTGAGAAATACTTCACATATCCTCTATATTCTGTTTCACTTCAGTGCATCATATATTTCTTAGTTTATCACAACTTATTCATGACACCACAAGCTCTTATTTTTATATCTCTTCATTTGAATTTTAATAAATAACAATTTTTAATCCTAATAGTTGATTGAATAATCTTTTTGAAATCTAATGTGATAGGCTCTTAATTAGAATATGTCCTTCCCTTCCAAATATGTAATGAATAGAGATGGAAGGATGTATCAGATTGTTCCCTCATAGATTTTTTTCCATACTTGGAAAAAAGGTTCTCTATCTAAATTGACCTTTACTTATTTAGAAAAATTATTTTATGTTGCACATAAAAGAATAAGTTAAATTTTCAAAAGATACAGAAATTGTAAGGAGTATATCTAAATGATACTCTAACCGTGAGAATAAAATACTTATCCAATATAAAATAATTCAATCTATATAAGATAACTATTTGGAGACATTGTTCTCATATGATAAAAAATTTAATAGATCTTAACTTCATTGGTGCGTAAGGTAATTAATTTTTTAGTTCCTTTTCATAAATTTAAAACCACATAAGATAAAATACTTGTTCGATCATTCATCTAATTTAGTTTTCTAATCTTTACTTCTTTTAAAAATATTTTTTATCTACTCCATAAGATAATTTACATACATTATAAGATAATCCTTCTACATCAATCTTACATAAGATAAAACCCTTTGTTAGAAATTGAATGGCAGCATCTGTAGAATAATTTAATTTTCACTCATTGAATAAATTCCTTTGATGAATCAAACACATAAGATAAATTCCTTCAGAATTTTAAAAAAAAATACATAGGATAAAATGCAAAAATGATCAAGAAAAATTTTTCAATAAAAAAACATGGATTTTGTGAGAATTAAAACACATAAAAAAGTACTGAGATAAATTGTAATAACATAATTATATTCAATAATATCCCTATTTTTAATGAATAAAAAAACCAAAATATGGTAACTAAAAATTTATAATATATATATATTTTATCAGAGATGAATTTTTTTCTCTTTTCTCCCCTTTTTGTAAAATCACAAAGAATAGTGATATTATAAGGAAACACATTCACTATAGCACATTAACAATTGTAAACTATTTGAATATTATGAACTAAAATGAATAAATATTGACATGGTTTTGGAAAATAAATGATCAATAAAGAAAATGATAGAAATATAACTAAATTAATGAAAAGAATGTAGATAACAGTCAATATACATTCAAAGAAATGACCACACAAGAATTAAAATGTTATAAATAAATCATTAGTTAAAAAAATCATAGAAAATAATCCATATCTTGGTGAATCATCAACATGGATATGTTTTGGAGGTGTTTTATTAATGGATTGAGTATGGTTGGGTTGAAAAGATGATGTAGACAAAGGGGCATTATCACTTTTTCCACATTTATCACCTAGCAAAGCATCTAATCCAAACAGAACTCTAATACCATCACAGCCATGAGGAACTATCTTGAAATTACTAAAATAGATTCCAACATATTCTTCCAAATCTCTAGCTAAATAAAATATGTATGTAGGAGTGAACATGGACTTTGAGTAGGTGGTAGGAGAAGTATTTTTGGTTTTAGGAACAAAATTTTAATTCTTCTTGGCATAAATATATTTGGGGTCAATTATTTCCTTCAACTTTAGAGATGCAGTAGAATTTTGATCAGGGATATTAGGTCCAAGATAATTCCTCCCTATCAATTGAAAAATAGAATCCACACAGATATCAATATGCTTTACCATGTAATTCTAATAAAATTCATTAAGAACAGTAAAATATTTCCATGATCTTTGGACAAAGGTACTAATAAAACTCTAAATGTTGAACTTCATTTCACAATTATCAATTAACCATTCAGTACAACCATTTGACTATATGGTAATCTAGAAAAAAAATTCTGTAGAGGAAACCTAAGAAAAAAATAAAAACCTATTTTCTTTTCTTAACAATAGGAAGCACTTATGGTTCATCAAAATCATCTTTTTCATCTGAGGAAGGGTTGGACAATTGAGATGTGATAACTAACTGGTGAAACTCAAGGATCTTATCTTTCATATATGAGAAGTTATTTAACAATAAACTGGACATTTTTATAAGACTTATAATGATGAAACATGTGTCTTATTAAGATTTCACTTTTGTATCCTTGATCAAAGGAACATTATCCTAAATAATACTACCCAAATATTTCAATTATTGATCCAAACCTTTGGATATTTATTTAGGGAATAATGGGTATACTTAAGATATTAGTAATTAAATCTCTTATGATAGATTACAGAATAACTGGTGAAAGAAACTCTTATTTCATGGATATAATTCATGCAGACAGGGTTCCAAGGGAAAAAATACTACTTCTAAATTGTCTTCTATAGCAACTTGATTTATATATCCTTCCTTATTGGTTCCAATATTCATGGATCTCTAAAATACGTCCATTAAAGATTGGATCATATAACGACCCAACCTTTTCTTACATTACAATTACATAATTTTAAAGATAAACAACATAATAGTATTACACATAGAGGATCCAAAGGTTTAGTGTCTTGGAAAAACTAGGACCATTCACAACTTTTACAACATCAATAATAAACATTTATTTAATTCATTCTTCTCTATATTTTTATTGGCACTTGACCTCTCCTTAGTATTTTTAGTCACTTGAGGATATACATAAAAAAAATTGGTGAGCTAAAATCCTAGTAAGAGGATAGATATGAACAATATAACATGGGGTTAGCATAATCATAACATAGGCAAAATATCATGAACATGAGAAGGATCATTAATAAAAGACTTGAAATGCGGTAATGCATAAAAATGAAACATCATGTCTTAGTGGTTGACTACCACACATACTTCTAAAAAAATATAGAATCTTTTTCAAATATAATTTCACATTAAATCATGAGATTCATCACTTTACCCAATGCATTGGAGCGCTGTATAATTCTGGGCACACCCATCACATTGAAACATTCATATTGCGCTATATAATTCTAGGCGCACTTGTCACATCATAACATTATCATTATCATGCATGAAACAATGAAAATATATCAAAAATTAACATAACCAACCCATGTAAAGGAATGGTTTTCATATCATAAGAACATATTCATAAACTTTGGGTTCCCAAAATAAAGTGGGAATAACAATCTTGATACGATAACCATCAACCTTGAGTGAGAAGTAAAAGGTGTAGTTTTGAAAGAAGAGTTCTTTTGGAAAACATTTGTTTGACATAAACTTCAGTATAAAAAAATTATATCCTAGAAAAGTTAAGATAATTATGAACAAATAATTTTTAAGGAGTGATCATACGAAAAAATGGAGTGAAAGTGGGATAACCCGAATAAAGAAAGTTGGGTTTGAGATTTTCCCCTTACCTTGTATCCGAATGATTTATTCACTTTAATGTCCTATATAACAACAATAGATTCATTAATTGAAAATTATAGAACCTTGTTTACATAAATAGGATTCATTATGGTTTCATTAAGTTATTTTATGGGCCTTTGGATGAGTTATTGAGTTTAAAAATATTGTTCAGGAATGTTTGTTTTTATGGTTTTCTTGAGTGGTTCACTTGTATTCATAAATGGAAGTTCATTTAGAACATGGATAAACATAAAGAACTTATATTTAATGTTATTAATGATATTCAAGAAGATTAAATGATCTTATAATCAATTATTGTATAGTCCAAGTGGATGAGTCGTTAGTTATAAAATAAATAACGATTGTTTGGGTTAAATTGGGAGGTTTTTCAATCACAATGAACTTGTTTTATTTTATCACTTAGTGTCATGTAAAAAAGTTAGTTACAGAACATAAAATGGAATAAAACATACACTTTAAAATCTTTTTTCAAATATTTTATGGTTTTATTGGCAGTGTTTAAGGATTTGAAGGAAAAAGGAAGTGCATCGTCCATGATTTAGGTAAATTAACACATCATGGGCAACGATTTTATTTTATTAACAAAGAGAGGGAGGGTGGAGTATACTGAGTAATATTCCATTAACATGATATAATACCATTAAATCAATAATACTAGAATTATCATGAAATTTAGATAAGATATGTTGAGGATAAGAGAATAAAATAAAAGAATTTAGAAATGAAAAAACAAAAGAAAAGAGAGAGAGGAATTACCTCTTGAATCCTCCTCTTGAGATCATACTTAAGGAAGATAGGCTTGGTATTTTTATGAGACCAGGGGCCCTTGGACGTGAGGGAGGGGTTAGGGATGATTCTTGGGTAGAGTTTAGACAAGTCTTGAATCTTGAGAGGTGTGAGGAAATGAGGGTGTGAAGTGTGGTATTTATAGTGGAGGGGAGAGGGGATTTCTCAATATAAAATTCATTATTTTATTATTTCCCCAAAAGGCAAGGAATAGTGAGTCTTACATGACCAATAATAGTAATTTTATCATGTGTACCCAAACCAATTGTTTTTACATCAGCATAAAATCATGCATGACTCTATAATTAGCTTATTTAGCTTATTTTGTAAATTATGGTATTTTACTATTCAACAAAAAATCAAGTATTTCATAAAAATCCCAAATATTCACCATAAACATTTTTTGACATGTAGAATACAAAAATGAAGTCCATTTTTTAAAAATAATTTCCTAAATATGATTAATTTAATTTTCAATTAAAATCATAATTTACTTGAAAAATACAGTTTTGAAAACATTTGTTTACTTATTCCAAAACATATGTACATCATGATTTCACTAAAATATTACATATATACTATCATAGGTGAGGTTATTATTCATAAGGGTATATTAATATTCACAAGGGTAGGTTACTATTCCTAAGGGTAGGTTACTATTCACCAAAAATTAAGTTTGTTCTATTAGACTCTAAAAATCATCCTGAACACAACCGTGTATGTCAGATTTTCGAAATTCAAAACATAGAAGTGGCAAAATTATGTTTAATGGTCACATAGTATTTGGTATCATGATATTCCATTGTGCTTCCTAATGTGATTATACTAAGTAACAATTATAATAAGGGAATTTCATTGATAAAACTTTGGGTCATTACATTCTTCCCCCTTATGAAATTTCGCCCTCAAAATTTCACTTTACACAAACAGGTGAGGGAACTTCTCCTTTATCTCCTCTTTCGGTTCCCAAGTAGCCTATTCAAACTTATGGTTCATCTGAAACAATTTGACAAGGTGGGTTTTCTTTTTGTGTATAACCATATATCTCTGGTCCAGAATCTTTACTGGCTGCTCCTCATAAGAGAGATCATCTTCTAGTTGTACCACCTCTGAGTTTAGTACATGTTAGGGGTTTGGTATATACTTCCTTAGGAGTGATATGTAAAACACATCATGAACTTGATCCATATTCAGTGGAAGTGCAAGCCGATAGGCCACAACTTCTATGCGGTCAAGGATATCAAAGGGGCCAATGTACCCTGGGCTTAGCTTCCCTTTCTTTACAAATCACATGACTCTCTTCCATGGTGATTTTTGAAGGAAGACTATATCCCTAATGTCAAACTCTAAGTCCCTTCGACGGTTGTCAGTGTAGATCTTTTTCTGACTCTAAGAATCTTTGATGTGTTTTTGGATGACTTGAACCTTTTCTATCATCTCTTGCACAAGATCGGGTCCAAGTAGCTTTCTTTCTCCAACTTCATCCCAACATGTTGGAGTTCTACATAGATTTCCATACAAAGATTCATAAGGATCCATCTGAATACTCAAGTGCAAGATATTTTTGTATGAGAACTCAACAAATGGGAGATGTTGATCCCATCCACCTTTGAATTCTAGAAAGTAGGCTCTTAGCATGTCTTCAAGCATCAGAATAGTCCTTTTAGATTGTCCATCATTTTAGGGGTGATAGGTAGTGATGAAATTTAATTCAGTACTCAAAGCATGTTGAATAATCCTCCAGAATTTAGATGTGAACCTTGGATCATGATCAGAGACAATCGAGAGTGGAACGCCATGCAGTCTCACCACTTCCTTCACATATATCTTTGCAAGTTTTTCAAGTGAGAGGTCTTCCCGAATAGCGATAAAATGGTCAGTATTGGTGAGTCGGTCAACCACAACCCATATCACATTATTTCCCTTAGATGTCTTCAGGAGACCCGTGAAAAAGTCCATAGTAACAATCTCCCATTTCCACATGGTTATAGGAAATGGATGCATCAATACTTTGGACTTTTGTCGCTCTGCTTTAACTTGCTCACATACCAAGAACCTTGAGATATATTCTGCAATCTCCTTCTTCATGTTATCCCACCAGAAGTGTTCTCGGAGATCACGGTACATCTTGGTACTCCCAGGATGGATAGAGAATGTTGAGATATGTGCATTGTCCAATATCTCCTTCTTTATCCTGGGTGATGAAGGCACACAAAGCTGCATTCCAAACCAAATCACACCATCACCATCAATATGGAACTCTTACAGATTCCCTTCCTTTACTGCATTCACCCTCTTCTGTATCTCTACATAATCCCTTTCTGCTTACTTAATCTTATCTTGGATGGATGGTTGAGCAATCATTTGGGCAAGGTAGGATGTATCCCCTGCCCTTATGATTTCTAAATCCATCCTTTTCATATCCAAGAAGATAAGGTCTCTCTAAATCTGTAACATGGATAGAGTAGAAGGTTCTTTTCTACTTATATCATTAGCTACCTTGTTCATCTTTCTAGGATGATAGTGAATAGAGCAATCGTAATCCTTGATTATCTCTAACCATCTCCTTTGACACATATTAAGCTCATTTTGTGTGAATATATACTTTCAGATCTTGTGGTCGGTGTATATGTCACACTTCTCGCAATAAAGGTAGTGTCACCAAATTTTCAAGGCAAAAATCATAGCTACCAACTCTAGATCATGCGTCGGGTAGTTCTGCTCTAGATCTTCAACTTCTGTGAGGCTTAGGATATCACATTATCATTTTTCATAAGTACGCAACCCAATAATTTCTTTGAAGCATCACTGTATATCATAAAACTTTCTCTACTTTTCGGTAATGTCAGTACAAGTGCAGTAATCAACCTTCTCTTTAGCTCCTTAAAGCTTCCCTCACATTCTTCTGCCCAAACATACTTTACCCCTTTCCTTTTTAACTTAGTTAGTGGGCTTGAAAATCATGAGAAATTTATCACAAAACATCGTTAGTACCCATATAATCCAAGAAAACTACGGATTTCTATGAATCTAGAGGGACTGGTTCATTCCTCAATCGCCTTTGTTTTTGAAGGGTCCATAGAAATTCCCTCACTTGTGATCACATGTCCCAAGAACATGAATTGCTTCATCCAAAATTCACACTTTATGAACTTGGTTTACAACTTCTACTTTCTCAATGTCACTAACACAAGTCTTATATATTCTTCATGTTTCTCCTTGGTCTTGGAGTAGATTTGAATATCATCAATAAACACTACAATTTTTTTGATGTAATATATAAAGACTCTATTCATTAAATCCATGAAGATTTCAGGGGAATTAGTAAGTCCGAAGGGAATCATCATAAACTCATAGTGCCCATACCTTATACAGAAGGCTGTCTTCTAAATATCTTCCTTCTTCACCATTAGCTGATGATATATAGAATGAAGATCCGCCTTTGTGAAGTATTTAGCTCCTATTAACTGATCGAACAAGTCATCAATCCTTGGAAGAGGATACTTATTCTTTATAGTGATCTTGTTTAGTTTCTGATAATTGATACACAACCACATTGTTTCATCCTTATTCTTCACAAAGAGCACTGGAGCACCCCAAGGTGATGCACTAGGGCATATGAACTGTTTTTCCAAATACTCTTGTAACTTTTTCTTTAACTCCTCCAGTTCGATAGGATCCATCCTATAGGGACACTTTGAGATAGGAGTAGCTCTGAGTATGAGTTCTATTGAGAAATCTACCTCACAATCCAGAGGAATTCTAGGTAACTCTTCAGGAAATATATCACTGTATTCACTCATGGTGGAAATTACCACAATGTTGGTACTATCCTTTGACTCAACCATTTGGGAAAGGTATGCTTCTTCATAGAGTATCAACACCCACACCATTGAAGGATTTTTCAAAGGAGATTCATGATCTTCCTTGAATTTTTATAGGATCATGTGGTGGTTCAATATATGAAAAGATATTTCCTTTTCCTGATAGTTGATACGTGCTCTATATAACTAGAGCCAATATATTCTCATTATAGCATTGAATTCCACCGAGGAAAGTATTACAAGATTTTATTGAAGAATATTTCCACATACGACAATAGGAGAAGATTCAAACACTTGGGTTGTGATGATTTCACCACTTGGTATTTTTACAGATATCTCTACTTCAAGGTTTTGGGTCTTCGATTCTATAGTTTTAGAAAACTTTCAAAATATAAAGGAATTCATAGAACCAGAGTCAAATAAGACCTTTTCCATTCTTGAGTGAATAGTAACTGTACCTTGTATGACTTCATTATATTGCTTCACATCTGCAGTAGTGATGGCATAATACTTCCCTTGTTCCTTTGTATTTGGTGGCTATATATGCTAATTACCCTCGAGAACTCAAGGTTTAGTGCACTGGCTTGTATAGTGCCCTAGCTCCCTACAGTTGTAGCATTGAACCATGGGTAGTTCTCTCCTATATTCCACCACATTCTCCTTCCTTTTCATGTCTTTTAAACACTATTTAGAATGGTTTCCTTCTTTCCCACACTTGAAGCACTTCCTCATCCCTTTGAGGTAGTTCCAATGGTGCAACTTCCCACATTTTTGGCATGTGGGTCGTTGAGTTTTCTTCCCACCTTTGTCATTAGATCCACTAGCTTGAAATTCCATCTTTCATTTTTTATCACCATAGCCATGGGAACATTCTCCAAACTCCATCTCCACTTTGAGAGCACATCAAACAACTTCTTCATAACTCCCAAAGTCTCAAATTGCAAGATCCTTTCGAAGGTGTGTTTTTAATCCACTAAAGAATCTATCAATTTTGATATCATTGTTGATAACAAAACCTAAAGAGTACCTTGAAAGCCTTGTGAAATTTTCTTCATAGGTTGTGACAGATTCTTCCTCTTTTTGGTTGAGCTCTATTAATTCTCTCTCCATCTTCTTACAAAGATTTCGTGGGAAATACTTATTAAGAAACATGATCTTAATGTCTTCTCATTCCATCTCTTCAATTTCCTCTCTTAGATTGGTGTTCTTAATAAAATCCCACCATTGATTGGCCTCTCCATCTAGATGATAAACAACTAGTGTCACCTTCTCCGTCTCAGAATAGTGAAGCATAGAAAAGATCTTCTCTATGGAGTTGACCCACTGCTCTGCAACTAGTGGATCGGAAGATCCACTAAACGTCGGTGGTCGTTGCCTCATAAAAGAATCGATAGCCAGTTGCTCCCTCTTTAGTGAAGGAGGAAGTTATCCATTATTATGTTTTTTGTTCATAACCTAATATAGTTGGGTAATCATTTCCATGAAGTTTTTAACTCCACCTCCCAAATCATTAGGGATGTCGTTCGGGCAATTGTTTCATTGGACCTCGCATGATTTGTTGGCCTGGTTTCTCCTAGTTCCCACCATTTCCTAAAATAGAAATGGTTATAAAAAAACATAATTCAACAAGTCATGAATAACTTATTCATTTGTATTATTTAAAATAAAATAATAACATATGGTATCCCTATGTAAATATTCTTGTGTGCATATTTTTACTTAGTCTCATGCTAGGGGTTTTCTCTAGGGTTCACTAATCCTAATTCCCAAATTAACTAAACCTTTCCTCTGATACCAACTATAACAACCCAGCATTTTCTTACATTAATATTAAATAATTTTAAATATAAACAACATAATAGTATTACACATATAGTATCCAAAGGTTTAGTGTCTTAGGAAAACTAGGTCTATTCATAACTTTTACAACATCAATCATAAAAATTTATTTAATTATTTTTTCTCTAGATTCTTATTGGCACTTGACATAACCTTATTACTTGTAGTCACCTGAGGATATACATAAAAAAGGGGTGAGATAAAATTTTGATAATAGGATATATATTAACAATATAACATGGGGTGAGAATAATCATAACATAGGCAAAAGATCATGAACATGATAGGAATCATTAATAAAAGACTTGAAATGTGGCAATGCATAAAAATGAAACATCATGTCTTAGTGGATAAAAACCATGCATACTTGTAAAAAGAGATAGAATCTTGTTCACATATAATTTCACATTAACTAATAAGATTCATCACTTTACCCAATGCATTGGAGCACTGTATAATTTCGGGCGCACCCGTCACATTGAAACATTCATATTGCGCTATATAATTCCAGGTGCACCCATCACATCATAACATTATCATTATCTTGTATGCCACAATGAAAATATATAAAAAAGAAACATAAAAACCCATGAAAAGGAATGGTTTTCATCTCATAAGAACACATTAATAAACTTTGGGTTCCCAAAATAAAGTGGGAATAACAATCTTGATACGATAACCATCAACCTTGAGTGAGAAGTAAAAGGTGTATTTTTGAAAGAAGAGTTCTTTTGAAAAACATTTGTTTAAAATAAAATTCATTATATAACATTTATATCCCAGAAAATGTAATATAATTATCAAAAAATTATTTTTAAGGAGTTATCATACCAAAAATGGAGTGAAAGATGGAGAACCTGAATAAAGAATGTTGGGTTTGAAATTTTCCCCTTACCTTGTATCTGAAAACTTTCTTCACTTTAATGTCTTGTATAACCACATTAGATTCATTAATTGACAATTATTGAACCTTGTGTACATAAATATTGTTCATTATGGTTTCATAAAGTTAATTTATGGGAATTTAGATGAGTTATAGAGTTTAAAAACATTGTTCGGGACTGTTCGTTTTTATGGTTTTCTTGAGTGGTTCACTTGTATTCATAAATGGAAGTTTGTTTAGAACATGGATAAACATCCAAAACAGATATTTCCTATTATTAATGATATTAAATAAGTTTAAATGATCTTATAATTAATTATTTTATATGACATGTGGATGAATCATTTGTTAAAAATTAAATGACGATTGTTTGGATTAAATTGGGCGGTTTTTCAATCACAACGAAATTGTTTTATTTTATCACTTAGTATTATGTAAAAAAGTTAGTTCCAGAACATAAAAGGGAATAAAACATACAGTTTAAAATATTTTTCAACTATTTGATTGTTTTATTGGAATTTTTGAAGGATTTGAAGGAAAAAGGAAGTGCATCACCCATGATTTAGGTTAATTAACACATCATGGGGAACAATTTCATTTTATTAACAAAGAGAGGGAGGGAGGAGTATAAATATTAATCTTCCATTAACATGATATAATACCATTATATAAATAATACTTAATTTATCATTAAATTTTGATAAGATATGTTGATTATAAGATAATAAAAGAAAAGAAATTTGAAAGGAAAAAAGAAAGAAAAGAGAGAGAGGAATTACCTCTTGAACCCTCCTCTTGAGATCCTCCTTAAGGAAGCTAGGATTGGTCTTTTCATGAGACCAGGGGCTATTGGACTTGGGGGAGGGGCTAGGAAAAATTCTTGGTCAGATTTTATACAAGTCTTTAAGCTTGATAGGTGTGAGGAAATGAGGGCATGAAGGGTGGTATTTATAGTGGAGGGGAGAGGGGATTTCTCAATATAAAATTCATTAATTTATTAATTCCCCACAAGACGAGGAATATTGAGTATTCCATGACCAAGAATAGTAATTTTATCATGTTAACCTGAAACAATTGGGATTACATCAGTAGAAAATCATGCATTACTCTATAATTATCTTATTTAGCTTATTATGTAAATTATGGTATTTTACTATTCAATAAAAATTCAAGTATTTCAGAAAAATCCCAAAAATTTACCCTAACCATTTTTTGAAGTTTATAATCCAAAAGTGAATTAAAATTTTCAAAAATAAATTTCTAAATATTATTAATTTAATTTTTAATTAAAATCACAATTTACTTGAAAAATACAGTTTTTAAAACATTTGTTTACTTATTCTAAAACATATGTACATCATGATTTCACTTAAATCATACATATATAATATCATATGTGAGGTTACTATTCATACGGGTAGGTTACTATTCATAAGGGTAGGTTAATATTCACCAAAAAATGAGTTTGTTCTATTAGACTCCAAAAATCATCCTGAACACAACCGTGTATGTCATATTTTTGAAATTCAAAACATAGAAGTGGAAAAATTATGTTTAATGGTCACATAGTATTTAGTGTCATGATATTTCATTGTTCTTACTAATGTGATTATACTATAAGAAATAATTATAAGAAGGTAATTTCATTGATAAAACTTTGGGTCGTTGCAGATCATGCTCTTTAAACCATCAAAATCTATCTTCAAGACAATATTTGACTTAATATCGATAATTATCTTAATATACTCAAACTAATATTCCAAAATGTTATTTATAGCCTTAAAATCACCCTTAAATACTAAATTCATTTTAATAATTTGAAATTCATATTAAAAATATGTCAAATCAGCCTTCATAGAATTAACATTTTCTAACAACTCATCGAACTAGGATAGAATTATTTCTCAATAATTTAAAGCATTAGTAGTAGTAACCTTAGTGTAGCTAAAATCAACTTTATCATGAGTAGGATAAGTAACTTATTTATTCTTATACACTTATTGATTCACTCCCATGTGTAGATTTTCTTCTATACCCTAATTCTCTTCAATGCAAGAGGGAATTCCTAAAGCTTTCTTCTTTCTCTTAATAGCCACTAACAATTTTTTTTTTCTACTATGGTTTCTTATTATTCTTTGTAACCAATAATATAATTCCCAATTAACTAAAGTATATATATTTTTATTATTCATTCATCCTCATTAGGTCTTGATGCTTCGAATAGTGGAATCACACTAGAAATAGTAGAAATGGTCTTATCCTAACTAATAATGACTAGTCTAGTAATGTCCATAGCCAAACCTTCTCAGTTTGTAGATAATAACACAATTGGAGGTAAGTTATATTCAATCATAGGTGTTTTAAAAACATCTTCATGCACTATGGATTCCACGTCTTGAACTGCTTCCTTAGCTCTAGCATTAGCTTCTGATTGAATCTCATTTGAGATAACCACCCAAACTCTCCTTCTAATATAATCAAGATTCGCATCGTATAATGGGTCCTCTATAGCTACACTAGTAGAAACTTCTTTAGATCTTCCAACAATGACAATAGAATAATATTTCTCCCCCTAAAATTAAGTAAGGTCCACTTTGATGTCTTATTTATCACCAAATAATAAAATTTATTAGCAGAGAGACTCTAGAAGTAAAATAATCTCCTTAAAAGACTAGTATTAAAGTTTTTCAAACCATGATAATGAGAATCCATATCCCCATTCAGATGAATACTAGTTTTAAAAAAAATGGCATCAAAATCCTTTCGAAAGGATAAAATTTCCTAGACTTTTTTTGAATATGGCACATATATCATATTATATATATTTCCAAATTAATTTCCTTATCCATCAAAAATAAATATAACAACTATGTATCTTGAAAAAAAACTGTTTGAACTCACCCTCTCACTGAGTGATATGGGAATAAATGAACTTAATGATAGCCTTCTTCTCAGGTTCTAGATCCTTCACATCCTTTTTCTCTATATATGAATTTATAAAAATAGATTTCATGATATTTGTAGGGATTACTTCATCAATGGTATTAATAGAGGTATTTAATTCAAAACATACATCATAATTATACTGAAAAACACTATCCATTACCACTAAAATCACTTAAAAGTCCTAATTCACAATATATGTGATTATGACTTCACGATATTCAAATTTAAATACTACATGATTGTGTAATTTTTTCACTTGTTTCTCAAAGAAAAATTATGTCCACTTCTCATAAAAAAACTCCCAAACTTGAGCATTGATAAACTTCTTCATCAGCATGTCTATTCTATCCAACCATCTAAAATCGATTACTTTTACACTAAGTAACATTCTTGATAACCTTAGTCTCTTAGATCTACTGGCGATAATGCTATTTAAACACCTTTTCATTCCAATAATCGATGTACAAAGGGGAATAATATTAAAAAAAATTAGGAAAAATTATTTGAGGATGAAGGAATAGGGGATCTAAGGTTTACAATGGTTTGATGTTTTAACATGTAAGACCGGTTTATACTCTCTCTTTTGAGTTATTCAAAACATCACATAGAGTAATGTGAAAATTAATCATAACAAAAATAGACAATGTGTCACTTTTTGACATGTCAAGAACCAAAAATGATGAATCTTACTTCAAAAAGAAAAAAGATTAACTAAAATATATTTTTACATGATAAATCACAAAGAAAATAAAAATAATGAAATAAATTAAAATAAAAAAATCATAAGTCAAATTTGATTAAATAAAATCGATTCGTAGCTAGTGTCTTAGTAAAAATTTCTACTAATTGATTCTATACACAAATAAATTCTAATAATATATCTCTCTTATATGAATGGTCTCTTAGGAAATGATGCCTTAAATCTATGTTTTTTTCCTAAATGGTTTATTGTATTTTTTGAAATATTTATAGTAATTATGTTATCAAATTTGATTTTTAAATGATCAAAATTCAATCCAAAATCCATCAGGGTGCATTTCAACTATAGTTTCTATGCATAACAACTTCCAGCTACAATATATTCAGCTTTGGTAGTTGATATCACAACATAGTCTTGCTTCTTACTACAATATGATACTAAATATTTTCCAATAAAATGATAGTTTCCTAATGTGCTTTTTTAATATAGTCTACACACACCAAATTCAGTATCTGAGTATGGAGATAAATTAAAGTTAGAGGTTTTGTAAATAAAAAATTTAAGGATATTATTCCTTTCAAATATTTTAAAATTCTTTTTACAACAATCAAATGAGATTATTTTGGGTTTGATTGAAATAAAAAACAAAGGAACACTGAAAGAATAATATCAAGTATAATTATAGTGAGAAAAATAAATCTCCAAATTATTCATCTATATATATTATTTTCAATGGGTTTTCTATATTTATAAAAGGTCAAGTTTAATATTGCAACTCATAGGAGTTGAAAAATTATTAATAATTTTAAGTTTATATCTATTAAGTAAATCAATTATATATTTTATTTGGTTTAAAATAGTTCTAAAATAATTTTGATAAATTTAAAAACTAATGAAATAGTTTAAATCACCCATCATAGTCATTTTACATTCTTTTTTAATGAGTTTTTCTATTTCATTACACATATTTTTATTTTTTGAATTGAAAATAACATCATCAACATATATTTTTCGAATAAACGTTTCTTTTTATGAGGTTTTCTTAAATTATTGGAATCTTACGTTTCTATATTAAAACCATTTGATAAAATAAAATAATTTAATCTTTCATACCAAACTCTAGGTTCTTGTTTGAAACCATGAAAATATTTGGTATGTTTGAAAATATAATTTTAAAAAAATAGTCTTTAAAACTAGGAGGTTGTTCAACATATAATTCCTCCATTAAAACAAATTAATAAAAGTATATTTAACATCCATTTTATTTAATTGAAAATTCATATGAGATTCATTTTCTAGTATGATTCTAATGGTTTTAATCAAACAATAGGGGAAAATGTTTGCTCATAATCTATTCCTTCTTCAAGGTTGTAACCATTGACAACTAATCTAGACTTGTTTCTAATGATCACACCATGATCATCATGTTTGTTCCTAAATACCTATTTAGTTATAATAACATGATATTCATAGGGTCTATCAACTAATCCACATACCTTGCTCATTTTTTACTGTTTAAGATCTTATTTCATAGAAAATGCCCAATTTTAATCATCTAGTTATTCTTATATGGTTTTAGGATAGAGCCAAGAAAAATTTTGGAAAATTCAGAAAGTTTTTATACACTTCTCTTAGACCTAAAATATTCAACTAGGTTTCCAATAACAGTTTATAGAGTATGGTATTTAAGGTTTCTAGGTTGTCTAGGAAGTACACTTTCTAGTTCTTCAAAATAAATCCCTTCTCATTTGAATTGTTCTTCATCATATTCTAAATCATCATCATTTTTTCATCAAATATAATTTCATGTTCCAGGTTTTCAATTGAATCACATAAGTTAATAATTTGACTCTTTTTGGGATCAAAAGGATCACTTTTATCAAATTTAACATGAGCAGATTCTTTAACTACATTTTACTTCTTAAGGATAATCCTATAGGATTTATAATTAGTAGATAAATATATGAAGATTCATTTATTATCCTTTTTATCAAAATTAAAAATATTATCCTTGGTTTTTAAGATATACTCTTTGAATCTAAAAAATTAAAAGTATCTTACCTTTGGTTTTCTATTATTTCATATCTCATAGGGTTTTTTATTTAAGATAGGCCCTATTAGAACTCTATTAATGACATAACTTGTTGTACTAATAGATTAATACTATATGTGAGTGGTAATTATATACTCACATAGAAAAGTTCTTGAAATTTATTGTAAGGTCATATTTATCCTTTTAACAACACCATTATATTGATGTTTTCTAAGGGTATAAAAGGTATTTTTAATGCTATGTTTTGAGAAAATGTATTGAATTCATGATTCTCAATATCTCCTCCATAGTCACTCCTCAAAGTTAAGATTTTGGCATCATTTTCATTTTGTAAAAGTTTTAAAATTTTAATATATATATATCACAAGCTTCAATTTTGATTCTCAAGAAATATACCCATGTAAGTCTTGAATAATCGTCAACCAAAACGTAAATAAAGGATTTACCACCTAGGCTAGCTATTATAGCTGGTCCAAACTGATTCATGTGGATATGTTATAAGGGTATATAAGTAGAAATATATTTTATTGGTTTAAAGGATGTTTTGTATTGATTATCCATTTTCATTCTTCACATAGTCTCTTATTATCCAATTTAAGGTTAGAAAAATCAGAAGTCAAATTTATTTTTGGAGAACTTTCTCTAGGAATAATCATTACATTATCTAAACCTCCTTTTCCAAATACATGAATTAGTTATTTCATCATTCAAGAATTTTAATTTTTTTTACACAAGGTAATAAGATATAAGGTATATACATTTTTAGTTCTTGGTGCCATAAATTTAAGAGTTTTATCTCTAAAAACTAAAAATGAATTATTCAAAAAATCATCCAAATATCCATCATCATAAAGTTAAGAAATACTTATCTGGTTTTTCTTTAATCCTTAAATATAAAGTAATTTTTTGATGAGGTTTAATTGAGTATTTACAAAAAATCCTATACCAACCATATTCCCATTAACATTGTCACTAAATATGACATGTCCTCCATTAATCATAGATAGTGAGTGAAATTTACAAAAATGTTCACTCATATGTCTTGAACATACATTTACCATAAAAAATTTTCCATTCCAGTTGATTTTTCTTATTCCCTACAAAAATAAATTAAGAAACAAGATGTTTTGGTACAAAAGTTCTCTTGGATTCAACAATGTTATCTATAAAAGATTTAGGAATCCAAATCTACGTATATTTTTTCATAATTAAAACCAGAGTTAATTAACATTTAAAAAAATTAATTATTCCACATGATTTAGGTTTTATTAAGAAACAATCATTTTCAAAATAACCATTTGTACCACAATTAAAGTAGGTGATATTGGACATATTTTTATTTTTGGAACTAGGTATAAAATAATTTTTATACGGCTTGGGTTTTTCACCCTTACTTATGATACCATATTTCTCTTTATTAGACGTGTTCTTACCAAGGATATTATTTAAATATTACCCCTTATTAAAATCACTATAATTATCCTTTATATCTTTAAATTAAGCCTATAATTCTTTCATTTTTCTTTCATGGATAATACAAAGAGAAACATAATCATCAAGTTTAACTTTGAGTTCATAAATTTATTTAATTAAAACATTTTATTCCTTGAAAACAGTGTGATATGATTTATTTAGTGTATTATTAGGTTTATTTAGAGACTCATAGTGGTCTTAAAATATATAAAAATACTCATTTAAATTATCATAATATTAGTTGTCCAATTCAAATTCAAAAGAAGAGTAATAAGTAGAATGTACCTTATTGGTTTGTGTTAGGAAGCACATGTTTTCTTTCTATTTACATAGTTTATCTTTAGAATCAAAACATGAATAATTAATGAATTCCTCTGAGGAAATTACTGTATACTTCATATCTTTCTTATGTTTCTTATTATATCCATCCTTTTGAAGTAATTATTCTCATATTTTTTATTATCTTTTAATTTATGGTAGTCTGGTTTGATGTGTCCATTATTCTTACACTCATAAAATATTAATATATTATTATTTCAATCATACTATTTGTACTTGTTAAAATATTTTCAAAATAATGTCTTATAATTATAGAAAATTTTAAACTTATTGGAAAAATGAACAATATCATTATTTGACTCTAAATTTCTTGAGATTTCTTCATCAGATGATCATGGAAATGATTCTTCTATGTTTTTCTTCTCATCCTTTGAAGTGGATTATTTCAAAGTATCATTCCATCATTTTATTAGCTTATGATCTCTAGTATCATCTTCCATATTAGATTCATAAATAATGAGTTTGATAATGAGATATTTTATTTTAAAATATTTAATATCATTATATTTTATAATAGAAAATAAAATTATACTCCATTTAGATGGAAGAACTCTAAGAACTTCTAGACCTTGATTAGGTTCAAGAATTGGTTCTCCTAGATAATAAACAATATTTAAAATCTCTTTCAACATTACATTAATCTAATTGATTATCTCACTATAAATCATTTTAAACATATTAGGCTTCAGATTTATAGTTATGTACCTAAGTTGTATCACATTATCAGTACCTTCATTAGCTACTAAAATTGTAGTATACATTTCATATGTTGTAGTACATTGATAAATTTTGTTGAACTCATCTGGACTAATTCCATATATGATAGAATTTTGGGATTTGGAGTTCATATCATATTTCGCTTCAGCAGTATCATCCCATGTCTTAGGTTCAATCTTTTGGATTTTATAGGTCTTAAGAGCCTTCAGATAAACTTTTTGACTAATATTTTTTATATAGATAATTATCCAAGCCTTCCAAAATCCACAATTTTCACCATTAAAATAGGTCACTTTAAACATAGACATCTCATATCTATTATCATCCATTGTAGCCATTTGAAGTTGATATTTATTATTTTAACCTTTTAGAGTTGAGAAATAAAAATTAAGCCCCTATGATACTAATTTTTGGCCAGATAAATGTTTCACAATGGCTCAAGAGGGGGTGAATTGAGTTCATGGAATTTCTTCACCTAATCCACCCTCTATTAAGAAATGAATAATTATAATATTATCTTATCACAAGTAATAAATAGAAATAAAAATAGTAAGGTAATGATAGAACGAATGGTATTTATAGTGGTATTATAGAGAACCTCACTTAACATTCATATAACTTACATTATTTTTGTGGAATACTTAATACATTATACAAACAGACACCCAAAGAAGGTATTATTTTAGTTCCATTGGAAACATGGAAAAATAAACACTAGTACATAATTGAGCTACATTATCTATCATTGGGTTCTTCATGAATATAAACCTTCTTATATAGATAATAATTAAAACATATCTTTCAAACCTGGGGAAAGGAAACATAAAAAGAGGTGAGCTCAGATGCTCAGTAAGGGTAAACAAGGAAGATATGTAATAATAATCACAATCATAAGGTTATGAGAACATGATCGTAATATTATAAGATAAAATCCTACATATTGATGATAATATGAATGAATCATGGCATAAATATTATCATTTAATAATACATGAATCATAAGGGTATCAAGAGAATAATCCATAAAAGCATAACATAGGAATAAGACATAGAATTATGGTGACACCTAAGAATATAAAAATCATTTCCATAGTATTCAAGGCATCATATCCAAGGCCATCTTAGTAGTATGGGTTCACACCCCATACTATCTTTGTGTTCATGGTTCACTCCCATGACAATCTTAGTAGTCATGGTTTAATCCCAAGACTATCCTTGCATAAAAATTCCTTTACCGAACTAAGTTAACTCACCATTACAGCCATGTCTATCTCATGAGATATAAATCTTTATCCAAGACATTGGAGGTAGTTATAGGTCTCATTCATCTCATAATGAAATCATACATACAAGTTCCATAAGATCATGAAGAATCATATCATAAACCATAAAATGAAATAGGTATCATAAACAAGTAATCGTATCCTAACATGTGGAAAATATATAGGTTTCATAATCATTTCACTAAAACATAACCCATGGAAAGAAGTGGGTTTCATAAGTATACAACTTTTGAAAGAGAAACATATTTCATAAACATATAACCCATGAAAGATAAATGGGTTTCATGAACATATAACTTGTGAAAGAGAAATAGGTTTTATAAACATTATTTGATCAGAACATAAACCCTTAAAATAAAAAATATGAATGTAACCCTTGAATCATATCCCTAGTAAATCATGAGTAACACCAACAGATGTCATCTTAGATGGAACATAACTGTTGAGAAACTCTTAAAATCATTTATTGTGGAGAACATCTTTTTTATTTTAAAAGAATAATTTTCAAAACATAAATGCTTTTGAAAACCATTTTTCATTAAAAAAACTTAAATAATATAAAGTAATTTTGAAAAAAATTTGAAAAAAAATTTCCTTGAAAATATATTTGTAAACTTATAAAGGAATCTTGAAAACATTTTAAAAACCTTTTATTTGAAAATATATATTGAACATTTATAAATAATGCTTGAAAACATTTTTAAAAACTTTTAATTGAATATATCCTTGAAAACTTATTAATAAATCTTAAAAACATTTTGAAAACGTTTTTCCTTGAAAAATTATAAAATAATCTTGAAAACATTTTGAAAACCTTTTTGTTGAAAATATATTTGAAATATTATAAATAAAACTTGAAAGCATTTTGAAAATATTTTTACTTGAAAACTTATAAAAGAAGATTGAAAACATTTTAAAAAATTTTTTCTTGAAAACTTATAAAATAATCTTGAAAACATTTTGAAAACATTTTTTTAGAAAACATGGTTTTGAAAGAACACATATTTCTGACCGAAAAGAGAGATAAAGTCAGATTTTCTTAAAGACACTTTATAAATTTTATTAAGTAAAAAGGAGTGTGAAATTGTAATAATACATTAATACCTAATTAATAAAAAGATTATAATAAAATTAATGAGTGTTATTGAGATATGAATTATAATATTTCATCAATTTAAGCATAATCATAAATAATCCAGATAAACATTGATATTGTTTCAATGAACTATTACCACTTGGTAACTTTGAACCATTATCTCCATGTAAGAAAATTAAATTACATGAAGCTCAAAATATCATGAAAATAAGGATTTTATGATATAACATGTAAAATTACAGTATATACACCTCATAAATGAACATATGTGCATAATAAAACATGTGTCTCAAAGAAGGAAAATTGTGATGAAATTACTTTATTGATTTGGTAACTTTTGAACCATAAACCCCATGAAAAATAGATCAAAAAATGGATTTAAAAATACCCATAAATTTATTTATAAGAATAATAGAATACATTAATTTTCAGTACATACACCACATAAAATAAATTATTGGTGAATAAGGCATGTATCTCATTAAAATAAAATGTGAGATGAAAGTCCCTTACCTTATGTCTTGACTCTCTTCATGCTCATTCAAACATACTATATAATAAATATAAGTTTATTATACATATAATAAATAAACATATTATAATATATAATACCATAAAATATTTTATTATGACCATTCATTACCCACTTATTAACTCTCCCATGTTAAAGTTACATTCCGGATAATAATTGCTTTATTTTTCGCATGTGTTATGATTTTTTTTAATCTTTGGACCTCATACTTATATCATGATCTAAAAAATAGAAACCATGATATGAATATCATATATATTAAGTATATATGTACTTATAATAATATATAAATGATATAAATATAAAATTTAATGCACCGTTCATGGAGACGGTAGGTCATACACACACATGAATGTTGTTTCCATTTAATTATCATTTTGAAAGAAATTAAGTAAAATAAATATATTTATATATATATATATTAACATTAAAGTATAATTATTATTTCATTTATATCATATAAATTCACTAAACCCATCCTTATTATATTCCTTGTAAAGTGTGAATGAATCAAATCGCTTTGAGGAGGAAGCAGTCCACATGTCCACAAACAAAGTTATCAAATTTATAAAAAATATAAAGCATGAAGGTATGTGTTATATATTAATTATAGAAGCATAAATATATCATAAATATAATATATAACATATATAAATAGATTTTACATCATAATTTTCCAACCATGAGAGGTGGTAAAGGAAAAACTATCAATATAGTTTTGCGAGGCGGTAGTTCACTGTACACAAGAACGGTAAGTTTGTTACCCATTTGATGAAAGTGTGTGTAAGTGTAGGTAAAACCCCTAATATAAAAACATATCTATATATTTATGATACTTATTTTATTATTTAATCACATAATAAGAAGATTTTTGGGGGTTTATAATCAAAATAAAACAAAAGAGCTTGAGGAAGGATATTACCTCTTCTTTGGGTAGCTTCTTTTAGTTTGCACAAAATGGATTTCTTGGATGGATTTATTACCAAAGAGAGGATTATAGGATTAAGGAAGGAAAGTTGGGGTGGACATTTGGGAATGTTTTTTCCAATACAAAAGTTATTGAGAGGGGTAAAGAGAGGGTGAGGAGATGGGGCCTTTTATAGTGGAGGAGTGACATTCTTCTAAATTTTTGAAAAGGGAATTCGACCCACATTTGTTCCATGTAAAATGCATCCAATAATGAACAAAAAATAAATATAATAGAGTATAGGGTTTAAATATGTCCTTAAAGTGTCTTTTTTACAAGTTTATATTCTATTTTGGCCCTTAATTTTAAGATTTAGTCTCTTATTAAGCTTCATTTTACCCTAATCGCTGTAATTAATTTTAACTGCATTCACTAATATTTTTTTCAAAAACTAAGTTGAAATTATTGTAAATTATAAATTATTCTTATTTAAAATATTTAATACATTTTTTAAAATTCCAATCACAAGGGTGGTATAAATTAATTTAAATTTAATCTCGTAGACGGGACAACAAAGTGGGTTTTTAAAGTAAAAAAGTTCCCAAAGTTTGGAATGTTTTAATATCCAATTTCAATGTGAAATTGGTTCTAATGACAAAAATTGGATTAATTAAGGTAAATTTTATATAATTAAGATTTAAAACCTAATTAAAATATAATTTAACTCTATAAATAAATTAGATAAAAAGTTAGTTTTAAATTAAAATTTGGTATTTTTTACTATTCATCTAAAAATGAAACTTCTCAGAAAAATACCTAAAATTTACCCAAAGTAAATTTTGATATCCCAATTTAAAAAATGAAGTTTATTTTTTCAAATAAAAATTATAAAATTGTTAAAATTTATATTTAAAATGGTTTTTTAATTAAAAGGTTGTAAAATTACTTTTTAGAAAAATACATATTTTATTCATATAAATGATTTATTGTTATCTTATGCCTATAAAATATATTGGGTAAATATAAAAATAATTGATTGAATATATAATATATAAATTTTATTAAAATAATTCATAAAATTGGTTTTGTTTAATTTATTTAGATAGAACGAGTTTGTACATAGAAAAATAGTTTTCTTAGAAAATGGATTTCTATATTTGTAAATAGTTATTACTTTAATTTCTAAATAATTGATTACTAAATGATTCATTTTATATACATGTGTAAACCCTATTTTAAAAATTTATTTAATCTTATTTATAACTTCCATTCCAGCGGAAAGGTGGTAACTATAATGATATTTTAATAACAATATTAATAGTATAGATAATTTTTGTAAAACTCAGCCTTACATGCATCAGTAGTTATCAAAGGAACTCAGGATTGTGTGTAACACAATCCAAACATAGTGTTTTGTGTACCAAAATCTAATCTATGTGTTGCATGTTGTGTAATATTAACTTTAGGTTGTGTGAAATGAAATCCGAACATAGTGATTTCATATAACATAAGCTCTATTTAGTGTTGCGTGAAATGAAAAATATAAAAAAAGATCAAATTAATTAAAAAATATATTTCAAAAAAACTCAGGGTGTTTAATTCTACCCCCCCTTAAATGAATTTATCCCTTGAAATCATCTGGTTTATAAAAATTTATTATTTGAAAGTTCCTTTCATGGAAACCCATATTGTAAAAATTAGTACTTAAATTTTCTTTAAAAGGGAAAGTTAGAAACATAATGGTTAACCAAAGTAACTCATAACTAGGTTCCCTAATATGAGAAAACAGGTTTGAAGTGAAGATTATACATGGAATAAAAGTGTAAATAATCATATTAGGTGATAATATCATTGATCCACAGTAAGTTAATGATCAATGGAAAGTTAAGGGACTCAAAAACTATAAATATCTGGTGATTTATAAGACCATCAGTTCAATAGAAACAAAGGTATTATGATAAATCTTTTTCAACATCCTTTTCCTAGAGTTAAGGAATTAATTTACCATCTAAGAACATAAGGAAATATACTTAAATTTTTTATTTCTTTTTATATGAACAATCTCACCATTTGGTTGTGCCTTGCTCGACTTCTACGTCATCTCTTACTCAAAGAAATGAAGGGGAAATTTTCATTCCTGAAGCATTAGAAGATCATGAGATAGAATGATATATCATTCCATCAAAACAAATAGGTCATCACATGTTATCCAATATGCATAAATCCTCATATGTAGAGATAAAACTGTAATATCTAAAACCTCATCTGAAGTTTAACAAAAAACATTCCATAAATAGTTAAAATCATAACCCTTTTAGAAGATGAAAGTCCAAAACTTTATAAAGAAGGTCAATAAATTTACCAAAAATAGCTTAGCATTAATCCCCAATGTAACTAACTGACCCGGGTTACCCTCAAACCCAACAACTGACCCGATATGTCACATACCCAAAGGGCGTTACTGATCCCCATGGGTTGGTGACAAGAACTCAGGCATCAAACAACAAAACTAAGGGAACGATTTCACCCAACATGAATGAACACACAACATATATATATATATATATATATATATATATATTAAAGAATAAATAGAGGAATACTAACAAATATGTATTCCATAACTATAAGAAAAACATATGAAATATAACGACTGAAACATTGGCTAAAAACTCCAAACAACAAGTCTGACTGCAAGGGACTCAAAACAAAACAGATACTACAATGATGGCATGGATGAACTCCAACCATCTCACCACCAGATACCCATCCCAACAGACATGAACCTCATCGCCTCACTATAGTACCTTGCCTTTCCCTGCACTTGAAGAAAAACAAAGGTCTATGCACCACTGAAGCAGTGCGAAGGGTTTGAGAAAATAGGCTTAGTGGGATCCCACCCAGATGTTCCATAACAAGTCTCTGTATAAAAAATCATGTATGCTCATTTTTTAAATAAAAAATGGCATGATAAGAAGTAAATCAGTTTTATAGAAAACATGGTAAACCTTTTCCTTTTCCATAGATTCAAATAAAAGAAGGTATAATAGTTTCAAGAAGATTTTTCCAAAACATTTTCCATAAGAATAAACATGCATATAAAGGATAACTTAGAAATACAATAAATACAAAATAGAAGCACAGGTATTAGACACCAAGGAATACTATAGGTCTAGGTAGTAGACTACTTGTACCATAAGAATCAAGTGCACAAATATGATCCTAGAACAACGGGCCTAGGAATCGGAGGAATACCCCATGAGTAACCCCCCCCCCCCCCAATGTCAATATCAGTACCCTAGAACAATAGGCCTAGGAAATAAAGGTGAGCCCCAAGACAAACCTACTGGATAATCACAAAGCAATGGACGATGGTATCAAGCTAAACCTTCCATCTAAGTACCCAAGGTAACCTGTGTTCTATTTTTCACAAACTCATTTCAATTATTTTAAAACCATTCAAAACCATTTACAATCCATTTATCAAAATCCAGGGAAAACCATTTTTATTTCAAACCCCTTTTTCAACAAACACAAAAATCATGCAAATTTCATAAATCAATTTATAAAGAAATTTGCAAAGCAAAACAAGTAGGTTCATTATCATAGGCCAGAGACATAACCACCTACCTCAAAGTTCAGTTCGCACACACCCACAATGAAATCCAAAAATCAACGAAACCCAAAAACGCCACAAAAAAGGCCCTAGAATCAAACCCTCACCTCAAAGGATTGATTAAAAATAGGATAAAAAGGGTTGTAGGATAGAATAAATCACACATACCTTAAGAATGAATATATGATGCACTACAACTAGCCAAGCAATGGCCTTAGAGGCAAGATCTCACAATAAATCTAGATGAGGACCACAAGAAACATCCAACTTGGATCAGCGGATCCGATAATGCAAGGCTAGGGCACCATTGTGATCAATCACAACGAATAAATAGAGAGAACACTTACCTAAATAGATGTACCATAGAAACAATGATGAACTAGATCCGATCGAATTGATCTGGAAGGTGAGACACCTCTGAAAAATTCCTAGGAGTAGTTTAGGTTTGAGAGACAAGAAGTTTGAGAGGAAAAGACCGAGAGAAATGAAAAAATGTGTGACTTAAACTTGGGTGCGGGCTGTGTCATAATGTGTACCCCTTGGTCACGACGTGGAGTCCATGCTGGGTAAGTTATGATGAAAAACTGGTCACCTTATGTTAAAAATCCTCTATTTAACCCCTACATGATGTGTACCTCAGGTACACGATGTGTACCTACTCCGTACCTTCTTACAACACGATCCCCCATTCACAACCTGAATCCAACACCAAGTACACGACGTGTAATTCGGGTACACGACATGTAATTCGGGTACACGGTGTGTACTTCAGGTACATGGAGTGTACTTTTGGTACACATCATGTAACTATTCTACAGTCTACATTAAACCCAAAAAAATCATATAAAATCATTTTTTAACCAAAATGGAACTTAGAAAAGGGAAAACATACCTGATCAAGGTAATGGGATGTTAAAAAATCCCCACCATAAGTACTTTACATCCCTGAGAAGTCATGTGGAAGATTTACTCCATGGAAAAAGATGAGGCCATTTTTCCCTCATCAATGACTCACGTTCCAAAGTCTCATGAGAATCTGATCCTTGTTTCCATAGAATTATGACCAATAAAATTGACTTCCCACACACGACTTTGTCTTGAGAGTCAATGATCTCTATTGGTTTCTCCAAAATAGAAGCATCTGGTTCTAAATCAATTTCTTCCCAACTCAAAACTTGAGTGGGATCAGGGTGATACTTCATGATCTGAGATATATGAAAAACATCAAGAATTTCCATCAACTGAGCCGACAATGCTAACTGATAAGGAACTTTCCCATGCTGTTCTGTGATCTCAAATGGTCCAACATATCTCAGAGCCAATTTTCCCTATTTTTTGAGCCGATGGTGACCCAAATGAGGATAAACTTTCAAGAAAACCCAATCACCAATAGAAAACTCCAAAGGAAGATGTTGCTGATCTGCATATGATTTTTGTTGACTCTGGGCTGTAACCAGACATCATCGAACCTCCTGAATATTTTACGACATCTCCAGAACCAAACTTGGTCCAACCAAAGCTACTTCGCCTCCCTATACCCAATAAAGAGGTGATCTGCATTGGTGACCATACAACGCCTCAAAAGGATCCATTATGATCGATTATTGGTAACTGTTATTGTAAACAAACTCAACCAGCCTCATATGGCTATCCCGTGATCCACTGAAATCCAAGAAACAGGCACGAAGAATATCCTCTAGGATCTAAATTACATGATCTATCTGGACATATGTCTATGGATGGTAATTTGTGATCAACTTGACCTGAGTCCTCATTGCCTCCTGAAGACTTCTCCAAAACCTTAAGGTAAACCTAGGATCCCTATCTGAAACAGAAGCAGAAGGACTCCTATGTAACCTCATGATCTTCTACAAATATAGCTTACCCAGATCTTTAACTTTATTGGTGTCTTTAATCATAATGAAATGATAAGACTTCATCAACTGATTAACAAACACCCAGATAGCATTTTTCACTCAGGGTGTCCGTGGTAACCCATCAAAAAAATCCATGGACACCTCATCCCATTTCCAATCGGCACTGGAAGAGGATGAGACAATATAGAAGGTTTCAAGTGCTCTACCTTTAACCATTGGAAAGTGTAATAGTGGGACACATAATCTGCAATGTCATGCTTCATATTCGGCCACCAGAATTGTCTTCTAGTGTCATAGTACATCTTTATAGAGCCTGGATGAATGGCCCATGAAGAGCTATGACAATCAAACAAAACTAAACTTTTCAAAGATTCTAGGATTACAACTTTATTCCCAAAGCGAAGTATGCCATCTGAAGAAAGAAACCAACTAGGAACTATCACCCCACAATAATGGTTTTCCCAAATCTTCTAAAACTCATCATCTTGTTGTTAAATTTTCAAGATAGACTCTAGGAGAGATTATGACAACTGAACACTAGTCAGAACCATACTTGATACATCCTCCTAAGCATCCAAGAACAACTGAGCAAAAATCCCCATAAGATTCCACTCCTCCTTTGATTCTAGAATATCATGTGATGGTACCATCCTACTTAAATCATCTACAACTATATTCCCTTTCCCCGAAGTGTGGGAGATGTAAAAATATAAAGTCTAAAGGTATTATATCAATCTAATTTGTCTAATATTCGATTCTTTCTAAGAAAAGATATAGATCGGACTCTTATGATCAGAGAAGAATGTGAACTTCTCCCCAAAGAGATGGTGTTGCCAATATTTAAGCACGTGCATCGTTATATCAAGCTCTAAATCATGAGTGGGGTAGTTCTTATCATGCAGTCAGAGATGATGAGATCCATAATCTACCACATGATCATCCAGTATAAGCACGCATCCCAAACCATCACCCGATGCATCACAAAACACCACGTACTCCTTAATGGGATCAGGTAAGATTAAAATAGGTGCAGATGTAAAAAGTCATTTCAGTTCATCAAAGGAAGACTGACAGTTTTCATCCCATGAGAATTTCACTATCTTTTTTGGTTAGAGTAGTCAAAGGTAATGCCATATTATAGAAATACTTGAAGAACCGTCCGTAGTATCCGGTAAGACCAATGAAGCTTCATATCTCAAATACATTGTGTGGTTTTTTTCTAGGAGAAAATAGCTTTTACCTTCTCTAGATAAACTGACAAGCCATTCTTAAAAATTTTATTCCCCAGGAACATCACTTCTTGAATCTAGAAACTGTATTTTAAAATATTTCTACATAGAAAACATTTTACTAGAATCACTAGAACCAATCTCAGATGGTGCTTGTGCTCATGCTTAGACATTGAATAAACTAGAATATCATCCACAAACACTACGACAAAAGTGTCAAGATATTGGTGGAATATCCTATTAATAAAGTCCATAAAAACATCAGAAGCATTATTTAGACTGAAAGGCATCACGATATATTCATAATAAACATACCTACTCTTCAAGTCCATTTTTGGTATATAAGACTCTCAGAATCTGAGCAGATAATAACCCGACCAAAGATCAATATTTTAAAACCACTTTTCTCCCTTAAACCAATCAAACAAATAATCCACAAGAGGAAAAGGGTATCAATTCTTAATTATTACCCATTTTATCTTTCGATATTCCACACATAACTGAAGTGAACCATCCACTTTCTTGGAAAAGAGTGCAGGGGCTGCCCAAGGAGAAACACTAAGGAGAATGAAACCTTTCTATAACATGTCATCCAACCGAATCTTAAGCTCTTTCAACTCTGTTGGTTTCATACGATAAGAAGGCATCGATTATCGACTGTGTACTTGGCACCAAGTAAATCATGAACTATACCTATCTCTCTAGAGTAAGACCAGAGAAGTTTTCTGGGAAAGTGTTAGGAAAGTATCAGACAACAATAGTAAGATCCTCAACAGAAGAAACGTCATCGGGAGCAAACATGATTGAAACCAACAAACCCCTGAGCTCTGTGCAGGATGGTCCTGCACGAACTAACCTTGGGTCCCACTCTCCCTAAAACATAAGATAGATCCCATCGATAGAAAGAAAAAAACACACTGATGATAACAATCAACCTTAGCTCGATGAGTAAAAATCTAATCCATACTGATAATGACGTCAAACAGATCCAGATCAAGAATAAGAAAATCCCATGCCATCTCTGTGTCAGCTACCGTGAACGAACAAGGACACCAGAACCCCAGATCTTTCCTCTTGTCAAGAGGTGGGGCTAACTCCATTGTAAAGAAAATAAGTTCCATTGTAATTTAAAACATATCAACAAAATGTGTAAATATAAATGAGTGAGAGGCACCATTATCAAACAAATCAGTAGCTATTAAAGCTGCAATAAGGAGCATACCTCTTACTATTACTAGACCTGCATCAACATCCATTGGAAACTCTTCTAATGCATGTAAATGATTCACTCCTAAGGCTTGTGTAAAGAGCTCTATAGTCTTTGAAGCTTTAGACTGCACCGTAGTAGCCTTTGGATCCAAAAAACCCTGAACATAATAGGGCGTATTCATAGCCTAACAAAAACATTATAGATGACTAACATGTCCACAACTATTTCACATATTCACAGGCATAGGACAATAATTTTTGGTGAGATCACCCTTGCCACACTAGTAGAAAGTCGGAGGCACACTGCCAGTTGCAATGGACAGTGTGGAGGAGGTTCGCTACTGAGACCCACCTCCACCACTCCTCTGATGGTCCTGCCACTTCCTCTTCTTCACATGCATGCCACTGAAGCTATCACTAGTTGGAAGAGAAGAGGTGGTAAAGCTGACCTTGCCTACCATGTTCATCTCTGCCATCATTACTATGACTATTGTCTCCACATAGGTAGAAAGCTTCAACATGAACACCTACGATCTAATATCCGGTCGCAAACCCTACTCCAATGATAGGAACTCTATAAATTTTTTAAATATCAGAGACTCTAGACAAAACTAATACAAGAACAGGGTTTTGAAACTCTTCCCATCCAAGCCCACATGTTTTTCTGCCAATACCATAGAGTCCCACCA
Organism: Viscum album; assembly: GCA_963277665.1. Classification (NCBI taxonomy): domain Eukaryota; kingdom Viridiplantae; phylum Streptophyta; class Magnoliopsida; order Santalales; family Viscaceae; genus Viscum; species Viscum album. Next base: position 915,228,214 of record OY728141.1, read on the forward strand.
ATGCTTGTCAGAACCCTCGAGTCCAAAAGTTGTGCAATTCAACTTGATATTCTCAGGTGCCTCCAGGAAGTTGAATATTTTATCGATCCTATCTATCCAATCCTCCACCTATTGAGGTTCAGTCATCCCTTTAAAGGATGGTGACTTCTCATGCAAGAACTCTCGTGATCGATCTATTTATCCTCCAGCTCCTAGCTGTACTTAAAACACTACGTTATGAACTTGTGGAACATCCTCGTCGATAGAACAAACTTCCTGTATAATAGTATCAATGAGATTATGATCCATAGGTGGATTCCCTTGAGGAGCATTAGCTGAACCTTCCTGATGAACATGTGGAAGACATCACAGAGGCATGTTGCTACATATAGAAACATTATAACGATCAGTCACAGAACAAATCTCAGTTCGAACTAGAAAAAACATAAGCAAAAATTGATATTTTTAAAATCAAAAACCATCACTAGAGACACATATCCAAACATCCCATGGTAACTTGAGTCTCATTATGGAAAGAGTTGTCCAAAAACTCATCAGAACATACCTATCAAGTCCCAAAAATCCTATCTCTAATGTAACTAACATCCCAATAAAAAGATTATTGAGGATAGACCTCCTCTGATACCAAAATGTAATGAACAAAACTAGGTTTCCCTCAAACTTAGCACCTGACCCGATCCATCACATACCCGAAGGGCATTATCGATCCCCATAGGCCAGTAACAAACACCTGGGCATCAAATGAGAAAATGGGGTGAATGATTTCACCCAACTTGAATGACCACACATCATATATATAGAGTAAATAAGAAATATCATAAGACTAAAAAATATATACTCCATAACTATAAGAAAAATATCAGAAATAAAATGATGAAAACTGTAGCTAAAAACTCCAAACGACAAGTCTAACTATAAGGGAATCAAAACCAAACAACTACTCCAATGATGGTATGGATGAACTCCAACCATCTCACCACTAGCTACCCATCCCAGCTAACATGAACCTCACTGCCTCACTATGGCACCTTGCCTTTCCCTGCACTGGAAGACAAACAAAGGTCTATGCAATGTCGAAGCAGTGTGCAGGGTGTGAGCTAACAGGATCAGTAGGATACAACCCAGATGTTCTATAACAAGTATCTATATAAAAAATCATGTATGCTCATTTTTAAAATAAAACATGGCATGATAAGAAGTAAATAAGTTTTATAGAAAACCTGGTAAACCTTTTCCTTTTTCATAGTTCCAAACAAAACAAGGTATAATAGTTTCAAGCAGATTTTTTCATAACATTTTCCACAAGTATAAACATTCATATCAAGGCTAAATCAAAAATCCAAGAAATACAAAATATAATCACATGTATCACACACTAAGGAATTCTACAAGTCTAGGAAACAGACTACTCATACCATAAGAATCAAGTACACAAATATGATCCTAGAATAACGGGCCTGGGAATCAGTGGAATACCCCATGAGTAAACCCCCCCAATGTAAATATTAGACCCCTAGAATAATAGGCCTAGGAAATAGAGGTGAGCCCTAAGGCAAAACTCCTTGATAATCACAAAGCAATGGATGATGGCCTCAATCTAAACCTTCCACCTAGGAAACCAAGGTAACCCATGTGATCTTTTTTCACAAAACCATTTCAATTCTTTGAAAACCATTCAAAATCATTTATAATACATTTATCAAAAGCCATGGAAACCCATTTTTCTTTAAAAACCTTTTTTTAAAAAACAAAACAATCATTCCAATCTCATAAATCGATTTATAAAATAAATTTTCAAAGAAAAACAAGTAGGTTCGTTATCATAGTCTAGAGACAGAACCACCTACCTCAAAGTTCGGGTCGCACATTCCCAAAATAGAATCCAAAAGCAAAAAAACCAAACAATGCCATCAACGAAGGCCTTAGATTCAAAATTGCACCTGAATAGATTGATTCAAAATATGATACAAGGGGTTAGTGGATAGAAGAAAGACCATATACCTCAAGAATGAAAGTCTTCTATACTACAACTAGCCAAGGAATGGATTTCAAGATAAGATCTCACAACAAATCTAGATAAGGACCAAAAGAAACATCCAACTTGGATCAGCGGATCTGACAACACATGTCTAGGGTTCTATTGTGATCAATTGCAAGGAATAATTGGAGATAACACTTACTCAGAGAGATGCATCGTAGAAGAAATGATGAACCAGATCTAATTGGATCAATCTGGAAGGTTTGACGCCTCTGAAAAACACCTAGGAGCAGTTTAGGGTTGAGAGGCAAGAGGTTTAGGAGGAAAAGACCGAGAAAAATAGAAAAACATGTGACGTAAACCTAGATGTAGGCCGGGTCAAAACTTGTACCCCTTGGTCACAACATGTAGTCCATACTAGGTAAGTTACACAAAAAAAACCCGCCACCTTGGGTTCAAAATCCTCTATTTAATCCCTACATGATGTGTACCTCAGGTAAACGACATGTACCAACTCCATACCTACTCATGGCGTGATCCCCCATTCATGAATTGAATCCATCACCAAGTACATGGAATGTACTTTAGGTACACAGTGTGTACCTATTCTGCAGTCTACAGTAAACCCAGAAAAATCACATAAAAGGATTTTTTAACCGAAAGGGAACTTAGAAAAGGGAAAACATACCTAGTCAAGGTAACAGGATGTTACACCCAATATATCATAAATTATATCTTATATGTCACATACCAAAAAAATGAATACCTTCATCAATTATTCTCTTGAAACATGGTAATAACCTTAATCTCCATAAATCGTTATTAAAAACATACATTCTTACTTATTCCAAAGTTTATGGGATATATTCCTTAAATCCAAGAAGTTGTAAAATTCATCCATGATAATATAAACAACTTTTTCAACAAATCCCTTATCAATTCTAAGTTCATAAATACTATTCAATTTACTTTTTCTACATCATCACCACTTTATCTAAGCTAAACAAAATTTCTTATACATATTGAACACATTAAGGGTTACCTTCCCTTAATCAAAATATCATTTTTAAATTAAATCACTTTTCTATGTCTTTATCACCATTCAACATATCATTTAAAATTCTTAATGAAAAAATTATGCTAGAAATACCTATATATTTCATGATTCATATAACATAATCTTTGAATTCCAAAATATAAATACTTTATTCATCAAACTTTATTCTTAAGCCATTACTCAGGCTTCATCATATTATTACATAATATCCCTTTCCTATAATATGAAATATGATTCATGTCTTAAGGTTCCTCAACCTCAATCTAATAATTCTTGTTACTTTTAATGTAAACAATACTATTAAAACATCTCATACCTTTCTCATGTCATTCGCAATCACTTTATCTTTAGCAATTTAACCAATACTCATACCACCTTCTTAGTTATCTTCATTAGATTTCCACTTAGTACATAGATTTTTATAATTCTCATACTTTCCATGTGGGAAACAATAAATGTTATCCTAGTTACTTATAGTTCCCTCCATTGACTAAAATAAAAAATCATAGTGTGAGAAACACTTATCATAATGGAAAACCACATAATCATGAAAAATTACTTATAGGAGTTCTGAATCATGACACCTACCTTTTAATGTATGAAACCATAGTTTTATCCTAGTTTATTCATATTCATCTCCTATTTAAATACTTCATGATGGTTTTTGAAGAGTTTTGTGAATTTCTAATGTATAGCCCCCATGAGTGTCAAATCAGGTGTGCAGCAAGGCCTATGGTCGTGTACCAGGTTACACTCGTGTCAGGACTGATACACTTTTTCAGATTAGTTACCCCTAGGTACATATGTGCTAGATGCACATCCACTTGTAGTATCCATATAGGGATGTATTTCTAAGAAACCACTCACTCTAACCTTTACCAAATTCCAAGACATTTTCCTGTACTATTCCTTATTCTTAGTCTTATCCTTATACATGTCCTTAGGGTTCTCACTAAGGTTTTCTCATCCTAGTTTCTAAAGGTTAAATAAAAATTTTCTCTAATACCAACTATAGAGACCCTTTCTTAACATGCATATATCTTACATTAATTTTGTGGAATACTTAATGCATTACAAAAATAAACACCCAAATACCGTATTAGTTTAGTACCTTTAGAAACATGGAAACATAAACACTGGAACATAAGTGAGCTATATTATCTCCCACTAGGTTCTTCATGAATAGCACCCTTTTTAGATATATAGTACTTAAAACATATCTTCATAACCTGGTGAAAGGAAACATAAAAATGGGTGAGTTCAGATGCTCAATAAGGGTACACAATGAAGACATGTAAGAATAATCATAAGTATAAGGGTATGAGAACATGATCATAACATTAGAAGATTACACCCTGTATATAAAAGATCATAGGTATGACACGTGGCATAAATATTGGTAGTTCATAAGACATGAATCATAAGGGAATCAATACTATAATCCATGAAATCATAACATAAGAATAAGGTAAGGAATTGTGATAACACATAAGAATATACAAATGATTTTCATATTAGTTAATAAATCACTTCCAAAACCATATTAGTAGTATGGGTTAACTTCCCATACCATCATGGTAGTCATGGTTCATTCTCATGACCATCATACTAGTCAAGGTTTACTCCTAATATCATCTTAGTAAATAATTTCTTTACTGAACTGAGTTCACTCCCCATTATATCCATGTCCATCTTAAGAGATATAAATAATTACCCATTTCATTAGAGGGAGATATAGGTTCTAGATATATCATAATTAAATCATACATACATGTGCCACAATATCATAAAAAATAATACCATAACCCATGAAATGAATTGGGAATCTTAAACATGTAATCCTATCATAACCTATAGAAAATATACAAGTTTCATAATAATTTCATCAAAACATAACCTGTGAAAATAAGTAGGTATCATAAGCATATAACCCATGAAATAGAAATGGGTTTCATAAACATATAACCCATGAAATAGAAATGGGTTTCATAAACATATAACCAATGAAAGAGAAATGGGTTTCATAAATATCATGCCATCAAAACATAAACCATTCAAAAAAAGAATATGAATGGAAACCTTGGATTATATCCCCACTAAGGCATGAGTAACACCAACAGATGTCATCTATGATGGAACATAATTTTTGAGAAATATTTTAAAATCATTTCTTGAGGAAAATATCCTTTCCTTTTTGAAAAAAATATTTTTTAAAACATAAAACCTTTTAGAACCCATTTTTCTTTTAAAACAACCATGAAAACATATAAATGAATATTTAAAACATTTTGAATACATTTTCCTTGAAAATATATTTCAAAACTTATAAAGGAATCTTTAAAACATTTTGAAAACCTTTTATTTGAAAGTATAATTGAAAAATTATAAATAATTCTTAAAAAAATTGAAAACCTTTTCATTGAAAATAGATTTTGAAACTTATAAAGAATGCTTGAATTTTTTTTTGAAAACATTTTTACTTGAAAAAAGTATAAAATAATCTTGAAAACATTTTTAATAACTTTTCCTTGAAAATGAATTTTAAAACATATAAATAAATCTTTAAAACATTTTGAAAACATTTTTCGTTGAAAATTTATAAAATAATATTGAAAAAATTTTGAAAACTATTTTCCATGGAAACATATAAAATAATTTATAGGATATTTTTAAGACATTTTTTTATAAAACATGTTTTTGAAAGAACATAAATTTTTAACTAAAGAGAGAGATAAAATAAAACTTTCCTAAAAACACTTTCTTAATTTTCTTAAGTACCAATGAGTGGAAAATTGGTAATAATACATGAATACATCATGAGTAACCATAGGAGAATAAAATTCATGATTTTTCCTAAGATATGGATTATAATATTTCATCAATGGAAGCATAATCATAATCAATCCTGATAAATGATGAGATTGTTTTAAAAAACTCTTACCACTTGGTAACGTTGAAACATAATCTCTATATAAGAAAATTAAATTACAAAAAAATAGAATATAATGAAAATAAATATATTAATGATATAACATATCAAATGGAAATATATACACCTTGTAAAATAACATATGTGTATAACAAAACTTTTTCTTTAAAGAAGGTAAATTGAGACAAAATTAATTTACCTATTTGCTAACTTTTTAACCATAAACCCCATGAGAAAAAGATCCTAAAGTGGACATTTAAATACTGATTAATTTAATTATATGAATCATAAAATACATTCATGGTCAGTATATACACCACACAAAATAAATCAGTGGTGAATAAGGCATGTATCTCATAGAAATAAAAAGTGAGATTAAATTCTCTTACCTTATGTCTTGACTCTCTACATACTTGTTCAATAATAATGTATGATAAATAATATATTATTATAAATATATTAAATAATCATATTATTATATATAACACCATAGATTATTTTATTATGGCCTTTTATTACCATCTTATTAACTCTTCAATGTTAAAGTTACGTTTCAAGTAATAATCGCTTTATTTTTCGCATGTGTTTTGATTTGTTATATCTTTGGTCATCATACTTATATCATGATCACAAGAATGTAAAAAATGGTATAAATATCATATATATTTATTATATATGTGTTTATAATAATTTATAAATGAAAAATATGAAATGCAATACATTGTTCATGGAGATGTTAGTCCATACATACACATGAATATTTTTCATGTTTAATTATCATTTTGAAAGAAAGTAGGTAAATGAAATATATATATATATATATTAACATTATAGTAGAATTATTATGTCATATATTTTATATATTTTTACTAAAACCATCCTTAATACATTCCATGTAAAGTGTGAATGAGTCACATCGCATTGAGGAGATCGTAGTCCACACATCCATAAACAATGTTATTGTATTTACACAAAAATTAAAGAATGAAGGTATTTGTTATGTAATAATTACAGAATAATAAATAAATCATTAATATTATATATAAAATATATAAATATATTTTCTATCATAATTACCAACCATGATAGTTGGTAAAGGAAAAATGAACAAAATCATTTTGTGGGCGGTAGTTCATCATACACAAAAATGGTAAGTTTGTTACCCATTTGATAGAAGTGTGTGTAAGTGTAGTTTGAAAAATTAATATAAAAACATCTCATTATATTTATTATACTAATTTTATTATGTAATCATTGAATAATAATAGTTTATATTGGGTATAATGAAAATAAAATAAAATAGCATGAGGAAGGAGTTAGCTCTTCTTTGGGTAACTCCATTTGGTTTGCACCAAAGGGATTCCTTGGATGGATTTATGCCCAAATATAGGATTATAGGATGAAGTGAGTTAACTTGGGAGAATATATAGGTAGGTTTTGGATGATCCAAAATTCCTTGAGTGATGTAAAGAGAGGGGGAGGTGTGGAGGCCTTTTATAATGGAGGAGGAGTGACATTCTTGTAAATTTTTGAAAAGGGAATTACACTCAAATTTTTCCCATTCATGTGGCTCAAATAATGAACCAAAATAGATAAAAGGGAGTATAGGGTCTAAATATGGCCTGAAAATGGATTTTTATAGTTTTCTATGTTATTTTGGCCCTTAATTTTAAGGTTTTGTCCCTTATTAAGCTTAATTTTACCCTAATCATTATAATTAATTTTAATAGCATTCACTAATATTTTTAGCCAAAAACTACATTGTACATATTGGAAACTATAAATTATTATGATTAAAAATATGGAATCCATTTTTTAAAATCATAATCATATAAGGGGTATAAATTAATTTAAATTTAATCCTGCAGACGGGATGATAAAGCCGGTTTTTAAAGTAAAAAGGTCCAAATATTTGGAATGTTTTTATATCCAGTTTCAATGTGAAATTGGTTCTAATGAAATAAATTGGTTAAGTGATTTATAGTTTATCTAATTAAACTTTAAAACCAAATTTAAATATAATTTAACTATATAAACAAATTATATGAAAAAATCATTTTTGAATTAAAATTCATTATTTTTTTTCTATTCATCTAAAAATGAAACTTCTCAGAAAAATACCAAAAAATTATTCAAAGTAGATTTTGATATCCTTCTTTCAAAAATGAATTTTATTTTTTAAAATAAAAATAAAAAAATAAAAAAATATATTTAAAATGGTTCTTCCATTAAAAGGTAATAAAATTATTTTTTATAAAAAAACCTATTTTTATTCATATAATTAGATTTATTCTTATCTTATGCCTATAAAATCTATTTAATAAGTGTCAAAAAATTGATTGAATATATAATATATAAATTTTATTAAAAACACTCATCAAAATTAGTTTTTTCTAATTTATTAAGATAGAATGTTTTGTACATAGAAAAATAGTTTTCTTAGAAAAGGAATTTAAATATTTTCAAATAGTTATTACATTCATTTATAACTAATTGGTAACCAAAGGATTAATTTTATATACATGTGTAAACCCTATTTTCAGAATTTAGTTAATCTTATTCATAACTTCCATTCCAACGGCAAGGTGGTAACTACAATAATATTTTAATAATAATATTAATAGTATATAAAAGTTTGGTAAAACTCGGCCTTGTATGAAATGAAAGTTATCAAAGGAACTAAAAATTTTGTATAACACAATCCAAAAATAGTGTTTTATGTGCCTCAAGATAATCTATGTGTTACGTGAAGTGTAAGATTAACTTGGTATTGCATGAAATGAAAGTCAAACTTATTGTGTCCATATAACATAAGTTATATTCAGTGCTGCATGAATTGAAAAATATCAAAAAAGATTAAATTAATTTGAAAAAAAAAATCACAAAATCTTTGGGTGTTATAGGTATGGGGAACAAGGTCCTCTAGTATATTATATAAAAACTGTACTCCATGATTTTAGTGATTTTCACTATACCATCCATTTTTCCAATAGCTTCCTAGTTGAGTGCAAGCGGCTGTTACTTATTATAAATGGTCTAAGATCTTTCAACTAGTCTTTCCCTTTACAGGACCTATCAATGGTCTTAGCACACTCAAACACATGAGTAAAGAAAAATACAAATATATAAATATAAATATTGATACGGTTATAGCATACAGTTGAAACCAACAACTAAAAGATGAAGAAAAAAATCTAGAGAATAAGAATATCTTTTAAGAGTGGATATAGAGGTTCTTTGATTAAATAAGATAATCTTGTAAGCACAACAACATAGACGTTCAAGAATTTATTTTTCAATAGAGAAATAATTTTTACATCCTCTTTATTTTGTATCTATTTAGAATATCATATATTTCTAAGTTTATCACACCTTATTCATGAAACTGTAGGCTCATATTTTTTATATATCCTATTTTGAATTTAAACTAATAACACTTGTTAATCCCAAAATTCAAGAAAATAATTCTTTTGAAATCTGAAGTGATGGGATATTAATTAGCACGTGTCCTTCCTTTTCAAATATGGAACAAATAGTGATGGTAGGATGTAGTAGATTTCTTCTTCATTGAGATTATTTCCATTATTGGGAGAAATATTCACCATCTAAGTCAAAAAAATTTAATTAAGTAACTTTATTTTTTGATTCACAAAATATCAAAAGTTTACTTTTCAAAAGATACAACAATGGTAAGGAGTATATTAAAATAATACTATAATTCTTATAATAAGTTACCAATCCTTTGTAAGATAATTTGATCTATATAAGATAACTGCATATAGAAACTATTATTTTAATATAAAACATTAAATTTATCTTAACTTATTAAATGTGTAAGATAATTCATTTATGAAGTTCATTTTTGTAATTTGAAAACCACATAAGATAAAATACTTGTTTGATCATTCATCTAATTTATATTTTTGATCATGAATTCTTTTTAAAAAATAGTTTATCTACTCTGTAATATAATTTATTTACATTTTAATATAATCCTTTTAAATCAATCCTCTATAAGATAAAATCCTTTTTCAAAAATTTAATTCCATTATCCGTAGAAAATTTTCTTTTCACTTGTAAAATAAATGCCTTTGATGCATCAATTGTGTAAGATAAATTCATTTGAAATTTATTCAAAAAACTTGAGCTAGGATAAAATCCAAAAATACTTAAGATAAATTTATTAGTAAAATAAATAGGTATTTTTTTAGTATCTGAACACATAAATTACAAATATATGTTGGGATAACATAATTATGTCCAATAGTACCATCTAACCCAATTCCCAACCCAGTCATCCAGTCAATTGAAGGACATTTCTGATCCCCACGGGTTGGAAACTAATGTCTAGGAAACACTTAAAATACCTTGGGAATGATTTTTCCATCATATAAAAATATAAATAAGCATCAAAAGTAAAATAATAAACCATAAAAATAGGATATAATTAGAACTAAACATCTGAACTAGAATAAAACTGAGTTATAAAAGAGTACACAACAACAAAAAATACAAATAAAAGCAAAGCAGAAAATGAAACAGGCCAAGGTGGGTGATACAAAACTCAAAGTTTAAAGAAAATATCAACTTATCTCATAATTATCTACATGACCCATGATCAACACCCATAATTAAACATCTTTCTTGGAAGGCCAAATAAACTGAATTAATAAACCTTAGTCTAGCTATAACCTAGAACCTATAAAATATATGTGTGACCTAAATATCTGATTATGTGGCCAACCACCGAATCAATGTAGTCTCTTTCATATTACATACTATAATTACTAGTTTTAAAATACTTAAGAAAAATATACATTTTTATAAATATTTAAATGAATAAAAAATAGCACATCCAGTCGTATTAAACACTTTTTCATTGCTTTTATTAAATAAAAACTATCACTTTGAAAACACTTTTCCTCGACCAAAGTATCTTTTAAAAAACCATGATTTTAAATTATTTCTCTAAAAAAAATTAGAAACACCTATTTTCAAAATTAAATCTTAAAAATCAAGAGGTAAATTTCTCATATAAAACATCCAAGAAAAAAAAATTATAAGTAAAACTAGGCTTAGAATACTAAAAACACATTTTGAAAACCCACAACAGAGTTTCAAAATCAAACCATTATGGTTTCTCATAAAAACAATCCAAAATATCATTTGAATACAACCTTTAATAATTAAAGAACAAAACTTTCAAACACATTATTAAAACAATCTAAAAGCACACTAAAACCACACTTTCTACTTTATTCTTTCAAAAATATTTCATAAATCCCTTTTCAAAAAAAATAAAAATTAAACAAAAATATAAAGAAGAATGAAATCACACAAGTAATAATTATTATGTAAATTTTATGCAACATGTAGAAACAAAAAAACAAATACATAGGTTACACACAATCATAAAAGAATTAGGTGATCTAACAAGTTAAACACAATCCCCTAAACAATACTAAGTAGGATCATAGAATCATGGAAATCTCCCTAAGTCTCTATTAATAATGACTTATAATAGTGAAAAGAAACCTAGGGAGACACTTATGAACCTATATAAATCCCTAGTAGTCCCATCTAACTATTCAAAAATAAATTTCTTATAGATCCTTCACTACCACAAGTTACAAAAATGTTTCTATCTCAATGAACCGCTATCCTCTTGACCTGACCAATAGAGTATATTCAAGCATCATTCCCTTGGTTGTCCAATGTTGTACACTATATATTCCTCTCATACAAGTCACCTATTATCTACTTAGGACTCCCATGAAAATTCAAATGGAGGTGATAACAATAAAACTATAACATGTACCAAATATAAATCATTTGAAATAACCCATGCCTCACCACTTACACCCTTGTAAAAAATAGCCTCATACAATTTTCAATACATAAATAGTATACAAAGATACATCAATATAAAACATCCTATAATAGGATCATAGGCCCCCATAATCATAACAATAGGAAAAAAGGTCTCAAAGTGGGTCTCCAAAACTTTAATTAAAACTCAATTTTCGTAAAGTACCAAATGGTCCATTATTTTTAAAACACGCTTAGAATTACAATCCAACTCACACTATTTTCAAGTCTCATCTTAATATGATATTGAGGTAAATTTTATTAACAAATTTCTTGAAACCCAATTGGTAACTCATGATTCCCTTAAAACCACCTTTCAAATCATTTAAAGCCATTAAAATGCTTTAGATATCACAAATTTGGGTTAACACGCCCCATTTCAAATTAAAAAACCAATGTAAAACATTTTTGAACACTTTAAGGCACTTAAAAAATTTGGTTTTAAAATAATTTGATACAAAATTCCCATTTAAAATTTCAATTTGAAATAAATAATCTCTTCTAAAACACTTTTACAATTTAAAAATCCACTTGGGAGTTTTTTCAATCACTTGGCATGGAATCTCATTCCATTCCAAGGTTTAAATCCATTTAGGAATCACCATTTTTTTACAAGGGACACATTCATAAGTATAACTTTAATAAAGAAACAATTTAAAACCAACAAGAATCTATTGGAATGTAATATAAAGAGGAATCAATGAAACACCCACCACGGTTCAATGAAAAACAAGCTAGAAGTTGTCATCTTCAATGGAAAACAACCATTCGAGACATAAGAGATCCTTATTAATCCCTAATAAGGAAACCCACAATATTAATATCAACCCAACCTAAATTTTGAGCTCAATGGATTTTAGGGTTCATGGTAGAGACCAAAAATCTATGGAAATAAAGATATAGGATAGAGGGAAGGGTTTAAAAGGAATTACTAAGGAGGAACTCACTTGAATCGAAGTTGAATGGACATGAAAATGGAAGGAAGAATACCCCCTTAGAGGTTTTCCTGGTCTATTCGAACAAAAGGGAGTTTGAGGGTAAAAATATAGCATGGGAAAACTGGACATTAAACTTTTAATGAATTTGGGTAGGCTACGTGTTTTTTGAAACCTTGTGACACCCATGTGCTAGCCACTTCCTAGACCAAACCCACTCACATGGTTCATATAGGACTCCACAAAGTTGGATAAAACATGTTTCAACCATGTCGAATAGAACTATAAAATTGAAAATATGACTCACATGCCTCTCACATAGTTTATCTAACTTTGTGAAAGTTTTTTACCCATACCCATAAATACTAATGATCTCAAATGATTTATCCTAGGATCTACATAGCTCATACTAAACTGTAAGCTACCTGTGTAGACCAACTATGAACAAATCAAAGTGAACTGAAAAGCTAGCTATATAAGGATAACCGTATAGTTTCCTCTAAACCATTCACAATAATAAAAAACATAATTTACATGTTTTGGGTCAAAACCACTCAAAAAATTAAAACACTCCTCAATTACAAGAAATACTATAAAATAAACCACATAGTGACATAGTATGTGTCAAAGTGTGTGAGTGTGTGAGTGTGTGGGTGTATGCATGCATGTATCGATATGTGGGTTCATGTATGTGTGTGTTATTATCTTTGTGTGTGCATGTGCATCTATCTGTGTGAGAGAGAGAGAGTGTGTGTGGGTTCAAGTGTATATTTTTTTCCTATGTTAGTGTGTGCATGTGTGTGTGTGCATGGGTGTGTGTGTGCATGTTTCAATGTGTGTGTGTGTGTGCATTCATGCATGGGTGTGTATGTGCATGTGTTTGTGTGTGTGTTCATTCATATGTGTTTGGGGGGTTCATGTGTGTGTGTGTTGGTGTGTTCTTGTTTATGTATGTGTGCACGTATATGCTTGTGTGGGTGGGTGGGTTTTTTGTGATTTTTTTCATGTGTTCATGTGTGTGTGTGTGTTTTTTTGTGTGTGCATGCATGTATGTGTGGGTGGGTGCGTGGGTGTGTGGGTTTGTAGATGTGTGTGTGCATGTTTCTGTGAGTGCATGGGTGTGTGTGCGAATTGGTACATATTTGAGAGTGTGAGTTGGTGTGTGTATGTGGGAGCGTCTATGTGAGCGTGCATGTGTGTATGTGTGTATGTGTGTCTGGGTTTGTGTGCATTCATACATGTGTGCATGGGTGTGTGTGGATGTGTGTGTAGGTGTATTTGTGTCTTCATGTGTGTATGTGTGTGTGCAGGCATGTATGTGTGTGTGGGTGTGTGTATTTGTATGTGTGTGTGTTTCTCCCTGAGTGTATGTCTGTTTGTGGGGGGGTATATGGGTTTTTGTGTGTTTTCATGCATGTGTGGGTGTGTTTCCATGGGTGAATTTGTGTGTGGGTGTGTGTTTATGTGTGTGTGTGCCTGTGTACATGGGTGTGTGGATTTTTGAGTTTGAGTGTGTGTAGGTTCTTGTGTGAATGAGTGTGTAAAAGCATGTGTGTGTGTGTGTTCATGGGTGCATGTATATGGGAGTGATTTCATGGGTGGGTGGGTGTGTTGGTTTGTGTGTGTGTGTGTGGGTGTGTACATGTGTGTGTGTGTGTGTGTGTACATGTGTGTGTGTGTGTGTGTGTTTGTGTGTGTGCATTTGCATGTGCATGTGTGCACGGGTGCGAGTCTACATGAGTATGGTCAGGCGGACAAGCATGGCTGCGTGTCTGTGTAAGTTTGGGTAGGCATACAGGCATGGATCCATGTGTGTGTGTGTGTTTGTGTGTGTGTGTGTGCATGTGTGTGTGATTTCTTGGGTGTATGGGTGTTTGGGTGCATGTCTATATGTGTGTGTGGGTGGGTGTGTGTATTTGTGTGTGTGTGTGTACACATTTCTAGGTGGATACATGGGTGTGTGTTCATGTGTGTGTGTGTAGGTGCATGTGTGTTTGTGTGTGTGGGGGTGGGGGGTCGGCGGGTATGTGTGTGTGTGTGCGTGTATGTGCACATGTGTTTGTTTTTGTTCACGCACATGTGTGTGGGTGATTGTGTGTGTGAGGGGGTGTGTGCATGTGTTCATGTGTGTGTGGGTGAATGGGTGTGTGGGTACTTATGTGTGTGGGTTTGTGGGTGCATGGGTGTGTGAGTGTATAGGTTTGTGTGTTTGAGTTGATAAGTGTGCATGTGTTCGTGCATGCATGGGTGCATGGGTGCATCTATGCATGGGTTCCTGGGTGTGTGAGTGTGTGTGTGAGTGTGTTCATGTGTGCATGAATGGTTGTGGGTGTGGATGTACATGTGTGTATTATTGTGTGTGTGTGTGTGTGTATCTATGTGTGTGTGTGTGCACGCATGTGTGTTCATGTGTGTGTTTATGTGTATGTATGTTTGTCTGTGTGTTTGTGGGTGAATGTGTGTGTGTGTGTCTGTTTGTTTGTGTGTGCATGCTTGGGTGTGTATGTGTGTGTGTGTGTGTGTGTGTGTGCGCACACACACACACATGTGCATGCGTGTGTGCACATGGGTGTGTATGTGTGCGGGTGAGTGTGTGCATTTGTGCATGGGTACGTGTGTGGGTGGGTGCATGGGTTTTTATGTGTAAGTGTACATGGGTTCATGTGTGTGTGGGTACATGGGTGTGTGTGTGTGTGTGTGATTTTTTGCATGGGTGTGTGGTGTGTGGGTCTGTGTGTGCATTATAATGCCCGTGGTTTTTTTGGGTCATTATGTTTAGGTGGAAGTTTGAATTTTTGATTTGGAGCAGCAGTCATTTTGTTAATTAGGATTTTAGTCAACAATATGAGTAGTTTGGGATCTCAAGGAGGTGTTTTGGACATAAAATGAGGCTTGTTTGATGGTTCAAGTGCTTGGAGAAGCATTGGAAAAGGGTCAGGATGCCCTGGGAGCTAAGGGTGGCTACAAGAAGAATATCACGCTGTAACCCTATTCACAGTGGTGTGGTGAGGACTTTGGCCCCTTCCAATTTTTCACAAAGGGGATAAATTCATGGAACATATTGAAGGTCTACACCATGGAGGTGTTGTGGGGGAGAGCCCTATGTCGCAACCCTATGGGTTGTGTCATGGAGGGATCCCTGGGTGGACTCTCTATGGTGTAGCTATGAGATCACGCCGCAGAGGGGAGGCCCTAGGGTTGGGTGCTCTACCCAGATGGTTGTGTTATAACCCAAGTTCCATGTTGTAGTGTGGCCCTGGAGTAGTTTAGGGGACTATGGTATAGCCATGGGGATATGTTTTAGGGATGGAGTGTGGGCTTTAGGGGCCTCCCTACCTTCTAGGGGTCGGCTGCGCCATAGCCTAGAGGTCACGCCATGACAGAGACTAGTGGTGGGGTCCTACTACGTAGCCTTGGGGCCTTCATTGTTAGAGTGTGACCCCTATGGGGGGATAATAGAGGAGGGATATAACATGAATCTTTGACCCACACTGCAGTTAGGGGGGATTCATCATGGCCATAGAGGTCATGCCGTAAAAATTCCCCCACCATGCTTTTTTTAATCAGTGGAAGGAAAGTAATTTACCAAACGCCACCACCCCTTTGTTTGAGGGTTTAGAGGATCATGTAGGGAGGTCATTCATCTAATCTCCTCCATCCTTACTCCTCCCTATGATATTCTATATGGGTGGGTGTTCTTGGTGTGTTTTCATGGAGGATCTAATGTACGATCATTATTCATTATTCTATTCTTCTTCATTGATAGCCATTGATTTTTTGATGTCCAAAACTATAGATTTGAAGTTGATTCCACTGGAGCATTCTAAAATCAGGTGAGAAATATGGGTATTTTTTCTACTTGGAGATAGGAGGACCCAAAAGGTGGGTCGCATGCCATTGAATGCTCTTTTAGTGGAGTGTTGATGAACAGTGAGTTTTTAGGTGAAATTTCCTATTTAATTTAATTTAAATAATTAATTATAATTATTTATAGTTAATTTTTGGTGTCTATTGGCATGAGATGGGTGATTTTAAGGATGCAAAATACTTAGTTGGCATGGATAGGGCTTGTCATAGCATGTCAAGGGGTTAACTCCTTGCTCGAGGTTGGTAGCCCCTATGATACAATTTCATGTGCATGTTAATTTATAAGTGTCCATGCCTGCATAATTTCATGGGTTTGTGTATGAGGTTTAGAGACTATAGGATATATTTTTAGATGATATAGGAGAGTTTTAGGACTCATATACTTGGAATAAGTGCTCTTTATCACTTAGGTGAATCAAGATAGCATGATGACTATGTCACCAAGGGGAGAGATCTTTGGTTGGACTGACGAGAGACCTCTAGAAGGTCCTAAAATGTGATATGATATGTGTTCTAGTATAGGTTGAGATCTTAGGTATAGTGGGTAGGAATGATAAGCTTCATGTAAATTGCTGATAGGTAAAATAGATGTATGTCTCATGGGGAACTAGGAAATCACTCTTGATACCAGAGGGGATTCTTGGTGTGTGAGATGAGTGGGATAGGTCCTCCAGGGCATAGTGTATATGATGGAGAGGGGTTTCATCTATGTGATGGGATGATGGATCATCCTTAGGAGATGTGATATGAGACCCAATGTGGGATATGGTATTTTTTTGGACTTAGAATGAGGTGACCAAAGGATTTCATATATAGATATTACATCATTTTAGATGAAAATTCAATACATCTCATAATAGTACATGTCCAAGAACCACAAAGTTTTAGTGTGTTTAGAGACTAGATACATACTAGTCTTATATCATGAAATATATTTAACATCACTCACAAAGTTCTTCTCACATAGTACACTTCTTAGATATACCCTACTTAAAACCTTTCTTCAAAACTTGGGGAAAGGAAAGATAAGAAAGAATGATCTCTGATGCTTATTAAGGGTAAACATAAGTTGTATCAATTAATTATCATAAGGGAGAATAATATGATCATAATGTTTTGAGAACATGATAAAAACTTATGAAAATCATACCCAATTAGTCAAATATCATTAATAATAAATCATGACATAAGGATTTTTCATAACAAAAGGCATAAGTCCAAAATGTGTGGAATCATCAATAATCAATCATGATCTATGAGAACATATCATAAACATAAGACATAAGGTTTTGAAATACACATAAGAATATAAAATCACTAACATAGTCAAGGTTTTCTCCTAATACCATCATTTTTTACAAAGTCCTATAATGGAAATGTCTATTGGGACATTTCCAGCATTCACTTAGAAGTAACTACCATCTATTTGACTCTTTCATCACTTATTAGTTTATTAACTCTTTGGTCTATTAAGAGATTCTCAACTCCATAATCATTAGCCAATGCATTGGAGGGATATATAATTCTAGGACCATACATTACATAATAAAAACCATATATATGTGTGCCAAAATACCATAAAATGTTCATTATGTCATTATGTCATAACTTGTGGAAAGGAAATGGGTTTTATAAACATTTCATCATTCTATCATAGAAAAATATGTGGAAAATTAAGGGGTTTCATGAAGGTTTCATCATAACATAATTAACCTATGGGAAAGAAATTGGTTTCATGGAATTATCCTTAAATTATCATCATCATAATCAATCCATAGAAATAAAGTGGATTGTAACATAAGATCATATCCCCAGTGTTGAATAAAAATCCTTAAAGGATGTTGACATAGATTAAAAATAAATTTAAAATATTGTTTGAACCATTATTTAGAAACATGATAACATTCCTTTTCTTTTTATAACATTTTAACTAAAAATTCCTAGAATATTGAGAAAATAATTTTATTTGAAAATAAACAAGGAAAATTTTGAATTATTCTTAGAAACAAATAACATTCATAATGATGGGGAAATACATTCATGTCATATATATTAAAATAAAACATTCCTTTCATCCTTTTGTAAAAATTCAAAATCTAATTTTTCATAAAAAACATTTCTTTAAAAAATAAAATTTTAAAAATATATAAATAAAGTATAAATTAGTGAAAATGAACTTTTTAAAACATTTCATGTATAGAAAATAACTTTCATAAAACAAATTTTTTTGAGTATGTACATGAAAGAAAAATTTCATCTACTAAAGAAGAAATAAGGTCAGCTTTTCTTTAAAAATATTCTCTAAATAATTCTAAGTACCAAATAGAGTAAAATGCTACTAATACATAAAAATCACATAAATAAATATAGGATAATAAAATATATTGATTTTAAAGGATAAGATCCATATTATTTCTCTCAATGTAAATTTTTCATAGATAATCCTAAAAAGAAATGATATTATAACAAAAACTCTTACCTCAAGTACCGTATTTCTTCATAAACATTCAAATATATTATATAATAAATTTAGATTTATTATAAATATATTATAGAATAATTTTCATATATAAATTATTATGTATCATTCCTTTATAATTTCTAATTATCTTTTTATTAACAATTTCTTCATTAAAATCGACATTCGGGTGAAAACTAGTCTCTTTTCTATGCATGTTACGATTAGATGGTTCTGGTAATAGAACCTTAGTCATGGTTTCATCATATAAAAAATATTAATGATGAAATAAATATTGTATTTTTTCATCATATACACTTTTATAATTATTTATATAAATCAGTGATGAAAAATTAATTATATCAATGTGTGGACGTGGTAGTCCACACGTACGCATGAGCGACGTTATTGTTTTCCAACAGTTATAATGGTAAGAAGGTAGATAAGATATTATAATTTAAGAAAAATAATTATTTCATAAGTATCATATATAAATATTAAATCCTTCATAATAACCAACCATTAATGATGGTTATGGAAAATGAATTATATCACTGCGTGGAGGTGGTAGTTCACACATTCGCATGAGCAATTCTTTTATTTACCATTTGATTGAAAGGAGGTGGACAATGGTTGATTCATCAACATAATAAAAATTAATTATATTGAATATATTTAAGTTGTTATTTTTAATGGATACCATAGGTTTATAAGAGGTTTTAGATTAAATAAAATTGAAAGTACTATGTTAAGAGTTATACCACTATTGAGAAACCTCATTTAACTTACACACTAACCCTTGAAAGATGGTATTTTGATCAAACCATAACCTCTAAGACGTGTGTATTAATGTTATAAGGTTATTAGGGTAGGTATTGGTGGATATATAAGCCTCATGAAGTGTGAGGGGTGAGGAGAATTGGTATCCTTTTATAAGGGAGGGAGAGGACACACTTTGAATTTTTCAAAAGAATAAAATATATTGATGTCTTACTAAAGTCAAGTGGCTCTAAAATGAAAAATATTAAAATATGAGAATAAAATAGTAAAAATACCATCAACCAATCAAATTAAATC
Source organism: Viscum album (assembly GCA_963277665.1). Lineage (NCBI taxonomy): Eukaryota > Viridiplantae > Streptophyta > Magnoliopsida > Santalales > Viscaceae > Viscum > Viscum album. Next base: position 915,248,383 of record OY728141.1, read on the forward strand.
AAGTTTTTTTTTTATATTTTAAACCTTATCACTTATGTTAACTCCCTCTCCTCAACAAACCTATTTCAACATTAACCATGGTAACAAAATTTACTTTATTAACTATTTATTATGACAAAAATATAAGTTGAAATTATTAAAAATATTAATTATTTTGATTACAAATATGGAATATATTTTAAAAAATAAAATTTCTATAAGTGGCAGAAATTACTTTTCAAATAAACTTTCAAAATGCAACAAAAACAGTTTTCCAAAAAAAATGAATATTTTAATTATAAGAATATTTTTATACCAAAATTGAAGCATAATTTCGATTAAAATGAAATTAATTGGGTTGTGTTTAATAAAAATAAACTAATGAAATTTTAAAATCAATTAAAAAAATGAGACTTTGTAGATGATAGAATGGAAAAGACAATTTTCTATAAAATTGGTACTTTTTTACTATTCAATGAAAAAACAATATTTTCAAAAAAATCAAAAATTTCACCTTAAGATAATTTTTTTGGTTTTTAAAAAATGGAATAATTTTTATCAAATAAATTTTTTAAATTTTTATAAATTAATTATGATATCTATAGACAAAATATAATAAATACCGTTTTTGATGAAAACATATTTTTGAAGCATAAAATGAATTTACAAAAAATTGCGTACTTATTTATTATACATTGATCAATACATAAGAAGTATATAAGACTTTTATACATATTTTTCATAATTTTTTTATTCCTATTGATTCCACCAATTTAACAGTTGTCGTATAATGGTATATTGTGTCATAGTTCATTTAGACTCGGGATGCATGTATATCAAGCTATCAAAGAAAGTTAAATTTATTTAAAAATAAATATATCATAAAATATACAGGTGATACATTTAACCCCTTATAATAATTAAAAACTATAAATTTTATCACTCTAATACAAACAACTGAGGATACTCCTACTTAATCACATATTCTAGTTCCCACGAAGCTTCCTCAAATTTAAGGTTTCTCCAAAAAAAACTTTGAGTAGTTGAGTGGTCTTGTTTCTTATCACGTTATCTCTTAAATCCAAAATATCCACAAATTGTTTATCATAATAAATATCATGCATCATTGGTATGAACTCTAAGATCAATAAACATGAATGATTAGGTATGTACTTCCTTAAGAGAGATATATGGAACACATCGTGAACTTGAGAGAAATTCAGTGGAAGTTCCAAGAGATAAGAAATTATTCTAATACGATTAAGAATTTCAAAGGGAATAAAATATATAGAGCTTGTATTTCCCCTATTTCCAAATATCTAACCTTATTCCAAGGAGGTATTCATTATAAAACTTTATCTCTAACTTCAATCTCTAGATATCACCTATGATTTTTAACATAAATTTTCTATCATCTCTGAGCTAATCTAATAAAATGATGAACAATTCTAACCTTCTCTACCATTTCCTAAGACATCTCATGTCCCAGTATCTTTTTTCTCCAAATTTATCCCATCACATTGGAGTTATAAACCTTATTCCATATAGGGATTCATAAGGATCCATATGTATTCTTGAGTGAAAGCTATAATTGTAAGAAAATTCTACCAAAGGAATGTGTTCATCCCAACCACCATTAAGGTCCATAGAACGATATCTATGAATTTTTTATAGTTTTTTAATGGTTATATCATACTAAAAATATATCTAATCATGATATGAAGTATTAAAACTCAAATCTATATCCAAATCATGTTTAAGACTTATCCAGAACTTTGAGGTAAACCTTGGATCTTGATCAGTACAATAGAATGTGTTACCACATGTAACATTACCACATTCTAAATGTATATCATGACAAGTTGATCAAGAGAGAAATATTCTTTAATATAAATGAAATGCACTGATTTCGTAAGTTGATTTATTGTAACCCAAATAGCATTGTTCTCTTTATATATTTTTGGGAGTCTGGTGATGAAATCTATGCTAATGTTTTCCCACTTAAATTTAGGTATGGGTAATGGTTCTTACATCCCCTTAGACTATCACAAACTGTCCCCTGAGCCCCGTGTTATGACTACCCCAAGTCCATCTTCCATAGGCCAGGGGCTGGAGACTAACACCGGAAAGACATATTCCTAAATCTGGGATGGCATTGCCTTTAAAAGTGCGAACTCACACAATCCAACCACACAACAGGATAAAAGCACAAAGTAAACTAAATAGAAACAAGAGTGAGTACAGTAAGTAAAGGGGGATGGAATACCAGACCAACTAGAAAGTACAGGTAAACTGGAAAGTACAAGTAAAACTAAAAACAACTCCTGTGAACACCCACCAAGGATCCTACCTGAAGGGTAGGTACAAATCTTGAATAGTCATCTCTGTGGTATGCCTCTTCTAATATCCATCTTTGAGCAGCCTCCAGTCCTGGTACCCTCATCCTCGGTCAGTGCTATTCATCCTCTTCACAAGACACATCAAGGTGCGGGAGAATCCCGTGCAGGGGTGAGTATAACAATACTAAGTGGGGACCCCGAGACCTCTGAAGGTCTCTCAAAATCTAAAAAGGATAAACCAAAAAGTATGGAAACAACAGTCAACCCTACTTAGGTATATGGCCATACATATACCTAAGTTATCAAGTATACCCATCTCATTCATGAGGAAACACAAGGCCCAAATCCATAGCCAAAAACCCAACTATTCCACAAAGTAAAGAATACCACGAAGGTAACACCACAAAGGTAAGTCCCACAATGGTAACACCACATATAAGTTTAACACAAAGGTAAGACTTAGTTCACACCAGGTATAACTTAAGTATAGAAGTATAGATGATTATTAAAAGGCTAGATCATCTTATTCTATTAAGTAACACTGCTTATGACCCACATAAGATTGATAGGTAACTAACCCCTACTAACCTACACAGTATCATTAAGTAACTAACCTCCACTAACCCAAATAGGATCTATAGGTAACTAACCCCCGTTGACCCACACAAGATCGGTATGCACTGGCCTACATAGGATCGTTGAGTGTTGACCCACATAGGATCAGTATGCGCTGACCCACAGAGGATCACTGAGCGCTGACCCAAACATGATCGGTATGCACTGACCCACATAGGATCGCAGAGCACTGACCCACACAGGATCTGAAGATGACCCACACAGGATCTGATGATTCTTCAAGTACAACCAGCCACTAGGTTCCCGCACTAAACATGCTTGATTCTAGGAGGTTCCACTCCTCAAGCCATAGGTGGATACTTCAACTACTATGAATTCCCACAAAGAAGTATCCCAAAGGTCTGTCACATCAAAAGGGACCCAATTCAATTGACAGTGCGTCAATCAGACACCCGGTCTGTAAGTTATCAGTGTTTCTGTTCTGAGGGCCCGGTTGGATTCGGGTTCGATCCAACCCAGCCATACTCCAAATTTATCTAAAACTCAATTGGATTATACAAAAAGGAATGTCTTGATCCAAGAATTCTGGCGCCATAGATGGTTCGTCAAATGAATGCATGGTTCTCAAGATATGGTCAAAACGGTGAAACTGGGTCTGGATAGGCCCGGGTCCGGTCCGACCCGGTTGGACCGACCCGGTCCGACCTGGCCTGGGCCGACCTGACCCAGTTCGGGTCGACCTAGGTTTGGCCCGTATGGCATGGGATGTAGCAGGCCCGACCCACTAGGCCATGGTCTGGCCCACCCCATGAAACGGTGGCCCGCTGCAGTGTAGCTGGCTGGGCGCAGCCCGATGTGGTGTGGCCCGCTCAGCTGGGTGGTCCACCATGGCAGGGTATCCCCTAAAAGACACCTGGGGGAAGGCACCCCAGGTTTTCCCAAACAGTCTGTGGATTGTTTGGTTGGCGCATGGGACCTGCCAGAGCAGTCCCGCTCGGTGCGACGCGGCCAGCCAAAAAGGTCAACCATCCTTCTAGCAGTGTAGACACGCGCCACTCCTCCCTCATCCGACTGGTTTCCGGCTGCCTTGGTTCACCGCCACAACCAATGGGTCACAAACGTCCCTCTACTGGTGGCGCGGATGCGCACATCCCTACCTTCACGCGGTCAATCGGCCGCCTTCCTTCCACCACCGCGACCGATGGGTCACGGATTCCTCTCCTACTGGCGGTGCAGATGCATGCCGCCTTGATTCCACACGGCCGGCCGGGGTTCCGGCCACCACCTTCCTCCTCCATGGTCAACGGATCGCGAACTCATTCGGCAGCACAGTTGTGCCGCTGCTGTCATTGTGTCCCGCAAAGAACGCATCAAATAAGAAGGATTGTAGAGGGATCAGGCAGTATTTTTTTAGCATGCACCCTCCACGTTAGACTGATAGAAGGCAGTTCGAATGATTTAAATCGAAATAAAAACCATGAAGAAATATAAACAAATCCCTACCTTGATGTTCGTTGGAGATGTTGCGAGGAAGGATAAAAAAATGTTGACATTCATTGCTCCCGCACCACGCTCCCAATCCGAGCTCATGCATCATCCATGTTCTTGATCCGGAGGATGTTATTCCTTGAAGAGTTTCTTCATTTGGATGATCTCCTTTTTTGGAGAATGTTTCTCCAAAGCTCTCCCCAAGTTCTCCCTTTTCCAACGATTCCCCAACAAGGAATGAGGAACCAATATTACTTTAGTTAATTTAATTAAACCAATTAATGTTGGCACAATTAATTGGGGGAATTCCAAGGGTTAACTCACATTTAAGAGGGATTTTAAGGGTCGGGTGGTCCCCACCACTAAATTCAAATGGGAGGTTTCAAGCTCAGGTGGTCTCCACCACTGAATTCAAAAAGGAGGTTTCAAAAATAAAAAGAAAATGTTGTTGTCTTAATTTATTTTTATTTTTTTTAACTCTCCCACAAAAATCTGAAAAAATATCTTCCAACCTCGACCTACTATGGTCTAGGTGAAGGTATTTTTAAGTGAATATTGGCACTGTGAGTTCAACGGTGTCCTCAGATTTCAATTATGATCACCGATTCAAAAGTTACAAAAAACTTCTCGCACGTTTACTGAACGTACCTAAAAAAAGTTCAGAATTTCATTTCGGGAACACCGGGCCTCAGAATCACGCACCGTCAATTTTCACAGACTCATAATATTTCCATATAATTAAAAAAATTACATGAAAAAATTTGGGTCTTTACATTTTCCCCACCTCAGGTCGTTCCATCCCCGAAATCCACAACACAAACTAGGGATACGAGTGGGGGTACTGTGCACGAATTTGAGCCTCCCGCTCCCATGTTCTCTCCTGGAGGTTCCCGTGCTACCAGCGTATGCACACCAGAGGTATCAATCACCCATGTAGGAATATATCCTATCAATCCTCAATCTCTACTGGAACCTCTGAAAATGTCTCCCCATCATCGACGTCCATCTCGCCCCAGTCAATGATGTGCGAAGGATCATGTACATATCTCCTCAGCTGGGATACGTGGAAAACGTCGTGCACCTGGTGAAAATGAGGGGGATGAGCTAAGAGGTAAGACACCATGCTAACTCTGCTGAGGACCTGAAAGAGTCTAATGAACCTTGGAGATAACTTTCCGCCCCATCTAAATATCCACAAACCTCATCGAGGTGAGACCCGTAAAAAGACATGGTCACCATCCTTGAAATCTAGAGGTCTTTGTCTCCTATCAGCATAAGATTTTTGTCTGATCTGTGCAGTCTCTATCCGCTCTTAGATGATCTTCACCTTCTCCATGGTATCTCGTACCATCTCTGGTCCCATGAGTGTTGACTCCCCTGGGTTAGTCCTGCATAGAGGTGATCTGCAAGGTTGATCGTACAATGCCTCGAATGGTGCCATACCGATAGTGGAGTGATAACTGTTGTTGTATACGAACTCCACTAAGGGATAGTGATTCTCCCAGATATGGCCAAAATCAAGGATGTAAGCATGTAGCATTCCCTCAAGGGTCTGAATGGTCCACTCTGTCTGACCATCCATCTGAGGATGGAAGGTGGTGCTCAACCAAAGCTGCATCTCGAACGCCTCCTGAAACCCCTTCCATAGCCGGGAAGTAAAACATGCATCATGATCAAATAAAACCATAGATGACACCTCATGAAGCCGTACAATCTTCTACACATAGAGGCATCCCAAGAACTCTACTGGTCCCTACTCTCTAATAGGTAGGAAGTGGGATGACTTGGTGAGTCGGTCAACGATCACCCAGATAGAATCATTTCCCTTGGACGTGCATGAAAGTCCTGTCACAAAGTCCATAGAAATTCCATCCCAATTCTACTCTGGCAACTCTAGTGGCTGAACTAAGCCTGCTGGAACCTGAGGCTTTGTCTTCACTTACTGACAAGTGAGGCAATGTGAGACAAACTCTGCCACTTCTTTCTTCATTATCGATCACCAATGCTGACGCCAGAGGTCCTGATACATCTTTTCCACTCCTGGATATACCAATAAAGGGGACGTATGGAACTCCCTCAACACTTCCTCTTATGGAACCATCGGTACCATAATACGTCCTCTGAAGAGGATGACGTGCTCCCCACTATCTGAAAATCCATCAGGTGCCTGTCCTATGGATATCTGAGCATGTTAAGCCTCATAGTTAGTGTTCCCAAGTTGTTCCTCCCTGACTCACTAAAGGAGTGGGGGAGTGACTTTCAGAGACGGAAGGTAAGTTTCTCTATCTCGATCCACATAGGATATCCAAAAAGTATCTAACTACTTTGTCGCCTCACTCATCAACTGTATACCAGATCTTCTACTGAGTTGATCTGCTACTATGTTCCCCTTCCCAGGAGTATAGACTATCTTGAATTCATAGTCCTAGAGGAACTCAAGCCAATGTTATTGTCTCAAGTTCAGGTCCTTCTAAGAGAAGATATATCTAAGACTCTTTTAATTAGAGTAGACTGTAAAATGCTCACCCATCAAGTAATGTCGCCACATATTCAAGGAAAAGACCACTGCTGCCAACTCTAGGTCATGGGTAACGTAGTTCTACTCATGTTTTCTTAGATTTCGATAACCATACATGATCACTACTCTCTCCCGCATTAAGACACATCTGATCCTAGTCCCTGATGAATCGTAGTAGACTACGTACCCAACGCCTTCCTCTAGTATCCTCAAGATAGGGGCACTCATCAGTCTCTGGCTCAGCTCTTGGAAACTCTGCTGGAATCTCTCTAACCACACAAAGGGTTGCCCCTTCTTTTTCAATGCTGATAATGGTGCCGCAACTCTAGAAAAGTCAGGCACAAACCTCTAGTGGTAAATGACCAATCATAGGAAACTTCTTACCTCTGTCACACTCTTGGGTGGATCCCAAGAAAGCATAGCCTCAATCTTCGTTGGATCCACCACAACTCCAGCCTCTAAGATGACGTGTCTCAGAAAGTGAACCTCTCTTATCCAGAACTAGCACTTCGATAGTTTACCATAAATCTGGTGCTCTCAGAGTGTGTCCAGAACTATCTGTAGATGATAGGCATGCTTCTCTTCTGTCTCTGAGTATATCAGGATGTCGTCGATGAAGACTACCACAAAGTGATCGAGGTATGGATGGAATATTCTGTTCATGAGTCATATGAACACTGCTTGGGCATTGGTCATGCTGAATGGAATAACCAAGAACTCATAATGGCCATAACGACATCTGAAGGCTGCCTTTTGCACATCCTTGTCTTGTACCCTGAGCTAGTGATAGCATGATCTGAGGTCTGTCTTCAAAAACCATCGTGCTCTCTTCAGCTGATCAAAGAGATCGTCAATCCTTGGGAGTGGGTGCTTGTTCTTCACAGTCACTTGGTTCAGGAATCGATAGTCCTCACGGAGTCTCAAACTCCCATCTTCCTTCTTGGTGAATAAAATCAGGGCTGCCCAAGGAGAAACACTGGGCCTAATGAACCCCTTGCTTTGAAAGTCCTCCAGCTATACTCGCAGCTCTCAAAGCTCTGCGGGAGCCATACGATATGTTGGGGTAGATATCGGTGTTGTCTTGGGGTACAAGTCGATGTAAAATTCCACCTATCGGTGTGGAGGTAGACCTAGAACATCATTAGGGAAAACATCAGTGTACTGGTCCACCACTACAAGATATCTTGAACTCTCAATATCAACTGATCTGAGGGTAAGGCTAGCCAACTGATGTGTGATTGGTTGCAACCTCCTCCAGGTAAGTTCATCATGTGCTGAAAAGGTTCCCTTCTTGCAGGTGAAGGAAAACCTGGTTCCATCTATGAAGACACACCACACTTTGCACCTAATACAGTCGATCTGAGCATGGACTGTGGATAACCATTCTATACCCAAGATGACATCGTAAGGCCTCGATTCTGTTACTAGAAGATCCCAGCCTAACCTCTTGCCTCCTAGAGTAATATCACACTGCTGACACCAGTGTGTAATTGTCAAATCTGCTTCTGTAGGAGTATCTAGCCATAAGGATCAAGCCAATGACTCCAACAAAATCTAAGAGCTCCAAATGAGGGATGTGGAAATAAAATAATGACTGGAACATGTGTCTATAAGTAATGCATCTAAGTTGGAGTAGACACAGATCGTACCTAGTATCATCTCCGGAGCGCTATGGTCATAGGCCTCAGCTTCCTGAAGCTAATCTTGTCTCTTTACACCTACTCCATGTGGTCGGGGTAGACCAGCTGGTGGTGGTGGCGATAGAACCTCGGATTGCCGGCCACCACCTGCTGCACGGCCAGCTCCTCTGCCACGTCTGCCTCCTGCCTGCGAACCTCCTCAATCGAATCTTCGCCTTTGACCAGGCGGTCCTTCAACTGTCTTCTGTTCATCCGTACAGTGGGTGGGGAAGTCGCAAGCCCTATGGCCCTACCCGCCGCATGTGTAACACTACCTATTCTTTGCCTGTCCTACTCTGTCTCGAGATCCTTGCACCACCGACCCTATATCCAGTGGTCGTCCACCTATAGGTCTGGTCCTCTTGGACCTCTGCGTCATCTGTCTGCTGCCAGCTATAGATTTCTCTACAACATAGCGTCCGTTGGTGGGTCTCGCTGTCGGTGACTACTTATTAAGGAATCTCTCCACTAATAGTGCTCGCTCTAACACCCCCACCTATGTTGGGATGCTGAGAGAAATAATCGAATCTCTAATCTCCCTTATGATCCCCTTCTCAAAGGTCCAGGCCCTGAATAAAGGGTCCCCCACCATGTTAGTGGAGTAGCGTGAGAGGTCGGTGAACCTCACTGAATACTTAACTACGGTCATGCTACTCTACTGAAAGTGGAGAAGCTCCTGTATACGCACAGAGCATAGAGTCAGTGGGATGAACTCTGCCCTAAAAAGGCTCTCGAAGTCCGCCTAGAATAGAATGACCTCATCATGAACCTGGAGCATCAATATCCACCATCTTCACAATACTTCCTGAAGATGACTGGTGGAAACGATCACCATGAGATCAGCTGGTGTCCCTACTAGTCGAAAAACTCTAACCACAGTCTCCATCCAGTCCTTAGCCACCTGTGGATCCATCTCGCCCAGGAACCTCAGTGGCCTCTAGCACTGGAACTCGTGCAATGTGCTCAAGAGGCGTGCACCCTCTACTACTGGGGCTAGTGGCATCGGATTCCCAATGGGTATTGGTGCTGCTGGTACACCACCCAATGGTGCAACTGCCGTAAGGGGGGACCTGCACCAAAGCCTCGTCGCTTGGTGGGATGTCATCATGTACTTTATCTAGAACCCTAGCTGGCTATTTGTGGGGAGGCATCTTGAAATAAATAAGTGCACCACAGTTAATAAGTTTTACTTGGTGAGTTGACTCAAAGATATCACAAAGAAAAATTTTCAAAAACACACACGCAATCAGTTTTTTCATGCACTGAGTCGGAAATTATAGTTTAGGGTCCTGGTTTATGGATACGTTGACCGCAGCACCAACACTAGACTCCCTAAACTGAAAACCACACTCATCACACTTAACACTATTGCCACATAGAAACGACTAGAGTTATATTTATTCAGTAGAACCAAACACCTTTGATACCAATTTGTTATGACCCTTCCCCCGGGGCTCGTGTCGTGACTACCCCAATCCCACCTTCCATAGGCCAGGGGATGGAGAATAGCACCTGAAAGACATATTCCTAAATTTGGGAAGGCATTGACTTTAAACCTGTGAACTCACACAATCCAAGCACACAGAAGGATACAAGAAAAAAGTAAACTAAATAGAAACCAAAGTGAGTATAGTAAGTAAAGGGGGCCTAAATACAAGCCCAACTAGAAAGTATAGGTAAAAATGGAAAGTACAAGTAAAACTGAAAACAGCTCCTGTGAACACCCGCCAAGGATCATACTTGAAGGGTAGGTACAACTCTCGAATGGTCATCTCTGCGGTACGCCTCATCTAATGTCCACCTCCGAGCAACCCCCAGTCTAGGTACCCTCATCCTTGATTAGTGTTTTTATTTGTCTACACAAGACACAGTAAGGTGCGGGAGAAGCCCGTGCTGGGGTGAGTATAATGATACCAAGTAGGGACCCTGAGACCCCTGAAGGTCTCTCAAAATCCACAAAGGATAAAAAAAAACATATAGAAACAACAGTCAACCCTAATTAGGTATATGCCCACACATATAGCTAAGTTATCAAGTATACCCATCTCATTCATGAGGAACCACAAGGCCCAAATCCATGGCCAAAAACCCAACCGTTCCATGAAGGAAAGAATACCACAAAGGTAACACCACAAAGGTAAGTACCAAAAAGGTAACACTACATAAAATTTTACGAAAAAGGTAAAGAATCAACTCACAATAGGTATAACTTAAGTACAGAAGTAAAAATGATTATTCGAAGGCTAGATCATTATATTCTTTTAAGTAACACTACTTTTGACCCACACAGGATCGATAGGTAACTAACCCCAACTGACTAAAATAGGATTGTTAGGTTACTAACCCCCAATGACCCACATAGGATCTATAGGTAAATAACCCCCACTGACCCACATAGGATCTGACCCACACAAGATTGGTATGTGCTGGCCCACACAGGATTGTTGAGTGCTGACCCACACATGATCGGTATGTGCTGAACCACACAGGATCATTGTGTGCTAACCCACACAGGATCAGTATGAGCTAACCCATAGAGGATCACTGAGCATTTACCCACATAGGATCTGAAGATGACCCATACATAATCTGAATATTCTTCAAGTACAGTAAACCACTAGGTTCCCGAACTAAGCATGCTTGATTTCGGGTGGTTCCACTCCTCAAGACATTTTTCTATACTTCAACTGCCACGAATTCCCACAAAGAAGTATCCCAAAGTTATTTCATGTCAAAAGGTACCCAACGCAACTGATGGCGTGTCAATCGGACGCCCGGTCTGTATGTTATTATCCTTTCGTTCCGAGGGCCCGGTGGGATTCGAGTTTGATCCAACCCAGTAATACTCAAAATTTATCCAAAAATCAAGTTGAGTATACCAAAAGGACCATCTCTATCTAAGAATTATGGAATTGTAGATGGTTCTTCAAATGATCACCTGGTTCTCAAGATATTCCTAAAAAGGAAAAACTGGGTATGGATAGGCCCGGGTTCGGTCCGACCCGATTGGACTGACCCAGCTCGACCTGGACTGGGCCAACCTAACTTGGTTAGGTTCGACCCAGGTCTGGCCCAAATGGCCTAGGCTTTGGTAGGATCGGCCCACTGGGCATGATCCGGCACGCTACGGTGCAGCCCGCTGGGTGCGGCCCGCTGCGGTGCAGCCCGCTAGGCGTAGCCCATTGCAGTGCGGCCCGCTCAGCTGGGTGGTCCGCCATGGCGGGGTCTGACCTAGAAGATACCCAGGGAAAGAAGCCCCCATGTTTTTCCAAATGGTCTGTGGACCGTTCAGCTAGCGCGCGAGACCCACCAAAGCGGTCCTGCTCGGCGCGACGCGGTAGGATGGAAATGTCGACCCTTCTTCCAGCGATGCGGACGCACGCTACTCCTCCCATGGCCAGCCAGTTTCCAGCCGCCTTGGTGCACCGTCGTGGACTTCCCTCTACCGGAGGCGCGGATGTGCACTTCCCCACCTTCACGTGGCGGGCTGGTGTGCCGACCACAGTCCTTCCACCGCTGTGGCTGACGGGTCGTGGCCTCCTCCGCTACCGGCGGTACAAACATGGGCCGCCCCAATTCCACACGGCCAGCTGGGGTGCCATCTGCCACCTTCGTTCTCCACGGTCGACGGATCGTGGACTCCTTCAGCAGCACAGTTGTGCCGCTACCATCATCGTGGCTCATGAAGAATGCATCAAATAAGAAGGATTGTGGAGGGATCGGGTTGTATTTGTTTGGACCGTACCCTCCGCGTTAGACTGATAGAAGGTGGTTCAATAAATTTAAATCGACATAAAAACCACGAAGACATATAAATAAATACCTACCTTGACGTTCCTTGGAGAGGTCGTGAGGAAGGAGAAGAATACTTCTACGTTCATTGCTCCCGCACCACACTATCGATCTGAGCTCATGCGTCGTCCCTATTCTTGATCTGGAGGACGTTCTTCATTGAAGAGGTTATTCATTTAGCGGATCTCCTTTATTAAATAATGTTTCTCCAAATCTCCCCTCAATTTATCCCTTTTCCAATGATTCCCCAACAAGAAATGAGGATCCAATATTAATTAAGTGAAGTTAATTAAACCAATTAATGTTGGAACATTTAATTTGGAGAATTCTAAGGTTTAACTCACATTTAAGAGGGAGTTCAAGGGTTGGGTGGTCCCCACCACTAAATTCAAATGGGAGGTTTCAAGCTCAGGTGGTCCCCACCACTGAATTCAAAAAGTATGTTTCACAAAGAAAAATAAAATGTTGTTTTCTTATTTTATTTTTATTCTTTTAACTCTCCCATGAAAATCTAGAAAACTAACTTCCACCCTCGGCCTACTGCGGTCGAGGTGAAGGTATCCTTAAGTGAATATCAGCACTGTGAGTTCAATGATGTCCCTGGATTTCAATTCTGAGAACTAGTTCAAAAGTTACAAAAAACCGCTCACACTTTTACTGAACGTACCTAAAAAAAGTTCATAAATTTATTCCGGGCACACCGGGCCACGGAATCACACACCATCAATTTTTATGGATTCGTAATATTTCCATATAATTAAAAAAATTACATAGAAAAATCTGAGTCTTTACATAGACTTTTGTCGCTCAACCTTAACTTTATAATATACCAAGAATTGATATATGGACTCTACAATATTACTTTTCATGTTATCCAACTAGAAATACTCTTTAAAGTATCAATAACTATTTTTAATTCTAGGTTGGATAGAGAAGGATGAACTTTGAGCTTCATCTAATAGCTCCTTTTTCAAGTCTGGTATTGATGGGACATATACATTATTTTGGAAACTTATTATTCCATCACAGTCATGGTTGAAGTCAAGAATATTTCTCACCATATTCATCAATTCCACATACTCTTTCTACACCTCTTTAATCCTCATATGGATGGATGGTTGAACATTCATATGAGAAATATATGATCTTTCCACTTTCCTTGTGATTTAAAAGTCCATATTTTATAGATTCATAAATATTGGATCTCTTTCAATCCTCATCATATACAAACTAGCATTATATTTCTAACTTTGAGCATCATCCACTGTGTTTTCCTTCCTTGTGTGGAAGTGTATTGAGAAACCATAATATTTAATCAACTCAAACCATCTCCTTTTGTGTATATTCAAATCTTTCTGTAGGAATATATAGTTCAAGATTTTATGATTGGTATATATATCTCACAATTCAACATAAAGATAATTCCTACATATTATCAATGGAAAAATTATAGTTACAAACTCCAAATATTGAGTTGAGTAATTTTTATCATGAATTATCAATTCACGTGAGGCATAATCTATTTTTATATCATTATTAATGAGGATTCATCTCAATCCCTTATATGATGCATCACTAAATATCAAAAACTTTTCTCCACTGTAGGGTATCATAAGAATAGGTGTATTGGCCGACCTTATTTTTCATTTTCTTGATATTGTACTCACATTCATCTATCAATAGAAACTCGAATCTATTCCATGTCAACTTTTTTAATGGATTATCTAGTCATTATAAATATCTCACAATGCATCGATAGTATACTTCCAACCCAAGAAAACTACACATCTCAGTTACAATGGTTGTTTTGGTCCATTATCAATAACTTCTATCTTTGAAGGATCCACTTAAATACTATCACATGATATTATATGACCCAATAATGAAACTTTATCAATCTAGAATTCACACTTGGTAAATTTATCATACAAAATTTCATTACTTAGGGTCTTCATTATATTCCTCAAATTTTCTTTACTCTTCCTTCCACTTTGAATATATAATAATATATTCTTTAAATACTATAAAAAACAAGCCGAGGTAATCCCTAAAGACTCTATTCATTAAATCCATGAATATGGAAAGATAATTGGTAAGTCTAAATGGGATTACTATAAATTCATAATGACCATACCATGTACAAAAGGTTTTCTTGGGTATATCCTCATTATTGACTCTTAACTGATGATTTACATATCAAATATAAATCTTGGAAAAATATTGATCTTTTCCTAATTGTCTAAATAGATCATTGATACGTGGTATAGGATACTTGTTCTTAATAGTGATCTTTTTGAGTTCATGATAATCTATACAAAGATGCATTGACTGATCATTCTTCTTAACAAAAAATAATAGGTTTACCCCACGGTGATGCACTAGGGTATATGAATCCCTAATTAATATTTTCCTATAGTTTATTCTTTAATTCCTATAAATCAGTTAGAGACATTCTATATGGAGTCATTGAAATAGGTGTATCACCATGTATGAGTTCTATTGAAAATTCAACTTCAAAATTTTGGAGAATTCTAGTCAAGTATTCAGGAAATACTTCAGCATAATCCTAAACAATAGGAATATATTTAATGTTGGGTTTATAAAGAACTATATTAGATAAATATCCCTCATTAATATATAGTAATACCCATAAAATAGAATTAACTTCCATTAGAAGTTTATATTCATCCTCACACTGAAAGATAGATATATTTTGATTCAAAATATTAAATATGACTTCCCTTCCTCAGAAATTGATATGGGATCTATATAGATAGAGCTGATCCAAGACCAAAATCACATATAATTCAACAAGAGGGATAATAAAAAGATTTTTTGGAAGTAAATTCCCACAAATTTGATTAAATAGGATCAATAGACTTGATATGTGATCTGTAATGTCCAGGAATTACATGTATTTTTTTTAAATTATATGGGATTATTTCAATACCATGCACTCAGATGGAACTTCATTCTCTGGATTGGTGAGCTCGGAACCATTGTTTGAACTTTTTTTAAGTTTATTTAAAATAGCACATGTGAGCAGTTTTAGAAACTTCTAAATGGGTACTCGGATTAAAAATACGATGGCACCTTTGCGTCCAGAATGATGACTAAACCTAAGAAAAGACTTAACCTCAACCAGCATGGGTCAAGGGAAAAAGTTATTTTTCATAATTTTTAATAAATTTTATTAAAATAATTTCTTAAGGAAAAATAAAATAAACATAAAATTTTATTTTATTTTAAATTTTGAATTCATTTTAATGTAACGAAGTTGTAACCCGAGAATAATTGAAATGTTGTTTCATTTATGAAATAGCATAACGATGCTAAAACACAATGTAACAGAAACATTGAAACACATTTTCTACCTTTAATAGATTGTTGAAGATTGATCATTGGCGCGTTGGAGAATTTCTCTGAACCCTTAGAGATTCGGAGTTGGCGAGTGACAATTGGAGAATGACTATGAACGATAGATTGTGAAGTGACAAATGAAATAGTAAGATCATCACAAATGAACGATCCAACTTCAAGGTAGGGTGTATTTTGATTAATTTTTCTTTCCCCTTTTTGAAATATCCATGACAAACATGAATCATTCGATGAATGAAATGATTCATGGATCATGTGTGCTTTTATGGGAGGGTTTTGATCTTGGGGATTTTATTTGGGGATTTTCTATGTTATAATTCATAAAACTCCCTCCCAAATAATTTTTGAATTCTAACACGGATGGTTCAGGATGACATGAACAAGTCTTGGATCCCTCTGTCATGGGCATTCTTGTGTTCTTCATGACCGAACCTCTAGATCAACAGAAATACAACCTTGACATTGTAGCAGGGATGGTGACAATCCAAGGATCCCGAATACACTCATGAATCAAAAAACAGACCACCATAGAGGACCTAGTGGATCATGGAAGAGATTGTTGATGATGGCACATTGCGGTGTCAAACATGGCCTGCGGCATTTAGCCACGGTAGGTGATTCGGGACCGCCAACAGTAGCTGGAGACTTGCAGGGGGCAACATCCCTCCAAGGGTGGTGGATCAATCCACCGAAAACATTCGGTGGTAGGGCACATGGACGCAGCAGCCACACCACATCACGTGGCTAGAGGGTTACGGTCCAGTTGGACTGCATTAGTAGCGGACCCCATGGTGACCCACGGGGTGTTTAGAAGATGTGGATCGCCTGCTATGTCTCGAAAAGAGAAGATTGATCTTCTCATAGTGGGTTAGGCAGGAGGAGATGAGCTACCCTAGATGGCCCAGTTGGCTAGACCCTGGCAGCCCAGCAGGCCCGACCCAAGGCCCAACCGGTCCAGGTTGGGCCCAGCAGACCAGGTCGGGTCAGGTCAGGGCCCAAATAAACCTTTTTTATGAAAAAATTCATAAATTATAAAATGTGCATCTAGTTAATGATACATTTGAGGCATTGGGACCCTCGTGACGAGATGGCCCTTTTGACATACTCCAAGTGAGTTTTTGTGGAAGTTGGGATACAACTGAGGGCTTGAGGAGTAGATTCTCCTAAAATCAAGAGCATTGTGAGTGGGAATCCTATAGATGGATGTGAAGTGAAGGAAGTGATGAGAGAACCTCAGTGGTCCAGTAGCTGAGTGGACCTCAGTGGTCCAGTAGATGAGTAGACCGTAGTGGACCGATTACCGAGCAGACCTTAGTGGCCTGATAGATGAACATACCTCAATGGCCTGGTAGCCGAGTAGACCTCAGTGGTCCGGTATCCAAGAGGACCTCTATGGTCTGGTATCCAAGAATAACTTAGTGGCCTAGTAGATGAGCAGACCTCAGTGGACCGATATCCAAGCAGACCTTAGTGGCCTCACAGACGAGCAGACCTTAGTGGCCTGGTAGCCGATCATACCTCAGTGGCCTGGGAGACGAGTGGACCTTAGTGGACCAACAGAATAATGGACCTTAGTGGCCCGACAGACCTTAGTGACTCATCAGGGATTAGTCCTTCAATAGTACAAGATGATAAACTTTATGACTGCTAATCCTTCTTTTGATACTTTAGGTTATACCTGTGTGAGATGTCTATTACTTCATGTGTGCTTTCCTTTGTGATTTGGGGTCCCTACTGAGTATTATGTTACTCACCCCTGCACGAGCTTCGCCCGCATGTGTCGTTTATTGTGAAGATGACTGATGCTTTAACAAAGACCTTGGTGGTCCAGGACTAGGTAGTTCCTAGTGAGTTAGGAAAGGAGAGGCGTAATACTATGGCTTCTAGAAACTACTCTTCACCTACCCTTCAGGTAGGGTTTTCTACGGATGGATTATCAGAGACATTGTACTCAATTTTTTTCACTTTGTCTTTTGTTGGGTTTGTATTCTAGCCTATTTTACTTACATCTTGAAACTATACTCTCAGTGGTTGTTTTAGTGGTATGCATGTTTTCTCTTTCAGCATTGTGGGCTAGGGTTGTGAGTGTGCATGTGTACAAGTACTTAGAAAATTCCTCCCACTTGCAGGATAATTCCTTCAATGTTAGTCACCATCCCCTGGCCTTTGGGAGGTGGGTTTGGGATAGTCTAAACATGGGACCTGAGGGGATGGGTCATGAAAAATAGGTATCATAGGTAGTTGGTTATACCTTAAGGACTGAGAGACTATGGTTTTGTTTTGGGGTAACAGTGTTGAATGTTTCAAGTTCAGTTTTTAGGCTCGGGAAGTCTAGTTTTGGCGTGGTAACTGACGTATCTGTACACCAGGAGCCTAAAATATTCTTTTCAACTTGGTAGATGAAACCAATAGTTGCATGAAACATATAGGGTTTTGAGTGTTTCCTCATGTCCTTCTTGATCCAGATCACCAGGTATAACCTATTAACCATGGTTCATCTTGATCTGTTTCAAGATGCTTCCATACAGACAACCAGCGAGGATTCCAGTTCATGAACACGAGGATGGTATGCCTAGTGATGAGGCATTAGTACAAGTTCCAGTACTAGAGATGGCCCCACCAGGAGGTGCACCAGCATTAACACCACCCATTGGACATCATTTTCTACTAGAGCTACTATTAGAGGACTTACATAGGATCAGTTCCTTACATGAGTTATAGAGGTAGAGACCTCCCAGGTTCAGGGGTGTGACTGGCCCCTAGGTGGAATAGGATTGGCTCGAGGTGGTTATGCGAGTCTTCCGACTAGTGAGGACACCTCTCAACCAGATGTCGATCTTATCCCAGAGCCTTCTTTAGGGCTCAGTGGGGAGATGGTGGATCTTGAATTTCTAGACACACGATAAGGTGACCCTCACCTGGATATACTTTTAGAGCCTCTTTAGAGAAGATTTCTTTTTAGTGACATTGCATTCAGTGCACATACAGAAGTTACTGCACCTACAGCAGGGTGGCATGATAGTAGAGGAGTACTCAGCGAGATTTACTAAGATTTCTCACTACTCCACAGACATGGTGTAAGACCCATTATTCTAGGATCGATCTTTTTAGTAGGGGCTATGCCCGGAGACCAGGGATTCCATGGAATCTCTCATAATCCCTACTCATGCTGGGGTGCTGGAGCGAGCCCTACTCATGGAGAGATTCCTCGAAGAGCAAGTTCCAGTAGCATGAGCTACCAGTAGACCCTGGGTGGAAAAGTCTTTAGTTGTTGGTTGCAGACAGTAGAAACGGGGGCCCAAGAAGGCCTAACATTTTGGGGGACGACTCCAGGATGCATGATTGGCGATACAAGACCCCCAGGGTGGAGGGAGTAATCAAAGTGTCAGATTGTGCCACTCGTGCAGCGGGCAGGGGCACATGGCTCATGATTGCCTAACTCCCCATGAAGATGACTGGAAGATGGTCGAGGGACTGTAGAGGGAGAGGCAGAGGTTCGAGTGGTATAGTCCTTAGGGTTAAGGATATGGTAGGGGAGCTGGTAGAGTAGCAGGTGGTGGGAGGAGGTTTGATGTGCTACAACCAACACCCCTAGGTTGTCCACCATGAGCTCTAGGAACTGGTGGACAAGGGTGAGGCTAGCTACAGCTGATGGAGGCCTATGACCACGACACTCCATATATGATTAGAGGTATAATCTGTGTCTTCTCCACCATAGTTGTAGTTATTATAGAAACAGGTGTCAATAACTCTTTCCTTTCCATAGACCTTGTTCAGTGCTCGGAGATTCTTGTGGATTCGTTGGATCAATCCTTATGATTAGAGACTTTTGCAGGAGGGTATTCGATGATTAGACACTGGTTCCAGTAGTGTGAGCTTAGTCTAGGAGGCTAGAGATTCAGTTAGGATCTCTTAGTAGCGGCATCGAGGCCTTACGATTTCATCCAAGGTATAGACTGTTTATCCATATTTCATGCTCAGATCAACTGCTTTAGACGTAGAGTGTTGTGTGTCTGTGAAGATGAGACCAATTTTTCCTTCACTAGAAATAAGGGAGTGCTTGGAGGGAAGGATTTACTTTATAAGAGGAGGGTGTGGCCGATCACTCACCATTTGGATAGCCGCACCCTCGGTGTGGTGGACGAGAAGAGTCATCACTTTCCCATAGATGTGGACTAGTATGAAGACATCTTTCTTGAGGATGTTATGGAATTATCTCCTTGCAGGGAGGTTGACTTCTGCATAGATCTGTACCCGGAGACGGCACTGATATCCACACCAGCATATCATATGGATTCTGCAAAGCTTCGTGACTTGAGGGTACAACTAGAGAATTTGAATAGGAAGGGATTTGTGAGGCTTAGTGTTTCACCATGGGCAGCCCCATTATTGTTTTAAAGAAAGAAAATGGGATTTTGAGGCTGTGTGTGGAATTCTGGAACCTAAACCAGATGACCGTAATGAAAAATTATCCACTACCTAGGATTTATGACCTCTTTGATCTCAAATCATGTTATCATAATATTCATGTACGGGGTGAGGATGTACTGAAGATCACCTTTAGATGTCGATATGGCCACTATAAGTTCTTTGTGATGCCTTTTGGCATGACCAATGCCCCAGCAGTGTTACTGGGACTCATGGACAAGATATTCCTGCCCTAACTTGATCGGTTTATCATGCTATTCATTGATGACATCCTAGTGTACTCGGCATCTGAGGAGGAGCATGCTACACACTACAAATAGTCCTAGATACACTCTGAGATCACCAATTTTATGGGAATATCTTGAAGTGTTAGTTATGGATTCAAGAATTCCACTTTATGGGGCATTTAATTTTAGAGGCTGGAGTTGTAGTGGATCCAGAAAATATAGGGGTGGTACTTTCGTGGGATCCACCCAGGAGAATGACTGAGGTACACAGTTTCTCGGGTTTGGTTGGGTACTGCTAGAGGTTCATTACTGACTTTTCTAGGGTAGCAGCACCCTTATCATATTTGATACGGAAGGGAAAACCCTTCTTATGGATGGAGAAGTTCCAACTGAGTTTCCAGGATCTGAGGCATAGACTGACGAGTGCCCCCATCTTGAGACTACCAGAGGAGGGTTTTGGGTATATAGTTTTCAACAACACATCAGGGTCCAGACTAGGTTATGTCCTAATATAGGGGAAAGCAATGATCACCTACATTTCACAGTAGTAGAAGTATCACGATAAGAATTATGTGACCCATGACCTAGAGCTAGCAGCAATGGTCTTTTCTTTGTAGATGTGGAGGTACTACTTGATGGGTGAGTGGTTTACCATCTACTCCAACCACAAAAGTATTAGGTATATCTTCTCCAAGAATGACCTAAAATTTGGTAGTGGAGGTGGCTAGAGTTACTATAGAACTATGACTTTGAGAAATTATATACTCTTGGGAAGGGGAACATGGTAGTGAACGCGCTCAGTAAGAGATCTGGTTTGCAGTTGCTGAGTGAGGCGTCAGAGCAATTAAACGAGATGCAGATATCCTTTGTGGATGGTTATGGAGTAGATTATATTCATTCGATGGTTGTCACTTACCCACCCTTACAGAAAGTTAGGGAGGCACATCTTGAGGATGTTGACTGTGAGGCCTGACATGCTCAGTTGTCCTTAGGACAAGCCCTTGACAGATATTAGATAGGTGGGGATCATGTCATCTTTTTCAGAGGGCGTACTATAGTGCCATTGTCATCGCGTGAGGAGGTTTTGAGGGAGTTCCACACCTCCCCTTTGGTGGTAAATCCTATGTTGAAAAATATATACTAGGACCTACAATTTTAGTACTAGTGGTCAGGGATGAAGAAGGCAGTAGCAGATATTGTATCATGGTGCCTCACATGTCATCAAGTGCAGGAAGAGTATCAGGTTCCAACAGGCTTTACTCAACCACTTGAAATTCCAGAGTGGAAGTGGGATGGTATATCAATGGACTTCATTATGGGTTTACCCCACACATCTAGGGGGAAAATTTTATATGGGTGATTTTTGATCGAATCGCCAAGTCGGCCCACTTCCTACCCATATAATAGTAGGGTTCAGTAGAGAGCTTAAGATGCCTCTACATGCATAAGATAGTTTGACTACATGAAGTACCAATGATGATAGTATCTAATAGAGACACACACTTTACATCCTGGTTGTGGAAGGGATTTAGGAGGTGTTCAGTACTCGGTTGTTCTTGAGCACAGCTTTCCACCATCATATAGATGGTCATATGGAGAGGACTATCCAGGTTTTATGGGACATGCTTTATTATTAAATCTTGGAATTTGGTCGTAGTTGGGAGGATAACCTACCACTAGTGGAGTTTGCGTACAATAAAATCTACCATTTCACCATTGGTATAGCACTGTTCAAGGCATTTTATGGGTGACCATGCAGTTCACCGTTATGCTGGACATACCTAGGGGAGTCAGCACTCGTGGCTCCAGAGATGGTATGGGCTACCACTGAGAAGGTTCAGGTCATCCAGGAGAAGATGAGGACTACATAGAGTATTCATAAATATTATTCTGATAGAAGATATATTACCTTTTTGTTTGATGAGGGAGACCGTGTGTTCCTTTGGGTCTCACCATAGTGGGGATTGTGGAGGTTTGGCGGGGGCGACAAGCTATCTACGAGGTTCATCAGACCTTTTCAGATTTTGAGTAGACTTAGCGAGGTGGTGTACCGCATAGGTATCCCCCCAGAGATGCACTGGGTGCATAATTTCTTCCACGTATCACATCTGAGGAGGTACGTGAATGATCTATTGCACATCATCGACTGGGGCGAGTTGGATGTTGACGATGGGGTGACGTTTGCAGAGTTCCCAATAGATATTGATGATCAAAAGGACCAGGTCCTTCATGGATTATATATTCCTATGGTGCATTCCTGGAGGTAGAATAAGATTATCTAGGAGATCACTTGGGAGTGGGAGGCTCGAATTCGAGCTCAGTACCCCAATTTGTTTGTTTAGCCCTTGTTTTGGCTTATGAGGACATAAATCCCTAAAGGTGGGGTTAATGTAATGTCTCAAAATTCTATGTAATTTTTTAAATTATATGGGATTATTTCAAGACTAGGTGCTCAGATGTAACTTTATTCCATGGCCCGATGAGCCCAGAACAATTGTTTGAACTTTTTTTAAGTTTATTTAAAATAGCGTACGTGTGCGGTTTTAGAAACTTCTAAATGGGTTCCCAAATTAAAAATATGAGGGCACCATTGCATTTAGAACTATGAAAAAACCTAACAAAGGACTTAACCACGACTGGTGTGAGTTGAGGTAAAAAGTTAGTTTTAAAACTTTTTAAGAAATTTTATTTAAAGAACTTCTTAAGGAAAAATAAAATAAAAATCAGAGTTTATTTTATTTTGAATTTTGAATCCGTTGAAACATAATTGATTTGCAACCCGAGCATAACCAAAATGATATTTCATTTATGAAATAGTGTAACAACACTACAATGCAATGTTACATAAATGCTGAAACATGTTTTCAACCTTTAATGGATTGACTGAAGACTGGTCGTTGGCATGTTAGAGAATTGATCTAAACCCTTGGAGATTTGGAATTAGAGAGCGAAGATCGTAAAATGGCCACAAAAAATGGATGATGAAGCGACGAACGTAGTGTTTTGATCCTCACTAATGAATGATCTGACTTCAAGTTAGGGTGTATTTTGATTAATTTTTCTTTCCCTATTTTGAAATATCCATGACAAACGTGAATCATTCAATAAATGGAATGATTCATGGAATGTGCATGATTTTATAGAAGGGTTTTAATATCAGGGGTTTGATTTGGTGATTATCTATGTTATAATTCTTAAAACCCCCTCCCAACTTGTTTTTTAATTCTAACATGGAGGGTTTGGGCTGACATGAACAAGGCTCAGATCCCTCTATCATGGGCGTTCTAGTGTTCTTCGTGAACGAACCTCCAGATCAATGAAAATACAACCTTGAGGTTGTAGTAGGGAAAATGACAACCTGAGGATCCTAAATACACTCGTGGGTCAGAAAATGGACCACCGGAGTAGACCCGGGGGCCTGTAGAAGATACTGTCGGTGCGTCAGTGCTAGTAGCGACGATGACCAGTGGCGGCATGCAGCGGCGGCCGCGTGCGGGAGGTGGCGCACACCGGCGGTGGCGGTGCGTAAAGGGGGGCTGAAACATCCCGTCATGGGTGGAATATCAGTATGACGGAAAAGGTCAGTAGAGGTGGACCCCACGGAGACCCGCAGGGTATTTGGAAGATGCGGCTCACCCACCGCATCTCAACCAGAACAAGTCGGCCCACTCACAGTGGGTCGGGTTGGAGGAGACATGCCACCCCGGGCAGCCCAGAGGGTCCAGGCCAGACCCAGTAGACCAGGTCATATCCAGTTCGGGTCGGACCCAAGTTGGGTCGGTGGACCCCGGGCTGGGTTGGGTCAAGTCGGACTGGACCCATGCCCCACCGAACCCTTTTTACTAAAGCATCCATAACTTCCAAACCATGCGTCTGATTGAAAAGCCTTTTGTGGAGTTGGGACACTCGCGACAAGATGGACCTTTTGGAATACTACTTGTGAGTTTTTGTAGAATTTGGAATAAAACTTATGGCTTGAGGAGTATATTCTCTCAAAATCAATCATGTTGTGAGCGGTAATCCTACGGCTGGATGTGACATGAAGGAAGTGAAGAGCAGACCTTAGTGGCCTGATAGCCAAGTAGACCTCAGTGGCTCAGAAGACGAGTAGACCTCAGTTTTCTGGTCACTAATAAAACCTTAGTGGTCGAGTAGACGAGTGGACCTTAGTGGCTTGGTAGCCGAGTGGACCTTAGTGGACCGACAGACGGGCAGACCTCAGTGTCCCGGTAGCTGAGTGGACCTCAGTGGCCCGGAAGACATGCAGATGTCAGTGTCCCAACATACCTTAGTGACTCATCGGGGAGTAGTCCCTCTATAGTACAAGATGTTCAGCTTTACCACTACTAATCTTGCTTTCTATACTTTAGGTTATACATGTATGAGTTGTCCATTACTTCTTGTGTACTTTCCTTTGTGGTTTTTTCTTTGTGGTTTGGGGTCCCTACTTTGTATTGTGTTACTCAACCCTACATGGGATTTTCTCACATGTGTTGTGTCTTTTATAGATGATTGACGCTTTGACAGAGACATTGGTGGTCCAGGACCAGGTGGTACCCAGTGAGATCGGACATACGAGGTGTATTCCTACAGATTCTGGAATCTACTCTCCACCTACCCTTTAGGTAGGTTTTTCTATGGACGGATTATCAGATACATTTTAATCAGTTGTTTAAAGCTTGTATTTTTTTTGGGTTTGTATTCTGGACCATTTTACTTATAGCTTGTACTATACTCTCACTGGTTTTTTTAGTGGTATGCATGTTTTCCTTTTCAGTATTCTGGGTTATGGTTGTGAGTGTGTGTGTGTATAGGTACTCGGAAAATTCCTCCCACTTAGAGGATAATGTCTTTGGCACTGGTCTACAACCCTTGGCCTTTGAGAGGCGAGCTTGGGTTAGTTGCGGCACATGCCTCAGGGGACGGGTCGTGACATGATCATTATAACATTAGGAGTTTTATTTCTAACACAACATCTAATCATTAAGGTGGTGATGTGATACCCTTAGAAAATTCATCAGATATAAAATATTAGGTAGATCCATACTAAAATAAATCATTTTTAGTTCTAAAGTGGATAGTAAGTGTACCTTTCATCACTTTTTCTCACATACCACTTCCGTGGTTGTTATCACATAATCTTTCCCATTGTCTCTTAGCTTTAGAGGTTATTGATGCCAATTATAATCATTAACACTCATATTCTTTCACTAATTAGAGTAATGACCATGATCCTTGAAATTATAGAATTGAAGTGTGGGTGACAAATTCAGTTGAGATTTTTCATTATTATTTTCATTGACTAGCCTATTCACATCACTTTTTACATAAAGGAAGACTAATTTTCTTACCTCCATGGATTTTATTAGTATAATTTCCTAAAGATTCTATCTTTATATTTTTTTCCTAAAACCATGAGAGCATTGAGAGCCTCCAATTTCAATTTTTAGATTTATTGAAAATCAAATGATTTATTTATAGTTATCAAAGTCTCTTCTAGATAATTCCTTTCAGATAATTGATCTTAAGACACTAAAGAATCGACCAACTTTTCTATCAAGGTTGATGATAAGACTGAAATCATACCTTGCATGTCTAGTGAAATTTTCCTTATATGTACAAATGGTTTCACCATATTTTTATTTTTGTTCAAGTAATTCAATTTTCATTCTCATGTGAAGAGTTCAGGAAAAATTCTTACTTAAAAAACCTTATTAAACTCTTCCCATTTCATGGATTCAATTTTATCTTATTACATTATATTTTTTATAAGAGTCCGCCATTGATAGACTTCAATTTCCAAATGATATAATTTCATGAAAACTTCTCCATGTTCTGAACACTAGAAAATGGAAAATATATTTTTAGTGGTACTAATCCATTTCCCAGTAGTTAATGGATCATAGGTACCATTTAAGGAAGGTGGATTATTTCTCATAAGACTCAATAGTGAGTTGTTCATTCCTTTTTCCATTTAAAATATTATCATAATTCATGTTATCATTCATATCTTGAGAGGGTTGGGTGAGTATAATGTAACATATCTATTTTTATTGTAAAGATTTGGAATATATAAAATAATATTTTTAGAGCCAGCCACTGAGATGGTGCTAGATTTTGAGGCCTGATGAGACCAAAAATGAATTAATAAAAATATTAAATATATTAATATCATGTGAACATAGTTTTCCTGAAATAGTGGAGTAACTTCTGAGTGAGGAATCAAAAGGGAAATTCGAGACCTCCATTGAGTCTAAAATGTGGGTTTGACCTTAGGCATGATATAGACTTGTTCGATGTTGGGTGTTGGGATTGGGCATCATCATGGGTGAAATAATTAAATAAATTTAAATATTAATTTAATTATTTTCATTAAAATCATAATCTAGATATATTATATAAATATGCTATTATTGAAAATTTATAGGGTCAGCTGTATAATCCTGATAATTGGGAGGATAGTGTTAGAGGAAGTCTTGGTGAACTATGATGACAGATCAAGGATCATTCTTGTCAACAAAATTCAAGGATATCACTAATGAAAATGATTCATATTATTTCTTCATCAATGATTGATCAAAACTAATATAGGGAGCCTTTTTCTATGGTTTATTTCCTGATTGTTTACCCCATGATGAACATGAATCAATTCTTCCAACATTTTGATTCGAGATTCGATCATGCTTGTGGGTTCAGGATTATTTATTCCTGGGATTTATGGGAATTGGTTTTTCTATTGTTATTACTCATCCATCATCATTATAACAACAGTTAATCAAGGCTAACCTAAACACATTTTAGGTTCATTCCTCATTTTTTTGTTCATTTCTCCCCTGTTTTATCACATGTTGATCATTTCAATTTTCTTTGGAAAATGGTTTGATTAATACCTAGTATTCAATCATTGCATGAACATTCTTCAGTATAATAGATTGATAGAATGGATGTGGTTAAAAATTGAGGGTGTGATAAATGTGTGAAAATGTAGAATGATTGGATATGGATCAGATTGGAGTGTTTATTCCTATTCTTATAGATTTGATGTGAGCAGTGATGATGAAATGTGATGGTGATTAGTTTTTGAAAAAATCGTTGGATGGAATACCGAAAGTGGACATGAAAAACTGGTCAACCCTAGATTCTCAATTTTAAAGTGATATTTGTAGTAGTGGCAGAGTGATTGGAGAAACGCATGAAGAACCAATGGATTCTAGAAAATTCTATGTTGCACAACATGTACCCTGAAGAACACATGCCATGTGGGGTCCATGGATGTAGTTATAGGGTTTTGAATGAAATAAAATTTCACATTCCATGTGACATGTGTCACACACAATGTGACCCTGTGTTGGTGGCTCGGTACATATCCCAGAGTATACACGGGAATGGACATGGCCAAGAGAACGAGTACAGGTATAGTACACAGGCATAGCCAGGTACTCAGACATGAACACTATATATGGTCATGACTAAGTGTACATAGAAATGGGTAGAGGTACATAGGTATGGCTAGGTTTTCATGGGAATGAGTAGAGTAACGCAATCATTGACATGGGTTGGTCTAGGGTCAGATTTACATGTCATGTATCCTCTATACACATCGTGTACTTAGAGATAGCTTAGATACCTTCATCTCTTAAGTATAGAACAATTTCAGTTGATTGGGATTCCTTGGTCCATATCTATGAGGGTATAATGCGACATTTATTCCTTCACATAGAATTATGATCACCTCTATGAGTTCTGTTTTGGTTAGAGTTCATGGTATCCATCTATGAGGCATGGGGTGGGATCCTATATAATATCTTTTCTAGTTGGGGTTTATGGTGGTGTAATGACCACCATAGACAAGGAATCAATCCCCTGTATAGAATATTGATCAAGTAGGGTTTGTGGAATCCCCCAACAAACCTCGGAGTGATCACCTATATGGGAAGCATGATCCATAGAGATCTGGTGAGTACAACTTGGAAAGTCTAGATGAAAATGAACTCTTAGATGAATATCATAAGTGACAACATGGCTCACAGAGTAAGCTATATTATACATTAATGGCCTTGAATCATCATGAAGAATCCTCTAGCTAGAAGTACCGGTTGAGACCTTTTGAGACTGTTAGTCTGTTATGAGTATATCTGGTTTATTCCTTTTTGTATCATTATGTATCATATCTTTATTGACATACCAACATATTGATGAGTTCACTACTCTTGATGATTTATGTTTTTTTATTTTAGGGTATCTTTTTTGGTATTATTATACTCACCCATGCATGGGATATTCCCACACATGTTAGGACTTATGTAGATGAAATTCCATTTGACGGAGTCCTAATAGGACTCAGAGAATGTGGAATTTAGTATTAGGTAGACAGACCGAGGTTCTTATGATGATTTTATTAGAAAATATTCCCCTCCTTCTAATCAAGTTAGTATCTATTTCCACTTTTTGGTGGGATTGTATCTATCCTTTTTTTATCTCTTTAGGTACTTTTTTCATACTATATTTGTGGTATTATATATGTATTCATGCATTGGTATCACTTGTACTTTAATTTATGCATTATATGAGCTTGGATATGTGTTCATGCTTATAGGTACTTAGGCTAACACCTATCATTTTGGGATATGTCGTCGAGCCCTGGTGGGTCATATCATGAAAGAGTGGTATTAGAGCAGTCAATTTTACCATAGAACCATAGTTTGGATATTTTATAGTTTTGAGGATTGTTTGGGATTTATGGAGATTATGCTAAAGTGTTTTGAGTTCAGCATTCGGGTCAGGCTGTACATTTTTTGTGCAGCAGCCGACAACCTGCTTGTTGACCTAGTACATTTAGAAACTAGTTATATGGGGAAACATTAATACATGCCTCATATAAGAATGGGTTGTGGTTTCCATGTCCTTATTGAGTTTTCTCCCTAGATATACTCATTTGACATGGTTTATCTTTTTTATTTTAGGTTTTTTCTATGAAGACAATCATCCAAGATTCCACTGCATGATCATAAGGATGATCCTTTGAGTGATAAGGATTTAGTACATGGGCCTATACAGAAGGTAGTACCTCTTTGTGGTTTTATTGTTATTCCACCACCTGTAAAGTAGCAGATTATGTTGCAAGTATCAGCCTAGGATGTGCACATACTGAGCTCACTCCATGATTTCAAGAGGTAGTGACCTCCCAGTTTCGGGGAATTCCATACCCCTAGGCATCTGTGGATTGGCTAGAGGTAATCAACCATGTTTTATAATTTTTTAGGACACCTTTCGATCAGATTGTGGTACTTGTAGTGAGTCTTATTTAGTGATTTATTAGGAGATTTTGGATTCTACTGACTCATTCACATGACAATACTGCTCTCTCAAGGTCATATTTTGAGCATATCTATAGGGAGGAGTTAAACATATACATGTTTTTATTTTTGTGTATTTAGGATATTTTACAGTTTTAGTGGGGAGATATAACCATGAAATATTATTCAATGAGGTTTGTTTCCCTTTCACAACACTCCCTATATATGGTTAGGAATCCATTATTTGGAGTACAAACCTTTAAGCAGGACTTAAACCAAGATATCAATCCTGGAGTGATATCTCTTTTCATTCCCACCTATGTTAGAGTGCTTGAGTAGGATCTAGTAGTAGATAGATTCCTAAAAGAGTAGATGCTGACAGTGGGTTCTAATAGTGGGAACTCAGGAGCTAAGATCTCAACAACGGGTAGCCTATGGCAGTTATAGGGATCTGAGAAAGTGAGATTATTCAAGAGATGACCCCAGTATAGAGTATCATAAGTTCATGGATCTCAATATGTATTTATTCATCCTATAAATAGGTTTTTCTTCTCTTACAATGGTCATAGATATCTTACTCGAGATTTTCCGAACCGCCACATAACTGACCGGACGACGATCGATGGACCACCCAAGTAGAGACAGAATCAAGATCAAGGGTGTATTTGGGGAGGAAACATGAAAGAGGGTCAAGTAAATAATCAGTAGGTGGAATTTGGTTTGACCAATTTCCACCACCACCCCTATGTGGTCCACGCTAGGCTCAGGGATCTGGTGGTCAGAGGAGAGGACTGCTCCAGGCATAAAAGGCCTAGGTCCCTGAGGCTCCCAGTATGATTAGAGGAAAGATATTTTTCTTCTCTAATTGTGATAAAATAATTATAAACATAGTTTTGAGCCATAATTTTCCTTCCACATCTCTAGTTCAAAACTTAAAATTCATGGTTGACCCCTTGTATTAGCCCTTGAATTTGGAGACTCCTACTAAAGGTTACTCGGTGATCAAACACTTCTTCTGATAATGTAAACTAACTCTTGGAGTCAAGATCATGATGTGGGATATCATTTTAGTAGTGATGAGGCCTTAAAATTTCATCTTGAGTATAGACTATCTATCAAGAGTTCATTCCCAGATTGACATTTTGAGGTAGAGAATGTGATGTATCTGTGGTGACGATTCAATTTTTTCCTTAGCGAGTGAGAAGGAAACCCAAGAAAAGGAGGATGGGATCATGCATAGGAGGATACAAACAATTACTCATAAATTCGATAGTCTCTCCCTTAGATTAATGGATTCTATGGGATTTCAACTTCCTGTAGTGACGGTGAGGTATGATAATGTTCTTCCAAGGATGTGTTAGGCTTACCTCCCCATTGAGTGATAGACTTCTGCATTGAATTGTACCAATGTATTTCCTGTATATAAACACTGAAATATTGGATGGATCTTATTAATATTCTTGATATAAAGGTATGGTTGTAAGACTTGTAGAGGAAGGGTTTTCTTAGACCCAGTGTTTCCCCTAGGTATCCCTAGTATTGTTCGTCAAGAATGTGGATAGGTGCTTGAGGTTGTTTGTGGGTAATATATGTCTAAACTAGGTGACCATGAAGAATATGTATCCACTATCAAGGATCGAAGACCTATTTGATTAATTGGAATGGGTACGATGGATCTTGAATATTGACCTTATATTAGACTATCACCAGCTTTGAGTACGAGATGAGTATATAATAAATATGATATTAAAATTTCACTATAGTCATAATGATTACTTGGTGATACCTTTTAGCATGATGAATTAACCAGTAGTGTTAATGGGAATCATGAACCAGATCTTTCATACTTTCTTAGACTGGTATTTGGTGGTCTTCATTGATGACATCCTAGTGTACTCAGTGTCTAAGGAGGAGCATTAAAGACACTTGATGATGGTCTTGTACATACTCTGATAGCACTGGATTTATGGGAATCTCTCAAAATTTCTATTAAGGATCTTGTAGGTCCACTTTATGATACATTTCATCTTGGTTAATGGTGTAGTAGTAGACCCAATAAAGGTTAAGGTGGTGTTAGCTTGGGTTCTAACCAAGAGCATGATGGAGGTTCAGAGATTCCTTGGGTTAGTAGGATAATATAGGATATTAATTCCTAATTTCTCTAAGATATAATTACCTTTGAATACTTTAACTAGGAAAGGGTATCCTTTCGTTTGGATGGAGATAATCTGGTGGGATTTTCAGGAATTATGGAAGAGGTTAACAAGTACTCCCATCTTGATATTTCTAAATGGGGGTGTCAATTAAATAATTTTTTTAATGCCTCATGGATTATAATTGGTTGTGTTCTAATGTAGAAGTAGGATTTGATTTCCTATGGGTTCCAGTAGTTTAGACTTCATGAGTAGAGCTATGCGACCCATGATCAAGAGTTGGCATCATTTTTTCTCCACCCAAAAGATGTGTCAAAACTACCTCATGGGTGAGTGGTTTGTAATATATTATGACCGTAAGTGTCTCAATTATATCTTATCTCATAATTATATTAACTTGAGATAGATTAAATGTCTATTGTTCCTCCCAGATTATAAGGAAGGGGAACTTCGTGGAAGATGATCTTACAAGGAGATCTTATTCATGGTTATTGAACAAGGATTTAGAGTTGTTAGTATTGTTGTAGTTGTAATTAGTGTAAAATTATGGTGAATCATATATACATTTGATGGTTGATACCCCAAAATTTCTATAGTGTGTTAGGGGGGCTCATCTTGGAGATATTGAGTATGTGACTTTGCAAACTCAGATATCCACTAGATGTTCTCTTGACAGATTTAATAAAGGTGGGGAGAACATCATAACTTTGAGAGGATAGAAAAAAGTTATCAGTGAAATTGTGTGAAGAGGTGATGAGGTACTTTCATACATCCCCTTTTTCAATACATCTAGGTGTGGAAAAGATGTACTAGGACCTTTGGTGTCAGTTTTGGTTCACATGCCTAAAGAAGTGTGTAGAAAAGTTTTTCTCTTGATGCCTCACTGGTCAATTGTTGAAGGATGAGCACTAGGTTCTAGCAGGTTTAGTTCAACCTCTTGGGGTTCAAGAGTGAAATTGGGATGAAATATTTATAGAATTCATGATAGGGCTTCTACAGACATCTGGAATACATAATGCCATACGGGTTATCATAGATTGACTCACCAAGTTGGCCCACTTACTAGCTAACTGAGAACATAGTATAGTTGAGAGATTAGGATTCCTTCACATGCTAGAGATATTATATATCCATGGGGTTTCCTTAGTAATAATTCCATACTATGACACTTTATTTACATCATGATTATGGAGACGATTATAGAAGTCATTTGGTACTTAGTTTCATTTGAGTATGTAATTTAACCCCTAGACTGACGGTTATACTGAGTAGACCATTTAGGTTCTAGATGACATGATTCAAACCTACGTGTTAGACATTGATTATATTTAGGAGGATCACCTACCATGGTTTTAGTTTTCACACAACAATATCCACCATTCCATCATTGATATGGAACCATTCTAGGCTTTTTATGGGTGACCCTATAGGTCACAACTATATTGGACTAATCCAAGTGAGTCAGAACTCATGGGCCCATATTTGGTGTGATCTATGATAGAGAAGGTGTATATTTTTCAGGAGTGGATGATGAATACACATAGCCATTATAATTCCTATATAAAATAATTGTGGAGGCCTCTATAGTTCAAGTATTAGACCATGTGATCCTAAGAGTCTCAACTCTATGTGGATTACAAAGATTTTTCTGGGGTGAAAAGTTATCTTTGAGATTCATTGGCCCTTTATATATTCTTTATATGTTTGGAATGGTGGTTCAATACTTGGGCCCTACCACCATAGTTTGACTAGGTACATGAAATCTTCTATATTTCATAGCTGAAGAGGTACATGCATGACCCATTGCATGTTATCGACTGGGGTGAGATAGACATTGAGGATAAAGCTACCTTTTTAGAGTGAAAAGTGGAGACTAAGGATTGGAAAGAGAAGATAATTATTGGGAAATGGATTCTTTTTGTGTGTTTTTAGTGATAACATGGGAATCTTCAGTACAGAACCTAAGAGTGGGAGAACTAGATGAGAGCTCAATACCCACATCTTTTTGTATAATTTTTTTTCACTTTTAAAGATGAAAATACCTAAGGTGGGGAGAATGTAACATCTCTGTTTTTTTCATGTAAATATTTTCAATATGTTTAATAATATTTTTGGTGATAGGTGTTGAGATGAAAAAAGATTCCAAGGTCCAGTGAGACTAGAAATTATTTAATAAAAATACTAAATATATTAATATCAAACATGAATAGTTTTCCTAAAATATTGGTGTAACTCCCGAATAGAGACTTAGATGGGAAATTTGAGACCACTGTTGAGCCTGAAATATGGGTTTTAACCTAGGCATGAGATAACCTTGGTCAGCACCAGTTTTTGGGCTTGGGCGCCATCATGGTTGAAATAATTAAATGAATTGAAATATTTATTTAATTATTTTAATTAAAAACCTAACCTAAATATCTTCTATAAATATATTGTCATGGAAAATTATCATGGTTATCTGTATAACCATGATAATTGAGAAGAGAGAATTATAGAAAGGATTGTTGAATAATGATGATGGATCTAGGATTGTTCTCACCAAAAGAATTCAAGGATCTCACCAATGAAAATGATGTAGATTCATTCATTGTCAGTGATTGATCCAACCTGAGGCAGGGAATTGTTTTTCATGGTTTATTTCTCATATACCGTGATCCATATGAATCAATTATTCCAATATTTTTATTCATGAGTTGATAATTCTTGTGGTTTTAGGAATATTTATTCCTAGGATTTAGGGGAATTTATTTGTTTATTATTATTAATCTTCATTCATTATTATAATAAAAACGAATCAAGACTAAATCTAACATGGATGAGGTTTGTTCCTCATTTTTGATTTGGTAATTTCTCTCTAGTTTCTTTTCACATTCATTTCCATCATTTTCTTTGGATTAAATTTCAATGAATACCTAATATTCGATTCTTTCATGACCATTCATCAGCATAATGGATTGATACCATGAGTACAGTTCATGATTGAGGGAGTGGTTGATATGTGAAGATGCAGGATGACAGGAGGTGGATCAGATCTGAGTGGTGATTTCTATTCTTCCCAGTTTGGTGAACATGGAAATGGTGTGATGCAGCGGTGATAAACTTTTGAATGAATTAAAGATTGGAATCTAGTGAGCAGCGATAGAAAGACCAGTCAACCCTTGATACAAAATATCCAAGTGATATTTTTGGCAGTGGTGATAAGATTGGTGGAACATGTGAAGAACCTATGGAATCTGGAAAATTATGCATTATACGACATCTAACCCAAATAATACACATTGTGTGGGGTCCCTAGATATAGATCTAGGGTTTCATGTGAGATAAAATATCACACACCATCTGACATATATCACATTCTATGTGACCATGTAATGATGACTTGGCATGTATCTCAAAGGATACTCAAGCATGGACATAAATAGGAATATAGGAATGGTTAGAGTACAGGGGTACATCCCAGTACTTAGACACAGATACAGTACATGGGCACATCCAGGTGTACATGGGAATAAGAATATGTACATGGTCATGACTAGGTGTACATGAGCATGGGAATAGGAATGCAGACACGAAAATGAGAAGGTCTGAGATTATAGGTACATGTCGTGTACCCTCTAAACACTTTGTGTACTTCCCTATATATGGCTTAGATCCATTTGTCTATTCAGTATAAAAAAGTTTTTCTTGAGTGAGATTCCTTGGTCAATCCCTATGAGGGTACAGTGTGGCACTATGTCCTCAATATAGGATTATGATCCCCTCTATTTTTTTGGTTTTGGATATAGTTTGTGGTATCCCACTGTAAGGCTTGAGGTGGTATCCTCTATCATATTTTTCCTATGTGAGGTTCATGGTATTGACGTGACCACCATGCGTAGGGTTTCTATCCTCTATCTAGTATATTGATCTATTAGGTTCGATGACTTTCCCCATAAGACTTGGGAGTGATCTCCTATCTGGGTAGAGTGATCTTCAAAGATCTGGTGAGTACATCTTGGTGAGACCAGATGAGCATGGCCTCTCAGATGAGTGTCATCATTAACAACATGGATTATGGAGAGATTTATCCCATACAATCATTACCTTAAATAATTTCTTATAATCCTTTGGTTGAAAGTGTTATTTGAGACCTTTTGAGACTGGTTTTCTATTATGCGTATATTTGGGTTATTCCTTTGTTTATCATTATGTCTCATATCATGATTGACAACCCTATGTATTGATGAGTTGGCTACTTTTGATGCTTTATTTTTGGTTATTTTAGGGTGTACTAATAATTTTTATAATTAACCCTTTACAAGATCTTCCCACACATGTTGTGTCTTATTCAGATGATGGTCTATTTGATGGTGTCCTGGGAGGACCTGAAGTAGGTGGAGCTTAGTATTGGGCTAGACAGACCAAGGTTCTTACCAGGGTTTCATTTGAAAGTAATCCCCTAC
The DNA here is from genome assembly GCA_963277665.1 of Viscum album. NCBI lineage: Eukaryota > Viridiplantae > Streptophyta > Magnoliopsida > Santalales > Viscaceae > Viscum > Viscum album. The sequence goes on from OY728141.1 coordinate 915,284,678, forward strand.
TTCTAAGAATGTTGGAATCTTTGTCCACTTTTGGTTGGGCCAATATTTGGACCCTTTCTATCTCTTTTAATACTTTTTTCATACTCTGGTTATTAAATTATAGATGTATGAATGCATTGGTATCACTTGTACTTTACTTTCAAAATTATATGATCTTGGATATGTGTGTGTGTGTGTGTGTAGGTACTCAGGTTAATGTCTCCCATGTGTGGGATATTCATACATGGCACTTGTTTACATCCCCTGACCTATTATAGGCGGGCTTGCGGTTGTTACACTCGGCTTATTGTCATCCATGTGGGCCCCGATTGGTCAGGTCATGATAATAGCTACAAGATTTCACATCACAGTAACCATTTAATTTGGTTTCATATGATGATTTTCAATTCATTTCCTATCAAATTCATCCATAACATGATTCCTCTTATGTCCACCCATTGACTAAGAATAAAAAAAATATTGTGAGCAACAATTTTCATAGTGAGTAATCATGTAATCATGAAAAATAATCCATTAGATGTCTAAATCATGTCACCTTCTTTTTAATATCTGAAAACTTAGGTTTAACCTAGGTCATTCATGGTTATAATATATTCAAATAATTCATAAAATTTTGTAAATAAAATGAGAATTAACCTTAGAATATCTTATGGGGGTGTCTATCTATGTGTTCAATCTTAGTTCCGCTCATTGTGCACAGGTAGCAATTGAGTTAATACCCAATCTGAACCTTTTAGAGTTGTTACCCATAGGTGAATCTATGTCACAGAAACATACACTTTATAGTATCAATATAGGGATTTATTTTATAGGAAAACCACACAATATCTACTTTTCTAAAACTTTTAGTATTTTATCCAATACTTAGACTTATCCTCAGGGTTTTCAATAAAGTTATCTAACCCTGATCTCCAAAAACTAACTAAAACCTACTCGTATATCAACTGAGGCGACCCAAGAATTTCATATAATGATATTAAATTATTTAAGATGACTATTCAATACATTTCATAAAAACACACGCCCTAGAACTGTATTGGTTTAGTGTCTTTGGATACTAGATACATAATCATCTTATTTCATGAAAGATCTTTAACATCTTCCAAAAGGTTATTCTCACATAATAAAATTCTTAGACATACCCTACTTAAAACCTTTCTTCATAACTTGGGGAAATAAAACAAAAGAAATTATAATCTCAGATTATTAGTAAAGGTGAACATAAGAGATATTTATCAATGATCATAAGTGAGCATAAGATAAGCATAAGGGTATGAGAATGTGATCTATGAAAACCCATATTTTAATACACTTTAATTCATTATTTAATACAGAAATTTACAAATAATACAATACCAAAAGATCATGAAGCTAAGTTTCATTGGGAAATTAGGTATATAGAACATCAACCTGATACATAGATAAAATAACATTATTCAAAATTTCTTTAACATTCTACTAAAATTTTATTTCTCTTTTAAAAATGTACTGGATAAACTAGAGTCATACATAAGAAATGGGTGAAATATAAATCCCGATAAGGGAATAAACAAAGAAAAACATGAATAAGGTATTAAATGTTAGTCAATAGTCATATCATTAGAACATAAATGTGTATATAATCATAAACATGAACATTGAACCATGATATGTGGTGATAACATAAAGGCAACATGGGATTGTAATGACAACATTAAACATGACATCATAAACATAGCACAAGGATAACCACCAAGACATCATAAAATTATTTTAAAATTATCATAATGGATTAGGTTTACTCCCTAATCTCATACATGATGTCTCATGAGACTAAAAAACTACCCAATTCAATGGAGATATATCTAAGCGCACCCATCATTTTCATATCATGTACTTGCATAAGTGTTCCACATAGATAATTCGACATAGGAACATATTTAATCACATTTAATCTCATGATTAAGGATTGTGATATAAATACATTTAATTACACAATCAATAAAGTATAGGTATATCTAGGTGAATACCCTTGATTGGAAATGGGGATGAGTATTCACAAAACAAATGTTTGGTATGGAAAATTATAGGATAATTTTGGCAACATAATGAGGGTACACAAAGATTCATTGGAAGGATTAATGAGAGTTAAAGGGGTATATCATAACTTAGAAATAATATTGGAAGTAATATGGATATTCATGAACATAATACAACATTAATAATTCAAAATTAAAATGCACAAGACAAAGAAGGTGCTTGAATAATGAGAAGAATGAGAGGATCCCTCACCTTGAGAGGGTGTTTCAAAAATCTTGGGAGGGGCTTATTAAGAGATTGGGGGAACCTTGAGATGGATAAAGAAAGTTAGGGGTAGATTATAGTTGTTTTCCATGGTTTTTTAGTGAATATGAAAGAGATTTTGGGTGGTTTTATATAGAAAAAGAGAGGAGGGTTCTTTATTAATTTCAAAACCTAGGTTTTGGACTCTATATGATAAATTAATCAAAACCAAAAACCTTCACATGATTTTTTACCATATTTTATGCCAAAGTAAATTTTTTTCATTATTTTATATTTTTAAGAAATGATACCAGTAAAATAATAACCTTGGTAATGTAGAAGTGAGTCATGTTTATGAAGAATTTATTTTAAAAAATTAAAATATAATATTGGTTTTGGAGAAATCATTAAAGGTTTATAAAATTAATAAAATAGCCTAAAAATAAATTATTTTAAATGTGAAATATATATTTTGATATGGATACCTTTTATTTCATATATTACATCACTTTTGGGTCATTATGATGTCATAATACATACCATATTTTTATATAATATTTAATTTTGACCTTAAAAGTTGACTATCTCCAAAAAATATGAAAAAATAATCATTGGATAATTTCGACATGATGATTTCAAAAATAATATTTATTTTATCCAAATAATTTTCTAATTATGTTAATGTACACTTTTAAATGAAAAAAATCATATTTATTGAAAAATACTGGTTTTTTTGACAATAACAGTTTTTTAACCCTTATAAAAATTATTTTAAATTAAATAAAATTATTTTATCATTAATATTTAGTAAAAATTATTTATTAATATTATTTTATTAAAACATAACATATTTAAAAAATTCTTGAATTCATTAAAATAGCGTGTCTTGATTGAGACTATACATTTCAAAAAAATACAATTTGTGTTTCATCATTTCAAAATATAATTTTTATCAAACTCATTTTTAAAAATTAATATTAAAAAGGGATAAAATAAACATTTTTTAATTAAAATAAAATATTAAAATTCATATTTTTATGGTCTAGATATGTATCCCTTTATTAAACTAACTAATTTTCTAAGGGTAATGTGTGAGATGGTGAGGTTTTTTAGGGTGGTTCGGAGTACATGGTTTAGGTAATTATCTTGATGAGCTTGAACTTATCCTGTAAATGATTTTGTTCATACTTTAGTTGTTAAATATTATCTTGGTTGATCAAGGGAAAAGTGGAGAGGTTTTATCTCCCTCATAATCTCTAATAAACTGGATTCGTAGGGTATGATCCTACTGATCAAGGCAATCGCTTCTTTCTTCTATGTCAATTTGACTTTATAATAACCCTTTATAAATACTACAAATATAATCACTGCTCAAAAATTATATTATTGATGGTTATAATTCTTAACAGTATTTTAAATCCAATATTATATAAAATTCCAAAATAACCAAAGTAATGTATGTGTTTTCTATAAATACATAACTTAATAACACATTTATTCATTCAAAAAGGGAATTTAATTTATAAAGGTTCGGGTACTTACATTATCCCCCCTTCAGAAAATTTTCCCTCTTAATTTTGATTTCATGCACTAAAACAAACAAGGGTAGTTATGTTTCATTTACTATTCTAGTTCCCATGTGCTTTCTTAAAATTTTAGTTCTTTCATAACACTTTGATCAAGTGAGTTATCTACTTTCTTAAAACCTTGCCTCTTCAATCTAAGATCTCCACCAACTACTCCTCATATAAAATATCCTTCACCAACAGTACCACCTATAGATTTAGTACATGTGAGAAGTCTATTATATACTAAATAAATATGGATAAATGGAAAACATCATGTACTTGAGATAGGTTAGGTGGGAGTTATGTTCGATAGGACACTGCTCTAATACAATCAATGATATAAAAGGGGCTAATGTATATAAGAATAAGATTTCAATTATTCCCAAACCTCATGAATTTATTACATTTAAATATATGAAGGAACACTTTATCTTTGACCTAAAACTCTAAATCACATTAACAATTGTATACATTGAATTTCTGTAGATTTTTTACAGATTTCATATGACATTAAATGGTTTAAACCTTTTCTGTCATTTCTTAGATAATATTATGTCCCATAAGATTTCACTCCCAAATTCATCCCAACATTTCAAAGTATGAAACCAATTCCCATAAATATCCTCATAAGGTGTCATTTTAATTCTATAATGGAAACTGTTGTTATATGAGAACTCAAATAGGGGAAGGTGTTGGTCCAAACTTCCTTGGAAACCCACTAAACCTGATATCATCGTATCCTATAGAGTTTGAATATTCCTTTAAAATAAACCATCTATCTGAGGGTGATAAGAAATGATGAAGATGAATTCAATATCCAATGCTCGCTAAAGACTTCTCCAAATCCTAAAGTAAACCTAGAATCTTTATCAGAAACAGTATAGAGTGGAACTCCATACAGCTTACCACAAGAGATAAATATTCCCTGATGGAAATGAAATGTACTGAATTGGTAAGGAGATCGACTAACACCCAGATGGTGTTATTTAATTTAGGTGTCTTTGGGAGTCCTATAATAAATCCATGGGTATTTTTTCCAATTTCCATAATGGTATAGGAAATGGTTACATTATACCCTTAGACTTATTTACTTATCATTTTCTTTTTATCATACCAAGAATTGAGATACAAACTCTATAATCTCTCTATTCCTAATATCCCACTAGAAGTTTTTATTCAAATATATATGCATATTTATTCTTCCTGGAAGTATAGAGAACGATGAGATATGTGAATCATCAATAATTTTTCTCTTCAGTTCTAGTTTTGATGGTACACATATCTAGGTTCCAAAACTTATAACTCTATCTTCAGAAAATTTGAACTTCGTGATATTTTTTCCCTCTTCTATAGAAACTCACCATATTTCTGGGCCTCCTTGATCCTCTAAATAATGGATGGTTGAGAATTTATTTGAGAAAGGATGGATAAAGATCATTTTATTATTCCCATATCCATCCTTTTAATTTACAAGAATATTGGATCCCTTTTGATCCTCATCATGTATAGAGTTATGGGATCCTTTCTATTCAGAGTATATTCCACTTGGTTTACTTTCCTATGATGGTAATGGATTGAACAATCATAATCCTTCATTAGTTTTAACCACCTTCATTAGAACATTTTAAGATCTTTTTGTGTGAATGTATCTTTGAGTCTTTTATGGTTTGTGTGTATGTCACACTTCGCCCCATAGATATAATGCCACCAAATATTTAATGTAAAGAAAAATCACATTCAATTCTAGATCATGAGTTGAGTAGTTATACTCATGTATATTTAACTAGAAAGAGGAATAGAATATAACTTTTTATCTTGCATAATTACACAACCTAGGATCTTTTTGAATGCATCATTGTATATCACAAATCCTTCCCCATTTGTGGATAATGTTAGAATAGATACAATGATTAGCTTCTTCTTCATCTCTTTAAAACTTTCCTTGCATTCATCATTCTAGAAAAAACTTGACTCCTTTCCGAGTTATCTTGGTTAGGGGACTTGACAATCATGAGTATTTTATCAAAAATCAATGATATTACCCTGCTAATTCAAGTAAAATTTTGGTTTCTATCACATATGTTGTCCTTGGACATACTTTAATTTCTTTATTTTTTGAAGGATCCATGGATATTTCTTTACTAATGATAACATTTCCAGAGAAAAGTACTTGATCTAACCAAAACACAAATTTATTATACTTTGAAAAATAACTTTTACTTTTTTGAAGTATTTAGTATAGAATTCAAATTATCCTCATGTTTCTCATTAATTTTGGACTAGATAAAAATATTCATTAAAAAGACAATAAAAAATTTAACGAGTTGATCCCTAAAGAATATATGCATTATGTCAATGAAGATTGTTTGATCATTGGTGAGTCCAAATGGAATTACTATGAACTTGTAGTTCTCATACCTTATATGAAAATTAGTCTTGGGGATATCATCTTTCTTCACCTATACTTGATAATATCTTGGCCAAAGATCCACCTTAGAGAAATATTAGGCTCCATGTAGCTGATTTAATAAGTCATTAATCTATGGAAGAGGATACTTATTCTTTATCATTATCTTGTTGAGATCATGATAATAAATGTAGAGGTGCATTGACCCATCATTCTTCTTTATGAATACATTCGATTCACCCCATGGTGAAGAAATTTAGAGTCCGAACTCTTTATCTATATTTTTATGTTGTTTCTTCTTCATCTCCTTAGGTTCAACAATTTCCACTTTATATGTATTCAAGGATATTGGTAAATCTCTAGGTATAATCTCAATTAAAGATTCAACCTCTCGTCTATGAGGAAGACCATATAATTCTTTTGGAAACACATCAGCATACTCCCTCAAAATGGGCATGCCTTCAATGATGATATTTTTCTTAGACTTAGTAATTTTAACTAAATATACTTTCTCATATGGAAATGATATCCACTCTTGAGATGTTGATACCAAAGAATATTCATCCTCCTCCTTGAACTTGTATATAATCGGAGGGAGATTCATGATACAGAGGGTGATTTCATTTTTACAAAAATTTATGTTGGATCTATATAAATAAAGTCAATCCATGCCTATAATAACATAAAATTACACTAAATGAAGTATCAAAAGGTACTTTTGGAAGTTTAGTCCCCAAATATGGATAGAGGATGAGTTATATACTTAGTTTGTAATAATTGCCTCATTTTTCATTTTCATGGATAACTTTGTTTCCATGCTTTTTGGTGGTATTTGAATAGTTATATTGAACTTGTGAGATATTAAGGAATGTGTAAAACCATAATAAAAAAGTATGATCACTATCCTTGAATTAATAATTGGAATACATGTCACAATTTTATTTTTGGGATTCAAATTAGTAGTTTTGTTGGAATAAGCTCTCCCATGCTACCTTAGAGGTTATTGGTGTTGATTGTCTCTAGAAAACCTGGGATTAGGAAATTGTCTTGTATAATTCCTATGTTCTTTACAATTAAAGCACTATACTGTTGGATGAGGTTTTACTAGATCATTCTTTTATTCCACCACATTGGTGGGTTTTTTCTATTGTAAATATCTATTGAGGTTCCCTTCCTTCCCATAGCTAAATAATTTCCTCATCCCCTTAGAGAATTTATAAGATTATTCTTTCGACACTTTTGATAAGTGGTATGTTGGTATTTAATTCCACCATTAGATTTTTCCATCATACCACCAGAATGAAACTCCATTTTCTGCCTCTAATCCCCATGAAAACCTTGTGATTTTTTAATCTCCATTTTGACTTTGAGGAAACATTGGACAATTTACTCATAGATCTAAAAGTATCAAGTGGATAAGGCTTCCTAATAACTCATATTCATCCCACCAAATAAGAATTAAACATTACTTTAGGGGGTAATGACAAAGTCTAAGGTGTATCATACAAGTCTTGTGAAGTTTTACTCATACACCCTAATTAATTAATCATCCTTCTTCTTGAGGTTAAGGAAGCCCCTCCACATTTTTAGTCGAAGGGTGTGAGGAAACTATTTGTTAATTTTTTTTAAGAAATTCCTTCCAGTTCATCTCTTCGATCTCCACCTAAAGCTTTATATTTTTTTACCAGCTCCACCATTGATCATATTCTCCTTCCATATAATAAACAACTAGCATGACTTTATCTTCTTCAAAATATTTAAGGAAGGATAATTTCTTCTCAATGGAGTTGATCCATTTCTCCATGATTAAGGGATCGGAAGATCCATTGAAATTTAGAGGCCTTCATCACATAAAGGTATCGATTGTAACTTGATCTTTCTTAGGGGGATTTAGGAATTCTTCATGATTCAATTTTCATCTAAAAACCTGAGTTAATTGAGAAATTATTGTTTTGAATTTTGCGATTCCTCATTCTATATGGTTAGTAATTTCATGTGGGTGGTAATTAAATTGTTCTTCACATTATTTTTTAACTCATTTCCACCTATTCCAATCCATTTGACTAGAAAAAAATAGAATTATGGATGAGTATTTTTAAAATATTAAACATATAAATGGGAAATCATGAAAATTAATGGGATTATTCATAAATGATATATATTCTTCAACCTATGAATTTATAGGTTTCAATATAAGTTATCCTTGATATATTTCCTAATATAAAATATTATGGGAATTTTTTTACCTTAATAATGGTTTGTATGGAGCTTGTGAATTTACTAAATCATATTCCACAATACTTTCAAAGTAGAAGTATAGTAAGGCCCATTTTTGTGCACCAGGTAATGATTGAGTCTATCTCAATGTTCCCTTCTTAGGGTTATTACCCCTATGTACATCTGTGTCATATCCACATACACTTATAGTATTCAGAAAAATTATGTATTTTATTGAAAAGAACTTACTCAATACTTGATAAAAAAATTAGGGATGTTTTTATATATTTAGTATTATACTTAAGGCTTTTACTATTATTTTCTAATCATAATACAAAATATAACTAGACTTTAATTTGATACAAACTATGGAAACCCACATTTTAAGACACTTTAATTCTCGATTTAATACATAAAGGTACACATAATACAATCCCAAAAGATCATGAAGTTTAGTGTGTTTGGGAAACTAGGTACATCGCACATTAAATTGATATATGGATAAAGAAAAATTATTGAAAAATTCCTCAACATGCTCCCAAAATTCCATTTCTCTTTTGAAACTACACAGGATGATCTAGGGACATACAAAGAAATGGTTGAGCTATAAAGCCTCTTAAGGGAATAGAAAAATCATAACATAATGAATGTATTACATATTAATAAATAGGAATATTAATGAGACATAAAAGTAGTTAGAATCATAAAAATGAACATTTAATCCTGATATATGATGATAATATAAAGGCAACATGGGAATATGGAGACAATATTAAACATTACATCAAAAACATAAGTCAAGGATAACACCAATACATCATAAAATGGTGTAAAAACCTCATAATGGATTAATTTTTCTCCCTAATCCCATAAATTACCTCTCATGAGACTGAAAAATTATTCAATGCATTGGAGTGCTATACGGGTACACCCATCATTTTCATATCATATACATGCATAAGTGTGTCACATAGATCATTCAACATCAGATCATATTTTATCACATTTAATCTCATGATTGATAAGTGTGGGATACATACATGGAATTACCAAATCCATGAGGTATAATTATATCTATACTAATAACCTTGAGTGGAAATGGTGATGAGTATTCACAAATAAAATGTTTGACATGGAAAATCATAAGATAATTTCAGTAGCATAATGGGGGTACTCAAAGATTCATGGGAGGGATTAATGAGAGATAAAGGGGTCTATAATAATTTAAAAATAATATGGGAAGTAAAAGGTATATTAAATAACATAATCCAAAATGATAAATTTATAATTAAAAGGAATAAGACAAAGAAGGTACTTGAATAAAGAAAAGAAAGAGAGGATCTCATACCTTGAGAGGGTGTTTCCAAAAGCTTGTGAGGAGCTTCTTAAGAGATTTGTGGAACATTGGGAGGAATCTATAGAGGTAAATGTAGATTATATCCATGATAAAAGGGTTTTTAATAAAGAGTAATGAGGTTTTGGGTTGGTTAATATAGAAAAAAGGATAATTGTTTATTAATTTTCAAACATAGGTTTTTGACTCTATATGATAATTTAATAAAAACCACAAACCTTCCCATGGTTTTTGCCCATGGTTTCTACCAAATATAAATGGTATTAATTATTTTATAAGTTTAAGAACCGATCTCATTAAAATAATACCCTTGGTGATGTGGAAGCGAGTCATGTTTAAAAAGAATTGAATTTAAAAAATTAAAATATAATATAGGTTTTGAAAGATTTATTATGGGAATTTAAAATTAATAAAATAAACTAAAAAAAATTATTTTAAAGTTAAAATATATTTTTGGTTATGAATACCTTTTATGTCATATATTACATCACTTTTGGGTTATTATGATGTCATAATATACATCGTAGTTTTTTCCATATTAATTTTGACCCAAAAATTCGATTGTCCCCAAAAATTATGAATTTTTTTTTGTTGGATAGTTTATATGTTTTTATTTAAAAAATAATATTTATTTTATCCAAATAATTATCTAATTATTATAATTTAAACTTTTTAATAAAAAATTCACATTTATTGAAAAATACTGGTTTTTGACAATAACATTTTTCTGAACCTTATAAAAAATTGAATTCATAAAATTATATTGTGATTTATATTTCATAAAAATTATTTAATAATAATATTTTATTAAAATATCACTTATTTAAAAAATTCTTGAATTCATTAAAGTGTTTTTTTTCTTGATTGAAAATATACATTTCTTAAAAATAAAATTCGTGTTTCATCATATAAAAATATAATTTTTATCAAACTCAATACTTAAAAAGTAGTTAAAAAGAGATAAATATAATCATTGTTTAATTAAAATAAAATAAAAAAACCATACTATTATATTCTAGATACATAGCCCTTTATTACACTAGTGAATTCCTTAAGGGTAAGGTGTGCGATAGTGATATTTTCTTGGGGTGGTTTGCATTACTTGGTTTGGGTTGTGATCTTGATGAGCTTGAAATTCTATCATAAATGGTTTAATTCAGACTTTAGTTGTTGAATCTCATGTTAGGATTGATCAAGGAGAAATCCTAGTGATTTTATCTTCCTCAAAATCTCTGATAAATGGGCTTCATAGGGTGTGATCTTACTAGTCATGGCCATTTCTTCTTCCATCCGTGTTAATTAGACTTTACCAAAACCCTTTATATATACAACTAATGTGATCACTGATCAGTGGATATATTATCAGTAGTTATGATTCTTAATATTGTTTTAAATACAATATGATATAATGTTCCAAAATAACAAAAATAGTGGATTTTTTTATTTCTATATTACTTAATAATGCATTTAATCATTCAAAAAAAGAATTTCATTTATAATAGTTTGGGTCCTTATATGATTATAACTTATAACAATCATACTGAATCAGTCAAATATCATTAATCATAAATCATAACATAAGGATTTTTCATAACAAAATAAATAAGTAGTAAGTGTGTGGAATCATTAATAATCAATCATGATCCATGAAAACATATCACAATAATAAGACATAAGTTTGGGACATACACATAAGCATAAAAAATCACATCATTAGTCAAGGTTTACTCCCAATACAATCATTATGGAAAAAGTACCATAAGGGAAATACCTACCCAATAATTTAAAACATTCTCTTAGGAGTAACTTTGATCTAGTTAACTCTCTCATATCTTAGGATTTTATTAACTCTGTCACCTCTTAGTAGATTCTAAACTCTTCCATGATTACCTAATGAAATGGAGCTCTATATAATTTTAGACCCACCCATCACATAATTAAAATAATACATATGTTCTCCATAATATCATGAAATATTCACCATTTCATTATAACTTAACTCATGAAAAGAAAAAGGTATTCATAAACATTTAATCATTCCATCATCACATAACCCATGGAAAAGAAACTAGTTTCATAAAGGTTTCATCATAACTTAATTAGCCAGTAGGAAAGAAAAAGTTTTCATAGAATCATTTTTAAGTCTTCATCATCAATATTCTTTTAGAGAAAGAAATTTCATGGTATCATAAGATAATATCCTTAGTGTAGAAAAAAAAACATAAAGTATATTGACCTATATTAAAAATACCTTTGAAAATAATTTGAGGCTTTCTTTGAAAACATGAGAAAATATCTTTTTCTTTTGATAACATTTTAACTAAAAATTCCTATAATATTTATAAAATATGTTTCTTTGAAAAAAAAACAAGTAGACTTATAAATGAATATTTAATGAAAATAATGGTAATATAAATGGTAAAATATATTCATTTTATATATTTTAAAAGAAAACATTCCTTTCACACCTTTGTATCATAAACCCTTACCTTAAGTCCTGTATTTCTTATTATGCACTCAAATATACAATATTATAAATAAGGATTTATTATAAATATATTTTATAACCATATTCATACATAACTTAATATTTATCATTCATTTATAATTTTCAATTATCATTTTATAAACAATTTCTTCATTAAAATGAATATTTAGGTGAAAACTGGTATGTTTTCCATGCATGTTTCGCTTTGATGGTTCTGATACTTGACCCTTGGTCATGGTTTAATCATCTTAAAAATATTAATAATGAAATAATTATAATATTTATTCATCATATAAACTTTTATAATAATTCATATAAATAGGTGATGATAAACAAATCATATCATTGTGTGCAGGTGGTATTCCACACGTATGCTTGAGCGACGGTGTCATTTTCCAACGGATGGAAAGGTAAGAAGGTAGAAAATATATTATGATTTTATAAGTATAATTATGTCATAAATATCATAAAAAAAATTAAATCCATTATAATAATTAACCATTAATGATGGTGATGGAAAATAAATCATATCGCTACGTGAAGATGGTAGTCCACACGTAAGCACAAAGATACTTTCATTTCCCATTTCATGTAAAGGAGTTAGGAAACGGTTACTCTATAATCATAATAAAAATTTAGTATATTGAAGATACTGAAGTCATTATTTTATAATGGTTACCATATATTTAGAGGATATAGAATAATAAATAAAATTGAAAGTACTCGGTTAAGAGTTATACCTCTTCATTGAGAAACCTCCTTTGGCTTTCACCTTAATCCTAATAAGGACGGTGTTCTGGTTAAACCATAACCTATAAAACATTTGTATTAATGTCTGTTGACGCTCCTTTCATCACAGAATCTAAAGATCGGAAAAGGGGAATATCTGAGCAAAAAAGTGATTCATCCTTTGAAGAAACATCAAAAATCAACAAAGGGATGAACAAGGAGAACATTGCCCATAGGTCGCGCAAGTTCCCTCATGGTCGCGTAAGTACACTTGCGCGCCGCCTAGTGGTCGTGCAAGTACTTGCGCGACGCCTTATGGTCGTGCAAGTGACTTGCGCGACCTAAGTGATAACCGCCCGGTAACCGCCTGGTAACCGCCCGGGGTCTTCTTTTGCCTATAAATAGACCCTGTGGGCCCCCCATTCGAAAAAAGATCTCTTCCCAGAAACTCGGATCAAAGCTCCCGACGCCCAAGTCTCTTCTCAAAGCTTCCAGAACACTTCTAAGGTAATTTCTTACCTAGAATGGAAGATCTAAAGGGAAGAAGGAAGGCCTAAGTGTTGAAACTTATCAAACACTTGCGCGCCGACTTAATTCCTTCAATATAACTTGCGCGTCCCTCTTCTGGAAGAACCTCAAGAGGATGAGAAAGGGTTTAATAAAGAGTCGCTCAAGTAATTCCACTCTGGTTGAAAATCGCGCAAGTATCCCTTATGTCGCGCAAGTATACTTGCGCGACCAATACTTGCGCGCCGCCGCAGGACTTGCGCGACCTTCAATACTTGCGCGCCCCTATCTTTTTGGGTGCCCATCTTGCCCTTTTTCACCCCTCTTAAGCCATTTCACTCTTCCTATTCAAGATTCAGTCTTCAAGATACTCTTCAAAGCCATTTTTGGCATGATTTCTTGATTTGACATCCTTATCTGAAAGGAATTATGTGAAATATCTCTCAAAACCTAGTGATTTAAACATCTTTATGTCACAAAAGATTGAGAGTTCATTCATTCAACCTCATCCTTTAATATGAGAGAATCCTAACCTGGGTTTCCTTTTCAGGAATAATCCCCAGTTATAAAACCTTTTGATTTGGGCATCTTCCTTAAGAATATGCCCCAATCAAAGTCCTTTAAGCTTGGGCATCCTCCTCAAGAGTAAGCCCCAAACCTTAATCCCTAACCTGGGTCTCCTTTTCAGAAAAAAGACTCAGTCATAACCTTGGGCTTCCTTTTCAGGAGTAAGCCCCAAGTCCCCTAACCTAGGCTTCCTTCTCAGGAATAAGTCCTAGTCATAAATCTTGGGCATCTTCCTTAAGAATAAGCCCCAATCAAAGTCCTTTAAACTTGGGCATCCTCCTCAAGAGTAAGCCCCAAACCTTAATCCCTAACCTGGGTCTCCTTTTCAGGAAAAAGACTCAGTCATAACCTTGGGCTTCCTTTTCAGGAGTAAGCCCCAAGTCCCCTAACCTAGGCTTCCTTCTCAGGAATAAGTCCTAGTCATAAATCTTTGGCATCTTTCTTAAGAGTAATCCCCAAGTCTCTTAAAATTTCTCTTAACCAGTCATAAAATTCCCTTTGATTTTGGTTTCCTTTTTAGGAATAAAACCCAATCATAAGTCCCCTCCTAATTTGGGCATCCTCCTTAGGAGTAAGCCCCAAGATTAGAGTATTCAATTCTCCATGAAGCACATATAACTTTGTGGACCCTGTTCATGGATTTTTCTTCCTAAAAGTAAATCCTAAACCTTCACCTATCTGGGCAGTCATCTATACATAAGCCCCAAAACAAATTCTTATGATTGCATCTTTTATGGCACAATTGTCTAAATTTTACCAATACCTCTTGTTTCTCACACCGAGCATGACTCACGTGAGCTTAGAGTGTAAAAGTAATTATGACATTCATCTTTGAGCCATCAATCATAAAACATCATATCCCATTCCTCGAACTACGTGGGTTCTGATTCCTTTTTCAAAACAAAGGATAAGTAGGTAGCCCATTTATGGGTTCGATCCCAACATTGAAATAATCTCTGTCCTTCTGAATGACGATAAACTTCAAGTGCCCCACTGAGTGGCTTTAAAACCAGCCTGGTCATCAAAATGACCAAGAGACTTTTATATAAATGTTTTGAAGGATACCATTGACCAAGAATCTCTAAACAAATATAGATGATTCTATATTGATGAAGAACCTCGAATACATATAAAAGATTCTCTAAATTTCTTGCATATTTAATCATTGATTGTTAAAACTAAAGGAAAGCTCATTTTATACTTGGTAATGTAATAAGGATTCACGAACTTAACTTAAATCTATAAAGAGAGTCCCGGAGTAGACAATAATTCCCCTCAAAAAGGTGTGATGAGTCCGACCTCCCATCCTCTCGACCAATGCAAATTCCTAAGCCTCATTAGCCCACAAGCTAATGAGCGCCTGCCTTTGGAAAGTAGGTCCCAACGGATGTGGAATCATTGGATGTTTCCGGTTCTACGAACAAACCCGTTAGAAACCGATCGGAACGTTTGAATCTCCCGTCCAGGAGGTCATCCCCGGATTCCGCGCGAAACAAAAAATGGTGAACCCGACGTGAATCCTTAACCAAGTTAAAGTGATGTTCTTCTTAGATGTTAGGCCCCTTGGGCCAACAAGGCAATCATTGACATATGATCATCCAAAAGATGCAGTAGCCGGATTCATCTTGATTATGTCTGTTATATGGAACAGGCACTCTTTTTTCAAGATCTTCTACAAAAAATGGCTTTCCTTAAATTCACCCCTGTGAATACTGCTGCTAAGAACACCTCTACTGTGAGGTCTGCTGCCATGAAAACCAATGCTGCTACTCCTGCTGGAACGTCATCCGCTCTGAGGATGACATCACCAACTCAGCGTCTTCAACGCTGTGTTTCAAATGCACTGGTTAAGGAGTACCGTCGTAACGGTACTATCCCAACTCTGGAGGCCGCTCGTCAAGCCCTCCAAGTTAACAATTCTACCTGGTCGTCCGGACAACGGCGACCAGCAATCAAGAAGCAGGCGGTGCTGACTACCGTCTCCAACCGTTTCGGGTCGTTATCCCCGGAACGCAATTTCCATTCACTCCCTTATTCTGAGGAAGTGAATGAGCAGGTCCCGCAGGACCTTAATTCAAAGAGACAGGAGTCCTTCTCAAGGGCTCCCATCAACAATCGCCGCCAGACTCGTGCGGTAGTGCACCCTCAACATGATGAGGGTACCGGCTCCAGGCATTCAGCTCAGGTTCCTCGAACCCGAGCAGGCAAGATGAATCACCAGAGACGGAATCCGGTTAATAATAGGCAGGTTGTCATCCCTGCCATCTCCGGAGAAGTCCACCAACCTAACTTGGTGGCAAACAACGAGCAGGCACACACACCTGCCCGTTTTAATCCCGCTGTCCAGCAGACTCGTCTGGCAGCATCAAGCCGATCCCGCCAGGCAATTCCGGCGGAGTACCATAGGCAGGAACATACACCTGCTTATACATCAGCAGTTAGTCAGCAGGCTCGTCTGACTACATATGATGGATCTCGTCAACAGCGTTTGGCGAAGTGTAATCAGCAGGCACATACACCTGCTAATACTAATCAAGTCTACCAACAGTCTCGCTTGGTAGCACCCGGAGAAGTCAGTCGGAAAGTCCCGACGACAAACAGGAGGCAGACTAAACTCTCTGCCTCCACACTTGAGTACTGTCAGAATTCACTGACAGGAAAAGGAGGACAGGAGCAGGCACATACACCTACTCCAAGCCCGGAATGGACGTATATCCCTGTTCCGGCGGCTGAAGTCACCAAGCATATTTTATCAATGGTGAAAGAGCAGAAGCAAATTCCTGCTCATATTCTGGATGCTTGCCAGGATATCATAACATCTTCAGCATCATCTCAGGGACAGACACATAAATCTATCCCTAGCAGTGGAGTGACACATCAACAATTCACTCCGGAACAGACACACACATCTGTTCCAGTCCAAGAGGGTTGTGGGGCCTACTCCCCCATATCATATGGACAACCAAGTCAGGCACATACACCTGATTTGAGCGATGATCGTCAGCCTAACCTGACCATCTTTCCTGATCAGGCACATACACCTGCTCAGAGCAATCACTTTCGTCATCAAGTGATTTCTAAAGCGAGTAAGAAGGCATCTAAGAAAAAGATCCGCCCAGCACAGTCAGGAGATCAAAGGCCAATCTGCAACAAGGCCTTGCTCGATGCTGGAGTTCTTGAAGCCCTCAGACATTTATCTGTCGGAATTCAAGATTCTACTCCCTCAGTTCCCAATAACAGGAACATTAATCCCGAAGGTCTTCAACAAACACTTCCTCATGAAGACTTGCTTCATGAAAATTCGGTCAATCTTGAAGTTTCCTCTTCAGATGAGAACCACAGGAACCCTCTGTGTGGTCAGAAGACCAAGGAGCAAGAGATATCATCTTTTGCTGTAACCCATCATGAAGGTCCTCCTCATGGTGATGAACTTCGCTGCGAAAGTCCTCTCCGCAGTAGTGATTCACATTGTCTCGAAAATTCTTCAGAAGGCAATGTAGTAACGAGAAAGCCCTCCTATCTCGAGGCACTTGCAAACGTAAAACCAGTCATGTCTGAAGTTTTACTATCGGCAGGTGAAACTCTTTCTCCATCAGAAGATAGCTTGGGGTTCAGGTTATTCTCCGAACCTTCCCTAGGTCATTCATCTTCCAGCATGAATAGTGATTCCTCTACCAATCTTGTTGAATCCAATGAAGCAACAAGGAAATACCAACTCTGGTCTAAACAGGTAGAAGAATCTTCATTTAATGATAAAGAGGAAATGCTGAACATGAGGAAAAAACTGGCAAAAGGTGAAGTACCAGTCATGTTTTGGCCTTTGGCTGATTCACAGTATGACATTCCAAAGATGTTGACGGATGATGGAATCCATGATATTCGTCTTAACATATGGAAAACTCTTTGTCAATTAAAGAAGAAGGTATTATCTTACGATGAATATGAAAACCATCTTAAGATAATAGAAGGGTTACAACGCCAGATTGATTTGGCATCTCTATCAGTCTCTCGGTATCCGAAGGCTGAAAAGCAACAGAGAACCCTTCAACGTTCATGCCTTGGCGCGCTGAGAAAATTGCGTCAGTTAATTTCCAATGCTCCATCTAATGTTCATATCAGAGGATGGGGTATTCACGGAGCACTACATTTCACAGTGCTTTCCGGTCAGCAAAGCCCGCCGAAAATGGTCTCATGCAATGTTATTGCCCATGGTCGGCCACAGTCAATGGGCTTTGTTCATAATCAAAATCTTGCTCGAGATCAAGCTTCAACTAGTTCCTCTCAAAATCAAGTATATAGAGAACAGGTTGTTGAATTGCTCCTACATCAAGCAGGCGAGAATATTGCGCAAGCCTCTCGTCTGGAGCAAACACGTCATCAAATGACAGAAGTTTCGGAAATCATCCAACGGTCTGTTGAACCAGGTGATAAAAGTGGATACAGGTTAATGCATCCAGCTAATTTCCGAACTAAGATCCGCAAGATCAAGAGAGATTTCAAGAAGATCTCAGACATAGCATGTCAAGAGACACCCCAGCTTGCCAGACTGGGGACTTCTCTAACCCAACCCTCAGAATCAACGAATGGGATTCGAGGAGTTGAGCAGAAGCAACAGGAACACCCCCAGTCCACCGGACTGGGGACTTTTTCAAATCTTCAATCCCTCCCTCAGAGAAAGTCAGTATTCTCTCGATTAGGGAATAAGCCTCAAGAGGAACGAAGAGCCAAGATGTCAGGAGATTCTCTCCAAGTGACGGTTCACAAAGAAATTCCTGAGGGGTCAAGTCAACGGAATGCCATGTCTTATCATGGACATAAAAGGAGACAATATCATAGAAATGCTGATAGAAAGGATTTCATGAAATATGCATCCATTAATGTCATCACTGCCGTTGCTGCTGATTCACCAGATGAGGCTCAATCAGAGGGATCAGATGAAGAGGTTCCTGCTCAAGAAGTTGCGCACACAGACCTAAATGAAGAAGGTGTGCGCACACGTAATCAAAGGCTTACCCAAAATTTGGGTATTCCTTCAAGTAACCCACTTCCCCCTCTCCGAAAAGGATCCAATAAGGGGAAAGGAAAGAATCAGGTTACTTCTCACCCTTCCTCTGAAGGAGGTCAATCGCTCTCATTAGAGCAAAGGCTTGCACAACAGGAGGAAGAAATGAAAGAATTAAGAAGGTTGAATGCAGAACTACTTCAGAGTAGTCTTCTTCTTAAGAATGCTGAAGTCCGACAGCCGAAGGAATTTGTTGTAACTACTGAGATGGATCAGGAATATCCTCCTTTATCAGTACACCCACAGAGGTCTAATCCTACGGGTCAAACGCAACAACGGTTGGCAGCACTACCATTAGTTGCAGCACCAACCTCCACGGCTGTCCAAGCTCCATTCATTGCACCTACCCAAAACCAAGTTCAACCTGACGTTTCTCAAAAGTTAATAACTACTATTGAGTCATTAACATCTCGGTTAGAAACTATGGAAGGGAAACGGGCGCAAGTTCAACCTGAAAAGAAAGTTTACCCTGAATGGGTAGATTCAATTTCTCCTCCATCCAGTTTTGGAAACCCTATTTTCCCTACTTTCAATGGATCAGGCGACCCTGAACAACATTTGACGCATTACGTGTCTTGTTGTGATCCTATGATGGGAACTCCAGAACAACAAGAAGCAGTGAAACTCAGATGCTTCGTGCGAACCTTGCAAGGACCAGCTTTTGTCTGGTATACAAGCTTGAAATCCCGGTCAGTCATCGGATGGGAGGATCTTCGTCAAAAATTCCTTCTTCAGTTCAGCTCAACTTTTCCAAAAACGACAGTTTTCGATCTTACAAACTGCAAGCAAAGGGAGAATGAAAGAGTCTCTGATTTCATTGCTCGTTGGAAGGGATTAACGTATTCCTTGAGTTTATCACTCCATCAAGAGGAATTATTGCCAATCTGTGTGGCAAATTTGCGTGACGAATTACGCACGCCATTGATCCCTGTGAAATACACAGGAGGGTTTCGAGACCTTACTTCAATCGCTCAACAGATTGAAGATTCCCTTATACAGGCTAAGGTTAAATCTCGTGTAATTCCATCAGCTCCAGGAAGAAGAATGGGTAAAGCAGAAACTGCTACAGTTATGCTTAAACAGGCACCTGTACCTATTTCTACTTCAAAACCTTCATCTTCTCGAAGGGCTCCACCTCCTGAACGCCAACAACAAAGGCTGTTTCGTCCAAATGATCAAAAAGATCAACGACGAAAACAATTTGAGGATATGAAGAGTAAAACATACTCTTTCCGAAGTGAGCAAGTTCCTGGTTACTTCATTTCAGCTCTGGAAAATAATTTGGTTCAATTACCAGTGCCGAAGAGACCAAACAAGGAAGGAGATGAAGACCGTCCCAATTATTGTCCCTTTCATCAAATGTTGTGACATCCCATCCAGGAGTGTTTTGTCTTTAAAGACCTCCTACAAAAGATGGTTGACTTGGGACAAGTCAAATTGAAGGGTTCTTCAGCTCATGTAGCGTGTATTACCGCTACAGATCCAGAGGAAGGAGGCGAGTGGCAGGAAGTCAAAAGCAAAACTGCGAAAAAACATGATGATTGGATGGTCAGAAAGACAATCAATCGGACTCATTCCATTTTGCGAACACAATTGAAGAAGCCAATTGTGTCTCCTACAAAAGCTGCAGTAAAGCCTCCATCAAAGGACAAATCCTCAAAAGGGCAGCGTAATTCAAAGAAGAAAGAGGAATCAGGAGAAGATGAGTATGTATCAAAGCCTAAATTGTCTTTGACTCTGGCAGATTTCATGCCATCTACTTCAAAGTCACGGGCACCGCCCCATCAAACGGCACAGCCTAAACAGGCTAATCAGGCAGAGTCTTTATCAGACGAAGAGTTAATCTTTGGTTCTGTTTAATCTCAATGGATGGAGAACACATCACGACTCCAACTAATGCCAGATTTCTGAAGAAGTATTTTGTATAAACACAAAATTTGGTCCCCGGAACCAAGACTTACAATTGGTTCATACAGCATGACCTTAAACTGCATCAGCAATGGTCCAGTATGACCTTAAACTACAACTACGTCCAGCATGACGATAAACTGTATGGTCCGTGCATATGACCTTAATCTATTCGCACTTATGTCCCTGCAACATGACACTAAACTGTGCAGCACCAATAGTCCTAACTGCAAGACTTTAAACTGCATAGTCCCTGATTTTGTCCTACATGACAATAAACCGTATAGAAGTTCCTATATTTTGTCCGAGATGACATTAAACTATATTTTGTCCTAGCGACATGACATTAAACTGTGTGGCACTTTCATCGTCCAGCATGACGTTAAACTGTGTTAAGTCCCTTATTGTCCTACATGACACTAAACTGTATTCTGTCCGAGATGACATTAAACTATATTGTGTCCTAGCAACATGACATTAAACTGTGTGGCACTTCCAACGTCCAGCATGACGATAAACTGTAAAAAGATCAGAACTGATATCCTCATATTGATTCACCTTAGTCTTAGCTACATGACTTTAAACTGTACAGCCTCAGTTCGTCCTTGCTATATGACGCTAAAACTATACAGCAATGGTCCAGTATGACTTTAAACTGCAACTTCGTCCCACACGACATTAAACTGTGAAAAAGTTCCATAAACAGTCCAGCATGACCTTAAAACTGCATCATTCCTGGTCCATGTATACGACCATAAACTATTTGCAAATATGTCCAGCAAGACGTTAAACTGTGACGTCCTAACTACATGACGCTAAACTGTATAAAAGTCCCTCACGTCCGGAAAGACGTTAAACTATATAATCATCAAAAGTCCAGCATGACATTAAAACTGCACAATCCCCCTTTCGTCCAATATGACGTTAAACTGTATTGTCCCCATCGTCCTAACTACATGACGCTAAACTGTACAGAAAATCCTTGATATGTCCTACATGACATTAAACTGTGCATCGTTAAGGTTGTTATTACCTCTTGTTTCTCACACCGAGTATGACTCACGTGAGCTTAGAGCAAACATCAACCATAACACTCCCTTTGGGCCACTAACCATGTGTAAGTCCCAACAACATTTTTTTTAGATCATTGTCCACAAGAACAATTTGATCATTAATTCATTCTTTAATTGAACTACACAGACTTTGATCCTTGCCCTCCAGGCTGGGTATGTAGGCAACCTCCCAAAGGTTCAAGCCCAAAAACAATCTCTTCACATTGGTTCACCACAATCTCATATGATGATGATTTGTGAAACCACCATTGGAATCAATATCTTTACATTGATTCACTTTCGTCCTTGTTATATGACGTTAAACTATACAACACTTTTGTCCAGTACGACAATAAACTACAATATTCTTTGATTTCCTCATTTGAGAAGGAACCATTATTAAACATTGATTCTTTTTCAATCATGGTTTTCATTTTCAAAAAGACTACGTACATACATGGTAATGCCTAAACTTTTTATCTTAGGTTAAAACCATCATTGCACTAAAGTCCCTTTTCACCCTTCACATGTACGAACCAAATTTGTACAAAGGGTAGTTTCTAGAACTACGTGGACTTGATTCCCATCTTTATGGGATACGTAGGAACATTCGAGTGTCCCTCGAATCCAGTCCCAAGTCTTTTGGGCCTAACCCCAAATTTCACTTTCAGTCCCTTGGCTGAAAAGTCCTCATGAAAACACACACTGTGTATTCATTATTATGGTCCGAATTCTATGACCCCAAAAACTAAGATCACTCATCCTTTCGTCCTACACGACGTTAAACTGCATTTCAAGAACTACGTATGGCTTGATTCTCATTCTTATGAGATACGTAGTGAAGTCCAAGTTTCAATTCAGGACCCAGCCACAACATGATTATGGTTTTCATTGACCTATGTATCTCTATATACATTGGAAAATACCCATCTTTATGTATTATAATCCTAACCTTAAATATTTTCATATCTTCATAACCCTTTTCATGACTTATGGTCACAAAAATGTCAAACTTCTGAGAATTCTTTTGCCTGACTATGCAGCACGTGCCCATAGGTGGCCTTGCATAAACAGTCCACATAACAGACTTGTCAGCCAAGAGATGCTATTTATTTGACCATGCAGCCAATGCCCATAGGTGGCCCTGCATGTTTTCAACCCCCTAACGGGTTTGTTAAATAATAGTAACTTCATTCTTGGGAAGAATGCCTCTTTTGTCCTTATTTGTCTTAAACGACAGTATGTAGGGATCCGCAAAAATAGCCATCCTTAACGTATTTGTCCCATATCCTTTTTCATGATCTGAAAGTATTCAAGGCTATGGTTTATTCTTCTTCCCTACGTTTGGGTCAGACCTTCGTAGGAAGTGATATTCATCCAGTTCTTCGATATTCTTGTTTGAAAATATCTTCTCCATATTCAAGTACCTCTTTCCATACAACAAACTCTATGCTTTAGAAAATTTGAATCTCCATAAACTTTCACTGGCTTTTAGCACTAGGAAAGTAAATTTCTGAGAGTTCTTTTGCCTAACTATGCAGCACGTGCCCATAGGTGGCCTTGCATAAACAGTCCACATAACAGACTTGTCAGCCAAAAGATGCTATTTTATTTGACTATGCAGCCAATGCCCATAGGTGGCCCTGCATATTTCAACCCCCTAACGGGTTTTGTTAAATAATAGTAACTTCATTCTTGGAAACTACTTCTTCTAATGCTATTTAGCTCTTTTTCATATCATTCCTCAGATTCAAATATTCTTAAGTCATAGTTTACATATTTTCTCTCATACTTGAGTATGGTAATTTGTTTTCAGATAAATTGTCAAGGAATTGAATCCATTTTAATCCATTTTCGGTCAAAGCTATTTCGACCTTAAACATTAGCCCCTTTATGTCCGGCGTGCATGACTTTAAACTGCCCACACAAAAGACAAAGGAACTCTGAATAAAAGTCAAGTTCCAGCACACTTGCGCGCTGCCCTCTGTGCACTGAAGACTTGCGCGCCCCCCTTTTCCTTTGAATGGATTCAATTTCCTCAGAGTCAAATCCTCATTTCTTTCCGGATCCAACTCTGAGGGGGGACTTTTGTTGACGCTCCTTTCATCACAGAATCTAAAGATCGGAAAAGGGGAATATCTGAGCAAAAAAGTGATTTATCCTTTGAAGAAACATCAAAAATCAACAAAGGGATGAACAAGGAGAACATTGCCCATAGGTCGCGCAAGTTCCCTCATGGTCGCACAAGTACACTTGCGCGCCGCCTAGTGGTCGTGCAAGTACTTGCGCGACGCCTTATGGTCGTGCAAGTGACTTGCGCGACCTAAGTGATAACCGCCCGGTAACCGCCTGGTAACCGCCCGAGGTCTTCTTTTGCCTATAAATAGACCCTGTGGGCCCCCCATTCGAAAAAAGATCTGTTCCCAGAAACTCGGATCAAAGCTCCCGACGCCCAAGTCTCTTCTCAAAGCTTCCAGAACACTTCTAAGGTAATTTCTTACCTAGAATGGAAGATCTAAAGGGAAGAAGGAAGGCCTAAGTGTTGAAACTTATCAAACACTTGCGCGCCGACTTAATTCCTTCAATATAACTTGCGCGTCCCTCTTCTGGAAGAACCTCAAGAGGATGAGAAAGGGTTTAATAAAGAGTCGCCCAAGTAATTCCACTCTGGTTGAAAATCGCGCAAGTATCCCTTATGTCGCGCAAGTATACTTGCGCGACCAATACTTGCGCGCCGCCGCAGGACTTGCGCGACCTTCAATACTTGCGCGCCCCTATCTTTTTGGGTGCCCATCTTGCCCTTTTTCACCCCTCTTAAGCCATTTCACTCTTCCTATTCAAGATTCAGTCTTCAAGATACTCTTCAAAGCCATTTTTGGCATGATTTCTTGATTTGACATCCTTATCTGAAAGGAATTATGTGAAATATCTCTCAAAACCTAGTGATTTAAACATCTTTATGTCACAAAAGATTGAGAGTTCATTCATTCAACCTCATCCTTTAAGATGAGAGAATCCTAACCTGGGTTTCCTTTTCAGGAATAATCCCCAGTTATAAAACCTTTTGATTTGGGCATCTTCCTTAAGAATAAGCCCCAATCAAAGTCCTTTAAGCTTGGGCATCCTCCTCAAGAGTAAGCCCCAAACCTTAATCCCTAACCTGGGTCTCCTTTTCAGAAAAAAGACTCAGTCATAACCTTGGGCTTCCTTTTCAGGAGTAAGCCCCAAGTCCCCTAACCTAGGCTTCCTTCTCAGGAATAAGTCCTAGTCATAAATCTTGGGCATCTTCCTTAAGAATAAGCCCCAATCAAAGTCCTTTAAACTTGGGCATCCTCCTCAAGAGTAAGCCCCAAACCTTAATCCCTAACCTGGGTCTCCTTTTCAGGAAAAAGACTCAGTCATAACCTTGGGCTTCCTTTTCAGGAGTAAGCCCCAAGTCCCCTAACCTAGGCTTCCTTCTCAGGAATAAGTCCTAGTCATAAATCTTTGGCATCTTTCTTAAGAGTAAGCCCCAAGTCTCTTAAAATTTCTCTTAACCAGTCATAAAATTCCCTTTGATTTTGGTTTCCTTTTTAGGAATAAAACCCAATCATAAGTCCCCTCCTAATTTGGGCATCCTCCTTAGGAGTAAGCCCCAAGATTAGAGTATTCAAATCTCCATGAAGCACATATAACTTTGTGGACCCTGTTCATGGATTTTTCTTCCTAAAAGTAAATCCTAAACCTTCACCTATCTGGGCAGTCATCTATACATAAGCCCCAAAACAAATTCTTATGATTGCATCTTTTATGGCACAATTGTCTAAATTTTACCAATACCTCTTGTTTCTCACACCGAGCATGACTCACGTGAGCTTAGAGTGTAAAAGTAATTATGACATTCATCTTTGAGCCATCAATCATAAAACATCATATCCCATTCCTCGAACTACGTGGGTTCTGATTCCTTTTTCAAAACAAAGGATACGTAGGTAGCCCATTTATGGGTTCGATCCCAACATTGAAATAATCTCTGTCCTTCTGAATGACGATAAACTTCAAGTGCCCCACTGAGTGGCTTTAAAACCAGCCTGGTCATCAAAATGACCAAGAGACTTTTATATAAATGTTTTGAAGGATACCATTGACCAAGAATCTCTAAACAAATATAGATGATTCTATATTGATGAAGAACCTCGAATACATATAAAAGATTCTCTAAATTTCTTGCATATTTAATCATTGATTGTTAAAACTAAAGGAAAGCTCATTTTATACTTGGTAATGTAATAAGGATTCACGAACTTAACTTAAATCTATAAAGAGAGTCCCGGAGTAGACAATAATTCCCCTCAAAAAGGTGTGATGAGTCCGACCTCCCATCCTCTCGACCAATGCAAATTCCTAAGCCTCATTAGCCCACAAGCTAATGAGCGCCTGCCTTTGGAAAGTAGGTCCCAACGGATGTGGAATCATTGGATGTTTCCGGTTCTACGAACAAACCCGTTAGAAACCGATCGGAACGTTTGAATCTCCCGTCCAGGAGGTCATCCCCGGATTCCGCGCGAAACAATGTCATTAAGGTATTGGGATAGGAATTTTATTATATATAAATATCATTATGTTTTATTAATAGAGGATAGTTGGTATTCTTTTATATGGGAGGGAGAGGACACACTTGAAATTTTTCAAAATATTAATATATATTAATTTCTTACTCAAGTAAAGTGAATAAAAAATAAAAAAAATCAAATATAATTAGTATATTCTCAAAATACCATCAACTAATCAAATAAAATAAAGTGTTTTATTATATTTTAAACCATATCTTTTGGTTACCCCTCCCCCCCCACCGGTAAACCCGTTTTAACCTTAACTGTGGTAATAAATTTTTATTGTTTATGTAATTCATTGTGAAAAAAAATTAACTTAAGATTATTACATAATATTAATTATTTTTATTAAAAATATTGATTTCATTTTACAATATTCAATTTATATAATTGTCAGATATTACTTTTAAAATATACCCACAAAACGTGATGAAAGATAGTATTCTAAAGAAATGTCTTTTTAAGTATAAATTTTTTTATACCAAAATTAATCATAATATCAATTCCAATGAAATTAATTGGATTATTTTTAATCAAAATTAAGTAATTAAATTTTAAAATCAATTAAAAATAAAATGGGACATTGTAAATACTTGAATGGAAAAGAAATTTTTTTATAAAATAAGAATTTTTTTACTATTCATTGAAAAATTAATCTTTCAAAAAATATATCAAAATTTCAACTTAAGATAATTTTGATATGATTATTTAAAAAATGAAATAATTTTTTTAAAATAAAATTTTTATATTTGGTAGAAATTAATTATAATATCCACGCACAATATGTAATAAAATCCATTTTTGATTAAAACATATTTTTGAAGCATAAAATGACTTTACAAAAAATTGAGTACTTATTTTTTATGAATTAATCAATAAATTTTCATTATATAAAACCTTTATATATATATTTTTTAATTTGGTTATTCCTATTGATACCATAAATCTAACAGCTAGGTTATAACTGAATATTATACCATGGTTCATTTACACTCGGGTTTACGTATATAGCAAGATGTCGTAAAATTTAAATTTATTTAAATAGAAATATATCATAAAATATCAATATTTTACATGGATATATAATTTCAAGATGGTTTAGATAGAAATTTGACCCTTCCTAATAAGGCAATGGTTGGGTGGAACGTGATGGTTCGGGACGGTCCCTTGGTAGCAGGACCAGAAGTGATAAGGAACTTCGCAAGGATGTGAACCAACCCCATGAGGTTTGGGTCAGAGCAATCCCATGGGATGTGGTTTCACTGGTGGGTGATAAATATCAAGTGGTGTTGATGATAATATGTTTTGATGGGTTTGAAGGACCCAACTAATGCCCTGACGAGTGAGGTTAGATGAGTTGTGATGAGGGACTAGGTCTAAGTAACTAGTTCCCATGGTGATGAGATTGTGAGCCATGTGATGGGATTTGATCCTTATTTTCCTCTTTTTGTGTGTTCTTTAATTTTATTTTGATGCCTTTCCTTCATATTATTGGGTCATGTGCTAGGTGGAACTCACCTTAGTAGGCTTGGGTCGAGGATTGTTCTAGGGGATGGGTCATGGTATGTTGAAGATCTTAGATGAGTGGACTTATCATAAGTAGGATTGGATCGATTACTACCCAAGTGAGGTTTGGTTCAGGATATGATGTAACTACATGTATGATATACCCAACCTAGAGTGATCGGTCAATGGGTCGAGATGTAAATGAATGATTATGTCTTGTCTCCTTGGGTATTGGGTCAATGTTTGGACATCACCCCACCCTAAGACTTTAGGCATGGTCTGGTAATTTATTATGGTAGCATGAGGTGACATGATGAGTGGATTTTGACATGGCACTAAAATGGGTATGGTATCCATCATGGTGGAATGGTGAGAACACGATGGTTTTATGGGAATGTATACCACATCGAGTATCATGGTGACATATTTAGAACACAACAACTCAACAAGCATGTTTATTTATGTATTTATTTTCCTCATTCATACACACACCTATGGATTCATATATTAGGTTTGTTTGGTGAGACCCTACTGAGTTATATGTACACACCTTGTACAAGAATTTTGGTGTGCATGCAGACCTCATATCCTCTTTTCATTTCAAAGAAAAATATGTTCATTGGATTATAATGGAGAATCTCAATGGTTATTGAAGGTAAGGTGTGTGAGGCCCGAGTATGGCAGTAGGGCTAGTGTGCATGTGTTTTATTTTGGTTTATTTTTTATGGGATCATCCTGATGGGAGGTCATTGTATATTTTGGATGAAAATATCATTTTGATATAGCATTATGTTTATTATTTATTCTATGTAATACGATGCTTATAGAAGTGTATAATGATTGGTTATTTTTTCACTATTTGTTGCATGAATATAATTTGAGGTTATAGTCTCTCCATTGTATGGATTAGTATTTTTTATTAGTTAGTAACATCCAGTGTGTGAGGAGAATCACTTGAGACCTTGTGGTACTCTATCTTAGATGGTGGTTCTGGGGAAGGGCATCACATGTGTTTGTGTGTGGGTGAGTGCATATGTGCATGGGTGCATGGATGTGTGTGTGTGAGTGCACATGTGTGTACATGTGTGTGTGCATGGGTTCATATATGTATCCATTCATGTGTGTGTGCATGTGTATGGATGGGAGTGTGCATGGTTTCATGTGTGTATGTGTTTGTGGGTGTGTTTGTGTGTGTGTGTGCATGGGTGCATGTGTGAGTTTATGTATGTGTGTGTGTGCATGTGTGTATGTGTGGGTGAATTTATGATAGTGTGTGTGTGGGTGCGTGTAATCATGGGTGTGTGTGTGTGTGAGTGTGTGTGGGTGCATGTGAGCTACTGTATGTGGGTGTGCATGTGTGAGGATTTGTGCATGTGTGGGTGGGAGCATGTGTGTGTGAGTGTGTGTGCGGGTGCATGTGTGGGTGTGTGTGTGTATGTGTGTGTGTGCACGTGTGTGTATGGGTGTGTGTGATCATATGCCTAGTACATGGGTGCATGTGTGTGTGTGTGAATGTGCATTTTTTTCATATGTGCATGTGTGTAGGTGTGTGGGTGTGTACATGCATGTATACATGGGTAAGTTTGAGCATGTGTGTGTGTGTGTGAATGTGTGTGGGTATATGTGTTTGTGTGTGCATGTGTGCGTGCATGCATGGGTGAATCTTTACAGGTCTATGTAGGTGTGAATGTGTGCGTGTGTATGGGTAAATGTGATCATGGTTTCATGTGTGTGTGCATATGTGTATTCATGTGTGCATGTGTGTGAGTGTGTATGTGTGAGTGTAAGTGGGTGCATGCGTACATGTATTCCTAGGTTTGTTGGTGTGTGGCTAGGTGGGTGAATGTGTATGTGGGTACCAACTTGCGTGTGTGCATGGGTGCATGTGTATGAGTGTGTGAGTGTGTGTGTCTATGTGTGTCTGTGTCTGCGTCTATGCATCTATGCATGGGTACATTGGTGTGTATAGTGACCCGAGCCTTTTACATATAACATTTCATTATTTTAAGCATAATTAATCATCAGAGTATAAGCCAAGGATCGTTGAGTCTAGTGTCTTGGAAGACTAGGTACATATAAAATAAAACATGAGGATAAAAAAACACATCTTTATTTAATCTCCATAATGAGCTCCTAACTTTCTTTGAACCCTTACATCTGCATAAGGTACCCTGGGGAACACATGAACAAAGGGATGAGCTAAAAATTCCTAGTAAGGGAATGAACATAAGAATACATCAAAAGCACATGAGTTAAGAGGCATGACATAATGATATCCAAAGCATGAAACTTATGAAATTGTTTAATATAAGAATGGGATCATATAAGCATGGAATCATATAAATGTGGCAGAATCATAAATCATATCTTTAGTACAGGTCAAGGCTAACCGCCAATCCCATTTCCCATTTTAGTATGGGTCAAGGCTAACCGCCAATCCTGTTTCACATCACATCTCATGAGACTTATCCTTACCCAATGCATTGAAGCGCTATCTGAGCACAACCATCTCAAAATATTCATGAATATTCTTTCCACATACATAATCTTTCCACATAAATAATCATACATAATCAACCATACATAAACATAAGGGTACCCATGGAAAGAATTGGGTATCACAATCAGGACATAAAATATATCCAATGGGTGTATCATGAAAGTGTCCATGAAAGGAAAGGATTAGAACATAAATGGACATTCATAAGGTAAAATAGACATATAACATGGTAATTGGTGACAAATATAAGTGACAACATATTAGAAATGTATTTTATAAACATTAGCATTAAAAAAAATTGTGCAGTTTTAAGGAAAACACTCGAGAGCTTTTCAAATAGAAAAGAGGACATTCTTTTATATAAAATCAGAATTGAACCAAGAAGGTTTTCATAATAAAAATACTTATTTTTTAAAGACAATGGTTTCTTTTAACAGAGATAGAGTGAATATGAAATTTGGCTAAAAATTAGGAAATTCCCCTTAAAACAGGTTTGCTTATCAGAAAGTTCTAAGGAGGGAATCTTTCAAAAACATGTATATCCCAGAAAGAAAGTAATGAAAGGGTCTTGATATTATAATATTTTATAACTATCCAGAATTCATAAGATTCACATAAATAGATATGATAACACTATTTTGGAATAAAGATAAGGCAACCTGAAAGAACGAAGAAGGTTTGGGTAGAATTCGTTACGATTTTACCGGCATGGTGTTGGGTATACCTAAGAGGACTTAATGAGAGATAGAATGGGTTTATCATCACTTAAAAAACATTAGGTAAGTATGGGTAAGGTGTATATACATACCCCATCACTTTTTATTACACAATAAAAAACATAACATAGAGAACAATCTTGATTAAGAGTGAAAAGGGGAGGATCCCTTACCTTAAATCCGTTGGTGTTCTCCAATTGTTATTAATGACTTCAATAAAAAAATTAGTCTTATTAATTAATAATTCCATAACCTATTCTATATTAAATTTATTTATTATAACCCTTTTTAGTTCATTCAAATCCTTTTTTATTAGTTACAAGGTTCAATTTCATTGTTCGGGCTCGTTTGTTTACTTGGCTTTAAAATATCGGTTCACTTATATTCAAGTTTGGATTATATGAAAGATGAAAGTGGTTGTCCAGAATTGAAGTTATATTCTTTAGTTCATATCCAGTATATTAAATGTTTTTAGTTTTAATTAGGTTACTTACAGTGATGTTGAATTATTACATGTATAACCTTAGTGATAACCGTTTTTGTTATTCGGTGGGTTTGATTACAAAGAATGTGTTTTGATTTATAATTTAATTCCATTTGTACAAAAGGATTACAGAAAAAAATAGGATATATTACATATATAATAATATGTTTCAACCATAAAACAAATGGTTTAATGACCATAATTAAAGATAAT
This sequence comes from Viscum album, assembly GCA_963277665.1. Classification (NCBI taxonomy): domain Eukaryota; kingdom Viridiplantae; phylum Streptophyta; class Magnoliopsida; order Santalales; family Viscaceae; genus Viscum; species Viscum album. The sequence goes on from OY728141.1 coordinate 915,316,810, forward strand.
AATAGAAATTGATAAACTGTTGTCCTTGAATGTGCTAAATTAGCACATCTCAAACGGTGCTTTCATTTCTTTCAAATAAAAGGGTGGGAAAAGGAGAGAAGATAATGAAATATACCACTATCATGAAGAAATTTCAGTACATGTATGATACTGGATTTATCATACTATTATGGTGAAGGGATGTGAGGAAAGAAATTAAAAAGAAAAGAACTTAAAAGAAAAGAAGAAATTTGGGAAGAGGAATTTACCTCTTGAGACTTCCTCCTTTGAGAACCTCTTAAGGGGAGAGGTTTTGGTATTTTTAGGAGGATGAGAGATTTTGGACGTGGGGGAGGACCTTGGGGAGATATTTGGGCAGAATTTAGAGAAGTATTGGAGCTTGAGAGGAGTGGAGAGAAGAAGGAGTGAAGGGGGGGTTTTATAGTGGAGGAGAAGAGGGATTTCATGATATTATAATCTTTAATTTATTATTTCTTCACAAGACAAAGAATAGTAAGTATTTCATGACCAAGAATAGTAAATGGGTCATGTGAATTGGAACCATAGGTGGTGACATAATCCATGATTCTAGGAATAATTTATTTAGCTTATAATGTATATATATGGTAAATTACTGTATTTTACTATTCATCAAAATTTCATGTATTTCAGAAAAATCTCAAAAATTCACCCTAACCATTTTTCAACATGTAGAATCCAAAAATGAAGTCCATTTTTCAAAAATAATTTTCTAAAAATGATTATTTTAATATTCAATTAAAATCATAATTTATTATCAAAAACCAGATTTAAAACATGAATTAACTCATTCTAAAACATACGTATATTGTACTTCCAAATTGAATATTATTTTTATACTATAATAGGTGAGGCTACTATTCATTAGGGTATATCACTATTCATAAGGGTATGTTACTATTCATTAGGGTAGGTTACTATTTACCAAAAAAATTAAGTTTTCTTATCAGGCTCCAAAAAACCTCTTAAACACAACTGTGTATGTCAGATTTTCAAAATTCCAAACACAGAAGTGACAAACTTATGTTTAAAGGTCACTTATCACTTAGTAGTTCATTATTATGTGATTTTATGGCATATTTATATGAAGTGAATTTCCATTAAAACATTGGGTCGTTAAATTCTTCCCCCCTTAAGAAATTTCGCCCTCGAAATTTTATTTTACATGCTAGGCCAAAAACAGATGTGGGTACTTTTCCTTCATTGCTTCCTCTAGTTCACATGTTGCTTCCTCAAACTTATGTTTCCTCTGCAACACTTTGACAAGATGGGTTGTCTTTTTGCGTAGAACCTTATCTCTCTGATCCATAATCTTTACTGGATGATCCTCATAGGAGAGATCATCTTCCAGTTGCACCACCTCTGAGTTTAGTACATGTGAGGGATCAGGTATGTACTTCCTCAAGAGTGATACGTGGAAAACATCATGAACTTGAGCCATATTTGGTGGAAGTGAAATTCGATAGGCCACAGCTCCTATACGGTCAAGGATCTCAAAGGGGCCAATATACCTTGGGCTTAGCTTCCCTTTCTTCCCGAATCGCATGACTCTCTTCCAGGGAGATATTCAAAGGAAGACTTTATCTCCAACGTGGAACTCCAAGTCCCTTAAACGGTTGTTAGCATAGCTCTTTTTCCGACTTTGAGTAGCTTTTATGTGTTTCTGGATGACTTGAACCTTCTCTATCATCTCTTGAACAATATCGGGTCCAAGTAGCTTTCTTTCTCCAACATCATCCCAACAGGTTGGAGTTCTACATAGCTTTTCATATAGAGCTTCATATGGAGCCATCTGAATACACGAGTGGAATCTATTGTTGTATGAGAACTCCACCAATGGGAGATTCTGATCCCATCCACCTTTGAATTCTAGAGAGCATGATCTAATCATATCTTCAAGAATCTGAATAGTTCTTTCAGACTGGCCATCAATTTGGGGGTGATAGGCCATGCTGAAATTTAATTCAGTACTCAAAGAATGTTAAAGGCTCCTCTGGAATTTAGATGTGAACCTTGGATCACGGTCAGAGACAATTGAGAGTAGAACACCATGCAGTCTCACCACTTCCTTCACATATAACTTTTCAAGTTGTTTAAGTGAGAGATATTCCCAAATAGCGATGAAATGGGATGTCTTGGTGAGTCGGTCAGCCACAAACCATATCGCATTATTTTCCTTCGATGTATTCGGGAGACCCGTGACAAAGTCCATAGTAACATTTTCCCATTTCCACATGGGTATAGGCAATGGCCGCATCATACCTTTGGAATTTTTTTGCTCAGCTTTAACTTGCTGACATACCAAGCACCTTGATATATATTTCGCAATATCCTTCTTCATGTTATCCCACCAGAATTGTTCTCAGACATCACGGTACAATTTGGTACTCCTAGGGTGGATAGAGAAGGTCGAGCTATGTGAATAATTCAATAGCTTCTTCTTTATCTCTAGATCAGATGGTACACATAATCGTGTCCCAAATCTTACAACTCCTTCCTCATAAATTTTTAAATTGGAGGATTTCTCATTTTTAAGAGCTTCCACCCTTTTCTGAATTTCCACATCCTTTCTTTGAGCAACCTTTATTTTCTCCAAGAGGGATGGTTGAGCAATCATTTGATAAAGGATTGATTATGTTCCTCCCTTAATGATTCCCATGTCCATCCTTTTCAAATCTAAGAAGATCGGATCCTTTTCAATTCTCATCATTGATAAAGATGCAGGATCCTTTCTACTTAGAGAATCTGCCACCTTGTTTGCCTTACCGGGATGGTAGTGGATTGATCAGTACTAATCCTTGATGAGCTCTATCCATATTTTCTGGCACATATTAAGCTCTTTCAGTGTGAATATATATTTGAGACTCTTGTGGTTAGTATATATCTCACATTTTTTCCCATAGAGATAATGCCGCCAGATTTTCAATGCAAAGATCACAGCCGCCAACTCCAGATCATGTGTGGGGTAGTTTTGCTCATGGATTTTTAGATGCCTTGATGAATAGGCTATCACTTAATCATTTTTTCATTATCACACAACCTAAGCCTTTCTTAGAAGCATCACTATACACCACAAAGAGTTCTCCACTTGAAGGGAGTGTGAGTATCAGCGCAGTGATAAGCCTCTTTTTCAACTCCTTGAAATAGTCTTCACATTCCTTTTTCCAGACGAACTTTACTCACTTCTATGTTAGCTTGGTCATTGGGTTTGACAATCATGAAAATTTCTTCACGAATTGTCAATAATACCCAGCTAGACCTAAAAAGCTGCGGATCTCCGTTACAGAAGTTGGCCTCAACCACTCTTCAGTTTCCTTCGTCTTGGAAGGGTCCACAGATATCCCTTTCCTAGTGATAACATGCCCCAAGAATGATACTTCCTCTATCTAGAACTCACATTTATTGTACTTTTCATACAACTTCTCCCTTCGTAAAGTCTTTAACACAATTTCCAAATTCTCTTCATCTTCCTCCTTGTTCTTCTAGTATATCAGCATATCATCAATAAAGACCACCACAAATTTGTCGAGGTAATCTCTAAAGACTCTATTCATTAAATCCATGAAAATTTCAGGAGAATTAGTGAGTCCGAAGGGCATCACTATGAACTCATAGTGTTCATACCTCATTTGAAAGGCAGTCTTGGGAATATCTTCCTTCCTCACCTTTAATTGGTGCAATCCCAACCGAAGGTCCACCTTAGAGAAATAACTGGCCCCATGAAGCTGATCGAATAAGTCATCTATCATTGGAAGGGGATACTTGTTCTTTATAGTGATTTTATTGAGCTCATGATAATCAATGCAGAGGCGCATTGATTCATCCCTCTTCTTGACGAAGAGGACTGGAGAACCCCACAGTGAAGCACTCGGGCATATAAAACCCTTCTCCATATTCTCTTGTAACTGCTTCTTCAGCTCTTCTAGCTCTACAGTGGCCATTCTGTATGGTGTCTTTGAGATTGGAAAAGATCTAGGGATAAGTTCAATTGAGAACTCAACCTCTTGGTCAGGGGGAAGACCAGGAAACTCTTCAGGGAATACATCCGTTTAATCCCTCACATTGGTCATGTCTTCAAGAATGATTCTCTCCTTTGTCTCAATAATTTGAGCTAGATATGCATGCTCATAAGGAAGCAATATCCACACTTGAGATGACGATTCGAAAGGAGATTCATCTTCCTCCTTGCACTTGAAAAGAATCAGAGGATGCTTCGGGATGTGAAGAGTGATCTCCCTTTCCCGGCAGTCAATATTGGATTTGTATAAAGACATCCAATCCATGCCCAAGATAGCATACAACTCCACCAATGGAAGTATGACAAGATTTTGTGGGAGGTTCAGTCCACAAACGTTAATCGGGGAAGAGTTATAAACCATGGATGCAATGATTTCCCCACTCTCTGTTCTCACAGATAACTTTTCCTCCAAAATTTGAGGTGGTGTTTGAATAGTTCTACTATAATTGAAAGATATGAAAGAATGTGTAGAACCAGAATCAAATAGTAAATTCTCTATTCTTGAATGAATAACTAGCGTACCTTTCACCACATCATTTTCTAGCTCCACCTCAGTATGAGTGATAGCATAAGACCTTCCTTGTTGCCTTGGAGGTTATTTCTGATTGCCTCCAATAACCCTCGGCTTAGGGAAATTGTTCACATAATGCCCAAGCTCCTTGAAGTTATAACACTGCACTGTAGGGTGAGTGTTGATCTGAAACTTCCTTTCATCTTCAACATTAGTGGGATTTTTCATATCCCTTTGGAAATTCTTGGCCAGATGACCAAAATTTCCGCATTTTAAGCAATTCCTGGTTCCCTTGAGATAGTCACCAAGATGCTTCTTCCCACAATTTTGTAAAAGGGGAAAGTGAGGCTTCTTTTCATTATGGGATTTGTTTGATGAACCACCCATGTTGTTCTCCATTATCCGCTTCTTTTCACTAGGCCCATGAGACCACTGAGAGTCTCCTATCTCTATTTCAACCTTGAGGGCACAACGGATAATCTCCTCATATTTGTTGAAGTCTCAAATTACCAACACTTTTCGTAGACTCATCTTTAGTCTTCTAAAGAAGTGATCCACCTTGATTTCGGTGTTCATGACAAAGCTAGAGGCGTACCTTGAAATCCTTGTAAAGTTTTCTTTATATGCCCCAATGGACTCATCTTCCTTCTCCTCGAGTCTAAGGAACTCTTTTTCCATCTTGAGACAGAGGGTTAGAGGAAAATATTTGTTGAAAAACATCCTCTTGAATTCCTCCTATTCTATGGAATCAATTTCCTCTTGGGACTTCGTATTATTGATCAGTGTCCACCACTGATCAGCTTCCCCATTAAAATGATAGACTACCAGTACAACTTTCTCTTCTTCCGAGCACTGGAGGATGGAGAAAATATTTTCAATGGAGTTAATCCATTGTTCTATGAGGAGGGGATCAGAAGACCCGCTAAACATGGGAGGCCTTTACCACATGAATTATTATATAGAAACTTTATCTTTACTTGGAGGATGGTGACGTTCCACCTGATTCAAGTTATTATTCATAACTCGAGACAGCTGATCTAGTACTGCCATGAAGTTTTGAGAACCCACTTCCATCACATCAGGCATGTCATTAGGGAAATCATCACATTGCCTATCACATTGGTTGTTGGAATGTGTTCATCTATTTCCCGCCATTAACTAAGAAAAATAACATATAATTAGAGGTCTTTAATACTTATCTATTGAGCATAAAAAAGAAACTTTGAACATTAAAGGATAAACTTATAAAGAAGAAGTACATCCTAACTTGTGATTCCTTAGGTTTATATCTAGGTTATCCTCAATCTATTTCTTAACTTATATTATTATGGGTTTTTTTCCTTAATAATGGTTTGTACTAAGCTCGTGAATCTACCAAAGAATATCCCCCAGGAGTGTCGTAACCAAGAGTGCAGCAAGACCCATTATCGTGCACCAGTTCTCATTCGAGTCTAGCTCAAAGTGGTGTTTTCAGGTTTTACCCCTAGATACATCTATGCCAGAGCCACCTCTACCTGCTCATATCCAGACATGGATGTATTTTATTGATAAACCACTTACTCTATACTCACAAAAATTTAGGACTGTTTCCATATACTTAGTCTCATCCTTAAGGTTCTCACTAAGGATCTCTATTCCTAATCTCCAAAAATAACTATACCATCCTCTGATACCAACTATAGCGACCCGAGCCTTTTACATATAACATTTCATTATTTTAAGCATAATTAATCATTAGATTACAATCCAAGGATCTTTGAGTCTAGTGTCTTGGAAGACTAGGTACATATAACATAAAAAATGGGGCTAAAAAACACTTCTTTATTTAATCTCCATAATGAGCTCCTAACTTCTTTTGAGCCCTTACATCTGCATAGGGTACCCTGGGGAATACATTAACAAAGGGATGAGCTAAAAATGCCCAGTAAGGGAATGAACATAAGGATACATCACAAGAACATGAGTTAAGAGGCATGACATAATGATATCCAAAGCATGAAACTTATGAAATAGTTTAATATAAGCATGGGATCATATAAATGTGGCATAATTATAAATCATATCTTTAGTACGGGTCAAGGATAACTACCAATCCCGTTTCCCATTTTAGTATAGGTCAAGGCTAACCGCCAATCCTGTTTCGCATCACATCTCATAAGACTTATCCTTACCCAATGCATTAGAGCGCTATCTGGGCACACCGATCTCAACATATTCATGAATATTCTTTCCACATAAATAATCTTTCCACATAAATAATCATACATAATCAACCATACATAAACATAAGGGTACCCATGGAAAGAATTGGGTATCACAATCAAGACATAAAATATATCCAATGGGTGTATCATGAAAGTGTCCATGAAAGGAAATGATTAGAACATACATGGAAATTAATAGGGTAAAATAGGAATATAACATGGTAATTTGTGTCAAATAGAAGTTACAATATATTAGAAATGTATTTTATAAACCTTAGCATTAAAACATTTTTGTGCGGTTTTAAGGAAAACACTCTAGAGCTTTTCAAATAGAAAAGAGGGAATTCTTTTATATAAAATCAGAATTGAACCAAGAAGGTTTTAATAATAAAAGTACTTATTTTTTAAAGACAATTGTTTCTTTTAACAGAGGATAGAGTGAACATGAAATTTGGGTAAAAAATAGGGAAATCCCCTTAAAACAAGTTTGCTTATCAGAAAGTTCTAAGGAGGGAATCTTTCAAAAACATGTATATCCCCAAAATAAAGTGATGAAAGGGTATTGATATTAGAATATTTTACAACTATATATAATTAATAAGATTCACATAAATAGATATGATAACAATATTTTGAAATAAAGATAAGGCAACCCGAAAGAACGAAGAAGGTTTGGGTAGAATTCGTTACGATTTTATAGGTATGGCATCAGGTGTACCTAAGAGGACTTGATGAGAGATACAAGGGGTTTATAATCACTTATAAAACATTAGGGAATTATGGGTAAGGTTTATAAACATACCCCATCACTTGGTATTACACAATAAAAAACATAACATACAGAACAATCTTGATTAAGAGTGAAAAGGGGAGGATCCCTTACCTTAAATCCGTTGGTGTTCTCCACTTGTTATTAATGACCTGAATAAACAAATTAGTATTATTAATTAATAATTTCAGAACCTCTTATATATTCAATTTATTTATTATAACCTTTTTGAGTTCATTCAAATCCTTTTTGATTATTTACAAGGTTCAATTTCATTGTTCGGGATCATTTGTTTACTTGGCTTTAAAAGATCGGTTCACTTATATTCAAGTTTGGATTATATTCAAGATGAAAGTGGTTGTACAGAATTGAAGTTATATTATTTAGTTCATATCCATGAGATTACATGGTTTTAGTTTTAATTAGGTTACTTAGAGTGATGTTGAATTATTACATATATAACCTTAGTGATAACCATTTTTGTTATTCAGTGGGTTTGATTACAAAGAATGTGGTTTGATTTATAACTTAATTACATTTGTACCAAAGGATTGCAGAACCAAAAATAGGATATATAACATATATAATAATCTGTTTCAACCATAACACAAATGGTTTCATGACCATAATTAAAGATAATAATATAAATTGATAAATTGTTGTCCTTGAATGTGCTAAATTAGCACATCTCAAATGGTGCTTTCATTTCTTTCAAATAAAAGGGTGGGGAAAGGAGAGAAGATAATGAAATATACCAATAGCATGAAGAAATTCTATTACATGTATTCTAATGGATTTATCATACTATTATGGTGAAGGTAGGGGACGAAAGAAATGAAAAAGAAAAGAACTTAAAAGAAAAGAAGAAATTTGGGAAGAGGAATTTACCTCTTGAGACTTCCTCCTTTGAGAACCTCTTAAGGGGAGAGGTTTTGGTATTTTGAGGAGGCTGAGAGATTTTGGACGTGGGAGAGGACCTTGGGGATAGATTTGGGTAGAATTTAGAGAAGTCTTGGAGCTTTAGAGGAGTGAAGAGAAGAGGGAGTGAAGGAGGGTTTTTATAGTGGAGGAGAGGAGGGATTTCATGATATTATAATACTTAATTTATTATTTCTTCACAAGACAAAGAATAGTTAGTATTCCATGAACAAGAATAGTAAATGGGTCATGTGAATTCTAACCATGGGTGGTGACATCATCCATGATTCTAGGAATAGTTTATTTAGCTTATAATGTATATATACGGTAAATTACCGTGTTTTACTATTCATCAAATTTTCAAGTATTTCAGAAAAATCTCAAAAATTAACCCTAACCATTTTTCAACATGTAGAATCCAAAAATGAAGTTAATTTTTTAATAATAATTTTCTAAAAATTATTATTTTAATATTTAATTAAAATCATAATTTATTATCAAAAACCAGATTTAAAACATGAATTAACTCATTCTAAAACATAGGTATATTGTACTTCCAACTTGAAAATTATTTTTATACTATCATAGGTGAGGTTACTATTCATTAGGTTATATCACTATTCATAAGGTTATGTTACTATTCATTAGGGTAGGTTACTATTCACCAAAAAATTAAGTTTTTCTTATCGGGCTCCAAAAAACCTCTTGAACACAACCGTGTATGTCAAATTTTCAAAATTCCAAACACAGAAGTGACAAACTTATGTTTAAAGGTCACTTATCACTTAGTAGTTCATTATTATGTGATTTTATGGCATATTTATAAGAAGGTAATTTCCATTAAAACACTGGGTCGTTATAGTGTGTGGGTCCATGTGTGCTTGGGTGTGTGTGTGCATGCGTCACGAACCAGATTGGGTACTCTGGTAACCCAATAATTGAGATGGTCCTAACATAGCCCAAATAGAATTACCAATCCCCATGGGTTGGATACTAGCACCTGGTATCATACAAAATGAAAGTGGGAATTATTTTTCCACAAGAATTGTGGAAGTAAATACAAACAAGTTAATATGCATACAAAAGAATCTCCATTGGGAGAAGTGTATTAGAAGTCTAATGGGTAAAGCAACCCAAAGTATTATAGAAAAGTACAAGAAAACTAAAAGAACATATTAAGTCCCAATAGATGCTATAATATCTCATAATTTCTACATATTTTTTTATATTATATGGATTAATTTTGAAACAAGACACTGAGACGATAAGCGATTTCGAGACTTGGTGTGCTCATAATAAATGTTTGAAATATATTAAATATATTAAATAGAAAATGCGCATATTTTTCCTAAAAATTTAGAATAACTTCTAAATGGTTACTTTGATCAGAAATATAATGCACCATTGAGTTCAAAACGCGAGGTTTACCTTAGGCATGACTTGACCTTGGTTGGTGCATGGCATTTGTGAAAAAGTCATCATGAGTGCAGAAATGAATAAAATATTTAAATAAATTATTTTATTTCATTTTTTTTATGTAATTATTAATAATTTTTAAAAAGATTGTTAAGTCAAAATTCTAGGGTTAGCATAACCCTATAGATATTATAGATCCCTCAGAGAGAGTTGGAGGATTCCTCTCAGGAAAATAGTTACCCAATCATGGATTGATGATCTAATCACATAGAATTCAAAGGATCTCGCTAACAAATGTGGTGCAACCCCATTATTCATCAATGATCGATCTAAATCAAATTAGGGTGTGTGTTTTAGTTTTTTCTTTCCCCGTTTCTGATTTTTATGATGAACACAGATCAATCGACCAATGGATTGATCTGTGGATCAGGCATATTTACAAGATGGGTATTTTGTGTGGCGATCTTGGGAAATTGATTTGGTTTTTTGATTTTTCATTTTTTTTTCTAATGGAGATGGATCAAGATCGACATGAAAATAGATCTAGGTTCATTCCTCTCTTTGGTTTTTGAGTTTTTCTCCCCTGATTCATCATTTTTTGCGGGCGTTTTTTGTTTGTCCCATGACTCGACAAATCCTAATTAATCGATCATTTCACAATTGTTCCATGGTTCAAGGATCTGATATCATAGATCTGGGATTGGAACGACATGATAGAGGTGATAAGATGGAGATAGAGCAAATCAGACAACTGTAGATCCCTGATTTCGTGTTCTTTAGCGTTCTTCAGCGCACAAAAAAGAATGATGATTTGATTAGTTTTTAGAGCATATCTGATAGCATAATGAATTTTTAGGTTATGGAAAGTCTTGGAGGAGAATCACCCTTGATTTTCCCAACAAGGTACAATAGGAACTGTGGTCAGATCAAGAGAGAAAATGACTATAGTGAAAACTAGGGTTTCTAGAAAAGTCCCAATTATACGTTGTGTAATCTAGATCTACATGTCATGTGGGGACCCCTGTGTGGTGGCTAGGGTTCCTGATAGGTGTTAAGTGTCACATGACATGTGACCCTGTCATGGAATGTGACCCCTCCCGAATGACTCACCATGTACCACGGAGGGTACACCGACATGGGTAGGGGTACACGGGTTAAGAGCACATCGTGTATTCCCAAACACAACACAACCTAGACCAAGTACATAGGCTAAGTCGTGTACTAGTACATGGCTAAATGCACACTGGCTGGAGCTGTGTACTATCACACAGGTAGACAACACGGGTATCCTACACATAATTTAGTACTACACGAACATGGGAAATAGACATGGGCCATTTACATGGGCCGGACCCGAGGTCAAGATACATGGAATGTGACCCTCTAACACTTCGTGTACTTTTTTTTAAATGGCTTGGATAACTTTTCCTCCATATCTTGTAAATGTTTCATTAGGGTTCATTCCCCTTATCCTTTTTCTAAGGGTTAGTATGGAATCATTTCCTACTCCTATGACTATGATCCCTTCAGTAGGAATTCTTAGATAATGTCATTATAATCCCCCTGTGAGGCCTAGATTGAGATCCTTTATTCATCTTCATGCACTAAGTGGAGGTCTTAGTATCATCGTGACCAAAAATACACAAGTGTCAATCCCCTACTTAGCAGGTTACTCTATATTGGGTTTTTGGAATTTCCCCATGCCCTTAGGTGTGAACCTCATCTGTGTATTTTGTCTCTTCAAACATCAACATATCCTTCCTCGTGATGAGACCTAATGAGAAGAACCTCTCAGACAGACATCATCAGTATTATCAGAATTAGGAGTGTGTTATCCTAGATGATTTCTTTTTGGGACCTTCGAGTTAGAATCCTATAATGGTATATTTACAATTGTGGTTCACTTTAGACTGTGTGTCTTTGTTGCATATATCTTTATATTCTTGTTATATATTCTATAGACATATAAATGTATAGATATAACTATATCTTCCTTTTTTGTATGATTTTTGGATTTGGGTGTCCTACCAATTATTATTATACTCACCCCTACATAGGCTTTTCCCACACGTGTCATGTCTTGTATAGATGAATAACCTTTTGACAGATTCCTATACAGACCAGAAATAGACGGTTCTTAGTGAGACTGGACAAACTGATGTGTGTTCCTATAGCTTTCTAATAGCAGTCCCAATACTTACTTTCATGTTGTACTTTTATTTCATACTCTTTGTAGTAGGATTGTATTTGGACTTGTTTAATTTATTTTACTTCCTATCATACTCTGGTTGTGGGATATAGATGTATTCATGCATGGTTGTTCATTTGTTTTTACATTTTATTATTTTTAGGCTTTTAGATGTGTGTGTGTGTACAGGTACTTAGGTTAAGTACTCCTATGTTAGTGATATGCCTTATCGGTGCTAGTCGTGAGCCCCTAGCCTATTGGAGGCGATCTTGGAGAGTCACAACATGGTCTCCATTAGGACGGGTTACGATAGAGTGGTACCAGAGTGGTTAGTTCTACTTTGGGATTGGGAGTCTATGAATTTGGTTTGAGGAAACATTGTTAAGAGTTTTGAGTTAAGCATTCAATCCAGGGACTCCAATGTTGGTGTAGTGACCAATTTATCCATACACTAGGACTTTGATCACCTACTTTTTGACTCATTAGATGAGAACACTGGTTATAGGGAAAACAATGGTACATGCATCTTATAGGAATGGGTTTTGGTTTCCATGTATTTCTTGAATAATCTCTCTAGATATACTCATTGACCATTTTACATATTGTTTACTTTCAGGACGCCTCCAAAAATAATTCTAGCTTGGGTTCAACATGTTGATTATTAGGATGATCTCCTCAGTGATGATGTGTTGTTACATGGACCAGTTCCTAAGATGTTACCTCCAGGTGGTGCACCAGCCATACCATTACCTGTACAACAGCACATGGTACTTTTAGTACTAGTAGACGAGGATTGTAGGCTGAGAAAACTTCATGGGTTTTAGTGTAGAGACCCCTCAAGTTTTGAGGAAATCCTATCCCATAGGTTTCTAAGGACTGGATTGAGCCGATGACATTAGTTTTCCATCTATTCAGAACACCATCAGATCAGAGAGTGGTTCTGGCAGTGAGCCTTTTTCATGGATCAGTGTGGAGATGGTGGAGTTTAGTTACACAGTCTTATTATAAGGAGACTCTTTCATGGTAAGTTTTTTAGTGTCTCTTTTGAGAGGATTTTTCACCAGCTACATTGAGAGATGTGTGCATCCAAGAGCTTATGTAGCTCTCTCAGGGTAGTATGATATTTCGGGATCAGTTCTTCAAGTCCTAGACCTTCGAGTGAGGTTTTCATAGAGATATATGATCAATTACTATACCTTTTTATATTCCTAGCTATAATGGGGTTATAGATTGAGATTTGGTAGTAGAAAGTTTATTGGATGAGCATTTACATCCAGTAGTTGTCAGAAGTGGGATAACAAGAGAAGATACCTTGCCAGTAGGGATCTGATGACAGTCTCAGGGACCTGGACGTGCGAGATGTTTCAAGAGGAGGTCCTAGGATAAAGGTTATTCAATTTAGGGCTCACAGGGTTGGTTTAGTTATCTTAGATAGAGGTGGTGCTACTCATGTGATGAAAGGGGACATCCCATCTGAGATTGTCTGACCCGCCATAAAATAGAAAGAGAGACTGTAGACAGGACACCGAGGTAGAGGCAGCTGCAGGAACAGGAAGGTTCACAAGTTGGAAACTGTGGAAGAGGATATGGGAGAATAGTAGGAGGTTTTTGATGCTTTGACATGTTTCCACCCCCCCCCAGTGGTCCATTCCAGGCTCAGGGAGATGTAGGATAGGGGTGGGGATAGCTTCATGCGGTCAAATCTTACAACCCTGAGACTCCAAGAATGATTCAAGGTACAATTTTTGTCTTTTATACCTTAGATGAAGTTATAATATACAAGGGTTATAGTCATTAATTTCTATAAACATATCTTGTTTGAGACCCCAAGATTTCAGTTGAGCCCTTGGATTGACCCTTGTGCTTGGAGACTCCTCCTGGAAATTATTTAGTGATCACCCATGTATGCTGATAGTGTGACTTGACTCATAGAGGAGAGAGATTTTTTTAGGATCTCTTGGTAGTAGTGTTGAGGCCTTATGACTTTATTCATGGTATGTACTGGTTATCCATATTTCATACTTAGATTTACTATTTTAGGATAAGGGTGAAGTGTTTCTGCAGTGATGAAACAAGGTTTTCCTTTATTAGTGAAAAGGAAAAACCTAGTCAGTGCAGGATAGACTCATGCATAGGAGTGTGAATCTGATTACTAATCAGTTGGCTAGCCTGAACCTTGGTGCAGTAGATGTTATGAGTTTCTAGTTTCCTATAGTGGTGGTGGAGTATGAGGATGTCTTCCCTGAGGATGTTCTAGGTTTACCTCTTTACCAAGAGATAGACTTCTGCATTTATTTACACCATGGGAAAGCACCATTATCTATGAAACCATATTGAATGTATCCTAAAGATCTTTGTGATCTAAGGGTGTAGTTGGAATAATTTTGGAGGAATGGATTTGTTAGACCAATTGTTTCACCATAGGTAGACCTAGTTGTGTTTTCCAAGGAGGCAAATGGTAGCATGAGGTTATGTGTAGACTACAGGTGCTTGAACCAGGTGAAAATGAATAATAGGTATCCACTATCGAGGATCAATGAACTCTTTGACAATTTGAGAGGGTCTTGATGGTTCTCAAAGGTTGACCTCAAATCAGGATATCACCAATGTGATTACGGTATGAGGATATACCAAATATGGCATTTAGGTGTCATTATGTTCACTATAAGTACTTGGTTATTCCCTTTGGCATGACCAACTCCCTAGCAGTGTTCATGGGACTCATGAACCAGATATTTCATCCCTTCTTAGACCAGTTTGTGATAGTCTTCATTAACAATATCCCTGTATACTTAGTTTCCAAGGAGGATCACGTGATAAACTTGAGGATAGTTTTGGACATACTCTGAGAGAACCAGTTTTATAGGAAGATCTTGAAGTGTTAGTTCTAAAATAAAGTGGTTCACTTTCTTGGACATGTTATCTCGAAAAATGGAGTGGCACTAGACCTGGCCAAGGTTGAGGTAGTGTTAGCTTGGGAGCCACCTAAGAGCATGATAGAAGTGTGTAGATTCCTTCTATTGGAAATATATTACAGGAGATTCATTCCATATTTCTCTATGATATCAGCACCCATGAAGTTTTGAATCAAAAGGGAAAGTATTTCATGTGGACAAAGAGGTGCTAATAGGATTTTCCATAGTTGAGGAGGAATTTTATGTGTGATCCCATCTTGATATTTTCTAAGGGGGGTGTCGAGTATGTAGTATTCTTCTATTCATAAAGAATAGGTCTTGGTTCTATTGTAATTCAAAAAAATGTAGTGATTCCCTACGGTTCTTATCATTTGAGATCACATGATTAGAACTATATTACCCATGATCTTGAGTTAGCATCGGTAGTCTTCA
Organism: Viscum album; assembly: GCA_963277665.1. Taxonomy (NCBI): domain Eukaryota; kingdom Viridiplantae; phylum Streptophyta; class Magnoliopsida; order Santalales; family Viscaceae; genus Viscum; species Viscum album. The sequence goes on from OY728141.1 coordinate 915,332,199, forward strand.
TACTAAATATGTGGCAATACTACCTGATGGGTGAGTGGTTTATCATCTATTCAGATCATAAGAGTCTCATGTATATCTTCTCTTAGAATGATATCAACTTGAGATAGAGGTGGTGGCTATATTTCCTCCAGGATTATGACTTTGAGATCATCTATACTCCTAGGAAGGGTAACATGGTGGTAGATGCTCTTAGAAGAAGATCTTGTGCATAGTTGTTGAACAATGTGTCGGAACAGTTGGCCTCGTTTCAGTTATCCTTTGTAGATGGAGATGGAGAAACTTGCCTCCAATTAATGGTTGTTACTCCTCTGATATTGTAGTGAGTTAGGGAGGTGCATCTCAGGGATGTCGATTGTGAGAACCTACATGTTTAGATATCCACAGGACATACTTCTGATGGATTTTCTAAAGGGGTAGCATGTCTTTATTTTTAGAGGATGCACGATGGTACCAATGACATTGGGGGATGAGGTTCTAAAATAGTTTTATACATCTCTATTGGTGGTACATCCAAGTGTGGAAAAGATGTACTAAGACCTCCAACATTAGTTGTTGTGTCCAAGGATGAAGAAATGAGTTGCATAGTTTGACTCTCAATGCCTCACTTGTTAGAAAGTAAAGGATGAGCACAAAGTTCCCATGGGTTTACCTCAATACCTTGAGGTTCCATAGTAGAAGTGTGATGGTATATCCATGGACTTTTTGAAAGGCTTACCATGTACTTCCAAGGGACATGATTCCATCTAGTTGATCATAAATTGACTCACCAAGTCAGCCCACTTTATAGCTATACAAGAGAAAAAATTAGTAGAGAGATTGGGGATCCTCTAAGTGAAGGATATAGTCTAACTACATTGAGTTCCATAAACAATAATTTCTAACAATGATTCTTTCTTCATATCCTAATTTTGGAAGAGATTATTGGAGGCGTTTGTGACTCAGTTACACTTGAGCACAGTGTTTTACCCTAGGTTGATGACCAGGTTGAGTGGACTATTTAGGTTCTAGAGGACATGTTATGAGCTTGCATGTTGGAATTTGTCCATAGTTGGGAGGATCACCTAACATTGGTAGAATTTTTGTATAATAACAACTACCATTCCACCATTGGTATGGCACCATTTAAGGCCTTGTACGAGTGACCCTACAGGTCACCACATTGCTAGACTGACCCAAGAGAGTCAGCACTCATGGGCCCAAAGTTGCAATGAACTATAATAAAGAAGGTGTAGATCATCCAAGAGTGTATTATGACTACACAGATCTATCATAAGTCTTATGTGGATAGGAAATAGAGGCCTTTGGAGTTTGAGAAAGGAGACCATGTGTTCCTTCGGGTTTCACCTTGATGTAGATTATAGAGATTTGGCCAGGGTGGAAAGCTATCTCTAAGAATCATTGTCCCTTTCTAGATACTGTGTAGAGTTAGTGAGGTGGAATATCACTTAGCTCTACCTTCACAGTTATATCAGGTACACAACGTCTTCCAGGTGTCGCAGCTGAGGAGGTACAAGCATTACCCATTGCACGTTATTGAATGGGGTGAGATGTACATCGAGGATGGATATACTTTTTCTGAGTACCTAGTCAAGATCAAGTATTGGTAGGATAGGTTCTTTTGTAAGAAATCGATTCCTTTGGTGCATTTACAGTGGAAGCATAGGAATCTCCAGGAGAGCACATGGGAGTGATAGGATCATATTCATGTTCAGTGCCCACATATTTTTGAGTATCCCTTGTTTTGGATTTATAGGTTGTAAAGCCCTAAGGTAGGGAGAATTTAGTGTACCATAATTTGTGTGTATTATTTTTTTATATTATATAGTTTAATTTTTAGACCAAGCACTGAGACGGTGTGTGATTCTGAGGCCCGGTGTTCCCGAAATAAATGTTTTAAATATATTAAATATATTAAATAACACGCGCATATATTTTTCCATAAAAAGTTTAATAACTTTTAAAATAATGAAAAAATCAGAAATATGAGGGAACCATTGATTTCAAAATGTGAGTTTTACCATAGGAACGACTTAACATTGGTTGGCGTATGGAATTTGTGAAAAAGTAATTGCATGTGTGGAAATAAATAAAATAATTAGACAAATTATTTTATTTTATTTTTGATGAAATAATGATTTAAAATATTTAAATATATTTTTGTGTCAGAATTACAAGGTTATCCACATAACCTTAGAGATGTTGGAGAGTTGTTAGAGAGAATTGGAGGATTCCTCTTAGCGAACGGTGACCCGGTCATGGATTGATGATTGACGCACCCCGAATTCAAAGGATCTCACCAATGAATGCAACGCAACCCCATTGTTCATTAATGATCAATACAAATCAAAGTAGGGTGTGTGTTTTAATTTTTTATTTCCCTGTTTCTAATTCCTTATGATGAACACAGATCAATCAACCAAAGGATTGATCTGTGGATCATTTGTATTTGGGGGATGCGTATTTTTTGAGGTGATTTTAGGGGAATTGATTTCACTTTTCCATTTTTTTATTAATTCTAAAGGTTATGGATCAATATTGACACAAAAATAAATAAAGATTCATTACTCTTTTTTGGTTCTTATGCTTTTCTCCCTTGATTCATCGTTCATCGTGGGAGTTCTTCGTTTGGCCTGCAACTTGACAAATCCTGATCAATCAATATTTATGCATCCATTTCTTGGAACAATGATCCGATATCATAGATCTGGGATCAACACAACATGAAAGAGGTGTTAATACAGAGACAAAGTGAATCGGATGATAGTAGATCCTTGATTTTTCACTCTTTGACGTTCTTCAGTGCACAATGAAGAACAAATATTTGATCCATTTTTCAAGCAGATTTTATGGAATAATGTTTTTTTGGTCATATAAAGGCTTTAAAAAGCCTCCCCCTTGAGTTTCCCAATAAGTCACAGCCATAATGATAACTAGATTGATGGGGAAGATGACTAGAGTGGGAACCAGTTTTTCTGGAAAATTCCTGATTACATGTTGTGTAATCTAGATCTACACATCATGTGGGCCCCCCTATATAGTGGTTAGGGATCCTGTTAGGAGTTAAGTGTCACATAGAGTGTGACCCTGTCACACATTGGGTGAACCCTCCTAGACAACTTGGTGTGTACCAAGGAGGGTACACCGACATGGGTGGTGGATGGGTTGGAAGCATGTTATGTATTCCCCTACATGACATGACCTAGACCAGGTACATGGGATAAGATGTGTACTGGTACATGGGAAGATGTACACAGGCTGGAGCCATTTATTGGCACATAGGTAGACTACATTGGTATCCAACACATCATTTATTACTACATGAATAGAAGAAAGAGACAAAATTCATTTACACGAGCATGACCTAGGGTCAAGGGACTTGGTGTGTGACCCCTCTTACATGCAGTGTACTTTTGTTTACATTTCTTGGATCAATTTTCCTTCATATCTTGGACAAGTTTTGTTAGGATTTTTTCCTCTTATCCTTTCCTTGAGAGTTATTACAGAATCATTTCCTACTCCTAGGACTATGATCCCTTCAACATGAATTCTTGGATAGAGTCATTATAATCCCTCTATGAGGCCTAGAGTGAGATCCTCTATTCATCTTAATGCCCTAGGTGGAGTTCTTGGTGTCATTTTTTCCAACACTACATGGGAATCTATCCTATACTTAGTGGGTTAATCCATATTGAGTTTTTGGAATCGCCCCATGGCCTTGGGTGTGATCCTCATTTGTGTATCATATCTCTTCAGACTTCAATGTGTCCTCCGTTATGACGAGACCTGATGAGCACCACCTCTCAGATAGATGTCATTAGTGTTATTAGTCTTAGGAGTGTGCTCTCCTGGACAAGTGATTTGTGGAACCTTCGAGCTAGAATCCTAGGCTGGCATATTTATAGTTGTGGTTTACTTTAGAATATGTGTATTTGTTGAGTATAGCTGGATATTCTTGTTATATGTGATATAGACATATACCTGCGTAGAGATGATTATATCTTACCTTGTTGTATGATTTTTTTTGTTTCAGGGTGTCCTACTGATTATTATTATACTCGCCCAAGAATGGGTTTTTTAAGCATGTGTCGTGTCTTGTGTATATGATCGACCTTTAGATAGATTCCTATATGGAACAAGGCCATAAAGTGCTTAGTGAGACTGAGTAGACCGAGGTGTCTCCCTATGGTTTTATGATAGGAGTCTCAGTGCTTAATTTCATTTAGAATTGTGTTTCATACTCTTTATGGTGGGCTTGTATTTGGCCCTGTTTACTTTACTTCTTGTCGCACTCTAGTTGTGAGATAGATATGTATGCATGAATGGTTGTTTAGTTGATTTTATATTTCATCATTTGTTGGCTTGAAGATGTGTGCATGTGTACAGGTACTTAGGCTCATTCCTCCCATGTTAGTGATATTACTTCTTGTTTCTAGTCACCATACCTTGTCCAATTGGAGGTGGGCTTGTGGAGTCACGGTATGGGCCCCACTGGGATGGTTCATGAGAGGCGCAACTCTCCAAGTCCATGTATCAACATCTAGAACCACCTCCAGGTGGTCCTTTACCCCTGATCGAACCAGTAAGGAGATAATCTACAAACACCCTAAGGCACAAGTAGGGTGTGAGGAAAATCCCAGTAGGATTTCACCCAAAGATTATATAACAGATTCCTATAGTAAATTAATAAATAAAGATATTTCAACTTTAAATAAACATGTTTAAATTTTCAAAATCATATTTAAAAAATCTTTATTTTCATTTCAAATGATGAAAATACTTTAACAAATGCATCACATTTCAATTGATGGGAAGCTAATAAAACACTTTATATAAAATAGTTTATATAAATTCACAATCCATGCAAAATATTTACAATTTTGGCATCCATTTATATCTCATATATAAATAAGTGAGAAACATGGTCATCTTTCAAAAGGTATGATCGTTCCAGAATATGGGATCCTCACACACTCATGTGATAACAACAACAATGTGTACACATTTTACTTTTCACTGGAAAGAGAGGACTCATCTACGTCATAAACAGGCATAATATGTTCTATAAGATTTTTTTTAGTGTTGTAAAGTGTTAATCCATTTCTAGAGAATTTCCATCCTAGCGTGCTTGTCCCAAATAACTCACTAACTACCTTAGCTTTCATGTTCTCTATTAAAATAAATGGTGGTCAATTTATTTTAAGACTTCATAAAATACAATTAAATCCCATGCCACCATTTCAAATGTTCCAATTTTACATTTAAAACCCAAAATGGTTACTTAATAAAAACATTCCTTTTCACAATAAAACCATTGGGTTTTAATCAAAACAATTTTATCCATCATTATCAAGTTAGAATTTGAAATCAATTCACAATTCAATTTCCATAATTAAATTAAAATTTTTAATTGAAATAATCTCCATAAATTCACAGATTTAAATTTAACAATTTAAATCTCAACAAATTTCCATCAATTTTACAGTCACATCCCAATTCAAAGGAATTGGGGGTTTCCCAATTTCATGCCAGAAACTCTATTTCCAAAACACCCAATTCAATGGAATTGGGTTTTTAAATAACTAATTGAAATAAATTTCATTTATATCAATCTATTTTATATAAATAAACAATTTAATTTAAAATATAAATTTAGGGTTAATTAAATTGGCCAATGATAACATAACCACCTACCTCAGGACCAATGGATCTCGAAACTCCAAACCCTAATCGAGATTTGTCAACAAAGGATGACAATATCTGAAACTGAGAATAAATCATAGGATTAAGATCCAAACACAGTGGGTATTAGATCCACAAAGAAACATAGAGATTCATGCAACCCTAGGGATGAGAATAGAAATAGAGGGAGATAGAGAAGGGGGAGAGAAAACTAACCTTGAGAGGATCGAAGGACATTCTTTAAAATTCGATCTTCTTCTAGGAGTATTCTAAGGGAAAAAATTGATCTTTGAAGCTCCCCTAGAATAAAAATTCATCAAGAGTTCATACAGGTCCATCGAGGGCCAAAAAGGTGGGTTTTAGGTATTTTAAAACAATTTTTGGGTAAATTAAAACTCGTATGCATTGTTTCCCAGGAAGAGCTGCACGGTTTGAAAAACCATGGCAACTAATAGTGAGTGCCTTTTTTTGTTACACAGTTTCTCTTAATAGGGAACATGACTTTAATAAACATGAACCAACCTTTCAAACCCCCACTACTTGGGTTTTCACGGTTATCCTTGAGAGGGTGCATGGTTTGGGAAAACCATGTGCCAACCGTGCACTAGACCAAAATTTTCAATACTTTTAAAAATTCAACCCAAAACAACCTCAAACAAAACCCAACCAAATTAGGGTAAAAATAGGTATTTATAAATACATGGAAATAGTAACAAAATGTTACAACCTCCCCACCATAGAATCTTTTTGTCCCCAGAAAGCCTACTTAGAAGCTTCCATGCCAAAAATATTAGGTCACTACTCTATCATCAGTACCTACCTCTCCCACATCTCTTAATTATCAAAACTGTGATGCCATAGCACTCAAACCAAAGCTATAATCCTCCCACGAAGTAACTTGGTTTTAGAATCAACTATCCTGACTGGTCGTTCAGTCATGGATAAATCAGGTTCTACCTCAAGATCCCTCCAACTCAACACATGAGATGGATTAGATAGATACCTCCAAATATGTGATACATGAAACATGTTATGTATCAAATTTAGCTACTTTGGAAGTTATAAATGATAATAAACCTTCCCAAATTTCTTCATAACCTCTAAAGGTCCCAAAAAATGAGTAGAAACCTTCCCTGTCCTTCCAAGACATCAATGACCCAAATGGGGTGAAACTTTCAAGAACACTATGTCACTAACTGAAAACTCCAATGTCTTGTGATGACAATCAGCATAAGACTTGTACCAAATTTGATCCATCAACATTCTCTAAAAAATAAACTAAATATTTTTTGTTTTCTTTTGGACCAATCATGGTCCAACTAAGGAACTTCTACACATCTCCAACCAATACAATAGAGATTTGCAAGGCTGGCCACAAAAGTCTTCAAAAGGATCCATTCTAATTGTAGACTAGTAACAATTATTGTAAGAAAACAAAAATAGCCTCAAATGATCATCCCAAGATCCACCAAAGTTGAGAACACAATCACAAAGTATATCATAAAGAATCTATATATCTCTTTCTGTCTGGACATCCGACAATGGATGGCATGCCATACTCAAATTAATGTGAGATCCCAGTGCCACCTAAAGTCATATCAAAAAATGAGAAGTGAAATGAGGATCCCTATTAAAGAATATAGTAGATAGAACACTATTCAATTGAATAATATATTTCATATAGATATTTCTAAACTCCTCAACTTTTTTTATATCATGAATGGGTATAAAGTGAATCTATTTTGTCAGTCGATCGATCACAACTCATATCACATTATAAATTTTCTGGGTATGAAAAACCCAACCAAAAATTCCATAAATATTTCATCTCACTTCCAAGTTAGTACTAAAAGTGAATGAAGAAAACCTAAAGGTTTCTTGTGATCGAACTTGACATGACATTATGTATAACAGCGATAGAAAAACTTAGAAATGCCCCATATAATTCCAGGAGACCAGAGATTCCACTGCATATCATAAAAATTCTTAGTGGTTTCTGGGTGTACTACCCACTAGGAACTATATAAATCCCCCATAATATCTTTCCTTGCTAATAGTGGTACAAAAAATCAATTTTAAAAACAAAGAACACCCTCCTTGGAGAATAACCATTTAGCAATGATCTCCCTACCATAAAGAGATTCTATGATCCTACAGAATTCATCATCAAGTTATTGTTCCTAATGAATCAACTTGAGAAGAGTATATGTCAACTGAACACTAGTTAAGAAGATCTCTTCCCATACTTCCCTGAATTCAATGTTAAACTTTTTAAAAACACCCATCAAGTTCTACTCTTCTAAAGACTCTTTCATGGAATGGGTTAGAAGTTTTCTACACAAATCATATATGATGACATTCCCTTTTTCAAGGGTATAGGTGATGTCAAATTCAAAATATTGTAGGTATTCCACCCAATGCCTCTGGTATAGATTCAAATATTTTTTAGAGAAGATATAACTCAAGATCTTGTGGTCAAAAAACATGGTAAACCTTTCTCCAACAAGGTAATGTTTCCAACTCCTAAGCACATGTATCACAACTGAAAGTTTCAAGTCATGGGTCAGATAATTCTTCTTGTGTGGCCTAAGATTAAGAGAGCTATAAGAAACCACATGATCACCCTGTATAAGAACACAACCCAAACCTGAACTTGATGCATCACAAAAGACCACATAGCCCTACCCGACCTCTAGAAGAGTAAACATCGGTGCAGTAGTCAGAATATGTTTCATCTCAACAAAAGAACTTTGATATTTCTAATACCAATAAAACCTTACTCCCTTTTTAGTTAGAGAAGTCATCAAAGAATATAAAATTGAGAAGTACATTAAAAATTATGATAATAGCCATCTAGATCCAATAATATTTGAATCTAGAAAAAATTACATGGTTGTTCCCATTTCATAATAGATTTTACCTTTTCAAGGTCAACTAAAATACCATGTTATGACACCACGTTCCCCTATAATTTCACTTCCTAAATCCATAAATTACATTTCAATAGCTTTCTATAAATTTGATGATTTCTTAACAAGCTCATAAATATTCTTATATGATACATGTGATCCTCCTCAGACTTAGAGTAAACAAGGATGTCATCCAAAAATACTAACATGAATGTATCAAGATACTCATGGAAAATCCTAATCATTGAATCCATGAAAATTGTAGGAGCATTGGTTAGACTAAAGATCATGAAAAGGTCATTATAATGGCATTACCTTCTCTGAAAGGAAGTTTTTTTAATGTCATGTTCTTTTATTCTCAACCGATAGTAACCAGATCAAAGATCAATCTTTAAAAATCACTTCTCCCCTTTCAACTGATCAAAAAGTTCATTAATCCATGGAAATAGGTATTTTTTATTTACCATAACTTGATTAAGTTTTAGGTAATCAATACAAAGGTGAAGGGAACCATCATATTTCTCAGAAAGGATAATTAGTTCCACCTAAGGTGACACACTAGGACATATAAAGCCTTACTCTAAAATAATATCCAACTATGAATTCATCTATTTCATTTCATCTGGTTCCATGTTGTAAAAAGGAATAAATATTGGTTGAGTACCCAGTACTCAATAGATAGATAAATCTACCTTTTTTACTGGTGAAACCCCAAATAAGTATGAAAGAAACACGTTTTAAAACTCGACGATAACTAGAGGGACACAACCAAACAAAAATCCCTAATCTAGATCAAAAATAAAACACTGATATCACTTTTCCCAACTCTTAATAAGAAGGTCCGACTCTGCTCAACCTTGGGTCCCATTCTCCTTAAAAGATCTAGAAAACCCTATCAGGTGAAGTAAAGGATTCCATTAAAATATAACAATAAATATGGGTTTTATTGGAAATTAATCAACCCATCATAAATAATATTTCATGAGATTTCATGTTGAGAACCTAAAAACTCCAATCAAGATCAATGTCTTCTAGATAGAAAACACAAGAAGGGCTACAAAGACCCTAATATCTCTTCATACCAGGGGGTGTAGTAATATCCATCACATAAGATAAATGTTCTATAGTAAGATTTAGTATATTAACAACATGGGTTGAAATAAATGAATGAGATGCACCAGTATCAAATAAAGTAGTCACTAATGAAAAATATATAGTGATGGTACCTATCAAAGTGACTGGACTCATATCTGCTTCCTCTGGAGACTCTTCTACTGCATGAAGAATATTTGTTCCAGATTCCTATGGTTGGAACCCCTTTTCTCATGAATCATCTAATTTTTCCATAGTTTTAGTAGGAGATAATGATATTGTTCCATTATGTGGAGTGGAGTAAAAATGATAATTTCTTTAGGTGACCCGAGCATCCACAGGATCCACATATCTTGGGTTCCTAAGTGAAAACCCTATTTGAATTATCAATCTTTCCACACTAGTAGAAAATAAATGAGCCTCAACCAGGTACTATAGGAGGTCTAGAATGACCATGCTATCATGAACCACTATGTAAATCTTCATGCTTCTACTTCCCTTTGAAGGAACTCATGCTTCCACTGGGAGAGAAAGAAACTCTCTATAACCCTAACTTACCATCCATGTCAATCTGAACCATCAATGATCTATCCATCACATTTTTATAAGAATGAAGATTTATTAAGAAAACCTGAGAATGAATATCTTATCGAAGTACCAACTTGATCCTTTTATCCTTCATCTTCTCATTATATACTATCTCAGGTGCGAAATACGCAAGCTCTATAAAACGATTTTCATACTCTATCACGGACTTGTTAGCTTGCTCAAGTTTGAAAACCTTAATGGACTTTTCGAATAGCATCGAATCTAGATAGAATTGGTCAGTGAAAAGATCCTTGAAGCCTTTCCACTCTGAGACTCATGCTTCTTCATCGTCACCATTGTGTCCCACCATCTCCTGCTCAATCATTCCAGCATGAAGGTGGAACACTTCACCTTTATCTCATTAGGTTTCTCTAAGAAATAAAAAAAATCTTTAGTTATTCTCAACCACTTCTCATCCTCCTGAGGATCATTTGAGCCTTTGAAAGATAGTTTATTCTGGTGAAGGAACTCTTGAGAATGATCCAACAAAACATCCCTTTGAGGTTTCACAGCTAGAGCCTGGACAGGAACTGGTGGTGGTGCCTATCCCAGAGCATGGGCAGTACACACAATCACCTCAACTAGACTTAGGTCCATAAGAGGATTTTCTTATCATGCTTCAACAACTTCCTCCTCATGGATCTTATTCACACATCTTCTCAGAGGCATGATGATACACAACATCATTAGACAATAAGGAAGTCATTATATTGACACTTAAACAGATAAACAAGGGAAAATTAGTCCTAACAGATAAGAACACAAGATTTCGATTTCATATTATCCAAATCAAAATTTGGTAAAATAATATAATAAATTATAAAGAAGCCTTTCCCTAACCACCCTTGGTGACTTAAGATTCATTACAGTTAGATATGGATAGGCACTCGAGCACAAATACCTCCAAAGTCCGGATAAGAATATAAACTTCATACTGACTTCAAGACAAAAAGATCTACCTGGAGCTCTGATGCCACTTTTTCATGAACCAACATGGGTACCCTAGTAACCCGATAATCGAGTAGGTCCTGACATAGCCCGAAGGTTGTTCCTGATCCCTACAGGTTGTTGAATAACACATGGAATCATAAAAATAAAAGTGGGAATGATTTTTCCACAAACATTACAAAATTAAAGACAAACAAGTTAGTATGAATAAAAAATAATCTCCATTGGGAGAAGTGTACCAGAAGTCAAATAGGTAAAAAAATCCAATGTACTATAGAAAAGTACCATAAAACTAAATATAAAATCCCAAGACCCAACATACACAACTCTCTGAGTCCATAGATCAACAGCTAGAACCAGCTCCAAGTGGTCCTTTACCCCTGTTCAAACCTAGAAGGAGATAATCTACAAACACCCAAAGGCACAAGTAGTGTGTGAGCCAAATCCTAGTAGGATTTCACCCAAAGATTATATAATAGATAAAAATATTAAATTAACTAATAAATAAATTTAAACTTTAAATAAACAGGTTTGGTATTTTAAAATCATATTTAAACAATCATTCTTTACATTTTAAATGATGAAAATACTTTAACAAATGCATCACATTTCAATTGATGGGATATATCTAAAAAAATGGCTTAATAAAACACTTTATATAAAATAGTTTATATAAATTCACAATGAACATAAAATATTTACAACATCGGAAAACATTTATATCTCATATATAAATAAGAGAGAAATATAGTCATCTTTTAAAAGGTACAATAGTTCCAAGTTATGGGATCCTCACACAATCATATCATAATAACCGTAATTTGTACACACATCCCTTGGAACTAAAAAGAGAGGACTCATATATGTTCTAATATGGTGTAAGATGTGCTAAAAGATGTTTTGTTGGTTTTTTAAAGCATCAATCTGGTGCTAAGTAATTCCCATCCTAGCGTGTTTGTCTAAAATAACTCACTAAATACATAGGTTGGCATGTTCTCTAACACAAATAAATGATGGAATATTTATTTTAAGACTCCTTAAAATAAAATTAAATCCCATTCTCCCATTTAAAAAATTCCAATTTTCCATTTAAAACCCAAAATATTTTTTTAATAAAAACATGAGTTTTTCACAATAAAACCACTAGGTTTCAATAAAAATAATTTAATCCATATTTCATGAGTAAGAATTTGTAATCAATTCAAAATTAAATTTCCAAAATTAAATTCAAATTTTTAATTGGAAAAATTTCCATCAATTCAAAAATTTTAATTCAATAATTTAAATCTCTAAATATTTCCATCAATTTCACAATCACACCGCAATTCAATGGAATTAGGGGGTTTTCCAATTTTATGCTAAAAAATAAATTTCCAAAAAACCCTAATTCAATAGAATTGGGTTTTTAAATAACCAATTGGAATCAATTTCATTTATATAAATCAATTGTATATAAATTAATGATTGAATTTAAAATAGTAATTTAGGGTTAATTAAATTGGCAATCAAAATGAAACCACCTACCTCGGGACCAATGGATCTTGAAACTCAAAAATCTAATCAGGATTTGTCAATGAAGGAAGATGATCATGGAAACTAGGAATAAAACCTAGGATTAAGATCCGAAAACAGTGGGTATTAGATCCACAAATCAACACGGGGATCCACAAAACCCTAGGGAGGAGAACAGAGACAATGGGAGATTGAGAAGGTGAATAGAAAACTAACCACAAGAGGATCAAAGGCCATTTTTCAATATTTTATTTACTTAAGAGAGAGTTTTGAGGGGATAAAAATTGATCTTGGGATCTCCCCTAGGATAAAAATTTGTCAAGGGGTCGTACAGGTCCATCGGGGGTCAAAAAGATGGGTTTTGGGTATTTTAAAATAATTTTCAGATTAATTAAAACTTGTACGCACTGTTTCTTGGGTAGAGACGCACGATTTAAGAAACTGTGCAGACTAACAGTGCTCCCCTTTTATTTAGATGCATGATTTCTTCTAATAGGGTACATGTCTTTACTGACCATGCACCAACTGTGTAAAGCCTCATTTTCTAGGTTTATATGGTTCTCCTTGAGAGGGCACACAGTTTCGGAAAACCTTTCTCCAACCATATACTAGCCTAGAATTTTCAAAACTTTAAAAAATTCAACCTGAAAAAAACCTCAAATCAAACCCATCCAAAGGAATGGTAAAATAGGTGTTTAGGAATACTTAAAAATAGTAATATGATGTTACAATGTGTGATGTGTGTGTGTGTGTGTGAGTGTGTGTGAATCTACATGTGTGTGTGTGTGCACACATGCCGTGTGTGAATACATGGGTGTGTGGGTGGGTGGGTCAACTTTTGTGTGCTTGTGTGTTAGTGTGTGTGTCCATGTGTGTGTAGGTGGGTGTGTGAGAGAGAATTTATGTGTGGGTTCATAGATTATTGGGTGTCACGAGCTAGCCTTGGTACCCTGGTAACCTCATAACTGAGCCGGTCCTAACATGGTCTGAAGGGCATTCCCAATCCCCATGGGTTAGTGACTAGCACCTGGCATCATACAAAATGAAAGTGGGAACAATTTTTTTATAATAATTTTGGAATAAAATACAAACAAGTCAGTATGAATACAAAATAAACTCCATGGGGAGAAGTGTACCAAAATTCAAAAAGGAATGAAAACCCAAATTACTATAACCAAGTACTAGAAAATGATGAAAATTACCCTAGTACCAACTTGAATGAAACTCACCAAGTCCACAGATCAACAGCTAGAACCGCCTCTAAGTGGTCCTTTACCCTTGCTCAATCCTGAAAATAGAAAATCTACAAACACACAAAGGAACAAGTAGGGTGTGATCCAAATCCTAGAAGAATTTCACCCAAAGATTCCATAATATGATGTCGCATTTAATTAACAAAGTAAAAAAGATTTGAATTTAAAATAAACAGGTTTTGTAAATCTAAAGAATATTTAAAAAAATCCTGATTTACTTTTAAAATTTATAAATACTTTACCAAGTCATTCTTCACATTTCAATATGATGGAATTATTTAACAAATGGTTCTTTACAAAAATGGCATAAGTAAACACTTTTATATAAAATAGTTTATATAAATCAAAATCCATGTAAAATAGTTTACAACATTAACATACAATTGTACCTCATATATAAATAAGTGAGAAACATGGTCATCTTCCAAATGGTATGGTAGTTCCAAGCTATGGGAAATTTATTTTAAGACTGCTTAAAATACAATTACGTCTCATTCCCTAGATAGAAAAATGGAAATTTTCCATTTAAAAATCGAAATAGGTTTATAATAAAAAAACATACCTTTTCCAAGATAAAACCATGGGGTTTTAAACATAATAATTTACTCCGTTTTCATAAATAGGAATTTAAAATCTATTTACAATTCAATTTCAAAATTCACTTTACAATTAAATTCAACAATTCAATTTCCAAAAATTTCGATCAATTTCAAAAAAAAACCCAATTCAATGTAATTGGGGTTTTTTACAATATTTTCATCAAATACATTACATAATTTAAATTAAAAAATTTAAATTCAATCAATTTCCATAAACACACCCCAATTCAATGTAATTGGGGGTTTCCCAATTTCATGCCAAAAACCCACTTTCAAAACCCAATACAATGGAATTGGGTTTTTCCAACAAAATATTGAAAGAAATTTAATTAAAATCAAGAAATTTTATTTAATTAAAATAATTTACATTAAATAAATCAATTTAGGAGCAATTAAAATGGACATCAAGAACGGAATCACCTACCTCGGAATTAACAGATCTCAAACTACAAAACCCTAATCGAGATTTGACAACGAAGAATGATGATCATGAAATCTAAGAGAAGGAGAATCAATCCAATTTTTAGATCCAAAATAGTGGGTATTAGATCCAAAAATCAACAAAGGGATCAACAGAATCCTAAGGAGGAGGATAGAGATAGTGGGAGTAAGAGATCGGGAAGAGAAACCTTACTGGGAAGAGACCGCACAAGGATTGCCTAGCTTTTATGCACCTTGGAGAGGGTTTAGAGGAGTCCAAAATGGTTCTTGGGAGCCCAAAAACCTATAAAAATTCCATAGGGGTCAAATAAGGCTAAGAAGTGGTTAAAAAGGGGGGTTCCAGAATCTTTTAATAAAATTTGGATCAATTAAAACCCATACGCACGGTTTCCTGGGTAGAGTCGCACAGTTTGAAAAACCGTGCATGATAAAAATGCACCCCTTTTATTTGGATTCATGGTTTCTACTATGAGGGCACATATATATACTAACCTTGTTCCAACCATGAAAAACCCCATTATCTTGGGTTTCATGGATTACCATGAGAGGGCACATGGTTTGGGAAAACGTGCACCAACCGTGCACTAGCCTAGAAATTTTAAGAATTTCTGAAATTCAGCCTGAAACAACCCCAAATGAAACCCAAACAAATCATGTTTAAAAAGAGGGGTTAGGAATACCTGAAAATAGTAATATGATGTTACAAACTCCCCACCATAAAAGCTTTATTTCCCCAAAAATCCTATATAGAAGCTTCTAATCCAAAAAGATGAGTCCATTTATCTCTCATTTGTTCCACCCTCTCCCACACCTCATGATCATTTGAACTATGCTTCCATTGAATTAAAACCAAAGGTATCATCCTCCCATGAAGAACCTTGATCTTAGAATAAATTATCCTGATTGGTTGTTCATTCATGGATAAAATAGTTTCAAATTCAAGATCCCTCCAACTCAAAACATGAGAATGATCAGAAAGATACTTCCGAAGCTGTGATACATGGAACACATTATTTATCAACGTCAGTTGTGGTGGAAGTTCTTAATGGTAATAAACCTTCCCCACTTTCTCCACAACCTAAAAAGGTCCTAAAAAATGAGGAGAAAGTTTCCCTTTCCTTCTAAGTTGTTGATGACCCAAACTGGATGAAACTTTAAATAACACCTAGTCACTAATTGAAAACTCCAATAGCCTACGATGAAGATCATAATAATACTTGTATCAATTCTATGTCATTAAAATTATCTGATGAATCAATTAAATCTTTTTCATTATATCTTGGACCAAGATTGGTCCAACCAAATAACTTTCACCAATATCTGACCAACACAACGAAGATCTACAAGTTTGTCCATACAAGGCCACAAAAGGATCCATTCAGATCACAGACTGGAAACTATTGTTATAAGAAAACTCAACTATCCCTTAATGATCATACCATCCTCCACCAAAGTCAAGAACACAAAAATGAATCATGTTCTCAAGAATTTTTATAGCTTTTTATGTATGTCCATTCGACTGTGGATGGTATCTCATACTCAATTGGATGTGAAATCCTAGTGCCTCCTGAAGGCCTCTCCAAAAACATGAAATGAACCAAGGATCCCTATCAGAGACTATAATATATATAATTCCATGAAAATGAATAATCACATTCACATAAATATTTCCCAACTCTTCAACTTTGGTTGTATCATGAATGGGTATAAAGTGAGATAATTTCATTAGACAATTGATCACAACCCATATCACATTATTCTTTCTCTGGGTATGTGAAGACCCAACCCCAAGGTCCATAGAGATCCCATTCCACTTTCAAGTAGGCACTAGAAGTGGTTGAAGAAAACCTAGATATTTTTGGTGTTATGCCTTAACATGTTGGAAAGTACAACAACGAGAGACAAACTCAACAATGTCTCATCTCATACCAGGCCATCAGAACTTCCACATCTTTTCATGGAACATATTTATGGATCTAAAGTGAAATTCACATCGGGAACTATTATAATCCCTCATAACATCTTTCCTTACTGATAACGGTACCACAAAATGATTCTGGAATCATAAAATACCCTCTTTGGAGAACAACCAATTAGAAATAGTCTCCCCACCATAAATAGATTCTCTAATACTATTTAATTCATCAAAAAGTTGTTATTCTAGAATAATCAACTTGATAAGAGTGGATTTCAATTGAACACTAGTCAAGGATACCTCTTCCTCTGATTCTTGGACTCTAATATGCACCTGTGAAAAGATATCCATCAAGTTTCACTCTTCTAGAGATTCTTTTATGCCATGGGTTGGAATTTTCCTACTCAAAGCATCTGCAATGACATTCCATTTTCCTGAGATATAGGCGATTTAAAAATTGAAATATTTCATGTACTCCACCCAACACGTTTGGTGGAGATTCAAATATTTTTGAGAGAATATATAACTCAAGATCTTGTTTTCGGAAAACACGGTAAACCTTTCTCCATAAATTTAATGCCACCAACCTTAAGTGTGTGCATCACAGCTGTGAGTTCAAGGTTATGGGTCAGGTAATTATTCTCATGTGGCCTAAGCTGACAAGATCCATAATAAATGACATAATCACCCTACATAAGAAAATATCCCAAACCTGATCCTGATGCATCAAAAAATATCACATATCCATGTTCGGCCTCTGGGAGAGTCAACAATGGTGGAGTAGTCAAAAGAGGTTTCAACTCAATAAAATAACTCTGGAATTTCTCATCCCAAGAAAACTTTACCCCATTTTAATTTAGGGTAGACATTGGAGAAGAAAAATTTGAGAAGTCCTTCACAAAATGACGATAATACCCGGCAAAACCCAAGAATCTCTGAATCTCAAAAACATTCCACGGTTATTCCCATGTCATAACAGCCTTCACCTTTTTAGGGTCAACTAAAATACCATGTTTTGACACCACGTTCCCCAATAATTTCACTTCCTGAATCCAGAAATCACATTTTTAAATCTTGGCATAAGGCAGTGATTCCTCAGTAAACTCAGAACTGTTCTCGGATGGTGCACATGATCCCCATCAAACATAGAGTAAACAAGGATGTAATCCAAAAATACCACAAAAAAATTATCAAGATACTCATGGAAAATACTATTCATTAAATCCATAAAAACTAAAGGATAATTGGTTAGACCAAAAGGAATGACAAGATACTCATAATGACTCTACATGCTCTGAAAGGAAGTTTTATGAATGTTAGATTCTTTTATCCTCAACGGATGGTAACCTGGTTGAAGTCCAATATTTAAAAATAACTTCTCCCCTTTCAACTAATCAAATAGATCATCAATCCATGGAAATTGATATTTGTTCTTTATCTTCACTCGATTGAGATTTTTATAATCAACACAAAGGAAAAGAGAACCATCCACTTTCTTTGAAAAGAGAATCGGTACCACCCAAGGTGACACACTCTAGTGTACAAATCCTTTCTCAAGAAGGTTGTCCAATTGGGAATTCAGATCTTTAATTTTAGTTGGATCCATGCAGTAAGAAGGAATAGATACCAATAGAGTACTCAAAACTAAATCAATAGAAAACTCAACCTCCCTTACCAGTGTAAAACTAGAGAAGTTAGAGAAAAACATGCTAGGAAACTCAATGAAGACTGTAGGGAGATCACCACTCAAATATTATTACTCCAAGTCAAAAGAAAAAACATATATCACTATCCCTAGATCTGGATAAGAAGTTCCATATCTTCTTGACCTTGGGTCCCATTCTCCTAGAAATATTTGAAAAACCCCATTAGGTGTAATAAAGGAGACCTGTCAAAGATAAAAACCAATTTGGGTTTTATTAGTAATGATATAATCCATCCCAAATATTATGTCAATCATATTCATGTCGAGAACCAAAAAATCAAAGAAATCTCAACATTTGATAAATAGAAAACATAAGAAGGACAATAGAGACCCTACTATATTTTCATTCCAAGTGGTGTAGTAATATCCATGAAATAAGATAAAATACCTCTAAGAAGATTAAGAAGATCAACAATGCGGGTTGAAATAAATTAATGTGATGCACCGGTATCAAATAAATTAGTCAATAATGATGAATCTATAGTAATGGTACCTCACACAGTCGTTGGACCTGTATCTGCTTCCTTTGGAGACTCTTCCACTATGTGAAGAAGCTTCTTTCTCAATGTATGTGGTAGGAACCCTTATATCCTTGAAATATCTGATTACCCTGCAATTTTAAGAGGAGATGATGATCCCTTTTCTCTATGAAAAGTATAGAATTTATGGAATTTTTTTTAAAAGTGACATGAGTGTCCACATGAACAATAGATCTTGGGTACCTCAGTAAAAATCCTATCCGAGTGGCCAGGCTTTCCACACTGGTAGAAAGTCAATGGGTCTCTTATAGGCACTACAGGAGGTCTAGAATAACCCTAATATCGAGAAACACCACGAGAATCATCACGCTTCTGATTTCCTTTAAAGGAACTCATGATTCCATTGAGAGTGAAAAAAACTCTTGATAACCCTGACTTACCAGCCAGGTCCATCTTGACCATCAACACCCTATCCAGCACATCAGCATAAGAAGATGGCTTCAGTAAGAAAACCTGAGAATGAATATCCTATCAAAGTCCCAAATCAAACCTTAGATACTTCAACTTCTCATTTGATACAATCTCAGGTGATAAATTCATGAGCTCAGCAAAATGGTTTGTATACTCTTTCACGGTCCTGACAGCATAATAAAGTTTGAAAAACACAATGGACTTGGATAACAGAATAAAATCTAGATATAACTGGTTAGTGAAAATAACTTTGAAGTATTTCCATGATAATTTCTCATGCTTCTTCACTGTCACCATAATTTCCCACCATCTTCAGCTTGGTTCTACCAGTACGAAGTTGGCACATTTCACCTCTATCTCATTAGGCGTCTCCAAGAAATCAAATGTTTGATCATGGTCAACCACTCCTCAACCTCTTGAGGATCATTTTAGCCTTTGAATGCTGGTGGAATCTAGAGAAGTAACTATTAAGAACAATCTCACAAAACAACCCTTTAAGGTTTCATGGCTGGAGCTTAAATGGGAACTATAGGTGGTACCTATCCTAGAGCTTGGACAGTACGTATAATCACCTCAACCTAACTGGGGTCCAAAATAGGATTTTCTTGCTAAGGTTCAATAGCAACTTCCTTATCGATTTAATTCTCATGTCTTCTTGGAGGCATGATGTTACACAACATCAACAGACAATAAGGAATATATCATATTAACTCTAAAATATATCAACAAGGAAAAATTAATCCCAACATATAAGAACACAAGATTTGGATTTCAATATATACAAATCAAAAGTAAGGAGAAGACTAGAACTATTCATTGAGATAAATTTCCGTAACCAACCCTAGTGGAATAAGGTTTATTGGGGTGAGATATATCCAGACACTCAAGAAAAACTACCTCCTAAGTCCCAAAAAGACCACAAACTGCATAATAACTTTAATACAAAAATCTCTATATAGAGCTCTAATACCACTTTTTCATGAACTAGCCCAGGTATCTTAGTAACCCAATAACCAATCCAGTTCTGACATGGATCAAAGGGAATTCCTAATCCTAACAGGTTGGAAACTAAGACCTAGCATCATACAAAATGAAAGTGGGGAGGATTTTGACAAAATCATTGCAGAAGTAAAGATAAAAAAATCAATATAAGTGCAAAAGAAACTCCATAGGCATAAGTGTTCCATAAGTCAAATAAGTATGAAAACCCAAATTACTAACACCAAGTACCAAAAAATGAGTAAAACATTCCAATTCCCAACTCGAATACAGCTCACCAAGTCCATATATCAATAGCTAGAACCTCCCCCAAGTGGTCCTTTACCCTTGCTCGATCCTAAAAGGAGAAAATATAAAAACACCCAAAGGCATGAGTATGGTGTGAGAAAAATCCTAGTAGTATTTCACCCAAATATTCCATAATATGATACCACATTTAATTAACTAAGTAAATAGATTTCAATTTAAAATAAATAGGTTTTGGAAATCAAAAACATATTTAAACAAATCATGCTTTTCTTTTAAAAGATGAAAATACTTTATAAATTCATGATTTACATTTTAAAATGATAGAATTATTTAAAAAATGGTTCTTTAAACAAATGGATTAGGTAAACACTTTTTTATAAAACAATTTACATAAATCAAAAATCATGTAAAACAGTTTACAACATTGGCATAAATTTTTATCTCATATATAAATAATCGAAAAACATGGTCATCTTCCAAAAGGTATGATAGTTCTAGGTTATGAGATCCCCACACACTCATGTGATAATAACTTCAATTCATACACACATCCATCATCACTATCAATAGATGACTCATCAAAGTCCCACTAGGGAAATAAGATGTACTACACAATGTTCATGTTAGAGTTGTAAAACTTCAATTTGGTGTTAGGGAATTACCATACTAACATGATTATCCATATAACTCACTAAATACCTAGTATTTCATGTGTTCTAGTACAATTCAATGATGGTAAATTTATTTTAGGATCGCTTAAAATATAATTAAGTCCCATTACCCCGATTCAAAAATTCCAATTTTCCATTTAAAAACCAAAATAGGTTTCTAATAAAAAATATGCCTTTTCCAAGATAAATCCACTGGGTTTTAATCATAACATTTTAATCCATTTTCAAAAATAGGATTTTTAAATTTATTCACAATTTAATTTCACAATTCACTTCATAGTAAAATTCAAAAATTTAATTTCCAACAATTTCCTTTAATTTCGCAACAAACCCCCAATTCAATGGAATTGGGGTTTTCCATAATCTTTTCATCAAATCCATTCCAAAATTTAAATTGAAAATTTAAATTTAATCAATTTTAATAAACACACCCAAATTCAATGGAATTGGAGGTTTTCCAATTTCATGCCAAGAAACCACTTTCAAAGCCCAATTCAATGGAATTGGGTTTTTCCAGCAAAACGATTGAAAAAAATTAATTAAAATAAATTAAATTTATTTAATTAAAAAAATTGAGATTAAATAAATAAATTTAGCTACAATTAAATTGGAAATCAAGAACAGAATCACATACCTCATAATTAAAAGTTCTCGAACCACCAAACCCTAATCGGGATTTTACAATGAAGAATGACGATCATAGAATCCAAGAGAACAATATTAAAACCTAGGTTTAGATCCAAAATAGTGGGTGTTAGATCCAAAAATCAACATAGGGATCAACAAAACCCTAAGGAATAGAAGAGAGAAAGTTGGATAAAGAGATCTGGGAGACATACCTTACCGGGAAGAGACCACACAAGGATCACCTAGCTTCGGTCCACCCTGTAAAGGGTTTAGAGGAGTCAAAAATGGTTCTTGGGAGTCCTAAAGACTATGAAAATTTTAAAGGGATCTAATGAGACTGAGTAGTGGTAAAAAAGAGGGGTTAGGAATCTTTTAATAAATTTGGATTAATCAAAATTCGTGTGCATGGTTTCCTTGGAAGATTCGCAATGTTTGACAAACCATGCGGGATAACCATGCACTCCTTTTATTTGGTTTCACGGTTTCTACTAATAGGGTCAATGGTTTTACTAACCATGAACCAACTATGAAAAAACTCACTATCTTGGGTTGCATGGTTTTCTATGAGAGGGTGATTTTGTGGGTGTGTGTGTGAGTGGTTGGGTGGGTGGGTGTGTGTGTGTTGGTGTGTCGGTGTGTTAGTTCATGGGTGGGTGAGTTGGTTTGTGCATGTATGAATGGTTGCATTCATGTGTGTGTGAGAGAGAGAGCATGTGTGTGTGAGTATGTAGGCATCTGTGTTTGTGTGTGTCTATTCATGGGTGCATCTATGTGTGGGTTTCTTAGTGTGTGTGTGTGTCTATGCATGTGTGTTTGAGTGGGTGGGTTTGTGTGTGTATGTGTGTGTATGTTTTTGTGTGTGTGTGCATGTGTTCATGCACGGGTGTTCATGTTTGTGCATGTGTTTTTGAATGTGTGTGTGTGTTTTAAAGTGTTCATGTGTGTGTGGGTGTGCACGTGTGTGTGTGTGTGTGCATGTATTCATGTGTGTGTGTGGGAATGTGTGTTTATGGGTGCATTTGTGAGTGTTTGGGTGTGTCCATGAGTGCATGTGTGTGTCCTTGTGTGTGTTCTTGGGTGTGTTTGTACATTTTTTGGGTGGGTGCCTCTATGAATGTGTGCATGGGTGTGGGTGTGTCTTCATGTGTGTGTGCCTGCATGTGTATGTGTGTTCCTATGTGTGTGTGTCTTTGTGTCTCTGTGTGTGTGTGCACGTGCGTAGGTGCATATGTGTGTGTGTGTGTGCATGGTTTCATGTGTGTTTTGGTGTGTGGGTGTGTGAGTGCTTGTGCATGTTTGTGGATGTGTGGGTGTGTGCAAGTGTGTGTGTGGGTGTGCATGTGTTCATGGGTGTGTGCATGTTTTCATGTGTCTGTCTGTTTGTGGGTACTTGTGTGTGTGTGTGTGTGCATGTGTGTGTGTCTGTTCATGCATGTGTGCTGGAATGAGTGTGTGTGTGTGTGTGTGTGTGCATGTGTGTGTGTCTGTGCATGCATGTGTGCTGGAATGAGTGTGTGTGTGTGTGTGTGTGTGTGTGAATGCATGGGTGGCTAGGTGTGTGGTTGTGTGTGCGTGCATGGGTGTGTGGTTGCGTGGGTGTGTGGGTGTGTGCGTGGGTGCATCGGTGTGTGGGTGGGTGGGTGCGTGGGTGTTTGTGTGTGTGGGTACATGAGTGTGTGGGTGCATCTATTCATGGGTGCATGTATCCATGCATGGGTGTGTGTTTGTTTGCACGCACGTGCACACACATGGGTGAATGTGTGTCTCCATACATGGATGGGTGTGTGTGCATGCACGTGTGTATTTGTGTGTGTGCATGTGGGTTCATGTTTGCCTACATGGGTGGGTGTGTGGGTGTGTTTGTGTCTATGTGTGCAGTGTATATCGGTGCATTTTTGCCGACATTGGTGTGTGTGTGTGTGTGCGTGCGTGCATGTGTGTGTGTGTGTGTCTGCATGGGTGTGTGGGTGTGTGGGTGTGTGTGTGCATTTGTATGTTTGTGCATGTGTGTGGGTGTATATGTGCTTGCATGGGTGGGTGTCTGCATGCATGTGTGTGTGGGTGAAAGTGTGTTTTCATGTGTGTGTGTGTGTGTCTGTGTCTGTGCATGTGTGCTTGCATGTGTTTGTGTGTGTATAGCATCCCGCCTTTTTATAACATAAACTTTCATTACATTACACAAAACTGAGGATCTTTAAGGTTTAGTGTCTTGGAAACCAGGAACATAATACATAAAAACAACATAAAAAATTCTTCTTAAACACTTTAAAGGCTTCTCCTTAAGTTCATCCTAGGTTCATTACTGCATCTCATAACCTGGGGACATACATCAAAAGAAAGGGTGAGCAGAAGGCCCAGTAAGGGAAACAAGCGAAACATTTTACATATGAACTTGAGATACGTCAATAAAGTCATGAAAAGAACTTTAAGGCATGAGAATGAAATCATGAGGCATATCATAATAAAAATAACATTTTTCATAACTTGAAGATGTGGCTACATCATTTAATATTGACAATCATTTCGTTTCACCAAGGTCCATCCCCAAGGTGTCATTAAAAATTACCAAGGTTATTCACCAAGGTATCAGTCTAAAAAGTCATCTCTAGAGATTAAGTCTTTACCCAATGCATTGGAGCGCTATCTGGGCGCACCCTTGACATGTCTTTATTATCATATGAGCCACATATATCATCATCAATCATTTCATAAACAACCCATATAGCATAAAACAAATGGGTTTCATTTCATAATCATAACGTTTTAAAAACTGCTTTAAAGACATGATCTTTATGTCACTTTAAACCCACGAAAAGGGAAAGCGGGTTTCATGTATGTAAATCCCATAATTTAAAATAGAACATCTTGGTATATATGTTAATACCCATATATAATGTAGAGATTTGAGTATTCACTTAATAAAATAAAATATCTTTAGAAAAAAGAGAGAGACATTTTGAGAAGAAAATTCTACAGCATAACGGCTATGTTACAAGGTTTTAAAAAACATTGAAAAGAGAGGGGACATGGGTCAAACATTAATAAATGACCCATAAAACAGTATAGGGACAGAATATAAGGGATTTAAGAACATGGTAATGAAGTTTTAAAATATACCATATGAAATGAAGAACATGAAAGGAAGACAAAATTAAGATTTATCTTATGAAAATTCGGCAGCCTAACAGCGTTACATAAACTTCAACCAAAAATGAATTGATGAGATCAAATAGGGTATCTCATCATATGAACATAAAATATCAGTATGATAGATATATAGATCATACCCCAAAATAATAAAAAGGAACTTGCAAGACTTGACATGGAATTAGAACTTTGAAAAGGGATAAAGGTGCAAGGACCACTTAAAAATTCAGCAGCCTAACGACGCCACTTAAACTTCAAAATACTGAATTGAAGAGATCAAATGGGGTCTCTCATCATATGGTAATAAAACATAAGTATGATATATATAGATATCATACCCCAACATAACAAAAAGTAACTTGAAAGAATTGACATGAAAGTAGAACTTCAAAATGAGAAGGGTGAAGAACCACTTAAAAATTCGGCAGCCTAACGGCGCCACTTAAAACTTCAAAATACTAAATTGAAGAGATCAAATGGGGTCTCTCATCATATGGTCATAAAATATCAGTATGATAGATATAGATATCATACCAAAACATAACAAAAAAAAACTTGAAAGAATTGACATGAAAGTAGAACTTCAAAACGAGAAGGGTGAAGAACCACTTAAGAATTCGGCAGCCTAACGACGCCACTTCAAACTTCAAAATACTGAATTGAATAGATCAAATGGGGTATCTCATAATATGGTCATAAAATATCAGTATGATAGATATAGATATCATACCCCAACATAACAAAACGGAACTTGAAATAATTGACATGAAAGTAGAACTTCAAAACGAGAAGGGTGAAGAACCACTTAAAAATTTGGCAGCCTAACGGCGCCACTTAAAACTTCAAAATACTGAATTAAAGAGATAAAATGGGGTCTCTCATCATATGGTCATAAAATATCAGTATGATAAATTTATAGATCATACCCCAATATAATAAAAAGAAACTTGAAATACTTTACATGAAAATAGATCTTGAAAAATTAGAAGGGAGAAAGAATCCGTTACAAAAATTTCGGCAGCCTAACGGCGCCACTTAAAACTTCATAAAACGAAATAATGAGAGTAAGAGGGGATCTCTCATTATGTGAACATGAAAAGGGCAGTAAGAGGATTATAAAAGAACACCCTTTAACATAAGAACATGGAGCATAAAAGAAATTACATAAAAGATATTTCTTGAAAAGAAAGAGAGAGATCATATCCCTTACCTTAAAACGTAACTCTTAAAACTCAAAGGTTGGGACCTTGAGGGCTTGAGGGCACCTTGGGAGGACTCCTTGGGAGGTAATGATACCAGAAATTCGTTGGGGGAGGGTGGGGAGTCAAAATGGATGAGAGTATGGCTTGGTATTTATAGGGAAAGTGAGGGGACAAGGCATTAATGGCCAAGGGACACCTCAAAAGTGGTTTTCTCAAAACCATGTGCTCTCCCAAGATATTTCCCATGAAGTTAGGCCACATGGGTCCCCCCATATAATAATTCATCACCTTTGGTCGACCATACCTTAAAATATCTCATGATATCATCATTACACAGTTATGATGTCATTAAACATACTGAAACCCTAAAACTATATTTTTACTATTCACTGAAAATTCAACTTTCTCAGAAAGATCCCAAAATTTCACCTTAACCAAATATCAATGCTCTGATTTCAAAAATGAACTCCATTTTATAAAAATAATTTTCTAAATATTTTTAATTTATTTTTTTAAATAAATACACTATTCACCGAAAATTCATTTTTTCAGAAAAAACCCCAAAAATTACCATAACATAATATTGGTGATCTTAGTTCAAAAATGAAATCCATTTTATAAAAATAATTTTTTTAAATATTTTTAATTTAATTTTTAATTAAAAAACACTATTCACTCGAAAAAACTAATACTTGAATAATAATTTATGAAACCGTTATTTAAACATTTTATTGAATCACATTACTTAATCAAGGTGCCTATATTATATTAATACTTTATTTAAGTGAGATTACTAATCCATTTGGACACATTACTAATCCTAATCATAAAATCACTATTCATAATCTACTATTCATCAAAAATTAATTTGATCTTATTAGACTCTAAATTTCATACTGAACATAATTGTAGAAGACCATTTTATGAAAATCGTTACACATTTTTAATTATTTAAGTTTTAAATAAACATTTTTAAAATATCTATTTTCTAAAATTCATCAAAAATATGCATACTATATTTATCCGGTCATTTGAAAATTCATAAACTTCATCATAAGAAGAAATCCCAATTTTTATTTAAAACAAAGGATTACACAAGGCAGTTACGGTCTCCTTACATAGCCCCTTATCACACCAGCATAGGACCTAAGTGTAAGGTGTGCTAAGGTGAGAGAATCCGAGGGAGGCTCAGCCAACATCGCATGAGTAGTAATTTCTATCAGTTTGAACTTCTCGCGAAGGCGATCCCGTTCTAGCTTCACACGATGAAGTTCAGCTTGGGTTTGGTCCAAAGCAAAGCCCAGTGGTGCTACCTCCTTCCCAAGTTATGTTAGATGGGCTTCGATCGGTCCAAGACTACTGGGTGAGCCCATCGAATCTTCTTTCTATATTAATTAACCAAGATTACTTGTATTTAGAGACAATAATCAAAACGTTTAGTTTCCAGCGGTCATATTGACCAATGGTCATATAATAGTCAAAACCCATCGGTCTCATTTTAATTATAATCATGTAATCAAATGAAACATTTTTGTTGAGTATAAAAATAAAATAACACATAAAACTAGGAAACAAGATTTATTCAAAATTTCGGGTCGTTACAATCTTCCCCCCTTAAGAAATTGCGTCCTCACAATTTTTAAAAATTGGGTTTTGAAATTTCATTGAATGTACCACATCGGAAAAGGAGTCAGTGAAACTATTACTTTAAAAGAAAGAAATGGAAGTACAAAGGTCACCCGAGTTAACCCACACTAGGATTCCATGTAGGAAAACATGGACATGGAGGAGAAAACAAAGGGTCAAGTTCTGAGGGAGAGTGATAGAAAACATGATTAGGAGAAAGTTAACCATAAGAAAATCCCAAACTTATGATGTGTGTAAACGGTCTTTGATTACCTAGTAGGAAACGTAAACCAACAATGTTTTTGTTTTACATTCCTTTTCATAATTTTGAGGAATTCATTTACAACATAAAACAAAAACATAATAAAATATACCTATCTTCATGCAGAGTTTCATCCTTTAATAATTTTCTACCCAAAACTAATCTTTTATCCAAACTATGAGCATTCAAAACTACTTGGTCTCATCAAAACACAAGAATCATATTCTAGAGAATCACATAATCCACAAAAGATTAACTATCTATTTCTTCTATCTTTAAACATTATCCCAAAAACAGAAAGCGTAAGGTAAAACAACTCTTCAAAAAGAAATAATCCCATAGGAATGGAAACTACTTTTAAATCTTCAAATTTCTATGGTACTACCCAAAGTTCATCATAGACCATTCCATAAATAACGGTCCTTAAAATTCCTCAAAATAAACCAAACTAAGATTGAAACCCAAATACAAGAATGATTTGATAACATAGTCTTCCAACATAAACTTCATTGTTAATCTCCAAACAACATCAACCAAACCTAACATCTTATTACAAAAGTATCCAACCTAAACATATTTTCCCCAAGATAGGTTAATCATTTCCATAAGTAAACTATATTACCATAAGTTCACCTTAAATTCATCGATTCTTCAAAATATAAGTCAACATTACTCCTCAATGAAAATACCGTAGTAATCTATTTACCTCGATCATATAGGGTCCCCAAAATAGTGAATGTCTTCCAAAATAATAATCATCTTTTAATCCCCTAATCATCTTTGTCATATTAATACGGAAATCGTAGCATTTCCTATCACATTGGTTGTTGGGACATATTATTCCATTTCCCGCCATTAACTAAGAAAAGAAACTATAATTAGGGGCTTAAATACTTAGCCAATAATCATGAAAAGAAACTTAAAGCATATAAGGATAACTTGTAGAAGAAAAGTATACCCTAACTTGTGATTCCCAAGGTTCCCATCTAGGTTATACATGATCATATATTATTATGTGAATCTTTATTTTATTTTATCTTTGTTCCTTTAACAATGGTTCATACTAAGCTTATGAATTTACCAAAGCATATCCCCCGGGAGTGTCGTAACCAAGAGTGCAGTAAGGTCCGTTGTCGTGTACCAGTTCCCATTTGAGTCTATCTCAAAGAGGTGTTTTCGGGTTTTACCCCTATGTACATCTGTGTGAGAGCCACCTCTACCTGCTCGTATCCAGACAGGGATGTATTTTCTTGGCAACCCATTACTCAATACTCACCAAAATACCAGGAAGATTTCCTATATATAAGATTTTCTATATGCTTCTTCATAAATTTTACATATCCTAATTTCCACAAATAACTAAACCATACTTTGATACCAACTATAACATCCCGCCTTTTTATAACATAAACTTTCATTACATTACACAAAACTGAGGATCTTTAAGGTTTAGTGTCTTGGAAACCAAGAACATAATACATGAAAACAACATAAAACATTCTTCTTAAACACTTGAAGGGCTTCTCATTAATTTCATCCTAGGTTCATTACTGCATCTCATAACCTGGGGACATACATCAAAATAAAGGGTGAGCAGAAGGCCCAGTAAGGTAAACAAGCGAAACATTTTACATATGAACTTGAGATACATCAATAAAGTCATGAAAAGAACTTTAAGGCATGAGAATGAAATCATGAGGCATATCATAATAAAAATAAAATTTTTCATAACTTGAAGATGTGGTTAAAACATTTAATATTGAAAATCATTTCGTTTCACCAAGGTCCATCCCCAAGGTGTCATTAAAAATTACCAAGGTTATTCACCAAGGTATCAGTCTAAAAAGTCATCTCTAGAGATTAAGTCTTTACCCAATGAATTGAAGCGCTATCTGGGCGCACCCTTGACATGTCTTTATTATCATGTGAGACACATATATCATCATCAATCATTTCATAAACAACCCATATAGCATAAAATAAATGGTTTTAATTTCATAATCATAACGTTTTAAAAACTGCTTGAAAGACATGATCTTTATGTCACTTTAAACCCACGAAAAGGGAAAGCGGGTTTCATGTATGTAAATCCCAGAATTTAAAATAGAACATATTGGTATATATGTTAATACCCATATAGAAGGTAGAGCTTTGAGTATTCACTTAATAAAATAAAATATCTTTAGAAAAAAGATAGAGACATTTTGAGACGAAAATTCTGCAGCATAATGGCTATGTTACAAGGTTTTTAGAAAACATTGAAAAGAGAGGGGACATGGGTCAAACATTCATAAATGACCCATAAAACAGTATAGGGACAGAATATAAGGGATTTAAGAACATGGTAATGAAATTTTAAAATATACCATATGAAATGAAGAACATGAAAGGAAGACAAAAATAAGATTTCTCTTATGAAAATTTGGCAGCCTAACAGCGTTACATAAACTTCAACCAAAAATGAATTGATGAGATCAAATAGGGTCTCTCATCATATGAACATAAAAGATAAGTATGATAGATATAGAGATCATACCTCAAAATAATAAAAAGGAACTTTCAAGACTTGACATGGAATTAGAACTTTGAAAAGGGAGAAAGGTGCAAGGACCACTTAAAAATTCAGCAGCCTAACGACGCCACTTAAACTTCAAAATACTGAATTGAAGAGATAAAATGGGGTCTCTCATAATATGGTCATAAAATATCATTATGATAGATATAGAGATCATACCCCAACATAACAAAAATTAACTTGAAAGAATTTACATGAAAGTAGAACTTCAAAATGAGAAGGGTGAAGAACCACTTAAAAATTCGGCAGCCTAACGGCGCCACTTAAAACTTCAAAATATTGAATTGAAGAGATAAAATGGGGTCTCTCATAATATGGTCATAAAATATCAGTATTATAGATATAGATATCACACCCAAACATAACAAAAAAGTAACTTTAAAGAATTGACATGAAAGTAGAACTTCAAAACGAGAAGGGTGAAGAACCACTTAAAAATTCGGCAGCCTAACGGCGCCACTTAAAACTTCAAAATATGGAATTGAAGAGATCAAATGGGGTATCTCATAATATGGTCATAAAAGATCAGTATTATAGATATAGAGATCATACCCCAATATAAAAAAAGGGAACTTGAAAGAATTGACATGAAAGTAGAACTTCAAAACGGGAAGGGTGAAGAACCACTTAAAAATTCGGCAGCCTAACGGCACCACTTAAAACTTCAAAATACTGAATTGAAGAGATCAAATGGGGTCTCTCATCATATGTTCATAAAAGATCATTATGATAAATTTATAGATCATACCCCAATATAATAAAAAGGAACTTGAAATACTTTACATGAAAATAGATCTTGAAAAATGAGAAGGGAGAAAGAATCCGTTACAAAAATTTCGGCAGCCTAACGGCACCACTTAAAACTTCATAAAACGAAATAATGAGAGTAAGATGGGATCTCTCATTATGTGAACATGAAAAGGACAGTAAGAGTAGTATAAAATAACACTCTTTAACATAAGAACATGGAGCATAAAAGAAATTACATAAAAGAGATTTTCTTGAAAAGAAAGAGAGAGATCAGATCCCTTACCTTAAAACGTAACTCTTAAAACTCAAAGGTTGGGACATTGAGGGATTGAGGGAACCTTGGGAGGACTCCTTGGGAGGTAATGAGACCATAACTTTGTTGGGGGATGGTGGGGAGTCGAAATGGATGAGAGGATGGCTTGGTATTTATAGGGAAAGTGAGGGGACAAGGCATTAATGGCCAAGGCACACCTCAAAAGTGGTTTTCTCAAAACCATGTGCTCTCCCAAGATATTTCCCATTAAGTTAGGCCACATGGGCCCCCCATACAATAATTCATCACCTTTGGTCGACCATCCCTTAAAATATCTCATGATATCATCATGACACAGTTATGATGTCATTAAACATATCGAAACTCTAAAACTGTATTTTTACTATTCACTGAAAATTCAACTTTCTTAGAAAGATCCCAAAATTTCACATTAACCAAATATCAATGCTCTGATTTCAAAAAATGAACCCCATTTTATAAAAATAATTTTCTAAATATTTTTAATTTATTTTTTAAATAAATACACTATTCACCGAAAATTCATTTTTTCAGAAAAAACCCCAAAAATTACCATAACATAATATTGGTGCTCTGAGTTCAAAAATGAAATCCATTTTATAAAAATATTTTTTTTGAATATTTTTAATATAATTTTTAATTAAAAAACACTATTCACTCGAAAAAACTAATACTTGAATAATAATTTATGAAACCGTTATTTAACCATTTTATTGAATCACATTACTTAATCAAGGTGCCTAGATTATATTAATACTTTCTTTAAGTGAGATTACTAATCCATTTGGACACATTACTAATCCTAATCATAAAATCACTATTCATAATTTACTATTCATCAAAAATTAAGTTGATCTTATTAGACTCTAAATTTCGTACTGAACATAATTATTGAAGACCATTTTACGAAAATCATTACACATTTTTAATTATTTAAGTTTTACATAAACATTTTTAAAATATCCATTTTCTAAAATTCATCAAAAATATGCATACTATATTTATCCGGTCATTTGAAAATTCATAAACTTCATCATAAGAAGAAATCCCAATTTTTATTTAAAACAAAGGATTACACAAGGCAGTTACGGTCTCCTTACATAGCCCCTTATCACACCAGCATA
The DNA here is from genome assembly GCA_963277665.1 of Viscum album. Lineage (NCBI taxonomy): Eukaryota > Viridiplantae > Streptophyta > Magnoliopsida > Santalales > Viscaceae > Viscum > Viscum album. The sequence continues at coordinate 915,365,314 of OY728141.1, forward strand.
GGACCTAAGTGTAAGGTGTGCTAAGGTGAGATAATCTGAGGGAGGCTCAGCCAACATCGCACGAGTAGTAATTTCTATCAGTTTGAACTTCTCGCGAAGGCGATCCCATTCTAGCTTCACACGATGAAGTTCATCTTAGGTTTGGTCCAGAGCAAACCCCAGTGGTACTACCTCCTTCCCAAGTTCTGTTAGATGGGCTTCGATCGGTCCAAGACTACTGGGTGAGGCCATCGAATCTTCTTTCTACATTAATTAACCAAGATTACTTGTATTTAGAGACAATAATCAAAAAGTTTAGTTTCCAGCAGTCATATTGACCAATGGTCATATAATAGTCAAAACCCATCGGTCTCATTTTAATTATAATCATGTAATCAAATGAAACATTTTTGTTTAGTATAAAAATAAAATAACACATAAAACTAGGAAACAAGATTTATTCAAAATTTCGGGTCGTTACAGTGTGTACGTGCATGAGTGTGTGTGTGCGTGCACGTGTGTGTGTGTGGGTGGGTGGTTTTATGTGTGCCTACATGGGTGGGGTGGGTTTGCATCTATGTGTGAGTGCGTGAGTGACTGTATGTGTGTGTGAGTGCATATGTGTGTCTGTGTGTGTGCATGTATGTGTGTGTGTGTGTGTGTGTTCATGTGGACGAGTATGCTTGTGCATGTGTACCTGCATGTGTGGGTGTTTTGGTGATTGTGTGTATGTGTGCATGAGTATATGCATGCATGTGTAGGTATGGGTTGTGTGTGTGTGTGTGTGTCCATGTGTGTGTTGGTGTGTGTGTGTGTGCGTCTATGTGTGTGTGTGTGTGTGTGTGCTTGCATGTGTGCATCTATGCGTGGGTGTATGGGTGCGTGTTTTTGTGGGTGTCTGGGTATGTTAGTGTGTGTGTGTGTGTGTGTGTCCACGTGTACGGATGTGTGTCTATGTGCATCTGTGTGCATGTGTGTGCATGCTTGGATGTGTGTGTGCCTGGGTGATTTGATGCATTGGTGCGTGTGTGTCTGGGAGTGTGCATGTCTGTGTGTACATGCACGTGTGTGTTATTGTGCATGCGTGCATGTACGCATAGTTGTGTGTGTTTGTGGGTGCATGGATGTGTGGGTGTGTGTATGTGTGGGTGTGTGTGTACATGAGAGTGTGCGGGTGTGTGCATGTGTGTGTGGGTGCAAACATGGGTGTGTGTGTGCATGTGTGTGTGAGTGTGTGAACTTGTTTCATGGGTGAATGCCTACATGTGTGCGTGTGTTTGTGAGTGTAGATTTTCTTTTGTGTGTGTGTGTGTGTGTTTGTGTGCACGTGCATGTGTGTGTGGGTGTGTGGGGGTGTGTGTGTGTTCCTGCGTGAATGTGTGGGGGGGGGGGTACATGTGAGCATGGGTGTGTGGATGTGTGGGTGCATGGGTGTGTGGGTGAATTGGTGTGTGTGTGCGCATGTGTGTATCTGTTTGTGCATGTGTGAACGTCTACTCGAGGGTGTGTGGATGTGGGGGGTGCATGTGTTCTTGTGTGTGTGTGTGCCTATGTTCTTAGCTACGAGTGTGCTTGTTTTCACCTATTTGAGGGTGTTTTCATATGTGTGTTCATAGTTTCATGTATGCTTGAGTGCATGTGTGTGGGGGTGCATGTGTGAGTGGGTGTTTGTTCATGTGTGTACCTATGTGTGTGGGTGTGTTGGTGGGTGTGTATGTTGGTGTGTGGGTGGGTGGGTGGGTGTGTGTGTATGCATGTGTGTGTATTGTGTGCAGGAGAATGCGCGTGTGTGTGTACGTGGGTGCGTGGGTGTATGGGTATGTGGGTTTGTGAGTGTGTGTGTGAGAGAGAGAGAGAGAGTGTGTGTGGGTATGTGTGTGCTTATGTGTGTGGGTTTGTTTGTGTGCATGGGTGTGTGGGTGCGTTTGTGGATGTGTGTGGTTGCATGCATGCATGTGTAGGTGTGTGTGCATCTATGTGTATGCTTGTGTGCCTATGGGCATGTGTGCATGGGTGAAAGTACCAAGCATGTAGTAGAAGCCCGAAAGATGGGATTTTAAAAAAATTCCACCGACAAACGATGTAAACTCATCGGTGACGGTGAAACACTGCCCAAAATAAGACAATGATCTTACATGAAGAAGATTAAGAACCAATTACCATAAAATATATAGTCCGATCAAAAGACTCACTCAATTCTAGTCTTCATCGGTGATCACTGCTCATAGAACCTGAAGCCGAATTCTTTTATATCATCCACACGTGCTTCAAGAAACTACAGGAATTCTTGTCTTTGAATTTTGGGTGATAGCGTATAAATCTGCCAACACCTTCGACATTCCAATAATCACCACATCGCCTAGCTTGTGATGCGCAAGTGATGGCTCGATCCGAGCTTCTGGATCCAGAGTATCTCTCTCTAAAACATAGGAGAGAGAAGAAGAGAGAGAGTCCATGAATAGTCATTGGTTAGAACCTCTCCTCTTCTATTTATAGTGTTTAATAAATTACCCAAAATGGAACCTCAGCCCCCGAATAATTTTACACACTATAAACAACATATTATGACTACTATACTGAGTCATAAATATTATTATCACTTTCTTGTAATATAATAAATATATTACATGATAATAATTGAGTCATAAACTCAACTCGTCGTTCCCACAAATATTAAATGAACCTTGAATATTTTAAAGTAATATTCATTCAATTAATATTTTCCATTAAATAGTGGGTGCATAAATATCTACACTATAATGTTAAGAATAAATCGTATATAGCTAATTGTATACATGATATGGTAATCAAAAGTACTGAATAGTTGGGTCTAGGGCACCCACTATTACAACAATGGGTGTGTGTATGTGTGTGAATGTGGGTGAGTGTGTGTGTGTGTGTGCATGCATATGTGTGTGCATGTGTGCATGTGTTCATGCATGGGTGCATGCATACGGGTGTGAGTGGATGCATGTTTGATTGTGTGTATGTGTGTGTTCATGTGTGTGTGTGTGTGTCAGTGTGTGTGTTTGTGTCAGTGTGTGTGTGTGTGTGTGTGCGTGCACGCGCGTGTGCATGTGTGTGTGGGTGCGTGGGTACGAGTGTATGTGGGAGTGGGTGTGGGTGTGCAGGGGTGCGTGGGTGTGTGGGTGCATGTGTGTGTGCATTCATGTGTATCAGTCTCCCCTCTATTAGGAAGAGGTGGGAGAGACTTCCCTAGTAGGTTCGGGCATTGTGAAAGAGACAAAGGTGAAAATTCAAACTATTATAAAATGATTGGTGACATCTCAAAATCACCAAAAGTCTTATGTAGATCGTTTGAACTGTATTTTAGAGTTTTCAGTTGATAATAGAGTATTTTTAAAGGTTTCACCTAGGTTGGGACACTGAAAACTTAGGAAGTGGGGGAAACTTTCTATAATGCATTTCAAGCCCTTCAGGATTATTGTTAAAGTGGGAAAGGTTGCATATAAATTGGATTTTCCTCCTCAACTAACACAAATTAATAATGTATTCCTTGTTTCTCAACTAAAAAATTACAATATAAATCCCTCTCATGTCTTTAATTTAGAGGATCTTGAGTCAGAACCTGATGTATCAATGACTGATCAGATGACTTAGATTGTTGACTCTTGGAAGAAAGTGCTTCCTAGTGAATCTATTCCTTTATTTTTCATGTTATGGAAACACCAGAACCACTCTCATAAGACTTGGGAATGGGAATCATTTATGAAGGAGCAGTGGCCTCATATGTTTCAGGCTCATACTTTGAGTTAACTTTCTATGGACAACAAGCAATATGGAAGAGATAATTGTCATGATCATAATATTATATCCAAGCATGTTTATCCTTTATTTTGTTATTACATTATTCTCTATCCTTTCTGAGTGTTTTTTCTTTGAAATTTTGGAATTTTTGGAAAATAGTGGGTGTTTTATAGTTTAGTGCACAGTTAAAAATTATCATGCGACAACTGTGTGAAACAAACATGCAACATGATAGTGTGGATTCACATGGTTGGTGTATTGTTTACCTAACCATAAGGAATAACCATGTAGGTTACCAGATGAAGTAGTGTGACCTACATGGTCGATAAATGAATTGGATAACTATGTGGCCTGCCCAGAAAAATTAAAACAAGAAAATACCACTTTTCCTTTACCCAATTTTAACCCTCTTTCCTTCCTCCCAATCAATTTATTGGCACTAGGAACATAAAATCACTTCCTCTTCTTCTATTTGGGATGATTTTAAATGTATTCTTCATCAATTTCTTCATGTAATCTTCAAGTAAGCCCCTATTCCTTCCCTAAGCTTCATCTCCCCTTCTCTTATGGTTTTTCTTCTTCCCAATGTCCATAGCGGCCTAGGGCTTGATAAATCTAAATTGTTTGGTGTGCACTGTGATGTTAATGGTTCTCTATTACTTTTATTAGGACTTATTCCTCCTTTCTAGTGGATCCCATTAGGTTTTCAATGGTTTCAAGTATTAAAGGTAGGTGGTTTCGTGTTATATCATTGTTTAATGAACTATACTTACTCGCTTAAGTTTTTAAAGGATTTTTTAATTGTTTTGGTTCCTAAAAAGGGTATTTTATCGATTTACTAAGTTGAAAAAGTGGGTTCCCTGTACCCAAACTAAATAGTATTTTTCAATTATCATATCATGTATATAGTGATTTATGTATGATATACACTTACCATTATAGTGTTGATATTTTTGCAACCATAATTTATTTGGTAATGTCCTTAGCTACATGTCGTATCAAAAGGTTATAGCAGTTCCTAGGCTATAATGATAACCTAGATATATCATTATAATAATCTTGAACCTGTGTCATATGGTCCAAAAACAATATCCAGACAATCTACAAATGATGTGTGACTATCAAGTTCTGATTGGTGATCTTGAGTAGATGAGATCATAAAGAATGACCCGCCAATAGAAAAACCACATGCTTCATGTGTCATTGATTATTTCTATATACAAACACATGTATTGGTATTGTGAATTGAGGTTATTATCTATGTGTATCATTTGATCACGTACTTTGATGCAAGGAAAAAACTATGAAATTTATATCACTGTGAGTTAGCTTGCATTGGGTGCATCATTAGTGGTATTACATTGATTAAATAATTAAGATAAAAAATTTGCTTCTAAAAGGAAGTAATATCTCAGACCTAGTTAATCAGGATGGTAGTAAATTCACTAAATCCATGGCCATAACAGAAGTTAAGTTCATCCTGTTAGGTTAGAGAACAATAAAGAAAGAAAGGATAATGACGCAAATTGTGTATCCTTCTTTAGGAGATATTATAAGATAAATATATTATATTAAATGGTGTTTGTTCATAGAAATGGTTGTTTTTGCTATGACTTTTCCTTGTCTCTTTAAGTGCCTTGATGAGTTGTTAAACCCTGTTTCTGATTTGTTAATAGTGTTCACTACTATCAAGATAAGGTCCTAGAGGGTCACACACTAATAATATTCAAAATACTAGCCTATTATTATGAATAGGAATATAAGACATGGTGGGACCCACTACTGGGGTCTAGGGGTGTCCAAGAATATATGATTTCTATGAATAAATAAATTCATATAATTCAAGTTAAGAATACATGGTAAAAATATTTAACGAATGAATATTATTTTAATATTATAGGTTTTTTAAATATTTTCAAGTAGGAAAAATAGAGTTAATGGATTGATTTAATCATGTAATATATTTATTATATTACAATAAAGTGAAAAAATATATAAATGATATTTATAAATTAGTAAATTAGTCATAATATTTCATTTATAGCTTATTTAGTGTATAATACATATTCAAGGGATCGGGGAGCCTTTTTGGGTATTTTTTAATGCACTGTATAAGGAGGATGAGGATCTCATTCATGGAACTATTCACCACATGAATTTGAGAGTCTCATTATCCTCTCTCCTACATCCTATAGAGAATCACTCAATCCAAGAAACCAATCCAATTTCTCCTTCACAAATCAAAGGATTGATGTTTCTATGATCATTCACATTGCTAGATATTTTTTCTAGAACCCTTATTATGATGATGGATGTTGCCATATATTTTTAAGGTGTGTGTGGATGATCTGGTGGGATTCAGCTTCAGTTTCTTTGTACAATGGTCTCCAATGATGAAAGTTTGATGAACACATCTTCAAATCGGATGATATAATTCTAGATTTAATTTTATTTCCTAAAATCTTCACATGGGATCCTTGGATTTTTTATCAGGCTGCACATCATTGGAGATAACGTACTTATGTTGATCAATGGTGGAAATTTTTAAATCTTCAGACCATATTATTCCACTGGGTGCCTTGGTAATTTTCAACTGATATTAGAGTAATTGTGCTCAATTTTTAATCCAATAAAATTAATATTTATTTAAATTAGATGATGGTGTCATTATGGTCTCATTGTCATAGATAGTGATCCAATCCGATATTGGATGGTTGAGATATGGCCATTCGAAGATCAAAAATCAGATCATCACAATTTTTTGTGGGTATAAATTTGAAGAACATATATGTGTGTGTGTGTGTGTGTATTAATTTTTTGGTAGAATAGTCCAGTGAATCCCAATATTTTGGTTAGATTATGATGGATGAAATAGTGTTTTCCAGTAGGGATTTTATTCCACATATATGTGGAAAAAACAAAAAAAAACCTATAGATTTAGGCATTGGAAACTTTTAAAATAAGCCAAAAAATTATAAAAAATGGAGTGTAGAAAGGGGAGGTGGTGGTGGGTCTTGGAAAGAAATCTGCTTTCGAATTGGGGTGTGTATAACGGCACTACATCACAAAAAAATGGAGAAGGGGTCTCACCGCCCCATTGGTTGACTTCCCCTTAACCCCACCTCTAGTAAAGCTTATCCTATTTTTGACCTTCCACCTCTACTTCCCATCACACCGCTCATCCACCCTAACCCTAGATACCTCCCATCATGCTTCTCGGCTTCCCTAGTTCTAGTCGCCTCCCTTAACGCCCCCAGCTATGGCTGCCACCCATTGTTCCATCAGCCTTTCCCAAACATTGGCCTCCCGGCCAGTGCTTCTCTGTCAGGGCCTCCCATGGCTCGACCCCCCCCCCCCCGCATTAGGTTCCTATCCTCTCACTATCCCCTCCCATAACATGGATTCCCTACCAACCAAACCCACCAGTCATGTGAGGTAGCACTGCTAGCTGACCAAACAGACAAGACGAGTCAGCCTGACTCGAAATAGGTTGGGTCAGGGCCTTGCCCGATCCTCTTAGCCCATTTGAGCAACTTACGGGCTCAGAAACAAATATTTATAAATTTAAAAAAAATCAAAAATAGAGTTATAATTTTTTGAATAAAATTAAAAAATGGGACCGAGTGATATATTTTACTTGAATAAAAATTATAAAGAATTATTTTAATTCATTTAATTAACCTCTATATAAATTTATCACAAATTTAATTTTTTTTACTATGAATTTAATTTTCATTTTGACTAATCTTAGGTATTGACCAACCAATGTTTTTCTAGGTTTTATTTATTAATTAATTATTGCATGTGCTTCATATTTTTAGTAATTAATTAATTAATTAGGCAGTATACAAATTTTTTGACTTCCTTGTTATATGTATAAGGGTCTACGTGTCCATGATAGATATATGTATTACACATTCCCAAGACCCCCTCACTTTTGTGTGAGTATTTATGAATTACAATGAAGATGAAAAAAGATATGGACCACATCGAGATGAGGCAGTATTACAGATGAGACATGAATACATTGGATGGGGGTGTGAGATGTGATATAAGTCATACATGACTTGGGTATTTTACCCTTAGGGTCAAAGATGATCCATTGAGCATAAAATGGATCAACCAATACCAAACTCTCAATGCCATTCATATCGTTTATTTAGTTAATGAATCATTTGTTATTTTTATAAGTATGAAAGTTTACATAGACATATAAAATAATAAAAAAATAATGCATAAATTAAATCAAATTAAGATGCGATAAATTTTTTCTATTTACTGCATGGTCAAGTTGTGAGTGTGATCACATTATACATGCATATATAATAGAAAAATATTTCATTCATCAAGAAATAATTATTTAAGAAAAATCAAAGTAACATTAAGTCTTAATTCCTTCCATTTCTTAAATTTGAACAAAACCTTGTGTATGAGATGCTCGTCAACCATAGTTGAGGGTTCCCCCTACTAAAGGGGAGTTCCTATAAGAGTGATGAGTTGACTTAACAAAAGTTGGCAGCAGGGAAGTAGTCGTATCTTTCTTTTTACATTTTATAGGAAAAGGGTTAAGTAAATTGAGGCTTCAGTTTTAGAAGTTGAGACTTCACTCAACAGTTCAAGGTATTGCAAGTTAATACAGTTGTCCAATAAAACGCCTTCCTTCAAACTCTCTGGGTAGTGGTGAAGATATATATTAGACTACGATGAGAGGTTTTGAGGATCATTTCCACTATAATACTCTGGTGACTAGGTATTCTAAATCTAGTAGTGAGGGATACTAGGGTTTGATAAAATAGTGGGACACATCTAATGATTTAATTAATCAGTAATGTCTTGTTGATATTCAATATAAATGGGAATAATCTTCTTATGTTTATTCTATATAAAATAACAAGTAATTCCATAGATATATCATGATTACTATTGGAAAAAGAACATTTCCTCACCAAAATAAATCTCCAAGAGTAGTACAGGTGCTCACGCAAAGTACTACAATATAGTAAATTCTATTTTTTAGAGTACCCACTGCCTGTTGAGCCACCTTAGGAAGCAAGAGAGTGAAAGATACTTACAAGAGAATCATGTATGAAAAATTTTATGTTTATATCATAATTTTTTAAATGTACAATGAGTTGTGGAAACAAAATTAGTGAATGGATGATTTCATATGTTGTCTCATCTCTAAGAATTTTTCAAGGATAAAGTTAATCAAGATACAAATGGGTGATAATTGCACAGAATACATGTAAATTTAAAGATGGATCATGATATTTCAATATATATTGTTCTTATATTACTTTTACCCAATTAATCCAATTTTTTTTTGATTAAAAACAACAAATAGTATGGGTAAAATGTTTCATTACCTTTTTGGTAAGGTCCTCCAAGTAAATAAGAACTTAACTAAAGATTAATATTTAATTCTTATGGTAAACATTTTAAAATACAAGGTAAAAAGGTCAATGTAAAGTATGTTGCCAAAGGCACCTTCGAAACTTCCTTCCAAGAAAAAAATGAAAATCCTTATACAAAAGGTTATTTGTTTCACATGTTGCAAGATAATTATATAGAAGATAAATTCAATGAATTGAATTGAAGAAGAAAGTAGTTTCTTCTTCTTCAAGGATATTCATAAATTATATGTGATGTTTCTATTGTACTTATTGGATATTAAATACAATATGCATATTACATATTGTTGGTCGGAGTGGATACTCAAGAGGGGGGTGAATTGAGTTCCAATAAAAATTTCTGTTAAAAATATTTCTCTTAAAATCCCCCAAATTAAAAACAAATTTAAACTGTAGTGAATCTATAAAGAATGTAAAGGTTCAATCAATTTCTCAAGGATTGATTAGGTCTCAGTTAACTTAATCTGAGGATTAAATTAACTTTTGAAACTAACTTACTAATTTACAATAAGTATAAACACTTGATAATTTAACTATCAAAGTAGCTTTAAAATAGTTTTGTATTTCAAATTAATAGCAGTGGAATAAAACAGAGTAATAAAATGGTAACACAACAATTTAAACAAGAGGTTCATTCTTAAGACAAGACCTAGTCCTCTCCACTTGGTGATCACCTTCCACCAAGAAATTATATTAAAAGTGATACAAAAACTGTATCGGGATTTACAACAGCTTTCACAAACTATCCAGGTTTTGAAACCTCTACCACAGTTCTATGTGGGAAAATAAACTTCCAAGCCCTACAAGGCTTCTTCCACAGTTATACGTGGGAAAAAATAAAGAGAGTTTAGAATGGGGATTTTCAGTATCCCTCAGTTCAAGTACAAGAGTCAGTGTGTGTAACACATACACACTGCTCACAAATGTAAAGTATTTAAACACAGTAGAGCTAAAGATATTGGGGATGAGTTTAGAATGCTCTGATGTGTTGGCAGATCAGCTCTGGACTCGTTGGAATGAATGAGATGGTGTTTTGGTCCTTCTCTGCAAGTTGACTCCAAAACAGAGTGCCACAACTTCCAGGTTATGACTTCCCAAATGTAGAGATGATAAGATTTTTGGATGTCAAGATCTTTGTAGCACACCACGACAGCTTGAAGAAGATTCTTTCAATAGATCTTCATGAGGCTCTATGTTCTTCTGAATGAGTGCTTGAGTGTTATATGCTTCTTTATAGTATGTTCGGGTGCTCATTTTGTGTCTCTCCTGTATCTTCTATATAGTCTCTTGTTTTTCATGTTTTTTTGTTCAGTAGAGGCCGACAAAAGAAATGTTTCAACCACATGTGATCTTCCTCGTACGTCGTACTGTCTCCTGATATCCCTGTAAATAACATTAATTAATGTCAGGTGCATTAATTTGTCCAGACATGACTATTATAGTATTATTAATAAAATTGGTAAATGAAAGAATATAATATCATTATATTGGTAGTAGACTCATGTCACACAGTAGACTTCAACTGTGGTCTTTCCAACTGTGGACTTCATCGATGGATAACTGTGGTCTTTCCAACTGTGGACTTCATCAGTGGACTATTCAACTGTGAACTTCATCGGTAGGCTCTTTGACTGTAGGCTTGTAACGGTGGACTTTGTGATTAGTGGATGTCTTGTAACGGTAGCTGTTTACTCTATGTAACAGTAGCTCCTTATCAGTGAACTCCATCGGTAGGCTCAACAGTAGACCTTTAACAGTAAGCTTCCAACTACAGACTTGATCAGTGAAGTTCTCAACAGAAGACTGGAGAACGAGTCTGATAGTGAACTTCTAACAGAAGCCTTGTCATAGCAATGACCTTGTGACAGTAACTCTTTGTCTCTGAGCTTTGATAAGCAGATCATCGGTAGACTTGTGACAGTAACCTTGTATCGGTAGCTTCCAACAGTGACTATAAATCTTCAACTGTGATCTTCTACCATCAATGACTTAGAGTGACAGTGAGCTATAACAGTGACTATGAACAGAAAGCTCTTACTAGTATCCTTCAATAGTGAACTTATATTTAGATAAGTATAAATTGTAAGCCGATGCAGCAAAGTCATGAGACTTAAGAGTATACATTGATCAGAATAATATAATTATAAATGTAGATTAAAATGATTAGTAACTGACTTAATGTATCATGATCAATATTTAAACATGATTTGGGATTATCAAAACAGATGAGTCTAACAATCTCCCCCTTTTTGATAATCACAAATTATGTCAGTATGTATTAAAGATAAGTATCAGAGATTAATAAGAGTGTAAAACCAGAAAATATTAGTACATGGTATCAGAGAAAAAGGCAGATAAGATTCAACATAGTATCATAGTAGCATAATAGCATATTTATCCCCAATCATATGATTAGTCTAGAATTAGCATAGTATTTCTCAAATTAGTGCAATATTTCTCCAATTAGCACAATATTTCTCAAAGTAGCACAATATTTCTCCCCCTTTGTGATTAGCAAAAATAAAGACAAATGAGAGAACATAGAAAGCTTGTATTAAGAAATAGTTCAGTACATGGCCAAAAAGAATACATAGTACCTATCAAAAGATAGAAACAGACTCAATCCACATCAGCCTCAGGAAAGGGATCTTTCTATTTAGAGGAAGAAGAGGGAGGATGAGCTGTTGGAGAAGTAGGGTTAGGAATGGCTATAGGAATGACCGGAGGGGCAGCAACAGAAGCTAATGTGGGTCTGTAATGGGTAGCTTGTGAAGGTATCAGTGGAGTAAGGCTTCTGATAGCTTCAGTAGGAGACATTGTAGAAGATCCACTGGGTTGAGATGAAGGTATGGAAGGAGGGATGATGATAGGGGTGCAGTCCACATGGAGAAAGGGTAGAAGAAGGTTTCTAAAATACATAATAATGCTTCCTCTTCTTTCCATAGTAGATAAGAAATCATATTTATTATCCAAAAACTTATCCAAAGATGGGGTCAATTCTCTCAGCTTGCTGACCTGCTCCCTGAATGCCTGATTCACTAGAGGAAACTTCATATTCTCAATCAAGAGCTTGGAGTGGTTGGTCATTTTATGCTTGGTATAGACCTTCTCAAAGTAAGAATCTAACTTATTCTTAATGGCCTCTTGAGAAGCAGTAGCTGCCCACAGGTGGTCATGAACAAAACTACTAACTTCCCTTGTGGTAGCAAGTACTTGAGAATTAGAGGTGCCACTGGTACTAGTCTGATCAAGCTCAACCAGGATCACAGTCCTGATCTGGTCAATGGTCACAGAGGATCTAGATGAGGGAAGGGGTTTGAACGAGAAAGACACTGTCTCTTTGAAAGACTAAGTCAAGTTACCAATCACCTTCTGAACAAGTTCATCTTGATTGTTCATATGATCTTTGACTGATTTCTTAAAAGCCTCAAAAACTTCCACAAACTTCTTGACTACTTCTTTGATATAACGAATCTCAGCATTCACTTGGTTTTGAGAACCGCTCAAAGTAGTCAATGAAGCAACTGATTGTCTCAGAGCAACCACAGCTCCTATCCAGCTCTCAATTTGAGTATGGCATACTTTAACTTCATCCATCATTTCTTTCACTAGACTAGACACAACACATCCCAGAGACAACTCCAGGGATTTCTCCACACTCATCAGTTCTTCAACCAAACTTTTCTTCAAATCCACCCCTGATTCTCTCACTACCTCTTTCATTTCAGCCTTTAAGGACTCAAGGTCCTCCTTGGTTTCCAAATTGTCAGCCACAATAGGTAGGATAACATAATCTTTTTGGGGATGGTATTCCTCATCAGAATATCCATAGTTGAGTCCAAGTACCATGTATCCTAGATTGGATGACCAACCTTTGATGTCATACAACACAGAAACTGAACCAAGATGCTCCCCCTCACTTAGAGCTCTCTCCTGAGGAAGCTCTTCAACCTGTTATGCTCTAGGTAACTCCACAACCTCCTCTACTATTCCAGCAGATTCAACAGCCACTTGCTCTATAGGGTGAGTCTTATCCATCTCTGAGTCATTAATGACTCTTATATCAATGGCAGTAGATGCCACTCCTGTTTCCTGATCAGACACTATATTGTCTGTATTATCTATCAGAGGGATCAGACTGAGCTCTTCTTCTTCATCGTTCTCATCATCATCTTCAGCAATAGCCTCTTTTCCTTAATCCCTATCACAAGATTCCTCTGCCTCATCCTCTTCAGAGGTGTCCTTGAAAATATTCAGATATGCTTCTTATTCTTCCTCAGTGGTCTCAGTGTCACTATTTTTTAGTATAGTCTCTCTTCTTGGCAGTTCTTTTGGAGGGATAGCTGCTCCGAATGCTACTGTCCTTACAGGACTTTGAGGAAAATTAGGATCACTCTCATCATCAATGGGGGTGTTCTCTCTTTCAGGGTCCACAGCTCCTTCATCCTCCTCCTTGTCTGAATAAACCGGTTCTGGCTCATCAGGCTTCAGGCATGGATCTCTCTTGTCTTTTGGCCTAGATGGGTGAGTAGTAGGGTCAAAATTTTCATACACCTTTCCTTCATCATTCACCCACGCCTTCTTCTAGAGATTCCAGCTAATTTTCATGAACTTTCAAATCACCTTGGAGATATAGACACTGTTCTTGGCCACTATCATTTCTTCTTGATTTCCATCTACACCCTTTACCTTTAGCATAACTGAAATAAGCTTGGCATGGAATAAGGCATTGGACTTTGAACTTGCCTTAGTCATATCCTACAATTGTTCCATCAGTAACCTACATAGGTTAATCTTCTTTCCATGCTTCAGTAAGTACATCAGGAATATGTCCTGGTACTTCAGTACTACAAAGTCTCCTCTCCTTGGACTAATTACATACTGAATAAACTTGAATAAAAGCCTATCTTCTCCATTCATATCATCTACAATGATCCTCCTTGATTTTCCATATCTTGTCAGTTCTTCCATAGCTTTTTCATATTCAAAAACAGTATTGTCCGGAAGAGCCACTCTAGAGTAGTAAGCATACACTCCTTCATGAGGGACTCTTAAACAGGCAGCCCACTTAGCAGACGTGAAATAGACTTCATTTCCATTGACTTTGGATATTAGTTTATGCACATCATCTTCCTCTTCGAACTTCAGTTATTCATAGAACTATTTCACAAGCTTCAGGTAGTACGGTCTATTATTGTTGGCAAAACATTCAGTCCATCCTTGGGCATCTAGTGATTTCAGCACTAATGACTTGCTCGATAGTAGCCATTCTTCACTTAACTCCTTCTCAGAAAAGATTTTTATCTTGGTCAGATGCGGGTTGACAGGTCGCGTTGGAGTATTACTAGTGCCACTAGATTCATCTCGAGTCCTCTTTAGCCTTGGTGCATCCTCATTGACAGTCAGGGGTCTCTTTGTTCTGGCCATAGAGATTGAGAAAGGTTCGAGAGCTCAGGTGAAGGGTTAGGGTTTAGGAATCTCGAGAGCAAGGTTCGAAATTGAGAGAGGAAGGTGAATTGAGATATGTTTGTTGCCTTTGGTTTTATCATTTAGGGATTAAAACAAAATAAAATGGAAATAATAAATAGAAATAAAAACGGTTCGAATTCCCACAAAATAAATACAAACAGTGAAGTATCCAACAGTGAGATGTACCAGTGAGGTACACCGGTGAGGTGCAACGGTGAGGTATAACAGTGAGGTCCAACTTTGAGGTCTAACTGTGATATTAGACTGTGAATTATTACTATGAGGTTCAACTGTGAGGTCTAACTATGAGATTCAAATGTGAATTCTAACCGTGAGGTTCGACTATGAAGTCTAACTGTGAGCTTCGACTGTGAAGTCTAACTGTGAGATTCGACTGTGAAGTCTAACTGTGAGATTCGACTGTAAAGTATAACTGTGTGATTAGACTGTGAAGTGATTAATCATACCTAACTCATGTTTGATGTAATTTAACCTCTCAGAATTCAAAGGATTTGTGAATATATCTTCCAATTGATGTTCAGTGCCAATGAATTCAAGAGTGATTTCACCCTTTTGATAATGATCCCTCAAAAGGTGATGTCTCACATCAATATGCTTTGTCCTAGCATGAGATACCATATTTTTTGAAATGTTAATATCACTTGTATTGTCACACTTTATAGAGACATGTTTTAATTGATATCCATAGTCTAGTAAAGTGTGTTTCATCCACAGAATTTGAGCACAAAAACTACCAGCAGTTATGTACTCAGCTTCGGCAGTAAACAATGCAACATAATTCTGCTTCTTACTGCACCAAGATACTAGTTACTTTCCTAAAATGTGACATGTCCCAGAGGTTCTTTTTCTATCTAACTTGCAACTGGAAAAATCAGCATCAAAATAACTCAACAAATCAAACGATTGTCCTTTTGGATAAAATAATCCTAATTTAGAATTATGTTTGAGATATTTAAAAAGTCTTTTTACAGCAGTTAAATGAGATTATTTTGGATTGGATTGAAAGTGAGCACACATGAAAACACTAAACATGATGTCAGGTCTACTAGCTGTAAGATAGAGTAGACTTCCTATCATACCTATGTAGTTGGTTTGATCCACTGGTTCTCCAGCTTCATTAGTATCCAACTTACAAGTGGTACTCATAGGAGTGTCACTACCTTTACTACCATCCAAAGAAAAAACGTTTTAAAAAATCCTTAATATATTTACTTTTATTTAAAACAATTCCATTTTTATTTTGAAATATCTGAAATCCAAGTAAAAATCTGAGTTCTCCCATTAAACTCATTTCAAACTCATTTTGCATCATTTTTGAAAAATCAACACATAATGAATTTTTAGAAGATCCAAAAATAATATCATCCACATAAATTTGTACTATCAAAACATCTTTAGAAATCCATTTAATGAAAAGAGTAGGATCAGCTATCCCTTTGGAGAAACCTTTTTAAATAAGAAAAGATCTGAGCCTATCATACCATGCTCTTGGAGCTTGTTTTAAGCCATATAAAGCTTTATATAGTTTAAAAACATGATTGGAAAAATGGGGATTTGTAAAACCAGGAGTTTGTTCAACAAATACATCCTCAACTATATACCCATTTAGAAAATCACTTTTGACATCCATTTGATAAAGTTTGAAATTCAGATGAGCTGCATAGGCAAGTAGAATCCTAATAGCTTCTAATCTTGCTACAGGTCCAAAGGTCTCCTCATAGTCTATTCCTTCCTCTTGAATATATCCTTGTGCAACTAACCTGGCCTTATTTCTAGCTATATTCCCAGACTCATCTACTTTGTTCCTAAACACCCATTTAGTGCCTATGGTCAAGGTGTCCTTGGGTCTTTCCACTAATTCCCAAAATTTGTTCCTTTCGAACTGATTTAGTTCTTCTTTCATAGCCATTACCCAAAATTCATCATTGATAGCATCATTAACATTTTTGGGTTCAATTTGTGAAAGAAAAGCTTGATGTTCAACCTGGTTTCTTAGAGAAGCTCTAGTTTGTGTTCCTCTATTAAAATCGCCTACAACAACATCTAGAGGATGATTCTTAAGAGTCCTAATACCTCTAGGAAGGGTTGAACTAGATTCTTCATTGTTGTGTATTGGTTCAGAATCGGTAGGAGCCAATTCTGGAAAATTTCTAGAACTGGATACTTTTACAGGGGATTCACTATTTTTATCATTAAAGTTCAAATTTTAAAAATCTTCCTCAAGATTTTCAAGAGAGGTTTTAGGCTCACGCGGATCAGTCTCATCGAATTTGATATGAACTGATTCTTCCACACATTTGGTTTTATTATTGAACACTCTATAGGCTTTACTTGAAATAGAATAACCCAGAAAGATTCCTTCATCACTTTTGGGAGCAAATTTGTCAGGATTATCTTTAGTATTAAGAATAAAGACTTTTCAACCAAAGACTCTAAAATAATTAACCTTAGGCTTCCTATTATTCCAAAGTTTATAAGGGGTACTTTTTAGAATAGGTCTAATTAAAACTCTATTGATAACATAACAAGCTGTATTTACAGGTTCAGCCCAAAAATAAATAGGTAAGTCATACTCATTAACCATAGTCCTTGCAATTTCTTGAAGAGTCCTATTTATTCTTTCTATAACTCCATTTTGTTGAGGTGTCCTAGGGGCAGAAAAGTTGTGATTATAGCCATTGTGTGAGCAGTAAGATTCAAACTCATGATTCTCAAACTCACGGCCATGATCACTTCTTAGGGTCCTAATTTTAAGTCCACTAAGGTTTTCTACAGACTTGGAATATTGGATAAAATAGAAACAAGCTTCACTTTTGTGAGCTAGAAAGTATACCCAAGTATACCTAGAAAAGTCATCTACAAGAACATAAACATAGTGCTTCCCATTTAGACTTAAAACTCTTGATGTTCTAAACAAATCCATGTGAACCAACTCAAGTGGTTGAGAAGTTGAAACTTATTTCTTTGGTTTGAAAGAAACTTTGTATTGTTTTCCCTTTTTACAAGGATTACACACATAATCATTTGAGAATTCCAATTTAGATAGGTCTCTAACTAAACATTTTTTAGATTGCTTCCTAATTGAGTGCACATTACAGTGTACTAATCTTCTATGCCACAACCAAGACTCTTTATGAAAATCATTTAAGCAGGAAACATTTTGTTTGGCTAAGGAGTTTAAATCAACAGCATATACATTCTCATTTCTATATGCAGTGAAAACTAAATAATTTTTTGAATTAAAAACATTGCATGAATAATTATCAAATTTAACATTAAGGCCATCATCACATAACTGAGATATGCTAAGTAAATTATATTTTAATCCATCAACAAAAAGTACTTTAGAAATTAATATTGTATCAGGGTTACCAATCTGGCCTAAGCTGATGATTTTTTCTTTTGCATTGTCACCAAAGGTGACATGCCCACCATCATCTTTAATTAGAATATTGAAACAAGAATAGTCTCATGTCATATGTCTTGAACATCCACTTTCCATGTACCATAGGGTGTTACAGGAACTATTTAAACAACTTCCCTGCAAAATAGTTTAAACATAGGATAATTTTGGTACCCAGATCTTCTTGGGTCCAGAAAGGTTAGCCAATAAAACTTTGGGAACCCATATTTGATTTATAGGTTTTCTAAAATCAGTAAACATATTTTGAGACATAAATACTTTTTTTGGTCCTTTAGAAAATTGTTTCTCAAGAGATGATCCAGAATTAGCAGTGAACTGTCCAGATTTTGGAACAAATTTGGTTTTGCTAATTTTCCTCTGTCCAGGATGATATTGTAGACCAGTTGTATATTTTGGACCAATATGTTTTCCTAGAAACTGTGTTAAGGTATCCCTACCAGTAGTGAACTTCTAAATATCCTTTCTTAATTGTTCATTAGATAAATTGAGTTGAGTTTTCTCTTTCAACAGTTGAGCATTCTTTTCTTTTTCTACACTTAGATCTGTTTTAATATTACTAGTCAAGGCATGTTGTTTCATTAAAGATTTATATTTATCTTTCAGTTCATTGCAGGTATCTTCCAGTATATTGCAATATTCAAATAGTTAGTCCTTATACATATTTTCATCATTATCTGAATCACTGTTATTTCTAGAATAATAATCATTTAGAATAGGGGAAATAGGTACCTCAGATATGTTAGTCATGAAGCACATGTTGGCATGATTATTTTCAGAATCAGTGGCTTCTGATTCACTTGTGCTGTCTTCCGAATCACTCCTGGTTGCTTTCATGGATTTCTTATACTTCTTGTCCTTATAATCATATTTCTTTTTGAATTTTAACTTCATACAGTCATCCTTGATGTGTCCTTTCCTCTTGCATTCATAGTAGACTATATCATCTTCTTTATCAGATTTCTTCCAATCCTTCTTCCACTTACCTTGTTGATCATACTTACCCTTGTATTTTGGTTTTCTGAAAAACTTCTTCTTCCTATAGAACTTCTTAAATCTACTGGATATTTGAGACATTTCTTCATCACTATCTGAATCTGAATTTTCACTAGCTGAAATTTCAATAGGTACATGTATTTTCTCCTTGTCTTTTCTCTTTAAAGCAGTAGACTTGAATGCCACGGATTTTTTCTTGGGTTCATCATCTTCTTCTTTGTTAACCTTCAGTTCCTCTTCATACATCATTAGTTTACCAATCAACTCCTTAACAGGTATCTTACTGATGTCACATGACTCTCAGATAGACACAGAAGTGCCTCTCCATCTGTCAAGCAAACATCTCAATATTCTCATGATCTGTTCCTTTTCTAGAACAGCTTTTCCCAGTGAAATCATGGTGTTGACAATCTCATTAAACCTATGGTAAATGTCAAAAATGGTTTCATTGGGTCTCATCTTAAAATTATCATATTTAATAGTATAAGTATTTAATCTCATTTCCTTCAAGTTGGTTGTTCCTTCATGAGAAACATCCAAGGTGTACCAGATTTCATGATCTGTTTTACATGCAGAAATTCGGTTAAATTCCTCATATCCTAAAGATAAGTAAAGGGCATTCATAGCTTTACAGTTATTGTTGTAGTCATATTTTGTAGAATCATCCCAGGTAGATCTAGCAGTTTTGGGGATCTCATATTCTGATTCTATAGCAGACCAAATATCAAAACCAATACTTTCCAAATTAATTTTAATTTTGATTTTACATTGAGCATAGTTCACACCATTAAATAAAGGTGGCATGTTAGTAGCAGCACCTTCTAGTCGATTTTCCATAACTAGATTTTAGAAAATATATTAAAGAGAGAAAATTTAGAACTAATAGAAATTTAAGATCTTTAAGATAAAACTAAAATCACAGTTTGAAGAACAGAGGGTTTGAAAACCTTTTTATAAATAACAATGAATCCTTTGATACCAAATGTTGGTCGGAGTGGATACTCAAGAGGGGGTGAATTGAGTTCCAATTAAAATTTCTGTTAAAAATATTTCTCTTAAAATCCCCCAAATTAAAAACAAATTTAAACTGTAGTGAATCTATACAGAGTGTAAAGGTTCAATCAGTTTCTCAAAGATTGATTAGGTCTCAGTTAACTTAATCTGAGGATTAAATTAACTTTTGAAATTGACTTACTGATTTAAAATAAGTATAAACACTTGCTAATTTAACTATCAAAGTAGCTTTAAAATAGTTTTGTATTTCAAAGTAATAGAAGTGGAATAAAACAGAGTAATGAAAGGGGAATACAACAATTTAAACAAGAGGTTCAGTCTTAAGACAAGACCTAGTACTCTCCACTTGGTGATCACCTGCCACCAAGAAATTATATTAAAAGTGATACACAGCCTGTATCGGGATTTACAACAACTTTCATAAACTGTCTAGGTTTTTCAACCTCTACCACAGTTCTACATGGGAAAATAAACTTCCAAGCCACACAAGGATTCTTCCACAGTTATACGTGGGAAACAAAAATAAAGAGATTTTAGAATGGAGATTTTTAGTATCCCTCAGTTTAAGTACAAGAGTCAGTGTGTGTAACACATACACACTACTCACAAATGTAAAGTATTTAAACACAGTAGAGCTAAAGATAGTAGGGATGAATTTAGAATGCTCTGATGTGATGGCAGATCAGCTCTGGACTCGTTGGAATGAATGAGATGATGTTTTGGTGCTTCTCTGCAAGTTGACTCCAAAATAGAGTGTCGCAACTTCCAGGTTATGACTTCCCAAATGTAGAGATGATCAGCTTTTTGGATGTCAAGCTCTTTGCATCACACCACGACAGCTTGAAGAAGATTCTTTCAATAGATCTTCATGAGGATCTATGTTCTTCTGAATGAGTGCTTGAGTGTTCTCTGCTTCTTTCTAGTATGTTCAGGTGCTCATTTTGTGTATCTCCTATATATTTTATATATTCTCTTGTTTTTAATGTTTTTTTGTTCAATAGAGTCTGACAAGAAAAATGTTTCAACCACGTGTGATTTTCCTCATACATCGTACTGTATCCTGATATCCCTGCAAATAACATTAATTAATGTCAGGTGCATTAATTTGTCTAGACATGACTGTTATAGTAGTATTAATAAAATTGTTAAGGGAAATAATATAATATCATTATACTGATAGCAGATGCATTTCACACAGTAGACTTCAACTGTGGTCTTTCCAACTGTGGACTTCATCGGTGGATAAATGTGGTCTTTCCAACTATGGACTTCATTGATGGACTATTCAACTATGAACTTCATCAGTAGGCTCTTTGATTGTAGTCTTGTAACGGTGGACTTTGTGCTTAGCAGATTTCTTGTAACGGTAGTTGTTTACTCTATGTAACAGTAGCTCCTTATCAGTGAACTCCATCGGTAGGATCAATAGTAGACCTTTAACAGTAAGCTTCTAACTGTAGACTTGATCAGTGAAGTTCTCAACAGAAGACTGGAGAACGAGTCTGACAGTGAACTTCTAATAGAAGCCTTGTCATAGCAATGACCTTGTGACAGTAACTCTTTGTCTGTGAGCTTTGATAAGCAGATCATCGGTAGACTTGTGACAGTAACCTTGTATCGGTAGATTCCAACAGTGACTATAATTCTTTAACGGTTATCTTATAGCATCAGTGACTTAGAGTGACAGTGAGCTATAACAGTGACTATGAACAGAAATCTCTTACCAGTAGCCTTCAATAGTGAACTTATATTTAGATAAGTATAAACTCTAAGCTGATGCATCAAATTCATGAGACTTAAGAGTATACATTGATCAGAATAATATAATTATAAATGTAGATTAAAATGATTAGTAAATAAATTAATGTATCATGATAAATATTTAAACATGATTTGGGATTATCAAAACATATGAGTCCAACACATATGTGTATTTAAATATAGTAACCAAGTAATAATAGAGACATTACAAGAAGTGAGGTGAATTCTCCAAGTGTCTAAGAAAGGGTTATTCCTAAGGCAGTGGTGAAAAGTGAACAACTTTTAATTTCCATGTTTAATGGTTCTAGTTAAAATTTTGTTAAGTATCGCCAAAGCATTTATCTCATGCATCCTTTGGACATAAAGAGACATTATTCTATTTCTATAATGAATGTTGTCTGTGGTGACTCATACTTAACTAATTGTTCAGTAATTCTTGAATCATTGGTGATAACCAATGAAAATGAAATATAAGACTCAATTACACCTATTTGTGGAAAGATAAATATTTTTGTATAAAAACTAATTCCTTTTAAAAGGATATACATTGTATGGTTTTTAGAATCTTTGAATTTAAATTCCTCAGGTTTTCACAACCCATCGCAAAGGGCCCCATGTCGTGACTACCCCAATCCCACATCCGATGGTCCAGGTGTTGGTGACTAGCATCGAGTAGGCGTATCCCACAAATGGGAGTTATTTTCCTAAGTACATGTACACATGCACACATCTACAAGCCACAAAATAATGAAATGTAAAAACACTAAGTAAAAAAGCATGCATACCACTAAGATACCAAAAACAGAGTACAATAGTACAATACTGGAAAGTACATAGGGCCAAAATACAAGCCCAACCAAAGGGGAAAGTACAAGCTCCTAAATCTCATCCGTAGAAAAACCTACCTAAAGGGTAGGTACAGAAATAGCTATTTGAATTAATTGAAGCATGACTCATCTGCCTGATCACTCTATGAACCACCTAGTCCTGGTCCACCTAAGACTCTTTCAAATTGTCGATCATCTGTACAAGACATGACACGTGTGGGAAAATCCCATGCAGGGGTGTGTAAAACAATACTTAGTAGGATACCCTAAAACAACAAAAAAATCACAAATTAATGCACAGTCAGCTATACACAGGTATATACCTATAACACATATATTGAGAATATCCAGATATACTCCTAACCAACCACAAGGTAAAGAGGGTAAGTCACAACTAATCATCAGCCACATATTCTGATCGAGGAATTCTTATTCTGGGAGAACTCACTCCTCAAGCTTTGATGTCATCGAAGACTCTTACAAAGAGGTACCACTAATTTGGGCCCCACCCAAAGAGGATACATTGGTCAAAGGTCAAGGTATATAGAGAGGGGATCCTTCCTAGAGGATACCAACAACCCAAGATATATTACCCCACAATGTAGGGGATCCTTCTCATAGGATACCGAAAACCCTACTAATGTGTCTCATAATATAGGGGATTATTCTTAGAGGATACGAATAACCCTACTGATACAGCCTGCTAGATGGAGGATTAATTCCCTATGCTCTGAGGTCACTTTAATTCCCACAAAACTCTTTCAAGGGTGATATAGGATCACTCCAATATCAAGGATGGATTCTAAAACTCTATCTAGGACTCATCCTTAAGAGGGGATTATTATCCAGTGATGTGGACTTAATGTTGTACTAAACCCTCAAGGAAAGAACCAAGTAGAAATACACTCCTATATTGGTCCATAATAAAACCCCACCAATCTATCTCAAAAGGACTGCCTCATTGCAGGGGTCCCAATGTCGCAGAAGGCTCTTCAAACACACCTCCCATTTGAAATTTATGGCCATTTTAGTGAAATGGGTCTGGAACGGCCCGGGTTCGACCTGACCTGGCCCAACTGACCAGACCTAACCCGAATGGACCCGACCTGACCCAACTCGACAAAGCCACACATTCCATCCCACTGGGTTTTTGGGATGCATTCTGTTGGGACGCGGTCTGCTGGACCTCTAAACCCAACCCACTGCATGCAGGTCGGCCCTTGTCTCATGTTAGACATGGCTTGCCTAGTCATGCCCCTCCTAGGTCCATGCAGTCATCTAACCACATGTCTCTTCATTTCATCTTCCCATGGCTAGCTGCCGCAGACCCTCCAATTAACGTGGTGAGCCACGTGACACAACCGTCACCCTTCTCCAACGCGACTCCACTGAGCTATGTTCTAACACTGCCACAACCACCTACCGCAGCCTCACAGTCACCACCAATGGTCGATGCCACCGCGTTCTCCTACCGCCGGCTGTGGAGTTAGCAGCTTCGTCTGCCACCACCTGCAGCCTGCCTATCGTAGGCCATCCCACCACTGCGCTCCCGCCTGGACTGCGGGTCGCTGTAATCATTGGTCGTCGAGCCAGCGACCATCCTACCAGGTATGCTTGGCCCGCCCATGCCACTGGTCTAGTACCGCCTCTTCTTCGAATCACCCCACCAATGGTCTCGCCTCATCGTGCTCTTCCAGGAATAGTCGTAGTCACCGCCTCCGGCCTCCACCTCACGCTGTTACCACCATATGTCATTCTGATTACAGATCACCATATCTAATTGAGCAATGAAGAACATGGGAAAGGTAAAGGCACAAGAACACACAAATGGATAGATCTAGGCCTTGAACATCTCTTACCTAATATTTCCATGTTAGAATTTAAGAACAAAGGGTGAATAAAACAATTATAAACATGGATCATCGTAGAAACAATCCCCACAACAAAAACAACCCAACCCGCATAACGCATGATCTATGAATTGGCCTCTACATTGACTAATCCATGTTCATCATGGGAATAAAGAATGGGGAAGGAAAATAAAACAAAACTCACACCCTACCTATAGTTTGGATCATTCGACGTCAAGGATCCATTATCGTTGGCGATCCATCAAGAACTGTCATGATCCTCTGCTCTTTCATCGCCTGCCATCGAGAGAGATTTTTTCTACTTACCTCAGGGGAATTCCAAGGTTATGATGATAACCCTAAATTTACCTAACATTTCTTATTAAAAAAAAGAAACCTCCAATGCTTCAATACGTAACATCCAAATAAAAATATTTTTATTAAATATTTTAATGATGTTCACTTCCAAAAACTAACTTTTGTAGCCGAACCGCACTGGTATATGTTAGGCCACACCTAAGGAAAACACCAACTTATGAACTCAATAGTGGTATCAGATTTCCAATATGAGTTACCATTTATGAGTATATAGGATTTGAAAATAAAATAATTTTTTATTTAATTTTTTAATTTACAGTTACACCCCTGGTGAATTTTTCTACAGATGACCCATGTCGACCAATGTTAGGTCGTATCTAGGGTAAAGCCACTTCTCTGAGCTCAATGATGC
Organism: Viscum album; assembly: GCA_963277665.1. Classification (NCBI taxonomy): domain Eukaryota; kingdom Viridiplantae; phylum Streptophyta; class Magnoliopsida; order Santalales; family Viscaceae; genus Viscum; species Viscum album. The sequence goes on from OY728141.1 coordinate 915,390,561, forward strand.
CCTCATATTTCTTATTTGGGTACTCATTTAATATATATTTCACTTTCTTAGAAAATTCATGCATGTGTGCTTTTAAAAAATTAACATTTTTTAAACAATCATTATGAGCACCTTGGGACTCAGAATCACACGTCATCTTAGTGCTTGGTCTTGTAATTTTTATAAATAATCTCTAAAAATAAAACTAGGAAAATATGAGTCATTAATTCTCTCAAACTTAGGGTTTTACGTCCTCAAAATCTAAAACAAATGCAACTCAAAAACATTATGGTACTGAGTATGAATCTAAGCCTCCCACTCCCAAGTGCTCTCTTGGAGATTTCCATACTGCCAACAGATGTGAACTAGAGTAATCGACCACCCACAAAGTATCCTCTCTTGTTGATCCTCGATCTCCACCAGATATTCCACAAAGGTCGCTCCATCATCAATGTCCATCTCACCTTAGATGATGACGTGCAATGGATCACACACGTACTTCCTCAGATGCGACACGTGAAAGACATCATGTACCCGATGCATCTTCGGGGTTAGATCTAGGTGGTACACCACCTTGCCAACTCTTATTAGAATATGAAAAGGGATGATGTATCTTGGAGATAACTTTTCACCCTCAGCAAATCTCTTCATTCCCCATCGATTTGAGACCCAAAGGAACACATGGTCTCCCTCCTCGAACTCCAGAGGCCTCTATCTTCTATCATCATATGACTTCTACCAGCTTTTTGCAGTCTTCATCCACTCTTGGATGATCTACATCTTCTTAGTGGTACCCCACACCAACTTTGGACCCATGAGCGCTAACTCCCCTGGGTCTATCCTGCATAACAGTGATCTATAAGGTCGCCCGTACAAGGCCTCAAATGGTTCCATACCAATGGTGGAGCGGTAGATGTTGTTTTATGAAAATTTTACCAGAGTAAAGTGATCTTCCCAACTATATCCAAATTCCAGGATACAAGCACATAACATTTCCTCTATGAACCGAATGGTTCTCATTGTCTGGCCATCTGTCTGGTGATGAAATGTCATGCTCAAGAGAAACTGGGTCCCAAAAGCCTCCTATAATCCCTTCCACATATGGGAAGTGAAATGAGTATCACTATCTGAAATTATCATCGAGGTCTCCCCATGAATATGAACTATCTCTTGTATGTAGAGGCATCCCAAGATCTCTACGAAACTCTTCTCCTAGATAGGTAGGAAGTGGTCCAACTTGGTGAGTCGGTCAACAATATCTCAGATGGTATTGTTTCCCCTAGACATGTGTGGTAAACCCATAATAAATTACATTGATATCCCATCCCACTTCCACTATATCACCTTGAGGGGTTGGTTCAAGCTTACTAGAACCTAGTGTTATTCCTTCACTTTCTAACAAGTGTGGTACTGAGAAAAAAACTATGCCACCGTCTTATTCAACTCTGGACACCAGAACTGATGTCAGAGGTCCCGGTACATCTTTAATACACCTTTATGTACTGCTAAGGGAGATGTGTGGAACTCCTTTAGAACCTCCTCCCATAACTCCACTGGTATAATTCTGCGTCATTTAAAGAGAACGACATGCTCCCCACCTATCAAATATCCATCAGGGGTCTACCCCATGGACAACTAAGCATGTCAGGACTCGCAATTGATATCCCCAAGTTGTGCCTCCCTAACCCTCTATAAAAGTGTAGGGGTGAAAACCATCGATTGAAGGTAATATTCTTCATCATCATCCACTAAGGATATTTGTAACGCGCCCAACTACTCTGATGCCTCACTCAGAAACTGCAATATAGATCTCATATTGAGTGTGTCTTACACCACATTCCCTTTCCTATAAGTATAGACAATTTCAAAGTGAAAATCATGGAGGACTCTAGCCAATGCATCAATATCAAGTTTAGATATCTTTGAAAAAAATATATCCTTGAGACTCTTATGGTCAGAGTAGATGATAAATTGATCCCCCATCAAGTAGTGTCGCCACATCTTCAATGCAAAGACTACTACTGCGAGCTCAAGATCATGGGTCATTTAGTTCTTCTCATGTTGTCTCAATTGGTATGAATCTTAGACAATCACCTCTTTCTCCTACATGAGGACACATCCAAGCCCGGTCCCTAATGCATCGTAAAACACTAAATACCTAACATCCTCCTTTGGTAGTCTCAAGATGGGAGTGATTGTCAACCTCTTCCTCATCTCATGAAAACACTGATGGCACTTCTCTATCCACATGAAGGGTTTTCTTTTCTATGTCAAAGCCGTCAAGGGTGCTGCTACCCTTGAAAATTCAGGCATAAACCTTCAATAGTACCCATCCAAACTCAGGAAACTCCTCACCTCGTTCAAACTCTTAGGTGTCTCCCAAGAAATAATTTCCTCAATCTTTACCAGATCCACTGCAACTCTCACCTCTAAAATGACGTGTCCCAGAAAGTGGACCTATAACTGACACTTTGAGATCTTCTGATAAATTTGGTGCTCTCAGAGTGTGTCTATGACCCTCCTTTAGTGTATTGCATGCTCCTCTTCAGATACCGAGTACACCAGGATTTCATCAATGAAGACCACGATGACAGGTCTAAGTAAGGCTAGAATATCATATTCATGAGTCCCATGAACACTGATGGGGAATTGGTCTTTCCAAATAGCATCATCAAGTACTCATAGTGGTCATACTAACATCTGAAGGCTATCTTTGGCACATCATCATCTTGTACATGAAACTGATGATAGCCAAATCTGACGTCTATCTTCGAGAACCACTGTAATCCCTTAATCTTATAGAAGAGGCCTCCAATACTTGGAAGTGGATACTTGTTCTTCATAGTCATCTGATTCAATCACCAAAAGTCTACACATAACCTCAATCTCTCGTCTGCCTTCTTGGAAATCAAAACTACAGCTACCTAATGCGAAACACTGGGTCACACGAAACCTTCCTCTGCAAGTCCTCCAGTTGTACCCTCAACTCACAAATCTCTATAAGGGTCATCTGATATGAAGGTGTAGATATTATTTTCATACTAGGTTATAGGTCAATGAAGAAATCTACCTCCCTATGAGGAGGTAATCCTGGAACATCCTTAGGAAATATGTTTTCGTACTCATCCACCATTGTAGAAAACCGAAGGCTCTCATCATCAACTATGTCGAGGGTGAGGGTAGCCAACTGGTGATTAATTGTTTACACCCTCTTATGCATGAGTCTATCCTATACTTCTTGGTTTATTTTTTTAGCAACCAAGGAAAACCCTATTTAATTATTGTATACATATCACACCCTTTACCTAAAACATTCAATCCGAGCATGGACTATCGATAACCAATCCAATACTAATAATGAATTTGTAAGGCCTCAACGTTTTCACCAAGAGGTTCCAACTAAAACTCTTTCCTCAAGGGTTAGATCACATTGTTGACATTAGTGTGCTTATCGAGTCTCCTCTCGTAGGTATCTATGTATGTAAGGGTCAAGTCAATAGTTTAACTAGAAACTCTAGGTCTCAAAAAAGATTCGTGATAATGAAAGAATTATTAGAACCTATGTCTATCAACACAGTAGTTAATAGTATAAATAGATCGTACCTAAAATATTTCTTAGAGCCCTTGGGTCATATGCCTCGACCGCATGCAATTGTCCCCTCCCTTGTCCTCTAACTCCCGAAGCCTGGTATGGACCACTTGGGGGGGGGGGGTAACATATCGAAATGTACACCAACTCCTACTATTATCCTAGCTCCTCTTTCACATCTGTCTCCCTGCATATCCATCTATTACTATCATTGTCTCTTCCTCGGTGGCCCATCCACCATTTACCTTCTTTCCCACTACTAAAATTCACTGGCTGTATCTGCTCATCCAAGTGACTTTCAATCGCAAATGATTTATCTAGAACCCTAGCATAAGTAGTAATGCATAGAAGAATAACACTGGATCAGATGTCCCTAAACACATATTTCTTGAAGGTCCAATCCCTGAAGCACTGGTCATGTATCATATTAACCGAGTACCTGGAAAGATCGGTATGCCTCAATGAATACTTAGATACCAACATGTCATCCTTATAGAGTTGTATAAGCTCTTGGGTATGCATATACTTTAGATTATAAGGTGATAACTCCTTATTTGAAAAAGGTTCTCAAACTAAATCCATGGAAGAGTCACCTCATTGTAATATTGGGTAATCTAAACCCCACCATCGTCCTGTTGATCCATGTAGAAGGCTCGCCTCCAGGACCACCATTTGATCTACCGGTGCCCTAACTATATGGGAAACTTGTTCACCACCTCAATCCAGTCCTCATCCATATGAGATTCTAGATCACTTCAGAACTTGAGGGGTCCCTGTCACTGAAACTCGTGTAGTACACTCATCCTGCGCATCTCATTTGTTGGTAATATGGGTACCATGTGCTACTCTAAAAGTGGTGGTATAGATGATACACCACCTAGAGGTTATATCTATGGTACAAAATCTTTGTATTGATATATTATTACCCCATGGATCATCCTCATGATAACATGGTGGAATCCTATATGGTTATCTATATAGAAGCATCTTGAAGTAAAATAAGATGTACCACGGTCAATAGAGTATATCTGGAGAGTTGACTCAAGAAGAACATGGAAAACACAACCCATTACAATATGATGAATATACTATTCATTTTCCCCTACAACTAGTTTTTTCATGTATCAAGTCGAAAATAGAACTCAGAGTCTTGATGTATGGATACATTGGTCGTCACACCAACACTGGAGTCTTCGGCCCGAAAGCTGAACTCGAAGCACTTTACACCGTTTCCCCAAATGAATATCTCAAACTCCCTATCTAAAAGTAGAACTGACCTCCTATAATATGACTCTATCATGACCCATCCCAAAGGGGATCGTTTCATGACTACCCCAAGCCCGCCTCAAATAGGATAGGGGCTGGAGACTAGAACTGAGTAGGCATATCCCATAAATGGGAGGCATTTTCCTAATTACCTACACACACACACATATCTAAGCCTCAAAATACTGAAATGTAAAAACACTAAGTAAACAAGCATGCATAAAACTAAGATACCAGCAATAAAGTATAACAGTACCAAACCAGAAAGTACGCGGGGCTAGGATACAAGCCCAACCAAAGGGGAAAGTACAATCTTCTGAATCTTGTCTATAAAAAACCCAACCTGAAGGGTAGGTACATAAACAACTGTCTGAAGTCACTGAAGGACACCACATCCTCCTGATCACTCTATGAACCACCTGGTCCTAGTCCACCTAAGACTCCATCAAATCATCGATCATCTACACAATACACAACATGTGTGGCGAAAGCTTGTATAGGGGTGAGTAAAACAATAATCAGAAGGACACCTCGAAACCACGAGGAAAAACCACAAAGGAATTCATAGTCATCTCTACATAGTTATATTCCTATAACACATATACCAAGAATATCCAGATATACTCATAACCATCCACAAGGTAAATAGTGTATGTCATGACCAATCATCATCCATAGATTCCACTCAAGACACGCTCGTTTTGGGAGAACTCACTCCTCGAGCCTTGATGTCGTCGGAGGATCTTACAAAGAGGTCCCACTAATTTGGGCCCCTCTCAAAGAGGATAAACTGGTCAAAGGTCATGGTATACAGAGAGGGGATCCTTACCAGAGGATACTGACAACCCAATCTATATTACACTGCAATGTATAGGATATTTCTTAGAGGATTGCGACAACCCTACTGGTGTGGATTGTAACATAGGGGATCATTATCAGAGGATACCGACAACCCTAAAGATACGATCCATTGGATGGAGGATTAACACCATGTTCTCAAAGGTCACATAAATTCCCACAAATCTCCATTAGGGGTGATAGAGGATATCTCTATTTCCAAGGAGGGATTCCACAACTCTATCCAGGAATCAGCCTCTAGAGGGGATTACTATCCAGAGATGTGGACGTAATATCGTACTGAAACCTCGAGGAAAGAACCAAGGGGAACTCCACACCTAAAATGGTCTATACTAAAAACCCATCAATCCATCTCAAAATGGCTGCCTCATCCCAAGGGTCCCAAATCCATAGACGGCTCATCAAACAGACCTCCTGTTTTAAAGTTATGACCAATTTAGTGAAATGGGTCCAGACCGGCCCAGGTCCAACCTTACTTGACCCGGTTCAGCCAACCAGACCTGACCCAGTCTTTCTAGGCTAGACCAGCCCATTGGGTCACTGGGCCACATTCTCCAGCCCATTGGGTTGCTGGACCGCTGGGCCGCAGGAGTGGCCCGCTGGGCTGCGTGAGCGGCTTCGTTCATCCAACTCGGGCCACCGCATACGGGCTAGCCCTTATCTCGTGCCATATGTGACCCGCCTAGTCGTACCCCTCCTAGGTTCACATGGTCATCCAACTACATGTCTCTTCCTCACATCCTCCTGTGGCCAGCTATTGCGGGCCCTCCTATCAACACAACAATACGCTTGATGTGACTGCTGCCTCGCTCCAATGTGGCTTCGTCGAGCTGCGTTCCTCCACCACTACAGCCTCCCAGTAGCCGCCGGAAGCCACTGCCACTTTAATATCTCACCACCATCCATCACGCCAATGACCTCATCTTACACCACCCATAGCCTACCCACCCCATGCCATCCCACCTCCATGGTCCTGTCTAGACCATAGGTCACCGCTGCCACAGGTCGTCAAGTCGGCAGCCATCCTACCGGGCCTGGCCGCACCTCCGGGCTAGTGATTCCTCTGTCTTCGGACTCCCCACCAATGGTCTCTTCTATCCATGCTCCACCTAGAATGGCCGGAGCTGCCGCCTCCGGCCTCCTCCTCATGTTGTCTCCACCATATGTCATTCTGATTTCAGATCGCCATCTCGAAATCGAGCAACGAAGAACATGGGAAAGAGAAAGGTCCAAGAACACCCAAATGGATGGATCTAGGACTTGTTCATGTCCACCCCAATCCATCCATGTTATAATTGAAAAATATACAGTGAATAAAACAATTCTAAACATAGATCATCCCAGAAACAATCCCCACACCGAAAACAGCCCAACCCGCATAACGCACAATCTGTGGATTAGCATGTTCATTGACTAATCCACCTTTATCATGGGAATAAATAACGGGGAAGTAAAATCAAACAAAACTCACAACCTACCAGGATTTTGGATAGTTTTTCATCAAGGATATTTTTTCGTTGGTGATCCATCAAGAACTTTCATAATCCACTGCTTTGTCATCGTCTGTCGTCGAGAGAGATTCTTTCTCCTTGCCTCAAGGTAATTCCAGGGTTATGATGATAAACTTGAATTCACCTAACATGGATTACTAAAAAAACCACCACTACTTAAATATATAATTTTCAAATAAAAATATTTTTATTAAATATTTTAATAACTTTCACGTCCAACAACTAACATTTGCAATCGACCCCGTATCGGTCGATGTTAGGCCTCGCCTAAGGAAAACACCCCCTTATGAACTCAATGGTGGTCTCATATTTACAATCCATATTAATGTTTATGAGTTATTAGGAATTCAAAATAAAATAATTTTTTATTTAATTTTTTTATTTATGGTTACGCCCCTGGGGACTTTTTCTAATGATGACCTGCACTGACCAATGTTAGGTCACACCTAGGGTAAAGACACTACTTTAAGCTCAAAAATTCCCTTAGATTTCTAATCTGAGCACTCATTGAATATTTATTTCAATTTTTTCTAAAATTCATGCATGTGTGCTATTAAAAACCTAACATTTTTCAAACAATCATTCCGGGCACCTCGGGCCTTGGAATCACATGCCGCCTTAACACCTGGTCTCAGAATTTTCCTAAATAATTTTTAAAAATAAAATCAGGAAAATCTGAGTCATTTCATAGGAGTTATCGACATATTTACTTGACTAGTTTTTAATAAATAAACCTTTATAAATAAAGGTAAAATTCAAAGATTTAGAATTATTTTATTTATGAAGTGTGAACTATTCCAAGGTTAATCTAGAAGTGAAATTATATATACTTCATGAGATTACTTTAAGTGTTTTATGGAATGTGAAAGTGAAGTATGAAATATGAATGGTCAGAAGATATGAGTATCTTTAGTCCCATGTTCCCAAGAATATCTTGACCAAGAATTCATCAATCATGAAATGTAGAGTGGATTTATTCTTAAACTCGAATTTATTTATACAAAAAAAATATATGATGTTAGTAAAGGGGATCTATGATGAGCCTTATATGAAAAAATTAATCATTAAAATATATAATGGAGTAATTACTAAATGCACAATTCCTTATACACATCAAAGCTATGAAGTAAGAAAACTGGGAATCAATGTTAATATTTATTTTCATTGTAGATACTTACATTATTTTTCAAGACATGATTCACAAATAGTTTCATTATCCTAATAATGCATTCCAAGTATGATGAGAAATGGATATCATATGATTTATAGTATGAAATAAATCAATCATGTCATAAAAACAAGTGTTTAGATGCAATGTATTTATTAAGGATATAAAAAACTTGTTTAAAAAAAACATAATGATATTATAAAGTAATTATCCTAAAGTTTATATAGGATGTCATATAAATATATAATATATAATAATTATAGTTAATTTATATTTTCACGAACCATCTCGAGTGCCCTAGTAAATCGATAACTGAGCTGACTCTAACATGGCCTGAAGGGTGTTCCTGATCCCCATGGGATGCCACTAACACCTGGAATCATACAAAATGAGAGTCGGAATGATTTTTCCACAAACATTGTAGAAGAAACTACAAACAAGTCAAACAAGACAGTATGCACACAAAAGAATCTCCTCTAGGAGAAGTGTATTATAATTCAAACAAGTATGGAGACCCAAATTACTACAACCAAGTACTAGAAAATAGGAGAAATTTCCCAAGTCCCAATGGATGCAACTAACCAAGTTCACGGATCGACACCTAGAACTGCCTCTAAGTGGTCCTTTACCCTTGCACGATCCTAGAAGGAAAAAATATATAAACACCCAAATTCACAAGTAGGGTGTGACCCAAATCACAGTAGTATTTCTCCTAAAGATTCCATAATTTGATTCCACATTTAATTAACTAAGTAAATATCTTTCAATTTAAAATAAATAGTTTTTTAAAATTCAAAATAATATTTAAAAAAATCATACTTCACTTTTAAAAGATTGAAATACTCTATAAAGTTGTGTTTCACATTTTAAAATGATGTAAATATTTTAAATAGGAGGTTCTTTACACAAATGTCTTAAGTAAACACTTTTATATAAAATCGTTTATATAAATCAAAAGTCATTCATAACAGTTTACAACTATGGCATATTTTCATTCAAATAAAAACAAATGAAAAACATGGTCATATTTTTAAAAGTGTGATAGTTTTAGGCTAAAGGAATCTACACACTCAAATGGTGATCATGGCACTATGTACATATGTCCTTTTTACACCGGCCAAAGAGGACTCATCACCATCGCCTAAGGGATGTGACGTGCTGCATTTATGTTTTGGAACATTGTAAAGCATATAGTGTTGTCTAAATAACTCACTAACTACTAAAGGCTTTCATGGGATTTAGTACAAAATCAACAATGGGAAATTTATTTATAAAAATAAAATTCATCTCATTATCCATTTTAAAATAAACCAATTTTCCAATTTAAAAACCAATAAGGGTTTTTAATCAAAATATGCCTTTTCCAAGATAAAACCACTGGGTTTGAATCAAAACAATTTAATCCATTTTCACAAATAGGAATTTGAAATTAATTCACCATTCAATTTCATAATTCACTACACAATTAAATTCAACAATTTAATTTCCAACAATTTCCACCAATTTTATGAAAAACCCCCAATTCAATGTAATTGGGGGTTTTTAAAATCTTTCCATAAATTTCATTCCACAATTTATATTAGACAATTTAAATTTAACCAATTTCAATAAACACACCCCAATTCAATTGAATTGGGAGTTTTCCAATTTAATTCCAAAACCCCATTTTTAAACCAAATTCCCTAATTCAATAGAACTAGGTTTTCAAAAAATTCAATTACATATGAAACAAGCTCTATATATTCAATTGAAATAAATTTAATAAAAACAAGAAATTTAGGGTAAATTAAATTGTCCATTAATAATGGAATCACCTACCATAGAATTAACAAATCTCAAACCACCAAACCCTGACTAGGATTTGACTAAGAAGAACAGCGAACATAGAATTCAGAAAAATGAGAATCAAACCAAGGTTTATATCCAAAAAAGTGGGTATTAGATCTAAAAAACAACATAGGGATCAATGGAACCATAAAGGGGGGAAGATAGATAATAGGAGAAAGAGAGTCGAAAGAGAAAACTGACCATGAGAGGATCGAAGGTCATTCTTCAAGCTTCGATCCACTTTTGTGAGGGGTCTGAGGCACCAAAAACTACTCTTGGGATCCCTTAGGAAAGAAGAAATTACTTGGTGTTGTACAAGCCCATCGAGGGTTTAAATGAGGGGTTAAAGAATTTTAAAACTAAAATTTAGATTATAAAATCCCATATTCACAGTTTCCTGGGAAAAGCTGCATGGTTTGACAAACTGTGCGGGCTAAATATGTGCCCCTTTTATTTGGATGCACAATTTATACAAAGAGGGTGCACAGATTGACTAACCATGTGCCAACCATTCAAAACACCACTATATTGGGTTTCACGGTTTTCCTTGAGAGTTTGCATGGTTTGGGAAAACCATGCGCCAACCATGCACCAGCCCATAAATTTTTTGAATTTATAAAATTCAACCCAAAACAACCTCCAAACAAAACCCATCCAAAGCATGGTTAAAAAGAGAAGTTTAGAAATACTTTAAAATAGTAATAGGATGTTACAATCTCCCCACCATATAAACTTTCTATCCCCATGAAGCCTACAAAGAAGCTTCCATGCCAAAAATATGAGGCCACTGCTCTCTCATCAGTGCCTCCCTTTCCTGCATCTCATGAATATCAGAAACATGCTAACATAGCACATGAACCAAAGGTATCTTCCTCCCATAAATCACCTTGGTTTTAGAATCAATTATCATGAATGTCTATTCAGTCATGGATAAATCAGGTTTAACTTCAAGATCCCTCTAACTATGCACATGAGATGGATTGGAAATATACTTCTAAAGATATGATACATTTAACACATTATGTATCGACGTCAGCTGCAGTGGAAGTTATAAATGGTAAGAAACCTTCCCTACTTTCTCCACAGCCTAAAAAAGTCCAACAAAATGAGGAGAAAGTTTCCATTGCCTTCCAAGACATCAATGACCCAAATGGGGTGAAACTTTCAAGAATTCCTAATCACCAACTAAAAACTCAAACGACCTATGATGATGATCAACATAAGAATTTTATCAACTCTATGCTTTAAAAATCCTTTGATGAATAAACTGAATATTTACTAACATCTCTTAGACCATGCTCGGTCCAACCAATGAACTTTCACTAATCTTCTACCAACACAACAGAGATCTACAAGGCTGACCATACATAGCCTCAAAAGGATCCATTATGATCATGTACTGGTAACTATTTTTATAAGAAAACTCAAACATCTCCATATGATCATCCCAATACCCACTAAATTTTAGAATACAAGCATGAAGCATATCCTCAAGAATCTATATAGCTCTTTCTTTCTAGCCATCTAACTATGGATGGTATGCCATACTCAAATGGATATGAGATCCCAGTGCCTCCTGAAGGCCTCTCTATAAATGATAAGTGAACTGAGGATCCCTATAATAGACTATAGAAAATAGAACTCCATCAAAATGACCAATCTCTTTTACATATATATTTACCAACTCCTCAACTTTGGTTGTCTAACAAATGGGTTTAAAGTGAGTTGATTTTTTTGGCTGATCGATCAAACCCATATCACATTCTTATTTCTCTATGTATGTGGAAACCCAACCACAATGTTCATATAGATCTCATCCCACTTCCAAGTAGGAATTTAAAGTATCTAAAACAAACCTAAAAGTTTATGATACTCATCCTTAACCTACTAAATGTATAGCAATTAGAGACAAACTTAGCAATGTCCCATATTAGACCAGGCCACTAGAACTGTTGTTGTATGTCATCAAACATCGTTGTGGTTCATGTTTGTATTTCCCACTGGGAACTATAGAACCCCCCCCCCCCCAAATAGATTTCCTTACCAACAACATTACCATAAAATGATTCCAAAAGTAAAGAATACCCTCTTTGGAGAAATACCACTCAACAACGATATTCCCACCATAAAGAGATTCTCTAATGCTATAGAATTCATCATCAATATGTTATTCCTGAAAAATAAACTTGAGAAGAGAATAGGTAAATTGAACACTAATCAAGGAGACCTCTTCCATTAATTCCTATAATCCAATGTGAAACTATGTGAAAAGAACCATCAAGTTCCACTATTTCGAATAATTTTTCACGACTTGGGTCAGAATTTTCCTGCTCAAAGCATCTATAATGAAATTCACTTTCCTTATGGTATAGGTGATGTCAAATAAAAAAATCTTAGGTATTACACCCAACACCTTTGATAGAGATTTAGATATTTCTGAGAAAAGATATAACACAAGATCTTGTGGTCTGAAAACATGATAAACATTTCTCTGAGAAGGTAATACCACCAAATATTAAGCACATGCATCACAATTGCAAGTTCTAATTCATGGGATAGATAATTCTTCTCATGTGGCCTAAGATGATGAGAGACAGAAGAAATGATGTGATCACCCTGTATAATAACTTAGCCCAAACATGAACCAGATGCATCACAAAATATCACATAGAGTAAACTAGGATATCATCAAAAAATACTATGATGAAGGTGTCAAGATACTTATGTAAAATCCTATACATTAAATCCAAGAAAATTGTAGGAGCATTGGTTATACCAAAAATCATGATAAGGTACCCATAATGACTATACATTATCCAAAAGGTATTTTTCTAAATTTCATATTCTTTTACTCTCAACTGATGGTAACTTAAAGGTAAATATTTAAAAACCACTTCACCCATTTCAACTGATCAAATAGATAATCAATTCACAATAATGGATATTTTTTCTTTACCATCACTCAATTTAGCTTTTGATAATCAACACATAGGTGAAGAGAACCATCGGCTTTCTTTTCATAGAGAACTGATGCCACCCAAGGTGACACACTCAAAAGTATGAAGAACTTATCTAAAAGATCTTCCAATTGGGACTTCAGATCTTTCATTTCAGCTAGATCCATTTTCTAAGGAATAGATATTGGCTTATTACCTAGAACTAAATCAATAAAAAACTCTACCTCTCTTACTGGTAGAAAACCAGAGAAGTATGAAGAAAAAACATCAGAAAACTTGATGAAAAATGAAGGGAGATCATAAACCAATGATTCCTACTCTAGATAAAAAGGAAAACACAAACATCACTTTCCCCAGCTTTGTATAGGGAGGTCTGAATCTACTCGACCTCAGGTCCCATTCTTCTTGAAAGACACAGCACAGGCCACTGGGTGTGGTAAAGGAGACTCATCAAAGACAATAGTTCATTCAGGATTTATGGGAAATGAGCCAATCCATTCCAAATATTATTTCTAGATATTTCATATTGAGAACCATGAAACTCCAAGAAAACTCAACATCTTCTAAAGAGAAAAAGCATGCAGGTCTACAAAGACCCTTCACTCTCTTTCTACCAAGTTGAGTAGTAATATCCATGAAATAAGATAAAATCACTATAGGAAGATTAATTAGATCAATAATACAGGTTAAAATAAAGAAATGAGATGTGACAATATCAAATAGATCAATCACCAGTGATGAAGCTATAGTAATGGTACCTCTCATAGTTTATGGAATTGTATCTGCTTCCTCGGGAGACTCTTCCACTGCATGAAGAAGCTTCATTCCAGATACCTATGGTTGGAACCCTTTTATCCTTCAAGCATATGATTTTCCCACAGTTTTAAAAGGTTATAATGATACCATTACACTATAAATATTGGAATAAACATGGAATAACTTTTTCAACTGGCTTGAACTACTACAGGAACCAAAGATCTTGGGCACCTTAGTGCAAACCCTCTTTGAGTGAGAAGGCTTACCACACTGGTAGTAAATCAAAGGGCCTCTTCCAGGAAATGAACGAGGTCTAGAATGACCCTTCTATTGAGAACCACCATAATAATAATCATTCTTACACATTCTTTTAAAGGAACTCACACTGCCATTGGGAGAGAAAGAAACTACAGATAACCTTGACTTACTAGCTAGGTCCATTTTGACCATGAATGATCTATCTAGTACATCATCATAAGAAGGAATCTCCAAACAAGAAAACATGAGAAAACATATCATGTTGAAGTCCCAACTCAAACCTTTGATCCTTCATCTTCTCATTCGATAATATCTTAGGTTTGAAATACACGAGTTCAAAAAAACTGTTTGCATACACTATCACGGTCCTGTCAGCCTGTTCAAATTTGATAAACGCAATAGAATTTTACAACATCATCAAATCTGGATAGAACTAGTCGGTGAAAATATCCTTTAAGCCTTTCCACTCTAAGCCCTCATGCTTCTTCACCATCACCATAGTGTCCCACCATCTCCTTTTCAATCCTTCCAGTATGAAGGTGGAACATTTCACCATGATCTCATTAGTTGTCTCTAAGAGATCAAACATACACTCAATACTTCTCAACCAATCCTTGGTCTCTTGATGATTATTTGAGACTTTGAATGCTAGAGGATTCTAGTGAAGTAAATCTTGAGAATGATCCTGTAAAACATCTATTTGAGGTTCCACATCTGGATACTGAATGGGAACTGGAGGTGGTGTCTGATCCAGATCTTGGATAGTATGCACGATCACCTCAACCATAATTGGGTCTATAAGAGGATTTTTTTTCACTGGGGTTTAGCAGCCGCTTCCTCTTGGATCTAATTCGCATGTCTTCTTATAGGCATTATGATAGAAAACATCATCAGACAATAAGTAATACATTATATTAACACTCAAATGGAGCAACAAGGTAAAATTAATCCCAATAGATAAGAACACAAGATCTAATTTCAATTTATCCAAATCAAAAGTATGGAAAAGACTATAACTAATCCTCAATACATATTTCACTAACCACCTTTGGTTACTTAAGGATTTTTACTATGAGAGATGGTTAGACACTCAAGTGTAACTACCTCCAAAGTCCCGAAAAGATCACAAATAGTATACTGACTTTAAGAGAAAAGCTCTACATGGAACTTAGATACCACTTTATCACAAACTAACCTAGGTACCTTGGTAACCCAGTAACTGATCTAGATTTGACATGGCCTGAAGGGTGTTCCTGATCTGCATGGGTTGTAAACTATCACCTGGAATCATACAAAATGAAAGTGGGAATGATTTTTCCATAAATATTTCGAACATAAATATAAACAAGTCAAAAAAGATAGTATTCATACAAAAGAATCTCTACTAGGAGAATTATACCAAAAGTCAAAAAGGTATAGAAATCCAAAGTACTACAACCAAGTAATATAAACCAAGAAAAACTACCCAATTAAAAATGGATGTAACTCTCCAAATCCATGGATCAACAGCTAGAACCTCCTTCAAGTGGTCCTTTACCCTTACTCGATCCTGGAATGAGAAAATCTTCAAAAACTTGAAGGCACAAGTAAGGTGTGAGCCATAGACTAGTAGGATTTTACCCAATGATTCCATAATATGATGCCACATTTAATTAACCATGTAAAGACATTTTAATTTAAAATAAACATTTTTTGGCAATTAAAATTCATATTTAAACCAATCATGCTTTACTTTAAAAAGATGGAAATACTCTAGAAAGTCATGCTTCACGTTTCAAAATGATGGAAATACTTTAAATAAGAGTTTCTTTACACAAATGTCTTAAGTAAACACTTTTATATAAAACAATTTATATAAATCAGAAGAAAAGTATAACAGTTTACAACTATAGAATATTTTCATTCAAATACAAACAAACGAGCAACATGGTCATATGCCTATAAGTATGATAGTTTCTAGCTAAAGGACTCTAGACACTCAAATAGTGATCACAACAATATATACATACATCCCTTTAACACTGGACAAAGAGGACTCATCACTATCACCCAAGGGATGTGATGTGTTTGATTTATGTTTTGGAACCTTGCAAAGTGTAGAGTGTTTTTAGAATAAGTCACTAAATACCAAATGATTTCATGTTATCTATTACAAAAAACAACAATGGGAAATTTATTTCTAAAAATAAAATTCATCCCAATCTCCATTTCAAAATATTCCAATTTTACAATTTAAAAACAATATGGGTTTTTAATCGAAACATGCCTTTTACAAGATAAAACCACTAGGTTTTAATCATTTTTTTCCATTTTCACAAATAAGAATTTGAAATTAATTCACAATTCAATTTCATAATTCACTTCACAATTAAATTCAATAGTTTAATTTCCAAAAATTTCCACAAATTTCATAACAAACCCCCCAATTCAATGGAATTTGGGTTTTCACAATCTTTCCATCAATTTCATTCTACAATTTGAATTAGACAATTTAAATTTAACTAATTTCTATAAACACACCCCAATTAAATGAAATTGGGGGTTTTCTAATTTAATGACAAAAACCCATTTTTAAACCAAATTTCCCAATTCAATGGAATTTCGTTTTAAACAAATCCAATTACATAAGAAAAAAATTCTATATATTTAATTGAAATAAATTTAATGAAAATAAGAAATGTAGGGTAAACTAAATTATCCATCAAGAATTAAATCACCTTCCTCTAAATAAATGGATCTCAAACCACCAAACCCTAACTGGGACTTGACAATGAAAATTAAGGTCATGAAATATGATAAAATGATAATCAAACCAAGGTTTAGATCCAAAAAAGTGGGTATTATATCCACAAAACAACACAGGTATCAATAGAATCCTAAAGAGGAGAAGAGATATAGCGGGAAAAATATAATAGGATGAGGAAACTAACTGTGTGAGAATATAAGGCCATTATTCAAGATTTTATCCACTTTTGGGAGGGGTTTGAGGCACCAAAAACTTCTATTAGGAGCCCTTGGGGAATAAAAAATCACTGGGGGGTCATAAAATCTCATTGGGGGTCTAAAAAGAGGGGCTTGGGAATTTTAAAACTAAAATCCGGATTAAAAATCCCCTACACACAGTTTCTTGGGTAGAGCCTCATAGTTTGACAAATCATGTGGGCTAAACATATTCCACTTTTATTTGGATTAATGGTTTCTAATATGATGTAACATGTCTTGAATAACCATGCACCAACCATGAAAAACCCCCACTTTATTGGGTTGCACGGTTTTCCTTGAGAGGGGGCACGATTTGGGAAAATCGTACCCAATCGTGCACCAGCCCTAATTTTTTTAGAATTTCTAAAATTCAACCTGAAACAACCCCAAATGAAAACCATTCAAATAATGATTAAAAATAGGGGTTTAGGAATACTTAAAAATAGTAATAGGATGTTATAGATATACTATATTTCTATAATAGGTTGAACACCTCTATTTGAGATAGTATGAGCAAGATTGACTTGGGTTAACTCAAGGCTGTAGATACACTGCTAGTTGACATAGAAAAAATTACAAAAAGATCTTTTGTAAAAGGAATGTTTTATAGACACATACTGCGTAGGAATGATAAAACCAAAGTGGTAGTTTTATTTTCACCATGGTGGGGGATGCATTATTCATTGAGAATAATAAATTCTACAAATCATAAAATAGAAACAAGATAGATTTACAAGTTAAATTAAAATTCAATAATGAATTCCATGTATCAAATTACATGTTCATAGTATTTTGAATGTTTCAAATATTGATAATTTGGTTATAATCAAGATAAAAATACATGGGTGGAACAAGAGTGGTACTGATAAGGCTTGATTGGTCATACCAAGTCATCATGCCTAAGTCCATTAGAATTCTACTTGACATAGATACTTTATATGATAATTTTATTTGTAATTAGATGTCAAGACCATATTTCTTGGAAACTATTGGTATGATACAAAAAAAATATTTGGTGACACCCTAGGATGCCAATAAGTGGTACAAGTTATTGAAATCCAATTTTGGATTTAAGTAAGAAACAAGATCATAGAATATTCATTTAGAGTGAATTTTTTCCATAGTTCTACAAGAGGTTAGTGGGAGAACCAATTTTTTCAAAGTAAAATATGTTTTATAACATATGAAAGACAGTTTTTGGTGTTATAGTTAGTTAAGGCTATAATGAATGTAACTCTCCAAATATTGACTTAAAGTAGAAACCTAAGTTATAGGGAACAATATCTACTAAGGTATATCTAATGGGTTTCTTGGACCAAGTCAAATTTAATAAGCTAGAAAGGTATTGAAAAATACAAGTTGGAACAAATTGAGAGATATTTGTTACCAATGTCACATGATATAAATCTATCCAAGAAGAAATGTATGATACATGTGAGGAGATTAATGTGGTAAGTATAATTCCATGCACTTAATTGATGGATCAATCACATATACATGCTATGTATAAGATATGATATTTATAAAATAAACTTTTAAGGTAGGAAAATATCAGTTATATCTAGGAGGAATAAAAAGGAAGTAGTCATAACTAACCAATTGTACTTGAGAGAGTAAAAATTATATGTTCCTAGTACATGGAGAGGAATATAAAATAGTTTAATGGGACACAAACCTGTTTTCATTTGGATCAATATGATATAATATCGTAGTCAAACAAAGTTAATGATCAAGAGAAGCTCATTAAATCTAGTCGCAGACATATCTAAAAATATTAGGAGTATTGAGGCTTCTATTCAATTGAAAAAGCAATGTAAAATACACAATTATTTTTTAGTTCTTAGAATAACACCTAGTAAGTGAATTTTTATCATAATATAAGTTATGATAATCCTACTATTTTTAATAGATAATATTTCATGTTTTTATAGTGGGAAAAAAGAATATACTTTGGGATATCATCTCTTGATGAGTCTAACCCAAGGTGGTGAATTCAAAAATACCAGAGTACCACATAGAAGAGACTTGGAAGAACCAATAAATAAATCCATAACCCAATAGAAGCATGACCTTATCATGTGAGATATAGAAAAGATAGTTATCAAGTTGTATCTAGTGAAAGTGAGTGTGTAGTAAAAGTGGGTGCCTGAGACCCAACTTGAAAAGTAATTTTTGATTACCATATCAAGTATACATTGATTTATACATAATTTAAACTTACCATAATAGTATTTATACTTATACATACACTATTTATATGGTAATTTCCTTATATTACTTTTAATATCAAAATTTTATTGCAGTTCTTGGGATATAATGAGAATCTTGAGATGGCATGACAATAATCTTAAACTTATGTCCTATGGTCTAGAAACATCTATTGAAAGGACATAGATGATATGTAACTATCAGGTGTTGGTGGATCGTGATCATTGAGACTTCTTCTCATAAAGTTTGCACTTGGTGATCTTGAGTAGATGGGATTTTGAGGACTAAGATTCCAAGAAGAACACCACATGTTTCATGTGTCATTGGTTGTTTTTATCTACGAACACTTGTATTAGTCTCATTACTTAAGGTTATTATCGATGTGTATAATTTTATCATGTACTTTGAAACAAGGAAAAAACCATGACATTTAAGTATTGGAGAGGAATATTTTTTTGGGTGTTCCATTGGTGGTATGACCTTGATTGAATAATTAAGATAGAATTTTTCACTTTTTAAAAGAAATTAAGTTATTGGGACCAGTTGATCTGGATGATAATACCTTCACTAAATACATGTTCATGTTAGAAGAAGGTAAGTTCATCTAGTTAGGTTAATGAAAAATAAATCAGGAAATGATGATGACATAAAGTATGTGTCATGCTTTATGAGATATCATGAGATAAAGAGATTATATTACACGACTATGTTCATAGGAAAAGTTATTATTGCTATGAATTTTCCTTATCTCTTTAGGGGACTTTATGGGTTTATAGACTTCTATCCTAGTCTATGAATAGTATTCACTACTATCAATATAAGGGCCTATAGAGTCACACAAAAATCATATTCAAAATTATAGCATATTCTTATGAATAGGAGTATAGGACATGGTGAGCCCCACCACTAGGGTCCGCGAGTATCAAAGAATATATGATCGCTAAGAATAAATAAATTCATATTATTCAAGTTAAGAATAATTGTTATTTAATTTATTTATTAAAATTATTCAAAATATAATAAATTAATACACGAGGAAAATATTTAATGAACTAATATTATTTTAATATTCAAGGTTTATTTAATATTTATGGGAATGAGAAGTAGATTTAATGGCTCTATTTTATCGCATAATATATTTATTATATTACAAGAAAGTGATAAAAATAAAAATGATATTTATGGATTAGTAAATCATCCCTAATATTTCGTTTATAGATTATTTATTGGGTAATACATTTTTAGAGGGTTGGAAAGCCTTTTCCAGGTATTTTGTAACTCACTCTATAAGGAGGAGGAGTCTCTCATTCATGTAAATATTCCACAAATGAATTTTAGGGTATTTATCTCTCTTCTCACCCATATCCAAGAAAGAGAATCTCTCGATCCAAGAAACCAATCTGAGTTCTCCTTCACGAACCAAAGGATCAATATTATGGTGGTCATCAGAACATATAATGCATCGTCAAATCTTTATACTAGTACCCAGATTATGATGATTGATACTCCCAAAAAATTTTGAAGCATGTGTTTATGATATAGAGGGATCCTACTTTGGTTCCTTTAATAAATGGTCATCGAATATGAATATTTTTTGAGTTTGTCTTCAAATCAAATGAGTTAGTTTTTTGTTTAATTTTTATAATTAAAATATTTACGAGGGATCCTCAGCTTCCGTACCAAGATACACATCGCCAGAGATGAAATAGTTATATCAATTAGTTATGGAAAATTTTAAATATTCATCTCATATTTTTCTAATGTGCACCCCATTACCTTCATCATATCTGTGTGTGAGTTGATTTCAAAGTGTTTTATTTTTATATTAAGATGGAAATGTGTTGATATGGAATTTTTTTCTTGTAAAGTGAATTGTATGTGGAAAGTGAATTTCTTGAAAATGGAATAGCACATCAGAACCCTGAGTACTTAGGTAGGATGACTAGGACAAGTAATCTAGGAAAATTCATGCCCTCCTAATCCATTGGACTATAATAGAATGATAACTAGAAAATTCTTCAATGGATGTGGTTACTGTTGGGACTTTAACTTCATCCACCCTAGCAGCTCATGCATGATAAAGGTTGTGAATGGTTTGATCACCAAGAGTATGAGGGTAATAGGATGAACATGATCTTATTTATCCAAGTTCTACCCATGGTGCTTGGTTTGTCATGTTTACTTTTGAATCATCCTCTGGTTATTTTAAATTTCAAAAGCATGTTTCCTTTTTAAATTTTTTTCAAACTAACTTGCTTATTTTTATCTAAATATGGTTATTCACGGAATTATTAGTGGGACCCTATTAGGTATTCATTCCCACACCCAATGGGTGTCTTTATATTTTGTTTTTTCAAAATCATGTAAAATAAAGGTGTCACATAGAGGTGGAAGCTAATATTTCTAGGTGACCTTGGTCGGGTGATGGTGGTGACATGGTGGGAGTTTGACCCTTGTGCCACATGGAGATGGGTAGATTTCTTTTTTTCCTATTTGTGTTATGGTTGTAGTTATTTTACTACCTTTTTTATATCCCATTTTCGCTTCACATCCCATTTATTTTGTATATGCATTTTGATTCCTATTAATTCCATGCTTAGGTGTTTACTTTGTTTTTGTATTTTCATGGTTTCTCTTTTTTAATCACTTATATTATGTTGATGAATTCATCACATTTATTTTTTATATGCATTTGGATTCCTATTAATTCCATGATTAGGTGTTTACTTTGTTTTTGGATTTTCATGGTTTCTCTTTTGTCATCACTTATATTATGTTGATGAATTAATTACTAAAATAGTTCCCAAAATATTTTTTTGATACTCAGGCTATAGTTATCAGTCTTTGGGGATTGGTAATGCCCTCCGGGCCTTGTCACGGGCTGGCTTGGGTGTCCAGTTTAGGGGTGACCCATGTTTTTACATGACTTTGTGTACGTTCATGGGTGAATGTGTGTTTAGATGGGTTCATGTGTGGGTGTGTGTATGTGTGTGAATATGTGTGTGTATGCATGGGTGTGTGTGTGTTCTCGTGTTTTGGGGGGGTTCCTACATACATGGATACATGTGTTAATGTGTGGGTTAATGTGTGCGAGTTTTTATGAGTGTGTGTGTTCATGAATGGTTGTGTGTGTTCATGTGTGCGCATAGGGGTGTGTGTGTGCCTATGAGTGTGTGTGTGTGCATGCTGTTGGATTTGGTTCCCTAGAACTGACTTTTTTAATACTTGATTATATTTTTTTCATTTTTAATGATTTTTCCTTATTACATCATTATTGTTCCTCTACATAACATTTTTATGTGATAATGTACTAATAATATATATCGAACTGAAAGGTCATGGTAGTTCCCTAATATGATGAGAATATAGATGTGTCACAACATCATTCTTGAATATATTCTATGGTTGGATGATATTTTCTAACAAGACATAGATGATATATTCTATCAGGTGTAGGAGCCTCATAATACATTGAGATACCTTCTCATGGTGTTCTCCCTTGGTAATCCCCATGATATGAGGTTATGGGGATAAACTTGTCAATATAAAATCCACAATTCCACATGTCATTGTATGTTTCTATTAGAATATGTGTGTATTGATACTTATAATTTAATATTATCATTAATGAATATCATAACTGGAGTAATTTTATGTATTTATGAAAACCATTATGGTATATACTTGTGGTGAGGTAGGATACATTGGGTATGTCACGAGTGATATTACATTAATGGATAATATAAAAAAGGATTTATCCATTTTATACCCTGAAAGAAGTTGATATCTCAGACCCTTTGATGGGAATTAAATTGCCTACATAAATCTATGGTCATAGTGTTCAGTGGGAGAGTTCATTTTTAGAAATTTAAAGAAAGATACATTGAGCATAAAGGTTTATGGAACCTGAATGCAACCTTCTAGATTATATATATCATGATGAAAGGATTATATTACATGGTAAGTGTTTGTGGGAGGTTTAATGTTCTTACAACATTAACTTCTTTCTCTATGGATGTCTTGGTATGTTTCTATATTCTAACCTTGTAATTTTAGTGGTTTTACCTAATTCCACCAAGAAATATTCCTAGAGGGTCACACAGTAAGTGTATCCACAATCTCAGTTAAATTCAAGTTTCAAATTTAATAAGTTGGGATAAATGATATTTATTCTGGTTTGGTTGATCACCATAATTTAATAGCAGGTTATTCAAAATAATAATTGAGTTAAATAATTATAATAAATATTTATTTCCAAGATTGGAAAATATAATATTTATTATATTTATCGATGAATAATATAGTGATATTTATTTATTAAATAAATAATCATTATTCAAGGGTCAATAAATGTGGATAAGGGAATGAAGACAAAGCTTAATGGTCCAATTAGAAATGATATAATTGATAACTATATTCTTAATGTGTTTCACATGTAAAGTTATTAATAATAATAATATTATTATTATTAGACATTAGGCCATTTAAGAATTACAAAGGTGGGAAGGTTTTAGTGTTCAATTTTCCAACCTTGGGCGTACCATAATAAATATGAAATTATATTACTTTCAAAAACACTCTTATTGTGCAAAATGGATAGAGAGATACTCTCTCACACTCTAGAGAGAGATTTAAGAGTGCTCTTATCTCATCCTTTCTCAATCCATCAAGAGAACATCAAGAGTTCTTCCTCCTAGAAGAATTTTGATGTGATCAACCACGAACAACATGAGCAGTTATGATCAGTTGTACTATCACCCAATGGTTTTATGGCAATGTTCAAAAATTTTGGTGCATGTGTGGATAACTTCGAGAGTGATTTCACACTTAGATCCTTCAGCACAATGAGATGTGATGTGATATAGTCAACCAGATCATCAATGAAAGCATAATTACAAGTTGAGGTAATTATATATATGGTAATAAATTAATTATAAATTACATGTTTATATCATCCTCTACTATTTTTGGTGTTTTAATTTAGTTAAGTAATCTAAGGTTTTCATTGGACATGATTTTTTTGTCATGTGTGGAAATAATTACACATAAATTATGACTAAAATATGAGTTGATCATAACATCAAAGCACACTTCTATTGTGCCTGGAACCTACATGTGTGTGGTCGAGTGTGGGTACAGGTGCATGGGTGCATGGGTTTGGGTGGGTGGGTGGGTGGCTATATTTGTGTATGTGTGTGTGTGTGTGCGTGTGTTGGCTCACACGTACGTAGGAGCGTGGGTGCATGTGGGCATGTGGGCGCGCGCGCGTGTGTGGGCGTGCATGCACATGTGCATTCATGTGTGTGTGTGTTTGTGTGTGAATACATGTTTTTTTACATGTAGGTGTGCATGGGTGTGTGATTTCATGGGTGCATGGGTTGGTGGGTGTGTTCGTGCATAGTTGTGTGGGTGTGTGGGTAGATTTGTGTGCATGTGAGTGGTTATATGTTTGTGTGTGTATGTGTGCATATATGCATGTGTGTGTGTGTGCGTGTGTGTGTGTGTGTGTGCGCACATTTGAGTTCATGTGTGGGGGGTGTGCGTGTGGGTGGGTGGGTGTGCGTGAGTGTGTGGGTGTGGGTGTGGGTGTGTGAGTGTGCGTGGGTGCATGCGTGTGTGGGTGTGTGGGTGGGTGCATATAATCATGGGTTCCTGGGTGTATGTGTGCATGTGCGTAGGGGGTGTCTTTGTATGTCTGAATGTGTGGGTGTTTGTGTGTGTTCATGGGTGTGTGGGTGTGTGCATGGGTGTGTGTGTGTGTGTGCATGTTTGTGTGTGTGTGTACGTGCATGCATGTATGTGTATGTGGATACATGTGTGCATGGTTGTGTGGGTGTGGGTTTGCATGGGTGTATGGGTGTGTGTGTGGTTGGGTGTGTGGGAGTGTGTGTGTGTGTGTGT
The DNA here is from genome assembly GCA_963277665.1 of Viscum album. Taxonomy (NCBI): domain Eukaryota; kingdom Viridiplantae; phylum Streptophyta; class Magnoliopsida; order Santalales; family Viscaceae; genus Viscum; species Viscum album. The sequence continues at coordinate 915,415,821 of OY728141.1, forward strand.
GTGCGTGTGTGTGTGCACATGTGTATGTGTGTGTGTGTGTGTGTGTGTGCACACGTGTGTGGGGGGGGGGGGAGCATGTGTGTGTGAGTGTTGTGTGTGTGTGTGTGTGTCTGTGCATGTGTACATAGGTGTGTGGGTGAATGTAGGTGTGTATGCCTATGTGTGTGTGGGTGCATGTTTGTGTGGGTGCATATGTGCATGTCTGCATGGGTGTGCGAGTGCATTGGTGTGTGGGTGTGTGAGTGAAAGGGTGTGTATGTGTGTGTTCTTGGGTTCACGTGTTCTTGTGTGTGTGTGTGCGTGCTTGTGTGCATGTGTGCATTTGTGTGTGGGTGTGTGGGTGCTTTCATGTGTGCATGTGTGAGTGGGTGTGGGTGTGTGCATGCATGTGTGTTTATGTATGTGTGTGTGCTTGCATGTGTGGGTTTGTTCCCACAGAATGTCAAACATCTATCGATGATAATCCACATGTTTATCAAAATCATTGTTGTAAATCAAAATATCATTCAAATTTAAAAAAACAAATTTACCAATAAATGGTTTCTGAACTTCATTCATGATTCAATTGAATGTACTAGGTGTGTTTGAGATACTGAATGGCATGATTATCCACTCAAACAACCCACCTTATGTTTTGAATGTTGTTTTCCACTCATCGCCTTACTTTATCTAAATCCGGTGGTATCCACTTCGAAGATCATCCTTTGAAAAGATCGATGACCCATGAGAAACATCTATCATATCATCAAGTCATGAAATGGGATACTTGTATTTAATGGTAATATTATTTATATCCCTACTATCAATTCACATATGATATGTGCCATCTTTCTTTGGCACCTATAATACTAAAAAAGAACATTGGCTCATGCCTGACCTTTTAAAGCCTCAATCCATCAATTCATCCACTTATTTCTTTAATTACTTTGATTCTCTAGGATTATAGAAATAAAGTGGTTTATTAGTAAATTATACACCTAGTATAAGGTCCATCTAGTGTTCAATTTCTCTAAATGGTGGTAATCTAAGTGGAAGAACAATGGGAAAAATATCATGATATTCCTCAATCAAAGATCAATCCAACAGATGGGGGTGATTTTTATCTTCATGGAATATATTTTTTATATGATGTTGTATGGGGGTTCTATATTAGTTGGTGTAATGCCGAAACTCAAGCAATGGAATCGAAGGAAATAAGATGAAAAGAAGAAATGCAAAGTTAAAATTAGTGGGGAAGTGGACAGTCAATTAAAACCACAATGAGACTTTCCCCTTAAAACCCTAATTACAAATTTCCCTTTAAAACCCTAATTATAAATATTCCAAAAATGTTGATCACTCCTTTGATAATACTTATTTACATTCACTTAATAACATATGGAACACAAGCATATAAATTCTAGAAAACACTTAAATTCATAATTTAAAAATGGGTCTATGTAAAGCCTATTTCATCCTCCTCATTCTTCCTCATCATTGGGCCACCAATTATATGCAATGAGTCTTTTTCATTCATGTTCCTTCCTCCATTCAATACATTTTCACCTTTATTTCCTCATTTAACATGTGCTCCATGGTTCTCATAGGAATAGGAAACGTGCTACTAGGAGAGAGTAACTTGGGAAGCATTAAAATGACACTATCGTCCTTCCAAGAGAAGAATGATTTAAAAATCTTCTTGGAGTGAGAAAGAATGTTTTAACATTTGTTTGGGCTTCACAAAAAATCAATGGAGAATAAGTTAAAGCTAGTAGTGCTTGAGTTCAATGACTATACAAGTATTTAGTGTGACTAATTACAAATAAAATGATGACAGAATAGAGAAGAACCAATTTGAAAGTGGGAAGAAATGAAGTAGTAATGCAAAAAAGTGAATTTTTATCCATTACTATAGATATTTTCATTTGAAGTTACAAAGTATTATTAAAGGTTCCATGTGTATAGATGATTACTATAAGTAAATGTAGATATCAATTAGTATGTCCAATTAATAGGAGAATTCAGAATCTACAATGTAAAGGTTCATAGAGGGCTTAAATCTGGAAATTCGAGATATGGTGGAACTTGAAACCTACATTGGAATGAAGGAATTGATACATAAGGCAGTGAAGGTAGAAAAGAAACTCCATTATTGAAGGACTCAAGTAAGTTCCAATAATTTTTGTAAGGATAATCAGAAATATCCTAAATTGACCTCTAAGTGGAATGAAACAAAACCAAGGAATTCAAAATTTGTTCCAAAATAATGAGAAGAGGCAAAAAAAAGTTTTTAATGATTTATTCAAAAGGTAAAAGTAACACAAATTTCCCTTATAAATCTTGTGATATTAAGTGTATCAAGTATCAAATACATGGGAATATTTCATCTTGATTCCCAAACAATATGATGATTATTATTTTGGATAATAGTGAAATTCTTAATGAAAGCTCTAGTGGGGTCGAAATCCCGTTTTTATAGTCTTTTTCAGATGAATAAATTTAATAACCTATTAATGGATATGAATTGGTGGAAAAAAGAGATTTAAACATTCAACTAAACTATGATCATAATGAGGAGCAGCAGGAGATCATTTTTCATATGAGATTTCACATCAAGGAGAAGGTATGTAGCATGATCATTTATAGTGGAAGTTTTACTAATGTAGTTGGTATTTTATTGGTGGATAAGTTTAATTTACCTACTCTTAAGAATTATAAACAATATTTGTTATAATTTTATAATGATAGTAGAGAGGTGAGATTCACAAAACTAGCTATAGTTTCTTTTTCCATTAGAAAATATCATGATGAGGTGTTTTGTGATGTTAGTTCAATGTAGGTCAAGCACCTACTACTTGGGAGACCTTATAGATTATATAGGAGGGTTATATATGATGGTTATGAAAATTGCTTCTCTTTTATTTTCATTTTTAGGGTGTTTTCACTCCACTAATCCTTATACAAGAATATGAAGATCAAGTTAGGATAGAGAAAGAATAAAAAAAATTGAAAATAAATGTGTGACAAAAATAAAAATTAGAGTGATAAAAATAGCGTGATGAGTTAAGAAAAAGGAGGGAGATTGAAAAAAGAAAAGAGTGTGAGGGATAATAAGATTCGAGAGAGTGAAAAAATAGAGAAATTAAAGTCAGTTTGTTTTCTGAAAAAAAGTGATGTGAAGAGAGATTTTATTGAGAAAGAAAGTATTATTATTCATTAATAAGGATTTTTAGTTTGAAACTAATGAAATTCATCATTTTCCCTCTTTTTTTATGACTTAACTATATAAATTAGGTGAATTATTTCCCGATGAAACACCTAATGGATTATATAGTGACCCATACGTTTTATACATAAATATTACATCTTTTTTATGAATATTCAATAAATTTCACAAATACGTTATTGAGGGCCATAAAGGCTTAGTGTCTTTGGAAATGAGATATAAAATATTCTTATTTCATGAAATATCTTAAATATCTCCCATAAAGATCTCCCCAAATAGTACTCTTTATAGACATACCCTATTTAAACCTTTCATCATAACCTATGTAAAGGAAACACAAGAAAGGGTAAGATCAGATTCTCAACAAGGATAAACATGATAGGTATAAATTGATAATCATATGAAAGCATAAGATAATCATAAGAGTATGATATCATTAACATAAATTACAAATTTTATACCCAATATATCATGGATCGTAAACATGATTCATGGAATAATACTTTATCATTTCAAAATATATGAATCATAATAGCGAGAAATAATAATAAATCAATCATGAACCATAAGTTCATGTCATAAAAGTGAGGCACCATCATAGGTAAAGAAACTATTTCATATGTTACAATTAACTATTAAGGCTTCGCCTCCGGATTGATTGGTATTGGTTTCTCACTTTGCCTAAAAAGTGGTTTTAATAATAGAATTTTAAATTTTAGTCAACTATTGAGGCCAAAAAATCATAGTGGATTAGGCATCAACACCTATTTACCATATCATAATGTATCAAACATCATCGAATTGTTTCTCATAGTGGATCAAGCACGTCTAATTTTTTCTTACAGTTATCTCACAAGATATAAAAATTTATCCAATGCATTAGAGAGATATATAATTTCAGGATCATCTATCACATAATAAAAAGCATAAATATGTGTGTCATAAATTTCAATAGACTCAACATATCATCATATCATAACTCATGGAAAATAAATAGGTTTCATAAAAATTTTATAATTTCATTATAGCATAACCCATGGAAAATAAATGGGTTTAGTAAACATCTAATCATCAAAACCATAAGCCATACAGAGAAAGAATAAGGATGGTATCATTGGATAATATCTCCAGTAAAACATAATCAACATCAAAGAATTTTATCATACACGAAAACTTTTTTAAAATAATCAATGGAACATTTCTTGAGAAAAATTCTCTTTTCATTTTGAAATAACTTATTTAAAATATAAGAAAATTATAAAATATTACATAAAAAATTTATTTAAAAAGAACCATGAAAACTTGTAAATAAATCTTCAAATCATTGGGCAATTTATGACTGCAGGAAATTATATTCATGTCAAATAAGTTAAAAGAAAATATTTCTATCACACATTTGTAAAAAAATAAAAAAAGTGCCTCATTCAGAAAAAAGATGGGAAGATTCCTTTGAAATTTTTTTATAAAAAAATAAAAATTGGGTAAAAATAACTTTAAAAAATAATAGGAGTATAATAAATCATTTTTAAAAAAAAATTATATAAAACATAGACATGAAAAAAAGGATTTTCAACCAAATAGTGAAACATAGTCAATTTTCCTTAAAAACCTTCTTTCAATCTATTGAGTGCTTAAAGTGAGGAAAATGAAATTAAAACATGTATTATTCATAAACAACTAGAGTATAAGAAAATTAAATGTATTTATCATATAATCATCATATAATTTCCTTAGTGTAAATTCAAGTATAAACAATCCTGATTAAAATAGGATTAAAATATAAATATCCTACCTCAAGTCTTATCTTTCTTCATATGCATTCGAAACTCCTGTATAATAAATATATATTTATTATAAATTCATCCTATAACCATAATAATATCTATAATACCATTTATTATTTACTTATTACATTTTATAACCCATTTATTAACAATGTGTTATTAAAATCACTATTTTGGGTGATAAGTGCTTCATTTTTCATGCATATTTCAGTTTTGTGGTACCAGTCCTTGTAATTTGATCATGGTTCCATCATATAAGTAATTTTAATAAAGATATATATATAATATATATTCATTATATATATATACATATATTCTTCCATAAAATGTAGAGATAAAAAAATTAATTACATCATTCATGGAAACGGTAGGTCATACGTATGTTTGAACGTTGTTTTCATTTTTCGATGGATGAAACGAAATAAAGGTAAATAATAATTAAACTTTATAGAATCATTATTATATCATAGGTATAATATTTATTTATTAAATATATCCTTATTACTATCCATGTAAAAAAAATGAAAAATGAAAACAACACTTCATGGAGGTGGTAGTCCACACGTACGCATGAGCAACGTTATCATTTTCCAATGGATATAAAACTAAGAAGCTAGATAAGATATTATAATTATATAATCATAATTATGTCATAAATATCATATATAAATATTAAAACCATAATTATAACAATCCATGAAATATAGTTATGAAAATTGAATTACACCGTTACATGGAGATAGTAAGTTGTATGTATGCACAAGCGATGTTTTCATTTTACTTATGATGGAAACTAGATAAAAAAGGTTTTCTAATAATCATAATAAAAATTCACTATATTTATGATATTTTATTAATTATTTTAGAATTGATACCATATATTTAGAGCAGGTATAAGAAGAAATAAAATTGAAAACACTCAGTTAAGAGTTATACCTCTTCATTGAGAAACCTCTTTTGGATTAGACCTTAAGCCTTGAAGTGGTAGTCTTTTCTCAAGGTCGGAAGCTCTAGGATATTGTGTAGGAAGTTATGATGATATTATTATATGTATTTGACAATCAATATGGCTCAAAGTTTTTCAAATAAAATAGATAATGGATGTCCTTTTATAAGGGAGGGAAAGGCCATGCTTGGAGTTACTAAAAATATTAAAATATAATTAAGTCATTCTTAAGAAAAATACTTACATATGGAAAAATATTAAAAGAATAAGATTATAAGTTTGAAATATCATTATCCAATGAAATTTATATAGGTTTTGGTGTCATTTTAAATCTTATCTTTTAGTTTAACATTTTAGTTAACCAATTTTAATCTAAACTGTGGTGATGACTTTTTTAATATTAAAGGTTTTAATATTAAAGGGTTATAATTTTACTTATGAGGTAATAATTGACTCATAAATTAATAAGGGATTAAATTAAAGACTCATTTATCATCCTAATTTTCCTATTTAAAAAATTTTATGATTTTTAAATAATTTAATAAAATATTTTTTATCATAGAATACTCTTAATGTCATTTTAATAACTATTTGCATAATTTGACGTTGAAAACAACATGGTAGTAATGAAATTTGAATATAAACCTTTCAAAAATCTCTAATATTTTATATTAATATATAAAATTCATGGAACATAATTATTCACCCAATTTTTATTACATTTAATATTTTTAAAATCATTTATTTTATTTTTTGTATTAATTGAATAACTACTGTGTTAGCATTGAACAAGTGTTTAAGGTAATTTTCACTAAAAAGTAAAAATAAATAACTATAATAAATCAATTAATTTACCTTTAAAATGAACATTTAGAACTAAAATTATCATTTTTTATCCTTATGTAAAAAAATATGAGATATTAAAGTCAAGAGAGTGACATTTTGTATTTATTCTTTTCTTAAATTAATATAAAGGTCATAATCAAAGAAAAATGAAACCAAGTGACCATATATTCAATAATTGTATGGAAATGGACGAACTCCATCCATAAAATAGGATAAATTCAAGTGTTAGAGAAATTTTAAAACCTTATCCCAAAGTTTTATCCCTATCTTACTCATTTTACACTTACCAGTGTGACAAAAATTTAATATGATTACTATTCATATTGATCAAAGATAAAATGGAATTATTTATCAAATTTTATCCTCCTAATTCTAAATATGGAATCCACTTTCAGAATTAAATTTCTATAAGTTATAGAAATTCATTTTAAAATAATTGTGCAAAATGCGACGAAACCCATTTTTTAGAAAGATATATTTTTAAGTATAAAATTGGATATATATTCTTATATCATGCCTAAGAAAATAATATATGAAAATTAAAACATTTTACTGAACATGTAATTATATATTTCATTAAAATAATTTATTAATAGCGATCATTTTAATTTATTAAGATAAAAACACATTGCGTTTATAAAAAAAATTTAGAAAAACATTTCTTTTACGTTCAAATAATTTTTATTTTTATATCTAATAAATTGATAACAAAAGAATTAATTTTATGCATGTGTAAACCATAAAATTTTCATAATTTATTTATTCATATTCATACCCTTCAATCCAATGGTTGGTTGATAATTGTATACTTCGTTATGGTTCATTTAGACTTTGAGTTGTGGGTATCGCAAGCTATTGAAGAAATTAAATTTTTTAAAGAGAAATATATCATAAAATTTTGGAGTGTTATAGATTACACCCTTTGAGAGTCATTTATAATAGAATTGACTTTATACCTAGATCTGTAATTCCCAACAAGTTAGTATATAAAGCTAATCTAGAGGAGACTAAAGAGATTTGACACCAAGTTCATGAACTCTTAAAGAAAGGATTAGTGAGGGAAATCACAAGTCCATGTGTTATTCCGGTGATCCTTATGCCTCATAAATATGGACCATGGAAAATCTATATGGATTTTCACACCATTAACAAAATAACAATTAAGTACCATTATCTCATTCCTTGAATATATATCATTCTTGATGAATTACATGGGGATAATTTTTTTTCAAAAATTGATCTTAAATATGGATACTGCCAATTTAGAATGAAAGAAGAAGGATATGGGTGGAAAACCACATTTAAAATTAAGTTTGGTTTGTATGATTGGTTATTTATTCTATTTGGTTTAACTAATTCACCAATAAAATTCATGATCTTAATTAACCACATATTAATTCATTCATTGGAAATTTTTTGGTTTTTTATTTTGATGATGTATTGGTGTATAGAAAAATCCTAGATAACCATGTTGAACACTTGTGTTTGGTGAGTAAAACTCTTAAAGAAAATAACATTTATGAAAAATATTAAAAAATTATACTTTCTCATGGATTATTATTGTGTTTCTTAGTTTTTTAGTAGTGGTATAAGGGATTCATGTAGATAAAGAAAAGGTGAAAGAAAATTAGGAGTGGCCCACACCAAAGAATGAATCTGATTTTATGAGTCTTCATGGATTGGTAGGATTATATAGAAGGTTTTTTAAGGGTTATTAATCCATCATTTCACCTATTAATGAACTTTTCAAGAAATTTGTAGTGTTTAAATGAAGTGAAAAACAATAAAAATACTTTAACATGCTCAAAGAAAAATTAGTCAATGACCCCCTTTTAATTTTTATGTATTTCAAAAAAAAATTGAGTATGATTGGGAGTTGGTATTGGAGTTGTTTGACTCAAGTGTCAAATATAATTGCTTTAGTGAGAATTTGAATGGGGTATCATTAAATAATTAAACTTATGATAAAGAACTTTTTGCTTTTAAATGAACCATGGAAACATGGAAACATTAATTATGGTTTAATGATTTCATTATTCATCTTGACTATAAAAGCCTTAAGTATTTGAAGTCCTAAGGGAAGTTGAATACGAGGCATGGATCTTGGCTAGAATTCATTGAGGCTTTCCCTTATGTGATGAAGCATAAAAATGTAAAGAAAATATGGTTATTTATGATCTTTCTTAATGGTATTCACTTCTTACTCTTCTTTATGCTATATTACTTAGATGTGAGCTGTTAAATGAAATGTATAAAACTAATGGTAATTTTTTTTTTGAAATTTGGAAATCTTGTGAAAAAAATGGATTTAAAAACTATTACAAAAATTGTGGGTGTATTTTCAAAAGGGATAAATTGTGAATTCATAATTGTTCAAGTAAGGAATTGCTTATAAAAGACGCTCATGGGGTGGTTTGATGGGTCATTTTGGTGTTTAAAAAACACTAACTACTTTTCATAGACATTTTTATTGTCCAACCATGAGAAAATATGTCATTTATATTTTTGATAGATGTGTGACTTGTAATAATTAAAGGTCCAAGGTTCAACCTAATGGATAATACTTTCCCTTTCTTATTCCATCCCATCCTTGGACCAACATTTTTAAGGATTTCGTATTAGGATTTCCTCTATCACAATCAAGAGAAAATAACATCTTTATTGTTGTGGATAGATTTATCAAAATGGAACATTTCATTAAACTCTCAAAAACCAATGATATTATTTATATAGGGGATTTTTTTACAAATAAATTATGAGAGTACATGGAATTCCAAAAACCATTATAAGTGATAGGGATTTGAAATTCCTTATCCACTTTTAGAGGAATCTATAGAATAAATTTGGAATTAAATTATTATTCTCATCTGTTTCACATCCACAAACTAATGGGAAAAATAAAGTGGTGAATAGGTATCTTTTTACCCTCTTGTGTTCCATATTTCAAAAAATATATAAAGAATCAAAAAAAATGTTTTCCATGCATAAATTTTTTGGATAATAAATTTTTCCATTCCACTACTCACTTCTCACCATTTAAAATTGAATATGGATTTAACCTAATGACTTCGTTAGATAATATTTAATTTCTTATTAATGATTTTATTGATATTTCAGGTGATGAAAAGGAAAATTTTGTTTGGGAGTTGCATGACAAAGTAAAATCCAACATTAAAGAAATAAATTAACAATATGAAAAATAATAAAACAAGGGTCGACACAAGGTTGGTCATGAGATCAGAGATTAGGTGTGGGTACACTTGAGGAAGGAGAAATTCCTAGAGAAAAATAAATCAAAACTTTACCAATGAAGAGATGGTTTATAACACCTCATATTTCAATTACTTTACCTTTGTTTTCTATATTTTTAAGTTATATAATGATTGGGTGAATTTTAAGGAGTTTATGGAAGGTTTTTACATGTCTTGGAAGTGTTTATGGAGGTGCACAGTTTGATCGAGGATAATAGAAATCTTGAACCACCTCCAAGAAACTATGCAACATGTTTTGGGAGTCAATAGATAGGTGCATGGTTTTTCAAAAATGTGTGCATTTCAGAGGAAATTGTGCAGGTTGTGACAAATGGGGAAGCATAGTTGGCACATAGTTTTTCAAACTGTGTGAGCCGACCATGAGGGGTGTTGTCCTTGAGATAGTAGCATTGCACGGTTGATGCATGGTTTTCCAAACCTTTTGGTTTAACTATGGATCTCCCTAGATCTTGTTCAGTAGCACATGAATGGTTAGTACACAGTTTAAAAAACCATGCAACATTCAATTAATCCTATGAAATTTGTGGTTTTAATTTGTATTAAGGCCTGGAACCCTCATTAGTTCCCTATTTATCCAGGGTCTCGAACTCCTCTTCCTATCTAGGATTATAAGACAATTCCCTTGGATTATGTAATGGATCTAACCTCTCTGGTCCATTACTTCATGAGAATCTGGTGTTTGGAGTGTTCTGGGGGGGTCATGGTGGCTCATTTCAACACCTTGCAGAAATTTCTTTTTTTCTAAGTTTTCTAATGGTGAGTCTTACCAACAGTGTCTCGCACTAATAGTCTCACCCTATCGGTAGCTCACCTTGGAGGTATATCACCCTTACGGTAGCTCACCATAGCGGTATCTCACCCTTGTGGTAGCTCACCCTGGCAGTATAACCCTGGCAGTGTCACCCTAGTGGTGTCTCACACTGGCGATCACTCCCTAGCGGTGTCTTTTATGGAAGTTACTCGCTGGTGGTGCCTCATCTGGAAGTCTCTCTCTAGTGGTGTCTCACCCGACAACGTTTCACTGATGGTGGTAGGCATTACATCTAATAGTGCCTCATGAATAGTGTTTCCAACTTCTTCCAGTTTCACCCATTTGACATTTTTCTTGTTGTAAAATTCTTTTAAATCCTTATTTGAAGGTATTTGTGACCATTTCAAAGACCATAAATCCTATATTATTTTTTTCGGGTATAGGGGATTTTAATTGGTCAAAACATGTTATCTTCACCAAATCCACCTTTAATGGAAAATCAAAAACATATATAAGCCTGTGACTCTATTTAGATCATCCCAAAGATGAGATAACCTCCCCCCTTGTTCTTCCTTATTTTATTCTCTTTCTATGGGATTACTATAGATATTCTTCCCATAGTATTCATGTGACCAGGATATAACTTTTGGTTCATGTTTGCCTGAAGTTTTTCCTGCTACATGCGCACCCTGTTTTGGTGCAACCAATAATCTATTCTTCCAAGTAGGTTTCTCCTTCATCTATTTTATTTGTTTATCATGCGGGGTTAGTATATGAATTTTTTCATTTGTGAATATAGTTTAATTCAAATTAATAAAGATAATTGAACCAGTTTTAAATCAATAAATAGGCGGCTAAGAAAAGTGACGCGAGTTTTTGTTTTATTTTTTTTGTTGATATTGTGATCTATATGGGCTAACTACCCACTAAGAATCGTAGTCGTTGGGGGTCCTTTTTTGTGAATAGGATAGTTTATGGAATGAATTTTGTTTTTTTTTCATTGAATGCTTTTATATGAAAATTGTTAACCATGTACATTTGGCTAATAAATGGATTCCCCGGGATCAAACTATTTTTGTGATAACCCCTAAAATAATAAGTGGAATTAAAGAAGGGATTACCTATTAAATATTAAATATGTTTTTCTTTGGTTAGTGTGATAATGTGGTTATGCACACGATTTTTCATAGGGGGTTAGTTTTGTGGATATGGTGATCTGGCGTGGTATGATTGTGTAGCAGGGATGCAGGTTTGGGTGTGTTTTAATGTGTTGCTGGATGTGGTGGTGATTTGGGGTGGGGGGTGGGGGGTTTGTATGGTGGTATGGGCAGGATGACTTTGAAGAAGGATGATAGTGGTTGTTATGGGTGCTTCACCATTGATAACATGTATAAAGATTCACCCCATACCTAGATATTGATATATGATATATCATGAATGGGTGTTAAATGTGGAGGTCATGGTATAATGATCCCTTAATGTGAAGTGCATTAATTTTATATGGTTTTTAACCACCTGAGTGGGTTTTAATGTGTTTCCTGTTGTGTGTTGTTCCTAGTAGTTTCCTAAGTATCAATTGAATGAATAAATAATTGTTAATAAATTTTGTAATAGCTTAGGTTGGTTTGGATAACAAAATAAAAGTGGTTAATTAAATTTGGTGGGGGATGTGAAATGAGTTTTGTAACTTGTTATGTGGTGTTGTGCATTTAGAGGTAGCATCAAAAAGTGGAATATTGTAACTTGGTGTTTTATTTGGGAACCAATAGGTTGGACATGATTTTTTGGTATCACATATGTATCTACTTGTATTTTTAATTGTATTTCCTATACATACCCCACCCTAGTTGAGAATTATGTTCCAAACACCCCCATTTTCACGGGGAAGGGTGTCTTTCCCAAACAACCCAGTGGGAGGATAGATGGATGGCCACCAACTCTTCCCTGCTCCCTCTTCTAGGTGGTGATATCCCAAGATTATTTGGGAAGGTTGTGGTTTGCGAGGTCCAGGTGTGTGTAGGTGAGTTGTGCTTTCTTAGGTATCTTCAGGATGAGATGTGTTGTGATTTCCCATATGTCTTCAGGATGATGTGTGGTTTGTGGAATAGGTGTCTGTGGGCGGGATGTGGTGTGGTTTATGGATTAGGTGTTTGTGGGTGGGATGTGATGTGATTTGTGTCTTATGTTTCTACAGGTGGGATGTGGTTGTGAGGCCTAAGTGTGTGCAGACGGGATGTGACGTGGTATATTCGGAAGAGGTTGGAGTGCCATGATGTTTTTCATTAGGGTGGGAGAATGACTAATCGGTGGGAAAGTGGTTTAGGGAACCCTATCATCGATGTGCTTTATATTATATTGCTTGACTTGCGTTATTTAGTGAGTGTTCCTTGGTGAGTATGGGATGGTTAGTATACCTGCTTAGGTTCTATTTGGTTCTGTTTTTTCTCACGAGTGTATTAGTATGCCTCTTTCACATGTGCACAAGTGAATTTGGTTTTCCTACTGGGTATACCTGTATGATCACCCTACATATATAAACTATTTTTAGGTTTCTATGAGGATTTCATGGATCTTGCTGAACCTTACTACCTCATATCTTGATAATTGTTTTGTCACTACTTATCTTTACTTTTGGTAATTACTTTGGATACTTTTTTATTGTAACAGTTCTATTTTAAACATGCATTTGGTATGGGTTTTTTTCTTTTTATGTAATGTCTTGTATTTTCATTGTGGATGATCCATCTTATCTCACGATCTTATTTTCCTAAAAAGGGTAATGCCTCCCATACTATGAGAATTTTATACCCTTGGTGATAGTTTCCAACCCGAGGACTACTGGAGGCAGGACTCATGGGTCATTATCTCCCTTTCTTCATTGCTAGACTAGGAGGGGTATCTTTGAATGGAGGAGATCATGAAATAGTGGTATTAAAGTTTTATGGTTGAGAGATAGGAAGGATTTTGGAGTTAGGCATAGTGAGGAGTGCATGGTATGGTATGGAAATGGTTCCAGTTGACCCTGCTGTGTGACATAGGCTAGGGAGACAGACTAAGAAATGGTATTTTAGATCCCCCTATGATTCAGTGCATGGAATCTAAGCTTATTTAATGACCAAGTAAGATGGACCTAATTGTAGAGTAGAAACTAGGAAAGGTACATGCATCATAATGAATTGTGTTCTCATTTTAATTATATTGTTTTGGGGAGGTTAAAATGAATAAATAAGATAAATAAAAATAAAAATTAATAAAATTTCATACTATCGAGCTTAGTAAATCTTTTTTTACCTTTTAGTTATGGTTCCTGGTCATCATATGCATGTGGATCGGGCAGTGGAGGTTTAGCAGGTTGATCTGATTGATTTTTGTAGGGATGACCTAGCTGAGGAGGAGCATCAGTGGTAGAAGATGTTATGTGCTTTCCAGCAACAATCTTTGGAAAAGTATGAGGGAAGCATTTTGGATGTGAAGATAGAGGTCTAGTTAAAGGAGCTTGAGATTGACTTTAGTTTAATCTAGGCCCTGATCGGTTACGGGGTCCCTTTGGCAGTCATTCAGATGTAGGTAGTTGTGCATCAATGGTGGACATTGTATCTAGGGGAGCATAAGGAGGCATACATCTTATGGGTTGACTTCCAAAAGGATTTCTGAGTAGAGTTACTTTCATCAACCATGATTTCTAAGAAGTGGCAGGATCTACTCTCCCTTAAATAGGAGAGTATGTTAGTGTGGGGTATTGGGATCAAGTTTAAGGACCTTCTTTGTTTTGCACCAGATCTTCTCCCAGATGAAGATTCTCATGTGAGACATCTTGAGGAGGTACTTCATCCTTCTATCTAGAATGTTGTTACTCCCTTTATGTTTCCAATGTATCTAGAGGTTCAGAATAAGGTGGAGGTGATTGAGTATATGCACTCATGAGGATTTATACCATAATATGGGAGCTAGAAGAGTTCTTCGATAGGCAGAGTTTCCAATGGAAGGTCTCAGGCACTAGGACCTTTGAGTTTTTGACTAGTAGGAAGTCGAACTTAGTAGCTTCCCTTTTGACCTTCTGGTCTCTATTCCTTTCCTATGGTCTTGGTTCCGATGTGTTTATTTTTTGGGGTTCACAGCCATCTATAGAACCAGTGCCCAATGGATTCTTGATCTTAGTTTGATAGAGGTGAATTGGTTCAGTGCTATCCTTAGTAGTAGTTTCCAATGAGACCGTTTTAGTAGCAGGGGTAGTAGGATTTCATTATTCTGAGGGGAGATGGAGCAAGTAGAGTTCAACCTCAAGATTTTCATTATGTTTAGGGGCCACAATCCAATTATTTCCATGGATTTGGTCTTCAGAAGAGGGGCATAGGAGTTGGGCATGGTCAGTTGCACGTAGTGGAGGCAATAGTTCCATCTAGACCAGAGATCATCAGAGGTACGATCAGTTTGTTTAGTACCCTTGCTTGTGATTTGTTTGATTTAGGAGATTCGCACTCTTTTTTTAACCCACTCTAGCACATGATCTAGGACTAGGAATAAATAGGCTTTCCATGCCTCTAGTGTTGAGTATTCTATTCAAAGGTCATACCAACTTGTTTGATGTGTGCTAGGGGTGTAGACTGATGATGGGACCACATAAATCCTTTAGTGATCTATTATTGCTACATATGTAGCCATACTATGTCATTATAAACATTGAATGGTTATATTCTACACATTTTGTTATTGACTACTTTCTAAAAAGAGTCATGTTTTCATATGTGGAATTCCAGCGTGTGGTTTTTGTTGGCGAGTGAGGTTGTCAGGTGCGAAGTTAGTGTGTGGAGCCCCTTATTTTCTTGTTGGATAAGATATTAGTTTAATTAGTGGAGATTAATATAGTAGATGTTCTTAGGGTCATTATAGATTTCTTGGATGTTTTCCCCAAGGAGTTTATGAAGCTACCCCTTCGAGGAGATGTTGAGTTCTGGATAGACTTGCAGCCTGGTGCTTCTCTTATTTCAATGGATCCTTATTGTATGGTGCCTTCTAAGTTGTGGGAGCTGTGGATTTAGATAAATGATATGATGAAGAAGGGTTTTATTTGACCCAATTTGTTTTCGTGGGGTGCTCTAGTTTTTTTTTGAAGAAAGTGGATGGTATTCTAAGGTTGTGCATAGACTACCGAAGGTTGAATCAGGTGACGGTCATGAACCATTACCCTCTTCTGAGGATAAATGATATTTTTGACCAGATAATAGGGGAAATTTGATTTTAAAATATTGATCTGTAGTATGTATATTAGTAGTTGAGGGTGAATGAGGGAGATATCCTGAAGATTTCCTTCATATGTAGGTATGGGCACTTTGAGTTTGTAGTTATGCCTTTTGGAGTTACGAATGCACCAGTCATGTTAATGGGACTTATGAACTCCATTTTTCTTGAGTTACAAGACCATTTCATCATCATTTTCATCGATGACATATTGGTTTACATGAAGTCAGAGGAGGAGCATGTTGAGCATCTCAAAACTGTCTTGTAGGTTCTTCGATGCCACCCGTTCTATGGAAATTTGTCCAAATGAAAGTTATGGAGATAAGAGGTACATTTCCTTGGATATGTAGTGTCTCATCAGGGTGTATAAGTAGACCCGTTAAAGGTTTAAGCAGTTGTTTATTAGGAATTACCTAATAACATGGTATAAGTTCATAGTTTCCTTGGTATTATAGGATATTATTGGAGGTTTCTACCTGATTTATCTCGAGTTTTATTCCCATTTACATCTTTGACTAATAAGGATCAAGAATTTGTGTGGAGTAATCAGTTTTAGGAAGCATTCGGTTACCTGAAGGGGAAGTTGGTTAGTGCCCTAGTGCTCCAGTTTCCAAAGGAAGGGGTGATGTTTGAGGTGTTTTGTGATGCTTCCTATTTAAGTTTGGGATACGTGCTAATGCAATAGTGAGAAGTGATCTCTTATGGGTCTAGGCAGTTACTTCCCCATGAATGTAACTATGCCACCCATGATCTGAAGTTGGAATCAGTTATGTTTACGCTAAAGTTGTGGTGGAATTACCTCATTGGGAAGCGCTTTATGGTCTTCATGAGTCATAAGATCTTGAGATACATATTTTTCCAGCATGATATGAATTTGAAAAAGTGGAGGTGGATGGAGTTTCTTTAGGAATATGATTCTGAGATCTCCAACACCTCAGGAAATGGAAATTTCGTGGATAATTCTTTGAGAAGAAAGTCATAGAAGGAGGTTGTTCAGGAATCTATGGATGCTTGGAGAGAGATGGTGGAGTTGGCATCCTTGCACTTAGATACAAGAGTGGGTGGTGGTAAAGGCTATTTGTTTCAGATGATAGTGTAGTATTATCTAATTCAGCAGGTGGAAGAGTCTCAGTAGGGAGACTCAAAGGTAGATGTGTTTCACAATCATGTTGTCCATAGTGATGCTCCAGAGGGATGGTTAGAGGATTTCCAGAACCAGATGTTGTTCTATGGAAGGTTTTTTGTTCTGATGGTGATGTTCAAGGGATTTCTTTGTGAGTTTCATAACTCACCTTTATAGGTACACCTAGAAGTTTTCAAGATGTATCGTGGCTTGAGGATTCAGTTTTCGTGGCTCGAGATGAAATGGATAGTGGTAGAGTTTTTGGAGAAGTTCTTGGGTTTCCATAAGGTGAAGGTCAAGCACCATGTTCTCGGTGGTCTGTTGCAGCCCTTTGATGTTCCCGAGTGGAAGTGGGATGACATAACAATGTATTTCATCACAGGGTTACCCAAAACTCATATAGGTTGTGATGTTATCTGGGTGATAGTGGATCGATTTATGAAATCAACCCATTTCTTAGAGATCAAGGAGTCGAGCATAGTAGATGATTTGGCTAATAATTACATGGATGTGGTGGTGAGGATACATGGAGTTCTGAGATCCATTGTCTCGGATAGGGAAACAAATTTTACCTTTAGATTTTGGAAGGGATTGCAGCAAGCTTTTGGCACCCAACTACACCTCATCACTGCTTTCCACCCACAGATAGATGGGCAGATAGAACAGAATATCCATATGTTGGAGGATATGTTGCAAGCATGTGTCTTGGACTTTTGTGGATCTTGGTTATAACAACTTCATTTCATGGTGTTCACTTATAATAATAACTCTCACTCTTCCATTGGCATAGATCCCTTTGAGGATTTATACAGAAGATCATGTCATTCTCCATTATACTGGACGGGGGTCAGGGAGACAATTGTTCTTAGTCTTGATGTGGTGTAGAGCATGATAGAGATGGTTAATCTTATTCATGAGAGGATGAGAGTAGTGCAGGACCGACAGAAGACTTATGTTGATCGCAGGAGGAGGCCCTTGGAGTTCAAGGTTGGAGGCCACATGTTTCTAAAGTTTTATCCTCGACGTGGGTAGTGGAGGTTTGGAAAAGGGAGTAAGATTTCTCCCAGCATTGTTGGACCCTTTGAGTTCTTAGGGTGAGTTGGAAAGGTGGAATATCAATTAGCATTTCCATCACAATTAGAGAGGATCCATGACATCTTTCATGTCTCTTAGCTTCGTCAGTATATTCATGATGACACCCATGTCATCGACTGGGGAGAGTTGAATATTGAGGATGATGTGATGTTTTTGAAGTGTCCAGTAGATATCCAGGATCATCAAGAGAAGGTGCTACATGGATGGACCATTCCTTTGTTTCATGTGTTTCAGAGGCATGGTATCTAAGAGGAAAGTACTTTAGAGAAAGATATTCAGATGTGTGCCCAGTACCCAGATTTGTTTTAGTTTTTCCTTTGATATGCTTCACTTTGAAATGTGATGTTTGAACCCTGTTTTTTTATAAGATGAGTTGTTTTTCCTTGGTTTGTGATGTGTGTGGTGTTATAGGTGATAAAGTCTTGACATGTGAAAAGGGTAGGACCTAATTCCTAATAGATACACATTAAATGTGATGTGATTAATCCTGTCTGGGTGAATCAGTGATGCCCAGAGTGGATAGTATCTTGACATGGAGGATGGGATTCCCTAATTCATGGGTTCTAGATGGAAAAGTTGTTGTGTTTGGGTAGTGTGTTTTGTGGTCATTCAGGTTGGCACATAAACACCTATGTTGAAAAAATCATAGTTTATAGATGTTGGAGGTGGTGTTTTTGATGTGGGATTTCCACTCCATATTTTGAACAACACAGGGTGGTTTATCTATGAATGTTGGTGTATTTATTAGTGCTTCAAGTGTAATGAGATCCTTGAGAGGTATCTCAAGGGATGGTTTTTTGGACCCTTCCTCTCTTTCCCTTCCAGGTTGGTTTTGAATTCTTGATGGCGAAGATGGTTTGAGAGATATCTAATGTAATGTCCCTGACCTCTTTGGTCCATTACTTTGTGAGAATCTGGTGTTTAAGATGTCCTGGGGGGTCAAGGTGGCTCATTTAAATACCTTGAGAAAATTTCTGGTTTTCTAAGTTTTCCAATGGCATCTCATCCCAACGTTTCCTCATGCCAACGGTGTCTCATTCCAATGATCTCACTTTGGTGGTAGCTCACCCTAGTGGTATCTTACCCTAATGGTAGATCACCCTTCTGGTGTCACCCTGGTGGTGTGTCACCCTGGTGATAGCTCACCCTAGCAGTGTCACCCTGGTGGTTGATCACCCTGGCGGTGTCTCGCCCTAGGGGTTGCTCGCTGGCAACGCCTTGTTTGGCGGTTTCCCGCTGGTAGTGTCTCGCCAGACGGTGTTTTACTGATGGTGTCAGGCATTTCATCTAACTTTGCCTCATCTAGTGGTGCTTCATCTAACAGTGTATTGTGAGTGGTTCCTCATTGACCAGTGCCTCACTTAATGGTGCCTTGTGAACAATGTTTCTAGCTTCTTCCAGTTTCACCCCTTTGACATTTTCTTTGATGTAAAATGATTTTAAGGCCTTTTTTGAAGGGATTTGAGACCATTTCAAAGCCCATAAATCATATCATATTTTTCCTAAGGGTCTAGGGGCTTTTAATTGGTCAAAATGTGTGATCTTGATTATATCTTCCTTTAATGGAAAATCAAAAACATATCTAAACCCATGACTCTATTTAGATCCTACCAACTCTGAGATACCCTTCCCCCTTATTCTTTCTTCTTACTTTCTATTGATACAAGACACCTAGATCTCTTATTCTCATAGGATTCATGTGATCGGGTTGTAGCTTTTTTTCGTGTTTCCCTATAGTTTTTCTTGCTACATGTGTGCCCCTATTTTGGTGCAACCAGAAAGTATCGATCTCCTATTCTTCTAAGTAGGTTTCTCCTTTGTCTATTATTTTTGAATCATGTTGGGTGGGTATATGAATGTTTTCCTTTTTTAATATAGTAGAATTCATATTAATAAAGATAATAGAACCAGTTTAAATCAATAAATAGTGGGCTAGGAAAAGTGATACAAGTTTCTATTTTATTTGTTTCATTGATATTGTGATCTCTATGGGATAACTACCCACTGAGAATCATGTTTGTTTGGGGTCCTTGTTTATGCATGGGGTAGTTTATAGAATTTTTTTTTGTTTTCATTGAACACTTTTATATGAAAATTTTTAACCACGTACATTCAGCTAATAAATGAATGCCCCAAGATCAAACAATTTCTGTGATAACCCCTGAAATAACAAGGGATGCCCAGATAAATCTTATATATGTTTTTCTTTGGTTGGTGTGATGATGTGGTTGTGGGCACAATTATGCATGGGGGTTGGTTTTGTGGATGTGGTGATCTGTTTGTGGTATGATTGTGCAGCAGGGCTATAAGTCTTGGTGTGTTTTAATGTGTTCCTGGATGTGGTGGTGAGTTTGGGGGTTTGTTTTGGTTGGCATGGTGGTATGTGTGGGATAAATTTGAAGAAGGATGGTAGTGGTTAGTATGGGTGATTCTCCATTGATAACATGAATAAAGATTCACCCCATACCTAGAGATCGATATATGATATATTATGAATGGGTGTTAAACATGGAGGTCATGGTAAGATGTGTCCTTAATGTGAATTATGTTAATTTACTATGGTTTTTCACCACCTAAGTGACCTTTAATGTGTTTCATGTTGTGTGTTGTGATTATTAGTTTTCTAGGTAGTGATGTAATGAATAAATAATTGTTAATAAAGTTTGTAATGGCTTATGTTGTTTTGGATAACATAATGAAAGTGGTTAATTAAATTTGGAAGGGGGTGTGAAATGGGTTTTCTGACTTATTATGTGGTGTTTTACATTTAGAGTTAGCAGAAAAAAAGTGGAATGTTGTGACTTTGTGGTATATTTGAGAACCCGTAGGTTGGGAATGAGTTTTTTGTATCATATATGAATCTACTTGTATTTTTTCTTGTGTTTTATATACGTACCCCACCCTAGTTGAGCACTTGTGCCGAACACCCCCATCATCATGAGGGATGGTTTCTTTCCCAAAAATCCCGATGGGAGGATGGATGGATGGACACCCACTCTTCCCTTATACCTCTTCTATGTGGGGATAGCCCAAGATTCTTTGAGCAAGTTGTGGTTTGTGAGGCCCAGGTGTGTGCGGGTGAGTTGTGCTTTCCCAAGTGTCTTCAAGATGAGATGTTTTGTGCTTTCCCAAGTGTCTTCAAAATGTAGTGTGGTTTGTGTTCCAGGTGTATGTAGGTGGGATGTGATGTTTTTTGTGTCCCAGGTGTCTGCAGGAAGGATGTGATGTGGTTTTTGTACTAGGTGTATGTGGGATAGGTGTAGTTGTGAGGCCCAAGTGTCTGTAGGAGGGTTGTGATTTGGTATATTCAAAGAGGTGGGAGCACCAAGATGTTTTTTAGGGTGTGAGAGTGGATAATAAGTGGGAAAATAGTTCGAGGTATCCTATCATTGATGTACTTTATATTATATTACTTTAATTGTGTTATTTGGTGAGTGTGACTTGGTGAGGATGGGATGGTTAGTATACCTACTTAGGTGTTGTTTGGTTTTGTTGTTTTCTCACTGGTGCATTAGAATGCCTATTTAACATGTTCACAAGAGGATTTGGTTTTCCTACTAAGTATACTTTCATGCTCACCCAATGAATATAAAGTGTTTTTAGGTTCCCAGGATGATTTCGCGTACTATGCTAGACCTTACTAGCTCGGATCTTGACAGTTGTCATGTCACTGCTTAGCTTTACTTTTGGTACTTTCCTTGGAGACTTTTTTATTGTAACAGTTCTATTTTACACATGCATGTGGGATGGTTTTTGGATTTTCGTTATGTTATGTCTTGGAGTTTCATTGTGAATGGTCCATCTTATCTCCCAATATTGTTTTCCTAAAAAGGGTAATGCCTCCCATACTGTGAGAATTGTACACCCTTGGTGCCAGTCACCAACCCTGGGCCTATGGAGGTGGGACTCAGGGGTCCTTGTCTTCCTTTCTTCATGCTAACCCAGGATGGGTATCTTTGGAGGGAGGGGGTTGTGAAATATTAGAAAGTGACTTTTGGATGAATCAAGGTGCATTAGAGATCTAAAATGATTGATATGTCCTTGTTCTCTCTTGTTCTTCCATTTTCTTCTTAGATATAATATTCTCCTCTATCTCGAATCCATATATCTAATCTATTATAGATATATCTATGTGTTATGATGTAAATCTTGATGTGAATATTTATATGAATCTTGACGAGATCTTGTTGGATCTAGCGAAGGAAAGGTGTCGTGATCTTGGATATAGAATCTTTTGGTGTTATTCTTTGTTTCTCCAATTCATTGATAGATAGGTGGATTCTATCTCATCACCACTATTCTAAAACTTTAAGTATTTGTTTGTTTTTAAGTTTTTTCTTGGATTTTCTATGTAAATATTATATGATTTCACGAAGGAAACCCTTTTTGGATTTTTTTGAAAAATGGAAAATTCCATGGCATTTGGAAAACCCCCTTATTTATAATTTTAAAATGATGATCTTAAAATTATGGAATGGATTTGATGAAAGAAACATGTTTGATGAAATGTTTTCCAAAGGAAGGTTGTTTTTTGAAAAATTATTTTTCATGGAATTTGGCATGATCAGGTTAGCATGTGTTCAATGTGGATGGGTATAGTCAGAAGTGCCACCATCAAGGTAGGACGGTTTATGGTCATCAAGTACCATTGTCAATGGTGACATGAATATTATGTGTGTATGGATGGGTGTGTTTGTGTGTGTGTGTACATGGGAAATTTTATGATAAATAAGAATGGATGTAAATAATCTTTTTTTATGGTTTTCTCACATGGATCTCTTTTATAGCTTTATATAAACTATTTTACTATTTTCCACAGCTTTATATAAATTTTCTAACTATTTATTTTCCTAGTAGTATGTGATGGTAAATATTTGTGGAATGCCTAATGAGTTTATACTCACCCCCAGTTTGGGTATTGTGCTCCACTTTCAGATGTCATATACCAGGACAAAAGAAAGTTAAAGGTATCATATTTCTCAAATAATTTGTATTGATACCTTGGGAATGGCAGGTGGATTTGGATCTTGGATCTAGTTGGGTGGTATTCAGGATTATGTCTTTTGATTCCTTTGATTCATGTAGTTATTTGGTTTGTCAGTTGATCTTACATGTTCTGTTGTCACTATGATATTGTTGTTTTGTTGGTTTTTACTTTCGGTTGTATTACTTCTACTTATGCATCATATAGGAGGATTTAATGTCTATTTTTTTATATGGTCAGGTTTTTTATCTTTAAAGGGAAAATCATCCCTCAATGTTTCCCTAATACCTTGGAATTTATTGTTGGTATTTGGTATCTAAGGGATGTCACCTAAGGTTAGTTGCACTTTTTCTCTCCTCAATACAATGAGTTGGGGTGGGATTTTATAAATGGTATCCGTATTTATTTGTATGTATGTCTTTTGGGATGGTAGAAAATAGATAGGAATGCCATAACTTAAAATTTATAACTTAAAAAGGTATATCTAACCAATTTATAATGATATTCAATGTTATCAGGGTGTCTGTAAGATCCCGCCTTTTTTAGGTATGTCTCTCTTTGAGTTTTTCATTAATCTTTTCTTTCGATTGTGTTTTCATCATGAAAGTATTTTTTTTGAATAAACAGGTTCTTGGTGAGTAGAGAAGTTTTAAAAGTAGATCGAATTATTTAAAAAGAAAATTGGGATTAAAAAATCAATTGTAGGTCATTTACACGGTGTCTAAAGGGATTAAACGTCATGTAATTGATTGAGAGTTTTAATAAAATAAATTCAAGGTGATAGATTTTACGTTGTATTCCATTAAAAACATTTACATGAATTGAAACAACATTAAACACCCTATAAATGCCAAACCTACTATTTTAAACATGTTATGTGGTTTATTTTTACCTTAATCCTCTATATTTCCTCTCCTCTTTCCCCTATTTCAATCTTCAGGTGATTTTGGAACCTCCCAAATGGATTCAAATCTATTCTGACCTCTGTTATTGGGGATTTAAAGCCAGGATTTAAGATCTGCACCCCTTTTGGTAAGAGAATCTCATCCTGTGTGGTTTATTTTCTCCTTCTTGTTCTTCCTTCATCTATTGAAGGATTTTTATTCCTTATTTTTGGTTGTATATATATCTATAATTGTGGGATCTTTATTTTTTGATCTTGATTTAGGGTTTAAGATTCATATCTCATTCTATGTTATTGTGCTGTTTAAATTTGTGGATTTCTGTTGGGTGATTTCTCATCAACAAATTGAGGTAGGTGGTCTAAATTCAAGTCCCATAGTCATGATTTTTTAATGTGTATGTAATTGTAGGATTTCTATAGCTTGATTAGAAATTTATTTTTCCTATATTGAATTAATTAATTTGGTAAATTAATTAATGTGATAATTGTGAAAATTTGGGGTATTGACTTGTTTGAATTGAAATAATTAATTGAAGAATTAATTATGGTAATACTTGGAGTTTTTTATTTGAAATAGTTAATTTATGAATTAATTTTAGGAATATTTTTTATTATGGATTTGATTAATTAATTTATGGGTTAATTAATGAAAGCAATGTGGTTAATTAATTTGTGAATTAATTAATGAGATGATTGAGATTGTGAAATTATTTTGAATAATTAATTATTGAATTAATTTTTTGAATATTAAATTTTTTAATTGGATTAATTAATTGATTAATTAATTAATGGAAAATATTTGTGAGGTTGTAATTGATTAAAAATGATTAATTAATTTTCAAATTAATTAATCAATATTTTTACTGAAAATTGTGATATATGTGATATATGTGCTTGATTGAGAATGGGATGTGGTATATATAATGATGCTCCAAATACCCATAGGGGTGATATAAATTACATTATAGAGACAAATGATTGTATGAAAATATTATTGGGTTGTGAGATAGGGATCGATGCTTCAAATACTCACAAAGTTGCTAGACATGGAATTTTACACCCATTAATTAGCATTGGACTATGGTTTCACTTGGTCATTGTATGAATTGAATTTGAAATGGATAATGAAAACCCATGAGATATAATAATTTTAAATTTAATTCAAAATATGGATTAGACTTTGGCATGGGCCAAAGCATGTATTGTGGTTTGAGTGTCCTTGGGAACTTGGGGAATATATGGTTAAATAAAGAGCAACTAAATAAATGTAAACTATTTACTTTATTACATTTATTTATTATTTATACAACTACATACACTATATTGACTGAATATTGTTTTTAGACATAGTTGGTGGTGGAATGCTGAGTTATACTCACACCCTACTCAGGTTACCTGATTGGTACCTGAATAGACTTCATGTTTGTAAGACATGATAAGGGAAAGGGCCCTGTGTTAGATGGATGATTTGGATAAAGCATGGATGAGGGAACTGGACGTGGTTCAGTACCTACTTAGGATTTTTCAATGTCTTTACTTTTGGGTTTCATTTTGACACTTGGCATGTACATTATCATTGACATATCTATTGTTTAGTTTTGATATTGTATTTCTAGTTTTGGTCATCATGGGATATTGGTATCCTTTTGGTTATGGTTATATATTTGGTTGTTGCTTATTTATTTTCCTATGGTATTTTACTTTGATAAGAATATTTTCTAGTATTTCCATGATCGATAATAGACCATCGCTGCTACTCAGCATCCTCTGGCATATGGGGAGGCGTGCTTGAGGTCATGTGACTGACCAGCTCAGGGTACCGATGTGTGGCACCCAGGTCGGGATGTTACAAAGTGGTATTAGAGGGAAGTTTTCTTTTCTTTTTCTTTTGTATTATTAATTGATAAAGGTATAAAATAGACTAGTAAGAGTCGGGCCTTGTTTATGAGCTTGTGCATGGGAGTTTCAAACCCATTTATGGAAGAAAAATCAAGCACCCATGGTGGGATTGTTATTATTATTGTTTGATTTTACAGTTGAATTTTATTTCACCTTGAGTGAAATACTTATTGTGTGATGTGATTATTATTTATGATATTTGTTGATAATCGACTCATGACCTATTATGGAATAAGAGTTGAGTTTTTATGCATCATTCTAGACACTCGAGATTATTGTGACATTCATCATTTTAGGAATGCATCGGAAAAATAGGTTATGGATAAGTTGTTGAACTTGAACTATTTTTCCTTTCTTATTAAATTGAACTGAAAATGGTTCCTAACATGAAATTGATAAAGATCATAAAATTATGAAAGATAAGAATAATTGGGTGTCTAAATCATGAACTTGGATAATTAGAATGTGTCTAAACTTTTCTAACCTAGTACTATATGTAATATGGTTAAGGGTAGTGATAACGCCTCAGTTTTGACCATGTAGAGGGGTATGAGAAATGACATGTTGTAACTTGTTGTGTTTTTTCCTCTTACATAAACTTATTAAATTTTGATTATGTGTCCTGAGATATGTGCTTGGCATTTTAGAGATATTCCTCCATAACGGCGCCTGTTGAGAGGATGGTGGGAGGAGATGGATGGAGATGATCCACCAATAGTGGGACCTGAGGAACCGATGGTGATGGATGAGGATGCAAGAGATAAGATCCGATAAAACTTTTTTTCCTTCATGCAATTGATGGAAAGAGACCCAGATCAGGTTTTGAAAATCATTTCTGAGTTTATGAGGGAGTTTCAATTGCATCACCCTCTAACTTTTACTAGAGAGGGTGGACCTGAGGGAGCTAAGTTCTGGATTGAGTCTATCCAGACTATGCTTGACCACCTGGAGACTCCTACTAAGAATATGGTCAAATTGGATGTCTATATGTTACGTGGTTAGGAAAATCATTGGTGGGACATTCAGACTCAGGATGGATAGCTGGAAACTATAGAGTGGAAGGACTTTTAAGAGAATTTATTAAAGCACTTTTATCCAGACATGCTAAGGAAAAATAGTGAAGCTGAGTTCATGTGGTTGAATTAGGGGAGAATGTCTATGATGGACTATGCTAGATGCTTTATAGACTTTCAGATATTTGTTTCAGTGTTGGTGGGATATGTGTAGAAAAATGGTTTCAAGATGGGATTAAATGTGAAATTAAGTTCCAAGTGAATATATTCAGACTGATGAAGTTTTTTGTAGATGGTGAATCAGGCTATAATATCTAAAGGTAACCTAAAGGAGTTTCTAGTGCATGACTTGTGTTTTATTCTGGATGATCATGACATATGAATTCACATAGCAGGAAGCATCGCTATGAGAAATTTATCCATGGAAGTGGAAAGCAGAGTGACCAGACAGAGAGGTCAATAACCCAGGATCTTACCTGAGATTTTTACATCAGTGTGGCAGGTTGGTTCACTATCATAGCCATTTTCCCCAAACACCAGTGAAATGTCGATCTTGTGGATGGATGGGACATCTACATAAGTTCTGCAAGAACCCATGACATACGGGTAGTGATGAAGGATCTAGACAGAACCGGGGTGTTGGAATGTGATCTTCTTTACCACATTAGTATGGCAGCTGGAGTTCTACTGGATGAAGCGATAGAGGTAGTGGATGTGGTGCTTTTGGGAAAGAGTAGTCTTATCAGTAGAGAGGTGAAACTCAAGGAGTTCAGACTGCATCATAGGGAATAGAGGTAGGAAAGTTTCATTTCATTCAGCCTACTCTTGTGGAGAGTGAGGTAGGACCATCGATAGTGAGAGGTGCTATTCTTGTAGCTTCTACACTAGCTAGTTCTTTATTTGATATTGGTGCCTCTCATTCCTTTATTTTTGAAAAACTTGTGAATTGTTTGATCCTAGTGATAGAGTTCATGAGTGGAGTATTGACGATAGACACACCTCTGAGAGTACATTCAAGGGACATCTTCTTGTGCAAGGGGTGTACCTTTGAGGTTAGAGAGTATCATTTTCTATGGTATATCTATATTCTTGACATGTTAGGCTTCAACCTAATTTTGGTTATAGACTGGTTAGTACCATACCAAGCCTATATTGATTGTTACCTTAGGAGAGTTTATTTTATATATCCTAAGGGTGATAATTATATTCACCATAGAGAGTGGGATATCCAGGAAGGCCGAGCAGGGCCAATTACTCAGAAAATTGGAGATCTCACAACCTAGATTTATAGTCTATTACTAGATAATGGAGGTGTAAAGTAGGATGTCTTACCACCAATTGTGGATCGGTTTCTAGATGTGTTTCCCAAATATTTCTCAAAACTACCACCTAAGAGAGATGTGGAATTTTCTATTGAGCTCATGTCGGGGGCTGAGCTAGTTTCTATTCTACCATACAGAATGGCCTTGACAAAAATTCAAGAGCTCAAGACCCAACTGGAAGAGTTGGTGTATAAGGGATTTATCTAACCAATTACATCACCATGAGGTTCACCAGTTTTGTTTCCAAAGAATGCTGACAAGACTCTGTTCTTTTTTTCGATTACTAAAAGTTGAACCAGATGACTGTGAAGAACCGATATCCTCTTCTGTGTATCGATGATCTATTTAACCAATCCAGGGGAGCTTGTGTATTCTCAAATATTGACTTAATATTAGGGTATCTTTAGTTGAGAGTTCAAACTTCTGATATACTGAGGAAAATTTGTTTAAGCAGGTATGTACTATATGAGTTCAGCATAATGTAATTTGTATTGAAGAATGAACCTACAATGTTTATGGCCTTTATAGACAAGATATTTCATCCGTGCCTATACCAGTTTGTGTTTGTGTTTGTGGATGGAATCTTGGTGTACTCCAAGACTCATGATGATTATGCCCAACATCTTGAAATCATCCTGAGTACACTGAGAGAGCATTGGATATATTCCAATCTATCTAAGTGTCAGTTTTGGATTGATCATGTATACTTCCTAGGTCACATCATCTTGGAGGAAGGTGTATCAATAGACCCAGAGAAGGTTCAAGTTGTGGTTTATTGGGAGTAGCACAAGAATATATTTGATATCTATAGATTTCTGGGGTTATCTGGATAATATCAGAGGTTTATTTAGGACTTTACCTATTTTTAAGTGCCTATTTCATGCTTGACCAAGAAGGGGATAAAGTTTGAATGGTCAGAATCTTGTGAGAATTATTTCCATGGACTAAATAAGTGGTTTTAATCGGCACCAATATTGATCCTACCTGACCCAATTGAGGAGTATATAGAATATTGTGATGCTTATGGGATCAAACATTGAGATATGTTGATGCAAGGGGATCGAGTTGTGGCGTATGGATCTCAACAGTTGAGGAAACATGAGAAAAATTACCCTACGCACAACCTTGAGTTGGTAGTAGTGGTTTATGCTTTAAAGTTTTGGAATCATTATCTATTGGGTGAAAATTTTACTATATATACGAGTCACAATAGATTAAAGTACATATTTTCACAATGATATTTGAATCTTAAATAGTGGATATTGGTAGAGTATATGAATTCATTTGATTTTGAATTAGCATATACACCTGGGAAATGAAATAGTGTTTCTAGTGCTTTAAGTAGGAAGACTTAGACTCAATCAGTTTAGGAATCTAATACTTCGTGTAAGATGATGACTCTACTGGATTAGATGCACATTGTGGTTTAGAAGAGTCAGGAGAATATGAATCTCTTATCAGTTTTGGTGGAGTCTACACTTTTGAGATGAATTAGGGACATGCAGTATGAGGATCCAGAATACTTGACCTTAAGGGAAAACCTTGAAGGAGGGGATTAACCTTCCGATTGAATCATAGATGTGGATGAGATAACTTATGTAAGGAATTGGATTGTTGTGCCTATGAGCATGTAGGAGGAGATGATGCATTAATTTCATGTATCGAAGTGGGTGGTGCATCCAGGTGTGACCAAAATATTCCATGACCTACGTTGACTATTTTGGTGGCCTAGAATGAAGAAGATATAGAAGGGTTCGTAACACAATGCTACACCTTTCAGTGGGTGAAGGTTGAGCATCAATGGCCTGGTGGTTTTTTACAGCCATTGTCCATTCTATAATGAAAGTGGGAAAATTTGACCATGGATTTTTTGGTAGGTCTCTCAAGGAAACCTTCTAAGAATGATGTTATTTAGGTTATTGTGGATTGGCTGAAGAAGGTAGGGTATTTCTTGCCTATACGGGAAACTTTTTCAGTGGAATAGTTGGGAGAACTATATGTTCAGGATATCATTCATATGTATGGGTCTCCACAGACTATTGTTTCATACCATGATTCATGTTTTACGTCACATTTCTGGAAGAGCTTATAGAAGGAGCTGGGTGCATAGGTTTTTTTGATTACATATTTCCACCCTCAGACAAATGGGTAGTCAGAACATATTATACAGGAGCTTGAGGACATTTTGCAAGCTTTTGTTATTGACATTTGTGGGTTATGGGAGAAGCACCTAGATCTAGTGGATTTCACTTATAACAATAGTTATCAGGAAACTATTCATATGTCTCTATACAAGGCTCATTATGGTAGTCCATGCATATTATCTCTATGATGGATAGAGGCAGGTGAGTCAAATTTATTGGGACAGAGTCTTGTGTAGGATATTTTGGAGCAGGTACAGCTTATTCAAAATCATATGGCTACATCTTAGAGTAGATAGAATTTTTATGTTGACAGACATTGATGAACCCAAGATTTTACAGAGGGTGATCGTGTATTCCTTTAGGTGTCACCTAGGTTGGGTCACCATAGGATACAGAGATAGGGAAAGATGGCACCCAGGTTTTTTGGGTCGTTCGAGGTTGTGGAGAGGATTGGGTCGGTGGTGTACAGATTGGATCTTCCATAAAGATATAGTGTTATGAATTATGTTTTACACCAATCACAACTACGACAGTTTCACCCCGACCCATCTCATATGATTGATGTGGATAATGTTTATCTTGAGATAGATGTGTCCTTTGAGGAGCATCTAATACTTGTGATGGGTCACAATGAGAAAGTGTTGTGGGGAAATATCATGCTAATATTTCATGTATTGTGACAACATGGGTGTTTTCAGAAGGAAACAAGGGAAAGAGAAGCAGATATACAGGATCAGTGGCCCGATCTTTTCAACTCAGATTATTAAAGATGTCTAGGAGTACAGCTCAAGGATGAGCTATTATAAGGTGGGGAGATTGTAAGATCTCATCATTTTCATGTACATCTCTCTTTAATTTTTTTGTAAATATTTTCTTTTGGTTGTGTTTTCATCTTGAAAGACTTTCATTCAAATAAATGGGTTCTTGGTGAGTTGTGATGTTTTAAGAGTGGTTTGGATTGTTTAAAAAGGGAAATGGGCAGAAAAATCAACTTTAGGACATTTACACGGTGTGTAAAGGGATTACACATTGTGTAATTGTTTGAGGGTTTTAATAAAATAAATCCAAGGTGATGGATTTTTGGCATATTCCATTAAAAACATTTACACAATGTGAAACCACATTACACACCATGTAAATGCCCGAACTACCGTTTTAAACATGTTGTGTGGATGATTTTTATCTTAATACATTATAACTCTTCTCCTCTTGACCCTAGGTCATTATCCTGGTGATTTTGGATCCTATCAGATGGATTCCAATCCATTATGACCTCCTTTATTGGTGATTCGAAGCTCAGATTTAAAATGGGCACCCCTTCCGGTAAAAGGATCCCATCCTGTGTGGTTTCTTTTATCCTTCCCATTCTTCCTTCATCTATTGAAGGATTGTTCTTACCTAGTTTTGTATGGATATAATCTATAATTGTGGGATCTTGATTTAGGGTTTAAGATCCAGATCTCATTCTATGTCATTGTGCTGTTTAAATTTGGGGATTTCCGTTGGGTGATCGCTTGTCAACGAATTGTGGTAGGTGTTCTAAATTCAAATCTCATAGTCATGATTTTTTTATACGAATGAAATTGTATGATTTTTATAGACTTATTAGCAATTGAGTTTTCCTATACTAAATTAATTAATTTGGTAAATTAATTAATGTGGGAATTGTGAAAAGTTGGTGTATTGACTTGTTTGAGTTGAAATAATTAATTGATGAATTAATTATGGTAATAATTAGAGATTTTTATTTGAAATAATTAATTTATGAATTAATTATGGGAATATTTTTTATTAATAATTTGATTAAATAATTGATGGTTTAATTAATGAAATCAATGTGATTAATTAATTTTTGAATTAATTAATGAGATGATTGATATTGTGAAATTGTTTTGAATAATTAATTGTAGAATTATTTGCTGGAATATCGAAGTTGTGAATTGAATTAATTAATGGGAAAAAATTGAGGTTGGAATAGATTAAAAAGGATTAATTAATTGTCAAATTAATTTATCAATGTTTTTATTGAGAATTGTGATATATGTGATATATGTACTTGATTGAGAATGGGGTGTGGGATATAGACTGACACTCTAAATACCCATGGGGATGATATACATTACGTTTTAAACCCAAATGATTACATGAAAATATTCATGGGGTGTGAGATAGGGATTGATGCTTCAAATACTCATGAGGGTGCTAGACATGGAATTCTACACCCATTAATTGGAATTGGACTATGGTTCCAATTGTTCATTTTATTAATTAAATTCAAAATTGATAATGAAAACCAATGATATGTAATGATTTTTAATTGAATTAGAAATAGGGTTTAGACTATGGAATGGGCCGAATCAAGTATTGTGGTTCGAGTTTCCTTGGGAACTCAGGGAATATGCGGTTAAATAAAGAATAATTGAATAAATGTAAACCATTTATTTTATTAATTTTATTCATTATTTATACAACCGCATACACTATATTGACTGGATGTTGTTTTTAGACACCGTTGGTGGTGGTATACTGAGTCTTACTCACACCCTAATGAAGTTTCCTGATTGGTACCTGAATATACTTCATGTTTGCATGACATGATAAGGGAAAAGTCCCTATGTTAGATGGCTGATTTGGATGGAGCATGGATGAGAGAATCATCCATGTTTTGGGACTCTCTTGGGAGTTGTTAGTATATTTAATTTTGGGTTTCATTTTGACACTTGGCGTGTACATTAGCATTGACATATCTATTGTTCAGTTTTGATATTGTATTTCTAGTTTTGGTCATTATGTGATATTGGTATCCTTCTAGTTATGGTTATATATTTGGTTATTGTTTATTTATTTTCTGTTGGTATTTTACTCTGATAAAAAGACAGTATAGTCTCCCCATGATCGATAATAGACTCTCACTGCTAGTAGGCAGCCTTTGGCATATGGGGAGGCATTCCTTAGGTCATGTGATTGACCGGATTGGGGCACTAGTGTGTGGAACCTGGGTCAAGATGTTACAGTGTATGGGTACAAAAGAGTTCTAAAAAAAATTTAGGTGTGTTGTCACCTCATCCGCATGGGGTTAAATGATGAGTGTTTCATATCATTCATTTATAGTGAGACTTTCCACTAGGACTAAATTATTCATTTTAAATTTAATAATTTATACAAACAGTTAAAATGATTTATTTTTGTAAATGCTTGTTGATTATGATAACGTGGAATTTTTTAAGCCTTCAGTTTCTAGTAAGTGATGACGAAATGGAGTTGTTCTAGTTATATATATTGGAACTAGGTAGACGCTGTAAGAATTATTGAGAATTGGTTTCTGAAAATATGGTTGCACCTAAGCCATGGGTGGACCAACAATTAGTCTAAAGCATCATTCAAGATTTTCAAGTCATTGATAGATAAAATCAGCATGATGATCCTAGACAAGTGGACCACTCGTTTTAGTTTTAAAAACAAAATCCATACACCTTTTGAGGGGATTCAGATCCTGAAAAAGAAAATGTGTGGCTGAATTGGATGAATACAATCTTTAGATTATTGGGTACTCCAACTGAGCTGAATATTAAGTTGGAAACTTAAATGCTAGAGGATCTTGCATGCCAATAGTGTGATTTAACTACCCAAGATAAATTTGACCAAGAAATTATATGGGAGGAAATTGAGGAATTGTTTGACAAATAATTCCACCATCACACATTCAAAATTGTAAGAACAACTGACTTCTCTAGTTTGAAACAAGCGAATATATCCATCACATAGTATGCGGCTAAGTTCATAAATTTAGCCCACTTTTCCCTGGAATTTTCTACTAGTGCATCCTTAAAGTCATGCATCTTTGAGTCTGGTCTACTATTGAATATTCACTCCAAGATAGTTTTCCTCCATATTATAGATTATATAGAGATGATAAATAGAGTGACAGTGCTGGAAAGATATTTTTTTTAGAAATCTGACTGGAGGGGATATGTTTATCATCACGGGAATATGTAGGAACTCAAACACTGGGAATTAGAAGAAGAGGGACACCTAATTCCAAAGTGGTGGAGCATCTCAAAACCAAACCACGGGATCAGTTAATTTCCCTCCACAACTAAATATAAATCTTGGTTCTTTCCAATGTGATTACATTTCTCATAAGAAGTGAGACTATATGACATCACCTAGATCATGTCACAACTATAACCAAATGGTACGTCTTCAATATTATTGTCAAAGAACTAAAAATTTTGGTATGGTAGAAGCATCTAATGTTTCTAAAACATTTTATTATTTTATGAGGCAATCTCATTAGAATAATCATTGTCCATAAAACTAAGAAAGTAAAGGTGATTCTAGGAAAACCAGGATTCCTCAGGTTGTGTAATCTCAAAAAGAAATCAAGGATCAGGGAGGAGCTGCTAAATAACTTTATGGTACCGAAAAGGTGAACATGGATGATCAATCTAGACCTTTTATGGTGAGAGGTACAATTATTTTGAATTCCACCCTTATGAAAGCATTGTTTAATAGAATTTCATCCCACTATTTCATTTCTTCTCATGTGGTTAATCATATGGGTTTACATGTTGAGATGATTACTTCTATCTTGAAATTTCACACACTTCTGGGAAAATGGGAGTGTCAAGCCTTTAAATGTGTTTCATATTCAATAACAATTTATGGGGATCAATTGGTTTTGGATTTATCCATTCTCAAGATAGGTATCTATGGCCTGATTCTGGGAATAGATTGGTTGGCATCATTCAAGGCCCACATCAATAGTTTTTCACATCAAGTTACACTAGTGCAGAAAACGTTTTTTACGTCACCATTTTTTACGTCGGTTATATAAACCGACGTCATAATATGTAAAACGAGGTTTTTTACGTCGGTTATTTATTAACCGACATAAATATTTGTATTCGGTACACCTTTAACGTCGGTTATTATTATAACCGACGTTATTAATCGCGCGGCTTCGTTTTTTACGTCGGTTATAACAATAACCGACGTACAAAACGCGGTTTCCGAAGGCTTTTGTACGTCGGTTATTGAATAACCGACGTAACAAACGCGGTTTTTGAAGGCTTTTTTACGTCGGTTATTTTATAACCGACGTAAAAAAAGAATCCGCAGATGTTTTTGACGTCGGTTATTCCATAACCGACGTAAAAAAACGCGGATTTTGAGCCCTTTATAACGTCGGTTATAAACTAACCGACGTAACAAATGAATCGGAGGAAGGTTTTTACGTCGGTTATTAAAATAACCGACGTTATAAATGTTTTTAAAACAATTATCACATCGGTTATTGAATAACTGACGTGATAACTCATTTAAAAATTTACCCAGACCCGTGGATTGTCATTCGCGAGTTTACCTTCGACAGTTGCGACTCGTCTCTCTCGCGCGTAAACCCGAATCGGCTCGTCCATTTCGTTGGTTTAGATTCATTTTGCGATCATCGTTTCTCATATTTAATATCCTCGGATCAATCATCTAAACTCGCAGCACTCAGGTAATCCTCCCACTCGTTCGTTTTTTTCAGGGATAGTATATATTTATGTGTTGTGATTTTTTTGTTGAAACTAGCTAAGATTCTTCGATTGCGAACACTTTTAACTCGTTTTGGCACCATAATCTTATTTATCATCCCTAGATCTATTTGTTCGACTTGCAATATTGAGTAATTTTATGATTTCACTAATTTTTCATCGTTTTCTATAAATCCCCGAGAGGGTTGGGGCGTGTCCATTTAGATGGGTTGCCCTTTTACAGTTGTTACTACTTTATTCACACACAACCATGGCATAGGTGCATGGATTTGGGGTCGGGGGGTGTCCAGGGGGGTTTACAATGGGGTGGGTGGGTGTGGGGGGCTGTCCAAGGGTGTGGGTGGGTGTTGGGGGGTGTCCAGGGGGGTGTCCAAGGGGGTAGGGGGTGGGGGTGGTGTTTAGGAGGGGTGGGGGGCTGTCCAGAGGGTTGGGGGGTGTCCAGGGGGGTGTCCAAGCAGGTCGGGGGTGGGGGGTTGTGTCCAGGAGGGGTGGGGGTGCTTTCTAGAGGGGTCGGGGGCTGTCCAGAGGGGTTGGGGGTGTCCAGGGTGGTGTCCAAGGGGATGGGTGGGTGTGGGGGGCTGTCCAAGGGGGTGGCGGCCTGTCCAGAGGGGTCGGTGGAGTGTCCAGGGGGGTGTCCAAGGGGGTGGATGGGTGTGGGGGGCTGTCCAAGTGGGTGGCGGCCTCTCCAGAGGGTATTTGGGGTTGTCCGGGTGGGTGGGGGGGCTGCCCAGAGGGTTGGGGGATGTCCAGGGGGGTGTCCAAGGGGGTAGGGGGTGGGGGGTGGTGTCCAGGAGGGGCGGGGGGCTGTCCAGGGGGGTTTACAAGGGGGTGGGTGGGTGTGGGGGGCTGTCCAAGGGTGTGGGTGGGTGTTGGGGGGTGTCCAGGGGGGTGTCCAAGGGGGTAGGGGGTGGGTGGTGGTGTTTAGGAGGGGTGGGGGGCTGTCTAGAGGGTTGGGGGGTGTCCAGGGGGGTGTCCAAGCAGGTCGGGGGTGGGGGGTTGTGTCCAGGAGGGGTGGGGGTGCTTTCTAGAGGGGTCGGGGGCTGTCCAGAGGGGTCGGGGGGTGTCCAGGGTGGTGTCCAAGGGGATGGGTGGGTGTGGGGGCTGTCCAAGGGGGTGGCGGCCTGTCCAGAGGGGTCGGTGGGGTGTCTAGGGGGGTGTCCAAGGGGGTGGATGGGTGTGGGGGGCTGTCCAAGTGGGTGGAGGCCTCTCCAGAGGGTATTTGGGGTTGTCCGGGTGGGTGGGGGGGCTGTCCAGAGGGTTGGGGGATGTCCAGGGGGGTGTCCAAGGGGGTAGGGGGTGGGGGGGTGGTGTCCAGGAGGGGCGGGGGGCTGTCCAGGGGGGTTTACAAGGGGGTGGGTGGGTGTGGGGGGCTGTCCAAGGGTGTGGGTGGGTGTTGGGGGGTGTCCAGGGGGGTGTCCAAGGGGGTAGGGGGTGGGTGGTGGTGTTTAGGAGGGGTGGGGGGCTGTCTAGAGGGTTGGGGGGTGTCCAGGGGGGTGTCCAAGCAGGTCGGGGGTGGGGGGTTGTGTCCAGGAGGGGTGGGGGTGCTTTCTAGAGGGGTCGGGGGCTGTCCAGAGGGGTCGGGGGGTGTCCAGGGTGGTGTCCAAGGGGATGGGTGGGTGTGGGGGGCTGTCCAAGGGGGTGGCGGCCTGTCCAGAGGGGTCGGTGGGGTGTCCAGGGGGGTGTCCAAGGGGGTGGATGGGTGTGGGGGGCTGTCCAAGTGGGTGGCGGCCTCTCCAGAGGGTATTTGGGGTTGTCCGGGTGGGTGGGGGGGCTGTCCAGAGGGTTGGGGGATGTCCAGGGGGGTGTCCAAGGAGGTAGGGGGTGGGGGGTGGTGTCCAGGAGGGGTGGGGGGCTGTCCAGAGGGGTCGGGGGGTGTCGAGGGGGGTTTACACATCGATTTGTTTTATATTTCAAAATTGTTTACATTCAAATTATGATTTTTTTCATATAAAAATATATTTGTCTTATCTAAAAAATATATATATTTTTGCTATTTGTTATAGGTAATAATGAGTCGAAGTTGGATTACGGCACATCGAATGAGCAATGAATATGAGGAAGGTGTTGATGCCTTTTTGGAATTTGCTAAACGAAATGTTCCAAGTAGTGACATTTTTTTCTGTCCATGCCTGAAATGTCTGAATATGAAGAAGATGAAAAGTAGAGAGATAAAAGATCATCTGATTTGTCATGGTTTCAATCCGAGTTACAACCCTTGGATTTGGCATGGCGAAACTGGACAGAATGTCACTGATGATAATGAATCGCAAGATGGTAACTCCGATGGAATTGAAGAAATGATTCGCGATATTGTAGCAGAACAAATTGAGATAGAACCGACAGTTGCACGTCTATATGGTGATGCCGAAAAACCATTATATCCTGGTTGTACAGATTTTACGGTTTTTTCGGCGGTGTTAAGATTGATTAACCTGAAGGCGAAACATGGATGGAGTGACAGAAGTTTTACAGAGCTGCTACAATTGATGAAAGACATTCTTCCAAAAGATAACGATCTTCCAGATTCACATTATAAGGCCAAAAAAATATTATGCCCGATGGGATTGGGATACAGGAAAATACATGCCTGTCCGAATGACTGCATTATATATAGGAAGGAATATGAATTTCTGAAAGAGTGTCCTAAATGTGGGACATCACGGTATAAGGTGAAAGAAAAATCACAAGCTGATGTAGAGATTACAAAGCTCCCTTCAAAGGTATTTTGGTATCTTCCTATAATTCCTCGTTTCAAACGTTTATTTGCTAATTCACATGATGCAAAAAGGTTAAGATGGCATGCTGATGAGCGGGTATGTGATGGAAAAATACGTCATCCAGCTGATTGTCCACAATGGAAGAAAATTGATGCCCAGTACCCTACATTTGGAAATGAAATTAGAAATCTGAGACTAGGCTTGTGCACAGATGGAATGAATCCATACCGAACCCTCAGTAGCACACATAGTTCATGGCCTGTTTTATTGGTAATTTACAACCTCTCTCCTGAAGTTTGTATGAAGCGAAAATATGTCATGTTGAGTATCATGATCTCTGGTCCAAAGCAACCCGGCAATGATATTGATGTATACTTGTCACCGCTGATTGATGATTTGAAACTGTTATGGGCTGATGGTATTAGGGTGTATGATTCTTATAAAATGGAATATTTTCAACTGCATGCAATGCTTCTATTCACTATAAATGACTTCCCAGCATATGGAAATTTTTCTGGATACAGTGTTAAAGGGCATAAAGCATGTCCAATTTGCGAACAACAGACGTCATATTGTCAATTGCATCATGGGAGGAAAACAGTGTACATGGGTCATCGAAAGTTTTTGCCTATGGATCACCCTTATAGAAGACTAAAAAAGGTATTCAATGGCTCACAAGAATTTGATACTGCTCCTCAATCTTTATCCCCAGAATTGTATTTTGAGAGGGTGAAAAACCTTGATGTGACATTGGGAAAGACACAGAAATCTGGTAATGATAGACATATTTGGAAGAAAAGGTCAATATTTTTTGAGCTACCATATTGGAGGTATCATGAAGTCAAACATAATATTGATGTCATGCACGTGGAGAAGAATATCTGTGATTCTTTGATCGGAACATTGCTAGATATTAAAGGAAAGACAAAAGATGGGTTGAATGCAAGGTTAGACCTACTGTCAATGGGAATACGTTTGGAGTTAGCTCCCACTCCTAAAGGAAGACGAACATTTCTTCCCCCGGCTTGTCATACATTATCGAAGAGGGAGAAAAGTAGCTTCTGTCAGTGTCTTCATGATATCAAAGTGCCTCAAGGTTATTCTTCAAATGTAAAAAATTTTGTCTCATTGAAAGACTTGAAGTTGATAGGTATGAAATCACATGATTGTCACGTCATGATGCAACAAATTCTACCAGTTGCACTGCGTGGAATATTTCCCATCCGTGTCAGAAAGACTATAATGAGGTTGTGTTATTTTTTCAATTCAATTTGCAACAAGGCGATTGATGTGAATGCTTTGAACATTTTGGAAAAGGATGCAATTTTTATACTTTGTCATTTGGAAATGTATTTTCCTCCAACTTTTTTTGATATGATGGTGCATTTAATGATTCATCTGGTTCGAGAAATAAGACTTTGTGGACCTGTATATCTTCGTTGGATGTATCCTTTTGAAAGGTATATGAAAATATTAAAGGGATATGTTAAAAATCCATATCGACCTGAAGCCTCCATTATTGAAAAGTATATTTCTGAGGAGGTAGCAGAGTTTTGTACGAGCTACTTGGCTACGGCGCAACACATAGGTTTGCCTCCATCTCGCCATGAACGGGTTAATAATGAGGGAAAGGGGATTCGTGGCTTGAAAGTCAAATCACTGTCAGCTGAACATATGAAGAAGTTAGAATCATACATCTTGAATAACATAGCTGATGTTCAACCGTATATCACATTGCATATTAATGAGTTGAAACAATGTCATCCAAAGAAGAAAGAAATGTGGATTTTGAATGAGCACAACAAAACTTTTTTGCCATGGTTTAAAAAGACCTTGATTGGTAGATCAGATGTATCAGAGACATTAAAATGGATAGTGGGTGGTCCATCTTTAAATGTGATAACATGGTCCGCTTATGACATTAATGGCTATACATTTCATACGAAAGCTCAGGACAACAGAAGTGCAGTTCAGAATAGTGGTGTATTGGTGTTTGCAGAAGAAATGCATTTTTCGAGTGCTAAGGAAAGAAACCCAATTTCGGCATCAACTGCATATTATGGAGTGATTGAAGACATATGGGAGGCTGATTACTTTAAAATTAAAGTTCCCGTTTTTAACTGTAAATGGTTTATCGGTAACAACAGTGTCAGACACGATGAATTTGGAATGACACTTGTTAATCTGAATAGATTGGAAGACACAGCTGATTCTTTTACAATGGAAACACATGCCAAACAAATTTTCTATGTAGTAGATCAGTCAGATATGCAGTGGGCTGTTGTTTTACAAGGGAAAAACCAATATGTTGGTGAGGATGAATTTGATGAAGATGCTGATTTATGTGAGATCCCTACTTCCATGGAAAGATTAACAGAACATAATGATGATTATGTTGAAGACATGGTTTGTGCCATAAGGAACGATCACGACGAAGGAATTTGGGAAAACAATCCAACTGTACATTCCTAAAATTACAGGTAACACAAGTTTATTTCTTGTTTACATTTAGTTTTTTCATATAATGTTAGATACTGTAAATTTTTTACTTATTAAAACATGTATCAAACCAAAACGATAAAACAATAAAAACCGTAAAGAGGAGAAGTCTTGGGCGCACCGGCTGGCCGGTGGTGGATCACCTGTTGGCCGGTGGTCCAGAACAAAGCTCTGTCTGGTCCACCGGCCGGCCGGTGGTCCAGAAAGCCTTCCTCTCTGTCTGGACCACCGGCCGGCCGCTGGATCACCACCGGCCGGCCGGTGGACCAGACAGAGAGCCTTCCTCTCTGTCTGGACCACCAGCGGTCGGCCGGTGGTGAGCCAGCGGCCGGCCGGTGCTCCAGACAGAGAGGAAGGCTCTCTGTCTGGTCCACCGGCCGGCCGCTGGATCACCACCGGCCGGCCGGTGGACCAGACAGAGAGCCTTCCTCTCTGTCTGGATCACCAGCGGCCGGCCGGTGCTGAGCCAGCGGCCGGCCGGTGGTCCAGACAGAGAGGAAGGCTCTCTGTCTGGTCCACCGGCCGGCCGGTGGTGATCCAGCGGCCGGCCGGTGGTGAGCCAGCGGCCGGCCGGTGGCACCAGGCAGTGGGCAAGTCTACTGCCTGGGTCCTCCGGCTGGCCGGTGTGCTCACACCGGCTGACCGGTGGACTCAGTGAGTCCACGTTTCAGCTTTCTTGGGCCAACACTTTGGCAACCTTTTGCCTGTGTTTACCATGTTTATCATTGTTTAACATGCTTACCATATTACCAATGTTTACTATTATGTAATTTAGTACACTTTTCTATTTGTGAACTAATGTTTGTTTTTTTGATTTGAAGGAAAATGACAGATCAATCAGTTGATCAGCCACATGATTCTGGAGATGAGCATATTGGTCATACATCTGGGGAGGAACATTCACATGCTCCTATTACGAAAAAGAGTTCAAAGGTTGGTAAGCGTGGGTGCACACGTTTACCAAAATTATCACTTGCCCGTACGAAGGAGGAGAGGATA
This sequence comes from Viscum album, assembly GCA_963277665.1. NCBI lineage: Eukaryota > Viridiplantae > Streptophyta > Magnoliopsida > Santalales > Viscaceae > Viscum > Viscum album. The sequence goes on from OY728141.1 coordinate 915,458,102, forward strand.
GTCGTGGAGTTTGATGATGATGATCTTCCTAGAGGTCCAAATGCTAAAGATTTGAAGGGTTTTGTAGCAACTCAGGCTAAGAGCAAAGTAAGCATTCTCTATGATGATTGGAGAAGTGTGGATAAGGCGATAATTTCTCAGCTGTGGGAGACCATTTTGGTAAGATCTTTTGCTATTGTTTGACTGTTCTTTAAATGTTTCTAGTATATATAATATTTTTAACCTCTTTTTTATCAGATGACATTTGATATTCCTGACACTGGAGGAGTCAGGAAGAAATGCTTATCGTTGGCTGCTAGGAGATGGAGGGATTTCAAATCAACCCTCTCATCTGATTTCATTTATGGTCATAGGAGTCGTGAGAATCCATGTCGTATATATCCTTTTATAGATGAAGACACATGGAGACAATTTTTTGAAAGTAGAAGAAAAGAATCATTTTTGGTAAGGGCAATGTAAACTTTTATAAGCTTTCTTATATAAATGATCTTATTATTGTTTTGTTAATGATTACTTATTCTTAATTTACAGCAAAAAAGGAAAGCTCATCAAGAGATCCAATCTAAAAATGTATACCCTCATAGTTTATCTCGGGGAGGGTATGCATTATTGGAAGAACAAATGATGGCAGAAAAATTTCAACAACTAAGAGCTGAGTCTTCAAGCTCTGGAGAGGTGGCCCCTCCATCCCCTCCATCTAGACATGAGAAATGGAAAAGAGCTCGGAAGGGAAAAAAAGGACAATATCTTTCGGAAGAATCGAGACTCGTAGTTGAGAGGATTGTAAGATATCTATTTTATTTATTTAAGTTTACTATTTTCGTCATATATTTCCAATCATTATAGAAATGTTCAATTAATTATTACAGGACTCTCTTGAGGAGCAGAGTTCACAGGGGACATTTACACCATCTGGGAGGGAAGATATTTTATCTGTGGCATTGGGAAAGCCCGAACATCCTGGCCGTGTAAGAGGATATCCGGCAGGTGTATCGGTAAGAAAAGTGTTGCCACGTTCCTCAACTTCTAACGTTGAGGGAGTTTATAAAAAAAAATAGAATCCTTGGAGGCTGAAGTCCATAATATTAATGCGACAATGGAGGACAAGATTAGAGCATCGGTGCAGTTAATGTTTGCAGACTTGCAAAGACAATTTCAGGGTGCAGCTCCCACTCCACCTCTCCCAGTAGCTCCCACTCCCCCACCTCAGCCTGCGGACCCCATTTTTGATCCTCCTCCTCCGCCGCAGCTACCTACTTATTGTGAGTTGTATGTTGATGATCCTCAACATCATATAGTTTCATATGGGATGGTATATTTTATAGGAGATACAGTTCATCATCAACAGTTAGAGGTAGAGAATCAGAGGGTCACTATACAGGATATTATAGATAGATCAGCTCGGATACCATTACCTACAGATGAGGTGACGACAGTTGGACATAGTATCGGCCATTTTTTACTTTGGCCATCCAGACTTCTTCGACTCATTACCATAGAGGTATGGATGTTATATCTTTTATTTTATATTTTTATTAATGTTTTATCATTTGAAAACTAATATATTTTTCAATTTATTTTTACAGGAATACTTCAAAGGTAAAGAAATACTGTATAGACAACAACAAAGACAGATAGCTATGACATCAGATGCAGATACTAGCAGTCTTGACAAATTGTCAAGATATTCAAATTTGTTGGCGGATCATTATGACTTTACAATGGAAGCTCGTGTCTGTGGACGTGAACTATGTGTGGGGATTATGAAAACTGATATCATGGAGTTTGTCACTGGAGATAAGTTGGGCATCAACGTGGTGCAAATTTTTATCATGTAAGTCTTAACACCTTTTCCTTGCGTTATATTTATTAAAAATGTATACTTATGTCTGCTTTGTATTAGGTATCTGTATAAAATTTGTGAGAGGAATGAGCTGACAGATGTATATGGATTCGTGGACCCACAATCGATTTCCCCTGAAGCATGTGCATTGGATGAGGAACAAAGAATGCTTTATATTGCTGATAGATTTGAAAAGAATGTAATCACACAGTGTTGGATGATGCCTTTTTGTGAGAGGTATGAAACACATCCCTCTCAAAGAGTTAATTATCTTTTAACATAAAAAACCACTAACGTTAAATTTCCTTTTATCAGGGATCATTGGATGTTAGGGGTTTTTTTCCCTAGGGAGAAAACACTTTATTGGATATGCTCTCTCCATGATGATGTGCGAGAAAGTTTTAAGAATATATTGGAAACGTAAGTTTCAATTTCACAATAGTTTTATATATTATAATGAATTTTAAATTTACCCCATTCGTATTATTTTCTAACAGGGCATGGGTCCACTTTCGAAAAAGCGCAAAGAAAAGGAATTTCAAGATCAAATTTGTACATACGAAGGTAAATATCCATTTATAATTTGTACATTTTGATTTATTACATAAAAATAATATATTGAATTTACACTCATTCAAACAGAAATGTCATGAGCAACAAGGCATCATCGAATGCGGATATTACATGTTAAGATTTATGTATGAAATAATAACAACTGGGACAGTTCTGAGTTTTGACCTGGTAAGATTTCCTCTTTCTCATAATATTTCAATTTGATTTATTCATTATACACGTTGACTACTATCCTTTTCCTTTGTAGCTTTTTGATGACCCTCAACCCTTTACTGCTGAAGATATCAAACACTTACAAGTGGAGTGGTCAAATTATTTTACAGGTTTGATTGACTTTTAGTTGTTTGTAATGTAAAATGTAATTTTGAATATTGTCAATGTAATTGTGTATTTCGTAGTCGTTTAGGTTGGATTTAGTTTTTTTTGAAGTTGACAGTGTAAGTTTTGAATGTTATATAAGTGAATGTTTAATTTTTCTCTACTTCTTGTTTTGGTCTACTGTTGATGGTTTTTCTGGTCTGGATTTTGGTATGGGGGGAGAGGTTCCAAGGGGGTGGGTGGGTGTTTGGGGGGTGTCCAAGGGATATGGGAGGGGTGTCCAAGGTGTGTTTGGGGCTGTCCTAGGGGTTGGGGGGGTGTAAATGAGGGTGGGGGGTGTCCAAGGAGTGGGGGGTGTCCAAGGGATATGGGAGGGGTGTCCAAGGTGTGTTTGGGGCTGTCCAAGGAGTCGGTTGGGTGTAAATGAGGGTGGGGGGTGTCCAAGTGGTGGGGGGGTGTCCAAGGGATATAGGAGGGGTGTTTGGGGCTTTCCAAGGGGATGGGGGGGGGGGGGGGTTTCCAAGGGGTAGGGGGGGTTTCCAAGGGGTCGGGGGGGTGTCCAGGGGGTGGGGGGCTGTCCAAGGGGTGGGGGGGTCCAAGGGGTGGGGGGTGTCCAAGGGATATGGGAGGGGTGTCCAAGGTGTGTTCGGGGGGTGTAAATGAGGGTGGGGGGGCTGTCGAAGGGGTGGGGGGTGTCCAAGGGGTGGGGGGTGTCCAAGGGATATGGGAGGGGTGTCCAAGGTGTGTTTGGGGCTGTCCAAGGAGTCGGTTGGGTGTAAATGAGGGTGGGGGGTGTCCAAGTGGTGGGGGGGTGTCCAAGGGATATAGGAGGGGTGTTTGGGGCTGTCCAAGGGGATGGGGGGGGGGGGGGGGGGGTTTCCAAGGGGTAGGGGGGGTTTCCAAGGGGTCAGGGGGGTGTCCAGGGGGTGGGGGGCTGTCCAAGGGGTGGGGGGGTGTCCAAGGGGTGGGGGGGGTGTCCAAGGGATATGGGAGGGGTGTCCAAGGGGTGTTCGGGGGGGTGTAAATGAGGGTGGGGGGGCTGTCGAAGGGGTGGGGGGGTGTCCAAGGGGTGGGGGGGTGTCCAAGGGACATGGGAGTGGTGTCCAAGGTGTCTGGGAGTTCTGTCCAAGGGGCCGGTTGGGTGTAAATGAGGGTGGGGGGGCTGTCCAAGGGGTGGGGGGGTGTCCAAGGGGTGGGGGGTGTCCAAGGGATATGGGAGGGGTGTCCAAGGGGTCTGGGAGGGCTGTCAAGGTGTGGGGGGTGTCCAATGGGTGTTTGAGGCTGTACTAGGGGTCTTTGGGGTGTAAATGAGGGTGGGGGGGCTGTCCAAGGGGTGGGGGGGTGTCCAAGGGTTGTGGTGGGGCTACAATGTGGTGGGGGAGGGCTGGCCAGGTTGTTAGGTGGGTATAGATGAGGGTGGGGTTCAGTTGGGGCTTGGGGGAGGGCTGGCATTGTTATTTTTGTTTGGTTTCTGGTTGCTTTTTGGTGAGAGCAGTGCAATTATTTAAAAAAAAAAATTTCTTTCACGTCGGTTATTTTATAACCGACGTGGTAAATAAATCGCCAGGGGTTTATCACGTCGGGTTTTTCTAAAACCGACGTGATAAACCGTTCCTGGGGCTTTTATCACGTCGGTTCCTAATATAACCGACGTGCTAAAAGGCCTGGGAATCGATTTACCACGTCGGTTATTGGATAACCGACGTGCTAAAACGTTTCCCAGGCCTTTTTATCACGTCGGTTTCTTAAATAACCGACGTGATAATAGGCCAGGGGCAGGGTTTATCACGTCGGTTATGACATAACCGACGTGATAAACGATATCCCAGGCGTTTTATCACGTCGGTTTAGGGAATAACCGACATGATAAAGCCCCCCCGCGCATATTTATCACGTCGGTTATTAGATGAACCGACGTGATAACCACCGTGATGTTAGGGATATTACGTCGGGTTTTAAATAACCGACGTAAAAAACGTTATTTATAACGTCGTCCGTATTAATGTCGCCTAAAAACCGACGTAAATAATAAAAAATAACCGACGTAAAAAATGTTTTCTGCACTAGTGTTAGTTTCACATATTTTGATGGTGTTTGGAATATCTTTAAAGGAGATTGGGTTGTGAATGCAAGAAAAAAAGTACATTTAGTACCAACAGTTAGGACTATCTCTTGTCAATTTACAGCGGTTGCCTTGGCATCCATTGATGAAATCATACAAATAGTTTTATCATCCATTTTTGATTAATTTCATGATGTCTTTCTCGATAAATTCTCTTGGTTAAAACATGAAATAGAAGTAGGTTTTACGATTGATCTCCTACTAGGGAATATTACTATTTCACTTTCCTTTTATTATATGGTGCTGATGGAATTGAGAGAATTGAAATTCTAGTTGGAAGAGTTGGAAATCAAAGGGTTCATTCAACTGAGAAGGTCTCAATGGGAATAACTAGTTATTTTTGTAAAGAATTTGGATATAACCCTTAGGCTTTGTGTGGATTATCATAATCTTAACAAATTTATGATAAAGAATTAGTATACCCTTACAAAAATTTATAATCTATTTGATCAATTTAGAGAGAGACTCGTGGTTCTCTAAGATTGATTTATGATCGGGGTATCACCAACTACAAGTTCAGAAGGTGTATATTTCAAAAACATCCTTCCGAAACTGATATATTCACTATGAATATGTGGTTATGTCCTTTAATTTTACAAATTCATTGATGATATTCATGGAATTGATGAATAATATCATTTAGAAGTATCTTGATTCTATTTTAGTGGTGTTCTTTGATGATATTCTGGTGTATTTTAGGACTAAATTCAATGATGAGAAACACTTGGCTATAGTGTTTGGTATCTTTAAAGAAAATTTCCTTTATGATAAGCTTTCAAAGTGTGATTTATAGATACAATAGGTATATTTCCTTGGTCATGTCATTTATGAAAGAGGATTTTTGATAGATCTTAGGAAGTTAGGGGTTGTTATCTCTTGGTAGCCACCGAAAATTGTTTTTGAGATACACAGTTTCCTTAGCTTAATAGGATACTATCGATGCTTTGTTCATGATTTTTTACATCTTTCCCCACTAATGATAGCTCTGACAAGAAAAGGTGTTCCTTTCTAATAAAGTGATGTATTCCAGAAATATTTCCAAGATATCAAGGTTTTACTTACATCAAAACATATCCTTACCTTTCTAGAACTAGGACAGTGATATGTGGTCTATTTTGATGCATCAGGGTCTGGGTGGGAATGTGTTCTCATACAGGGAGATCATGTTGTTGTTGCTTATGGTTCAAAATAGTTATGAGTGCATGAGAAAAACTACCCAACGCATGATTTTGAATTGGTTTTCTCAGTTTATTCCCTAAAGACCTACTTCATTATCTTTTTGGTGAGAAATTTACATTTTTTTCAAATCATAAGAGTGTGAAACATATTTTCTTGCAATTTGATTTGAATATAAGGCAACTCAAATGGATGGAATATTTTCTAATTTTTCTCTTTTAATTAATATACACATCAAGAAAAGGAAATTCCATAGCGGATGCATTGAGTAGGAGGTCATATAATCAGTTGGCTAAGGAGGCTTCATATTAATGGAAGATAATGTCGTTTATATATAATATGCATCTAGAGTGTGTTGAACAAGTTAATATTGTGATTTTATTTATTTTTTCTCTTATTCCTAATTTGGTTGAGCAGTTTAAAGATGATCAAACATCTAATCCTTAATTTTTAACCATGAGGTAAAAACTCAATGGTGGGGGAGACCATTGAGGGATGGGTGTTGGATGGGAATTTTTTTTTGTAGTTTAGAGATCAAATTTTGGTTCCTCTAACCTATTAAGAAAAACATATTTATGCCTACCACAATTCGAGATATTTTGTTCATACTAGAATACATAATATGTATAAATCACTAAAAGCATAGTTTTGGTGGGATTTCATAAAAAAGGAAAGTTGAAGAGTTTTTCTCGAGATGCCTAGCATGTCAAAAAATAAAGGCAGAGAATAAAAGGTCAACTGGTATGTTGAATTTTTTACTGATTCCCATATTAAAATGGGAGTAGATAGATTTGGATTTCATCACAGGTCTACCAAGAATGGTTTGGAAACATGATGTCATATGAGTGATTGTGGATCGTCTCACGAAGTAGGTTCACTTCATCCCTATTTATGAATCAAATAAGATGGAAGACCTGTCCAAACTCCACATTTAGGAAATTTTAAAGATGAATGGAATTCCAATTCCAATTGTGTCTAATCGGGACCTAGGGTTCGCATTTCAGTTTTACACATCCTTATAGAAATCCCTTGGAGCACAATTGACCATGAGCACAGTAAATCATCCTCAACTAGATGAATAGTCTGAATGGATGATCCAAATATTAGAAAACATGCTTAGAGATTCTGTGATAGATTTTTGAGGCTCATGGGATGATCATATACCACTAGTGGAGTTCTCATACAATAACAGTTATCATGAATCTATACATATGGCTCATTTTGAAGCATTATATGGTCATCCTTATCATTCCCCAGTCTGTTGGAAAGAATCTAGTGAGACTTCACTAATAGGACCTAGTCTTATGTATGAGATAATATAGAATATTCAATTGATTATAAAAAGTATGGGGATGACTCAAAGTCGTCAAAAATCATATCTCAATCATCATCGATAACCGTTATCATTTGAGGTGGTTGATCATGTTTTCTTGAGAATATATCCAAGGTTATGGAATTATCATTTTGGTATGCATGGAAAGTTTTTTCCATGGTACATTTTCCCTTTTGAGATACTTTAATGAGTGGGTGATGTGGCTTATAATTTGGATTTACCATCGAGGTTTAGTTTCATGCATAATGTATTTCATGTATCTCAATTGAAGAATTAATAGACTGATCCTAACCATGTGATTTTATGGGAACATTCTGATATGAAACTGGATTCTTCTTTGATTCATGTACTGATACGGACTGTGGATAGGCAATAGAAAATCTTGCGTGAGAAAAGTATCAGTTTAGTATGAGTTTTATGGAAACACTGTCAAATTTAGAAAGAAACATGGGAGTGTGAAAATAAATGTTGGAGCAGTGACTTGAGATCTTCCAAATCAATGTTAGTCTTCCACTTTCTAAGGATGGAAAGATCAATGGTGGGGATAATTTAACACCTCTGATTTTAGGTATTTACCTTTTTTATATTTTCAAGCTATATAATTCTTCGGAGAAGTTTTGGGAGTTTTTAGAAGGTTTCGGCCTCTTTTAGATGTATTTATGGAGGTTCATGGTTTGAGAAAGGATAGTATAAACCATGAACCACCTCTAAGAAACTTTGCAACATATTTTGGGAGACATTGGGTAGGTACATGGTTGATGCACAATTTTTCAAACTATGTGAGCCAACCGTGCAGGGTGTTGGCCTTGAGACAGTTGTGTCACACAGTTGGCATATAGTTTTCCAAACTGTGTGGTCTAACCATGCGGATCTCTGGATATTTTCTAGTATCAGGTGCATGGTTAGTTCATAGTTTAAAAAATCATGCGACTTAACCATGTGATGCATAGTTAATTCCCAAAAATTTATGGTTTTAATTTGGATTAAGGCATGGAACCATCAATATTTCCCTATTCTTAAAGGGTATCAAACTCCCCTTCCTACCTAGGCTTTGAAAACAATTATCTTTGATCCAGAAGTGACTTTTAGACGAATCAAAGTGCATTGGAGATCTTAAATCATTGGTAATTACTTGTTATCTCTCATTCTTCCTTGTTCTTATAAGATCTACTCTTATCCTCTCTCTTAGATCCATATATTTAGTCTATTGTGGATAGATTTATGTTCTATGATGTGAATCTTGATGAGATCTTGTTGAATCTAGTGAAGGGAAGGTGTCGTGATCTTGGATTTAGAAATTTTTAGTGTTTCTCTTCATTATCACCATTTTTTGATAGGTGGGTGGATTATCTCTCATCACCAATGTTGTAGAACATGAATTTTTAGTTTTTTTAAAGGTTTTTCTTGGATTTTCTATGGAAACGGTGTGTGATTTTTTGAATAAACCCTTTTGGTTTGTTTTTTCAAGAAATGAAAAATTTCATGGAATTTGGAAAACTCCCTTATTTATAATTTTAAAATGATGATTTTAAAATTATGGAAAGTCTCTGATGAAATAAACATGTTTGGTGAAATTTTTTCTGAAGGAAGGTTGTTTTGTGAAAAATTATTTGGCATGGAATTTGGCATGATTGGGTTGGCATGTGTTCAATGTGGATGGGTATGGTCGGAAGATCCACCATCAAGGTAGGATGGGTTTTTTTCATGGAGTACCATCATCAATGGTGACACCAAGCTAGTGTGTAGATGGATGGGTGTGTGTTTGTGTGTGGACATGGGAAAGTTTATGCCAAATTCGAATGGATGTAAATAATATTTTTTATGGTTTTCTCACAAGGATCTATTTTATAGTTTTCTATAAATTGTTTTACTATTTTAAACTATTTTATAAAAATGTATTAATTGGTTCTTGTCCTAGTGGCATGTGAGGGGAATTATTTGGGGAATGCCTACTGAGTTTGTACTCACCCCCTGCTTGGTCACTTTGGTGTGTTTGTAGATGTCATATACTAGGATACAAGAAAGGGAAAGGTATCATATTTCCTGAGCGATGCATCTTGATACCTTGGGTGAGGAAGGTTGAGTTGGAGCTTGGATCTGGTTGGATGGTATTTGGGATCATGTCCTTTAATTCCTTTGATTCATTTAGTTATTTGGTTTGTCAGTTGATCTTCCATTTTTCATTGTCACTCTGATATTGTTATTTTTCTGGTTTTTACTTTGGGTTATATTACTTATACTCATGCATCATATAAGAGGATTGGATGTTTATTATTTTATATGGTTAGGTTGTTTATTTTTAAAGGGAAAATAGTCCCCCAACATTCCCCTAAGCCCTTGGAATTTATTGCTGGCATTTGGTGTCTTGGAGATGTCACCTAAGGTTAGCGGTGCTTCATCTCTTCTCAAGCCAATGAGTTGGGGTAGGGTGTTACATGGTTTTTTCAAAGACTTAAAAAGAATCAACGATAATGATTATAAAATTGACTTTCCTGATAGGTTGGTAAATCTGAATTCTACGTTTAATATTTTTAATTTATCTCCCTTTGAATATGTAGATTTTATATTGAATCAAAGTAGGTTCTCACCAAGTTATCTTAATATATATCATCATATATGTGTATGCATGAGGGAAAATAAACACGTCACACATGTGTGTTGGATATCGCTTTCTAACTAAGACACAATGACTCCCTATTAATCAATTCATCATGTGTTAACCAGTCCACTAGGACACCTGATCATACCTGCTTCAGCACCATGCTAGAATCCCATCATTGCCTAACCTAGTTTCATTGAACTCATAATCCAACCATACTCGAAATATCTTGGTATGAGTCATCCAAAACCTTGACCCACCACCCAAAGTAATAATATATGATCTTACATCCAAATCCCAATCTACTACCTTATCACTCAATGTAGGGCCCATTGTATATACCTCATGTTATAACGCAACCCAACCCTCTCACTAAAGGTGGTCCACCATCATGACCAAGCCATCTCACTCAAGGAAAGGTCAAGTGTCACGAATCGGTCCAAGTTTTCATCCAACCCGACACCCTACCTGACCCGTAACATGGACCAAAGTGAATTCCTAATCCCCATGGGCTGGAAATGAGTGCATGGGCATTTAACAACACCTTTGGGCACAATTTTTCTCAATTAGATTACCAATAATCAACATGCAATGAAACAAAATAAACTAAATCACCATGAACAACATAAATCAAAACTAAAAAAAAGTGGTACATGAAAATCCAAGTTACATTTACATTTTTAGGATTCATAACCAAAAATACACAAATGGGAGGGGACTAACAAAAAATACAAAAAACCTCCATGTGACGTGGAGACCACCCTTCTCCATGCCACCACCTCAACACCTGACAAAAAGGAAGCTATTAATGGGTGCACCTACTATTATCCCCAAGGAAGACCTTGAATTTACCTATGTCAGACAAAACAAGATCTAAATATAGTTATTGGGTATATGTAGGGTGTGAGCTCACTTTCCTAGTAGGACACCACCCAGAGGTTCCATGCAGTGACATTAAGTGATAAATTAATTAAACAGTTCGGATTGAAAACGAATTATATTTTAATAAGAAATGTGAACAATGCAAGGATAATAAGAAAAACAAGTAAAAACATAGTTTAAGCACTATGGGCATTCCCAAACCAGTCAACAAGGTCCTAGGATCCTTTTAATCTCAGGGATCTAACCATATAATCTTTTCTCATGCAAGAACCTCTATAGAGGTCTAAGCTAAAGCTCTAGTGTTCCCAAAAGAATCATTATGTTGTTTAGTTAGTGTTTAAGCATAATCCTACCAGGGATCCCAGGCTAGTGTTCTACTAACTCAACCAACGTACTAGTCCTTATCCACCGGCCTAAGTACCTATGTTTTCTATGTGCTTTATCCCATTTTCCACATCTTGAAAAATCCCTTCATGTATCACAAGTACATCTATCACAACCCACACATAAAAGAACCAACCATTTAAAAAGGGTAAAATCACTTCTATGAATTACACTCACACCAAAACCTTTGAAAATACCATTTTCACCCACACAACAATTTAGAAACTTTTTTATAAACTAATCCAATCATATTAAAATCATAAAATAATGGCATGGAATGAAACCACCTACCTTTCACTTGAAATCACCTAAATCCAATTGGAAACCACAAGTTGAATCAAGAAAATATCATATAAAAGAAATAATTCACCAAAACCATCAAGATCCAACCCAAAGAAATAAGACTGAACCTATTCTAGGTTAACATGACAGCTGGAGAAGAGAGGACCCAAGAATGAAGAGAAGAGAGATCAAGAAAACAGAATCGGAGGAGGGACTTGGAGAAATATTGAAGAAATAAGATCAAATCCACCCAAAATGGAGTTAACAGGGGGTGAAGGAGGAGGGGTGGTGTGCCTAGTGGTGGTGGAAATCTAATGGGAAAAAATATTGGGGTTAGAGGGTTAGAATTAAGGAGGGACATAATTGGAAATTCAAAATTTTTAACAATTTGGAAGGTCGCACTGTTTGGCTATGCGGTCTTCCAGACCATGTGGAAACTCTATCTGAGAGGTGGGGGAGGATGTACAGTTTGCTAGAAGGGGTGCATGGATGTGTTCCTAACCATGCATCCTATAAAGTTCCATTGTTTGGGCCATACTTTTTGTTCTAGGATTGGTGCAAGGTTTCTCCTAACCATGCACCAAACGCATGCCACCTTCGGTCCACCCAAAAATATCCATTTCTCTTGGAAATGATCAGAAAAGTTATATAAAAAAATTAAGAAAAAAAATAAAATAAAAAATAACTTAAAAGAACACCATGGGTGTCAAAATTCTCCCCATCATGAAAACTTTACTCTCTTGAAAAGTTAAATTGTAGTCTGGTCATATAATAAGTTTGGGTACTACTCATCCACCTAATACTTGCATTCCCACATCACATGTTCATCATTCTCATGCATCCAAAGAACCCAAACTAATATAATTGATTTTACCTGAAGCACTTTTACCTAGGAATCCAAAATTTGCGCTAGTTGCTCATTCACTGACAAATCGGGTTCCAACTCAAGATCTTCCCAATTCATCATATGAGACAGGTATAGATTTTAATTCTTTAATTGTGAGACATGGAGCATGCCATGAATTGATGTTAACTAAGGTTTTAGTGTCAAATGTATGTGACCTTACCAATCCTCTCAGTGATTTCGAAAGGTCTAACATACCTTGGTGTAAGATTATCCTTCTTCTCAATTCGAAGATGACCCAAACAAGGAATTGTCTTTAGAAACACCCGTTCACCTACCAAGAACACCAAATATCAATGATGATGATCCATTTAGGACTTATAATGACTCTAAGTTGTTGGAAAATATTGACTAGTCATCTGAACTCTGTCATTCATCTCCTGAACAAGGCTCGATCCCTGTAAGGAAGTCTCACTCACTTTTATCCTACATAGAGGAGACCAACATGGTCAACAATGAAGAAATTTTAAGGGAGAAATCTTGATTGATGATTAATAACTATTATTGGAAGAAAGTCTCACTAACCCAAGGTGGTTATCCCATAAGCCTTTGAATTATAACAAGCATGCATGAAGCATGTCTTCCAGAATCTAATTTTCCCATTTTGTCTGACCATCCATTTGAGCATGGTATTTCTTATTGAGTATGATTTGGGACCCCGTTGTCTTTTTAAAGCATTCCCAGAATTGAGAGGTAAAACAAGGGTCCCTGTTCGACACAATAGTTGATGACACACCATATAGCCTCAGGTTTTCCTAGATGTACAATCTACCCAATTCTTCCACTTTTAGTCAAATCCTTTATCATAATGAAATGGGTGGATTTGTTCAAATAATAAATAACCACCCAAATTTTGTTCCTTCCCTGGGGTGTATGAGGAAACCCAATGATGAAATTTTTGATGACCTCATCCCACTTCCATATAGGAATGGGGAGTGGTTGTAGTAGGGTTGAGACATTCTGGTGTTCATCTTTAATTTGGTGAAAAATATAACATCAGGATACAAAATCATTTATACCACATCTCATACCAAAACACCAAAACCATTGACACACATCATAAAAAATCTTGGTGGCTCTAGGATGGATGGACCACTGGGACTGGTGGCTATCCTTCATCACCACCTTTCAAAAATATAATGGCATAATAAAACAGATCTTGAAGTAAAGAATTAATTCAGTAGATAATGACCATTCACTATGTACCTCCTCACCATGTAAGATCTACATATATAAATGGCATATCTCATCCTTAGGATATTATTCCTGGATCAATTTGATAAGGGATGGTGTCAACTTAATGTTATCCAAGAACATGCCTCCACTATGCTCCTTGGCTTTCAGGTGCATCTAGGTGAAAAGTCTCATCAGTGTCTACTCATCACTAGACTCTTTCAAATCCTTGGTCGGTATTTTCTTGCTTAAAGTATTAGATACCACATTCCCTTTACCCGGTGTATAGACAATATAAAATTCAAACCTCTTAAGGTACTCAATCCATTAGTGTTGCCTCATATTCAGATCTTTCTGGGAGAAAATATAGGTTAAGATTTTGTGATCTGAGTAAGATGTAGATTTCTCTTGGAAAAGGTAGTGATACCATGATTTCAAATCATGTATCACTACCGCTAGATTGAGGTCATAGGTTGGGTAATTTCTTTTGTGTATTCTAAGTTGGAAATATCCATACACCACCACATGGACACCCTGCATCAGCACACACCCCAAACCTATACCTGAAGTGTCACAATAAACTATGTACCCATTTCTATCCTCAAGTAAAATCAAAATGGAGGTAGTGGTCAACTACTAATTAAACTCCTCAAACGATGCATGGGATTATGGAATCCAAATGTACTTCACCATTCATCGGGTTAGAGCTGTCATTGGTGGTTCATGCTAAGAAAAATCAATGAAAAACTGCTTATAATATCATATTGGGCCTAAGAAGCTCCTAATCTCAAAGACAGTCTTCAGTTGTTCCCTTGACATCACTACCTTGATTTTCTTTGAATCACTTGAAACCCCCTACTCAGATATCACATGTCCCAAAAGTTTAACCTCCCAATCCCAAAAATTGTATTTAGAGAGTTTGGAATAAATAGATTGATCCCAAAGCATGCCCAAGACAATCCTCAGGTGTTGACCATGCTCATATTCTGTTCCAAAGTAAAAAAGGATTTCATCCATAAATATCATGATAAAATAGTCAAAGTATCTATGGAACACCCAGTTCATAAGGACCATGAAAACTATAGGAGCATTTGTCAACCTGAATGGAATATCCAATTATTCAAAGTGGTCATACCTACTTCAGAAATCTATCTTAGGAATGTCGACTTCTCTCACCCTGACCTAATGATACTCGGAGTGCATATCAATCTTGGAAAATCACCTTTCCCCCTATAACTAGTCAAAGAGATCATCAATGCGAGGTAAGAGGTATTTATTCTTGATAGTGACCCTGTTCAATTTCTGGTAATTGATGCACAATCAAAGAGATCCATCATCAATCTTAGTAAAAAGCACCGGTGCAGCTCAAGGTGATACGCTTGAGAAAATGAACCCTTTGAATTCCAAATCTTCTAGTTGTATCTTTAGTTCCCTCAACTCGGAAGGGGTCATATGATATGAGTGAAGAGATATAGATTGTTTCCTCGGTTCCAAATTGATGGTGAAATATGCATCCTATTATAGAGGTAAACCTAAAAAGTATTCTGGAAATACGTCTGGGAACTCATCCACTACTGGAGGTAACCCATTCTCAAAACCCTTCTCGTCATATTCCAGCATAAGAGAACATATTTGGAAGGTGAGGTTTCCCAACATCGAAAGTGGAGGTCTAGCTCATCCTGCCTATAGATCCCATTCACCTTGTAAATAACGATTTCTCCCATCGGGGGATGTGAATTTCACCTTTCAATGATAGCAATTGATATGAGCCTTAAATCACATCATTCAATCCTTTCCTAGGACCATATCGAAGATGTCCATTTCTAGAATAAGGAAGTATCATTCCAACTCGACCTCTAATAGGTTGATAACATAGGATGAACATCTAAAACATCATTCCTTCCTCTTGCCAAGGGGTGTGATCAACTCCATGGAATACAATATAAGCTGAGTTAGGAGTTTCAATAGATTCACAAGGCAAGAAAAAATGAATGAATTATAATCACATATATCAAATAAAGAAATGGTTATGGATGATGTATTAAGAACAATACCTAAAACTATCACGGAACCAACATATGATTCCACTAGTGAATGATCCATAGCATGAAGGTGCCTGATCTCTGTCTAGGACAGGGGGATACTACTAACTTATGGATCTTCCTTAATCTGACTTTGCATAGAAGAAGATCCAACCCTTCTACCATGAACACCAAATCGAGAACTCAAGGATTTAGATGGGTCTGACTGAGTTTTCATTCCCCTAGAGGCTAATAAAAAGCATGCACCACTTTGAGATGGGGTCACATTCCTACAAAACCATTAAAAATTGACCATGTGTCCACACGGATGGAATGGCCTAGGTGGAGTTGAAAATTCAGTTTTCACATGTCCAAGGGTCCCACACTAATCGCACACAATAGATACTCCACCGAAATATACTAACAAAGGTGATCATGATGAATATCCATAACTATCACCTCCCATGTTATCTGGTTCCCCATGCTTCCTCTTCTTCTTGAACAGACCAACCCCAATCTGATTCAATTCTGGAAGCATTCCTAACAAGCCTGACTTACTAACCTGATCAATCTCCACCATCAAAGCTTGGTCAAACACCTCAACATACATCTTCAGTTTAAATAAAAATACATAATATTGAATGTTTGGCAGCAAACCCATTTCAAATCTTTGATCTTTCAACTGTTCATTGGAGACCACCTTAGGAGTGAGACAGACAAGCTCTGCGTAGCAGTTAGCATATTCCAAAAATGAATGCTCTTACTGATAGAGATCCAAGAACTCCCAGGTCTTGGAAAAGGCCAATGTATCAAGATAGTAGTGCTAATTAAAGGGGGACTTAAAGTCTTTTCAACCTATCTTCTCATATCGTCTGATCTAAACAATTGATCTCCACCACCGGTGACTAGGGCCTTCCAACATAAACACATGTCACTTCACTTTAATGGCCTCGGGAGTTCTGAGGAACCCAAAGATCCTCTCAATATTCTACACTCAGTATTTCACTTCCTATGGGCCTGTTATTCCTCAGAAGGAAGGGGGATTATTATTGAGAAAATCCTTAGCCCTATCCTTTTTCAGACTTCATTCGGTTTCCTTCACTTGAGTAGGAGTAGAGCCCACTCCCTGATACAAAGCTCAGATAGCCCAAACCACTACCTTAACTTGTAACATCCCAGGTAAATAAAGAAATAATACATTTTCATAATTATTCATATTTTATAATTAAATATTAATTTTACTTTAAAGGGGTCGATATGCTCGATGGTGTACCCAATACACAACAACTGGTTTCTTTGAAATCTTACGTTGCATAATAATAATATAATATTATTATTTTAAATGGTAGTTAACGCCTAGCCATTTTATTGGTGGGAATGAACTAAACTAACTAAAATATGATTATACATGTTTGTTAAATTTTTTTACATTTATCCAATAAAATTTAGAGGCTTAAAATGTTAATGAATCTAATTTTAAGCATAATTTACTTTAAAAGGTTGATTTACCGCCTTTTAATGGTGAACCCTCTTTAATTATAGTTTTGTTCACTTTTATATGTTATATTTGAACAAATAAAATTCTTATTTAGAATTAGGACATCAAAATTTACTTTGGGTAATTTTTTGGTATTTTTCTCATAAAATTCAATTTTTAATGAAAAGTGAAAAATAGTGTTTTTTAATTCAAAACTACCTTTTAATATAATTTATTTACATGGTTAGATTATATTTTTAATTAGTTTTAAAGTGTAATTATATTATATTTTTACCATTTAATCCAATTTTGGTCATTGAAATTAATTTCAGTTTGAAATTGGATATAAACAAGTGTCAATCTTTTTATAGTTAATATTTCTTAAAAACACGCCTTTTGTTTTGACAACGGGAATTAATTTTAAATTAATTAATCCAAATTCTATGTTTTTAATTTGGTAAAATAGATATAATTTTTGAATTCATAATATCAAATATAACTTAGACTAAATTTTTGGTACTTTTCTGAAAAACTTCAATTTTTGATGAATAGTGAAACCACTAAGTAGTTGTTAAAAAACTGACTTTTCATTTAAATGAACTTTTACCACTTTTGTGAATTGAATTTCCAAAATCCAACATACATGGTTGTTATTAGTAAGTAAAATATGGTTCAATAAGAATAAAATAATTTTTTGTGAATAGTAACTTTTGACTTTTATTTATCGTAGTTAAAGGTAAATAGGGTAATTCAAGGTAAAAATAATATCATAATAATAACAAATTACCTTAAAACTTGTCATAAACTTATTGTATGAATCATGGAAGACCATGGACATCCTTGGGTCGAATTTGGGACCCCATGGAGCCACTTAAAAGTGATAATGACACTTTATATTAATTAATTTAAAGTAAAGACAAAAATGACATAAACAAATATCTTTTAGTAAATTAATTTTTACATAGAGTTATATAAGTTATATTTTAGACTATAAATATTATTTGTAATGATAAAATATTTCCTACATTATGGTATTTTTTTATAAATTTTAGACATCAAATAAATTAAATTATTTATGGCACAATAATGATGCAATATTTACATCATTAATAAATGATTTAAATAAATAAGATTATAAATATTACAACAATATCCAAAAACTATCCAATTATTATTGGATGATTTTATTTCAACCATTAGTCATCTTATCTTTGACTTTAATTAGTTTTGGACCTTTAGAAACTGAATATCATTATATATTAAAATAATATTTTCACACTTTCCTAAAGAGCCCCTCCTCCCCCTTATAAAAAGCCCTCACTTATAACTCATTCATCACACCTCTCAAGCCTCTTGTCTCGTCCAAAACCTACCCAAATAATATCTCAAGATACCTCTCTTCCACCTAGAAGCATTACCTTAGGTATAAGACACTTCAAGAAGTCCTTTTGGTTCAAACCAATGAGAGTTACCTAAATTAATTGTAACTGTTTCTCTTAACTTCTTTTCTTTTATTTTACTTCTCCAACACCTAAACTCTTTTTATTACTTTATTTTATAACAAAAATAGTATCCTAAATATACTAGGATGTTTTTTATGATAATTATTTGAACTACACTTACACACACCTCTATCTAATGGGTGAAGAACATACTGTTTCTGTGGATGGAAAACTAACGCCTCACGAAACGATGATTGTTCGATTATCTCCTACCGCCTTTAATGGTGGCCATTATGATGGTACTTTATTTAAATATGATATATATTATGTTTATTTTTTCTTTATGCTTCTGTATTTTACATTTATATCATACCTTTATGGTTTCCATTATGGGTAAACGCAATAATTTCATTTGAGGAAGTGTGGACTACCGCCCCCACAAAGTGATATGACTTGTTAATGCCATATGTGGGAAGTATAAAGGATAGAGTTAATGATATTATATATGATATTATGCTAGAATTATAATATACCTATGTATCATTACATTTTAATTCCATTAAAATAATAGATAAAAATGAAAGTAGTGTTCATGTGTACGTACGGCTTACCGTCTCCATGAACGGTGCATTTCATTTATTATCTCAAAATGTTATGTAATATTATAAATAAATGTATATAATGGATATATATGATATATATGATATCTAAATCATGAATATCATTTTGGATATAATGGACTTTTGACCACGTGAACAACTTGTAATTATAAGAAGTCCATTTTTTGACTCAAGTACCAAATATCAACAAAATGACCATTATTAACTTAAATGATTACATAATGTTTATAACATGGTAATAAGTGATATAAAAGGAATAATAAACTTGAAAAAATTTCTTAATAAATTATAAATTAACTTTAGTTTATTATTCAGGAGATTAAAGTACGAATGGGGCAAGTCGGACACGAGGTAAGGGACTTAATCTCAATCTCCTTTCATTGAGGCATATTTTGTTTTAATAAATGATTTTCTTTTATACGCTGTATAAAAACATTTGAATTTTCGTTTCATTCAAATGGAATATTTTTCTACAAGGCGTTTTACTAAACTAAAAAAAAGAATGTTTCTTTTAATGTACGCGGTGACAATGACCTTTCTGCCGTCGTGAGTATTATTTGATCTTTGGATTCCTTAACAAGTCGTAATGTTTATAAAAGAAAAATAAATACTATATTATCTTTTACATATTTTGGTATTGAAAATGGTTTTGATAATGTATTTTTTATATCAATATATTTAAATGATATATTGTGATTGAAATATTGAAATGTTATCTTTCCTTTATGTTTGCTTTATGTGTTACGAATATGTCATGGTTCTTGGGAATTGTTACATATACGGGTGGTTCCATGTTAAACCTAGGGCGGGTGAGCCCGAGATAGCTCTCCAATACATTGGGTAACGTGAAGGAGGTAAATGTGAATGTTTCTCCTAATAGATTTAGGGAATATACTGTGATGGGTATTCCAAATGTAACTCCCTACGTAGTTGTGATAGCTACAATGTAAGTATGATATGGATTCCATAAGTTAACTTTATGATTTATGTTTTCTATGTGTTATTCATAAATCTTATGATTTTATTAGGTATGTTAAAGATCTTTTTTATGTATGAAATGATGGACTAATGTTTTCTTTATTTTTTTTATAACCCTTACTGGGATTTTTATGCTCATCCCAAGTTTTGAAATGTTTTTCACAGGACCTAAAGATGAATAGGTTCAAGGATGAGATCAAGGAAAATTCATGTTTTCTAAAACATGGGACTAGACATGACTCTTTTTTTCAAGAGTTTTTATTTTATGAAAAAAAATTAAAACTGAGTAGAAGTGTATACCTTGTAATTTTTGAGATGTAATGTAATAGTTATGGCCTAATTCTCTACAACTCTGAACTTGAAAAGATCCTCAATGTGAATTATTCATTTAATTCAATATTATGTAATATTTAAGGCCAGTTCCTTATATAACTAATCTCTGATCAACTGGTGAGGGAGAAATCTCTTTGTCCTCTTCCTATGGTTGTATGGGAGGTCTCTGGGGAGGCATGATACTACACAATCCAACAAACACAAAAGAAACTATTAATATATCATCCCACAAAAAACCATCAAATAACATAATTTTAAACACTCTCAAGAATCAAAATTAAAACCATGGTAATCACAAGAAACAATTTAAACCACTCTACCCTACCTTAGTGTTCATGCCCAGTCTGCAGCCTATGAATTACACCTAAATAATGATTCAAACCAAAATCCCAACATCCCATTGTGACCCAAGGGATATCATGAGGAGTGTTGTCCAGACACCCCACTCGTAACCAGATCCTTAAGACCTGATAGTCCTAGATCCTGTTAATATAGACTTATCAAATAAAATTACCCAAAGAAAGTAAATTCTATCTTTGATACCACTTTATCATGAATCTATCCAATTTTCCATCCAATCTGACACTTGGCTCGGCCTATGACATGGGCTGAAGGGCATTCTCGATCCTCATGGGCTAGAAACTAACGCTTGGAAAAAAACCTTTGGGAATGGTTTTTCCCAATTAATTGTTGGATTAGTGTAGCCTGATCTATTATGTATGATGGTTGGTCTGAATGATTTTGGACTATACTTCATACCGGGTCATCAACTCTTCGGTTCGAGCTCTGCAGTGAGCTCATTGGGGTTGCAGGGGCACTGCACCCCTGCTCTAGGGGTTAAAGGTCCAAAGGTCCCAGGCCCAAATTATGGGGCACTGTAGAAAATTTGACCGACTATAGAAAATCTAACCAACCAAAACTGACAAGGCATTATAGCAGTGCAAAATTTTGGCATGACTACTGTAGCAGGTCAAACTTTGGATTCAACAGTATTGTAGCAACACAGACTTCCAGCCACCGACTACTGTAGCATCTTATAATTGGGTGGTCACGGCACTGTAGAAATGCGGATTTCTTGACACCATACATGTGTGGTTAGTGTAATGGTACTCCATCCTTCTTATTAGCTCATTTTGGGCTAGGGTTTTGTATGTGATAGAGAACCTTGAAACTCCTTGTAATTTTTTGATCCTGAATATAGTGAAATTTATGACTCTCTATGGATGTAGGGATCATTTTCCAAACCATGTAAATCTATGTGTCCTATGTGTGATTATTTCTTCCATTTTTTTCCTTCCTCTGAAAACCCTGTATATCACTGTGAATCTTGGTTTTTTTAAAACAGCTGGTATCAAAGGGTTAAGTTCATAATTCTCAAATTGAACGATGGTTATAAAAGAAGGAAAGGTAGAGATTGACTATTTCGATGGAACTAACTTCAGCTACTAGAGGATGTAGATCGAAGAATATCTTCACCAGAAGAAAATTTATTTGCCACTTTTGTGTTTAAAACCAATGGACATGGAGCATTCAGAGTGGGATTTGATGGATCGACAAGTTCTATGAGTTGTGTGCCTTACGTTGGCCAAAAATTTGGCATTCAACATTATAGAGGAGAAGGCAGTGATTGGTCTAATGAATGATTTCATGAATATGTACAAGAAACCTTTTACGAAAAACAAAGTGCACTTGATGCGATGATTGTTCAATATAAAAATGGTTTAAGGGAGAATAGTTGCAGATCACATCAATGAATTCAACACCATCATAATTCAACTGAATTTGGTGGAGATTGTTCTTGGAGATGAGGTATGTGCACTATTTTTACTGTCTTCATTACCAGAAATTTTGGAAGAAACTGTAATAGTTGTGATCAGTTCTTCGGGGAATACAAAGTCAGTTTTGAAGGATATATGGGACCTGATACTCAGTGAGGATATCTAAAGAAGAGAATCAGGTAGATTCTTTGGTTTTGATATGAATGTAGAAGGAAGAGGAAGATATGCACAGTGATAAAATAATAGAGTACGATCAAAGTCAAGAGGAAAGAGTCGAGATAAGAAAAAGGGGGATGGTCCTACCTACTGGACTTGCAAGAAGAAAAGACACATCAATAAAAAGTGTATAGAAAAATGGAAGGGACCTGAAACCAATGGAGTAAACACGGTGGATGAAGGAACTGATGATGTGATACTGCTGAGCATGGATAACCCTATGGATTCTTTTATTTTAGACTTAGGATCATCTTTCCATTCCACGTGGAATAAGGGATTCCAGAAAAAAATTGTTTTTATAAATTTTGGTAAGGTACATCTTGCTGATGATGAACCTTTGCAGATTATGGGGAAAGGAGATGCACGGATCAAGACTAACAGTGGGAGTTTTATGGTTCTAGAAAATGTGAGGTATATCCCAAATTTAATAAGAAATATTATTTTTATTGGGAGGCTTGATGATATAGTTTTTAGTACCATGTTTACTGATGGTTCCTGGAAGATTTCCAAGGGAGCTATGGTCATAGCTCGAGGAGTAATGACTGGTACCTTATAGAACATGATAGATACTTTTATGGACATGGTTGCATTAGTAAATAATGTTGGGGATTCACAATTGTGGCACTACATTCTAGGCCACGTGAGAGAGAATGGGGTGAAGGTGTTGGAAACAAAAGCGCTACTACCAGAGCTGAAGTCAGTGGATGTTGGCCTATGTGAAGATTATATCTTCAGAAAGTAGAAGAAGGTGTATTTTAAAAAAGGAGTCATAACATTGAAGGTTGGGAAGCTGTACCTAGTATACACTAATGTTTGGGGGGTTTCACCAATACATTCCTTTGGTGGTCACAATATTATGTGAAATTTATTGAAAACTCAATAAGGAAGGTATGGGTTTAATTTATAAAAATAAAATTGGATGTGTTTAAATTGTTTTAGAAATGGAATTCAATGGTGGATAATGAGTGGAGAACTAAGCTAAATTTTTTGAGGTATGAAAACGGTAGAGAGTGTGGTAGTCAAGAGTTTATAAAGTTATGTTCCAATAATGGAATTCTATGGGAGAAGACTATTCTAGGTACACCACAACAAAACGATGTGAATGAGAAGATGAATATGATGTGAAATGAATGTTCCAGGATCATGAGGTTTCACTCTGGGTTACTCATGATTTTTTAGGTTGATGCACTGAACATGGAAGCATATCTCATTAACAGGATCCACATGTACCAATGGGAGAATGTCTACCCGAGGAGCTCTAGTCTAGTAAGGAGGTAATACTCGCACATTTACGATTCTTTGGTAGTTTGGAATATATACATATTGATTCTAATGCAATGGATAAGCTTGATGCTAAGTCCAAACCATGCTTCTTCATTAGATATGGGGTTGAGGAGTTTAATTACCGATTTTGGGAAGATCTCAACAAGATAGCCATCAAGATCCAGAACATGGTATTTAATGAAGCTGTCATGTACATAGATCACCATTCAACTGAAGATAAAAATGGGAACAAATAATCAAAGTGAAAAGAGAAAGTGGAGCTTGAAGGTGTACTTGATCATGAGGCATCAGAACTAGTGGAGCCTACTCCTCAAGTGGATTTGAGGAGATCAACAAGGTTAAGAAGACCTATGCAGAGGTATTCACCATCATTACACTATTTTTTATTGACTGGCGGTGGAGAACTATAATTTTTTGAGTAGGCAATGTAGTTGACGGAGACGACCAGGTGGGATTTTTCCATGAAGGAGGATATTCACTACTACAAATACGGCCTTTATCAGCGCTAAAAATGGCCTTTATCAGCGCTAGAAAAGCGCTGATAAAAGTACCCCTTTATCAGCGCTTTCATTTTAGTGCTGATAAAGGACACTTTTATCAGCGCTTTTAAAAAAGCGCTGATAAAAGTTAAAAAATTTAAGAAAAATTAAAAAAAAATTAAAAAAAATTAAAAAAAATTAAAAAATACTGCCAATCGGGGGGAGGCTTTTATAGCACTTGAACCCCCCCCCCCCCCCTTTTACAGTGCTTTTCGGCGCACCCCACGCACCGCCTCCACCCTTTAACAGCGCTTGATCCAATATTCCCCATGCGCGCGCACCCCTGCCTCCACCAGGATTTGAACTCGAGACCTCCCCCCTGTGCGCCTAAGCCCTTACCACTACTCTATTTTGATTTGCTTTCCAATTCATGATATCTATATATATATATATTTATATATTTAGTTATATTTATTAGTATAGTAATATATATTTATATTAATATATATATAGTTATATTATAATATATATATATAGTTATATTATAATATATATAGTAATATTAATATATATATATAGTGGTATTAATATATATCTATATCTATATATATATATATATTTAGTTATATTTATTCGTATAGTAATATATATTTATATTAATATATATATAGTTATATTATAATATATATATATATAGTTATATTATAATATATATATATAGTTATATTATAATATATATAGTAATATTAATATATATATATATAGTGATATTAATATATATCTATATCTATATATATATATATATTTAGTTATATTTATTTGTATAGTAATATATATTTATATTAATATATATATATATATAGTTATATTAACATATATATAGTTATATTAACATATATATAGTTATATTAACATATATATAGTTATATTAACATATATATAGTTATATGAATATATATATATATAGTTATATTAATATATATATATATAGATATTAATATATATATTTATGGTGATATTAATATATATATTTATAGTAATACTAATATATATATGTAGTTATATTAATATATATATATATAGTTATTAGATTAATATATATATAGTTAGATTAATATTATATATAGTTAGATTGATATATATATATAGTTAGATTTATATATAGGTATATAAATATTCATTGTATTTTAAATAAAATGGATGTTAGTTATTATTTAGATAAAGCTAATATATTTTATATGTAAATATATTTTATTATTTATATTTATAATTAAATTTTTAGGTGTGAATATTTAAAAAATATGAATATATTGTTATATATTTGATTATAAATAGCAGTGCATTATAAAAAATGATGAAATTTCAAAGACATAATATCAATATGAATGTAATACCTTGGAATAAATTGAGATCCCACCAAAAAAATCCAATAATACCCCCTTAAACGAGGGTGAAAATCCACAAAATGTTAAAAAATCGGGGTACCCCGACTAAAAACTCAGTTTTAGAGGCCTTCTGGGCCTCTTTTGGCCTCAAAAATCCCTGGACAGGGGTCCCCCCCAGTCACAGCGACGTAGATCTCGTCGTAGGCTTCGATTTGATATGTGGTAGAGCTCAAACGGACACCCGGATCAAAAGTTATGGTCGTTTGAAGTTTGAGTTGCGTTTTCAACATATTTTGGATCTTTTTTTAATTTGTTTAGTCTTTAAATTGTTATTAAATGACTATTAATCCATAATTATTAGCAAATTATTAATTAAAAATATTTTTTTAATTTTTTAAGAAGCCATTTTCACTAAATATCTTTTATATTTTGTATAATAAGTGTAAATGTACACTTATAGTTATCTAAAATATATTTAAAAATTATATATTATATTTATATATCAATATAACTATATTTATATATTAATATATTAATATATTTAAAAAAAATCGAAGCCGACCCTTTATCAGCGCTTTTAAAAAAAGCGCTGATAAAGCCCCCCCCCCCCTTTATCAGCGCTACTAAACAAGTGCTGATAAAGGGGGTCCCTTTATCAGCGCTAAAAAAAGCACTGATAAAGGGGTGCCTTTATCAGCGCTTTTTTTAGCCCTGATAAAGGCACCCCCCTTTATCAGTGCTTTTTCGTTAGCGCTGATAAAGGGTGGGTGCTGTGAAAAACTGCTTTTGTGGTAGTGATTTCTTCACTACATGACATCAATACTTGGGATTTGACACATATACCACAATGTAAGGAAGTATTGCAGAAAAAATGGGTGTACTAGGTCAAGTAATAACATGATGGAAGGAGGAGGTTTGAGGAAAGGATGGTATTGAAATGATTTCAACAGAAGGAGGAAGTGTATTTCACTGAAATTTTATCACCTATAGTGAAGCTTACCACCATCTCGGTGGTTGTCAACATTATGGCATCAAAAGACCTGTATATTGAGCATATTTATGTGAAAATATATTTCCTTCATAGAGATATGGAGAAGGACATCTATATGCAGCATCCAGAGGGATATGTTGAATCCTGAAAGGAAGACTTAGTGTGTAAACTCCAGAAGAGATTGTATGGGTTGAAGCAGGCACCCAGGCAGTGGAACAAAAATTTTGGTGCATTAATGACTAAAAATGAACACAAACAATATGACATGGATCAATGTTGCTACATCAAATATTTTGGTGATGAATAATATTATATTTCTTCTATATTTGGATGACATGATCATTGCAGCATCATGTATGTATAGGATTAATGAGCTAAAAGGGAAGTTGGATAAGGAGTTCGAAATGAAGGATCTTGGATAATCTAGAAAGATTTTGGGGATGAAGATCAAGAGAGACCATGTAGTAGGAACCTTAATGTTATCACAGACTGACTATATTGGGAAGGTTCTGAGAAGATTCAATATATTGGAAGCAAATCCTATCTCTATTCCCCTAGCGGTCCATTTCAAATTATCAAAGAATCAATCACCAAAGATGGAAGAATAGGTTGAGTTCATGGTAAAGGTTCCATACGCATCATCTGTTGGAATCCTAATGTACGTCATGGTCTACACTCGAACTAACATTTCTCATGGAGTGGGAATTCTGAACAGGTACATGGATAACCCTAGAAAGAAACATTGGAAATTTTTGAAGTGGATATTGAGGTATATGAAGGGAATCAAGGAGGTATCTCTATGCTTTAGAAAAGGGTGTATGTGGGTACAGTCCTTGGAGGTTATGTTGATAGTAGGAGGAGTGCCACAAATTATGTATTTACTTGTGGAGGAACTTTAGTAATCTAGATATCATAATTGTAGAAGTTGGTGGATTTATCCACCACAAAGGCAAAATACATTGTTATAACAAAAGATGGAAAGGATATGGTTTGGTTGAAAAAATTCTTGGATGAGATGGGTAGAAAGTGAGAGGAAAATGCATTGCACTATGATAGTTATAGAGTTATAAATCTTGAAAATAACCCACTGTTTCATGCCCCTACTAAGTACATTCACTTAAAGTACCATTTCATTATAGTTTTGATACAGGATAGGTTGCTGACATTACATAAGATTTGTAGAACCAAAAATTTGGCAGACTTGTTGACGAAGCCAATGGTAATACAGAAGTTTATGCACTGTTGTGCCTTTGTTGGTATCTACTGATTAATAGAGGATGAGAGGTAGAATATGTAAGAACTTTATGGGACAACAAAGGAAAAAAAATATGTATTTCATGAATTTTCAGCTTCAAATTTAAGTTGTGAATGAAAAATCATGTGTACTGGTGAGTGAAGAAGAGGAGGAGCTCTGATTAAGTAAGTTGTCTTAGTTAGCAGCATCAAAGCGGGTCATTGTAGTGGATCAGGCTCCAAGTGGGAGATTGTTAGATTGGTGTATCCTGATCCATTATGGATGATGGTTAGGCTAAATGCTTTTGACCCATACTGGACACCAGGTCATCAACTCTGTGGGTCGAGCTCCACGGTGATCTCCTTAGGGGTTACAGGGGGTAATGTGCCCCTACTCTATAGGTACAGGGGATGATGGCCCCATGTCCAAATTTTGAGGCACTGTATAAACTCTAACCAACAATAGTAGAGCTGACCAACCGACACTGATAGGACATTATAACATTGCAGGATTTTGGCATAAACACTATACCAGGTTGGACTTTGGAGTCAACAGTATTGTACCGACGTGGACTTCCATCCACCGACCACTATAGCATCTTGGACTTGGGTAGTTGTGGCACTGTAGCAATTCAAACTTCTTACCACCTTTCACTATAGCACAACAGACTTCCTATGCAGTTAGTGGAATAGTACTTCATCCTACTTATTAGCCCATATCGGGCTAGGGTTTTTTGTGTGCTAGAGAACCTTGAAACTTCTTGTAATTTTTTTCTCCTGGTTGTAGTGAAATTTATGCCTCTCTATGGATGTAGGGATCATTTCCTGAACCACATAAATCTATGTGTACTTTGTGTGATTATTTCTTCTGTTTTTTTCCTTTGTAAACTCTTTCTGTCATTGTGACTCTCGATGCTTCCACAAAATAAGCTTCCCAATAATCAAAATTCAATAAAAAAAATAAACCAAATCACCTAGACCAATATAAATCACAACCAACCAAAATATGTACATGAAAATCCAAGTTAGATTTACATCTTTAAGATTTATAACCAAAAATACACAAACAATAGGGGAATAAAAAAACTACAAAAAAACCTCCATGTGACATGGAGACCATCCCCACCATGTAATGGTTTGTTCCCTCTTAGTCCATTAATTTTTTAGTTTTGGTGTTTGGAGGTGTTCGAGGGAGATTTCAAGAGATTTTGGTGGAAGATAGAGGTCCAGAAGAGCTACTGGAGGAAATACACACCGTGTAAGTGTATTACATGACGTGAAAGTTGGTTTCACAACTTTTCTAGTGACGGTTCATGACGTGTAAATTTTCAAGGTTAGATAATAAAAAGAATGTTCATTTTTTTATGCAACTGGACCCTGAGGATTATATGACCTAAAAGTAAATTACACATTATGTAAACCCTTGATGCGGTGCAGTTTTAAAAGTTCTTTCCAGCTGAATTTTCATTCATTCAGATGTTGATTCTTCTTTCTCTCATTTTGGGAAAACCCTAGGCTCCCTAAAGATTTATTCAAGCCCTATTATCCCCTATTTTATTTTTTGGTTCTAGTGGTTATTTTTTTTCAATCCATGGTTGATCCATGGTAGGTTCTTCTCCCTTCTTGGTGGTTTTCTTCCATTCATCTTTGGAGGTTCACTATGGTGGTGCTTTTTGGTCTAATTTGTTTGTTTGGGATGTGTTTTGATGGTCTTTGGGTGTGGTGTAGATTGATTCATGGTTTCTCATGGTGTGGTTGTTCTTTTTGGGCGTTCTTCTTTTCCCAGCAGTGCGCAGTGAGTTGGAAAAGCTTCTTTGAGGTAGGATTTCCCTCATTTCTCTTTATTGTGTATCATTTGGGAGGGGTTTACTTTTTTTATCTATTGATTATGGTTATTCTATATTAATTAATGATAAATAATAAATACATTGAAATTAAAGAATAAATAGGTTTTCTTCACATTTTTTTACATCCTTGATCTGATTGTGATATTGTGATTGTTCATGCTTGATGCCCCACTGAAAATTGTAGCCATTGGGGGATCTTTTTCACTAGATATATGTTTTGTGACTATTTTTATTGTTGTGATATCACCCTAAAATGAAAATTGGTTAACCACTTATATTTTTCTAATAAAACATTTTCCCTGGGATTATGGATTTTGTGATAATGCCCCTAAAATAAAGTAGAATGTGATGAAATCCCCTATGTAAATATATAAAAAGATCTTGATGTGTTGTGATGTGTGGTCGTGCTTGTGGGAAGATGATGTGTGGTTGAGGTATGTGGGTTTGATGGTTTTTTTTGTTGTGATTTTGAGGCGATGAGGAGGTGGTTTTTTTCCATTTTTTTGGGGCGGCGAGGTGATGGTATGATGGAGTTCATTAGTTGCTTGTGATGTTTGGTTGTGTCGTGCTAGATGATCAGATAGTGATAGAATAAATAATTGTTTAAAAATGATGAAATGAAATGGGTTGGTTTGTTTAATGGGGTGAGAATTGTTAATGATTAATTAAATTATGAGTTGTGTGATTAAATGTGGTTGATGCTAAATAATGAAAAGAATGGGATTATTAAATGGTAATTGGATGGAAATTTGAAATGGGGTTTTTGGCTTGTTGTGTGGTGTTATGCATTTAGAGGTGGCAGTAAAAGTGGCGGTGTTGTGAGTTAGTTAGTTTGAGAACCCATAGGTTTGGATTGAGTTTTTGATATTACATATATACTTGTATATTCTGGTGATTTCTATACACACCCCACCCACATCGATCACTATGTGCTGACACCCGTATAATCATGTGGGGGTGTTTTCCCCGACATCTGGTGAGGAGTACAGATGGCTGGGTACCCGCTCTTTCCCTCTCTCTCTCTTCCAGGCGAGGCAGGTATTGCACAGGCTATGATGGTCAGAGGGTTGTTAGTGCATTAGATGGTGGTTGTGATAGCCTAGGTGTTTTCGAGCGAGATGTGATATGACTGTGCTTGTGGGGCAGCTTCTGGTGGGGTTCATGCATGGTAGGAGGAGAGCACGAGGTTTATGTCATACATGTTCATGATACCCTACTACTATGGTGATGGTTGTGGATGTGTTGTGTCCCAGGTGTTTTCAGGTGAGATGTGATGTGGTCATTCTTGTGGGGTGGTGAGCCTAGGTGTCTGCAGGAAAGATGTGTTGTGACCGTTCTTGAGGGCGATGTGGTATACAAAAGGGATGGGAGCACCACGACGTACGATGTTGGGTGTGAGAGTGGAATACCAATGGGAAAGCAGTGTGGGGTACCCTTATCAATGTGATTCATATTATATTATATTTCTTGGCTTGTGTTATTTAGTTAGCATGCCTTGGTGAGGTTGGGTTTGGTTTTATACTTGTATAGGTGCTATCTGGTTCAGTTGTTTTCTCACAGGTGCATTAGTATGCTCCTTTCACATGTCAATGATAGACTTTTTTTCTCCTACTAAGTATATTTTTATGCTCACCCTGAGTATATAAAACTGTTTTCAAGTTTCTTGGAGGATTACATGGATTGTGTTGTACACTACTAGCTCACATCCTTGATAGTTGTTGTGTCACTGATTTATCTTTACTTTTTGTTATTTACTTTGGAGATTTTTATTGTATCTATTTATTTTATACATGCATTGTGGGATGGTTTGGGTTTATTTTATATCATTTCTTGCAGTTGTTTGTGGATGATTCATCTTATCTCCTGATCCTATATTATTAAAGATGGTAATGCCTCCCATTTCATGAGATTTTTATGCCATAAATTCTAGTTACCAACATGGGGCCTACTGGATGCGGGATTCAGGGATCATTATCTCTCTCCCCTCATTATTGTATCTTTAGAGGGAGGGGGTTGTGATATAGTTCTATCAAAGCTAATGGTTGAGATATAGGATGGGGTTTTGGAATTAGGCATAGTGAGGATTTCATGGGTTGGTATGGAAATAGTGTTGGTTGACCTTGGTGCATGACATAGGCTACAGAGATTGGCTAGGAAATGGGATTTTAGGGCCCCCCATGATCCAATGCACAGACTCTGAGCTTACTAAATGGTCAAGTGAGATAGACCTTCTTTCAGGGTAGAGACCCAAGAGAGGTACATGAATCATAATGACTTCTGTTATTTTTTGAATTGGGTTGTTTTTGGAAATTTGAAATGGATAAAAAATTAACTAAATGAGTTAAAATAAATCTTATTCAAATTCCATACTAGTCAGGATTAAAAAATACTTGTTTCCTTTTAGTTATGGCTCATGTTTTTCATGCACGTGTGGATGAGGCAGTTGAGGTTTAGCAGGATGATCTAGTTGATCTTCATAGGGTTAATTTGGTTGAGGAGGATGATCAATGCAAGAGAAAGTTGTGTACTTTCTGGAAGTAGGCTTTGGGTAAGTAGAAGGGTAGTGCTTTAAATGTAGGGATAGATAGCTGGATGGAGGAGCTCAAGATCACTTTTAGTTTACTTTGAGCCCCAATAGAGTACTGGGTCCCTTTTGCAGTCAATTGGATGTGGGGAACAACACGTCAGTGGTGGGTGTTGTATCTTGGAGAGCGTAAAGAGACATATGTTTTATGGGTCTACTTACAGAAGGAGTTTTGGGTAGATTTCCTTTCATCAACCATGAAGTCATGAGCTTCTTTCTCGTCAGCAAGGGAGCATGTCTGTGTGGGAGTTGGGAATAAAGTTTAGGATCATCTTCATTTTATGCCAGATCTTTTTCCAGATGAGGAGTATCATGTGAGACATCTTGAGGAGGCACTTCGTCCTTCTATCTAGAATGTAGTTACTCCATTTACATTGCCAATGTATTTGGAGGTTCAAAAGAAGGCAGAGGTGATCAAACAGATGCACTCATGAGGAGGTTTTCTATGTGAGGGAAACTAGTAGGGTTCCTTGAGGTGTAGAGTTATCATTGGTATGTCTCAAGTGCCAGGACCTTTAATGTTTTTACTACCAGGGATTCAACCTCAATATCTTCCTTTCCAACCTTCCGGTTCAGTGGTTTTTGTGCTTTTATTAGGATCTTTTTGATAGTATGTTTTGGTTGTGGGGTTTGTTTCCATCACTAGAACTAGTGCCCAGTGGTTCTCCAAGTTCAGTTTGGTGGAAGTGGACAAGCTCAGCACCATCCTCAATAGTAGTTTCCAGTAAGGTCATTTGAACAGCAAAGGCAGCAATTTTTTTCTCCGCCGAGGAGAGATGGGGTAGGTAGAGGCCGACCTCAAGGTGTTCCTCGTGTTTAGGTATCGTGAACCAAGTGTGGTCATGGAGGTGGTCTTCAGCAGAGAGGTAGAGGATTTGGGCGTTGTACACAGTGGAGGCACCAATTCCATAGGGGCCAGAGATAATCAAAGGTATGATCAGTTTGTTTATTTCTCTTGTTTGTGACTTGTTTTATTCAGGATTTTCACACTCCTTTGTTGTACCCTCCCTAGCTCATTCTCTGAGACTATACGTAAAGAGGCTTCTTGTTCCCCTCATGTTGACTACGCTAGTCAGAGGTCAAACCATCTTGTTTGATGTGTTTTGGGGTTTTATATTGATGATGGGTTTGCATAAATTCCATGGGGATCTTTTCCTACTATAGATGCATCCATAGGATGTCATCCTCATCATCTATTGGTTGTATTTTGTATGTACTATTATTGACTACTTCCATAGGAGGGTCATGTTTTCGGATGTGGATGGACAGCATATGGTTTTTGTTGGCGAATGGGGTTGTTAGGTGGGTAGTTGATGTGTGGAGTTGTTTCTTTCTTTAACGGATTATTTTTTAGTTGAATCAGTGGATATTGGGGCAATGGAGATCCCGAAGACGACCTTCAAATGCGGGTATGGACATTTCGAGTTTGTGGTCATTTCATTCAATGTTACGAATTCACTAGCTATGTTTATGGGGCTTATGAACTCCATGTTCTATGAGTTCCTATACCGGTTCTTCATTGTATTCATTGATGATATATTGATCTAATCGAAGTCAGAGGAGGATCTTGACGATCATCTAATAATTCTCTTGCATGTTCTTCGATGCCACCATCTCTAAGTAAAGTTGTCTAAGTGTACTTTCTAGACATGATAGGTGCATTTCCTCATGCATGTGTTGTCTCAGAAAGGTGTGGTTGTAGTCCCATCAAAGGTTGAAGTAATTATTTCTTGAACATCACCCAAGAACATGACAGTGGTTTATAGTTTTCCTGGTCTCGCAGGCTATTATAAGAGGTTTGTACATAATTTCACTCGAGTTTCAACCCTATTGATAACTTTGACCAGGAAAGACCAGTATTTTGTGTGGAGTGATCAGTACCAAGCAGTGTTCAGTTACCTACAGGGGAAGTTGGTTAGTGCTCTAGTGCTCTAGTTTTATGAGGAAGGGGTCATGTTTTAGGTGTTCTGTGATGCTTCCCGTCTGGGTTTGGGATGTGGGCTAATGTAGCAGTAGGCAGTGATTTCTTATGGGTCTAGGAAGTTATATCCCCATGAGTGTAACTATTCCACCCACAATTTTGAGTTATCAGTGGTCGTGTTTGCACTAAATTTGTGGTGGCATTACCTCATTGGGAAGCACTTTTTGGAATTCACATATCACAAGAGTTTGAAGTATATCTTTTCCCAGTATGATTTAAACATGCGGTAGTGGAAGTGGATGGAGTTTCTTCAGTATTATGATTTTGAGATCTCCTACACTTCAGGAAAGAGAAATTTTGTAACTGATTCTTTGAAAAGAAAGTAACATATTTATTTTTTTAGAGACTTTGAATGTTTGGATAGAAATGGAGGAGTTGGTATCCTTTCACATAGATGCAAGGGTGGAAGGTGGAAGAGGTTGTTTATTTTAGATGATAGTACAGTCTTCTCTGATGTAGGAGGTGGAGGAGTCTCAGTGGGGAGACTTAAAGGTTGAGGTGATGTGTGATCATGTTGGACATCGTGATACTGTGGAGGGATGGTCAGAGGATGGTCAGAACTTGATGTTGTTTTGTGGGTATGGCATCCCGCCTTTGTATTACATAAATTTTCATTAAATTTTACAAACAGAGGATCTTTAAAGTCTAGTGTCTTGGAAATAGGGAACAATATACATGAAAACAAAAAACATTCTTCTAATACACTTTTAAGGCTTCATCATAGGTTTATCCTAAGTACAAATACTTCATCTCATAACCTAGAGACATACATCAAAGGAAAGGGTGAGCAGAAGGCCCAGTAAGGAAAACAGGTGAAATAGTTTACACGTAAACTTGAACGATATCAATAAGAACATGGGGATAAAGTGGAAGATAATAAAAATAATAAATTTAAACATAACTTGAAAATGTGGATACAACATTTATTTTATACATTCATAAACATATCACCAAGGTCCATCCCCAAGGTGTCATAAAATTACCAAGGTTATTCACCAAAGTATAGTAAAACTTGTCATCTCTAGAGATTAATTTATTTACCCATTGGGTGAACCCTTAATATGTCTTTATTTTCATGTGATACAAATATATCATAATCAAACATTTCATAAATAATCCAAATAGAATAAAATAAATGTGTTTCATATCAAAATCGTGACGTTTTAAAAAGTGCTTAAAAACAAGATCATTATGTCATTTATAATCCATGGAAAGGGAATGAGGGTTTATGTATGTCAATTACAGAATCAAATATAAAATTTTTATGTCTTGATTAATAACCCTAGAAATGAAATAGGTTCTAGTATTCACATAAATAAAATAAGATAATTTCTTGAGAAAAAGAGAGATATTTTGAAAAGAAATTTCTACAGCATAACGACTATATAACATGGTTTTAGAAAACATTAAAAAGAGAGGGGAAAAGGGTATACAATAAATAAATGACTCATTTTATAGTATAGGGATAGAATAAAATGTAAATAACAACATGGTATAGAAACTTGAAAGATATACCACATAAAAGATAACTTGAAAGAAAAAAAAGAGAAGTTGAGGATTCCCTTATGAAAATTCGGCAGCCTAACAGCATCACTTAAAATTTCAAAAAATTATTTAATGAGAGGGAAAAGGGTCTATAATAATTTGGACATAAAATGGATAGAAATAAGAATATATAATAAAATAACCCAACATAATAAAATGGAAACTATAAGACATAACATAAAGGAAGTCTTGAATAAAGAAGAGGGTGAAAGGTTCCCATACCTTGAAGAGTAACTTAAAAAACTCGAAGGTTGGGATCTTGGTGGGATTGAGGGAACCTTGGGAGGACTCCTTAGGTGTTAAAAAGACCATTGATTCGTTGAGGACAAATTTGGAGTGAAATAAATGAAGGAATGTGATGGTATTTATAGCAAAAGTGACAGAATATTTTATTAATTTCTAAGGGACACCTCATTAGTGGTATTTGAAAAACCATGGGCTTTCCCATGATATTTTCCAAAGGTATTGGATACTTGGGATACCTCATAACATATATTACTATACAAAATTCTACCAGAATTATTACATAATTATTACATCATTAATTATGTCATTAAACACACCAAAACTCAAAACTATATTTTTACTATTCACTGAAAAACAAAAAAAATTATAAAAATCTCATAAATTCATCCTAATCTAATATAGATGTTCTAAATTCAAAAATGAACTCCATTATATGAAAATAATTTTCTAATTGTGAGATATTTAATTTTTAATTAAAATAACTATTTACATGAAAAAACTAATACTTAACTAATAATTTCTGAAACAGTTATTTACTTATGCTATAATATCACATTACCAAACAAGATGCCTAAATTATATTTATACTTTCTTAAGTGAGGTTACTATTCCATTGGTCACATTACTATTCATAAGGGTAATATTACTATTCATAATTTAATATTCACCAAAAATTAAGTTGATCTTATTAGAATATAAATTTCTTACTAATCACAAATGTAGAAGACCATTTTTTGAAAATAATTTCACATTATTAATTATTTAAAGTATAAAAAAATATTTTAAAATACCTTTTTTTCAATATTAATCAATAATATGGAACTTATATGAATTCATTCTATATTTATTTTAACATTTTAAATTCACAAATTTTACCATAATAAGAAATATCAATTTTATTTATACAAAAGGATTTCACAAAGTAACTAAAGCCTCATTACATATCCCCTTATAACACATGTATAGGACCTAAGAGTAAGGTGTGCAATGGTGATAGAATCTTGGGGCGGCTCGAACAACATTTCTTGAGTGGCGATTTCTATCATCTTGAAATTCTTCCATAAGAGATTATGTTCAAGCTTAATGTGTTAGAGTTCAGCTTGGGCTTGATCCGAAGCAAAGCCCAGTGACGCTACCTCCATCCCAAGATCTGATGGATGGGCTTTGTATGGACCAAGTCTACTAGATGAGGCCATCAACTCTTCTTTCTGTATTAATTAAGCATTATCATTTGTATTAATAAAAAATAATCAAAAAGTTAAGAGTATAGTTTCCAACGGTCATATTGACCAACAGTCATATTGACCAACGGTCATATAAAATTTGAAGCCCAATTGTCTCATTTTAATTATACTTACTTCATTAATTAAAGGATATATTTTTGTTGAGTATAAAATAAAATAACACAAAAATCTAGGAAATAAAAAATATTCAAAAGTTTGGGTCGTTACATTCTTCTCCCCTTAAGAAATTTCATCCCTGAAATTTCAACTCGTACACTTAGAAGAGAAAAAGTGTGGGTACTTATACCTCATAGAATCCTCTAGTTCCCATGTGTCTTCTTCACATTTTTTATTTCTCTACAACTCCTTAACAAGGCGGGGAGTCTTGTTGCACAGAACATTGTCTCTACGATCCAAGAACCCCACTAGTCGCTCCTCATAAGAGAGGTCATGTTCTAGTTGCACCACCTCTAGATTTAGTACATGTGAAGGGTCAGGTATGTACTTCCTCAAGAGGGATACATGGAATACATCATGAAATTGTGCTAGATTTTAAGGAATTCCAAACTGATAGGTCACTGCTCCTACGTGATCAAAGATTTCATAGGGGCCAATGTACCTAGGGCTGAGCTTCTCTTTCTTCCCAAACCTCAAGACTCTCTTCCAAGGTGAAATTCGAAGAAATGATTTTTCACCAATATCAAACTCCAAGTCCCCTCGACGGTTCTCCACATAGCACTTTTGCTGACTTTGAGAAGCCTTAATGTGTTGCTAGATGGCATGGACTTTTTATGTCATCTCTTCCACAAGATCAACCCTAAGAAGATTTCTATCACCAACTTCATCCCAACAAGTAGGACCTCTACATCGATTCCCATATAGAGCTTTATAGGGTTTCATTTAAATGCTCAAATGGAAACTATTACTATAAGAGAACTCAACTAATGGGAGATGTTGATCCCATCCTCCTTTAAATTCCATTGAGCATGTTCTCAGAATTTCCTCAAGTGTTTGAATAGTTCTTTCAAATTGGACATCAGTTTGGGGGTGATAGGTTATACCTAAATTCAATTCGGTTCTCGGATCATGTTGAATACTTCTCCAAAATTTTGATGCGATCCTTAGATCACGATCAGATATGATATGAAGTGGAACTCCATGTATCCTTACCACTTCTTTCACGTAAATCCTGGAAAGTTGATCAAGAGATAAATCTTCCAGAATAGAGATAAAATGGGAATTCTTGGTGAGATAGTCCACAATAACCCATATCGCATTGTTTTATTTGGAAGTTATAGGGAGACCAGGGAAAAAGTCCATAGTGATATTGTCCCACTTTCATGCCGGTATGGGTAGTGTTTGTAACACCCCTTTAGAAATTTTTCACTCTATCTTCACTTGCTGACATACCAGGCACCTTATCATGTATTTAGCAATCTCCCTTTTCATATTATCCCACCAATAATGATCACGAAGGTCTCTATACATTTTTGTACTCCCTTGATGTATAGAGAACATAGAGTTATAAGCTTCATCCATCATATCCTTGTTTATTTCTGAAATAGATGGAACACATAGTCTTGTACGAAATTTCAATACACCTTCTTAATCAATATTGAACTTTGAAAACTTCACATCCTTCACAACCTCAAACTTATTTTGTAACAAAGGATCTTATTTCTGAGACTTCTTGATCTTCTCTAGTAATGAAGGTTGAGAAATCATTTGGGGTAGAGTTGATGATGTCCCTTCCCTTATAATTCCCATGTCCATTTTTACTAGGTCTTGGATCAAGGGATATCTTTGAATCCTCATCATGGATAGAACAATTGGGTCTTTCCTACTTAATGCATTAGTGACTTTGTTTTCTTTTCCAAGATGATAATGAATTGAACAATCATAGTCTATAAGAATTTCCAACCATATCCTATGTCTCATGTTCAATTCCTTTTGTGTGAAAATATACTTCAAACTTTGATGGTCTATGTATATATCATATTTCTCCCCATAAAGATAGTGCTTCCATATCTTTAGAGCAAAAACAACCGCAGCCATCTCAAGATCATGCGTAGTATAGTTCTTCTCGTGAGTCTTCAACTGTCAAGATGCATAAGAAATGACTTTGTCATTTTTCATGAGGATTCACCCAAGCCCTTTCAGATATGCATCACTAAAAATAATGAATCCTTCTTCACATGTGGGTAGAGTTAACATGGATATAGTAACTAATCTCTTATTTAGCCCTTGGAAAATTTTCTCACACTCCTTTGTCCAGATGAACTTGACCCATTTTAGAGTTAACTTGGTTAATGGATTAGAAATTTGTGAAAAAAAAATTAACAAACCTAATATAATATCCCGCTAATCCAAGGAAACTATGAATCTCATTTATTGTTACAGATCAAGGCCACTCCTATACAACCTTTGTCTTTGCAAGGTCAACTGTGATTTCTTAATTATTTACAATGTGCCCCAAAAAAGAAACTTTTTGTAACCAAAATTCACATTTTATGTACTTTACAAAAATCCTCTCCTTCCATCGAGTATTCAAAATAACCCTTAGATGATCCTCATGATCATCACATATTTTAAAATATATCATAACATCATCAATAAAAACTACCATAAAGTTATCAAGGTAGTCCTTAAAGACTCTATTTATCAAATCCTTAAAAATAATAGGATCATTAGTCAAACCATAGAGAATAACAACAAATTCATAATGCTTATATCTTGATTGGAAGGTAGTTTTTTTAATATATTCTTTCTTCAACCTTAATTTATGATAACCAGATCGAAGATCAATATTAGAGAAGAATTGAACCCCATAATGTTGGTCAAATAAGTCATCAATTCTTGGAAGAGGGTATTTTTTCTTCACTCTGATCGCATTCAGTTCTCTATAATCAATGCATAACTGCATCAATCCATCCTTCATATTCATAAAGAGAATAGGTGCTCCCCAAGGAGACACAATAGGATGGATAAACCCCCTCTCCAAAAGATCTTGGAGTTGTTTCTTTAATTCCTCTTGCTCCACATTTTCCATTCTATACGGAGTCTTTGATATCAGATGAGATCCAGGTACAAGTTCAATGGAGAACTCTACCTTTCTTTCTAGGGGAGGTCCAGGTAACTCCTCAGAAAATACGTCAATGTATTTTTGGATGATGGGGACACTTTCTATCCTTATACTCTCATTTCCTTCTTTTTATTCACCGATCAACTCCATAAAGAAGGATATAGGAGGTTCTTCTAAATAAATATTATGTTGAGATATCTCTCCTTGGAAGATAACCGTATATTTTATATTCAAGACTACTGATATTTCCTTGCTTCTACATTTGATCTTAGCATTATACTTTGAGAGCCAATCCATCTCTAGTATAATGTCAAATTCCAGCATGGGAATGACTACTATATTTGTGATAAGATTGTGCTCACTAAAGTAAATACTATAGTTTATAAAAACTGATGATTCTTGGATAATCTCACCAGGAGTCTTAACTGATAACTCTACTTTTAGAAAATCAGGATTTGACTCTAAATTCTTTGAAAACTTGGAGGAAATAAAGGAATGAGTAGAACCAGAATCAAACAAAGTACTTTCTATCTTTGAGAGAACAATAAGAGTACCTTCCACCACATCATTTGGCACTTCAACTTCAGCTATAGTGATAGAAAAAGCAGAATCATGTTCCCTTGGCCTTTGCTGAGGCTAATGGTGATTCCGCTCCACTGCCCTCAGATTTGGACAGTGATTGGAAAAGTGTCCAAGTTGTCCACACTTATAGAATTAGACATCAGGTAGGTCCTACACCATCTTCCCTTTTTCTTTAGTGTTGCAAAGTTGAGGATTCACCTCACTATGACAATTCCATGCAATATGGTCATCTCTTCCACACTTGTAGCACTTTCCACTCTTGAGCTGGCAGTTCCCCGAATGTTTTTTCACACATTTATTACACGTGGGACGTTGCACTTGCATTTATCTTCTTCCTTGATCAAATATCCTCCCTAATCTTGGCTCTATT
Organism: Viscum album; assembly: GCA_963277665.1. Classification (NCBI taxonomy): domain Eukaryota; kingdom Viridiplantae; phylum Streptophyta; class Magnoliopsida; order Santalales; family Viscaceae; genus Viscum; species Viscum album. Next base: position 915,499,388 of record OY728141.1, read on the forward strand.
GATCTCTTATTTTCATTGGATTTATGCGACCACTATGTCTCATTGAACTCCAGTTTGACTTTCATCGCACTCTGCACGATCTCCCCATAGCTGTTATAGTCTTGATTGGATAGATTCCTCCGCAAATGAGGTCTCATTCCACCAAAGAATATATCAACCCTCCCATTAGGATCCATGACAAAAATTTAGGTATAATGGGAAATTCTTGTGAAGTTCATCTCGTAGCTTCCAACAGATTCATCTTCCTTATGCTTCATCTCAAGAAACTCCTTCTCCATTTTTTTCTCATAGAACGAGGGAAACAATTATTAAAGAAAATTCCTTTGAAATCTTCCCACTCCAAATCTTCAACCTCCACTATTAGCCTCTTATTTTTAATTAGTTCCCATTATTTATCATCTTCTCCCTCTAAGAAGTAAATAGCCAGGGTGACCTTCTCTTGTTCTGAACAACAGAGCATAGAAAAGATCTTCTCGATAGAGCTGATCCACTATTCAGAAATCAATGGATTGGTAGATCCACTAAATGTTGGTGGTCATTGATGTATAAAGAAATCAATTTAATGTTGTTACCTCCTCAATGAAATCGATCTCTCAGCTTGATTCAAGTTATTTCTCTTAACTTGAGTCAGTTGGTTCATCATTCTCATAAAATTTTCCATTCTGGTTTCCATCAGAGAGCCATCAGTGCATGGTCCATTTCAGTCACCATTTGTACAGTTCCTCCTATCGCCCTCTATTTTCTAAAAGAATAAAACCTTAGTGAGAAAATTATTTCATTTATAAATCTCTTAACTATAAAGTATTTTTATGCCTTAAAACTTTATGCTTAAACATATTATTCTTTAGCAACAATTACATTTCTCTACAAATACTATATAATGATTCATAAAAAGCTTGTAATTAACTAATAATATCCCCTAGGAGTGTCAAACTAGGAGTGCAGAAAGGCTCGTTGTCGTTTACCAGGATACCCCAGGTTAAGACTGAATCTCCTTGTTGGAGTTTTCACTCTTAGGTACATTTGTGCTAGAGCCACATCCACTTGTTTGTATCCAGAGAGGGATTTATTTGTTCGGAAACCTCTTACGTAATATTTCACCAAAATACCAAGAATTTTTCCTATATTTAAACTTTTATATACTATTTTTCCTAAAATTTTCATAGCTTAATTTCCACAAATAACTAAACTATCCTTTGATACTAACTATGGCATCCTGCCATTTTATTACATAAATTTTCATTACATTTTACAAACAGAGGAAATTTAAAGTCTAGTGTCTTGGAAATCAGGAAAAATATACATGAAAACATAAAACATTATTCTAATACACTTGTAAGGCTTCATAATAGGTTCATCCTAAGTAAAAATACTACATCTCATAACCTGGAGACATACATAAAAGGAAAGGGTGAGCAGAATGCTCAGTAAAGAAAACAAGTGAAATAGTTTACATGTGAACTTGAACGATATCAATAAGAACATGAAGATAAAGAGGCATATCATAATAATAATAACTTAAAACATAACATGAAAATGTGTCTAAAACATTTATTTTATATATTCATGAACATATCACCAAGGTCCATCCCCAAGGTGTCATAAAATTACCAAGGTTATTCACCAAGGTATCGTAAAACTTGTTACCTCTGGAGATTAATTTCTTTACCTAATGGATTGGAGTTCTATAAAGGCACAAACTTAATATGTATTTATTTTCATGTGATCCTCCTATATCATAATTAAACATTTCATAAATAACCCAAAGAGAATAAAAGAAATGGGTTTTATATCAAAATTACGGTGTTTTAAAAAGTGCTTAAAAGCAAGATCATTATGTCATTTATAACCCATGGAAAAAGAATAAGTATTTTATGTTTTTCAACTCTCTAATAAAATATATCATTTTTATTTCTTGATTAATAACCTTGTAAATTAAATAGGTTTTGGTATTCACCTAAATAAAATAAGATAATTTCTTGAGAAATAGAGAGATATTTTGAGACGAAATTTCTACAGCATAACAGCTATATAACATGGTTTTAGAAAACCTTAAAAAGAGAGGGGACAAGGATCTATCATATATAAATGAAGAATTTTATAGTATAATGAAATAATAAAATGGAAATAAAAACATGGTATGGAAACTTGGAAGATATACCACATAAAAGAGAACTTAAAAGAAAAAAATAGAAGTTATGGATTCCCTTACGGAAATTCAGCAACCTAATGGTGTCACATAAAAATTCATAAAATAATTTAATTAGAAAGAAAATGGTATCTCATAATTTGGAAATAAAATGGAAATAAATAAGGATATAGAATAAAATACCCCAACATAATAAAAATTAAACTAGAAGACATAACATAAAGGAAGTCTTGACTAAAAGAGAAGGGTGAAAGGTTCCCTTACCTTGAAGAGTAACTTCAAAAACTCAAAGGTTGGGATCTTGGGGGGACCGAGGGAACCTTGGGAGGACTCCTTGGGTGGTAAAAAGACCATAGATTCATTTAGGTGGGATTTGGAATGAAATAAACTAAGGAATGGGTTACTATTTATAGCAAAAGTGAGGGAATATTTTATTAATTTCCAAGGGACGCATCATTAGTGGTATTTGCAAAACATTGGGTTTGACCATGATATTTGCCCATGGTATTGGATAATTGGGATACCTCATAACATATCTTAATATACACAAGTCGACCAGAATTATTACGTCATTATTACATCATTAATGATGTCATTAAACACACCAAAACTCAAAACTATATTTTTACTATTCACCGAAAAACAAAACATTTTATAAAAATATCATAAATTCACCCTAACCTAATATCGATGCTTTGAATTCAAAAATGAACCCCATTTTATGAAAATAATTTTCTAATTATGAGATATTTAATTTTTAAGTAAAATCACTATTTACCTGAAAAAAATACTAATACTTAACTAATAATTTCTGAAACAGTTATTTACTTATGCTATAATATCACATTACCAAACAAGATGCCTAAATTATATTTATACTTTCTTAAGTGAGTTTACTATTCCATTGGTCACATTACTATTCATAAGTGTAATATTACTATTCATAATTTAATATTCACCAAAAATTAAGTTGATCTTATTAGAATATAAATTTCTTACTGATCACAACTGTATAAGACCATTTTTTGAAAATCATTTCACATTATTAATTATTTAAAGTATAAAAAAATATTTTAAAATACCTTTTTTTCAATATTAATCAATAATATGGAGCTTCTATAAATTCATTCTATATTTATTTTAACATTTGAAATTCACAAATTTTACCATAATAAGAAATATCAATTTTATTTATACAAAAGGATTTAAAAAAGTAACTAAATCCTTATTACATAGCCCCTTATAACACCTGCATAGGACCTAAGAGTAAGGTGTGCAATGGTGATAGAATCGTGGGGCGGCTCAGACAACATTTCCTGAGTGGTGATTTCTATCATCTTGAAATTCTCCCATAAGCAATTATGTTCAAACTTAATGTGTTGGAGTTCGGCTTGGTCTTGGTCCGAAGCAAAGCCCAGTGATGCTACCTCCTTCCCAAGCTCTGATGGATGGGCATAGTATGGACCAAGTCTACTAGATGAGGCCATCAACTCTTCTTTCTATATTAATTAATCATGATCATTTGTATTAATAAATAATAATCAAAATGTTAAGAGTATAGTTTCCAATGGTCATATTGACCAACAGTCATATTGACCAACGGTCATATAAAATTAGATGCCCAATTGTCTCATTTTAATTATACTTACTTCATTAATTAAAGTATATGGTTTTTTTGAGTATAAAATAAAATAACACACAAATCTAGGAAATAAAAATTATTCAAAAGTTTGGGTCGTTATATTCTTCCCCCCTTAAAAAATTCCATCCCTAAAATTTCAAATCGTACCCTTATAAGAGAAAAGGTGTGGGTAATTCTACCTCATAGACTCCTCTGGTTCCCATGTGGCTTCTTCGCGTTTTTTATTTCTCCACAACACCTTAACAAGGCAGGTAGTCATGTTGCACAGAACATTGTCTCTACGATCCAAGAACCCCACCGGATACTCCTCATAAGAGAGGTTATGTTCTAGTTGCACCACCTCTAGATTTAGTACATGTGAAGGGTCAGGTATGTACTTCCTCAAGAGGAATACATGGAAGAAATCATGAAATTTTGTAAGATTTGGAGGAAGTCCAAGCTAATAGGTCACTGATCCTACGCGATCAAATATTTCATAGGGGCCAATGTACTTAGGGTTGAGCTTCCCTTTCTTCCCAAACCTCAAGACTCTCTTCCAAGGTGAAATTCGAAGAAATACCTTTTCACCAATATTAAACTCCAAGTCCCCTCGATGGTTGTCGACATATCACTTTTGCTGACTTTGATCAGCCTTAATGTGTTGCTAGATGGAATGGACTTTTTATGTCATCTCTTCCACAAGATAAAACCCAAGAAGCTTTCTCTCACCAACTTCATCCCAACAAATAGGACCTCTACATCGATTCCCATATAGATCTTTATAGGGTGTTATTTGAATGCTCAAATGGAAACTATTACTATAAGAGAACTCAACTAATGGGAGATGTTGATCCCATCCACCTTTAAATTCCATTGAGCATGTTCTCAGAATTTCCTCAAGTGTTTGAATAGTTATTTCATATTAGACATCAGTTTGGGGGTGATAGGACATACTGAAATTCAATTCCGTACTCTGAGCATGTTGAATACTTCTCCATAATTTTTATGTGAGCCTTGGATCATGATTAGATATGATAGAAAGTGGAACTCCATGCATCCTTACCACTTCCTTCACGTAAATCCTGGCAAGTTGATCAAGAGATAAATCTTTCAGAAAAGAGATAAAATGGGAAGTCTTGGTGAGATAGTCCACAATAACCCATATCACATTGTTTTCTTTGGAAGTTATAGGGAGACCAGGGACAAAGTCCATAGTGATATTGTCCCACTTTCATGCTGGTATGGGTAGGGGTTGTAAAACCCCTTTAGAAAGTTGTCACTATATCTTAACTTGCTAACATACCAGGCACCTTGTCATGTATTCAGAAATCTCCCTTTTCATATTATCCCACCAATAATGATCACGAAGGTCTCTATAAATTTTTGTACTCCCAGGATGTATAGAGAATATAGAGTTATAAGATTCATCCTTTATATCCTTCTTTATTTCCGTAATAGATGGAACACATAGTCTTGTACAAAATTTCAATACACCTTCTTAATCAATGTTGAACTCTGAAAACTTCCCATCCTTCACTAGGTCTTGGATCAAGGGATCTCTTTGAATCATCATCATGGATAGAACAACTGGGTCTTTCCTACTTAATGCATTAGTGACTTTTTTTTCTTTTCTGGGATGATAATGAATTGAACAATCATAGTCTATAAGAAGTTTCAACCATCTCCTATGTCTCATGTTCAATTACTTTTGTGTGAAAATATAATTCAAACTTTGATGGTCTATGTATATATCATATTTCTCCCCATAAAGATAGTGCGTTCATATCATTAGAGAAAAAACAACCACAGCTAGCTCAATATCATGCGTAGTATAGTTCTGCTCATGATTCTTCAACTGTCAAGATGCATAAGAAATGAATTTGTCATTTTGCATGAGGATTCACCCAAGCTCTTTCTGAAATGCATCGCTAAAAATAATGAATCCTTCTCCACTTGTGGGTAGAGTTAACATGGATATAGTAACTAATCTCTTCTTCAGCTCTTGGAAAATTTCCTCACACTCCTTTTTCCAGATGAACTTGACCCATTTTATAGTTAACTTGGTTAATGGATTTGAAATTCGTGAAAAAAATTTAACAAACCTCCTATAATATCCCGCTAATCCAAGGAAACTACTAATCTCATTTATTGTTACAGACCGAGGCCACTCCTATACAACCTTTGTCTTTGCAAGGTCAACTGTGATTTCTTAATTGGTTACAATGTGCCCCAAAAAAGAAACTTGTTGTAACCAAAATTCACATTTGATGTACTTTCCAAAAATCCTCTCCTTCCATAGAGTTTGCAAAATAACCCTTAGATGATCCTCATGCTCCTCACCACTTTTGAAATATATCATAACATCATCAATAATAACTACCATAAAGTTATCAAGGTAGTCCTTAAAGACTCTATTTATCAAATACTTAAAAATAATAGGATCATTAGTCAATCCATAGAGAATAACAACAAAGTCATAATGATTATATCTTGATTGGAAGGTAGTTTTTTTAATATATTCTTTCTTCAACCTTAATTTATGATAACTAGATCAAATATCAATCTTAGAGAAGAATTGAACCCCATAAAGTTGGTCAAATAAGTCATCAATTCTTGGAAGAGGGTATTTTTTCTTCACTCTGATCACATTCAGTTCTCTATAATCAATGCATAACTGCATCTATCCATCCTTCATCTTCACAAAGAGAACATGTGCTCCCCAAGGAGACACAATAGGATGGATAAACCCCCTCTCCAAAAGATCTTGGAGTTGTTTATTTAATTCCTCCATCTCCACATTTTATATTTTATACGGAGTCTTTGATATCAGATGATATCCAGGTACAAGTTTAATGGAGAACTCTACCTCTCTTTCTATGGGAGGTCTGGGTAACTCCTCATAAAATACGTCAATGTATTCCTGGATGATGGGGACATTTTCTATCCTTATACTCTCATTTCCTTCTTTTTCTTCACCAATAAAATCCATAAAGAAGGATATAGGAGGTTCTTCTAAATAAATCTTGTGTTGAGATATCTCTCCTTGGAAGATAACCGTTGGTTTTCTATTCAAGACTACTAATATTTCCTTACTTCTGCATTTGATCTTAGAATTATACTTTGAGAGCCAATCCATCTCTAGTATAATGTAAAATTCTAGCATGGGAATGACTATCATATTTGTGATAATATTTTGCTCACTAAAGTAAATACTATAGTTTATAAAAACTGATGATTCTTGGATAATCTCACCAGAAGTCTTAACTGATAACTATACTTTTAGAAAATTAGGGTTTGACTCTAAATTCTTTGAAAACTTGGAGGAAATAAAGAAATTCATAGAACCATAATTAAACAAAGTACTTGCTATCTTTGAGAGAACAACAAGAGTACCTTCCACTACATCATTTGGCACTTCAACTCCAGCTATAGTGATAGAAAACTCAGAATCTTATTCCCTTGGCCTTTGCTGAGGCTAATGGTGATTCCCCTCTACTGACCTCAGATTTGGACAGTGATTGGAAAATTTACCAAGTTGTCCACACTTATAGAATTGGACATCATGTAGGTCCTACACCATCTTCCCTTTTTTTTAGTGTTGCTAAGTTGAGGTTTCACCTCACTATGAAAAATCCATGCAATATGTTCATCTCTTCCACACTTGTAGAACTTTCCACTCTTGAGCAGGCAGTTCCCCAAATGCTTTTTCACACATTTATTACACGTGGGAAGTTGCACTTGAATTTCTCTTATTCCCTGATCAAATCTCCTCCCTAATATTGGCTCCGTTGATCTCTTATTGTCATTGGAGTTATGAGACCACTATGTCTCACCAAACTCCAGTTTGACTTTCATCACACTCCGCACGATCTCCTCATAGCTGTTATAGTCTCGATTGGCTAGATTCCTCCGCATATGAGGTCTCATTCCACCGAAGAATCTATCAACCCTCCCATTAGGATCCATGAAAAAGCTTTAGGTATAATGGGAAATTCTTGTAAAGTTCATCTTGCAGATTCCAACAGATTCATTTTCCTTATGCTTCAGCTCAAGAAACTCCTTCTCCATTTTTTTCTCATAGAACGAGGGAAATACTTATTAAATAAAATTCCTTTGAACTCTTCCCACTCCAAAGCTTTAACCTCAACTATTAGCCTTGTCTTTTTAATCAGTTCCCATTATTGATCAGCTTCTCCCCCTAAGCGGTAAACAGCCAGAGTGACCTTCTCTTGTTCTAAACAACAGAGCATAGAAAAGATCTTCTTTGTAGAGCTGATCCACTATTCAGAAATCAATGGATTGGTAGATCCACTAATTTTTAGTGGTCATTGATGCATAAAGAAATCAATTTAATTTTTTTCCCTCCGCAGTGAAATCTATCTCTCACCTTGATTCGAGTCATTTCTCATAACTTGAGTCAGTTGGTTCATCATTCTCATAAAATTTTCCATTCTGGTTTCCATTGGAGAGACGTCAGTTCATGGTCCATTGCGGTCACCATTTTTACAGTTCCTCCTATTGCCCTCTATTTTCTAAAAGAATAAAACATTAGTGAGAAACTTATTTCATTTATGAATCTCTTAACTGTAAAGGATTTTAATGTCTTAAAACTTTATGCTTAAACATATTATTCTTTAACAACAACTACATTTCTCTACAAATCCTATATAATGATTCATAAAAAGCTTGTAATTAACTAATAATATCCTCTGGTAGTGTCAAACTAGGAGTGTAGCAGGGCTCATTGTCATTTACTAGGATACCCCAGGTCAAGACTGAAGCTCCTTGTTGGAGTTTTCACTCTTAGGTACATCTGTGTCAGCGCCACATCCACTTGTTTGTATCTAGATAGGGATTTATTTGTTCGGAAACCTCTTACTTAATATTTCACCAAAATACCAAGAATTTTTTCTATATTTAAAATTTTATATATTGTTTTTCCTAAAATTTTTATAGCTTAATTTCCACAAATAACTAAACTATCCTTTGGTACCAACAATGGCATCCCGCCATTTTATTACATGACTTTTCATTACATTTTACAAATAGAGGAAATTTAATGTCTAGTGTCTTGGAAATCAGGAAAACTATACATGAAAACATAAAAAATTATTATAATACACTTGTAAGGATTCATCATAGGTTAATCCTAACTACAAATAATACATCTCATAACCTAGAGACATACATAAAAGGAATGGGTGATCAGAATTCTTAGTAAGGAAAACAAGTGAAATAGTTTACATGTGAACTTGAACGATATCAATAAGAACATGAAGATAAAGAGGTATATCATAATAATAATAACTTAAAACATAACATGAAAATGTGTCTACGAAATTTATTTTATAGATTCATGAACATATCACCAAGGTTCATCCCCAAGGTGTCATAAAATTACCAAGGTTATTCACCAAGGTATCGTAAAACTTGTTACCTCTGGAGATTAATTTCTTTACCTAATGGATTGGAGTGATATCAAGGCACACCCTTAATATGTATTTATTTTCATGTGATCTGCATATATCATAATTAAACATTTCATAAATAACCCAAAGAGAATAAAATAAATGGGTTTTATATCAAAATTGCGGTGTTTTAAAAAGTGCTTAAAAGCAAGATCATTATGTCATTTATAACCCATGGAAAAAAGAATAAGTATTTTATGTATGAAAATTATCTAATAAAATATATCATTTTTATGTCTTGATGAATACCCTTGTAAATGAAATAGTTTTGGGTATTCACATAAATAAAATAAGAGTATTTCTTGAGAAAAAGAGAGAGATTTTGAGACGAAATTTCTACAGCATAACAGCTATATAACATGGTTTTAGAAAACATTAAAAAGAGAGGGGACAAGGATATCTCATATATAAATGACTCATTTTATAGTATAATGAAATAATAAAATGTAAATAAAAACATGGTATGGAAACTTGAAATATATACCACATAAAAGAGAACTTAAAATAAAAAAAGAGAAGTTACGGATTCCATTACAGAAATTCAGCAACCTAATGGCGTCACTTAAAAATTCATAAAATAATTTAATTAGAAAGAAAAGGGTCTCTCATAATTTGGACATAAAATGGAAAGAAATAAGGATATATAATAAAATACCCCAACATAATAAAAATGAAACTAGAAGACATAACATAAAGGAAGTCTTGACTAAAAGAGGAGGGTGAAAGGTTCCCTTACCTTGAAGAGTAACTTCAAAAACTCAAATATTGGGATTTTGGGGGGGTTGAGGGAACCTTGGGAGGACTCCTTGGGTTGTAAAAAGACCATAGATTCATTTATGTGGTATTTGGAATGAAATAAATGAAGTTGTGGGTTTCTATTTTTAGCAAAAGTGAGGGAATATTTTATTAATTTCCAAGGGACGCATCATTAGTGGTATTTCCAAAACCTTGGGATTCCCCATGATATTTTCCCATGGTATTAGATACTTGGGATACCTCATAACATATATTAATATACACAAGTCTACCAGAATTATTACGTCATTGTTACATCATTAATGATGTCATTAAACACACCGAAACTCAAAACTATATTTTTACTATTCACCGAAAAACAAAACATTTTATAAAAATCTCATAAATTCACCCTAACCTAATATCGATGCTCTGAATTCAAAAATGAACTCCATTTTTTGAAAATAATTTTATAATTATGATATATTTAATTTTTACGTAAAATCACTATTTACCCAAAAAAAATACTAATACTTAACTAATAATTTCTGAAACAGTTATTTACTTACACTATAATATCACATTACCAAACAAGATGCCTAAATTATATTTATACATTCTTAAGTGAGGTTACTATTCCATTGGTCACATTACTATTCATAAGGGTAATATTACTATTCATAATTTACTATTCACAAAAAATTAAGTTGATCTTATTATAATATAAATTTCTTATTGATCACAACTGTAGAAGACCATTTTTTGAAAATCATTTCACATTATTAATTATTTAAAGTATAAAAAAATATTTTAAAATACCTTTTTTTTCAATATTAATCAATAATATGGAACTTCTATAAATTCATCCTATATTTAATTTAACATTTGGAATTCACAAATTTTACCATAATAAAAAATATCAATTTTATTTATACAAAAGGATTTCACAGAGTAACTAAAGCCTCACTACATAGACCCTTATAACACCTGCATAGGACCTAAGAGTAAGGTGTGCAATGGTGATATAATCTTGGGGCGGCTCGAACATTGCCTGAGTGGTGATTTCTATCATCTTGAAATTATCCCATAAGCAATTATGTTCAAACTTAATGTGTTAAAGTTCAGATTGGGCTTGGTCCGGAGCAAAGCCCAGTGACGCTACCTCCTTACCAAGCTCCAATGGATGGGCTTCGTATGGCCCAAGTCTTCTAGATGAGGTCATCGACTCTTCTTTCTTTATTAATTAACCATTATCATTTGTATTAATAAATAATAATAAAAATGTTAAGAGTATAGTTTCCAACGGTCATATTGACCAATGGTCATATAAAATTTGAAGCCCAATGGTATCATTTTAATTATACTTACTTCATTAATTAAAGGATATAGTTTTTTTGAGTATAAAATAAAATAACACACAAATCAAGGAAACAAAAATTATTCAAAATTTTGGGTCATTACATTCTTCCCCCCTTAAAAAATTTTGTCCCTGAAATTTCAACTCGTACCATTAGAAGAGAAAAGGTGTGGGTACTTCTACCTTATAGACTCCTCTAGTTCCAATGTGGCTTATTCTCATTTTTTATTTCTCCACAACACCTTAACAAGGCGGGTAGTCTTGTTGCATAGAACCTTTCCTCTACGATCCAAGATCTCCACTGGCTGCTCCTCATAAGAGAGGTCATGTTTCAGTTTCACCACCTCTAGATTTAGTACATGTGAAGGGTCAGCTATGTACTTACTCAAGAGGGATATGTGGAAGACATCATGAAATTTGCTAGATTTGGAGGAATTCCAAGTTGATAGGTCACTACTCCTACGTGATCAAGGATTTCATAGGGGCCAATGTACCTAGGGCTGAGCTTCCCTTTCTTCCCAAACCTCATGAATCTCTTCCAATGTGAAATTAAAAGAAAGACTTTTTCACCAATATCAAACTCCAAGTCCCCTTGAAGGTTGTTGGCATAGCTATTTTTCTGACTCTGAGCAGCCTTAATGTGTTGCTAGATGGCGTGGACTTTTTCTGTCATCTCTTGCAGAAGATCAGGCCCAAGAAGATTTCTCTCACCAAATTCATCCCAACAGGTAGGAGTTCTACATCGCTTCCCATATAGAGTTTTACAACGTGTCATTTGAATGCTCAAATGGAAACTATTACTGTATGAGAACTCAACTAATGGGAGATGTTGATCCCATCCACCTTTAAATTCTATTGAGCATGTTCTCAGCATTTCCTCAGGTGTTTGAATAGTTCTTTCATATTGGACATCAGTTTGGGGGTGATAGGCCATACTAAAATTCAATTCAGTACTCAGAGCATGTTGAAGACTTCTCTAGAATTTTGATGTGAACCTTGGATCATGATCAGATACAATAGAAAGTGGAACTCCATACATCCTTACCACTCCCTTCACGTAAATCCTGTCAAGTTGATCAAGAGAGTAATCTTACTGAATAGAGATAAAATGGGAAGTCTTGGTGAGATAGTTCACAATAACCCATATCGCATTGTTTTCTTTGGAAGTTCTAGGGAGACTAGTGACAAATTCCATAGTGATATTGTCCCACTTTCATGATGGTATGGGTAGTTATTGTAATACCCCTTTAGAAAGTTGTTGCTCTATCTTACTTGTTGACATATCAATAACCTTTTAGTGTAGTCATAAATTTCCCTTTTCATATTATCCCACCAATAATGATCACGAAGGTCTCTATATATTCTTTTACTCCCAGGATGTATAGAGAACATAGAGATATAAGCTTCATCCATCAGATCCTTCTTTATTTCCGTAACATATGGAACACATAGTCTTGTATGAAATTTCAATACACCTTCTTAATCAATATTGAACTCTGAAAGCTCCCCAACCTTCACAGCCTCAAACTTATTTTGTAACAAAGGATCTTATTTCTGGTCCTTGTTTCTCTTCTCTATTAATGAAGGTAGATAAATCATTTGGGATAGAGTTGATGATGTCCCTTCCCTTATAACTCCCATGTACATTTTCACTAGGTCTTGGATCAAGGGATCTCTTTGAATCCTCATCATGGATAGAACAACCGGTTCTTCCCTACTTAATGCATCGTTGACTTTGTTTTCTTTTCTGAGATGATAATGAATTGAAAAATCATAGTATTTAAGAAGTTCCAACCATCTCCTCAGTCTCATGTTCAATTCCTTTTGTGTGAAAATATACTTCAAACTTTGATGGTCTGGGTATATATCATATTTCTACCCATATAGATAGTGTCTCCATATCTTTAGAGAAAAAACAACCACAGCTAGCTCAAGATCATGCGTAGTATAGTTATACTCGTGATTCTTCAACTATAAAGATTCATAAGTAATGACTTTGTCATTTTTCATAAGGATTCACCCAAGCCCTTTCAGAGATTCATCGCTAAAAATAACGAATCCTTCTCCACTTGAGGGTAGAGTAAACACGGATGCAGCAACCAATCTCTTCTTCAGCTCTTGGAAACTTTCCTCACAGTCCTTTTTCCGGATGAACTTGACCCCTTTTAGAGTTAACTTGGTTAATGGATTAGAAATTTGTGAAAAAATTTAACAAACCTCCTATAATATACCGCTAATCCAAGGAAACTACAAATCTAATTTATTGTTACAGACTGAGGCCACTCCTCTACAACCTTTGTCTTTGTAGGGTCAACTGTGATTTCTTAATTGGTTACAATGTGCCCCAAAAAAGAAACTTTTTGTAACCAAAATTTACATGTGTTGTACTTTGCGAAAATCCACTCCTTCTATAGAGTTTTCAAAATAATCCTTAGATGATCCTCATGCTCCTCACGACTTTTAGAATGTATCATAACATCATAAATAAAAACTACCATAAAGTTATCAAGGTAGTCCTTAAAGACTCTATTCATAAAATCCATAAAAATAATAGGATCATTAGTCAAGACAAAGGGAATAACAACAAAGTCATAATGCTCATATCTTTATTAGAAGGTAGATTTTTGAATATATTCTTTATTCACCCTCAATTGATGATAACCAGATCGAAGATAAATCTTAGAGAAGAATTGAACCCCACAAAGTTGGTCAAATAAGTCATCAATTCTTGAAAGAGGGTATGTGTTCTTCACTATGATCATGTTCAGTTCTCTATAATCAATGCATAACCGCATTGATCCATCATTCATCTTCACAAAGAGAACAGGTTCTCCCCAAGGAGACACACTTGGACAGATAAACCCCCTCTCTAAAAGATCTTGGAGTTGTTTCTTTAATTCCTCCATCTCCACATTTTCCATTCTATACGGAGTCTTTGATATCAGATGAGATCTAGGTACGATTTCAATGAAGAACTCTACCAATATTTATGGGGGAGGTCCAGGTAACTCCTCAAGAAATATATCAATGTATTCCTAGATTATGGGGAAATTTTCTATCCTTATACTCTCATTTCCTTTTTTTTCTTCACCAATCAACTCCATAAATAAGGATATAGGAGGTTCTTCTAAACAAAGATCAGGTTGAGATATCTCTCCTTTAAAGATAACCATAGATTTTCCATTCAAGACTACTAAGATTTCCTTACTTCTGGATTTGATCTTATCATTATACTTTGAGATCCAATCCATCTCTAGTATAATGTCAAATTCCATCATGGGAATGACTACTATATTTGTGATAATATTATGATCACTAAATTAAATACTAGAGTTTCTAAAAATTGATGATTCTTGGATAATATCACCAGGAGTCTTGACTGATAACTCTACTTTTAGAAAATCAGGGTTTGATTCTAAATTCTTTAAAACTTGGAGAAAATAAAGGAATGCGTAGAACCAGAATCAAACAAAGTACTTTTTATCTTTGAGAGAACAACAAGAGTACCTTCCACCACATCATTTGGAGCTTTAACTTCAGCTATAGTGATAAAAAAAGCATGACCTTGTTCCCTTGGCCTTTGTTGAGGCTAATGGTGATTCCCCTCCACTACCCTCATATTTGGATAGTGATTGGAAAAGTGACCAAGTTTTCCACACTTATAGCATTGGACATCAAGTAGGTCTTGCACCATCTTCCTTTTTTCTTTAGTGTTGGGAAGTTGAGGTTTCACCTCACTACGAAAATTCCATGAAATATGGTCATCTCTTCCACACTTATAGCACTTTCTACTCTTGAGCAGGTAGTTCCCCGAATGCTTCTTCCCACATTTATTACACGTGGGATGTTGCACTTGCTTGTCTCCACTTCCCTGATCAAATATCCTCCCTAATCTTGGATCCATTGATCTCTTATTTTCATTGGATTTATGAGACCACTATGTCTCACCGAACTCTAGTTTGACTTTCATCGCACTCCACACGATCTCTCATAGCTGTTATAGTCTCGATTGGCTATATTCTTCCGCATATGAGGTCTCATTCCACCAAATAATCTATCAACATTCCCATTAGGATCCATGAAAAATTTTGAGGTATAATGGGAAAGTCTTGTGAAGTTCATCTCGTAGCTTCCAACATATTCACTTTCCTTATGCTTTAGCTCGAGAAGCTCCTTCTCCATTTTTTTCTCATAGAACGAGGTAAATACTTATTAAAGAAGATTCCTCCAAACTCTTCCCACTCCAAAGCTTCAACCTCCACTCTTAGCCTCATCATTTTAATCAGTTCCCACTATTGATCAGCTTCTCCCTCTAAGCAGTAAATAGCCAGGGTTACCTTCTCTTGTTTTAATCTGCAAAGCATAGAAAAGATCTTCTCAATAGAGCTGATCCACTATTTAGAAATCAATGGATCAGTAGATCCACTAAAGGTTGGTGGTCATTGATGCATAAAAAAATCAATATAATGTTATTCCCTCTACAGTGAAATCGATCCCTCATCTTGATTCAAGTTATTTCTCATAACTTGAGTCAGTTGGTTCATCATTCTTATAAAATTTTCCATTATGGCTTCCATCGAAGGGTCATCAGTGCATGGTCCATTGTGGTCACTATTTTCATGGTTCCTCCTATTTCCCTCCATTTTCTAAAAGAATAAAACCTTAGTGAGAAACTTATTTCATTTAGGAATCTCTTCGCTATAACGGATTTTTATGTCTTAAAACTTTATGCTTAAACATATTATTCTTTAACAACAATTACTTTTCTCTATAAATCCTATATAATAATTCATAAAAATCTTATGATTAACTAATAATATCCTCTGGGAGTGTCAAACCAGGAGTGCATTAAGGCTCGTTGTCATGTACCAGGATACCTCAGGTCAGGTCTGAAGCTCCTTGTCAGAGTTTTCACTCTTAGGTACATCTGTGCCAGAGCCACATCCACTTGTTTGTATCCAGATAGGGATTTATTTGTTTGGAAACCTCTTACTTAATATTTCACCAAAATACCAAGTAGTTTTCATATATTTAAAATTTTATATAGGGTTTTTCCTAAAATTTTCATTGATTAATTTCCACAAATGACAAAACTATCCTTTGATACCAACTATGGAATCCCACCATTTTATTACATAACTTTTCATTACATTTTACAAACAGAGGATATTTAAAGTCTAGTGTCTTGGAAATCAGGAAAAATATACATGAAAACATAAAACATTATTATAATACACTTTTAAGGCTTCATCATAGGTTCATCCTAAGTAAAAATACTACATCTCATAACCTGGAGACATACATCAAATGAAAGGATGAGCAGAATGCTCAGTAAGGAAAAGAAGTGAAACGATTTACATGTGAACTTGAATGATATCAATAATAACATGGGGATAAAGAGGCATATCATAATAATAATAACTTTAAAAATAACATGAAAATGTGTCTACAACATTTATTTTAGAGATTCATGAACATTTCACCAAGGTCCATCCCCAAGGTGTCATAAAATTGCTAAGGTTATTCACCAATGTATCGTAAAACTTGTTACCTATGGAGATTAATTTCTTTACCCAATGCATTGGAGAGATATCAAGAAACACCCTTAATATGTATTTATTTCCATGTGATCCACATATATCATAATAAAACATTTTATAAATAACCCAAATAGAATAAAATAAATGGGTTTCGTATCAAAATCGAGGTGTTTTAAAAAGTGCTTAAAAACAAGATCATTATGTCATTTATAACCCATGGAAAAAGAATAAGGATTTTATGTATGTAAATTATAGAATGAAATATATAATTTTTATGTCTTGATTAATACCCTTGGAAATGAAATAGGCTTGGGTATTCACATAAATAAAATAAGATAATTTCTTGAGAAAAAGAGAGAGATTTTGAGACGAAATTTATACAGCATAACAGTTATATAACATGGTTTTAGAAAACATTAAAAAGAGAGGGGACAAGGATATATCATCTATAAATGAATCATTTTATAGTATAGAGAAATAATAAAATGGAAATAAAAACATGGTATGGGAACTTGAAAGATATACCACATAAAAGAGAACTTAAAAGAAAAAAAAGGAGAAGTTATGGATTCCCTTACGGAAATTCAGCAACCTAACGGCATCACTTAAAAATCCATAAAATAATTTAATGAGAGGGAAAATGGTATCTCATAATTTGGAAATAAAATGGATACAAATAAAGATATAGAATAAAATACCCCAATATAATAAAATGGAAACTAGAATATATAACATAAAGGAAGTCTTGACTAAAAGAGGAGGGTGAAAGGTTCCCTTATATTGAAGAGTAACTTCAAAAACTCAAAAGTTGGGATCTTGGGAGGATTTAGGGAGCCTTGGGAGGACTCCTTGGGTGGTAAAAATACTGGAGATCCATTGAGGAGGAATTTGGAATGAAAGGAATGAAGGAATGGGTTCGTATTTATAGAAAAATTGAGGGAATATTTTATTAATTTCCATGAGACACCTCATTAGTGGTATTTGAAAAACCATGGGCTTTACCATGATATTTTCCCATGGTATTGGACACTTGGGATACCTAATAACATATCTTACTATATACAAGTCGACCAGAATTATTACATCATTATTACATCATTAACGGTGCCATTAAACACACCGAAACTCAAAACTGTATTTTTACTATTCACCAAAAAACAAAACATTTTATAAAAATCTCATAAATTCAATTTAACCTAATATCGATGCTCTGAATTCAAAAAACTCCATTTTATGAAAATAATTTATTATGATATATTTAATTTTTAAGTAAAATCACTATTTACCCAAAAAAAATCTAATACTTAACTAATAATTTCTGAAACAGTTATTTACTTATGCTATAATATCACATTACCAAACAAGACACCTAAATTATATTTATACTTTTTTAAGTGAGGTTACTTTTCCATTGTTCACATTACTATTCATAAGGGTAATATTACTATTCATAATTTACTATTCACCAAAAAATTAATTTGATATTATTAGAATCTAAATTTCTTATTGATCACAAATGTAGAAGACCAATTTTTGAAAATCATTTCACATTATTAATTATTTAAAGTATATAAAAAATATTTTAAAATGCCCTTTTTTCCAATATTCATCAATAATATGGAAATTCTGTAAATGCATCCAATATTTATTTTGACATTTGAAATTCAAAAAATTTACCATAATAATAAATAACATTTTTATTTATATAAAAGGATTTCATAGAGTAACTAAAGCCTCATTACATAGCCCCTTATAACACCTGCATATGACCTAAGAGTAAGATGTGAAGTGTTGATAGAATCTTGGGGCGGCTAGGACAACATTTCATGAGTGGTGATTTCTATCAGCTTGAACTTATCCCATAAGTGATTATGTTCAAGATTAATGTGTTGGAGTTAGGCTTGGGCTTGGTCCAAAGCAAATCCCAATGATTCTAGCTCCTTACCAAGCTCCGACAAATGGGCTTCATATGGCCCGAGTCTATTGGATGAGGTCATCGACACTTCTTTCTATATTAATTAACCATGATCATTTATATTTATAAACAATAATCATAAACGTTAAGAGTATAGTTTCCAACAGTCATATTGACCAATAGTCATATAAAATTCTAAGCGCAATAGTCTCATTTTAATTATACTCACTTTATTAATTAAAGGATATAGTTTTTTTAAGTATAAAATAAAATAACACACAAATTCAGGAAATAAAAATTATTCAAAAGTTCGGGTCATTGCAGTGGGAGTTTGTTTGTTCTGGTAGCTATGCACGAGGGAGTCCTTCATGAGTTTCATATCTCACCCTTGGTGGTACACCCATGAGTTTCCAAGATGTAATGTGACTTGAGGATGCATTTTTTGTGGCCCAAGATGAAATGGGTAGGGGCGGAGTTTGTGGTGAAGTGCTTGGTTTTCCAGCAGGTAAAGGTTGCGCATCATGTTCCCAGTAGTTTATTACAGCCTTTGGATATTCCTGAGTGGAAATGGGATGACATCTCAATGGATTTCATCATAGAGTTTCCCAGAGATCAGGTAGGTTGTGATGTTACCTGGGTGATCATGGATTAGTTGACAAAATTGGTTCACTTCTTAGTGATCAAGGAGTTGGGCATAGTGGATACTTTTTCTAAGAGGTTTGTGGATGAGGTGGTGTGATTGCATGAAGTTTTGAGTTCCATTGTCTAGGATCAGGATACACATTTTACCTCATGAGTCTAGAGGGTATTGCAGTATGATTTTGGCACCCAGTTACACCTCAACACTGTTTTCCACCCTCAAAAAGATGGGAAAATGGAACAGACTATCCAGGCATTGGATGATATGTTACTGGTGTTCTTCTTGGACTTTGGTGGATCTTGGGTATGACACTTGACTTTGGTATATTTATCTTATAATAATAGATATCACTCTTCCATTGGCATGTCCCCATTTGAGGCTTTGTATGGGATACCAAGTCATTCTATTTTGTGTAGGATGGAGGTTGGGGAGATAGTTTTTCTTGGTCTCGATGTGGTGCAGAGCATGATTGAGAAAGTTCATCCTATTTGTGAGAGGATAAAAGCAGCGCAAGACTGGAATAAGTCTTATATTGATCGTAGTAGTAGGTCTTGGAGTTTGATATTGGGGACCATGGGTTCTTCATGGTTACCCCTTAACATAGGCAAAGGAGGTTTGGTCGAGAGAGTAAGCTTTCTCTCATGTTTTTTGGGCCCATTGAGGTGTTCGGGCAAGTTGGAGAGGTGGCATATTGGTTGGAATTACCACCAAGGTTAGAGAGGATCCACGATGTCTTCCACATGTCTCAGATTCATTAGTATCTTCATGATGACTCTCATATCATCGACTGGGGAGAGTTGGATATCTAAGATGAAATGATGTTTGTGGAATGGACAGTAGAGATCCAGGATATTTGGGAGAAGACACTATGAGTATGGGTCATTTCTTTGGCTTATGTGTTGTGGAGGCATGGTGGCCCAGAGAAGAGTACTTGGGAGTGAGAGACGTAGATGCGTACCCAGTACCGGGAGTTGTTTTGAGTTTTTTTTTTTGCTATGTTTTTATTTATGATGTGATGTTTGAACTTTATTTTATGATATGATCTATTTTCCTTTGTTTATGATGTGTGTGGTGTGATGTGTGATAAAGTCCTGACATATGAAAAGGGGGGGACCAGATTCCTAATCGAGATGCATTAACCGTGATGTGATTAAACTCATACAGGTGAGTCAGTGTCACCCAGAACAAATAGTATCTTGACATGGAGGAATGAATTCCCTGATTTGTGTGTTCGGGATGGTGTGGTTCATTGGTTGTAGTGGTTTTTGGTTTGGGCTACATGGAGGTTGAGGTGGTTGTGTAGTGGTTGTGTAGCAGTGTGGTTATGTGAGCGGAGTCATCTTGTGGTTGTGGTGATGCGGTTGTGTAGTGGTAGTGTGGTTTTGTGAGGGGAGCTAGCTTGTGGTTGTAGTGATGTGGTTGTGCAGTGTGTTTTTTGGTCATTTGGTTTGGTGTGTTTGGATAGTGGTAGTGTTTGAGGTATGACAAGACCCTTGATAGGTATATTATAGGGTGGTTGTTTGGACCCCTTTTTATTTTGGCTTGGTACTAGATTTTCAAGGGAGATAATCATTTTATAGGTATCTGATATAATGGTTAGTGACCTCCCGGTCTATTACTTTTCCATTTTTGGTGGTTAGAGGTGTTCAGCAGAGGTTTTGAGAGTTTTTGGTGGAAGCTGGAAGTGCAGCAGAGCTACTGTAGGAAATAAACGCTGTGTAAGAGTATTACATGATATGAAAGTTGGTTTCACATATTATCTAGGGAAAGTTCATGATTTTTAGATTTTCAGGGTTAAATAATAAAAAGGTGACACATTTTTTAACGAAAATGGACCCCAAGGATTACACAACGTGAAGGGGGATTACATGTCGTGTAAACCCCTGATGTAGTACAGTTTTAAAAGTTTTTTTGGCCAAATTTTCATTCATTCATTTGTGGATTCTTATTTCTCTCATTTTGGGTGAGCCCTAGGTGTCTTGAGGAGTTCTTCAATCCCTCTTCTCCCCTCTTTGATCTGTTGGTTCTGGTGGTTATTCATTGGCAATCTGTGGTTGATCCATGGTAGGTTCTTCACCCTTGTTGGTGGTTTTCTTCCATTCTTATTCATAGTTTCACTGTGGTGGTGTGTTTTGGTCTGGATTATTTGTTTGGGATGTGTTTTGATAGTATTTGGGTGCAGTTTAGGTTGATTTGTGGTTTCTCATGGTGCGGTTGTGGTTTGTGGGTATTCTTTTTTGCCTTGCGGTGTACAGCGAGTTAGAAAAGATTCTTTGAGGTATGATTTCCCTCATTTCTCTTTATTGCGTATCATGCAGGAGGGGTTTTCTTTTGTTTACCTATGGGTTATGATTTTTTTGGATTAATAAAAAGATAAAGAATCGGTACATTGAAATTGAAGAGTAAAGGGGTTTGCTTCGCATGATTTTATAGCCTCGATATGATTGTGATATTGTGATTGTTTGGGCTTGATGCCCCACTGAAAATTTTGGCTATTAGGAGATTTGTTTGTGTTGGATATATGTTTTGTCAATATTTTGATTGTTGTGATCTCACCCAAAAATGGAAATTGGTTAACCACTTATATTTGGATAATAAAATAGTTTCCCCCTGATTATGGATTATGTGATAATTCCCCTAAAATAAAGTGGAATGTGATGAAATCTCCTTTGTAAATCTGTAAAATGATCTTGATTTGTTGTGATGTGTGTTCATTCTTGTGGGATGGTTATGTGTGGTTGGGGAATGTGGGGTTGATGGTTTGTTTAGTCGTGCTTTTAGGGCAGTGGAGAGGTGGTTTGTTTGGTTTTGCTTTTAGGGCGGCGAGGTGGTTTGTTTGTCCATGCTTTTAGGGCAGTGAGGAGGTGGTTTGTTTGGACATGTTTTTGGGGCAGTAAGCTGATTGTATAATGGAGTTCATGATATTCTTGTGATGTTTGGTTATGTTGTGCTAGATTCCCAAATAGTGATGGAATAAATAATTCTTTAATAATGATGAAATGACATGGTTTGGTTTGGTCAGTGGGATAAGAAATTTTAATGACTAATTAAATGATGAGTTGTGTGATTAAGTGTGGTTGATGCTAAATAATGAAAAGAATGATATGATTAAATGGGAATTGGATGGAAATGTGAAATGGGATTTGGGGCTTATTGTGTGGTGTTATGCAATTAGAGGTGGCAGCAAAAGTGACGGTGTTGTGAGTTTGTTGGTTTTTTTGAGAATCCATAGGTTGGGCTTGATTGTTTGATATTATATATATATACTTATATATTCTTACAATTTCTATATTCTCCCCACCCACATTGAGCACTATGTAATGGCACCCATATAGTCATGTGGGGCGTGTTTTCCCCAACATCTAGTGAGGATTACGGATGGATGGGTACCTGCTCTTTCCCACTCTCTCTTCCAGGAAAGGTAGGTATTGCACAGGCTATGATTTCTAGAGTTCTGTTAGTGCATTATATGGTGGTTGTGATAGCACAGGTGTTTTTGAGCGAGATGTGATATGATTGTTCTTGTGGGGGCGACTTCTAGTGGAGGTCGTGCGTGGTAGGATGAGGGCATAAGATTGATGTCCTACATGTTCACGATACCCTACTACTCTAGTTATGATTGTGGATGTGTTGTGGCCCAGGTGTTTTCGGGCGAGATGTGATTTGGTCGTTCTTGTGGGGTGGTGAGCCTAGGTGTCTGTAGGCAAGGTGTGTTGTGACCATGCTTGTGGGGAAGTGAGGTATACGGAAGGGATGGGAGTGTCGGGATATACGATGTTGGGTGTGAGAGTGGCATGTTAGTGGGAAAGTGGTGTGGATTACCATTATCGATGTGATTCATATTATATTATATTACTTGGCTTGCATTATTTGGTGAGTGTACCTTGGTGAGGTTGGTTTTAGTTAGTATACCTGTATAGGTGCTATTTGGTTTTGTTTTCTCATAGGTTCATTAGTATGATCCTTTTACATTTGCACAAGAGACTTTGGTTTTCCTACTGAGTATACTAGTATGCTCACCCTACTAATATAAAACTGTTTTCAAGTTTTTAGAAGGATTACGTGGACCGTGTTGGACACTACTAGCTCGGATCCTTGATAACTGTTGTGTCACTGATTTAGCTTTACTTTTGGGCATTTAATTTGGATAATTTTATTGTATCTATTTCTTTTATTCATGAATTGTGGGATGGTTTGGGTTTTTTTATATCATGAAGTGGAGTTTTTTATGGATGATTCATTTTATATCCCAGTCCTATATTATTAAAGAGGGTAATGCCTCTAATTTCTTGATATTTTTATACCCTCGATGCTAATATTAAAACCAGGGCCTACTGGAGGTAGGACTTGAGGGTCATTAACTCTATCCCATCATTATTTTATCTTTGGAAAGAGGGGGTCGTGACACACCATGTCGCTGCCTCAACACCTAACAAAAAGGAAGCTACGAACAGGTGCACCTGCTATCATCCCCAAGGAAGGCCTTGCCTTTACCTGTGTCATACAAAATAAGATACACATATACTCATTGGGTATATATAGGGTGTGATCATACTTTCCTAGTGGGATACCACCCAAAGGTTCCATGCAATGAAGTTAAGAGATAAATTAACATACAAGTTTTCAAAGAAATAAATTAAAGAGTTCATATTGAAAATGAGTTTAATTTTAATAAGAAATGAGAACAATAAAAGGATAACGAATACTTCCATGATTAAATAAAGGATAAAAAATAGGTAAAAACATAGTTTAAGAACTATGAAAATTCCCTATGAAGCTAGGACAATAGGGTCCTAGGATCCTCATACTCTCAGTGATCGAACCAAATAATTCTTTATCGTGCACGAGCCACTATAGAGGTCGATGCCAAAGTTCTAGAGGCCCCCAAAGCATCATCATTTTTTTTTATTTAATGTTTTATTGTAATCCTATTGGGGATCCTAATCTATTTCCAGGCCAACTCGACCAGCGTACTAGTTCTTAGCCACCCACCCAGGTACCCAGGGTTACCAAGAACTTTATCCCATTTTCCACATCATGCAAAATATCTTCATGTATCACAAGTCCATTTATCACAACCCACACATGAAATAACTAACTATTTACAAAGGGGAAAATCACTTCTATGTATTACACTCATACCAACACCTTTGAAAATACCATTTTCACCCATACATTCAATTTAGAAACACTTTTATAAACTAAGGAAAGCATATTAAAATCATTAAATAAAGGCATAGAATGGAACCACCTACCTTTAACTTGAAATAACCCAAATCCTATCGGAAACTACAATATAAATCAACAAAATATCCAAAATAAGCAATAACACAATAAAATGATCAAGATCCAACCCAAAGAAATAAGATTGAACCTATTTTAGGTCAACATCACCGCTGGAGAAGAGAGGACCTGATAAGGAAGAGAGGAGAGATCAATAGGAGGGAGGAGGGGAAGAGAGGAGGGACTTTCTTGGAGAAATCTTGAAGAACCAAGATCAAATCCACACTAAAATGGAGCCAATAGTGAGTAAAAAAGGAGGGGAGGATGACTAGGGCTGGTGGAGGTCAAATGGGGAAAAAGAGAGGGGTTATAGGGTTATAATCGAGGAGGGGCATAATTGGAAATTAAATTTTTTTAACAATCTAGCAGGCCACACAATTTGACCGCACAATTTACTAGAAGGGGCACACAATCGTGTGCCTAGTTTTATGGCCCGAATAATGCCATTGTCTAGGCCACACGGTTTTTACTAGGGTTGGTGCATGGTTTCCCCTAACCATGCACCAACTGTGGGTCACCTTCTGTCCGTCCAAAAATCATCATTTTTCTTGGAAAACACCCAAGAAATATACAAAAATAAATTAAGACCAAAAATAAAAGAGAAAATATGTCAAAAGAAAAACAATAGGTGTGACATCAAATACCATGACCCAACCTTCTTGATCAAGGTCCATCATCTCGACCCAAGCCTACTCAAGGAAAGGTGTTACTTCATGCACATGAGGAATCTAACTCACCCATGATAGTCTACTCAGTGTTATCTCAATCATGGAATGGGAAGGCCTTAGGATCCCTCTCCCCCCCCCACACTGGGTATATCTCTTATCACAAACACACGGTCAAGAACACACATGCAGCAGCACACAGGTCATATAGCCCATCACACAAATCACTTGCTTGTCGTTAGGGTGTTATTCACTCAAGACAAGCTCCACATCCAAGAACATATCATCTTTCCTATCATGGCATCCAATGGGTCCCCTAGACCCATCACAATCTCTACTCATTGATACCATCTAGCATTTATCACCCATCGATGACACCGCCACTAGTGAAGATTTGTTTTTTAACATCAGTTTTTTTATTTTTAAAGTCAGTTATTAGCCGCCATTATTTAAGGAGACATTATAAATATGTATTTAACATCTCCAAAAAAAATAAATGTTGTAAATGAATATATTAATTGGTTTTTCATGTCTATTCCTAGAAAACTGATGTGAAAACACCTTTTTGGCATCGGTTATCTAAAAATCAATGTGGAAAATAGTTTTTTTACATCATTTCTCTAGGAACCTACATGAAAAAAATTTGATAAATAGTTTTTCCATGTCGGTTGTCTAATAATCGATGTGAAAAAACAACCCAATGAAGGGTTTTTTACATCATTTATTAAATAACCGATGTAAAAAATCATTTTTCACATTGATTCTTAAATAACCGATGTGGAAAACCATCTATATAGGTTTTTCACATTGGTTATAAAATAAAAAGTGTGGAAAAAAATTAAAAACATTTCTTTGAAACCTTCCTCTCCACACTCGACCAAAACAAAAAAACAAAAATCATAGGCAACAGCAGAAAAACAACTAAAAAATACACATTTACAATTACAATATTCAAAATTACAATAAACAAACTAAAATCCAACCAAACCTGTAAAATAATTTACCTATTCAACTTGTATGTGTGTGACCTATTGTGAACTATAAGGTCGAGGGTCATCAAAAAGCTTCAAATTAAAATGAAATAATTTAACATGTATTATGAATAAAACAAATGAAATATTAAGGAAAAGTTTATAAATAATTCTAACCTTCTAGAACTTCATAATTTTCCCAGTTGAAATTATTTCATAAATAATTCTTAACACATAATTTCCACATTTTTTACGCCTTCTTGTTTATGACATTTCTATTTAAATTACTTTTTCAATTCAAAATAACATTATTATGTAATATATCAAAAATCTACTAATTATAAATGAAAAATCATCTTTTCTTTTAAATATTTGATCTTGATGCTCTCTTTCTTTGTGTTTTCTCAAAATAAATTCCATCCACTATTAGAAAATAATATGAATCAAATAAATTTAAAATTCATTATAATATAAACAAGTATTAATAAATCCAAAGTTATATTTCCAATACATTCTTAAAATTTTCTCGCACATCATCACGGATAAAGCATAATCAGTAAAGTGTCTTTTTTTACTTGAACAATAAACACCTAACATCCAATGGAAACAGATATAAAAAAAATTTAATGCTAGTGTTTATTATGTTAAAAGATAAATAACACTTTTTGATATATATGTTTCATACTTATGAAGATAAGGAAACACCCATCATTGAGTAATTATATTCTGTTGAAATCTTTCAATAATATAAATTGTTCTTTCAGCTTCATTCATTGTTCACACATTAGGTAAAATGAACTACGGTGTAATGCCCTGACCCTAGTAACCCAGAGTCGGTGCATTATTACATAACATTGGCATGATCACAAGGAAATCATGTCCCGAAAGACCGATCAGTTTAGTATTATTGGAAACAAGATTCATACATGAGTTTAACTTTACAACTTGAAAAGAAATACAACACTAATTTATTCCATTAGAAATATCCAAGCCTCCTAGATTATGCCTCCAAGTCACTCATAAAAAACTTCTTCATATCTTGGGAAAATGAAACATAAGAATGGGTGAGCTCAAACGCTCAGTAAGGGTAAGCAATACAGCAGAAGATAACATAAATATTAAGCATGGTGAATAATAGAAAACACATGACTTTACCAATAATAAACATGAACACTTTTATGGAAGGAATATGAGAAGAGTAAATAATGTCATAATAAAACATAATCATGGGTATTCTACTATTCGAAACCATCAATATTATTTTCATAATGAAGGAATGTATAATGTCGGACATTTAGAAACATTTTTTCAAGGTCTCAGCCAAGACGTCTAAAAATGATTAAGGCCTCATCCAAAACCATATATCAAATTGGGAAAGGCATCGGCCAATTCCATGTCTAGTTGTCTCATGAGACCTACCGATGCATCGAGGAGCTATAGCGGGCTCCACCCGTCACTTACTAAGTCCAATACATTCCTCATATGAAAATATTGAAATATAACATAAACATTCGTATTAAAACTACCATATGAAATGTCAATACTTTAACCATAAACCATGAATGGTATAAAAATAACACATATACATTCAAACATATTATAAAACCTTCAATACAATATGGATGATTTGTATCATAATGAATCGACTTCAAACAAGTATAAAATCCATCAAAGGATGTTGACATAGATGAAATCAAAACTATTTGAGATAAATATCTCTTTATTTTTTTGAAATCATTTAAAGTTATATAATTATAAAAGAAAACATTTATTTTTAAAATATTCTTATAAGATTGTAAGGTAATATTTGACGATGTTATAATGGCAGAGAATAACCAAACCAGTTGTATAAGTTAAAAAACATTCTTACCTTAATTTTGTCAAAAAGGTCGTAAAGTACCTTGTTTGAAAAACGACTGAAAGATTCCTTTCAAAACATATAAGTTAAAATAAGGTTATAAATTACTTTAACTCATTTTTTAGTAAATAGTAAAAATGTTTAGAAATACATTTTTAAGAAACATGGATGTGGATGATAAAGAGGTCCAAGTAGATACTTACGTTAAAACAACCTCGGATAATAAAGAGATTGTAGAATTAACCCTTACCATGTACTTTTCCTTGGTAGAGGGTAGGTTAACCTCCTGTATAATGGTCAAATAATTGTTATTAAATTATTCAAGAACTATATATATTAATATGATATTATATATGATCTTCTAATATAGCTTTGTTAATAATATTTTAGTATTATCGTCGTTTCGGGTGTTAACTGATTCATTTTCCTTTATATGCTTTGTTACGTAAGTAATGTTTGTTATGGAAATGATGTATCTTATTCATATTTTTAATTATATTAAGTTGTTAAACATTATTTTTAATCATTAAATGAAAATTAGTCTTGAATGGATACGATGGGGAATGAATCTCATCGTGTTCGTGGAGACGGTAATCTGTACGTACGCACGAGCGACAATTTCATTATTTTGACATTAAAATAATATATAATTGGATGGTATATCATATATACAGAATAATTATCATTTTATATTTATTATTTACATCAATTATACATCATTATTTTACCCATCCAAATAATAATGTATTGAATAATAACTACACCACTACGTGGAGACGGTAAGCCGTACGTAAGCATGTACGGTGACATGTCATTTAAAGGATGGAAAGAATAATGAATATGGTTGTACCATATTTATAATAACATCACATTATATACAAGATAATTGAGTTATTATTTTTGAATGGAAACAACAAAGAAAGAGGAAGTGGAAGAAGAAAGGAACTTGAAAGAGGTGATGAAATATTTACCTCTTCTTTGGGTTCTTCCTTTTGATTTGGTCAAAATCGCTACTTAGGTTGGCTTTATGATAAAACTAAGGCCTCTAGGATGAAGGTTGTACATTTTAGAGGATATTTGGGCAGATTTTTACTGAGAAAAATGGCTTTGAAGTTGTGAATTATAGAGAAGGGGGAGTTCCCTTTCATAAGAGGGGTGAGGGGAACCATAGGAAAAGATTGAAATATTATTTTATAATAAAATCATTTTCGATTTCTAATGGCTCAAAAATGAATTATTTAAAGTCTATGGTGTGTATGTGTCGAAAACCACTCAACCAATAGGTTTTAGATAGGTTTGTCTCACTATATTAACCTTATCTTTTAGATTTAACTCTTAGTTAAATAGTTTGACATTTACCATGTCTCTTTGTTTTTTATATTATATGGTTAATAAACTTACTATATACTTCCAAGAGAACTAAAAGTGGTTTATTAGTGATTCAAATATCATTATATAAGTCTTTTATCTGAACCTTATATTTTTAGGATTATTATATCAACCAATAATATTGTATTTCTGTTAAAAACTCATTTAAGTCAATTTTGACATTATTTAATAATTGATTTTTGTTAAAGTCCTAAAAACTTTATTAATTAGAAATAAATACATTTAATAAACCCTAACATGTCATAGTCACCTAAAAATGTTTTGTATGGAATAAAAACTTTCAAATTATATTTATTTTATTATTTATAATATCATTTATTTGATTGTTTCATTAATAAAAAAAATACTACATCGTTATTATGTCATAAATAAATTTAATTATTCAATGTATAAAAATTATAAATAAAATACCATTATTTATGAAATATTTTTATATTTATAATTAATATTTATAGTTGATGACATAACATATATAACCCTATGTAAAAAATTGTTTTACTAAAAGATATATGCTTATGTCATTTTTTTCTTTGCTTTAAGTTAATTAAAATAAAGTGTCATTATCATTCATAAGTGTCTCCATGGAGTCCAAAAATAGACCTAAGGATTCCCATGGTCATACATGACTCATCCAATAAGGTTATGACAAGTGTTAAGGTAATTTTGTATTATTATAATATTCTTTTTACCTTGAATTACCCTATTTACTTTTAACCGCGGTAAATAAAAGTCAAAAGTTATTATTTACCAAAAATTATATTCATCTTATTGAACCACATTTCACTTAATGAGGTTAACCATGTCTCTTTAATTTTCTAAATTCCACTCATAGAAGCGGTAATATTAAGTTTTATCAGAATTTGTAAATTCTTCTAGGAGGTGGGTAAAAGACGGTGAAAAGTTCAATAAAATTTTTATATATCTAAACTTATTATAAAATGAATCCAATGAATTATATTGAACTTATATAGGTATTATGTATCTATTTTGACATAAAATAAATTTAAATAAAATAAATAATTATTTAAATAAAAATTCAGTTTTAACCAATAACTTAGTGTTTTTCACTATTCATCAAAAATTGAAAGTTTTCAGAAAAATACCAAAATTTAACACTAAGATAATTTTGATATTCCAAATTCAAAAATGAAGCCTATTTTTCCAAATTCAAAATATATAAATTGAATTTATTAATTTAAAATTAATTCCCATTGTCAAAACCAAAAAACGTATTTTTATGAAATAATAACTATCAAAAGATTGGCACTTGTTTATACCCAATTTCAAAGTGAAATTACATCCAATGACCAACATTGGATTAAATGGTAAAAATATAATTTAATTATACTTCCAAACCATTCAAATGTATAGGTGAACACTATAAATTATTTTGATTTATAAAGTTGTTTTCAATTAAAATTTAGTATTTTTCATTATTCACCCAAATATGAAAGTTATCAGAAAAACACCAAAAATTTATCAAAACTAAATTTTTATGTCTCGATTATAAAGAAGAAATTTATTTTGTCAAATTTAATATATAAAAGTTTCAAATTTTGGATTTAAAAAGGGGTTTCCATTAAAAGACAGTAAAATTGCATTTACAAAAATACTACTTTTATCTAAAAAAATGAATTTGTTCTTATATTATGTCTAAGAAACTCATAATATGGATTCTAAAATTATAAGGATTATATAAAATTCAAAATTCAGTTAATACTATTCACAACTACTTTTGAACAGCTAGTTTGGTAAGTCATGGTGTGCTTGAACTCAGTGGTGTGTGTAGTGCAAGTTATTGAATTACATTGAAGAAATAACATACTATGAAATCTTGGGGTGTTGCATTGTCCCATCCTTCAATAAATTGCGTCCTCACAATTTGAAATTGTTCTTCAAAAATAAAAGTTTAATAATATAAAAATACCTTTGTGGAGAACCCACATCGGAAATTGGGTTAATAAAATTTAGTCGTAATAAGAGGGAAAGGGAAATGAAAAATTCACCACCAAATTATGATCTTGATTAGGAGAACATTGGTGGAAATTAGAGACACACAATTGAATAAAAATGTAAATATTTATTGGGAGTGATTGAGGTCATTAATCACAAACAATTGTAAAATTGAGGGCTTCAAAGCCAACAATCTGTAGTGACTCGGGTTTTGGCCCTGTCGGACTTTGGAATATTTCTATGAATAATTCCAGAGCTAGGCGTGAAGATGGCATATTCTGAGGCCCGGTGTGCCCAGAATTAATTTTATAGAAATATTAAGTATTTTTATACTATTTACATGGTGAGGGTGTGTTTTCTCTTAAATGGTAGCTCGGATCGGAAATCAGAGGGCACTGTTGTGTCCGGAGCATGCCGTTTACCTTAAGCGGGTTGTAAAAGTTGCCGGCGTGGGCCTGTTGTGAGAGATGTCACCCAAGGGAAAAAACGTCATTTTGAAATAATGACTTAGTGATTTTTATCACTAGTATTATTTTCAAATAACTTTCAAACAAAGTCTCGAAATAAAAATCTGAAACTTCCGTTGATTTCGAAATGGGGTGTTTTGCCTAGGAGTGATATAAAATAGGCGGGCGCAGAGATTTTAGAATCTGCGACCGTCAGTGGCGTTTCAGTGAGTTTTTATAAATTCGCTTGAGTGTTGGAATTAAGGGAAAGCCTTAATTTCACTTCTCTCTATCGCTCTCTCTCTCTCTATCTCTCTCTCTCTATTTCTTCGGCGTTCTTTGTTGTTCTTCGCCGGATTGAGGAGCAAACTCCGGCGGATCGAAGTGGAATCGCAGCGGGCGCGTCGCCAACGACGAACGGCCAGATCGAGGTAGGATTTCGGTTGATTTTCTGCTCCTTCGTCAATTCCTTGAGTTTTTGTCAAATCTGTCATTTTAATTCTATAATTTTAGAATTGGGACGATGGTTGAACGAACATGGCCATCGTCCGAGCCCCGTTCTAAATTCCATGTTCGACGCGTTCTTCGTCGTTCTTCGTCCGAATTTTTCAGATGCGCCAAAACTCGGTGGGATCGTTAATCAGGGGCAGGTGCTGCGAAGACCTCGTCCCAAGGATTCCAAATCCGCCTTCAGTTTTGAAATTGGGCCGCTGGAGCGGTTGTGGTGGACGACGGAAGCCCCGTCTCTGGAAAGGGCAGTGGCTGGAGATCGGGGTGGCGCAACGGTGGAGCCGGCCGGAGGCATTCGGAGCGGCGCAGTAGGCCGAGGCGGAGCTCGTAGGGCCGACGTGCGGCTGCCGATGGATGGAGTCCGAAGGGGTTCAATAGTAGGATGACTGTGGCATTGGGTGTGGCCGGAGCAGCAGGTTCGGGTGCGGCCGGCACGGACAAGGCGGCTTCAGGGGAGCCGGCGGAGGGGCGGAGAAGCAGGCGCGGGCAGTCGGTGTGCAGCGACGTCGGGCAGTGCAGCGCCGGCAGGCAGCGTCGGCGAGCCCGAGCGGCCGTCATCCTCGATCTGTCACGGTCGGGAGGAGCCCCAAGGTGCTAACCTCAGGGGGATCCGCGGACAGGGACACGCAACACGCGGGTCCTGCTGGTGCGGCGCGCGGACAAAGACCGGCCAAGTGGCCGGTCTGTTTGGAAGAACCGGACCTGAGGGGTCCGGTGGTGTTCGGACTGGGCCATGGCCATGGGTTTGTCTCATCGAGAAGAAATTTTTGAATCGGGTTTCGTGGTTTTTTTGGGTTCTACGCTCGAGGGCAGGTGACCAGAAACACTTTAATTTAATAATAATAAATTATTATTAAAGCTTGAGACGGACGTGCCTCACGAACCAGATGTCTGATTGACGCACCGTCAGCGGCAGCATGATCCTAGTTCTTGTATGGAATTTTTAAGGTGCTTCTTTTAGTGTTCGGGCTAAGGATAGGGTGTGGGCCCCATGAGGTCGGGTTTTGGCGTTTTCAAAGAAACACAACTTTTCCACCGGGTGTCCATTTTGGACAAATGAGTAGTCGATCCCATGTGTTTTTCTGAGGGGATCGCAGTGGTAGGATCCATTTGATGTGTTTCAGAATCATAGTGTGGGCCCCACATGTGCTAGTCATGGTGAATAGTGCATTTTTCACTGGTTGTCCGTTTCAGGTGAGTAAACAACCTATCCTGCGTTTTTTTCGCGTGGATCGTGATGGTGGCCTCGATATCAGCCTTGGAGGTGTGCGGTGTGGCGTTGTGGTAGGTCACTCCGGTTAGTGACGTTTGGACCAGCAGTAGTTGAGGTAACTCCCTTGGTTCGTTCCTACGAGGGCGTGCGCGACATCACAACCTTAGTATAGGTTTTTGATCCTCTTAATGGGATATTTAAACTATTTGAGTTGTGACATCCCTCCAGTGGGCCTGGAGTGGGATATTGTAGCATCATTTCCCTATATCGGGTTCTTGGTATCACTATGATTGCTTGTCCATGGGTGGCGATCCCCTATCTAGCAGGTTAACCCCGAAGGGTTTGTGGCATCATCAGGAATATGATCCCCTATGCAGTGGGTCATGCTCAGTAGGGTTGTGGCATTGTCAGGTATACGATCCCCTACTCAGCATGAGGATTATAGTAGGGTTTTGGTATCATCGGTTATATGATCCCCTACTCAACGCGTGGTTTCGGTAGGGTTGGTTCATCGTCGGTTCGATCCCCTACTTCGCGAGTTTTACCAGATAGGGTTCTATTATCGTCGTGTCCACCTTTATAGGGGCGGAGATCCTCTATCTGAGTGACGTGTTTCTAACGAGTTCCAGATCGGGTTGTGGTATCCCCCAACAGATCCTGGGAGTGATCCCCTATCTGTGAGATCTACGAATGTCAGATCTGGTTGTGGTATCCCCCAGCGGACCCTGGGAGTGATCCCCTATCTGTGAGATCTTTGTATACTGGTGTGGGTTTTGGTATCCCCTAGAGGACCCTAGGAGTGATCTCCTATCCGAGGAGTTTGGTTTTTTGTTGTTTCAGCAAGGTTTCCTCGGTAACGATATCCGACAAGCATGATCTCTCAGGTGAGCATCTGAGATGTTTGTATGGGACACGATGGAGTGTATCTCTCAGATGAGTGTCATCTGGGATGACAGTGATCATGGATTGTGCTCTCCTGGATGTGAATTGTTGCTGGTGATGAGTTCGGTACCTCATGTGTCTTGCCGCATGAGCTGAGTATATCTGGATCTCTCATGGTATATGAATGGGCATACACTTAAGCTATGTTGACTAGTCGAGTTTAGCTGAGGAGGGTCTCAAGATGGAGTTCCCCTATCATTTGGGTTCTCTCTGGCTGGGATGAGCTGATTGTTTCCTTTCAGTTTCTCACTTTTGTTTTGGGGTTTTGGGGTTCCTACTGAGTATTTTTATACTCACCCCTGCACGGGATTTTCCTGCACATGTTTTTGTCTTGTGCAGACCACAGGACTTTCGACGGAGTTCCAGGAGGACCCAGAGCAGGCGGAGCTTAGTGTGCGTGACCGACCAGGGGGTTTACTGGAGTTGTGCTCAGGAGCTTACCAATATGTGCTTTTGTCGGCATTCTTCCTCCTTTTGAACAGGTTGGACATTTTTGTAGTTTTCCTTTGGTGGGCCCTGTTTTTCCCTTTTTACTTCTGTTGCACTCTGGTTAGGTATAGATGTATGCATTCATTTCCTTTTCAGTTTTTATATATACATATCTACACTGTTTCATGGAGTTGTATGTGAGTTCATGTGTATAGGTACCTTACACTAATGCCTCCCATGTGTGTGATAGCCTACTCAGCACGAGACGCCAACCCCTGGCCTATTGAAGGCGGGCTTGGGGATTCACAGCTCAAGCCCCGTTGGGTCGGGTCTAGACAAATCTATGATGATTTAAAACATCATCGGTTCAACAAAACATAAGGTATTAGGTTAACAAATTTTTTGTTTTAAGATCCCTTAACTAAAGTTTAAGAATTAATTTCTTCATAGAATAAGAGAAAAAAATATACTTGACAAGTAAAGTTCCATCCTTTAACTAATTTCTACCACAAACTCATCTTTCACTATAAAAGATAATAGAACATAAAAATACTCTATTTATCCTAATTGTATATTGTTCCAAAAAAATGAATTTATAATTCATCTATAAAACCTTTTAAAAAAACTAAATTACACAATCCAAGACATCACATAGTCCAGTGGTAGGTGATGCATGCTTATCGACCTTCGGTTGTGGGTTTAAGTCTCGCGGCCTTTCTGAACGCGACTGGTAGTCGCCCGACCTTCGGGTTGTCCTTTTATAAAAAATCCAAAAAAAAATATTAAGAAATTATTTTACCTTAACAATAGAATCCAATGTCAAATTTAATCCATTCCAACCTTTAGACTTCTCCAAAATACTTCTTTCCAAACTCACAGTCCAAAATTTATAAAAATGTAAAACACAATGAAGATCCTTTGTGCCATGTAATAACATGTAAATAGCATTATCGTGTATTCTTTTAAAAGAAATTAACACCCTGAATTACCATAAAACCTTATTTATTACATTCATGCTTCCTTATTCCTTATAGAATACTAGATATATACCTTATATCCAAAAATTTTGAAAACTCCAACAATGATGAAATAAACAAACAATTAATTAGTTCCAAGGTAGTCAATAATATCCAGTAGAATTTATCCAAATAAATCATCTCTTATTCCAAAATCAATACCTCGGTATCAGGACCATATTAAATTTTTGTATTTTCTTCAACCATGTATTTTCCAGGAAGTTTAACTTTCCATTGAGTCACTTTTCTTGGTTCTACTAATCTCAAGTCATTAATGAAATAGTACTGCAGTACAATCCTTATATACTCTACAATTATTATAACATTTAAATCATTAATACAATACTCAAATGACATAATACTTTAATAAAAACTTAAGAACTCTTAATCATTCCACTTCATCTTCAGTAGAATCATACCTTTATTATTATCCAATAGCAGCATTTGGGGTATACTTTGATGATTTGGACATTGATTTGAGTAGTGTCCCAACTCCTTGCAGGTGAAGCATTGTACATTTGAAATGGCACACCCATATTTTCTAATTTATTTATTTTATTAAATTTCTTGTGTTGGGTAGTTCATGTTGAATCCGACTTAAAACTTTTGGGTTATTATTTAAATTAATAATTGTTTTGGCTTTGGAACGCGACCTCACCCGACTCCTCGAGGCTTGACAATGTGCGACACACGTGCGAAATATAATTGTGAAGCCTAATGTCTTTTTCAGCGCCAC
Source organism: Viscum album (assembly GCA_963277665.1). Taxonomy (NCBI): domain Eukaryota; kingdom Viridiplantae; phylum Streptophyta; class Magnoliopsida; order Santalales; family Viscaceae; genus Viscum; species Viscum album. The sequence continues at coordinate 915,536,224 of OY728141.1, forward strand.
CGTGTGACCCGACCGACGTTTAATTTTACATTTTTCAGATAAAGGAATATTTGTGGGCTTGGCGGCGTCCGACGCATGGGCAGGGGACGGTCGAAGCCATGCAACTTCGCTCGGGTCACCGCGTGACCTCGCTCGGTTCTCCGCTCGCCTGCCGATGTGCAACTACCTAAATGAAATGAATTAACAATGGAGAAATAAAATTAAATGAGTCATCTAATAAAATTAATATAAAATAATAGGCGTGGGGTACAAATTAAAATTAATTATTTTGATGGTAATAATAATACTATTATTATTATTATTTTGATGGTAATTTTCTTATTATTGTTATTATTATCTTAATAGATATACTTTTTATTTTATTTTAGTGTTATCAAAGGAGTCTTATTATTTTTATCCTCATTATTCACATTTTATTTTATTATTATTATTATTATTATTATTATTATTATTATTATTATTATTATTATTTTACTTAATTTGTTTGTTTATTTATTTTTATCTTTATTCCCCCCCACCCCCGTTTTCTTTTTTTTCTTAGGGCTTCGCCCTTTTTTTTCTTTCTCTGAATCGCGTCCCCCCCCTTCGCCCTTCCTGCTCACGCCGCCCCCTCGGGGGACTCCTCCTCTTCCTGCACCGCCCCCCTCTGGCATCGCACACCCCTCCGGTGACCTATCGTCGCCCCGACTCCCCATCCCCCCATGTTTCCCTCGGCCGACCTTCATCCGGTGACGCACCGCACTCCACCGGCCCTCCTGTTTCCTCCGACGACGGACCGAACCGTCGCCCCTTCTTCGTCTGGCGTCGCACCGCCCGCTCGACTCCACCCAGCCAGCACCACCGCCGATGCGTCCACCATCCCCCTGGATCTCGTAGTCCTTCTCATGTTTTTATTTTTCTTTTTTTTCCTACTTCCCACGAACCCCCGCACCCCTTCTCCCTCTCCTCCGGGCGTGCTGCTTTGCGGCGGCCTCCCCTCACCGGCGTCGGCCTCCCCTCCATCAGATCTGCTCGCACAGCTTCCCTCTGGCGGTAGCCCAAAGCTAAGCCCCCTAATTTTATTATTATTATTATTTTCATTTATTATTTCTTCTATTTTTTCTTTGAGTTTTGTTCTTTTGTTTTTGTTTTTTTTTATTTCTTTTAATCCAGCGGGTATGAGGTGTGTTTTAGGTTGTTTTTGGATCCTTATTTTGTTTGAATTCTATTTTAGGGTATCAATTGAGTTGGTTGTGATGCGAATTAGTTGCGATTGGAGTTTCTCACCCAAGGTTGGGAGTCTCAGCGTCAAAGGTAGGTGGTTCCATGCCATACCATCTTAGATAGTTTAAATTTCTCCTTAATTAAATTATAATGTCTTCTAGTGATAAAATTGCCTGATGTGAATTTTATTTTTGGACGTGCTTCGATATGCATATTGATGAATTTGAGTTGTTTTTAAGTAAATGCCAATGTTTTCCATGTGCGTTGGGTTGTTGAAATTTTCAGACGTGTTTTAGTTAATTGTTTAAGGTGTGCAAATTGTGTTTTCAAGAATGCTTGAGGTACGAATGTTATTAAACTGAGTTTTTCAAAAGAAGGAAAACTATTTTGATGTGTTAATTTTTATTATGAACATTGAGTATGTTTTAGGGGTGCGAATGAGGTTTTAGAAGGGTTGAGATGTGCAATTGATTTTCAAATGGTTCTGGCATCTAAAATTTGTGTGTTTTAAAGTGAGGTCTTGCGGTATGCATATGTGATGTTTTATTAATTGAGCAATTGTTTAATTAAGTGTTGTTTGAGATGCGGAACATGGTTGGGAAGGTTTTCGGGGTTGTTTGGTAGGTGCGTAATGTGTTTCCAAGTTCTTTGAGGTGTCTGTGTAATTAAATGTAGATTCTCAAATGAAAATGAGGCACCTGGGTGTGTTTTACGTGTTGCGTACTTTTGGAATTAAATTGAAAATTGTTTGAACAATGGGAAAACGTGTTTTGGTTTGTACAAGATGCACTTTTGGTTCTAAAGCGACGTTCTTATATGAAATCGAGTTCTTCTTTCTTGTGAAAACCTTTTCCTTCTAATTTTAAGTGTTTTACAAGTTATTAATTGCACTTATTAAATTATATGTGGAGCACGAGAGTTGTATTTGAAATAACTACGCGTGTGTTATGTTTTTAAATGGATTCTTACATGTGAAACTGGGAATGCCTCATGTGCAAACTCTTATTGTGCTATTTATAAATGTTCTTCAAATTGTTTAAATAGATTATCAAGTCATGCAAGTGATCCAAACTATGTTATAAAATGGTTTTGGTGTGCGTGTGTTTTTTTTTAAATGGTGTTCGGGTATGCAAGCGGTGACTTGTGTGTGTAATGTTTTGTTTGGTTTGGGATATGTGAAAGTGATATACATTATGTGAATGTGAAACATGGTTGAGCACAAGGGAAAACCATGGGTATCTAGGTGGGCGGACTAGAACTAGTGCGCTAGTGAACCGGATGGGTATCGTCCCTGTTTCACTTAGCTGGATTGACAATTGCAACACTAACTAAACATATGATATCTGAGGGTTGTGGCCTTCTAAGCCACGTGTTTTGAGGGTCATGGCCTTCTAAGCCATGTTTTTCTGAGGGTCATGGCCTTCTACGCCACGTTTCACCGAGACACGAGGTTTCTAGGGTCCCACACGAGCTAGATGAACCTTAGGGGATTTACCCATAGAGCTCTACCATCAATGTCGTGGTGCCTTCCATCGGCATATGGAGGACCACTTGGGTGTTAGCGTGTGTGCGTGTGTGTGTGTCTGTGTGTGTGTGTGTGTGTGTGTGTGAGTATGTGTGTGTGCGTGTGTGAGAGTGTGTGTCTGTGTGCCCATAATGAACTTTTCTCATCCTCTTTAAAATCATGTCTGTGAAGTGAGTTCTTTTTAGTGTTTCCCCTTTAGCATTGGGTTGGTAAATGTTTCTTTAAAATCATTTTGAAAGTATAATTTTGAATAAGCACTTTAAATTGTCTTTTGATGTTGTGGCATGGAACTTTTTCTCGGTGGTATCCTACTGGGATTTTAGCTCACACCCTACATACACCCTTGGGTGTATATAGATTCTTGTTTCTTGTGTATTCCAGGTTGTGAGTCGTGCTCAGCGATGGTGGCTCTGGCTGCTGTTGGTCTTCGTGTGATGGTTGGTGTTTGTAGCTTGGGGATGCAACTTCTCGTATCGCATGAGGTTGGTTTTGGAGATTAGTTATCTATTTCTGTTGTTTTTCATTTTGGGTTTTTAGCTAAATTGTAGACCTAAACCTTTTTATAGTTTAGAAGTGTATTTTGTAGTCTGTTTCCAGTTTCAGTTATTTATCTGGTTGGTTGTTTTTCTATCTTGTATTTCGTGTAAAACTGTTCCCACTTGTTAAACATGATACCCGGGCACTTGTGCCAACCCGTGGGGATTGGGAACTCCCTTCGGGCCTTGCCGCGGACCGGGTCGGGCGCCGGGTCGGATGGAGACCTGGCCTGGTTCGTGAAAAAATGGTATCAGAGCGGGTTGGGTTTTCTCTCTTGGGTCGTTCTATTTTGAGATAGAGTCAGAGTGGACTAAAATTAAGGTTGTCGGAACTCGGCGTTCTATCTACGAGCAATGTTCCTGGCCAGCACACCTCGTGGCGGGACTCGAGTAACCAAAGTGTGTTGAGGTTTGTCTGTGTTTTTGGTCATTGCGGTTAATCTTGTCTATGGGAAATGGAAAAGGGGTAAGGTCAGTGGTCCTAGTGAGCTCGCAGGGTCTGGCAAGCCATGTGGAGCCGGGGACGCTGTCCTAGAATACCCTTTGTGGCAGTGGAATGACTGGTGTATGGCCGCCAACCATACATTCCAGTCACCCGCTGACACAAGTTTTCTCTTGCGTCATTTCTCGTCTCTTTGATTTGGATTCGTGGAAATTTGGTTTTTAAGTAAAAATGTTTTGGTCTTTGTAAAATGTTTTCAAATGAAACTCTTTAAAAATAAAATGATGTGAAAGGTTTGGAAAGTGTGGATTGGATGTTTTGGTTTTGAAAAAAAATGGAAAGCTTTGGTTTTTATCCTTGGCGCTCTTATGGGAAACCACATGCATGAGTGTATACGAAAAGGGAAATGGTTAACGGCACGATAAGATGAGTGCCTGGATGGATACGAGGTGGGTACCGGTGTGGCACGAGAACATGCATGTGCGAGTCCCATGGGACACCATTGCTGTTTGTGCAACCCACCGGCTTGCTTGTCTTCAAAATGTTTTTTTTAAATGAAAATTTGGTGTTTTAGTAACCGGCGTTTTCGTGGTGTGTCCTTGTGTTTTTGAGATGTTGGATGTGTGGCGTTTTGAGTTGAGTACTCTTTCTGAATGGTTTGTGTATTGAGTTTAAATTCTTATCTAGAACTTGGTATGCAAGCGTGTGGTTAGTAAATTCTTTTGAAGAATACATCAGGGAGCCCTTGTAGTGGTTTCCCCTACACGTTTGGTGTTTGCTTGTGGTATGTCTTGACTGTTGGACCAGTTTGGTTGAGTCCATAGTTTTCTTTCTTGACTAGTGTATGCCCCCCCCATAAAGCGTTGGCATGTGATTGAAGTACGACTATGGGGAATTCCTCGTTGACCGGCACTCCAGTTGATCGAAGGACTCTCTTTTTGAATTCTAGAATTGAACCCACCTCTCCTTTTTACAACTAAGTAGATCCTCTCGCAGCGGGATGACAGATGAGAGGGGATTTGAACAGAGTTTTGGTTTCTTTGAGTTGTCTGAGTCATCGAGTATATGATTTGACGTCGTCGCGCTTGAAGGTTTCCCCTGGAAATGACGAAAGGAAATCCAGCAGGGAAGGGTGAAGGCGGTTCATAATTTTCAGTGTTGACCAGTGTCTTGAAGGGATTTGTAGTATTTTCATCGATTGCAAGGGTCATTTTCGGTGATGTCTTGCAGTGTAAGATCTCTCTGATTGTCAAGGGTGAAGTTTGACCTCATTGATTTGAAATTTCTGTTTGGAAGCAGTGAAGGAGATTCCAGTGGGAAAAAGGTGGAAGCAACCTAGAGTGGCTGGTGCTGGCCATATTCGAAATGACCTTTGGTCCTTTGTTGGTTTTTTTTAAGAAAGGGTCTACGTTAGGCCACTAGTGTGGCAGAACCAGTCACATGGGGATATTATGGTCATCTATAGGAATCACGTGTTGTTTAAGACTCAGTTTGAAGTCCCTCTCTGTATAATGTTCCTCTCAATAGAAATGATCATTTTCAGGTGACTATTCGTGGTGTCGTGTTCTCATCCAGTGTGAAAAAGGGTTATGTGCATACACCATTAAAGCTCTTGTGTTGGTGAATGTTCGGTGTACGATCAGTTGGATGTCGTAATGTGTTGTGGTTGCTGGTGTTTCCTTAGTTGTAGTGTGGTTGCATGTAACACCAAAAGGAGAAGCTCCATTCCGGAGTCTTCAATTTCTGACTGTGAGGCAGGAGATGCTTCAAACATCAGGGCTCTAGCCATAGGCCTCAGAGTGAAGCTAGCGCGTGGTTAAGAACCCCAGGAGTGTACGGGACCCTAACTTGATTTATGTCATTGGTGTTGAAATTGAAAGAATCTTAAATAGTTTTCTATGGTTGTTCTGTTCGAATGAGCCGTCTGGTTGCGTAAGGTTTTCGTGTTCAAGTGGAGGCATTCTCGTCTTGTGCCTTAAATTCTTGGGGGTTGCGTTCCACTAGATGCAATCACTTTAGTGGTTATTATGAGAGTATATTGGGTAGTTCAGTCTCAAATTTGAATGGCGTTCATCCAGTAAATTTTAAGATGTTTGTTGTGGCCGATCGTGGTTTTGACGCCTAGTGGTCGGCCCCTCCCTCCCTGCCCCTTGTGGTGGGGTGTTTGGTCACCATCGATAATTTCTCAACATTCTGCATCCTTTGTATGTTTTGATGGCGGCGAGAACCACAATGGGTCTTGCACAAAGGCTTCTGGAATAAATCAGTGTTGGCCTTTCCTTAATGGTGGGGAGTCCACCTAGACCTCCCCATGTTGGTTTTCTAGTCTCGACTTTGGTGTTGGTAGGTTCTTAATGGTGGGGAGACCCACATTGGGTCTCGCACGAATGTCTCTAGGACGAATCAGTGCTGGACTTTTCTTTAATGGCGGGGAGTCCGCTCGAACCTCCCCCCTGTCGGTTTTCCAGTCTCGTTTCGAGCATCAGTGACTTCCTAATGGTGGGGAGCCCCTCGATCCTCCCCATGTTGATCTGTAGCTTCTTTTTTTAAAGATGGTTTGGTGATAAGTGATAGGAGTGTTCCGAGGACGTGGTTTGACCCCTTTTTTTCATTTTTTCCAAGTGGTGTGGTTTCGATTTCAGAGTGCTTGAGGTGTTTCGGCTTGTGAAGTTGGTTCTTGTGGGTTTAAGAGTTCGTTTTCTAAAACAATCAGCTGGAGTCATTCTAGCTCTTTGGAGTGGGCGACACATATCAGAAAGTCTTTTTATGTGTTTCTTGATGTTGTCTTTGAGTCACTTTCTCTGAGCATGATACTTTGACTCTCCTTGCTGGATGTTTATGGAGATCCACCTTGAGCCTTAAGGGAGTGTGGTTCTCTGTTTTGTGGTTTGGTCCTAGTTGTGGATTTCCGGGGACGGAAAGCTTTATGGTGGGGAGAATTGTCACACCCATCTTTTCTAATTTATTTATTTTATTAAATTTCTTGCATTGGGTAGTTCGTGTTGAATCCGACTTAAAAATTTTGGGTTATTATTTAAAGTAATACTTGTTTCGGCTTTGGCAAACGACCTCACCCAACTCCTCAAGGCTTGAAAACGTGCGACGCACGTGCGAAATATAATTGCGAAGCCTAATGTCTTTTCCAGTGCCACCGTGTGACCCGCCTGACGTTTAATTTTACCTTTTTCAGATAAAGGAATATTTGTGGGCTTGGCGGCATCCGGCGCATGGGCAGGGGATGGTCGAAGCCGCACAACTTCGCTCGGGTCACCGCGTGACCTCGCTCGGTTCTCCGCTTGCCTGCCGATGTGCCACTACCTAAATGAAATTAATTAACAATGGAGAAATAAAATTAAATGAGTCGTCAAATAAAATTAATATAAAATAATAGGCGTGGGGTACAAATTAAAATTAATTATTTTGATGGTAATAATAATACTATTATTATTATTATTTTGATGGTAATTTTCTTATTATTGTTATTATTATCTTAATAGATATACTTTTTATTTTATTTTAGTGTTATCAAAGGAGTCTTATTATTTTTATCCTCATTATTCATATTCCAGTTTATTATTATTATTATTATTATTATTATTATTATTATTTTACTTAATTTGTTTGTTTATTTATTTTTATCTTTATTCCCCCCCCACCCCATTTTCTTTTTTTGCTTAGGGCTTTGCCCTTTTTTTCTTTCTCTGAATCACGTCCCCCCCCCCCCCCTTCGTCCTTCCTTCTCGCACCGCCCCCTCGTTGGACTCCTCCTCTTCCTGCACCGCCCCACTCTGGCGTCGCACACCCCTCCGGCGACCTGCCGTCGCCCCGACTCCCCATCACCCCCCTCTGTTTCCCTCGGCTGACCTTCATCCGGCGATGCACCACACTCCACTGGCCCTCCTGTTTCCTCCGGCGACGGACCGAACCGCCGCCCCTTCTTCATCCGACGTCGCACCGCCCGCCCGACTCCACCCAGCCAGCACCACCGCCGACGTGTCCACTGGCCCCCTGGATCCCGTAGCCCTTCTCCTATTTTTATTTTTCTTTTTTTTCCTACTTCCCACGAACCCCCGCACCCCTGCTCCCTCTCCTCTGGGCGTGCTGCTTTGCGGCGGCCTCCCCTCACCGGCGTCGGCCTCCCCTCCATCAAATCTGCTCGCACAGCTTCCCTTCGGCGGTAGCCCAAAGCTAAGCCCCCTAATTTTATTATTATTATTATTTTCATTTATTATTTCTTCTCTTTCTTTCTTTGAGTTTTGTTCTTTTGTTTTTGTTTTTTTTATTTCTTTTCATCCAGCGGGTATGAGGTGTGTTTCAGGTTGTTTTTGGATCCTTATTTTGTTCGAATTCTATTTTAGGGTATCAATTGAGTTGGTTGTGATGCGAATTAGTTGCGATTGGAGTTTCTCACCCAAGCTTGGGAGTCTCGGTGTCAAAGGTAGGTGGTTCCATGCCATACCATCTTAGATAGTTTAAATTTCTCCTTAATTAAATTATAATGACTTCTAGTGATAAAATTTCCTGATGCGAATTTTATTTTTGGACGTGCTTCGATATGAATATTGATGAATTTGAGTTGTTTTTAAGTAAATTCCAATGTTTTCCATATGCGTTGTGTTGTTGAAATTTTCAGACGTGTTTTAGTTAATTGTTTAAGGTGTGCAAATTGTGTTTTCAAGAATGCTTGAGGTACGAATGTTATTAAACTGAGTTTTTCAAAAGAAGGCAAACTATTTTGATGTGTTAATTTTTATTATGAACATTGAGTATGTTTTAGGGGTGTGAATGAGGTTTTAGAAGGGTTGAGATGTGCAATTGATTTTCAAATGGTTCTGGAATCTAAAATTTGTGTGTTTTAAAGTGAGGTCTTTCGGTATGCATATGTGATGTTTTATTAATTGAGAAATTGTTTAATTAAGTGTCGTTTGAGATGCGGAACATGGTTGGGAAGGTTTTTGGGGTTGTTTGGTAGGTGCGTAATTTGTTTCCAAGTTCTTTGAGGTGTCTGTGTAATTAAATGTAGATTCTCAAATGAAAATGAGGCACTTGGGTGTGTTTTCCGTGTTGCGTACTTTTGGAATTAAATTGAAAATTGTTTGAACAATGGGAAAACGTGTTTTGGTTTGTACAAGATGCACTTTTGGTTCTAAAGCGATGTTCTTATATGAAATCGAGTTCGTCTTTCTTGTGAAAACCTTTGCCTTCTAATTTTTAGTGTTTTAAAAGTTATTAATTGCACTTATTAAATTATATGTGGAGCACAAGAGTTGTATTTGAAAGAACTACGCATGTGTTATGTTTTTAAAGGGATTATTACATGTGAAACTGGGCATGCCTCATGTGCAAACTCTTATTGTGTTATTTAGAAATGTTCTTCAAATTGTTTAAATAGATTATCAAGTCATGCAAGTGATCCCAACTATGTTATAAAATGGTTTTGGTGTGCGTGTGTTTTTTTTTAAATGGTGTTCGGGTATGCAAGAGGTGACTTGTGTGTGTAATGTTTTGTTTGGTTCGGGATATGTGAAAGTGATATACATTATGTGAATGTGAAACATGGTTGAGCACAAGGGAAAACCTTGGGTATCTAGGTGGGCGGACTAGAACTAGTGCGCTACTGAACCGGATGGGTAACGTTCCTGTTTCACTTAGCTGGATTGACGATTGCAACACTAACTAAACATATGATATCTGAGGGTCGTGGACTTCTAAGCCACGTGTTCTGAGGGTCGTGGCCTTCTAAGCCACGTTTTTCTGAGGTTCGTGGCCTTCTACGCCACCTTTCACCGAGACACGAGTTTTCTAGGGTCCCACACGAGCTAGATGAATCTTAGGGGATTTACCCATAGTGCTCTACCATCAATGTCGTGGTGCCTTCCGTCAGCATATGGAGGACCACTTGGGTGTTAGCGTGTGTGTGTGTGTGTGTGTGTGTGTGTGCGTGAGTGTGTGTGTGTGTGTGTGTGAGTATGTGTGTGTGCGTGTGTGAGAGTGTGTGTGTGTGTGCCCATAATGAACTTTTCTCATCCTCTTTAAAATCGTGTCTGTGAAGTGAGTTCTTTTTAGTGTTTCCCCTTTAGCATTTGGTTGGTAAATGTTTCTTTAAAAGCATTTTGTAAGTATAATTTTGAATAAACACTTTAAATTGTCTTTTGATGTTACGGCCTGGAACTTTTTCTCGGTGGAATCCTACTGGGCTTTTAGCTCACACCCTACATACACCCTTGGGTGTATGTAGATTCTTGTTTCTTGTGTATTCCAGGTTGTGAGTCGTGCTCAGCGATGGTGGCTCTGGCTGCTGTTGGTCTTCGTGTGCTGGTTGGTGTTGGTAGCTTGGGGGTGCAACTTCTCGTGTCGCATGAGGTTGGTTTTGGAGATTAGTTCTCTATTTCTGTTGTTGTTCATTTTGGGTTTTTAGCTAAATTGTAGAACTAAACTTGTTTATAGTTTAGAAGTGTATTTTGTAGTCTGTTTCCAGTTTCATTTATTTATCTGGTTGGTTGTTTTTCTGTCTTGTATTTTGGGTAAAACCATTCCCACTTGTTAAACATGATACCCGGGCACTTGTTCCAGCCCGTGGGGATCGAGAACGCCCTTCGGGCCTTGCCGCGGACCAGGTCGGGCGCCGGGTCGGATGGCGACCCGTCCTGGTTCGTGACATGAAACGTTTTTCTCACCCTTTAAATCACGTACTTGGTGTCCTTTTCCTCCACACTTATAAAAAACTCACATTTCCTTAAAGCATTTACCAAGTTGATTCTTTCCACAGTTGTCACATATGGGAAAATCCTTCTTTCCCTTATTCCCTTTATCCATCTTTCTCTCTACCATCTTTTTCTTCTCTGGCTTCCCTTCAAATCCATAGGACTCAAAAAATTATTTACTTATCTTATTAACACATGATACTAATTCTTCATATGATGATAATACGTGGGAGACTATTTCATTTCTAAATGTTGGATTAACACTATGAAAGATATGATCCTTCTTACTCTTTGGATCATGCATATTTCTAGAGGTCTCATTATATCTACTCGGCTCCATTTCTAAACAATGGAATACACTTGATTAGTTTGTGAATTGCAATACATAAATACAAACTTGTAAAACACTTAAAATAAATTAAACAGTTTATGGATATAATCCATAATCATAAAAATGTTTTCTTTGAGGAAGTATATACTCATAAACCCTTCATAATGATTTTTAAAGAAAATGAGAATTATCCTAAGCATATCCCCATGGGAGTGTCGTAACCAATAGTGCAGCAAGGCTCGTTGTCGTGCACCAGTTCCCGTTCGATTCTAGCTCAAAGTGGTGTTTTCAGGTTTCACCCCTAGGTACATCTGTTCCAGAACTTCCTCTACCTGCTCCTATCCAGACAGGGATGTATTACTTGGAAAACTCACAAAATCTATACGATACAAAAAATTTAGGAAGTTATTCTATAATAATCTTCAAAGTCTATCTTAGGGCCATGTGCTCTAATCAGAGTTTACCTAAATCTAGTTTCCAAGGTTTATACTAAACTTACTCTAATACCAACTGTAACTCCCTGGACCTAGTAACTCAGAGTCGGTGCATTATTACATAACATTGGCATGATCACAAGGAAATCATGTCCCAAAAGACTGATCAGTTTAGTATTATGGGAAAAATGATTCATACATGAGTTCAACTTTACAACTTGAAAAAAATACAACACTAATTTCTTCCATTAGAAACATCCAAGCCTCCTAGATTATGCCTGAAAGTCACTCATAACTAACTTCTTCATATCCTGGGAAAATGAAACATAATAAAGGGGTGAGCTCAAATGCTCAGTAAGGGTAAGAAATACAGCATAAGATAACATAAATATTAAGCATGGTGAATAATTGAAAACACATGCCTTTACCAATAATAAACATGAACACTTTTATGGAAGGAATATGAGCTGAGTGAATAATTCCATAATAAAACATAATCATGGGTATTCTACTAGTCGAATGACCACATGAACCATCAATATTATTTTCATAATGAGGGAATGTATTATGTCGTACATTTTGAAACATTTTTTCAAGGCCTAGGCCAAGACATCTAAAAATGATTAAGGCCTCGGCCAAAACCATATTTCAAATTGGGAAAGGCCTTGGCCAATTCCACGTCTAGTTGTCTCATGAGAACTACCGATTCATAGAGGAGCTATATCGGGCTCCACCCTTCACTTACTAAGTCCAATACATTCCTCATATGACAAGGTTGAAATATAACATAAACATTCATATTAAAACTAGCATAAAAAATGTCAATACTTTAACCATAAACCATGAATGGTATAAAAATAACACATCCACAGTCAAACATATCAAAAAACCTTCAATACAATATGGAAAATTTTTAATACAATGAATCGACTTCAAACAAGTATAAAATCCATCAAAGGATGTTGACATAGATGAAATCAAAACTATTTGAGAGAAATATCTCTTTCTTTTTTTGAAATCATTTAAAGTTACATAATTATAAAATAAAAAATTTATTTTGAAAATATTCTTATAATATTTTAAGGGAAGATTTGACGATGTTATAACAGCTGATAATAACTTCACCCTCCGTTAAGTTAAAAAAACATTCTTACCTTAATTTTGTCGAAAAGGTCGTAAAGTACCTTATTTGGAAAACGACTAAAAGATTCCTTTCAAAATATATAAGTTCAAATAAGGGTATAAATGACTTTAACTCATTTTCTAGTTAATAGTAAGAATTTTTTTAAATACATTTTTAAGAAACAGGGATGTGAATGATAAATAGGTCCCAGTAGATACTTACGTAAAAACAACCTCGGATAATAAAGAGATTTTAGAATTAACCTTTAACTTGTACTTTTCCTTGGTTGAGGGTAGGTTAAACTCCTGTATAATGGTGAAATAATTGTTATTAAATTATTCAAGAACTATATACATCAATATGATATCATATATTATCTTCTAATATTTCTTTGTTAATAATATTTTAGAATTATCATCGTTTCAGGTGTTAACTGATTCATTTTTCTTTATATGCTTTGTTACGTAAGTAATGTTTGTTATGGATAGCACGCATATTATTCATATTCAGAATTATATTAAGTTTTTAAACATTATTTTTAATCATAAAATGAAAATTAGTCTTCAATGGATACGATGGGGAATGAATCTCATCGTGTTCATGGAGACGGTAATCCGTACGTACGCACGAGTGACAATTTCATTATTTTAATATTAAAATAATATATAATTGGATGGTATATAATATATAGAGAATAATTATCATGTTATATTTTTTATTTACATCAATTATACATCATTATTATACCCATCCAAATAATAATGTATTGAATAACAACTACACCACAACGTGGAGAGGGTAAGTCATTCGTACGCACGTATGGTGACATGTCATTAAAAGGATGGATAGAATAATTAATATGGTTGTACCATATTTATAATAACATCACAGTATATATAAGATACTGTATTTATTATTTTTTAATGGAAACAATAAAGAAAGAGGAAGTGGAAGAAGAAATGAACTTGAAAGAGGTGATGAAATATTTACCTCTACTTCGGGTTCTTCCTTTTGATTTGGTCAAAAGGGATCCTTAGGTTGGATTTCTGATCAAAATAAGGCCTCTAGGATGAAGGTAGGATAGTGTAGAGGATATTTGGTTAGGGTTGGGCTAAGTCAAATGGCTTTGAAAAAGTGAATTAGAGATAAGGGGGAGTTCCCTTTTATAAGAGGGTGAGGGGAACCTTAGGAAAATATTGAATTATTATTTTATAATAAAATCATTTTCGGTTTATAATGGCTCCAAAATGAATTATTTAAATTATATGGTGGGTATGAGTCTAAAAACAATCAACCAATAGGTTTTATAAAGGTTTGGGTCACTATATTAACCTTATCTTTTAGATTTAACTCTTAGATAAATAGTTTGACATTTACCATGTCTCTTTATATTTTTATATTATATGGTTAATAAACTTACTATATAATTCCAATAGAACTCAAATTGGTTAATTAATGATGCAACTATTATTATATAAGTCTTTTGGACGAACCTTATATTTTTAGGATTATTATATCAACCAATAATATTGTATTTGTTTTAAAAACTCATTTATGTAAATTTTGACATTATTTAATAATTTATTTTTTTTAAAGTACTAAAAACTTTATTACTTAAAAATAAATATATTTAATAAAACCTAATGTGTCATAGTAACCTATAAAATTTGTTTATGGAATCAAAACTTTCAAATTATATTTATTTTAGTATTTATAATATCATTTATTTGATTGTTTCATTAATAAGGAAAATATTACATCATCATTGTGTCATAAATAAATTTAATTATTAAATGTCTAAAAATTATAAATAAAATAAAATTATTTAGGAAATATTTTTATCTTTATAATTAATATTTATAGTTGAAGATACAACATATATAACCTTATGTAAAAAAAATTTTACTAAAAGATATATGCTTATATCATTTTTGTCTTTACTTTAAGTTAATTAAAATAAAGTATCATTATCATTCATAAGTGGCTCCATGGGGTCCCAAAATCAACCCAAGGATTCCCATGGTCGGACATGACTCATCCAATAAGGTTAGGACAAGTTTTAATGTAATTTTGTATCATTATAATATTATTTTTACCTTGAATTACCCTATTTACCTTTAACCACGTTAAATAAAAGTCAAAAGTTACAATTCACCAAAAATTATTTTAATCTTATTGAACCACATTTTACTTACTAAGGTTAACGTGCCTCTCGGATTTTTGAAATTTCACTCACATAAATGGTAAAATTAAGTTTTATCAAAATTTGTAAATTCTCCTAGGATGTGGGTAAAAGATGGTGAAAAGTTCAATAAAGTTTTCATATATCTAAACTTATTATAAAATGACTCCAATGAATTATATTGAACTTATATAGGTATTATGTATCTATTTTTACCTAAAATAAAATTAAATAAAATAAATAATTATTTAAATAAAAATTCGGTTTTAACCAATAACTCAATGTTTTTCATTATTCATCAAAAATTGAAAGTTTTCAGAAAAATACCAAAATTTCACCCTAATCAAATTTTGATATTCCGAATTCAAAAATGAATTCTATTTTACCAAATTCAAAACATATAAATTTCATTAATTAATTTAAAATTAATTCCCATTGTCAAAACCAAAAAACGTATTTTTAAGAAATAATTACCAAAAGATTGACACTTGTTTATGTCCAATTTCAAAGTGAAATTACATCCAATGACCAACATTGGATTAAATGGTAAAAATATAATTTAATTATACTTCCAAACCATTCAAATTTATAGTTGAACACTATAAATTATTTTGATTTAAAAAGTTGTTTTCAGTTAAAATTTATTATTTTTCACTATTCACCCAAATATGAAAGTTATCAGAAAAACACCAAAAATTTATCAAAACTAAATTTTTATGTCCTGATTCTAAAGAAGAAGTTTATTTTTTCAAATTTAATATATAAAAGTTTCAAATGTTGGATTTAAAAAGGATTTTCCATTAAAAGGTGGTAAAATTGCATTTTAAAAAAAATACTACTTTTATCTGAAAAATGAATTTGTTCATATATTATGTCCAAGAAACTCATAATATGGATTCTAAAATTATAAGGATTATAAAAAATTCAAAATTCAGTTAATACTATTCATAACTGCTTTTGAACAGCTAGTTTCGTAAGTCGTGGTGTGCTTGAACTCAATGTTGCGTGTAGTGCAAGTTATTGAATTACATTAAAGAAATAAAGTAATATGAAATCTTGGGGTGTTACATTCTCCCCTCCTTCAATAAATTGCATCCTTGCAATTTGAAATTGTTCTTCGAAAATAAAAGGTTAAGAATAGAAAAATACCTTTGTGGAGAACCCACATCAGAAATTGGGTTAATAAAATTTAGTCTTAATAAGAGGAAAAATGAAATGAAAAAGTCACCACCAAATTTTGATCTCGATTAGGAGAACATTGGTGGAAATTAGAGACACATAATTGGATGAAAAATGTAAATATTTATTGGGAATGATTGAGGTCATCAATCATAAACAAGTGTAAAATTGAGGGCTTCAAATCCAACAATCTGTAGCAACTTGGGTTTTGGCCCTGTCGGACTTTAGAATATTTATATGAATAATTTCAAATCTAGGAGTGATGACGGCGTGCGATTCTGAGGCCCTGTGTGCCCGAAATTAATTTTATAAAAATATTAAGTATTTTTATACTATGCATGCGGAAAGGGTGTGTTTTATCTTAAACGGTAGCTCGGATCGGAAATCCGAGGGCACGGTTGCATCCAGAGCATATTTTTTACCTCAGGTGGGGTGTAAAATTTGCGGGCACAGGCCTGCTGTGAGAGATGTCACCCAGGGGCAAAATCGTCATTTTGAAATAATGACTTAGTGATTTTTATCACAGGCATTCTTTTCGAATAACTTTCGAACGAAGTCTTGGAATGGAAATCTAAGACTTATGTTGAGTTCGAAATGGGGTGTTTTGCCTAGGTGTGATATAAAATAGGTGGGCACGGAGGTTTCAAAATCTGCGACCGTCGGTGGCGTTTCAGGGAGTTTTTATAAATTCGCTTGAGTGTTGGAATTAAGGGAAGGCAGTAATTTCCCTTCTCTATCTCTCTCTCTCTCTCTCTCTCTCTCTCTCTCTCGTTCTTCGGCGTTCTTTGTTGTTCTTCATCGGATTGAGGAGAAAACTTTGGCGGATCGAAGTGGGATCGCAGCGGGCATGTCACCAACGACGAACGGCCGGATCGAGGAAGGCTTTCGGTTGATTTTCCACTCCTTCGTCAATTCCTTGAGTTTTTGTCAAATCCGTCGTTTTAATTCTATAATTTTAGAATTGGGACGATGGTCGAACGAACACAACCACCGTCTAAGCCCCGTTCTAAATTCCATGTTCGACGCGTTCTTCGTCGTTCTTCGTACGAATTTTTCGGATGCGCCAAAACTTCATGGGATCATTAATCGGGGGAAGGTGTTGTGAAGTCCTCATATCGAGGATTCCAAATTCTCCTTCGGTTTTAAAATTGAGCCACCGGAGCGGTTGTGGAGGATGACAGAAGCCCCGGCTCCGGCAAGGGCGGTGGCTGGAGATCGGGGTGGCGCAGCGGTGGAGCCGGTCGGAGGCCTTCGGAGCGGCGCGGGAGGCCGAGGCGGAGCTCAGAGGGTTGGCGTGTGGCATCCGACGGACGAGCAGATTTCGGAGGGGTTTAGTAGCAGGAGGACAGCAGCGTTGTGTACGGCCGAAGTAACGGGGTCGGGTGCGGCCGGCACGGACGTGACGGCTTCAGGAGAGCTGGCGGAGGGGCGGAGGTGCCGGCGCGGGCTGCCGGTGTGCAGCGGCGTCGGGCGGTGCAGTGCTGGAAGGTGGTGTCGGCGAGCCCGGGAGGCTGTCGTCCTCATCTTGTCGTGGTAGGGAGGATCCCCAAGGCACTGACCTTGGGGGGAGTCGCGGACAAGGACCCGCAACAAGCGGGTCCTGCTGGTGCGGTGCGCGGACAAAGACCGACCAAGTGGCCGGTCTGTTTGGAAGAACCAGACCCAAGGGGTTCAGTGGTGTTCGGACTGGGCCGCGGCCAGCAGGCCGTGGCGATATGGACCGAACCCGCGGCTGGGCCACGGGTCGGCGGTCTCGACCAGGCCGGCCAGGGGTGGACCGGCCCAGATGGGCCCCCCATGTGTTCAAGGGGGCGTAACTTTTAAACGACGCGTCTGTTTGATGCGCCATCTATGGCCATGGGTTCGTCTCATCAAGATGGAATTTTTTAATTGGTTTTGGTGGTTTTTTTGGGTTTTTCACCCGAGGGCGGGTGACCCGAAACGCTTTAATTTAATAATAATAAATTATTATTAAAGCTTACGACGGACGTGCCTCGTGAACCAGATGTCCGATTGACACGCCGTCAGTGGAAGCATGATCCTAGTTCTCATACAGACTTTTTGAGGTTCTCCTTTTAGTTTTCGGGCTAAGGACAAGGTGTGGGTCCCACAAGGCTGGGTTTTGGTGTTTTTGATGAAACACAACTTTTCTGTCGGGTGTCCGTTTTGGATGAATGAGTAGTCGATCCCGTGTGATTTTCCTAGGGGATCGCAGTGGTAGGATCTGTTTGATGATTTTGAGGATCATAGTGTGGTCCCCACATGGGCTAGTCACAGTAATAGTGCCTTTTTCACTGGTTGTCCGTTTTGGGCGAGTAAACAGCCTATCCTGCGTGTTTTTTCGTGTGGATCACGATGGTGGCCTCAGTATCATCCTTAGAGGTGCACGGTGTGGCGTTGTGGCTTGTCACTTGGGTTAGCGACGTTTATACCAGCAGTGGTTGAGGGTACTCCCTTGGTTCGTTCCTACGAGGGTGTGTGCGACATCACAACCTTAGTATATGTTTGTGATCCTCTTGATGGAATGTTTAAACTATTAGAGTTGTGGCATCCCTCTGGTGGGTCCGGAGTGGGATCCTTTAGCATCATTTCCCTAAATCGGGTTCTTGGTATCGCTGTGACCACTTGTCCACAGGCGGCGATCCCCTATCTAGCGGGTTAACCTCGTAGGGTTTGTGGCATCATCGGGAATATGATCTCCTATGCAATGGGTCGTGCTCAGTAGGGTTGGGGCATCGTCAGGTATATGATCCCCTACTTAGCATGAGGATTATAGTAATGTAACACCTCAAGCTTCCATGGTAAGCTTCTCTTTGAATAATAGAGCAGCGTGTGTTGTACGCAACCTCGAGTTCTAACACACCGCGACCAATCAAAGTAGCTGTTATGAATATTAATACCCACTTTTTGAATTTATATAAATTTTATATTTCAAAATGGACTTCATTTTTGGATTCGGAATATTGAAATTATCCTATGTTGAAATTTTGGTGTTTTTCTGAGAACTTCCAATTTTCGATGAATAGTAAAAAATACTTAAAAACAACGTTTTTAATAAAAATAATTTATAGTTATAAATTATACTATTGATTGGTTTTAAAGTATAATTATAATATAATTTTATGATTTTATCCAATGGTTTTCATTAGAATTAATTTCACTTTGAAATTAGACATAAACAATTGTCAATCTTTGATAGATATTGTTTCTTAAAAACACGCTATTTGTTTTGACAGTGGGAATAATTTTTAAATTAATTAAAGAAATTTATATGTATATAATTTGGTAAAATTGATTCCATATTTGGAATCATAAGGTCCAAATTATGTAATTAAGACTCTTGTTTTTTGACGTTATGAATAGTAACGACGACAATTATCTTTAATTATCATGATTAATTAGTAATCGGGTAGTTAAGGGTAATAAAATAATATCATAATAATATACAATGACCCCAAAATGTGTCCTAATGCTACTTTTTATGTCATGTTCGACCATGGGATGCCTTGTACCAAACTTTGGGACCCCATGGAATCACTTTTGTGTGATAGTGACATTTTATCTTTTTATTTTTAAAGAAAGGAAAATATAACAAAAGTATGTATCACCCAAGTAAAAAAAATTAATTTTGTATACATAAATGATCTTATAGACTATAACTAGTCATTTTAAATCTAAATAGATTTCCTACATCATGGTATTTTTTTATAATTTTTAGACATTAAATAAATAAACTTATTTATGACACCATGATGATGCAATGATCACATCATTAATGAACGATTTAAATAAAATGAAAATATAAGGTAAAATCTAAGACTTACACTTGTCTAAAGCCTATTGTATGGGTGTATTTCAAACCCTTATCACCTTATCCTCGAAATATATTATTTTGGGACCTTTAAAATTCAAAAATCATTTCATAATAATGTAACATTTCATGACTTTCCAAGAGTTCCCCTCCTATCCTCTTATAAAAGGCCCCCACCTCTACCACCTTATTCACACCTTCAAAGACATTTTTCTCAGCCAAAATATACCCAAATACTCTCTCAACTTCCCTCTCTTACTCCTAGAAGCCTCACTTTGGGCAGAAGTATTCCCAAGGAAGCCTTTGGCTCAAATCAAAAAGAGTTACCAGATTTTAAGGTAATGTCTTATCTTATGTTCTTTTGTTTTATTTTGCTTCTCCAACTCCTTAAACTCTTTTTATTCCTTTATTTTGTAACAAAACCAGTATCTTAAATATACTGGGATATTGTTATTGGAAGGATTTGATTTACACTTACACACACCTTCGTCTAATGGTTAAAGAACATATTGTTTCTGTGGGTGGTGAATTACTGCCTCACGAAACAATGATTATTCAATATTCTTTGAACACCTCTCATGGTGGCCATTATAATGAAACTATTTATATATATGATATATATTATGTTTATGTTTTCTTTATGCTTCTATATTTTTCATTTATGTCATACCTTAATGATTTCCATTATGGGTAAACGCGATAATTTCATTTTAGGAAGTGCGGACTACCGCCCCCTCAAAGTGATTTTAATCATTAATGCCATATGTGGGATGTATAAAGGATGGATTTTGTCACGACCCGTCCTCGGGGCCCGTGTCGTGACTACCCCAAGCCTTCCTTCCATAGGCCAGGGGCTGGCGACTAGCACCAAAGGCGTAAATCCCGATAACTGGGAAGGCATTTCCTTTATAAAAGTAACAAAACACCATAGAGTACAAGCGGAAGTAAAACACTAAGTACAAAAAGAAGTGCTGAAAAGTAAATGGTCCAGAATACAAACCCAAAAGAAAGTACAACTACAACTGAACAAAGTACAACAGAAAAAGACAACAGCTGGAGGGACGGAAGCGGCTCCTGGGTCGTCCTCCTCGGATCCTACCTGAAGGGTAGGTACAGATGGCGCAACTCCTGGATCGTCCACCACGAATCCTACCTGAAGGGTAGGTACAGATAGCCTCCACAGTGCTCTCGTCCGTCAACCTCCTCCGAGTGTCGTCTCGCCGTGAATTCCACCTCCGGACACTGACTTGTCGTGTAGTCCACCTCCGGGTACCGTCCAGTCCTCGAACACTCGGCCTCCGTCAGCACTGCCTGTCGTCTGCAACCAACACAACGAGGTGCGGGCATATCCCGTGCAGGGGTGAGTATAACGATACTCATTAGGGACCCCGAGACCCTCAAGGTCTCACTAAACCAACAAGGATAACCACAAAGAAGATCTCAACAGATAACCTCTACTTAGGTATATGCCCATACATATACCTAAGTTATCATGTAACCCATCTCAATCATGAGGAAACACAAGGATCATGATATCAACGGATAACCACTACCCAGGTATATGCCCATACATATACCTAAGTTATCAAGTAACCCATCTCAATCATGAGGAAACACAAAGGTCAAAAGTCTCAGCTCAAACCAGGATTTTCATTATCGAAACCGTAACTACTGAAGAGATCCGTCTCTAGAGTGTACAGTGGTCCTGTCACGACTCCGAGGTACTGCTCACTAACCTAAGACTGCTGAGGTACTCCTCCTGTCGAGTATCGCGGGCCAGCCACCCAAACACAATAGTGCTTCCCGCCGAGGTATGTCACCCAAACACAGTAGTGCACACCCCCTAGTAGCCTGCTGAGGTACTCTCCGGACGAGTACCGCGGGTCTGCACTATCACACAGGTAGTGCTCCGTCCGCCATGGGTCTGCACCCAAACAAGGTAGTGCTCCGTCCACTGGGCTAGTCGACTCACTCCAAGTCGAGTCGGTCAAGCAGTCGTCAGGTCTCAGTCGGCTACACGGTCTCCGTACTCCGCACGCTCGACTCTGGGAGGGTCCGCTCCACGATCTGCAATTCGATACTCCA
This sequence comes from Viscum album, assembly GCA_963277665.1. NCBI lineage: Eukaryota > Viridiplantae > Streptophyta > Magnoliopsida > Santalales > Viscaceae > Viscum > Viscum album. Next base: position 915,557,779 of record OY728141.1, read on the forward strand.
AGTATCTCAAGGTCCCACGAAGAAGTAACTCAAAGGACCGCCTCGTCACAGGGGTCTCAACGCAACAGACGGCGCGTCGATCGGACGCCCGGTCTGTGAGTTATTAGCCTTTTTGTCCCAGGGGCCCGGTTGGTTTCGTGAGCGAACCAAACCCAGCGGTATCTCAACTGTACCCCGAGCTCTCATAGGGTATACTCATAGGGACCGTTTCTCAACGTGATCGTCAACGCCGCTGACGGTTCGTCAAACGGACGTCCTGTCTAAAAGATGTCAGCTTTTCCGTTCCAGGGGCCCGGTTGGATTTCAGGTGTGATCCAACCCGGCCACTACCAACTGTATCCAAAACTCGGGCGAAGGATGCCAAAAGTTTCGTATCGTCAACAGGAACTCAACGCAACAGACGGCGCGTCAATCGGACGCCCGGTCTGAGAGTTATTGGCTTTTTCGTCCCAGGGGCCCGGTTGGTTTTTAAGACAAAACCAACCCGACCGTACTCCACCTGCGCCCAAACCCCAGGCGGAGTGAGCCAAAAGATCCGTCTCACTAAGAGGAAACTAACAAAGCTGACGGTACGTCAATCGGACATCCGTAGCTCAAGATATGAGCGTTTCCGCTCCGAGGGCCCGGTTGGTTTCGTGTACGAACCAACCCGGCCGAACCCAAAGTATTCCGAAACCTTGAGTGCGATAAACCGAAACGACCGACTCGCTCCAAGGATTGCGTTGCCGCTGACGGCGAGTCGTTTGGAGGCCCGTAGCTCAAGTTACGGGCGTTTGAACGAAAGTCGTCCGAAGACGGGGGGTTCGGGCCCGGGCCGACCCGGCCCGACCCCCCCCCCCTGGTTGGCCCGAACCGGGTCGGGTCCGACCCGGTTGGCCCGGCCCGGCCCGGCCAGGGCCGGTCCGGCTCGGCTCGGCCGAGCGACCGACGCGGGGGAAAGCCGCCGCCACGCGTGACACCCCTGCGGCACCCGCGGGGTGTCGGCCAGACAGCCGGACGTGCCACATGACAACCCCGCGACACCCGCGGGGTGTCGCGCTGGACACCCGCGGGGTGCCGCGTGACAACCCCGCGGCACCCGCGGGGTGTCGCGCTGGACACCCGCGGGGTGCCGCCGCCTCCGGCCGCCGGCGACCCGCGCCGCCACCGGCTTCCGCGGGCCGCCGGAGTCGCTCCGGTGGCCCGTTTTCCTTCCCGTCTGCGCCGTTGTTCCTCCCAGGTTCCGTTCTTTACTGTGGGATCATCAAACATCCGTTGCGGCACATTCCGTCATCGCCCGCCAAATCCGCAAAACACGAAGAACGGCGGAGGGTTGTCGGGCCGTGTTCGTTTGACCCGCACCCTCCGCGTTAGATAAAAACAACGGGAGAAATTGTTCAACGCATGAACCGACAATTTTAATAAAATAAAATTGTTCATTTGAAACCGGTTCTTTAATTTTTAAAGAACGTTCACGGGAATATAAAGTGGGGTATTTCAAAATTATAAAATCCCTACCTCGCCGTCGCTGTCGGATGCGAGGTCGTCGCGGAATTGACCGTCGCGGAAGGAGGTGATCGTCACACCGCGGAAGGGCGTCACGTCGACGATCTCCGAGGACCAAGAACATACGGATTTAATTAATAATAATTAAATCCATGTTGTTGTTGAAATCCAAAAAGAAAATAAAAAGAAGCGCAACCCCCTACCTTGTTGTTGTCGATCGAAGGCTGTCGCGGGGTTGGATCGTCGTGGAAGAAGCGTCGCGAAGGGAGATCTGTTGGCGTCGCGGTACAAGGCTTCGCGTCGTCGATTTCCAGGTTCGGCGTTCTTCGCGTTCTTCGCGTTCTTCGCGAAGGAGGAAGAAGATACAAGGATTCTGTCTCAACGAGAAATCCTCCAAAAAAAGATAGGTTGATCTTATTTTATTATTATGCCAACACACGAAAGGGGGGGTAAGTAACGACCCATCAATTCGTTGAATTAATTCAATGAAAGAAACAGCTCGTTTAATTTACAAAAATAAACCACCCAATTAAATTCACGAAAGAAACAGCCCAATTAAATGGTCTGTTAAGATTTTAAGAAACGCATCAGTTGACTTTCATTAAGACGGGTTTTCACGGGTGCGTTTCTTAGCGGAAAGAAACGGCGGGGCTCGTGCGGGCCCCACCTCACAAATATCCTACCAAGGGGTAGGATATTTCTGGATAGCATCTTATCCAGCTCAACTCAGTTCAAGCCGCCTTTAAGTGGCTTCAAGTGGCTTCCAAGTGGCTTAAGCGAAATAAAATAAAGTTGTCGCAAAATTATTTTATTTCTTAACTTTAAGCCCGAAAATTAAAAACCACACCCGAGCAAACGCAACTCTGGAAGAGGCGTTTCTAAGAGAATACCGGCGCTGCGATTTCATCGGTGCCCTCAGAATTCGATTCCGGACACCGGTTCAAAAGTTAGAAAAACCCGCACGTTCGTTCACTGAACGTACCTGAGCCAAACTTCAGAAATTGATTCCGGGCACACCGAGCCTCGGAATCAGGCGCCGTTAGAAACTGCGTTCTTGTAAAATTCCAAAGAAAATTAAGAAAAAAAAATTTCCTTGGAATTTATGGGTCTTTACAGAGTTAATGATATTATATATGATATTATACTATAATATACCTTTATATCATTATTATTTTATATGAAATATAAATTAAAGTAGCGTTTATGCGTACGTACGACTTACCGTCTCCATGAATGGTGCATTTCATTTATTACCTCTAAATGTTTTTTAATATTAAAAATGCATGTATATACTAGATATATATGATATATATGATAACTAAATCATGAATATAATTCTGGATATAATGGATATTTTACCACACGAACAACTTGTAATTATAAGAAGTTTATTTTTGACTCAAGTACCAAAGATCGACAAAATGACCATTATTAACTTAAATAACTACATGATTTTCATAACATGGTAATAGGTGATATAAAAGGAATAATAAACTTGAAAAGGGTTCTTAAGCAATTATAAATTAACTCTAGTTTATTATTCAGGAGATTAAAGAATGATCGAGTCAAGTCGGACACAAGGTAAGGGACTTCGTCTCAATCTCCTTTCATTGAGGCATATTTTGTTTTATACACAACTTTCCTTTATACGGTGTATAAAACCCTTTGAATTTTACTTTTATTCAAAAGGAATATTTTTATATGAAGCGTTTTTACTAAACGACAAAAGGAATGTTTTGTCTTACGTATGCGGTGACAACGACTTCTCTGCCGTCGTGACCATTATCTGAGTTTTGGCTTCCTCTACAAGCCATAACTTTTTTTAAATGAAAAATAAATACCAAGTTTTACTTTTATTTTATTTTGGTATTGAAAATGGTTTTATTATATCAATGTGTTGTATTGATATCTTGTGATTGAAATGTGGAAATGTTATGTTTCCTTTATGCATGTTTTATGTGATACGATTATGTAATGGTTTATAATATGTTTAAACCTTTTCATATAATGAATGCATTGGACTTAATAAGTGACGGGTGGAGTAGGCTATAGCTCCTCGATGCATCGGTAGGTCTCATGAGACAAACTAGTGTCTTGGCACAAGGCTTTGACAAAATCTTATTTGTAGTCGTGGCATGAGGCCTTGGCTACGTGGTTATGATAGTCTGGAATTATGCATTCCATCATTATGAAAGTGGTTATTGATATTGCATGTGATTATTCGACTAGTAGAATATCCATGTGAATAATTAAATGGAATTATTTCATTTTATTTTTCCATATTATGTTGAAGTTCAAGTTTAAAAGAATTTTGTTTTAGTTATACATTGACTTAAATGTTTATGTTTATTTATGAAAGTTTCCACTATATTGTTATCCTTACTGAGCATCTAAGCTCACCCCTTTCTATGTTTTATTTTCCCAGGATGTGAAGAAATATTTTATGATTGACTTACAGGGATAGTCTGAAGGGGATATGAGTGTAGACTATGGATATTATGTTATTGTGATTTTTCACTTTATGATGTAATGTAACATTTATGAAAGTATCTAGTGTTTCCAAGGCTACTAAACTAATTGGTATTTTGAGACTTGATCTTTTGTGATCATGCCAATGTTACGTAATAATGAAACGACTCTGGGTAACTGGGGTCGGGGAGTTTACAGTTGGTATCAGAGGCAGTTTAGTACTAACCCTAGAATCTAGATTTAGATAAACTCTGATTAGAGCACATAGCCCTAAGATAGAATTTGAGGATTAGTATAGAAGAACTTCCTAGAATTTTGGTATTATAGAGATTTTTTGAGTTTTCCAAGAAATACATCCCTGTCTGGATACGAGTAGGTATAGGCGGCTCTGGCATAGATATACCTAGGGGTAAAACCTAAAAACATCGCTTTGAGCTAGACTCGAACGGGAACTGGTGCACGACAACGGGCCTTGCTGCACTCTTGGTTACGACACTCTTGGGGGATATGCTTAGGATAATTCTCATTTTCTTTACAAATCATTATGAAGGATTTATGATTATATACTTCCTCAAAGAAAACATCTTTATGATTATGAATTATATCCATAAACCGTTCAATTTACGTTAATTATTTTACAAGATTGTAATTATTCATTACAATTCATAAACTAACCTAGTTTATGCCATTGTATAGAAATGGCGCCCAGTAGAAGGATTGTGAACTCCGGCAATACGTATGATCCAATGAGTAATAAGGATCATATCTTTCACGGTATTAATCCAACATTTAGAAGGGAAATAGTCTCCCATGTATTCTCAACATATGATGAAATAGTATCATGTGTTAATAAGATAAGTAAAGAATTCTCTAATTCCTATGTCTTTGAAGGGAAGCAAGAGAAGAAAAGGATGGAAGAGAGAAAGATGGATAAAGGGAAGAGGGAAAAGAATAATTTTCCAATATGTGATAACTATGGGAAGAAACACCTTGGAACTTTCCTAAAGGGAATGGGAGTTTGTTATAAGTGTGGAGAAAAAGGACACCAAGTGTGTGACTGCAAGGGTAAGAAAAAGTTTTCAAATGTACAATGCTTCATCTGCAAGGATTGGGGACACTATGCAAACCAATGTCCAAATCATCAGAGTATGCCCCAAATGATGCTATTGGATAATAATCAAGTAATGATACTACCACAAACGAGGAGGAATGATTAGAGTTCTTATGTTGTTATTAAATAATTATGTCATTTGAGTGTTGTATCAACGATGTACTGGTTATAATAATTATGGAGTATATAAGGATTGTACTGTAGTACTATTTCATTAAGGACTTGAGATTGTGTGGAACCAAGAAAAGTGACTCAATAGAAGGTTAAATTTTTGGAAAATATATGGTTGAGAGAAAGATAAACCATAATATGGTTCTGATACCGAGATAGTGATTTTGGAATAATACATGATTGATTTGGATAAATTATATTGGATATTTTTGACTTCCTTGAAGCTGATTAATGATTTGTATACATTTTTGGATAGAAGGAGTATATCTAGAATTCTATAAGGAATAAGGGATCATGAATGTAATCAATAAGTATTTATGGTAATTTAGGATGTTGCAGTGTTTTAAAAGAATACATGATGAAGGTATTCAAATGTTATTACGCAGAAAAAAGGGTATTCATTGTGTTTACCTTCCCTATAAAATTTGGACTGTGAGTTTGGACAGAGGTATTTTGGATAACTATAATGTTTGGAATGGATTAAGTTGAACTTTGAATAGTATTATTTAAGGTTAAAACATTTATTATGATTATTTTTCAAATATTATAATACTATAGATTTAGGAAAAGGACAACCTGCAGGTCGAGCGATAACCCGTCGCATCAGACAAAGCTGCAGGAATCGAACCCACAACCATAGTGATACATGCCTTTATTACCTACCACTAGCCTACAGAAATTCCCTGGTTATTAAAAAATAGTTTTCCAAATCTAAATGGTTTGTGTTAATATTTGGAACCTTGTACGATTAGGATAAATATAATATTTTTGAGTTCTATTACCTTTTGGGGTGAACGATGGGTTTGTGGTAAAAATTTAGTAAGGAATGAATGTCTACATGATAAGTAAGTATATTTACTTACGTTCTTAGTAAATCTCCAAAATGAATTCCTTAACTTTATGAAAGGTAATTTAAAACAAAAACTTTGTCGGTTAACTTTTCCTACTGGGGAATCAAAGGCTGTTTAACCAATCACAAGTTTGTAATTTTCTTGTAGTTAACTTCATCCTAATACTGTTTTCTACAACTCTCCATCAGACCTTGATGGTTTTTTTCTCCTCCATATCCATGTTTCCATAGAATCCTAGTATGGGCTATCTCGGGTGACCTTTGTACTTCTCTTTCTTTCTTTTAAAGTTATATTTTTATTAACCCTATTTCCGATATGGATTTTCTACAAAGGTATTTTCTATTTTCAACCTTTTATTTTCAAAGAACAATTTCAAATTGTGAGGATGCAATTTATCGAAGGAGGGGAGAATTTAACACCCCAAGCTTCCATGGTACGATTCTCTTTGAATAATAGAGCAGCGTTTGTTGTACGCAACCTCAAGTTCTAACACACCACGACCAATCAAAGTAACAGTTATGAATAGTAATACCCACTTTTTGAAATTATATAAATTTTCTATTTCAAAATGGACTTCATTTTTGGATTCTGAATATCAAAATTATCCTATGTTGAAATTTTGGTATTTTTCTGAGAACTTCCAATTTTTTATGAATAGTAAAAAATACTTAAAAACAACGTTTTTAATAAAAATAATTTATAGTGATAAATTATAATATTGAGTGGTTTTAAAGTATAATTAGAATATAATTTTACCATTTAATCCAATTGTGATCATTATAAGTAATTTCACTTTTAAATTGGACATAAACAATTGTCAATATTTTGATAGATATTGTTTCTTAAAAACACGCTATTTGTTTTGACAGCGGGAATAATTTTTAAATTAATTACTGTAATTTTTGTGTTTATAATTTGGTAAAATGGATTCAATATTTGGAATCTGAAGTTCCAAATTAAGTAATTAATACTCTTTTGTTTTTGGACATTATGAATAGTAACGAGGACAATTATCTTTAATTATCATGATTAATTAGTAATCGGGTAGTTAAGAGTAATAAAATAATATCATAATAATACAAAATGACCCCAATATGTGTCCTAATGATACTTTTTGTGTCATGTCTGACCATGGGATGCCTTGTGCCAAACTTTGGGACCCCATGGAATCACTTTTGTGTGATAGTGACATTTTATCTTTTTATTTTTAAAGAAAGGAAAATATAACAAAAGTATGTATCACCCAAGTAAAACAATTTTAATTTTGTCTACATAAATTATCTTATAGAATATAAGTAGTAATTAGAAATCTAAATATATTTCCTAAATCATGGTATTTTTTTTATAATTTTTAGACATTAAATAAATAAACTTATTTATGACACCATGATGATGCAGTGATCACATCATTAATGAACGATTTAAATAAAATGAAAAGATAAGGTAAAATATAAGACTTACACTTATCTAAAGCCTATTGGATGGGTGGATTTTGAACTCTTATCACCTTATCCTCTAAATATATCATTGTGGGACCTTTAAAATTTGAAAATCATTTCATAATAATGTAACATTTCATGACTTTCCAAGAGTGCCCCTCCTCTCCTCTTATAAAAGGCCCCCACCTATACCACCTTATTCACACCTTCAAAGCCATTTAGCTCGGAAAACCTCTACCCAAATACTCTCTCAATTTCCCTCTCTTACTCCTAGAAGCCTCACTTTGGACAGAAGTATTCCCAAGGAAGCCTTTGGCTCAAATCAAAAAGAGTTACCCGATTTTAAGGTAATGTCGTATCTTGTGTTATTTTGTTTTATTTTGCTTCTACAACTCCTTAAACTCTTTTTATTCCTTTGTTTTGTAAAAAAACTAGTATCTTCAATATACTAGGATGTTTTTATGGGAATTATTTTATTTACACTTAAACACACCTTCGTCTAATGGTTAAAGAACATACTGTTTCTGTGGGTGGCAAATTACTGCCTCACGAAACAATGATTGTTCAATCTTCTTTTAACACATCTCATGGTGGCCATTATGATGACACTATTTCAATATATGATATATATTATGTTTATGTTTTATTTATGCTTTTGTATTTTTTATTTATGGCATACCTTTATGATTTCCATTATGGGTAAACGCGATAATTTCATTTTAGGAAGTGCGGACTACCGCCCCCTCAAAGTGATTTGAATCGTTAATGTCATATGTGGGACGTATAAAGGATGGAGTTAATGATATTATATATGATATTATACTATAATATACCTTTATATCATTATTATTTTATATGAAATAGAAATTAAAGTAGCATTCATGCATACGTACAGCTTACCATCTCCATGAATGGTGCATTTCATTTCTTACCTCTAAATGTTTTGTAATATTAAAAATGCATGTATATAATAGATATATATGATATATATGATAACTACATAATTAATATAATTCTATATATAATGGATATTTTACCACACGAACAACTTGTAATTATAAGAAGTTTATTTTTGACTCAAGTACCAAAGATCGACAAAACGACCGTTATTAACTTAAATAATTACATAATGTTCATAACATGGTAATAAGTGATGTAAATGGAATAATGAACTTGAAAAATGTTCTTAAGCAATTAGAAATTAACTCTAGTTTATTATTCAGGAGATTAAAGAACGATCGAGTCAAGTCAGACACAAGGTAAGGGACTTCGTCTCAATCTCCTTTCATCGAGGCATATTTTGTTTTATACACAAATTTACTTTATACAGTGTATAAACCCATTTGAATTTTACTTTTATTCAAAAGTAATATTTTTATACGAAGCGTTTTTACTAAACGAAAAAAGGAATGTTTTGTCTTACGTATGCGGAAACAACGACTTCTCCACCGCCGTGACCATTATTTGAGTTTCGGCTTCCTCTACAAGTCATAACTTTTTTAAATGAAAAATAAATACCAAGTTTTACTTTTATTTTATTTTGTTATTGAAAATGTTTTTATTATATCAATGTGTTGTATTGATATCTTGTGATTGAAATGTGGAAATGTTATGTTTCCTTTATGCATGTTTTATGTGATACGATTATTTTATGGTTTATGATATGTTTAAACCTTTTCATATAAGGAATGAATTGGACTTAATAAGTGACAGGTGGAGCCTTCTATAGCTCCTAGATGCATCAGTAGACCTCATGAGACAAACTAGTGTCTTGTCATAAGGCCTTGACAAAATCTTATTTGTAGTCTTGGCATGAGGCCTTGGATACGTGGTTATGATAGTCTGGAATTATGCATTCCATCATTATGAAAGTGGTTATTGATATTGCATGTGATTATTCGACCAGTAGAATATCCATGTGAATAAGTAAATGGAATTATTTCGTTTTATTTTTCCATATTATGCTGAAGTTCAAGTTTAAAAGTATTTTTTTTTAGTTATACATTGACTTAAATGTTAATGTTTATTTATGGAAGTTTCCTCTATATTTTTATCCTTACTAAGCATCTGAGCTCACCCCTTTCTATGTTTTATTTTTCCAGGATGTAAAGAAATATTTTATGACTGACCTGCAGGGATAGTCTGAAAGGGATATAAGTGTGGACTATGGAGACTATATTATTGTGATTTTTCACTTTATGATGTAATGTAACATTTATGAAAGTATCTAGTGTTTCCAATGCTACTAAACTAATCGGTATTTCGAGACTTGATCTTTTGTGATCATGCCAATGTTACGTAATAATGCACCGACTCTGGGTAACTGGGGTTGGGGTGTTTACAAGTAAGGTTGTGGTATAATTGGTTATAAGATCCCCTACTCAGCGTGTGGTTTCGGTAGGGTTGGTGAATCTTTGGTTCGATCCCCTACATAGAGAGTTATACCAGATAGGGTCCTGGTATCGTCATGTCCACCTTTACACGGGCGATGATCCTCTATCTGAGTGACGTGTTTCTAAAGAGCGCCAGATCGGGTTGTGGTATCCCCAGCGGATCTTGGGAGTGATCCACTATCTGTGAGATCTACAAATTCCAGATTGGGTTGTGGTATCCCCCAGTGAACCCTGGGAGTGATCCTCTATCTGTGAGATCTTTGTATACCAGTGTGGGTTCTAGTATCCCCTAGCAGACCCCAGGAGTGATCCCCTATCCGAGGAGTTTGGTGTTTATGTTGTTTCAGTGAGGTTTCCTCAGTAACGATATCCGATGAGTGTGATCTCTCGGGTGAGTGTCTGAGATGTTTATGTGGGACCTGATGGATTGTATCTCTTGGATGAGTGTCATCTGGGATGATAGTGATCATGGAGTGTGCTCTCCTGTTTGTGAACCGTTGCTGGTGATGATGTCGGTACCTCATGTGGCTTGGTGCGTGAGCTGAGTATATCTGGATCGCTCATGGTATATTAATGGGCATACACCTGAGCTGTGTTGACTAGTCGTGTTTAGCCGGGGGTGGTCTTGAGATGGAGTTCCCATCTCATTTGGTTTCCCTCTGGCTGGGATGAGCTAATTGTTGCCTTTCAGTTGCTCATGTTTGTTTTGGGGTTTTTGGGGTGCCTACTGATTATTTTTATACTCACCCCTGCATGGGCTTAGCCTGCACATGTTTGTGTCTTGTGCAGACCATGGGCCTTTCGACGGAGTTCCAGGAGGACCAGGAGCAGGTGGAGCATAGCGTGCGCGACCGACCGGGGGGGTTTACTGGAGCTATACTAAGGATCTTACCAACAAGTGGTTTTGGCAGCATTTTTCCTCCTTCTGAATAGGTTGGACGTTTTTGTAGTTTTCCATTGGTGGGCCCTATTTTGCCCTTTGTACTTCTGTTACACTCTGGTTTGGGATAGATGTATGCATGCATTTCCTTTTCAGTTTTTATATATACATATCTGCACTATTGCATGGAGGTGTATGTGGGTGCGTGTGTACAGGTACCTTAGGTTAATGCCTCCCATGTGTGTGATAGCCAACTCCGCGCTAGACGCCAGCCCCTGGCCTATTGGAGGCGGTCTTGGGGAGTCACGGCTCGAGCCTTGTTGGGTCAGGTCGTCAAAAATCTATGATGATTTAAAATATCATCGGTTCAAAAAAACATAAGGTATTAGGTTAACACATTTTTGGTTTTAAGATCCCTTAACTAAAGTTTAAGAATTAATTTCTTCATATAATAAGAGAAAAAAATATACTTGACAAGTAGAGTTCCATCCTTTAAATAATTTCTACCACAAACTCATCTTTCACTATAAAAGATAATAGAACATAAAAATACTCTATTTATCCTAATCGTATATTGTTCCAAAAAAATTAATTTATAATTCATCTATCAGACCTTTTAAAAAAAACTACATTATACAATCCAGGACATCATGTAGGCCAGTGGTAGGTGATGCACCCTTATCGACCTTTGGTTGTGGGTTCAAGTCTCGCGGCCTTTCTGGACGCGACTGGTAGTCATCAAACCTTTGAGTTGTCCTTTTATAAAAAATCCAAAAAAAACGATCTTAAGAAATTCTTTTACCATAACAATAGAATCCAATGTCAAATTTAATTCATTCCAACCTTTATACTTGTCCAAAATACTTCTTTCCAAACTTACAGTCCAAAATTTATAAAGATGTAAAACACGATGAAGATCCATTTTTCCACGTAATAACATGTGAATACCATCATCTTGTATTCTTTTAAAAAATGGTAACACCCTGAATTACCATAAAACCTTATTGATTACATTCATTCTCCCTTATTCCTTATAGAATACTAGATATATTCCTTATATCCAAAAATGTTGAAAACTCCAACAATGATGAAATAAACAAACCATTAATCAGTTCCAAGGTAGTAAATAATATCCAATATAATTTATCCAAATCAATCATATCTTATTCCAAAATCAATACCTCAGTATCAGGACCATATTAAAGTTTTTTCTTTCCTTCAACCATGTATTTTCCAGGAAGTTTAACTTTTCATTGAGTCACTTTTCTTGTTTATACTAATCTCAATTCATTAATGAAATAGTACTGCAGTACAATCCTTATATACTCTATAATTCTTATAACTTTTAAATCATTAATACAATACTCAAATGACACAATACTTTAATAACAATATAAGAACTCTTAATCATTCCTATTCATCTTCGGTAGTATCATAACTTTATTATTATATAATAGCATCATTTTGGGTATACTTTGATGATTTGGACATTGATTCGCGTAGTGTCCCAACTCCTTGCAGGTGAATCATTGTACATTTGAAACATTTTTCTCACCCTTGCAATCACGTACTTGGTTTCCTTTTCCTCCACACTTATAACAAACTCTCATTCCCTTAAAGCATTTACCAAGGCGATTCTTTCCACAGTTGTCACATATGGGAAAATACTTCTTTCCCTTATTCCCTTTATCCATATTTCTCTCTACCATCTTTTTCTTCTCTGGCTTCCCTTCAAAGCCATAGGACTCAGAAAATTCTTTACTTATCTTATTAACACATGATACTATTTCTTCATATTATGATAATACGTGGGAGACTATTTAATTTCTAAATGTTGGCTTAACACCATGAAAGATATGATCCTTCTTAATTTTTGGATCATGCATATTTTTGGAGGTCTCATTTCTTCTACTGGGCACCATTTCTAAACAATGGCATACACTAGATTAGTTTATAAATCACAATACATAAATCCAAACTTGTAAAACACTAAAAATAAATTGAACAGTTTATGGATATATTCCATAATCATAAAAATGTTTTCTTTGAGGAAGTATATACTCATAAACTCTTCATAATGCTTTGTAAAGAAAATGAGAATTATCCTAAGCATATCCCCTGGGAGTTTCGTAACCAAGAGTGTAGCAAGGCTCGTTGTCGTTCACTAGTTCCCATTCGAGTCTAGCTCAATCAGTGTTTTCCGGTTTTACCCCTAGGCACATCGGTGTCAGAGCCACCTATACCTGCTCGTATCCAGACAGGGATGTATTTCTTAGAAAACTAACAAAATCTCTACAATACCAAAATTTTAGGAAGTTCTTATATACTAATCCTCAAAGTCTATCTTAGGGCTATGTACTATAATCAGAGTTTACCTAAATCTAGTTTCCAAGGTTTATACTAAACTTCCTCTGATAAAAACTGTAACCCCCCGACCCTAGTAACCCAGAGTCGATGCATTATTACATAACATTATCACGATCACAAGAAAATCATGTCCCGAAATACATACCAGTTTAGTATTATTGGAAACAATATTCATACATGAGTTCAACTTTACAACTTGAAAAGAAATACAACACTAATTTATTCCATTAGAAACATCCAAGCCTCCTAGATTATGCCTTCAAGTCACTCATAACTAACTTCTTCATATCCTGGGAAAATGAAACATAAGAAAGCGGTGAGCTCAAACACTTAGTAAGGGTAAGCAATACAGCAGAAGATAACATAAATATTAAGCATGGTGAATAATTGAAAACACATGCCTTTACCAATAATAAACATGAACACTTTTATGGAAGGAATATGAGCTGAGTAAATAATTCCATAATAAAACATAATCATGGGTATTCTACTAGTCGAATGACCACATGAACCATCAATATTATTTTCATAATGAGGGAATTTATAATGCCAGACATTCTGAAACATTTTTTCAAGGCCTCGTCCATGATGTCTAAAAATGATTAAGGCCTCAGCCAAAACCATATATCAAATTGGGAAAGGCCTCGGCCAATTCCATGTCTAGTTGTCTCATGAAACCTATCGATGCATCTAGGGTCTATAATGGGCTCCACCCGTCACTTACTAAGTCCAATACATTCCTCATATGAAAAGGTTGAAAAATAACATAAACATTCGTATTAAAACTAGCATACGAAATGTCAATACTTTAACCATAAACCATGAATGGTATAAAAATAACACATCCAAAGTCAAACATATCACAAAACCGTCAATACAATATGGAAGATTTGTATCATAATGAATCGACTTCAAACAAGTATAAAATCCCTCAAAGGATGATGACATAGATGAAATCAAAACTATTTGAGAGAAATATCTCTTTCGTTTTTTTGAAATCATTTAAAGTTACATAATTATAAAAGAAAAAATTTATTTTGAAAATATTCTTATAAGATTGTAAGAGAATCTTTGACGAAGTTATAACGGCGGAGAATAACCGCACCCACCGTATAAGTTAAAAAACATTCTTACCTTAATTTTGTCGAAAACATCATAAAGTACCTTGTTTAGAAAACGACTGAAAGATTCCTTTCAAAACATATAAGTTCAAATAAGGGTATAAATGAATTTAACTCATTTTATAGTAAATAGTAAAAAAAATTGAAATACATTTTTAAGAAACATGGATGTGGATGATAAAGAGGTACCAGTAGATACTTACGTAAAAACAACCTCGGATAATAAAGAGATTTTAGAATTAACCCTTACCTTGTACTTTTACTTGGTCGAGGGTAGGTTAACCTCCTGTATAATGGTCGAATAATTGTTATTAAATTATTCAATAACTATATAAATTAATATGATATCATATATGATCTTATAATATTTCTTTGTTAATAATATTTTAGTATTATCGTCGTTTCGGGTGTTAACTGATTGGTTTTCCTTTATATGCTTTGTTACGTAAGTAATGTTTGTTATAGATAGGATGTATCTTATTCATATTCATAATGATATTAAGTCGTTAAACATTATTTTTAATCATCAAATAAAAATTATTCTTGAATTGATACGATGGGGAATTAATCTCATCGTGTTCGTGGAGACGGTAATTCGTACGTACGCATGAGCGACAATTTCATTCTTTTCATATTAAAATAATATATAATTGGATGGTATATCATATATATAGAATAATTATCATGTTATATTTATTATTTACATCAATTATACATCATTATTATACCCATCCAAATAATAATGTATTGAATAACAACTACACCAAAACGTGGAGACGGTAAGCCGTACGTATGCACGTATGGTGACATGTCATTCAAAGGATGGATAGAATAATGAATATGGTTGGACCATATTTATAATAACATAACAGTATATAGAAGATACTGGAGTTATTATTTTTGAATATAATCTATAAAGAAAGAGGAATTGGAAGAAGAAAGGAACTTGAAAGAGGTGATGAAATATTTACCTCTTCTTGAGGTTCTTCCTTTTGATTTGGTCAAAAGGGATCCTTAGGTTGGATTTCTGATCAAACTAAGGCCTTTATGATGAAGTTAGGACAGTTTAGAGTATATTTGGGCAGGGTTTGTCTGATCCAAATGGCTTTGAAGGTGTTAATTAAATAGAAGGGGGAGTGCCCTTTTATAAGAGGGTGAGGGGCACCTTAGGAAAAGATTAAAATATTATTTTATAATAAAATCATTTTTGATTTATAATGGCTCCAAAATGAATTATTTAAAGGATATGGTGGTTATGGGTTAAAAACCACTCAACCAATAGGTTTTAGACAGGTTTGGGTCACTATATTAACCATATCTTTTAGATTTAACTCTTAGTTAAATAGTTTGACATTTATCATGTCTCTTTGTATTTTTATATTATATGGTTAATAAACTTACTATAAACTTCCAATAGAACTCAAAGTGGTTCATTAATGACGAAACTATAATTATATAAGTCTTTTTTCTAAATCTTAGATTTTTAGAATTATTATATCAACCAATAATATTTTATTTGTTTTAAAAACTCATTTATGTCAATTTTGACATTATTTAATAATTGATTTTTTTTATAGTCCTAAAAACTTTATTACTTCAAAATAAATATATTTAATGAACCCTAAAATGTCATAGTCACCTATAAAATTTTTGTATGGCATCAAAACTTTCAAATTATATTTATTTTATTATTTATTATATCATTTATTTGATTGTTTCATTAATACGGAAAATGCTGCATCATCATTGTGTCATAAATAAATTTAATTATTCAATGTCTAAAAATTATAAATAAAATTAAATTATGTAGGAAATATTTTTATCTTTATAATGAATATTTATAGTTGAAGAGATAACATATATAACCCTATGTAAAAATTGTTTTACTAAAAGATATATGCTTTTTTCATTTTTGTCTTTACTTTAAGTTAATTAAAATAAAATGTCATTATAATTCATAAGTGGATCCATGGGGTCCCAAAATCTACCAAAGGATTCCCATGGTCGTCCATGACTCATCCAATAAGGTTAGGATAAGTTTTAAGGTAATTTTGTATTATTATAATATTCTTTTTACCTTGAATTACCCTATTTACCTTTAACCGCGGTAAATAAAAGTCAAAAGTTACTATTCATCCAATATTATTTTCATCTTATTGAACCACATTTTACATACTGAGGTTAACCGTGTGTCTCGGATTTTTGAAATTCCACTCACAGAAACGGTAAAATTAAGTTTTATCAGAATTTGTAAATTCTCCTAAGAGGTGGGTAAAAGACGGTGAAAAGATCAATAAAATTTTTATATATCTAAAATTATTATAAAATGACTCCAATGAATTATATTGAACTTATATAGGTATTATGTATCTATTTTGACCTAAAATAAATTTAAATAAAATAAATAATTATTTAAATAAAAAGTCGGTTTTAACCAATAACTCAGTGTTTTTCACTATTCATCAAAAATTGAAAGTTTTCAGAAAAATACCAAAATTTCACCCTAAGATAATTTTGATATTCAGAATTCAAAAATGAAGTCTATTTTACCAAATTAAAAACATATAAATTTCATTTATTAATTTAAAATTAATTCCCATTGTCAAAACCAAAAGGCGTATTTTTAAGAAATAATAACTACCAAAAGATTGACACTTATTTATGTCCAATTTCAAAGTGAAATTACATCCAATGACCAAAATTGGATTAAATGGTAAAAATATAATTTAATTATACTTCCAAACCATTCAAATTTATAGTTTAACACTATAAATTATTTTGATTTAAAAAGTTGTTTTTAGTTAAAATTTAGTATTTTTCACTATTCACCCAAATATGAAAGTTATCAGAAAAACACCAAAAATTTATCAAAAATAAATTTTTATGTCCCGATTATAAAGAAAACGTTTATTTGGTCAAATTTAATATAAAAAAATTTTCAAATATTGGATTTAAAAAGGGTTTTCCATTAAAAGGCAGTAAAATTGCATTTTTTAAAAAAATACTTCTTTTATCTGAAAAAATGAATTAGTTCTTATATTATGTCTAAGAAACTCATAATATGGATTCTAAAATTATAAGGATTATAAAAAATTTAAAATTCAGTTAATACTATTCATAACTGCTTTTGAACGGCTAGTTTGGTAAGTCGTGGTGCGCTTGAACTCAGTGTTGCGTGTAGTGCAAGTTATTGAATTACATTGAAGAAATAACGTACTATGAAATCTTGGGGTGTTACATGCAGGTCCATAAATCCATATACATTTGTCTTTTCATCCTCCTCACACATTTTATAAAGATACCGAATACAAAACAGAAATAAGTAAAAAATTTCAATAAATTTAATGCACAGAAATATTTATGTTAAGACTTACATGGAAAAAACTTGAATCATGTTGATGCTCATCTGATCTCCAATTACAAGCTCCATGATATCATTTTTCAAAAGCCCCACAGTCATTGCATTCCCACAAACATCATCTTTCATTGGAATCTCATAAATGCCTGACAAAAAATATGAATATCTTAAAAATCTATCAAGACTACTAGAATCTGTATCTGAAGTCATAGCTCTTTTTATTTGTTTTTGTCTATACAATATTTATTTAACTTTAAATTATTTATATATAAAAAATATATAAATATTTAAACTTTAAAATATTAAAATAAATTTAATACAAAAATGAAATAAAAGATAAAATATACACATACTTCTATGGTAATATGTCGTAAAAGTCTAGATGGCCAAACTAAAAAGTGGACAATACTTTGTCCGACTGTACTCACCTCTTCTGTAGGTAATGATAATCCAGTTGATATATCTATAATATCCTGTATAGTGAATCTATGAAGCTCTCTCTAACTGTTGGTGATGAATGGTATCTATAATATAAGATATCATCTCATATGTAATAATATGATACGAAATATCATCAACATATAACTCATAATAATGGGGTAGTTGTGGAGGAGGGGTGTTGGAGTAGGATAAGGAGTGGGGTCTACAGGCAGTGGAGGAGTGGGAGCTACTAGCGGAGGTAGAGTGGGAGATGCAGTCTGAAACTATCTTTGCATGTCTGCAAACATGGATTGTACCGACGCTCTGATCTTGGCCTCCATCATCGCATTAATATTTTGAACTTCAGCATCTAAAGATTCTATTTTTTTTATAAAAACTCTCCATTGTAGAAGTTGAAGAATGTGGAAATGCTTTTCTTGTCAATACACCTGTTGGGTATCCTCATAGATGGCTCGGGTGTTTAGGTTTTCCCAATGCTACAGATAAAATATCTTGTCTACCCTCAGCTACAAAGACCCCCTGTGTTCTCTACTCCTCGAGAGAATCCTGTATGAATTATTTGAAAAAATTTGTAATGATTAAAAATATATAAAGAATTGAATTAACTTAAAAAAATAAATAAATAAAATATCTTATAATCCTTTCAGCTAAAATCCTCAACTCTTCTATAAGATATTGTCCTTTTTTTCTCATCTGATCCCTATTCCATTTTTCATGTCTAGCTGGGGGTGGAGGGGAAACCTCTCCAGAACTTGAAGACTCATCTCTCAATTTATGAAATTTTTAATCCATCATTTTTTCTTCCAATAATGTATACCCTCCCTGAGATAAATTATGAGGGTATACATTTCAAGATTGGATCTCCTGATGAGATCTCCTCAATTTTTTTTAAATTAAGAATAAGAAATCATTAATATAATCATTAATATATAAAAAATTCTAAAATGTTTTATTTCACTTACCAAAAATAATTATTTTCTTCTACTTTCAACAAATTACTTTCATGTGTCTTCATCTATAAAAGGATATGTATCACATGGATTATGATGTTGCCCATTACCAAAAAATGAAATAAGATGTAAGGTTTGATTTAAAATCCCTCCATCTCCTAGCAACCAGTGATAAACATTTCCTCTAAAATCCTCCATTATCAGGTATATAATATGTCATTTGATAAGAGGGGGGGAAACATATATTAGTATAAACATTTCAAGATTTTTAAAACAATAACAAACAAGCTTACCAAAATTTTCTCCCACAATTGAGATAGTGTCACTTGGTCAACACTTATCCAATCTTCAATCAAAATACTAACATTGATTTTCACCTGAACTAATATAAAACTCTTGAACTGTTTTGAATTAGGACCAATTAGAATATCATTATCATCAAAGTCTACCAGTATCATGTGGTCCTAACTATGAGAAACTGATAATTTTGGTAAATTTATCTTGCCACGTTTACTAACCCTCAAACTCTTCTTTGGTCCTATGGTAGTATATGACTCTTGTAAAGAAGGATGGGGATCATCAAGAGGAGCATGTTCATGTTCCTCCCTAGAGGTATGAGTATGCTCATCCCCAGAAGTATGTGGTTGATCAGTTGATTGATCTGTCATTAACCTTCAAATCAAATCAACAAACAATTAGTACACAAACGTATTCTTATTGACAGTAAGTCAAATCTTATATGCAACCCATCTTTAGTCTTTCCTTTAATATCTAACAATCTTCCAATAAATCTATCACAAATATTCTCCTCTACGTGCATGACATCAATATTATGTTTCACCTCATGATATCTTCAATATGGTAGCTCAAAAAATATTGACTACTTCTTCCAAACATTTCTATTATTACCAGATTTATGTGTCTTTCCAAATTTCACATCAAGGTTTTTCACCCTCTAAAAATACTGATCAGTGGATAAAGGTTTTAGAGCAATATAAAATTCTTGTGAGCCACTGAATGCCTTTTTTAATCTTCTATAAGAGTGATCCATAGATAAAAACTTTCGATGACCCATGTATACTATTTTTCTCCAATGATACAGTTGATAATATGAAGTATGTTGTTCGTAAATTGGACATGCTTTATAACCATTAACACTATATCAAGAAAAAATTCCATAAGTTGGGAATTCATTTATAGTGAACAAAATCATTGCATGCAGTTGAAAATATTCCATTTTATAAGAATCATATACCCTAATACCATCCTCCCATAAGATTTTAAAATCATCAATTAATGGTGAAAAGAAAACATCAATATCATTTCCGAGTTGTTTTGGTCTAGAGATCATTAAACTCAACATGACTTATTTGTGCTTCATACAAAATTCAAAAGATAAGTTGAAAATTACCAACAAAACAGCCCATGAACTATATGTGCTACTCAAGCTTTGATATGGATTTATTCCATCCATGCATAGTCCAAGTCTAAGATTTTTAACTTCATTTCCGAATATAGGAAATTACTAATCAATTTTCTTCCACCGTTGACAATCAGCTGGATGTCGTAATTTTTCATCACATATCTACTCATCTTCATGTCATCTTAACCTTTTTGCATCATGTGAATTTTCATATAGACATTTCAAATGAGGAATTACAGGAAGATACCAAAACTCCTTGGCAGGGGTCTCTGTAACTACTAAATCATCATGTAATTTTTCTTTCAACTTATATCATGACATCCCACATTTAGAACATTTTGACATAAATTCATATTACTTCTTATATAGCACACAGTCATTTGGGAAGGCATGTATTTTTTTGTACCCTAATCCCATTGGGCATAGTATTTTCTTCACTTTATAATGTGAATTGGGAAGATCGTTGTCTTTATGAAGAATATCTTTCAACATTTGTAGAAAATTAGTAAAACTCTTGTCACTCTAACCATGTTTCATCTTCAAGTTAATCAATCCTAACATTGATGATAAAACCATAAATTTCGTACAACCTAGATACAATGGTTTTTCAGCATCACCGTATAAACGCTCAATTGTAAGTTCTTTCTCAATTGCCTCTACTTCAATATCACGAATCATTTCTTTTAATTTCATCCAAGTTATCATCTTGTAAAGCATCATCATCATCATTAGATCCAAAATTCTACCTAGTTTCACCATGCCAAATTCAAGGGTTGTAACTAAAATTAAAACCATGAAAAATTAAATAATCTTTGATCTCTCTTCTTTTCAACTTCTTCATATTTAAACATTTCAATCATGAATAGAAAAACATGTCATTGTTTGGAACATTTCGTTTAGAAAATTCCAAAAAAAAATCAACACCTTCCTCATATTCATCACTTATTCAAAGTGTCGTAATCCAACTTCAACTCATTATTATCTAAAAATATATAAAAAAATAACTTGTTAAAAGAATATATAGTGGTGATAAAAGTGATAATAAATTAATCAAGTCAAACCAGGTTTAAATTTATATCAAATATTTCATCATTTGAAAGTAACAAAACTTTGAAATTTAAAATATATATATATATGCTTATTTGAAAATATAATTATAAATTTTATACAATAATCAAATATAAGTTCATGAGATTCCAAAGTTTTACCATTAATATTAACTTTAATGAATGGAGAAATAGGGGGAATCTGTCTAATGTATTTGTGTAGAATTGGTTTCCTTAGAATATGTGAAACTCCAAGAAAATGTGAAATAATCAAGTCATCAAAAAAGTTATTCATAGAACCTGTTTTATGTTTAGAGGCTAGTTGGATATCTCTGAAAATAATTTCATGAATTCCCCAAAAAATCATATACTAATCATCAAAGAAGATTTAATTCCAAGCCTTCCGAATATAGAAAAATATCACAGCTACCGTAACCATGAGATGGTTATGAATTTACTGACTTAGAGACAAATTGGAAACAACACTCATAAATTCATCACCCAACATAGGTTCATATAATAAGAGGATAAAAATGAAACTCCATAACTTATCAGTAAATTCACAATAAAGTAAAATATTCTCACAACAATTTGGTGTCTTCATACAGAGGATGACGATCAAAGGAAGTTGTATAACTATCATAATTAGTCGATCATTGGTAGGAATTTGATTATTCCAAACCTTCCAAAGGAGGATATTATTAGGGGAAGAATAAAACTCTTCTTAAAATTACAAATCCATTTATGAGGAAAATTAGAGAAGATACACAAGTAGGCATGATAAAGCTTAGAGATGATATTTCCAATTCTTTTCAGGATCCAAAGGCAGTAATCCCTGTCATTAAATCTTTAGCTCTGAATTTGATCCATAAATTTAAGGGGAATGTGATTTTTAATTTGATTTAACTATATAACTACGGCACCAATGACGAGGTGAGACAACCCATGTGGAACCATGCTACAAATATTAATCAGGAAGACCACCTAGTTAGTACTCTTGAAATTTAGATCAGATTGTCAAGTAGGTACCCAATTCACCTGCTGCATTATAGATTTGTAGTAACGCTTCAAAGCTGTACAAATAGCTAATTGATATAGAAAGAATTTTCTTTTTGAAGTTTGGAAATAAATCTTTCCTTATGGAAATAAAAGGAAGATTCTGGTTTCTAGAGTTGATATCAAATAAAACCAATAGGGATTCATTGAAAAAAAGATAGATTTTTAATACCCAAGATGCCAAAACCAATTAGCATGACACACTTACCCCATGCTAAAGCAAAAATCTTTATTTAATAAATTATACCTATCCATATGAAGTTCTAGATATATTTTTAAATCCTTTTACAAAGATCAATAGTTCATTTGTAAACATGAAAGATATAAACAAGCATAGATGTAATAATACCTAACAAATATTGTGACTACATACCTTTGGGTGATCTAGTTTGCTTTCACCCGGTCGAATAACATCAAAATGATTCAAAACGGAAATTCATAAATTAATTTGATCATAAAATTACTCAATAAATCAATGTACCACAACTACTTGATCATGATCATGCTGAAATATAAAAAATGCCTAATAGATATTGTGACTACATACCTTCGGGTGAGCTAGTTGGAGATGAACATATCTCGATTCGAATGAATAATGATGACGCCGATGAAACCTGAGGGTGTTTGAAGATAGTAACGCGAGAATGGACTCCACTAAATCGAACAAACAAGGGTTATGGATTCAATTCCAAGGAAAGAACGAAAAGAGAGAAACGAAAAATGTGTGAGGCTTACTAGAGAGACGAGAAGATCTATCTTTGATGTGCAATAACATGTCTGACAAAATATGAGGTTGTATGAAGATCATAATGAAAGATTGAAGTCCACCGGATCAAAGAAATGACCGAGTTAGGGCTTCTGCATGAGAGAAACAAAGGCTGCTGTCGCGATAATGAAAGACTGTGAAATGATTCCATCACCAATTCATAAAATTTAAAAGGGTTATAATGTCATTTATATAATAACCGGCGTTATAAAGATAAAAATAATAGGTTTATAATGTAGTTTATTTAATAACCGATGTTATAAAGATGTAGAAATTGATTTTTCACATCAGTTATTTATTAACCGATGTGAAAAAAAAAATTAACATTGGTTCTAAATAACTAATGTTAAAAACCTACCAAAAAATGGTTTTTAACATCAGTTATATAAGAAACGACATGAAAAAACTATGAAATTTTTTTCCATATTGGTTCTTATATAACCAACGTGAAAAAAAGAAAATTTCAAATATTTTCACGTCGGTTCAAAATAACCGACGTCAAAAAGGAGACATTAAAAATATTTTTTGTACTAGTGCACTACCTCCACCTGACCCATACCTCAAGTGGTTGGTCCATATCCTCATCCAAAACCAACATCACTCCCAGTCCCGCTAACCAAAGATCATACCAAGATATCACGCTTTAAGCCCCTTGGAACCCGATGTCAAGTCCTGAATAATTTCCCCAACCCGCACTTGGGTCACATCTCACATATCCTAAAGGAGATCCCTTAACTCTTCACTCGAAGGAAAACCCTCTCAATCACACCTCATCTCATCCTGAAGGACTCATTCCACTCACAGCGCTTTCCAAGCCTCAATCCACCCTCAAAATGGTGTCACTCACCAGACATGAGACGTTTGGTCATCCCACCCATCACTGCTAGGTCTAAGCCTCTCACGCCTACCTGAAAAGCCCTAAGAAACTCACCTAGGCTACCCACATCACATCTTAAACCCTAAGACCTATCTGAAGCCTCACGTCAAGTCCATCAACACCCTCACCTCCTTGGCAACAGTCATCGAGTGATCCAAAGACACTCAAAGTTCTAAAGAGCACTTGTCTCAAGCCTAAGAGGCCCAATGCCATCCTGTATCTTTATTTAGGGTGCTCTCGGTAATTTTACATCTACCCAGTCTCATGCAACATTCATGCAGGGAAGCAATCATGCATAAACTGACATATAAATTTATATTATATGGACCACCTACCTTCGTATTAGAGTTACCATCCACGTTTAGCTATGATCACCCTCAACCAAGTCTGCATGTGCCATGTCTAAACTCATATTGTAACACTCCAAGATTTTGAAATATATTTTTCCTTTAAACCTGAATGTGTTCAATAGCTTGCTTCTCTCGCAACAGCAAACTAAAAAAATCATGGAACATTATGTAACCGTTAAAATGTAGTCCTTAAATGGGTATGTAAATATAGAGGTGACTGAATTATGAAATATACATAAAAATAAAAATAAATGTTCTTTTGAATACTAATTCATTGATAAAATTCAATTAGCATAGCTAAATAACAAATAAAATCATTTTTATGCGTAAAAATATATTTTCTTAAAAAATGTTTATTCATGCGCTATGAAGTTTTTTATAATATATTTAAATAATAGTTTAAATAGAAAGTGTTGATAATATATGCAATAAAATTGGTTAACATTCATTCAATAGTTATTACTAGGAAAATAATAAAATTATTTTATGCTTAGAAGATACATGTTTCTTAAAATTGTCTTAATGTGTTATGTACGCTTATATTAAAATTGATTTTTATCACTTTAGAAATTGAATCATCTAAATTGATTGGAATATTTGTAATCATTTTCAAATTAGGTAATGGGGTCAATTTCAATTTTATACATAAGATTAATTTACCAAGATAAATATTAATTATCATGGTAAAACAATTATTTTTCAAGAAATGGTACTTTTCTAAATATTATGATTTTAAATAAAATTTATCTATTCTAAAATAAAGGCTCTAATATGATGTTTAAACATATATATAAATAAATTATAACTCATTTAATTGGTAATAAATGCTAAATAAGATTAATAACACTTGATGATTAAAATGACGTTTTTCTATAAAAACATATTTTCAAAAAATTATATGTTTTAATTTAAAAGTTATCTTTATTATATTTAGAAATTGAATTAGACTAAATGGATTCCAAATTAAAATCCAAAATGCCAAAATTTGGTAAGAAGGGCCATCTTATATTTTTAAAAAATAAAATAATTACCATAATTAAATTTTAATCAAGATTAATAAGTGTTAAAATGGATAATCTAATGTGGCTCGAATTTTATTAAATCAATTTGACACCTATACCTTCTATAATGCCTTTTTTAGGTTGTAAATTCATACATACATGTCTCACCAACATTTCCCCACCAAACTCGCTTAACTCTCATGCAATTTCATTCTTACCCCTTAACATTTTTTCCAAATACTTTCCCCACTTTTTCACCTATAAAAGGAGCTCACTTCCACTCATTTCAAGCCACACCTATAGTTTAAAATTATCATGAAACTCAACCCAATTTACTTCTTCTAGAGCTCTTATACATGATTGGTAGACTCTAGATTCAAAAAAGTGCCTCAAGTCCTTCATTTTCAAAGGATGCTTCAAGGGAAGATCCAAATTCTCAACGTAAGTATTATTTACCTTTTAACTTCATTTCTTTATCTCTCACATCCACCCTCATCCAAACTCATTCTAACCATATGTATATAATGATATTAGTATAAATAATATACTAAAATGTTATTATATTATGGAATAATCATTATTTATTCTCCTCTCATTCAATCAGAAAAAAATACATGTTTCATTTTTCATCACCACCTTTCAATGATGATTCTAAAAATGGGTTTAGTGAATAGATATGTTATTTATGTCATGATTTATATTCTAGAAATATAAATTAACCATTTAATATTAGCAATAAGTGATCATTGTAAAACAAATCACCTAAAACGAACATACCAAGAAAAAAAATGATTTATTTATAAGTGACAGATTCTTTTTCATTTACCTTCTTATAACATCTAGATAATTTCATTATAATTTTGTGATATTGATGTTATAATAAAAGAATATCTTCCATAGTCATACTCACCCATGGATTGTAGCATGTTCTTGTTGGATCGTTTTAACCACCTATATGAATAATGATATAAATTTATATCAATTATGGATTTGGAAACTTAATTCTGAATATTAATAAGTAGATATATTTTTTGTTTTGAATTGGTAATATAAACATTTAACTCATTAATTAAGACAGCATTGATCATTCTTTATAAATTACCCAAATAATATTATCACCAACTTCATCATCACGAATAATAACTAAAATACTTATAAAAATGAAATCATAACATATTAAATAATAAAAAAACATCAATTGAAGTACCTTGTATTATTTGAGAATGATGAACTTTGAGAGAATAATGAAAAATGACATTGATATTACGAAACTAGTTCAAAACAATAAAGATTGCTCACACCCGATATTGAAAATAAATAACAAACATACATGTATAGAATAATTATAAATGAAATTTATAGAAAGTTATTAATATGAATAATTTTCTAAAATATGCAATTAAGATAGTTATTTTTGTTATACAGAAGATTCAAGTGCTTTAGTGGAAGTTAGGAATTAAGGTTAGGGATTCTTTGTCTCATATTTAATTTCTTGAGATATTTTTCACCATGATATCTCTTATAGTGTGATTAATGTCTAATGAATGTATTTTACCATATTCATGTAATTCATGAGGTTTAAAGAGACATATCATGTTCTTTATTCAAATGCCTTTCAATTCAAAGAAAACCAAAGTTGTAAGGGTTTTTATCAACTTAACTCCATTCGTTGAGTTGTAATAATTCTTCTTGAAATTATTTTTTTCCAAGATTGGTTTCTTACACCCTAAAATTTTATTTCATGGTACTTTACCTTCCTCTATGGTGAGAAATGACCTTTTAATTCAAATCTTTTACCTTGATAAATTTCTTTCTCAAAAAGTATACTATTGTTGAGAATAATTCTCATTCTCTTTATTGATGGTTTTCCCTCCTAGTCCATAATTTCCTTTCTCGCTAATGTTATCCTTTATAATTGGAAACTTAATTGTGTGTTATCACATGTGACCTTTATATTTATCTTCTCCTCTTTTAAAAAGGATGTTTTGTTACTCTTTTTATGATGTGGTTTTTGATAAAGATATTTCAAAATATTATGAAGGTTTTTCATCCTTTCAAAATCAAATATTTTATCTTCCACCCCACATTTATTTTAATAACCTTTATGTATTTCCAATGATCTATTATTGAAGTTTCTTTTTCAAATGTAAATGTTTTTAAAGTTATCGCTTCACCTTTATGAAAATAACTTTATAAATTGACATGTTAGTCTTTTATGATAACATTAAAAATGTTTCCTAAAATCTCTTTAGGTTTTTCTTCCTTGTGAACACATCTTTCTATCATCTTTGTCTTTTTCTATGAAACTTCCTATTTGTCTTCATGGTTTCCCAAAGAAATTCTTACTCCTAGTTTTATAGATAAATATTTTCAAATGGTCAAAGATATTTCTTATTTCCAAAGTGATTTTCTTAATAAAAAGGGTGTTTTCCATCTAAGTCAACACCCTCTATTCATTCCTATGGTATTATCTTATGATTTCATCTGTCTTCTTTCTTTGGATGACTTATGCTTATGTTGTGTATTGACATGTAACTCATTTCTTTCTTGGGATAATTATGCTTTGATGTAATTATGTATGATTTCCTTATGTGACACACATAATGTTAGACATATGAAGGGTGCGCTCTGATATCACTATAATGCATTAGATAAAGAATTAATCTCTGGAGATGATATGATTATAATACCTTGGTATCATGTCTTGGTAATGTTTAATGATACCTTAGTGAACAACCTTGATAATATGAAAGGTACGATTTGATAGCACTCCAATGCACTGAGTGAAGAGTTAATCTCTAGAGATGACATTTTCATGATACCTTGGCAACATGTCTTGATAATGTTTTATGATACCTTGGTGAATAATTTTGGTAATATGATTTTACAACACTTTACTGATGATCTTTGGTGATATGCTTTTGAATGTATCATGTTTATGTTGTACCCACATTTCCAAGTTATGCTTCATGTACTTATGATCATGTTATGCCTCGTGTACTTATCCTCATGTTCCTATGTTCATATTCTTATGTTATGCCCCAAGTCTTACCCATGTTATGTTCTGGTTTCATTGTTTATCCCTTACTGAGCATTTGAGCTCACCCCTTATGTTTCCATTTCTTCAGGTTATGAAGAGAAGTAAATACGTATGATATGTCTAGAACAGTATCTTATGTTGAGGATTTGTAGGAGACGTTGAAAGCTTATTACGGATTAAGTAGTTTTTTATACAACGGGAAAAAACTTGATTAGTATAAAAAGACAGTGGTTTTGTTAGTTAATGTTTTGTCCTAATTTTATCAGACTTTAAACGTAAAAGGTCTTGGGAAAGCATTGTAATGCAATATTTTCATTAAGACATGTAAATGAGATGGTCACGTCTGTGGGGCATCATAGTTGGTATCAG
This sequence comes from Viscum album, assembly GCA_963277665.1. Taxonomy (NCBI): domain Eukaryota; kingdom Viridiplantae; phylum Streptophyta; class Magnoliopsida; order Santalales; family Viscaceae; genus Viscum; species Viscum album. The sequence goes on from OY728141.1 coordinate 915,586,743, forward strand.
AGAAAGGTTTAGATAACTTTATATGTTAGGATGTTATCGATTAGAGATAATTTAAGCGTTATAAATGTCACCAAGGGTTGATAAGTTAAGGTTGATCGTAATTTATAAGATAACCCTCTCGGTTATTGGAGGTAATATTGAATATTTTAGGGATTGGAATAAGATAATGAAAAGCATAGGGATAAGTCTAAAGGATAAGTCTAAGTATACAATAACATACTAAAGTGTTAGTAAAGTAAAGATTATGTGGTTCTCCAAGAAATTATATATTGGTTTAAATATTGGAAATTGGATATGGATGTGGCATAAATACACCTAGGGTAATCACCCCCAAAAAATATTGGTTTAGTGCTGACTCAATCTTCACTCAGATGCATAATGAGTGAGCCTAAAAGAGCACGCTTGGTTAGACACTCCCGAGGGATATGCTTTAGTTAATCGCATTTTCTTTACAAGCTAGTTTTTATCATGTTAATAAATTAGGTTAAGGAATATGAAAGAACTAAACCAAATGAAACCTATATTGAACCAAGAGTGATTTAGGTTGAACTGAAATAAAATGTCATAATTTTGAAGAGTAGGACATTTTGAGGTTGAATTTTTCAAATAATTATTTTACAGTAATTCTCTTATGGTGTTCATCATCTCTTATGGTGTTCATAACTCACATTAACTCTTTTTGGTTTTAGTATTGGCTGAAGATCGAAATAATCAAGTTAACAATAGATGTCATGGACAATGTTGTGATTGTCCCAATGAGAAACCAAACAAAATAAGACCTGAAGTGACAAATCTTGTTGTCACGACCCGACCCGACAGGGCTCGAGCCGTGACTCCCCAAGTCTGCCTCCAATAGGCCAGGGGCTGGCGTCCAGCGCCGAGTAGGCTATCACACACATGGGAGGCATTAGCCTAAGGTACCTGTACACACACACCCACAAACACCTCCATGAAACAGTGAAGAGATATATAAAACTGAAAAGAAAAATGCATGCATATAACTATCCCAAACCAGAGTGCAACAGCAGTACAAAAAGGGAAAAACAGGGCCCACTAAAGGAAAACTACAAAAGTGACCAACCTGCTCAGAAGGAGGGAAAACACTGCCAAAAACACCTGCCGGTAAGCTCCTCCGCACAGCTCCGATAAACACCCCAGTCAAACCTGCTCACTAATCTCTGCCTGCTCCGAGTCCTCCTGGAACTCCGTCGAAAGGCATGTGGTCTGCACAAGACACAAACATGTGCGGGAAAAGCCTGTGCACGGGTGAGTATAACAATACTCAGTAGGCACCCCAAAAACCCAAAACAAAAGAGAGCAAATGAAAGGCAATAGTCCGCTCATCCCAGCCAGAGGGAACCCAGACGAGAGAGAAACTTCATCTCGTGACCACCCTCGGCTAAACACAACTAGTCAGCTCAGCTCAGGTGTATGCCCATACATACACCATGAACAATCCAGATATACTCAGCTCACGCATCAAGCCACATGAGGTACCGACCTCATCACCAGCAACGGTTCACAACCAGGAAAACACACTCCACGAGCACTGTCATCCAGATGACACTCGTCCGAGAGATACACTCCATCGGGTCCCACACAAACATCTTAGATGCTAAACCGAGAGATCACGCTCGTTGAATATCGTCACTAACATCACGCTGAAACAACGGATCCACCAAACTCCTCGGATAGGGGATCGGTCCTAGGGTCCGATATGGGATACCAAAACCCACACCGGTATACGAAGATCTCACAGATAGAGGATCACTCCCAGGGTCCTCTAGGGGATACCACAACCCGATCTGGCATTCGTAGATCTCACAGATAGTGGATCACTCCACTACTGGAAAAATGATTTTTCCCAACGCTTCTATACCAACGGTTTGTAAAAACCGTTGGTATAGGTACCCTTTCCCAACAGTTTGGCCAAACCATTGGGAAAGCCCATTTTTTGGCCACCTTTCCCAAAGGTTTGGCCAAACCGTTGGGAAAGGTTAGCTTATCCCAATGGTTTGGCCAAACCGTTGGGATAGGCTGAATTCTGGACCACCTTTCCCAACGGTTTTCCCAAACCGTTGGGAAAGGGTAGCCTATCCCAACGGTTTTCCCAAACCGTTGGGAAAGGGTGTCCAAAATTCCACCTTCGGCCAGAATTCCAAAATAAAAGCAAGACCTTTCCCAACGGTTTGCAAAACCGTTGGGAAAGTTCCTTTGATTTTTTTTGGAATCTACCTACAGAGAACATTATATAAATCAAAATTTAAAATAATTAGAACAATACATATATATATTTATGAAATTATGTTAACAAAAGTCATGTTAGATTAGTGGTTAAGTCATTCCGTTATAAACTAGAGGTCTTGGGATCAAATCCCACCAGATGTTTATTTTTTCAAATACATATACCAACGGTTTTGAGAACCGTTAGTATAGATTTTCTAATTACTTATACCAATGGTTTTCAGAACCGTTGGTATAGACCCTATACCAACGGTTTTCCCAAAACCGTTGGTATAGACCTATTGTCACGGCTTACTTGCCAACGGTCCTCCAAACCGTTGGTATAGCCTATACCAATGGTTTGGGGACCTATACCAACGGTTTCAAACCGTTGGTATAGGGTATTTTTCCAGTAGTGCTCCTAGGATCCGCTGGGGGATACCACAACCCGATTTGGCATTCGTAGATCTCACAGATAGAGGATCACTCCCAGGATCCGCTGGGGATACCACAACCCGATCTGGCGCTCGATAGAAACACGTCACTCAGATAGAGGGTCGTCACTCGTGTCACGATGGTCACGACGATACTGAAACCCTATCTGGTACATCTCACGCTGTAGGGGATCGTATAACCAACGATACCGCAACCCTACTATAATCCTCATCCTGAGTAGGGGATCGTGTACCTGACGATGCCACAACCCTATTGAGCACGGCCCACTGTGTAGGGGATCATATTCCCGATGATGCCACAAACCCTACGGAGTTGACATGCTAGATAGGGGATCGCCGCTAGTGGATAAGCAGTCACAGCAATACCAAGAACCCGATCTAGAGAAATGATGCTAGAGGATCCCCCTCCGGGCCCACCGGAGGGATGCCACAACTCTAACAGATTAAACATCCCATCGAGAGGATCACAAACCTATACTAAGGTTGTGATGTCGCATGAACCCTTGTAGGAACGAACCAAGGGAGTACCGTCAACCACTGTTGGTCCAAACGTCGCTAACCCGAGCGACCCGCCACAACGCCACACCGTGCACCTCCAGGGCCGGTACCGAGGCCACCATTGTGATCCATGCGGAAAAACACGCAGGATAGGCTGTTTACTCACCTGAAATGAACAACCGGTGAAAAATGCACTATTCACTATAGCTAGCCCGTGCGGGGCCCACACCACAGTCCTGAAACTCATCAAGCGGATCATACCACTGCGATCCCCTCAGAAAAACACACGGGATCGACTACTCGTTCATCCCAAGCGGACACCCGGTGAAAATGGTACTATTCACCGAAGCCAGCCCGGGTGGGGCCCACGCCTCGATCCCATAACACAGCGAACGGATAACATCATTGCGATCCTCTTGGAAAAACACACAGGATTGACTATTCATTTTCCAAAATCGGACTCATGGTGAGAAAGTTACGTTTCTCCGTAAACGCCCCAAACCAGGCCGCGTGGGGCCCACACCCCAATCTCAGTCCCAACACCTGAAAACCATCAAGGAAAGTCCGTCGTATCATCAGGGTCTCAACACCACTGACCCACGTCAATCAGACGCTTCGGGTAGAAGATGCAACGGCCCGAAGTCGAATAATAATAAAATATCATTATTTTATTCGACGTTTCTAGCACCCGGGCCATAATACCAAACTTGGAAACCCATGAATCCTAACCGAAGGGTTCGTCTCGTCACCAGGGTCGCGTCGCCGCAGACGGCACACGATTCGGATCTCCAGGGAGCAAGATACGGGGGTTTTAAAACCCCCACGTACAAAAAAAAGGGTCGGACCGGCCTGAACCGGCTGACCCGGCTGCCGCCGCCGCGCGGCGCAGCGCACGCACGCAGCCGACCCCCCTCACAGGGTCGCCACTAATTGGCGGCCGGAACGCCGCAGGGGTCGGCCGTCCGATTTCATCCCCGCGGCCCGCCACCGCTGGTGTCGCGCCGACGGACCTTCTGAGGGCCGTCGAGAGCACCCAGGGGGTCCAAACGCGCATCTGAAGGCATCTACGCACCCCCTGAGACCAGATCTATGCATCTGCAGGCTCAAAACAGAGAAAAAACAACCAAATCGGGATCCAGAATTTTAAAACTCAAAATGCCTACCTGTTGGCGGATCACCGAAGTTTTGGGTGCAGAACGATGCCCGCGACGCCCTGAAGCTTGATCCGCTGACGATTGGCGCTGAAAACGGACAGTTTCAGCTCGATTCGGAGAAGAAACAGAGAAGGGAGGGGGGGGGGGGTTTGTCTCCTGCGCGTACAAGGTGATGGAGGGGGAGAGATGATTGGTTTTTAAATTTTTTTAAAATAAAAACTTTGTTTTATCTCCCCGCCAACACGCCTTCGACCCGGCACCTGATGCCGACTAAAATTATGTCACGCCTAGAGTAAATATGGCATTCTGAATGCAACAGCGGACTCAGATTTTCGATCTGAGACTCCGTTCAGAATTTATTCAAGCCAACGCTCATAAATAAACTTTTCCATTTATTTACGAAAACGCCCCTAGTGGCTTTTCTCACAGCAGGCCCGCGCCCGCAAAGTTTACACCCCGCCTAGGGTAAATGGCACGCTTCGGATGCAAATGTGCCCTCATATTCCCGTTCTGAGCTACCATTTTGGAGATAAAACACCCCCTCAATGTGCATAGTATAAAAATACTTAATATTTTTATAAAATTTATTACGGGCACACCGGGTCTCGAAATCGCACGCCGTCTTCGCGCCTAACTCTGGAATCATTCATAGGAATATTCCAAAGTCTGACAGGTCCAAAAATGAGTCGCTACATCCTCCCCACCTTAGAACATTTCGTCCCCGAAAAGCCCTAAGTACAAGGGAAGCAACTAGACTCTCAACTGGGTCGCCAACGCCAGCGAGTTCGCCAACAAACACCCCTACCCAAACACATAAGTCAGAGGGACTCATCCACCACACCTCAACACTATCCGCTTTGGGTGGCACTGACTCGCCCGCACGGTTTTAATCACACCACAAAAATGCGTCTCAGTGGGGGAAGGATCCCTCTTCCTCACACATTCGAAGCACGTCGAACAACACCCACATAGGGTCTTACCAACGCCCTGAACAAAACTCGAGCAAACAATGAAAAGGTAAGAGTACCGCTAAACAGTGTCTATCAAACTACTATAAAAAGTAGAAAGGATACAAGTCGTACCTCTATCCATCTGTCGAGCCTCTGGGTCAACAGCCTCTAGGGCATGCAGTTGTCCTCGCCCTCAGCCACCAGCTCCCTGAGCATGGTGTGGACCACCTGGGGTGGAGGTGGTGGCAACTGATACCACCTACCACCGCCTGCTGCTGCACCAGCTCCATCGCCACGTCCTCCACCCTGCGGACCTCCTTGCTCGAGACACTGCCTCTGCCAAGGAGGTCTGTCGACCGGCTCCCTCTCAGCAGCACGACGGGTCGGACAATCTCTAGCAAGATGTCCCTGACCGTCGCAAGCGTAACACCGCCTCTCCTGCGGCTGACCCAAACTGGCATGTGAGCCCTGTGAGCCCTGAGCCTCAGATCCTCCATCCTGGGGTCACCTCCTAAAACATCGGCCACGTCCAGACCCTTGCGCCTGCCGTCGAATATCAAATGTTGATCTGACTGACGAAGTCTCAGCTCTCGCATGCCCAACAATAACAGGCAGGATCTTCTCTGCCAGAAAGCTCTCCACCACCAACGCTCGCTCCATCACTCCATCATAGGTGGGTAGACACAAAAAAACCACACCTGCTCGGATGTCTCTGCGTAGGCCCTGCTCGAAGGTTTGAGCCCTAAATAACGGGTCTTGAACCATATCCAAGGAGTAGCACGACAGGTCTGTAAACCTCATTGAGTACTCCAACACAGTCATGCCCTCCTGCCGAAGCTGTAGAATCTCCTAAATCTGCACTGACCTCAGCGTCACCGGATAGAACTGTTCCCTGAAGAGCTGCTCAAACTCTACCCATGTGAGCGTCTCTTCATCATGGGACTGCGTCACCAAACTTCACCATCTCCCGGCCGAACCATGCAGAAGGCTCACCGCTAGGACCACCATCTGATCTGGAGGTGTCCTCACTATGCGGAAAACTTGGGTGACTGCTTCGAGCCAGTCATTAGTTGCTTGAGGGTCTAGATCACCCCGGAACCTCAGAGGTCGCTGCCTCTGGAACTCGTGCAGCATACTCAGCCTACGCGCAACCTCATCCTGCACTGCTGGCACAACCAGCTGCTCGACAAGTGGTAGCTCAACTGGCAGACCACCTAGGGGTCCAGCCTCAGAACCTGTGCCCTGATCCACAGCCTCTACACGGGGCGGATCGTCACCACAATCCCACTGCAGAACTCTCACTCGTTGTCGTTGTGGAGGCATCCTGAAATACAATCAAGATGCACCATGGTCAAAGAGTATATATGGAGAGCTAACTCAAGAAGGACAAGGAAAACCCCAACACCCAGTCCTATATGATGCATGTCCCATTATTTTTCCCTGCGACTAGTGTACGAACATCCCGAGTCAAAAAGTAGGTTGTCAGAGTCCTGGTGAATGGATATGTCGGCCGTCGCACCAACACTAGAGTCTCTGGCCTGAAAGTCGGACTCGAAACATCCTAACACCGCCGCTATGAAACCCAACCCAAACTCATAGCTAGACCAGCTATGCTCTAAGATCCCAAAGGTGGAACCTCCTCTGATATCACTCTATCACGACTCGACCCAATGGGGCTCGAGCCGTGACTCCCCAAGCCCACCTCCAATAGGCCAGGGGCTGGCGTCCAGCACCGATTAGGTTATCACACACATGGGAGGCATTAGCTTAAGGTACCTGTACACACACACCCGTAAACACCTCCATGAAATAGTGCAAAGATATATAAAACTGAAAAGAAAAATGCATGCATACAACTATCCCAAACCAGAGTGCAACAGTAGTACAAAAAGGGAAAAACAGGGCCCACCAAAGGAAAACTACAAAAGTGTCCAACCTGCTCAGAAGGAGGGAAAACACTACCAAAAACACATGTCGGTAATCTCTTCAGCACAGCTCCGGTAAACACCGCATTCAAACCCACTCACTAAGCTCCGCCTGCTTCGGGTCCTCCTGGAACTCCATTGAAAGGCTTGTAGTCTGCACAAGATACAAACATGTGCAGGCAAAGCCCGTGCAGGGGTGAGTATAACAATACTCAGAAGGCACCCCAAAAATCCAAAATAAAAGAGAGCAACTGAAAGGCAACACTCCGCTCATCCCAGCCAGAGGGAACCCAGACGAGAGAGAAACTCCATCTCGTGACCAACCTCATCTAAACACAACTAGTCAGTTCATCTCAGGTGTATGCCCATACATACACCATGAACAATCCAGATATACTCAGCTCACGCACCAAGCCACATGAGGTATCGACCTCATCACCAGCAACGGTTCACAACCAGAAGAACACACTCCACGAGCACTGTCATCCAGATGACACTCGTCCGAGAGATACACTCCATCAGGTCCCACACAAACATCTCAGACGCTTACCCGAGAGATCACGCTCATCGGATATCATCACTGACATCACGCTGAAACAGTGGATCCACCAAACTCCTCAGATAGGAGATCGCTCCTAGGGTTCTCTAGGGGATACCAGAACCCACACTGGTATACGAAGATCTCACAGATAGGGGATCACTCACAGGGTCCGCTGGGGAATACCAAAACCCGATCAGGCATTCGTAAATCTCACAGATAGGGGATCACTCCTAGGATCTGATGGGGGATAATACAACCCGATCTGGAATTCGTAGATCTCACAGATAGGGGATCACTCCCAGGATCCACTGGGGGATACCACAACCTGATCTGGCGCTCGACAAAAACACGTCACTCAGATAGACGATCATCACCCGTGTCATGACGGTCACGACGATATCGAAACCCTATCTGGTACATCTCGCGTTGTAGGGGGTCATATAACCAACAATACCGCAACCCTACTATAATCCTCATGCTGAGTAGGGGACCATGTACCCGACGATGCCACAACCCTACTGAGCACGGCCCACTGCGTAGGGGATCATATTCTCGATGATGCCACAAACCCTATGAAGTTGACCTGCTAGATAGGGGATCGCCGCTCGTGGATAAGCGGTCACAGCGATACTAAGAACCCGATCTAGGGAAACGATGCTAGAGGATCCCGCTCTGGGCCCACCGGAGGGATGCCACAACTCTAACAGATTAAAAATCACATCAAGAGGATCACAAACCTATATTAAGGTTGTGATGTTGCGCAAACCCTCATAGGAACGAACCAAGGGAGTATCCTCAACCACTGCTGGTCCAAGCGTCGCTAACCTGAGCGACCCGCCACAACGCCACACCGCGCACCTCCAGGGCCGGTACCGAGGCCACCATCACGATCTATGCGGAAAAACACACAGGATAGGCTTTTTACTCACCCAAAACGGACAACAGGTGAAAAAGGAACTATTCACCATAGCTAGCTCATGCGGGGCTTACACCACGATCCCGAAACTCATCAATAGGATCATACCACTGCGATCCCCTGGGAAAAACACATGGGGTCGACTACTCATTCGTCCCAAACGGACACCCGGTGAAAAGGGTATTATTCATCGAAGCCAGCCCGGGTGGGGCGCACGCCTCGATCCCAGAACACATCGAACAAATCATACCATTGCGATCCTCTCGGAAAAACACACAGGATCGACTATTCATATTCCAAAATTAGACTCCTGGTGAGAAAGTTGTGTTTCTCCATAAACGCCCCAAACCGGGCCTCGTGGGTCCCGCACCCCAATCTCGGTCCCAACACCCAAAAACCATCAAGGAAAGTTCGTCGTACCATCAGGATCTCAACGCCACTGATGGCGCGTCAATCGAACGCTCCGGGTAGAAGATGCAACGGCCCGAAGTCGAATAATAATAAAATATCATTATTTTATTTGACGTTTCTAGTACTCAGGCCATAATCTCAAACTTTGAAACCCCCGAACCCACACTGAAGGGTTCGCCTCGTTACTAGGGTCGCGTTGCTGCAGACGGCACACGATTCGGATCTCCAGGGAGCAAGATACGGGGGTTTTAAAACCCTCGTGTACAAAAAAAAGGGTCGGACCGGCCTAAACCGGCCAGACCGCCACAGGGAGCGGCGATCCAATTTCATCCTCGCGGCCCGTCGCACCGGTGCCGCGCCGGCGGACCTTCCGAGGGCCGCCGGGGGCACCCTGGGGGTCCAAACGCGCATCTGAAGCCATCTACGTGCCCCCGAGACCGGATCTACGCATCTGCAGGCTCAAAACAGAGAAAAACCAACCAAATTGAGGTCTGAGGTTTTAAAACTCAAAACGGCTACCTGTTGGCGAATCGTCGAAGCTTCGGGTGCAGAACGACGCCCGCGACGCCCTGAAGCTCGATCCGCTGAAGATCGGTGCTGAAAACAGATGGGTGCGGCTCGATTCAGGGAAGAAACAGAGAAGGGAGGGGGGTTCGTCGCCTGCGCGTACAAGGTAAGGGAGGGGGGAGAGATGATTGGTTTTTAATTTTTTTTAAATAAAAACTTCATTTTATCTCCTCGCCAACACGCCTTCGACCCGGCACCCGACGCCGACTAAAATTATATCGCTCCTAGGGTAAACATGGGGTTCTGAACGCAACAGCGGACTCAGATTTTCGATCTGAGACTCCTTTCAGAATTTATTTGAGCTGACACTCATAAATAAACTTTTCCATTTATTTACGAAAACGCCCCTGGTGGCTTTTCTCATAGCAGGCCCGTGCCCGCAAAGTTTACACCCCACCTAGGGTAAACAGCACGCTCCAGATGAAATTGTGCCCTCAGATTCCCATTCTGAGCTATCTTTTATGAGATAACACACCCTCGCCACGTGCATAGTATAAAAATACATTTTTATAAAATTTATTCCGGGCACACCGGGTCTCAGAATCACACGTCGTCTTCGCGCCTAACTCTGGAATCATTCATAGGAATATTCCAAAGTCTGACAGGTCCAAAACCGAGTCACTACACTTGTGATTGTGTAAAACCAACTATCAAGAATTATAATTAACAACATGAACATAGTTGAATTTTCAAACAAACCAAAGAAGAGAAGGATGAAGTATCCTGGAAGTTCAGATGACATATTAATGAAAGAAAAAGGATTCAATTTCCTACATGTCAAGAATGTGTGAAAAGGCACTCAGGGAATGTCTTAAAAAAATGGAAGATGATTCATGTGTGGAAAAGGAGGGCATAGACCAACAAGTTGTCAAGGAAAAATGAAGCAATCGCTTAACACGATGAAGGGAAAAAAATTCCTAATCGCATCTATGATATTGAGGTAAACACCTCATTTGAATGAATAAGGATTCAATTTCCTACGTGTCAAGAATATGCATGAAGGCACCTGGGGGAATGCCTCAACGGAACTAGAAGATGTATCGTGTGTAGAAAAGGAGGGCATATACCAACAATTTTCCAAGGAAAAATAAAGCAAGCATTTAACACAACGAAGAGAAAAGCTTTGTTTCCTAATTACACATAATATATTAAGATAAACACCTCATTTGAAGAAAAAAAGGATTCAATTTCCTATATGTAAAGAATGTGCATGAAGGCACCTGGGAGAATGTCTCAAAGGAAATGAAAGATGCTTCGAGTGTGTAAAAGAAGGGCATAGACCAACAAGTTGCCAAGGAAAAATGAAGCAATTGTTTAACATGATAAAGGGAAAATATTTGTTTCCTAATCGCACCTAAGATATTAATGTGGACACCTCATTTGAAAATATATCATAAGTTATGTTTATCTTTTAGATACCCTTAACTAATTTTATTAGTGAGTGATGATTAAAATTGTGAGACCGCAATTTATTTAGAGGGAAACTGCAACACCCAGAGATTTTAAAATACATTTTTCTTATTAAAACTAAATGAGTTCTATAGCTTGATTCTCACACAACAACGAACCCAAATGAATCCTGAAACATTATGTAACTATTAAAATGTAGTTGTTGAATTATAGGGTAAATATAGAGGTAATCAAAGTATGAAATATATGTAGAAATAAAAAATATATATCTTTTTTAATACTAATACATTGATATAATTCAATTAGTATATCTAAATAACAAATAAAATCATTTTATGCATAAAAATATATTTTCTTAAAAATTACATTTCCATGCACTGTGAGGATTGTTATATTATAGATAAATAACTATTTAAATGGGAAGTATTGATAATATATGCAATAAAATAAGTTAGCATCTATTCGATAGTTAAAACTATGAAAGTAAAAAATTTATTTTATGCTTAGAAGATACATGTTTCTTAAAATTGTTTTTATGTATTATGCACACATATTAAAATTGATTTTAATGACTTTTAGAAATTGAATCTTATAAAATGATTTGAATATTTAGAATCAACATTTTCAAATTAGTTAATGGGGTCGATTTCATTTTTTAGGCATAAAATGAAGTTACCACGATAAATATTAGTAACCATGACAAAACAATTATTTTTCAAGGAATGATACTTTTCTAAATATTGTGCTTTTAAATTAAATTGATCTATTTTAAAATAAAGAGTCTAAAATGATGTTTAAACATATATACAAATAAATTAACAATCATTTAATTGGTAATCAATGTTAAATAATATTAATAACACTTAATGATTAAAACGATATTTTTCTACAAAAACAGTTTTTATACAGATTAAATGTTTTAGTTTAAAAGTTAACTTTCTTATATTTAGAAATTAAATTAGATTAAATGGAGTCCAAATTTGGATTCAGCACATCGAGATTTTGTAAAAAGGTCATCTTATATTTTTAGTAAAAAAATAATTAAAGTGGTTAAATTTTAATCAAGATGAATAAGTGTTAAAATGAGTAATCCAATATGTCACAAATTTTACTAAATAAATTTGACACTTAGACCTTTTAAAATATATGTTTCAGGTTGAAAAGTCATGTCTACATGTCTCGCCAACATTTATCCACCTAACTCACCTAATTCTCGTGCAATTTCATTATTACCTCTTACCTAACATTCTTTTTCAAAGAGTTGTCCCTCTTTTTCACCTATAAAAGGAGTCCACTTCCACTTATTTCAAGCCACGCCTCCAGTTCGAAAATCTCTTGAAAATCTACCCAATTTTATTCATCTAAATCCCCTCTACATTTTTAACAGCCTCTTGCCACAACAAAGGGTCTCAAATCCTTTATTTCCAAAGGATACTTTTCAAGGGAAGATCCAAATTCTCAACGTAAGTATTACTTACCCTTAAACTTCCTTTCTTTGTCTCTCTCATACACCCACCCCCAAACTCATTCTAACCATATGTATATAATGACATCAGTATAAATAATATGATGAAATGTTATCATATTGATGGAATAACCATTATCTATTCCTCTCTCATTCAAATTTAATTTTTTGAGACATTTTTCATCATGATTTATCTTATATAGTGTGATTACTGCCTAATGGATATATTTTATCATATTCATGTAATTCATGAGGTATAAAGATCCATATCATGTTCTTCCTTCAAATGGATTTTGATTCAAAGAAAACCAGAGTTGTGAGGGTTTTTGTTAACTTGACTATCTTCATTGAGTTATAATGCTTCTTCTTGAACTTATTTCTTCCAATATTGGTTTCTTCTACCCTAAGATTTTATTTCATAATACTTTCTCTTCCTCTCTGGTGGGAAATGTCCTTTTAATTCAAATCTTTTACCTTGATAAATTTCTTTCTCAAAAAGTATACCATTGTTTAGAATAATTCTCATTCTCTAACAACAGTTTCCCCTCTTTGTCCATATTTTCCTTTCCCACTAACGTTCTCATTTATAATTGAAAACTTAATTATGTGTTCTCATGTGACCTCCATATTTCTCTTCTCTTTTAAAAAGGATGATTTGTTTCTCTTTTAACGATGCAGGCTTTCAATAAAGATATTACAAAACATTAAGAAGGTTTTTCATCCTTACAAAATCAAATGTTTTATCTTTCACCCCACATTTCTTTTAATAACTTTTATGTCTTTCTAAGGATCTATCATTGAAGTTTCTTTTGTAAAAGTAAATGTTTACATCATTTTCACTTCACCTTTTTGAAAATAACTTTTGAAAGTGTCATGTAACTTCATCGTTTACGATAACATTAAAATTGTAACCTAAAATCTATTTTTAAGTTTTTATTCTTTGTGAACACATCTTTATGTTGTTTTTTCCTTTTTCTATGAAACTTATTCTCTATGTATTCATATTTTCCCAAAGAAATTCTTACACTCCTGGCTTTATAAATAAATTTTTTCAAATGTTCGATGATATTTCTTATTTCCAAAGTAATTTTCTTAATACACCTTAAAAGGAGAATTTTCATCTATGTCAACACCCTCTGTTCATTCCTATGATATTATCTTATGATGTCATCCACCTTTTTTCTCTAGATGGAATATGATTATGTTTTGTATTATCATGCAACCCATTTCCTTCTTGGTTTAATTATGCTTTGATGGAATTATGTATGATTTCCTTATGTGGTACACATAATGTTAAACATGTGAAGGGTGAACCCTAAAAGCGCTCCAATGCATTGGGTAAAGAATTAATCTCTAAAGATTGTTTAAGATATTTTGGATGTATTCCTTGGTAATGTTTAATGATGCCTTGGTAAACAACCTTGGTAATATGAAAGGTGTGCTTTGATAGCACTCCAATGTATTGGGTATAGAATAAATCTCTAGAGATGACATGTTCATAATACCTTTCAGCATGCATTGATAATGTTTTATGATACCTTGGTGAATAGCCTTGGTAATATGCTTTTATAACACCCTAGTGATGAGCTTTGGTGATATGTTTATGAATATCCCATGTTTATGTTGTAGACACATTTCTAAGTTATGTTTCATGTATTTATGATCATGTTATGCCTCATGTATTTATCTTCATGTTCTTATGTTCATATTCTTATGTTATGCCCCAATTCTTACCCATGTTATGTTCCGATTTCATTGTTTATCTCTTACTAAGCATCTGAGTTCACTCCTTTCTTATGTTTTCATTTCCTCATATTATAAAGAAAAGTAATATGTATGATGTGTCTAGAAGAGCATTTATCTTCATGTACTTATGCACTTATGATCATGTTATGCCTCATGTATTTATTTTCATGTTCTTATGTTCATATTCTTATGTTATGCCCCAAGTCTTACCCTTGTTATGTTCTGATTTCATTGTTTATCCCTTATTAAGCATCTGGGTTCACTCTTTTCTTATGTTTTCATTTCTCCGGTGAAGAGACCAAGTGATTTGTTGATGTTGAAATTGTTTTCAATTACTTAAAAAGATGAAAAGTCAATGAGTTATTAAATTTGACGTTTGTCGAGCTGGTCTTTAGTTCCAAAGACTTGTGCAAAGTTGAATGCACATTGTTTACAACAATGATTGGTAAGATCCATGCAAAATGTCGTTTATTTTGCATGAGGGTTTGAAGTGATTTAATTTTAGGGTTGGTCTATGAAATATGGTTTGATATTTTTTAAAGGAGTTCATCAAAAAATTAGCCACACCTAGCCAGCCAACTACAAGGGCAGTCGAGCTCTGCCCTCAGACCAGCCAGTGTAGCGGCCAAAGTAAGCGGAGGTGCGCGCCCACAAGGGTGCATGGACATGTGGAGCGCTACCATGCAGGGTGGCACATCAGCAGAGAAGCACTGGCATGGGGCGATGCCAGCGAGAGCAGAGGACATTCGATAACCGATTTCTGACTAGTTGAAGTTGTACCGAGTATTATAAAGGAGCACCAGGAGTGAAGGCATTTCGATGTGGGATTCATAAAAATAGTGCAGAATGAATATCAATCGTCTGATGCATTTGAATGTTTTATTCTGACCATCTGATCATTCACTGTGATCCTCAACCGTATGATATGATTGCTAATCATCTAAGTTGTTTGATGGGATCATCAAGCTCATCTTTTCTAGCAAGCTTCGTTCGAGAAGCTTCTGCTCGATGGGAGCTCCGTTGCAATATCATATGAAGCTCAATCCATGCCTTCTCATCAATGATCCATTATTCTAAAAATCTGAGGATGATTGAGATCTGATGCAACTGCATTTGCATCACGAAATAAAGATCGAACCGAAGGAATAATCGAATGCATCTCGGTGATTCTAGAAGGTTCTATGATGAGATTCATTGCCTATAAATGTCGAGATCTACACTCGATTCAGTTGATGTTGAGTTTGAGACATACCGATTTTCAGTGAAAGAGAGTGTCTCTGTGATCTTCTCTGGATCGCGAAAGGCAGGGTTATCACGCTGAGTTTGTTTGCATGAAGGTGAATAATCTCGTGAGTACTCAACCTTTGCATAGCACACTCAAGGTACTTCACGATGAACTGGTTCTACGAAGCACTTGAGATAGCATGATTTTCTTTTCTCTGGCTTGCACGAAGTGCTTGAGGAACCACAAACAGTGTATACTTACACTGCATTACGTGAAGAAAGTCATACACACATGCACACATTGTAAATTCAAGAGGCAGTGTGATATTGTTTGAGTTTCCGTGAAGAAATGTCATGCACGAGGCAGAAACTTCCACTCTCACTTATTCGGGTTTGTGCATGTATAAGTGAATGTTTGAGAAACAATGTGTGAGTGAAGCGTGATACTCTACACATGTATTTTGTGCGATATGTATGAGAAGGCCATATATGATTCACGATGAAAGAAGTGTCATGCATGGTGTACATGCATGTGGTTTGTGCGTAAGGTGTGAGTATTCTGTGTATGTGCACATAAGGCAGCGCGTAAGAAGGAAAAAAGGTATTCGCTTGAACAGTGAGCATACACAAGTGAGCATCCAGTTTTGTGTGTGCAAGTGCTTTGAACATTATGCATGCATGAAGGAAGTAAGGGGGTTTATGAATGGTTCTATACATATGTGATTATTCACATATTGAGAAATAATCAGAGTGTGTGAAAAGAATGAAAGAGGTAGACTACATGCACATGAAATAATATATGCATAAAGTGAGACATCCATACATTTGTGTTTATGCATGAAGTTTGAAAAAGTGCACATGAAATATTTGTTGCTTAATTAGTGTGCATTATTTTGAGACTGAAGCCAGGACAATTTTGATATCAGTGACTCAGAAGAAATTTTGTATCCGAGTATTCAGTGTTTAGTGAAGCCGGATCTTTGGCAGAAGAAGGAATAGCCCGAGCAATGTTGAAATGAGGCAGCTAACCATTTACTGGTGATTAGTTTTAATGTGAGTAAGGCCGACGGTTAATCAGAAGATTATACTATGTGGACTTGAAACAGAACAAGGACAACAAATCACTGCATCAGAAGTCAGTAGTAGTTGAAGACCTGTTCATAAGAGGTATTCATTGAAGAACTGGCAGGATGCCAGTATAAATAACAAGAGCTTTTCAGGAGATAGCTCAACTGGTGAGAGTCAGTATAAAGAACATTGGTGGGATGTCAGTCTAAAGATCTTGTCAGGAGATAGTCCACAATAATCAGTTGTGATCAGACATTACGAGAGTTTTTCTGTCATGCATTTCGAAAGATTGTCTGTATTTGTAATCACATTACATATTACTAGTGAAAATTTTGTGTCTCGAATTATCCCAAAAATAGCAAGGACGTAGTCACCCACATCGGAGGCAAACCTCGTAAAAATACTGTGTGTTGTGATTCATTTACTTTCTGTCTTGCATGTGGTATAATTGTGTTTGTAAACAGAGAAGATCTATTCACTCTAACAAGTGAAGAGGTTCGAATTTGAAAGGAGTAGGTGAGAAGAAAAGAAAATTGGTAAAAACTTGTGCACACTGATTCACCCCCCCCCCCCCTCAGTGTACCTGAATGATCCACTGGACACTTCATCCGGGTTATAAAGAAAAGTAATATGTATGATGTATCTAGAAGAGTATCTTTTGAGAAGGATTTGTGGGAGACGTTGAAAGCTATGGATTAAGCAGTTGTTTGTATAGCACGCAAAATGTTCATTTGATGAAAAAGGTATGAGTTTTGTTAGTTAATGTTTTGTCTTGATTATCTAAAACTCTAAACGTAAAACGTCTTGGGAAAGCATTGTAATGCAATATTCTCATTAAGACGTGTAAATGAGACAATCATGTCTGTGGGGAGACATACATACCGCCACCTGAGCTCATATCTTACGCAATACATCATAAATAATTAATTATAAAAAATTATAATTAATTATAATTAATTATCTAATTAAATCCAAGGAGGTGTATTCATTGAAAACTCGCTGGTCATCATCATCGCATTGAAATTACACAAAACCTCTTCTGTTCACCCTCATGGGTCTTCCTCTAGCTATGTCACATGAAAGTCCCATCGTCATTACCTGATTTTCCCACGCTCCAATGGAATCGGTAGCAAAACCCTAACCTGTTTCGTCCAAAATCATAAGGTTGTGATGAAAACCAAAATAGAAGGAGAGAAGAGGAGAAACGTACCCAGAACCGTCATCAGAACAGACTAAAAATATCCCCTGGCATGGGGGGTCTGAGGGGGATAAAAGAGGGGGAGATTCGGCCGAATGTCCATCCCTGTGTCGCCCATATGCCCTAAATCAATAGGGGGGACGACCGGTAAATTACTAGTCTCCCCCCATTTAAAAAAATTGGGCAAGGGCATTTATGCAGCGTGGCCATAGGAGCCACGACGCAAGCCCCTGACCAGGCACCCGACTATGACATGGAGTAGAGCTCCATGACACAGCCCTCCTTGGGGCAGCTCAATATCCAGCCCCTCGAGAGATCAACATGGTGCATCCCTCTAGGGTTGTGGTGTGGGGCTTCCCTTGCCAGACCGCGTTGCGACATGGCCTCCAACCTATGACGCAGTCGGCCCCGAGAAAATAGTGTCGACCCTACAACCCCCTTCCCTCCTCTGTGGCATGGCCCCTCATGGTTACGCCGCAAGGACTCCACCCGTAGGAGCTCTCAATGGTGCAGTCGCAGGGCTGTGTCGCGAGCTCCCACCAATCTGCATTGCGGTATAGCCTTTCTGGTTGTGGCGCAGCCAATTCCCCCTGACTCATACACACACTCACTCGCGCAACACCACCACAGTGCAACCCTCTCTGCTGCATCGTGGCCTCCTCGGCCATGGGGCCACCATGCTTCAACGCCTTGTGTTGCGTCATGGTACCTGCCTGCAATTGACCCCCCCCCCCCCACACACACACACCTTTCTCTGCCACATACCCCATCACCCGAACACTAATCTGGGCCTCATTCCCCATCCAAAAACATCACCTTGAGATGTTCAAATGCTCGGATTCCCAATCTAAATCTCAATTCATAAAACAACCCCCGGTCTATATCAAGAATTCAAACTTCCTCCAAAACCCAACGATCCGAAAATCTATGGGGCATTACACTATCACCCATTACTAATTTCATTAATTCTAACCACATACCATGCCAAAAGGAAAATATAACACAACCCCCACAACAACTGAAAGCATCACCGCATAAATGGCCCCACAACACATGTCGAAAACCACCACAATAGCCATGAAACCACTTCATTTCCACTCAACCGGTCATCTCACAACTACCATAACCGCACAACAACGCAAATATCATTACTGCATCAACAACCACATGGCATCTTCCCAACCAATTGTTGTGAAAATGAAAAGAGCAATAACGAAAAACCATTCTAAAAGAAGATTAAAAGGGGAAAGACAAAATAACAAAAAGAAGATCACATGACACATGATTTATGTGGTTTGGGAATAATCTCTACGTCCACAAAGAGGCAAAAAAATTACTATATCAAGAGCAAGATTACAAGGAAAAATCCAAAGTGTAGGAACCCAAACATGAAATGAGCTCATAAAGCAACATGGTGCTACAGTAAACCACATTAATACAGTGCCAAATCCGCACAAAAATTCATTATGCTACAATACCGATGGCAATAAGTTCGTAGAGCTACAGTACCTTATCGGTGTCGTCAGTCAGATCTGCTACAGTAACCATGTCAAAGTCCACACTGTTGTATTACTCTGTCAAAGTTTGTGAGAGTTGTGGTTTGGTGTACAGAACAATCTGCTAGTAGTTGGCTCAACTTCTTCCAATTGATCGGGTTACACCATTCCAACACCAACTACAACAACCAGTCATAACCCTTCTAATCATATCCAAAGAGACCCCATACATAGCAGCAAGCAATGGAAAACATAGCAGCAATTCACACTAAAGAACTTCAGTTTAAACATTATTTCATGCTAAAGAATAATTTCATGTTCAGCACGAACACTTTAATTTCAGATTTCCACACAACCAATTCATTGCCAACTTTAAGTGATTAATTGTTAGCCCCACAATGGTCTTTAGTGAGAGATTCCCTAAGATGAGGGGGTGAATCAGGGTATGAGACTCATTCATGTTTCCCCACATAACCTGAAACTCTCATTTCCCTAACCGATCTTGACCTCACTTGTTAGTAGGGTCAATGTTGTGTTCTCCTATTAATGATGATCTAATTGATGATGTATTAGCCTTAATTAGATAAGATCAATGATCATTCAATCCACATACATTGATTGTCGTCCTACAGAATGTTTGTAAAGCATACACGCAAGACACGAGAATTTTACTTAGTTCGCCCGCACTGGGCTTGTCCAAGAAGCATACAATATTAATGTATCGAAGTACCAGAATGCACTAAGTCACTTTCAATGGTGGATTTAGACTAGGTCACTTCTATGTCTAGGGTCACTCCCCTTACAAGATTTAGGATTGACTCACTGCCACCCAAGGTTCACTCTCTTTATCCTCTCCTTTTACTCACTACTTCAAGAGGGAAAGCTCTTTGACACACATGCCAATACACGACTTCATTGTCTCGTTGTTGTTTCATCGATAGGTGCTCTTTGTTCTTCACACTTCTCTTTCACAGACAAGCTGTGAACACTTCCACAATGACAGCTTCACTTTACCTGATGAACTCTAGTCTTTAAGGAATAACTTCTTACTTTGGAAGGGTCTGCAATGAGTGTCAAAAACTTTTTGTATTGTTCACTTGTTGCGAATGTCCAACACTCACTTTCGCACAACTCTTCCCTTTTTCACGTAACTTCCAACCTTTTCATGAAACTTCAAGTCTTTCACGAAACTCTCAATCTTTAGTGAAACGTACTTGGTAATGAAGACATGAGTTCCTTTCTTCACGCAAATGATGTATGTGTAAATGCTTTCACACAAGAAATACATTTGTGAAACTCTTTCACGAAACCAAAACCTTCGAATCTTCTTTAAGGCATCTTAGGAAATGAGGGGGTAACGACCTATGCTTCGTGCAACTTCCACATCCGTCACCGACCTTTCACGCAACTCGATATTCTGTGTTCGCACAACTCCACCTTCGCATAACTTTCGTCAACATCTTATGTTCACATAAGCCCCCGAAAAACATGTTGCATTCATCATCGCTTTTCGTATGGAACTCACCATCTTCATGCAGCTTCATCTGCTTCACGCAACTCCGTCTTTCACGAACTCGCCAAACTTTCATGAAATTCTTACCTTCACCGAATGTTGATGAGTTGGCCTTGAATCACCAATTTCGCGAAACTTTCCACATGTTCGTGCCATTTTTTCACCTGAGTGAAAAACCTTCCTTTGTCGTATTTCCTTACGGCAGCTCAAAGTCACCATGTTCGAGCAACTTCTGATTTGTGCGGGTCTACTTTTGCATCATCTTTCTGTGCAAACTCCTAGCACGTATTCAAACACTTCCAAACCCATTCCTTCATGAATATATCAAGGTCTTCACAATCCTGGAACTCCATCACGAACTTTGTGTGATGCAGCTCGGTCTCGATGCTCCTCTTTCTTGGAAAAGTCCTTCAGATAGCTTCAATTCATTTCTCAGTATAGTCATGATCAACATTTCCAGCTCACACAAGTCTCCATGCATTCTCCCTATTCAATCTGCCACTTTCCCTTCATCGGGAACACCATCATCTCATTCAATTATTGACATAGTGAATATAGAATCCAACATGCTCCATCTCACCATGTCAATGTCAACAATGAATTCAACACTCCATGATTGACAACAAATTCAACACTTAGAAACACCAATTCTCATTGGTGTCCAACAATAACCCATTATGAAAGGCGATTCTGACAAATTAATAGCAACAATGTATATCAAGGCATCAAACATAAATCTATTAGTGTCAACATCAACAAAATCTCCAACCTAAGCACATGTGAATCGCCTACTTCCCTCCAGTTTCCTTTAATCTGGTATCATTATCTTATTTAGGTAGATTCGTACCATCCACCTAATGAATAACAAAAGCATGATAATTCCAAAATTTACACAATAGTAAAGGAGAAATTTTGAATATCCTACCCTCAACTGAAGCTTTAACAATAACTGCATGAGACGACGAGAAAACTCTAATCAAATGCCACCCAACACATGAGGATCAACCAAGCATGACCATTCCTCATCAAAACCACAACACAACACTAAAACTGAGTCAACATCGTTGTCACAACCTCCCCAAGAGGAAAGGATAAGAAGATAATAGAGAAGGGATGAGTGATTTACCTTGGGTCACAAGGAGTTGGTCACTTGAATTCGAGGGTCAAAACCAATCAAAGGATGGTTAAAGGTCTCCAAAGGCGCACCACTGGTCGCCTAGGGTTTGAAGAAAGTCGAAGAAATATGGGACAATTTGAGACAAAGCTCGAATTTATAATCATTCTATAAAATTAAAGAATCATGGCATGACTTTAGTGACTCGGATTTTCCATGTATTATTTTTGGATATTGTATAGATTATTTTCGAGATCATTCGTTGAGACAGTGTGCGATTATGAGGACTGATGTACCCGGAATAAATGTTTGAAATATATTAAATATATTAAATAGCACGCGCGCGCGGTTTTCCTGAAAAAGTAGAATAACTTCTAAACTGGGGCCCAGATCAGAAATATGAGGACACCGTTGAGTTCAGAATGCGGTTTTTACCCTAGGTGCGACATAACCTTAGTCGGTGTGGGGCGTTTATGAAAACATCATCGCAGACGCAAGATAAATAAAATTATTGTTAATTATCCGTTGACGCAGCGACCTGATGTTTTTCAATAAAATCACGCTTCTGACAAATTTGCAGGGTTAGCCGCATAACCCTGCAAATTGTTGGAGAGTCGTTGGAGGAGATTCCATTGCTGAACGACAATCGGATCGAAGATCGACGACCGGTGCGAAACGGAATCATAGGATCTCTCCAACGATCACGATGCAGCTCCGTTTTTCATCATCAATCGATCCGAATTGAGGTAAGACATTTGTTTATTTGGATTCTTTCCCTATTTTTGATTTTTTATGATGAACACATATCAATCAACCTATTGGGTTGGTGTATCCGATTCTTTCTGGATGATGATTGGGTTGAATGTTTCTGATCCATACTGAGCACCAAGTTGGAACTTTGTAGGTCAAGCTTCGCGATGAGCTCGTTGGGGGTTGTAGGGGGCAACACGCCCTTGCTTCGGGGGTCCGGGGGCCGAAGGTTCCAAACCAAATTTTTTGGTACTGTATCAAATCTGATCGGCAGTAGCAGAGCTGGTCGGTTGACACCAACAGGGCACTATAGCTGTGCGGACTTTGGCACGACAACTGTAGCCTCTCAGACTTTGGAGACAACGGTAGTGTAGCTCTGTGGACTTCCAGCCGCCAACCACTGTAGCAGCTTGGACTTGGGTGGTCGCAACATTGTAGCGATGCGAACTTCTAGCCACCTTTAACTGTAGCACAACAAACTTTATGTGCAATTGGTGGAATAGTGATTCATCTTCTTTATTAGCCCATTTCGGGCATGGGTTTTTGTGTGCTTGAGAACCCTGAAACTCCCTGTCATTTTTGTGCTCCCGACTATAGTGATATTTCTACCTCTCTGTGGATGTAGAGATCATTTCTCGAACCACATAAATCTCTATGTTCGTGTTCTTCTTCTTCTTCTTTTGTTTCTAACTTTTCTTCATCTGCAAACATGTTTGGTTGCTGCGTCTCTTGACGTTTCCGCAACACAACCAAAAGATTGATCTGCAGATCATGTGTATTACGGGATGAGATTATTGCAGGGATTTATTGGGAGAATTTACTTGTGATTATTTTGTTATCTCTTCGTTCATCGTTCTAGCGGCAACGAATCGAGGCCAACATGAATATCAATCGAGGTCCATTCCTCATGATTGTTCTTTGTACCTTTCTCCCCTGATTCTCCGTTCATCGCAGGCATTTTTTGTTTGGCCCATGGTTCGACGTATTCTGGAAAATCAAACATTGTGCACCCATTTCTTGGCACAACGATTTGAAATTGTAGATCTGATCACGGCGCAACACAACGGTGGTGCGACGACGGAAGCGGCAGTGGATCGAACGATTATGGGTACCTGATTTTCATGTTCTTCGACGCACAATGAAGAACGATGAACGAGGCCATTTTCTGAGTGGTTTGGATGACCGGAATCTGGCGAACGGAGATGGAAACGGTCGGCCGGACTAAATCCTCCTTTCTCAGCGTGAATCACGGTCGGATCTGGTGTAGAAGGAGAAGACGACTCTGTATGAGGAAGAATAGTGGGGTTCTAGGAATTCCGATCCACACTACGTGTAATCCGGGATTACGCAGCATGTGGGACCCCCTTAGTGCCCGAATGGACCAAAGGCCTTCATTTTTTATTGATTTTTGATAACCCCCCTTAGTGGTGGCTAGGGTTTCGGGAGAAAGTTAAGTATCACACGGCGTGTGACCTCTCCCCGATTGCCCGTCGTGTACCTCAAAAGGTACATGGACATGGGCTGGAGTACACAGGCATGGACACGTCATGTACTCCCACACGTACACGGCTTGGCCAGATGTACACGGGAAGCCACACGCCGTGTACTGTTACATGGACAAGGGAACGAACATGAACACAGGTCGTTTATACGAGCAGGACCCGAGGTCAAAGGGACACAGCGTGTACCCCTACTATACGTCGTGTACTCCCTAGATGTTGGCTTGGAGCTCTTTTCCTCTTTATCTTAGACAAGTTTTTTTAGGGTACGTTCCCCATATCCTTTCCTTGCGGGTTAGTATAGAATCTTCTCCAACTCATAGGACAGTGATCCCTTCAACGGGACTTCTTAGATAGAGTTGTTGGAATCCTTTCATGAGGCCCGGAGTAATATCTTGTATTCATCTTCGTTCCCAAGGTGGAGTTCTTGGTATCGTTATGACCAACACTATGCGGGCGTCGATCCTCTACTGAGCGGGTTAATCCAGATTGAGTTTTTGGTATACCTCATGGTTTTGGGTGTGATCATCATATGTGTATCGTATCTCTTCGGAATTTCAATGTGCACTTCTAATGGCGAGACCTGATGAGCATTACCTCTCAGACGGACGTCATCAGTGGTATCAGACTCATAGAGTGTGTTTTCTCAAACAAGTGCTATGTGGAACCTTCAAGCTAGAATCATAGGCTGGTATTATGGTTGTGACTTTACCTTCAAACTGTGTGTCTTTACTGAGTATATCTGGATATTCTTGTTATATGTGTTGTAAACATATATCTGTGTAGAGCTGACTATATTCTTTTGTTGTATGCTTTGTGATTTCAGGGTGTCCTATTGGGTATTTTTATACTCACTTCAGCACGAACTTTGCCTGCACGTGTCGTATCTTGTGAAGACGATCGACCCTTTGATAGAGTCCTAGAGGGGCCAAGACCAGGCGGTGCTTAGTGAGACCGGACGGACCGAGGTGTCTTCCTGCAGTATCTTGACAGTGGTCCCCATCTTACTTTCAGGTTGGACTTGTTTTAAGACTCTTTGTGGTGGGATTGTATTTGGCCCTGTTTACTTTCATTTACTTCTTATCATACTCTGATTGTGGGATTTAGATGTATATATGCATGGTTGTTCAGTTTTTTTTACATTTCAGCATTGTATGGACTTGGAGATGTGTGCCTATATAGGTACTTAGGCTAAGGCCTCTCATGTTAGTGATATGTCTACCTGGCACTAGTCGCTAGCCCCTGACTTATTGGAGGTGGGATTTGGGAGTCGCGGCACGAGCCCCATTGGGATGGGTCGTGACAGAGTGGTATCAGAGAAGTCAGTTCTACCTTAGGATCAGATTATGTGGGA
This sequence comes from Viscum album, assembly GCA_963277665.1. Classification (NCBI taxonomy): domain Eukaryota; kingdom Viridiplantae; phylum Streptophyta; class Magnoliopsida; order Santalales; family Viscaceae; genus Viscum; species Viscum album. Next base: position 915,612,220 of record OY728141.1, read on the forward strand.
TTGGTTTGGGGAAACAGTGTTAAGTGTTTCGAGTTCGGCTCTCGGGTCAGGGACTCTAGTGTTGGTGCATTAGCCAACATATCCATACACTAGGACTCTGATCACCTATTTTTCGACTCGGTGCATGAGAACACTGGTTGCTGGGAAAACAATAGTATATGCATCATATAGGAATGGGTTGTGGTTTCCATGTTCTTCTTGAGTCAGCTCTCCAGATATACTCATTGATCGTGGTACATCTTGTTTAATTTCAGGATACCTTCGCAATGTATGTCAGTTAGGATTCAGCATCAGGATCACGAGGATGATCCCCTCAATGATGATGTGTCGATATAGAGACTGGTTCCAGAGATGTTACCTCCAGGTGGTGCAACAGTTATACCACCACCTGTTGAGATGCTGATGGTACCTGCGGTGCCAGTGGATGATGTGCGCAGGGTGAGCGCACTTCACGAGATTCAGTGACAGAGCCCTCAGATTTCATAACGAGCCCGACCCACGGGCAGTTGAGGACTGGCTTGAGGCAGTGACCTGAGTTTTTCGTCTGGTTAGGACACCAACAGATCAAATAGTGGTCTTGGCGGCGAACCTTCTCCATGGATCATCAGGACGATGGTGGGGGGTAGTGGCCCAGTCTTACAACGAGGCGACTCTAGCATGGTCAGAGTTTGAACCCCTTTTCAAAGAGGAGTTCTCTCCAGCTACGTTGAGGGTTGTATGTATCCAGGAGCTTCTACAACTTCAACAGGGCAGCACGACAGTAGTTGAGTGAGTATTCAGTGAGGTTTAACAACCTCTCTAGGTACTCAATGGATATGGTTCCGGATCAGTTATTATGGGCTCGAACCTTCGAACGAGGACTGCATAGAAACATGTGAGCTAGTGTTATCCCTCTATGCATTCCTACCTATGCTGGGGTGCTAGAGAAAGATTTGGTGGTTGAGAGTTTCTTGGCTGAGCAGACACGGATAGTGACTACCGACAGTGGGCACACAGGAGCACAGCAAGGAGTCAACGTCGTTCTCAAGGACCTGGACGTGCGAGACGTTTATGGAGGGGGTCCTAGAACAGAGGGTCTACGGATCAAGGCTCTCAGGATGTGTCCAGTCAGCCCAGGGAGAAGCGGTGTTACTCATGTGACAGCAGGGGACATCTTGCATGAGATTGTCCTGCCCCTCATATGGCTGACAGAGATATCGTGGATGGGCCATCGAGGCAGAGGCAGCAGCAGGAGCAGGCAGGTCTATAGGGCGGCAGACGTAGCAGAGGAGTTGGGAGAGCAGCTGGAGGTGGTAGACGCTTTGACATGTTACCACCACCACCCCCATGTGATTCGCGCCAGGTTCAGGGAGTTGGAGGATGGGGGCAGGGGTAGCTGCAGGCGGTCGAGGCTTACAACCCAGAGGCTCCGGGAATGATACGAGGTACGATCTGTGTCTTTTCTACCTTAGTTGCAATACTGATAGACATATGTGTTAATTATTCCTTTATTACCACCTATATAGTTCAAGACTTAGAGATTCTGATTGAGCCCTTGGCTCGACCCTTAAGCTTGGAGACTCCTATTGTAGATGACTCAGCGATCACACACTTGTGCCGACAGTGTGACATGACTCTTGGAGGTGAGAGTTTTTGTTGAGATCTCTTTGTAGCAGTGATAAGGCCTTACAACATCATCTTAAGTATGGACTGCCTATTTACAGTTCATGCCCAAATTAACTATTTCAGGCAAAGGATGTGGTGTGTCCGCAGTGATGGGATTAAGTTCTCCTTTGTCGGTGAAAAAGAAACTCAGGCATCGCAGGATGGACTCATGCATAGGAGGGTGCAGTTGATTACTCATCAGTTGGATAGCATGACCCTTAGTGCAGCGGATGTTATGAGTTTTTAGTTCCCTGTAGTGGTGGTGGAGTATGAGGACGCCTTCCCTGAGGATGTTTCAGGTTTACCACCCCACCGAGAGATAGACTTTTTCATTGATCTACACCTCAGGACGGCACCGATATTTGCGACAGCATATCATATGGCTCTCACAGAGCTTCACGAGTAGAGGGTGCAGTTGGAGGACTTGCAGAGAAAGGGATTTGTTAGACCCAGTGTTTCACCCTGGGCAACCCCAATTTTTTTTGCCAAAAAGGCAGACAGGAGCTTGAGGTTATGTGTGGACTACTGTCGATTGAACCAGATGATTGTGAATAATAAATATCCACTATCGAGGATCGATGACCTCATTCATCAATTGAGAGGGGCGCAATAGTTCTTGAAGGTTGACCTCAGGTCATGATATTGCTAGTTGCGAGTACAAGAAGAGGATATACCGAAGATGTCATTCAGATGTCGCTACAGTCACTATGAGTACTTGGTGATGCCCTTTGGCGTGACGAACGGCCCAGCAATGTTCATGGGGCTCATGAACAGGATCTTTCAGCCTTTCTTAGACCGATTCACGGCAGTCTTCACTGACGATATCCTAGTGTACTCGGCGTCTGAGGAGGAGCATGCGAGACACTTGAGGAAGGTTTTGAACGTACTTCGAGAGCACCAGCTTTATGGGAAACTTTCGAAGTGCCAGTTATGGATTTAGGAGGTCCACTTTTTGGGACATGTTATGTCAACAGATGGTGTGGCAGTGGACTCGGCCAAAGTCGAGCCAATGTTAGCTTAGGAGCCACCCAATAGTGTGACAGGGGTGTGGATCTTCCTTGGGTTGGTATACTATTACCAAAGATTCGTACATGATTTCTATAGGATATCAGCACCCATGATAGCCTTGACCCGAAAGGGGCAACCTTTCATGTAGACAGAGAGGTGCGAGTAGGTTTTTCAACAGTTAAGGTAGAGATTTACGAGCGCTCTCATCTTGAGATTACCAGAGGAGACTGTCGAGTATGTAGTGTTATGCGATGTATCAGGAACCGGGCTTGGTTGTGTTCTGATGCAGAGGTGGATGGTGATTGTCTATGATTCACGTCAGTTAAGACCACATGAACAGAACTACGCGACCCACAATCTAGAGTTAGCAACGGTAGTCTTCGTACTAAAGATGTGGTGATACTACCTGATGGGCGAGCGGTTTATCGTCTATTTTGATGACAAGAGTCTCAAGTATATCTTCTCTTAGAAGGACCTTAACTTGAGATAAAAACAATGACTAGAGTTCCTCCAGGATTATGACTTCGAGATTGTATATACTTCTGGAAAGGGGAACATGGTAGAAAATGCTCTCAGTATGAGATCTTGTTCACAGTTGTTGAACGAGACGTCAGAGCAGTTGGCCCTATTGGAGTTATCATTTGTGGATGGAGATGGAACAACTCATCTCCAGTCGATAGTTGTTACCCCCTCCGTTTTTACAGTGAGTCAGGGAGGCACAGCTTGGAGAGGTCGACTATGAGACCCTATGTACTCAGATATCCACTGGACATGTTCCTGATGGATTTTCTGGAGGTGGGGAGCATGTCGCTCTTTTTAGAGGACGCACGATGGTACCAAGGACGTTGCAGGAAGAAGTTCTGAGAGAGTTTTATACGTCTCCTTTGGTAGTACATCCAGGTGTGGCAAAGATGTATTAGGACCTCTGATATTAGTTTTGGTGGTCAGGGATGAAGAAAGGAGTTGCATATTTTGTCTCACGATGCCCTGCTTAACACCAAGTGAAGGCTGAGCACCAAGTTTCAATGGGTTTAGCTCAACCCCTTGAGGTGCCAGAGTGGAAGTGGGATGAAATTTCCATGGACTTCGTGATGGGCTTACCATGTACGTCCAGGGGACAAAATATCATCTGGGTAATCGAAGACCGACTCACCAAGTCGGCCTACTTCCTAGCTATTCGGAAGCAGAGTTCAGTACAGAGCTTGGGACGCCTCTACGTGCAGGAGACAGTTCGATTCCATGGAGTTCCATCGACGATCGTTTCTGGTCGTGATGTTTGCTTCACATCACGGTTATGGAAGATATTACAAAAGGCTTTCGGGACTCAGTTACACTTGAGCATAGCGTTTCACCCCCAAATTGACGGCCAGACTGAGCGAACCATTCGGGTCTTGGAGGACATGTTGCGGGCTTACATGTTGAACTTTGGTCGTAGTTGAGAGGGTCGCCTACCATTGGTAGAGTTTACGTACAACAACACCTACCATTCCATCATCGGTATGGCACCATTCAAGGCTTTGTACGGGTGACCCTACAGGTCACCACTTTGCTGGACTGACCCAGGAGAGTCGGCACTTATGGGCCCAGAGCTGGTGCGAGCTACTACAGAGAAGGTGCATATCATCCAGCACCAGATGAGGACTATAGAGAGCCATCAAAAGTCTTATGTTGACCAACGACGGAGGCCTTTGGAGTTCGAGAAGGGAGACCATGTATTCCTACAGGTTTCACCTCGATGTGGATTACAAAGATTTGGTCAGGGCGGTAAGTTGTCTCTGAGATTCATTGGCGCTTTCCAAATACTGCATAGAGTTGGTGAGATGGCATACCTCTTAACTCTACCTCTGCAATTAAACTGGGTACACGACATCCTCCATGTGTCGCAGCTAAGGAGGTATGTGCATGACTCATCGCACGTTATCGACTAGGACGAGCTAGACATCGATGATGAAGCTACCTTTGTTGAGTACCCAGTAGAGATTGATGATCGATAAGAGAGGATCCTTCGTGAGCGAGTGATTCCTTTAGTGTGTGTCTGGTGGTAGTACGGGAATCTCTAAGGGAACACATGGGAGCAGGAGGCTCAGATTCGTGCTCAGTACCCACATCTTTTTGTGTAGCCCTTATTTTGGCTTTTTGGGACATAAAGCCCGAAAATGGGGGGAATACAATGTAACATCCCAAGTTTTTTAAAGGGAATACTATGTTCGATAGCGTACATGATACGTCACATCAATATTAAATAAATAACTAAATAATATTTAAATGTTACTATTATAATCCAACTGTTAAAATGACTGGAATGACTGGTATTAACTAAATTATGAAAATAGGGTTTACACATGTTTATATAATGATTCATTGGTTACCAAATTGATTAGAAATTAAAATTGAAACCAATTGAATTTAAAGGATGTAATTTTATGAAAAACTATTTAAATGTGTATAATTGTGTTTATAAAATAACAAAATCACTCTTATTGGATTATATGAATGTAATATATGTATAATATATTCAATCTAGTTTTTAAAATTCACCTTATATGTTTTCTAAACATGATATAAAAACAAATTCAATTTTACGGATTAAATGAGCATTTTTCAAAAAAGACAGTTTTGCCTCATTTTGATGGCGCATTTGTTTTAAATCTAGTTTTGGACACTTATAAATTCTATTTGACAAAATAAACTTCTTCTTTGGAAACAGGGCATCAAAATTTACTTTGGATAATTTTTTGGTATTTTTCTGATAAGATTAATTTTTTAATGAATAGTGAAAAATACAGCATTTTAATTCAAAACTGCATTTTCATCTAATTTATTTATATAGTTAGATTATCTTTTTAAATGGTTTTAAAGTATAATTAGATCATGTTTTTATCGGTTAATCCAATGTAGGTCATTGGAAACAATTTCACATTATATTTAGATATAAAAATTTAGCGAACTTTTGAATGTTTTTACTTAAAAAACTCGTTTTCTCAATCCATCAACGGGATTAATTTTCAATTAATTTTAACCACTTCTATGTTGAATTTTGAAAAATGGACATGCACAGTTGTAATTAGTATGAAATTTATGATCAAATAAGAACAACTTAATTTTTTATGAACAATAACTTCAATATTTTTTAACCACGGTTAAAGGTAAATCAAATAATAAAGGGTAAAAATATTATTATAAGTATTATAAAATTACCCTAACATTGTCCTAATTTAATTGGATGAGTGTGTTTCGACCAAAAACATCATTGGATCTATTTTAGGACCACTTAGAGCCACTTGGATGACTTTAATACATTTATAATATTATATTTAAAGAAAAGCCAATTTTGTTACACTTGTTTTTAACAAGTAAAATATTTTAATATGAGGTTATATAGGTGATATGCTCGACTATAAATAGTCATTGGAAAGCTAAAAGATTTATCTATATCATGAAAAATTATTTATAATTTTTAGTGATAAGATAATTACCTTAAATGGTGACACAATGATGATGTAGTAATTGATTTATTAAAGAAAGAATCAAATAAATGATATTAATAATATGAAAATAAATATAATTTGAAATATTTGATGTCATCCATGAATTTTATGGATTAATTTGACATGTTAGGGATGGGTTATGTAGTTTTTTAAAAGGAATCAAGTTATGATATTTTTTTAAATTCAAATAGTGAATAGTGTCAAAATCGACATTTATGATATTTTAAAATATAAAATATTTTATTAAATGATATAAAATTTATAAAAAACTAAAATTCGGCCAACTGATTGGAATAAGTCATAAAATGTCATCAATGACTCATTCATTGGTCGTTTGGCATTTTATAGTAATTATATTAACCCATAAAGTGTAAATTACATAATATAATGGTAAGTTTTAAGAGTAAAATAAGGGTTAAAACAAAAAGATAAAGATTAAAAAATAATCAAAACATGTATAATTTTTATTAGATGAATGGGATTCGACCCAACGTCATCCTATCTTCGAAATAAATCAGTTTGAGATCATTTGGAATTGAATATTAATTTATATTAATTTAATACTTTGAGGAATTCCAAGAGTGTTCATCTCATCTCCTATAAAAGGGCACACATTCTACTTTTTTCATCACACATCAAAACCCTTTTGATTCGACCAAGTTCTACCCAAATCCCTTCCTCGAATCTTTCCTCGTATTCTAGAGGCTTTAGTTTAGGCAAAACACCCTCTTTAGATGTGTTAAGGTGGTAATCAAAGGAGATTGTTTGAAGAAGATGTATCATTTTTAATTATGTGTTTCTATCTTATTTCTTCTTCTATTTCCTTCAAATCTTCTTATACTATGATGAAATAATAACTCCAGTATCCTCAATATACTAAGATGTTATTATGTTAATATTATCACCTAAATCCATCTCCACTTCCATCAAATGAAAAAAAAGAATTAATCGTTTGTGCGTACGTGTGAACTATCACATCCAAGAATCGATTTAATCCGGTTTCCATCACTGTCTCTCAAGACTGATTATTATGATGGAATTGATGTTTATATATGATATTCATAACATATTTATCATTATAAGAGAATAATATATCAATTACGTTCTTATATTCCATGCACATAAAAATGATAACGACGTTCGTGCGTACGTGTGAACTATCACTTCGACGAAGCGATGTGATTCGTTTTTAATCACCACATCACATGGATAATATATATAAGTATATTTAAATGATTAATATGATATTAGTGATATTGTGATCATTCTGGAAAGATAAAATAATATTTACCTTATTTCCATAATGATCATTGAAAAATGAAAACGTTACTCATGCGTACGTACGACTTACTGTCTCCATGATTGTAACGTATTTTATTTTTCATATCAATATTTAATGAATGGATATGAAAGTGTAAATGATTTATAAAATTGATTATTATGTCAGGAATATTATTCAAAAGATGATGGACTAATGACCTCTTTAACTGTATTCGACATACCAAAGTCATTTTGGACTCATGTATCGAATATCGACAAAATGTCCGACATGAACTTAAATAATTAAGTAGTTTTTATAACATGATAATAAGTGATATAAAAGGAATAATAAACTTGAAAAAAGTTCTCAAAAAAGTAATAATTAACCAAAGTTTATTATTCAGGAAGATAAAGAACATATGTGGTGAATCAGACACAAGATAAGGAATTTCGTCTCAATCTCCTTTCATTGAGACATTTCTTGATGATGCGCATCTTTGTTCTTTTATAAAGTGTATATACAACCCCTTTAACATTCCATATCTATATTATATATATTCTCATGTTATTTAATGTTTTGTTATATGTTATTATTTCATGTGGCTTATGATTTAAATGTTCAGAGTGATATGGGACACTTTGAATGTTTAAAAATTTAATTATTAAATATTTTTCTTCATGTCAATATTCTTGATATTATTTTACATATTTATTTATATGGATATAAAAGGATTATAAAGGGAAATTTTTTTCTATTTTAAATTTCATTCAAAGGTTTTCAAAAGGAACCTTTTTACTTGTTTTATGCGGAACGTTTGACTTTATTTACAAATGACAAAAGAAATGTTTTTTTAACATATACGGCGACAACAACTTCTTCACTGTCACGATCATTAATTGATATTTGGTTTCCTCTACAAGTCTTAATGTTTTTAAAAGAAAAAGAAATCCCTTATTCCCTTTTCTGAGTATTTTGGTATTGAAAATCGTTTTGAAAATGAAGTGATTATTTCAATGAAAAAATGAAATGAGATTTCAAAGTGGAAATGTTATTTTTCATTTATGCTTGTTTTATGTGTTAGGATTATGTTATGGTTCTTGGACATAGTTTATGAATGCGGGTGGTTTTGTGATAAACCAAGGGCGGGTGAGCCCGTGATACCTCTTCAATGCATTGGGTAATGAGACAGAGTTAACTATTATGGTTTCTCCTAAGATTAAGGAAATATATTGTGGTGGGTATTCCAAATGTAACTGTGGAGGTTACTCCCTATGTAGTCGTGAAAGTTAGGGGTGTCTAGACCCAACCCGACCCGACGGGCTCGACCTGACCTGACCGAGTCGGGTCGGGTTGGGTCGGGTTTGTATCGGGTTGACTCGTGCATGGGTTGGTTCGGGTCTCAGGTTGGCTATATATCGACCCAACCCGACCCGAGGGTGTATGGAAAAAAACCCTCACCTCACGTTGCGACCCGACCGACTGGCCGCCCTAATTCCCTCCCTCACGCTCGCCTTCTCCTCCTCTCCTCCTCCCCCTCCCCGACCTTCCCCCGCGTGCGACGAAACCCTACTCCACTCCCCCTCCTTCCTTCATTCCTCCTTCCCTCGCAAGCGATTGGCCACCCTCCTCTTGTTCTTCTACTCCCTTCCTCCTCTCCTCGCTCACCTCCACCTCGAAGGATAGATTCCCTCCTCCTCTCCTCCTCCTCCCCCTAGCCCCGACCTTCCCTTGCGCGTGACGAAACCTTACTCCCCTTCCTTCATCCTTCCCTCACAAACGGTTGGCCTCCCTCCTCCTATTATACTCCCTTCCTCCTCTCCTCACTCGCCTCCTCCCCGAACATATTCCCTCGCGAGCGATCGGGAGAAATCCATCTTGGCTCGCTCCTCCTTGTTGTGCGTTCTGTCTGGTGGCACTGGTGGTAAGTGGTTATTTCTTTTTTTTATCATGTTCTTTAAATTATCTTCCTCATTATGGTGTGATGTCGGTGTCTTCTTCTTCTGCCAGGGGTGTGCCACCGCAGACTGGTTACAGGTTAGAGATTTTACAGAAAGCACAGCACCTATCCATTCACATGGAAGGTGTTTCTAATCCTCCAGTTGCCCCGGGAATCCAAAGTCAGATGGGGTCTACTCTAAATACACATTCAATTATGGAAATGGAAGGGGGGGTAGTAGCATACCAGTTGAAGAAACTGAGGGTAAGATGTCTCTTAAAAATGTAACAATTCCTAAAGTTTATGCTGGTTCTAGAGGTTCTCAAGCTTGGGATCTCATTTTCATAAGAAAGATGGAAGGGTTGTTTGTAATTATTGAGACAAAGATTATTCTTGCATGTCTAGCCAACATGGAACTAGTAATTTGAATAGGCTTTTGACAAGGTGCAACAAAAATCCTCACAAAAATCTTAACAAAGGTCAAACCACTATTAGTCTTAGAAAGAAGTGTGAAGATGAGGATGATGGGACAGTTAAAATTTCAATAGCTCATTTTAACCAAGAAGAGTACAGAATAGATCTTGCTAAAATGATAATCATTGATGAGTTATTATTTAAATATGTTGAGAATCAAGGTTTTAGAGAATTTATTGAAGTTGTTCAACCTCAAATTCAAGTTCCATCTAAACTAACAGTTGTTAGGGATTTCTTGCAGTTATACTTGATTGAGAAAGAAAAATAGAAGTCTATGTTTGATATGTTCTCTCACATGGTATGTTTTACCACCGACACATGGACTTCAATTCATAATCTGAATTATATGTGTGTAAATGCACATTTTATTAATGATAATTGGATCTTAAATAAATAATAATAATATGGTTTTGTCTTGTTGTGGATCATAAAGGGGAAACAATTGGTCGAGTATTAGAACAGACATTGAAACAATGGAGGATTGAAATGATTAATACTATTATTGTGGACAATGTTAGTTCTAATAATATAGTGATCAATTGTTTGGTGAGGAGGGTTAATGATTGGAATGAGTCTATTTTTAATGGAGAGTATATGCATATGAGATGTTGTGCACATATTTTAAACCTTATTGTTCGTGATGGGCTAAAGGAAATATTAACATCAATTGCTAGAATCAGAGTTTCCTGCAAATTTGTGAAAAGTTCACATTCTAGATTGGCTCTTCAAGAGCATCGTCAAGGAGTTTTCCTAATAAACATATCATAATTTTTTATGTGCCTACTAGGTGGAATTCTTGTTACTTTATGTTAGATGTGGCAGAGAAGTATGAGGAAGTATTTATTCGTCTTGAGGAGGATGCAAGTTTTAGAAGTGCTCTTGTGTGTGAAGGTGGGGCTCCTACAGCATATGATTGGAAGCGTGCTCGGGTATTTGTCGAGTTTTTAAAAAAAAATTATGACATCACTGTTGAGTTTTCTGATTCTATGCATGTGACATGGCACACTTTTTTCATACTCTGTGACATATATAGAAAAATCAAGAAATGGATGAAGAGTCGTGATATTAATGTGAGTGCAATGGCTATTGTAATGAAGCTTAAGTTGGACAAATATTGGGGTATTAGTTCCAATTTTAATTCTCTCTTACTTGTGGTGGTTGTTCTTGATCCCCGATATAAATTGGAATGTGTTCGGTATCATTCTAGTTGTTGATAAATATGAGTCAAATTCTCATCAAGAGTCGCATATTCATGATGCTAGTACCGATAGTGAGGATGATAAGAAATTGAAAGATGCATATAGATTAAAGAAAAGGAAAAGGCAATTGACACAACAAAGGAATGAACTAGAAAGATATCTAGAGATTGATGATTGTGAGGATGATTTTGATGGATTTGATATTTTAAGTTGTGGAAAAGAAAGGCAAGCAGATATCATGTTCTCTCATGCATTGCTATAGATATTCAGCAATTCCTTTAACTACAGTATCTTCATAGTCCACTTTTAGAACAAGAGGACGAGTCCTTGATCTGTTTCTTAGTTGTTTGAATCCCAACACCGTTGAGGCATTAATTTGCTCACAAAATTGGTTTAGAAAGTCTAAACCAATTGATATTCAAAAGCAACTAGAAGAAGTGGAATCGATTGAATCAGGCACCATTAAAAATATTATGATTTTTTATCATTTGTCATTTGTCAATCATAAACCTTTGAAAAAGTAAAATACTGACTTGCTCTTTCTTATGTTGTGTTTTTTTAAGATATGTCATCATCCACCACAATTCATGATCAAAGTTTCACTGTCTAAAATAGAAGTAAAGATAGATGGAGCACTCTTCCTTGAGGTATAAACTTATGATTGTTTTACAAATTCTTTTCATAATACTATGATTGATGGTATTCCAATTTATCATAAATTTCATTCCACCTAATCAAGGAGAAAACCCATTATGACTGTGATCAATTGACACATAAGAATTTGAATGGCAAATGTATTAAATTAAATTTTCATACTTTGATTTTTTATGGCATATCATTCTTATGTCACAAGGATGTGCATTCTTGTTGTTATATTATATTTTTATTAAGTATTGTAATGCTCTAGAATTAAATTCTGTCATGGTAGTTGTAAAGTGGTTTAAAATATACTTTCATCACATACATAGATCACCCCCAAAGAATATATAGTTTATTATATCGGAGTTAAGGTCCCCCGGTGAAACTTAAAGTTCGTTTTAGAGTTCATTTCTATCAAAGTATGTTTTGATGCATTCATTGAGGATTTAAAGGTACACTTGGATTGCATAAGTTATGATTTTACTATTGTTGTGGAAAATACATTAAATGAGGTTGATTAACATGTATATAGAAAGTATTGTTAAAGATATAGATGGTTGAAGGTTGATAAGGATCGAAGCCTAAAGCTTTTTGGTGGTTGATACCTTCTTAGTTTGGTTTGATGTATTTGCAAGGAAAGAATTTCATTGTGGGGTTGTTATTACTTCTGATGCCTGAAGATTAAAATGTCTTTTGGTATGTTCAACTTATTATTTTATTACCTTTAAGTTTTTACTAGTCATTAATTTTGTTTATGGTAGACATGTTTTTTATTAATGGAACCTGCTTAATCTTTTGTTTTTTTATAATGATGTTCTCTGGTGCAGCATCACTATTAACATTTGAATTCAAGTTTGTTCACATTGTAGGCTTTGTAATCTCATGGGTTTCTTTAAAATATTGCAGGACTTTGATGGTCATTCTAGATGACTATTTTGATGGTTACTATTTAGAAGAAATGATAAGAGTCTCAAGTGATTTCTCCATGCACTTATGTGAGTTGGATCAGAGTGCATGTGCGCACATTTTAAATTGTGGGTTTTGTGAAACGATGGGGGGCTCAAGGCTGCTTGTTAATAGATAATTCTTGCAAAACTGTTTTTCAAATATGAGTTATCTTTAGGAAAAATGTGACATTTTCTTATCTTCTTTTGTAGTATTTTCCTTTTAACATGACTCAAAGTAGGATTTCCTTGTTTTCTATAGGCCAGTGCATTATTCTAGAATTACAAACACATATTCTTGAATGTTTTATAGAAATACAATAACAAAAATACCATAATTTAGTTTCCCTTTTTGTAATACATGATGTTGGGGGCTATTGGGGGGTTGGGGGAGGATAGGCTTTTGTGGGGCGGGGGGGGGGGGGGGGCTGGTGCAGGGGGGAGGTGGGAGGGGAGGCTGGTGCAGGCAGGGGGGCTAGTGAAGGTTGGAGAGGGGGGCTAGTGCAGGGGGAGGGGGTGCTGGTGCAGGGGGGAGGCTGGTGCAGGAAGTTGGTGCAGGAAGGGGGGCTGATGCAGGTTGGGGAGGGGGGCTGGTGCAGAGGGGGGAGGGGAGAGGGCTGGTGGGAGGGGAGGCTAGTCCAGGGGGGAGGCTGGTGCGGCAAGGGGGAAGTAGGGGAGGCTGGTGTGGGGGTGCAGGGGGGAGAGGCTGTTGTCGGGGGTAGGTCCGGGTCCATCGGGTTGGGTCTGGGAGGAGGGGGGCTGGGTCCGGGTCCGAGTCCATCGGGTTGGGTTGGGTTGGGTCGGGTTTACACATAAAACCCGACCCGAACTGACCCAACCCACAACGGGTTGGGTTGGGTTGGGTCCTTCGGCCATGTGTCGGGTAACCCGACCCCAACGAGTTGGGTTGGGTCGGGTCAGCTACTCATGAAGCATGTGACCCAATCTGACCCGACCCAAGCTTTTTCTATCAGGTCAGGTCCTAAAACGTCCTCGACCCAACCCAACCCCTGAACACCCCTAATGAAACCTACTGTAAGAGTGAAATGGAATTGATGCCACAAATTACCTTTATGTATTTTATATGCTTATTATGGGTTTTATGGTAATCTTGTGATTACAAAAAAAGTATGAAATGAACTTATTTTCAAAGGAAAGTATTTACTACTTAATAAGGGTGAAAAGTATTACTTTATGATAAAGTTTTCCTGAGTTTTAATGTTTATCAATGGACTAACGGTTTCTTCTTTTATATCCCTTACTGAGCTTTGTGTGTCCATCCCAAGTTTTAAAATGTTTTTCACAGGTCTTAAGATTGGTATGGACAAAGAAGATGTCATGATGAAAGTATTGAAAATGTGTCTTGAAAAGAAATCATGTTTTTTAAGGGCTTTCTTTAGTGAAAAAAATGGATACTGAGTGTAAGTATCCACTTGTAATGTATAGTTTTAATATGTAAGAGTGTGTCCTAATTCTCTAAAACTCTAAACCTAAAAGATCTTTGAGAATGAAAGAAAATAAATTCTAATCAAGTTACTAGAATAAGTTATGTTTAAGATTCGGTCCTTACATGTTGTTACTCAGATTTTCCATGTATTTTTTTTAGATTGTATGAATTATTTTCGATATTATGCGCTGAAACGGAATGCGATTCTGATGTTCAGTGTACCCAGAATAAATGTTTGAAATATAATAAATAGCACGCGCGAACAATTTTCCTGAAAAAAGTGGAATAATTTCTAAATGGGAGGCTCGGATCAGAAATCTGAGGGCACCGTTGAGTTCAGAACGCGGATTTTACCCTAGGTACGACATAACCTTGATTGGCGTAGGGCGTTTGTAGAAGTCGTCGCGTGCGTAAAATAAATATAAAAAAAAAATTATCAGTTGACGCCGACCTAATGATTTTCTATAAAATCATGCTTATGGCAAATTTGCAAGGTTAGTCGCATAACCTTGAAAATCATTGGAGAACCGTCGGAGGAGATTTTGTTGGCGGACGACAACCGGATCAAAGATCAACGACCAGTGCGAGACAGAATCAGAGGATCTCGCCAACGATCACAGCGCAGCTCCGTTCTTCGTCAGTGATCGAAGATCGACGACCAGTACAAGACAGAATCAGAGGATCTCACCGACGATCACAACGCAACATTGTTCTTCTTCAGTGATCAATCTGAATCGAGGTAGGATGTTTGTTTATTTCTATTCTTTCCCTGTTTTTGAGATCTACGATGAACATGAATCAATCAAATGACAGATTGATCTGCGAATCGTGCGTATTGCGGGATGAGATTATTGCATAGATTTATTGGGAGGATTTCTTGGTGATTATTTTGTTATCTCTTTGTTCGTCGTTCTAACGACAACGAATTGAAGTCAACACAAACATCGACCTAGGTTCGTTCCTCATGATTGTTCTTTGTATTTTTATCCCCCGATTCTCCATTCATCACGGACGTTTTTCATTTGGATCGCGGTTCAATGTATCCCGGAAAATCAAACGTTGTGCACTTGTTTCTTGACGCGATGGTTCGAAATTGTAGAATCGGTCTCGGCACAACACAGCGATGGTGCGACGACGGAATCGGCGGCGAATCGAACGATTATGGGTACTCGATTTTTGTGTTCTTCGACGCACAACGAAGAACAACAAATGAGGCCATTTTCCGAGCGGTTTGGATGGCCGAAATCCAACAAACAGCAACAGCAATGGTCGGTCGGACTATATCTGCCTTTCCCGGCGCGAATCACAGCTGGGTCTGGTGTCAGAGGAGTGGACGACTCCGCGTGAGGAAGAACAGCGGGATTTCGAAAATCCTGATCCACACGATGTGTAATCCGGGATTACACGACGTATGGGACCCCCTTAACGACGGTTAGGGTTTCGAGAGAAAGTTAAGTATCACACAACGTGTGACCAGGTCACACGGCGTGTGGCCTCTCCCCGATGGCTCAGCGTGTACCTCGAAGGGTACACGGACACGAGCTGGAGAACACGGGCACGGACATGTCGTGTACTCCCACATGGACACAACTTGGCCAGGTGTACACTGGAAGTACACAGGCAGTTGCACGTCGTGTACTGTTACATGGACACGGGCCATTTACACGGGCAGGACCCAAGGTCGAAGGGGCACGACATGTACCCCTACTATAGGTTGTATACTCCCTTGATGTTGGCTTGGATCTCTTATCCTATGTATCTTGGACAAGTTCTGTTAAGGTGCGTTCCCCATATCATTTCTCGACAGGTTAGCATGGAATCGCCTCCTACTCAAAGGACAACAATCACTTTAGCGAGACTTCTTGGATGAAGTTGTTGGAATCCTTCCGTGAGGCTCGGATTGAGATCCTTTATTCATCATTGTGCCCTAAGTGGAGTTCTTGGTATCGTTGTGACTAACACTACGCAGGCATCGATCCTCTACTTAACAAGTTAATCCAGATTGAGTTGTTGGTATACCCCAAAGCCTTGGATGCGATCTTCATCTGTGTATCGTATCTCTTCAGACTTTCAATGTGTGCTTCTAATGGCGAGACCCGATGAGCATTAGAGCTGACTGTATTCTTTTGTTGTGTGTTTTGGGGTTTTGGGGTATCCTACTGGGTATTGTTATACTCACCTATGCACGGGTTTTGCCAACACATGTCGTGTCTTGTGCAAACGATCGACCCTTTGACAGAGTCCTAGAGGGATCAAGACCAGGTTGTGCTTAGTGAGACCGGACAGACCGAGGTGTGTTCCTGCGGTATTTTGACAGCAGTCCTCATCTTACTTTCAGGTTGGACTTGTTTTCATACTCTGTGGTGGACTTGTATTTGGCTCTATTTACTTTACTTTTTATCGTACTCTGGTAGTGGGCATGCATGGTTGTTCGATTGTTTTTTACATTTCAGCATTGTATTGGCTTGAAGATGTGTGTGTGTACAGATACTTAGACTAAGGTCTCCTATGTTAGTAATATGTCTACTCAGCGCTAGTCGTCAACCTCTAACCTATTAGAGGCGGACTTGGGGAGTCATGGCACGGGCCCCATTGGGACAAGTCCTGACAGTGACGAGTTATGATCACGCCACAACGAGGCTAAATCGAGCGTGCCTCCAATCACATTGTGATCTCTCCTTGTCTCTCCTTGAATCTCGCAAACAAAATCACCTTAACTCTACGCATTTAATGAAGGTCACGGTGCAACCAAGGTGGTCACATCACAATACTCGGTCCTCTAAAAAAACACAACGCAAACCTCAACCTCTCTATCTAAACTCATCACCTCGAACATACATTGCAGCACAACTTCATCACCATGACACAACGATGCCAAAATAGGCAGAACCATGAAATCAACCCCTTGGGACACTACACCGCAGCAGGCATAGTCATATCGCACCAGACCCCATGAAAGATTAAATAAAAGGCTTGTGTAAAATAAATCCAAAACACTTCAAGGCCAGCACGCCGAAACCCAAACAACCATGATGCAACCACCCTCATGTAAGGTGAACTCAAAAGACTTCATGTCAGATAAATCCAAGAACTCCTCGCGTAAGAATAATATGGGAATCTTCACACCACAATCATACCTCTTCACGTTGCAACCGGACTTCCACCCTAAAACACCACGACACCAAAACCTCACAACTCACACCTCACTTCGCAACACAAGAACCATGCTGCAACCCAATGCTTCTCAACACGACACATCAAACTGGAGAAAAACCATCTCCTTCAGCCAGCTCTTCACAACACAACACACTAGCTCACGTCACAACGCATACATCCAGCTGAAATCTCATCTCTAACTTCATCTTCCTCCCTCAAACCTTCTCACGACACCTTCACCACTTGGAACTCACAATGTAATAGTCTGAGAAAATCCAGACTGTTACAAATGACCCCTTTTAATATTCATCATACCAATTAGTGAATCAAAATCCATATTTCACAAGTTTTGGGTCCCTTTGGCATTTCTTATATCTCTTCGTTATTTAGGTATATCATTGTGTCAATCATATCATATATGACTCTTCGATGATTGATTAAAAAACTGCTTGCCCAAATCCATCATATGGATTATCTCAACTCTATCCATATGGTATGATCCTAATAGGCTTTCCCAATTGAGTGTAACCCAAATCTCATGTCATATATGGGTACTTAATCATATTAAGGTCGCCATAAATTTGTTTGCCTTACATAAGATAATTCATGGACATCCAGCTTTAGCATGGCCTACATGTTTAAATGATCAAAGTCTTGACAAGCTTTGAAATGAATCCAACACTTGGGTTTTAAATATCTCACCATCTTATCTCATGTATTTCCTTTACATGCATGCATACTTTTCATGTTTTAGTTGTGAATCTTAATTCATTCCATCAAATCAATATATTCAAATCATATTGATGTGTAATTCTTTACATATTTCGCAACTTGTGTTAATAACCCAAATTAAAATCCAACTATATTTACACATCCAAATATATCACGTGCATAAGATACACAAAACCCTTTCATGTAAAGGCTAAGAATCGTATGAAATCAAAAAACCCAACAAGAGCAAGCATGGTGCAACAAGTAGTCAAACCCCACTTCTCTAGACAAAGTTTAAGCTCCCATGTTAGTAAGTAATTCAATCCAAAGTCCCACTATCCATGGTTCAATATGCAAGAGAGATGTCAATTGCATCATAATTTTAACACCAAATATATATGAATTATAATCAACCTTTAAATTCAAGTTCATAGCTCAAAAACAAGTCAAAGTAAAGGTAAAAGAAAAACTGAATCAATTAACATAGCATGTAACTCCTTAAATGCACGTATGATAATTTAAAAAAACAGTTTAAACACATTTGAATTAAAGAACACATAAATTCTTAATCTAAACAATTTATACATTACATAAACTAAACATCACATATTCTCCAAATAAGACCTTTCAATAAACATTTTATATTCGCATTTATAGACAATTCATAAATCAATATAAACAGTTTTATACTGCGCCTTATTTTATAATTTATAAACACTTAAAAAATATTTACCATGTAAATCCAATTTAAATCTAGATCGTATCTACCAAAACATGTTTTTGATATTGGTTTAAAGCACCCATCGTGTCAATGAAGTTTTTTGAAAATTTTAACAAAAAAAATTATTTAAAATTTTAAAAACCACGATCATTTTGAATGTCGCAGTCCTTCCTTTGAGAGCAACAAGATCTGGGACAGAAGATGTGGAATTTTAGAAAGGCAAAGAAGACAATGTATGGGTAAGTGAGCTATAGTAGGTACAAAATCGAGAGAGAAATCATTCCGCTAGCATAGACGGAATTGGAACTAACCTTTTCAGAGGTAGTTTTCATCGTGAGTAGACGGTCACTGGGTATGAGCCCTTTGGTGGGGATGTGACTTCTCTCATTTCAGTATCTTGATCCGCAAAGTCCAATGGCTAAGCCTTTCTTTGAAGGTTGGTTGATACAAGGAGAAATTAACCTTATTGATTGGCTAAATACTCTTGTAATGGGGAAAACCACTATTGTTGCAAGGAAGTCGTTTTGTTCAATGGTCACACCATGAACTACAATCGTTTTGTCTTAGCCAAGCTGTTTCGAGCAGAACATCCAGAAGTCCCACTTCTAAAATTACAACATGGTCTTTATTCGGTTATGACATGATGTTCTTATGAAATCACATTCCATACAAACCATAACTGATTTACATGCAAACGATGACATGTCATCATCTACCATGACACGGTTTGTCCTCGTGGTGGTATCAACCATGACATAGTGATTAGTAAACCACAAATTAATAAAGATAAAAATAATGTTATGTTTTTCATGAAACATTTTTACACCCTTTTCACTAAACTATGATGTGGTCTTATAACTCCTTACAGAATCACACCCTTTTATGTGGTTTGGAAAACTCGATGAACAACGACTGTTTTATAAAAAACACCTTGCAGTTTTGGAAAATCCCAATTCTCTAGTTTCTTCATTCATTTAAAAAATCAATCCAAATGAAATAGAAGTGGGTATAATACCACTATAGGGTTTTAGAGGGGATAACATTCAAACATCACGAAAAACATCAACCAAAACCAATTACATCATAGGATCTACCCATTCATTTAGACTGAATGGAATAAATGAAGATCGTCATACCTTTTCTTGGATGATCTGGTTTGTTCGAGCACCACATCACGCACTTGATAAAGATCACCAAGAAGCAGTCAACGGACTCCTTCCTCCTATGATATCCACGAGTTGAATGAATCACTCAATACTTGGAAGGATTCACTCTTTCACATGATTTTCTAGAACCTTGAACTTAAAGAGAAAGAAAGAGAGCAAGAGAGCTTCAGTTTTGAGGAGTTATTACAGCATGCAAGTCTCACACACACATCACCCAAGGATTGAACTTGTTTATATAGACATCCAAGAACCCTTCTCGGAATTGAGATCTTCATATTGATGAAATGTTTCTCAAACATTCAAACGTCGCAACTCTTTACAGTGTATAGTTTAATTCTCAAAAAGATCGAATTACATTTATGTGATAATTCATGATGTCCAAGCTCCTCAAATCATCAACACATGATGATCAAACCAGGTATGATGACTTTTAAGTCAGAGAAGGAGGTCGAGTCATGTAAATTGTCGTGCAAAGAACCACGACATTATGACATTGACCGCAAATAGACTATCCCAGCAAAGACCATAACAAGGTCTAAACCATGATGCCATGGGTCTTGCTTTTAGTGCACATTTCTATCAATTGGATGGTCACTTCAAACTAACCAGAGAGAAGGTATTTGAACGGATGATGAGTCTACGTACATGGTGACAGTTCCATATGCAACGACGATCAAAAGCCTAATGTATTACGATGGGAGTTTTCAACAGGTTCATGTTGAATCCAAGGAAGGAATGTTAGGAAGCTATGAAGTGGATAATCTAGCATCTCAAATGAAGCATGTAATTATCTCAACATTTTGGAACAGATGAATAGTTGTAGGCATATGCTGATGCAGGCTTTGAAGGAGATGCAACCAATCGAAGTACCACGAGTTATGTGTTCACTTGTAGAGGAACTATGGTGGGTTGGATGTCCCAACTATAATCGGTGGTGTTGGTTGCATCGTCAACCACAGTAGTGAAATATGTGACAACGGAGGTTGGGAAGGAGTTGATATAGTTGAAGAGTCTATTGGAGGAAATTGGGAGGAAGTTGAGGAACAACATGGTATTTTGTGACAGTTCAAGTGCAATTCATTTCACTAAAAAAAATTAGTGTTTCATTTAAGGATAAAGCATATTCAATCAAAATATCACTTCACCACGAGTCTACTGCAAAACAGGGCACTGGAACTACAAAAGGTTAGTGTGAGTGAAAATTCGACAAATATGTTGACAAAGAACTTAGTCTAGAAATTTATGGGGCGGTGTTAAGCCTTGATTGGACTTTGATAATTGGAAGGTGATGAGAAGAGCATTGTTGCAGCTGAAGGCTGAGAGAGAGAGATGTCTAAAACGTGGCAAGACAGAAGCCTTGAAATAGTCTTAAGTGAGACATCGTTGAAGTGTGAAGTATGTTGCTTGGTAAGTGCTCTTCAAGGAGCGTCATCAAGTTCAACTGGACCACTGATGGAGCAATCATGTGATGAATTGCAACCAAAAGATCAAAGATGGGGTGTTATTGGGTGGAGGAGGAAATTCAAACAATGTCTGGATGTAATTGGGTGATGGAGTTCTGGTTTCCACAATGTTAATTGAAAAATCAATGCAACTGGTTGAAACAATAACCAATGATAAAAAGAATATTTGAAAATATTTGGAAAATATTAGGTTCGCGTGTTGAATGGTGATTGCCCATAGATTGTGACTTTGTCTTTAAATAGGTGGTCCTCATGGGAATGATTAACCTAATTCTTTCAGGGGAATCGTGATCAATAAAATCACTTGAAACGATTTCTTTCACATCTCTTCCAATGGATTGTAGTGTTTCTTCGTGGATGTAATCGCATTAAATTCCTTATGTCAACATTCTATGTGTGAGCTCTGCAATTGTCATGTTGATCTTCATTTACCTTTTGAAGCCTTGTCTAGTGTTTAGCCAATATGGTGTGTGGCGTATTGCTCAGATACATAATTGTCGAGTGTTTGGATATCTAGTCTTTATTCTGCATTTGAAGTCTAGATGGTGAATCCGTGTTATCAACACACCACAAGTTACATATTCATAACCAATAAAATTTCCCACAAGAGAAGGTAATCCCCTATCAACCGACAAAGATCAATCCTAAAGTAGTTTTACCCAAATCTATGTAAATCATTTTCGTGGATCCCATTAATTCCCTCCGACAAAACTAAGCTATCAATCATAATTATTAATAGCACATTATGGCTCACGCCATAACACCATGGCTAGCGCAAGATAAATTGGGTGCGCAATAGCAAAGATGACATTGTGGAGCATGGCATGAGCAATCATATTCATCTCCTAGTTCAAACCTTCCCACATGTTCATCAAGATCAATTGTGATCGATCTTTTTCTAAAGTTGCTTCTTCTACATAGCTCCAACATGAAATCATTGATTTTTATCATAGGTTTAACCGCTTCTCCCCTCTAGTTGGGAAAAGTTAAAGCAATTCTTGATTCATTACAAATAACATCATCTAAAGATTATTGAAAATTCATCTTGGAATTTGCCTGCACCAGTGGTTTGTATATGGATGATATTCATGACATATTATGAATATATTGGTTTGTTCAACTATAGTATTGTTACCATAAAGGCAACAACGACGTTGATCTTCAACACCCATTAGCTCGATCAACTTCTGGTTAACCAAAAATCAATTTAAAAATAATTGAACTCGATTCAGTAATAATCTTGGTCAATCGTTTATCACTTCCAAACTCATGCAAGGAAATTACCTGGTTATTTGGTGGCCTGGGCAATCATATTGCTGATTGAACTCGCTTGCTCCTTGGCCGTCTCCACTAAGGAATCCTGCAACCAAACCACCACTCCCCTTCACCACCTCTATCCTAAAACAAACACAAAAATAAACCACTACGTTACTTGGGCAGCTATGAGTCTCGCCACCGTCTTCTTGCTTGATTCTTGAAGCTCCCCAGCAATCAAAAGCTCATCCAATATATAATAAGCCTGCAAACCATTTTTTATCATCAAAACATCGCAACTTCAAATATAGAAAAGCACGTTAAACATACCTTGTGAAAATTGAAGATCAAGTCCAGTTCACACACCTGATAAACATGCAAACAATAACTCATTTAGATCAACGCTGTCAACTTTTTCAAGTTTTAGCAAGCAAATCTCACACTGCCAAAATAGCGATCCAGTATCTCAACATAGTGGTGAATTATTTCAAGGATCTCCAGTTCATTGTCATCCTCTTCAATGCACATGCAAAAATACAGGCTCGCGTATCTGCAAATCCATAATAATAATTTATTCTGTGTTGCATGAAAAAAACAAATTACAGTGATTAGGAAATGAAAAATGGAAAATCATGTTGCACCTTTTATAAACGGCTTTGTATCCCCTCCATTCAACAAAGTTGCAGAGCTTGGGACCGCGTGTAAGAATTACACCACTCAGCTCTCGGATTACCTTTAAGAAATACAACACTAGTGAGTATTAGTCCCAACAACACAAAGATTTCAAAAAGATCAATAATATCACCATCACCACGGTTCTGATATCATTGTTCATAAAGCCATACCAGTAGATGGTTCTTTCTAAGAGTTGCAAAAACAAAAAAAAACAAAACAAAAAAAGTTCACAAGTTTGTGGTAACATTTTAAAGAAGAAAATATACCTTGGCTCTTTCCTTTTGAGAATATGGCGAATACCATTTTGTCAGTCTCACCTTCCCTTGTCGACTAATGAGAAGCACAAATTGAATCTAACAAGCACAGACAATGCCATGTTTTCGATGAGGGGAGAATAACAATAGCTACACCAGCAAAACAGAAAATCTCAAGAGGTTTTGATAATATTTTCAGTACAAAAGAAGCATACAAGATGAACTGTGATGGGAATTCGGACAAGTACTAAATCAAGAAAATTCATACAGCTGGTTGACTTTCTCTTTACCAAACATTAATTTTATCATGTGCATCTATTTTATCAGTCAGCACCAGATCCCCATCAACAAAACATGCCATTGAGGAAATCATATCAAAGTACTATAACAGTTCCTCTTAAGATAACTTCTAAATAGTTAAAAGACTTTTTATATGTACTCCTAGTGAAGAAATAAACCACAGAATGACAAAAGGGGACGGGGCATAATTTTTCAGGTCAATAAACAATATATTTTAAGAAACAACTGAAATTGTCACTATTTATAACAGCATACTTTCTCCCCAATATTCACTCTTGTTCATTTATTGGAAATTAACAGATCAAAATTCTGTCCCCCGTGATAACAAGCCTTCCTTTTCCCCTTGATAAAAACAAAATTCTGGGAATAGGGGAAAATATGTGAAGTGACCCTGAATTAAGATGAAATGAACCCAGCTGCACCACAAACAGCAGGTGGGAGCGCACAGGAAGGTTCCTAGTATCTTCAAGAGAGAGAGAACAAATTAAATCCTGGCATCTTCAAAAGAGAGAACAAATTAAGCAATCCACTAGAGATGGGGCTTTATAAGCAATGACCAGATTTTACCTCACACAAAACAATTCATTGGGTGATGACAGGGAATACACATTCATGACCATCTCAGTGAACCAAGAAATTCAGTCTTAACAGCAAATGAGCATAGAGGATCTAACCATGAGAAGGGGAGTAGAAAACATATCTAAGATTATTAGAGACCAAGCACGAAAAATAATCATCTAGGGTAATGATGAATGAGAAGAGAAAGGCGGAATACAAGAGGAAGAGAGTTAGAGCAGCCACGTTACCATGGTGACAGAGTTATGTCTTCCAACCCCTTCTTCCTCACCAGCTTCTGTTTGGTGAGCACAGAAGTCAGTCAATATTTGGTAAGATATCAAATCTCAATTAATTAAACGAGCATAGAATTTTTCTCAAAAAATACATATATATATCCTCATTTTGAACACAGCAAGAAAACAACAAGCAGGTAGTTCCATTGTGTTGTACATTTCCATGATACTACTTGATATTTAATGTGAACACCCTTGAATCTATGGACACAACCTCAAATCTGAACCCAAAAAAAATTAAATTCTATCAAATACAGAATTGCCTACCACGGTCCGCAACAAATTTGTAACACCAGTTTCTCCAAATAATTCTAGAAAAACTACCAAAATTGTGTTTCAAAAAAAATTATAACAGATTCGTAAAACTGCACAAATTGCATTACAAAATATCCAAAACAGATTGCACTAAATCGGTATTACAAACTTAAAGAACCAGCTTCCACAATTTTATACAACCAACAAGACATACAGAACCACCTTTAACAATTTTATACAACCAGCAATCACAAGATAAAAGGATTACATAAACTGAAACTCCTGAATTCAATTCAAACAGAATACACAAACCTGTACTGCGAAATTCCAGAATACAACCTGCTACTGGAACTTTAATTCCAGAAAACATATCATCCGAATACAACAAGCCAATTCTGGAATATAAGAACATCAACAGAAAATTGAAGATGGAACTAAAAAGAAATAACTATATACTCTATTCTTTTAATCTCAACCACTCCTTCACACACACCCAAACATAGGTAAAAAAACTAAGAGATGAAAATGAAGACAGATTTGAAGATCAACCTAAGAACCGAGAACTCTACTCCAGGTCTGTTACAAGCAAGGGTTGTTTTCAGGACCGGCCCCGGAAATCTTGTTGCCCAAGACAAAATTATAAAAACGTTGCCCTCTAAATATGAACTCGTAAAGTATTAGATCAAAGAAAAACCCAAAAAAAAGAGGAAATGTTTCCCCAAATAATTTTTTAGCATTGCTTTGGAAAAATGATCGAAAATGGGTAAAAATGATACCCGCGGATTCATGGCCAAAAATTCAAGAAAATAAAGATGTATGTGCTTGCACATGTAGTGAAGATATCAAAAATGAACACCAAAATAAAATTGTGATAAAAATCATCATAATTATGACAATTTCTATATGAGTGGAAATATTTTTGTTTGAAGTTTTATTTACTATGAAGGGGGAAAAAGAAAAGGAAATGCATATAAAGTACAATACCAATGATAATGCGAAGTCACTAAGGCCAGAGTAGAAATCCTAACAATTATCAGCACAGAGCACTATCACAGGTCACTTATTCACTCAAGTAGGTTAGCTCTACATTGTGAGCCCCAATGACATTATACATTTATATACCAAATAGAAAATTATATCACTCAAGTGCATCCAACATTGAAACTCAATAATGTCAAAATTCGCATCACACGTAAATTTTAAAATAGCACATGAAAAAATTAGCTAACATGTAAGTGTCTTAACAAAACTAAAATTTACCCATGTTGTGTAAACCAAGTTAAATATCATTTTAATCATTCACTAAATCATCATCGTCTTTATCTTAATCTCTCACTTCTTCTAAACCTATAAAAATGTGAACCAATAGATTTAGAATAACATAGTAGTTGAATTCTAAAATACAATTTTAAATTGTTAAAACATTACGAGGTGTAAAGCCATGAATCAAACTTCATATAAAAATCAAGCATTGTATTTATTTATTTATTTATTTATTTTTTGAAGAAAGGGACATCTATATTTGTCTAGCCCAAGTCATCCAATGCTAAAAGTTGATTCTGAAACTCCAGTTGCGATAATTATGCATAATTGACCATTTTAAATAATCCAATTCAAAGAAAATCCAAAATTATAAATAAATAGTGCATGACATACTAGAGCATGTTGCAGTACTTCATGAACCTGATTATGGTACTTTATAATCTAATTCAATGGAAAACGCTTTTCCTTGCATTTTTTGATGGAAATTTTTCTATCAACTCATCATAATTCAAACAATCCAAAAATTCCTTTTCGATTGAAATCGTTGTCAATGTTCATAATCTCTCTTGTGACATGGTAATCCAAAGATAAGTTTTGATCGACTTTAGCTTAGAAAACCATATTTTCACCAATGCAACTATAATGAGTATAGTCGACAAAATTCGATGTCACCCATGTCATTTGAAAACCTCTATTTTTCCAATCAACTAATATAATATTCAAATTAATTAATCATAAAATAAAGGAAATATAAATGTGAAATTAATCAGCTATCGAAAAATTGTAAATTGCAAGTCACACAGAAAATACAACAGTGAATCCACCATTTTGATAATTTATAAAAATTAAACAAAATAACTAATAAAAATAAAAAAATTAATAATGATAATTAAAAAATGATTATAAAAAAACACTATTTAGTAATTGTATATGGAAAAATCGCAAATTTCAATTGATACAGACAAGGTATGGATGAATCTAAAATTTAGATAATTTATAAAAATTAAACAAAACAATTAATAAAAAAAATAAAAACGATGGTTAAAAATTGATTATCAAAAAAACCCTAATTAACTATGGATAAATATCAAATTGCAATTGAGAAGTTCAGATTGATATTGATTCAGGCAAAACACTCGTAAAACTGAAATTTGAAAAATTTATGAAAATTAAACAAAAACAATTAATAAAAATGATAAAAGAATTATAAAAAAACCTCTAATTTACCAAGGGCGGCCGACCTGCAGTAGGGGAGCAGAGGGGGGACTCGGTCGTCAGTGGGCAGTAGGTAAGGCCCGCGTGAGACACTACCCGCATGCAATCTTGTGATCGGCGGTGAAGTGACGACTGGTGGTGAGCAGGGGAGGGAGGAGAGGAGAGCAGGGCACCGTAGGGCAGGCGGACGAGGCCTCAACAGGAGGAGAGTGCGTAAGAGGGGCGACGTCGCGTCAGGCTGCAAGGGATGAGAGGTGCAGAGAAACCTAGGTTAGGGTGGGGTGGGGGGTGTTGCGTTTTTTGTTGCCCCGCTCGGAGGCGTTGCCCAAGCCCATTGCCTCGTGGGGCTCGCCCATGGGCCGGCCCTGCCTAGGTTTCTCTGCACCTCTCATCCCTTGCAGCCTGACGCGGCGTCGCCCCTCCTCTTACGCACTCTCCTCCTGTTGAGGCCTCGTCCGCCTGCCCTACCCCTGCTCTCCCCTCCTCCCTCCCCTGCTCACCACCAGTCGTCTCTTCACCGCCGATCACAAGATTGCATGCGGGTAGTGTCACGCGGGCCTTACCTACTGCCCACCGACGACCGAGTCCCCCCTCTGCTCCCCTGCTGCAGGTCGGCCGCCCTTGGTAAATTAGAGGTTTTTTTATAATTCTTTTATCATTTTTATTAATTGTTTTTGTTTAATTTTCATAAATTTTGCAAATTTCAGTTTTACAAGTGTTTTGCCTGAATCAATAGCAATCTGAACTTCTCAATTGCAATTTGATATTTATCCATAGTTAATTAGGGTTTTTTTGATAATCAATTTTTAACCATCGTTTTTATTTTTTTTATTAATTGTTTTGTTTAATTTTTATAAATTATCTAAATTTTAGATTCATCCATGCCTTATCTGTATCAATTGAAATTTGCGATTTTTCCATATACAATTACTAAATAGTGTTTTTTTATAATCATTTTTTAATTATCATTATTAATTTTTTTATTTTTATTAGTTATTTTGTTTAATTTTTATAAATTATCAAAATGGTGGATTCACTGTTGTATTTTCTGTGTGACTTGCAATTTACAATTTTTCGATAGCTGATTAATTTCACATTTATATTTCCTTTATTTTATGATTAATTAATTTGAAGATTATATTAGTTGATTGGAAAAATAGAGGTTTTCAAATGACATGGGTGACATATCGAATTTTGTCGACTATACTCATTATAGTTGCATTGGTGAAAATATGGTTTTCTAAGCTAAAGTCGATCAAAACTTATCTTTGGATTACCATGTCACAAGAGAGATTATGAACATTGACAACGATTTCAATCAAAAAGGAATTTTTGGATTGTTTGAATTATAATGAGTTGATAGAAAAATTTCCATCAAAAAATGCAAGGAAAAGCGTTTTCCATTGAATTAGATTATAAAGTACCATAATCAGGTTCATGAAGTACTGCAACATGCTCTAGTATGTCATGCACTATTTATTTATAATTTTGGATTTTCTTTGAATTGGATTATTTAAAATGGTCAATTATGCATAATTATCGCAACTGGAGCTTCAGAATCAACTTTTAGCATTGGATGACTTGGGCTAGACAAATATAGATGTCCCTTTCTTCAAAAAATAAATAAATAAATAAATAAATACAATGCTTGATTTTTATATGAAGTTTGATTCATGGCTTTACACCTCGTAATGTTTTAACAATTTAAAATTGTATTTTAGAATTCAACTACTATGTTATTCTAAATCTATTGGTTCACATTTTTATAGGTTTAGAAGAAGTGAGAGATTAAGATAAAGACGATGATGATTTAGTGAATGATTAAAATGATATTTAACTTGGTTTACACAACATGGGTAAATTTTAGTTTTGTTAAGACACTTGTGATTTAATTAAAATGAAAATTTAAATTCATTTGACATTTAGATATTACGATTTATTGTTTATACTTTACTTTTCCCATTTTGGAGTTTTGGATAACTCATGTAAAGTGTTTTGAATTTACATTACTATACATGTTAGCTAATTTTTTCATGTGCTATTTTAAAATTTACGTGTGATGCGAATTTTGACATTATTGAGTTTCAATGTTGGATGCACTTGATTGATATAATTTTCTATTTGGTATATAAATGTATAATGTCATTGGGGCTCACAATGTAGAGCTAACCTACTTGAGTGAATAAGTGACCTGTGATAGTGCTCTGTGCTGATAATTGTTAGGATTTCTACTCTGTCCTCAGTGACTTCGCATTATCATTGGTATTGTACTTTATATGCATTTCCTTTTCTTTTTCCCCCTTCATAATAAATAAAACTTCAAACAAAAATATTTCCACTCATATAGAAATTGTCATAATTATGATGATTTTTATCACAATTTTATTTTGGTGTTCATTTTTGATATCTTCACTACATGTGCAAGCACAAACATCTTTATTTTCTTGAATTTTTGGCCATGAATCCGCGGGTATCATTTTTACCCATTTTCGATCATTTTTCCAAAGCAATACTAAAAAATTATTTGGGGAAACATTTCCTCTTTTTTTGGGTTTTCCTTTGATCTAATACTTTACGAGTTCATATTTAGAGGGCAACGTTTTTATAATTTTGTCTTGGGCAACAAGATTTTCGGGGCCGGTCCTGCTCCTAGCAGCTGGAACCTCTTAACTATTGAACAGTTGGCTAACCACTTGAAAACCAGCCCCAACCTACTACCATCAGCCCATTCTATCTATGGAAAGCACAACACTGCCCCCAACAGTTACAAGACAGCCCTTAAACAGACAGCCCCTACCCCCCACGTTCCTATCATTTTCCCCTCCTTAAAAATCCACCTTGTCCTCAAGGTGAAAATATAGGTAATAGTCTTCAATATCATGTGTAGTTGCAGGAGTCGTCCCGGCCAATCCAACTCTTGGAAGCCAATGCTGATTTTCTTCTCTGATAGATGCGACAAGCTTATGTTGTCTTCCTTCTGTCGTGTTGCTTACATAAATTGCCATCTCATAGCTTCCCCAGCTTACTGCTTGATAGAACTGTAGAATTCTAATCACGAAATTAAACTGGTTTATTCGAATATCAACACTATCCGTTACAATTAATACTATTCTAATAGGAAAACTCAAGAAATGATTAGAAGAGAAATTACAAGAAGAGAGGAAAGAACACCCCAGGTATCGCTCCAGGAGCCCGACCGTGAGCCTCTGCAGGTCTGTTGCAGCCCGACGAAATGTTTTCCCGTACCCTCTTCCAACTAACTTCAAACAATATAAACCATAAGAGGTAATTGACCAAATCACCATTCATTAAAAACAGATGGACACCTTGGCCTAGAATAAGTCTTCAAAGGCACTGGTACAAGTGTCACTAAGTGTCCAGACTGAGTACACACGCTATCACTGCTCTTGGCTTAATGGTGGGAGTTGTGCTCGTGATCTCCATTGTTGGAAGTTCTCC
Source organism: Viscum album (assembly GCA_963277665.1). Classification (NCBI taxonomy): domain Eukaryota; kingdom Viridiplantae; phylum Streptophyta; class Magnoliopsida; order Santalales; family Viscaceae; genus Viscum; species Viscum album. The sequence continues at coordinate 915,643,003 of OY728141.1, forward strand.
CATATTTTTAGAATCTTTTGCTGCCTTGGCTGTTCGTAAGTAATCAAAAATGTAGGATTCAACATCCTCTTCATCATCAAAGACATCAACCAACACCCCGGTTTCCCCTCTTTTGGATGTTTTTTCAAGTTCTTCTCGTCATCTGAACCATTCCAATAACCAAACTTGCACCTTAATTGAACCACCTCAGTACCATATGGGTCGAACGCACCAACATAAAAACCATCAAAGGGATCAAGATCGCCTCCAAAAGAGATTACTTGGCAAAAACTCGTACAAAGATGATTCAGTCCACTTTTGTGTCTGACTAACAACTAGTTTGTCAATTTCCCGCGCGTCTCTAGTGATGGTCGAAGGAACTCGCTCAACATTCAAAAATGACTTGGCAACATCAAGACGCACGAGATGAGAAACGCCCTGAGCAACCAGATCAGCCATGTTGAAATTGGACTTTTTCCTCTCTTCGGTATCATTAGCATGGCTTCTCTTAAGTACATGAAGCACAAATGAATCCTCTCTGGTGTCTTTAACTTCAACGGGTAAACGAATGGTCTCAGTTTTAGTAGGCATCTCGTCTTTATGTAAAGCACCACCAACAAAAAATCTCATATCTGGATTCTTCTCCTTGCCCACAATGTCATCACCTTCTTCAAGAAAAACCCTCTCAGGCTGAACCACATCCAAGCTGCTAGCTTTACTAGCAAAACTTTCACTGGATCACAACTTCTAATCACCTTGCTGCAAAAATACTGCTCGAACGCATAAGAAACTGTTGCCTTCAGTTTTTACCTTTTTCCCATTGTAGGTAATAACAGCCTTCACTTCCATCATAGCATTAGCATTTGGAACATGATGATTCTCCTTAGGCTGTGGTGGTTCTTTAAGGACCCCTGCTTCGGCAGCTTCTATGAGCAGCTGTTTGTAGCTCCCTCGTGCAACCTTTTGAGCTGCACGTTTTTCATGGCATTCTTCCTTGATAGGAATAGGTGGGCTGTGATCTTTCCAGGTGCTGGGGAGTAAGGCTCAGCTGCTGTTGCGTCAGGGTGTTTGAGGCAGTTTGGTAATTGATGTAGTAGCAGGTTGGGGGTTCTAATGATGTCAGGGGTAATATTGCAATTAGAAATAGGAAGTGGTTGGGGCTGTTGGGGGTGGCATGAGTATTAAATGGGGGGGTTACATATGATTTACAGGAATTCTGCGAGGCAGAAGCAGGAGGCCTCAGCCTGTCTTTGGGGAGGGTCTTCTCGGAGAACTTCTTTCTTTCTTTCTTTTTCTTCTACTGTTTTGTAATTTCCTGTTCGTGCTGCTGCAAGTATCAATAGAAATCCTCGGTTTTCACTCATGCACGCCTCGATTCCTATCAATCGGTGCTTTCATCGAGAGGTTTCTAGAGAGAGAAACAAGAGGTTCTTGATCGGCAGTTTGGAGACTGACGCAGCAGAAGACATCTCGCGACAGTGGGGAAAAACAAATTGACTCTCAGCAAGCGGACGCACCAGACGTAGAAGTTCTTGTTCGTGCAGTACAGCTGAGGCGGAAACAACTGACACAACAGTATCTTGATCATTCTTGAACATGAGTTTCTCAATTTGATGTTGAACTGTTTCCTGCGCACATGGCGGATCTGCTGCGGGCACTCGAGGCGACCATGGCCATGTTGGCTATACAAGCCGAGAAATATGAGAAGAAAAATTGAAGAGGTAGAATATTGGCACACAACACAAAGGAGCTTTTAAGCTTTTTCACACAATTTCACAATTTTTCACAATTGAAATTTCAGACTACAATTACATCAATTTATAGACCCACAACATTAAATGCATAGCATTTATGTTGGTACAAAGAAAGACCAAAACATTAAATAGAGAGAATCTATGACGGTACAAGGAGAGACCAAAATATTAAATGCAAAGCATTTATGACGGTAAATAGATTTACCAAATCTTTAAATGCAAAGCATTTAAATTCATTCAAAGAAAATAAATGGAGGTGGACCCATGGAAGAAAAAAAATGTGCATGTAATAAATGACGCCGCAGGCAGCTTTGACTCATGTTTTTGGTTTGCAATTCCAACACTCCCCTTCAAACAAAAACCGGCTTCATTCCGAGCATCATTCTGAGTCTTTTGAATACATCTGTCGGTAATGCCTTTGTGAAAATATCAGCCACCTGCTCCGTAGTATGACAATATTCCAATTTTATCGTTTTCTGCTTCACATGATCTCGCAAAAAATGGAATCGGGTATCAATGTGTTTGCTTCTTCCATGTTGGACCGGATTTTTGGCAAGTTCAATTGCCGACTTGTTATCCACATATATCACTGTGGATCCATACTGCAGATGCTTCAACTCCTTCAGCAGATTTCTCAACCAGATTCTTTCACAAATAGTAGATGATGCCGCCACGTACTCTGCTTCACATGTAGACAAGGCGACCACACTTTGATTCCTTGAATTCCACGTGAAAGCAGTCGATCCAAGAAAAAATACATACCCAGTGGTGCTTTTTCTTTCATAAATGTCGCTTAAGCTTTTCATCTTTATGGGCGTCATGGGTGAGGATGAGTTCGCCAAATTTTGACTTGATGGAGTCCTTTCAGGAGTGATGGAATGTCCTCCTCGACTCCTGTGTACTGATGATGTGCCCGGGGAAGGTGTTGCTGGCGTTTGCTCCTGATGATCACGCCTTTCTTCAAGATCTTCTGTTTCGACTGGAATCTCTTTGTTTGGTTCTTCATCATTTCATTTCCAAGCTTCTTCCTCGCTAAAGACCACATCTCTACTCACCACTAATTTATTGGTTAGTGGATTGTAGAGCTTATAGGCTTTAGACTCTTCACTGTAGCCGATGAAGATGCACTTTTCACCACGATCATCAAGCTTCCTTCTTCTCGCTTCTGGAACTTTAGCGTAGGCAACACACCCGAAGATTCTTAGGTGTGCTACGCTCGGTTTGTAGCCACTCCATGCCTCTTGTGGTGTCATGTTTCTGACGCTCTTGGTTGGACACCGATTGAGCAGATAGGAAGTACATGCCACTGCTTCTGCCCAGAAGTTCTTTGGCAAGCCTTTCTCCTTCAGCATGGTCCTCGTCATGTCGAGGATGGTGCGGTTCTTCCTTTCTGCAATGTCATTCTGTTGTGGTGTGTAAGCAGCAGTATATTGTTGTTTGATGCCTTGTTCCCTGCAAAAATCTTGAAAAACATTTGAAGTGTATTCTCCACCTCTGTCAGATCTGAGAACTTTGATTCTATAACCACTTTCAGCTTCAACATGAGCTTTAAACATTTTAAAGATCGCAAATGCAGAAGATTTTTCTTTGATGCAATACACCCAGAGTTTCCTGCTAAAATCATCAATGAAGGTAATAAAATACCTATTACCTCCAAGTGAGGGTGTTTCAAGCGGTCCGCAGATATCAGTGTGAACTAACTGAAAGGTCAGAGGCTCTGATACCAGTTTGTTGTCTATACAAGCCGAGAAATATGAGAAGAAAAATTGAAGAGGTAGAATATTGGCACACAACACAAAAGAGCTTTCAAGCCTTTTCACACAATTTCACAATTTTTCACAATTGAAATTTCAGACTACAATTACATCAATTTATAGACCCACAACATTAAATGCATAGCATTTATGTTGGTACAAAGAAAGACCAAAACATTAAATACAGAGAATCTATGACGGTACAAGGAAAGACCAAAATATTAAATGCAGAGCATTTATGACAGTACATAGATTTACCAAATCTTTAAATGCAAAGCATTTAAATTCATTCAAAGAAAATAAATGGAGGTTGACCCATGGAAGAAAAAAATGTACAAGTAATAAATGACGACGCAGGCAGCTTTGACTCATGTTTTTGGTTTGCAATCCCAACAGGCCAAGCTGACCAAGATTGAAGAGGAGAGGCGAGTGACCTCCCGACATGTGATGATGTTGCTGGTTTTTACTGGAGAAGATCTCGAGACTCGGATCTCCAAAGCAGAAAACTATTTTACAATCCGCCAAACACTGAAATACTTGAAGATTTTAATGGCACAACTATGTATGTCGGGTACTTTTAAAGATTGGTTTATGTCGTTGGAAGTGTCCAAACCTGAGCTCACTTGGCCACAGCTCAAAAAAGTTGAGATGCTCCGAAAATATGGTAATGCGGCAGTGGCTCAGCTAAAGCAGACTCAGGCGGAGAGTCATGGTCAGGAAGCTGAAGTAGGAGACCTGTGGGAGGTCACAGCAGAGGAAGATAAGGAAATTCGCGATGAGCAGCAGCACAAGTACAAACGACGCGACAGAGCATGACACTAAGTTCAGAAGGTACTGAAGGAAGCTTGAATGTTTCCTGGTTTAGACGAGACAAGAACGACAAAGAGCAGCAAAAGAACTTTCCGGAACGATTTGATGAGAAGCAGACAAAGCCTAAGGTTGATCTGTCAGTGCTGCAGATTGTTATGATACAGTTGAAGCAAGAGGAGGATGTGGCGGCAAGCTTGAAATTTTTTCAGACTGCTCAGGAAAGGTTTCACAAAGACCTGTCTCTAATCTAGTTTGGCCAGAAGTGAAACTTCAGGATACGCAGCAAACGAGTAGTGACAGGATGACTGGTACTGCATTTCAAGCAACTAGTGAAGTAGAGTTCTCATTTTCTACAATACCAATTCATGCGGTCATAATTTTTGTTTCTTTGGTGACATGTTTCCTAAATCTAGTAGTACAAACTGGAGTTGTTTGGCTACTCTCAATTTTTCAAATGTTAGCAGGTTATGTACAAACTCTGCAAACAAAAGCAATTGTGGGACAACAGGGGTCTACTTGCTGGATGCGCTAATCGATGTGCCGAAAGAGGAGGTCAATCATTTGAAATAGGTAACAAGGCAGACGACACTAAATAGTGTGACACCATTGGTAGTCTTCCCTTACTTGGTGGGAAATCTACAATTTTATTTAAACTGCTAGGTAACACACACATTTTATAAACCCGAACTGTTATAAATAAAATTCTCATTACAATTTAATTAAATGTCTTATTGTGTATTTTGGTTATAGAAAACACATGCACTTCTTTGGTTATATCCTACTGAATTTAAAAGACCATTAAAAATCATTACCATTAATAATATAGTCGTTGAACAGTAATCCTGTGATTAGTATAAATATAGGGTTTTAACAAATCCAATCGACACAAACAAAGAGAGTGAACCAGTAGGATCATACCCTCTGAAGCTCATTTATCGGAGCTTCTGAGAGAGATAGAATCTCTGGGTTTTGTCCTTGATCAAGCCCAAACTGAAATCTAACAATTTAAGCATGAGCGAAACTGTTTATGGGAGAAATTCAAACTCATTGAGATCACGGCCCAAACCATGTTCGTCGAACAACCCCATGAAAGTCTCACAGCTGCGCACCTTACCCTTAGGGCGTTTGCTGGTGTATTGAAGGGATATGTGTCAAGACCCTAGTAATATGAGTATGTACATTATTTTTTATAGAATAATGAATATATTTTCATTCAATTATTACTTTACAAATGATTTTGATTTTGATATAATAAAACAGAAATTGTATTTTTGGGTAATATTCAAATTCAATTAAGGAATTTATTTTGATGAATTAATGGATTTTTGAAATAAATAATATTTTAATAAAATATTATTATTAAATAATTTTTATCAAATATAAATGATCATATAATTTTTATGATGTCAAATGTAATTTTTATAAGGGTTTGAAAATTGATATTATCAAAAATCCAGCATTTCTCAATAAATGTCAATTCTTATTTTAAAAGTGAAAATGCATATATTTAAAAAAAATATTTTGATAAAATGAATATTATTTTTGGAATCAGAACGTCGAAATTATCCAACGGTAAATTTTTCATAATTTTCTGAGACAGCCAAATTATCGGATAAAAATTAAATACTGTATAAATATTCGATGTGTATTATGACATCATAATGACCCAAAAGTGATGTAATAAATACTATAAAAGGTATCCATAACCAAATCTATATTTTCTCTTTAAAATAATGATATTTTAAGTTTATTTTATTAATTTTATAAAGTCATTATGAATCCTCCAAAACCATTAATATATTTTAAGGTTTTAAAATGATTTCTTTAAGAGTATGACTCACCTCCACATAAGCAAGGGCATTATTTTATTTTTTCCGACCTTTGGCCTTATAAAACAATGAAAATCACTCTCATTTAGCAGAAACCATGGGCAAAAACTATAGGAAGGTTTGTGGTTCTGGTTATTTTATTATATAGAGTCCAAAACCTAAGTTTGAGAAATGATAAAGAATTCCTCACTCATTTCCTATATAAACTCACGCAAGTTATCACTTCTCTTCAATCAAAATTCTTAGAGCACGTCCTTCTGCACTCCACTCCTAAGTGCCCTCAAGCTCTCAAGAAGCTTCTCCCAAGCATTTGGAGTCACACACTCCAGTAAGGAATTTCTCTCTTCTCATTTCCATGCAAGAACCTCTTTTATGTTACGCTTATTAGTTTCAATTTGTGGTTGTTTGGGTATGTTTTAATGCAACCCTATTACTGCCCTTTTTATGTCCATGTGATTAGAGACCTCTTTCACTCTCATTATTCCCTCCCACGATCCTTTATGTACACCCGTTACCATGCCAAAATTTTGTAAGGGATCTTTCTCTCTTCTTTTTATTCAATCACCTCTTTTATGTCATGCCTCTTAGTTTCCATTTGTGGTTGTTTGGGTATGTTTTACTACAACTCACTTACTTTCCTTTTGATTTCCATGAGATGAGAGACCTATTTCACTCTCACTATGCCCTCGCATGAACCTTTATGTACACCCGTTATCATGCTGAAATTTAGTAAGGAATCTTCTCATTCTCCTCTTTATTAAAGTTTCTTTATTATCTTATGTCTTCTATTTCCAATTCCTAATGTTGGGATAGGTCTTTCCATGTCCCTATTACTGCCCATTTGATTTCCAAATGATGAAAGGCTTGTTTTGCTCTTATCAACCCATTTTATGAATTTTTAAGTGATGTCGTTATGCTGTCAAAATTTCACCGCAATTTTCAATGCCAAAACAATTGTGTAGTGAATATCATACTCATTTCCTATCAAATATGTTCACCTTTATACACATATACTTCATTGACTTGGGACTTACATGTATATATTTCACTCCTTGATTATGGAATAAAATATGATGATGAATGAATCCATATTGTATGATCTATATGGCACACTTAACCATGAGAATGAAATGAAAGTGACGAGCACACCTGGAATTATATAGCACTCCAATACATTGGATAATGTTTAAGTCTCATGAGACGTCATGTTGGGACAGAGAGTGAACCTGAATCCTTTATGGGACTTTGCCCGTCATGATGTCTTGGCAATTAGTCATGACCTATGTTTATGATGCACTATTTTAAAATGTTGCCACATTTCTCATGTTTTCTTTATGATTATCATGTTATATCATGTTTCATTGTTCATGTTTATGACTCTCACCCCTTTTATGCCCCATTGATATGTCTATTGTCTGACATGTATTATCTCTTTCATGTTATGTCATGTTTATTCTCTTATTGAGCTTTATAGCTCACCCCTTACTTATTATGTCCTCAAGTTATCCCATGAAGTTTTAAGTACGAGCATGTTAAGAAAGTTGTCAATAAAGACGATGTTTTTTCTATTTTAAGTTGTTATGTAATATACCTAATTCCCAAAAACATTAGACTTCTCGATCTTCCAGGTTGTATTATGTGTAATATTATTTAATAAATCAAGTATTGATATGTAATAAAGAGTAGGGTTGTCATACATTCCTCACTATACAGCAGTTCCAGCAACTCCAAAACCCACTCCTAAAGGTTGCGGCAATTACATCAGCTTTAATACCCACGGCGAAAACCCCAGTAGCTCATCAAATTTTTCCACCTTGAGGAAAAGGTGGATTTTCAAGTAGGAGAAAATGATAGGAATGTATGGGTTGCAGTCTTTTCAAGTGCTGGGGAGTAAGGGTCAATTGTTGTTGCATAAGGGTGCTTGGGCAGTTCAGTAATTGATGTAGTAGAAGGTTGGGAGTTCTAATAATGTCATGGGTAATATTGTAATTAGAAATAAGAAGTGGTTGAGGATGTTGGGGGTGGCACAAGTATTAAACAGGAGGGGGAGTGGCTGGGGAGGGTTACGGATGATTTATAAGAATTCTGTGAGGTGGAATCGGGAGGCCTTGGCCTGGTTTCAGGAAGAGTCTTCTCGGAGAGCTTCTTCTTCTTCTTCCTTCTTTTTCTTCTATTGTTCTTTTGTAATTTCCTATTATTGTTGCTGCAAGTAATCAATTGAAATCCTCAGTTTTCTCGCTCACGCGCCTTGATTCCTATCATTCCTCAGCATCAGCAACTCCCGTCTTGAACTGCTCACTCAACTCAATTAAATCTATAGTCTCTAGATTCTCATCAGACATAACTTGTGTGGAAACTATTTATTCCTTGTCGAACCCTTCCCGACCAAAACAAAAAAAAAATCAAACTGACTTCACAAGCTTTCAAGCTTGCCACAGAGGTATTGAAGAATTGGAAAAGACATCATTGAACAGACTGCTTAATAGGATCCCGAACTTGCACCTGCACAATCTAAGACCGGAAGCTTTCTACTCCTCGGCTCATGTCAACCGTCCAGAATTTTCCCAGTGTTCTAAGAAATGATTCTCAACTTAGGCATTTGAAATCATAGTTTCCTCACACTTCCATAACTTCGGAGCAGCTCTTCTTTGAGTTGCATTTAGGTGAGCCCAGCCTTAGTTCCTTTCAACAATAAAAACCAAATTTGAACCATACTTGCCATACACAATCATACCATTAGTACCTTCATCTCTTCCCATGTTAAGAGGATCGAAAAATAATTCTCAGCTTCTGTGATCTAGGTTTCGGGATCTTCTCTAGAAAAAACCAACATCATCACTTGCCTCTAGATGGTTTATGATCTGTTTGACTAGGGATATACTATTTTGATATCATTCATCATATTAATCTGAATGGTTTATGATTATGCTTATTGATTGGGGAAATTATTAACATTTTGTATACTAGTTTTCAATACAAATGATTATGTTGATTATGTTTCACCCCTTTTATATGAGGAATGCATTGGACTTAGTAAGTGATGAGTGGGGCCTGATATAGACCCTCAATGTATTAGTATGTCTCATGAGACAAACTAGCTTGGGTTTTTGGTCGATGTCTTATCCATTTATGTAAGATATCTTGGCATGATACCTTGATGGTATGGTTATGATGTCCAAAATTATGCATTCCCTCATTATGAGATTAGTTATTAATGTCCATGTGATTATTTCATAGTTAGAATATCTATGGAAAAGTTTCAAGCTCACGTGATTACGTATATGGAATTATTTGATCATTATTTGTTTATACCGTATTATTCTCAAGTTATTGATTAAATGGCATGTGTTTTAGTTATTTAACTTATCATATTTATTATGGTTTATTTATTCATAGCTTTCATCATACTCATACCCTTACTGAGCATTTAATCTCAACCATTTCTTATATTTCTTTCCCCAGGATATCAAGATGGTTATTATGATTGATATGTGGGGTTATTCTAGAAGAAATAATGATACACTCAAATAAAATACTATGTTGCATTTTATGTTTTCAATTATAATGTGAAATTAAAATATGTATATAGTTTACCAAGACGAATAAATTATATGGTCCTTTGGGATGTGATTCCTTGTATCTTATGCCAATGTAATATATTAACCACAAACTCTAGGCTACTAGGGTCATGGTTTTTATTGTTGGTATCATAGGAAGTTTAGTAGAAACCTTGGAAACTAGATTTAGGAAAACATATATTAGAGAACACATCTCTATAAATGAATTTATGGATAAGCCTCAGTATAAGATATTATCCTAAAATTTTGGAAAGATAGAGATTGTGTGGTTTACCTTGAAATACATCCTTATCTGGATACTACAAGTGGATGTGGTTCTGGCATAGATATGTCTGGGGGTAATGACTTTGAAAAATGCATACCTAGTGCACGATAACGGGCCTTATTACACACCTGGTTTGACACTACCAAGGGATATACTTAGGATAAATCACATTTTCTTTAAAAATTATTATGAAGGATTTGAAAATATTTTTATGATTTGAAAATTTTCCCAAAGAAACCATGTTTATTATTATGATATTAACCATGCATAAATTTTTCAATTTATGTTAAGTGTTTCTATAGTTTTGGGATTACACATTATGTTTCATAATTTTATGATCTAATATAGTGTATTCCATTATTTAGAAATGTAATCTAGTGGAAGGAATGGAAACTATATCAATTCATGTACCCCATGTAGGGATTCCCCTCCTGAGAAAGATAATGAAGCCAGAGTTAGAGCTATAGTTGGAACTGATCAAATTATAACCATATTGGGGAAACTAAATTAGGTTGTGAGCAATAACGTTTCCCATATAAAGTCACTGATCCATCATAATGTAAAACAATGTTATACTGCTTTATACATCAACAACCTCCATTATTCAATGGAGATACAAATCCATTTGTAGCTGAGAAATGGATAAGTTCCTTAGAGAAGATATTTCCCACTCTAGGAAGCAATAAAATGTAGAAATTTTTCATGTCAGTTTATCATATCTTAGGAGATGTAGATCAATGGTGTTCATTGATTCAAAACACTAAGGATGAAGAAGAAATAAAAAACATGGAATGAAAGTATTTTAAGGTTCTCTTCTTGGAAAATTATTTTCCTTGTGAGAAACGAGTGGATATGGAGAGACTATTCTTGAGTATGAGACAAAAGGAGTATGAAAATGTTTATAAGTATGAATACAACTTTACAAGGTTAACAAGGCATGCTACAGACTACATACATAATCTAAAGAGAATTATTTACCATTTATTTGATGGGTTAAATCCAATACTTCGGAGGGAACTAGCCTCCTAAATCTTCCCGTCATAGGAGGACATAGTGTCATGTGTTATCAAGAAAAAGAAAGAATTCTGCAAGTCTTATGAATTCTAAGGGAATCAAGAGAAGAATGGGATGGAATAGAAAAATACAGATAAGGGGAATAAGGGAAAGAAGTCTTTTCCTACATGTGATAATTATGGAAAGAAACACCATAGCACTTTCTTGGAGGAAATGAGAGTTTGCTACAAGTGTTGAGATAAAGGCCACCATTCTCATGATTTCAAGGTCAAGAAATAATCTACCAATATGCAATGCTTCAACTGTAAAGGCATGGGGCACTATAAAAATGAATTTGATGGGTTAAATCCAATACTTCATAGGGAACTAGCCTCCTAAACCTTCCCATCATAGGAGGACATAGTGTCATGTGTTATCAAGAAAAAGAAAGAATTCTACAAGTCTTATGGCTTCTAAGGGAATCAAGAGAAGAATGGGATGGAATAGAAAAATACAAATAAGGGGAATAAGAGAAAGAAGTCTTTTCCTACATGTGATAATTATGAAAAGAAACATCATAGCACTTTCTTGAAGGGAATGAGATTTTGCTACAAGTGTTGAGAGAAAGGCCACCATTCTCATGATTTCAAGGTCAAGAAATAATCTACCAATATTCAATGCTTCAACTGTAAGGACATAGGGCACTATAAAAATGAATTCCCCAAGCATTAAGGGAATATACCTCAAAAGAAGCTAAGGGATCAAGATCAATCGTATGTTATTACTACAGATGAAGTGGAATGATTAATGTGCTTGTGTTTGAATTCAAGAATTATGTTATAGGATTATTTTATCAATAATATTCTGGTTATAAGAATTATAAAACGTATAAGGATTGTACTGCGGTACTTTTTATTTAAGTACTTGAGAGCATATATTGAATGGTACTGATGACCGAGAAAATTGATTCAGTGGAAAGTTAAACTTCTTGGTAAACACATGATTGAGGGATGATAACCCTTAACATGTGTCTGATGTTGAGATAATAAATATAAAGAGATTTTTACGAAGGTATTGGTAAACTTTAAGTTTTATCTTACCTTTTATGTTGAGGTAATTTTGGGTTATTATAATTTGAGAAAAATTATAGGAATTATATTAATAATGTTTTGGAAAAAGGACAAGCTGAATGTCGGGTGAAACCCCATCACATATGGAAAGGCCATGGGGCTTGAACCCACAACTGAAGGGTGATAAGGGTGTTGCACCTTCCATTGGCCTACGTGATGTTTTGGTTAATATGTCATTGTTTTTACTTAAACAATTTGATAGATAAGTATTAATGTTGATCCAGTGGTGTTAATGTTGAGGTTTAGAGATTAATGTATTATATAAATTGTTTCAACCATATTGGTTTTGGAAAATATTTATAGATAGGTAGAAATATTTGTCACTCTTGTATGGATCTTACGATCTGTTAAAAGTTAATTTTAGTGCTTCAGGCATAAAAATTCATTTTTGGGTATTCATTTCTTGGAGTAATAGATGAAGTGGAAATTGATCAAAGCACAACCAAATGATGAAATTATGCTTTTAAAATAGAAATATATCAAGTAGGTATGTTTCCTTATATTCTTATACAGTAAAAGAATTCCTAAACTTTAGAAAAGGATCTTGAAACAAAACATTTATCATATTACCTTAATTTTTTATGAATTAAATGGTCTTTTAAATTATCAAAAATTTATGGTTTCTAGGTCCTTAACTTTCCATTGATCATTCACTTTCTTATGATCAATGATCACTATCACTCTCTATAATTATTTACACTTTTCTTCCATATCCATAACTTCACCTCCCACTAATGTTCTCCTACTTAGAAACCTAGTTATGTGTTATTTTAGATGACCTTCATACTTCCCTTTATCTCATATCAAGAGGACATTTTATGATATTGGTTTCCAATAAATATATTTTCAAATGTCAAACCCTTAATTTTTGAAATCAATATTAAATTGCAAGAATGCAATTTATTTAAGGGGGTATAATGTGACACCCTGAAATTTTAAAAGATGAACATCATCTTCGATAGCATATATGATAGGCAATACCAATCTTAGAAGAGGATGTAACACACTGATTCTTTATGATATATTTATTTTTAAATAAATTCAATCTCTTTAATAGCTTACGATGCACGCAATGCCTGGTTTAAACGAAAATGTGGTACTCTATTAAAATATTATTATTTAAACATGAGCATTATAACTCAGTTGTTAAGTTAGTGGATATGAATAGTACTAACTAAATTATAAAAATTATATGTTTTACACTTGTATAAAATAAATTCAATGGTTATATATTGATTATAAATAAAATAAGAATCATTTGAAAGAAAAAAAAAAGAAATGTTTTAAGAAAAACTGTATTTTTCTAAAAGGGAGTTTAGTCGCGTTTTGCGCACATAATTAAAAATTAATTTTTACCTATTTTATAAAAAATTATTTGAAAAAATAAACTTCATTTTTTAAATCTACATATCAAAATTATCTTTTGGTGAATTTTTGATAATTTTCTAAAAATCTTAATTTTTTGATGAATAGTGAAAATACTGATTTTTATTGAAAACTAAATTTTTGTTTAAATTATTTAGAAGGTTAAATTATATTTTAAATTGGTTATAAATTAAAATTAGATAAATTATATTAAAATTTAACTAATTTAGTATTATGTCTCGGATTTTCCATGTAAAATTTTTGAAAATTATATGGGATTATTTCGACACCAGTGAAATTTTGTTTTGGTAATTTTTCACTAAATTTTTCCAGGAATAGATTCCACTTGAATTTTTAGTGAACATTCAACTAGAATTTTCCAGTGAAAGTTTTCACTAAAATTTTTCAATGAAGTTTTACACTTGAATTTTTTGTGAAAGTGTCTAGTTTAATCGGTGAATTTTTTAATGAAATTTTTTTTAGAGTTATTCATTAAAATTATTTCATGGGATTCTTAGTAAAAATTTATTTTTGGTAAATTTTCATGGAAATTTTTCAATGATAGATTCTACTGAAATTTTCAGCAGAGGTTCCACTAGAATTTTCACTAGAAGTTCCACTGGAATTTTCAGCGAAAGTTCCATCAGAATTTTTCAGTGAATGTTGTCACTGGAATTTTACAATGAAGTTTTCCAGTTGATTTTTTAGTGAAAGTGTCTAGTTTAATCGCTGAAACTTTTAATGAAAATTTTTGTTAAAGATATTCATTAAAATTATTCAATGGAATTTTTAATGATATTTTATTATTGAAAAATTTTCACTACAATTTTCCAATGATAGATATCTAGTTTAGTCGGTGAATTTTTAATGAAATTTTTCATTAGAGTTATTCACTAAAATTTTTCAATGGAATTTGTATTGAAAAAATATTTTGGAAATTTTACATTGAAATTTTCGAATGATAGATTCGACTGAAATTTCCAGTGAAAGTTTCAGCTAGAATTTTCTAATGAAGGTTTCCATAAGAATTTTTTAATGTTGATTTCCACTAGGATTTTTGGTGAAAGCATCTCTTGAAAATTTTCAACAAAGGTGTCTAGTTGAATCGGTGGATTTTTCAACGAAAGTGTTTACTCTACTCATTATAGTCATACTAGTCACACTATTGATACTTGTTGGTAGCTTAATGGTCGTCCTAATCATCCATCTCCTAGCCACTCTCATCACGTTCAAGCTGCGGTGACTGATTCTATAAACCCTCATTGTAACCATCACCATACGCCGGAGTTATCTGAGGAGGAATATTACCTTCTGCACTCCCACCATGCTAAATCTGCCTATTCTAGTGCTTGTATAGCTTAGACTCTGTAGCATTTTTGTGTGTTCATCTCATCATCTTATGACTTGGTTATTAGATACTTGTGCTTCTAGCCATGTCATCGACAATTAAATTTTCTTTGACCCTACCACTCGGTTTCAATGGCAATACCATCACTGTGGTTTATGGTTCCCTCGTACCTATCACTGGTTTTGGCACTTGTGATGCCACTTCTGAGATTACACTTTCCTTTGCACCTTATGTTTCGTTTACCCCATTCAGCTTATTGTCTATTAGTAAGCTTACTCATGATTTACATTGCTCTGTTACATTCTCAACAATAGATGTTCTTTTTTCGAAGTTACAATGAATTGAGTACTTCGTATAGATCGATCGCGTGGAGGGATGTTTATGTTGGGACTCATCCCCATTCTTTGGTCAACCACTAGTGCCAGATCTCCAGTAGCTTTATTTAGAGTTGCGCTCTCTTTCACATTTCGATTGTGAGTCATGTCATCTGATCTATAATCAAGTCACTTGAGTTGTTCACAAAAGCGCTTGTTGAGTTCGTTTGAGTTAGTTCATTCTGATGTATGACCAGATTCAACTATATTTTGACCACATCTATTTTATGAAAATCTTTATATTTTTTTAATGTGATTTAATTGATAAATAATAGATTCTTGATCATTTTAGGTGGAAAATGAAATTCTTCTGATATTTGTGTGAAGTTTGAAATGGATTCAGGTTTTGGAATTTAATGATTTGATGATCCGTGGTTTTTATCTCAATTATATTTTGTTGAAACTATCTTTATTTTTATTTGTTGCTAGTGTAATGAAACGTAAGGGAAGAAGAGAGCCATGCCAGAGGTCCGTATTGCACAAGCACTTTGTACAAAAATGTATAAATTATCAGCTTATCAGCACCTCTCAGACATCAACCTTCTGCAGGATGTCAAAACATCCGGTGCCCATCTTCACGGGCAAGCCAAGACAGATCCTTGAAGAAGGAGATTCCAAATCATCAGTCAGCCCATACTGTGCCGCCTCCACAATAAACTTTGAGGCCTGCTCGAAAGTCATCTTGGAAAATGGGGAAACTGAACCCGCAATGGCGCCGCTCCTGCTCATCGACCGGAATCCACCAGAGTGGGTCATGTAGTCGGCAACGAGGGTCAGGTGCCGCACATCAACCTTCACACGATACAAGCTCGTCTGGATCTCCCGGATGATGGTGTGCCTCGCCGCCTCCACCCCGTACGTGTGAAGCATCGCGTGCACATCATTCGTGTACAACCGCCTAACGTCCAGGACGTCCTGCATCTGCCAGAATAAAGGGAATTCGACGCCAGCCGCCTGCAATACCCACTCATCGCTGTCATCTGAGGCGTCAAGCACCTTATCCGAGCTGCATTTCACCACGTCGCAACGATTGATCTTTCCTGAGTTTATTATGTAAACCCTCTTGGCTACTCTCTGAGCAACCTACCACACCCCAAAAGCAAGTTAAGATCTAGATCCCCCTCTGTTTAAGCTTTTTCAGGGTCAAAAGTAAAAATTACCTGAGCCAACAAAGAACAGGGTTCATTGGTGAACCTGAAATGGGCCTCAAAGTGCAAGCCTTCAACAGCCACAAATATTGCTCTATCGGTTTCCTTGGCTGATTTCTTTTTACTAAAAATTTTCTCTTTGCTTTTAGGTTTTGTTTTCTTGAGCTCTGACACTGTTTCGACAACAGTCGGCCCTCCCGATTCCGCGCCTTCAACATCAGACAAGTTCTCACCACCCTCACTGATTCCAGATTCATCCTCCACTGGATTCACTTCCTTTGTCGACCCTGCATTCAGTTCATCATCAGACCCTTCATAATCAATCTCGTCTCTGCCCTGTTGTTTTATTTTGTCAGCAGATGAACCAATATCCCCAACCTCTTCTTCAGCATTATCATCATCATTATCATCATCCTTCCCTTCCCCCTGGACGGCACAAGGGAGGCGGACCGGGACGTCATCGCAGGAGGCAGGGGGGCCGAGAGACCGCGTCGCTCGGGCGGGAGGGTTCCGCCTGGAGGGAGCCAGGAGGGAGTCGGGGAGCCGCAGGGAGGGCGGATCGGGAAGCACCATGAGAAGGCGGGGCAGGGCGAAGCCTAGACGCCGCTGGGAGGGCGGGGCAGGAAGCGCCACAAGGAGGGCGGGAGGGTTCCGCATGGAGGGTGCCTTCAGAAGGAATGAGGGCAGCGGGAGAAAAAATTATCAGGATTTTTCCTTTGATACCATGTAGATGGTGAATTCCCCTTACCTCAAGGTGAGGCGGAGACATTCTTTTATAGATGGATAAAAGGGATTACAAGATGGAGTAATCCAATGTGGGACTCGGAAATACCCTTTACAATAAACTGGGTTCAACATGAATAAATATTATTCTCGGTCGTGGTTTAGTGATTATTCATATATGTCTGATCGCATTTATTCCATCACAAGTTATTCGAGAGAATATATTATGAGCAGAGTATTTAATAAATATTTATTTGTTATTTAGTGAATATAATATTTATTTATTTATTGACGAATAATGCAGTTATATTTGTTTAATAAATAAATAATCATTATTCAAGGCACGATAAATATTGTGAAGAAATAGCGGACCAAGTTAAATGGTCCGGTGAGAAATAACGAATATTGAAAATTATATAATTAAATAATATTTAATTATAATTCCCAAGTTAAACGCATGTCGAGAAATAATAATATTACTATTATTATTTGACATGGGGTTTTGCAGAGATTAAATAAATAATAAGAGCACTTCTGCAATTATTTTGTTTTAATCCTAACGATATAAATACTCAATTATGTTATTTTTTCTCATAACTCAATTCAATTGTGCACAATGAATTTGGAGAAAACATCTCAAGCCTAGAGAGCTTTATTCTCCAAAAACGCTCTCAAGAACGGAGAGCAATCCTCCTTCACCGGGTCAAGGAAAACGCTTTGAAAGCGATTCTCGAGACGATCAAAGGCGGACGACGCAAGCGCAAAGATTTTTCGTGCTAGCACCCGGAGACTCCTTTGGCGACGTTTGGAGATTCGTGAAACACATATGGATCACCACTGGATGAAATCTACGCTTGGTTTCTACGTCGCAACAATGGTGCACTGTAGATCTACCGTCAAACACATCAACGAATAAAGAATTCCTTAAAGGTAATTCTTATTTAATTAAATTAATTATAAACAATATTTGTTGATCTTCTCTCTCTTGGTTCCGGCGTGATTACCCTTGTCTGATCTCGTTGATAAATTTCGTGGATCACGGCGTTTATCGTTGTATAAATCACATATTGATCATCAATCGCGACAAAAGCAAAGTTGGGCTTCGTCCTTACAGCGCTTCCACTGCATCCGAAACCTACATTTTGTCCACGTTATATTTTCCAGTGTGCCCTATTCAAGCATTAGAAAAAAGCTAGTCATTAGTGGAAACCAATAATGTTTAGATCAGACTAGTTGTTAAACTTGATAGAATTCAACTTCATCATTAGTGTGCGATTCCAAATGGATCGCATGGTAACTTTTCAATGATTTCCCAGGAAGGCGATGTCTACTCCAATTAAAAGCTCTCGATCTCATACGTAAATTTATCTCAAATTTGTGTACATTTTCCTCATTTCGCTTATAATTTCACTTAGAATAATGGATGGCTATAGCTTAACGATTACGATTCCTTTACTACAAAGAAGGAACAGGTGAGAAATTGAAGCTCAACCACAACAATACTAAACAAAAGGACATTATCCCGGGATTATAGAGTATCAAATGTTTACACATCAATTATACCCATTTCAGATAAACATGAAGCATACCAACATGTATAGAAAATCAAAACAAATGCATGGATTCAACACAAAACTCTAAAGGTTTAAGGCAATATTTCGAGTTATATATACTGAAGAACACCTGCATGTTATATATATAATTGTAAACACATAACATACAAATAAGCATCATGGAGTCAAATATTACATGTTATGTCAATATCAAAAAATACGAGAAACAAAGGCAAGATTGCGTAGAAACTAACTAGTCGTGTTCATCCAGTGGACCTAATTTTGGGTCATAAAGGCCATCAAGCAGTGGACGATCCACCCCATCTAGGAAAATGGGGTTTGTGATCTTTTGAGGACCCATTTTCTTTAATTCTTCGTCACTGTAAAAACCAAAGCGAACACCCTTGACAAACTCCATAGCACCCCGAAATAACCCCATATTAGAAGTTTAATCATGGATCTCTTAAATAGAACATATGAAAAAACCCTACATGATCGAGCGTGGAAGGGGCGGAACAATCGAATGAAATAAATACGTACCTTTGCTTAGCTAGGAAGATGATCGTAAAAAAGTTGAGACCTCGATTCAATTCGTGCGGGGGAATAAGCGGTGGGAGAGGAGAGTGTCTGCGTGCAAGTGTTGCTTCGGGCCGGTGCTCCACTGGTCGGAGGGAAGGGGTGCAGAGCGGAGGCAAGCGGTGGCTTGGGCGACGGCCGGAGGGGGGGGGCGACGCCGGAGGGAGGGCGACGACTACGATCGGAGGACCCGGGGAGAAGATTAGAGAGGGAGAGGGCCTCGGAGGATGGGCGCGCGCGGGCGAGAAGGTGGGAATTGGACCGTGAAGGAGGCCGCGCGCCGCATAAAATCGGAACCTATAAAACCGATAATAACGTATCTTGGAATATCAAATTGAACTGGATGAAAATAAATTTCACGTATTGTATCATTATTGTAGCGGTAGTGTATAAGTGGAAACTAGTCGAAACTATTATCAGTTTGGGATTTTTGACATCGGACCATAAATCATCAATGTAATAAAGTGGCTGGTTGGATGGTTATCTCTTAAGGGGTTGTGACATGTTTTTCTGACATGTGTGTGTGCGGTGTGTATGTGTGTTTGAATGTAATTGTACCCTCAAACATCTAATATAATATAATAATACTTGAAAAGTGTGAAATCTTTCTAAACATCAATGAAGTAGTATCAATCCATTTATTTATAGTGAGATTCCTTTTTCCCCATAGTGTCAAGGAATTTGTTGCATGTGTGGGTGCCCTAAACCTAATTTTAGTAGTACTTTTCAATTAACACATTTAAAGTTTGAATCCATCATGATTTGTTATTACCATAATAGTGTTATTATTTTCATGTACATTATTTACATGATAATATCATTGAATGTGTGTGTGGTGTGTGCATGTGTGTTTGATTGTAATTGTACCCCCAAGCATCTAATATAATATAATAATTCTTGAATAATGATAAAACTTTCCTAAACATCAATGAAGTAGTATCATGCCATTTATTTATAGTGAGATTCATTTTTCCCCATATTGTGTCAAGGGATTTGCTTTAAAAGTGAGTGCCTTAAACCTAATTTTAGTGGTACTTTTCGATTGCCACATTTAAAGTTTGAGTCCCGCATGATTTGTTATTACCATAATAGTGTTATTATTTCTCTGTACGCTATTTACATGATAATATGCTTGAATTATTTGTCGTATCAAAACGTTGCAGTAGTTATTGACAAAATCCATGACCATGACAGATGAACGCAAGTTTATCCAATACAATCAAAGAAAGATAAATAAAGTATAAAAGGACAACGACACAAAGCATGCATTATATTTTATAAGATACCACGATGCAAATGGATTACGTTATACAAAAAGTGTTTATAATAGGTTCTCGTAACAATGGTTTATCCTTATCTCTTTAGGGGTCATGATACGTTGTTGGACACCACTCGTAGTTTGTGGGTATGACTCACTGTTGTCGATATAAGGGCCTGAGGGGGTTGCAAACAAAGTGTATCCATAAGTTCCACCGATTCGGAAGAATTAAAGTTTCAGACAAAGTGGGTCCCATATGCATAGGTCGATGAACGTCCGAGTGTGAACAATCAGAGGTGAATGAATTAATAAATCCAATTATATATTATTCAAGTTTAAAATATTGTGTATTTAATTTATTTCTCAAGGTATTCACAAGTTGTGATTTTTTTTCAAATGAATATTATATATTCAAAGTTTCTTTAACCAATCAGGAGAAACAAGCCAAGTTGATGGTTCGTATTCTATCATGTGACATGTTAGAATGTTACAAGTAAGTGATGAATTGTTCGTGACACATACAATATGTTAATTAGGTCATTTGTGGCATTTTGGGTTAGTTTCGTTGTTTAAGTTTCTTTAGTATCTCAGTGAAATTAAAAGAAATTTTAACCTAGGTATAAAAACCTATTTTACACCCAAAACGTGTCATGGTGACCTCTTGCATGAATTTAGAGCTCTTTTATCACCTCTCTTGAGTTATAGAGAGATAAACCGAAGGGAAGATCAAGAACGACTTAATTAATGAGTCATATGAGTATCTATGGCGGCCTCTTGGCCCTGTAGGGGCATTGCCCCATATACCCACTCATAGATCGGGCAACAAGATCTCCTCTAAGGTGTTAACGCCCTTAGACTGTTGCACTATTGCGGCTGTTCTATGCTACATTTCATGATAAATTTATTAGATAATTATTCATTATTTATTATACACCATGGATGTACATTGACAGATCATGAACTGAGACCAGACCCTATATATTTGGTTTATTTATTTATTAAATTTAATAACTTCATTAGTGCAGGGTTTATAATAATCAAATTATTAAATAATTACTTTTATGATTCATGAATCATCCTTCTGATGAGAACCATGCTAAAGGCACCAAGTCGATTGCGTGGGGGGAGGAGCTGGATTTGCAAGGCCCAATGACGCAAGGGAGATTGAAGAGACTCAATTCTAAAATGGGCGCTCATCTTGCTTCATCAAAGGCCCAATGGATCTTGCCTTGCATGGATGGAGAAAATGAGCTTATAATATAACTTATTCAAGCCCAAACTTGAGGTTTAAAGCTTGGCCCACATGGTTGCACGAATTTGGATTCCTTACCCACATGGAGGATTCTAGAAATGACACATTTGGACACCAAAGTCAAATCCGGTGGCCTATGCACTCAAAGTCAAATATGGTGGGCTATAGTTGGAAAGTGGTGTGCTACTTTTCCAAAAGTCTTTGGTAGACTTTATCTTTTTGAATTTAAGGTAATAAAGTAATTTAGACTTTATGACTTTAGGGTATTAAACCCTTGACTATTGTACCACCCCCTTGGCTACAAATAGTCACCCCATGACACTTGTATGACATTCAAGATTTTATTGAGAGCTTATGCTTTGTAACTCTCCATTGTGTGAGGATTTTCCCGACTTTTCCCCTTGCTCTTGTGCATTTTTTCCTTGTCAATCTACAAGTTAGATTGGTGATCCAAGATCACAAAGCCCCCAATTTCGTGCCTCAACCCATGTGCGTTGTTGTGTGGATTGGCTATCACATTCCTATCTTGAGTGTGTTGTCTAAGTAGTAGGTCGTGCTCCTTATAGCATTGATTGACTACTTGCATCCATTATTCATTCTCATCATTTTCCAATTAGCCCCAAACCACATCCTTCATTCATCGTTCTATGTCGTGAAGATTGGGCCACCCCATGCATCTCACATCAGTTGGTATCAGAGCACTGGTTGACACGGTAGGCATCTATCCCTTCATTTACATTACTTTTACCCCTTACCCTACTTATCTTTCCATATCATTCACCCTTTCAAAAAAAATCTTTTCTTAAAAGCCTCTTAAATTGGCCTAGTTTGTGCAAGCTTGAATTATTATAAATTGAGCCAAATTTTCATTCATCTTCTTTGTGCATTTGATTCGATATATGTGATTCATATCCAGCAAAAAAAATCAAAAAAAAATCAAATTCTCTCAACTCATCATTTTGTGCTTTTCAAAAATTAAGCACATCCTTTATTTGATAGATTAAAAAAAAATTTACTCTCCCTTCAATCATCTTGTGCTTTAAAACTCCAAGCACAACACTTTTTGAGGATATTTGACCCAAAAAAGAGGGAAAAAAGTGTATACAATTACTTCTTTGTGCTTTACATTATTAGCACTTTTCATTTCCATACATCACTTTCTCCATCAGTTTACTTCATCCCCATTTTATATTTGGATCATATTGTTATTAATTTTTCTTATCTTGCATAATCGGGAAAAACCCACATACCACAAATTTCTATCCTTTTCCACCCTTTTACCTATATTTTCTACCATCTTTTCACTCTTTACCCTTTACCACTCAAGCAGGTTGTGTTAAACTAGCCCTCAATGCAATCTTGACTGGGGAAGGATTGGTGGCATGTGATCGTCCCAAACAAGGTATTATATCTCATAATAGCTTGGAATTTGAATTGAGTGTTGAGAGTGGAGAGAAATAAGCAAAAAAAATATCTTATGTGTGTGAGTGTGTGCATCTTGTTGTGTGTGTGTGTATGTACATATCGTGTGTGTGAGTGTGTGCATCTTGTTGCATGCGTGAGTGTGTGTACATCTTGTGTGTGTGAGTGTGTATATCTTGCATGCGTGAGTGTGTATCCTTGTGTGTGTGAGTGTGCACATCTTTTGTGTGTGTGTGTGTGTACATCTTGCGTGTGTGAGTGAGTGTGTATCATTGTGTGTGTTCCACTACTAGAAAACAAGTCTATAGCCACGGTTTTAAACAAAACCGTGGCTATAGGGTTCAATTTCAAAGGCTATAGCCACGGTTTAGTGAAACCGTGGCTATATGTTTTTTTTCGAAATCTATAGCCACGGTTTCACCCAAACTATGGCTATAGGGTCTTTTTCAAAGGGTTATAGCCACGGTTTGGTTAAACTGTGGCTATAGTGTTGGTATATAGCCATGGTTTTGGTAAAACCATGGCTATAGGTTATTTTTTTCATGAACTATAGCCACGGTTCATCAAAACCGTGGCTATAGATCTCCCGCCCTTGGGCGGGAAAAAATTAACCCGCGAAAAAATATCAGGAAGGTTTATAGCCACGGTTTACATGTTATAGCCACGGTTTTTAATAATATATTTAATAATATATATATATATATATCTGAAAAGACATCTTTGGAGTAGTGGAAAGGTGCTTGGTCTACATAGTGAAGGTACATAGATCAAATCTCGATGGGCAAAAATTAATTTTGGGCTATAGCCACGGTTTTATTGGGCTATAGCCACGGTTATAAACCGTGGCTATAACCCTATTGCCACGGGGGACAACCGTGGCTATAGCCCAACTGCCACGGTGGACAGATATGGGGGTTATAGCCACGGTTTAGTGAAACCGTGGCAATAGGGCTATAGCCACAATTTAAAACCGTGGCTATAGCTTTTAGCTATAGCCACGCCAATAGGTGCCACGACTAGCTGGAACCGTGGATACAGGTTATAGCCATGTTTTTGACCCCTATAGCCACGGTTTTTGACTATGGATATAGCCCAATTTTCCAGTAGTGTTCCCCTCTGGTGTGTGTTTGTGTCTGCATAACTTATCATAGCAGAAGATCGTGGGAAGAAAATTGCTCATGTTAGCGATGAAGGAAGTCGAAGTAGATCTCCCGCACCTGAAGCTACACAACTCCAAATTAAAGCTTTGGTGAGCCACTTCGAGAAGCTTCTTGATAGAAAGTTGGAAGTGCTACATGGTAGGATCGATGAATTGGAGAATAAACCAAGCCCAAGGATGATCCATGATAACCCACGACATGCTCCAACACCACGTCGTCCCCATATCATGGAGGAGGAGATGGTGAACTTTGATGATTATCTTGATGATGTCCCACAAAGGATGAGGTTGTACCAAAACCCTAGAAAAGGACAAAGGAGACAACATGATGATGACCTACTTGGCGGGATCAAGGTGAAGGTCCATTCATTTCAAGGGAAAAGTGATCTAGAAGCATACTTATAGTGGGAGATGCGGATCGAGCAGGTCTTTTCTTATCATACCTATTCAGAGGAGAAAAAGGTAAAACTTTCAGCCCTTGAATTCATTGATTATGCATTAATATGGTGGGATCAAGATCAAAAGGAGAGAGCCCGGTATGGAGGATGTCATATCCAAACTTGGGAAGACATGAAGTTTGACATGCGGAAGCGGTTTGTTCCCTCACACTACCATAGAGATCTCCACAACAAATTTCAGTGACTCACCCAAGGGAGTAAGACCGTAGAGGATTATTATAAGGAGATGCAAATTGTCATGATTCAGGCAAACATTGAGAAGGATCCTAAGGCAACCATGGCACAATTTTTACATGGGATTAATTGGGAGACTGCTGATCAATTAGAGATGTATCACCATGTAGAAATATAAGATATGATCCATCAAGCCACCAATATCGAGCAACAAATCAAAAGGAGGAGCAACATGAGGAAACCCACTACCCCTTTCATGCCATGGAGAAACCCGAGGAAGGAGATTGTAGAACCGTCAAAGGCAAAAGAGGTGGTTGATCGCAAAAGTGACAAGGTAATTCTTCCACCTAAGAAACCTACTTTTGAGGCTAACCAAACTAGGAATCAGGATATTCGTTATTACAAATGTCAAGGAAGAGGTCACATTGCTAGTGAGTGCCCAAACTGGCACACCATGACCATCAACAAGTATGGAGAATGGGAGACCAATGGAGAGAGCTCAGAAGATGCAAAGGAAGAATATCCAGAAATTGATATTGGAGAGTTTGCAAAAGATGGTGAGATTCTTGTCACTATGAGAGTTTTAAGTGCACAAATGACCATTGGAGAGAAGGAGCATCAAGAGAACCATTTCCATACATGATGCAAGATCAATGGGAAGGTACGTAGCATTATTATTGATGGGTGAAGTTGTAGCAATGTAGCAGGCACTGAGTTGGTAGAGAAGTTGGGACTCCTGACTTTGAGACATAAAAATCAGTACCAACTTCAGTGGTTGAATGATTGCAGGGAGTTGAAGGTCACCAAGAAAGTGAAGGTATTGTTCACCATCGGAAAGTATAAAGATGATGTCTTGTGCGATGTTGTTCTTATGAAGACTTTCCATTTGTTGTTGGGATGACTATGGCGGTATGATCGACGTGTTACCCATGACAGTTTCTTGAATCGTCACTCTTTTGTACTCTGAGGGGAACCTATAACCCTCAACCCCATGTCCTCCAAATAAATTCTGGAAGATCACATTTTGAGAGAAAAAAAACGAGCGATGAGGAAAAAAAGAGTGAAAATGAAAAAGGAGAGAATGAGGGAAAGAGATAAAATGAGAGAAGAAAAGAAATGGAGAACAAATAAAAATCAAGTGGGAAAAAGAATTTGAGGGAAGAGAAAAGTATGATGTTGGTAAAAAAGAGTGAGGTTAAGGAATCGTTGTTTTCATTGCAAACCCTCCTAGTACTCATGTACAAAGAGGTGTTTCTAAATACTAATGACTTACCCCCTTTGCCAAATGTTGTTGGGTACTTGTTGCAGGAGTATGATGATGTCTTTCCTGAAGAGGTGCCACCAGATTTTCCACCCATTAGAGGTATTGAGCATCAAATTGACCTCATACGTGGAGCATCACTACCAAAACGCCCTGCATATCGCACTAACCCGGAAGAGACAAAAGAAATTCAAAGGCAAGTTTAAGAGCTATTGGATGTGGGATATGTTAGAGAGAGTCTTAGTCCTTGTGTCGTACTGATAATTATAGTTCCAAAGAAGGATAGAACATGAAGAATGTGTATTGACTGTAGAGACATCAACAACATCACAGTCAGGTATCGTCATCCTATCCCTAGGTTATATGATATGCTAGATGAATTAAATGGTTCAACTATTTTCTCAAAAATTGATTTAAGAAGTGGCTACCATCAAATTAGGATGAAAGAAGGATATGAGTGGAAAACTACATTTAAGAAAAAACATGGACTTTATGAATGGTTAGTCATGCCCTTTGGTCTCACCAATGAACCTAACACATTTATGAGGTTAATGAATCATGTCTTAAGTTCATATATTGGAAAATTTGTGGTAGTTTACTTTGATGATATTCTAGTGTATAATAACACTTTACATGAACATGTAGATCACTTAAGAAAATTCCTAGAGGTGTTAAGAAAAGAAAACATGTTTGGAAGCATTAATAAGTGTGAATTTTTCCTTGATAAGATTGTTTTCCTTGGATTTGTTTTGAGCGGGAATGGAGTTGAAGTGGACACTGAGAAGATCAAAGCAATACAAGAATGGCCAACTCCAATCTTCGTTGGGCAGGTAAGAAGTTTTCATGGACTTATAGTTTTTACAGGAGATTTGTGAAGGACTTTAGCACACTAGAAGCACCGTTGAATGAATTGACAAAGAAGAACCACTACTGGAAAATTGGGCTATAGCCACGGTAAAAAACCGTGGCTATAGGGGTCAAAATCGTGGCTATAACCTATAGCCACGGTTCCAGCTAGTCGTGGCACCTATTGGCGTGGCTATAGCTAAAATCTATAGCCACAGTTTTATTGGGCAATAGCCACGGTTTAAAACCGTGGCTATATCCCTACTGCCACGGTTTCACTAAACCGTGGCTATAACCCCCATATTTGTCCACGGTTTATAATCGTGGCTATAGCCCTATAAAACCGTGGCTATAGCCCAAAATTAATTTTCGCCCACCGAGATTCGATCTCTGTACCTCCGCTATATAGACCAAGCACCATTCCACTACTCCACAGACGCCTTTGTGGATATATATATATTTATATAGTTAAATATATTATTAAAAACCGTGGCTATAGCATGTAAAACGTGGCTATAAACCTTCCCGCCATTTTTTTGCGGGTTAATTTTTTTCCCGCGCAGGGGCGGGAGATCTATATCCACAGTTTTGATGAACCGTGGCTATAGTTCATGAAAAATACCCTATAGCCACAGTTTTACCAAAACCGTGGCTATAACCCTTTGAAAAAAATACCCTATAGCCACGGTTTAGCAAAACCGTGGCTATAACCCTTTGAAAAAGACCCTATAGCCACGGTTTTGCAAAACTGTGGCTATAACCCTTTGAAAAAGACCCTATAGCCATGGTTTAGAAAAACCGTGGCTATAGCCTTTGAAATTATACCCTATAGCCACGGTTTTGTTTAAAACCGTGGCTATAGCCTCGTTTTCTAGTAGTGAACGTTCCTTTCAAATGGGGGAAAACTCAAGAGAAGGCTTTCCATGCTCTCAAGGATCGACTCACCCACACCCCTATACTTGTACTCTCAGACTTTGGTAAGACCTTTGAGATTGAATGCGATGCAAGTGAAATTAGTATTGGTGGAGTGCTCATGCAGGAAGGTACACCTATTTCTTATTTTAGTGAGAAGTTAAATGACCCAACTCTAAACTATGCTACATATGATAAAGAGTTGTATGCATTATTTAGAGTACTAGAGACATGACAAAACTATCTTTGGCCTAAAGAATTTGTGATCTATTATGATCACAAGGATATTAAGTGCCTTAGGAGCCAAAATAAACTAAATAGAAGATGTGCTAGATGGCTGGATTTCATTGAATCATTTCCATATGTCATCAAGCATAAAAAGGGTAAAGAAAATACCGTGGTAGATGAACTTTCACGTAGATATTCTCTTTTATCCTTTTTGAATTCAAAACTCCTTGGCTTTGAATGTATTAAGGATTTATATGCCACTGATAGTTATTTTAGAGAACCTTATGAACATTGTAAACCTAGAGTTAGTTGGGAAAAGTTCTATTTACGGATTCTTATTCTGGATTGATAAGATTTGCATTTCCAATTGCTCTATCCATTTAATTTTACTGAAGGAGTCACATTCGGGTGGGTTAATGGGGAATTTTGGTGTTGCAAAAAACTCAAAGTGTTCTTTGTGAGCATTTTTATTGGTCTATGATATCTATAGATGTTAAGAAATTTGTGGGAAAGTGTATTGTCTTCCATAAAGCCAAATCAAAACTGAACCCACATGGACTATATCTTCCTCTCCCAATCCCCAACACCCCTTAGAGGACATATCAATGGACTTTATTGTGGGGTTACCAAGGAACAAGAGGGGGAGAGATTCCATTTTTGTTATGGTGGATCTGTTTTAAAAAATGGCACATTTTATTACTTGTCACAAAAAAGATGATGCCACTAACATTGAAACACTTTTCTTTCAGAAAGTAGTCAAACTCCATGGAATACCAAGGATGATTATGTCAGATCAAAACACAAAATTCCCCAGTTACTTTTGGAAGACATTATGGATCAAACTAGGAACGAAGTTTCTATTTTCCACTACCTTTTATCCGCAAACCGATGGACAAATAGAGGCGGTGAATCGAACACTATCATCCCTTCTATGAACAATTGTCAAGAACATCAAGAATTGGGAGGAGTGTCTTCCACATGTGGAATTCGCATATAATAGGGCCAAGCATTCCACAACTCAATTTTCTCTATTTGAAATTGTTTACGGCTTTAACCCCTTGCACCTATTGATCCAGTTCCTTTTCCTTTACAGGAAGCAACTAATATGGATGTGAAAGGGTGTGCAGAATTCATCAAGAAAATCCATGCAAAGGCAAGGATAAATATCGAGCAGATGACCCAAAAATATGTTGATCGTGCAAACAAGGGTCACAAGAAAATGTTGTTCGATCCCAGTGACTTATTATGGGTTCATATGTGTAATGAAAAATTTCCTGACAAGTGTAAATCAAAACTCAATCCACGAGGAGATGGACCTTTCCAAGTGCTTGAGAAGATTAACAACAATGCTTACAAGATAACTTTCCTAGGTGAGTATGGTGTAAGTGATACTTTCAATGTTTCTGATCTTTCTCCTTTTTTGGGTGTGGAGGATGAATATTCGAGAACGATTCCTTTTCAAGAGGGGGAGGATGATGAGAACCATACTAAAGGAACCATATCGATTGTATAGGAGGAGGAGCTAGATTTGCAAGGCCCAATGATGTGAGAGAGATTAAAGAGGCTCAATGCTACAATGGGCACCTATCTTGCTTCATTAAAGGCCCAATGGATCTTACCTTGCATTAATGGAGAAAATGGGCCTATAATATCACTTATTCAAGCCCAAAATTGATGTTTAAATCTTGGCCCACATGGTTGCATGAATTTGGATGCCTTTCACACATGGAGGATTCTAGAAATGGCATCTTTGGACACCAAAGTCAAATCTGGTGGGTTATGCACTCAAATCAAATCTGGTGGGATATAGTTGGAAAGTGGTGTGCTACTTTTCCAAAAGTCTTTGGTAGGCTTTATCTTTTTTAATTTAAAGGAACAAAGTAGTTTAGACTTTATGACTTTAGGGTATTAGGCCCTTGACTATTGTACCACCCCCTTGGCTATAAATAGTCACCCCATGACACTTGTATGGAATTCAAGATTTTATTGAGAGATTATGCTTTGTTTCTCTCCATTGTGTGAGGATTGTCTCAACTTTTCCCCTTACTCTTGTGCATTCTTTCCTTATTAGTCTACAAGTTAGATTAGTGATCCAAGATCACAAAGCCCCCAATTTCATGCCTCAACCCAAGTGCATTGTTGTGTGGATTAGCCATCACATCCCTCTCTTGAGTGTGTTGTCTAAGTAATAGGTCGCGCTCCTTATAGCATTGATTGAATACTTGCATCCACTATCTATACCCATCATCCGCCACTTTTCCCCAAACCGCATCCTTCATTCGTTGTCCTACACCGTGAAGATCGGGCCACCCCGTGCATCTCACATCACCTTCCCTCTTAAAAATCTATAAGGGTCTGTGTGTCCAAATTTTATATAATTAAATCCAACCTCATATCTCAAGTTCCCCTCGCCTGCTTGTAAGTACACATTTTCAAGAAATAAGGCCCTCACAATGAGGTGGTTTGAGGAGAGTACTGACGTTAATCCAGATAGGATGAATACATGAGAAGGAGATGAGCATTGCAACTCGAGTTGGTACATGACTCAAGGAGTTACCCAGGGTCCTTGGTTAGTCCATTATCTTCTCGATGGATTTTCCATTAATATAAAACTCCCGATCACACCATTTATTTTATCTCGTATGGTTAATTATGTTGTTATGTTTCCATTAATATACAACTCCCGATCACACCATTTATTTTATCTCTTATGGTTAATTATGTTGTTATGTGTATCTTTAAAAAAATATTTTTATGTGAATATATGGGTGAAACGTGATCATGTAGGATGGTTACCAAACATACAAAAATAAAATTGGATTACTTGGCAATGAAGGTTTCTATTTATACATTGTTGTTTTTTTTAAAATGGTCACATAGTTTAATTAACAAAAATGATAAATAAAATTCACTTTCATTCACCAAGTTAAGTAAAAAAGAACTAAATTTCTTAGAGTAATATAAAGACGCTAACACCTTACATCATTTGAATTTGAATGAAACCATAGTCTGGGGTGCTCATTAGCCATAGTTGAGGGTGACCCCTTCTATTGGTGAGTTCAAATTAGAGTGGTTGGTTAACTAAAACTGACATCAAAGTAGTATTCATAGCTAGCATGGTGAAATTTTAGAGGCAAGTGTTGAGAAAATCAAAGTTAAAGATTTAAAGTAGATGAGACTCTACTCAACCGATCAAGAATCCATGAGTTAATGTGGTTGATCAGTCAAAAGCTTACCATAAAAAATAGTGGGTTATATTTATTATTATTAAATAGATAATGTCTAAATGATAGGTAATCATGATAATAATATTAATCTGATAATTTTCATTCTATAGAAATATGAAAAGTAATATGAAAAAATCACAAAGATCAATATTGGATAATGAACATGTCCTCATTAGCACTAATTTTCAAGATTGGAACAGGCATCTACGCATAATACTATACTCTGAAAGAAATTTTATATGTTGGAATCCCCACTATTTTACCACCTCAAGAAGCAAGTGAGGGTGAACAGTGTAAAGACCCATGCATAATTGTCCCATGATTACATGATTTGTAGAAAATATTACATCACTTACATACAAAAGACCTTTTTGGTGCATAGTTTTAGAAAATTCGAAAAACACTTACATAAAAAAACCCATAATTTTCCTACCAATGGAGAATTTATTCCGCTAAATCAAGCTCTTTAAATGACACACTTGCTTCATTCAAGACTAAAATCCCATAACTAGACCAAACTTCATAATCATTCTCATTCACCCTTAAGCCCTGTGAAAATCATTAGAAAACATGGGGTGAGCATATAATTCTCAGTAAGAGGTATAAAAGAAATAGACGACATTTTATTCCATTAAAATACTTAAAAACCTTTGAAAAATTACTTCTTTTAAACATAGAGACTTGAGATCATATAAAACTTACTTCTAAATATGAAATAAACTTCTTTGCTCACAATAATTTTGTTAAGAAAATTCACAATAAAGCACAAAAAAATGAAAAGACTTTGAAAGTTTATTGAGAAAACATGAAAAATTATGAAATAATTCAATCTTTAAAAAACATAACCTTTACTTCAAATACAAACCTTTTCCTCTAAAGATATCAGAATCTCCCCTTTGCTCATAAAATTGACTTATTGTTTCATGAAATCTAGAGACTTACATTTAAAACTCATAATCAAGCATAGAAAAAACCATGTAGGTGTAGCAACCCTGACCCCAGTAGTTTGGAGACAATGTCTACTTTATTACATTGACATGGGATACAAGGAATCACATCCCGAAAGACTGAATAGTTCAATAGTCTTGGTAAACTATATACATACATGATTCCATATTACATTTGAATACACAAATTACAACATTTTTTTGAGAATATCATTATTCCCTCTAACATATTCTTGCATATATTTAATAGTACACTTCATGGATTCCTGGGAAAGGAAACAAAACAAGGGTTAGCTCAAATGCTCAGTAAGGGTTAAGTAAAATAGAACTTGTCAAGAATAAATGAAGCATAATGGATAATTAACAAGGAATGAATAATATGGCAAGGTAAATATATGAACACACGTGCCATTTTAATAATTGATTTACATAATTAATGGAAAGGTAGATAACTGAAATCATGTTCCATTTAATCAATAACATGTCTATCATAACTGGATAAAGCATAATCAATATAGCAAGGTAAATAACTGAAAACATGTGCTATTTAATCAATAAACTGAAAATGAAATGCATCTAGAGATAACATCATTGGGAAAATCTCATGGATAATAATAATTTAATTCTTAATGAAGGAAAAGCTTAATTATTGGATGTTATGTTTCCCATACACATAATACCTTTTCTGTTATGATCTATCCTCAAGATAATTTAAAACTGATGGGTAGAAAACCATTTAATTAAGGATAGCCAACTGATTTTTCCCATTAGACTATCGATTCATCGAGGGAATATCTATAACTGGGCCCCACACATGTCTTGCATGTCCAAAATATTCTTCATATGTCAAATAATTGATTTAATTCATAAACAATGTGCATTATCATCAAATATCCATACTGATTAAAGAATATGAATTTATCAATATTTCCCCAGATAAACAAATGACTTTCAATGTAGAACACTATATGTAGAAATAATATACAGTTTAAGTAATAAAAATACACAACTACAAAATTATCATATTACCACAGTTTGAAACTGTGGAAATAGGCCCAAAAACTGTCGGCCTTATTTCCTTTGCAATAGGGTCTAACTACAACCACAGTTTGACTGTGGCTTTTTAAGCTTACTGCCACAGTTTAAACTGTGGTAGTAGGTGGCTATTTCCACGGTTTAACCGTTTCTATTTAAGCATACTACCACAATTTAAATAGTGTAAATAGATAGGTATAACCATGGTTTAACCATGGCTATTTAAGCCTACTACCACAGTTTAACCCATGGTAGTATCCTCCATATGCCATAAAAAAAACCCCTACAGCTGCCAAAACTCATATCCACTAGCTCTTGAAAGTTATAGCAACACACAACACCACTCAATTTCATATTATAATGATATTATATCACTTACAACTAATTTTTTTGGGTGATGTGCATTTTACAGCTACACACTATCATTAATTTATTTAAAACAACTCAAAACTAGAAGGCTATAGTGGTGGTAGGGGATTCAATTGGAGTAAGGGTAAACTCAACATTCTCATGTGTTGATGCCTCCCAGATCAAGAGGTAATCCATGTGCCTTGTAGTGGGAATAATGAATGGACTATTCGAGATATCCAGTGTCTCATTAGTAGCGACTCTAATGGGGATAAGGATCCTTTGAAATGTATACTAGAATGGGTTTAGAGGTGGGTTTATGTTGGAGGTGGAAGAATATGGAAAGATTGGGTAAAAGTGGGGTGTGGGCATGGAGGTAGGTGGTAAGTATTATTGTGGATGATGTGGATGGGGGTAGTGTTATAGGTATTGGGGTACGAGTTAGAATGGGTGTTGGGTCATAAGATAAATGGAGTGGTAGATAAATAATGTTTTGAAGCTCTATCAAGTACTAGAATTCATCCCAAAATACCTATTCAACAATGGATGGGAGAATGAATATGGTGTGGCCTAGGTAGTATAGGCCTGTCTTGTCCTTAGTGGTGGTGACGATCTTGAATATGAGGTATCCATTGAATGACCCTCATCAGACTCATCCTCATTTGTGAAGTAAGTGCACTCTTCATTCCACATGCACCACTTTTTTTTCTTCTTCAAAAATCTCAACTTATAAAACAATGGTTAATCGATAAAATATATATTTACAAGTGAGGCAAGTGACATAGATGTCACAAAGGAACTTGGTTTATTCTCCAAATGGGAAAAAAATTACCACCCATGATTGTACCCTTGGAATTCTTTCGGTGGCCTATAAAATATAAGTCAAACTTCCTCATGATGTTAATCTTTCCCGGATGATAAATTATATACAATATAAGTACATATAAGTGACTCATTGATCCCTATGAATCAACCTTGGAAATCCAAGAGTGTATGAAAAATCAATATATAATATATAGGAGGGAGTTCATCAACTGTGTGCTCTTCATATTGGTTATATCATGCATGTTCCTTGGGTCTACTGTAAGGGTGGACCAAAATGACTTTATGTGAACTCTAATGGGATTTAGATTTACCTCATTATATTCTTATGTTTACACAAATTTAGGGTTTTAAACACTAATTCCTTCCCTAATGTTTACTACTAATAGGTTTTAGTGTTTTTGACCTAGCCTAAACTCAACATCCTCTAGGGTAAGCTCAAGATTCGATAAAAAAACTAATGTAAACTCTTGTAGGTATCCAATAAAACATGGATAATGTGCTCCAAATATATATCTTATAGTTCCTCCATGGTATTTTTTCCCATTTCAATTTATTACATAACAAACATATCCAAGGTTTTATTCATTTGTAACCTTCACATATGTGGCTTCCCAAGCCTGTCTCAATGAATGGGGTTTGTGAAACATAAGAAAAGATAGGAGTGGAATAAGTGTAAAAGGATGAGTAAGGGGTTAAATGATTACTACAGATAAGGTTTTGATAAGACAAGGGGCTAGAGGATGTTTTATAGGATGGATTAGGTGGTGTTTGGGTAGGCTTGGTCTTGCAATACTTTGCGTGTTTAACCAGTTTCATCTTGGTTTGTTGGGGGTTATGGTCATTTTCTTTTGGAAGGGTGGTTAACTTGTTTTCTATTATCCATGTAGAGGGTAATGATTGAAGGATAAAATAGGGGTTTAAGAAAGGGTTATCAAAATTTGTTTGTGTTTGAGAATGGAGGTAATGGTTTGAGGGGATATTGGGGGTTTTGGGGTGTTGGTTGGGATATGAGGCAATATATGGGTGTGAAGAGATACAAAAAAGGTTATGAATCAACTAAAGTAGAGTTTGGAGGGGTTACCTGGTTAATTCAAGGTCTTAGTGGTGAATTTGTGTGGGTATTGGGTGGCTTGGAGGTGGAACCATGACAGGAAGAGGGGATGGAGATCAGGATGAAAACTATGGTTTATATTGGGTATTTAAAGGAATTTCAAATGTTATGATGTGACACCATTAGATATTATATAAAGCTATTTGGTTTCCAGATCCATGATTTTTTTAAAATTATTTTCTCTAAAGTGTTGCCTTGTGGGATGGGCCATCACAATATAACTTTAACAAGGATTTTTTTCCACTTTATAACTTGTGGGAAGGCTTGTAGCATGGTGTGACCCTATGAATGTTTGGTGTCATTATGTTTATCTACACTTTTTTTGATTTTATCATGACCTATAACACTACACCATGATTTATCATGGCATAATCAAGTAAGGTTTCACAAGGTTCTATTGTAGAGTGAGCTCTACCCTATAAAAAATTTATTGTTCCCATATTTTCCATGAAATTAAAAAAATGGTGTGGTTGTGAATGTTACACCATCCAACGGCCCGAAGGCCTTCAATTTTTTTATTTTATTAAAAACAACACCCCCTTTTAAAGGAATAAGGGGGGAACCCAAATAAATCATTGACATAAAACATATCATGACTCGAAGGTCAAGAAAAACAAACCAAACAAACAACACGAAGCAACCCCTCTCTAGAAAATGGTCGTGGAAAGCTCTTCACTGATGCAAGGATGAACGACAAGCAAATTTCCTATGTCAAAGAACATGTCCAATCCAATGGCTTAAGTCATACCCTCTCAAATGTCCAAATCCATTAAAGCGCTGAAATGATGAACATAAGCTCTAGAACCTCCTCTGGAGTTAGATCTGTTTGGTCAAGTCTGGGTGTGTCACTGTACCAACAGAGCTCACAAACATTCCACCATCAACAAAACCAAAGAACCCCCAACAAAGACCATACTAGACCAACCCCAGCATCCCGCTCAGGACACTCTCACCATCGCATCCATAGAAGTTCATAAGGCAGTTCAAAAAATAGGAGATCAAGTCAGCGTCACCTAGGATTGACTGACCCAACCCCACGCAAAGACAAACGCCCCCAGTGAGGGTATCAAGGTCTTCCTGAAACAGAAACGACGCTCTGGGAATGGATCTGCTTCAATCAGAACCATGATTCTCCTCACCAGGTTCTAGCACAAGCCTCACGATGACAATGAGCGCAGAGAAGAACCATTGCAGTTGAAACAGGACATTCCAAAAACCAGATCCATACAGAGAGCGTAAACACAACATCACCAAATTAAAAGCATGTCAAACCTTTCATAAACTAAAACCAAGGAGCCGCCCCCTATGAAGCACTGTAGAACTAGCCAGATCCGTACCAAAAACCTTCTAGAATCACACTTGGCCACGTCGGACCAGGACCACTCCAACACCTAAACTGTTGGAGGGACCACACTGAACCCGAGACACTCCAGGCTGACCTCCGATGCACCGTCAAGGAGCAGTGGCACCAAACTCACCGAGGCTCAATGACGATGGAATTAATCAGCGAGCCGAATCTACTGAGAAGCACTGCACCACTACTGTAAGAGATCCCGACCTGAGCGACGACCATGCCGAAACGCCCACCGCCACCGCGCGAGATCCCTGCCTGAGCAAAGACCCACCGCTGTCGCGAGAGATCTCAGACCGATCGAAGACGCTGAGTCGAACCCGCTGCCACTGTGAGAGAAACCACGAATCCACACACCAAGTCGAACCCCCTACAGCGAGACGAATCCACCACTGCCCTGAGCAGATCTCGGCCCGAAGGGGGAAGGAATAAAAAGCCGAAAGAAACCATAGCTTCCGCAGGAAGGAGAGGGGGAGGCCGCTCCGAGGCTCCCACCTCATTTGCTAATCAAGAATGTTGCACCATTATCCATTATTCACCACCCATGGCTGAGGTTGTGGGGTCTCATTATATATAGCATGGTTGCAAACCCTTGAATTCTTGGTACTCCTCTAATTGGATTCACTTTCAATTACAATATATGGTCTACATAATGATTAAGGTACACATGCAATATGCAAGAGTAAATCATAGTAGGATAAAAAAAATATTCCCCTAATATAAACCATAATATACTATTGTATTCATGAGAAAATAAATAATAATGTAACATGAAACTTAATGAATTAATTTCATGTTATCATGTACTAACCTGACTACCTTGAATCACAACCCTACCATGTTCGATCATCAATGGTTAAGTATAACAGTTTAATCAATAACATACCATAGACTAAAATGGGGTAATGGTAAAAAAAATAGTTTATACTATTTATATAATAGTATGTAGTCCTTGCGACACTATCAATCTATATAAGAAATAGACTAGTAATGAATATTTTTAATAGAACTGGTCTATCTAATCCATATGATGGAAAGGATTTATAATTACAATATTTGACTGTTGAATCCTTTTAGTAGAAATGATTCATTATAACAAAAAAGTCTATATAATTGATGGACTAGCATGGAGTATTGGTTACACAACTGGTTTATCTAAGCTATAAACTAACAATGAGCCCCGAAATAATATTGGTATATCCAATCTTCTTTTATGGAGAAATATATAGGCAATAGATCATGGAAAATCCCCCAATGAAAATATATTGTGTCCTCTTAGTTTTCCATTGGATTCCAAGTATGTGAATCACCATTAAAAGATATACATCATCTCAAAATAATGTTGTATAACAACATGATGAAGACAGTAATTAAAATAACATATAGAATATAAAACCCAATCCTAGTACTCTTCTAGTATCTAGAATATCCAACATGCATGTATCTTGACTGACATATATCTAGTACATGTCATCCTATCATGACATACATCAATAATAATAATATAACCTATCACTCACTAGTCAACATAGAATAACCCTTAGATATCATGATCTAATAAATAATTCATAATAAAGTGAATGGATTAGTTATCCCACTTCATACATGGGAATTTATCATACTTTGTTCCATAAGATCTATTTAAATCCCATACCTATTAAAATAGACTCATATACTTCTCATCCTTAGTTATTATAGAGACTATAGAACATAACCATTTTCATCTCAAGAGAACTATCGATGTCCCACTCTTAATATCATCAATTCAATACTACTTCTATAGTGGTTACAACCTGAAGGTTTATTCCCAAAACAAGCTCATTCACCTATAAATGTTAGTGATCCCATTAATAAACCAACCCATTATCCCACCCTTAGGATAATTACTAACCCATTCCCACTGAGGCACTAAAGTATTCCCCTCATTAGTCATGCCTTAACATTCATTGTATCATTCTCAATTGAGATCTCATCTATAAATAACCTCATTATTTCAAGATGATATTATTTACTCTAGAAGGAGATTCAATTTCATGAAATTGGAGGATAAAAGATGAGAAAACACCATAGTTCATTATATTTTTCACTCAATTATAAACCCTTTAAACCCTATTCTTCAATCACTTGAACATTGGACCTTCAACCGAGTATAGGGAAATCAAAGAGAATCGATGAAGTTGCTTCAAGTTGTTCAAAGAAAACTAATTACTCAAGTACTAAGTGGTGAATTCTTCCTGGTAAGTTAATTGATCTTATCTAGTTCAATTTCATAGTGATGTTACCGAATAAAGTGTTAAGTTTTCAATGATGGTTTTTTGTGTTTGATGAAAAGAAAACAAAGATTTTCTTTTTAAGATTTAAATTTTTATAAGAATTCTTAGTTCATGTTTTCCCAAAATGAGGATATTGTCATCTCTATAGTGAATGAAATTTCATTTTCTACTATTGAGTTTTCTGAAATTTTCTACTAAACACGTGAAGGGAGATTCATATTTATCCCTAAGATAAATAATGATGAGTTTTTTTATTCCAAAGGATGTTATATTCAATCCATTTGGATCCAATACAATCATAAATATTCTTGTAAAGGTCTTGTAACTAGAATAGAAGTTCTTTGTTATGTTAATTTTGGCAGGGATTTCTCAAAGGGAAGAGTATTTTGAAAAAGTCTTATTTCAAGACATGTATTTTCTTTATTTTGTAATAAAAGAGTAGAAAATAAACCTGAACAGATATATGTTGAGATACATGTATCATTTTTCACATAGATCAGTAAAAATAAATTTTTATCCTTATGGTTGGGTGTTAATCCTTTTGTTTGACAAGGTAGATGTAGATTCAAATCATCTAATAAAATATAATCATATTTTTATTTAATTATATGGTAAACTTAGAAGGTTTATATTTTTCTTAAATTCTTCCTCAACAAATATAATGGTTATTAAAAATAAATGAGAGGGGGAAGAAAATGCTGATGAAATACCTATAGATGCTCAGGGGAAGCATCATAGAGAAGATTCTTCAATACTTGCATTGCCTATAATAGTTGAGGTAGAGAGACCCGCCTCACCTATTGATGAATTCAGATCTGATGGGGTTAAAGATTCTTCTCGTGTAGAGAAACCTTATATAAATGATGAGATTTAGGCTCCTGCAGTTGTAGCTAATGATGTTTAGAGGATAAATGGGGAGGAAAAAGAGATGTCTAGTCTCATCATGGTATTATGAATTAGTCTATTTAAGATGTTATAAATAAAGAGTTTGAGGTTCAAGTAGGAGGAGTTTTTTATGTTCATAGTCCAACTATTACTCTTGTATAAAATTTAAGGGAAGATACTGAGGATTTTGAGGTTTGGGTTGATGAGATTCCATTAATAATAAGGAATGATATAGTTTGGGATGAAAACATCCCGTATCTTATTCACTACTGAAAATTCAGGCTATAGACACGGTTTAAAACCGTGGCTATAGGTCCTCAAACCGTGGATATAGGTAATAGCCATGGTTTGAGAAACCGTGGCTAAGTTTGGCATGGCTATAGGCCCAGACTTATAGCCACAGCTTGGAACCATGGCTATAGGTCTATAGCCACGGTTCAAACCATGGCTCTAGGTATACAACCACGGTTCAAACCGTGGTAATATCTATATAGCCACAGTTTAGAACCATGGCTATACTAGAGGAGGGATACATTTTATTACCACAGTTAGAAACCGTGGCATTAGACCCTATAGCCATGGTTTGTAACCGTGACAATAGACCTATAGACACAGTTAAAAACTATGGCTATAGGGTCTATAAAACCATAAAAAAATAGCCCCCCCCCCCCGCACACCCCCCTGCAGTAGCCCACCCCCTGCAGACCCCTCCCTTCTGGACACTAGACACCCCCACCTACATAACCCCCCCGGACAGCCCCCCTGCAAATCCCCCCTTCTGGAAAGACCTTGGACACCCCCCCAAATAGACCCTAGACACCTCCCCCCAGACCCTGGACATCCCCCCCCCCCAAACAGACCCTGGACACCCCCCCGGATAGACCCAGGACACCCCCCCAGACACAACCTGGACACCCCCCGGACAGACCCTGGACACCCCCCAGACACACCCTGGACACCCCCCAGACCCTGGACACCCCCCCAGATAGACCCTGCACACCCCCCGGACAGACCCTGGACACCCCCCGGACAGACCCTGGACACCCCCCCAGATAGACCCAGGACACCCCCCAGACCCTGGACAGTTCCCCCTGGACAGCCCAGACCTCCACTCCCCTGGACAGCCACCCCCACCCTCCTGGACAGACCCTGGAACCCCCCCAAAACCTGGACACCCCCCATACCCCCCACTCCCCTAGACAGACCCCCCCACCCTCCTGGACAGACCCTGAACCCCCCCAAACCTGGACACCCCACCCCTTGCACCCCCTGCCAGTTACCCCCCTCCCCCTGCCAGTCCCCCCTACCAGTCCCATCCCCCTGCTAATTCTCCCCCTCCCCCTGCCAGTTCTCCCCTCCCCCCTGCCAGTCCTTCCTCCCCCCTGCCAGTCCTACCCCCCCAAAAAAAACCTGGACACCCCACATACCCCCTGGACAGACCCCCCCAGATAGACCCTGGAAAGACCCCCCCAGAACCTGGACACCCCACCCCTTGCACCCCCTTTCCAGTTACCCCCTCCCCCTACCAGTCCCCTCCCACCTGCTAGTTTCCCCTGATAGTTCCCCCCTGCCAGTCCTGCCCCCCCCCCAAACCTAGACACCCCCAGACCCCCTGGACAAACCCCCCTAGATAGACCCTGGACAGACCCCCCAGGATAGACCCCCCCAGACCCTCGACACCCCCTGAACACCCCCCCAGAACCTGGACACCCCCCAGACCCTGGACAGATCCCCCTGGACCCCCCCAGAACCTGGACACCCCACCCCTTACACCCCCTTCCAGTTACCCCCCTCCCCCTTCCAGTCCTTCGAGATACCAACCCAACAGAAAATCAGATTTATGCATTGAAAAACCAACAGCAGCCCTTGATGACATCAAGGAAAATAGAAACTCTATTAACAGTAGACCTAACCAGTCCCCTACCTTTTGTGAACTTTGTAAAATAATTGGACATACAATCTCCAATTGTAGGGTGGTTAGAAAAAAAGTAAATCATCCAATTGAAAATGACTATCAAGAAATAAGGAGAAACAAAAAAGACAAAACTCACACAGTGTACATACCTGAATCCTTCAAAAAGAAACCTGAAATCTGGGTGAAAAAATCACACAGCCTGACACACATAGGGGATGATTCGAGTAAAACCTGGGCAGACATAGTTGAAGAGGAAGAAAACTCCACGAAGGAAAAAACTCTTATAGAAGAGACTCAGAATCTGGTTCTAGAAACTGTTAGACTATCCAATAATGAGTATGAGAAAGAAAAACTCAGTACTTGTCCATCCAAGCAGGTACCCAAATCTAACCTCACCAAAAATGTTGAACCCACACTGGGTGGGAGAGATACAATATCTCCACCTGTTCACATAAAAGGCAATGATTACAGCTTAATCACTGTAACTAAGCACAATGTTGATCATTTTCTATAAGCTGTGGTTGAACCCAACTGCTCAGATATGATTTCTGGACAGAACAAAAAACCCTCCCTACTGACTTCTACTACTACTCAAGAGATAATAAATGGGACCAGAAATCAGACAAATGGATTAGGTTCCCTTCCCTCTGTTCAAACAATGACACAATAAAATATCACCAAGGTTAATTCTGGTACTAAAGCCTTAGAATATTTTAAATCTATAAATGAGAACACACCTGCGGTGCAAGTTCCTCTACAAATGCAGGATAACAGTGACTCCGGTGATCAAAAATAGTGTCCCACAGATGCTTTGGACACTGTCCAGGCACCCTATGTAACAGCTGCTTCTGCTGTGGAAGTGATTCCAGGTACGCTGCTTCCCACTTTTCCTCATTCAGCTACTCATGATGTAGGAAAATACTATACTGATCCCTTGATTCCATGCAATTTGACCTCTATGGAATCAACTCTAAATACTTCTCACCCTAATCACATTAAATCTGTCAACAGTCCTAATGAGATGGAGACCACTGGTTGTCCTATAAATTTCGGGAGTCCTAATATTAGTCCAAAGTCTGTTCAGGCTAAGACACAAACCAAACATACTAAAACTGATAAACAAGATTCCATAACACTGGAACCTGTAAAACATAAAAAAGCACTCCCTCGGTACAGGGCCCCTTGCTTATGCAGGCACTTCCTGAATCCACCGGGCAGAGGAACCTTACATCAGTTCTGGACGATGTCAAACAGCAGGATATAGATGCTTCAAAGGACCCAGGTAATCCTACTCCTCATTCTATTAATTTACCTTCTGATGGTGTTCAATATGTAGATAATAAGAACTGTTCTAAATAGCCTGGTATTCTGTTAAATAACCAAAACACCACTTCTTTGATGCTATGTAATACAAACAGAACATACTCAATTATGAATGCTTTAAGAAATGAAACTACAAAGAAGAACCCTGTCACTACAAACAATGAACAGGAACAGACCCCTAACAATAACAATGCTCAAAACATTAGAAGGTCTTCCAGAAATAAAGGCTCTGGAAAGAAGAAAAAAGGGAGTTCTAACTCCAAAAATAGGTTTAAATGGAGATTCTTTTTTGGAATTGTCAGGGTATTGCCAACTCTGACATGTTCAATGTTCTAAAAAGAATTGTTAAAACTAACCATCCCATGTTATTTTCTATTGCTGAACCAAAAATTGCTTATTCTCATAAATACTCTCACTTGTTTCAACACAATCATATCTTTACTATTGCAATCTCAAATACCTATAATGCTGAATCTATATGGATTTTTTCGCACTCTTACAAAATGTTAACACCTTTAACGTCTTTGATCAAATCTTTACTTGCAATTTTAATACTGATGGAATACACCTCTTCTGCTCTTTTGTCTATGAAAAAAATAGATACCAAGAAAGGAGAACTCTTTGGAATGACCTTTCTTACCTAAGCACTAATATTAATGACCCTTGGTTTATTCTTGGAGATTTCAATGCCATTCTCAACTCAAGTGAGAAAATTGGACCTTCTCATGCCTCTATTTCCATGAGAGAATTTAAAGCCTCGATTGAAGACAACAATCTCATTGAAATTAATCTCACTGGTGCGAAATACACTTGGTACAGAAAACAGTACAATATAGTGGTCGCTTCCAAATTAGATAGAGTCTTCACGAATGTACATGCTTTAGAAAGAGGTTAAGAGTGTCGTTTTTTCTCTAAATCTTGAGAGTGTGGCTGGTCCTGATGGGTTCAAAAATTAATTCTTTATGTTCTACTGGGACATAGTTCGTGATTAGCTCCTTAACGCTATGAGGGAGTTCTTTAACCATGCCTCAATTCCCTATGGAATCAACTCCAATTTTATTGCCCTGATCCCAAAGAAGGAAAATGTTGTGGATGTAAAGGATTTCAGACCTATTGCTATTGGGAATACCTTTCCAAAAATCATTATCAAAATTATTGTAGGTGGGGATGTTTTGCAGGTGGTAGAGGGTTGGAACTGGTGGCTGGGGTTGTTTTGCAGGTGGCAGAGGGCTGGCATGAGTGTTTTGCAGGAGGCTAGGGGGTGGTGGTTGGTGTGGTGGCTGGTGCGGGCTGGATTGCAGGTGGATAGGGGCTGGTGCGGGCTCGAATGCAGGTGGAAGGGGGCTGGAGCAGGGCCAAATCACGACGTGACCGTGGCGTGACCGCAACGTGTTGGCCCGGTCCAGCGACA
The DNA here is from genome assembly GCA_963277665.1 of Viscum album. Lineage (NCBI taxonomy): Eukaryota > Viridiplantae > Streptophyta > Magnoliopsida > Santalales > Viscaceae > Viscum > Viscum album. Next base: position 915,687,803 of record OY728141.1, read on the forward strand.
TCCACGAGGTAGCATCTTTCGGCCAGGAGCGAAGGGAGCGATAGGAGGTGGGGAAACATTCCGGTCATCGCCCCACCGGAAAAAATTGTGATTAGTCAGTCTCAACATTGATCACAATACTCATAGAATACTATCACTGCGAACCGCCACATGGTGTCGTCCTGGAGCAGGGCCAAATCATGACGTGACCGTGGCGTGACCGTGGCGTGACCGCAGCGTGACCGCGGCGTGACCGCAGCGTGACTGCGGCGTGTTGGCCCGGTCCAGCGACATCCGTGGGGAAGCATCTTCTGGCTAGGAGCGAAGAGAGCGGGAGGAGCCGGGGCAACATTCCAGTCGTCGCCCCACCGGCAGAAATTGTGATTAGTCAGTCTCAACATTGATCATAAGACTAATGGAATATTATCACTACGAACTGTCGCAGGGTGTCGTCCTAGAGCAGGTCCAAATCACGGCGTGACCGCGGCATGACCACGACATGACCATGACATGACCGCGGCGTGTTGTCCCGGTCCAGTGACATCCGCGGGGCAGCATCTTCCGGCCAGGAGTGAAGGGAGCGAGAGGAGGTGGGGCAACATTCTGGTCATCGCCCCATCGACAGAAATTATGATTAGTCAGTCTCAACATTGATCACAAGACACATGGAATACTATCACTACGAACCGCCACAGGGTGTCGTCCTAGAGCAGGGCCAAATCACGGCGTGACCGCGGCATGACCGCGGCGTGTTGGCCCGGTCCAGCGACATATGCGGGGCAGCATCTTCCGGCCAAGAGCGAAGGGAGCAGGAGGAGGCGGGGAAAATAAACTCCAGATGTTTCTTAGATAGGTCAAGCTCTACAAACAAAAAATAATGAATGAGATGTTTCCCTTTAAGTATCTTCTGATCGACCTAAAATATTTCCAAGAATGTTGGTGCAAATAGTAATAAAAGAATATTTTTAAAAAGGCAGATGCAATTTGATAATCTAAATCCATTGGGATGAAAACCGAGAGTCTCTCCTAGAGTGAACAATTAGGTTCCACTGGTAGAGGAAACATGGTTAACAGTTGAAAGAACATGAATATTTGGACAAAGACAAAGCCAGATCCACCACTTCATGCAACTTGAGAAAGAATCAATGAGAACTCAGTTCAGTACACCTATGGTGGATCAATTCTTCTATTAGGGAAGTAAAGAATTAACAAATTTGAGGGAATAATGTTTGACTACTGGAAAAAATTTGAAAAATACTGAAACATTCTGGTTAACCTGAATACTAGTGATCGATCTTGAAAGAAGTGATTTCAAAATTGATGCATGTCGAACCCCAGGAAAAAATACATAGAAGAAGAAGGTAAATGAGACTTCAAGGTACCTAATAATAGATAAGGTGAAGGATGGGAAACTATGAAGGGAAGGAGTAGGCCCGAAGGCAGCTCCAAACCCCTAAAACCTCAAGTCACCAGTGATGCTTAGTAATGTTTCTCATGGATGAGAAATCATATAGTGGATAGTTTGTAATGACTATGGATTTCTTTTTTGGGATCTTAAAATTTAATTTTGGTGATTTCTAATTAAAATGATTAATTTTTAATTGAAATTTTATGTTTCGGGTGGATGGATTTAGTAAAGGGGGGAAGAAGTATGTGGTTTTCCTAAAAAGTAGTAGATGGGGCCACTAGTTAGCTATTATAAAGCACCATGAACATATGACATAGTCACACAACATGGGACCCATCTTAAAAGTCTAACTACACTTAAAGAGTGTCTTGGTTCAAACAACAGTTTTAATAAAAAGAGGGAAACCCCCTACAGGGATATAAAAAGGGTCAAGTATGATGTGTGCTTTATGACTAACAAAAACATCAAGTATAAGAAAAACATCAATGCAATAATGTTAAGCAAGGTATACCACTGTGAGTTTTCGAAGACAGCGCATCTCTGTTGGAGGGGTTTTATTACAAAACTATGAATTATTTATCAAACGAAAAAATTATCTTAACTAACACTTATTCAAGAATTGAAATTTAATATAAACATGAAGAATTAAGAAGGAAACTAAATGCAATTTAAAACATTCTTGAATTAAATAGGCTAGGAGAGGGACCCTACCTCAACCTCAAGGCGCGTTTGCTTTTGACGACGACAACTCAAATATTCCTTTTTTACACTTGCAAGCATATGCAACTTAACATATATATAAGGACACCTAGACCCTATGTACATATTTTCATGGCCAAATATGCACAAGGGGGTCCTTAGATATATGTTTATACTTGCATATACCCTTTTACACTTACACGCGTATGCATTTTTCATATATATATATAAGCACACCTAGCCCCAATATATATATTCATACTTCCATGAGTGAATATATATAAAGGGGGAACTTATATATGCATATTCCTACCTATGTTTATAGGATTTTAATGTTTTTAGTATCTCTGATCAGATTCTCACTTGCACCTTTACTATTGATGGTAATCGTATTTACTACTCCTTTGTTTATGCTAAGAATAAATACCAAGAATGAATAATTATTTGGAATGACCTCTCTTATTTAGGAATTAACACGAATTCCCCCCAGTTTCTTATGGGATAATTTAATGCTATTCTTAATTCTAGTGAAAAAATTGGCCCATCTCACGCCTCTATCTCCACAAGAGAATTTAAAGCCTCGATCGAGGGAAACAATCTTATTGAAATTAATCTCACTGGTGCGAAATACACCTGGTATAGAAGACATTACAATAAAGTGTTTGCTTCCAAATTGGAAAAAACCTTTACAAATGTCCCGACTCTAGATAAACAGGAAACTATCTCTAGCATCACTCTTCACAGACTGAACTCTGATCACCATCCTATCATAGTAAACATTTCCTCCAAAGACATGAAACCTAGGTTACCCTTCCACTTCAATAATGTGAATCTCTCTGATGAAGAATGAAATCATGTCATCCAAAATTTGTAGTCTTCAATATCTCATACCAATAATTCCTTTACTTGCAACCTCAAACTAAAACACCTCAAACAGACTCTCAAATCTTGGTGTAACACCAAAGCCAAACAAGTTAACAATGAAATTACTCTTCTTGAGAAAGAACTCGATGATATCCAAAACAGAAACACCAACTCTGACCTCCACATTGATCCCACGCAAGAAATAAACATTGCGGTCAATCTCAATTCCTTGCTCACTTTTAAGGACAACAAGAGAAAGAAAGCTTATAAAGTTAAATGGTTAACTGACAGTGAAAGAAATACCAAATTCTATAACTCCCTCCAAAGAATCAGGAAGGCCTGCACACCCCCTGCCCCCTTCCCCAGCACCACCCCCCCTGCACATCCCCAACCCCCCTGCACCAGCACCCCCTGCCCCACCCCCTCCCCCGCCCCTGCACCAACACCCCCCTGCCCCACCCCCTCCCCCTTTCACGCCCACCTGCCTAAAAATTTCTTTCTTAAAAATCCCCACATTTTAAAAAAAAGTATGAAAACTCATTTAAAAAAGAAACAAACATTGAAAATAATCTCACTTCCTTAAAAAAATACAAAATCCATTTCATAGGGTAAAATTACAACTTACCAAGTATAGAATTTTAAAAAATATTAACACCAGATTTGATAATCATGAACTTATTTAAAATAAAATGTCACTCAAACTTCATAAAGTTATACTCTATTTTCAAAACACCTCATGAATTTCATCATAAGACCAAAAAATTTCCTAAAATCCAATTTTGTTTTAAATAATTTCCCAAATTATATAATGTAATCAAACACTTTCAAAGCATCATGTGAAAGTCAAAACAAATCATAAAACCTATTTTTTTAATCCAAAACATCTGTGAGTCCCATTTTTAAATTAATCACGGAAAAGGTTTTAAATTAAAATACTTCATGAAATTTATTTTCATTTTAAATTATTTCCCAATTTCTTTTTAAACCTTACTACTCTTGAAAAAATTATACATGATATTCAAAATACTTTACAAATAAGCCCCCAAAACCGGTTTTGGAATCAAAAAATTTCAATAAATGTACTTCTATATAGAAAAATTGAAGCACTAAACAAAAGCAAACCATAATGTGGTACAACATACAAAATCCATTTCAATAACACAAAAAAATCACTAAAACTTCCTTTGATCTATCTCCTAGGGTTTAAATTTTCTTAGGATCCATTGGAAATCAAAATAGTTTTACAAAATAAATCCAAAATTGATGAAAATATGTGCATGACTTGGCCACATGGTTTAGCTGACCATACACCAATCATACAATAGCATCTGAAAAATTTTTGAGACCACACACATAGGCTCTATATATTTTTTCAGACCAAGTGAGATGATGATGATACTTTGGTTCCTTCCTACTTTCATCCCAAATCTTAAATAAATCCCCCAAAGTATCTGATATAACTCTATGGGGATCTAATCATCATTATCAAAATAATTAAAACTAGAATCCAAATCAAAGATTGAAATAACAACTACCCATGGAAACTCAAGTTTTGTTATGAAAAGTGGTGATCAATAAACTAATCGTGACCTACCTATTGAGTCCCGATGATGATCATATCTTCTTTATACTAATACGCACTCCAAATAATAAGAGAATCCTCTAATACCATTTTGTAATGAACTGGCCCAGATCAACCTGACATGTCACCCAACCCAGATCTCCACAAGCCCAAATAATGTCTCTGATTGTTGTTGGATGGTGACAAGTGCCAAGGTATCAAAGTATAACCATTGGTAATGGTTTCATCCTCTAAATATGAATAACCACATCAAGGACTCCACCCATAAATCCAACATCACTCATCTATACATCGGTCACTCATGCACAAAAAAATAGTTTCAATATAAATGAAACAATCAAACATAGTATAATATTTTAGAAATAATAAAAGGTAAATCACATCATCACATAATAAAGTAATAAGAAGAATCCCAAGTATATAATAAACTAAAAGAAATATCTGAGCCAATAAGGATTATATATAAACATCCAAAAATATTACCAAACCTAGATCACTACTAACTACCTCCTTATGACCCACAATCCCCCATACCATCCTATATCATCTATCATCAGACTAACTAGAACATTAACCAAGGTAAAAGAACATAATCTGCGCTCTTGAAAGTAAACATGAAATTTTTATACACCCATTGGTGTATGCACAATGTGAACCAAACCGTGCCTAGTAGGATTTCACTAAGGATTTTTATAATTCCTTTGAAAATACGTTTTATTAATAATAGTTTAAAATATAAGTAGTGAATAGGTTTTTCACAAGATGGTGTAAAGAAAAAGTGTAACATGCCATAACTTCTTTTATAAAACAACTTCCATTTTCATTTTAAAAGGAAATGCTTTCAAACTAAGGAAAAAAGGAGTTTCAAATCCATTAAAAGAGAACTAATACTTTTCCCTTGTTTCCAAATCCATATCTCAAAACCACACCTTTAAATAAAACATTATTTTCTTTAATAATATACTTCCAAAACTATTTTTTAATTCAGTTTGAATATAAACCAAAACCATAACTGAAATGGAATATAGAAACATAACATGCACCAAGATATCAATGGGAAATTGATAATAAGAAATAATTGAAGTAATAGTGGGGATAAAAATAAGGCATGGGATGAGATCCTCTAATAAATATTCAAAGAATTATAGACATTATGGGAAACTCATTAGGCTCTAGAATGGGTTATACTAGACCTAGTTCATCATATTACTCATTGGGACCCTATGTGAAATCAGATCATCCCATTCAGCTTCCCCTTTTAGGTCTCTCCACATATAAAATAAACCCCTGGTAGGGTGCTAATCTCCTAGGGCACTATCCAGCTAACATACACTAAGCTAGCATCACATGCCGCTAGTCCTTCCATTATTTACCTAAGTTCCCATGATAAATCAATCTAGTGAAGGTAGAAAATCAAAAGAATCACAAGAATCGATAAAAAATTATTTTAAATAAATCTCATCTCACCTCAAACATCAACTCCCTCATAAGAAATAACTCCTTTCACTTCATCCATATCAAAAATAGAATACAACATCCCTCCTAGAGAGCCACAATTCAAATCAGGCATAATCAAAACAAGGGGAATAATCGATGGTCTGATACTCATTATAAAAATATCTTATATAAAGTGAAAATATGCCTTTTCAAAAACCAACTAGGAATGCCAAGTCATTTCAACCATTTAAAAACCGACTTTATCACCTTCTTTATAACTATTCTATGTGAAACCACACTTAAAATCATTTGTAAAACCAACTACCTTTTCATTCAAGTCATTTTAAAATCCATTAAACCAATTTTATTTCAAAAAATCCTTGAAAATAATACCAATACCCAAATGGGTTTAAATACCTTTTACTATATAAATTGTTTTAAAACATGCCATATAGGCATTCCCAAAAATGTTTGTCATTTAAACCAATTAATTAAAATTTAGAAAACCATTATAAAACCTTTATTCCAAGAGAGAAAAACATTTATAACACTTTTTAAACCAACAATATCTATTAAATATTGATTTAATTTGATAAAAAAAGTTTTAGAAAACACCAAGCACAAAATGACATGCTAATTAAAGTAAATACACAAAAATACCTACCTCAATCCAAGAATAACTGGTTTAGTGAGATATATTGAAGTTATAATTTCATGAAATGTCAAAAAAATTGTATAGATTTGATACAACATAGCTATGAATAACTGATAAAAAAATAATGAACCCATAATTGTTCATAACAAGGAGGAGGAGGATCACCGGGAGTGGGTTGGCCGCATCGGAGGAGGTGGGGAGGCCACCTTGGAGCAGTGTCGGTGGGGAGAGTTGAGGTGTCCCACATTTGGTGGTAGCGTCCAGGGAGGAGAATCGGAGATGAGAGATCCCAGTGGGGTTGCCTCGTTCGGTGGCAGCGAGGGGCACCGTTGCAAGGGTCACCGTCGCGAGGGGCACCGTCGGTGGAGGAGGATCGGGGAGAGGAGAAGTCGCGATGGGCATCGACGGGGAAGGAGGGTCGCACACATAAGGTATCAGGGAGGAGGGCACCGCCGTGAAGGTCGAGGGTTCAGAGGGTTGTGCGCAGAGGGTATCGGGGAGGAGGGCACCGCCGTGAAGGTCGAAGGTTCGGAGGGTCGTGCGCAGAGGGTATTGGGGAGGAGGGAGCTGTCGTGAAGGTCCGAGAGTATCGGGGAAGAGGGTGCCAGAGGATATCCGAGGGTCGCATGCAGAATGTATCAGGGAGGGGAGGGGGGAGGACCCCGACAAATTTTAGAGAAAAAAAAAGAGACAACACATTTTAGCCACGCGGGTTCACTCAATCGTGGCTATAGAGAAGTTGTAGCCACGAACCTATAAAACCGTGGCTATAGGTCCGTGGCTATAGATTAAATTTCTAGTAGTTATTTTTGATAAAAGTGAATACGATTCACATTCTATTAATAGAAATGAAATTAGTTTAGATACCAATGAATATGTTCAAATACCGAGTTGGAAGTCCGTGTTGAAGGCTTAGGGAAATCATGTAAAATAGGTAAAAATACCATTTCAAAGAGACACAACCAATTTTTATAGCATATACACATTATATAATAATGAAAACAAGTTTTTAAAACAATCAAGAAACTATGGAATTCAAATTAAAGGGTTAGGCATAGGGAACCTACCTCAACCTCAAGGCGTGCTGCTTTTGATGACGACAACTCGAATCTTACTTTTTTTTCTTGCATGCACATTCACCTGAACATATATATAAGGGAACCTATCCCCTATGTATATATTTTCATGGAAAAATATGCATAAGGTGGTCCTTAGATATATGTTTATAGTTGCATATACCGCTTTATACTTACACATCTATGCATTTCTCATATCTATATATAAGCTCACCTAGCCCCAATATATATATTCATACTACCATGAGTGAATATATATAAAGGGGGAACTTATATATGTATATGATTACCTATGAATACACATGTAAATCACCTTCAATAACGATGACTCAAATCCACCTCAACGAGATCCAAAACGCACCACAAAAATACAGGGAAACCAAAAATCACAAATTCCCTAATTAAAATTAGGCCAAAGAATAAAAATGGAAGAAACCTTACCCGAATCCAATGTCAAACTCACCACCTTCAACAACTATAGATATAACCTACCTCATCATAAGAAACCACCTATAAGGAAATAATGGGAAAAGAAGTGAGATGTAACAACTTCTTATATATTTGTGATCAGTGTGTCAACTATACATGATAAATGATAAGAAATTAGGAAATAATATTCATATAACTTGTGAATATCAAGAGAGTAAATGAAGAAATAAAATGAGTGGTTTGAAAATTGATTTATTTATGTGTGAAGATATTTTGGGTATTTAAAGAATACATTGAAAATTATTGGGAGAAGAGAAAGAATATCATGATCTGTTGATTTTGAAGAAGCTCATGATTTTTATCATTGATTTATCTTAAAATTTTTCCTATTATTTCTGTTTAACAAGAAAGAATTTATACACTTTTTTGAACCATGTAATCTTTTTGTATCCATTTTAATTTTACTATTGCCCACTTTTTTGAATGTTTGTGTGCGATTTACTTGAAATCATGTGTGTGAGTTGTGACATAATGGAGGATATTAGGGTGAAGCATAATTTATAATTATAGTGCTCTAAGATGTGAGAAATTATGGCGGTTTTAATTACTTAGTGAAAGTCCATTGAAATATTTTGGTGAACTCAATTTTTATCATCTGTTGTTTACAAAGAGGCCCCCTTTATAACACCTAAACTAAACAACACCTGGGTATGAATTCAAGCTAGATAGTTATTTATGAGAGGACTCATATCCTAGAAAACACAAATTTCCTATGGGGTGGCTGCATTGCTACCAATGACCCAACCTTTACCTCCAATGAGGGTGTTGATGTTAATGGTGGTTTGAATAAAAACACCCCATCATTGTGGTACTGGGTTTTAAAAGTTAGGGTAAAAAATCCTACAACCCTACATACTAGATTTTTTCTAGTGATATAGTTATAGTTAAGTATGCCTTCCACTTTGCCTATAAAGACAATATTATGGCATGGAATAGCTAAAGAGTTGGTTTAAGAGGTATCTTGTACATTTCCAATGTTGGTCAAGGTGGGACCTCTAATGGGGGTGGTTTGTACATAATGAGTTTCCCTTCTCAGATCTATACCCTTTATTATTTCAATAGACTCATGGATGAGCCTATTAATGGATTGATATCAATGGTATCACCTCTTTAGATCCCATGAGGTTAGAATAAGTCATGGACCAGATCAACTAGTTACATCTCTTTGATTTAGGGTTCCATCAAAAGTCAAGATAATGCATTCCTCCCATATTGGTTGTTCTAAGGAAGGAGTTTGAATTAAATCCTTTTAATTATCCCATCTTCGAATAAGTGAGGTGAGAAGAAGAGTTTTATATCATTACTAGAAATATGGCCTTTATCAGTGCTAGAAAAGTGCATTAATAGCACTAAAAAGGCATTGTTAATCTTGACGAAGATAGGAGGTCCCTTTTATCAACACTAATAAAAGTAAAAAAAATAAAAAAGAATATATAATGCGGGGGGGGGGGGAGCTTTTAACAACACTTGACCCCCCCTATCAGTGCTAGGCAGACCCCTCCCACTCTCCCATGCGCTGCCCTTGCCCGTGCATCCCCCACATGCCCACGTGCACCTCCTTGCTTCCACCTGAACTCAAACCCGCGACCTCCCCCCTTGCACGTCTGCACATTTACCACTAATCCATTTCATTTTTTCTCTATTTAATGATATATTTATATATATATATAGTTATATTTATTCATATATTAATATATATTCATATTAATATAAATATATTTAATTATATTAATACATATATATTTATTCGTATATTAATATATATTCATATTAATATAAATATATTTAGTTATATTAATACATATATATTTATTCATATATTAATATATATGTATATATTTATTCATATATTAATATATATATATTTATTTATATATATATAGTTATATTTACTCGTATATTAATATAGATTCATATTAATATAAATATATTTAGTTATATTAATACATATATATTTATTCATATATTAGTATATATATATATTTATTCGTATATTAATTTATATTTATATTTATTTTTATATATATATTTTTAGTTATAATTTTTTATCCATATATTTATTTGTATATTAATATATATTTATAAGATTAGTTTTAAATACATTTATAAAATAGTTTTTTTATGTGTGTTTATAAATAAATAATTAAATACATACATAAATATACACAACACACACACACATATGCACACACACACACACACACACACATATTTATGAATAAATACATATATGTGTGTATTTGAAAAGCTATAGAATGTTAAAACAACCATAACTTCTAATCCAGAGGTCTGTTTCAACTCCAAAACCAGTAAAATCAAATAAAATAAAACAATATTCGATATGATATGCGGTACAGGTCTAGAGGATATCCAGATCAAAAGTTTTACCCGTTTGAATGTTAAAAAATCAGGGTATCCCGACTAAAAACTCAGTTTTGGAGGCCTTTTGGGCCTTTTTGGACCTCTAAAAATGTGAGAGAAGGTTCCCTTAAGTCACTAGCGCGTAGATCTTATCACAAGCTTTGATTTGATATGTTGTAGAGCTCAAACAGACACCTGAATCAAAATTTATGACCGTTTGAAGTTTGAGTTAGATTTTCAACTTATTTTAGATATTTTATTGATTTTTTTGATTTTTTGTGTCTTTAAATTGTTATTAAATGATTATTAATTGATTATAATTAGTAAATTATTAATTAATAATATTTTTTAAAATATTTTAAAGCTATTTTCACTAAATTTCTTATATATTAAATGTAATAGTCTATTTATACTTATCTAAAACATATTTAAAATATATATATTATATTTATATCAATATAAATATACTTATATAACAATATATTATTTTTCATGTTTTTTTTGAAATATAAACCTTATTAGTGCTGATAAATCCCCCTTTATCAGTGCTACTGAAAAAAGCACTGATAAGGGGGGGGGGGGGGCTTTATCAGTGCTACTGAAAAAAGCACTGATAAAGGGGTGGGGGGCTTTATCAGTGCTACTGAAAAAAGCACTGATAAAGGGGGGGGGGCTTTATCAGTGCTTTTTTTAGCGCCGATAAAGGGTGGTGCTGCGGAAACCCAGTTTTGTGGTAGTATATGTTCCCCACCCTCAAATATGAACATTAGGAGATCCCTCATCTATCACTCACTGGATGGTTTTAAGGATTTTATTGCAAAAAATGTGTAGATTTTCACAATGCTTCTCAGATTTAAGGATCCATGTTATCAACAAAACAACAAGGTTGAACTACTTATATCACATATTAAGCATGTTGATTTACTTAATATATCTATCATATGGTATATTTTTTCCACTAAAGTGATCCAATGTCTCTCATTGATCATGCTAAGGAAATTCATATAGTCTTCCACCATGTTCTTGAGAAATATAAAGTGAAAAGTGATGAATAGAAAATAAAGGATTGGTATTCTTTCCTTAGCTAATTATATCCACATATCATTCAAGAATGCTTAATTTCTCCTATGGATTTTTTCAGCATGTTCAAGTTTCTTAGAGAATCCTCCAGTTCACCCAAGGTCAAACACTCAAATGGTAGAACATATGAAGATTTACTTTCTGAGGCATCTCTTATCAGTGACATGGTATCATTGGTTGATAACAAGAGTTGTTTTGTGGGTTTTAGGTTCAAAAATATTTTCTATTATGATGGTTTGTTCATAGCTACCAGGGGATCCACTAGCTAGATTGTGACTATATATTTCATCTTGAACTTTGACTCTTCAGGGCCAGAATATCATGGAAATGACATTGAAATTTTATTTATAGTACGAGGGTGTGGATCAACTTTTATTCAAACACCATATTGAAGGATTTAGTATCGGGATAGATGAATAGACATTCTCATAAGGTTTCATAGACTTCCAGGGTAAAGAGAGTTCCCTTAGAGACTAGAGAGGTGAGAAAACCATGAACCAAATAAATTCCACAACATCTAGAAATATAAGAGCCTCAATATCCATTAAGATAGGCTTAGTAAAATAATACATCTGACTAGTGATAGAAGATACTCTTCTTGAATTCTCAAAGAAATTCAAACAGTGACAGAGGAAGATAATCTTAAAATGGCAGTGGTTTAACCATTCAGCAGTAGACCCTTTGTAGAGCCATCCAACATCATTCTAAGAATAGTTAGATGTTACTCATTTGTTAACGAAAATCCAAAACTATGAGAAGTGGGTGAACTTTCCAAACACCTTCATGCTAGACATCCAATGGAGTTTTGAACTCTTATTTACTAGCATTGCTAATTTCTAAAATTTGGGCCATAATTTTTCTTTGAATTTATTATAGAGTTGAGATGCCCAACAATAAATCTTTTATCAGCAAATAAGAAGACTATGGGTTTGGATTTCATGAAATTAGTCGGGTCTTCATATAATAAATACTCAAATATTCCATTTCATATAAACATATAATTCTAAGTGTATACACATGCACCTCTTTCATTTGTATACTTATCTAGACCTAATTATAAGAAAAGACCATGCTGATAATTTATATTTAAATGTTAATAGTGATGAGAATGAACCATCCATGAACCCACTAGTTGCATATTTAGTATATTTTAGTATAGAGGTGTAAATAGGCTCTATAGATCCTGGAGAAGAACAACAACGAGGAGAGACCTTCTCCCATGTGCCACCTAGGGCTGAAAAAAGTAAAAATTTAAATACAATGGGGCTTGATAAAAATGAAACCCTATATTTGGATATTATAGTGAATGAATTGGAAGGGGTTTAATCTTACTAACATAAAAAAATGACACATATTATACCATCAGAAACCATGATAATATCAACATACTAGTGCATTCACACAGGATCTCGTGGATGGTGTAATAAAACAACATAACATTAAATTTAAATTTATTTATATGAATGTAAAAAACATAAAATACTTTGATAATAAATGAAATTCATATTTTAAGTGAATTAATGATTCAAACAATTTCAGAACTACATTTGATGAAAAGCATTAAAAGTAACAAACATATGGTTAATACAAAATTGAATATGGATAATTGGATAAACATTCATATAAAAATTTATATTAATTAATGAATATTCATAATCATAATTTCATTAACAAACACATATGGTCAAGATAAATATTTCATAAATTCACACATGTGGAAAATTATGGTAATTAATTCATAAGGGGATTTAAATACAAATTAAAAAATGACAATTTTTAGTCTTAAAAGAAAAAAATACATATAGAGAGTCTATAACTATATTTTTTAATCCATTAATCAAATAAAAATTTAGCACCATAATACATGCAAACTTTTATAGGATCACCAGTATCTAAGTCTATGAAAATGAAAAATATTAAATCAATGTTTTTTATTAAAGGATGTTTATATTTGAAAACAAAGAAACAAAAAAATTGAGTGGGAAGACAATGACATAAAATGATCCCTCTCATGTAGAGAAAAAAATAATATAACCTTTTCATAGATGTTTGGTTTTATGCTTTCATTTATTGATTAAAAAAATCTAAGCAATAAAACTAAAAATGAAAACTAAAAAAAAGTGACAGATTGAAGAAAACAAACATAAAGCTAACATTGTTTAGATGGAGAGAACCAAATCATGTCTTGGATAAAAATGACCCCCACCCTTCATAGATTTGGAGAAAGCTACAAATTAATACTATCAATTAGTTCACAATAATTAAGCATGAGAACATTATCACTCAGAACTATCAAGTTAGTTAGAGAATATTAAATTCTTAAAGGTTCAATGTGTGCTGATTGAAAAATCAAGAAATATAAATTGATAATAAAAATATAATTCACCATCAATTCAATTTAGTCGTGATACATTACCTTGATAATGTGACTCCCTGATATTTTTTGAATTATTAGTTTTGAATTAATTTAATCTTTTTATATTTTTCATTTCATGTAACTCTGAAAATAGTTTTTATTATTATTAAATCACTAAGTCAAACATTCCTTTCACACATCACCAACTTGGAATACGTTACATTACACCAAATCGATGTATGATACATGAAAAATTGACTCAGAATATGTTACACGCAACCACGACTTGACGTATGTAACATGCAACACCAACTTAGCATATGTTACATGCAACACTGATGTTTCTATGAAACATTTTTTTATTGTTATAATTATTTTATTGTAATAATTATAACTTAGCTGTTAAACTTAGTTATATGAATAGTAATAACTAATTTTAAACTATTATTTATAATTTTTTTATATAGATAAAACATATTGATAATGAAAGATATAATTTTTGGTAAAGTCCTTCTATGTTTAAAAATACCGTTTTCTCAAATGAACCGCTTTTAATAATAAAATTAATTTTAGAAAAATTTAGAAATTTAATTTGATAAAATAAAATTTATTTTTGAATTTATAATTTATAAATTATCTTAGGGTTATTTTTTGGGATTTTTCTGAGAAACTTCATTTTTTAATGAATAGTGAAAAATATTTCTTTTTAGTTAAAAACTGCCTTTTCGTTTAAATAATTATTAATGTTAAATTATATTTTAAATTTTTTTAAAGGTCAAATTAGATAAATTATACAAATATTAATAAAATTTAGGTTATTATAATCAATTTTACTTTGAAATTGAATATAAAAACTTAATAAACTTTTGAACTTCTTTCTACTCTAAAAACCCATAATTTCGTCCCGTCTGCGGGATTAACATTAATCTTAATTTTGATGATTCTGTGAATTGAATTTTGAAAAACCAATATTAAAAATTATAATCAGTATAATATTTATAGTATAATTATATCATGTTCATTTTTGACCAAAATGGTTAGTAAAAGTGATTAAATTTAATCATAGTAATTAATGTCAAATTAAGCTTAATTAGGGACTAAACCTTAATCTTAGGGGACCAAATGACCTAGAAACTTGTCTAAAACCAATTTTATGGACATATTTAAGCCCTAAAACTTCCATTATTGATTTATGTTGGTTTGGTATGACTTTTCTTAGGTAATATCATGTGTACACATAACTTGTTTTCAAAAATTCCAAGTGAGTCATTTTCCTTCCTTATAAAAGGCCACCACCTCTCCCACATCCTCACACCTATCAAACTTCTTAGGTTCAGAAAATATCTACCCAATACACTTTCCAAAATCCCTAAATTACTCCTATAAGCCTTAACTTAAGCTTAATTCAATCCAAGGAATCCTTTTGGCACAAACCAAAAGGACTTACACAATTAAGAGGCAACATCTTTTCTCAAGATCTCTAGTTTAATTTCCATTATACACCCCCTAGAATATCCTTATTATATGATTATATAACAACACAAATATAATCAATAAAATATTGTGTTTTTATTTAAATGGTTCAACCTACACTTACACACACCTCCATCTAATGGGTAATGAACATACTATTTTTTGTGTATGGTGAACTACCGCTTCACAAAACGATGATTGTTCATTTTTACATTACCACCTATCATGGTGAAAATTATGATGGAAACTATGTTTATATATGATATATATTATATTTATAATGTATTTATGCTTATTTATTTTTATTTATAACATACCTTTATGCTTTCCATCTTATGTAAATGCGATAATTTCGTTTGAGGAAGTGTGGACTACCACCCCCTCAAAGCAATATGATTCATTCATACAATAAATGGATTGCATTAAGGATGATTTTAGTGAATATATATGATATCATAAAGATACTGTAATAATGATATATATATATATACATATATGTATTTTACTTTCTTTCAACACAAAAATTAAACGGAAATAACGTTCATGCATACGTACGACTTACTGTCTCCATGAACAGTATATTCCGTTTCATACTTATATATTCTATAAATTATTATAATACACATATAATATATATAAATGATATTTATATCATGTTTTAAATTTTGGAAATCATGATATAAGTATAAGGACCAAAGATATAACAAATTAAGACACATGTGAAGAATAAAGCGAATATTACCCGAAGTGAAACCTTAACATAGGATTATTAACAAGTGAGTAATATAAGGTCGCAATAAAACCATATATGGTATTATATATAAGAATATGGTTATGTAAAATATTTATAATAAATTTATATTTATTATACAGGTGGTTTGAATGAGTACAATGAGAGTCAAGACACAAGGTAAGGGGATTTCATCACACTTTTTATTTCTGTGAGATACATGCTATGTTCGCCACTCTTTCCTTTTGTGTGGGGTGTGAACTACTTAAAATTATATTCTATTTATATTATAATTAAATTTATGGGTATTTATATATCCATTTCATGATCTGTATTTCATGGGGTTTAAGTTTCAAAAGTTACTAAATCGGTAAAATAGTTTTGTCTCAATTTTCCTTCTTTGATACTCATGTTTTGTTATGCACCTAAATTATTTTTTGAGGTGTATATACTTCCATTTTACATGTTATATCATGAAATTTCTTCTTTTCATGATATTTTAATCTTCATTTAATTTTCTTTTCTTACATGGAGAGTATGATCCCAAGTTACCACGTTATAAGAGTTTATTGAAGAAATCTTATTGCTTTTCAAGATTATTTATGTTTATGCTTCATTTGATGAAATATTATGATCCATATCTCAATAAAATTCATGAAATTTCTTATCCTTTTGTTATTTATTATATATTAAGGTATTTTTTCCATCCTTCTACTCTTTGGTATATAATATAATTAAGAATGTTTTTTTAAGAAAGCTCGACTTTACCCTCTCTTTGGTCGGAAATCTATGTTTTCTAAAAAGGGCTCTAAGAATACTGTACCATTCTCCTATAATATTTAAAATAAATTTTAAACTTTTTTTATTTTACCAATATTTTTAAAGGAATCTTCTTATCACTTTCTGAATAAGGAATTTTTCTATCCTTTTTACTATACAAAAGGAATGTTCTTTTTTACTTCATACGTCATGTACGAATTTACCAGCCGTTATTTCTTTGAAGCTTCCTTAAAAAATTTAAAAGTTTAGTTTTTAATAATTTTTTTTAAATTATTTTCAAAGAAATGGGTTTCAAAACATTTTCAAGATTCTTTATAAGTTTTAAAAGTGTTTTCAAAGAAAAAGGTTTTGAATCTTATTTTATAAGTTTTCAGGGAAAAAGGTTTTCAAAATGATTTCAAACATTATTTCTATATTTTCAAATTATTTTCAAAGAAAACAAATTTCAAAAAGGTTTTATGCTTTAAAAAAACTTCTTCAAATAATAAAGGATATTTTCCTCAAGAAATGTTTTAAAATATATTTCCAAGTTATTTTCTATCTAAGATGACATCCATTGATGTTAATCAAGCCCTTCTAGGAAATGATCAAAAATCTACATTCAAATTCTTTCTTGAATGGTTTATGTTTTTAAGGAATAATTCTTACAACCTCTATTTATCTTCCACGTATTATACGCTTTTGAAACCCGCTTCTTTTCATGGGTTATGCTTCGATAAAATGGTTATAAAACCTATCTCTTTTCCATAGGTTATGTTGTGATGAAATATTAATGATACCAATTTCATTTCATGGGTTATGATTTGATGTTTATAAAACCCATGTATTTTATGGGTCATGGTATGATGAATGTTTTATTATCTTGTGGCACATGTATGAATGATTTTATTATGAGATGGGTGAGACCTATGTATCTCTCCAATGCATTGGGTACAGATGGATGAATCATGAGTGTAAATGTTATGTGTGGACCTAATTACATGTTAATAATGTTATGCATGGACCTGGTTGCATGTCCATAAGTTTATGCGTGAACCTGATTACATGTTCACAATGCTATGAGTGAACCATATTACATGTTCACAATGTTATGCATGGACCTGGTTTCATGACCATAAGTTTATTCATGAACCTGATTAAATGTTCAAAATGTTATGCATGAACCTAATTACATGTTCACAATGTTATGCATGTACCTGATTACATGTTCACAATGTTATGCATGGACCTAGTTTCATGTCCACAAGGTCATGCATGAACCTGATTACATGTTCACAATGTTATGTATGGACTTGGTTGCATGTCCATAAGTTGATGCAGGGGCCTGATTTCATGTCCTTAACTTAATGAGTGAACCTATTTCTACTTATACATGTTCACAATGTTATAAACCAATATGCATGGAACAAATTCCATGTCTTATTCCTATGTTATGATTTCATGACTTATGCTCTTAATTCTCTTATAATCCATGTCTTATGAACAACCGATCTTTATTATGATCTCTATTATAAAAGGTATGATCTTCAAATTTTATTCTCAAGTTCTAGACCCCTTTTTTCATGTTATGCTTATGAATTTACTTTATTTACCTTTACTGAGCATCTGAGTTCACCCCTTTCTTATGTTTTCTTTCCCCAGGTTATGAAGAAATATTTTAGGTAGAAGTAATAAAGGTGGAGATCTTCATGGAATATGTGGAAGATCTTTCACCAGGATAGAAGATTTTGTTTCTATATTTCTAAAGACACTAAACTATTATGGTCCTCATGTATGTATTTTTTTGATGTATTGAATATTCATCTAAAATGATGTAATATTCTTGTATGTTAAGCCCGGGTCTCTATAGTTTGTATCAAAAGAAAGTTTTATTCAACCTTTTAAAACTAGGATGAGAAAAATTTAGTGAGATCCCTAGGTATATTTCTAAGGATATGTCTAGGGATATCTCTAAGGATAAGTATAAGGATGAATTAACATATAAGAAAATGTCCTGGAATTTTGGTAAAGTATAGAGTGAGTGGTTTCATAACAATACTGTAAGAGTTGGTGTACTAGAACCAACTAGTTGTACTTTTATTACATAGATATTTAATGTATTTAAATATTAAACATCTTATTACATATTTTTCATTATTTTGCATGACTATGATGTAATAATGTCCTAGAGTATTTGTTGCATTGATAAGGTCATGGCAGTTTCACACTATGATGAGAACCGTGAAATTCTATAACAATATTCTTAAATATAGTTCTACAGTTGGATGACATACTATGATGGGATACATAGCATTCAGACTTTCAGGTGCGAGTACTCGTAAGCAGATGAGACTTCCTCTCATGAAGTTTTCACTTGGCAATCTCAACGATAGGAGATTATGAGAACATACCTGCGAGTAGGAATCCCACATGTTTTGGTATTATCATATATTTCTATCTGTGAGCATGTGTAATGATCCTTATACTTTAATATTATCATTAATACATGTCATGACTCGCACACTTTGATTTACTAATAAAAACCATCATTCAGACAATTGGCGGGAAGTAGGGTACGTTGGGTGTGTCACCAATGGCATGTTATTAATGGATAAGTTGAGGAAGGATTTGTCCATTCTATTTATGGAAGTTGATATCTCATCCCTTTGATTGAAATAGAACCGTCGTTCAAAATTCCATGGCCATGGTGTAATAATGAGTTTATTTCAGGTAGTCAAAGAACGACATATCAAGAATAAAAGTTAATGACACTATCATGAAACCTGCTTGATGAGATATTGAGACAAAGATATTATATTACATAGTGAGCGTTCATATGTGGATGTCATTGTTATGAATTTAATTTCTTTCTCTTGGGTTACTTAACCCATTACTATATATTACTCTTGGACTTTAGGCAAGCCCACCTAATGCCAATGAGAAAGAATCCTAAAGGTTCGCACACTAAGTGTTTCTGGTGGTTTCAGTTAAATTTTATTTGAATTTAATTAATAAATATTATTCTCAAGACAGTGGAATAATTTTATTCACGTTAAAATGATTTCATAGATTAAATAAATATTTATTTACCAGATTATGGGTAAAATATATTTATTTATTTTATTGAACATTTAACAAATATTTATTTACTAGTTTGTAAATAAAATATTTATTTAAGATAATAAATTATTTATTTATTTATTAGGGCATTTAATAAATGTAATTAGAGTTCGAGCGGACCAAGGCCAGTTCAATATTAAAATAATTATTTGCAAGATGGTAAATAATTATTTAACTAGTTTGCACAAATTAAAATAACGCTGATATTATTTTATGACGTGGAATTTTATTTATAATTTTGTTTTGTGCAAGTTGGCGCACCATAAATAATGACATGGTATTATTATTAATAGCATGGGTTTTCTCTAAGGTTATAAATGTATTTAATTGTTGTTACACAATTAAATATTTTAACCGAATCCCAATGTCAATAAATAGACACGTACGTCTATTCTGCCATGTACCGAACCACACACCCGATGAATTGAGAATTGTTGAGCTAAACAATTTATCTCTTGAATCCTCTTCTCTCCCCCCTCAATAATGAGATGCGTTCTTCAAGGCCGAAGAACAAACGATCAAGAACGACTGACACAAGACACTCGCTTCACCGTGCTAGCACCCGGAAAATGAGTGGTGTCGATCGGAGGCCATCGAAGCATGTGTGGATCATCGCTAGAGAGATTCTAGTATGGATCCTTGCAAGCACAACGGGATAATCTGGAAGAGTCATTCCAGATGATCAACATCATCAATGAAGAAAATATCGAAAATCCATGTATTATTTTCTTTATGAAATTAATTAAATTAATTATAAACATAATGTGCAAGATCCTCTCTAAAGGTTTCAGGCCTCTTCCTTCTTTATATAAATATTTGATTCTATCCTATGGAGACTGACATTCATCATCGTATTGATCCTAGAATTATCATTGATCATGGTAAAAAATTAATGTTGGGTACCAGCCCAACCATGCTTCCACTACGCCCGGAACCTTCAAGTGGTATCAGAGGGGTTACATCATAGTTTATAATTATTTAAATAATTCATTGATGATTTATGGTTCAATAATTTAGTTTGTTAATTCAAGGTTAATCATTCTTGTAATCTGGATTTCGAAATCCGTTCTCCCTCTTTTTGTTTATCGTTCACCTTATAGAAATGATCTTTTCTTTTAATTTCAATTAAAATAAAACAGAGGATCTCATCTGGAGGTTCCAAAGGTTCTTGTCCTTACAACACCTAAATACATGACATGTATTTAGTAGTACACGCCATGTAGTCAAGATTCAATGCACTAGGACTGGTTTGACAAACCAAGTCATGTCATTGGAGTTTTTATAAGTCTTAATGACTCAGTTTGTTGACCAGGAATAGGTGGCACACAGTTTTCAGATTACACACTGTGTGGCCCACTGGACATGGCGTGTAGTCCCTTCGTGTTAGGGTAGGACCGTGTACCCCGTACACGGCTTGCTCAACTGGAGACCATGTAACACAGATACTTTACAACATATGGCCCACTGGACATATCATGTACTATGAAGATTTATGAAGTACATTTACATGCCGTATCCCCGGGTGTGTACTTCGAATGAACAGTGAATGATAGTACACACCATGTAGTTGAAACTACATGCTGTGTACTCATCCAAATTATGAAGATTTATTAAAATTTATTATTATATTATACAAACCCTTGAGACGTGTACCATGGTGCAAGCATAAAGATGAGGCACAACACGTGATAGGTGTTTTATATATATATGTTTAATTTAATATATGTATAATGTTTATTTCTACTCATTGAGTAATTATGAATGAGAATTCACCAGGTTGCCTCCAAGGTACAAGTTACATACAAAGATAATTTTAAATAAATTTATTTGATTAAAATTATGATGGATGAGAATCTAAAGGAAATTTAGAAAAGGATTAAGATAAAAGGATTGATTAATTAAAGATAATAATTAATCGATTCGAGCACAATTTATATTAATAAGAATGATTAAAGAATTGAAAACTAGTTTTATTAAATGCATAACTTGTTGCATGTATGTGGGTGATCATGAGCTAGACCAAGACCTTTGTATGCGATTGGCTTCCTTTTAATTAATTTATTAAATTAATTGCTGGCGTGCGAGCCATCTCTCCTCATTAATATGTATGGTTTACCTGCCTATGGTTTCTTTAATGTAAACCCCCCTTTTACCCCTAACCTACATGTGAGTTTAAAATCATATGTAATGGATGTAACTACCAAGATAGAGGAGGTGGTTCAATCTATAGCCAAGACGAAACCAATCCCAGGAGATACAAAGGTAGATAGGTGGAAAGCTGTAAACACGAATAAAAAAGGTTCAAGGTGTTTCTCCCCTAGGTCAGGTTTAGTTTATCAACCGCTAGATAAACTAATAGTTAGAAAAGATCATCATCATTCCCTTTGCTTTATTTTATTTCTGTTAGTTGCATGGTTTATCATTATGGATGTGTTGTTGTGATCACATAATTAAACAAGCATGCAAGATGGAACTAAAATAAACCAAGATTATGCATAAATATTATCAAGACATGGTTAATCACTTAAGTAAGTTACACTTAATATTAAAAATAATATGATAATTAAAATAAGAAATTCATGAATAAGAGATAAAAAATCCCTCAAAGAAAATATTAAGTCAGACCAAGCCTTTCGTTACTTGATTAAGGAAAAAACTTAATAAAACTATGTGTTTGACCAACCCTTATCGGGACACTTACTTTTATATAGGAATACCTTATGAAAGGTTTAGGGTTGACTTAGACATATTACATCAAGAAGAGTAGCCCTTGCTAGACCTGTTGTAATATTGGAGGTAAGAGTTGAGGAAATCCAAAGTCAGAATTTTAGGATTGGGGAGTCCACTCAACAGATCAAGGAGTTGCAAGCTTGTAGTTGGAAAATACCTACCTACCTAAATACCTTCAAATAACTTGACCAACCCTTGTTGGGGTTATGCAAATGAGAATATAGATCCTTTACACTAGTATGTCATGACAACTGTACATTACACGTTCAATGGTGAGGGCCATTGAGACTTGATAAAATAATGTGAGACTTAATAAAATTAATTTGTTATTTATCATAAAAAATCAAGAAAGTACTAATGATCTTCTCTTTTAATTATAGAATAAAAATGAAAAGCTCTTAAACCACACTATCCCTATGATCAATTATGGATAAAGAAAACATCCTCACTAGCAGTAACTTCTAGGAATGGTTTAGACGCCTCCGGGTTATCCTACGCCATGAACAGAAGTCTTACATGTTGGAGTCAGCATTACCTGATCTACCTGCCAAAGTGATGAGTGATGAGGATTTCCTGGTCTATGAGAAACATATAAACAATGTCGTCTATGTTCAATTTTTGATTCTATCATCAATGTCTAGTGAGCTCATTAAGTCTCATGAAAACATGGATGCTTATAGCATGCTCAAGCAACTCCGTGGTCTTTACCAAGAGAGAGAAATACTGGAAAGATTTGAGATCTCCAAGGCACTCTTTTAGAGTAATCTTGGAGAGGGTGCCCCATATGGGCCTCATGTAGTCAATATCATTGACTACATTGATCATCTGGAGGTTCTAGGGTTAAAAATCCCCGAAGAACTGGACACTAATCTCATTATCACGTCACTCCCTCAGAGCTTCTCCAAATTTGTTGTTAGTTTCAACATGAAAAACATTGAGAAGTCTCTATCTGATATTCTTATCCTCATTCTCCAAGTGGACAAAGATATGAAGAGCGAAAAGCCTTCTGTCCTTATGATGAATAATATGAAATGGAAGGCGAAGAGCTTTAAGCCCAAAGATTCTTCATGGCCTTCTAAGAAAAGGAAGATAAAAGGGGAGGCAAGGGAACAAGAGGTTGTTTGTTTTGCATGTGGTAAGAAAGGCCACTGGAAGAAGAACTACACCCAGCTTAAGAAGCAAGGGGAAGCTTTAGGTGTGTTTGTTATCAAATGAAATCTATTTGTTTCTAAAAATTGGGTATTAGATACAGATTGTGGTGCTCACATATGTATCCAAATATAGAAACCAAGTAGATTTAGTAAGATTGACTAAGAGGAGGTAGATTTGTGAGTATCCAACAGAGCCATACTTGTTTCTATAGTTGTTGGGGACTACCACCTCATGTTTCCAACTAGGGTGATCTTGGTGTTAAAGGGTTGTTATTATGTGTTGTTTGTTACTAAAAACATTATTTATGTATCCAGATTAGATACAGATGGATTTGTTTTCAAGTTTTAAAATGAATGTTGCTTCTTTTACAAAGATAGCATTTGTTTTGGTAGGGTACATTTATACAACAGTCTTTATGTTTTGGATTACACAAACTAAGTAATGGCAATCGATAACAAAGAATGTTACTTCACATGACTCATACCTCAACCAACTTTGGCATCACCAGCTAGGTCATGTAAATGAGAAACTCTTTATAAAGTTATATCAAGATGGATATTTAGATTCTTTCAAACTAAAACCACTTGGCGTATGTCATGCATGTTTACAAGGAAAAATGACCCAAGCTCCATTTAGTAGGGCTAAAGAACTTCTTGAATTGGTTCAATATACCGATGTGTGTGGACCATTTCCAATTGAAGCAAGGGGAGGATACTCATAATTTATAACTTTTACTGATGATTTTAGTAGATATGGATATATCTACTTATGCAATATAAGTCGGATTCTTTTGATAAGTACAAAGAATACAAGAATGAATTTGAGAGACAACTTGGTAAGAATATTAAGAAACTCCACTCAGAACAAGGTGGATAATATCTTAATCAAGAATTCATTGATTACTTATGGGATTTTGGGATCATATCCCAACTCACTCCTCCTTACACACCCTAGTGAAATGATGTGAGCGAAAGGAGGAACTGCACCTTGTTGAACATGGTGAGATCGATGATGAGTCATATGAGTCTTCCATTATCCTTTTGGGGATATGAGTTACAAATAGCAGTGCACATACTAAACCAAGTACCAACTAAATCAATAAATGGTATTCCATACGAGTTTTGGAGTGGAAAGAAATCCATGTTATCGAATTTACAAGTTTGGGGAAGTGATGTGTTTGTTAAGGCCTCTTTAGGTAACAAACTTTCACCATGAGGCACAAAGTGTACCTTTATAGGATACCCCAAGGAAGAAAGGGGATATTATATATACAACCCCTCAGACAAAAAGGTCATAGTGGAAAGACATGTCATATTTCTTGAGAGGGAGAACATCTCTAAAAGAGATAGTGAGAGTGAGATAGACTTCAATGAAGTTGAGGCTCAAGGTACACAAGAGTTGGTATAGGAGTAGATTCCACAAAGACCTATGGAAGAAAGAACTGTTCTAGAGACACAAGAACTACATAGGAGTACAAGAGAGGTTAGCAAACCAGAACAATATGGTTTTCTAGTTACCAAGGATATTGAATCATTATTAGTTGATAATAATGATCCTATAACCTACAAGTAAGTAGTAAGTGGCACATATGTTTCCAAGTGGCAAGAATCCATGAATTCTGAAATGGATTCCATGTACCAAAACCAAGTATGGGTTTTTGTAGATCCTCCAGTTTATGTAAAGCCTGTTGGTTGCAAATGGATATTCAAGAAGAAACTGGACATAGAAGGAAAAGTCAGTACCTATAAGGCATGACTGGTTGCAAAAGGGTTCAAATAGCATCAAATAATTGAATATGAAAAAACCTTTTCACCAGTTTAAATGCTAAAATTCATCAGAATTCTATTATCCATTACTGCTTACCATGACTATGAGATTTGGAAAATGGATGTCAAAACAACCTTTCTTAAAAAGAACCTTCAGGAATATTTATACATGACACAACCTGAAGGGTTTATGACTCTAAAGGATGCCAATAAGATATGCAAGTTTTAGAAATCCATTTATGGATTAAAGAAATCATTCAGGTCATAGAACATTCATTTTGATGAAGCCATAACGAAATTTGGTTTTATCAAGAATGAATGTGAGCCTTGTGTCTACAAACTATTTAGTGGGAATGAAATCGTTTTCCTAATAGTATATGTTGATGACATATTACTTATTGGAAATGAGATACCAGTCTTACAGTCTGTTAAGGTATGGTAGAATCAATGCTTCTCCATGAAGGACTTGGGCGAGACAACATATATTCTTGAGATCAAGATCCATCATGATAGATCTAAGATATTGTTGGGCCTAAGTCAAAGTACATACATTGATATGATACTGAAGAGATTCAGTATGGAACAATCCAAGAGAGGATTATTGCCAGCATCACATGGCATTCATCCTTCCAAGAAAATGTGTCCTTAGACACATGTGGAAAGAAAGATAATTGCAAGGACTCCATACGCATCAGCGATTGGGTTAGTCATGTATGTTATGCTATGTACTAGGTTGGATGTCGCCTATGCATTGAGTGTAGTAGGTAGATATCAAGATGATACAGGTGATCGCCATTAGATGGTAGTCAAGACTATCCTAAAGTATCTAAGACATACTAAGGATATGTTCCTAGTTTATAGAGGAGATGAGGAAATATTCATTAGAGGATATGTAGATGCTAGTTTCCAGACTGATCAAGATAACATGAAGTTAAAATCAGGATACATATTCACTTTTAATGGAGGTGCAGTGATCTGGAAGAGCTCAAAGAAGAGTGTGGTCATAGATTCTATAGTATAGTCTGAGTATATCGCAACTTATGAGGTAAATAGAGAAGCAATTTGTATGCAAATCTTCATCCAGAAGCTGGATGTGGTACCTAGCATTAAAGATCACATCACATTGTATTGTGATAATACTGCAGCGGTGGCTCTTATAAAAGATCCAAGGTCACATTAGAGGATGGAGCACATACTTCAGAAGTATCATCTCCTGAGGGATTTTTCTCAAAGAGGTGAAGTTGTAGTGAGTAGTATTTCCATAGAAGATGACATGGTGGACCCCTTGACTAAAGCCTCGACTCAGCAGAAACATGATCACCATGTGAGGTCTAGCGGACTGAAAGTCGTAGGCAGTTAGATCTAGTCCAATTGGGAGTTTGTAAAAGGTAGTCTCCTAGATCCAATTGGTTATACTTTGATTACATGAATATTTAATGTATTTAAATATTAAACATTTTATTATATATTGTTCATTATTCTGTATGACTATGATATAATAATGTCCTAGAGTATTTGTTTCATTGATAAGGTCATGGTAGTTCCCCGCTATGATGAGAACCTTGAAATTATATAACAATATTCTTAAATATAGTTCTATGGTTCGATAAAATACCATGATGGGACACATAGAATAATTCTATTCATGTTAAAATGATTGCATAAATTAAATAAATGTTTATTCACCATATTGTGGGTAAAATTTATTTATTTATTTTATTGAACATTTAACAAATATTTATTTACTAGTTTGTAAATAAAATATTTATTTACTTGTTTGTAAATAAAATATTTTTTTAAGAGAATAAATTATATATTTATTTATTCAGGTTTTCAATAAATGGAAGAAGAGTTCAAGCAGACCAAGTCCGGTTGGGTATTTAAATAATTATTTGCAAGATAATAAATAATTATTTAACTAGTTGACACAAATTAAAATAACACTGCTATTATTTTATGATGCAGTATTTTATTTATAATTTTGTTTTGCGCAATTTGGCACACCATAAATAATGACACAATATTATTATTAATAGCATGAGTTTTCTCTAAGGTTATGAATGTATTTAATTGCTATTATGCAATTAAATATTATAACGGAAGACCCATGTCAATAAATAGACACGTATGTCTATTATTTCGTGTACCGAACCACACACCTGGTGAATTGAGAATTATTGAGCTAAACAATTTCTCTCTTGAATCCTCTTCCATCCCCTCTCAAGAACAAGAGACATTCTTCAAGGCCGAAGAACAAACGATCAAGAACGACTAACACAAGACACTCACTTCACTGCACTAGCACCCAAAAAACGAGTGGTGTCGATCAGAGGCCATCAGAGCACATGTAGATCACCACTATAGGGATTCTATTTTGGATCCTTACAAGCACAACTAGATAATTCAGGAGGGTCATTCCGGATGATCAACATCATCAACGAATAAAATACCGAAGATCCAGGTTGTAACGCCCCGACCCTAGTTACCTAGAGTCAGTGCATTATTACATAACATTGGCATGATCACAAGGGATCAAATCCCAAAAGACCAATCAGTTTAGTAGCCTTGGAAATACTAGATACATTTAAAAGTTTTAAATTACATTATAAAATGAAAAACTACAACAACATAGTCTCCATAGGCCACACTCATATCCCTTAGACTATCCCTGCAGGTCAATCATAATATACTTCTTCACATCCTGGAAAAAATAAAACATAGAAGGGGGTGAGCTCAGATGCTCAATAAGGATAACAATATAGTAGAAACTTTCATAAATAAGCATAAACATTTAAGGCAATGTGTAAGACTAAAACAAAATACTTTTAAACTTGAACTTCATTATAATATGGAAAATATAAAATAAAATAATGCCATTTACTTATTCACATGGATATTCTACTAGTCAAATAATCACATGTAATATCAATAGCCACTTTCATAATGATGGAATGCATAATTCCAGACTTCATAACCACATAGTCAAGGCCTTGTGCCAAGACTACAAATAAAATTTTGTCAAGGCCTTGTTACAAGACACTATTTTGTCTCATGAGACCTACTGATGCATCGAGGAGTTATAGCGGGCTCCACCTGTCACTTACTAATTCCAATGCATTCCTCATATGAAAAGGTTTAAACATAACATAAATATTTGTATTAAAACTAGCATAAAAAATGTCAATACTTTATCCATAAACAATGAATGGTGTAAAAATAACACATCCACAGTCAAATATATCACAAAACCTTTAATACAATATGGAAGTTTTGTATCATAATGAATCAACTTCAAACAATCTTAAAATCCATCAAAGGATGTTTACATAGATGAAATCAAATTTTTTTTAGAGAAATATATCTTTCTATTTTGAAATCATTTAAAAGTCATGTAATTATAAAAGAAAACATTTATTTTTGAAAATATTCTTATAATCTTGTAAGGGAAGCTTCAAAGGTGTTATAGTGGCAGAGAATAACCACACCTACCGTATAAGTTAAAAAAAACATTCTTACCATAATTTTGTTGAAAAGGTCATAAAGTACCTCATTTGGAAAATGACAGAAAGATTCTTTTCAAAACATATAAGGTCAGATAAGGGTATAAATAACTTTAACCCATAGTCTAGTAAATAGTAAAAATGTTTTTAAAATACATTTTTAAGAAACATGGATGTGGATGATAAAGAGGTCCCAATAGATAATTACGTATAAACAACCTCGGATAATGAAGAGTTTATGAAATTAACCCTTACCTTGTACTTTTCCTTGGTCGAGGGTAGGTTAAACTCCTGTATAATGGTGAAATAATTGTTATTAAAATATAAAAGAACCATATACATTAATATGATATCATATATGATCTTATAATATTGCTTTGTTAATAATATTTTAGTCTTATTGTCGTTTCAGGTGTTAACTGATTCGTTTTCCTTTATATGATTTGTTAGGTAAGTAATGTTTTTTATGGATAAGATGTATATTATTCATATTAATAATGGTATTAATTATTAAAAAATTATTTTTAATCATAAAATAAAAAATTAGTCTTGAAAGGATATGATGGGGAATGAATCTCATCGCGTTCGTGGAGACGGTAATCCGTACATACGCACGAGCAACAATATCATTATTTTGATATTAAAATTGTATATAATTGGATGGTATATCATATATAAAGAATAATTATCATGTTATATTTATTATTTATATCATTTATACTCATTATTATACCCATCCAAATGATGAAGTGTTTGCATAACAAACTACACCATGACGTGGAGATGGTAAGCCGTACGTACGCACGTATGGTGACATGTCAATCGTAGGATGGATAGAATAATGAATATGGTTGTAACATATTTATAATAACATCACAATATTTAGAAGATACTGGAGTTATTATTTTATAATGGAAACAACAAAGAAAGAGGAAGTGGAAGAAGAAAATAACTTGAAAGAGGTGATAAAATATTTACCTCTTCTTCGGGTTCTTCCTTTTGATTTGATGAAAAGGGCTCCTTATGTTGGATTTATGACTAAAGTAAGGCATATAGAATGAAGGGAGGACAGTTTAGAGGATATTTGGGCAGGGTTTGGCCAAGAAAAATGTCTTTGAAGGTGTTAATTTGAGATAAGGGTAAGTTCCCTTTTATAAGAGGGGTGAGGGGCACCTTAGGAAAAGATTGAAATATTATTTTATAATAAATTCATATTAAGTTTATAATGGATATAAAATGATTTATTTCAAGGATAAGTTGGTTATGGCTCTAAATACTCTCAACCAATAGGTTTTATATAGGTTTAGGTCACCGTATTAACCTTATCATTTAGATTTAACTCTTAGTTAAATAGTTTGACATTTACCATGTCTCTTTGTATTTTTATATTATATGGTTAATAAAATTACTATAAACTTCCAAGAAAACCCCAAGTGGTTAATTTTTGATATATATAACCTTATCTAAGTCCTTTGGCCAAACCTTATATTTTTAGGAATATAATATCAATTAATAATATAGTATTGGTTTTAAAAACTCTTTTATGTCAATTTTGACACTATTTGGTATTTTATTTTTGTTAAATTCATAACAATATTATTACTTCAAAAAAAATAATTTAATCCACTCTAACATGTCATATTAACCTAGAAAATTAGTTTAATTCATTAAGAGTCTCAAATTAGATTTATTTGGTTATTTATAATATCAATTATTTTAATCTTTCATTAATATGGTAATTACTGCATCATCATTGTGTCATAAATAAATTTAATTATTTAATGTCTAAAAATTATAAGTAAAATACCATTATGTAGTAAATATTTTTATATTTCTAATGAATATTTATAGTTGAATTAATCTTATGTATAACCCTATATTAAAAATGGTTTAGTTATTAAACTTTGATTTTAACTCTTTTAACTCTTCTTTAAATAAAATAATAATAAATGTACTAATCTAATACAAGTGGACTTAAATGATCATATTTTATTCCTAAGGTTGTTTTTAGTCGAATAACACTTATCCAATAGAATTATGACATGTTTTAGGGTAATAATAATATCACTTTTACCTTTAATTACCCTATTTACTTTTAACCATGGTAAATAAAAGTCAAAAGTTACTATTCAAAAAAAATATTTTTATCTTCTTGAACCACATTTTACTTACTAATATCAACCATGTCTCTCATATTTTTGAAATTCAACTCACAGAAGTGATAAAATTAAGTTTTATGCAAATTTGTAAATGCTCCTAGGAGGTGGGTAAAAGACGGTAAAAAGTTCAATAAAATTATATATATATAAACTTATTATAAAATGAATCCAATGAATTACATTGAACTTATATAGATATTATGTATCTATTATTACCTAATATAAATTTAAATAAAATAACTAATTATTTAAATAAAATTCCAGTTTTAACCGATAACACAGTGTTTTTCACTATTCATCAAAAATTGAAAGTTTTTAGAAAAATA
The DNA here is from genome assembly GCA_963277665.1 of Viscum album. Taxonomy (NCBI): domain Eukaryota; kingdom Viridiplantae; phylum Streptophyta; class Magnoliopsida; order Santalales; family Viscaceae; genus Viscum; species Viscum album. The sequence continues at coordinate 915,719,504 of OY728141.1, forward strand.
CCAAAAATTCACCCTAATATAATTTTGATATTCTGAATCCAAAAATGAAGTCCATTTTGAAAAATAAAATTTATAAATTTTTAAAAAGTAGGTATTACTATTCATAACGGCTTGTTTGATTGGTCGCGGTGTGTTAGAATCTCAAAGTTGCGTACAATGCAAGCTATTGCATTATTCAAAGAGAAACATACCATGGAATCTTGGGGTGTTACACAAGTATTATTTTATTTATTAAATTAATTAAATTAATTATAAACATGATATGAAAGATCCTCTCTAAAGGTTTCAGACCTCTTCCTTCTTTATCTAAATCTTTGATTCTATTCTGTGGAGAGTGGTGTTCATCTTCGTATTGATCCAGTAATTATCATTGATCATGGTAAAAAATTAATGTTGGGTACCGGCCCAACCATGCTTCTAATGCACTGATAACCTTCAAATACATCCCTGTTTGGATGATAAAAATGGACGTGGCTATGACACATATTCTCCTAGGGGTAACAACTCCAACAAGATGTTTCGGGCCTGACTCAGGGTAATCTGGTACATGACAATGGGTCTTGCTGCACACCTGGTTTGATAATCCCAGGGGATATGCTTTGGGAATTCACAAAACTCTTCATAAACCATCATTAAGAATTTAAATAGAGGATGAATATGAAAAAACTAGGATAAACCTAAGGTTTCATAGATTAAAGATGTAGGATCCATGATTTAGACACTTTATAAGTAATTTTTCACGATTATATGGCATCCCAATATGATAAATGTTTCTCACAATATGATTTCTAGTTTTATTCAATAGAGATAACTAGAAGGAACATGGTTAAAATTTAATGTTTCAGATGTGGAAAGCATAGGAATTATGTGAATTGATTCCCCAAGTGGAAATCTCATAAAGAGAATCAGGAAGTTGGTACGAGTATTGGTTATACTTCTGAAGATAATGAGACCACAAACGACATGTGAAAGGTATGTGATGTTCTTCCATTATTGTTTACATTAAACATAAGAAGAATGATTATATTAAGGTTGATGAAACTTAAGAATGATTCATATTCTATTAAATAGGTATTAAGGAATAATTTGATGAAGCCTGAGTAATGGTTTAAGAATAAAGTTAGATTAATTAAGTATTTATGTTTTGAAATTCAAATATTATGTTATATGAATCATGAAATGTAAAATTATTTTTTGTACAAGTTTTTATTAAGTATTGAAAAGGATATATTGAATGGTGATGAAGACATAAAAAAGTGATTTCATGGAATGGTGATATTTCAATTAAGGGAAGGTAACCCTTAATTAATGACTGAAATTGAGATAATGATCTTTGGATAATGATTTGATGGATATGAATAAGTAAATTGGATGGTACGGATTACCTTGGAACTTATTATTGACAAAGTGGTCTATGCCATCAAGGATGAAGTTTACAACTTCTTGGATTTAATGAATGTATTCACTAATCATTGGACTAAGGAAGCATGCATGTTTCCTAAAAGGATTTATGGTAATTTAGGTTATTAACATGTTTCAAGGGAATATACAATGAGCGTATTCACATGATTGGAATGTGACAAACAAGAGAAAATTTGTGATATATTGGGGATAAATGTTAATATGATTTCATATCATTATTTATAAAGATTTAGATTTTTAATATTTCAGAAGGGTTATATGGTTAACCATTTATGGGTGGTTTAAGTTAAACTTCATATGAATTCAGTAATATTAAAGTGTTATCTCTCCACATGGGAATTTATACATATTGGATAGCCTATTCAAACTACTTTGTGTTGATGATAACTGATGAGATGGCATATCACAGGTCTCATGTTCTGTTAGTACTTCATAATGAAAAAGTAACATGCCTTTTTAGAGAAAGTGCTGAAGTAGACCAATGAACAAAAAAGGGCGACATTGTCCTGAAATCATGCAAGTATATTTTCTCATGAAAATTATTCATCTTAAGTAAAATAATCTATAAATAAAATTTTATCCTAGTACCTTTGTTTCGGATGGATTAGATAGTCCTTTAAGTCATCACAGATTTATGGCTTTCTGATTGTAACTTTCTCCTAGCCTTGTTCTCTATATCTCTCCATCAAAACTTGATGGTAATATTTCTCTTCTATGTCCAAGTTTTCACTTCCCACCTATGTTATCCTATGTGGGAATCTCATTATGAGTTACTTTGGGTAACCGTTATGATTTTGAATTTCCCTTTTTTAAGGGAAGTTTTAGTATTCATTTTTACGATGTGGGTTTCTATGAATGAAACTTTCAAGTATTAAACCTTTGATAACCCATATTAATTTTGAGGGAGAAATTCATTTTAAGGGGGGTAAAATGTAACACCCTGATATTTTATGATTTTTTTGAATTAATTTAATATTTTTATATTTTTCATTTTACACAACTATGAAAATTGTTTTTTTATTATTAAATCACTAATTCAAACATCCCTTTCACATGACATCGACTTGGAATACGTTATACGTAACTACAAATTGGCGTATGTAACACGCAACACCAACTTAGCGTATGTTACACGCAACACTGATGTTTCTACGAAACATCTTTTTACTGTTATAATTATTTTAATGAGAAAATTATAACCTATCCATTAAAATTAGTTATATGAATTTTAATAACTAATTTTAAAATATTATTTAATTTTTTTTTATATTGATAAAACATATCGATAATGAAAGATATAATTTTTGGTAGTCCTTTTATGTTTAAAAATATCGTTTTCTCAAATGAACAGATTTTAATAATAAAATTAATTTTAGAAACATTTATAAATTTAATTTGATAAAATAAAATTCATTTTTGAATTTATAAATTCTAAATTATCTTAGGGTTAATTTTTAGGATTTTTATGAGAAACTTCATTTTTTTAATGAATAGTAAAAAAATACTGGTTTTTAGTTAAAAATTGCCTTTTCATTTAAATAATTATTAATGTTAAATTATATTTTAAATTTGTTTTAAGGACAAATTAGATCAATTATACATATATTAATAGAATTTAGGTTATTATAATCAATTTCACTTTGAAATTGAATATAAAAACTTAATAAAATTTTGAACTTCTTTCTACTTTAAAAACCCGTAATTTCATCCTATCTGCGGGATTAGAATTAATCTTAATTTTACTAATTATATGAATTGAATTTTAAAAAAACTAAAATACAAAATTTTAATAAGTATAATATTTAGAGTATAATTAGATCATGTTGATTTTTGACCAAAATGATTAGTAAAAGCAATTAAAATTAATCTTAATTAGGGACTAAACCTTAATCTTAGGGGCCTAAATGACTTAGAAACTTATCCAAAACCCATTTTCTGGAAATATTTCGGACATAAACCTTCCATTATTGATTTAGGTTGGTTTGGTATGACTTTTTTAGATAATATCATGTGTACACCTAACTTGTTTTCAAAAATTCCATGTGAGTCCTTTTCCTTCCTTATAAAAGGCCACCACCTCTCTCACGTCCTCAAACCTCTCAAACCTCTTAGGTTTAGAAAATATCTACCCAATACACTTCCCAAAATCCCTACCTTACTCTTAGAATCCTTTCCTTGGGAAAAAGAAAATCCAAGGAAGCCTTTTGGCATAAACCAAAAAAAGTTACCCAATTAAGAGGTAACATCTTCTCTCAAGATCTCCACTTTAATTTTCATTATTAACCCCTCTAATATAATTATTATATGATTATATAAAAACACCATTATACTAAATATATTATCATTTGGAACATGATGATTCTCCTTAGGCTGTGGTGGTTCTTTAAAGACCCCTGCTTCGGCAGCTTCTATGAGCAGCTGTTTGTAGCTCCCTTGTGCAACCTTTTGAGCTGCACGTTTTTCATGGCATTCTTCCTTGATAGGAATAGGTGGGCTGTGATATTTCTAGGTGTTGGGGAGTAAGGCTCAGCTACTCTTGCTTCAGGGTGTTTGAGGCAGTTTAGTAATTGATGTAGTAGCAGGTTGGGGGTTCTAATGATGTCAGGGGTAATATTGCAATTAGAAATAGGAAGTGGTTGGGGATATTGGGGGTGGCATAAGTATTAAATGGGGGGGTTACATATGATTTACAGGAATTCTGCGAGGCAGAAGCAGGAGGCCTCAGCCTGTCTTTGGGGAGGGTCTTCTCGGAGAACTTCTTTCTTTCTTTCTTTTTCTTCTACTGTTTTGTAATTTCCTGTTCGTGCTGCTGCAAGTATCAATAGAAATCCTTGGTTTTCACTCATGCACGCCTCGATTCCTATCAATCGGTGCTTTCATCGAGAGGTTTCTAGAGAGAGAAAAAAGAGGTTCTTGATCGGCAGTTTGGAGACTGACGCAGCAGAAGACATCTCGCGACAGTGGGGAAAAACAAATTGACTCTCAGCAAGCGGACACACCAGACGTAGAAGTTCTTGTTCGTGCAGTACAACTGAGGCGGAAACAACTGACACAACAGTATCTTGATCATTCTTGAACATGAGTTTCTCAATTTGATGTTGAACTGTTTCTTGCGCACATGGCGGATCTGCTGCGGGCACTCGAGGCGACCATGGCCATGTTGGCTATACAAGCCGAGAAATATGAGAAAAAAAATTGAAGAGGTAGAATATTGGCACACAACACAAAGGAGCTTTTAAGTTTTTTCACACAATTTCACAGTTTTTCACAATTGAAATTTCAGACTACTTTACATCAATTTATAGACCCACAACATTAAATGCATAGCATTTATGTTGGTACAAAGAAAGACCAAAACATTAAATAGAGAGAATCTATGACGGTACAAGGAAAGACCAAAATATTAAATGAAAATCATTTATGACGGTAAATAGATTTACCAAATCTTTAAATGCAAATCATTTAAATTCATTCAAAGAAAATAAATGGAGGTGGACCCATGGAAGAAAAAAAACGTGCATGTAATAAATGACGCCGCATGCAGCTTTGACTCATGTTTTTGGTTTGCAATTCCAACACTCCCCTTCAAACAAAAACCGGCTTCATTCCGAGCATCATTCTGAGTCTTTTGAATACATCTGTCGGTAATGCCTTTGTGAAAATATCATCCACCTGCTCCATAGTATGAAAATATTCCAATTTTATCGTTTTCTGCTTTACATGATCTCGCAAAAAATGGAATCGGGTATCAATGTGTTTGCTTCTTCCATGTTGGACTGGATTTTTTGGCAAGTTCAATTGCCGACTTGTTATCCACATATATCACTGTGGATCCATCCTGTAGATGCTTCAACTCCTTCAGCAGATTTCTCAACCAGATTCCTTCACAAACAGTGGATGATGCCTCCACGTACTCTTCTTCACATGTAGACAAGGCGACCACACTTTTATTCCTTGAATTCCATGTGAAAGCAGTCGATCCAAGAAAAAATACATACCCAGTGGTGCTTTTTCTTTCATCTTGGTCGCCTCCCCAGTCACTGTCTGAGTATCCATGTGATAGAGTTAATATTTTCATTATTATTTATATGTTTTTAAATGATTTAATCCCTCCCAATTATTCAATGTGAGTGTATTTGCATCATTTATGTGTTTTTAGTGTATTTTGGGCTTAAATATGAAAATGGGGTAATTCTGTAAAATTTTCAGTTTTATAGAGCTTCTGTTTTTCGGGCATAACTTTTATAATATGGGTCCAATTGAAGTGAATATTTTTTTGTAGGATTCCTATCCTTGTGGTCTTAAAATGTTCCTTCTAGACCAAGACCCAATTCGAAACCTGATGGTGCAGAAAATTCAATCAAGTGGAGAAATCAGTTTGGAAGGCAGAATGGACCCCACTTCATTAAATATGCAATATCTCCTTCATACGACCTTAGAATGAGGTTATTCCATCTGGTGTCGACATAGGACTTCAAAAGGACGGCTCAAAATAAATTTCATAAATTATTGAGCTCATTAATGCATCCTTTTGGCGCGTCCAAGTGGAGTGGGTGAAACAGTGTTTGGCGGCCAGAAAAGTAATGGTCATTGATTCGTCCATATCATTCTTTACACCTGTCCAATGACTCAAATTTTGAGGGTCGATAGAAAAATTCATTTCCAACATTCTATAAGAAGGGACCTCAGTGAGGTTCGGCCGTCTGGTGGGCATAACAGAGGCAAACTTCTGGAGTACAGATTCTGGAGCATCAAATTTTCTGTTCTTTGTTTTCTCTCTTTTGTTCTTCTTAGTTTTGTAATGAATTCTTCTTTCCCCTTAGTCACAATTACCCTTACCATGGTGGGGTAAAATTCTGTGTGATTGGGGAAGGGGAGGTTTTCCATGTTGTATTTCATGAGTTCCTTCTCTTAATGTTTTAAAATCCTTTTCTCTTCTGTGAATCTGTTTCAATTTCTTATAACAGTTTTTATTATCATGTACGATTGTATCTGATTTTAGATTCTGTTGTTCATTTTTATTTGGTCAATGATCAATATCTCCCTCCACTAGGTTATAGTTTATAAACAATGGAATAGACTGGGATTTAGTGGTGTAGTACTCGGTGATCACTGGTACGTGTGTGAGGAGTAGTGAATGTTCTTGATTACTTGGGATAAACAAGACCCGATTGTGAATTGCCTAAGATAATTGGGGGTATTTTCTACAACTCTATTACACATTGGAAGGAGAGTATACCAACCTAAGATTTTATTCAGGTTTATTCTCACATTTTTAATTGACCAAGGGAGTGAGAAGAAACGATTGTGGATTCTCACTCTTAACGATTTAGCAGAGGAGAATTGGGTAAAATGAACAATGATAGAATTAAAATTGGAAAACTGACCCTAACCTGATCACCATTTCATATCACTGATTTAGATCACATCATTTGTCAATTTGTTTAAAAAATTTCACTTAATTACTTTACTTTATTTAGTTTCTTTCTTGTATTTTCTAAATCAAACAATTTCTAAAAACAACCTCACTTCTTTCTATTTTAAGGTGACAGCTTGATTTTTGTGCACTCCTCTCTGGAGACAACCTAGGTAATCCACTCTACTGCATTTTAACTTAGGTAATATTTGTTTTTTTCACACCCCACGACAAGCACGTGTCAAAACTTGGCGCTGTTTCCGGGGAGGTAGTGCCAACATTTCTTTTCTTTTCTTTTCTCTCTTTTCACCTTTTCTCTTCAAAATTGCATGACTCGAACCTCAAAAACTGAACCTTTACCCATAGATCCTGAAATTGAAAGAACCTTGTTGAATAGACTTAGAAACATTAATTTGGAATCTGAATTTGAGGAAGTTCACCTTGAAGACTCAAGTGAAATTTCAAGTGTTCACTCTGAGCCTGTCGTCATGGCTGAAAATCAAAACCAAACTCTTAGAGACCTCTGTGCACCACAATTCCTTAATCAAAACAATCAACTTGCCATGCCAGTGTTACAAAATGATTTTGAAATGAAACCTAACATGATTCCTTTGCTTCCAAAGTTTCATGGTTTGGCAGTTGAAGATCCAAACAAACACATTAAAGAGTTCACACATGTTTGCTCAACTTTCAGACCCCCGTGGAATTACCGAGGAGCAGGTAAAGTGGAAGGCATTTCCGTTTTCATTGGATGGAGCTGCTAAAGAATGGTTGTACGGCTTACAACCAGGAGATGTACATGACTGGAATGACCTGGTAAGATGTTTTATGCAAAGATTATTCCCCACCTCTAGAAGCACAGCCATTCGTAAGGAAATCTACGCCATACGACAATCATCTGGAGAAACTCTTTACGAGTACTGGGAGAGATTTAAGAAGCTATGTGCCAGCTGTCCACATCAAGCCATTGAGGAACACCACTTTCTTATCTTTTTCTATCAAGGACTACTGGACAATGACAGAAACCTTCTTGATGTATCATCTGGAGGTGCACTGATTGACAAGTCGCCAGAAGAAGCCAAGGGCTTGATTGAGAAGATTTCCCAAAACTCGCAGCAATTTGGAACAAGAGGTATTAGAACAAGAGGTATTCATGAGGTACGCACTTCTCATCCATCACCCTTATTAGAAACTAAGATTGAAGAGCTTACTAGTTTGGTGAGGCAGATGGCCTTGAAGCAATTTAGTGACCAACAAGCACCAGCTAAGGTATGTGGTTTATGCTCATCTCCTGATCATTTCACTGACCAGTGTGCTGAAATACAGGGAATGGAAAGTTGTGCAGTAGCCCTTCAACCAAGGCAGTTCCAGCAAAATCAAGGATGGAGAGAGCCTAACCAAGTCCAATATGGATTTGTAAATCAACAGAATCAAGCTAGGCCCCCATACCAAAATCAGTTTCAAAACCAACCCCCATTCCAGAATCAATTCCAGAACCCTCCACCATTTCAACAAAAGCAGTATTATAATCAGCCTTCATACCAAAAACCAACCAATATCCAAAGACCCTATGAGCAACCATCCACTAGTGCCCAACCTCCAATTCAAAACCAACAAAAATCTGAGTTTGAAGGACTGAAAGACACTGTTAAAGATTTTTCCAATAAGTTTGAGAGTCTCATGGACTTTCTGACCAAAAATCCAGGTAAACTCCCTTCCCAAACAGTCCCAAACCCAAAAGAGAATGTTAGTATTATAACTACAAGAAGTGGAAAAGAACTCCAACCACCATCCACCATTGAACCTGAAATAAGAAAAACTAATATGGGTGAGAATGAAGTCAGAAATGATGAAAATTCTATGAAAATGCATCGGGAAGAAGATAAGAAAGAGGAGGATGATAATGATAGGACAAGAAGGAAGAAAAAATAAACACCATATCAAAGGCAACAAAGGGAGAAGAAAGATATACCACCACCATTTCCATCAAGGATGATTGAATCAAAGAGGTTACAAGAAGAAGCACTGCAAAAAGAAATTCTGGACACCTTTCAGAAAGTGGAAATCAACATACCTCTGCTTTAAGCACTCAAACAAATTCCAAAGTATGCTAAGTTTTTGAAGGATATTTGCACCAAGAAAAGGAGACTTCAAGGGAATGAGAGGATCAATTTGGGAAGAAGCGTCTCAGCCCTTATCACACCACAATTGCCAACCAAATGTCAAGATCCAGGGACGTTTTCTATTCCATGCACCATTGGTTCATTAAATTTCTCTAATGCTTTGTGCGATTTAGGTGCATCAATTAATGTATTGCCTCACTCAGTATATACTTCTTTGCAGATGGGAGACTTGAAGCCCACAAGAGTGGTGGTCCAGCTTGCAAATAGATCCACAGTTTTCCCAGCAGGAGTTCTGGAGGATGTCCTGGTAAAAGTCAAAGATCTTTTATTCCCTGCTGACTTTTATGTGTTGAATATGGAAGATGATAGGATCCCATCACACTCACCCATAATTTTGGGGAGACCATTCTTAAAGACGGCCAAAACCATCATCAATGTCCATGAAGGGACACTTACCATGGAGTTTGGAGACAGCACTGTCCACTTCAATATTTTTGAATCCATGAGGCACCCATCAGATGATCATTCACTCTTCGCACTCTCCGATGAAGATGACATAGAACCAATTGAAGAATAAGGTATGTTTCATGAATTTTTATCATTAGGAGAGAATTTTTCCATTAAAGATATCACTAAACATATGGATTCCCAAACTCTTGGAGGTTCTGATTTCCTGTTGGAAGAAGAGGTAAAATCTGATTTCTTTGATAATTTGTTAAATGATGATAAAGATGATATGATTTCTTGCATGAAGGATGTCAAAACATTGGAAGTGTATAACCTCAATTTAGTTTCATCTCTTGAGCATCCTCCTGATCTAGAATTAAAACCACTCCCCACTGATTTAAATTTTTTTTACCTTATAGAGGGGGAGAAATTACCAGTAATAATTGCTAATAATCTATCTAAAACTCAAGAAAAATCATTGATTGAGATTTTGAGAGAGAATGTCCAAGCAATAGGGTGGAGCTTAGGTGATATCCCAGGAATAAACCCAAACATTTGCTCACATAGAATTTTTCTTGAGGGAGATTCCAAACCTGTCAGACAACCCCAAAGGAGGCTGAACCCTACCCTGATGGAGGTTGTGAAAAAAGAGATTGAGAAGTTATTAGAAGCCGGGATCATCTATCCCATATCAGATTAAAAATGGGTTAGCCCCATCCATGTAGTCCCAAAGAAAACTGGCCTAACCATTGTGAGGAATGAAAAGAATGAATTAGTCCCTGTGAGAATTCAGAATAGCTGGAGAGTATGCATCGATTTTAGGAAGCTGAATCAGGCCACTCGAAAAGATCATTTCCCTATCCCGTTTATTGACCAGATGTTAGAGAGATTGGCAGGGAGAACTCATTATTGCTTTTTGGATGGATTTTCAGGTTATTTTCAGGTACCCATTGCCCCCGAGGATCAAGAGAAGACTACCTTTACTTGTCCTTTCGGTACTTTTGCATACAAAAGAATGCCATTTGGATTGTGTAATGCTCCAGGTACATTTCAGAGGTTTATGGTAAGTATATTTTCTGATCACATTGAAGATTTCTTGGAGGTTTTCTTGGATGACTTCACAGTTTTTGGAAATTCGTTTGACCATTGTTTAAAAAAATCTGGAAAAAGTTTTGAAAACTTGCATTAAAAAGAACCATGTTTTGAATTTTGAAAAGTGTCATTTTATGGTTGAGAGAGGAATTGTCCTTGGGCATGTTATTTCACAGAAAGGCATTGAGGTTGATAAATCAAAAATTGAAGTGATAAATTCTTTGCCTTACCCAACTTGTGTGAAACATGTTAGATCATTTTTAGGACATGCAGGATTCTATAGGAGGTTTATAAAAGATTTCAATAAGATTTCTCTCCCTCTCTCTAGATTACTTTTGAAAGATGCTGATTTTGATTTCAACGGTTTATGTAGGGAAGCATTTGATGAGTTGAAGAAGAAATTGATTACACCACCAGTGATACGGCCACCAAATTGGGAAGAACCATTTGAGCTACTTTGTGATGCTTCAAACCAAGAAATCGGAGCTGTCCTTTATCAGCGAATTGAGGACAGGCCACAAGTCATTGCATATGCCTCGAAAACCTTAGATGCATCCCAATTCAACTACACAACAACAGAAAAAGAGTTTTTAGCAGTTGTTTTTGCTTTAGAAAGATTTAGATCGTATCTTCTTGGAACTAAAGTCATTGTGTTTTCTGATCATGCAGCTCTTAGGTACTTGATGAAGAAGGCTGAAGCAAAACCAAGGCTAGTGAGATGGATACTACTACTACAGGAGTTCAACATAGAAATCAAAGATAAGAAGGGATCTGAGAACCAAGTGGATGATCACTTAAGTAGACTACCCAACACCGCTGAAGTTGAGATTCCAGACACTGAACCACTAAATGATCGCCTTCCAGGAGAGCAGTTGTACTTGATTGAAGGAGAAGTACCTTGGTATGCTGACATGGTCAATTATCTGGTAACATCTTAGGTCCCATCTCATTTAAATTCTCACCAAATTCACAAATTGAAATCTGAATCTAAATATTACATCTGGGATGATCCATTTCTTTGGAAGATTTGCAATGACCAAATGATCAGAAGATGTTTGCCTAAAAATGAAATTGAATCAGTCTTTAGGTTTTGGCACACATTAGCTTGTGGAGGCCACTTTGGACCTCAAAGGACTGCAAGAAAGGTTTTAGAATCTGGACTTTATTGGCCAACACTTTTCAAAGATTCTCATGAATTTTGTAAACGGTGTGAAAAATGTCAGTTTACAGGAAATATTTCAAAGAGACAAGAAATACCCCAAAAGCCACTTAATTTTTGTGAAATATTTGAAGTTTGGGGGATAGATTTTATGGGACCTTTCCCAATGTCATTTGGAAATTCTTATATTCTTCTTGCTGTTGATTATGTTTCCAAATGGGTGGAAGCAAAAGCCACCAGGACTGACGATGCTAAAGTTGTTTGTGATTTTGTCAGGGCTAACATATTTTGTAGGTTTGGAGTTCCTAGAGCCATCATTAGTGATCAAGGGACTCACTTTTGTAATTGGATAATGGCGGCTTTGTTGAAAAGGTATGGGGTGCATCATAAAACATCAACTCCCTATCATCCACAGACTAATGGGAAAGCTGAAGTGTCCAATAGGGAAATAAAAGGAATTTTGGAAAAGACTATTAATCCAAATAGGAAGGATTGGAGCCAAAGGTTAGAAGACACATTATGGGCTTATAGGGCAGCCTACAAAACCCCAATTGGAATGAGTCCATATAGGCTGATTTATGGGAAAAGTTGTCACCTACCTGTGGAATTGGAACACAAGGCATATTGGGCTGTGAGGAAGATGAATTTGGATCTTGAAAGTGCTGGGAAAGAGAGAAGCTTGCAGTTACAAGAGCTGGAAGAAATTAGAAGGGAAGCATTTGAAAATTCCAGGATTTACAAAGAGAGAACAAGAGTGGCTCATGACAAACTGATCCAACCAAAGGACTTCCATCCAGGAGACAAAGTGTTGTTATTCAATTCAAGACTCAAGCTGATGCCAGGTAAACTTCGTTCCAGGTGGGAAGGTCCATTTATAGTTACTCATGTATATCCTTTTGGTGCTGTGCAGATTGTGAAGGATGGAGTGAAGGATCCATTCACTGTTAATGGGCATAGATTGAAGAAATTCCTTGGGACCATGCCATCAGATCCAATGGAGGAGATCACACTCCTCCAACCTGTTTATCAATAAAATCCATCAGGTCGTACCTCTCCTTTATATTTTCATGATTTTTGTGATTCAATTTCCGATATTCTTACATGTTAAATACATTTGAATGCATTGTGGACACTGCATCATTTAAGTGTGGGAGAGGGAACCTTTGTAGTGTAGGATTTTTACGTGTTGTTTTTTTTCCTATTTGTTTTAAAAAAAACATGTGTGTGTTTAAAATTTTGTGTGCTTATTTTTAAATTTTTATGTGTTTTTGAAACTTTTGAGCTGAAATGATTATCATTGGTATTTTTGAAACCCATCTCCATGAGTGAAATAATTTATTCCTTGAAACTGAGCTTAAATGAATGCTGAAAATGACATTGTTTCAAGTTCAATTATTTGGGAATTTCATGAAAAATACTCTGTTTTTGAATCCCATGCCACATATCACTGTCTTTATATTTGAAATCACATTCCCGTGAGGCTTCTAAACCTATTATTTTCATATTCTTTACATTCACCTCACTTCTTGAGAGAACCAAATCATGCTTGATTTAACCAGAATTTGATTTATTCCTGTCAAAACTTGAGGGTTTGAGGTACTTTTGTTTTAAATGATTGAGGCATTTCTTTGGTTTGAAATCCCCTTTTCAAGATAATCCCTTTCATAATGGCCTACCTTGAACATTTAATCCTTGTATCCCATAGAATCCATGAACAGCCTGTTAGGTTAGCCACATTACAAGCCAATTTTCCCTATCCAACCTGCTCTTGAAGTGAAATTGCATGATCTATTTGAACATAAGTGTGGGGGGAAGATGTCTTGTATTGTACTACCTTATTTGGGGATACTTTGGGTGAAAAAAAATGTTGAAGAGATGTTATTGCTTCAAAAAAAAAAAATCATTCTGCTGAAAGCTGTGCCTTTTCTGGAGCTTTCATGATGAGAGAAGTTGTGCCTTTCTGGAGCTTCTAATGTAAAAAGGAAGTTGTGCCTTTTCTGGAGCTTTCAAGAAATATTATATTTGAGAAGATTGAAATGTTTTTTGCTGAAATGATGAAATATGGGAACATTCCTTGATATTCCATGGAGAAGGAGTTTATTTTCTACTAAGGGGAGTGAAGAGAAGACCATACTTTTGTGAAAATTAGAGTAATGCAATTTTGCTTCAAAAAGAGCCAAGCCCTCTTCATTCAGCCTCAGAATTTTCACATATAAATCCTACCAACCTAAAGCCACAGAACAACCTTAACAAGTCCTCATGATAAACATATGTCTTTAACTCACATCGGGTGGAGATGTAGGAATTTATCAAGCCTATGGTGACCCTTGTATGAGTTTGGATGAGAAAGACATTGCTAAAAAATTGAAATTTGTGTAATGAGAGATAATGAAAGTTAGGTAAGTGTTTTGTGTGCATGGGAGGAGAAATGAAGAGTAAATTTATTGAATGATCCTAAATTAATAACATTAAATAATAGAGTTTGATGAGACATGATATATTTTGTTTCTTGTTTTCAAATTTGTGGATCTCATGGATATGTGTTTTGAATTTACTTTGAATTTATTTTGATTCTGACTTGTCCAGGAGTCCAAGTGATAAGTGTGGGGGAATTGATAGAGTTAATATTTTCATTATTATTTATATGTTTTTCAATGATTTAATCCCTCCCAATTATTCAATGTGAGTTTATTTGCATCATTTATGTGTTTTTAGTGTATTTTGGGCTTAAATATAAAAATGGGGTAATTCTGTAAAATTTTCAGTTTTATAGAGCTTCTGTTTTTCGGGCATAACTTTTATAATATGGGTCCAATTTAAGTGAATATTTTTTTTTAGGATTCCTATCCTTGTGGTCTTAAAATGTTCCTTCTAGACCAAGACCCAATTCGAAACCCAATGGTGCAGAAAATTCAATAAAGTGGAGAAATCAGTTTGGAAGGCAGAATGGACCCCACTTCATTAAATATGCAATATCTCCTTCAGAAGACCTTAGAATGAGGTTATTCCAGCTGTTTTCGACAGAGGACTTCAAAAGGACGGCTCACAATAAATTTCATAAATTATTGAGCTCATTAATGCATCCTTTTGGCGCGTCCAAGTGGAGTGGGTGAAACAGTGTTTGGCGGCCAGAAAAGTAATGGTCATTGATTCGGCCATATCTTTTTTTACACCTGTCCAATGACTCTCAAATTTTTAGGGTCGATAGAAAACTTCATTTCCAACATTCTATAATAAGGGACCTCAGTGAGGTTCGGCCGGATGGTGATCATAACAGAGGCAAACTTCTGGAGTACAGATTCTGGAGCATCAAATTTTCTGTTCTTTGTTTTCTCTCTTTTGTTCTTCTTAGTTTTGTAATGAATTCTTCTTTCCCCTTAGTCACAATTAACCTTACCATGGTGGGGTAAAATTCTGTTTTATTGGGTAAGGGGAGGTTTTCCATGTTGTATTTCATGAGTTCCTTCTCTTAATGTTTTAAAATCCTTTTCTCTTCTGCGAATCTGTTTCAATTTCTTATAACAGTTTTTATTATCATGTACGATTGTATCTGATTTTAGATTCTGTTGTTCATTTTTATTTGGTCAATGATCAATATCTCCCTCCACTAGGTTCTGGTTTATAAACAATGGAATAGACTGGGATTTAGTGGTGTAGTACTCGGTGATCACTGGTACGTGTGTGAGGAGTAGTGAATGTTCTTGATTACTTGGGATAAACAAGACCCGATTGGGAATTGCCTAAGATAATTGGGGGTATTTTCTACAACTCTATTACACATTGGAAGGAGAGTAGACCAACCCAAGATTTTATTAAGTTTTATTCTCACATTTTTAATTGACCAAGGGAGTGAGAAGAAACGATTGTGGATTCTCACTCTTAACGATTTAGCAGAGGAGAATTGGGTAAAATGAACAATGATAGAATTAAAATTGGAAAACTGACCCTAACCTAATCACCATTTCATATCACTGATTTAGATCACATCATTTGTCAATTTGTTTAAAAAATTTCACTTAATTACTTACTTTATTTAGTTTCTTTCTTGTATTTTCTAAATCAAACAATTTCTAAAAACAACCTCACTTCTTTCTATTTTAAGGTGACAGCTTGATTGTTGTGCACTCCTCTCTGGAGACAACCTAGGTAATCCACTCTACTGAATTTTAACTTAGGTAATATTTGTTTTTGTCACACCCCACGACAGGCACGTGTCACCATGCAGATTTGCTTCTTCATTATATGGATAAAAAAGACCAAAATCCACCGTTCCTTTAACATACCTGAGGATACGTTTTTCCGCTAACCAGTGGGACTCTTTTGGTGCTTCCATGTACCTGCTTAGAAGCCCAACACTATAGAAAATATCAGGCCTTGTGATTGTGAGATACCTCAGGCTTCCAATTAGACTCTTGAACAGAGTCGAGTCAACACTTCTTCCTTCTCCATCTTTTGTCAGTTTTAAGCTCATTGCCACAGGTGTGTTTACAGCATTGCAATTAGCCATCTTGAATTTTTCAAGCAACTCCTTAGCATACCTCTTCTGAGAAATATAGATGCCTCCATGTTGTTGCTTTACTTCTATGCCCAGAAAGAAGGACATGAGACCTCTGTCGGTCATCTCGAACTCTTTGAACATAGCCTTCTTGAAATCATCGAACATCTGTCGACTATTCCCTGTAAACAGCAAATCATCAACATACAAGCATGCAATGATTATATCGCCACAATCATTCTTCTTGATGTAAACTGCATGCTCATATGGACATTTGGTGAAGCCGTTCTCTTGAAGATAGCTGTCAATGCATGCATTCCAAGCACGAGGAGCCTGCTTCAACCCATAAAGAGCTTTCTTCAGTCGATACACTTTGTCTTCCTCCCCTTGCATAAAAAAGCCTTTAGGCTGGTCTACATAGACCTCTTCCTCTAGAATTCCATTCAGGAATGCAGACTTCACATCCAATTGGTAGATCATCCAACTATGATGAACAACAAGAGAGATAATCATTCTCACCATGTCAAGGCGAGCAACAGGAGCGAATACTTCTTCATAGTCCACCCCATACTTCTGTTTGTACCCCTTTGCTATGAGCCTTTCCTTGTAGCGATCGATTTCACCATCAGCATTTCGCTTGATCTTGTACACCCATTTGACACCAATGGATTTCTGGCTATTAGGAAGTGTGGTCAGCTCTCATGTGTCATTTTTCTCTATGTCGTGAATTTC
Source organism: Viscum album (assembly GCA_963277665.1). Lineage (NCBI taxonomy): Eukaryota > Viridiplantae > Streptophyta > Magnoliopsida > Santalales > Viscaceae > Viscum > Viscum album. The sequence continues at coordinate 915,736,390 of OY728141.1, forward strand.
TTATCCCATAGCCATTCTCCAACATTCTTCCCTTGTGGCTTTCTGAAACGTCAGAGGCTCATGATCTGCATACAGGCAAAAAAGATTTACCTCTTCGGTTTGTTCATAAATGTCGCTTAAGCTTTTCATCTTTATGGGCGCCATGGGTGAGGATGAGCTCGCCAAATTTTGACTTGATGGAGTCCTTTCAGGAGTGATGGAATGTCCTCCTGGACTCCTGTGTACTGATGATGTGCCCGGGGAAGGTGTTGCTGGCGTTTGCTCCTGATGATCACGCCTTTCTTCAAGATCTTCTGTTTCGACTGGAATCTCTTTGTTTGGTTCTTAATCATTTCATTTCCAAGCTTCTTCCTCGCTAAAGACCACATCTCTACTCACCACTAATTTATTGGTTAGTGGATTGTAGAGCTTATAGGCTTTAGACTCTTCACTGTAGCCGATGAAGATGCACTTTTCACCACGATCATCAAGCTTCCTTCTTCTCGCTTCTGGAACTTTAGTGTAGGCAACACACCTGAAGATTCTTAGGTGTGCTACGCTCGGTTTTTATCCACTCCATGCCTCTTGTGGTGTCATGTTTCTGACGCTCTTGGTTGGACACCGATTGAGCAGATAGGAAGTACATGCCACTGCTTCTGCCCAGAAGTTCTTTGGCAAGCCTTTCTCCTCCAGCATGGTCCTCGTCATGTCGAGGATGGTGCGGTTCTTCCTTTCTGCAATGTCATTCTACTGTGGCGTGTAAGCAGCAGTATATTGTTGCTTGATGCCTTGTTCCCTGCAAAAATCTTGAAAAACATTTGAAGTGTATTCTCCACCTCTGTCAGATCTGAGAACTTTGATTCTATAACCACTTTCAGCTTCAACATGAGCTTTAAACATTTTAAAGATCGCAAATGCAGAAGATTTTTCTTTGATGCAATACACCTAGAGTTTCCTGCTAAAATCATCAATGAAGGTAATAAAATACCTATTACCTCCAAGTGAGGGTGTTTCAAGCGGTCCGCAGATATCAGTGTGAACTAACTGAAATGTCAGAGGCTCTGATACCAGTTTGTTGTCTATACAAGCCGAGAAATATGAGAAGAAAAATTAGAGAGGTAGAATATTGGCACACAACACAAAGGAGATTTCAAGCCTTTTCACACAATTTCACAATTTTTCACAATTGAAATTTCATACTATAATTACATCAATTTATAGACCCACAACATTAAATGCATAACATTTATGTTGGTACAAAGAAAGACCAAAACATTAAATACAGAGAATCTATGACGGTACAAGGAAAGACCAAAATATTAAATGCAGAGCATTTATGATGGTACATAGATTTACCAAATCTTTAAATGCAAAGCATTTAAATTCATTCAAAGAAAATAAATGGAGGTGGACCCATGGAATAAAAAAATGTGCAAGTAATAAATGACGCCGCAGGCAGCTTTGACTCATGTTTTTGGTTTGCAATCCCAACAGGCCAAGCTGACCAAGATTGAAGAGGAGAGGCGAGTGACCTCCCGACATGTGATGATGCTGCTGGTTTTTACTGGAGAAGATCTCGAGACTCGGATCTCCAAAGCAGAAAACTATTTTACAATCCGCCAAACACTGAAATACTTAAAGATTTTAATGGAACAACTATGTATGTCGGGTACTTTTAAAGATTGGTTTATGTCGTTGGAAGTGTCCAAACCTGAGCTCACTTGGCCACAACTCAAAAAAGTTGAGATGCTCCGAAAATATGGTAATGTGGCAGTGGCTCAGCTAAAGCAGACTCAGGCGGAGAGTCATGGTCAGGAAGCTGAAGTAGGAGACCTGTGGGAGGTCACAGCAGAGGAAGATAAGGAAATTCGCGATGAGCAGCAGCACAAGTACAAATGACGCGACGGAGCATGACACTAAGTTCAGAAGGTACTGAAGGAATATTGAATGTTTCCTGGTTTAGACGGGACAAGAACGACAAAGAGCAGCAAAAGAACTTTCCAGAACGATTTGATGAGAAGCAGACAAAGCCTAAGGTTGATCTGTCAGTGCTGCAGATTGTTATGATACAGTTGAAGCAAGAGGAGGATGTGGCGGCAAGCTTGAAATTTTTTCAGACTGCTCAGGAAAGGTTTCACAAAGACCTGTCTCTAATCTAGTTTGGCCAGAAGTGAAACTTCAGGATACGCAGCAAATGAGTAGTGACAGGATGACTGGTACTGCATTTCAAGCAACTAGTGAAGCAGAATTCTCATTTTCTACAATACCAATTCATGTGGTCATAATTTTTGTTTCTTTGGTGACATGTTTCCTAAATCTAGTAGTACAAACTGGAGTTGTTTGGCTACTCTCAATTTTTCAAATGTTAGCAGGTTATGTACAAACTCTGGAAACAAAAGCAATTGTGGGACAAAGGGTTCCACTTGCTGGATGCGCTAATCGATGTGCCGAAAGAGGAGGTCAATCATTTGAAATAGGTAACAAGGCAGACGACACTAAATAGTGTGACACCATTGGTAGTCTTCCCTTACTTGGTGGGAAATCTACAATTTTATTTAAACTGCTAGGTAACACACACATTTTATAATGACCCGAACTGTTATAAATAAAATTCTCATTACAATTTAATTAAATGTCTTATTGTGTATTTTGGTTATAGAAAACACATGCACTTCTTTGGTTATATCCTACTGAATTTAAAAGACCATTAAAAATCATTACCATTAATAATATAGTTGTTGAACAGTAATCCTGTGATTAGTATAAATATAGGGTTTTAACAAATCCAATCGACACAAACAAAGAGAGTGAACCAGTAGGATCATACCCTCTGAAGCTCATTTATCAGAGCTTCTGAGAGAGATAGAATCTCTGGGTTTTGTCCTTGATCAAGCCCAAACTGAAATCTAACAATCTAATCATGAGAAAAACTGTTTATGGGAGAAATTCAAACTCATTGAGATCACGGCCCAAACCATGTTCGTCGAACAACCCCATGAAAGTCTCACAGCTGCGCACCTTACCCTTAGGGCGTTTGCTGGTGTATTGAAGGGATATGTGTCAAGACCCTAGTAATATGAGTATGTACATTATTTTTTATAGAATAATGAATATATTTTCATTCAATTATTACTTTACAAATGATTTTGATTTTGATATAATGAAACAGAAATTATATTTTTGGGTAATATTCAAATTCAATTAAGGAATTTATTTTGATGAATTAATGGATTTTTGAAATAAATAATATTTTAATAAAATATTATTATTAAATAATTTTTATCAAATATAAATGATCATATAATTTTTATGATGTCAAATGTAATTTTTATAAGGGTTTGAAAATTGATATTATCAAAAATCCAGCATTTCTCAATAATTGTCAATTCTTATTTTAAAAGTGAAAATGCATATATTTAAAAAAATTATTTTGATAAAATGAATATTATTTTTGGAATCAGAACGTCGAAATTATCCAACGGTAAATTTTTCATAATTTTCTGAGACAACCAAATTATCGGATAAAAATTAAATACTGTATAAATATTCGATGTGTATTATGACATCATAATGACCCAAAAGTGATGTAATAAATACTATAAAAGGTATCCATGACCAAATCTATATTTTCTCTTTAAAATAATGATATTTTAAGTTTATTTTATTAATTTTATAAAGTCATTATGAATCCTCCAAAACCATTAATATATTTTAAGGTTTTAAAATGATTTCTTTAAGAGTATGTCTCACCTTCACATAAGCAAGGGCATTATTTTATTTTTTCCGACCTTTGGCCTTATAAAACAATTAAAATCACTCTCATTTAGCAGAAACCATGGGCAAAAACTATAGGAAGGTTTGTGGTTCTGGTTATTTTATTATATAGAGTCCAAAACCTAAGTTTGAGAAATGATAAAGAATTCCTCACTCATTTCCTATATAAACTCGCGCAAGTTATCACTTCTCTTCAATAAAAATTCTTAGAGCACGTCCTTCTGTACTCCACTCTCTAGAGTCCTAAGTGACCTCAAGCTCTCAAGAAGCTTCTCCCAATCATTTGGAGTCACACACTCCAGTAAGGAATTTCTCTCTTCTCATTTCCATGCAAGAACCACTTTTATGTTATGCTTATTAGTTTCAATTTGTGGTTGTCTGGGTATGTTTTAATGCAACCCTATTACTGCACTTTTTATTTCCATGTGATTAAAAGACCTCTTTCACTCTCATTATTCCCTCCCACGATCCTTTATGTACACCCGTTACCATGCCAAAATTTTGTAAGGGATCTTTCTCTCTTCTTTTTATTCAATCACCTCTTTTATGTCATGCCTCTTAGTTTCCATTTGTGGTTGTTTGGGTATGTTTTACTACAACTCACTTACTTTCCTTTTGATTTCCATGTGATGAGAGACCTATTTAACTCTCACTATGCCCTCACATGAACCTTTATGTACACCCGTTATCATGCTGAAATTTAGTAAGGAATCTTCTCATTCTCCTCTTTATTAAAGTTTCTTTATTATCTTATGTCTTCTATTTCCAATTCCTAATGTTGGGATAGGTCTTTCCATGTCCCTATTACTGCCCATTTTATTTCCAAATGATGAAAGGCTTGTTTTTCTCTCATCAACCCATTTTATGAATTTTTAAGTGATGTCGTTATGCTGTCAAAATTTCACCGCAATTTTCAATGCCAAAACAATTGTGTAGTGAATATCATACTCATTTCCTATCAAATATGTTCACCTTTATACACATATACTTCATTGACTTGGGACTTACATGTATATATTTCACTCCTTGATTATGGAATAAAATATGATGATGAATGAATCCATATTGTATGATCTATATGGCACACTTAACCATGAGAATGAAATGAAAGTGACGAGCACACCTGAAATTATATAACACTCCAATACATTGGATAATGTTTAAGTCTTATGAGACGTCATGTTGGGACAGAGAGTGAACCTGAATCCTTTATGGGAATTTGTCCGTCATGATGTCTTGGAAATTAGTCATGACCTATGTTTATGATGCACTATTTTAAAATGTTGCCACATTTCTCATGTTTTCTTTATGATTATCATGTTATATCATGTTTCATTGTTCATGTTTATGACTCTCACCCCTTTTATGCCCCATTGATATGTCTATTGTCTGACATGTATTTTCTCCTTCATGTTATGTCATGTTTATTCTCTTACTGAGCTTTATAGCTCACCCCTTACTTATTATGTCCTCAAGTTATCCCATGAAGTTTTAAGTACGAGCATGTTAAGGAAGTTTTCAATAAAGACAATGTTTTTTATATTTTAAGTTGTTATGTAATATACCTAATTCCCAAAAACATTAGACTTCTCGATCTTCCAGGTTGTATTATGTGTAATATTATTTAATAAATCAAGTATTGATATGTAATAAAGAGTAGGGTTGTCATACATTCCTCACTATACAACAGTTCCAGCAACTCCAAAACCCACTCCTAAAGGTTGCGGCAATTACAGCAGCTTCAATACCCACGGCGAAAACCCCAGTAGCTCATAAAATTTTTCCACCTTGAGGAAAAGGTGGATTTTCAAGTAGGAGAAAATGATAGGAATGTATGGGTTGCAGTCTTTTCAAGTGCTGGGGAGTAAGGGTCAATTGTTGTTGCATAAGGGTGCTTGGGCAGTTCAGTAATTGATGTATTAGAAGGTTGGGAGTTCTAATAATGTCATGGGTAATATTGTAATTAGAAATAAGAAGTGGTTGAGGATGTTGGGGGTGGCACAAGTATTAAACAGGAGGGGGAGTGGCTGGGGAGGGTTACGGATGATTTATAAGAATTCTGTGAGGTGGAATCGGGAGGCCTTGGCCTGGTTTCAGGAAGAGTCTTCTCGAAGAGCTTATTCTTCTTCTTCCTTCTTTTTCTTCTATTGTTCTTTTGTAATTTCCTATTATTGTTGCTGCAAGTATCAATTGAAATCCTCAGTTTTCTCACTCACGTGCCTTGATTCCTATCATTCCTCAGCATCAGCAACTCCCGTCTTGAACTGCACACTCAACTCAATTAAATCTATAGTCTCTAGATTCTCATCAGACATAACTTGTGTGGAAACTATTTATTCCTTGTCGAACCCTTCCCGACCAAAACGAAAAAAAATTAAAACTGACTTCACAAGCTTTCAAGCTTTCCACAGAGGTATTGAAGAATTGGCAAAGACATCATTGAACAGACTGCTTAATAGGATCCCAAACTTGCACCTGCACAATCTAAGACATCTCATGGTGAAACTGTTCAAGACTGGAAGCTTTCTACTCCTCGGCTCATGTCAACCGTCCAGAATTTTCCCAGTGTTCTAAGAAATGATTTTCAACTTAGGCATTTGAAATCATAGTTTCCTCACACTTCCATAACTTCGGAGCAGCTCTTCTTTGAGTTGCATTTAGGTGAGCCCAGCCTTAGTTCCTTTCAACAATAAAAACCAAATTTGAACCATACTTTCCATACACAATCATACCATCAGTACCTTCATCTCTTCCCATGTTAAGAGGATCGAAAAATAATTCTCAGCTTCTGTGATCTAGGTTTCGGGATCTTCTCTAGAAAAAACCAACATCATCACTTGCCTCTAGATGGTTTATGATCTGTTTGACTAGGGATATACTATTTTGATATCATTGATCATATTAATATGAATGGTTTATGATTATTCTTATTGATTGGGGAAATTATTAACATTTTGTATACTAGTTTTCAATACAAATGATTATGTTGATTATGTTTCACCCCTTTTATATGAGGAATGCATTGGACTTAGTAAGTGATGAGTGGGGCCTGATATAGACCCTCAATGTATTAGTATGTCTCATGAGACAAACTAGCTTGGGTTTTTGGTCGATGCCTTATCCATTTATGTAAGATATCTTGGCATGATACCTTGATGGTATGGTTATGATGTCCAAAATTATGCATTCCCTCATTATGAGATTAGTTATTAATGTCCATGTGATTATTTCATAGTTAGAATATCTATGGAAAAGTTTCAAGCTCACGTGATTAAGTATATGGAATTATTTGATCATTATTTGTTTATACCGTATTATTCTCAAGTTATTGATTAAATGGAATGTGTTTTAGTTATTTAACTTATCATATTTATTATGGTTTATTTATTCATAGCTTTCATCATACTCATACCCTTACTGAGCATTTAATCTCAACCATTTCTTATATTTCTTTCCCCATGATATCAAGATGGTTATTTTGATTGATATGTGGGGTTATTCTAGAAGAAATAATGATACACTCAAATAAAATTCTATGTTGTATTTTATGTTTTCAATTATAATGTGAAATTAAAATATGTATATAGTTTACTAAGACGAATAAATTATATGGTCCTTTGGGATGTGATTCCTTGTATCTTATGCCAATGTAATATATTAACCACAAACTCCAGGCTACTAGGGTCATGGTTTTTATTGTTGGTATCAGAGGAAGTTTAGTAGAAACCTTGGAAACTAGATTTAGGAAAACATATATTAGAGAACACATCTCTATAAATGAATTTATGGATAAGCCTCAGTATAAGATATCATCCTAAAATTTTGGAAAGATAGAGATTGTGTGGTTTACCTTGAAATAAATCCTTATCTGGATACTACAAGTGGATGTGGTTCTGGCATAGATATGCCTGGGGGTAATGACTTTAAAAAATGCATGTTGGGCTTAACTCGAACATTACCTAGTGCACGATAACGGACCTTATTACACACCTGGTTTGACACTACCAAGGGATATGCTTAGGATAAATCACATTTTCTTTAAAAATTATTATGAAGGATTTGAAAATATTTTTATTATTTGAAAATTTTCCCAAAGAAACCATGTTTATTATTATGATATTAACCATGCATAAATTTTTCAATTTATGTTAAGTGTTTCTATAGTTTTGGGATTACACATTATGTTTCATAATTTTATGATCTAATATAGTGTATTCCATTATTTAGAAATGTAATCTAGTGGAAGGAATGGAAACTATATCAATTCATGTACCCCATGTAGGGATTCCCCTCTTGAGAAAGATAATGAAGCCGGAGTTAGAGCTATAGTTGGAACTGATCAAATTATAACCATATTGGGGAAACTAAATTAGGTTGTGAGCAATAACGTTTCCCATATAAAGTCACTGATCCATCATAATGTAAAACAATGTTATACTGCTTTATACATCAACAACCTCCATTATTCAATGGAGATACAAATCCATTTGTAGCTGAGAAATGGATAAGTTCCTTAGAGAAGATATTTCTCACTCTAGGAAGCAATGAAATGTAGAAATTTTTCATGTCAGTTTATCATATCTTAGGAGATGTAGATCAATGGTGTTCATTGATTCAAAACACTAAGGATGAAGAAGAAATAAAAAACATGGAATGAAAGTATTTTAAGGTTCTCTTCTTGGAAAATTATTTTCCTTGTGAGAAACGAGTGGATATGGAGAGACTATTCTTGAGTATGAGACAAAAGGAGTGTGAAAATGTTTATAAGTATGAATACAACTTTACAAGGTTAACAAGGCATGCTACAGACTACATACATAATCTAAAGAGAATTATTTACCATTTATTTGATGGGTTAAATCCAATACTTCGGAGGGAACTAGCCTCCTAAATCTTCCCGTCATAGGAGGACATAGTGTCATGTGTTATCAAGAAAAAGAAAGAATTCTGCAAGTCTTATGAATTCTAAGGGAATCAAGAGAAGAATGGGATGGAATAGAAAAATACAGATAAGGGGAATAAGGGAAAGAAGTCTTTTCCTACATGTGATAATTATGGAAAGAAACACCATAGCACTTTCTTGGAGGAAATGAGAGTTTGCTACAAGTGTTGAGATAAAGGCCACCATTCTCATGATTTCAAGGTCAAGAAATAATCTACCAATATGCAATGCTTCAACTGTAAGGGCATGGGGCACTATAAAAATGAATTTGATGGGTTAAATCCAATACTTCATAGGGAACTAGCCTCCTAAACCTTCCCATCATAGGAGGACATAGTGTCATGTGTTATCAAGAAAAAGAAAGAATTCTACAAGTCTTATGGCTTATAAGGGAACCAAGAGAAGAATGGGATGGAATATAAAAATACAAATAAGGGGAATAAGAGAAAGAAGTCTTTTCCTACATGTGATAATTATGAAAAGAAACATCATAGCACTTTCTTGAAGGGAATGAGAGTTTGCTACAAGTGTTGAGAGAAAGGCCACCATTCTCATGATTTCATGGTCAAGAAATAATCTACCAATATTCAATGCTTCAACTGTAAGGACATAGGGCACTATAAAAATGAATTCCCCAAGCATTAAGGGAATATACCTCAAAAGAAGCTAAGGGATCAAGATCAATCGTATGTTATTACTACAGATGAAGTGGAATGATTAATGTGCTTGTGTTTGAATTCAAGAATTATGTTATAGGATTATTTTATCAATAATATTCTGGTTATAAGAATTATAAAACGTATAAGGATTGTACTACGGTACTTTTTATTTAAGTATTTGAGAGCATATATTGAATGGTACTGATGACCGAGAAAGTTGATTCAGTGGAAAGTTAAACTTCTTGGTAAACACATGATTGAGGGATGATAACCCTTAACATGTGTCTGATGTTGAGATAATAAATATAAAGAGATTTTTACGAAGGTATTGGTAAACTTTAAGTTTTATCTTACCTTTTATGTTGAGGTAATTTTGGATTATTATAATTTGAGAAAATTATAGGAATTATATTAATAATGTTTTGGAAAAAGGACAAGCTGAATGTCGGGTGAAACCTCATCACATATGGAAAGGCCATGGGGCTTGAACTCACAACTGAAGGGTGATAAGGGTGTTGCACCTTCCATTGGCCTACGTGATGTTTTGGTTAATATGTCATTGTTTTTACTTAAACAATTTGATAGATAAGTATTAATGTTGATCCAGTGGTGTTAATGTTGAGGTTTAGAGATTAATGTATTATATAAATTGTTTCAACCATATTGGTTTTGGAAAATATTTATAGATAGGCAGAAATATTTTTCACTCTTGTATGGATCTTACGATCTGTTAAAAGTTAGTTTTAGTGCTTCAGGCATAAAAATTCATTTTTGGGTATTCATTTCTTGGAGTAATAGATGAAGTGGAAATTGATCAAAGCACAACCAAATGATGAAATTATGCTTTTAAAATAGAAATCTATCAAGTAGGTATGTTTCCTTATATTCTTATACAGTAAAATAATTCCTAAACTTCAGAAAAGGATCTTGAAACAAAACATTTATCATATTACCTTAATTTTTTATGAATTAAATGGTCTTTTAAATTATCAAAAATTTATGGTTTCTAGGTCCTTAACTTTCCATTGATCATTCACTTTCTTATGATCAATGATCACTATCACTCTCTATAATTATTTACACTTTTCTTCCATATCCATAACTTCACTTCCCACTAATGTTCTCCTACTTAGAAACCTAGTTATGTGTTATTCTAGATGACCTTCATACTTCCCTTTATCTCATATCAAGAGGACATTTTATGATATTGGTTTCCAATAAATATATTTTCAAATGTCAAACCCTTAATTTTTGAAATCAATATTAAATTGCAAGAATGCAATTTATTTAAGGGGGTATAATGTGACACCCAGAAATTTAAAAGATGAACATCATCTTCGATAGCATATATGATAGGCAGTACCAATCTTAGAAGAGGATGTAACACACTGATTCTTTATGATATATTTATTTTTGAATAAATTCAATCTCTTTAATAGCTTACGATGCACGCAATGCCTGGTTTAAATGAAAATGTGGTACTCTATTAAAATATTATTATTTAAACATGAGCATTATAACTCAGTTGTTAAGTTAGTGGATATGAATAGGACTAACTAAATTATAAAAATTATATGTTTTACACTTGTATAAAATAAATTCAATGGTTATATATTGATTATAAATAAAATAAGAATCATTTGAAAGAAAAAAAAAAGAAATGTTTTAAGAAAAACTGTATTTTTCTAAAAGGGAGTTTAGTCGCGTTTTGCGCACATAATTAAAAATTAATTTTTACCTATTTTATAAAAAATTATTTGAAAAAATAAACTTCATTTTTTAAATCTACATATCAAAATTATCTTTTGGTGAATTTTTGATAATTTTCTAAAAAACATATTTTTTTGATGAATAGTGAAAATACTGATTTTTATTGAAAACTATATTTTTGTTTAAATTATTTACAAGGTTAAATTATATTTTAAATTGGTTATAAATTAAAATTAGATAAATTATATTAAAATTTAACTAATTTAGTATTATGTCTCGGATTTTCCATGTAAATTTTTTGAAAATTATATGGGATTATTTCGACACCAGTAAAATTTTGTTTTGGTAATTTTTCACTAAATTTTTCCAGGAATAGATTCCACTTGAATTTTTAGTGAACATTCAACTAGAATTTTCCCGTGAAAGTTTTCACTAAAATTTTTCAATGAAGTTTTACACTTGAATTTTTTGTGAAAGTGTCTAGTTTAATCGGTGAATTTTTTAATGAATTTTTTTTAGAGTTATTCATTAAAATTATTTCATGGGATTCTTAGTAAAAATTTATTTTTGGTAAATTTTCATGGATATTTTTCAATGATAGATTCTACTGAAATTTTCAGCGGAGGTTCCACTAGAATTTTCACTAGAAGTTCCACTGGAATTTTCTGCGAAAGTTCCATCAGAATTTTTCAGTGAATGTTGTCACTGGAATTTTACAATGAAGTTTTCCAGTTGATTTTTTAGTGAAAGTGTCTAGTTTAATCGCTGAAACTTTTAATGAAATTTTTTGTTAAAGATATTCATTAAAATTATTCAATGGAATTTTTAATGATATTTTATTATTGAAAAATTTTCACTACAATTTTCCAATGATAGATATCTAGTTTAGTCGGTGAATTTTTAATGAAATTTTTCATTAGAGTTATTCACTAAAATTTTTCAATGGAATTTGTATTGAAAAAATATTTTGGAAATTTTACATTGAAATTTTCGAATGATAGATTCGACTGAAATTTCCAGTGAAAGTTTCAGCTAGAATTTTCTAATGAAGGTTTCCATAAGAATTTTTTAATGTTGATTTCCACTAGGATTTTTGGTGAAAGCATCTCTTGAAAATTTTCAACAAAGGTGTCTAGTTGAATCGGTGGATTTTTCAACGAAAGTGTTTACTCTACTCATTATAGTCATACTAGTCACACTATTGATACTTGTTGGTAGCTTAATGGTCGTCCTAATCATCCATCTCCTAGCCACTCTCATCACGTTCAAGCTGCGGTGACTGATTCTATAAACCCTCATTGTAACCATCACCATACGTCGGAGTTATCTGAGGAGGAATATTACCTTCTGCACTCCCACCATGCTAAATCTGCCTATTCTAGTGCTTGTATAGCGTAGACTCTGTAGCATTTTTGTGTGTTCATCTCATCATCTTATGACTTGGTTATTAGATACTTGTGCTTCTAGCCATGTCATCGACAATTAAATTTTCTTTGACCCTACCACTCGGTTTCAATGGCAATACCATCACTGTGGTTTATGGTTCCCTCGTACCTATCACTGGTTTTGGCACTTGTGATGCCACTTCTGAGATTACACTTTCCTTTGCACCTTATGTTTCGTTTACCCCATTCAGCTTATTGTCTATTAGTAAGCTTACTCATGATTTACATTGCTCTGTTACATTCTCAACAATAGATGTTCTTTTTTCGAAGTTACAATGAATTGAGTACTTCGTATAGATCGATCGCATGGAGGGGTGTTTATGTTGGGACTCATCCCCATTCTTTGGTCAACCACTAGTGCCAGATCCCCAGTAGCTTTATTTAGAGTTGCGCTCTCTTTCACATTTTGATTGTGAGTCATGTCATCTGATCTATAATCAAGTCACTTGAGTTGTTCACAAAAGCGCTTGTTGAGTTCGTTTGAGTTAGTTCATTCTGATGTATGACCAGATTCAACTATATTTTGACCACATCTATTTTATGAAAATCTTTATATTTTTTTAATGTGATTTAATTGATAAATAATAGATTCTTGATCATTTTAGGTGGAAAATGAAATTCTTCTGATATTTGTGTGAAGTTTGAAATGGATTCAGGTTTTGGAATTTAATGATTTGATGATCCTTGGTTTTTATCTCAATTATATTTTGTTGAAACTATCTTTATTTTTATTTGTTGCTAGTGTAATGAAACGTAAGGGAAGAAGAGAGCAATGCCAGAGGTCCGTATTGCACAAGCACTTTGTACAAAAATGTATAAATTATCAGCTTATCAGCACCTCTCAGACATCAACCTTCTGCAGGATGTCAAAACATTCGGTGCCCATCTTCACGGGCAAGCCAAGACAGATCCTTGAAGAAGGAGATTCCAAATCATCAGTCAGCCCATACTGTGCCGCCTCCACAATAAACTTTGAGGCCTGCTCGAAAGTCATCTTGGAAAATGGGGAAACTGAACCCGCAATGGCGCCGATCCTGCTCATCGACCGGAATCCACCAGAGTGGGTCATGTAGTCGGCAACGAGGGTCAGGTGCCGCACATCAACCTTCACACGATACAAGCTCGTCTGGATCTCCCGGATGATGGTGTGCCTCGCCGCCTCCACCCCGTACGTGTGAAGCATCGCGTGCACATCATTCGTGTACAACCGCCTAACGTCCAGGACGTCCTGCATCTGCCAGAATAAAGGGAATTCGACGCCAGCCGCCTGCAATACCCACTCATCGCTGTCATCTGAGGCGTCAAGCACCTTATCCGAGCTGCATTTCACCACGTCGCAACGATTGATCTTTCCTGAGTTTATTATGTAAACCCTCTTGGCTACTCTCTGAGCAACCTACCACACCCCAAAAGCAAGTTAAGATCTAGATCCCCCCCCCCCTGTTTAAGCTTTTTCAGGGTCAAAAGTAAAAATTACCTGAGCCAACAAAGAACAGGGTTCATTGGTGAACCTGAAATGGGCCTCAAAGTGCAAGCCTTCAACAGCCACAAATATTGCTCTATCGGTTTCCTTGGCTGATTTCTTTTTACTAAAAATTTTCTCTTTTCTTTTAGGTTTTGTTTTCTTGAGCTCTGACACTGTTTCAACAACAGTCGGCCCTCCCGATTCCGCGCCTTCAACATCAGACAAGTTCTCACCACCCTCACTGATTCCAGATTCATCCTCCACTGGATTCACTTCCTTTGTCGACCCTGCATTCAGTTCATCATCAGACCCTTCATAATCAATCTCGTCTCTGCCCTGTTGTTTTATTTTGTCAGCAGATGAACCAATATCCCCAACCTCTTCTTTAGCATTATCATCATCATTATCATCATCATTATCATCATCCTTCCCTTCCCCCTGCAATTTGGAATCGGAAACTTCCCCAGCATCGGCTGAAGAGCTGGTCCTTGAATCTGACACAAAAATTTTTATACCACTGATTCTGGCATGTGAAACCATGTGATTCTGAATAGCGTCTTCCAATGCTCGAATGAATATTACTTCTAATGTCGTTTTGACATCTTCCGTTGACATATCCAAGTACTCAAAACAGTGTTCGCGTTCGTATAGCTTCATCTTCAGTTTATAAATGCTGGAGATCTGGCCACCATGAAGGGTCACTGGTCCAAATGAAACTTCAATATGTTCTACTATGTCTGCCACGGTTACCCTCTTTAACTTGGCTGCAAGGCCCTTCCCGTCTTCTCTGCACATACATGAAAATGAAAAAAAAAATGACATTGGTTGCTTGATGTTTACAATGAGTTCAAAAATACTCAGGAGGGAGGGGGAGGAACTCTAGTCGTCAAAAAAACCAAGCTGGCTTACTCTGTTTTTCCCTTTAACAAGGGGCAACTCATAATTGGGGTTTTAATTTCACTTGAAGCGGTCATCAAGATCTCCTGCAGACGTGGGATTCCAAGAGTCACATTCATTTCACCACGACCAGCGAAGTGGAAAGTGTTCAGTCTGAAAAGCAACAATAATATTAATAAAAACAAAAAATGGACAGAGATAGAGAGAAGAAAACAATAAAAATATATATGCATATTAAGTTATTATTCCATGATATAAAAATAAGCACACATATTAAATAGACAACTCACGTCATTTGTGTCGATGGTTCGCCTATAGATTGGGCAGCAATCACGCCAACAGGTTCTCCAGGATGCGCAAGGCTGGACAAGTATTTGTGTTTCATCAGATTAAAAATGACCCCCTTGTTATCTCCAGGTATACTCTTTTTTAACTCCCGTCATGTCATCTTAAAGTGCTTTCGCATGTCCTTTGATAAACTGCTAACAAAGGGCAGCTTCTCAATATCACGATCTATCTCAGATTTTTGTGCGTCACCAGATTTCAGACCAAATTTTTCATGAAAGATATCTTTATTCTGAAATTTTAGAAAAGAAAAAGATCAAAACAACATAAAATTTGACTTTAATGAATTTATGTCGACAAGAGCACAAGATAAATTCCTCACAGCCAACAATGCTCCGTGTTCTTGAAGAAAATTTATCTGATGAACATCAATGCCATCTTCACCATACGCAAATTGTACAATGGATCCATCAGCATCACGCACAGTATAATCATAACAGACTTTCAGGCTTTCTAGATTTTTTATCAGGCATCTTTGCAGGTAGCCACTGCGAGATGTTTTGACAGCTGTATCAACTAATCTGCACTAAACAAAAATAATTACAACATTCACAATTGAACAAAGATTTTATATCTACTGAACTCAAAAGTGAAGTTCATGCTCGATCTTTCTTGCATCTATTCATGGATGATTGCCGAGGCATCTAAATTAATTCATTTGTTCATTCACATTTTCAATGACCATTAACACTCTTAGGTGTTGGAATGGTGGAACCCAATCCATGGAAATATGAATGAACGAACAAATGGATTTAGATGCCTTGGTAATCATCCATGACTTGATTTAGAGAGATGCCTATTGAATCACTAGGGATACCATGACATCTTTTCATTCAATTAATTCATAGGAAACAGTAAAGCAGTAAAACAATATAAATCAGTTGGGAAAAGCAATCACAACAGACTAAAATTCAATTTACCCTTCACGACCAGCCATGCAATGGAAGTAATATTCTTGAGGTCGGAGACCGGAGAGAAAGCAGTCACTTATAAAGCCTCCAGCTCGTGATGCACAGTCCCAAGGAGGAAAGCAAGGTAAGGTCTTTCCAGAATTCATCCGAGGTACACGTTTTCCTTCCAATGTTTGTTGGCCAAGAAAAGATGATATCTCTGAGAAATTCGTCTGATCAAAGAAAAATTCAACCGGGTCACAATTCAGAAGAGTTCATGAATTTCTGGGTAAAAATAAAAGAATCAACTTCAGAATATTTTGTCCTTATTTTTCATTATTTATTTTTTATTGAAAATTTGTTTAGTTTAAGAAACCAGGACCCGTGTTTCGAATTACTATTTTTTAGTACAACTGAAGGGCGTAGGCATGGGGCCAAAATGTGCATGACTTGCCATACGGTACTAACAATAGTCCTTGGGTGGTTGGATTTATTTTAAAACTGAATGATTAGTATTTAACCACCAACGTGTAAGAAACTGGATGTTACCACATCAGCAATAGTAGGAGATTAGGAGAGATTTGTTGCAATCCTATATGTTGCCATAACCGATTCCTACCTACAGCATATATGTTTTACTCTCTTCCAATGAAGGAAATCATGTTTTCCATCATAAATTCCTCATTTGAAGCTGTGTATTAATTAATAGTATTCAGATGTAAAAAACCGGAAAACAGGGTTCCACATTAACAAGAGCATAACATTTTCCCAGAGACGTGGCATGGATTCAGTGGTGTGATGACAACCACCACAGCATTTGGGATGAAAAGGATGAGAAAACATGTATTATTCATGAGCCTTGTAAGACTATTTTAATGTGTAACACTGACACACATGCAACAAAATTAATCATGGCTTATGGATCCATGCTAACAAAGACAAAATACCAAATAAGAAGCCTAACAAGTATTGGAGGAAATGCACATACCAAACTGCCTTTGGCTCCAGAAACTGTCATAAGGGAAATGCAATTTTTTGGGAAGGGCTTCCATAGACCTTCACGTAACAACTCTGCGTTCATATCAAATGTCTCACCAAGTTTATTTGACATCAAGCGATCCAAAACTGCGATGGCAGGTTCCCCTTTACTGCGAATATTTTCTTCAGTTTTTTCTTGCAGTTTCAGTGGATCTGCAAAAACAAATTACAAGCCAAGCAAACACTTAAAACGGGCCAAAGAAAAAACAAAGTATTGAAAACAGAATTAATACAGAAAATCAGCCACTGTTCCAGAAAAAAACGACTAAATAAGTAAAAGATCATTCAATAATTTACAGATTTAATAGCGTCAAGGGCTGCTCGCTTTTGGCTAATTCACTGAATTTCTGATTTTTTCCCAGAAGAAAACCAGAAAATCAGTCAGTCAGTGTTCCAGAAAAAAACGGCTAAATAAGTAAAAGATCATTTCAATAATTTACAGATTTAATAAAAAACTATAGCTACATCTATGTTTATTTTTCAGTACATATTATGTTTATCATAGTATATGCATTTAATATTGTCCAGTTTTTATTTTATACATATGATTAAAAATTACATTTTATACATAACTCAACAGATAGATTAAAAATCCCATTTTTTCATAATCACACATACGTCAACAAAATTTCAAAATAAAACGTATAAATTGACCAATAATTGCAAGAATTGGTAAAAATGGATCAAGTATATTCAAATTGTGACCAGATCAGTGTATTGAAATTGAAAACTGAACAACCCTAATAACGTCACATCAACCCGAGGTACACAAAAGAAACAAATTCTCCATACAATAATAATGTGCTCAAAATTACTAAATGACAAAAAGCTAGGGACTTCAAAGCCATATATTTTAATGTCGTTAGTATTTTTGATATTTAGGTTAGGTTTGAATGAGTCAATTTTATCCCATGTATTTTAAATTTCAAATCTCCCTCTCATCTCTAGTATTGGTTTCCCTATAAATAAAGCCTCCAACCTCACTTGAGAAGTGCGGTTTTTGGGTCTCTTGCTATAATCGCCCTTGCGTCGTTCGCCGCTTATCACACTGCCTTCTCCCACTGATATGGATCAAATTCAGCCCAAAGAGAATAATTTTGAGCTTGATAAAAATTTTAAGCCCAATTGTTATTCGAATTGAACCACCCCGCACTTTTTGACATCCAACACCATGGTGGGACACAAACTTATTTGGGGCCTCAAATGACTTACCACTTGGCAAAGGAAGGAAATTCGTAGTAGCACATTAAAGAGGAGAGAGAAGGTGAAGAAAAACATCATTATGAAGCAAATTTGGTGGAGAAAAACATCATTATGAAGCAAATTCGCTACTTTAGCCAGTGAGGTCATTAAATAGCATGGGAAAGTGGTTTTTATGCTTTTTATGTGTCCTTTGAGTACCCTCATGCATTGTAATTCGTTTTGGGTCATTTTCCTTTTATTTTGACTTTATAATGTCTTTTCACCATTTTGTAATGGCTGGACTTGAATGTGACAAATTTTGGAAGTTTGTTGTGTATCCTTCTCGCTTTAACTTCTTCTCTTTGCTCGGAATTGGTGGTGCAACTCCATTGCTGGTGACTTTTAAGTGTAGAGAAACCTTGGCGGGTGGTGTTGCCAAGGTTCCAACGAGTAAGTTCTACTGCATTCTTCTTATTACTCTCCACCATGTCTCGCAAGAGCAAATCTTCTACTCCTGCTATATGGGAAATTGCCAACGCACAGCTACAATCGCAAATTACTCAAATCGGTGAGCAACTTGCTCAACTGTTGAGAGCGCGACGATGCGATTCCCCTCCACCGGAGCGGCGTCCCCACCGTCCATCTTCACATAACAAGCGCAATCCAGCACCATTTTATGAAGATCGTGCAAATGAAGATGATTCCAGCAATTTGAAGGTGGATATGCAAAGAAGAGACGATGAAGATGTTGAAAGAGGTTTGAAGATTGACATTCCAGATTTCGATGGGAGTAAGAATCTGGATGATTTTATGGATTGGATGCGGGAAATCGAACGATTATTCAAATTTAAGAATTGTTCTGACAAGAAGTGGAAGGTAGCCATTCTGAAATTTAAAGATTATGTATCTCTTTGGTGGGAAAATCTGAAAAAACGGGAACATGATGGGAAAGACAAAATACGTTCATGGAAGAAGTTGAAAAAGATTTTGAGGGGACGATTTTTGCCAGAGAATTATAAGCAAGAGCATTATTTCCGAATGCATAGCCAAGATAAATCTGTTGAAGAGTACATTCGGGAGTTTCATCGTTTATTGATGCGAAGTGATGTTCCAGAGTACAAAGAACAAACGATTGCAAGGTTTTTGGGTGGATTAAATGAAGAAATTGCACATTTGGTGGAGTTACAACCATTCTGCTCCCTTGAAGATGTTTGCAAGCTGGCTATCAAGGTGGAAAAACAAAAGCAGACCTCAAAGGCATCGGCGCTCAAGAAGTACAATAGAGGTACAACATTTTATAAAGGTATTTTTTCTAATAAATCTGGTGTTGGTGAGAAGGAATTTAGAAGGAACAAGATACTGAATAAAGGGAAAGAGAAGACATGGAACAACCAAAAGGGAAATCCAACTCCTTTGAACATGAGAATCGAAAGTGTTTCAAATGTCATGGGTATGGTCATTTCTAGATCAATTGCCCGAACAATTGAATTATTAGTATAAAGGAGATCGAAGAGATTGAAAACGCAATCAAAGAAGATGAACATGATGGTGAAGAGTCCGAAAATGAGGATCATGTTGTGGAAGAAGCTAATGTGGGTAACATGATTGTGCTGCGAAGAGCTTTGCAAGCTCAAATCTGCTCGAAAGAAGATCAAAGAGAAAACTTGTTTCAAACTCGTTGCACCATTAATCAGCGGGTATGCATGATGATTATTGATAGTGGGAGTTGTATAAATGTTGCTTCAACAACACTAGTGGAGAAATTGAAGCTTCCAACTCAGAATCGTCCTCGCTCATATAAATTGCAATGGTTAAAGAACGAGAGCACACTCCAAGTCAACAAACAGGTTCTGATTTCATTTTTCATTGGTAAGAACTATATTGATGAGGTATTGTGTGATGTTATTCCTATGGATGTTTGTCACTTGTTGGGAAGGCCTTGGCAGTTTGACAGGGAAGTGAAATATGATGGGAGGAAAAAAAATCGATCTGGGGAAAAGAATATCCCACTTGCTCCTTTGAATCCGTCTCAAACCTTTCAAAAAAAATTTGTTCAAGTTCAAGCGCCCAAAGATAGCCTCTTAATTAATAAAGCTCCAGTGGAGAAAGCAATAAATAATCAAAAGCCAGTTTTTGCTTTATTGATGATGGAAAAGTCATGCCATGAGGAAAATAGTCATCACCATCCATTAACTCGTTCTTTGATTGGGGAATATCATGATGTTTTTCCTAATGATCCAGCAAGATTACCACCATTTAGAAGCATTGAACACCAGATTGATCTTGTACCGGGTGCGCAATTCCCTAACAAACCAACATATCGGTGTAATCCTAGAGAATCAAAGAAATTGCAGAAGCAAGTGGACCAATTTCAGCACTATCATGGAACCCATCACTGAATGCTTGAAAAATGGGAAATTTGAGTGATCAAAGGCAGCAAATGAAGCATTTGGAATCATTAAGAAAAAGTTGTGTGAAGCATCAGTTTTGGCATTACCTGATTCTGATCAAGTCTTTGAAGTGGAATGTGATGAAATTGGAGTTGGGATCGGCGTTGTTCTCATCCAAAGCAAGCATCATATTGCATATTTCAGTGAGAAATTGAATGATTCAAGGAGGAATTACAGCACCTATGATGAGGAATTTTATGCGATTGTAAGAGCCCTAGATCATTGGTCACATTATTTGAGACCAAAATAGTTTGTCTTTCATTCTGACCATCAGGCATTGAGGCTTATCAATGGTCAACACAAGCTGAGTTCGAGACATGCAAAGTGCGTGGAATTTTTAAAATCATTCTCATTTGTGTCAAAATACAGAAAGGGGCAAGATAACCTGGTGGCGGATGCTTTATCTCGAAGGTATGCATTATTTACCATTCTAGATGTTCGAATTCTTGGATTTCAGCTTATGAAAAAAGATTATCAGCATGATATGGAGTTAAATGTTATTTTAATCCAATGTCAAAATGGATTTGTGGAGGATTATTCTGTACATGATTGGTTTCTCTTTAAGAGAAACAAGTTGTGTATTCCAAAGGGTAATTACAGGGACTTGCTCGTTCGGGAGGCACATGAAGAGGGACTTGCTGGTCATTTTGGCATCCATAAAATCTTGGAGATACTAAAGGAGCATTTCTACTGGCCAAAAATGCAATCAGATGTTCAAGCAATTCTTTCAAGATGCAGAACATGTCAAAGAGCAAAGAGTCATTTCAAGTCTGGTTTATACACTCCGTTACCTATTCTAGAGCAGCCATGGGAAGATCTCAGCATGGATTTCATTATGGCTTTACCAAAGGCTCAACGAGGTAAAGATTCAATAACGGTCATTGTTGATCGATTTTCTAAGATGACCCATTTCAAACCTTGCCATAAGACTGAAGATGCGGTCAAAGTGGCAAAATTGTTTTTCAAGGAGATTGTTCGTCTTCATGGCATTCTTCGCAGCATTGTTTCAGATAGACACTAAATTTTTCAGACATTTTTGGAGGACATTATAGGGGAACTTCGGTATGAAACTTCTTTTCAGCACATCCCATCACACTCAAACTGATAGGCAGAAGGAAGTTATCAATCATACATTGGGCACTATTTTGAGAACATTGATGAACAAGAGTATGAGAGATTGGGATGCGCAAGATGAATTTGCATACAATAGATCTCCCAGTGCTACCACTCGACATTCTAGATCCGAAGTGGTTTATGGCATCAATCCAATCACCCCTATAGAATTGTGCTCTTTGACTATTGATTTTCAGGTGAATATTGATGCGGAGCAGAAGGCAAAGCAGCTGAAGAAGCTTCATGAATCTATTCGTGCTCAGATAGAGAAGTCTAATGAAGCATACAAGAGGCGAGCTAACAAGTACCGGAAGTAGGTCATTTTCCAACCTAGAGATAGTGTGGATTCACAATCGCAAGGAGAGATCTCCATCCATAAGAAAGAGTAAGATGGCGCCACGAGCAAAAGGCCCATTCAAAGTGCTTGAACAAGGGGGGGAAATGCCTACAAAATTGATTTACCAGATGATTTTGATAGCATTTATGCAACGTTCAACATTGGGGACTTTGCTCCATATATTGAAGAAGACGATGTCATGGATTTGAAGGCAAATCCTCTCCAACCAGGGGGGAGATGATATGGATCAGATTCGTGAATAATTTTGGGCTTGATAAAAATTTTGAACTCAATTGTTATCCGAATTAGACCAACCCGCACTTTTTGATATCCAATACCATGGTGGGCCACAACACACTTATTTACCGCCCAAAATGACTTATCCACTTGGCAAAGGAAGGAAATTCGTAGCAGCACATTAAAGAAGAGAGAGAAGGTGAAGAAAAGTATCATTATGTAGCAAATTCGCTACTTTAGTTAGTGGAGTCGTTAAATAGAATGGGAAAGTGGTTTGTGCTTTTTATGTGTGCTTTGAGTGCCCTCATGCATTGTAATTTATTTTAGGTCATTTTTCTTTCTTTATTTTGTCTTTATAATGTCTTTTCACCACTTTGTAATGACTGGACTTGAATGTGACGAATTTTGGAAGTTTGCTATGCATCCTTCTTACTTAAGTCTCTTCCCTTTTGCCTGGAATTGGTGATGCAATTCCATTACTGGTGGACTTTGTCTTTAAGAGTGGAGAAACCTTGGCGGGTGGCATTGCCTTTTAAGCCTTGGTCAATCAGTTACATTTTGTTGCTCATCTTTCGAGCTTCCGACGACGCATCACCCTCGCATCTGCTGTTGTGCCATTCCCTGCCCGTCAAACCGTCCATCTTCTCCAACCTCATCGACCCCTTATCGCATGACCCCCAGTGCAGCACAAGCCTTCTATTGCCGCCCCTCCACCCATCAGGCGCAGAAAACCTCCCTAGGCGCAACCTACACTGATGTAAAGCCCTCCCTGACACGCTCCTCCAACCGCCCCCTCCCGGTTGCGCGCTCTTCTCTAGAGCCTGATCTACACTAGGCTTCACCAAGGGGCGGGGGTTGGCAATATTCATCCAGGATAGGAATCACACAGCAGATGGGATCTACACCTCCATTGATGGGGAGGGGAGGGGAGCTGCTGGGAGGAACCAACATGTAGGTGCCCCGGTCAACTTCGATCGGGGGGGGGGGGGGGGATTCAACAATTGACAAGTCAAGAGTGGGAGGACAAGACAAAGAAGGGGTTGCGTTTTTCCACTGGAAAGCCTTATAATCCTATTGAACAAATGTTCTAACCTAAAGATGAGAGAATTGTTGTCAGGGGAAGAGGAGAGTCCTAAACCTGCGCACCAAAATGACAATGAGGATGAACAATAGGAGTGGAGAAGGATGTTCAGAGGTCAAATGAGTAGAGAGTTGCAGAACTGGGGGACATTTTGCAGCGCCCGACCCCAGCCTGAAGAATCCATCACATCCATGAAGATTGAGGGCAACGTTGGGGGAATTCTCATTCTGATTTTACTCAAAAGTGAGGCTTCTCACAATTTCATAAGTCCTAAACTGGTCATACTTGGGTTAGCAATTCTGACTTCTAGAAGAATGAGGGTGAAGTTGGGCAACAGACATAAAACAGGTACCCTAGGGGTGTGCCAGCAGATCTTGCTTCATAATGGAATATTACTGTTGAAGGATAGTACTGTTGAAGGATCGTACTGTTGAAGGAATCAAATTTGATTCCAAGATTGCTCCATTATTATCATGCTTCTCCATTGGGAGGGCACAGGGGATTTCTGAAGACTCATAAAAGGCTAGAGAGTGGGTTATATAGGAGTCGGATGACCCAAACTGTGCTGAAGTTTGTTCGAGATTGTGAAGTGTGTCAAAGAAACAAACACCAAACTCTTAAGACAAGTTGGGCTACTACAACCATTACCAATTCCCAAACTTGTATGGGAAGAAATATCAATGGATTTCATTTCAAGCCTTCCTAAATCTCAAGATTTTGACCCATTAACAGCTGTCGAGGCAGCAGCTACCGCCTTGATGGACAGACACAAAGTGACACATCAGCTGAAGACAAATCTACAGACAGCCCAACAGGCTATCCAACATTCAGCAAATAAAAAGTGGAGAGGTAGAATTTCAAGATGACTAGGTGTTTGTGGAGCTGAGATCACATCAACTCAGTTTCACCACTTCCAAAATTTGTCCTGAACTGGTTGCCCGATTTTATGGACCATTACCAGTTGTTGGGAAGGCGGGCAACATTGCATACTGGCTTGGGCTGCCCAAGGACAGTAGAATTCATCCAATATTTCATGTTCCCCAACTTAAGTTGGCAGTTGGAGGAGACCAAACTATAGAACTGCTAAAATATTTTTCAAAGGAGCTGAAGATCAGGTTTTACCAGAAGCCGTTCTGGCAACAAAAGGACTTGGACATGAGCTACAAGATACTGCTTGGGAGAATGCTGAATTGTTTCAAGACCAATTTCCTTATTTTCACCTTGGGGAAGGAAATGATACGATGCAAGGGTATAATGGTAAATAAACCTCAAAGTTAGTTACAGGTTATGAGCAGTATAAATCTGTTGTGAATAGAGAATGGAGGGGACCACGGAATAACAGCAATATGTTAGGAGGTTATGGTCAGGAAAGCTATCCCTGGTGATTCTTCTACTTCTGGAATATTTTGTACTTCTGCTACCGATATATTGCCCTCAATAAAATCCATATCATTCTACTACATTCTCTTGGATTTTTCTGTTTTTTTCAGACACCTACGGTTTTATCACAAATAGCTGAAGAACATTTTATTTGAAAAGTCAGCATAACAATCCATAGCCCAAGGCAAACATACCCATATGGGGTTTTTATTTTTATTTTTATTTTTTTGGGTCTAAATCAAGTTTATTTATGAAAATGGATCACAAAAGCGTGAAATCATTTCACACTTTTACCCGAATTCAAGAAGCGCTAAAAGAGTGAAATGGTTTCACGCTTTTCGCATTCCTCTTGAATGAAAAGCGTGAAACCGTTTCACGCTTTTCGCATTCCTCTTGAATGAAAAGCGTGAAACCGTTTCACGCTTTTGCATTTTATTAAAAACAATATTTTTATTTTGTTTTGATTTGCTTTATATATATATATATATAAAAACAAAATATTTTTTTTTTAAATACCAAAAGCGTGAAACAATTTCATGCTTTTAACATACCCCGGATTTGGGCAAAAGCGGGAAATGGTTTAACGCTTTTGTGACCCATTTTCATAAATAAATTTAACCGACCCCAAAAAAAAACTATTTTAGTGTTTTTATGCATTCTCACGTTCTCAGTTCTCATTCCTTTTTTCTCTTTTTTTCTTTTCAGAATCCTTCACTACTCACCCCTTGCATTCCATCTCAAAATATGTCAAAATTTATCTAACAAAACATGTAAAGCACATGCCTAAAAACTCGGTATCGAAAATATATAGAGCTGATCCTATAAAAACTGAAACAAAAGAACTGTTGAGGGAATTCAGCTGTGGAGTGTTCCCATACACCATGCGATGAAAATAACGATGCATTGCTGAGTGCCACATGTGCCGTATTGCAATGAATGAATCAAGCATACCAAAGCCATGACGAATGGCTAGTCTTAAAATATGCCCTATAACCCCCAAAAGGAAAGGCATAATCGCTTATTTTTAATAGCTTTCTCACGCATCCAATTAAAAAGCCCAAAGTCATCAATAAGATAAGAAAATATGGGGAAAATATCCAAACAGCGAAGCTACAAAAGGCAGAATGAAAGCATACCTGCTTTGTCATCTTTTAACTTCAGGAATTCTCGATGAACCTGTTCGCCAATATTTTCAGCACCTTCAAGCTTTTTCTTTCTCTCAACATCCCTTGAATGTAGTATTAAAAGGTCATCTACTCCACATGTGAACCCATGCATCTAATTCATTACACCAAATAATGCAGTCGCCAGGTGTCATCCAACAAACAAAAATATAATAAAATAAGCATATTTAGTTTGAAAATAACCTGCATAAAAACAGTAAATAGGCGACTTAAGACTGATAGAAGAACGCCAGCAGTGTTTGAACCATAGAGCTCCTGCACTGTATGAACCAAACCATAATTTCCAAACTGCGCCAGGTCAATCAAACCATGCACCAACTCATTTTTATAAATCAACAAAGTGGATTCACTTGGCATATTCTTCATGCTCATTCTTTGTGTACCACTCTTACTTCCGAAATATTCCTGTGGAATCTTCCCACTAATTTTAACAGAGAATGGTGCATGGCCTCTAGTTATATGATTTAGGATGGCAGTTATGACCTGCCAAGGCAGAAGCGAGAGTCAGCATTTAAAGACACCAATCAGATCTTGAGAAAAGAGCAGTAAGTGACAAGATTTCTATTTCTTTCAAAACAAATAATAAAAAACAATCCGCGTATAAAAGACAACCTGTTTCCCTGTCCAAAGAGGTTTAGGTTTCCACACTGCTGGCAGAAGGGGTTGCATCTCAATTTCATTTTCTACAACAGAAACCTTCTGACCTAATGTAACAGGAAAGCTGCACAGACCAGAGGACGACACACCAGAACTGTAGAGAAGATGATTGTACTCCTCTCGAGTAAAAAACGTATCCTTCATTGTTAGAAGAACAGCACTGACAATATTATCCTGAAAAATCAATGAAAATGAATAAAATAATCAAACACCTAATGACATTGAATAACAGTAATAAAGCAGACATTCCATATTTAATTGAAATATTAAAACCTGAATTAAGCCTCTCTTAGCATCACCACGGGTTGGAACAATGTACTGATTGTTTGCATTTACAATGTTGTAAGCCTCAGCACGTGAGATTTCATCTTGTGGGAAATGAACATTCATTTCATCGCCATCAAAATCAGCATTGTACGCACTGCAAAAAAAACAGGTAATAATAATCCAAAAAGATCCATCAACTTTCAGAAGTTCAGAACATGATGACAGTCAAAATAACCATTGAATTGTCAATGAAAATGATAATGATAACCAACATGCAATTAGAATAATACATTCGAATTGTCTTTTCACCTTGCAAAACACGAACGACATGTGCCATTATACTTGGTTTGTGAAGTGTAGGCTAGACCACAAACAGAGACATAACCAAGTCAAGCAAAGTTCAAGTACAGTTCAATCTAGAAAGATTGTGCCATGGGAAAAACATCTACTGCTACTTACAAAGGAACAAATAAGAAGCTACCAGACATAGATGACACATACAGGATTCCACAAGTTTTGCCATAAAATTGCATATTTATTTGTTACTTGACTACTTAAAGCCACAAAAAGTTAATAAGGCTACCGATTAACAATATAGAATTCTAATAGAAGTTTAGGAGTACCAAAATGGAGGCAAAATCACTGAAAACAATGTTACTCAAAAGCAATAAAAACGATATAACAGCTAGTGTTTTCAATACTGAAAATGCATGAACAACATCATCCATTATACATGGCCTGTAAGGTGCAACGACACATACAGCAAACCAAAACAGGCTACCTTGAGGTGAAATCATCCTGTTAAATTATCATGAAAGGGCGGAAGGCTCTATTAACTGGCAAAAGGAGAGATGCTAAAAATTGTAATACATTAAAGAAAAGTCTTAAGAGTCGTGACAGTGGTTTCATTGGAATGGGTAAAGAACAAAAAATAACTAGATTCTTATGAAGGTGAACTAAAACCTTCTTGGGGCTGCAAAATACAAAACTCCTTTTATAGGTCAAAAAAAATAGAGAGCATTCACAAATCAATGCCCACATTGTACACTTAAATTTACTCATGGAACACTGGGCCCACTAACTAAATGAAACGTATCAAAGAAGCCCATGAAAAAACTACACAAAAGGCTTGCACTAAAAGGAAGGACCCAATTAGAAGAAGACAAAATGATGCTAAGAAATAACACTAACAACCACTACATCAGGTAATCTTTCTAGAGAAAGGTAAAAGTTTAAAGTCAGCAGACAGCAGTATTTTTAAAAATTATTTTAGAATGAAAACCAAGATAGATGCCTAAAAATAATCTAGAAAAAAAAATCTCAGTAAACTGGTGAAATCTATATCCTTGTTTTGAATGCAACATTTGCAGGTGCATAAATTATAAATTGACTCATCAATAAGCAAATGATCCATGGAAGAAGAGACATCCAAAAACCTAATGTGACAAATTAATCACAATAGCAAAAAAAAAACATTCTAGATGCTACCAGGCCTATTAAAACTCCATGAGATAATAACTAGCAGAGATCTTGCAACTACCTGTCGATTAACAAGAACAATATCTCCATCCTGCAAGTGACGATATACTATTTTTCCTTGAAAATCATAACCACAGTTTTTGCCAGGTAAGGTAACAACCCCACCGGAGGAAGGTAACTTTCTTGAAATTGAAATTCTATTTTTGCCTTCTTGTAATTTTCTCACATTAAACAACTTATCCATATAGTGAGTAGCACCAGGATGAATGTCAGGACCATTTATGATGGCTTCTCTCAGCTTGACAACATTCCATGGAGTGACTCTCTGCAAGAGTATTAGAAAATAATAAGCATAAAACTTTTGGAAGCAGCACATCAGCAAGACTAAAATGCTAGCACAGTAAATTTTAAGTAAAGCCGCAAATCTGTGAAAATTTATAAAGTAATAAATTATTTTTATGGGTAAATATACACACACGCTGATAGAATCAATTGCACTAGACTAGAGAGAGAAAAGAGGATTCTATTGACTGCAACCAGAGAAATGCAGAAAACGTACAAGAAGAAAAAGAAGGAACTCCCCTGAGAAACGACATTCCCCAGAGGCCAGACCGAAACCTCCAATCAGCCAAGCTAAACAACCAGAAAAATATCCGTCCCCCAGCTGCCTTCCCTTAGCCATCATATATAGGGAGGATTCCCTATCCTCGTAACACCTGGAACCTTCTAGATAGCTACCTCCTAACAGCTGGAACCTCTTAACTGTTGAACAGCTGGCTAACCACTTGACAACCAGCCCCAACCTACTACCATCAGCCCATTCTATCTATGGAAAGCACAACACTGCCCCCGGCAGTTTCAAGACAGCCCTTAAACAGACAGCCCCTACCCCCCACGTTCCTATCATTTTCCCCTCCTTAAAAATTCACCTTGTCCTCAAGGTGAAAATATAGGGAAGTCTTCAATATCATGTGTAGTTGCAGGAGTTGTCCCGGCCAATCCAACTCTTGGAAGCCAATGCTGATTTTCTTCTCCGATAGATGCGGCAAGCTTATGCTGTCTTCCTTCTGTCGTGTTGCTTACACAAACTGTCATCTCATAGCTTCCCCAGCTTACTGCTTGATAGAACTGTAGAATTCTAATCAAGAAATTCAACTGGTTTATTCGAATCTCAACACTAGCCGTTACAATTACTACTATTCTAACAGGAAAACTCAAGAAATGATTAGAAGAGAAATTACAAGAAGAGAGGAAAGAACTCCCCAGGTATCGCTCCAGGAGCCCGGCCGTGAGCCTCTGCAGGTCTGTTGCAGCCCGACGAAATGTTTTCCAGTCCCCTTTTCCAACTAACTTTAAACAATATAAACCATAAGAGGTAATTGACCAAATTACCCTTCATTAAAAACAGATGGACGCCTCCGCCTAGAATAAGTCTTCAAAGGCACTGGTACAAGTGTCACTAAGTGTCCAGACTGAGTACAATCACTATCACTGCTCTTGGCTTAATGGTGGGAGTTGTGCTCGTGATCTCCGTTGTTGGAAGTTCTCCCATCTTTTTAGAATCTTTTGCTGCCTTGGGTGTTCGTAAGTAATCAAAAATGCAGGATTCAACATCCTCTTCATCATCAAAAACATCAACGAGCACCCCGGTTTCCCCTCTTTTGGATGTTTTTTCAAGTTCTTCTTGTCATCTGAACCATTCCAACAACCAAACTTGTACCTTAATTGAACCACCTCAGTACCATATGGGTCGAACACACCAACATAAAAACCATCAAAGGGATCAAGATCGCCTCCAAAAGAGATTACTTGGCAAAAACTCATACAAGGATGATTCAGTCTGCCTTTGTGTCTGACTAACAACTAGTTTGTCAATTTCCCGCGCGTCTCTAGTGATAGTCGAAAGAACTCGCTCAACATTCAAAAATGACTTGGCAACATCAAGACGCACGAGCTCAGAAACGCCCTGAGCAACCAGATCAGCCATGTTAAAATTGGACTTTTTCCTCTCTTCGGTATCATTAGCGTGGCTTCTGTTAAGTACATGAAGCACAAATGAATCCTCTCTGGTGTCTTTAACTTCAGCAGGTAAACGAATGGCCTCAGTTTTAGTAGGCGTCTCGTCTTTATGTAAAACACCACCAACAAAAAATCTCATATCCGGATTCTTCTCCTTGCCCACAATGTCATCACCTTCTTCAAGAAAAACCCTCTCAGGCTGAACCACATCCAAGCTGCTAGCTTTACTAGCAGAACTTTCACTGGATCACAACTTCTAATCACCTTGCTGCAAAAATACTGCTCGAACGCATGCGAAACTGTTGCCTTCAGTTTTTACCTTTTTCCCATTGTAGGCAATAACAGCCTTCACTTCCATCATAGCATTAGCATTTGGAACACGATGATTCTCCTTACGCTGTGGTGGTTCTTTAAGGACCCCTGCTTCGGCAGCTTCTATGAGAAGCTGTTTGTAGCTCCCTCGTGCAGCCTTTTGAGCTGCACGTTTTTCATGGCATTCTTCCTTGATAGGAACAGGTGGGCTGTAATCTTTCCAGGTGCTGGGGAGTAAGGGTCAGCTGCTGTTGCGTCAGGGTGTTTGCGGCAGTTTAGTAATTGATGTAGTAGCAGGTTGGGGGTTCTAATGATGCCAGGGGTAATATTGCAATTAGAAATAGGAAGTGGTTAGGGCTGTTGGGGGTGGCAGGAGTATTAAATGGGGGGGGGGGGGTGTTACATATGATTTACAGGAATTCTGCGAGGCAGAAGCAGGAGGCCTCAGCCTGTCTTCGGGGAGGGTCTTCTCGGAGAACTTCTTTCTTTCTTTCTTTTTCTTCTACTGTTTTGTAATTTCCTGTTCTTGCTGCTGTAAGTATCAATAGAAATCCTCAGTTTTCACTCATGCGCGCCTCGATTCCTATCAATCGGTGCTTTCATCGAGAGGTTTTTAGAGAGAGAAACAAGAGGTTCTTGATCGTCAGTTTGGAGACTGACGCAGCAGAAGACATCTCGCGACAGTGCGGAAAAAACAAATTGACTCGCAGCAAGCGGACGCACCAGACGTAGCAGTTCTGGTTCGTGCAGTACAGCTGAGGCGGAAACAACTGACACAGCAATATCTTGATCATTCTTGAACATGAGTTTCTCAAGTTGACATTGAACTGTTTCCTGCGCACATGGCGAATCTGCTGCAGGCACTCGAGGCGACCATGGCCAAGCTGGCCAAGATTGAAGAGGAGAGGCGAGTGACCTCCCGACATGTGATGATGATGCTGGTTTTTACTGGAGAAGATCTCGAGACTCGGATCTCCAAAGCAGAAAACTATTTTACAATCCGCCAAACACTGAAAGACTTGAAGATTTTAATGGCACAACTATGTATGTCGGGTACTTTTAAAGATTGGTTTATGTCGTTGGAAGTGTCCAAGCCTGAGCTCACTTGGCCACAGCTCAAAAAAGTTGAGATGCTCCGAAAATATGGTAACGCGGCAGTGGCTCAGCTGAAGCAGACTCAGGCGGAGAGTTCTAGTCAGGAAGCTGAAGTAGGAGACCTGTGGGAGGTCACAGCAGAGGAAGATAAGGAAATTCGCGACGAGCAGCGGCACAAGTACAAACCACACGACGGAGCAGGACACTAAGTTCGGAAGGTACTGAAGGAAGCTTGAATGTTTCCTGGTTTGGACGGGACAAGAACGACAAGGAGCAGCAAGAAAACTTTCCGGAACGATTTGATGAGGAGCAGACAAAGCCTAAGGTTGATCTGTCAGTGCTGCAGATTGTTATGATACAGTTGAAGCAAGAGGAGGATGTGGCGGCAAGCTTGAAAATTTTCCGGACTGCTCAGGAAAGGTTTCACAAAGACCTGTCTCTAATCTAGTTTGGCCAGAAGTGAAACTTCAGGATACGCAGCAAACGAGCAGTGACAGGATGACCGGTACTCCATACGCGTGGGCATATTGCTACTAGATTCCACTGCTGCGATCCAGTTTCCACTGTTGCATTGGCGTAAGCTGCTGTGTCAGCTTTGTTCGCAACTGTTGCATCCACTACTTCTAGAATCTCAGTCTAATGACTCGTCTAGATTCTCTCTCTAGAATCTCTCTCAATGAAAGCACTAAATGATAGGATCAATTGCACTAGAGAGAGAAAAGAGGATTTTATTGACGGTAAAGAGAATTACAGAAGATGTACAGGACGAAGAAGAAAGAAAAGAAAGAAATCCCCTACGAAACGACATTCCCCCAAGGCCAAACCGAAGTCTCCAATCAACCAAGCCGAACAACCAGAAAAATATTTGTCCCCCAACTGCCTTCTGTTATGTAAAATATTGAGAGGGAGAAACGAGGTGTAAAACAGTATATATTGATGAATTTCACTGTATAGATCCAGCAGAATTATGGAATTACAATAGGGAGGGAGAGGAGTATAAGAGTAGAGGAAAGAAAAGAAAGGAGAGTGAGAGAATGAGGAAACCCGTGGAAGACCACTCCCCCCAAAACCCCCTGCTAAACATCCCAACGAACCAGCCTCCTACAGCAGCCTGCTGTGGAATATTCCCAAAAAATGCATCCTCCCCCTCACACACACTGCCCCCTCTATTTAAAGGCCCACCCAGCCAGCTAACCACCCCAACAGCTAACCAACCCCTCTAAAAAGCTAATAAGGGAAAATACAAACCTGCCCCTGGCAGTTATTTACAGAGACAAACCCCTGCCACCTGTATACCTAACAATTCCCCCACCTCAAAAATCACCTTGTCCTCAAGGTGAAAACATAGGAGCCTACATATCATATCTGGCCGCATCACTCTTGGAAATGTGCTATTCAACCCTTCTCTCAAAACCCAGTGCTGAATGACTTCACCAAAAATCATAGCCAGTCCACATCGCCGTCCTTCTAATGTTGGAAACTTCAAAAGATCATTCGTACCTGCCAAAAAGTTGAGCTGTTGAAACATCAATAAAAACTGCAAGGCGGCCACCCTTCGTTCTGGTGTAACATCCATCATCTTCTTTGTTGCAAACTTGATCCGCTCTGCTGTTGCAAATAGCAAGTGTCATGTCTTGTTAAATGCAACACCTTGAGCAACAATACTTCTTGCTAAAGATGCATCTTCAGGTGCATCTATATTGGCCAAAACCAGGAGCAGCTTTGTTTCCGAAAAACCAGAGATTGATAACCACTCCCCTTTAGTGATCTCCATGTCCCCAAGTAGAATCACCTCCTGACCATTATGCAAAGAAATCAAGCCACCCTTTGCTGTCGAGAGGCCAGCAACAGTATGCTTACCACTAACATCTTCAGGACTGGTTTCAGTCCTTTCCTTGCCCAGGATATATTGACACTGAAACTTCATTATTTTCTTTAGAGCAGCCTGCCACTCTCGAACTTTTGACCTGCGCTTTGGCGATAAAAAGTTCCTTGTAATACCTGCTCTAACTATCGATAAGAATGGTCCAATTCGTAAAACCACTCTAGGTGCAAGAACAAACAGTTTATTCAGGCAAATTGGATCAAGCTGAGCAACAACAATTAAGGTTGCCATCTCTGCAACTGAAACTTCCCTGCCGAACCACCGGACTTCAAACACAACATGACGGAAACCATCTCTCCCCCGAGGAGTCTAGTCCAGTACCATTTACGGCTCCTGTTTTGCCAAGTCATCCTTAGAAAAAAAAAATAGAGCTCCCACATGGAAAAAAAACGCAACAAACTTGCCCATAAATACTAGCCTTAGTAACAATATATCTGAGATCTATCTTGCCCAATCGAATATACTGAAACTGGTCTTTCAGAAAATTCCTACTGCAAATAAACTTGCTTCCAGTGAGGAAGCATACTTTCCAGCCCTCATGTCCTGAGTCCACAATAGTAATATCATTCAGCTCTTGCCTTGTATCCACATGTTGACAGCCTTTCATTCTAGCCGCCACTGCACCATCATGCCACCAACCTGTTGCCAACTCCCTCACTTCATCCACTTCAGTATTCAAAACACAATGACTCTCCTTCCGGTGTGAGGGTTCATGATCCCCTATTCCTTCCCTCCAGAAACCAGCATGTGCAGTCTCTTTAAGCAACCTTTTGTATCTTACTTTTGCAACCTTTTGAGCTGCTTGTATCCCCAAACATTCTCCCTCAGCACTTGTTTGAACTCTCTTCAACATTCTCGTCACACATTCTGTACAAACTAAAACCACTAGCATTTTGCTTCCACCTTGACTGCGACCTTCCTCTGCTTTTCTACTCCCGCATTTACTCAGGTAATCTGTGGCCGCTTGTCCTCCAGTTTCTGAATTGTGTTCCACCTACAGCTCTAGACCATTAATTCTCTTTGTTGTGTGCTCTTCCAAATCACATAACCTGAGCGATGCGTTTTTCACAAATTGTCGCATATGTTCATCCAGTAGAACAAATCTGGAGTCATTCTGCACTGGATCAATCTTTCCCTGACCAATTCGACACAATTCCAAACTTTCTACCTGCAATTCTTTTTCTTCTCCCAGAATACAATCTTTACAAGCCTGTCGATCCTGTGCAGCTAGCGTTATGCTCGAGTTCACTGCTTCTTCCACCTCAATGGGATCCACTTCCTCTTCAATGCGTTCTTCAAACTCTGAACCAGACCAATTCCAGTCCTTGCAACCTAGATTTGTAGGACTGATCTCTACTAACACAGGAAGTATTGACACCAACGTTGCAGCAGATTGGTGCACTGATTCCAATGGTTGTGCATTGATTTGAGCAAGATGTTGTTGCACAACCACCTCATTCCCAAGCTCCACTGTAATTTTTGTAGCACCACACACTTGTTCTTTCACACGTAATGAATGCAGTTCCGGTGCAAATTGCTTCTCCATACCACCTTCTAGTAATTGCGGAAGCTGCTGCCACTCAATATTATTTTCCCCCCTTTCCACACTAGTTCTCAGGTTAACAAACTGCCCTTTCAATGCACTAGGTTGCTGAAACGTTTCCCTCTCCGTCAGCTGCCCATACTTTTAAATTAGAGCTGGTTTAAACATTTCTCATGACAAGTTCCAGGTTGCACTGTACCAGGACAAAACCCAGTAGTGGTGTCAACCATGCAAAAACCAGGGCAAAGTTACGCCCAGTGTAATTTCATGTCCTTTGTTGTCCGACAAAATTCAAAATACCTGTCTGCTTTGATGATCCAGCCATACGGATCCTCTCCCGTAAAATCTGGCAGTGTGACTCCTATTGCCATTCTGCGCACCCAACTCAGCTAAACATATAGCCAATCATGACTTCCTCACGATCCCGTATCACAGTCGTTGGCAAGTGAAAGAAAAAGAAAATCCTGCACAACTGAATTTTCTGTTTCTTTTTTTTTCCCGTTGCGTTGGACTTCCTCTACAGCAACTCCAGCGCGCACCTCTTCCCCCACGACACGCGCCTAACTGCTGCATTGAAATAATTAGTCTCATCCGTCTACAGCTCCAGCGTCAGACACATGTCACGGCTAAAACGTTCTCCCAGTCGTGTTCGTCCTTCCTCGTTTGCTCACTCAATCGCTCCAGCAGCGATCGTTCCTTCTGCTACAAACTCCAACGGCGGTCGACCAAACAGCCCGTGCGCTTCCTCCAACCCCTTTCGCCTTCGTCTGCTTCTGCTGTGAAATAGAGAAATGGAGCGAGACCACCACACCGTTGTGCGCTAACTCCCAAGGTGTGCGCTCTGTAACCTGGAGTATTCCTCTCGTCTGAGTCTTCTTCAGCGGCGTTCGCAACTCCAGCACAGACCAAGTTTTATCCAGCAATTGTTTGAAAAATCCAGCTTGCTTGAGAATTTCAACTGAAAACAACAGCTATCCTTCTGCGCAGGAATTCTGAGTCAGCTTCTCATAAATCGGCCAGCGCACGTGACTCCTCTTCCGGAACGCGATTCCCCAACGAGCTTCCGTTGCACTCGTATGCGGCTCAGGCAAGATAATCTACCAGCTCCAGCGACGACTCTCCTCCAACGACGTTCGTCCTTCTGCTGCGATCGGTTCGTTCAGACGGAGTGTCTTCAATTCCTCTCTCCTTCAATTGTCTCTACGATCGTTTTCCCCAGCCGAGTCGCCAATTGTTATGTAAAATATTGAGAGGGAGAAACGAGGTGTAAAAAAGTATATATTGATGAATTTCACTGTATAGATCCAGCAGAATTAAAGGAATTACAGTAGGGAGGGAGAGTATAGGAGTAGAGGAAAGAGAAGAAAGGAGAGTGAGAGAATGAGGAAACCCGTGGAAGACCGCTCCTCCGAGCCCCCTGCTGGAAACCAGCCTCCTACAGCAGTCTGCTGTGGAATATTCCCAAAAAATGTATCATCCCCCTCACACACACTGCCCCCTCTATTTAAAGGTCCACCCAGCCAGCTAACCACCCCAACAGCTAACCACCCCCTCTAACAAACTAATAAAGAAAAAGACAAACCTGCCCACAGACAGCCCCCTGCCAGCCCATATTCCTAACATTCCCCCGAGGCCAGACCGAAGTCTTTAATCAACCAAGCCGAACAACCAGAAAAATATTCGTCCCCCAACTATCTTCCCTTAGCCATCATATATATATAGGGAGGATTACCTATCCTCCTGACTGCTGGAACCTTCTAGATAGCTACCTCCTAACTGCTGGAACCTTTCAACTGCTAACCATTTGACAACTAGCCCCAACCTACTACAGCCAGCCCATTCTATCTATGGAAGGTACAAAACTGCCCCTGACAATTACAAACCAACCCTTACACAGACAACCCCTACCCCCCCCCCACGTTCCTATCAAAGTTGAAGAAAAAATTATCCATGCAACAACAAGTCCCTTACAAAAGTCATGTAACACTGACACTGAGCTAGACATGAGAAAATCAAATACAGGCGCGCACGCGTATCGAGAGAAACACAGCCAATCTACATGCCCAAGCAGGCAATTGCATTAGATCATCTTATCCAAGCTATTCTAGCTTTATGTGAATTAGGTCTTGCCTTTACTAGCTTTTACTGAACGTCTATTTTAGCAAATGCATTCCTAGAACCCTCATGTTGTGTTCATTTTGCATATTGATTGGTATGTACTGACTGTCATGCTACAAATCAGACCTTGAAGTTGTTCTTCAGAACTTCCCTTTCGACTGTATGAGAATCCTAAGATCACATAAAACTTTTGATGCGCTGTTACGTCAAATCTAAAAGCCCAAGTCCAATACTCATCATTGATACCTGTCATGGCACTACACGCTTTTAACCAATCCATATAAATTCTAGGGCATACAGCCCTTCAAAATCAAATAATAACTAAGACAGTTTTGAAGGTTAATTTAAAAAAATTTAATTCCATGCATCCATAGTGCTCAAAAATTCTCATTCAAATCCAAAGATATTCTTCTCTCCCAACTATTCAAACTAATGAAATGTTCTGCAAAAGCCACACCAATTGTTCAACACCATGATACAGGCGAGCTTTCTATTCTACTTTGCAAAACATTCTAAAATGACCCTTGCATGTGTGTATGAAAACCACAATCATATGGGATTCAATCTAAAATTGCCAACAATAAAGACCAAAAAAAGTTACAAAATACATGATGAACGATTAAATGATTTTCATTAAATTTAGACAAGCAACACTAAAAATTAATTAATTTTCATGCAAATTCTAGTAGCCAGCATCAATGATTTTATGATAAGAAATTATAATAGCTCAATTTTATTTTGTTTTAACATTGCGGAATAAAATGAAGGCCCTTCAAATCATCAAACTACAAAAAAAATGGAACGGTCTTCATATTATCCCACATTACTTCAACTTTTTAGCTGAAATATTCAGATAAAATCTCGATGATAAGTGCCTGCATTTACCACATGAGATCTATTGTGTCTATACATATAAATGAGCGAGAGAGAGAGTAAAAGGATTAAAATAAATAATACTCCAAACCATGAAATGATTTATCCACACTTACCTCTGGATAGGTTAATTTCAATGCAAAATAAGGAGGTATCCCAATCTCATTAACTGCCAAATATGGATCGGGGGATATTACAGATCTACATGCATGATTAACTCTTTTTCCCATCATTTTCTGTCGAAAGATACCCTCCTTCTTCTCCAACAATTGGCAAATACCAGAAGGAAAATTCCCTTGACCCTGACCTACAACCAATAAACTCTAGTTACACACCCATAGCCTCATAGTATAAGCTTTCAGATGATGTGGTCTCTTAGTATATGTAAATAAATAAGGTATTATAAAGAAATAAGCATGACTAAAACATTTCAACAAATTTGTATATGAGGTCATGGCACCATACTGAGATTAATGAATGACAATGAAAAGACTGAAATGAATGTTGCGTCAAAAGAATAATACAGGAGCAACTGATTGAAGCATGATAACAGTCACTCAAGTAGAAGAAGCTGAAAGGATAAAAACGCATAAGATTTAGAAAAACATGGGTATAGCCAAACAAGGAATAATAGGACTTCAAAAGCAGCGATTCAATTGGCTTGTTGTTAGAGAAGACTCAACTTGAGCTTTAAGGTGAGAAAATACCAAAAAGCGCAAGGTCTTAGAATGAGGAATTGGCAATTGCCCCATCCATTCATCTATGTTGAAGAGAAAATATGAATATGATATGAAAGAGGGAGGAAATATGAATATGATATATCTATGCCACCAGCATCAAGAAACAAAGCAACCATCTGATCTATTCATCCAACTCAGGGGGTGAGAAAATATCAATATAATTGTTCGTTCCACTAGCATCAGAAATGCAAATACAATTTATAGAGGTCGTGCATCCCCGTTGATTAATCATCCAGATTATAAATATATCGAGGAGGTTTTAGGTCTCTTAAAGACTAACATGTGCAAAAACAACTAAAAACAAGTAGAACTAAAGAGCGTTCAGTCCATGAAGTTCTGATATGAAAGAGGGAGGAAAGGGTGAAAAGACGCACAGTAGTAGAATTTGTACGATACTATCGCAAAATGGTAAACACAAAACTATAAATTTACACAATTATCGCATACAAGAAACTCAAAAATTTAGCACTAACCTATTCATTGTTCTCATTACATTTTTATATCAACTACTCATATTAATAAAAAGATTTAATTGTCACCAATGACCCAAATTTGAGACCAAGGGAATCATGTATGTTGGAAAATGTATACTTTAATGTATAGACAAAAAATATAAAACCAAATGCAACAATGTATGGCTAAAATAAAACATCAGAAAAACACATGCTGATTTAAAATGAAGACATACTTGTTTGGTATTTTTTATCTATATATTCTTTCAGGATTTTGAAGTATAAATTTTCTACCTTAAATGATCCGATTTAAAACGAAAAAAGTGCAGTGCTAAGAAGAATTCAAGTCAGCGAAATTTAAATTACACTCACTCGTGGCCATCTTGCTATCAAAGAGCACATTAACAGATTGTTGAAGATGCATCCACTGCCTGGCAATTGCTGAGTTTCCTAGATTCTTAACCTTGGCATTCCGCAAAGAAATATTAGCTTGCAGCACCTTCTCCAACAGAACCGTTTGGGGATGCTCTGTCACCTAAAAGAAACAAGAAAAGGTGCAGTGTAAGTGATGTTATTCTCAAAAACTCCTCCAGAACAAAAGACCAAACAGAAACCAGTGTCAAACACCACCACTTATACATTACTCAGATCCATGGGTGACCGCTTGTATATTACTCAAATCCATGAATTACAATGATAAGGCTTTAAAACACAACTTCAGTTGCTTTTACATTCATGGAAATTTGCTAATAGAACTTTCTCTCCTTTTATATTTGGCAAAAAAGGTGGTGTAAAGAAAAAAGTGAATAATCAAATAGAGGATATCAAAATTTCAAAAAACAAAATATGCACAAGAATTGCTAGCAAATCATCAGTGAGATCATCAGAACAACAAATCAAAGGTAAACTAAATAAGTAATGATCTTCAGTCTTTGTTCAACCACAGAAAACTGATTCAATCCACTCCCTCTCAATCTCTCTGGCTGAATAACAAAAGAAACTAGGCATCCAATGCAAAGGAAAAATATCCATATGCAAACAAGAACTACTCACAGAATCTCCTGCCTTTGCTGGAGGCCGGAACTTGATTGGAGGAACAACAATTGTATCTAAGAAAAACATAGAAAAACCTGCTTCACTTCCAGAACTAGAAACTCGAGCCTGGTTGATATCACTGATAAAAGAACAAAGTCGGGCCTCATTTTCCCACAAATTCTTTATTAAAGTTCGAACCTACGGTGAAAGGAAAAATATTCCAATTAGTAAGCAACTGGAAAAAAAATTAAATCAAATTAAATCATTAACAAGAAACAGGGAAACCAGCATACATCAGAAGGTAAGAGTGGTCCAGAAAAGGTCTTAAACTGCTTTATAAACTCAGCGGGGGCTTTCCTTATTTGGTCCGCTGTGGCTTCTTTAAACAAATGTGTTTCAGTGTCGATGGCCTCCCCTGATGGAAACACATCATCGACATCATTTGAGTCAGATGCAGGGTTATCCGCCGTGCAATTATCAGTAAACGATATTTTCATTTCACTCTCTCTAATAACATTGGCTCTAATGCGAGCACCACGCATGTTATCCTGCAGACATCAATGCAAAAGTTAATAGAAGCAAACAACTTCTGAGAAAGAATTCAGTATATGGCATGTACATAATTACAGTATGTATGATGTGCAAGATCCAAAAAATATTGGGTCAGTCAATTAGTCTAAGGCCAAACAAATTAAAGTCAAATTCAACATGCATTTGGGACCCAAAGAAGATAAATTCATCCAAGGGTCAGCTTGATCAGCTGTCACAAAAGCAAAAATAATGCTAAAAAACAACAAGTGGAAATTTGAGCTCCTTTACAAGATAGACTCAAGCTTAATTACAATGGTTTTAATGGCAAGCTCCAAAACAAATATCAAAGTTTTCCTAAAAATCTAAAATAAAATTATCAATCACAAACATTTTTAATAGAACAAAAAAACTCAGCAATCTCAAAAAAGACTGCCATTTTTTTTAAACATTATTAGAAAAAAGAAAAGTAACCAAAATCAGAGGCCCTTAAAAAACAGTGTGCGTAGCACAAGACATACCGTGCAAAGCCATCCAAAAGTTGGTTTCGTTATCTTAGGATTTTCAAATTTACAAACTCAACATTTCTTGCATTTTGGCTTAAAAAAATTGTGTAGAACAGACATTGCTTCAGTAAACTGAAGATTGGTCCATCCTTGCTGCTTTAAATGCTCAGAACTTTCACATTTTGCACCGTCAGTGTAATCTAGACATGAGGATTCGCCATACAAGCCTGTTTCAATGTTTTTTGCTGCAACAATATCACCATTTAGAATGAGTTCCAGTTGTGCAGCACATTTCTCAACCTGAATTTAAAAATAGATACCAAAAAAAAGAAATTAGGAAGGGTGGTAAAGCTGGAAAAAAAGAGACAAATAAGTTTAAAAAAAACATCAATACACATGTTTAGGTGGCATTACCAAGGCTGCTCCCACCCTAAAACGGCCACAAGAGAAACAGATTCTCTGTAAAAGATGATATAGCATATCAAACAGCAATGGATTGTAGACTGGTGAAACTATATCAATATGACCACAATGACCTGGGCAATGAAAAGCACTCTGGCCACACGATTTACAACTGCAAAGAAAAAACACTCTACATCAATCGGAAGCAAACCTGAAGAACCTAAGCTCCAAAAAATAGAAATAAAAATGCACTTTTCGTGAACTCGCTGTTTCTAGGCATCTAAATGAAAAACCATTGTTTAAAATAATAGGAACTTCCACAGGATGTCTAGAAAACAAGGAAAAATGAATAAGCTACCAACAGCTTCCAGACATACAAAAGCGCTCAATTGATATTTAATGCTGTGCTTGTGCAGTCCTGTGGAAACCAGCATTTAAAAAAAAAACACCAATAGATAAATAACCAAACCACAATTTTCACTTTAAATATTGAAACAACAGCACTAACAAACCATGATTTAGAAATCATTTATATCACAGGGAGAAGACAAAGGTGGAGGGTGGGGGAAAGGACAAATCTAAGGGTCATTTGTTTGAAGATTAAAAAGTAAGTGATTCTGAGATTGTCTAAAAAAATGATTTTGTATGAAGAGTTTATACAAAGCCAAATGGAATTTTGAAATTGGTATAAAAAACAAATTTTATTTTAAGAGATTAAAATGGCTTCTGAAAATAATCAAAAATCAATTTTTTATTCAGATTTGATTTTTTTTTAAAAGCTTAAAAACACTCAAAAAAATTTCAAAGGTAAATTTTCAGGTGAAAAAAACGAATTTTTCATGAAAAACAGATGGGGTATTGAATTTTCAAGTTGGACCACAAATTGCAACTCTTTTCAGAATAGAGATCCCCAAACCACCAACATCAAATAATTAATTTTTACGAAATCAGAAATTGGCAGGGCATGCTAGGTATTTTCAGCAACTGTTTTCTTTGTAAGGCCATCAGAAAATGGAGAATTATCTGAACATAAAACAATACATTGACTAAATAATATATCGTCATTATTTAACAAGTTGAATTGTAGATGGTAAATTCTCCTTACCTCAAGGTAAGGTAAAGATATTTTTTATAGGAATTACAAGGTGGAGTAATCCAATGTGGGACTCGAAAATACCCTTTACAATAAACTGGGTTCAACACTCCCCCTCAAGCTAGTACATGATAGCTTGGACAGAGAGTCCCACAAAAAGAAAGACACCAAAGAAGACCAGACACACTCCCCCTCAAGCTGGGTCGTTGATGCTGGGGATGCCCAGCTTGGAACTGAGAGTCAGTCGATCTCCCGGGAGGCCTTTGGTGAAGATGTCGGCAAGCTGATCTGTCGTCGGTATGTGGCTGAAACTGACATGGTGGTGCTTGAGGTGGTGGCGAAGAAAGTGACAGTTCAGCTCGATATATTTCGTACGTTCATGAAAGACGGGATTAAAAGAAATCTT
Source organism: Viscum album (assembly GCA_963277665.1). NCBI lineage: Eukaryota > Viridiplantae > Streptophyta > Magnoliopsida > Santalales > Viscaceae > Viscum > Viscum album. Next base: position 915,779,908 of record OY728141.1, read on the forward strand.
CATGGCTACCGGATTATCACATCAAATATGAGCAGGCATCTGCGGTGGGAAACCAATCTCATGGAGGAGATGACGAAGCCACAGAATCTCAGTAGTGACCGTAGTCATTGCACGGTACTCAGACTCAACACTGGATCTGGAGACGACGGTATGTTTCTTGCTACGCCATAAGATGAGGTTACCTCCCAGAAAAACAGCAAACCCAGAATCAGACTTTCGGGTAACAAGTCAACTAGCATAGTCAACATCACAGGCCTCAATATTCAGGTGATCATGATGTGAATATCGACGACCACAGGCAGGGTCTTGTTTGATGTATTTGGCAATGCGGAGGACAAGATCCCACTGAGATTTTGTTGAATGCTCCATAAATTGGCTGATTTTGTCAACAACGCATGCAATGTGACAAGTCATGGTGAGATAATTGAGTTTTCCCACTAGACGACGGTACCTCTCTAAGTGAGAATATGGTTCTGTGGTGTCATAAAGAGACCGTTCTCCAGGCTCAAGAGGAGTGTCAACACCAGTGGACTGAGTCAGACCAGCATCCCGCAAGATATCCAAAGCATACTTACGTTGGCAAAGAAAGATGGTGTACGGAGAACGGGAGACCTCAATGCTAAGGAAGTATGTCAGAGGACCGAGATCTTTGATCTGAAAGTGCTGGTGAAGACGCCCTTTTAGTTGGGCGATTCCAGTTGAGTTGCTCCCAGTGATGATGATATCATCAACATACACAACAAGTAGGATGCAGCCAGAGGACGTCGTACGGTAGAAGACAGTGTGGTCCTTCAGACTCCGAGATAGCCCAAATGCAGTGATGACGGTGCTGAATCGGCCAAACCACGCACGAGGAGACTGCTTGAGGCCATATAGAAAGCAACGGAGTCGACAGACATGAGAATCGGCTCCTGAGACACGAAAGCCAAGATGTTGTTAAAGATATATCTCTTCTTCAAGAAATCCATCGAAAAAGACATTCATAGCATCAAGTTGATGAAGAGACCAATGATGATGAGCGGCAAGAGAGATGGATAATCGGACATATGTCATCTTTGCAACCGGAGAGAAAGTATCAAAATAGTCGACACCATATGTCTGAGCAAATCCCTTTGCCACACAAGTTTGGCTTTCAGGCGATGAAGAGTGTCATTTGCATTGAGACAGACCGTATAAATCCATTTGTTGTCAACCACCTGTTAACCTGCCGGAAGGGGGATCAGATCCCCAAGTATGATTGCCATCAAGAGCTTGCAATTCATTCCACGTCGCTTGAAGCCACCCAGGGTGAGATTTGGCGTCGCCAACCGTGCGAGGAATAAATATCGTCTCCAAAACGGAAAAACTTCTGTATAAGGATATGTAAAGAGGAGTATTCTGGCAAGAAAAAGTACCTTTCCGCAATGCAATAGGCAAGTCGTCTGGTGTCAGAGCAAGAGCGTAAGACGAAGCTGGGGAGATGGTGTCCTCGGCCTAGACGGGGGACACATCCGATGGGCGACGAGGGTAGACAGTGTCAAACCGGTGATCAGTAGAGAGGTGGGTGGATGATGAGAGGAAGACAATCATCGATGGTGGTGTCTGGATGGGAAGAGGGGAAAGGAGAGCTCTCAACAAAAGATACATCAGCAGAGATGATATACCGTCGTAAGTCTGGAGAAAACATCGATAGTCGCGCTGGGTGCGTGAATATCTGAGGAATATGCAACGGAGGGATTTAGAATACAGATTGGAGAGGTTTGGACAAGTGTCACAGACATAACACAGACACCCAAACACATGGAGTGGGAGTGGGAGTGGGAGTGGGAGTGGGTGAGGAGAAAGAGGATAACAGAGCCCGAAAGAGAGTCTTCCCCTGAAGGATAGAAGATGGAAGACGATTGATGAGGTATGTAGCAGTAAGGATAGCATCCGCCCAAAAATGAAGAGGCACCTGCATGTGGAAAAAGGAGGGCACGAGCAGTCTCCAGAATATGACGATATTTATGCTCGATCACTCCATTCTGTTGAGGTGTATCGGGGCAGGATGTATGATGAATGATGTCTTTATCCTTAGAAACAGTTGTAAGTAAGTAGATAAATATTCTCGTCCATTGTCGGAGCGGAGACATTTAATGGAGGTGGAGAACTGAGCATGAATTTCATGATAAAAGATCTGAAAAGTAGAAAACACTTCAAACCGATCACAAAAAAGGTAAAGTCATGTCATACGCGAGTAGTCATCAATAAAGGAGACATAATAACTTTACCCAGATTGGCTAGGAACCCTGCAAGGACCTCATACATCGGAATGAACAAGGTCGAAAGGATTCCTTGCACACGTTTCCAGTCGAGGAACATATGTCACCCGATGATGTTTATCAAACTTGCAGGATTCGCAATGGAAGGAAAGGTGGGGCCTGAATTGGGGGCAAAGCTTATGTAAGACGGAAGCTGGTGGATGACCAAGGCGAAAATGTAGGTCGATGGCACGAGCAGAGGTGGATGAGCAAGCAAAGGATGGTGGGGTATCGAACATGTACACCCCATCCCTAAGATGACCTCGACCAAATTCTTGATTCGTCGACCACTCCTGAAAAACAACACCAGAAGATGTAAAAGTAGCAACAAAATTTAAATCTTTGGTGAGTTTGCTAATGGAGATAAGATTAAACGGACTGTGAGGAACATGAACCACTGAAGCCAGGCGAATAGACGGGGTCAAGGAGCATGTGCCAAATTCGAGAATGGGGATTTTCGATCCATTAACAACAGTAATTGCAGAGGCACCAGTATACAGATGATAGGTAGTAAACATACCGGAATCCCCTGTGAGATGTTCAGACGCACCAAAGTCAAGCATCCAAGTTGTAGATCGAGGAGATATACACGCGGTAGGGACATTAGTCTGAACAATGGTGGCTGGAGAAGAGGAAGATGGCAAAGCAGCCCGATAAGATTGTATAAATGCAATCTCCTCCTTCGAGAGTGTCAATTTGTAACAGGTACTAGATGATGGTAAGGATGAAGACATGTCTGAGTATGCAGAGTGCGCCAGGGAAGGGGGACCGCCGTGCGGGAGGACCGACGACGGAGCACGAGACAGTCGCTCAGGCGGGCACACAAACGCAAGGATGAAGTGTGGGGCTGTCGTGTGGGAAGGCCAACAACTGAGGCAAAGGGGTGGCCTTGCAGGAGACTCGGCGAATGGAGGTGGTGCCGAAGGGCCGCAAGCGGAAGAGCCAACCATTAAGGAGTCGGTGGGCACTTAGGGAGGCGGGTCGGTCAAGGGGACGCCGGGAGAGTCGCTGATGGAGTGGGGTCCAGGAGACCGCGAGGAAGCGGGCCGAGAAATGGCCGATGGAGGCTAGCCGAGAGAGAGCCGAAGGAGGCGGGCCTGGTGACCGTCGCAGGAGGCGAGTCGGGAGACATCGAGAAGGGCTGGGGCTGGGGGACCACGTCGAAGGCGGGTCGGGGAGCGCCTTGGAGGGCGGGGCCGGTAGTCGCCAAAGGAAGCAGGAGCCGAGAAATCGCAAAGGAGGCGGGGGGTCGGGAGACCGCGTCGGAGGCGGGGTCAGGAAAAACCAAGGAGGGCGGGAGCCAAGAAACTGCGTCGGAGGCGGGGTCGGGACACGCTAAGGAGGGCGGGGTCGGGACACGCCGAGGAGAGCGGGCCAAGAAACTACGTTGGAGGCGGGTCGGGGAGCGCCGAGGAGGGCGAGGCCGAGAATCTCCGAGAGGAGGCGGGGGCCAAGAGGGGAGACCGCACAGGGAGGCGAAGAGAGGCAGGCTGGGAGACCGTCGCAAGAGGAGGCGGAGCGGAGGGTTCCGTCTAGAGTGAGGCGGGGCTGGGACGCCGCGCGAGTCGGGCCAGGATGCCACGAGAGGAGGCGGAGCGGAGGGTTCCGCCTGGAAGGAGGCGGGGTCAGGACACTGCGCGAGGAGGCGGGTTGGGATACCGCGGGAGGAGGCAGAGCGAAGGGTTTCGCCTGGAGGGAGGGGCCGGGAAGTCACGTCGAAGGCGGTGTCGGGAATCGCTGAGGAAGGCGGGACGGGGAGGCGCCGAGAGAGGCGGTACCGGGACGACACAAGGGAGGCGGACCGGGACGTCACCGCAGGAGGCAGGGGGGCCGAGAGACCGCGTCGCTCGGGCGGGAGGGTTCCGCCTGGAGGGAGCCAGGAGGGAGTCGGGGAGCCGCAGGGAGGGCGGATCGGGAAGCGCCATGAGAAGGCGGGGCAGGGCGAAGCCTAGACGCCGCTGGGAGGGCGGGGCAGGAAGCGCCACAAGGAGGGCGGGAGGGTTCCGCATGGAGGGTGCCTTCAGAAGGAATGAGGGCAGCGGGAGAAAAAATTATCGGGATTTTTCCTTTGATACCATGTAGATGGTGAATTCCCCTTACCTCAAGGTGAGGCGGAGACATTCTTTTATAGATGGATAAAAGGGATTACAAGATGGAGTAATCCAATGTGGGACTCGAAAATACCCTTTACAATAAACTGGGTTCAACATGAATAAATATTATACCCGGTCGTGGTTTAGTGATTATTCATATATGTCTGATCGCATTTATTCCATCACTAGTTATTCGAGAGAATATATTGTGAGCAGAGTATTTAATAAATATTTATTTGTTATTTAGTGAATATAATATTTATTTATTTATTGACGAATAATGCAGTTATATTTGTTTAATAAATAAATAGTCATTATTCAAGGCACGATAAATATTGTGAAGAAATAGTGGAAAAGTTAAATGGTCCGGTGAGAAATAACGAATATTGAAAATTATATAATTAAATAATATTTAATTATAATTCGCAAGTTAAACGCATGTCGAGAAATAATAATATTACTATTATTATTTGACATGGGGTTTTGCTGAGATAAAATAAATAATAAGAGCACTTCAGCAATTATTTTGTTTTAATCCTAACGATATAAATACTCAATTATGTTATTTTTTCTCATAACTCAATTCAATTGTGCACAATGAATTTGGAGAAAACATCTCAAGCCTAGAGAGCTTTATTCTCCAAAAACGCTCTCAAGAACGGAGAGCAATCCTCCTTCACCGGGTCAAGGAAAACGCTTTGAAAGCGATTCTCGAGACGATCAAAGGCGGACGACGCAAGCGCAAAGATTTTTCGTGCTAGCACCCGGAGACTCATTTGGCAACGTTTGGAGATTCGTGAAACACATATGGATCACCACTGGATGAAATCTACGCTTGGTTTCTACGTCGCAACAATGGTGCACTGTAGATCTACCGTCAAACACATCAACGAATAAAGAATTCCTTAAAGATAATTCTTATTTAATTAAATTAATTATAAACAATATTTGTTGATCTTCTCTCTCTTGGTTCCGGCGTGATTACCCTTGTCTGATCTCGTTGATAAATTTCGTGGATCACGGCGTTTATCGTTGTATAAATCTCATATTGATCATCAATCGCGACAAAAGCAAAGTTGGGCTTCGTCCTTACATCGCTCCCGCTGCATCCGAAACCTACATTTTGTCCACGTTATATTTTCCAGTGTGCCCTATTCAAGCATTAGAAAAAAGCTAGTCATTAGTGGAAACCAATAATGTTTAGATCAGACTAGTTGTTAAACTTGATAGAATTCAACTTCATCATTAGCGTGCGATTCCAAATGGCTCGCATGGTAACTTTTCAATGATTTCCCAGGAAGGCGATGTCTACTCCGATTAAAAGCTCTCGATCTCATACGTAAATTTATCTCAAATTTGTGTACATTTTCCTCATTTCGCTTATAATTTCACTTAGAATAATGGATGGCTATAGCTTAACGATTACGATTCCTTTACTACAAAGAAGGAACAGGTGAGAAATTGAAGCTCAACCACAACAATACTAAACAAAAGGACATTATCCCGGGATTATAGAGTATCAAATGTTTACACATCAATTATACCCATTTCAGATAAACATGAAGCATACCAACATGTATAGAAAATCAAAACAAATGCATGGATTCAACACAAAACTCTAAAGGTTTAAGGCAATATTTCGAGTTATATATACTGAAGAACACCTGCATGTTATATATATAATTGTAAACACATAACATACAAATAAGCATCATGGAGTCAAATATTACATGTTATGTCAATATCAAAAAATACGAGAAACAAAGGCAAGATTGCGTAGAAACTAACTAGTCGTGTTCATCCAGTGGACCTAATTTTGGGTCATAAAGGCCATCAAGCAGTGGACGATCCACCCCATCTAGGAAAATGGGGTTTGTGGTCTTTTGAGGACCCATTTTCTTTAATTCTTCGTCACTGTAAAAACCAAAGCGAACACCCTTTACAAACTCCATTGCACCCTGAAATAACCCCATATTAGAAGTTTAATCATGGATCTCTTAAATAGAACATATGAAAAAACCCTACATGATCGAGCGTGGAAGGGGCGGAACAATCGAATGAAATAAATACGTACCTTTGCTTAGCTAGGAAGATGATCGTAAAAAAGTTGAGACCTCGATTCAATTCGTGCGGGGGAATAAGCGGTGGGAGGGGAGAGTGTCTGCGTGCAAGTGTTGCTTCGGGCCGGTGCTCCACTGGTCGGAGGGAAGGGGTGCAGAGCGGAGGCAAGCGGTGGCTTGGGCGACGGCCGGAGGGGGGGGGCGACGCCGGAGGGAGGGCGACGACTACGATCGGAGGACCCGGGGAGAAGATTAGAGAGGGAGAGGGCCTCGGAGGATGGGCGCGCGCGGGCGAGAAGGTGGGAATTGGACCGTGAAGGAGGCCGCGCGCCGCATAAAATCGGAACCTATAAAACCGATAATAACGTATCTTGGAATATCAAATTGAACTGGATGAAAATAAATTTCACGTATTGTATCATTATTGTAGCGGTAGTGTATAAGTGGAAACTAGTCAGAAACTATTATCAGTTTGGGATTTTTGACATCGGACCATAAATCATCAATGTAATAAAGTGGCTGGTTGGATGGTTATCTCTTAAGGGGTTGTGACATGTTTTTCTGGCATGTGTGTGTGCGGTGTGTATGTGTGTTTGAATGTAATTGTACCCTCAAACATCTAATATAATATAATAATACTTGAAAATTGTGAAATCTTTCTAAACATCAATGAAGTAGTATCAATCCATTTATTTATAGTGAGATTCCTTTTTCCCCATAGTGTCAAGGAATTTGTTGCATGTGTGGGTGCCCTAAACCTAATTTTAGTAGTACTTTTCAATTGACACATTTAAAGTTTGAATCCATCATGATTTGTTATTACCATAATAGTGTTATTATTTTCATGTACATTATTTACATGATAATATCATTGAATGTGTGTGTGGTGTGTGCATGTGTGTTTGATTGTAATTGTACCCCCAAGCATCTAATATAATATAATAATTCTTGAATAATGATAAAACTTTCCTAAACATCAATGAAGTAGTATCATGTCATTTATTTATAGTGAGATTCATTTTTCCCCATATTGTGTCAAGGGATTTGCTTTAAAAGTGGGTGCCTTAAACCTAATTTTAGTGGTACTTTTCGATTGCCACATTTAAAGTTTGAGTCCCGCATGATTTGTTATTACCATAATAGTGTTGTTATTTCTCTGTACGCTATTTACATGATAATATCCTTGAATTATTTGTCGTATCAAAACGTTGCAGTAGTTATTGACAAAATCCATGACCATGACAGATGAACGCAAGTTTATCCAATACAATCAAAGAAAGATAAATAAAGTATAAAAGGACAACGACACAAAGCATGCATTATATTTTATAAGATACCACGATGCAAATGGATTACGTTATACAAAAAGTGTTTATAATAGGTTCGCGTAACAATGGTTTATTCTTATCTCTTTAGGGGTCATGATACGTTGTTGGACACCACTCGTAGTTTGTGGGTATGACACACTGTTGTCGATATAAGGGCCTGAGGGGGTTGCAAACAAAGTGTATCCATAAGTTCCACCGATTCAGAAGAATTAAAGTTTCAGACAAAGTGGGTCCCATATGCATAGGTCGATGAACGTCCGAGTGTGAACAATCAGAGGTGAATGAATTAATAAATCCAATTATATATTATTCAAGTTTAAAATATTGTGTATTTAATTTATTTCTCAAGGTATTCACAAGTTGTGATTTTTTTTCAAATGAATATTATATATTCAAAGTTTCTTTAACCAATCAGGAGAAACAAGCCAAGTTGATGGTTCGTATTCTATCATGTGACATGTTAGAATGTTACAAGTAAGTGATGAATTGTTCGTGACACATACAATATGTTAATTAGGTCATTTGTGGCATTTTGGGTTAGTTTCGTTGTTTAAGTTTCTTTAGTATCTCAGTGAAATTAAAAGAAATTTTAACCTAGGTATAAAAACCTATTTTACACCCAAAACGTGTCATGGTGACCTCTTGCATGAATTTAGAGCTCCTTTATCACCTCTCTTGAGTTATAGAGAGATAAACCGAAGGGAAGATCAAGAACGACTTAATTAATGAGTCATATGAGTATCTATGGCGGCCTCTTGGCCCTGTAGGGGCATTGCCCCATATACCCACTCATAGACCGGGCAACAAGATCTCCTCTAAGGTGTTAACGCCCTTAGATTGTTGCACTGTTGCGGCTGTTCTACGCTACATTTCATGATAAATTTATTAGATAATTATTCATTATTTATTATACACCATGGATGTACATTGACAGATCATGAACTGAGACCAGACCCTATATATTTGGTTTATTTATTTATTAAATTTAATAACTTCATTAGTGCAAGGTTTATAATAATCAAATTATTAAATAATTACTTTTATGATTCATGAATCATCCTTCTGATGAGAACCATGCTAAAGGCACCAAGTCGATTGCGCGGGGGGAGGAGCTGGATTTGCAAGGCCCAATGACGCAAGGGAGATTGAAGAGACTCAATTCTAAAATGGGCGCTCATCTTGCTTCATCAAAGGCCCAATGGATCTTGCCTTGCATGGATGAAGAAAATGAGCTTATAATATAACTTATTCAAGCCCAAACTTGAGGTTTAAAGCTTGGCCCACATGGTTGCACGAATTTGGATTCCTTACCCACATGGAGGATTCTAGAAATGACACATTTGGACACCATGGTCAAATCTGGTGGCCTATGCACTCAAAGTCAAATCTGGTGGGCTATAGTTGGAAAGTGGTGTGCTACTTTTCCAAAAGTCTTTGGTAGACTTTATCTTTTTGAATTTAAGGGAATAAAGTAATTTAGACTTTATGACTTTAGGGTATTAAACCCTTGACTATTGTACCACCCCCTTGGCTACAAATAGTCACCCCATGACACTTGTATGACATTCAAGATTTTATTGAGAGCTTATGCTTTGTAACTCTCCATTGTGTGAGAATTTTCCTGACTTTTCCCCTTGCTCCTGTGCATTTTTTCCTTGTCAATCTACAAGTTAGATTGGTGATCCAAGATCACAAAGCCCCCAATTTCGTGCCTCAACCCATGTGCGTTGTTGTGTGGATTGGCTATCACATTCCTCTCTTGAGTGTGTTGTCTAAGTAGTAGGTCGCGCTCCTTATAGCATTGATTGACTACTTGCATCCATTATCCATTCTCATCATTTTCCACTTAGCCCCAAACCACATCCTTCATTCATCGTTCTATGTCGTAAAGATCGGGCCACCCCATGCATCTCACATCAGTTGGTATCAGAGCACTGGTTGACACGGTAGGCATCTATCCCTTCATTTACATTACTTTTACCCCTTACCCTACTTATCTTTCCATATCATTCACCCTTTCAAAAAAAATCTTTTCTTAAAAGCCTCTTAAATTGGCCTAGTTTGTGCAAGCTTGAATTATTATAAATTGAGCCAAATTTTCATTCATCTTCTTTGTGCGTTTGATTCGATATATGTGATTCATATCCAGCAAAAAAATCAAAAAAAAAATCAAATTCTCTCAACTCATCATTTTTTGATTTTCAAAAATTAAGCACATCCTTTATTTGATAGATTAAAAAAAATACTCTCCCTTCAATCATCTTGTGCTTTAAAACTCCAAGCACAACACTTTTTGAGGATATTTGACCCAAAAAAGAGGGAAAAAGCGTATACAATTACTTCTTTGTGCTTTACATTATTAGCACTTTTCATTTCCATACATCACTTTCTCCATCAGTTTACTTCATCCCCATTTTATATTTGGATCATATTGTTATTAATTTTTCTTATCTTGCACAATCGGGAAAAACCCACATACCACAAATTTCTATCCTTTTCCACCCTTTTACCTATATTTTCTACCATCTTTTCACTCTTTACCCTTTACCACTCAAGCAGGTTGTGTTAAAATAGCCCTCAACGCAATCTTGACTGGGGAAGGATTGGTGGCATGTGATCGTCCCAAACAAGGTATTATATCTCATAATAGCTTGGAATTTGAATTGAGTGTTGAGAGTGGAGAGAAATAAGCAAAAAAAATATCTTATGTGTGTGAGTGTGTGCATCTTGTTGTGTGTGTGTGTATGTACATATTGTGTGTGTGAGTGTGTGCATCTTGTTGCGTGCGTGAGTGTGTGTACATCTTGTGTGTGTGAGTGTGTATATCTTGCATGCGTGAGTGTGTATCCTTGTGTGTGTGAGTGTGCACATCTTTTGTGTGTGTGTGTGTGTACATCTTGCGTGTGTGAGTGAGTGTGTATCATTGTGTGTGTTCCACTACTAGAAAACAAGTCTATATCCACGGTTTTAAACAAAACCGTGGCTATAGGGTTCAATTTCAAAGGCTATAGCCACAGTTTAGTGAAACCGTGGCTATATGTTTTTTTTCGAAATCTATAGCCACGGTTTCACCCAAACTATGGCTATAGGGTCTTTTTCAAAGGATTATAGCCACGGTTTGGTTAAACTGTGGCTATAGTGTTGGTATATAGCCATGGTTTTGGTAAAACCATGGCTATAGGGTATTTTTTTCATGAACTATAGCCACGGTTCATCAAAACCGTGGCTATAGATCTCCCGCCCTTGGGCGGGAAAAAATTAACCCGCGAAAAAATATCAGGAAGGTTTATAGCCACGGTTTACATGTTATAGCCACGGTTTTTAATAATATATTTAACAATATATATATATATATATATATCCGAAAAGACATCTTTGGAGTAGTGGAAAGGTGCTTGGTCTACATAGTGAAGGTACAAAGATCAAATCTCGATGGGCAAAAATTAATTTTGGGCTATAGCCACGGTTTTATTGGGCTATAGCCATGGTTATAAACCGTGGCTATAACCCTATTGCCACGGGGGACAACCGTGGCTATAGCCCAACTGCCACGGTGGACAGATATGGGGGTTATAGCCACGGTTTAGTGAAATCGTGGCAATAGGGCTATAGCCACGATTTAAAACCGTGGCTATAGCCCTATAAAACTGTGGCTATAACTTTTATCTATAGCCACGCCAATAGGTGCCACGACTAGCTGGAACCGTGGATACAGGTTATAGCCATGGTTTTGACCCCTATAGCCACGATTTTTGACTGTGGCTATAGCCCAATTTTCCAGTAGTGTTCCCCTCCGGTGTGTGTTTGTGTCTGCGTAACTTATCATAACAGAAGATCATGGGAAGAAAATTGCTCATGTTAGCGATGAAGGAAGTCAAAGTAGATCTCCTGCACCTGAAGCTACACAACTCCAAATGAAAGCTTTGGTGAGCCACTTCGAGAAGCTTCTTGATAGAAAGTTGGAAGTGCTACATGATAGGATTGATGAATTGGAGAATAAACCAAGCCCAAGGATGATCCATGATAACCCACGACATGATCCAACACCACGTCCTCCCCATATCATGGAGGAGGAGATGGTGAACTTTGATGATTATCTTGATGATGTCCCACAAAGGAGGTTGTACCAAAACCCTAGAAAAGGACAAAGGAGACAACATGATGATGACCTACTTGGCAGGATCAAGGTGAAGGTCCCTTCATTTCAAGGGAAAAGTGATCTAGAAGCATACTTATAGTGGGAGATGCGGATCGAGCAGGTATTTTCTTATCATACCTATTCCGAGGAGAAAAAGGTAAAACTTTCAGCCCTTGAATTCATTGATTATGCATTAATATGGTGGGATCAAGATCAAAATGAGAGAGCCCGGTATGGAGGATGTCATATCCAAACTTGGGAAGACATGAAGTTTGCCATGAGGAAGCGGTTTGTTCCCTCACACTACCATAGAGATCTCCATAACAAATTTCAGTGACTCACCCAAGGGAGTAAGTCCGTAGAGGATTATTATAAGGAGATGCAAATTGTCATGATTCAGGCAAACATTGAGGAGGATCCTAAGGCAACCATGGCACAATTTTTACATGGGCTTAATTGGGAGACTGCTGATCAATTGGAGATGTATCACCATGTAGAAATATAAGATATGATCCATCAAGCCACCAAGATCGAGCAACAAATCAAAAGGAGGAGCAACATGAGGAAACCCACTACCCCTTTCATGCCATGGAGAAACCCGAGGAAGGAGATTGGAGAACCGTTAAAGGCAAAAGAGGTGGTTGATCGCAAAAGTGACAAGGTAATTCTTCCACCTAAGAAACCTACTTTTGAGGCTAACCAAACTAGGAATCAGGATATTCGTTATTACAAATGTCAAGGAAGAGGTCACATTGCTAGTGAGTGCCCAAACTAGCACACCATGACCATCAACAAGTATGGAGAATGGGAGACCAATGGAGAGAGCTCAGAAGAGGAAAAGGAAGAATATCCAGAAATTGATAGTGGAGAGTTTGCAAAAGATGGTGAGATTCTTGTCACTATGAGAGTTTTAAGTGCACAAATGACCATTGGAGAGAAGGAGCATCAAGAGAACCTTTTCCATACATGATGCAAGATCAATGGGAAGGTACGTAGCATTATTATTGATGGGTGAAGTTATAGCAATGTAGCAGGCACTGAGTTGGTAGAGAAGTTGAGACTCCTGACTTTGAGACATAAAAATCAGTACCAACTTCAGTGGTTGAATGATTGCTGGGAGTTGAAGGTCACCAAGAAAGTGAAGGTACTGTTCACCATCGGAAAGTATAAAGATGAGGTCTTGTGCGATGTTGTTCTTATGAAGACTTTCCATTTGTTGTTGGGATGACTATGGCGGTATGATCGACGTGTTACCCATGACAGTTTCTTGAATCGTCACTCTTTTGTACTCTGAGGGGAACCTATAACCCTCAACCCCATGTCCCACAAATAAATTCTGGAAGATCACATTTTGAGAGAAAAAAAACGAGCAATGAGGAAAAAAAGAGTGAAAATGAAAAAGGAGAGAATGAGGGAAAGAGATAAAATGAGAGAAGAAAAGAAATAGAGAACAAATAAAAATCAAGTGGGAAAAAGAATTTGAGGGAAGAGAAAAGTATGATGTTGGTAAAAAAGAGTGAGGTTAAGGAAGCATTGTTTTCATTGCAAACCCTCCTAGTACTCATGTACAAAGAGGTGTTTCTAAATACTAATGACTTACCCCCTTTGCCAAATGTTGTTGAGTACTTGTTGCAGGAGTATGATGATGTCTTTCCTGAAGAGGTGCCACAAGGTTTTCCACCCATTAGAGGTATTGAGCATCAAATTGACCTCATACGTGGAGCATCACTACCGAAACGCCCTGCATATCGCACTAACCCGGAAGAGACAAAAGAAATTCAAAGGCAAGTTTAAGAGCTATTGGATGTGGGATATGTTAGAGAGAGTCTTAGTCCTTGTGTCGTACTGATAATTCTAGTTCCAAAGAAGGATAGAACATGAAGAATGTGTATTGACTGTAGAGCCATCAACAACATCACAGTCATGTATCGTCATCCTATCCCTAGGTTAGATGATATGCTAGATGAATTAAATGGTTCAACTATTTTCTCAAAAATTGATTTAAGAAGTGGCTACCATCAAATTAGGATGAAAGAAGGATATGAGTGGAAAACTACATTTAAGAAAAAACATGGACTTTATGAATGGTTAGTCATGCCCTTTGGTCTCACCAATGAACCTAACACATTTATGAGGTTAATGAATCATGTCTTAAGTTCATATATTGGAAAATTTGTGGTAGTTTACTTTGATGATATTCTAGTGTATAATAAGACTTTGCATGAACATGTAGATCACTTAAGAAAATTCCTAGAGGTGTTAAGAAAAGAAAACATGTTTGGAAGCATTAATAAGTGTGAATTTTTCCTTGATAAGATTGTTTTCCTTGGATTTGTTTTGAGCGGGAATGGAGTTGAAGTGGACACTGAGAAGATCAAAGCAATACAAGAATGACCAACTCCAATCTCCGTTGGGCAGGTAAGAAGTTTTCATGGACTTATAGTTTTTACAGGAGATTTGTGAAGGAATTTAGCACACTAGCAGCACCGTTGAATGAATTGACAAAGAAGAACGTTCCTTTCAAATGGGGGACAACTCAAGAGAAGGCTTTCCATGCTCTCAAGGATCGACTCACCCACACCCCTATACTTGTACTCTCAGACTTTGGTAAGACCTTTGAGATTGAATGTGATGCAAGTGAAATTAGTATTGGTGGAGTGCTCATGCAGGAAGGTAAGCCTATTGCTTATTTTAGTGAGAAGTTAAATGACCCAACTCTAAACTATGCTACATATGATAAAGAGTTGTATGCATTATTTAGAGTACTAGAGACATGACAAAACTATCTTTGGCCTAAAGAATTTGTGATCTATTATGATCACAAGGATATTAAGTGCCTTAGGAGCCAAAATAAACTAAATAGGAGATGTGATAGATGGATGGATTTCATTGAATCATTTCCATATGTCATCAAGCATAAAAAGGGTAAAGAAAATACCGTGGTAGATGAACTTTCACGTAGATATTCTCTTTTATCCTTGTTGAATTCAAAACTCCTTGGCTTTGAATGTATTAAGGATTTATATGCCACTGATAGTTATTTTAGAGAACCTTATGAACATTGTAAACCTAGAGTTAGTTGGAAAAAGTTCTATTTACGGATTCTTATTCTGGATTGATAAGATTTGCATTTCCAATTGCTCTATCCATTTAATTTTACTGAAGGAGTCACATTTGGGTGGGTTAATGGAGAATTTTGGTGTTGCAAAAAACTCCAACCGTTCTTTGTGAGCATTTTTATTGGTCTATGATATCTATAGATGTTAAGAAATTTGTGGGAAAGTGTATTGTCTTCCATAAAGCCAAATCAAAACTGAACCCACATGGACTATATCTTCCTCTCCCAATCCCCAACACCCCTTAGAGGACATATCAATGAACTTTATTGTGGGGTTACCAAGGACCAAGAGGGGGAGAGATTCCATTTTTGTTATGGTGGATCAGTTTTAAAAAATGGAACATTTTATTCCTTGTCACAAAAAAGATGATGCCACTAACATTGCAACACTTTTCTTTCAGAAAGTAGTCAAACTACATGGAATACCAAGGATGATTATGTCAGATCAAAACAAAAAATTCCCCAGTTACTTTTGGAAGACATTATGGATCAAACTAGGAACGAAGTTGCTATTTTCCACTACCTTTTATCCGCAAACCGATGGAAAAATAGAGGCGGTGAATTGAACACTATCATCCCTTCTATGAACAATTGTCAAGAACATCAAGAATTGGGAGGAGTGTCTTCCACATGTGTAATTCACATATAATAGGTCCAAGCATTCCACAACTCAATTTTATCTATTCGAAATTGTTTATGGCTTTAACCCCTTGCACTTATTGATCCAGTTCCTTTTCCTTTACAGGAAGCAACTAATATGGATGTGAAAGGGTGTGCAGAATTCATCAAGAAAATCCATGCAAAGGCAAGGATAAATATCGAGCAGATGACCCAAAAATATGTTGATCGTGCAAACAAGGGTCACAAGAAAATGTTGTTCGATCCCAGTGACTTATTATGGGTTCATATGTGTAAGGAAAGATTTCCTGACAAGTGGAAATCAAAACTCAAGCCATGAGGAGATGGACCTTTCCAAGTGCTTGAGAAGATTAACAACAATGCTTACAAGATAACTTTCCTAGGTGAGTATGGTGTAAGTGATACTTTCAATGTTTCTGATCTTTCTCCTTTTTTGGGTGTGGAGGATGAATATTCAAGAACGATTCCTTTTCAAGATGGGGAGGATGATGAGAACCATACTAAAGGCACCATGTCGATTGTAGAGGAGGAGGAGCTAGATTTGCAAGGCCCAATGATGTGAGAGAGATTAAAGAGGCTCAATGCTACAATGGGCACCTATCTTGCTTCATTAAAGGCCTAATGGATCTTACCTTGCATGAATGGAGAAAATGGGCCTATAATATCACTTATTCAATCCCAAACTTGATGTTTAAATCTTGGCCCACATGGTTGCACGAATTTGGATGCCTTTCCCACATGGAGGATTCTAGAAATGGCATCTTTGGACACCAAAGTCAAATCTGGTGGGTTATGCACTCAAATCAAATCTGGTGGGCTATAGTTGGAAAGTGGTGTGCTACATTTCCAAAAGTCTTTGGTAGACTTTATCTTTTTTAATTTAAAGGAACAAAGTAGTTTAGACTTTATGACTTTAGGGTATTAGACCCTTGACTATTGTACCACCCCCTTGGCTATAAATAGTCACCCCATGACACTTGTATGGAATTCAAGATTTTATTGAGAGATTATGCTTTGTTTCTCTCCATTGTGTGAGGATTTTCTCAGCTTTTCCCCTTACTCTTGTGCATTCTTTCCTTATCAGTCTACAAGTTAGATTAGTGATCCAAGATCACAAAGCCCCCAATTTCATGCCTCAACCCAAGTGCATTGTTGTGTGGATTAGCCATCACATCCCTCTCTTGAGTGTGTTGTCTAAGTAATAGGTCGCGCTCCTTATAGCATTGATTGAATACTTGCATCCACTATATATACCCATCATCCGCCACTTTTCCCCAAACCACATCCTTCATTCGTTGTCCTACACCGTGAAGATCGGGCCACCCCGTGCATCTCACATCACCTTCCCTCTTAAAAATCTATAAGGGTCTGTGAGTCCAAATTTTATATAATTAAATCCAACCTCATATCTCAAGTTCCCCTCGCCTGCTTGTAAGTACACATTTTCAAGAAATAAGGCCCTCACAATGAGGTGGTTTGAGGAGAGTACTGACGTTAATCCAGATAGGATGAATACATGAGAAGGAGATGAGCATTGCAACTCGAGTTGGTACATGACTCAAGGAGTTACCCAGGGTCCTTGGTTAGTCCATTATCTTCTCGATGGATTTTCCATTAATATACAACTCCCGATCACACTATTTATTTTATCTCGTATGGTTAATTATGTTGTTATGTGTATCTTTAAAAAAATATTTTTATGTGAATATATGGGTGAAACGTGATCATGTAGGATGGTTACCAAACATACAAAAATAAAATTGGATTACTTGGCAATGAAGGTTTCTATTTATACATTGTTGTTTTTTTGAAAATGGTCACATAGTTTAATTAACAAAAATGATAAATAAAATTCACTTTCATTCGCCAAGTTAAGTAAAAAAGAACTAAATTTCTTAGAGTAATATTAAGACGCTAACACCTTACATCATTTGAATTTGAATGAAACCATAGTCTGGGGTGCTCATTAGCCATAGTTGAGGGTGACCCCTTCTATTGGTGAGTTCAAATTAGAGTGGTTGGTTAACTAAAACCGACATCAAAGTAGTATTCATAGCTAGCATGGTGAAATTTTAGAGGCAAGTGTTGAGAAAATCAAAGTTAAAGATTTAAATTAGATGAGACTCTACTCAACCGATCAAGAATCCATGAGTTAATGTGGTTGATCAGTCAAAAGCTTACCATAAAAAATAGTGGGTTATATTTATTATTATTAAATAGATAATGTCTAAATGATAGGTAATCATGATAATAATATTAATATAATAATTTTCATTCTATAGAAATATGGAAAGTAATATGAAAAAATCACAAAGATCAATATTGGATAATGAACATGTCCTCATTAGCACTGATTTTCAAGAGTGGAACAGGCATCTACACATAATACTATACTCTGAAAGAAATTTTATATGTTGGAATCCCCACTATTTTACCACCTCAAGAAGCAAGTGAGGGTGACCAGTGTAAAGACCCATGCATAATTGTCCCATGATTACATGATTTGTAGAAAATATTACATCACTTACATACAAAAGACCTTTTTGGTGCATAGTTTTAGAAAATTCGAAAAACACTTACATAAAAAAACCCATAATTTTCCTACCAATGGAGAATTTATTCCGCTAAATCAAGCTCTTTAAATGACACACGTGCTTCATTCAAGACTAAAATCCCATAATTAGACCAAACTTCATAATCATTCTCACTCAACCTTAAGCCCTGTGAAAATCATTAGAAAACATGGGGTGAGCATATAATTCTCAGTAAGAGGTATAAAAGAAATAGACGACATTTTATGCCATTAAAATACTTGAAAACCTTTGAAAAATTACTTCTTTTAAACATAGAGACTTGAGATCATATAAAACTTACTTCTAAATATGAAATAAACTTCTTTGCTCACAATAATTTTGTTAAGAAAATTCACAATAAAGCACAACAAAATGAAAAGACTTTGAAAGTTTATTGAGAAAACATGAAAAATTATGAAATAATTCAATCTTTAAAAAACATAACCTTTACTTCAAATACAAACCTTTTCCTCTAAAGATATCAGAATATCCCCTTTGCTCATAAAATTGACTTATTGTTTCATGAAATCTAGAGACTTACATTTAAAACTCATAATCAAGCATAGAAAAAACCATGTAGGTGTAGCAACCCTGACCCCAGTAGTTTGGAGCCAATGTCTACTTTATTACATTGACATGGGATACAAGGAATCACATCCCGAAAGACTGAATAGTTCAATAGTCTTGGTAAACTATATACATACATGATTCCATATTACATTTGAATACACAAATTACAACATTTTTTTGAGAATATCATTATTCCCTCTAACATATTCTTGCATATATTTAATAGTACACTTCATGGATTCTTGGGAAAGGAAACAAAACAAGGGTTAGCTCAAATGCTCAGTAAGGGTTAAGTAAAATAGAACTTGTCAAGAATAAATGAAGCATAATGCATAATTAACAAGGGATGAATAATATGGCAAGGTAAATATCTGAACACACATGCCATTTTAATAATTGATTTACATAATTAATGGAAAGGTGGATAACTGAAATCATGTTCCATTTAATCAATAACATGTATATCATAACTGGATAAAGCATAATCAATATAGCAAGGTAAATAACTGAAAACATGTGCTATTTAATCAATAAACTGAGAATGAAATGCATCCAGAGATAATATCATTGGGAAAATCTCATGGATAATAATAATTTAATTCTTAATGAAGGAAAAGCTTAATTATTGGATGTTATGTTTCCCATACACATAATACCTTTGCTGTTATGATCTATCTTAAAGATAATTTAAAACTGATGGGTAGAAACCCATTTAATTAGGGATAGCCAACTGATTTTTCCCATTAGACTATCGATTCATCGAGGGAATATCTATAACTGGGCCCCACACATGTCTTGCATGTCCAAAAGATTCTTCATATGTCAAATAATTGATTTAATTCATAAACAATGTGCATTATCATCAAATATCCATACTGAGTAAAGAATATGGATTTATCAATATTTCCCCAGATAAACAAATGACTTTCAATGTAGAACACTATATGTAGAAATAATATACAGTTTAAGTAATAAAAATACACAACTACAAAATTATCATATTACCACAGTTTGAAACTGTGGAAATAGGCCCAAAAACTGTCGGCCTTATTTCCTTTGCAATAGGGTCCAACTACAACCACAGTTTGACTGTGGCTATTTAAGCTTACTGCCACAGTTTAAACTGTGGTAGTAGGTGGCTATTTCCACGGTTTAACCGTTTCTATTTAAGCATACTACCACAATTTAAATAGTGTAAATAGATAGGTATAACCATGGTTTAACCATGGCTATTTAAGCCTACTACCATAGTTTAACCCATGGTAGTATCCTCCATATGCCATAAAAAAAAACCCTACAGCTGCCAAAACTCATATCCACTAGCTCTTGAAAGTTATAGCAACACACAACACCACTCAATTGCATATTATAATGATATTATATCAATTACAACTAAATTTTTTTTTTGGGTGATGTGCATTTTACAGCTACACACTATCATTAATTTATTTAAAACAACTCAAAACTAGAAGGCTATAGTGGTGGTAGGGGATTCAATTGGAGTAAGGGTAAACTCAACATTCTCATGTGTTGATGCCTCCCAAATCAAGAGGTAATCCATGTGCCTTGTAGTGGGAATAATGAATGGACTATTCGAGATATCCAGTGTCTCATTAGTAGCGACTCTAATGGGGATAAGGATCCTTTGAAATGTATACTAGAATGGGTTTAGAGGTGGATTTATGTTGGAGGTGGAAGAAGATGGAAAGATTGGGTAAAAGTGGGGTGTGGGCATGGAGGTAGGTGGTAAGTATTATTGTGGATGATGTGGATGGGGGTAGTGTTATAGGTATTGGGGTACGAGTTAGAATGGGTGCTGGGTCATAAGATAAATGGAGTGGTAGATAAATAATGTTTTGAAGCTCTATCAAGTACTAGAATTCATCCCAAAATACCTATTCAACAATGGATGGGAGAATGAATATGGTGTGGCCTAGGTAGTATAGGCATGTCTCGTCCTTAGTGGTGGTGAAGATCTTGAATATGAGGTAGCCATTGAATGACCCTCATCAGACTCATCCTCCTTTGTGAAGTAAGTGCACTTTTCATTCCACATGCACCACTTTTTTTTCTTCTTCAAAAATCTCAACTTAGAAAACAATGGTTAATCGATAAAATATATATTTACAAGTGAGGCAAGTGACATAGATGTCACAAAGGAACTTGGTTTATTATCCAAATGGGAAAAAAAATTACCACCCATGATTGTACCCTTGGAATTCTTTCGGTGGCCTATAAAATATAAGTCAAACTTCCTCATGATGTTAATCTTTCCCAGATGATAAATTATATACAATATAAGTACATATAAGTGACTCATTGATCCCTATGAATCAACCTTGGAAATCCAAGAGTGTATGAAAAATCAATATATAATATATAGGAGGGAGTTCATCAACTGTGTGCTCTTCATATTGGTTATATCATGCATGTTCCTTGGGTCTACTGTAAGGGTGGACCAAAATGAATTTATGTGAACTCTAATGGGATTTATATTTACCTCATTATATTCTTATTTTTACACAAATTTAGGGTTTTAAACACTAATTCCTTCCCTAATGTTTACTACTAATAGGTTTTAGTGTTTTTGACCTAGCCTAAACTCAACATCCTCTAGGGTAAGCTCAAGATTCGATAAAAAAACTAATGTAAACTCTTGTAGGTATCCTATAAAACATGGATAATGTGCTCCAAATATATATCTTATAGTTCCTCCATGTTATTTTTTCCCATTTCAATTTATTACATAACAAACATATCCAAGGTTTTATTCATTTGTAACCTTCACATATGTGGCTTCCCAAGCCTGTCTCAATGAATGGGGTTTGTGAAACATAAGAAAATATAGGAGTGGAATAAGTGTAAAAGGATGAGTAAGGGGTTAAATGATTACTACAGATAAGGTTTTGATAAGACAAGGGGCTAGAGGATGTTTTATAGGATGGATTAGGTGGTGTTTGGGTAGGCTTGGTCTTGCAATACTTTGCGTGTTTAACCAGTTTCATCTTGGTTTGTTGGGGGTTATGGTCATTTTGTTTTGGAAGGGTGGTTAACTTGTTTTCTATTATCCATGTAGAGGGTAATGATTGAAGGATCAAATAGGGGTTTGAGAAAGGGTTATCAAAATTTGTTTGTGTTTGAGAATGGAGGTAATGGTTTGAGGGGATATTGGGGGTTTTGGGGTGTTGGTTGGGATATGAGGCAATATATGGGTGTGAAGAGATACAAAAAGGCTATGAATCAACTAAAGTAGAGTTCGGAGGGGTTACCTGGTTAATTCAAGGTCTTAGTGGTGAATTTGTGTGGGGATTGGGTGGCTTGGAGGTGGAACCATGACAGGAAGAGGGGATGGAGATCAGGATGAAAACTATGGTTTATATTGGGTATTTAAAGGAATTTAAAATGTTATTATGTGACACCATTAGATATTATATAAAGCTATTTGGTTTCCAGATCCATGATTTTTTTAAAATTATTTTCTCTAAAGTGTTGCCTTGTGGGATGTGCCATCACAATATAACTTTAACAAGGATTTTTTTCCACTTTATAACTTGTGGGAAGGCTTGTAGCATGGTGTGACCCTATGAATGTTTGGTGTCATTATGTTTATCTACACTTTTGTTGATTTTATCATGACCTATAACACTACACCATGATTTATCATGGCATAATCAAGTAAGGTTTCACAAGGTTCTATTGTAGAGTGAGCTCTACCCTATAAAAAATTTATTGTTCCCATATTTTCCATGAAATTAAAAAAAATGGTGTGGTTGTGAATGTTACACCATCCAACGGCCCGAAGGCCTTCAATTTTTTTATTTTATTAAAAACAACACCCCCTTTTAAAGGAATAAGGGGGGAACCCAAAGAAATCATTGACATAAAACATATCATGACTCGAAGGTCAAGAAAAATAAACCAAACAAACAACACGAAGCAACCCATCTCCAGAAAATGGTCGTGGAAAGCTCTTCACTGATGCAAGGCTGAACGACAAGCAAATTTCCTATGTCAAAGCACATGTCCAATCCAATGGCTTAAGTCATACCCTCTCAAATGTCCAAATCCATTAAAGCGCTGAAATGATGAACATAAGCTCTAGAACCTCCTCTGGAGTTAGATCTGTTTGGTCGAGTCTGGGTGTGTCACTGTACCAACAAAGCTCACAAACATTCCACCATCAACAAAACCAAAGAACCCCCAACAAAGACCATACTAGACCAACCCCACCATCCCGCTCAGGACACTCTCACCACCGCATCCATAGAAGTTCATAAGGCAGTTCAAAAAATAGGAGATCAAGTCAGCGTCACCTAGGACTGACTGACCCAACCCCACGCAAAGACAAACGCCCCCAGTGAGGGTATCAAGGTCTTCCTGAAACAGAAACGCCGCTCTGGGCATGGATATTCTCCAATCAGAACAGTGATGCTCCTCACCAGGTTCTAGCACAAGCCTCACGGTGACAATGAGCGCAGAGAAGAACCATTGCAGTTGAAACAGGACATTCCAAAAACTAGATCCATATAGAGAGCGTAAACACAACATCACCAAATTAAAAGCATGTCAAACCTTTCATAAACTAAAACCAAGGAGCCGCCCCCTCTGAAGCACTGTAGAACTAGCCAGAGCCGTACCAAAAACCTGCTAGAATCACACTTGGCCACGTCGGACCAGGCCCACTCCAACACCTGAACTGTTGGAGGGACCACACTGAACCCGAGACACTCCAGGCTGACCTCCGATGCACCGTCAAGGAGCAGTGGCACCAAACTCACCGAGGCTCAATGACGATGGAATTAATCAGCGAGCTGAATCTACTAAGAAGCACTGCACCACTGCTGTAAGAGATCCCGGCCTGAGCAACGACCATGCCGAAACGCCCACCACCGCCGCGCGAGATCCCTGCCTGAGCAAAGACCCACCGCTGTCGCGAGGGATCTCAGACCGATCGAAGACGCTGAGTCGAACCCGTTGCCACTGTGAGAGAAACCACGAATCCACACACCGAGTCGAACCCCCTACCGCGAGACGAAGCCACCACCGCCCTGAGCAGATCTCGGCCCGAAGGGGGAAGGAATAAAAAGCCGAAAGAAACCATAGCTTCCGCAGAAAGGAGAGGGGGAGGCCGCTCCGAGGCTCCCACCTCATTTGCTGATCAAGAATGTTGCACCATTATCCATTATTCACCACCCATGGTTGAGGTTGTGGGGTCTCATTATATATAGCATGGTTGCAAACCCTTGAATTCTTGGTACTCATCTAATTGGATTCACTTTCAATTACAATATATGGTCTACATAATGATTAAGGTTCACATGTAATATGCAAGAGTAAATCACAGTAGGATACAAAAAATATTCCCCTAATATAAACCATAATATACTATTGTATTCATGAGAAAATAAATAATAATGTAACATGAAACTTAATGAATTAATTTCATGTTATCATGTACTAACCTGACTACCTTGAATCACAACCCTACCATGTTCGATCATCAATGGTTAAGTATAACAGTTTAATCAATAACATACCATAGACTAAAATGGGGTAATGGTAAAAAAATAGTTTATACTATTTATATAATAGTATGTAGTCCTTGCGACACTATCAATATATATAAGAAATAGACTAGTAATGAATATTGTTAATAGAACTGGTCTATCTAATCCATATGATAGAAAGGATTTATAATTACAATATTTGACTGTTGAATCCTTTTAGTAGAAATGATTCATTATAACAAAAAAAGTCTATATAATTGATGGACTAGCATGGAGTATTGGTTACACAACTAGTTTATCTAAGCTATAAACTAACAATGAGCCCCAAAATAATATTGGTATATCCAATCTTCTTTTATGGAGAAATATATAGGCAATGGATCATGGAAAATCCCCCAATGAAAATATATTGCGTCCTCTTAGTTTTCCATTGGATTCCAAGTATGTGAATCACCATTAAAATATATACATCATCTCAAAATAATGTTGTATAACAACATGATGAAGACAGTAATTAAAATAACATATAGAATATAAAACCCAATCCTAGTACTCTTCTAGTATCTAGAATATCCAACATGCATGTATCTTTACTGACATATATCTAGTACATGTCATCCTATCATGACATACATCAATAATAATAATATAACCTATCGCTCACTAATCAACATAGAATAACCCTTAGATATCATGATCTAATAAATAATTCATAATAAAGTGAATGGATTAGTTATCCCACTTCATACATGGGAATTTATCACACTTTGTTCCATAAGATCTATTTAAATCCCATACCTATTAAAATAGACTCATTTACTTCTCATCCTTAGTTATTATAGAGACTATAGAACATAACCATTTTCATCTAAAGAGAACTATCGATGTCCCACTCTTAATATCATCAATTCAATACTACTTCTATAGTGGTTACAACCTGAAGGTTTATTCCCAAAACAAGCTCATTCACCTATAAATGTTAGTGATCCCATTAATAAACCAACCCATTATCCCACCCTTAGGATAATTACTAACCCATTCCCACTGAGGCACTAAAGTATTCCCCTCATTAGTCATGCCTTAACAGTCATTGTATCATTCTCAATTGAGATCTCATCTATAAATAACCTCATTATTTCAAGATGATATTATTTACTCTAGAAGGAGATTCAATTTCATGAAATTGGAGGATAAAAGATGAGAAAACACCATAGTTCATTATATTTGTCACTCAATTATAAACCCTTTAAACCCTATTCTTCAATCACTTGAACATTGGACCTTCAACCGAGTATAGGGAAATCAAAGAGAATCGATGAAGTTGCTTCAAGTTGTTCAAAGAAAACTAATTACTCAAGTACTAAGTGGTGAATTCTTCCTGGTAAGTTAATTGATCTTATCTAGTTCAATTTCATAGTGATGTTACCGAATAAAGTGTTAAGTTTTCAATGATGGTTTTTTGTGTTTGATGAAAAGAAAACAAAGATTTTATTTTTAAGATTTAAATTTTTATAAGAATTCTTAGTTCATGTTTTCCCAAAATGAGGATATTGTCATCTCTATAGTGAATGAAATTTCATTTTCTACTATTGAGTTTGCTGAAATTTTCTACTAAACACGTGAAGGGAGATTCATATTTATCCCTAAGATAAATAATGATGAGTTTTTTTATTCCAAAGGATGTTATATTCAATCCATTTGGATCCAATACAATCATAAATATTCTTGTAAAGGTCTTGTAACTAGAATATAAGTTCTTTGTTATGTTAATTTTGGCAGGGATTTCTCAAAGGGAAGAGGATTTTGAAAAAGTCTTATTCCAAGACATGTATTTTCTTTATTTTTTTAATAAAAGAGTAGAAAATAAACCTGAACAGATATATGTTGAGATACATGTATCATTTTTCACATAGATCAGTAAAAATAAATTTTTATCCTTATGGTTGGGTGTTAATCCTTTTGTTTGACAAGGTAGATGTAGATTCAAATCATCTAATAAAATATCATCATATTTTTATTTAATTATATGGTAAACTTAGAAGGTTTATATTTTTCTTAAATTCTTCCTCAACAAATATAATGGTTATTAAAAATAAATGAGAGGGGGAAGAAAATGTTGATGAAATACCTATAGATGCTCAGGGGAAGCATCATAGAGAAGATTCTTCAATACTTGCATTGCCTATAATAGTTGAGGTAGAGAGACCCGCCTCACCTATTGATGAATTCAGATCTGATGGGGTTAAATATTCTTCTCGTGTAGAGAAACCTTATATAAATGATGAGATTTA
The DNA here is from genome assembly GCA_963277665.1 of Viscum album. Lineage (NCBI taxonomy): Eukaryota > Viridiplantae > Streptophyta > Magnoliopsida > Santalales > Viscaceae > Viscum > Viscum album. Next base: position 915,806,504 of record OY728141.1, read on the forward strand.
GGCTCCTACAGTTGTAGCTAATGATGTTTAGAGGATTAATGGGGAGGAAAAAGAGATGTCTAGTCTCATCATGGTATTATGAATTAGTCTATTTAAGATGTTAGAAATAAAGAGTTTGAGGTTCAAGTAGGAGGAGTTTTTTATGTTCATAGTCCAACTATTACTCTTGTATAAAATTTAAGGGAAGATACTGAGGATTTTGAGGTTTGGGTTGATGAGATTCCATTAATAATAAGGAATGATATAGTTTGGGATGAAAACATCCCGTATCTTATTCACTACTGAAAATTCAGGCTATAGCCAGAGTTTAAAACCGTGGCTATAGGTCCTCAAACCGTGGATATATGTAATAGCCATGGTTTGAGAAACCGTGGCTAAGTTTGGCATGGCTATAGGCCCAGACTTATAGCCACAGCTTGGAACCATGGCTATAGGTCTATAGCCACGGTTCAAACCGTGGATCTAGGTATACAACCACGGTTTAAACCGTGGTAATATCTATATAGCCACAGTTTAGAACCGTGGCTATACTAGAAGAGGGATACATTTTATTACCACAGTTAGAAACCGTGGCATTAGACCCTATAGCCATGGTTTGTAACCGTGGAAATAGACCTATAGACACGGTTAAAAACTATGTCTATAGGGTCTAGAAAACCATAAAAAAATAGCCCCCCCCCCCCCCGCACACCCCCCTGCAGTAGCCCACCCCCTGCAGACCCCTCCCTTCTGGACACTAGACACCCCCACCTACATAACCCCCCCCGGACAACCCCCCTGCAAATCCCCCCTTCTGGACAGACCTTGGACACCCCCCAGATAGACCCTAGACACCTCCCCCCAGACCCTGGACACCCCCCCCCCCCCAAACAGACCCAGGACACCCCCCCGGATAGACCCAGGACACCCCCCCAGACACAACCTGGACACCCCCCGGACAGACCCTGGACACCCCCCAGACACACCCTGGACACCCCCCAGACCCTGGACACCCCCCCAGACAGACCCTTCACACCCCCCGGACAGACCCTGGACACCCCCCGGATAGACCCTGGACACCCCCCCAGATAGACCCAGGACACCCCCCAGACCCTGGACAGTTCCCCCTGGACAGCCCAGACCTCCACTCCCCTGGACAGCCACCCCCACCCTCCTGGACAGACCCTGGAACCCCCCCAAAACCTGGACACCCCCCAGACCCCCACTCCCCTAGACAGACCCCCCACCCTCCTGGACAGACCCTGAACCCCCCCAAACCTGGACACCCCACCCCTTGCACCCCCTGCCAGTTACCCCCCTCCCCCTGTCAGTCCCCCCTACCAGTCCCATCCCCCTGCTAATTCTCCCCCTCCCCCTACCAGTTCCCCCCTCCCCCCTGCCAGTCCTTCCTCCCCCCTACCAGTCCTGCCCCCCCCCCCCCAAAAAAAACCTGGACACCCCACAGACCCCCTGGACAGACCCCCCAGATAGAACCTGGAAAGACCCCCCCCAGAACCTGGACACCCCACCCCTTGCACCCCCTTGCCAGTTACCCCCTCCCCCTACCAGTCCCCTCCCCCCTGCTAGTTTCCCCTGCTAGTTCCCCCCTGCCAGTCCTGCCCCCCCCCCCCCCCAAACCTAGACACCCCCAGACCCCCTGGACAAACCCCCCTAGATAGACCCTGGACAGACCCCCCAGGACAGACCCCCCCAGACCCTCGACACCCCCCTGAACACCCCCCAGAACCTGGACACCCCCCAGACCCTGGACAGATCCCCCTGGACCCCCCCATAACCTGGACACCCCACCCCTTACACCCCCTTCCAGTTACCCCCCTCCCCCTTCCAGTCCTTCGAGAGACCAACCCAACAGAAAATCAGATTTATGCATTGAAAAACCAACAGCAACCCTTGATGACATCAAGGAAAATAGAAACTCTATTAACAGTAGACCTAACCAGTCCCCTACCTTTTGTGAACTTTGTAAAATAATTAGACATACAATCTCCAATTGTAGGGTGGTTAGAAAAAAAGTAAATCAGCCAATTGAAAATGACTATCAAGAAATAAGGAGAAACAAAAAAGACAAAACTCACACAGTGGACATACCTGAATCCTTCAAAAAGAAACCTGAAATCTGGGTGAAAAAATCACACAGCCTGACACACATAGGGGATGATTCGAGTAAAACCTGGGCAGACGTTGTTGAAGAGGAAGAAAACTCCACGAAGGAAAAAACTCTTATAGAAGAGACTCAGAATCTGGTTCTAGAAACTGTTAGACTATCCAATAATGAGTATGAGAAAGAAAAACTCAGTACTTGTCCATCCAAGCAGGTACCCAACTCTAACCTCACCAAAAATGCTGAACCCACACTGGGTGGGAGAGATACAATATCTCCACCTGTTCACATAAAAGGCAATGATTACAGCTTAATCACTGTAACTAAGCACAATGTTGATCATTTTCTATAAGCTGTGGTTGAACCCAGCTGCTCAGATATGATTTCTGGACAGAACAAAAAACCATCCCTACTGACTTCTACTACTACTCAAGAGATAATAAATGGGACCAGCAATCAGACAAATGGATTAGGTTCCCTTCCTTCTGTTCAAACAATGACACAATCAAATATCACCAAGGTTAATTCTGGTACTAAAGCCTTAGAATCTTTTAAATCTATAAATGAGAACACACCTGCGGTGCAAGTTCCTCTACAAATGCAGGATAACAGTGACTCCGGTGATCAAAAATAGTGTCCCACAGATGCTTTGGACACTGTCCAGGCACCCTATGTAACAGCTGCTTCTGCTGTGGAAGTGATTCCAGGTACGCTGCTTCCCACTTTTCCTCATTCAGCTACTCAAGATGTAGGAAAAGACTGTACTGATACCTTTATTCCATGTAATTTGACCTCTGTGGAATCAACTCTAAATACTTCTCACCCTAATCACATTAAATCTGTCAACAATACTAATGAGATGGAGACCACTGGTTGTCCTATAAATTTCAGGAGTCCTAATATTAGTCCAAAGTCTGTTCAGGCTAAGACACAAACCAAACATACTAAAACTGATAAACAAGATTCCATAACACTGGAACCTGTAAAACATAAAAAAGAACTCCCTCGGTATAGGGCCCCTTGCTTATGCAGGCACTTCCTGAATCCACCGGGTAGAGGCACCTTACATCAGTTCTGGACGATGTCAAACAGCAGGATATAGATGCTTCGAAGGACCCAGGTAATCCTACTCCTCATTCTATTAATTTACCTTTTGATGGTGTTCAATATGTAGATAATAAGAACTGTTCTGAATAGCCTGGTATTCTGTTAAATAACCAAAACACCACTTCTTTGATGCTATGTAATACAAACAGAACATACTCAATTATGAATGCTTCAAGAAATGAAACTACAAAGAAGAACCCTGTCACTACAAACAATGAACAGGAATAGACCACTAACAATAACAATGCTCAAAACATTAGAAGGTCTTCCAGAAATAAAGGCTTTGGAAAGAAGAAAAAAGGGAGTTCTAACTCCAAAAATAGGTTTAAATGGAGATTCTTTTTTGGAATTGTCAGGGTATTGCCAACTCTGACATGTTCAATGTTCTAAAAAGAATTGTTAAAAGTAACCATCCCATGTTATTTGCTATTGCTGAACTAAAAATTGCTTATTCTCCTAAATACTCTCACTTGTTTCAACACAATCATATATTTACTGGTGCAATCTCAAATACCTATAATGCTGAATCTATATGTATTTTTTCGCACTCTTACAAAATGTTAACACCTTTAATGTCTTTGATCAAATCTTTACTTGCAATTTTAATACTGATGGTATACACCTCTTCTGATCTTTTGTCTATGCAAAAAATAGATACCAAGAAAGGAGAACTCTTTGGAATGACCTTTCTTACCTAAGCACTAATATTAATGACCCTTGGTTTATTCTTGGAGATTTCAATGCCATTCTCAACTCAAGTGAGAAAATTGGACCTTCTCATGCCTCTATTTCCATGAGAGAATTTAAATCCTCGATTGAAGACAACAATCTCATTGAAATTAATCTCACTGGTGCGAAATACACTTGGTACAGAAAACAGTACAATATAGTGGTCGCTTCCAAATTAGATAGAGCCTTCACGAATGTACATGCTTTAGAAAGAGGTTAAGAGTGTCATTTTTTCTCTAAATCTTGAGAGTGTGGATGGTCCTGATGGGTTCAAAAATTAATTCTTTATGTTCTACTGGGACATAGTTCGTGATTAGCTCCTTAACGCTATGAGGGAGTTCTTTAACCATGCCTCAATTCCCTATGGAATCAACTCCAATTTTATTGCCCTGATCCCAAAGAAGAAAAATGTTGTGAATGTAAAGGATTTCAAACCTATTGCTATTGGGAATACCTTTCCAAAAATCATTAGCAAAATTATTGTAGGTGGGGATGTTTTGCAGGTGGTAGAGGGTTGGAACTGGTGGCTGGGGCTGTTTTGCAGGTGGCAGAGGGCTGGCATGAGTGTTTTGCAAGAGTCTAGGGGGTGGTGGTTGGTGTGGTGGCTGGTGCGGGCTGGATTGCAGGTGGTTGGGGGCTGGTGCGGGCTCGAATGTAGGTGGAAGGGGGCTGGAGCAGGGCCAAATCACGACGTGACCGTGGCGTGACCGCAGCGTGTTGGCCCAGTCCAGCGACATCCACAAGGTAGCATCTTTCGGCCAGGAGCGAAGGGAGCGAGAGGAGGTGGGGAAACATTCCGGTCATCGCCCCACCGGCAGAAATTGTGATTAGTCAGTCTCAACATTGATCACAATACTCATGGAATACTATCACTGCGAACCGCCACAGGGTGTCGTCCTGGAGCAGGGCTAAATCACGACATGACCGTGGCGTGACCGCGGCGTGACCGCAGTGTGACCGCAGCGTGACCGCAGCGTGACTGCGGCGTGTTGGCCCGGTCCAGTGACATCCGTGGGGAAGCATCTTCTGGCTAGGAGCGAAGAGAGCAGGAGGATCCGGGGCAACATTCCAGTCGTCGCCCCGCCGGCAGAAATTGTGATTAGTCAGTTTCAACATTGATCATAAGACTAATGGAATATTATCACTATAAACCGCCGCGGGGTGTCTTCCTAGAGCAGGGCCAAATCACGGCGTGACCGCGGCATGACCACGACGTGACCACGACATGACCGCGGCGTGTTGTCCCGGTCCAGTGACATCCGCAGGGCAGCATCTTCCGGCCAAGAGTGAAGGGAGCGAGAGGAGGTGGGGCAACATTCTGGTCGTCGCCCCATCGATAGAAATTATGATTATTCAGTCTCAACCTTGATCACAAGACTCATGTAATACTATCACTACGAACTGCCATAGGGTGTCGTCCTAGAGCAGAGCCAAATCACGGCATGACCGCAGCATGACCGCGGCGTGTTGGCCCGGTCCAGCGAAATCTGCGGGGTAGCATCTTCCGGCCAGGAGCGAAGGGAGCAGGAGGAGGTGGGGAAAATAAACTCCAGATGTTTCTTAGATAGGTCAAGCTCTACAAACAAAAAATAATGAATGAGATGTTTCCCTTTAAGCATCTTCTGATCAACCTAAAATATTTCCAAGAATGTTGCTGCAAATAGTAATAAAAGAATATTTTTAAAAAGGCGGATGCAATTTGATAATCTAAATCCATTGGGATGAAAACCGAGAGTCTCTCCTAGAGTGAACAATTAGGTTCCACTGGTAGAGGAAACATGGTTAACAGTTGAAAGAACATGAATATTTGGACAAAGACAAAGCCGGATCCACCACTTCATGCAACCTAAGAAAGAATCAATGAGAACTCAGTTCAGTACACCTATGGTGGATCAATTCTTCTATTAGGGAAGTAAAGAATTAGAAAATTTGAGGGAATAATGTTTTAATACTGGAAAAAATTTGAAAAATACTGAAACATTCTGGTTAACCTGAATACTAGTGATCGATCTTGAAAGAAGCGATTTCAAAATTGATGCATGTCGAACCCCAGGAAAAAATACGTAGAAGAAGAAGGTAAATGAGACTTCAAGGTACCTAATAATAGATAAGGTGAAGGATGGGAAACTATGAAGGGAAGGAGTAGGCCCGAAGTCAGCTCCAAACCCCTAAAACCTCAAGTCACCAGTGATGCTTAGTAATGTTTCTCATGGATGAGAAATCGTATAGTGGATAGTTTGTAATGACTATGGATTTCTTTTTTGGGTTCTTAAAATTTAATTTTGGTGATTTCTAATTAAAATGATTAAGTTTTAATTTAAATTTTATGTTTCGGGTGGATGGATTTAGTAAAGGGGGGAAGAAGTATGTGGTTTTCCTAAAAAGTAGTAGATGGGGCCACTAGTTAGCTATTATAAAGCACCATGAACATATGACATAGTCACACAACATGGGACCCATCTTAAAAGTCTAACTACACTTAAAGAGTGTCTTGGTTCAAACAACAGTTTTAATAAAAAGAGGGAAACCCCCTACAGGGATATAAAAAGGGTCAAGTACGATGTGTGCTTTATGACTAACAAAAACATCAAGTATAAGAAAAACATCAATGCAATAATGTTAAGCAAGGTATACCACTGTGAGTTTTCGCAGACAACGCACCTCTGTTGGAGGGGTTTTATTACAAAACTATGACTTATTTATCAAACGAAAAAATTATCTTAACTAACACTTATTCAAGAATTGAAATTTAATATAAACATGAAGAATTAAGAAGGAAACTAAATGCAATTTAAAACATTCTTGAATTAAATAGGCTAGGAGAGGGACCCTGCCTCAACCTCAAGGCGCGTTTGCTTTTGACGACGACAACTCAAATATTCCTTTTTTACACTTGTAAGCATATGCAACTTAACATATATATAAGGACACCTAGACCCTATGTACATATTTTCATGGCCAAATATGCACAAGGGGGTCCTTAGATATATGTTTATACTTGCATATACCCTTTTACACTTACACGCGTATGCATTTTTCATATATATATATAAGCACACCTAGCCCCAATATATATATTCATACTTCCATGAGTGAATATATATAAAGGGGGAACTTATATATGCATATGCCTACCTATGCATACACATGTAAGCCTTCGTCAACGACGACTCGAATCCACCTCAATGAAATCCAAAACACAAAAAAAAATATAAGGAACCCAAAAATCAAAAAAGCCCTAATTAAAATTGGGCCAAAGAATAAAAATGGAATAAACCTCACCCAAATCTTAAACTCATTGTCTTCGATGGTGGTGGATAAAACCGGTCTTATCATATGAAACCACCTATAAAAAATAGTGGTAAAAGAAATGAGATATAACAACTTCTTATATATATGTGATCAGTGTGTCAACTGTACATGATAAATGATACACGAATCCATAACCAACAATGAACAAATAATATTCAAATTGATATATACATCCTAATACTAAATAACATGATCATTAATAAAGCTCTTTATTTTTGAAACATCACCTTCAATTGCCTATTCAAAAATCAAAAATCACCAAAATATGAGAATAAAGTAAACCTCCATAATCACTTAAAAGCAAGAAATAGGGATTAGACATTGTTCTTAGCTGGGAAAATGATGTTGAAAAGCAAGACAATTTGATTAATGATCAAAGCCTCTTAATTGAAATTAAAAATATGGTCCTAGACACTATTAGGCTATCCACTGAGCAGGAAAAAGCCTGCACTAAAGTATACATGATAAAGAACATGGAACTTGTCCTACATAACAATACACCTTCGGTTCTAGTACCCAAACATATGCAGATTTTTAAAGACCCCCAGGAGTAGAAGCAGAGTCATCTGAACTCTGTCAAACAACAGTCTAATTTGGATCCACCTGTCCCAGGTACGCCTACTCCTCCCACTATTGCTAGTGGATATTATTCTATGAAGTCTGAAAATCTGCTCTATGGTCAAAACGTCAGCAATTTACTGCTTAGTTCCAAGTGTTCCATAGACTCATGCACTAATGTTTTCTCTGATGATTCTGCTTCATTACACTTATGTGATCTGAACACCACTGACCCAACCCTTAATGCTGCAAAAAACACTAGAAACAGGGACCCGATTTTAACTCCAAGTGCTACCACTATCAAAAAGAGGAATGAAACCAAAACACATGATTTTTCAACTCCCTCTGCTCACACTGTCTCTCTCAACAGGGCTGTTCAACCCGAGACACAGACCCTATGTACTGATTTTACTGCATATGTTAACATGCCATTAGAACCTGTTCTATATGATAGTATACTTGTTGTGCTGGAACCGATCCATATACAGGAAAACAAGAACTCCCTAGAACAGAAACAAAGACTCTCATCTAACTTTGTCAAGCCGCTATCAACAGTGGATATAAAGGCTCATGGTAATTCCAATCTCCTTACTTTATTAAATATAGATTGTGCTGCAATGTTTGAAATCATGGTATCTCAAAGTATCAATGACCTGTCTCCATGCTCAAAGGATACCACAAATTCAGATATGACTACGCAAATAAAAGAACCCACAAATAAGAACAATGTCAGTTCTCACAAAAAACAAGAAAAGACCACTAATACTCAAGAGGTTAGAAGGTCTACTAGAAATAAAGGATCTGGAAAAAAGAAAAAAGGGAGTTCTAACTCCAAACACAGGTTTAAATGAAGATCCTTTTTTGGAATTGTCAGGGTATCGCCAACTCTGACACCCTCAATGTTTTGAAAATAATGGTTAACACGCATCACCCTATTCTTTTTGCTATTGCGGAACCAAAAATCTCTTTCTACTCTAAATATTATCACTTGTGTCAACAAAATTATATATTTTCTAGTGCAATCAATAATAATCTAAATGCTGATTCTTTATTGATTTTTGTGCATTCATATTTATAGGATTTTAATGTTTTTAGTATCTCTGATCAGATTCTCACTTGCACCTTTACTATTGATGGTAATCGTATTTACTACTCCTTTGTTTATGCTAAGAATAAATACCAAGAATGAATAATTATTTGGAATGACCTCTCTTATTTAGGAATTAACACGAATTCCCCCCAGTTTCTTATGGGATACTTTAATGCTATTCTTAATTCTAGTGAAAAAATTGGCCCATCTCACGCCTCTATCTCCACAAGAGAATTTAAAGCCTCGATCGAGGGCAACAAGCTTATTGAAATTAATCTCACTAGTGCGAAATACACCTGGTATAAAAGACATTACAATAAAGTGTTTGCTTCCAAATTGGACAAAACCTTTACAAATGTCCCGAATCTAGATAAATAGGACACTATCTCTAGCATTACTCTTCACAGACTGAACTCTGATCACCATCCTATCATATTAAACATTTCCTCCAAAGACATGAAACCTAGGTTACCCTTCCACTTCAATAATGTGAATCTCTCTGATGAAGAATGAAATCATGTCATCCAAAACTTGTAGTCTTCAATATCTCATACCAATAATTCCTTTACTTGCAACCTCAAACTAAAACACCTCAAACAGACTCTCAAATCTTGGTGTAACACCAAAGCCAAACAAGTTAACAATGAAATTACTCTTCTTGAGAAAGAACTCGATGATATCCAAAACAGAAACACCAAATCTGAACTCCACATTGATCCCACGCAAGAAATAAACATTGCGGTCAATCTCAATTCCTTGCTCACTTTTAAGGACAACATGAGAAAGAAATCTTATAAAGTTAAATGGTTAACTGACGGTGAAAGAAATACCAAATACTATAACTCCCTCCAAAGAATCAGGAAGGCCTGCACACCCCCTTCCCCCTTCCCCAGCACCACCCCCTGCACATCCCCAACCCCCCTACACCAGCACCCCCTGCCCCACCCCCTCTCCCACCCCTGCACCGACACCCCCCTGCCCCACCCCCTCCCCCTTTCACCCCCACCTGCCTAAAAATTTCTTTCTTAAAAATCCCCACATTTTAAAAAGAAGTATGAAAACTCATTTAAAAAAGAAACGAACATTGAAAATAATCTCACTTCCTTAAAAAAATACAAAATCCATTTCATAGGGTAAAATTACAACTTACTAAGTATATAATTTTAAAAAATATTAACACCAGATTTGATAATCATGAACTTATTTAAAATAAAATGTCACTCAAACTTCATAAAGTTATACTCTATTTTCAAAACACCTCATGAATTTCATCATAAGACCAAAAAATTTCCTAAAATCCAATTTTGTTTTAAATAATTTCCCAAATTATATAATGTAATCAAACACTTTCAAAGCATCGTGTGAAAGTCAAAACAAATCATAAAACCTATTTTTTTAATCCAAAACATCTGTGAGTCCCATTTTTAAATTAATCACGGAAAAGGTTTTAAATTAAAATACTTCATGAAATTTATTTTCATTTTAAATTATTTCCCAATTTCTTTTTAAACCTTACTACTCTTGAAAAAATTATACATGATATTCAAAATACTTTACAAATAAGCCCCCAAAACCGGTTTTGGAATCAAAAAATTTCAATAAATGTACTTCTGTATAGAAAAATTGAAGCACTAAACAAAAGCAAACCACAATGTGGTACAACATACAAAATCCATTACAATAACACAAAAAAATCACTAAAACTTCCTTTGATCTATCTCCTAGGGTTTAAATTTTCTTAAGATCCATTGGAAATCAAAATATTTTTACAAAATAAATCCAAAATTGATGAAAATATGTGCATGAATTGGCCACATGGTTTAGCTGACCATACACCAATCATACAATAGCATCTGAAAAATTTCTGAGACCACACACATAGGCTCTATATATTTTTTCAGACCAAGTGAGATAATGATGATACTTTGGTTCCTTCCTACTTTCATCCCAAATCTTAAATAAATCCCCCAAAGTATCTGATATAACTCTATGGGGATCTAATCATCATTATCAAAATAATTAAAACTAGAATCCAAATCAAAGATTGAAATAACAACTACCCATGGAAACTCAAGTTTTGTTATGAAAAGTGGTGATCAATAAACTAATCGTGACCTAACTATTGAGTCCCAATGATGATCATATCTTCTTTATACTAATACGCACTCCAAATAATAAGAGAATCCTCTAATACCATTTTGTAATGAACTGGCCCAGATCAACATGACATGTCACCCAACCCAGATCTCCACAAGCCCAAATAATGTCTCTGATTGTTGTTGGATGGTGACAAGTGCCAAGGTATCAAAGTATAACCATTGGTAATGGTTTCATCCTCTAAATATGAATAACCACATCAAGGACTCCACCCATAAATCCAACATCACTCATCTATACATCGGTCACTCATGCACAAAATAAATAGTTTCAATATAAATGAAACAATCAAACATATTATAATATTTTAGAAATAATAAAAGGTAAATCACATCATCACATAATAAAGTAATAAGAAGAATCCCAAGTATATAATAAACTAAAAGAAATATCTGAGCCAATAAGGATTATATATAAACATCCAAAAATATTACCAAACCTAGATCACTACTAACTACATCCTTATGACCCACAATCCCCCATACCATCCTATATCATCTATCATCAGACTAACTCGAACATTAACCAAGGTAAAAGAACATAATCTGGGCTCTTGAAAGTAAACATGAAATTTTCATACACCCATTGGTGTATGCACGATGTGAACCAAACTGTGCCTAGTAGGATTTCACTAAGGAGTTTTATAATTCCTTTGAAAAGACGTTTTATTAATGATAGTTTAAAATATAAGTAGTGAATAGGTTTTTCACAAGATGGTGTAAAGAAAAAGTGTAACATGCCATAACTTCTTTTATAAAACAACTTCCATTTTCATTTTAAAAGGAAATGCTTTCAAACTAAGGAAAAAAGGAGTTTCAAATCCATTAAAAGAGAACTAATACTTTTCCCTTGTTTCCAAATCCATATCTCAAAACCACACCTTTAAATAAAACATTATTTTCTTTAATAATATACTTCTAAAACTATTTTTTAATTCAGTTTGAATATAAACCAAAACCATAACTGAAATGGAATATAGAAACATAACATGCACCAAGATATCAATGGGAAATTGATAATAAGAAATAATTGAAGTAATAGTGGGGATACAAATAAGGCATGGGATGAGATCCTCTAATAAATATTCAAAGAATTATAGACATTATGGGAAACTCATTAGGCTCTAGAATGGGTTATACTAGATCTAGTTCATCATATTACTCATTGGGACCCTATGTGAAATTAGATCATCCCATTCAGCTTCCCCTTTTAGGTCTCTCCACATATAAAATAAACCCCTGGTAGGGTGCTAATCTCCTAGGGCACTATCCAGCTAATATACACTAAGCTAGCATCACATGCCGCTAGTCCTTCCATTATTTACCTAAGTTCCCATGATAAATCAATCTAGTGAAGGTAGAAAATCAAAAGAATCACAAGAATCGATAAAAAATTATTTTAAATAAATCTCATCTCACCTCAAACATCAACTCCCTCATAAGAAATAACTCCTTTCACTTCATCCATATCAAAAATAGAATACAACATCCCTCCTAGAGAGCCACAATTCAAATCAGGCATAATCAAAACAAGGGGAATAATCGATGGTCTGATACTCATTATAAAAATATCTTATATAAAGTGAAAATATGCCTTTTCAAAAACCAACTAGGAATGCCAAGTCATTTCAACCATTTAAAAACCAACTTTATCACCTTCTTTATAACTATTCTATGTGAAACCACACTTAAAATCATTTGTAAAACCAACTACCTTTTCATTCAAGTCATTTTAAAATCCATTAAACCAATTTTATTTCAAAAAATCCTTGAAAATAATACCAATACCCAAATGGGTTTAAATACCTTTTACTATATAAATTGTTTTAAAACAGGCCATATAGGCATTCCCACAAATGTTTGTCATTTAAACCAATTAATTAAAATTTAGAAAACCATTATAAAACCTTTATTCCAAGAGAGAAAAACATTTATAACACTTTTTAAACCAACAATATCTATTAAATATTGATTTAATTTGATAAAAAAAGTTTTAGAAAACACCAAGCACAAAATGACATGATAATTAAAGTAAATACACAAAAATACCTACCTCAATCCAAGAATAACTGGTTTAGTGAGATATATCGAAGGTATAATTTCATGAAATGTCAAAAAAATTGTATAGATTTGATACAACATAGCTATGAATAACTGATAAAAAAAATAATTAACCCATAATTGTTCATAACAAGGAGGACGAGGATCACCGGGAGTGGGTTGGCCGCATCGGAGGAGGTGGGGAGGCCACCTAGGAGCAGTGTCGGCGGGGAGAGTTGAGGTGTACCGCATTTGGTGGTAGCGTCCGGGGAGGATAATCGGAGATGAGAGATCCCAGTGGGGTTGCCTCGTTCGGTGGCAGTGAGGGGCACCGTTGCGAGGGTCACCGTTGCGAGGGGCACCGTCGGTGGAGGAGGATCGGGGAGAGGAGAAGTCGCGATGGGCATCGACGGGGAAGGAGGGTCGCACGCATAAGGTATCGGGGAGGAGGGCACCGCCGTGAAGGTCGAGGGTTTGGAGGGTCGTGCGCAGAGGGTATTGGGGAGGAGGGCACCACCGTGAAGGTCGAAGGTTCGGAGGGTCGCACATAGAGGGTATTGGGGAGGAGGGAGCCGCCGTGAAGGTCCGAGAGTATCGGGGAAGAGGGTGCCAGAGGATATCTGAGGGTCGCATGCAGAATGTATCAGGGAGGGGAGGGGGGAGGACCCCGACGAATTTTAGAGAAAAAAAAGAGACGACACATTTTAGCCACGCGGGTTCACTCAATCGTGGCAATAGAGAAGCTGTATCCAGGGACCTATAAAACCGTGGCTATAGGTCCGTGGCTATAGATTAAATTTCTAGTAGTGATTTTTGATAAAAGTGAATAAGATTAAAATTCTATTAATAGAAATGAAATTAGTTTAGATACCAATGAATATGTTCAAATACCGAGTTGGAAGTCCGTGTTGAAGGCTTAGGGAAATCATGTAAAATAGGTAAAAATACCATTTCAAAGAGACACAACCAATTTTTATAGCATATACACATTATATAATAATGAAAACAAGTTTTTAAAACAATCAAGAAACTATGGAATTCAAATTAAAGGGTTAGGCATAGGGAACCTACCTCAACCTCAAGGCGTGCTGCTTTTGATGACGACAACTCGAATCTTACTTTTTTTTCTTGCATGCACATTAACCTGAACATATATATAAGGGAACCTATCCCCTATGTATATATTTGCATGAAAAAATATGCATAAGGTGGTCCTTAGATATATGTTTATAGTTTCATATACCGCTTTATACTTACACATGTATGCATTTCTCATATCTATATATAAGCTCACCTAGCCCCAATATATATATTCATACTACCATGAGTGAATATATATAAAGGGGGAACTTATATATGTATATGCTTACCTATGAATACACATGTAAATCACCTTCAATAATGATGACTCAAATCCACCTCAACGAGATCCAAAACACACCACAAAAATACAGGGAAACCAAAAATCACAAATGCCCTAATTAAAATTAGGCCAAAGAATAAAAATGGAAGAAACCTTACCCGAATCCAATGTCAAACTCACCACCTTCAACAACTGTAGATATAACCTACCTCATCATAAGAAACCACCTATAAGGAAATAATGGGAAAAGAAGTGAGATGTAACAACTTCTTATATATTTGTGATCAGTGTGTCAACTATACATGATAAATGATAAGAAATTAGGAAATAATATTCATATAACTTGTGAATATCAAGAGAGTAAATGAAGAAATAAAAGGAGTGGTTTGAAAATTGATTTATTTATGTGTGAAGATATTTTGAGTATTTAAAGAATACATTGAAAATTATTGGGAGAAGATAAAGAATATCATGATCTGTTGATTTTGAAGAAGCTCATGATTTTTATCATTGATTTATCTTAAAATGTTTCCTATTATTTCTGTTTAACAAGAAAGAATTTATACACTTTTTTGAACCATGTAATCTTTTTGTATCCATTTTAATTTGACTATTGCCCACTTTTTTGAATGTTTGTGTGCGATTTACTTGAAATCATGTGTGTGAGTTGTGACATAATGGAGGATATTAGGGTGAAGCATAATTTATAATTATAGTTCTCTAAGATGTGAGAAATTATGGCGGTTTTAATTACTTAGTGAAAGTCCATTGAAATATTTTGGTGAACTCAGTTTTTATCATCCGTTGTTTAAAAAGAGGCCCCCTTTATAACACCTAAACTAAACAACACCTGGGTATGAATTCAAGCTAGATAGTTAATTATGAGAGGACTCATATCCTAGAAAACAAAAATTTCCTATGGGGTGGCTGCATTGCTACCAATGACCCAAACTTTACCTCCAATGAGGGTGTTGATGTTGATGGTGGTTTGAATAAAAACACCCCATCGTTGTGGTACTGGGTTTTAAAAGTTAGGGTAAAAAATCCTACAACCCTACATACTAGATTTTTTCTAGTGATATAGTTATAGTTAAGGATGCCTTCCACTTTGCCTATAAAGACAATATTATGGCATGAAATAGCTAAAGAGTTGGTTTAAGAGGTATCTTGTACATTTCCAATGTTGGTCAAGGTGGGACCTCTAATGGGGGTGGTTTGTACATAATGAGTTTCCCTTCTCAGATCTATACCCTTTATTATTTCAATAGACTCATGGATGAGCCTATTAATGGATTGATATCAATGGTATCACCTATTTAGATCCCATGAGGTTAGAATAAGTCATGGACCAGATCAACTAGTTACATCTCTTTGATTTAGGGTTCTATCAAAAGTCAAGATAATGCATTCCTCCCATATTGGTTGTTCTAAGGAAGGAGTTTGAATTAAATCCTTTTAATTATCCCATCTTTGAATAAGTGAGGTGAGAAGAAGAGTTTTATATCATTACTAGAAATATGGCCTTTATCAGTGCTAGAAAAGTGCATTAACAGCACTAAAAAGGCATTGTTAATTTTGACGAAGATAGGAGGTCCCTTTTATCAACACTAATAAAAGTAAAAAAAATAAAAAAGAATATATAATGCGGGGGGGGGAGCTTTTAACAACACTTGACCCCCCCTATCAGTGCTAGGCAGACCCCTCCCACTCTCCCATGCGCTGCCCTTGCCCGCGCATCCCCCACATGCCCACGTGCACCTCCTTGCTTCCACCTGAACTCAAACCCGCGACCTCCCCCTTGCACGTCTGCACATTTACCACTAAGCCATTTCATTTTTTCTCTATTTAATGATATATATATATATATATATAGTTATATTTATTCATATATTAATATAGATTCATATTAATATAAATATATTTAATTATATTAATACATATATATTTATTCGTATATTAATATATATTAATATATATATATATACTTATATTTATTCGTATATTAATATATATTCATATTAATATAAATATATTTAGTTATATTAATACATATATATTTATTCATATATTAATATATATGTATATATTTATTCGTATATTAATATATATATATTTATTTATATATATATAGTTATATTTACTCGTATATTAATATAGATTCATATTAATATAAATATATTTAGTTATATTAATACATATATATTTATTCATATATTAGTATATATATATATATATTTATTCGTATATTAATTTATATTTATATTTATTTTTATATATATATTTTTAGTTATAATTTTTTATCCATATATTTATTTGTATATTAATATATATTTATAAGATTAGTTTTAAATACATTTATAAAATAGTTTTTTATGTGTGTTTATAAATAAATAATTAAATACATACATAAATATACACAACACACACACACATATGCACACACACACACACACATATTTATGAATAAATACATATATGTGTGTATTTGAAAAGCTATAGAATGTTAAAACAACCATAACTTCTAATCCAGAGGTCTGTTTCAACTCCAAAACCAGTAAAATCAAATAAAATAAAACAATATTCGATATGATATGCGGTACAGGTCTAGAGGATATCCGGATCAAAATTTTTACCCGTTTGAATGTTAAAAAATCAGGGTATCCCGACTAAAAACTCAGTTTTGGAGGCCTTTTGGGCCTTTTTGGACCTCTAAAAATGTGAGAGAAGGTTCCCTTCAGTCACTAGCACGTAGATCTTGTCACAATCTTTTATTTGATATGTTGTAGAGCTCAAACAGACACCTGAATCAAAATTTATGACCGTTTGAAGTTTGAGTTAGATTTTCAACTTATTTTAGATATTTTATTGATTTTTTTTTGATTTTTTGTGTCTTTAAATTGTTATTAAATGATTATTAATTGATGATAATTAGTAAATTATTAATTAATAATATTTTTTAAAATATTTTAAAGCTATTTTTACTAAATTTCTTATATATTAAATGTAATAGTCTATTTATACTTATCTAAAACATATTTAAAATATATATATTATATTTATATCAATATAAATATACTTATATAACAATATATTATTTTTCATGTTTTTTTTTGAAATATAAACCTTATTAGTGCTGATAAATCCCCCTTTATCAGTGCTACTAAAAAAAGCACTGATAAAGGGGGAGCCTTTATCAATGCTTTTTTTAGCACCGATAAAGGGTGGCGCTGCGGAAACCCAGTTTTGTGGTAGTGTATGTTCCCCACCCTCAAATATGAACATTAGGAGATCCCTCATCTATCACTCACTGGATGGTTTTAAGGATTTTATTGCAAAAAATGTGTAGATTTTCACAATGCTTCTCAGATTTAAGGATCCATGTTATCAACAAAACAACAAGGTTGAACTACTTATATCACATATTAAGCATGTTGATTTACTTAATATATCTATCATATGGTATATTTTTTCCACTAAAGTGATCCAATGTCTCTCATTGATCATGCTAAGGAAATTCATATAGTCTTCCACCATGTTCTTGAGAAATATAAAGTGAAAAGTGATGAATAGAAAATAAAGGATTGGTATTCTTTCCTTAGCTAATTATATCCACATATCATTCAAGAATGCTTAATTTCTCCTATGGATTTTTTCAGCATGTTCAAGTTTCTTAGAGAATCCTCCAGTTCACCCAAGGTCAAACACTATAATTGTAGAACATATGAAGATTTACTTTCTGAGGCATCTTTTATCAGTGACATGGTATCATTGGTTGATAACAAGAGTTGTTTTGTGGGTTTTAGGTTCAAAAATATTTTCTATTATGATGGTTTCTTCATAGCTACTAGGGGATCCACTAGCTAGATTGTGACTATATATTTCAGCTTGAACTTTGACTCTTCAGGGCCAGAATATCATGGAAATGACATTGAAATTTTATTTATAGTAAGAGGGTGTGGATCAACTTTTATTCAAACACCATATTGAAGGATTTAGTATCGGGATAAATGAATAGACATTCTCATAAGGTTTCATAGACTTCCAGGGTAAAGAGAGTTCCCTTAGAGACTAGAGAGGTGAGAAAACCATGAACCAAATAAATTCCACAGCATCTAGAAATATAAGAGCCTCAATATCCATTAAGATAGGCTTAGTTAGTAAAATAATACATCTGACTAGTGATAGAAGATACTCTTCTTGAATTCTCAAAGAAATTCAAACAGTGACAGAGGAAGATAATCTTAAAATGGAAGTGGTTTAACCATTAAGCAGTAGACCCTTTGTAGAGCCATCCAACATCATTCTAAGAATAGTTAGATGTTACTCATTTGTTAACAAAAATCCAAAACTATGAGAAGTGGGTGAACTTTCCAAACACCTTCATGCTAGACATCCAATGGAGTTTTGAACTCTTATTTACTAGCATTGCTAATTTCTAAAATTTGGGCCATAATTTTTCTTTGAATTTATTATAGAGTTGAGATGCCCAACAATAAATCTTTTATTAGCAAATAAGAAGACTATGGGTTTGTATTTCATGAAATTAGTCGGGTCTTCATATAGTAAATACTCAAATATTCCATTTCATATAAACATATAATTCTAAGTGTATACACATGCACCTCTTTCATTTGTATACTTATCTAGACCTAATTATAAGAAAAGAGCATGTTGATAATTTATATTTAAATGTTAACAATGATGATAATGAACCATCCATGAACCCACTAGTTACATCTTTAGTATATTTTAGTATAGAGGTGTAAATAGGCTCTATAGATCCTGGAGAAGAACAACAACGAGGAGAGACCTTCTCCCATGTGCCACCTAGGGATGAAAAAAGTAAAAATTTAAATACAATGGGGCTTGATAAAAATGAAACCCTATATTTGGATATTATAGTGAATGAATTGGAAGGGGTTTAATCTTACTAACATAAAAAAATAACACATATTATACCATCAGAAACCATGATAATATCAACATACTAGTGCATTCACACAGGATCTCGTGGATGGTGTAATAAAACAACATAACATTAAATTTAAATTTATTTATATGAATGTAAAAAACATAAAATACTTTGATAATAAATGAAATTCATATTTTAAGTGAATTAATGATTCAAACAATTTCATAACTACATTTGATGAAAAGCATTAAAAGTAACAAACATATGGTTAATACAAAATTGAATATGGATAATTGGATAAACATTCATATAAAAAGTTATATTAATTAATGAATATTAATAATCATAATTTCATTAACAAACACATATGGTCAAGATAAATATTTGATAAATTCACACATGTGAAAAATTATGGTAATTAATTCATAAGGGGATTTAAATACAAATTGAAAAATGATCATTTTTAGTATTAAAAGAAAAAAATACATATAGAGAGTCTATAACTATATTTTTTAATACATTCATCAAATAAAAATTTAGCACCATAATACATGCAAACTTTTATAGGATCACCAGTATCTAAGTCTATGCAAATGAAAAATATGAAATCAATGTTTTTTATTAAAGGATGTTTATATTTGAAAACAAAGAAACAAAAAAATTGAGTGGGAAGACAATGACATAAAATGATCCCTCTCATGTAGAGAAAAAAATAATATAACCTTTTCATAGATGTTTGATTTTATGCTTTCATTTATTGATTAAAAAAATCTAAGCAATAAAACTAAAAATGAAAACTAAAAAAAGTGACAGATTGAAGAAAACAAACATAAAAGCTAACATTGTTTAGATGGAGAGAACCAAACCATGTCTTGGATAAAAATGACCCCACCCTTCATAGATTTGGAGAAAACTACAAATTAATACTATCAATTAGTTCACAATAATTAAGCATGAGAACATTATCACTCAGAACTATCAAGTTAGTTAGAGAATATTAAATTCTTAAAGGTTCAATGTGTGCTGATTGAAAAATCAAGAAATATAAATTGATAATAAAAATCTAATTCACCATCAATTCAATTTAGTCGTGATACTTTACCTTGATAATGTGACTCCCTGATATTTTTTGAATTATTAGTTTTGAATTAATTTAATCTTTTTATATTTTTCATTTCATGTAACTCTGAAAATAGTTTTTATTATTATTAAATCACTAAGTCAAACATTCCTTTCACACATCACCAACTTGGAATACGTTACATTACACCAAATCGATGTATGATACATGAAAAATTGACTCAGAATATGTTACACGCAACCACGACTTGACGTATGTAACATGCAACACCAACTTAGCATATGTTACATGCAACACTGGTGTTTCTATGAAACATTTTTTTTATTGTTATAATTATTTTATTGTAATAATTATAACTTAGCTGTTAAACTTAGTTATATGAATAGTAATAACTAATTTTAAACTATTGTTTATAATTTTTTTATATAGATAAAACATATTGATAATGAAAGATATAATTTTTGGTAAAGTCCTTCTATGTTTAAAAATACCGTTTTCTCAAATGAACCGCTTTTAATAATAAAATTAATTTTAGAAAAATTTAGAAATTTAATTTGATAAAATAAAATTTATTTTTGAATTTATAATTTATAAATTATCTTAGGGTTATTTTTTGGGATTTTTCTGAGAAACTTCATTTTTTAATGAATAGTGAAAAATATTTCTTTTTAGTTAAAAACTGCCTTTTCGTTTAAATAATTATTAATGTTAAATTATATTTTAAATTTTTTTAAAGGAAAAATTAGATAAATTATACACATATTAATAAAATTTAGGTTATTATAATCAATTTTACTATGAAATTGAATACAAAAACTTAATAAACTTTTGAACTTCTTTCTACTCTAAAAACCCGTAATTTCGTCCCGTCTGCAGGATTAACATTAATCCTAATTTTGATGATTCTGTGAATTTAATTTTGAAAAACCAATATTAAAAATTATAATCAGTATAATATTTATAGTATAATTATATCATGTTTATTTTTGACCAAAATGGTTAGTAAAAGTGATTAAATTTAATCATAGTAATTAATGTCAAATTAAGCTTAATTAGGGACTAAACCTTAATCTTAGGGGACCAAATGACCTAAAAACTTGTCTAAAACCAATTTTATGGACATATTTAAGCCATAAAACTTCCATTATTTATTTATGTTGGTTTGGTATGACTTTTTTTAGGTAATATCATGTGTACACCTAACTTGTTTTCAAAAATTCCAAGTGAGTCATTTTCCTTCCTTATAAAAGGCCACCACCTCTCCCACATCCTCACACCTATAAAAATTCTTAGGTTCAGAAAATATCTACCCAATACACTTTCCAAAATACCTAAATTACTCCTATAAGCCTTAACTTAAGCTTAAGTCAATCCAAGGAATCCTTTTGGCACAAACCAAAAGGACTTACACAATTAAGAGGCAACATCTTTTCTCAAGATCTCTAGTTTAATTTCCATTATACACCCCCTAGAATATCCTTATTATATGATTATATAAAAACACAAATATAATCAATAAAATATTATGTTTTTATTTAAATGGTTCAACCTACACTTACACACACCTCCATCTAATGGGTAATGAACATACTATTTTTTGTGTATGGTGAACTATCGCCTCACAAAACGATGATTGTTCATTTTTACATTACCACCTATCATGGTGAAAATTATGATGGAAACTATGTTTATATATGATATATATTATATTTATAATGTATTTATGCTTATTTATTTTTATTTATAACATACCTTTATGCTTTCCATCTTATGTAAATGCGATAATTTCGTTTGAGGAAGTGTGGACTACCACCCCCTCAAAGCAATATGATTCATTCATACAATAAATGGATTGCATTAAGGATGATTTTAGTGAATATATATGATATAATAAAGATACTGTAATAATGATATATATATATATACATATATGTATTTTACTTTCTTTCAACACAAAAATTAAATGGAAATAACGTTCATGCATACGTACGACTTACTGTCTCCATGAACAGTATATTCCGTTTCATACTTATATATTCTATAAATTATTATAATACACATATAATATATATAAATGATATTTATATCATGTTTTAAATTTTGGAAATCATGATATAAGTATAAGGACCAAATATATAACAAATTAAGACACATGTGAACAATAAAGCGAATATTACCCGAAGTGAAACCTTAACATAGGATTATTAACAAGTGAGTAATATAAGGTCGCAATAAAACCATATATGGTATTATATATAATAATATGGTTATGTAAAATATTTATAATAAATTTATATTTATTATACAGGTGGTTTGAATGAGTACAATGAGAGTCAAGACACAAGGTAAGGGGATTTCATCACACTTTTTATTTTTGTGAGATACATGCTATGTTAGCCACTCTTTCCTTTTGTGTGGGGTGTGAACTACTTAAAATTATATTCTATTTATATTATAATTAAATTTATGGGTATTTATATATCCATTTTATGATCTGTATTTCATGGGGTTTAAGTTTCAAAAGTTACTAAATCGGTAAAATAGTTTTGTCTCAATTTTCCTTCTTTGATACTCATGTTTTGTTATGCACCTAAATTATTTTTTGAGGTGTATATACTTCCATTTTACATGTTATATAATGAAATTTCTTCTTTTCATGATATTTTAATCTTCATTTAATTTTCTTTTCTTACATGGAGAGTATGATCCCAAGTTACCACGTTATAAGAGTTTATTGAAGCAATCTCATTGCTTTTCAAGATTATTTATGTTTATGCTTCATTTGATGAAATATTATGATCCATATCTCAATAAAATTCATGAAATTTCTTCTCCTTTTGTTATTTATGATATATTAAGGTATTTTTTCCATCCTTCTACCCTTTGGTATATAATATAGTTAAGAATGTTTTTTTAAGAAAGCCCGACTTTACCCTCTCTTCGGTCGAAAATCTATGTTTTCTAAAAAGGGCTCTAAGAATACTGTACCATTCTCCTATAATATTTAAAATACATTTTAAACTTTTTTTCTTTTACCAATATTTTTAAAGGAATCTTCTTATCGCTTTCTGAATAAGGAATTTTTCTATCCTTTTTACTATACAAAAGGAATGTTCTTTTTTACATCATACGTCATGTACGAATTTACCAGCCGTTATTTCTTTGAAGCTTCCTTAAAAAATTTAAAAGTTTAGTTTTTAATAATTTTTTTAAATTATTTTCAAAGAAATGGGTTTCAAAACATTTTCAAGATTCTTTATAAGTTTTAAAAGTGTTTTCAAAGAAAAAGGTTTTGAATCTTATTTTATAATTTTTCAGGGAAAAAGGTTTTCAAAATGATTTCAAACATTATTTCTATATTTTCAAATTATTTTCAAAGAAAACAAATTTCAAAAAGGTTTTATGCTTTAAAAAAACTTCTTCAAATAATAAAGGATATTTTCCTCAAGAAATGTTTTAAAATATATTTCCAAGTTATTTTCTATCTAAGATGACATCCATTGATGTTAATCAAGACCTTCTAGGAAATGATCAAAAAGTTACATTCAAATTCTTTCTTGAATGGTTTATGTTTTTAAGGAATAATTCTTACGACCTCTATTTATCTTCCACGTATTATACGCTTTTGAAACCCGCTTCTTTTCATGGGTTATTCTTCGATAAAATGGTTATAAAACCTATCTCTTTTCCATAGGTTATGTTGTGATGAAATATTAATGATACCAATTTCATTTCATGGGTTATGATTTGATGTTTATAAAACCCATGTATTTTATGGGTCATGGTATGATGAATGTTTTATTATCTTGTGGCACATGTATAAATGATTTTATTATGAGATGGGTGAGACCTATGTCTCTCTCCAATGCATTGGGTATATATGGATGAATCATGAGTGTAAATGTTATGCGTGGACCTAATTACATGTTAATAATGTTATGCATGGACCTGGTTGCATGTCCATAAGTTTATGCGTGAACCTGATTACATGTTCACAATGCTATGAGTGAACCATATTACGTGTTCACAATGTTATGCATGGACCTGGTTTCATGACCATAAGTTTATTCATGAACCTGATTAAATGTTCAAAATGTTATGCATGAACCTAATTACATGTTCACAATGTTATGCATGTACCTGATTACATGTTCACAATGTTATGCATGGACCTAGTTTCATGTCCACAAGGTCATGCATGAACCTGATTACATGTTCACAATGTTATGTATGGACTTGGTTGCATGTCCATAAGTTGATGCAGGGGCCTGATTTCATGTCCTTAACTTAATGAGTGAACCTATTTCTACTTATACATGTTCACAATGTTATAATCCAATATGCATGGAACAAATTCCATGTCTTATTCCTATGTTATGATTTCATGACTTATGCTCTTAATTCTATTATAATCCATGTCTTATGAACAACGAATCTTTATTATGATCTCTATTATAAAAGGTATGATCTTCAAATTTTATTCTCAAGTTCTAGACCCCTTTTTTCATGTTATGCTTATGAATTTACTTTATTTACCTTTACTGAGCATCTGAGTTCACCCCTTTCTTATGTTTCCTTTTCCCAGGTTATGAAGAAATATTTTAGGTAGAAGTAATAAAGGCGGAGATCTTCATGGGATATGTGGAAGATCTTTCACCAGGATAGAAGATTTTGTTTCTATATTTCTAAAGACACTAAACTATTATGGTCCTCATGTATGTATTTTTGTGATGTATTGAATATTCATCTAAAATGATGTAATATTCTTGTATGTTAAGCCCGGGTCTCTATAGTTTGTATCAAAAGAAAGTTTTATTCAACCTTTTAAAACTAGGATGAGAAAAATTTAGTGAGATCCCTAGGTATATTTCTAAGGATATGTCTAGGGATATCTCTAAGGATAAGTATAAGGATGAGTTAACATATAAGAAAATGTCGTGGAATTTTGGTAAAGTATAGAGTGAGTGGTTTCATAACAATACTGTAAGAGTTGGTGTACTAGAACCAACTAGTTGTACTTTTATTACATAGATATTTAATGTATTTAAATATTAAACATCTTATTACATATTTTTCATTATTTTGCATGACTATGATGTAATAATGTCCTAGAGTATTTGTTGCATTGATAAGGTCATGGCAGTTTCACACTATGATGAGAACCGTGAAATTATATAACAATATTCTTAAATATAGTTCTACAGTTGGATGACATACTATGATGGGATATATAGCATTCAGACTTTCAGGTGCGAGTACTCGTAAGCAGATGAGACTTCCTCTCATGAAGTTTTCACTTGGCAATCTCAACGATAGGAGATTATGAGAACATACCTGCGAGTAGGAATCCCACATGTTTTGGTATTATCATATATTTCTATCTGTGAACATGTGTAATGATCCTTAAACTTTAATATTATCATTAATACATGTCATGACTCGCACACTTTGATTTACTAATAAAAACCATCATTCAGACAATTGGCAGGAAGTAGGGTACGTTGGGTGTGTCACCAATGGCATGTTATTAATGGATAAGTTGAGGAAGGATTTGTCCCTTCTATTTATGGAAGTTGATATCTCATCCCTTTGATTGAAATAGAACCGTCATTCAAAATTCCATGGCCATGGTGTAATAATGAGTTTATTTCAGGTAGTCAAAGAACGACATATCAAGCATAAAAGTTAATGACACTATCATGAAACTTGCTTGATGAGATATTGAGACAAAGATATTATATTACATAGTGAGTGTTCATATGTGGATGTCATTGTTATGAATTTAATTTCTTTCTCTTGGGTTACTTAACCCATTACTAGATAGTACTCTTGGACTTTAGGCAAGCCCACCTAATGCCAATGAGAAAGAATCCTAAAGGTTCGCACACTAAGTGTTTCTGGTGGTTTCAGTTAAATTTTATTTGAATTTAATTAATAAATATTATTCTCAAGACAGTGGAATAATTTTATTCACGTTAAAATGATTTCATAGATTAAATAAATATTTATTTACGAGATTGTGGGTAAAATATATTTATTTATTTTATTGAACATTTAACAAATATTTATTTACTAGTTTGTAAATAAAATATTTATTTAAGATAATAAATTATTTATTTATTTATTAGGGCATTTAATAAATGTAATTAGAGTTCGAGCAGACCAAGGCCAGTTCAATATTAAAATAATTATTTGCAAGATGGTAAATAATTATTTAACTAGTTTGCACAAATTAAAATAACGCTGATATTATTTTATGACGTGGAATTTTATTTATAATTTTGTTTTGCGCAAGTTGGCGCACCATAAATAATGACATGGTATTATTATTAATAGCATGAGTTTTCTCTAAGGTTATAAATGTATTTAATTACTGTTACGAAATTAAATATTTTAACCGAATCCCAATGTCAATAAATAGACACGTACGTCTATTCTGCCATGTACCGAACCACACACCCGATGAATTGAGAATTGTTGAGCTAAACAATTTATCTCTTGAATCCTCTTCTCTCCCCCCTCAATAATGAGATGTGTTCTTCAAGGCCGAAGAACAAACGATCAAGAACAACTGACACAAGACACTCGCTTCACCGTGCTAGCACCCGAAAAACGAGTGGTGTCGATCGGAGGCCATCGAAGCATGTGTGGATCATCGCTAGAGAGATTCTAGTTTGGATCCTTGCAAGCACAACAGGATAATCTGGAAGAGTCATTCCAGATGATCAACATCATCAATGAAGAAAATATCGAAAATCCATGTATTATTTTCTTTATGAAATTAATTAAATTAATTATAAACATAATGTGCAAGATCCTCTCTAAAGGTTTTAGGCCTCTTCCTTCTTTATCTAAATATTTGATTCTATCCTGTGGAGACTGACATTCATCATCGTATTGATCCTAGAATTATCATTGATCATGGTAAAAAATTAATGTTGGGTACCAGCCCAACCACGCTTCTACTACGCCCGGAACCTTCAAGTGGTATCAGAGGGGTTACATCATAGTTTATAATTATTTAAATAATTCATTGATGATTTATGGTTCAATAATTTAGTTTGTTAATTCAAGGTTAATCATTCTTGTAATCTGGATTTCGAAATCCATTCTCCCTCTTTTTGTTTATCGTTCACCTTATAGAAATGATATTTTATTTTAATTTCGATTAAAATAAAACAGAGGATCTCATCTGGAGGTTACAAAGGTTCTTGTCCTTACAACACCTGAATACATGACATGTATTTAGTAGTATACGCCATGTAGTCAAGATTCATTGCACTAGGACTGGTCTGACAAACCAAGTCGTGTCATTGGATTTTTTATAAGTCTTAATGACTCAGTGTGTTGACCAGGAATAGGTGGCACACAGTTTCCAGATTACACAATGTGTGGCCCACTAGACATGGCGTGTAGTCCCTTCGTGTTAGGGTAGGACCGTGTACCCCGTACATGGCTTGCTCAACTGGAGACCATGTAACACAGATACTTTACGACATATGGCCCACTGGACATATCATGTACCATGAATATTTATGAAGTACATTTACATGCCGTATCCCCGGGTGTGTACTTCAAATGAACAGTGAATGATAGTACACACCATGTAGTTGAAACTACATGCTGTGTACTCATCCAAATTATGAATATTTATTAAAATTTATTATTATATTATACAAACCCTTGAGATGTGTACCATGGTGCGAGCATAAAGCTGAGGCACAACACGTGATAGGTGTTTTATATATATATGTTTAATTTAATATATGTGTAATGTTTATTTCTACTCATTGGGTAATTATGAATGAGAATTCACCAGGTTGCCTCCAAGGTACAAGTTACATACAAAGATAATTTTAAATAAATTTATTTGATTAAAATTATGATGGATGAGAATCTAAAGGAAATTTAGAAAAGGATTAAGATAAAAGGATTGATTAATTAAAGATAATAATTAATCGATTCGAGCACGATTTATATTAATAAGAACGATTAAAGAATTGAAAACTAGTTTTATTAAATGCATAACTTGTTGCATGTATGTGGGTGATCATGATCTAGACCAATACCTTTGTATGCGATTGGCTTCATTTTAATTAATTTATTAAATTAATTGCTGGCCAGCGAGCCATCTCTCCTCATTAATATGTATGGTTTACCTGCCTATGGTTTCTTTAATGTAAACCCCCCTTTTACCCCTAACCTACATGTGAGTTTAAAATCATATGTAATGGATGTAACTACCAAGATAGAGGAGGTGGTTCAATCTATATCCAAGACGAAACCAATCCCAGGAGATACAAAGGTAGATAGGTGGAAAGCTGTAAACACGAATAAAAAAGGTTCAAGGTGTTTCTCCACTAGGTCAGGTTTAGTTTATCAACCGCTAGATAAACTAATAGTTAGAAAAGATCATGATCATTCCCTTTGCTTTATTTTATTTCTGTTAGTTGCATGGTTTATCATTATGGATGTGTTGTTGTGATCACATAATTAAACAAGCATGCAAGATGGAACTAAAATAAACCAAGATTATGCATAAATATTATCAAGACATGGTTAACCACTTAAGTAAGTTACACTTAATATTAAAAATAATATGATAATTAAAATAAGAAATTCATGCATAAGAGATAAAAAATCCCTCAAAGAAAATATTAAGTCAGACCAAGCCTTTCGTTACTTGATTAAGGAAAAAACTTAATAAAACTATGTGTTTGACCAACCCTTATCGGGACACTTACTTTTATATAGGAATCCCTTATGAAAGGTTTAGGGTTGACTTAGACATATTACATCAAGAAGAGTAGCCCTTGCTAGACCTAGTGTAATATTGGAGGTAAGAGTTGAGGAAATCCAAAGTCAGAATTTTAGGATTGGGGAGTCCACTCAACAGATCAAGGAGTTGCAAGCTTGTAGTTGGAAAAGACCTACCTACCTAAATACCTTCAAATAACTTGACCAACCCTTGTTGGGGTTATGCAAATGATAATATGGATCCTTTACACTATTATGTCATGACAACTGTACATTACACGTTCAATGGTGAGGGCCATTGAGACTTGATAAAATAATGGGAGACTTAATAAAATTAATTTGTTATTTATCATAAAAAATCAAGAAAGTACTAATGATCTTCTCTTTTAATTATAGAATAAAATTGAAAAGCTCTTAAACCACACTATCCCTATGATCAATTATGGATAAAGAAAACATCCTCACTAGCAGTAACTTCTAGGAATGGTTTAGATGCCTCCGGGTTATCCTACGCCATGAACAGAAGTCTTACATGTTGGAGTCAGCATTACCCGATCTGCCTGCCAAAGTGATGAGTGATGAGGATTTCCTGGTCTATGAGAAACATATAAACAATGTCGTCTATGTTCAATTTTTGATTCTATCATCAATGTCTAGTGAGCTCATTAAGTCTCATGAAAACATGGATGCTTATAGCATGCTCAAACAACTTCGTGGTCTTTACCAAGAGAGAGAAATACTGGAAAGATTTGAGATCTCCAAGGCACTCTTTTAGAGTAATCTTGGAGAGGGTGCCCCAGATGGGCCTCATGTAGTCAATATCATTGGCTAAATTGAGCATCTGAAGGTTCTAGGGTTAAAAATCCCTGAAGAACTGGACACCGATCTCATTATCACGTCACCCCCTCAGAGCTTCTCCAAATTTGTTGTTAATTTCAACATGAAAAACATTGAGAAGTCTCTATATGATATTCTTATCCTCATTCTCCAAGTGGACAAAGATATGAAGAGCGAAAATCCTTCTGTCCTTATGATGAATAATATGAAATGGAAGGCGAAGAGCTTTAAGCCCAAAGATTCTTCATGGCCTTCTAAGAAAAGGAAGATAAAAGGGGAGGCAAGGGAACAAGAGGTTGTTTGTTTTGCATGTGGTAAGAAAGGCCACTGGAAGAAGAACTACACCCAACTTAAGAAGAAAGGGGAAGCTTTAGGTGTGTTTGTTATCAAATGAAATATATTTGTTTCTAAAAATTGGGTATTAGATACAGATTGTGGTTCTCACATATGTATCCAAATATAGAAACCAAGTAGATTTAGTAAGATTGACTAAGAGGAGGTAGATTTGTGAGTATCCAACAGAGCCATACTTGTTTCTATAGTTGTTGGGGACTACCACCTCACGTTTCCAACTAGGGTGATCTTGGTGTTAAAGGGTTGTTATTATGTGTTGTTTGTTACTAAAAACATTATTTATGTATCCAGATTAGATACAGATGGATTTGTTTTCAAGTTTGAAAATGAATGTTGCTTCTTTTACAAAGATAACATTTGTTTTGGTAGGGCACATTTATACAAAAGTCTTTACGTTTTGGATTACACAAACTAAGTAATGGCAATCGATAACAAAGAATGTTACTTCACATGACTCATACCTCAACCAACTTTGGCATCACCAGCTAGGTCATGTAAATGAGAAACGCTTTATAAAGTTATATCAAGATGGATATTTAGATTCTTTCAAACTAAAACCACTTGGCGTATGTCATGCATGTTTACAAGGAAAAATGACCCAAGCTCCATTTAGTTGGGCTAAAGAACTTCTTGAATTGGTTCAATATACCGATGTGTGTGGACCATTTCCAATTGAAGCAAGGGGAGGGTACTCATACTTTATAACTTTTACTGATGATTTTAGTAGATATGGATATATCTACTTATGCAGTATAAGTCGGATTCTTTTGATAAGTACAAAGAATACAAGAATGAATTTGAGAGACATCTTGGTAAGAATATTAAGAAACTACACTCAGAACAAGGTGGATAATATCTTAATCAAGAATTCATTGATTACTTATGGGATTTTGGGATCATATCCCAACTCACTCCTCCTTACACACCCTAGTGAAATGATGTGAGTGAAAGGAGGAACTGCACCTTGTTGAACATGGTGAGATCGATGATGAGTCATATGAGTCTTCCATTATCCTTTTGGGGATATGAGTTACAAATAGCAGTGCACATACTAAACCAAGTACCAACTAAATCAATAAATGGTATTCCATACGAGTTTTGGAGTGGAAAGAAATCCATGTTATCGAATTTACAAGTTTGGGTAAGTGATGTGTTTGTTAAGGCCTCTTTAGGTAACAAACTTTCACCATGAGGCACAAAGTGTGCCTTTATAGGATACCCCAAGGAAGCAAGGGGATATTATATATACAACCCCTCAGACAAAAAGGTCATAGTGGAAAGACATGCCATATTTCTTGAGAGGGAGAACATCTCTAAAAGAGATAGTGAGAGTGACATAGAATTCAATGAAGTTGAGGCTCAAGGTACACAAGAGTTGGTATAGGAGTAGATTCCACAAAGCCCTATGGAAGAAAGAACTGTTCTAGAGACACAAGAACTACGTAGGAGTACAAGAGAGGTTAACAAACTAGAACAATATGGTTTTCTAGTTACCAGGGATATTGACTCATTATTAGTTGATAATAATGATCCTATAACCTACAAGTAAGTAGTAAGTGGCACATATGTTTCCAAGTGGCAAGAATCCATGAATTCTGAAATGGATTCCATGTACCAAAACCAAGTATGGATTTTTGTAGATCCTCCAGTTTATGTAAAGCCTGTTGGTTGCAAATGGATATTCAAGAAGAAACTGGACATAGAAGGAAAAGTCAGTACCTATAAGGCATGACTGGTTGCAAAAGGGTTCAAATAGCATCAAATAATTGAATATGAAAAAACCTTTTCACCAGTTTAAATGCTAAAATTCATCAGAATTCTATTGGCCATTACTGCTTACCATGACTATGAGATTTGGAAAATGGATGTCAAAACAACCTTTCTTAAAAATAACCTTCAGGAATATTTATACATGACACAACCTGAAGGGTTTATGACTCTAAAGGATGCCAATAAGGTATGCAAGTTTTAGAAATCCATTTATGGATTAAAGAAATCATTCAGGTCATAGAACATTCATTTTGATGAAGCCATAACGAAATTTGGTTTTATCAAGAATGAATGTGAGACTTGTGTCTACAAACTGTTTAGTGGGAATGGAATCGTTTTCCTAATAGTATATGTTGATGACATATTACTTATTGGAAATGAGATACCAGTCTTACAGTCTGTTAAGGCATGGTAGAATCAATGCTTCTCCATGAAGGACTTGGGCGAGACAACATATATTCTTGAGATCAAGATCCATCATGATAGATCTAAGATATTGTTGGGCCTAAGTCAAAGTACATACATTGATATGATACTGAAGAGATTCAGTATGGAACAATCCAAGAGAGGATTATTGCCAGCATCACATGTCATTCATCCTTCCAAGAAAATGTGTCCTTAGACACATGTGGAAAGAAAGATAATGGCAAGGACTCCATACGCATCAGCGATTGGGTTAGTCATGTAGGTTATGCTATGTACTAGGTTGGATGTCACCTATGCATTGAGTGTAGTAGGCAGATATCAAGATGATACAGGTGCCCACCATTAGATGGTAGTCAAGACTATCCTAAAGTATCTAAGGCATACTAAGGATATGTTCCTAGTTTATAGAGGAGATGAGGAAATATTCATTAGAGGATATGTAGATGCTAGTTTCCAGACTGATCAAGATAACATGAAGTTAAAATCAGGATACATATTCACTTTGAATGGAGGTGCAGTGATCTGGAAGAGCTCAAAGAAGAGTGTGGTCATAGATTCTATAGTATAGTCTGAGTATATCGTAACTTATGAGGTAGATAAAGAAGCAGTTTGTATGCAAATCTTCATCCAGAAGCTGGATGTGGTACCTAGCATTAAAGATCACATCACATTGTATTGTGATAATACTGCAGCGGTGGCTCTTATAAAAGATCCAAGGTCACATTAGAGGATGGAGCACATACTTCAGAAGTATCATCTCCTGAGGGATTTTTCTCAAAGAGGTGAAGTTGTAGTGAGTAGTATTTCCATAGAAGATAACATGGTGGACCCCTTGACTAAAGCCTCAACTCAGCAGAAACATGATCACCATGTGAGGTCTAGCGGACTGAAAGTCGTAGGCAGTTAGATCTAGTCCAATTGGGAGTTTGTAAGAAGTAGTCTCCTAGAGCCAATTGGTTATACTTTGATTACATGAATATTTAATGTATTTAAATATTAAACATTTTATTATATATTGTTCATTGTTCCGTATGACTATGATGTAATAATGTCCTAGAGTATTTGTTTCATTGATAAGGTCATGGTAGTTCCCCGCTATGATGAGAACCTTGAAATTATATAACAATATTCTTAAATATAGTTCTATGGTTGGATAAAATACCATGATGGGACACATAGAATAATTTTATTCATGTTAAAATGATTGCATAAATTAAATAAATATTTATTCACCATATTGTGGGTAAAATTTATTTATTTATTTTATTGAACATTTAACAAATATTTATTTACTAGTTTGTAAATAAAATATTTATTTACTTGTTCGTAAATAAAATATTTTTTTAAGAGAATAAATTATATATTTATTTATTCAGGTTTTCAATAAATAGAAGAAGAGTTCAAGCGGACCAAGTCCGGTTGGGTATTTAAATAATTATTTTCAAGATAATAAATAATTATTTAACTAGTTGACACAAATTAAAATAACACTACTATTATTTTATGATGCAGGATTTTATTTATAATTCTGTTTTGCACAAGTTGGCACACCATAAATAATGACACAATATTATTATTAATAGCATGAGTTTTCTCTAAGGTTATGAATGTATTTAATTGCTGTTATGCAATTAAATATTATAACGGAAGACCCATGTCAATAAATAGACACATATGTCTATTGTTTCGTGTACCGAACCACACACCTGGTGAATTGAGAATTGTTGAGCTAAACAATTTCTCTCTTGAATCCTCTTCCCTCCCCTCTCAAGAACAAGAGACATTCTTCAAGACCGAAGAACAAACGATCAAGAATGTCTAACACAAGACACTCACTTCACTGCACTAGAACCCAAAAAACGAGTGGTGTCGATCAGAGGTCATCAAAGCACATGTAGATCACCACTATAGGGATTCTATTTTGGATCCTTACAAGCACAACTAGATAATTCACGAGGGTCATTCCGGATGATCAACATCATCAACGAATAAAATACCGAAGATCCAGGTTGTAACGCCCCGACCCTAGTTACCTAGAGTCAGTGCATTATTACATAACATTGGCATGATCACATGGGATCAAATCCCAAAAGACCAATCGGTTTAGTAGCCTTGGAAATACTAGATACATTTAAAAGTTTTAAATTACATTATAAAATGAAAAACTACAACAACATAGTCTCCATAGGCCACACTCATATCCCTTAGACTATCCCTGTAGGTCAATCATAATATACTTCTTCACATCATGGAAAAAATAAAACATAGAAGGGGGTGAGCTCAGATACTCAATAAGGATAACAATATAGTGGAAACTTTCATAAATAAGAATAAACATTTAAGGAAATGTGTAAGACTAAAACAAAATACTTTTAAACTTGAACTTCATTATAATATGTAAAATATAAAATAAAATAATGCCATTTACTTATTCACATGGATATTCTACTAGTCAAATAATCACATGTAATATCAATAGCCACTTTCATAATGATGGAATGCATAATTCTAGACTTCATAACCACATAGCCAAGGCCTTGTTCCAAGACTACAAATAAAATTTTGTCAAGGCCTTGTTACAAGACACTATTTTGTCCCATGAGACCTACTGATGCATCGAGGAGTTATAAGGCTCCACCTGTCACTTACTAATTCCAATGCATTCCTCATATGAAAAGGTTTAAACATAACATAAATATTCGTATTAAAACTAGCATACAAAATTTCAATACTTTATCCATAAACAATTAATGGTGTAAAAATAGCACATCCACAGTTAAAGATATCACAAAACCTTTAATACAATATGGAAGTTTTTTATCATAATGAATCAACTTCAAACAATCTTAAAATCCATCAAAGGATGTTTACATAGATGAAATAAAATTTTTTTTTAGAGAAATATATCTTTCTATTTTGAAATCATTTAAAAGTCATGTAATTATAAAAGAAAACATTTATTTTTGAAAATATTCTTATAAGCTTGTAAGGGAAGCTTCAAAGGTGTTATAGTGGCAGAGAATAACCACACCTACCGTATAAGTTAAAAAAACATTCTTACCATAATTTTGTCGAAAAGGTCATAAAGTACCTCATTTGGAAAATGACAGAAAGATTCTTTTCAAAACATATAAGGTCAAATAAGGGTATAAATGACTTTAACCCATAGTCTAGTAAATAGTAAAAATGTTTTTAAAATACATTTTTAAGAAACATGGATGTGGATGATAAAGAGGTCCCAATAGATAATTACGTATAAACAACCTCGGATAATGAAGAGTTTATGAAATTAACCCTTACCTTGTACTTTTCCTTGGTCGAGGGTAGGTTAAAATCCTGTATAATGGTGAAATAATTGTTATTAAATTATACAAGAACCATATACATTAATATGATATCATATATGATCTTCTAATATTGCTTTGTTAATAATATTTTAGTCTTATCGTCGTTTCAGGTGTTAACTGATTCGTTTTCCTTTATATGATTTGTTACGTAAGTAATGTTTTTTATGGATAGGATGTATATTATTCATATTAATAATGGTATTAAGTATTCAAAAATTATTTTTAATCATAAAATAAAAATTATTCTTGAAAGGATATGATGGGGAATGAATCTCATCGCGTTCGTGGAGACGGTAATCCGTACATACGCACGAGCGACAATATCATTATTTTGATATTAAAATTGTATATAATTGGATGGTATATCATATATACAGAATAATTATCATGTTATATTTATTATTTATATCATTTATACTCATTATTATACCCATCCAAATGATGAAGTGTTTGCATAACAAACTACACCATGACGTGGAGATGGTAAGCCGTACGTACGCACGTATGGTGACATGTCAATCATAGGATGGATAGAATAATGAATATGGTTGTAACATATTTATAATAACATCACAATATATGGAAGATACTGGAGTTATTATTTTATAATGGAAACAACAAAGAAAGAGGAAGTGGAAGAAGAAAATAACTTGAAAGAGGTGATGAAATATTTACCTCTTCTTCGGGTTCTTCCTTTTGATTTGATAAAAAGGGCTCCTTATGTTGTATTTATGACTAAAGTAAGGCATATAGAATGTAGGGAGGACAGTTTAGAGGATATTTGGGCAGTGTTTGGCCAAGAAAAATGTCTTTGAAGGTGTTAATTTGAGAGAAGGGTAAGTTCCCTTTTATAAGAGGGGTGCGGGGCACCTTAGGAAAAGATTGAAATATTATTTTATAATAAATTCATATTAAGTTTATAATGGATATAAAATGATTTATTTCAAGGATAAGTTGGGTATGGATCTAAATCCTCTCAACCAATAGGTTTTATATAGGTTTAGGTCACCATATTAACCTTATCATTTAGATTTAACTCTTAGTTAAA
Source organism: Viscum album (assembly GCA_963277665.1). Lineage (NCBI taxonomy): Eukaryota > Viridiplantae > Streptophyta > Magnoliopsida > Santalales > Viscaceae > Viscum > Viscum album. The sequence goes on from OY728141.1 coordinate 915,843,492, forward strand.
TAGTTTGACATTTACCATGTCTCTTTGTATTTTTATATTATATGGTTAATAAAATTACTATAAACTTTCAAGAAAACACCAAGTGGTTAATTTTTTATATATATAACCTTATCTAAGTCCTTTGGCCAAACCTTATATTTTTAGGAATATAATATCAATTAATAATATAGTATTGGTTTTAAAAACTCTTTTATGTCAATTTTGACACTATTTGGTATTTTATTTTTGTTAAATTCATAACAATATTATTACTTCAAAAAAAATCATTTAATCCACTCTAACATGTCATATTAACCTATAAAATTAGTTTAATTCATTAAAAGTTTCAAATTAGATTTATTTGGTTATTTATAATATCAATTATTTTAATCTTTCATTAATATGGTAATTACTGTATCATCATTGTGTCATAAATAAATTTAATTATTTAATGTCTAAAAATTATAAGTAAAATACCATTATGTATTAAATCTTTTTATATTTATAATTAATATTTATAGTTTAATTAATCTTATGTATATTAAAAATGGTTTAGTTATTAAACTTTGATTTTAACTCTTTTAACTCTTCTTTAGATAAAATAATAATAAATGTCCTAATCTAATACAAGTGGACTTAAATGATCATATTTTATTCCTAAGGTTGTTTTTAGTCGAATAACACTTATCCGATAGAATTATTACATGTTTTAGAGTAATAATAATATCACTTTTACCTTTAATTACCCTATTTACTTTTAACCGTGGTAAATAAAAGTCAAAAGTTACTATTCAACAAAAATATTTTTATCTTCTTGAACCACATTTTACTTACTTATATCAACCATGTCTCTCATATTTTTGAAATTCAACTCACAGAAGTGATAAAATTAAGTTTTATGCAAATTTGTAAATGCTCCTAGGAGGTGGGTAAAAGACGGTAAAAAGTTCAATAAAATTATATATATATAAACTTATTATAAAATGAATCCAATGAATTACATTGAACTTATATAGATATTATGTATCTATTATTACCTAATATAAATTTAAATAAAATAACTAATTATTTAAATAAAATTCCAGTTTTAACCGATAACATAGTGTTTTTCACTATTCATCAAAAATTGAAAGTTTTTAGAAAAATACCAAAAATTCACCCTAATATAATTTCGATATTCTGAATCCAAAAATGAAGTCCATTTTGAAAAATAAAATTTATAAATTTTTAAAAAGTGGGTATTACTATTCATAACGGCTTGTTTGATTGGTCGCGGTGTGTTAGAATCTCGAAGTTGCGTACAATGCAAGCTATTGCATTATTCAAAGGGAAACATACCATGGAAGCTTGGGGTGTTACACAAGTATTATTTTCTTTATGAAATTAATTAAATTAATTATAAACATGATATGAAAGATCCTCTCTAAAGGTTTCAAACCTCTTCATTCTTTATCTAAATCTTTGATTCTATTCTGTGGAGACTGGTGTTCATCTTCGTATTGATCCAGTAATTATCATTGATCATGGTAAAAAATTAATGTTGGGTACCGGCCTAACCATGCTTCTGATGCACCGAGAACCTTCAAATACATCCCTGTTTGGATGATAAAAATGGACGTGGCTATGACACATATTCTCCTAGGGGTAACAACTCCAACAAGATGTTTCGGGCCCGACTCAGGGTAATCTGGTACATGAAAATGGGTCTTGCTGCACACCTGGTTTGATACTCCCAGGGGATATGCTTTGGGAATTCACAAAACTCTTCATAAACCATCATTAAGAATTTAAATAGAGGATGAATATGAAAAAACTAGGATAAACCTAAGGTTTCATAGATTAAAGAAGTAGGATCCATGATTTAGACACTTTATAAGTAATTTTTCACGATTATATGGCATCCCAATATGATAAATGTTTCTCACAATATGATTTCTAGTTTTATTCAATAGAGATAACAAGAAGGAACATGGTTAAAATTTAATGTTTCAGATGTGGAAAGCATAGGAATTATGTGAATTGATTCCCCAAGTGGAAATCTCATAAAGAGAATCAGGAAGTTGGTACGAGTATTGGTTATACTTCTGAAGATAATGAGACCACAAACGACATGTGAAAGGTATGTGATGTTCTTCCATTATTTTTTACATTAAACATAAGAAGAATGATTATATTAAGGTTGAGTAAACTTAAGAATGATTCATATTCTATTAAATAGGTATTAAGGAATAATTTTATGAAGCCTGAGTAATGGTTTAAGAATAAAGTTAGATTAATTAAGTATTTATGTTTTGAAATTAAAATATTATGTTATATGAATCATGAAATGTAAAATTATTTTTTGTACAAGTTTTTATTAAGTATTGAAAAGGATATATTGAATGGTGATGAAAACATAAAAAAGTGATTTCATGGAATGGTGATATTTCAATTAAGGGAAGGTAACCCTTAATTAATGCCTAAAATTGAGATAATGATCTTTGGATAATGATTTGATGGATATGAATAAGTAAATTGGATGGTACGGATTACCTTGGAACTTATTATTGACAAAGTGGTCTGTGCCATCAAGGATGAAGTTTACAACTTCTTGGATTTAAGGAATGTATTCACTAATCATTGGACTAAGGAAGCATGCATGTTTCCTAAAAGGATTTATGGTAATTTAGGTTATTAACATGTTTCAAGGGAATATACAATGAGGGTATTCACATGCTTGGAATGTGACAACCAAGAGAAAATTTGTGATATATGGGGGATAAATGTTAATATGATTTCATATCATTATTTATAAAGATTTAGATTTTTAATATTTCAGAAGGGTTATAAGGTTAACCATTTATGGGTGGTTTAAGTTAAACTTCATATGAATTCAGTAATATTAAAGTGTTATCTCTCCACATGGGAATTTATACATATTGGATAGCATATTCAAACTACTTTGTGTTGATGATAACTGATGAGATGGCATATCACAGGTCTCATGATCTGTTAGTACTTCATAATGAAAAAGTAACATACCTTTTTAGAGAAAGTGCTGAAGTAGACCAATGAACAAAAAAGGGCGACATTGTCCTGAAATCATGCAAGTATATTTTCTCATGAAAATTATTCAGCTTAAGTAAAATAATCTATAAATAAAATTTTATCCTAGTACCTTTGTTTCTGATGGATTAGATAGTCCTTTAAGTCATCACAGATTTATGGCTTTCTGATTGTAACTTTCTCCTAGCCTTGTTCTCTATATCTCTCCATCAAAACTTGATGGTAATATTTCTCTTCTATGTCCAAGTTTTCACTTCCCACCTATGTTATCCTATGTGGGAATCTCATTATGAGTTACTTTGGGTAACCGTTATGATTTTGAATTTCCCTTTTTAAGGGAAGTTTTAGTATTCATTTTTACGATGTGGGTTTCTATGAATGAAACTTTCAAGTATTAAACCTTTGATAACCCATATTAATTTTGAGGGAGAAATTCATTTTAAGGGGGGTAAAATGTAACACCCTGATATTTTATGATTTTTTTGAATTAATTTAATATTTTTATATTTTTCATTTTACACAACTATGAAAATAGTTTTTTTATTATTAAATAACTAATTCAAACATCCCTTTCACATGACATCGACTTGGAATACGTTATACGTAACTACAACTTGGCATATGTAACACGCAACACCAACTTAGCGTATGTTACACGCAACACTGATGTTTCTACGAAACATCTTTTTACTGTTATAATTATTTTAATGAGAAAATGATAACCTATCCATTAAAATTAGTTATATGAATTTTAATAACTAATTTTAAAATATTATTTAATTTTTTTTATATTGATAAAACATATCGATAATGAAAGATATAATTTTTGGTAGTCCTTTTATGTCTAAAAATATCGTTTTCTCAAATGAACCGATTTTAATAATAAAATTAATTTTAGAAACATTTATAAATTTAATTTGATAAAATAAAATTCATTTTTGAATTTATAAATTCTAAATTATCTTAGGGTTAATTTTTAGGATTTTTATGAGAAACTTCATTTTTTTAATGAATAGTAAAAAAATACTGGTTTTTAGTTAAAAATTGCCTTTTCATTTAAATAATTATTAATGTTAAATTATATTTTAAATTTGTTTTAAGGACACATTAGATCAATTATACATATATTAATAGAATTTAGGTTATTATAATCAATTTCACTTTGAAATTGAATATAAAAACTTAATAAAATTTTGAACTTCTTTCTACTTTAAAAACCCGTAATTTCATCCTATCTGCGAGATTAGAATTAATCTTAATTTTACTAATTATATGAATTGAATTTTAAAAAAACTAAAATACAAAATTTTAATAAGTATAATATTTAGAGTATAATTAGATCATGTTGATTTTTGACCAAAATGATTAGTAAAAGCAATTAAAATTAATCTTAATTAGGGACTAAACCTTAATCTTAGGGGCCCAAATGACTTAGAAACTTATCCAAAACCCATTTTCTGGAAATATTTCGGCCATAAACCTTCCATTATTGATTTAGGTTGGTTTGGTATGACTTTTTTAGATAATATCATGTGTACACCTAACTTGTTTTCAAAAATTCCATGTGAGTCCTTTTCCTTCCTTATAAAAGGACACCACCTCTCTCACGTCCTCAAACCTCTTAAACCTCTTAGGTTCAGAAAATATCTACCCAATACACTTCCCAAAATCCCTACCTTACTCATAGAATCCTTCCCTTGGGAAAAAGAAAATCCAAGGAAGCCTTTTGGCATAAACCAAAAAAAGTTACCCAATTAAGAGGTAACATCTTCTCTCAAGATCTCCACTTTAATTTTCATTATTAACCCCTCTAATATAATTATTATATGATTATATAAAAACACCATTATACTAAATATATTATCATTTGGAACATGATGATTCTACTTAGGTTGTGATGGTTCTTTAAGGACCCCTGCTTCGGCAGCTTCTATGAGCAGCTGTTTGTAGCTCCCTCGTGCAACCTTTTGAGCTGCACGTTTTTCATGGAATTCTTCCTTGATAGGAATAGGTGGGCTGTGATCTTTCCAGGTGCTGGGGAGTAAGGCTCAGCTGCTGTTGCGTCAGGGTGTTTGAGGCAGTTTAGTAATTGATGTAGTAGCAGGTTGGGGGTTCTAATGATGTCAGGGGTAATATTGCAATTAGAAATAGGAAGTGGTTGGGGCTATTGGGGGTGGCATGAGTATTAAATGGGGGGGTTACATATGATTTACAGGAATTCTGCGAGGCAGAATCAGGAGGCCTCAACCTGTCTTTGGGGAGGGTCTTCTCGGAGAACTTCTTTCTTTCTTTCTTTTTCTTCTACTGTTTTGTAATTTCCTGTTCGTGCTGCTGCAAGTATCAATAGAAATCCTTGGTTTTCACTCATGCACGCCTCGATTCCTATCAATCGGTGCTTTCATCGAGAGGTTTCTAGAGAGAGAAACAAGAGGTTCTTGATCGGCAGTTTGGAGACTGACGCAACAGAAGACATCTCGCGACAGTGGGGAAAAACAAATTGACTCTCAGCAAGCGGACGCACCAGACGTAGAAGTTCTTGTTCGTGCAGTACAGCTGAGGCGGAAACAACTAACACAACAATATCTTGATCATTCTTGAACATGAGTTTCTCAATTTGATGTTGAACTGTTTCCTGCGCACATGGCGGATCTGCTGCGGGCACTCGAGGCGACCATGGCCATGTTGGCTATACAAGCCGAGAAATATGAGAAGAAAAATTAAAGAGGTAGAATATTGGCACACAACACAAAGGAGCTTTTAAGCTTTTTCACACAATTTCACAATTTTTCACAATTGAAATTTCAGACTACAATTACATCAATTTATAGACCCACAACATTAAATGCATAGCATTTATGTTGGTACAAAGAAAGACCAAAACATTAAATAGAGAGAATCTATGACGGTACAAGGAAAGACCAAAATATTAAATGAAAATCATTTATGACGGTAAACAGATTTACCAAATCTTTAAATGCAAAGCATTTAAATTCATTCAAAGAAAGTAAATGGAGGTGGACCCATGGAAGAAAAAAAATGTGCATGTAATAAATGACGCCGCAGGCAGCTTTGACTCATGTTTTTGGTTTGCAATTCCAACACTCCCCTTCAAACAAAAACCGGCTTCATTCCGAGCATCATTCTGAGTCTTTTGAATACATATGTCGGTAATTCCTTTGTGAAAATATCAGCCACCTGCTCTGTAGTATGACAATATTCCAATTTTATCGTTTTCTTCTTTACATGATCTCGCAAAAAATGGAATCGGGTATCAATGTGTTTGCTTCTTCCATGTTGGACCGGATTTTTGGCAAGTTCAATTGCTGACTTGTTATCCACATATATCACTGTGGATCCATCCTACAGATGCTTCAACTCCTTCAGCAGATTTCTCAACCAGATTCCTTCACAAACAGTGGATGATGCCGCCACGTACTCTGCTTCACATGTAGACAATGCGACCACACTTTGATTCCTTGAATTCCACGTGAAAGCAGTCGATCCAAGAAAAAATACATACTCAGTGGTGCTTTTTCTTTCATCTTGGTCGCCTCCCCAGTCACTGTCTGAGTATCCATGCAGATTTGCTTCTTCATTGTATGGATAAAAAAGACCAAAATCCACCGTTCCTTTAACATACATGAGGATACGTTTTGCCGCTAACCAGTGGGACTCTTTTGGTGCTTCCATGTACCTTCTTAGAAGCCCAACACTATAGACAATATCAGGCCTTTTGATTGTGAGATACCTCAGGCTTCCAATTAGACTCTTGAACAGAGTCGAGTCAACACTTCTTACTTCTCCATCTTTTGTCAGTTTTAAGCTCATTGTCACAGGTGTGTTTACAGCATTGCAATTTTCCATCTTGAATTTTTCAAGCAACTCCTTAGCATACCTCTTCTAAGAAATATAGATGCCTCCATGTTGTTGCTTTAGTTCTATGCCCAGAAAGAAGGACATGAGACCTCCGTCGGTCATCTCGAACTCTTTGAACATAGCCTTCTTGAAATCATCGAACATCTGTCGACTATTCCCTGTAAACAGAAAATCATCAACATACAAGCATGCAATGATTATATCGCCACAATCATTATTCTTGATGTAAACTGCATGCTCATATGGACATTTGGTGAAGCCGTTCTCTTGAATATAGCTGTCAATACGTGCATTCCAAGCACGAGGAGCCTGCTTCAACCCATAAAGAGCTTTCTTCAGTCGATACACTTTGTCTTCCTCCCCTTGCATAACAAAGCCTTCAGGCTGGTCTACATAGACCTCTTCCTCTAGAATTCCATTCAGGAATGCAGACTTCACATCCAATTGGTAGATCATCCAACTATGATGAACAGTAAGAGAGATAATCATTCTCACCATGTCAAGGCAAGCAACAGGAGCGAATACTTCTTCATATTCCACCCCATACTTCTGTTTGTACCCCTTTTCTACGAGCCTTTCCTTGTAGCGATCGATTTCACCATCATCATTTCGCTTGATCTTGTACACCCATTTGACACCAATGGATTTCTGGCTATTAGGAAGTGTGGTCAGCTCTCATGTGTCATTTTTCTCTATGTCGCGAATTTCTTCTCCCATATCCATTCTCCAACATTCTTCCCTTGTGGCTTTATGAAACGTCAGAGGCTCATGATCTGCATACAGGTAAAAAAGATTTACCTCTTCGGTTTGTTCATAAATGTCGCTTAAGATTTTCATCTTTATGGGCGCCATGGGTGAGGATGAGCTCGCCAAATTTTGACTTGATGGAGTCCTTTCAGGAGTGCTGGAATGTCCTCCTGGACTCCTGTGTACTGATGATGTGCCCGGGGAAGGTGTTGCTGGCGTTTTCTCCTGATGATCACGCCTTTCTTCAAGATCTTCTTTTTCGACTGGAATCTCTTTGTTTGGTTCTTCATCATTTCATTTCCAAGCTTCTTCCTCGCTAAAGACCACATCTCTACTCACCACTAATTTATTGGTTAGTGGATTTTAGAGCTTATAGGCTTTAGACTCTTCACTGTAGCCGGTGAAGATGCACTTTTCACCACAATCATCAAGCTTCCTTCTTCTCGCTTCTGGAACTTTAGCGTAGGCAACACACCCGAAGATTCTTAGGTGTGCTACGCTCGGTTTGTAGCCACTCCATGCCTCTTGTGGTGTCATGTTTTTGACACTCTTGGTTGGACACCGATTGAGCAGATAGGAAGTACATGCCACTGCTTCTGCCCAGAAGTTCTTTAGCAAGCCTTTCTCCTTCAGCATGGTCCTCGTCATGTCGAGGATGGTGCGGTTCTTCCTTTCTACAATGCCATTCTGCTGTGGCGTGCAAGCAGCAATATATTGTTGCTTGATTCCTTATTCCCTGCAAAAATCTTGAAAAACATTTGAAGTGTATTCTCCACCTCTGTCAGATCTGAGAACTTTGATTCTATAACCACTTTCAGCTTCAACATGAGCTTTAAACATTTTAAAGATCGCAAATGCAGAAGATTTTTCTTTGATGTAATACACCCAGAGTTTCCTTCTAAAATCATCAATGAAGGTAATAAAATACCTATTACCTCCAAGTGAGGGTGTTTCAAGTGGTCCGCAGATATCAGTGTGAACTAACTGAAACGTCAGAGGCTCTGATACCAGTTTGTTGTCTATACAAGCCGAGAAATATGAGAAGAAAAATTGAAGAGGTAGAATATTGGCACACAACACAAAGGAGCTTTCAAGCCTTTTCACACAATTTCACAATTTTTCACAATTGAAATTTCATACTACAATTACATCAATTTATAGACCCACAACATTAAATGCATAGCATTTATGTTGGTACAAATAAAGACCAAAACATTAAATACAGAGAATCTATTACAGTACAAGGAAAGACAAAAATATTAAATGTAGAGCATTTATGACGGTACATAGATTTACCAAATATTTAAATGCAAAGAATTTAAATTCATTCAAAGAAAATAAATGGAGGTGGACCCATGGAAGAAAAAAATGTGCAAGTAATAAATGACGCCGCAGGCAGCTTTGACACATGTTTTTGGTTTGCAATCCCAACAGGCCAAGCTGACCAAGATTGAAGAGGAGAGGTGAGTGACCTCCCGACATGTGATGATGCTGCTGGTTTTTACTGGAGAAGATCTCGAGACTCGGATCTCCAAAGCAGAAAACTATTTTACAATCCACCAAACACTGAAATACTTGAAGATTTTAATGGCACAACTATGTATGTCGGGTACTTTTAAAGATTGGTTTATGTCGTTGGAAGTGTCCAAACCTGAGCTCACTTGACCACAGCTCAAAAAAGTTGAGATGCACCGAAAATATGGTAATGTGGCAGTGGCTCAGCTAAAGCAGACTCAGGCGGAGAGTCATGGTCAGGAAGCTGAAGTAGGAGACCTGTGGGAGGTCACAGCAGAGGAAGATAAGGAAATTTGCGATGAGCAGCAACAAAAGTACAAACGACGCGACGGAGCATGACACTAAGTTCAGAAGGTACTGAAGGAAGCTTGAATGTTTCCTAGTTTAGACGGGACAAGAACGACAAAGAGCAGCAAAAGAACTTTCCGGAACGATTTGATGAGAAGCAGACAAAGCCTAAGGTTGATCTGTCAGTGCTGCAGATTGTTATGATACAGTTGAAGCAAGAGGAGGATGTGGCGGCAAGCTTGAAATTTTTTCAGACTGCTCAGGAAAGGTTTCACAAAGACCTGTCTCTAATCTAGTTTGGCCAGAAGTGAAACTTCAGGATACGCAGCAAACGAGTAGTGACAGGATGACTGGTACTGCATTTCAAGCAACTAGTGAAGAAGAGTTCTCATTCTCTACAATACCAATTCATGTGGTCATAATTTTTGTTTCTTTGGTGACATGTTTCCTAAATCTAGTAGTACAAACTGGAGTTGTTTGGATACTCTCAATTTTTCAAATGTTAGCAGGTTATGTACAAACTCTGGAAACAAAAGCAATTGCGGGACAACAGGGGTCCACTTGCTGGATGCGCTAATCGATGTGCCGAAAGAGGAGGTCAATCATTTGAAATAGGTAACAAGGCAGACGACACTAAATAGTGTGACACCATTGGTAGTCTTCCCTTACTTGGTGGGAAATCTAAAATTTTATTTAAACTGCTAGGTAACACACACATTTTATAACAACCCGAACTGTTATAAATAAAATTCTCATTACAATTTAATTAAATGTATTATTGTGTATATTGGTTATAGAAAACACATGCACTTCTTTGGTTATATCCTACTGAATTTAAAAGACCATTAAAAATAATTACCATTAATAATATAGTCGTTGAACAGTAATCCTGTGATTAGTATAAATATAGGGTTTTAACAAATCCAATCGACACAAACAAAGAGAGTGAACCAGTAGGATCATACCCTCTGAAGCTCATTTATCGGAGCTTCTGAGAGAGATAGAATCTCTGGGTTTTGTCCTTGATCAAGCCCAAACAGAAATCTAACAATTTAAGGATGAGCAAAACTATTTATGGGAGAAATTCAAACTCATTGAGATCACGGCCCAAACCATGTTCGTCGAACAACCCCATGAAAGTCTCACAGCTGCGCACCTTACCCTTAGGGCGTTTGCTGGTGTATTGAAGGGATATGTGTCAAGACTCTAGTAATATGAGTATGTACATTATTTTTTATAGAATAATGAATATATTTTCATTCAATTATTACTTTACAAATGATTTTGATTTTGATATAATAAAATAGAAATTATATTTTTGGGTAATATTCAAATTCAATTAAGGAATTTATTTTGATGAATTAATGGATTTTTGAAATAAATAATATTTTAATAAAATATTATTATTAAATAATTTTTATCAAATATAAATGATCATTGTCACGACCCACCCTCGGGGTCCATGCCGTGACTACCCCAAGCCCGCCTTCCATAGGCCAGGGGCTGGCGACTAGCACCAAGGCGTAAATCCTGGTAAAAAGGGAAGGCATTGCCTTTGTAAAGTAAACAAACACCACAGAGTAAGCAAGCGGAAAGTAAACACTAAGCAAAAGCAGAGTACAACTGAAAGTGCGGAAAAGTAAATGGGCCAGTATACAAACCCAAACTGAAAGTAAAGTACAACTCGAAAGGGAAACAGCAACTGAAAAGTAAAAGCCGCTACACCGAGCTGTCCACTGGAAATCCCACCTGAAGGATGGGTACAGATAGCTCCACTACTCCACGGGTCCCGTCGTCCGCTCCGAACACGTCCCGCCTAGTGGTCCACCTCCAGGTACTGTCCTGCTCTGCAAGCCTCAGCCAAGATCAACGCTGTCCGTCATCTGCAACCAACACAACGTAGTGCGGGCGTAGCCCGTGCAGGGGTGAGTATAAGCTACTCAGTAGGGACCCCGAGACCCCTGAAGGTCTCTCAAAATCCACAAAAGATAAATCACGAAGAAAGGTACAATCACGAAGTAACAACCGACACTGCCTAGGTATATGCCCATACATATACCTAAGTCATCAATTCCAACACGCCCCATCCTCCGAGCCCAAGTACAACTCAGTCCACACAGGAAAGTAAACGTATTCCACACAGGGAAGCAAAACGAAATCCACACAGGATAGCACAACACAATCCACACAGGAAAGCAACTGGATTCAGCTCACACAGGTATACTTCTTCTAAAGACGATAAATATGATCTCTGATCCATCTAAGTCGTCGGACCGACGAAGGATCGATAGGTAACTAACCCCCGCAAAAGACCCACACAGGATCGGGCCCACATAGGACCTATAGGCGCTGGTTCACACAGGACCGCTGAGCGCAAAGACCCACACAGGATCAGACCCACACAGGATCGGGCCCACACAGGACCTGTAGCACTGATCCACGTAGGATCGCTGAGTGCTGTAGTCGTCGTCGTCGAATCCACACAGGATCTCTGTACTGTCGTCGTCGCAGTCACAATAGCAGTAGCAGTAGCAGTAGTAGTTACAGTAACAGTCGCAGCCAGCACTAGGGTTCCCGCACACAGCAAGCTCGTACAGGAGGGTCCGCTCCATGAGCCGAGAGGCTGATACATCAACTGTCACAAAGTCCAGAGTTGATGTATCCAAAAGTTTCGTATCGTCAACAGGAACTCAACGCAACAGACGACGCGTCGATCAGACGCTCGGTCTGAGAGTTATTGGCTTTTTCATCCCAGGGGCCCGGTTGGTTTTTAAGGCAAAACCAACCCGATCGTACTCCACCTGCGTCCAAACTTCGGGCGGAGTATGCCAAAAGATCCGTCTCACTAAGAGGAACACAACAAAGCTGACGGGCACGTCAATCGGACGTCCGTAGCTCAAGATATGAGCGTTTCTGCTCCGAAGGCCCGGTTGGTTTCGTGAACAAACCAACCCGGCCGAACTCAAAGTATTCCGAAACTTTGAGTGCGATATACCGAATCGACTGTCTCGATCCAAGGATCGCGTAGCCGCTGACGGTTCGTCAATCGGAGGTCCGTGGCTCAAGTTATGGCCAAAAGACCGAATCCGTCTCGAAAACGGGGGGTCCGGGTCCGGGCCGGCTGGCCCGACCTCCCCCCCCCCCCCCCCGGGTCGGTCCGAACCGGGTCGACCCGACCCGGGTCCGACCCGGCTCGGCCGCCGGCGGTCCGGCGCGGCGGCGCGGCCCGGCGCCGCTGGGGTCACGCGCCGCCGCGCCAGACCGCCGCCGGCCGGGCCGGGTCCGACCCGGGTCGGGTCGACCCGGTTCGGGCCGACCCAGGGGGGGGGGGGGGGGTCGGGCCGGCCGGCCCGGACCCGGACCCCCCGTTTTCGAGACGGATTCGGTCTTTTGGCCATAACTTGAGCCACGGACCTCCGATTGACGAACCGTCAGCGGCTACGCGATCCTTGGATCGATAAAGTCGATTCGGTATATCGCACTCAAAGTTTAAGAATACTTTGAGTTCGGCCGGGTTGGTTTGTTCACGAAACCAACCGGGCCTTCGGAGCGGAAACGCTCATATCTTGAGCTACGGACGTCCGATTGACGTGCCGTCAGCTTTGTTGTGTTCCTCTTAGTGAGACGGATCTTTTGGCATACTCCGCCCGAGGTTTGGACGCAGGTGGAGTACGATCGGGTTGGTTTTGCCTTAAAAACCAACCGGGCCCCTGGGATGAAAAAGCCAATAACTCTCAGACCGGGCGTCCGATCGACGCGCCGTCTGTTGCGTTGAGTTCCTGTTGACGATACGGAACTTTTGGATACATCAACTCTGGACTTTGTGATAGTTGATGTATCAGCCTCTCGGCTCATGGAGCGGACCCTCCTGTACGAGCTTGCTGTGTGCGGGAACCCTAGTGCTGGCTGCGACTGTTACTGTGACTACTACTGCTACTGCTACTGCTACTATGACTGCGACGACGACAGTACATAGATCCTGTGTGGATTCGACGACGATGACTACAGCACTCAGCGATCCTACATGGATCAGTGCTACAGGTCCTGTGTGGGCCCGATCCTGTGTGGGTCCGATCCTGTGTGGGTCTTTGCGCTCAGCGGTCCTGTGTGAACCAGCGCCTATAGGTCCTATGTGGGCCCGATCCTGTGTGGGTCTTTTGCGGGGGTTAGTTACCTATCGATCCTTCGTCGGTCCGACGACTTAGATGGATCAGAGATCATCTTTATCGTCTTTAGAAGAAGTATACCTGTGTGAGCTGAATCCAGTTGCTTTCCTGTGTGGATTGTGTTGTGCTATCCTGTGTGGATTTCGTTTTGCTTCCCTGTGTGGAATACGTTTACTTTCCTGTGTGGACTGAGTTGTACTTGGGCTCGGAGGATGGGGCGTGTTGGAATTGATGACTTAGGTATATGTATGGGCATATACCTAGGCAGTGTCGGTTGTTACTTCATGATTGTACCTTTCTTCGTGATTTATCTTTTGTGGATTTTGAGAGACCTTCAGGGGTCTCGGGGTCCCTACTGAGTAGCTTATACTCACCCCTGCACGGGCTATGCTCGCACTACATTGTGTTGGTTGCAGATGACGGACAGCGTTGATCTTGGCTGAGGCTTGCAGAGCAGGACGGTACCTGGAGGTGGACCACTAGGCGGGACGTGTTCGGAGCGGACGACGGGACCCGTGGAGTAGTGGAGCTATCTGTACCCATCCTTCAGGTGGGATTTCCAGTGGACAGCTCAGTGTAGCGGCTTTTACTTTTCAGTTGTTGTTTTCCCTTTCAAGTTGTACTTTACTTTCAGTTTGGGTTTGTATATTGGCCCATTTACTTTTCCGCACTTTCAGTTGTACTCTGCTTTTTCTTAGTGTTTACTTTCCGCTTGCTTACTCTGTGGTGTTTGTTTACTTTACAAAGGCAATGCCTTCCCTTTTTACCGGGATTTACGCCTTGGTGCTAGTCGCCAGCCCCTGGCCTATGGAAGGCGGGCTTGGGGTAGTCACGGCACGGACCCCGAGGCCGGGTCGTGACAAATTGGTATCAGAAAAGACTGTAAAGCGTTCGCCCATCAGATAGTGTCGCCATGTCTTCAGAGCGAAGACCACTGCTGCTAACTCCAGGTCATGGGTAGCGTAGTTCTGCTCATGCGGCTTCAACTGACGTGATCCATAGGCGATCATTGCCCGATCCTGCATCAGAACACATCCGATTCCGGTCCCTGATGCATCGCAGTAGATTACGTACCCTACTCCTTCCTCAGGCAACCTCAAGATAGGTGCGCTGGTCAATCTCTATCTCAGCTCCTGGAAGCTCTGCTGACATCTGTCTGACCACACGAAGGGTTTCCCCTTCTTTGTCAAAGCTGTGAGTGGTGCCGCAACTCTAGAGAAGTCTGGCACGAATCTCCGATAGTATCCAGCTAGTCCCAAGAAACTCCGAACCTCAGTCACGCTCCTGGGTGGCTCCCATGCTAACACAACCTCAATCTTCGCGGGATCCACTGCAAATCCCGCCTCAGAGATAACGTGTCCCAAGAAGTGGACCTCACGTATCCAGAACTGGCACTTCGAGATCTTACCATAAAGCTGGTGCTCTCGGAGTGTGTCTAGTACAACTTGCAAGTGATAGGCGTGCTCCTCCTCAGTCGTAGAGTAAATCAGAATGTCGTCGATGAAGACCACGACAAACCGATCGAGGTATGGCTGAAAGATCCTGTTCATGAGAGCCATGAACACTGCTGGAGCATTGGTTACACCGAAAGGCATAACCAAGAACTCATAGTGGCCATACCGACATCTGAATGCCGTCTTCTGCACATCCTCGTCTCTGACTCTGAGCTGATGATAGCCTGACCTGAGGTCTATCTTTGAGAACCACCGTGCTCCCTTGAGCTGATCAAAGAGGTCATCAATCCTCGGTAGCGGATACTTGTTCCTCACTGTCACCTGGTTCAGACGACGATAGTCAACACAAAGTCGCAAGCTCCCGTCCGCCTTCTTGGCGAACAAAATCGGGGAAGCCCAGGTTGAAACACTGGGTCGGATGAACCCCTTGCCCTGTAAGTCCTCCAACTGTACCCGTAGCTCTCGAAGCTCGGCGGGGGTCATCCGATATGCTGGAGTGGATATCGGGTCTGTCCTGGGGTACAAGTCAATATAAAAGTCTACCTCTCTGTGAGGAGGTAGCCCTGGAACGTCGTCGGGAAAAACTTCCGCAAACTGATCCACCACTGCAGGAAAACCAGGACTCCGCACGTCAACTGCTCCAAGGATGAGGCTAGCCAAATGATGAGTGATGGGCTGTCCTCTCCTCCGCGGAAGTCCATCCTGTGCTGCAAAGGCTCCCTTCTCGCCGGTGAAGGTGAACCTGCTCCCGTCGGTGCGTACACATCGCACCTTGCGCCTAAAACAGTCAATCTGTGCATGGACCGTAGATAGCCAATCCATGCCCAAGATGACGTCGTAAGGCCTCGACGCTGCTACAAGAAGATCCCAGCCGAAGCTCTCGCCTCCTAGAGTAAGCTCACACTGCCGGCACCGGTGCGTAATCGTCGAGTCTGCTCCCGTAGGAGTCTCTAGCCGTAAGGATCGAGCCAACGGCTCTGTCAGAATCTCCGAGCTCCGAACAAGGGCAGCGGCTATGAAAGAGTGACTCGCTCCTGTGTCTATAAGTACTGCAACAAGGGTGGAATAGACACAGATAGTACCTCGAATCATCTCGGGTGCGCTGTGGTCGTAGGCCTCTGCTGCCTGGAGCTGTGCCTGTCTCTACCTGCCGAGCCCCCGATGCTTCCAGCACCAGCCGCTGACGATGCACGTCGCCTCAGCGCACTACATGAGTTTCAGCGCCAGCGACCACCCAGGTTTCGTGGGGAGACGGATCCCCAGGCAGCAGAGGACTGGATGGAGGTAGTGGTACGTGTGTTTAGGCTAGTGAGGACACCAGCAGACCTCATGGTGATCCTCGCTGCGAGCCTACTACATGCAGCAGCAGGACGATGGTGGAGCTTGATGCTTCAGGTGCACGATGAGACATCTCTACTTTGGACGGACTTTGAGAGCCTCTTCCACTCGGAGTTCGTCCCAGCCACCCTTCGTGCGGTGCGTATCCAGGAGCTTCTTCAGCTGCCGCAGGGCAGTATGACGGTCGCTCAGTACTCGGCGAGATTTACTGATCTCTCGCGCTACTCGACCGACATGGTACGAGACCCATTCTTCCGGGCCCGGACCTTCGAGCAAGGTTTGAGACATGAGATCAGGGCATCGCTGATCTCCCTCAACATACCGACTCAGACAGGAGTACTGGAGCGAGCCCTTCTGATTGAGAGATTCCTTGCTGAGTCTACACCAGCGCAGCGACCCACCGCAGGGCGACACGTGGCAGAGTCATCTGTAGCAGGCAGTCGACGGATGACTCAGGGGTCCAGACAGACCAGACCCTCAGGCAGACGACCTCATATAATTTTTATGATGTCAAATGTAATTTTTATAAGGGTTTGAAAATTGATATTATCAAAAATCCAGCATTTCTCAATAAATGTCAATTATTATTTTAAAAGTGAAAATGCATATATTTAAAAAAATTATTTTGATAAAATGAATATTATTTTTGGAATCAGAACGTCTAAATTATCCAACAGTAAATTTTTCATAATTTTCCGAGACAGCCAAATTATCGGATAAAAATTAAATACTGTATAAATATTCGATGTGTATTATGACATCATAATGACCCAAAAGTGATGTAATAAATACTATAAAAGGTATCCATGACCAAATATATATTTTCTCTTTAAAATAATTATATTTTAAGTTTATTTTATTAATTTTATAAAGTCATTATGAATCCTCCAAAACCATTAATATATTTTAAGGTTTTAAAATGATTTCTTTAAGAGTATGACTCACCTCCACATAAGCAAGGGAATTATTTTATTTTTTCTGACCTTTGGCCTTATAAAACAATGAAAATCACTCTCATTTAGCAGAAACCATGGGCAAAAACTATAGGAAGGTTTGTGGTTCTGTTTATTTTATTATATAGAGTCCAAAACCTAAGTTTGAGAAATGATAAAGAATTCCTCACTCATTTCCTATATAAACTCACGCAAGTTATCACTTCTCTTCAATCAAAATTCTTAGAGCACATCCTTCTGCACTCCACTCTCTAGAGTCCTAAGTGCCCTCAAGATCTCAAGAAGCTTCTCCCAAGCATTTGGAGTCACACACTCCAGTAAGGAATTTCTCTCTTCTCATTTCCATGCAAGAACCTCTTTTATGTTACGCTTATTAGTTTAAATTTGTGGTTGTTTGGGTATGTTTTAATGCAACCCTATTACCGCCCTTTTTATTTCCATGTGATTAGAGACCTCTTTCACTCTCATTATTCCCTCCCACGATCTTTTATGTACACCTGTTACCATGCCAAAATTTTGTAAGGGATCTTTCTCTCTTCTTTTTATTCAATCACCTCTTTTATGTCATGCCTCTTAGTTTCCATTTGTGGTTGTTTGGGTATGTTTTACTACAACTCACTTACTTTCCTTTTGATTTCCATGTGATGAGATACCTATTTCACTCTCACTATGCCCTCACATGAACCTTTATGTACACCCGTTATCATGCTGAAATTTAGTAAGGAATCTTCTCATTCTCCTCTTTATTAAAGTTTCTTTATTATCTTATGTCTTCTATTACCAATTCCTAATGTTGGGATAGGTATTTCCATGTCCCTATTACTGCCCATTTGATTTCCAAATGATGAAAGGCTTGTTTTTCTCTCATCAACCCATTTTATGAATTTTTAAGTGATGTCGTTATGCTGTCAAAATTTCACTGCAATTTTCAATGCCAAAACAATTGTGTAGTGAATATCATACTAATTTCCTATCAAATATGTTCACCTTTATACACATATACTTCATTGACTTGGGACTTACATGTATATATTTCACTCCTTGATTATGGAATAAAATATGATGATGAATGAATCCATATTGTATGATCTATATGGCACACTTAACCATGAGAATGAAATGAAAGTGACGAGAACACCTGGAATTATATAGCACTCCAATACATTGGATAATGTTTAAGTCTCATGAGACGTCATGTTGGGACAAAGAGTGAACCTGAATCCTTTATGGGACTTTTTCCGTCATGATGTCTTGGCAATTAGTCATGACCTATGTGTATGATGCACTATTTTAAAATGTTGCCACATTTCTCATGTTTTCTTTATGATTATCATGTTATATCATGTTTCATTGTTCATGTTTATGACTCTCACCCCTTTTATGACCCATTGATATGTCTATTGTCTGACATGTGTTATCTCCTTCATGTTATGTCATGTTTATTCTCTTACTGAGATTTATAGCTCACCCCTTACTTATTATGTCCTCAAGTTATCCCATGAAGTTTTAAGTACGAGCATGTTAAGGAAGTTTTCAATAAAGACGATGTTTTTTCTATTTTAAGTTGTTATGTAATATACCTAATTCCCAAAAACATTAGACTTCTCGATCTTCCAGGTTGTATTATGTGTAATATTATTTAATAAATCAAGTATTGATATGTAATAAAGAGTAGGGTTGTCATACATTCCTCACTATACAGCAGTTCCAGCAACTCCAAAACCCACTCCTAAAGGTTGCGGCAATTACATCAGCTTCAAAACCCACGTCGAAAACCCCAGTAGCTCATCAAATTTTTCCACCTTGAGGAAAAGGTGGATTTTCAAGTAGGAGAAAATGATAGGAATGTATGGGTTGCAATCTTTTCAAGTGCTGGGGAGTAAGGGTCAATTGTTGTTGCATAAGGGTACTTGGGCAGTTCAGTAATTGATGTAGTAGAAGGTTGGGAGTTCTAATAATGTCATGGGTAATATTGTAATTAGAAATAAGAAGTGGTTGAGGATGTTGGGGGTGGCACAAGTATTAAACAGGAGGGGGAGTGGCTGGGGAGGGTTACAGATGATTTATAAGAATTCTGTGAGGTGGAATCGGGAGGCCTTGGCCTGGTTTCAGGAAGAGTCTTCTCGGAGAGCTTCTTCTTCTTCTTCCTTCTTTTTATTCTATTGTTCTTTTGTAATTTCCTATTATTGTTGCTGCAAGTATCAATTGAGATCCTCAGTTTTCTCACTCACGCGCCTTGATTCCTATCATTCCTCAGCATCAGCAACTCCCGTCTTGAACTGCTCACTCAACTCAATTAAATCTATAGTCTCTAGATTCTCATCAGACATAACTTGTGTGGAAACTATTTATTCCTTGTCGAACCCTTCCCGACCAAAACGAAAAAAAATTCAAACTGACTTCACAAGCTTTCAAGCTTGCCACAGAGGTATTGAAGAATTGGAAAAGACATCATTGAACAGACTGCTTAATAGGATCCCGAACTTGCACCTGCACAATCTACGACATCTCATGGTGCAACTGTTCAAGACTGGAAGCTTTCTACTCCTCGGCTCATGTCAACCGTCCAGAATTTTCCCAGTGTTCTAAGAAATGATTCTCAACTTAGGCATTTGAAATCATAGTTTCCTCACACTTCCATAACTTCGGAGCAGCTCTTCTTTGAGTTGCATTTAGGTGATCCCAGCCTTAGTTCCTTTCAACAATAAAAACCAAATTTGAACCATACTTGCCATACACAATCATACCATCAGTACCTTCATCTCTTCCCATGTTAAGAGGATCGAAAAATAATTCTCAGCTTCTGTGATCTAGGTTTCGGGATCTTCTCTAGAAAAAACCAACATCATCACTTGCCTCTAGATGGTTTATGATCTGTTTGACTTGGGATATACTATTTTGATATCATTCATCATATTAATCTGAATGGTTTATGATTATGCTTATTGATTGGGGAAATTATTAACATTTTGTATACTAGTTTTCAATACAAATGATTATGTTGATTATGTTTCACCCCTTTTATATGAGGAATGCATTGGACTTAGTAAGTGATGAGTGAGGCCTGATATAGACCCTCAATGTATTAGTATGTCTCATGAGACAAACTAGCTTGGGTTTTTGGTCGATGCCTTATCCATTTATGTAAGATATCTTGGCATGATACCTTGATGGTATGGTTATGATGTCCAAAATTATGCATTCCCTCATTATGAGATTAGTTATTAATGTCCATGTGATTATTTCATAGTTAGAATATCTATGGAAAAGTTTCAAGCTCACGTGATTACGTATATGGAATTATTTGATCATTATTTGTTTATACCGTATTATTCTCAAGTTATTGATTAAATGGCATGTGTTTTAGTTATTTAACTTATCATATTTATTATGGTTTATTTATTCATAGCTTTCATCATACTCATACCCTTACTGAGCATTTAATCTCAACCATTTCTTATATTTCTTTCCCCGGGATATCAATATGGTTATTATGATTGATATGTGGGGTTATTCTAGAAGAAATAATGATACACTCAAATAAAATACTATGTTTTATTTTATGTTCTCAATTATAATGTGAAATTAAAATATGTATATAGTTTACCAAGACGAATAAATTATATGGTCCTTTGGGATGTGATTACTTGTATCTTATGCCAATGTAATATATTAACCACAAACTCTAGGCTACCAGGGTCATGGTTTTTATTGTTGGTATCAGAGGAAGTTTAGTAGAAACCTTGGAAACTAGATTTAGGAAAACATATATTAGAGAACACATCTCTATAAATGAATTTATGGATAAGCCTCAGTATAAGATATCATCCTAAAATTTTGGGAAGATAGAGATTGTGTGGTTTACCTTGAAATACATACTTATCTGGATACTACAAGTGGATGTGGTTCTGGCATAGATATGCTTGGGGTTAATGACTTTGAAAAATGCATGTTGGGATTAACTCGAACATTACCTTGTGCACGATAACGGGCCTTATTACACACCTGGTTTGACACTACCAAGGGATATGCTTAGGATAAATCACATTTTCTTTAAAAATTATTATGAAGGATTTGAAAATATTTTTATGATTTGAAAATTTTCCCAAAGAAACCATGTTTATTATTATGATATTAACCATGCATAAATTTTTCAATTTATGTTAAGTGTTTCTATAGTTTTGGGATTACACATTATGTTTCATAATTTTATGATCTAATATAGTGTATTCCATTATTTAGAAATGTAATCTAGTGTAAGGAAGGGAAACTATATCAATTCATGTACCCCATATAGGGATTCCCCTCCTGAGAAAGATAATGAAGCCGGAGTTAGAGCTATAGTTGGAACTGATCAAATTATAACCATATTGGGGAAACTAAATTAGGTTGTGAGCAATAGCGTTTCCCATATAAAGTCACTGATCCATCATAATGTAAAACAATGTTATACTACTTTATACATCGAAAACCTCCATTATTCAATGGAGATACAAATCCATTTGTAGCTGAGAAATGGATAAGTTCCTTAGATAAGATATTTCTCACTCTGGGAAGCAATGAAATATAGAAATTTTTCATGTCAGTTTATCATATCTTAGGAGATGTAGATCAATGGTGTTCATTGATTCAAAACACTAAGGATGAAGAAGAAATAAAAAACATGGAATGAAAGTATTTTAAGGTTCTCTTCTTGGAAAATTATTTTCCTTGTGAGAAACGAGTGGATATGGAGAGACTATTCTTGAGTATAAGACAAAAGGAGTATGAAAATGTTTATAAGTATGAATACAACTTTACAAGGTTAACAAGGCATGCTACAGACTACATACATAATATAAAGAGAATTATTTACCATTTATTTGATGGGTTAAATCCAATACTTCGGAGGGAACTAGCCTCCTAAATCTTCCCGTCATAGGAGGACATAGTGTCATGTGTTATCAAGAAAAAGAAAGAATTCTGCAAGTCTTCCATGACTGAACATCCTTTTTTCGCTCACTCTCTAAATTTCTTCAACATTAAATTTGTATGTTCTAATTTATTTTTAAGCAAAATAACTCTTACCTCATGGAAGCTTGAAGGTTTCATACCATGTTTGCATTGTCCAACTATCTCAACAAATGCCGAAAAACTATCATAATTGACATCATTGAAAGAAATCCTAACACCATATATCCACCTTGCAAACAATGGACAAGATGATATCTTTTCCCCTTCTTGTATGCATCAATGATGGTTGTTTGTCTAACATTAGACAATTTTCTTTGTTTTACAACTTCTGGGCTTGGAGTGAAAAATGCATCTATAATTCCCTTTGTCTTAAATACAAGATCATTATTGATTCCTTTTTAAGGATTTGATCCTTGCGTCACACGACCTTTACTTGAAACAACTTTTCTTTTCTTTCCACCATCAAATATTATATGTTCTAAAACTTTGCACCTCTTCTTCTATAAAATCATCATCAACTGCATATACCCTATCTATATTCCTTTTTCCCTTCAAAGACCTTCTATCTTCATCAATTTTTTTATCTCCTCTTTTCGCATGTGGTATACAATTTTGGTATGTAGTTGTGTTCTTATATCCACCGACCAAATGTTTTTTGACTCTTGTAATATCTACCTTTGTTACTTTTCCACAAAATTTGCATGTTATTGATTTTTTATCTCGAGGATCTGCTAACATACAATATTGTCAAGCAGGGTCTTGTTGCCTTAGCCTTGACACTTTGAAATAAATCACAATTCCTTGTCTTAGATATTTTGAAATAAATCACAATTCATGAAATATTTAAAACAAACAATTACGTATTTTAAACCATATATTAAAAAAACAATAAATAAAAAAATAAAAAATCATAGCATCAAAAAAGAAGTGAAGTGCCCTACCCTGGATAGACAGAGGGGGCGGAATACAGTAACATAAAAAAAACCAAAAAACATAAATAAAATTGAATAAAAAAATCACTAGTTGGGGTTTACTTCACAAACAAGGTGTGCGTGCGTCTGTCCTGGTCGAGGGGCTCGGGTGGGTCGTCATGCTCGGTCGGTTGGGAAGCGGCTGTCGAGGGAGACGACTAGGTCGCACCGCTCGACTTAATCTGGCCTGGGTTGGGTCGTGGCTGTTGCGGGAAGAGGATAATGATGTGCAACAAGGGAGGTCACCGTTTGAGGTATTTTTAATCGGGGTATGAGTTGGCATACCGCAGGTTAAAAAAATGCAAATAAAAAAAACACAAGCGAACGGGTTGACGCAGTGGCACGCGGCATGCCATTGCGCGCCATTGCACAACATAGCGCGCGCCACTGAGTGCCTTTTCAGATGAGCCATGTCGAACCCATGGCATGGCGCTCAACTTTCTAGTGCGCGCCATTAATAGCTATATTATTTTAATTCATTAATTAATTTAAATCCCTCAACTGGGTCATTCAGTGCTAAAATTTAAAATTTAAGATTTTATTTTTTAGTAATTAATTTATTTTAAATACTAATCATGTATAATAAAAATTTTAATGGTTTTATTCTAAATAATTACAACCTTTTAAAATAGGGGTAATTTTTTTAAATGGGTTTTTGGAAAAAAAAAATTGCCTAAAAGGGATAGGGCTTGCGGTATTTTTAAAAACGGGTCCGAGATGCGTGAACCCCGTTCACGCATCCCCGACCCCAGGAAGATGCGTGAATGGGGTTCACACATCTTCAACCCGAGTGAGATGCGTGAACCCCGTTCACGCATCCTACAGAAAGATTTTTTTTTGTATTTTTAAAATTTTTATTTTTTGTTTTGTTTTGTTTATATATATATATATATATAACAAAAAATTTCAGCAGAATTTATCTTCTATTTAATATCCAGCAGTTCTGTCGTTACAACAGTCTGGATTCCGACAGACACCCTCACCCATGACTCTCTTTTATAAGAGGGCTAGCCCTGGAAATCGTTCTGGATTTTCGATGTGGGACTCAGCTGCTATCTTCCCTGCGCAGAACATTCTGCATTTCCGATGTGGGATTCTGTTTCAAGTACATCACTTTGAAAGACAATAAAATACAAATTATAAGACCAATATAAATGAAACTAAAACATGGATTAAACATATAAGAAATTGTTGTAAATAAAAAGAATTTTGTAAAAAATGTTGATTAATAATAATTTATAAGCTTTCAAAGATACCAACTTGAAACTTAAAAATGTTTCAAATACGTGTTTTTGAAATACTATAAAATAAAAACTATAAGACCAATTTGAATGAAATTTCAAACATGAATTAAACATATAAGAAATAGTTGAAAATAAAAAGAATTTCGTAGAAAATGTTGATGAAAAATAATTTATAATCTTTCAAAACCACCAACTTGAAACTTAAAAACGTTTCAAGTACGTGGCTTTAAAAACCTATAAAATAAAAACTATAAGACCAATATAAATGAAAATTAAAATATGGATTAAACATATAAGAAATAATTATTTATTAATTAGTTAATTAGTAATATAATTATTAATTAGTTAATTAATAATTAATAATTAGTTAATAATTAGTTAATTAGTTATTTATTAATAAGTTAATTAGTAATATAATTTATTATATGATAATAAATTAGTTATTCTGTAATATAATTAATAATTTAAAATAAATAAATAATTAATTAATTAATTTGTAATATAGTTAGTAATTATAATTATTTATTATAATTATTTATTATAATTATTAGTTATTAGTTATTAATTATTAATTAATAATTAACTAATTATTAATTAGTTAATTAGTAATATAAGTATTAATTATACAATAATTAATTAATAATATAATTATTAAATATAATTAATAATTAATAATTATTAATTATAATTAATAATTAATAATTATATACTAATTAATTAGTTAATTAATAATATAATTAATAATTATAATTAGTAATAAAATTACTAATTATAATTTTTAATTATTAATCAGATAATAATTAATTAGTTAATTTGTAATATAATTATTCATTATAATTTTTAATTTTTAAATATTAATTGTTAATTATATAATAATTAATTTGTTAATTAGTAATATAATTATTAATTATATAATAAAGAATTAGTTAATTAGTAATGTAATTATTAATTATAATTAGTAATATAATTATGAATTATAATTACTAATGTAATTATTAATTATAATAAGTAATTATTAATTATATAATAATTAATTAGTTAATTAGTAATATAAGTATTAATTACACAATAATTAATTAATAATATAATTATTAATTATAATTATTAATTATAATTATTAATTATAAATACTAATTACTAATTATATACTAATTATTAATTATATACTAATTAATATTTATAATTAATAATTATAATGAATATATATATTTAATAATTATATTATTAATTAATTATTGTATAATTAATACTTATATTACTAATTAACTAATTAATTATTATATAATTAATAATTACTAATTATAATTAATAATTATATTAGTAATTATAATTCATAATTATATTACTAATTATAATTAATAATTGTAATGAATAATTATAATTATTTATTATATTACTAATTTACTAATTAACTAATGAATTATTATATAATTAATAATTATATTACTTAATAAATACTTAATTATTGTATAATTAATAGTTATATTACTAATTAACTAATTAATTATTATGCAATTAATAATTATATTACAAATTAACTAATTAATTATTATACAATTAATAATGATATTACTAATTAACTAATTATTAAATAATTAATAATTATATTTCCAATTAACTAATTAATCATTAACTATTTTATTAATTATTAAAAATTAATTATATAATAATTAATTAGTTAATTATTATATAATTAATAATTATATTACTAATTAACTAATTTATTATTATATAATTAATTTTTAATAATTAATAACTAATAATTGTAATGAATAATTATAATTATTTATTATATTACTAATTTACTAATTAACTAATTAATTATTATATAATTAATAATTATATTACTTACTAAATACTTAGTTATTGTATAATTAATAATTATATTACTAATTAACTGATTAATTATTGTGTAATTAATAATTATATTACAAATTAACTAATTAATTATTCTATAATTAATAATGATATTACTAATTAACTAATTAATATTTATATTGCTAATTAAATAATTAATCATTAACTATTTATTATATGTTTAATCCGTGTTTTAATTTTCATTTATATTGGTCTTATAATTTTTATTTTATAAGTTTTCAAAGCCACGTATTTGAAATGTTTTTAAGTTTCAAGTTGGTGGTTTTGAAAGCTCATAAATTATTTTTCATCAACATTTTTTACGAAATTCTTTTTATTTTCAACTATTTCTTATATATTTAATCCATGTTTTAAGTTTCATTCATATTTGTCTTATAGTTTTTATTTTATAGTCTTTCAAAGACACGTATTTGAAACATTTTTAAGTTTCATGTTGGTGGCTTTGAAAGCTTATAAATTATTATTTATCAACATTTTTTATGAAATTATTTTTGTTTTCCACTATTTCTTATATGTTTAATCAGTGTTTAAAATTTCATTTATATTAGTGTTATAGTTTATATTTTATAGTTTTTCAAAGTCACGTACTTGAAATACGTAAAACATTTTTAAGTTTCAATTTGATGATTTTGAATGGTTATAATTTATTTTTGATCAACATTTTTTATGAAATTCTTTTTGTTTTCAACTATTTTTTATATGTTTAGTCAATGTTTAAAATTTCATTTATATTAGACTTATAGTCTATATTTTGTACTCTTTCAAAGTCATGTACTTGAAACAGAATCCAACATCGGAAATGCAGAATGTACTGTGCAGGTTTGGAAGAACCTGTATCCCACATAAAAAATGCAGAATAATTTTCAGGGCAAACCCTCTTATAAAAGGGAGTTCTGGATGAGAGTTTCTGTCAAAATCCAGACTGCTGTAATGACAGTGCTGCTGGATTTTAAATAGCGGATAAATTCTGCGAATTTTTTTTGTTATATATATATATATATATATAAACAAAACAAAACAAAACAAAAATAAATATAAAAAATTTTAAAACTATTAAAAAACTTTCTGCATGATGCGTGAACGAGGTTCACGCATCTCAGACCCATTTTTAAAAATACCGCAAGCCCTATCCCTTTTAGATAATTTTTTTTCTTCAAAAAACCAAGAAAAAAAATTATCTTTTAAAATAGGGCTGTTGGTATATATATAGATAAAATTTTTGGTAAATTTAGCATAGTAGTCCACTTCCCATTGTTTTATCATTTTAATCTATTAATAAAAATTTTAATGCCTATAAAATGGGATGATAATATGTATTCATTAATCGGGTACCCGACAATACTTGACCCGATTATGTATTGAGTTTTTATTGGGTTGGGTTTATGAATTTAAAACCTGATTAATATCGGGGGTAGTGTTATGGTAGTATCTTTAGGGCGCTCAGACCCAATTAATAAGATTATTACTTATTTATTTATGAAATATCTTTAAATAATTGTAAAATTATAAAATTTATTTATTTATTTTAAGTTTATCTTATATTAGATTTTTAAATGAATTCAAAATTCAAATGCAATTAAATTAATTATTATTAATTCATTAAATATATATTTTAGCATCAATTCATTTTATATAATATAAAATGAATTTTAAGATTTGAGATACTTTATAGAAATTATGAGACCAAGTTATTGCATAATAAGATTTTCTTGAAGAAAAACTTAACACTGTGGATGATAGAGTTGTTACTAACACCTTGTTCGTGAGTTAAAAAATAGAGGATACTGAACATGTCAGATTTGTATAACCAACTCATCAACCTTAAAATATCCTCTACTCACATTACATATTCAATTCTTAGAGATACAAAAAGTGAACAAGGAATATAGACCAACAACTTCACACTAATTGAACTCTCCATCAATGGAGATAATAAGAAAAGAAAAAAAGTAACTTCAATTGTAGCATGAATGAGAGCATGCATAATGAGTGTTGGAACATGAAACATGATAAATAACAGCGATGTATTATTCAGTCAAGTAATGACAGCTATAGAGCGACTCTTGGATTATTCTTCCGGGAGTAATATGACACGTCTTGAAGTGGATGGTTTGGTCAATATGAACCATATTTTGAAAAGACTTGTACATATGATAAATGATCATGCCTTGAAAATCATTGGACTCATTACCATGAAATTGAAAGTGTATGGTGGTTTGGTACAATCTATCCAAATATTGCGCCATGAGAAAGATTTAAATAAGAATATATTATCTTTATAAAAATTGTATAACATCAAGGGCACAATTCACATTGAGAGCGAGATAACAAAGATCGTGAAAGGTGTGATTATATTGACAAAGATAGAGAAAATCTAAAAAAACTTAGACATGCTTCTAGGTGAAGTGTGCAAAAAGACCAAGATAATTGTTGCATCATCTCAACCAAAACATTCACGGCCTTGCGACATAAAAAATTTGTCCATATGTTCAAACATGGCTTTAGGATTCTTATTGATTAGAAGTTGTTGCATGAGCTTATAAAGATATCCTTACCCTTTTGTGACCACTATTTTATAAGCAAACAATACATGTTGAAGTTTGGAACGTCCATAGCAAGGAGAAAGAAGGTCCTAGACTTGATCCACTCTGACATTTAAATAGGAATGCTTGTATCTCTAGGATGAGTATAGTACCTTATATCATTCATTGATAACTATTCTAGAAGTTGTTCAGTGTACCCAATCAAGATAAAGGTGGATGTCTTCAAAGGCTTCAAAACATTCCCGACACAAAAGGAACTTGAATCTAGAAAGAACATTAGGTGTTTGATTATTAACAATGATGGTGAATGTATAAGTGATGAGTTTAATGTTTTCTCTCAACAAAAATTAATAAGTGATAGTTTGTAGTGACATATACTGCTCAACAGAATCAAACAACAGAGCGAATGAACAACAATAACAGCAGCACTGTGCAACAACACCGCCACCACCACCAAGTAAATAATTTAATAATAATATAATATTACACATAACACATAATGCTTCCACTTTAAATTAAACATATACTAAAATATTTAAAACATAATTCATAAATTGTATAACCATATACAACACTCAATAATATTATTATCTGAATTCATAAATCGATGACACCAAGTCTCGAGGGTGTGAAAATGGAAGATTATGTTTTAAACCACTTTTCAAGAATGCATGGTCAAAATGCATAGTCTTGGGATGCTCGTGCTCGTGCCATCACACCATCTCATTGTTGGTTGATTTTCCATCATTGCCTTATCTCCAAACTCACAACGCTTTCTTGAATGACGGTCTTTGATGATGGAGGCCTTCCAGTGATGCCCTTATGGTGGTGGGTGATGTTCTACTCCGACCATCGTTCGACTTCAGGATTGCATCGGGCGACAGTGGCAGAGTCTCACTGGGGGTAAGGGTTTTGGTGGGGTTTCTCTGCATGGGTCTTATCCCTTTTGGATTGACCTTGTTTTTTTTACTGCAAGCCCTGGTTTGTGGGTTCGTCTATACTGG
This sequence comes from Viscum album, assembly GCA_963277665.1. Classification (NCBI taxonomy): domain Eukaryota; kingdom Viridiplantae; phylum Streptophyta; class Magnoliopsida; order Santalales; family Viscaceae; genus Viscum; species Viscum album. The sequence continues at coordinate 915,873,446 of OY728141.1, forward strand.
TTTCCCACCTCCATAAAAGCACTTTTATGAAATATAAAAAAAGGGTTGAGAGAGTATACATTATGATTTGGCATCTAATGAAGATGGAGAGGAAAGACTCGAGAAGTGTAGTTGAAATTCTATAATTTCATTTTGGTTGTAAATAACAAAAATCAAAACCAAACCTAATATTTTAGTTTAATGCTCTGAATTTTCCATCAAATATGGAAAATATTCCTATTCCAAATTCAAACAAGTAGGTTCAATATGATAGATAAATTCCCTCATGGCCATCTAATTACATGTTACACATACACTAGTTCAACTAATTTTAGGAGGGCACCTCATGGCGACCCATTTAATCGGTCAATACTTTTCCATGACCTCACTTGGTCCATGGAACGAATTGAATTACTTACCTAACCACTCCTAGCGAGTAATTTAAACGAGGATCATAAATTAGCTCAATTAATTTATAGAGTTAAGGGTAATACATTTCTCCCATGGACCATCCACGGTCCATGAGCGGTTCGCTCAACTACGGGTGTGTTTAAGGGGGATAAATTAACCTAAGGGTGGTGAATTAAGGCAATATAATTTTTATACTTTAAATACAAGGCTGACGTCAGATGTTGATGCGACACACCGCCAATATGTCTTATGAAATGACAAGACTTTAAGGGAAATCACTTAGACCACCTACCTCAACCTCATGAAGCTTCACTCGTCTGGTAATGACCTTTAATTCGAGTTGAAATGAGATAAATCAATGAAGCATTCAAATACCCTGAAAATATTCCATAATACACATAAGTAGTGCGAGGAAGTGTGACATAAAAGGAAATGGAGAAAAGTGGGGAGTGGACTCTTAGACTCACCTCCAGGATTTCAACACATCCGACAACGAGAAAAACAGACCAATAACGAAGGAGATCCACCATGGCCGATGGAGAGGGAGAGGAGAGATACATGTGCCTAGAAATAGACCTTACACTGGCCATTTCTTGGGTAAAAAAAGAGGGGGGAAAGGGGTCCAATGACCCGTATGGTAATGACCTTCAATTCGAGTTGAAATGAGATAAATCAATGAAGCAGTTAAATACCCCACAAATATGCCATAATACACATAAGTAGTGTGAGGAAGTGTGGCATCAAAAGAAATGGAGAAAAGAGGGGAGTGGACTCTTAGACTCACCTCTAGGCTTTCAACACATCCGACGACGAGAAAAACAGACCAATAACGAAGGAGATCCACCATGGCTGATGGAGAGAGAGCTACATGTGCCTAGAAATAGACCTTACGCTGGCCATTTCTTGGGTAAAAAAAGAGGGGGACAAGGGGTCCAATGACCCTTTTACCCCTAAAAAAAAGAAACCAGGAGCCCACCGGCTAGCTAGTGATCCTAGTTAGAATCTCCTGCCACTAGGAAGGCCACCAGCTAGCCAATGGCCTTTAACCGACTAACTGGTGGCACTGCAACCCCTTGGTTGCATGCCACAACCACTTCCCACTTGTCCCGAACTTGCCCGAGACCTTTCGAATCCCTAGAGAACCTCAACACCAATCCAAAACGACTCTTTTGAGGGGTCCAAACCTCAAAAACCAACTCCAAACCTCGGTGGAAGAATCAACCCCTTCAACAAACGAAAAATTCAAGTTTTCCTAAAAAATGAACACCCATACAAAACAAAAAACTTTAAAATCTCTCCACTATACGACAGATCATCCCCGAGCTGTATACCCAAGAAACAATGAGCCTCTAATCATGAACAAAAAGAACACTCTCTTCGATTATGGTCATACCAACACCATACCAACCATCACCATTGATTTAAAATCCCATCGGCCCATACACCATGATGCCAATCTAACACTCAAAAAACCACGAAGCCCTGCTACTATAGGCATCCTTAGACCCTTGACTTACTAAAATCACACCCCATGGGTTGATGTCACCGGTCTATACCCGACCATTTTCACCGAAGTTGCAACCCAAAAGCGCATTCACCCTTTTGAGACCGACCATCTCACGAGGCCTCACCACACAATTGGCATCGGCGTGTCACCTCAAAACACCATAGTCTCACAACCTTGGTTACCCACCATCTTACTTCCAGACACATACACATTTGGTATGAATGCCCGATTGTCACCCCATGACGACCGATCAACAACCTCAAACCAACCGTTTTCAACCCCATCAAAATAACTGACACGCCCACCTAGGTGTTCTCCGAGAATCAAACCCTCACTCAATGGGTCCATCAACCTATTTTTCCAAACATTCATAAAAAACTGCCTGAAATGAGCACTGCATGCTCACCCAGTCCATGGTGTTCTCCCCACCACAAGAGATCCCTATTATCGATCATTGGTGTCCTAGAGTCCTGCTAGCACCACTTGATCAAATCATTAACCTGAACCTTGTTTTAGGTTTTACTAACACAGTGGAATCTCATGTGACCACACTTTGAGCTAAGGGAAACCACCGCTAGAAACTCGACCAAAACAAGTCTACCCAAGATTCCAACCTTGTGCACCACTACACAACATTCAAATTTCAAACGTAGCACTGGCCAAGACGTGGCACAAATCCTCACTTTGAAACCCTATAAAGACCCAGATTTTTCATGTATTTTTTTTAATTATATGGGATTATTACCAGTCTGTGAAAATTTACGGTGCGTGATTCCGAGACCCGGTGTGCCCGGAATGAATTTCTGAACTTTTTTTAAGGTACATTCAATAAATGCAAGGGTGACATTTTCTATCTTTTGAACCGATGCTCATATTAAAAATATGAGGGCACCATTGAATCTGTAGCGCCGAGATTATCTTAAGGGAGGCTTCACTTCGACCGCAGTAGGTCGGGTGAAAAAGTTAAATTTTGCGGACTTTTGAATGATTAATAAAATAACATGTTATGTTATTTTATTTCTTTTCTTTTTCTCTATTGGATAAGAGGTGATAGCGGGGCCGATGACATGTCAAGCCATTAATTGGCATGACTCCTCCTTGTTTGTAACCGTACTGTTTGAAATTTGGGAGGTTCATTAATTAAATGAAACTCATAAATTCCTCGGAATGTTAACCACCTATTTCCCCTCCTATTTATATGGATCTCGGGGAGGGGTGTTGGAACGGCTTCACCAAACGATGAAACTTTGGCAAAGTACCATGACGCCAACCACTTGGAGGATGAGGCCGGTTTTAGCGAGCAGTGACGAGCGCCACCGAATCATGAACCGACAATAATGGCGAAAGAGGTTCTGTCGATCATCATTAGTGGATATCTAATCTAGGTAGGGATATTGTTGTAAAGTTCATCTTTATGAGATAACTTGTTGACCGCCTGATACGATACTAACGCGGAGGGAGCGGGCCAAACGAATAAGACTCGGAACCTCTGCCTCTTCGGTATTTATCTTGTTTTTCTAAAACAATTTTCCAAATAGAGCGATAGGATGAAACCGGAGGACACACAGTGGCGACGGTGACCCGAGAGCCTCGTAGGCGCTGACAGTATAAAAAACAGACCACTGGAGCGCGTTCGGTGGACCGCGAGAGAAATCGTCGGCACACCATGTCGGTGGCAGCTGGCGGTGGCCGGAGGAGACCCGCAGTGACCGGCCACGGGTGGTGGAAAGCGGTGCGCCGCAGCGGCCAAGGGAAACGTCCACTGGCGTTGCCGGCGGCAGCAGCTGCAACCAGTGGGCCGCGGCAGGAGGAGGGCGCGCGACCCCGCACCGTGCCACGTTGGCAGAATTCGGTCGCCCAAACGGCCAACCGTTGAACTCGGTGGGGCAACGCCCCACCGGCTGAACAAAACAGACCCACAACCGCGGGGCTAGCGGGAGAAAACGGTCTGCCTTCTGGAGGATAGGGCTGGATGCGGGCTGGACCCGCGGCCCAGTGTGAGTGGGTTGAGCCCCATCTGGCAGGCCGAGCCAACCGCGACTCGGGCCCTCAAACCAATGGGTCGACCCCGATGGGTCAGAACCAGTGAACCGGGACGACCCTTAATGGGCCGGACCCAGGTGGGGTCAAGTATACCCCAGGAACCGTTGCGTCGGGCTGGTCAGATCGAGTCGGATCGGGCCCAGACCCAACCAGCCCCCGAATAAATAAACGCCTGTAACAGACGAACTAGGTGTCCATTTGACACACCGTCAGTGGCGTTGGGACCCCTTTTAGGAAGCGGTCCCTTTGGCATATTCCGGCGGGCCCGATCGAGCCGGGATGGATCGAGGTGAGATCACCCCCGTTTCACGGAAAAGGATGTATCTAACAGACCAGACATCCGATCGACGTGCTGTCTATGGCATAAGGACCCTTGTGACAAGGCGGTCCTTTGGAGATACTCTAAGTGAATTTTGACGGAGTTTAACGTGCGACTTGTTTTGGATCAGACTTGAATCCAACTAAACTCTTTTTATAAAAGTGCCTATATCTCACAGACCGGGCGTCCGATCGATGCACCGTCTGTCACGTTGGGACCCCTGTGATGGGATGGTCCCTTGGGTATGATTTTTTGCTTGACTTCGTACTGGTTGCAATATGACCGATGGCTTGAGGAGCGGTTCTCCCAGAATCAAGCGTGCTATGAGCGGGAATCCTGTGACCGGCTATCTTGGAAGTAGCGATCCTGTGTGGATCAACATCTTAGTGACCCTGTATGGATCAGCATCATAGCTACCTGACAAGGACCTGTTTTAGAGCGGCCCGTAGAGGATCAGTAACTAGCGACCCTGTGTGGATCAACATCGAGCGACCCTGTGTGGATCAACATTCCAACGACCCTATGTGGATCAACATTCTAATGACCCTGTTTGGATCAGCATTCTAGCGACCCTATTTGGATCAACAATATCATGACTCGACGAGGACCCACCTTACAGTGGTCCATCGTGGAACAACGACTTTTGGCCAAGAGTGGATCGGTAATAGAGCAACTTCTTTGTGGATCAGTTTTGGAACTTATAAATGGAATAAGTTGACATAGCCTAAGACTAATCATCTATATTCCTAATCTCAGAGTTGTATACCTGGTGTGAGATATCTCTTTTTCTTTGTTCTTCATGATTTAGATCATGCTTGTGATATTACCTTTGAGGTATATCTTGTGATGTTTTCCTTTGTGGATCACTAAGCGACCTTCGAGGGGTATTGGGGTCCCCTACTGGGTATTGTTATACTCACCCCTTCACGGGATTCGCCCGCACCTTGTTGTGTCTTGTGCAGACAGCGACCAATTGGGCAGAGACTTGAGGGAGCTAGGACCAGACGGTACATGGAGGAGACAGACTGATGTGGAGTACTGTGGAGATGATATGTACCTACCTTTCAGGTAGGATCCTCGGTGGACGATCCAAGAGCTATTTTATCTTTTTAGTTGTACTTGTACTTTTCATTTGGGATTGTATTCCGACCCCTTTACTTTAAGTACACTTTTTAATACAACAGTTTACTTCATGGTTGCTTCTTGTTGTGTTCTTGGATTGTGTGTTTGTACAGGTTTAAAGGTAATGTATTCCCATTATAGGGATATGCCTTTTCGCTGCTAGTCGCCAAACCCTGACCTATGGAAGACGGGCTTGGGGTAGTCACGACACGGGCCCCAGTGGATGGGTCGTGACAAAGTGGTATCAGAGGAGTCAGTTCTACTGAAGAACTAGGACTCTAATCTTTTAATAGAGCAATAGTGTTAAGTTTTTTGAGTGTGGTTTTCAGTTCAAGGAGTCCAGTGTTGGTGCAGCAGCCGACGTATCCATACACCAGGACCCTGAATTCTGATTTCTGACTTGGTGCATGAAAACACTGATTGCTTGTGTTTGGAAGTGTTTTATTTTTGATCTCTTTAAGACAGCTCATCAGGTATAACTTATTGACTATGGCGCACCTATTTCCTTTCAGGATTCCACCACGTAGACAACAGGATTCCTGAGAGAGTACGTGATAATGACCCACCGAGTGATGAGGCTTCGGTGCAGGTCCCTCTTACAATGATAGTACCATCATGTGGTGTACCAGCAGCACCACTACCTGTTGGGCAGCCGTTGCCACCATCCCCACCATAAGATGGTGCATGCCGAATGAGCTCATTGCATGAGTTTCAGTGGCAGAGGCCTTCGAGGTTCCGAGGCAAGACGGATCTGCAGGCGGCTGGGGATTAGTTAGAGGTTGTGGCCAAAGTTTTTCACCTTGTTGGGACACCAACCGACCAAATGGTGATCCAATTTTCCAGTATTTTCCAGGGAGAAGAAGGGAGATGGTGGAGCCTGGCGCTCCAGACACACGACGAGGTGACCCTCACCTGGGCAGATTTTGAGGGCCTCTTCAGGGCATAGTTCGTCCCAGCGACGCTACGCTCTGTGCGTATACAGGAGCTACTACACTTACAGTAGGGAAACCTTACCGTGGTCCAGTACTCAGTGAGATTCACCGACCTCTCACACTACTCTACTGACATGGTGTGAGACCTTTTTTCAGGGACTGAACCTTCAAGTAGGGACTCTGATGGGAGATCAGAGCTTCGATGGTATCTCTCAACATCCTGACGCATGTTGGAGTGATGGAGAGAGCACTCTTGGTGGAGAGTTTCCTTGCTGAGAAGACATCGACAGTGAGACCCACCACCGGGTGACACGTAGCAGAGTCATATACAGTTGGTAGTAGGCAGATGACATAGAGGTCAAAGCGGACCAAACCTTCTAGTGGACAACCCTGGGACATAAGGTCAGAGGTGCGAGGATTATGAGGTAGAGAAGGCCAACAAAGGAGCAGACTATGCTTCACGTGCGGCGGGCAAGGTCACATGACTCATGAATGCTTGACCAGCCGCCCTGATGACCAACACACGGTCGAGGGACCACCAAGGCAGAGGCAGAGATTCGAGTAAGGAGGTCTGTAGGGCGGCATACATGGCAGAGGCGCAGGTTGTGCAACAGGTGGTGGACGATGATTCAAGGTTATACCGCCACCACCTCCAAGTGGTCCACCCTGACCATAGGGAGCACGTAGACAAGGACGAGCTCAGCTTCAGGTAGCTAAGGCCTACGACCATGACGCCCTAGAGATGATTCGAGGTACAATCTGTGTCTACTCCACCTTAGCTGCAATACTTATAGACATAGGTTCCAGTCACTCTTTCATTTCCACGACCCTCGTTTAGAGCTTGGAGATTTTGGTGGAGCTGTTGGATCAATCCTTGCGATTAGATATTCCTACGGGAGAATATTCGAAGATTACACACTGGTGTCGGAAGTGTGAGCTTACTTTGGGAGGCAAGAGCTTCGGCTGTGATCTTTTAGTAGCAGTGTCGAGGCCTTACGTCATCCTCTTGGGTATGGATTGATTATCCATAGTCCATGCTCATATTGACCGCATTAGGCGCAAAGTGCGGTGTGTCCATAAGGATGAGACTAGTTTTTCCTTCACCGGTGAGAAGGGAACCTTTGCATCACAGGATGGACTTACCCAGAAGAGGGTGCAGCTGATCACACATCAGTTGTCTAGCCTTATCCTCGAAGAAGTTGATGTTGAGAGTCCGAGCTATCATGTAGTGGTGGACCAGTATGCCGATGTCTTCCCTGATGATGTTTTAGGACTACCTCCTCACAGAGAGGCGGACTTCTACATCGATCTGTACCTCGGGACAACACCGATATCTACACCATCATATCGGATGGATTCTGCAGAGCTTTGTGATTTACAGGCACATTTGGAGGATTTGTAGAGGAAGGGGTTCATAAGGCCCAGTGTTTCTCTATGGGCAGCCTTGATTTTGTTCGCCAAGAAGCCAGATGGGAGTTTGAACCTCTTTTTGGATTATCGACACCTAAACTAGGTGACCGTGAAGAACAAGTATCCACTTCCGAGGATTGATGATCTCTTCGATTAGTTGAAGGGAGATCGTTGGTTTTCGAAGATAGACCTCAGATCAGGATATCATCATCTCAGGGTACGAGATGAGGATGTGCAGAAGACGACCTTCAGATATTGATATGGCCACTATGAGTTCTTGGTTGTGCTATTCAGCGTGACCAACACCCCTATAGTGTTCATGGGATTCATGAATAGGATCTTTCAGCCATACCTCAATCACTTTGTGGTGGTCTTCATCGACGACATCTTCATATACTCGGCGTCGGAGGAGGAGCATGCCTATCATCTGCAGATAGTTCTGAATACACTTCGAGAGCACCAGATTTATGGTAAGCTCTTGAAGTTCCAGTTCTGGATACGGAAGGTAAAATTTCCAGGACACATTATCTCAGAGGATGGAGTTGCAGTGGATCCGACATAGATGGAGGCCATGCTTGCTTGGGAGTCACCCAGGAGTGTGACTGAGGTGTGAAGTTTCCTGGGGTTGGATGGGTATTACCGGAGATTCGTACCTGACTTTTCCAGAGTTGTGAAACCCTTGTCAGCATTGACGAAGAAGGAATTTCCCTTCGTGTGGATGTAGAGATGACAATAGAGTTTTCATGAGCTGAGATAGAGACTGATAAGTACCCCCATCTTGAGGCTACCAGAAGAGGGTGTTGAGTATGTAGTCTACTGTGACGCATCAGGGACCAGAGTTGGATGTGTCCTGATGCAGGAGCGAGCAGTGACCTCTTATGGTTCACGACAAGTGATACAACATGAGAAAAACTACGCTACCCATGACCTGGAGTTAGAAGTAGTGATATTCGACTTGAAGATGTGTCGACACTACTTGATGGGTGAATGGTTTACTATTTACTCTGATCACAAGAGTCTCAGGTATATCTTCTCACAAAAGGACCTGAACCTGAGATAGCAGGGTTGGCTAGAGTTCCTCCAGGACTATAACTTTGAGATAGTCTACACTCCTAGGAAGGGGAATGTAGTAGCAGACACACTCAGCAGGAGTTCTGGTCTACAGTTGTTGAGTGAGGTGACAGAGCAGCTAGCCGCGTTGTAGATATCCTTTTTGGATAGAGATGGAGAAGCATACCTCCAGTCTATGACCGTCTCTCCTCCACTTCTTCAGCGAGTTCGGGAGGCACAACTTGGGGACTTTGACTGCGAGGCTCGACATGCTCAGATATCCTCAGGACAAACACTTGATGGATTTTCTGAAGGTGGGGAGCACTTCATCCTCTTTAGAGGATGCACCATGGTACCAGTGGTTCTATAGGAGTAGGTATTGAGGGAGTTCTATACGTACCCTCTGGCGGTACATCTTGGTGTGGAGAATATGTACCAGGACCTTCGGCATCAGCACTGGTGGCCAGGGATGAAGAAAGCCGTGACAGAGTTTGTTTCATGATGCCTCACTTGTCAGCAAGTGAAGGCCGAACATCAGGTTCCTGCAGGCTTAGCGCAACCATTAGAGGTACCGAAGTGGAAGTGGGATGATATTTTCATGGATTTCATGACAGGGCTACCACGTATGTCCAGGGGCCATGATTCCATATGGGTGATTGTTGACCGACTCACCAAGTCAGCCCACTTCCTACCCATCCGAGAGCAGGGATCAGTAGAGGGCTTGAGACGCCTCTACATACAGGAGATTGTACAGCTTCATGGGGTGCCATCGACGATTGTCTCTGACCGTGACACACGTTTTACATCCCGGTTGTGGAAGGGATTACAGGAGGTGTTCGAGACTCATCTACATTTGAGCACTGCCTTTCATCCTCAGATGGATGGTCAGATGGAGCAGACCATTCAGACATTGGAGGACATGCTTCTTGCTTGCATCCTAGATTTTGGATACAGTTGGGAGGATCACTTGCCCTTGGTGGAGTTTGCGTACAACAACAACGATCACTCTACCATTGGTATGGCACCATTTGAGGTCTTGTACGGTCGACCATGCAGATCACCTCTATGCTGGAAAGACCCGGGGGAGTCAGCACTTATGGGTCCAAAGTTGGTACGGGCTACCACTGAGAAGGTACAGATCATCCAGGGGCAGATGAAGACTGCACTGATCAGACATAAGTCTTATGCTGATAGGAGATGGATATCTTTGGAGTTAGATGAGGGAGACCATATCTTCCTATGGTTCTCACCTTGATGAGGTTTGTGTATATTTGTCCGGGGTGGTAAGCTATCTCCGAGGTTCATCGAACGTTATTGACTGGGGTGAGCTAGACATTGATGATGGGGCAACGTTTACAGAGGATCCAGTGGAGATAGTGGATCGACAGGAGCGGGTCCTTCGTGGACAATCGATCCCTCTGGTGCGCGCTCGCTGGCAACACGAGAACCTCCAAGAGAGCACATGGGAGCGGGAGGCTCAGATTCGTGCTCAGTACCCCCATTTGTTTCCTTAGTCTATGTTGTGGCTTTCAGGGACGAAAATCCCTAAGGTGGGGAGAATGTAAAGACCTGGATTTTCCATATAATTTTTTAATTATATGAGATTATTACGAGTCTACGAAAATTTACAGCACGTGATTCCAAGGCCTGGTGTGCCCAGAATGAATTTTTGAATTTTTTTAAGGTACGTTCAGTAAACGCGCGGGCGACGTTTTTTATCTTTTGAACCAGTGCTCGGATTAAAAATCTGAGGGCACCGTTGAATCCGCAGCGCCTGGATTCGCTTAAAGGAGGCTTCACTTCGACCATAGTAGGTCGAGTGAAAAGTTAAATTTTGCGGAATTTTGAAAGATTAATAAAATAACATGTTATGATATGTTATTTCTTTTCTTTTTCTCCAGCAGATAAATGAAGGTGGTGGGGCCGACGACATGTAAAGCCATTAATTGGCTTGACTCCTTGTTTGTAACTGTACCGTTGGAATTTGGGAGGTTCATTAATTAAATGAACCTCATAAATTACTCGAAACGTTAACCACCTCTTTCCCCCTATTTATATGGAGCTCGGGGAAGGGTGTTGGCATGACTTCACCAAGCGATGAAGCTCCAGCAAAGTACCGCGACGCGAAACACTTGGAGGACGAGATTGATTTCAGCGAGCGGTGACGAGCGCCACCGAATCACGAACCGACGACAACGACAAAGGAGGTTCTGTCAATCGTCATTAGCGGGCATCTAATTGAGGTAGGGGGATTGTTGTAAAGTTCATCTTTATGAGATAACTTGTTGACCGCTTGATACGATACTAATGCAGAGGTAGTAGGTCAAACGAACAAGGCTCAGACCCTCTGCCTCTTCGGTATTTGTTTCGTTTTTTTGGAACGATTTTCCAAATGGAGCGATAGGATGAAACTGGAGGACACATAGTAGCGACGGTGACCAGAGAGCCTCATAGGCGCTGATGACATAAAAAACGGACCATCGAAGTGCATCCGGTGGCCCATAGGAGAAACTGCCGGTGCGCTATGTCAGCGGTGGATGGAGGAGACCCACGGCGACCAGCCGCGGGCGGTGGAAAGCGGCGTGCCGTCGCGCGCTGCTGTGGCCAAGGGCGGCCGGCTCGAGCTGGCCGTGCAGGACAAGGGTGGGGCCTACAGGCGCTGCCGGTGGCAGTAGCCGCGACCAGTGGCCCATGTCAGGAGGAGGGTAGCGTGGCCCCGCGCCGCACCGCGTTGGCGGAAGCCGGTCAGCCAAATGGCCGACTGTTGAACCCGGTGGGGTAGCGCCCCACCGGCTGGACAAAACGGTCCTGCAACTGTGGGGCCAGCGGGAGAAAATGGTCCGCCTTCTAGCGGACCGGGTTGGATACGAGCTGGACCCACGACCCAATGGGCCAGCACGGGTGGGCCGAGCCCCACCCGACGGGCTGGACCAACCGCGGCCCGGGCCCCCAAACCAATGGGCCGACCCTGACGGGCCGGACCTAATGAACCGGGCCAAACCTTAACAGGCTCGACCCAGGTGGGGTCAAGTAGACCTCGAAAACCGTTGCGTCGGGCCGGTCAGACTGAGTGAGACTGGGCCCAGACCCAATCAACCCCCGAATAAATAAATGCCCGTAACTGACAAACCAGGTGTCCATTTGACACGCCGTTAGTGGCATTGGGACCCCTTTTGGGAAGCGGTCCCTTTGACATATTACGGCAGGCCCGACCGAGCTGGGCCGGCTCGAGGTGTGATCACCCCCGTTTCACGGAAAGGGATGTATCTAATAGACCGGACATCCGATCGACGCATCGTCTATGGTATAAGGACCCTTGTGACAAGGCGGTCCTTTGGAGATACTGGTGAGTTTTGACGGAGTTTGATGTGCGACTTGGGTTGGATCAGACTTGAATCCAACCGGACCCTTTTTACAAAAGTGCACATATCTAACAGACCGGGCATCCGATCGACGCGCCGTCTGTCACGTTGTGACCCCTATGATAGGGCGGTTCCTTGGGTATGCTTTTTGTGGGACTTCGTACCGGTTGAAATATGATTGATGGCTTGAGGAGCGGTTATACCATAATTAAGGGTGCTATGAGCGAGAATCCTATGACCGAATGTCTTAGAAGTAGCGATCCTATGTGGATCAACATCTTAGCGACCCTGTGTGGATTACCATCATAGCTACTCGATGAGGACCCATTTTTGAGCGGCCCGTCGAGGATCAACAACTAGAGACCCTGTGTGGATCAAAATCAAGCGACCCTGTGTGGATCAACATTCCATCGACCCTGTGTGGATCAACATTTTAGCGATCCTGTGTGGATCAGCAGTATCATGACCCGATGAGGACCCGCCTTACAGTGGCCCGTCGTGGAACAACGACTTTTGTCCCAGAGTGGATCAATAATAGAATAATTTTTTTTGTGGATCAGTTTTGGAACTTCTAAATGGAATAAGATGATATAGCATAAGACTAATCATCTATATTTCTGATCTTCGAGTTTTATACCTGATGTGAGCCGTCTCTTTTTTTGTGTGCTTTATGATTTAGTTCATGCTTTTGATATTACCTTTGAGGTATATCTTGTGATTTTTTCCATTGTGGATCACTGAGAGACCTTCAGGGGGTCTTGGGGTCTCCTAATGGGTATTGTTATACTCCACCTCTGCATGGGCTTCGCCCGAACCTTGTTGTGTCTTGTGCAGACGAAAAGTAGCTGGGATGAGACTTGAGGGAGCCAGTACCAGGCGGTACACAGAGGAGACGGGCTAATGTGGAGTGCTGTGGAGACGATCTGTACCTACCCTTTAGGTAGGATCCTCGATGGATGATTCATGAGCTATTTTCTCTTTTTATTTGTACTTGTACTTTTCATTTGGTATTGTATTCAGTCCCCTTTACTTTCAATACACTTTTTACTACACCAGTTTACTTTGTGGTTGCTTCTTGTTGTGTTCTTGGATTGTGTGTTTGTACAGGTTTAAAGGCAATGCCTTCCTGTTTTAGGGATACACCTTTTCGGTGCTAGTCGTCAACCTCTGACCTATGGAAGACGGGTTTGGGGTAGTGACGACACGGGCCCCGGGGGACGGGTCGTGACAAACCCAAAACTATACCGATGAGTTTCATCATCCCCATCTGTAGGGTTCATAAACACAAGTTTTTTTTCATAAAATCCCGATCAATACTCAACCAACCTGTCGCATCAAACTCACCATGTCCATTTACAAGTGAAAACAACACTTGGCGATTCACCAACTGACCACCCCGACGCTTGACCATACCTATTGATGCATCATCAAGGCACTCGTTTAAGATATATTTTACACTAGAGGAATCCTATGACCATCCAAAAAAATCTTATTGAAGTCCAACCCGGCCTTCATTAAAACCCCACAGTTGAGTTTCCAATTAAATGATCCATTCGTTATGATCTACTATGATCATCGACGCTCCATCGATTAAAGTCACCCTCCAACCATTTCCAGAATGTCTCGAATCGACATCCACACCTAGCTTCACTGAGATCGTGCCTGAATTTACTTCTGGCATTCTCTATAGAATCTAGAGAATTCAAACCCACCATCCCAATGACTATTCTCACCACAAAAGCTACACTTTAACACAAGGCTAAACCTCACATGATTAATTTGACGTTCTTGAAAAAGGAGTGTCCTTATCATCAACCAAAGAACAATACTCATGAACTCCACGATCCATGTCTTTTTCATCACCAACACAATGGTCAGACGTGGCCATCCCGCTCAAACTCGAGCACCATACATGACATAACAACCATTTCTCGTCCCTGACTTACATGAACGTCATCCACGATTTTTACAGACACCCCACTCAAGAATAGGTTTGCACCCCCAAATAGCCTGTGGTGCACTCCACACAACATGGATTTACTCAAACTGCCCTTGAAAGCAAGTTGACAGGCTTAAACATATGCAAGTCGGTTCCTTCAATTCATGCTCACATACAACACCAACCCCTGATGCATCTGTTAGGAGTAACTGTTGGGGCGTGGAGCCCAGTGCCGCAGCGGAAGTAGTCGTTGCAGAAAACACACGAGAGGAGAAGATTTCACCCGAAGGATTTTTATCACCCAAAGGCATTTTACACATCAAACCTGAAGGAATTTTACACATCACACCCAAAGGCTTTTTTACAATGCAACACCAACACCATGAACATACCATTTTGTTGTACTGCTAATCATCGCAACCGGGACACACCGCTTGATCTCTGCAACCAAGAGGACTTTCGATACATGGCACCTTCATCATCATCGTCTTCAATCATCGCCGCCGACACACCATCATTGTCGAGATCACCATCTTCGCTTTGCACTGGTTACCGCAAACGTAGCAACCCCTTTGCCACTCTCTCTTGGTGGCTCCATCTTTTCCATCCCACATTCAAAACATGCTACCACATCCTCTAATATAGACACCCAGCCCATATCTCCAATTAATGCGGTCAACATTCATTATTCCATCAATTAATATTGGGAATAACTCTTCATTAATGTTGGGAGATAATCCTCCATTAATGTTGAGAAAATCCCTCCATTAATAATTTTCTCTCTCTTCATTATTGAATTTTTAATTTAATAAATCCCAAAAATCTCCACCTTGATTTAAAATTCAAATAATCCAAAGTCATCTCCACCATTTGGGCCAATTTGATCGTCAACTCCACCAAGCTCTGAATATCAACCAATGAATGAAACACGCCGCATGACACCTGCAGCCAAGAAAACTTTCGATATTCCAGCAACACTACTGATACCGCTGTTATTTCCAATGACATCCGAGTCCTGAGTCCTTGATATGCTGCTCCACCAGATGCTTGTCACCGTGTTTTGCAACCGATCACTTTAACCAATCCCTCTGATACCACTGTTGGGGCGTGGACCCCGACGCCGCAGCGAAAGTAGTTGTTGCAGAAAACACACGAGAGGAGAAGATTTCACCCGAAGGCTTTTTATCACCCGAAGGCATTTTACAAATCACACTCGAAGTAATTTTACACATCACACCTGAAGGCTTTTTTACAATGCAACACCAACACCATGAACATACCATTTTGTTGTACTGTCGATCATCGCAACCAGAACACAACACTTGATCTCCACAACCAAGAGGACTTTCGATACATGAAACCATCATCATCGTTGTCTTCAATCATCACCGCCGACACAACATCATTGTCGAGATCACCATCTTCGCTTTGCACTGGTTACCGCAAACGCAACAACCCCTTCGCCGATCTCTCTTGGTGGCTACATCTTTGCTAGCCCACATTCAAAACATGCTACCGCATCCTCTAATATAGACACCCAACCCATATATTCAATTAATGCGGTCAACATTCATTATTCCATCAATTAATATTGGGAATAACTCTTCATTAATGTTGGGAGAAAATCCTCCATTAATGTTGAGAAAATCCCTCCATTAATAATTTTCTCTCTCTTCATTATTGAAATTTTAAATCAATAAATCCCAACAGTAACTAGTTCCGATGACGCCAACACACCTCAATAATTCACGACATCCTCATCACATAAAAGGTGACATTTTTGAACCAAAACAAAACCCCAGGTATCCATTCCTAAAAACATCTGTTATTCCTTTGTCACATCCCTCAATGGAACCACGCCCCTCCAATCGGCACTTGCCATCATGATTCCCCTACAATCCCGAAGATCACACGTCCTCCTAGAAACCACTTCCAACCCACGACTCACCTCCCTTGAGTCGTACAACACTGAGTCCAGATCTAACGTTGGGTAAAGCGATTGACCACGCCACAACTCATCCCAAGACCACTCATCACCTAGGCATCATTCCAACACAGATCGCCTAGCTGCACTCACCGCATACTACAATGTAAGATCCCAGTTTTTCTCATGAGGCATGGATCCTTAAAATTATAAATCCTTCTTTTATTCTTATAAAATTTACCAAGGGTTTGATGAAAAGTTT
This sequence comes from Viscum album, assembly GCA_963277665.1. Lineage (NCBI taxonomy): Eukaryota > Viridiplantae > Streptophyta > Magnoliopsida > Santalales > Viscaceae > Viscum > Viscum album. Next base: position 915,889,706 of record OY728141.1, read on the forward strand.
GAGAGCGTCCAAGGCTTGTTCGGAGCCTAGAGCTTTGATTTTTGAAGAAACAGGGTGAGGTACACGGTTAGCGCACTGCTAGTGCTAATTGTACGGATCAACCGCGCATGTTATAAGGGGCGATGCACGATTAGTTTAACTATGAAAGGGAGGCCGCATGATCGTGTGAGAAGCTACATGCATGTTGTAGAGGCGAAACACATGATTGGAACATGTTTTTTCTAATTGTGTGCCTAACTGTACGCTTAACCGTGTGAGGGGGTGTTCCCTTGGGCAGTGCTGGCGTACTGCTTAGCCAATCTTGTGACCAAACTATGCGCCCTCTTTAAAGTATGTAAAATGACTGGTTTTCCCTCCATCCTCTTAAAAATATAATCACTCTTTCTCATCTCTCAAACTCATAGCAGGACATTTCTCAAGCTCCCCCGTGCCTCACTAGGCTTTGCACCCTCTCCCTCATACGAGCTTTGATTCAAGTGTTGTTCGTCACGCTGGAAGTATCTTGGTAAGGTTATCATTCCTCATCCTTCTTTCATTTATCTTACTATATCGAGTGACATTTCCATGTAACAACCCAAAATTTTAGAAAATATTTTTCTTTAAATAATTTTATTTCTTTGATAGCCTGCGTTACACACAATGCCAAACCACAATACACTTAAAATATCATTATTTAATGTGATAATTATAACCTAGCCATTAAATTGATGAGTATGAATATGATTAACTAATTTATTAAATATATATAAATTTCCTAATCAATATAAATGTATTGATAAATTCTTAGTAAACAATCACTCAATTTTTTGTAAAGTTATTTTATACTTTAGAAATAAATCTTCTTCAAAAAATGATTTTATTGCTTTTTATGAGAAAATATTATAATTAATTTCTAGAAATTTTAGAAATTTTATTTAATAAAAATAATAATATTTTTTAAATCACCATATCAAAATTAGATTAGGGTGAAGTTTTGAGTTTTTTCTTAAAAAATTGATTTTTCAGTGAATAGTGAAAAATAATGAATTTTATTGAAAACAATATTTTTGTTTCAAACATTAACAAAGTACCAATTTGTTTTTAAAATGGTTTAAAAGTAAAATTAGTTCTACTATATTATTAATAATTCAATTAAGTTCATTAGAATCAATTTTATGGTTGAATTTGGTATAGAAACATTTTTATACTTAAAAAAGCATTTTTCTAAAACCTGATTTTCATTGCGTTTTACGCATTTATATTAAAATTTATTTCTGTCACTTATAGGAATTTAATTTTGTGAAATTGAATTTATTTTTGGGTTTATAAAGTCAAATATATCCTAGTATGAATTCTTGGACATCTTTATAAAGAAGTTAAATTTTTGTTGAATAGTAAAAAATACAGTTTTTATGAAATACGATATCTTTTATGATATCACCAAGACATAAACATAATATAAAAAATTATGAAACTTATGGAATGAATATGATATGATAAAATAATACAAATATCATACACAAGTCATTCTAAAAAAATATAAATTAGAATTTATTTCATGATAAATATGAAAATCATTTTCAACGCTAACACAAAGTTTGCTCAACGCTAGAAAAGTCAAATTTGGTACCATAAAGATAATATTTGAGATGAAATAATTCCTTGCTCAAATTTTTTATTAAATATCAATTATTATAGATTATTTTGATGGTTATAAATAGATTTTGGATTTATATAACAAGTGGCTTATCCAAATACTTGTGCAATGCTTGCACAAGGTTAGAAAAGTCAAAATAACATATTAAATAAGTTTTCAGGATATATATATGAGTTAAAATACATATTGAACGAATATAAATGTAAATTTTGATCATAATAAAATTATTTTCATGATATTAATTTATTTATAATTTTTAGGTATTAAATAAATACCTTAAATGATTGCACAACCCGGACACAACATTTATTTAATTAATATAAAAATGGAATAAAGGATTTTAAAAATACTAAAACTAATTTGAAATAATTAATGTATCCCATGAATTTTCTAGATAAGCATGACATGATATGGAAGTGTTAAAGTATTATATTCGAAATTACCTTTTTTCTTGATGTATTTAAAGTTAGATTAAATGAATAGTGTTAAAATTGATAATAATGATATTTTATCAAAATAACATTTTATGAAATTATTTAAAAATCATAAAAATATTGAAATAAGACAAGATGGATATGATATGGTTGAAAATGCCATAAATTGGTAATTTATGGGCCAATTTCCATCTTATAAGTAAAAATCAAAACCCTTTAGTATTGAAAAAGTTGTTTGGGTAGTTAAAATTAAAATTGGTTAACTAAGAGTTAGTCAAAATGATAATATTTAAAATTACACCAAAACTTGTCTAAATTCTATTGGTTGATGATATTAAAACCCTATATTACATTAGCTTCAAATCCTTGTCCATTTGGAGGCATTTATCTTGAAAATGAATTTATTATAATTTAATATTTTGAGAAATCCCAAAAGTGCCCCTCACCTCAATTATAAAAGGGAACCTCCTACCTCACTTATTCAGACCACTTTGAGTCTTCTAGCTCAACAAAACTACGCCAATTTCTCTTCAAAACTTCCCTAGCCACATTCTAGAGGTTCTGGTCTTCCCAAAAGATCAATCTTAGATCCCTTTAGAGGAGATCTAAAGGTGTTGTTTCAAAGAAGTGGTAACCACCTTAACCAATCACTTTATTTTCTAGTATTATTTACCTCTTCTAAATCTATGGTATTCATCACAAAATAATAACTTTAATAACCTTAATATTATGAAATTTTATTATGATTATGAAAAAAACATTATACACCCTCTTTCCTATCAAATGAGAAGTTAAAGTATCGATCATGCGTATGTACGACTTACCATCTCCACATAGCGATACAATTCATTTTTATCACAATATTTTTTAGATGAGTATTATGATAAGTTTAATGTTTATATATGATATTTATGACATAATTATACTTCTGTAATTATAATATCATATCGTCATTCTTACCATCTAATCCTTGGAGAAATGATAACGTCACTCATGAGGGACACTTTTGGGATTAATTATCTAACCATTCTTAATGAGTAATTTAAATGAGTATCATAAATTAGCTCAATTAAATTATAGATTCAAGGGTAAGACATTTCTCCCATGGACCATCCATGGTCCATGATTAGTTCTCTCAACTACGGGTGCATTTAAGGGGGTTAAATTAACCCAAGGGCCATGAATTAAGGCAATATAGTTTTTAGAATTTAAATACAAGGCTGGCACTAGATGAGTATGACACCACACCAATATGTATTATTAAAGGAAAAAAATTTAAGGGTAAGTACTTATACCACTTACCTCAATCTTAGGAAGCTTCACTCGTTTGGTAATGACCTTCAATTCGATCCAAAATGAGAGAAATCAGAGAAGAAGTTAAATACCCTGAAAATATGCCATAACGCACATAAGTAGTGTGAGGAAGTGTGATATCAAAAGTAATAGAGAAAAGAGGGGAGTGGACTCTTAAAATCACATCTAGGCTTCCAACACATCTAACTATTGGAGAAACAGACCCATAACGAAGTTGATCCACCATGGACAAGGGAGATGGAGAGGAGAGCTTCATGCGCCTCAAAATGGACCTCACATTGGCCATTTATTGGGTAAAAAGGAGAGGGGGTAAGGGGTCCAATGGAACTTTTCCACCTAAAAAAAGGAGACTATGAGCCCACCGGCTAGTCGGTGATCCGAGTCAAAAATCTTCTATCTCTAGGAAGGCCACCAGCTAGCCAGTGGTCTCTGGCCGGCTTGCTGGTGGCACTGAAACCCCTTGGTTGTGTGCCATAAAAACTCCCCGTTTGTCTTGAGCTCACCCGAGACCTCCTAAATCCCTAGTGCTCCTCAACATCAGTCCAAAATGATTCTTTTTAGGGGTTACAAACCTTGAAAATCAACTTCAAACCTCGGTGGAAGAATAGTCCCCTCCACCAAATGGAAAATTCAAGTTTTCCTCAAAATCGAACACCCATATAGAACATGAGGTTTTATAATCTCCCCACCATATGATAGATCATCCCCAAGATATATACAAGAGCAACACTGAGCCTCTAACCATGAAGGAAAATCACACCCTCTCCGGTTATGGTCATAGCAACATCGTACTAACCATTTCCACTAATTTAAAAACCCATCAGCCCATACAACATGATGTCGATCTAACACTTAAATAACCATGATGCCCCACTACCAGCAACATCCTCGAACCCTTGATTTACTAACATCATACCCCATGGGTTGATGTCACTGGTCTATACCTGACCATTTTCATCAAATTCATAGAACAACTATTTCTAGACACATACATATTCAGTCTGAACGCCTGATCATCACCACATGATGACCAGTCACCAACCTCAAACCAATTGTTTTCAACCCCATTAGAATAACTGACACCCCCACATGGGCATTCTTCGAGAATCGATCCCTCACTCATTGGTTTCATCAACCTTCCATTCCCAAAATTCATTAGAAACTACCTAAAATGAGCATTATGTTCTCAACTAGTTCATAGTGTTCTCCCCACCATAAGAAATCCTTATTACTGATCATTGGTGTCCTAGAGACCTGCTCACGCCACTTGATCGAATTGTTAACTTGAACCTTTCTTCAGGTTTTACTAACACAAAAAAATCCCATGTGACCATTGTCTAAGCTAAGGGAAACCACCCCTGTACACTCTTCCCAGACCAATCTACCCAAGATTCCAACCTTGTGCACCACCACACAACACTCTACTTTCAAACATAGCACTTGCCAAGACCTCGCACAACTCCTCACTCTAAAACCCAAACTATACCGATGAGTTTCAGCATCTCCATATGTAGGGTTCATAAACACCAGTTTTTTCCAAAAAATCCCAGTTCGATACTCAACCAACCCATCACATCGAACTCGCCATGTCTATTTACAAGCAAAAACAACACTTGAGATTCATCAACTGACCACCCCAATGCTCAACCATACCTATCGATGCATTATCAAGGTACCCGTTTAAGATGTAATTTACACCAGATACATCCTCTGACCATCCAAAACAATCTTATTGAAGTCCAACCCATCCTTTGGTAAAACCCCACAGTTGAGTTTCCAACTAAACGAGACCATCGTCGCGTTCGACCATGAGCATCAACACTCCATCGATCATATTCACCCTCCGACCATTTCCAGAACATCTCAAACTGGCATCCACGTCTGAATCCACTGAGATCGCATCTGAATTCGCTCCTAGAATTATCCATGGAATCCAGAAAATTCAAATCCACCATCCCAATGGCTAGTCTCACCATAATGACTACACCTTAACACAAGTCCAAACCTCACACGATTAATTTGATGTTCCTGAACAAGGAGTGTCCTTATCAACACCCAAAGAACAATACTCATGAACTCCACAGCCCATGTCTCATCCATCATCGAACACAACAACCAAATGTGGCTATCCCGCTCAAACCTAAGAACCAGACATGCACTACTACAAAAACGGGAAAGGGAAGCGCCACCTTTTATCAGCACTAAGAAAAAGATACTGATAAAGGTAACTCTTTATCAGCGCTAATTAAAAGCACTGATAAAGGGTCACTTTATCAGTGCTTTTCTAGTGCTGATAAATGGAATATTTATCAGCGCTAAAATTTTAGCACTGATAAAGGGACCCTTTATCAGCGTTTTTCTAGCACTGATAAAACTATAGTCCCATTTTATAAAATAGGGTGCACAATGCCCTCTGTTTATCGTGACCTTAAGCTCTCATGGGACTACACCCCTATGAAAACTCCCCTCCCTCCCCCCCGATCTTATCTTTTCTGATCGCTACTCTGCCGCCGCTTCCACTCCACCGCTGCTGCCACTCCACTGCCACTGCCCTACTCCGCTGCCGTTATCCCTTCTCCGCCACCACTTCCCTACTCCACTGCCGCTGCCCTACTCCGCCACCGTTATCCCTACTCCTTATCCTTCCCCTCAAAGCCCTTTCACAGATCCTCCTCCCCACGAACCCTACTTCTCCTCCTCCCTGCTGGACCCTACTCCCCGCGAACCCTACTTCAATTGTTTGAGATTCCTTTTGATGAGGTTAGATTCTCGTCTTCCCATATTTGATCTTTGGTGATTTCTCTTCTCATCCTAATCTGTTTCCTTTTGTTCTTATTCTAATATTCATTATGGTGTAGTTTTATTTAGTCAGATGGTCATGTTTTAGTTGATAAAATTTTGGGATGTGGTGAGCTTGGTTTGAGATTCTAGGCATGATTATGTCCTGAGTTATTGACCTCATCCCTTTATTAAATAATACCATCTTTCAATTGATACTAAAATATTCAGTTGAATTATTTTCAATGGAATTATTTATCTCTCTTTACCTTCAAATTCTTGTGAAAATATGAATTTTATTGAGTTGGTTAGTGTGTTTGTCCAAATTTAATTATTCATAAGAAAAAAAGGAAGCATATTTATATTTTACCTAAATGGATGGGAATTTTTCTAATCTAAAGGTCATGCTTTTGGGAAATAATTTATTTATGGTAGGTGTTAATATTATGAAAGGTATTAATAGTTAGTGAGAGGAGGTTTGAGAGGAGGTTTGAGTTTTGGATAGGGATGGTCAATGTGGTCTTTCTCCTTCATGTGTGAGTTTTTTTAACACTAAGGGATTGTTGTTTATCCCTTTGTATGGGAATGTGATTTTTTATAGAATGGATGTAAGACGTGTCTGTGGATATTAGTTACAAGTTTGGGGAAGGTGAGGGTGAGTTATTGCATATCCTTTAGATGTTCATGATAGAATTTATATTCACTAACCTCAATTTTCTATTTCTTATGTTAATTTGGGTAACAAAACCTATTATATTCTATAGTAATTTTGAAGAAACATAGGTTATTTGTCTCCCCCATGAACCCCTTTGTGTTTGGAAATGTATCTACTATATTAGTTTTCTCATCAAAATTGTATCCTTGTTTTTATTTTATTTGAGTTTGGTCACTAGTTTTGGCTGTTTAATGTGATTATTTTATTATGAATGAGGTGGCTGGTAGGGGTGGTTAAAAGGATGTTTAATGTTTTGTTGCAAGGGTGGTGGGTGCTATAACTATTGGTAAGGGGGATGGAAAGTGTGTTGATTTTGATGGGGGGTCTATCTTGGTTCTTTTGATTTCTAAATATTTATTGGAAATGGTTAGGCTCTATTAATCTCTATTTTTATAAGTGGTTCTCTTCTACTGTTTTTGGAAGTCTTTTTTTGTGTATTTGAATCATAAATAATAATATTTCAGATTCAAATAGGATGGAGATGAATAAATATTTGATGGATGCTAATCATTTGACAATAGAGTATGAGAATGGAGTGAAAGAGTTCATCAAGTTTGTAAAGGATCATGCAAAGGATCCTTATCAAATCCTTTGTCAGTGTTTACATTGTTGTTATTATAGACTAATTACTCCAGAAAAGTTGGAAGAACATTTGATATGTCATGGAATAGATTGGAGTTATAAATTTTGGAATAAACACAGAGAAAAAACGAATGTAGCTACTGGCTGGGATAAAACTGCATTTTATGGATCATCAATGATTACAAATATGGATAATGAAGAAGACCGTATGGAGGATGTGATTATAGATGTCAATGATGATGAATATTGTATTGAGGAAATGACAAGGAAAGTTGAATATGAACTCCGTGATTGCCCAAAATTGTTTGAGAAGTTAAAGAATTGTGCAAAGATTCCATTATATGCTGGTTGCACTAAATATACAACATTGTCAGCTGTACTGAAGTTGTATAAATTAAAAACAGGAAATGGATGGAGTGATGTCAATTTTATGGAACTACTTGCTCTCTTGAATGACATGCTCCCAGAAGAAAATGAGCTCCCAAGACGGAAATATGAAGCTAAACGAATGTTATGCTCGATGGGTATGATTTCTAAAAGAATACATGCCTTCCCAAAAGACCTTATATTGTTTCGCAAGGCGAAAAAATCACTTACATAATTCTCAAAGTGTGGTGCTTCCTAATACAAGAAAGATGAATCCAGTCCTACGAAAGTTGTATGGTACTTTCCAATCATTCCAAGGTTTAGGTGTCTATATGGAAGTGAAGAAACTGCAAGACAATTTTCATGGCATATAGAGAAAAGAAATAAAGATAGGAAATTATGTCACCCGACCGACTCTCCTCAATGGAAGAGAATTAATCATGAGTATCCTGAATTTGGAAATGAGTCGAGAAACCTTCGTCTTGCATTATCTATAGATGAAGTGAATCCTTTTGGTTTTCAAACCAGCACTCATAGTACATGGCCTGTTATGTTAGTAAATTATAACTTTCCACCCTGGTTATGCATGAAATGGAAATTCATCATGTTATCTATGCTTATATTAGGACCAAAACAACCAGGCAATGATATTGATGTTTATTTGGATCCTTTGATTAAGGATTTGAAGTTATTTTTGGATTCAGGTGTTATATTGTATGATTCTTATAAAAGTGAATAATTCAAGTTGAGATAGATGTTGTATGGGATGATAAATGATTTCCCTACTTATGGAAATTTTTTAGGCTATAGCATTAAAGAAACTCAAGGGTGTCCCGTGTGAAAAGAAGATACATAATAAATTAGGTTGAAACATTCATTAAAATCTATGTTTCTAGGACATCATATATTTCTACCTCATTGGCATAAGTACTGATCTTAGACGACATCATTCAATGGAAGTTCAGAACAATGCACAACACTGTCTCCACTAACAGGTGATCAGCTGTATAAGAAATTAAAAGATGTGAACACTGTTTTTTGTAAACCATTTTCGAAAAAATTTACAAAAATCGGTTGAAAAAAGAGATCATTTTTTTTGAATTAGCATACTGGAATTGTCTGTACGTCAAACATTTTCTTGATGTGATGCATGTGGAAAAAAATATATGTGACAGTGTTATCGGAATGTTGTTAAATGCCCCTGGAAAAACAAAGGATGGAATTAAGGAAAGGTTGGATATGGTTGACATGAGAATATGAGAAGAGTTGGCTCTCGTGAAGGGTGAAAATTGAATGTTTCTTCCTCCAGCTGATTACACTCTTTCCAGGAATGAGAGATATTAGTTTTACAACTTATTTAATGATGTAAAGGTTCCAGAGGGGTATTTATCAAATATCCAGAACACTGTGTCAATGAATGATTTGAAGTTAAAAGGTTTGAAATCACATGGCTGCCATGTTTTGATGTAAGATTTAATTCCTATAGATTTACGTTGCATTTTTCCCAAGAATGTTCTTCATATGTGAACCAAACTCTGTTTCTTTTTCAAAGCTATATGCAGCAAAGTTTTAGACCTGGTGAAATTGCCAGCTATGGAAAGAGAAATTGTCATCATATTATGTGAATTAGAAATGTTCTTTCCACCATCATTCTTTGATATGATAGTTCATTTGATGGTTCACTTGGTGAGAGAGATTCAACTTTGTGGTCCTATGCACTATAGATGGACGTACCCTGTTGAACGGTATATGAAGATTTTGAAAGGGTATGTCAAAAATCAAAGTCGGCCAGAGAGTTGTATTGTAGAGCGATATATTGTTGAAGAAGCCATTGAATTATGTACCGAATACTTATCTAATGTGGAAATAATTGGTCTCCCAAAATCTCATCACACTAGATGCATTGAGGGTGAGAGAATTTCTGGAAGAGATGTTGTGATAATCAATATTACAGATTGGGAGCAGTCCCACATTTATGTTTTTCATAGCAGTTGGGAGGTTGCTCCATATATTTAAACCCACAAATAAATTCTTAGGCAATTGAATCCATGAAGGGCTGAAAAATGGATATCAAATACATATAATCACTAGTTTATAGGATGGTTTCAGGACCATATTTTTAAGGAGTTAGCTGAAAATCTGAATTCAATTTCAGAACGACTTTGATGTCTAGTTGCTGGACCAAGTGCATATGTATTATCTTACAATGGTTATATAATTAATGGTTATACATTCTATACAAATGAACATGATAAAGAATTACCATGAAAAATTGTGGAGTTACACTTGTGGCTGAAGTGATGCATGTATCTGGTAGTAATGAAAAAAAATCCAATTTATGTGAATATGTCATACTTTGGCATTATCAAACAAATATAAGAGTTAGATTATAAGACATTCTAATTGCCCATTTTTCAATGCAATTGAGTTGATAACAACAGTGGTGTTAAAATAGATGAATTGGGATTTTTGAATGTTGATTTTAGTAAAGAAGGGTACAATGACAAATAATTTATAATGGAATCACAAGCGGTACAAGTATTTTATGTTCCAGATCCCGTAAACTAAAAGTGGTCGATTGTTCTGTTATCATCCAAAACTACTGAAGGGTCTAATGAAAATTTAGATGAGTATGATCCTTTTAGTGGTATGTTGCAATCATTTCACAGCGGTCCCAATGTAGATGATGTTTTGTATGTTAGAGGAGACCATAATTAAGGGATTTGGATAATCGATAGAGGTGTCAAATCCCTCCAGCCTTTGAAAAAAAGGAAGAGAGTTCAATAAACAGGTTATATTTTGTTTGTAATATAGATCTCGTTATCTCATGTTATTATCTTATCATTACTGAATTTATGTAATCTAAATTAATTGTTCAACCACTTTTGAAGATAATGAATTCTGCACGTTCTGGTGCTCCTAACCTCAAGGTTGAACAAGTCTTTCAAGCTGCTGCTGCTGCGACTACTCACAGTGCCGAGCAACAACAAGTTTCTAAACCTATTGTTAATCCTAGTGTTGAGGTCCAACAACCATCGGTACATGCCTAATATTCACAAGATGATATATATTTGTTCATAAATGAGTGGTCCACATACCTGATGGAAGATTGTACACAAATAGCATGAAGATTTGACTTGGGGACGTGTACAATTGGTGGCTATTTTTGAGAGGGGTTAAGGAGATCAAAAGATGAAACATTGTTGTATGTAAATGTTCATAGGAAAATTGTAATTGTTATTAAATAAAACATCCTTTATCCAATGAGTTATTTTTCCATTTTAACATATGAAATGCACCAACAACATGCAAGAATGATGAACCACTTTTCTTTGGGTTTTAGATAAGAAAAACCAGTAAAATCTCCAAAATACCTTCATATCCGATCAAACACATTCGGATTGTGTTGATACTTTAGGAGAACGATCCATGGGTCATTTGTGACATGTAAAAGTCAACCCTGACTCAATCTGAGGTATGGTGTGGCCGGTATCACTCAAAGTCTATCTCTTTTGTTTAAAATGGACAAAATTTTAAGTGAAAACAATAACTAACATACATAAAACTGACCAAACGCATTCAGATTATGTTGATACTTTAGGAGAATGATTCATGGGCCATGTGTGACATGTAAGAGTCAACCCTACCTCAATCTGAGGCATGGTGTGACCGGTATCACTCAAAGTGTCTCACTTTTGTTTAAAATGGACATAATTTTAAGTGAAAACAACAACTGACATACAAAAATCTGACCAAACACATTCTGATTGTGTTGATACTTTATGAGAATGATCCATGGGTCATGTGTGACGTGTATGAGTCAAAAACTCCTCAATCTGAGGCATAGTGTGGCCGGTATCACTCAAAGTGTCTCTCTTTTGTTTAAAATGGACAAAATTTTAAGTGAAAACAACAAATGACGTACGGAAAACCGACCAAACAAATTTTTATTGTGTTGATACTTTAGGAGAACGACACATGGGTAATTTTTGATGTGTACGAGTTAACCCCTCCTCAATCCGAGGCACGGTGTGTCTGCTATCACTCAAAGTTTCTCTCTTTTGTTTAAAATGAACATAATTTTAAGTGAAAACAACAACTGACGTACGAAAATCCAACCAAACACATTCGGATTGTGTTGATACGTTAGGATAATGATCCATGGGTCATGTGTGATGTGTAAAAGTCAACCCCACCTCAATCCAAGACATGGTGTGGCCGGTATCACTCAAAGTGTCTCTCTTTTATTTAAAATGGACAAAATTTTAAGTGAAAACAACAACTGACATACATAAATATGACTTAACACATTTGTATTGTGTTTATACTTTATGAGAACAATATATGGGTCATGTGTGACATGTAAGAGTTAATCCTTCCTCAATCTGAGGCATGGTGTGGCCGGTATCACTCAAAGTGTCTCTCTTTTGTTTAAAATAGACAGAAATTTAAGTGAAAACAACAACTGACATACAAAAAACTGACCAAACGCATTTGTATTGTGTTGATACTTTAGGATAACGATCCAAGGGTCATGCGTGACATGTATAAGTCAACCCTGCCTTAATCCGAGGCATGGTGTGGCTGGTATCACTCAAAGTGTCTCCCTTTTGTTCAAAATGGACAGAATTTTAAGTGAAAACAAAAACTGACGTAATGAAATCTGACCAAACACATTAATATTGTGTTGATACTTTAAGAGAATGATCCATGGGTCATGTGTGACGTGTACGAGTCAACCCCACCTCAATATGAGGCACAGTGTGTCCTATATCACTCAAAGTGTCTCTCTTTTGTTTAAAATGGACAGAATTTTAAGTGAAAACAACAATTGATGTACGAAAAACACCCTTCCCACCATACACACCAAAAGTATTCATTTTTTCCTAAAGAAACATATAATATTGAAATAAAAACTATTACAAAACAATTTTAAAAATACCAATGATCTTAAAATTCATGAAATTCATTCCATTAAAACCATTAAAGCCCCCACCCCTTAGACACCACCCAGCCTCCCTGGACACCACCCACCCCCTGGAAACCCCCATGGATAGCCCCCCCACCACCCTGAACAGCCCCCACCCCCTCTAGACAACCCCCACCCCCTGGATGACCCCCAACCCTGGACGACCCCACCCCTCCTAGACACCACCCCACCACCTGGACACCCCCACCCCCACCCCCTTGGACACCCCCACCCCTTGGAAATCCCCCCAACCCCCTGGACACCACCCCATCCCCTGGACACCACCATGGATAGCCCCACTGGATAGCCCCCACCCCCTGGACACCCCCATCCCCCCAAACTCCCCCACCCCCTGGACACACCTACCCCCCTTGGACAACCACCCCAAACCCCTGAACAGCCCCCAACCCCTTGAATTCTAAATTGAATTCTTTAGGTATTTAATTAACTTATAAATTATGTGTTAATGGTGTATGGGTATAATTTTTGTATGGGTATACTTGTTGTATGTGTATACTTGCAATAATTACCTTATGAATTATGTGTTGATTTTGTATGGGTATACTTGTTGATATGCTGATTTTTTTGTAGGTCTTGTTTGGGTGTGCTGCTGCAGAATTTTATGTTACAGTAGGCAGGGAATTTATCAGCACTTTTTTAGCGCTAATAAAGGGGATCCCCCCTTTATCAGTGCTGAGCTTTACAGTGCTTTTTTAGCACTGTTAAATCCTATTTTGAGCGCTGATAAAGCCCGTTTTTGTAGAAGTGATGACATAAAGATCACTGCTCATCCCAAGATTACAAGAACTTCATCCATGATGTTCATAGTTACCTCACTCAAGAAGAGGTTTGCACCCCCAGATAGCCTGTGGTGCACTCCCCACCATATAGCTTCACTCACAACACCCTTGAAAGCAAGTCGTCAGACTTAAACTTACATAAGATGGTTCCTTCAATTCATTCTCACCCATAATACCAACCCCTAATGCCTCTATTAATAGTAACTAGGTCTGATGGTGCCAATACACCTTGATCCTTCACAGTATCCTCACCACCTCAAAGGCGACATTTCCAAACCAAAACAAGACTCCGGGTAACCTTGCCCGAAAAAATTCATTATTCCTCTGTCACCTCACTCCAAGTTAAACTTTTCGACCATAAATGTTACAGTTCCACAACATTAGACAAGACAATCGTGAACCCATGGTCATCATGTCACTACTTTCATTGCATTATTCGAGCTCTTCTAAGACCCGAACGATTTACCATAGACTCATGCATGACTCTTTTCATCAAACTCAACCAGTAGGCCTCACACGCAACTAACGCGAATCATCTTAATCATAAGAAAACTATAGACAATTTCTCTTTAGCCACCCAAACCCATCACCTCAATGGCACCACGCCTCTCCAATCGGTGCTTGCCATCATGATTCCCCTGCAATCCCGGAGATCACACATTCTCCTGGAAACCACTTCCAACCTATGGATCATCGCCCTTGAGTGCTACAATGCCGAGTCCATCTCTAACGCCGGGTCAAGCACCTGACCACGCCGCAACTCATCCCAAGACCACCTATCATCTAGGTGTTATTCCAACACCGAGCGCCTAGCTTCACTCACCACATACTACAATGTAAGATCTCAGTTTTTCTCATGAGGTACAAATACTTTAAATTTGGGTATAATTATTATTTTTATTCTTATAAAAGTACCAAATGGTTTGGGAAGAGTTCAGTAACATCCAAGGCTTGTTCAGAGTATGGAGATTTGGTTTTTTAAGAAAAAGGGTAAGGCACACAGTTAGTACACTACTAGTGATAACTGTGCGAGCTATAAGGGGTGATGCACAATTAGTTTAACCATGCAAGGGAGGTCGCACGACCGTAAAATAAGCTGCAACCATGTTGCACAGGTGAAATGCACAGTTGGCGCATAGTTTGTTTAATTGTGCACCTAACCGTGCTGGGGGGTGTTTCCTTGGGCAGTGTTGACACATAGTTTGACCAACCGTTCTGCCAAACTATGCTCCCTTTTAAAGTATGTAAAATTATGGGTTTTCCCTCCATCCTCTTAAAAATAAAATCCCTCTTTCTCCTCTCTCAAACACATAGGAGGCCACTGCTCGAGCTCCCTCATGACTCTCCTCTAGGCTTTGAGTCCTCTCCCTCATATGAGCTCTGATTCAAGTTTTGTTCATCACATTGGAAGTATCTTGGTATGGCTATCATTCCTCATCATTCTTTCCTTCATTTATATCATTGTATCAAGTGTAATAACCCAGAATTTATAAATGATATTTGTCTCTGGAAATAAATGGGTGTTATAATATACTATATAGTATTATACACATAAAGAAACTGATAATAATTTATTTCATTAAGAAATACTATTACATTAATTATCAATAAAACTAATTAAAATTACGAACATTACAATTGGACAAAAAATATAAAATAGAAAAGATAAAATGGGAAAATATGGATTGCCCTAATCTACTAGAATCATCGCCCCCACTGCAAACACTAGAAAAAAACAAAATATTAATACATATTATAAAATGGAAATATAGAACCATGATAGGAATTGAGTTGAATATTGAGTGAAAGAATGAAGTTGTATTTATAGGAGGTAAGGTGATCATTGGAATAGTAATGTGGCTATTGGAATAGTAACCAGACCATTGTAATAGTAATTTGACCTCAAAATAATGAAATAAAATATCAATAATATCTATCATGATTAATTTAATTAAATATTAATATTATAATGCAAAAAAATACTATGATTAAAAAACTCAAAGAAAACATAAGCACATTTTTAATAAAATGTATTTTAAAGTATTTCATAAAAGTCATAATTTTTATATTAAAAATTAAGATTACCTATTTTAGAAATTTATTTTCATAAAATGAATATCATTTTTTAAATCATCACATAGAAATTATCCAAGGGTTATTTTTTGGTAATTTTCTGAAATACTTTAATTTTCAGATTAATAGTAAAAATACAGTTTTTTCACATAACCAGTGTATATTAAAGTACATCATTCATGATGTAACAATGAAAAAATAATTTATAGAACTTGAGGTTCAACCATGATATATTTTATTTCATAAACGAGTCATTAAAATACAATAAACTTAATTTCCAAACCTAAAAATAATTTTCCAAAACCTAAAGTCAAAAGTGATTCCTTAAAATAACAATTTCTATTTTTTTCCATTTTCCATTTTAATAAACTAATGAATTTGAATTATAATGGGGATTTAAAGTCTTAAACTCATTATATGATATTTATATATGATTTCTATTGTAAAAAATTCATTATTACACATTTTACCTTTGATATAAAATTTTATTCTAAAAATACCCTTCTCCTATAGTATAAATAACCCATTTTCCTCCCCTTGGAAAACCACTCATTCCCTTCTTTCAAAATCCTAACCTCTTCCAAAATACTTCCTCTCATTACCAATATAATACCTAGTTATGGTATGGAGTAAACCAACTCCAAACATCAAGGTATTTATAGTGGCATACAAGAGAAGCTATACTGAGGATTAAGTAAGTTTTGATCAACTCTTCAAATTTTTCTTCTTCTTCTCTTTTTTTCACCACCCCTTTCACAACCAAACTGTATAAGATTAATTAGGAATTAATTTAACATTATATTAATTATTTTAACCTACCTTAAGTATCATATTTACTATATATATATATTTCAAACTTTCCCTTCCCTCTCTCCCAACAATGTCATGTCAAAGGTCGATTAACCACCTACGGAGACATTGGAATGTCAACACATATAACCATAAAAATGGATGAATATTATGAATTATATATAATATATAAACATGTAATTATATTTATTTTATTCTTCTGCAATTAGCTATACTATTTTATAAATTACATTGACAAAGTAGAAAAAGCGAGGAAAAACATGTTTTTTAAGTAAAACATGATATCAAAATGACTATCCTATAACCAAGGAAATTATGAAATATAATAAAATAAATATAATTGATAAATAGTGGTAAAAATTATAATAATTCATTTATGGATCTATGTTTTAATAAATCCATGTTTATTATTTAGGAGGTGCAAAAGTGACGAAATAAAACAGGAATTAAGGTAAGAGGATTCTCAAACCTCACTCATTTTCTTTGGGTTATCCCACTTTATCAATATCTTCAGTATGGATATTCATCTAACGTTCCTTAATTATCCTTTCTCTATCCTTATCTTTTTTGGGGATATACATGTTTTCACCTTGATTTATAATTCAATAAAATTATTTTCCAAAAAATATTTCACTCCAAAACAAATCTTTGACTTATTATGTTTTATTTATTATCCAAAGAAAAATGATCTTTTATACCAAAGAATAATATCCATTTTTCATTTGGGAACCCAAAAGTTCATCCATGAATGTATGATTTATGAAATCCTTATGAATCTCATTCCTTTACATGAGTTATTTCATGATTACGATTGTTATACATTCTATGTGGTATGCATGATTATGTAAATGGTATGATATGATAGGTGGACCCAAAATTATATAGCCCTCCAATGAATCGGTTAATGTGATGTATCTCATGATATAATGTGTAATATGCATGAATATGATGATATATTTGTTCATAATGATGATGTTATGATTATTCACATATGTTATATATGCATGAACATGATGCTAACTTTGTTCAAAACTATGTGTGATATTTGATCACCATGACATGATGTTTCATTTTTATGCATTGTCACATTCCATGCCTTTATCAAATTTTTCCCTCAAGATGTTGATGATGATTCTATGATTATGATATGATGATGATGATTATGCTCACCCATGTTATGTTGATTCATGTTCCTTATTTATGCTCTTACTGAGCTTTTAGCTCACCTCTTTTTTTTATGTATATCCTCAGGTGATTACATGTACCAAGGATAATGATATCTTTTAAAGGGATAAAGGATAAGGATTTAAATAAATGTTTATGTTTTATTATTTAAAATTTATGTATGAGAATAATTTTTCCAAGACACTAAACCTATGGATCATGGATTGTAATGCTTTTATGTTGTTTATCTTAAAAATGATGTAATAGTCATGTAAGAAAAATTCAGGTCACTATAGTTGGTATCATATCACGGTTTAGTTAATTTGGGAATTAGGATTATAAAACAAGATTGAAAACCATAGGTATAGGTAAAAAATCCTTGAATAATATTTTTAGAAAAGGATAAACATATGGATCCCATAAGATATGCCTTTAGTGTTAATTGCATGAAAGAATAAATTATTCATGCTTTGTTGAATTACATTTTATTCAAACATTTAATATTTTAGAAAATGGTGGGAACCATTAGAAATCGGGACAACAATATGTGAAAGGGAAAATGAAACAATTATATGAGCAACACCCCCAATGCCATGGGAGGTGGAGTTCAAAACTTTATGGCGATGCTTACCTAGCTGTCTCAGGCTATGATGTCATGACCCATCCCCCGGGGCCCATTCTATGACTACCATAAGCCCACCTCCCAAAGTCTAGGGGATGATGACTAGTGCCAAAGGCTTTATCTTTCAAGTGGGAGACATTTTCCAAGTACCTGTACACACGCACAATCATAACCCCATCTCAAAACACTGAAAAGGAAAACATGCATGCCAATAAGACAATCATTGAAACTAAAAGTAAAATCTGTAAGTAAAACGAACAAGAATACAAACCCAACAAAAGACAATTGGTAAATAAGAGAGTACAAGGTCTCTGATAATCTATCTGCAGAAAACCCTACCATAAGGGTAGGTGTAGAGTAGCTGTTAGAAGCCGTAGGAGTACGCCTCACCTATATGATCTCACCAGGCACTGCCTGGTCCTAGACCACCAAGGTCTCTATCAAAATGTCGGTTGTTTGCACAAGAAATGACACGTGCGGGAGAATCAAGTGCAGGGGTGAGTAACACAATACTTAATAGGGACCCCAAACCACAAAGAAAGACTACAAAGGAAAAGTACACACTAAGAATTATTAGCTCACACAAGTATAACCTAAAGTATAGAAAGCAAGATTATCAGTCGTAAAGTTAAAAATCTTTTAATACTGAGGGAATCATCCTTGACAAGTCATTGAAGTCTGTTAGGACACTATGTTCTACTCATCTACCAGGCCACTAAGGTCCGCTCGGCTACCAGGCCACTAAGGTCCAAACGTCACTTCCTTCTCATCATAGCCCCACAAGATTTCCACTCGTACCATGCTTGATTCCATGATAATCTACTACTCAAGCCATCATTAATAACTCAACTTCCATGTAAAATCACTTGGAGTATGTCAAAAGTACCACCTCACTACGAGGGTCCCAATGCCACAAACAACTTATCAATCAGACGTACAAATTGGAAGTTATGTTCGTTTTACTGAAAAAGGGATGGTTGGGTCCGGGTCTGGTCAGACTTGGTTGGACCGACCTGACCTGACCCGAATCTGACCCGGTATGGGTCCGACCTAGCCCACTGGGCCCGACCTGAACTGATTGGGCTGTGGGTCTGGCCCACCTCCTCCTGCCCGACCTGTTGTGAGTGGGCCGACCTGCTTTGGCTAAGACGCGGCAAGCGTGTCGTGTCCCCCTCCACCCCATAGGTCACCGCAGGGTCCACTGCCGTGGTCCAGGTGGACCGCAGCCCTCTAGCCGTGTGACGTGGTTCAACTCACCGTGTCCGCTCACACCGCCGCCGCTGGCCTGATCCACCGCCTGTGGCCGATGTCGTGGGCCACCCCGCCACTGCAGCGTGCCGCCTTCCCGTACCTCCACGACCGTCGAGTCACGACCCCTATACCCTACCCGTGAACCCCTTATGTGGGCTTTGTACTTCACTACGGCATTTCATCGGCATACACCACCTCTGGCATGCAGCCACCGCCGGCGCCGACGCACCAATGATCTCTTATGCGGGCCACTGGGTCCGCTCTGGGGGCCTGTTTTCCGATCCGTGAGCATATTCGAGATCCTTGGATCGTCACCATTACTGATATGAGCTCAAAGTTATCTTGCTCTCAATCTGGGGTTTCAGTCATGAAGAACCCAAGAATGCCCACAATAGAGGGATCTGGGCCTTGTTCGTGTCAGGTCAATCCCTCCGTAGTATAGTTTAAAACAAGTTCAGGGAGGTTTTAAGATTCCATCAAGTATAACCTTGAATCAAAAACCCAAGATCAAGTAACCCTCCCCCAAGAACAAATACCCGTAGATCAACCTATTAGTGGGTTGATCTGCATTCGTTGTTTAGAAAGAAAGAACAGGGAAACAATTTCATCAAGAACAAACCCCTACCTTGACGTTGGATCATTTGTTGGTGAAGATTGAACCGTTGCATTTGTCGCTCCACAATCCATTGTTGGTGGCTGTTCATCAATCGTCACTCGCCAACACCAAATGTCCAAGGGTTTAGAGCGGTCTCGGATCCTACCAACAATCCGTCTATAGTTAAACCATTAAAAGTAGAAAACCCGTTTCATCATTTCTGTTACATTGTGTTGAAGCGTCGTTACGCTATTTCATTTATGAAACAAAATTTCATTTATTCTTGGGTTTCAATTCCATTACATTGTAATGAAATTATAATCTCAAATAAAATAAACTTTAAGGTTTATTTTATTTCCCTTAAGAAAAATCTATTCATTTATTTTTCTTAAAATGCCAAAAAAATAACTTTTTCTCTTGACCCGCGTCAGTCGAGGTTAAATCATTTCCTTGGTAAAGTTTCCATTCTGGATGTAATGGTGCCCACATATTTTTAATCTGGGCACCTATTTATAAGTTGCAAAGAAACCACACATGTGCGCTATTTTAAATAAACTTAAAGAAAAGTTTAAACACTTATTTCGGGATCATCGGGCCTCAGAATCAAGTGTCGTTTGAGCGCGTGACCTCGAAATAATCCCATATAATTAAAAAAAATTACATGGAATTTTGGGACATTACATAACCCCCACCTTTAGGGCTTTATGTCCTCATAAGCCAAAGCAAGGTCTAAATAAAAAATGGGGGTACTGAGCACGGATCTGAGTTTCCCGCTCCTAAGTGGTCTCCTGGAGATTCCCTTTATACCATCGAACATGCACCAAATGAATCAACCATCCATGAAGAATCGACTCCAGTCGATCCTCAATATCTATCGAAGGCTTTGTAATTGTCATCCCTTCATCAATGTCCAACTCTCCCCAGTCGATGAAGTGCGATGGATCATGAACGTACCTCATCAACTGCAATACATGAAAGACATTATGTACCTGGTGCATCTATTGGGGAAGAGCTAGGTAGTACGCTACCTTAAAAACTCTGCTCAGAATCTGAAAAGGGCCAATGAATCTCGGAGACAACTTTCCGCCCCTTCCAAATCTCCGCAATCCCTGTTGGGGCGAGGTCTGAAGGAACACATGGTATCCCTACTCAAACTCCAAGGGCCTCCGTCTCCTATTATCATAAGATTTATCTCTACTTTGTGCAGTCCTCATCCACTCTTGGATGACCTGCACCTTCTCGGTGGTAGCCCATACCAATTCTGGACCCATGAGTACTGACTCCCTTGGGTTTGTCCAGCATAACGGTGATCTTCATGGTTGCCCATATAACGCCTTGAATGGTGCCATACCAATGGTGGAGTGTTAACTGTTGTTGTATGTGAACTCCACCAATGATAGGTTATCCTTCCAACTATGACTGAAGTCCAAGATGCAAGCATGAAGCATGTCCTCTAAAACTTGAATAGTCCTCTCCATCTGACCAAATATCTGAGGGTGGAAAGCTATGCTCAAGTGAAGCTGAGTCCCAAACACCTCCTACAATACCTTCCACAACCAGGATGTAAAGCATGTGTCTTGATCTGATACTACTGTCGATGGTATCCCATGGAGTCAAACTATCTCCTGTACGTAGAGGCATCTTGAACTCTCTATTGAACCCTGATACTGGATGGGTAGGAAGTGGTCTGACTTGGTGAGTTGGTCAATAATCACCCAGATGGAATCATGTCCCTTGGATGTGCATGGTAAACCTATCAATAAGTCCATTGAGATACCATTCCACTTCCACTCTATCACCTCAAGTAGCTGAGTCAAGCCTGCTTGAACCTGATGCTCTGCCTTCACTTTCTGACAAGTGAGGTACTGTGAAACGAACTATGCCACTGCCTTCTTCATCCCCGGACACCGGTTTTGATTCTGGGGGTCCCGATAGATCTTTTCCAATCCTAGATGTACCACCAACGGGGAGGTTTGGAACTCCCTTATAACCACCTCATGCAATGCCACTAGCAAAATGGTATTCCCTCTGAAAAGAATGATGTGTTCCCCACCTATCGAATATCCATCAGGAGATTTTCCTAAGGATAACTGAGAACACCAGGCCTCGTAGTCAACATCCACAAGGCATTACTTCCTAACTCGCTGTAAGAGTGGAGGAGTGATAGCCATTTAATGAAGATGAGATACTCCATCCCCATCCACAAATGATATCTGCATCGCAGATAACTGCTCTGATGACTCACTCAGAAACTACAAACCAGATCTCCTGTTGAGCGCGTCTGCTACCAAGTTCCCCTTTCCAGGAGTATAGACTATCTCAAAGTCATATTCCTGGAGGAACTCTATCCTCCACCATTGCCTCAAGTTATTCTCCTCTTGGGAGATGATATACCTGAGACTTTTGTTATGGAGTAGACGGTAAACCGCTCACCCATCAAGTAGTGCCGCACATCCTCAAAGAAAAGACCACTACTCCTATCTCCAGGTCATGGGTCAAGTAGATCTTCTCATTCTACCTCAAATATAGCAAATTTTAGGAAATCAATACCTGCCCCTATATTAGGACACAACCCAGTTTGGTCCCTAATGCGTCAAAGAATACTACATACCCAACGCCCTCCTCTAGTAGTCTCAAGATTGGGGCACTAGTTAGTCTCTGCCTCAACTCCTAGAAACTCAGTTGACACTTCTCCATCTAGAATAAGGGCTATCCCTTCTATGTCAAAGAAGATAAGGGTTCTACTACCCTGGAAGTTAGGCATGAACCTCTGGTAGTACCCAACCAAACCCAAGAAACTCCTTAACTCAGTCACATTCCTAGGTGCCTCCCAATCAAGCACCGACTCTATCTTTGCTAGATCTAATAAAACTCCAGCCTCCGAAATTATGTGTCCTAGAAAGTGGACTTTCTGAATCTAGAATTGACACTTAGAGAGATTCCTATAAATATGGTGTTCTCAGAGTGTATCCAGGACCATCCTTAGGTGTGTAGCATGCTCCTCCTCAAACGCCGAGTACACCCGGATTTCATCAATGAAGATCATGACGAACCGGTAAAGGTAAGGCTAGAAGATCATGTTCATAAGTCCCATGAACACTGCTGAGGAATTGGTCACACTGAAAGGCATCACCAAGAACTTATAGTGGCCATACTGACATCTGAAGGCTGTCTTTAGTACATCCTCACCCCGTACATGAAGTTGATGATAGCCTGATCTGAGGTCTTTCTTCAAGAACCATATTGCTCCCTCCAATTGATCGAGGAGGTCATCAATACTTAGAAGTGGATAATTGTTCTTCATGGTCACTTGGTTCAGGCACTAGAAGTCCTCACACAACCTCAAACTCCCGTCTGCCTTCTTGGAAAACAATATTGGGGCTGCCCATGGGGAAACACTGGGCCTCACGAATCCCTTCCTCTACAAGTCCTCCACCTGTACCCTCAACTCATGAACCTCTACAGGAGTCATCAGATATGCTGGTGTGGATATCAGTGCCATCCCAGGATAAAAATCAATGCATAATTCAACCTCCCTATGATGGGGTAATCTCAGAACATCCTCAGGAAAGATGTCTTCGTACCCATCCACCACTATGGGAAAGTGAGGACTCTTCTCGTATACCGCACCGAGGGTGAGGCTAGACAACTAGTGAGTGATCAACTGAACCCTCCTCCGAGAAATTCCATCATACAATGTAAGGGATCCCTTCTCACCAATGAAATAAAACCTAGTCCCATCCTCATGGACACACCATACTCTTCACCTAATATAGTCGATCTAAGCATGAACTATGGATAACCATTCCATATACAAGAAGACATCATAAGGCCTCAACACAATTACTAGGAGATCCCAGATGAAGCTATTTCATCATAGAGTAAGATCACACTACTGGAACCAGTGTGTAATCATCTAATCCCCTCCCGTATGAGTCTCTAATCATAAGGATCGAGCCAACGACTCCACCAGAATCTCCGAGGTCTGAAAAAGGTTCGTGGAAAGGAAAGAGTGACTATAACCTGTGTCTATAAGAACTACAGATAAGGTGGAGAAGACACATATCGTACCTCTAATCATCTCTGGAGTGTCATGGTTATAGGTCTCTATCACCTGTAGCTGGCCTTTCCCCAATCCACCAACTCCTAGAGCCCGTGGTGGACCACTTGGGGGTGGTGGTGGTAGCACATTGAACCTACACCCACCATTTTTTGCTCTTCCGACTCCCCTAACACATCCGCCACCTTGGGGAACACCCCGTTATAACCTCTGCCTCTACCTTGGTGGTCCCTCGATTGTATTCCGATTGTCTGTGTGGTGAGTCAGGAAATCATGATCCATGTGTCCCTGCCCACTATATGAGTATCATAACCTGCCCCTCTGATGACTCCCTCTACCCTAGGGGTATTTTACCACCGATCCTGCATCCTGGGGTCATACCCCAAAATTATTAGCCTGCTTGGGCCCCCTTGTATGCTTCCTACAACCCACAGCTGAAGAATCTGCCACCTGAGGTCTACTGGTATCCCCTGCTGATGGTACTGGCTCTCCCAGGAATCTCTCCATGAGTAGGGATTGCTCCAGGACCACAACCTAAGTTGGGATACTAAGCGATAACATAGATACCCTAATATACTAGAATAGTCCCTATTAAAAAGATTTATCCCTAAAGAATGGGTGGCACACCATGTATGTAGAGTAGCTAGAAAGCTTAGTGAATCTCGTTGAGTACTCCACTACTATCATGCCACCCTACTGTAGTTGCAGTAGCTCCTGTATGTGCACCGAGTGCAATGTTAATGGAAAGAAATACTTTATGAAGAGGCGCTCAAAGTTTTTCAAGGTGAGGGTTGTATCGTCATGTATATGGATCATCAAGCTCCACCATCTCCCCACTGAGCCTTGAAGAAGGATCACAGATAAGATCGCCATCTGGTCAAGAGGCTTCCTCGCCAGATAGAAGACTCATATAATCACCTCAAGAAAATTATCTTCCACCTAAGGGTTTGTCTCACCCCTGAATCTGAGAGGAATCTACCTCTAGAACTCGTGTAAGGTATTGATCCTATGTGCATCCTCTACCAGTATCATCGGTAGCAACTGCTTACCAATGGGTGGTGGAAACGCTGGTTCACCTCCCAGTGGGTCCATCACCAGTACTGGTACCTATAATGATTCCTCATCATTGGGTGTACCATCCTAGTGGTCATGCATTGGAATCCTTATTGGCTATCTATGTGGAGGCATCCTGAAACAGATCAAGATAAACCACGGTCAATGCGTTATACTTGGTGAGGTGACTCAAGAAGGACATGAGTAAACACTCAATATCCTATATGATACATGCAATCAACGATTTCATGTACCAAGTTGAAAAGTAGAATTCAGGGTCCTAGTGTATGCATACATCGACCTTCGCACCAATATTGGACTCCTCGAGCCTGAAAGTCAAACTTGAAACATTCAACACTGTTTCCCCAAAACAAAACCACAAACTCTCGGTCTTTAAGGAAGAACTAACCACCTATGATACCCATTTGTCATGACCCGTCCCCCGGGGCCTATGCTGCGACTACCCCAAGCCTGCCTCCCAAAGGTCAGGGGATTGAAACTAGCACCGAAGGATTTATCCTGCAAGTGGGAGGCATTTTATTAGTACCTATACACACGCACACTCACAACCCTAGACCGAAACACTGAAAAGGAAAACATGCATTCCAATAAGACAAACACTTAAAGTAGAAGTGCAATATGTAAGTAAAATGGGATAGAATACAAACCCAACAAAGGAAAAGTAGTAAACAAGGGAGTACAAGGTCTCTAATAATCCATCCATAGAGAACTCTACATGAAGGGTTGGTGTAGAGTAGCTTTCAGAATCCGTAAGAGTACGCCTCGCCTATCTGATCTCACTGGGCACCACCTGGTCCTAGACTACCAAGTTCTCTATCAACACATCAGTCATTTTCAGAAGGCACAATAGGTGCAAGAAATTCCCATGCAAGTTTGTGTAACACAATACTCAGTAGGGACCCCAAACCACAAAGAAAGACCACAAAGGAAAATTACACACTAAGAATTGTCATCTCACATAGGTATAACCAAAATTATAGAAAGAAATATTATCAGTCATAAAGTTGAATATCTTTCACTATAGAGGGACTCATCCCCGATGAGTCACTAAGGTCTGTCTGGCCACTGAGGTCCGCTCGTCTGCCCGACCACTGAGGTTTTCTCAGCTACCAAGCCACTGAGGTCCATCCATCTGTCGGGCCACTGATATCCTCTCAGCTACTAGGCCACTAAGGTCTTCTTGTCTACCAGACCACTGAGATCCACTCGGCAACTGAACCACTAAGGTTTTCTCATCACTTCCTTCTCGTCATAACCAACCGTAGGATTTCCGCTCGTAGCATTCTTGATTCTGGGAGAATATAATCCTCAAGACATTAGTTATAATGAAACCTCCACAAAAACTTACTTGGAGTATTTCAAAAGGACCACCTCATCATAAGGGCCCCAACGCCATAAACGTCTCATTAATCTGACGTACGATTTGGAAGTTATGTCTGTTTTACTAAAAAGGGGTCGGTGGGGTCTGGGTCCAATCCGACCCAGCCTGAGGTCCACCGAACTGACCCAGATCCGACCTGGTCTGAGTCTAACCCAGCCCACTAGACTTGGCCCAGACCGGCTAGGCTACTAAGGTTTTGGCCCGCCTCCTCCTGCCTGGCCTACTGTGAGCGGGCCGACCAACTTCGATCGAGACGTGACGACGCTCCACGCCCCCTCCACCCCACGAGTCACTATGGGGTCCAACACCGCAGTCCAAATGGACCACGACCCTCCAGCCACATGACATGGCACAGGTCTCTGTGTCCAATCACACCACCGCCATCGACCCATCAACCACCCGCGACCGATGTCGTGGGTCACCTCACTGTCGCGGTGCGCTGCCTTCCCGCACCACCATGACCATCGAGCCACAAACCCTGTGCGCCGCCTGCAACCCCTATGTACCGATCATGCTCCCCTATTGTGGTCTTTTTCTGCCACTACATCATGCCTTCGGCGTGCGCCGCTTCCCACATGTGGTCGCCACCACTGGTCTCTTCCGTGGGCCACCAGGTCCCCTCCGGTGGTCCGTTTTCCAATCCACGAACATATTCAGGATCCTCAGATCATCATCTTCATTGCTATGAGATAAAATTTATCTTTCCATCAATCTAGGAATTCTTTCATGAAGAACACAAGAACACTCACAACAGAGGAATCCATGCTTTTTTCATGTTGGCCCGATGCCTTCGCATTAGAGTTTAAAAAAAGTTAGGGGAGGTTTTAAGATTCTATCAAGTAAAACCCCAAATCAAAACCCCAAGATCAAGTAACCCTCCCATAAGAAAAAATGACCCATGTATCAACCTGTTAGTGGGTTGATCCACATTTTTTTTAGAAATAAATAATGAGGAAACAATTTCATCATGAACACACCCCTACCTCGATGTTGGATCGTTCAATGGTGAAGATCGGACCACTGCGTTCGCCACTCCACAATCTGTTGTTAGTGGTCGTTTTTAAATCATCACTCACCAATGCCAAATCTCCAAGGGTTCAGATCATTCCCAGATACTTCCAATTATCTATCCACAGTTAAACCATTAAAAGCAGAAAATGTGTTTCAACGTTTCTGTTATGTTGCGTTGTAGCGTCGTTACGCCTTTTCATTTATGAAATAGCATTTCAGTTATGCTTGGGTTTAAACTCTGTTATGTTGCAACAAAATTTTAATTTCAAATAAAATAAACTTTAAGATTTATTTTATTTCCCTTAAGAAAAATATTTCAATTTATTTTTCTTAAAAATCCCAAAAACTAACTTTTTCCCTTGACATGTACCAATCGAGGTTAATTCCTTTCATAGGTAAAGTTGATGTTCTAGATGCAACGGTTCCCTCATATTTTTAATCTGGGCACCTGTTTAGATGTTTCAAAAAAAAACCGCACACGTGCACTATTTTAAATAAACTTAAATAAAAAAGTTCAAACACTTATTCTGGGCTCACCGGGTCTTAGAATCTAGTGTCATCTGAGTGCGTGGCCTCAAAATAATCCCATATAATTTAAAAATAAAATTACATGTAATTTTGAGACATTGTATATGAAAAATAATCTAAACCACATGGAATGTCTGTCCTCACTCAAGAAGGAGCAAATAGCCATTGAATTTTTTATGTGGCAATGACCACCGACGTTTAGTGTAACTTATGATCCACTTGTCACAAAATAGTGGTTTAACTCAATAGATAAGATCTTTTCTATTATCTATTGTTCTAAGAAGGAGAAGCTGATTCTGGACTTATATCATTTAGATAGGTAGGTCAATAAATAGTGGGTGTTGATAATGAATACCAAGTCGAAGGATGAAATAGATGAGATGGAGTGGGAAGACTTTAAGAATATATTTATTAACAATTATTTCCCTCAAACTCTTAAAACAAAGATAGAGAGAGAATTCATATATATGATTCAAAAGGAAGGTGAATCTATCACGTCTTATGAAACAAATTTTACAAGTCTTGTAAGATACACCTCAAGTTTTATTATAAACAATGATAGAAAAATAGATAGATTCCTTAGTAGTTTAAAACCACACCTTTGAAAGGCTCTAGATATCTGAGATTTTAGGAGTTATAAAGAATTGGTTATATGTGCTCTCAATGTAAGATGAAGTTTGGAGAATGGTCTCATGGTTATGGAGATAAGAAGATAAGAATGGAGTTTCAAGCTAGTGGGTCAAATGAAAAAGGAGGAAAGAGGATCCAACTACCCACATGTCAAAAATGTGGGAAGAAGTATCATGATAATTAACTCAAAGGGATGGTAAGTGCTTCGAGTGTAGAAGAGAATGCCACCAATCTCATGAATGTTGAAGATACATGAAGAAGACGACCAATATGATGGAGTAAAGGAAGACACCTCTTAATACACCACCCATGGTTCAATGCTTCAACTGTAGGAAGCAAGGGTACTATACAATCCAGTGCACTAAACAACTGGTCCTTGAGGGTAATTAGAATAAAAAACCACCAAAACCAAAGGATAAAGGGAAAGATTATTCCATCACTACTACTGAAGTGGATCATGAAAATGAATTCATACAAGGTACACTTCTTATTCACTCAAGAATAATTTTTTTTATTTGATTCTAGTTATAAACATTCCTTTATAACCTACAATATTTCTAGAACTGTTGAATCGAAGCCCCGATACCTTAAAGTAGAGATATCTATAAAAACACCTAGTGGTGCAATCATTACAACCCAAGTATTGGAATTTTCTCTTATCATCATATGTGGGAAGAATCTTCCAGCGAATCTCACAATCCATCACTTAGTGGAATTTGATGCTATACTAGGCATTAATTGACTCTCATTATATAGAGCACACATAAACTATCAAGAAAAGGAAATCTCTTTTAATATTTTTCACTATCCCATGCTCCTATATAAATGAAAGTAAGATCATGAATATCTTTTGGAAAATCCATAAATAGTGTGGGTATTGATACCCTGTAGAGAAGCACTCCTTTCCCAAATGGTTGAGTCAAAGGAACGTATCAACCTAGAGGAAATTCCCATTATTAGGGAATACATTGATGTATTTCCTAAAGAGTTACTTATACTTCCCCTAGATTGCAAGGCAGAGTTCTCAATAGAACTTATACATGGTGCCACTCATATCTCTAAATGACCCTATAGGATGAACCCAATAAAATTAGAGGTATTAAAGAAGAAGTTGCAAGAGAATTTGGACAAAGGGTTTATACGTCCTAATGCATCACCTTGGGGTGTGCTGATACTCTTTTTCAAGGAGAAAGATGGATCGATGTGGTTGTGTATCAATTATCAGGAGATCAATAAGATTACCATAAATAACAAGTATCCTCTACCAAGGATTGATGACCTGTTTGATCAACTATAAGGATCTCAGTACTTCTCAAATGAGGATCGTTGTTCTGGATATCATCAATTAAAGGTCAATAAAGAAGATATTCAAAATACTACTTTTTGAACAAGGTATGAGTACTATGAGTTCATAGTGATTACCTTTGAACTTATTAATTCCCCTACAATATTTATGGGTTTGAATAATATAATCTTTAAATACTACCTAAATTTTTTTGCCATAGTATTTATCAATGATATTATTATTTACTCCAAGAGAAAGAAGGAAAAATAAGAGCATCTAAGGATTGTGCTAGTGGAATTAAGGAAGGAGAAAATGTATGCTAATTTCATCTTGTGCAAATTTTAGATGTAAGAAGTCGCATTCTTAGGGAATGTGATCATAAGTGAGGGAATTTATATGGAACCTTCAAAGACAAAGGCAATTGAGGAATGTCCCAAACCCACTAGTGTCATATAAATCCATAGTTTTCTCATCTTAGATGGATACTATTGACGTTTTTTGAGAAATTTCTTAGGATTTTCTAAACTGATAACTATGTTACTATGGAAATGGGTAAAGTATGTCTAGATGGAATAATGTGAGGAAATATTTAAGGATATCAAGAAGAGGCTAATAACTGTGTATGTACTCACACTATTAATAAGTGGAGAAGGTTTTGTGATATATATACTAATTATAAAAGTATAAAGTATATGTTCATATATAAGGAGATAAGCATGCATCAAATAATATGGTTAGTGATAATCAAGGACTACGATTGCTCTATTCACTACCATCTAGAAAAGGTGAACAAGGCAGCTGATGCTCTTAGAAAAAAAGAACCTCCTACTCTATCTATGATGCAGATTGAGAGAGAACCTATATTCTTGGATATGAAAAGGATGGATCTTGAAATCATAATGGCAGAGAATACATCCTACCTTTCCTAAATGATTTCCTAACCATCTATCTAAGAGAAGATCAAGGAGGCATAAAGGGATGATCTGGAGAAACAAAAGAAGGTGAAAGAAGCAAAGGAAGGAAAACTAAACAAGTTCCACATTGATGACGATGGTGTGATTTAGTTTGGAACAAAGCTTTGTGTGCCTTCATCACCTGATATAAAGGAGCTATTGGATAATGTGCATAGATCACCTTTCACTATACATCCTTGAAGTACTAAGATGTACCATGATCTCCAAGAAAACTTTTGGAGGGACAACATAAATAAGGATATTGTGGAGTATATCTCATGGTGTTTGGTATGTCACTAAGTTAAAACAGAGAGATAGAAGTCCAAAGGGACGATGCAACCATTTCCTATACTCATGTGGAAATGGGAGAATGTCATTATGGACTTTATCACTAGTCTCCCAAATAAATTCAAAAGAAACAATGAGATATGGGTTGTGGTAGATTGACTCACCAAGGATCCCCACTTTATATATATTTGTGAACATTTAACTCTTACAAAACTTTCCAAGATATATGTGAAGGAAGTGGTGAGGCTGCATGGGGTACCACTTTTGATCATCCCTGATTATGATCCAAGGTTCATATCTAAATTCTAGAGAACTATTCAGTATTATTTGAGTATTGAATTGAATTTAATCATGTCCTATCACCCCTAAAATGATGGATAATCTGAAAGGAATTTTATAGACACTCGAGAACATGCTAAGAGACTGCTCTCTAAAATTCAAAGGTAGATGATATCAACATCTTCCATTGGTTGAGTTCTCATATAAAAATAGCTTCCATTCAATTATTCAAATGGATCCATATGAAGCTATGTATGAGAAGTGATGTAGAACTCTAATTTTTTAGATGAATTTGGAGAATGAAAGATACTTGGACTTGACCTTGTGCAAGAGATGTTAGAGAAGATTCAAGTCATCCAACAACATATAAAAGCTTCTCAGAGTTATAAAAAGAACTATGATGACAACTGTCGAAGGGACTTGGAGTTTGATGTTGGAGAAAAAGTTTTCCTTTTAATATTACCATAGAAGAGAGTCATGAAATTTAGAAATAAAGGTAAGCTTAACCCAAGGTACATTGTCCCCTTTGAGATCTTTGATCACATAGGAGCAGTGACATATCAACTTGCACTTCTACTAAGTATGAATCAGGTTCATGATGTGTTCCACATATCACTCCTGAGTAAGTTCACACCCAACACCTCACATGTACTGAGTCTAGATGTGGTACAAATGGAGAATAAAATCTCATATGAAGAGCAACTGGTGAATATTTTGGACCATAAAGACAAAGTCTTACGCAACAAGACAACCCACCTTGTCAAAGTATTGTGGGTAAACCATAAGTATGAAGATGTGACATGGTTAAAGATAAAACAATGAAACAAAATTACCCTCATCTATTCTAAACTGAGAATACAAGTTGAAATTTCAGGGATGGCATTTTTAATGGGGGAAAATGTAACAATCTAGAGTTTATAAATGGTATTTGACTCTAGAAATAAATGAGTATTATAATATACTATATAGTATCATACACATAAATAAATTGACAAAAATTTATTTCAATAAAAAATATTGTTAAATTAATCAGAAATAAAAACAATTAAAATTTGAAACATTATAATTGAAAAAAAGATAAATTGAGAAAACATAGATCGCCCCAATCTACTAGAATCATCACCCCCACTGCCAACACTATAGAAAAGAAACAAAATATTAGTAAACCAATCAACATCTTAGAAAATGGAAATATATAACCTTTAGAGGAATTGAGTTGAATATTGAGTGAAATAATGAAGTGGTATTTATAGGATGTAAAGTGATCATTGGATTAGTAATGTAACTATTGGAATAGTAACACGATCATTGGGAATAGTAACCTGATTGTTGGGAATAATAACCTAAATGTTGGAATAGAAATTTGACCTCAAAATAATAAAATAAAATATAAATATATTTATCATGATTAATATAATTAAATATAAATATTATAATTTTGAAAAATAAATACCATGACTAAAAAACACAATGAAAATATAAGCACATTTTTAATAAACAGTATTTTAAAGTATTTCATAAAAGTCATATTTTTTATATTAGAAATTAAAATTACCTATTTTAGAAGTTTATTTTGATAAAATTAATATCATTTTTGAAATCATCACATCTAAATTTTCCAAGGGGTTTTTTTTGGTAAATTTTTGAAATGCTTTAATTTTTTGGTGAATAGTAAAAATATAATTTTCACATAACCGGTGTATCTTAAATTACACCATTCATGATGTGAAAATTACCTAATACTTTTTATAATTTTAGGTTCGGCCATGATATATTTTAATTTATAAATGAGTCATTAAAATAAAATAAACTTAATTTTTTAACCTAAAAAGAACTTTCCAAAACCTAAAGTCAAAAGTGATTCCTTAAAATAACAATTTTTCTTTTTTTCCACTTTCCTTTTTTAAGAAACCAATGAATTCAAATTATAAAGGGGATTTGAAGTCATAAAACCATTATATTATATTTATATATTATTTATATTGTAAAAAATTCACTATTACATGTTTTACCTTTGATATAATATTTTATTCAAAAAATACCCCTCTCCTCAAGTTTAAATAACCCATATCCCTCCCCTTTCCAAACCACTCATTCCCCACTTTTCTAAGATTAACCTATACTAATATCCTTCCTATAAATCCCCTTAGAATACCTAGGTATTTTCAAGAGTAAACCAACTCCAAAAATCAAGGGATTTATAGTGGCGTACAAGAGAAGCTACATCGAGGATTAAATAAGTTTCGATCAACTCTTCTTTTTTCTTCTTCTTATTCTCTTTTTTTCACCACCCCTTTCACAAACAAACCATATAAGATTAATTTTGTAGTAAGTTAACATTATATTAATAATGTTGAACTACTTTAAGTATCATATTCACTATATATATATATACATTTTAAACTTCACTTTCCCTCTCTCTTGGTAATGTCTTGTCAAAGGTCAGTTAACCACCTATGAAGACATTTTCATGTCAACACATATAATCATCATCATGGATGAATATTAGGAATTATGTATAATATATAAACATGTAATTATATCTATTGTAAGATTATTCATTTAATTGTAATAATGTATAAATTATATTGAATAAAGTGGCGAAATCGTGGTAAAAATTTATTATTTTTAAGTAAAACATGATATCAAAATGACTACCCTATAACCGAGGAAACTATGAAATATAATAAAATTACTATAATTTATAAATAGTGGTAAAAATTATAATAATTCACTTTTGGATAAATGTTTTAATAAATCTAAGTTTATTATTCAGGAGTTACAAAAGGGATGAAATAAAGCAGGAATTATGGTAAGAGGATTCTCGAACCCAACTTCTTTTCTATAGGTTATCCCACTTTCACAACATCTTCGGTATAAATATTATTCTAATGTACCTTAAATATCATTTCTCTATACTTCCCTTTTCTTTCAGGTATATACATATTTTCACCTTGATTTATAATCCAATAAAATGATTTTCTAGAATGACATTTCACTCTAAAACAAATCTTTGACTCCTTTTATTTTATTTATTATCCAAAGAAAAATGATCTTTTATTCTTAAGTTTGATCTATATTTTTCATTTGGGAACCCCAAAGTTCTTCCATGAATGTATTCTTTATGAAATCCTTATTAAACTCATTCCTTGTCATGGATTATTTCATGATTATGATTGTTATACGTTCTATGTGGCATGCATGATTATGTAAATGTTATGATGTGACTGGTGGACCCAGAATTATATAGTAATCTAATGAATTAGGTAATGTTATGTATCTCATTATATAATGTGTAATATGCATGAAAATTATGGTAGATTTGTTCACAATAATGATGCTATGATTATTCACATATGTTATGCGTGAACATGATGCTAGTTTTGTTCACAACTATGTATGGTATTTGACCACCATGACATGATGTTCCATTTTTATGCATTGAAACATTCCATAAATTTATCACATGTCTCCCTCAATATTTTTATGATGAATCTATACTTATGATATGATGATGATGATTATTATCACCCATGTTATGTTATTTCATGTTCCTTATTCATCCTCTTACTAGGATTTTAGCTCACCCTTTTTTGATATATATCCTAAGGTGATTACATGTACTAAGGAGAATGGGAGATTTTAGAGGGATAAAGTAGAAGGATTTAAATAAATTTTTATGTTTTATTATTTAGAAGTTATATATGAACCTAATTTTACCAAGACCCTAAACTTTTGGATCCTGGATTGTAATGATTTTATGTTGTTTACCTTAAAAATGATGTAATATTCATGTAAGAAAAAGTCAAGGTTTTTATATTGAGATCTATCTCCATGTAACACCCCAAGATTTTAGAAAATATTTCTATTGAAATAATTTTATTTCTTCAATAACTTGAATTACACGCAACACCGAACCACGATACACTTTTAAAACATTATTATTTAATGTGATAATTATAACCTAGCTGTTAAATTACTAAGTACGAATATGATTAAATAATTTATGAAATATATATAAATTTACTATTCAATATAAATTTATTGATAAATTATTACTAAATAATCACTCAATTTTTAGTAAAGTTATTTTATGCTTTAGAAATACCTCTTCTTTAAAAAAAATGATTTTTTTGTCTTTTATGAGAAAACATTATAATTAATTTTTGGAACTTTTAGAAATTTTATTTAATAAAAATAATATCATTTTTGAAATAATCATATAAAAATTATCTTGGGGTAAATTATTGATATTTTTCTGAAAAGATTGGTCTTTCTGTGAATAGTGAAAAATAATGAATTTTATTGAAAGTTTTATTTTTGTTTAAAACATTTTAAAAGTACCACTTTGTTTTTTAAAATGGTTTCAAAGTAAAAAAATTCTATTATATTATTAATAATTCAATTAAGTTAATTAGAATCAATTTTATGGTTGAATTTGTATAAAAACATTTTTTTTACTTAAATGACATTTTTCTAAAATCTGGGTTTCATTGCGTTTTACACATTTATATTAAAATTAATTAATGTCACTTATAGGAATTGAATTTTATGAAATGTAATTTATTTCTTGGTTTATAAATTTAAATATATCCTAGCATGTTTTTTTGACATTTTTATGAAAAAGTTAAATTTTTGGTAAATAGTAAAATAAATACAGTTTTCTTGAAATACTATATCTTTTATGATATCACCAAGTCATAAAAATAATATAAAAATTTAGGAAATATATGGAATGAATCAATTATGATAAAATAATAAAAATATCATACACAATTAATTCAAAAAAAATATAAATTAAAATTCATTCTTTGATAAATATGAAAATCATTTTCAGTGTCGACATAGAGCTTGCACAATATTGGAGAAGTCAAATTTAGTACCCTAAAGATAATATTTGAGATGTAATAAGTCCTTTTTCAACTTTTTTTATTAAAAATTAATTATTATAGATGATTTTTATGATTAGACATGAATTTTGGAGATATATAACAAGTGTCTTATCCAAATTTTTGTGCAATGCTTGTGTAAGGACGGAAAAGTGAAAATAACATATTAAATATGTATTCATGATAAAGATATGAGTTAAAATATATATTAATTGAATATAAATTGAGATTTTGAGCATAATAAAATTATTTTAATGATAGTAATTTATTTATAATTTTTAATTATTAAATAAATACCTTAAATGCTTTCCCAACACAGATAAAAAATTTATTTAATTGATAGAAAAATAAAATAAATGGTTTAAAAAATAATAAAACTAATTTGAAATAATTAATTTAT
Organism: Viscum album; assembly: GCA_963277665.1. NCBI lineage: Eukaryota > Viridiplantae > Streptophyta > Magnoliopsida > Santalales > Viscaceae > Viscum > Viscum album. Next base: position 915,926,593 of record OY728141.1, read on the forward strand.
CCCATGAATTTTATGTTGTATTTTGGCCCCTAGAACCAAATTTTGTACACTTTATTTTAACCTATATTCATTGTTTTTAATATTAATAAACCCCTTATCACATTATAATTATTTTTCTGTGTGACATAGCATGTGATAATTTCCTAAGAGTAGTTGTCACACTGAAAGGTCATAGCAGTTCTTCGCTATGATGAGAACCCAAAAGTTTCATGATAGTATTTTAAATATATTTTCTATAGTTAGATAAAATCATTTGAGAGACACAAATGATACAAGCTATCAGGGTGTGATGTCCCAACCCGAGTGCCACACACCAGTGCCCCGAGCCGGTCGGTCACATGACCTCAAACACGCCTCCCCATACGCTAAAGGTTGTCGTCTATCATCAAGGATCTGATATGAGTCATGGATAGAGTATAAACTCTTTATCAATGTATCACAACAATATAAATAAACAATAATAACCAAATGGAAAATAATTACAACCATATTAACACCAGTTTCACACGACGACCACAACTAGAAATACAATATCAAACTAAACAGTATATATGCCATGCTAAAGTGCACGCCAAGTGTCAAAATGAAACTCAAAAGTAAATACATTGAAAACTCCCAAGTGGTTCCCAAACCACATCAGGTTCCCTCATATATTCTTAATCCCAAATCATCCATCAAACATTGGGTCTTTGCCCTTATCCTATCCTACAACATGAAATCTGTTTGTGTAATAATCAGGAAGCCTGAGTAGATTGTGAGTAAAACTCATCAGGCCACCACCAACAATGTATAAAACAATATCTAGTCAATAACATGTGTATTCAGTTGTATAAAGAGTAAATAAAATAAATAAATAAAACAATTTACACTTATTCAATTACTCTTTATTTAAACACATAACATCTGAGTTCCCAAGGACACCCAAACTTTCAATACCTGCTTTATCTCATGCTGGAGTCTGAACTATCCCAAAGGGATATCGTATAACTGAATTCCCATTTTACCATTCATTATCACAATTCACATATGAATTTCATTGTTACCATTCATCATATCTTATCACACTATGGGATTTTGATGCAGCAGACCATGACCCACACACAATTATCACATGTGAATGACATTGTTATCATTCAAAACATCTTATCACACTATGGGATTTTGATAAAGAAGACCATGTCCCACACACAATTATCACATATGAATTCCATTGTTACCATTCAACATATCTTATCACATTGTGAGATTTTGATGCAACAAACCATGTCCCACACACAATTATCTCATTAATCAATTCAATAATTAATTATTCTTATTCACAATTCCAATATCCATAATTAATTCAATAATTAATTATTCAACTTTACAATCTAAATATCCTATAATTAATTCAATAATTAATTATTCAATTCAACAATCCCAATCCCCTCATAATTAATTCATCAATTAATTATTCATAATCTACAATTCCAATATCCCCCAATTTCACATTTTCCTCAATTAATTAATTCAACAAATTAATTAATTCAACAATAACTAAATTGAAAAAACATTTAATAACAATTCTATAATTTTATACACATAATTTTAATCAAGACTTTGGGATTTGAATTATAGACCACTTACCTCAATTTGATGATAAACAATCCCCAACAGAAATTCCCAATTTGAGTGGAATAACGATGCAAAATGATATTTGGATATTAAACTTAAATTCAAGATCATACAAATAAATATCCCTCAATTATATATTTATATCCACAATACTAGATCAATATACAACCAAAAATAGGGATTAACATCCCTATAACAGATGGAAGAAGAATGGTAAAGGGGAAGGAAACCACATAGGATGAGATCCTCGTACTGGGAGTGGTGAATATCTTCAATTCAGGATTTGGATCGTGAAGAATGGAGGTTGTAATGGATTTTAATCTATCAAGGAGGCTCCAAAATTGATAAAAGGTGTTAGGGGTTGAGTTAGGGCCGAATAGTGGTTAAAATGGGGGATCGGAAAATTTTAAATCTATTTTAGGGGATTAAAATCCCATATGCACGGTTTACTGCTTGGGTCATATGTTTTCCCCTAACCGCGTACCTTAACCATGCACATATTATAGGGGGATGAATGATTTATCATTTTAGGATGAATAGTGTGAAAATCATGAACCAACCATGGAAAACCACTATGTCCAGGGTTACATGGTTTGCTGGGCCAAGGCACACAGTTAGGGAAAACCATGTACCAACCATTCACTACCCTCTTTCTTCCACTTTTCTCAAATTTTTACCCAAACATGCCTCAAAATAAAACCCAAATGAAATGTATGAAACACAAGGAAAAATAGAACCTATAAATGAGCTTGTGGAATCCTTAGAAAATGATAGGGTTTTACAATCTCCCCACCTTATAACAGATCGTCCAACATATGTACTCCTAATCATCTCTAAGATTCTGAGACAAAAATATTGGGACATTGATCCATCATATCTGTTTATCTCTCTAAAGATTACTCCTAAATATGACCATGTTTCCACAATACACAAACTATCATCACGGTCTTTCTATGCAACACCTTCTTACTACTATCCAACACATGTATCAGATGCTCCTCAAAGGACACATCTATCTCAAGTACAACATCATCCACCTCAATCGCATGAGAAGGTTCAAGGTGATACCACTGAAGTTTTGATACATGGAAAACATCATGCAAAGCACTATATCTATATGGAAGATCTAATTGGTATGCCACCGACCCAATTCTATCCACAATCTCAAATAATCCAATGAACATGGGAACCGTCTTTCCCTGTCTCCATATCTTGCAGTGAACCAATCTAGGCATGACATGAAGGAATACACGACCAGCCTCTGTAAACTTTAGGGGTTTTCTACATCACATATGACTTCTATCTACTCTGAACCATAACCATGTGCTTTTGAATCAGTTTTACTTACTCTGATGTCTCCTGCACAAGACTTGGTCCCAACAATGCTGACTCACATGTCTCCATCCAACATAGGGGTGATATACATGGCCTACCATAAATTTCCTCATATGGTTACATCTTTATAGCTTCATGATAAAAATTGTTATATTAAAACTCTACTATAGTTTAGTTGTTCTCCTAAAACCCACCAAAGTAAAGAACACAAGATTAGAGCATATCTTCAATCACTTGTATAGTACACTATGACTGTGCATCTATCTATGGGTGGAATGTTGAACTCAAAAAATCTTGTTTACCAAATTCCTTCTACAATCCCTACTAGAAGTGTAAATTAAAATAAGAGTTATGGTACTAAACAATATTCTGTGGCACCCCATGCAGATGGAATATGTCCCAAACATACAATTCTTCCTACCGCTCTACCAAGAAAGTCTTCCACATGGGCAAGAAATGCACTACCTTTTTCAAACGGTCTACAACCACCCAAATAGAGTCATTATTATGTGATGTCCTCAGAAAACCCACTAAATAATTGATGGTAATGTCATTACACTTCCATTCAGGAATAGTCAATGGCTGTAGTAAACCCCCAGGTCATTGATGCTCAATCTTCACCTGTTAACAAGTGTATCATTGTGTCACGAACCCTGCTATCTCATTTTTCATGCCCAATACCCAAAACTATCGTCATAGGTTATGATACATTTGTTTCACACCTAGATGTACCATCTAATTCAAGGCATGAAACTCACACATCATATCCTCCTGCATACTCATAGGCACAACAACCCAATTCTTGACATAGATGATCTCATCTTCATCTATGCTCTAATCAGAAGGTGACTCCCCAACTTCAAGGATTTCCCTCAAGGAAAAACACTCCAGATCCTCATACTGTTTGTTCTTGATCTATCTCAAAAGTGAAGGCTCTACTGAAACTGATATAAGAGTCATATGATCCTAACTCTCCTAAACCACCACATGTATCTCAGCCAGTAAGGTCATCATTTTCCACTCATCACTAGACTCCTGAACCACATGAGTCTGAGTTTTCCTGCTCAAAGTGTCATCCAAACTGTTTCCCTTTCCAGGCATATATGCTAGATCAAAATCAAATGAATGCATATACTCAAACCACCTCCACTTTCTTAGATTCAAATCTTACAATGAAAAGATATACTTTAAGCTCTTGTGGTCTATATGTATAGTAAATTTATCACCAAAAAAATAATGCCTCCAACACTTTAAATCATAAACCAATGTAGCTAACTCAAGGTTGTGTGTAGGGTATTTTGTTAATGAGACCTCAACTGTCGAGACCTATATGCCACAAATAGATCTCCATATATTGATATTTCTCCTAGTCCAATCCCAAAAGCATCACAAAACACATTATAGTCCTCAACTAACTTATGTAAGATCAAGATTGGTGTCGATGGAAAGTGTTTCTTTAACTCCTAGAAGGAATTATTACATAATTATGACCATTAAAACTTTAATTCCTTATTAGTCAAACCTGAAATTGGATCTTCTAAATGGGAAAAGTCCTGAATTAATCTTCATTAATATCCATATAACTCAAGAAAGCTATGGATATTGAATATGTTCATGGGATGATCCCAAGAAACAACTACCTAAACCTTCTCTGGGTCCACTAACACACCTTCCCTCAAGATTATGTGACCCAAAAAGTGTACCCAGTTAATCCAAAACTGAAACTTAGATATCTTGTTGTATAGTATATGCTCTCCAAGTTCACTCAAGATAATGTCAATATATTGGGCATGATCATATTGAGTCTTGGAGTACATCAAGATGTCATCCAAAAACACCACCACAAACTGATCTAGTTATGGATGGAATATTCTGATCATCAAGTTCATAAAAATTTATGGTGAATTCATCAACCCAAATGGCATTACAACACACTCATATAGGCCATACCTTATTTTGAAAGTAGTCCTTAGTATATTAGAAGTCTGAACTCTCAACTGAGGATACCTTATCTTAGGTCTATCTCGAAAAAGTCACAATCCCCACTCAACTGGTAAAAATGATTACCGATACATGAAAGAGGATACCAATTCTTCATATTCATTTAGTTAAACTTTTGGAAATTGATACATAGCACAGAATCCCATACATCTTTTTAGAAAACAAAACTGGTGAACCCCAAGGCAACATGCTCTATCAGATATACCTTTTATACTCTAACTCCTCCAGCTAAGTCTTAATATATTGAATCTCTATTGGTGCTATTTTTTATAGTGGAATAGAAACTAGATCATCCCCCAACATGATCTCAATAATAAATTCTACATCTCTCATAGGTGGAATCCCTAATAATTTTTCAGGAAAGACATCCTAAAATTGCTCCACTTATAGTGGAAAGACACCCTACTTCACACCTCCATAATCTAACAAAAAACTAGAAACATGGGTTGTAAGATCCCCTAGTTACTAGTGAATTGTCCCTATTTGTCCGGCCTTGATGTCCTAATCTCTATGGTGAATATATTTGTCACCCTCAGGAGATGTAAAAGTTACTCTCCTATGGTAAAAATCAACATGGGATTGGTATTCTAATAACCAGTCCATACCCATAATTAGGTAAAATTATGTCATTCTAAGGATGTAAAGATCCCATAGAAAGTGATACTCCTCATATTCGAGAATACACCCCTTTTACAAACAGATGTCACTTGATTGTACTCCCTATAGTGTATCTATTGTTAACACCTCGCTCATAAACTCCACCTCCATGCTCAAACCATTCACAAGTTGTGTAGAAATAAATGAATAAGAGGCACCAGTATCAAATAAGTCACTAGATATTGTAGAAGCTACAAGAATAGTACTCTTAATATCTATGGTCTAGCCTCTCTATTCACAAGTGTAGGATGAATGACATGAAACTGTCCTTCCCTTCTTCCCTGTGATTCAACCTGAGTCCCCTATGCTTTACCACTCTGTTGACATGGGAACTCTTTCCTAGAAGTACCGCATCCACTACCTCTACCACCTCGGTTAGCATAAATCCAACTACTAGACTGATATGGTTTATAAGATTCCCTTCCTACACCCGGGTTCTTTCTAGATGCTATGTCACCACCCATCTATCATGGGTTCCTCCAAAACCTCTATAGATATCCCATCTTGTTGTAGCCTCGGTACTCTATCTATGGTTGGGGGAACTATCTTTGTAAGTGTCCCGAACTACCACACTGGTGACAGATCACTCAAGTAAGATTCTAAGCAGTCTATACCTTGGTCTAGGTACTCTGCTTCCCACTGCCTTGGATAATGCTTCCATAGTGACACTTCTTACTCCCAGAAGTCATACCGTATAATTGTCCCCCTGGAACTGTTTTTCCTACACTAGAAGCCTCTCTGAGGTTCCCCTCATATATGAGAGTACAATCCACCACCTCAAAAACTTCTTTAACCACAATAGGTTAACTTGGGACTTAATTTCACATTTAATCCCATCCTAGAAATGTCTCTTCATAGCTGTATCATCTCTTACCAATGCCGTAGAAAAGTTTTGAAAGTCTATAAAGTTTCCAACATAGTCCATCATAGACATACTCCCTTGAGTCAATCTCAGGAACTCAGCCTCTCTCTCCCACCTAAACATCTCTGGATAGAATTAATCCAAGAACTTTTCCAAGAATTCCTTCCATAACACAACATCATCTTATCCATTCTGAGCATGTACATCCCACCATAACTTTGATAAGCCTCATAGAATATAAGCATCCAACTTGACCCTCTTCTTAGTATAATTCTTCAAATGTTCAAGGATAGTCTGGATGGACTCAAACCAGAACTCATCTCCCTCAGGTCCACCATCTCCAGTAAAATTTAGAGGGTGCTAAAATTGGAACTCACGTGGAAAGTCATACATGCTCCTCACAACCCACTTTGGGTCTCTTTCCATAAACTGCATGAAGCAATCAAAGTTCTCTTAAAACTTATCTCCTACTTCTTCACCTGGCACTATCGGTGCCTCAGGTTCTACTCATGGTGGAGCATCTCCAACCATATCCTCTTATCATCCTCTCGACAAGCATCATCATGGAGGAATGACTATAAAAATCTAAACACACACCTTAGGAAACATTAAAAAGGTTAAAATTTTTACAGGAAACACAATATACTACAACAAGTCATTTCCCCAAACCCCACCACACAATCAAAACCGAGGCGCTATCACTACCCTTAACCATCCCACACCTGGGTCCTGGTTAAAAAGGGTAAAAACATTCTCATTATTCAAGTTTCTCATTTAGACACCCATTTATTCTCATATTTCATCATTTTACAAACTTTCTCAATTTCATGTTAGACACCATTTTTAGTTCAATTTCACAAGCAAGGAAAAACAGTTCAAGTTCAACAACTTACCCATAACCTGTTTTCTCATGCATGCCTAAAATGATGCATGTCACAATAATACTAAGTGTCTATAATGATGAATGAAAACTAAAATCTCATTCCATATGAGTCCAAGAGTCAAATATCAAGAAATATTTGAAATAATAATCACATCACATAACAAGTGTGTCACCCAATGTGAAATAACATTCAACTATAACAACAAACAACAATAAAAACAATCCTAACCTAGGTACTTGGGTTCTCCCCCATACATGGGTTAACTACTCTCATGAATGAGATCATAACCAAGGCCCTACTCTTACTAGTCTCATGTAAACCTTTCCTAAATAGTAAGATAAAAGAAAATAAAAGAAAACTCCTTTGATACCACTATTGGCGCAAAAATTTGGGAAGAAAAAGAAAAAATATAAAGCATCAAGAGATGCCTTGTGAATCACATTAGCGGAGCCCCCATATCCCTACAACCGATTCCCGACTCCCCCTTTGAGAAGCTACCATGGAGCAAAAAGGTGGGATGATCCACAAACCGATTTGATGTTTGCGAAGTAGCTACGAAGCAAGGAGGCGGGATGCTCTGCGAACCGATTTGACGTTTGTGAAGCCACAACGAATCAAGGAGGTGGGATGCTCTGCAAACCGATTTGATGTTCTCAAACTGCCATGGAGCAAGGAGGCGGGATTCTCCATGAACCCATTTGACGTTCGCGAACCTCCACGGAGCAACGAGGCGGGATTATCCGCGAACCCATTTGACGTTCGTGAACCCGCCACGGAGCAAGGTCTGTCTTTGTGCTGAGTGGGCTCTGCTTCATGGTGCCTCTTGCCTATAAATACCAGGATCCCCTTAATACCAAAGGATGGATCCTCCGACCTTTTTCCTTCTTAGCTCCCACATTGTGAAGAAATTTCTGCTCTGCAAACCATGATCTTTTCAAGGTACTTTTACATCATGAAGTGCCTCCCCCTTTGCATGAATTCATCCCCTCTTCTAGAATGTATGCCCTTCACAGATACATGGGCCTCTGCGAAGGAAGGTGATCCCCAAGGGGACTCAAGTCTTCATGGAGAACTTATGCTTCACGAAGTACCCACCATGAACATATGACCCACATGCTAAGGTAGGGTCACTGTGTTTTGTGAAGCACATTGCTTCGTAATGCTATGCTTCACAAGGTACCCTTGCTTTGCGAAGCACTGCTCCATGAATGTATTTCCACTCCGCAAAGCATCTTCCATATGCACCTATGCCCTATGCCTAGGCTAGGCCACTACACTTCATGAAGCATACCTCTTCACGAAGCTCCTCCACTACATGGAGCACCAGAGATTCATGAGGCTTCTACCTATGACCCCCTTTGATCTGAAACTCTTTTTCATGTGCGACCCTCAAGGTTTGCACAGAGTAATTTCAAAGTCCCTTGGGCGGTGATTCCTGTTGTGTTGCTTCAACTCATTCTTCTTCGCATAGGCATACTAACGACTATTGCTTCTTTGCATAGCCACACTAACATGGACCCCTTAATGGATCACTCCATAACACCCCTTCACCACAACATTGTTGATGCCTTCCCTTCCCCAAGGGGGTGGGAGGTATCAGTTATGTAAGTCCTAAGAGGTGCTGAGTGAACCCACCTCGTCTGAGCTGTAGGATGTTAAACTTCCAAGCGCCATCATTCTTATCACATGACATTAAACTGTGAACTCGCCCTGTGCGTCGTACGTGGGGTTCCCCACCTTGGACATTTTTCATGCCCACTGGTCTCCATGAGAGTGAAATAATTCCTCACATGAAATGAGATCCTCTTCATTGGAGGGGCGTCTCTTTGTGGGGAAAGGGAAACCACCTTAGTGTAAGCCCCTAGCCTTTCTTGCAGGAGGCAGCACCCCTGATCCTCCTATCTTCTTCCTGGATGAAGACTAGAGGAGGAGATGGGCACCGAAGCCCTCATTTCTTAGGTGCCAAATCCCTCTACCTTTGGGATTTTTCACCACCGGGACTCCACCCTGGAGTAAGTCCCAATCTCCATCTCCTCGAGCTGCGGACCACACATAAGACCTTGTTTCCTCTTTGGGCCACTAACCACATGTAAGCGCTGCTCCACTTACCACGAACACACCTTTCGCAATGTGATTGTTAGGTCTTTGCTAGCTCTTGTTTCTCACACTGAGCATGACTCATGTGGGATTAGAGTAAGAATCGACCATGACATCCTCCCTGGGCATCCTAGAGTATAAGGCCCAAACCCTCTTCCTAAACCACATGGTCTTTGATCCTTTCCAAGGCAAGGTACGTAGAAATCCTACCTCAGGTTCAAGCCCGCCATCCATTGGTTCCTCCCCACTTCACGTCATTTCCCACCATACCAAACTACATGGACTTTGATCCTTTCCAATTCAAGATATGTAGGAAGCCTCCCTGAGGTTCAATCCCAACACTCATTGGTCCCGACCATCTTCATGTCAGTTCACCAACGCCATCCCAAACTACGTGGACCTTGATCCTTACCGAGGCAAGGTACGTAGGAAGCCTCCCTGAGGTTCAAGCCCAACAACCATTGGTCCCAACCACTTCCCATCGGTTCACCCCCATTTTCCATGACGTTAAAATATACGTCCCTTTTGTCCCACATGATACCAAACTATCACCTATCCAGCGGTAAGCCATTGTCAATCCCCTATCCAGCGGTAAGCTATTGTCTATCCCCTATCCAACAGTAATCCATCCTCAATCCTCTATCCAGCGGTAATCCATTGTCAATCCACTATCCATCGGTAAGCCGTTGTCATCCCCATTTAGTGGTAAGCCATTGAAGTCCCCAATCGATGGTAAGCCATTGTCAGACGAAATACTTGGACTTTTATTTCCTACCACGAAGATACGTAGGAAGCCTCCATGAGGTTCAAGACCACCACCCATGTCTCATCCCGATCTATCCCTTGATCCCATGTATTCCAAGAAGATCACACCCCAACCTAGAGGTTTTATTTCCTCCAGATCCCATCCATGGGTCCATTCTCATGGTTCACCTCCTAAGGTGTCCTATCGTCCCACCGAACTACAAGGACTTTGATTCCCTTCCATGGGGATACATAGGAGGTCTCTTCGAGGCTCAAGCCCAACATTACCATCGCCCTTGAGTTAACTCCATCTCATTCTCCATCCACTCCACTTAACCATCCATTATCCATCTTGATTCTTACCCGGGCTGGCACATCCCAATGGGATCATGCCACCTCATTCCCCATTCCCTTTAACAACAATTAGGTAGCTAAACACGCGTTAGCCCCAACATCAGTGTTCCCTCCAGGGGTTGTATCAATTTTATTCACTCTAGTCAGTGTTTTGATCAGTTTGATCCATCTCCACTAGACGTTAAACTCACGGCATACCCTGTATTAAATATAGAAAGCTGAAGAAAACCATAGATACATGCCTATGGCATATAATTGCCCGCATTCGATGTGGGATGCCTCGGGCTTCCACACCCTCGAGAATCCCTATAATAAGGGGAAGAAACCCAGATGCGCTAGTGTTCCAGCATCCAAACATGCCAGTGATGTCCAATGTGACTACTCCCCCGACCTAAGGTTGCTGCCCTAGCGAGACCCCTTAGAATGTCCTGACATAAGTAGTGTAATTAATTGTTGTCCATGAAGACATGACACTGGGAGGAGTTTCACAAAAAACGTCTTATCTTTAAGGGAGACCTGGACTTGGTAAAGAGTTATAAGGAGTAATCCATAGAAGGAAGAACCGATATCCCATCATCCTGTTTCGATCAAGGAGAAAACATCCCTGAATAAGCGACAGATTCTGCCCGCATTTGGAAAGTGGGAATGTGGGCCAACAGCTGCGTGTCCTCCACAGACGGATGTGCAAGCCCTGATGAAATCATCAGAAATAGAAATGGTTAATCCGACATGAAATTATTATCCTTAATGTGGATATTAGTAGTGTTTGAGACATCAATGCATTAGCGTGTCACTAGACCCAGTTATCCAGCACTGGGTCCCACCAAGTAAATAGCGGGTCTGGCGTGAAACTCACCAGAAGTTGGGGTAGTCAAAATGTTGGAAATATTAGTCTGCGACGTTGTCAGCATGGATCCTTCTTACCATCCATGGGAGATAGAATTGCGATGGGGCACTGGACGTCAGTTTCTTTTTCTCAGCACTAATGGTTTAATCTCCCTGCTTTCAGAAACCAAGCTGCTCCGCCAGGAATCTGATTGCCACCCACCCACCAACGTAGGGGCAGGGGCAATGCCAACGTGGAAATCCCGCGTGGCTCAACTGCTTCTCTAACAGATTATACACCCACAGCTGCTGGGCGCCCATGCCCCATCTCTCCTTTTAAATTCGTACAACGAAGGGTGATAAACGATCTCATACGCCAATACGGGGAGGAGGGGGTTATCCTGACTCGAGATATGGCCCGCCAGGATTTAGGGGCATTTGCACCTCATCGCCACTGCCATCCCTAAGGGCCGTGCAAGGAGCCACTGCTCCCCACCCCAACATCCAATCGTTTCGGGTGCCTCTCCCCATAATGTCTTGATGACTCCCTCCCCTACGCCAACGAGGTAGGGGATATCTGGGCCAGCCCGACCGGGATACCGTTACAGGGGATCCCAAGGAGGTCCCCCACTAGGCCATGCCAGTACCACCACCCAGTCCCACGGGCTGAAGAGCAGGTAAGCTATGTACCTTCACCACCGGCCCCGGTCCGGTTGTCCCGACGCCAGTGTCGGGTGAAGGTCGAGGAGGATGCCCTCCAAGGGGCGTCAACGTCAGCAACTACTGTGGCTCGGGCCACCACCGACGTGTATCAGCATTCCCCTATGTACACTAAGAAGGGGAACTTATATACTTGGTCTGTATCAAGGCCCCAACTACCCCACGGGCAGGCTGGGTTGACTCTCTCAACCGCTGGCGCAGGGAGCACCCGTCACAGACCGACCCGCAATAGCGACTCCTAGTATGAAGGTCTTCCCCATACTTCCACCATGGAGAATGCAGGTCCTTCTTGCTTCCAAGATTGGCATGGAGGACCTCCCTGTGCTACCTTCTATCCGAATGAGGGTCCTTCCCACGGTAGTGACACTCAATATGGAAGCTTCTCCCACACTCATTACATTGGGTAGGGGTCATTCCTCCTACCACAGACATCTGATATAGAGATGTTATGAATTTGGTCAATATACAGTATGGGGGTTCCCCATGTCCTTACAGCAGCTTACGAAGGTACCCCTCGCCTCAAAAATCATAGGAGTGAAGGTCAGATTCGTTTCACGAGCTCCCAGCATGGAGGTCCTACCCGTGTTCAGCTTGACCAGTACGAGGACCCTCCTCGCGCTGACGCTTCTAAGGGAAGAAAGAATGGAGGTACTACCCATGATCCTATTAGCTTCAGCGGAGGTCCCCTCCGCACATCAGCTGGTAGACACGGAGGTCATCCCCGTGTTTCCTTTGGCATCTGTTCAAGTTCTCCTCACACCCTAACTCACTCAGGCAGAAGTCCACCCCACCCCAGCACCAGTATGGCCGAAGGACCTCCTAGTGCTAGAAATCTACCCTATCCCGAAGAACTATCCCGGGGTAGGAGGTTGGGTCATTGCCTCCATAAAAAGGACACCAAGAAGATTCAGGCTGAGATCAAACCAGTTTGCTTCTCAGATTCTGAGATGGAATATGAATCAGTAATAGAACCCTCACCTAGATCCCCCATGTCAAGGGCCAGGGTAGGAACAAGGTGAATCAGCCTTATACTTCTAGAATGTGAGATCCATTGGATCCCTACCTCCCTCCATAGGTACATCCAAGAGGAAAAACATTTGGAAACCCCACAGGTTCTGATTGTGCAATCGCCATAATCACCACCAGAAGCAGTTTTTACCCCGACTAGAGATTACAAAGAGCTATTATAGGGATCAATGGTGTATGAAAAGTAGTGTAACCCATTTCCAGTAGCTATAGTCCCTGAAACAGAAACTGTAGTCGCCAACCTATCTTATCGTGATGTGGTGGCCAAGTCACTGCAGTCTTCATAGGATAGACCAAGATGCAGCTTGTCAGCCCGCTCGTCATATTCTCTGCCAGCCAGCCTACCATCTTAGTGGTCTGCATCAGTACCACTACTGGTTCCCCAACCACCTCTAGTAGATGAGTGGGGAAAGGAAGGTCTAGACCTTGAATCTGAACCAAGGAGCCTATGAGATATCCTCAGAGAAGACCATTTCCCTGATATGTTATGGCCAGTTGTAGTTCCAAATTTTAGGGCACCAGAAGCGCTCGCCCAGGAGTAGGTTGGATGCTTTCTCTAGACGCTCTTGGCGACTCATTTCCTCTTTCATCATCGACGAGTGACCTACCCCAAGAGTCAGGCACACTTTGAAGATATCGGCCAACAATGTCGTTTGGTCGATTTGGCCGCACTACTAGTGGCCCAGCACCCTGAGTCACCAGGCCGCTATAAGACCCTCCAACAATGATGCATCCATAGCTTTAAAGTTTTATGCAGGATAATCAAGGAGGATTCTTCCCATGTTCAAATTTGTGGTTGGGGGCAGTATGCGACCCTCCATTTCAATTCCATCCAGCGCCAGCCCAATTTCTAGGTGACATAGAGGATATGCCACCAGACAGGGTCACAGTTAACATGGCTGACCTATTAGAGGGATATAATGATATAGAGATCCTTGATGAGGACTTACCCCCCTGAGGTAGTGCCGTAGCTATTAGATCCATTGGGAAGGGTCACTCACCAACAGAGAAATATACTGGGTCTTCTCGTGCCCACCGAGGCACTAGTTCTTATCCAGAATCCCAACAGGGGAAAGGAACTCCTCAGAGTCATCAAACCCTACGACCCATATGGCTAAGTGTAGAAGATGGAAGACAACCTCAAAAATCCACGTTGCGTTAGTAACTCACCGAACAGAAGAAGGTGGTCGACGACCTCCTTACTGAACGCACTGCATAGTGACAACCAGACTACGATGATCCTCAGCCAAGACAGTGGGGGTAGGAAAAAAATCCCCTTGGTGAACTGACCCCAGGTGACCCTGACCATCCTAACCATGCAGATAGGGTTGAGGCTGGAACTTACAGAAAGAGGGTGCAGTATGTGTCGCCAAACCCTCCTGAACGGTGTGACAATCCTCGGGACCCAGCTCAGATTCCCCCAGCTGCTCCACAGGTCATTTCACCAATCACTCCATGAGACTCTAGGCCTATTTATTGTGTTGAAGAACCTGCCAACACAATGGTGGTCAAGGATCCCCATCAAGATAGAAATCCTCGCCTAGATGATCCAATGGCGGAACTCATCGCCCGCCTCAAAGATTTGAAGACTCAACAGGTGGGAATCTTGCCTGATGGAAAGCCATACCCAGCATGGGTGGATGATATTCCAGCACCCTCGGGTTTCAAGAATCCCACCTTTCCCCCCTTCAATGGGACATGGGACCCGCCACAGCACCTGACCCACTTTATCTCAAGGTGTGGCCCCATGTTTGGAACTCTAGCGCAGCAGGAAGCCACCCTACTATGGTGTTTCGTACAGACATTGGAAGGGCCGACATTCGTCTAGTACAACCAGCTCCCCATCGGGTCAGTGGCCGGATGAGAGGACCTCCATAGGCAATTCCTCTACCAGTTTAGTTCCACCACTTGGAAGACTAGTATCGCAGACCTCTTCAAGTGCAAGCAGAGGCCTGATGAGCACGTTACCGACTTTGTCGCCCGGTGGAAAGGACTCACATACTCTCTTGACATGTTGTTGAATCAGGAGAAATTACTAAAAATGTGCATAGGGAATGTCAAGATGAAACTGGCCCCCTCTCTAATCACCTAGAACTACCTCAGAGGATTCTGATACTTCTTTGATAAGGCCTAACACCTAGAGGAAGCCTTACAGAAGGCTAAGCTGGTATGTTTGTTGCCTCCTTCAATCCCCGTGAGAAGGGCCACCAGGTCCGAGCCCACTGCAGTGGATTAAATAGAGGCCCTCAAGAAACTATATTTGTTACCAGCAGATCCACCTCCACAGCCTCACATAGGCCCTCCACCTCAAGCGCAGCCTCCGGCCCAGCAGCGCCCACCTCAGAATCAGCAGGTGCCCCCGCACAATGCACTGCCACCACCTAGGTGAGATAACTAAGCTCCACCTCCTTGGAAGACCCCTCTAGCCCCGCTTCAGGGTCAGGCTCCAAGGGCCCCCTTCCTAGACAGGAGGAACCAGACCCACTCGTTCAATGAGGCACATGTCCTTAGTTATTTCTGAAGTTCCCTAGAGCAGGGGATTGTACATTTACCTGAGTGCAGGAGGCCAGAAGAGGCGAACCTCACTGATCACCCTAATTAATTCCCCTACCACTGGATCCTAGGGCACACTCTCAAATAGTGCTATGTGTTTAAATACTGGCTTCAAGACCAGGTGGATAACAACATAGTCCGGTTAGGCCCAGCTCCGGCATAGGTGGAATGCATCTTTGTGAGTCCAGTCAGCAGCAGCGACAACGAAAGTGAGTGGCATCAGATTTCTAACCATGGGTCCCAGAAGTATGATGACTGGATGGATCATAAAATAGTCGCCCATGCCCATGGTGTTATCCGTGCATGATTGAATCGTCTAGAGCCTTCAGAATCCATAACAACTACTTCTGCATCGTCATCTCAACCGTCCTCTTCCCAGAAGAGAAAACAATGACGAAATAAGGGATAGAAAAGTCCCCCACCAATGCCATCTCCATCCCATACTCTCAGGGAATTCATGCCCCTAGAGATGGAGATACCTCTAGGAATCCATCCAGTAGTGGACGAATCTTTGAGTGATGGTCAAGGGTATACCTCGGTTAATACCGTAGAGCTGGTAAATCCCAACATGAATTCTAACAATGAGGAGCACCAGGAGGATCCTCCCAATGTCCCCAACCATCGTTAGCATCAATAGAGCCATGTCAATATGGGCTATCAGAGTGCCTCAGTCAGTACTTCCAGCCAGGCTGTTCATGCGACTGAAACCAGGCAGCAGGCCCAACGCAGATCTCAATATACGCAACCTTCTCATCTGGTGACATCAGGCTCACCTTCACCGTCATTCGTGTTGTTGGATCAGTTAGAGCCACCTCAACCACACCGTGACCAGCCATGCTTTTCCATAGGCTAGTCTCAGTCATCTATCCCTTATTCGGAAGTCACTTTGCAGGCTTCAACTAGTGAGTATCAGGATATTCCTACCACCAGTCAGTTGTCAGCCCAGTCGGTAGGGTCCACCATACCTTCTGTCATAAAGCGATCTCTTGTAAGTATAAGTTCATGCCTAGAATGGAAGTATGATGTTCTTAAACATCTTGACAGCATTCCAACAAAGCTCTCCATCCTGGAGGCCCTTCACCTGTCATCAGATATGCATAAGGCCCTCGCCGAGGCTTTAAGAAGCCCCCTCTAATTTGAGACGGAGGTAGCAGCCATAGAAGCCTTTCATACTGAGGCGGTTGAGAATGATGAATGCTAGGACATCATCTTGTTCTCTAGAGAAGATGAAGGATCTCCCATTCAGGGGAACATTCTCCCATTGTAAATCACCATACAGTTCAATATCAAGGATGTTCATCATTGTCTTATCGACACGGGATCTGGAATTAACCTAATCCTGACTCAGACACTACAAAAACAGGGATTGTCTGAGGATGATCTGAGTTCCTCTGACATAAGAATCCAAGGTTATGATAGGATGGAGGAGACACCAATCAGAAAGATCTATTTGAAGACCCAGTTTAGTGTTCTAATTTCTAGCACTAAGTTTATGGTTGTCTCTCAGGACACTGCCTACAATGCGTTGATGGTTAGGTCATGGCTCCACCTACATGCGGTGGTTCCTTCATCATATCACCAGTGCCTTAAGTACTCCCTTAATGGTTGAGTGAGTTTGCTTCAAGGTGATGCATCACCCTTTGCCTCTTTTGAAGCCCGCTATCTGGATGCCGACTACTACAAGAGTAAGGACTAGCAGATTCAGACTAACAAGGTCGAGCATGTTACGACTGCAACCGACCCATGGGCAGGTCTAGATTATACATACGTCTTTCTAGTCCATCGATTGGAGGCTACAACTTCGGACATGGGGCAATGCTTCGTTGTTTCTAGAATTATGGGAGAGGACATTCCCAAGTCTAAGAAATGCTGGAAGATCACCTCATACTCTTACACGAACTAGGATCAGGTGATCCTGGAGCCTCCTACTCCCACAAGGTATCAAGATGTTCGCCCCATGGAAACATCAATATGTCATACTTTCTTGTTTCTCGGGTTCCGGAATTAACCGTCTCAAGTCGAAACGCCACTATTGCTTCAATATCATGAAGTGTGGACCCTTGGGATGAAGACCAGATGGGATCTGATCAACAACCTTCATCGCTATGGTTGCGGCAGCATAGGAGTTCCCCGATGCAGTGTCCACTACCGCTCAGGCTGGTATCAACCTCCAATCGGGAGCTGATGACTCAGATAAATCTCCTCCTGCCGAGGATCTCCACTCCATAAGTGAAGAAGAGGATTTAGAGGATGCTCCCCCACCTTTTAAGAGGGTGTCACTGCCATGGTTGATGAGTTGGTACAGGTGAACCTCGGTAGCGAGGCAGAACCGAACCCACATTAATCATTTCCGCCATTCCCCTTGAGGAGAAACAATAGTACATAGACTTTCTTAAACAACATCGTGATTTATTCACCTAGAGTTATGAAGAGATTCTAGGACTAGATCCTCAGGTAGCCTTCCACTTCCTCGGTCTCCTAGAAAATCATCGTGGGTTCAAGCAGCCTACCAGAAAGATGCACCCTTCTCACGGTGCCATGGTTGTGGCAGAAGTTGATAAGCTCATCAGATCCAATTTTGTTAAGGAGTTCTAGTACCCCAAGTGGATGGCCAACATTGTTTCAGTAAGAAAGAAGAACAGACAGATCAAAGTTTCCATCGAATTCTGGGATCTCAATTGTCACTGTCCGAAGGATGATTTTACCCTTCCTGTGATGAAATTATTGATCAATGCTACAGCTAGGTTCCAAGCCCTCTCCTTCATGAATGGGTACTATGGGTATAACCAGATCTGAATGGCCCTCAAGGATGAGGAGTCTACAGCCTTCAGGGCACCACAAGGTACTTTCTGTTACCAAGTCACGCCCTTCGATTTAAATAATGCAGGTTCCACTTATCAGTGGGCTATGCATCACATATTTAAGTCTATCCTCAGAACGTTGGTGGAATATTACGTAGATGAACTAGTGGTCAAATCTCACTAGCATCAAGACCATCTAAAATACCTTAATAAAGTGTTCAACTTCCTCCGTTCCTATAACCTGAAGATGAACCCATTGAAGTGTGCCTTAAGGGATACCTCTGGAAAGTTTCTCGACTTCGTTGTCAGATAATGGGGCATTGAGATCGACCCATAGAAGATTAAGGACATTATCCAGATGTCTCCTCCGACCAATGTCACGAACCAGCCCGAGTCGACCCTGAACCGGTCACCCAGGCCAGCCCGCGACAAGTCCCGAGAGGCGTTCCCAATCCTCCCAGGATGGTGACAAGCACCAAGGGCATCAATAGAGTGCACAAGGGAACGATTTCGCCCATATATAAACAATCAAACAAACAGCGGAAATAAACGGACAGCCCAAAATGAATTTATATAAAAATTGAACTAAATATTATTTGTACAAGAAACTAAAATTAGAACAAAACCAACAACTCAACTGAACAATCCCGATAAAAAAATAACTCCATGTGACACTTCTGGTCACTCTCCAACACAATGATAAAAAGTCGCCCAAGGTGATCGAACTAAAGATGAAACCTACACAAGGGCTAAAAAAAGAAGAAGACTATAGGCGTGAGTATTAAAACTCAGTAGGTTAGCCCGGTATTCTATTCCCAATGCACATTAATTTAAAATAAAAGAAACATCAATTTATAGTTTTAAATTCAAGATTTGAAAGTATGGTTTTCAAATGAGGTTCCATGCTATAATAATTATCAGACAAAAACATGCATGTTTAATAAACAAAAATGCAAGTAACAATTATTTTCAAAGAGGTGAAACTTCAAAATGAAAATAGTTTTCAAGAGGGCTGCTTTAAAGAATTTTAACATTCAAATAAATAACACATACTACTGAATTTACCAACCAGACACACCGTATGCCGACGGTGAGTACAAAATAGCCAATGAGCACTAGTCACAGGAATACCCCTAGGCACTAGTTAGTTGTGAGCCCCAGGTACCTCGTATCTCGGTGAAAGTAACCATAATAAATATTCGTTCTCGTGCACGAGCCACTAGTAGGGAACATACCCATAACCTAGTGGTCCCCAATCATCATCATCATCATAGTTTAGTTAGTGTTGTCATCGTCAAACTTGCTACGTGAAACAGGGGCCAACCCCCACAGAATCACTAGCATACTAGTACACGTCCGCCCACCTAGATACCCGGGATTCCCTTTAGTGCTCAATCAAGTTACACATATTATCAAATACAAATTTCACATCCCCATTCCATTCCAAAACCATAAAAACACAAACATCCCATAATCATTCTTCACATTTCTTACACTAATCAACAAACCGCTAAATATTTCGGTAAAACAATTTCATGAAGTGTATTGAGGCTTTGCACATAAAACTCTTTCAAAAGCACTATTTAAATTATAAACACACATCATAAACAAACCAAATAATATTTGGAAGCCCAATAAACATTTAATAAAATCATTTAATGGACCATAAAACAATCCCAATTGCACAAATTGTTATATACAAGTAAAACACTCCTTCATTTCTAGGAAATGCCAAACGGGCCTTTAATTATTTTCTCAAAACTATCCTTTGACGAAGGTATTAATTTTAATTCTATTAAGGATCTGTATAAAAACAATTTATATCAGAAAACCACATTCATAAATCTCTTATAATACTCAGGTTACATATTCAAAACACAACCATTTTCATAATGATGTGAAACAGTCCATTTTTGGGCAACTCGGGCCAAAATATGTTGTAAATCAAAACCCAGTTGATTGTAAAAGCAAATACAAATAGGAAATCCATATAAGTACCCAAAAATACCATTTATAATTATTCCAATTCATTTATAAATCCAAACAAATAACTTTTAAATCACACATCACACATAAAATCCAACCGGGCAATTTACCGAACACATGAAATGCCCTTTTTAAACAAAACAAATTATTTTAAGTACATGAAAAGGAATAAAACACCAATTGAAAGCCATATTTTCATTCAAGATAATGTAAAATTTTAAAAATACCATAGAACAGATTATAAACCTCACAAAATATTTTCAAAAGATAACGGAACATTTAAACAAACACTTGTTGAGAACTTTCATGACAAAACAACACTACCGTTCACAAACCAATGATTAAACAACCACTTTGAACACCAATAAAATTTTCCAAAGGATGAAAAAAAATAATAAACATATATATCTGGTGTTAAATATAATAAAATGATGAAACTTAAATAATAAATTCATGTGCAAGGGGTATCATACCTCAAATCTTTGGCGTAATTGAAACGCACACCCGAAATCACCCGCCGCGGGTTTATAAACCCTAAAACTATAAAGATCAGACCTAAACAAATAGAAAAACCATAAAAAACATTTTATAACAAAACCCTAGGTCGATCAAGACTAGGGTACAATATAAAACCAAGAAATAATGAAAGGAGGGGGAAGAGGAAGAAGAAAAGAGAAGGAATCTCACCTTTCATCCTAGAAAACTCTTCATCTTCCATTAGATCTGAAGCCCTATAGAAAAGGGAATGGCTTGAAAATTCTTGGAGAGACTCCTAATGTCTGGACTAACCAGGAGAAGAATATTGGTGGCTAAAGGAGTACGAATTGATTGATTTATGAATGATAAAATTTACCTTGGAAATTCTGGGCGATTTGAGGTTTCCTGAGAAGTTCGCCCTAATTCGCGACCCACATGAGCCCCAAAGAGGTAAAATATATTATGAGGGTTAGTATAGGGTTATTGGATTCTAGGGGGAGGTGGAATCACCGAAAAATAGTAAAAAATGAAAAATATATAAATGAAACAAATTATTTTTTTTAAACCGGAAATGGGCCCATGGGCTGGCCCAATACCTAAATGAGTAACCCAAATTCACCCGGCCTATGAATTTATAATGGGTCCAAAAGGATAAATAAGTTTTAATATATCAGTATAGGACAAGTGGGAAGTTGAATGGGTGAAAAAGGATGAAAAACAAAAGAGTTATAAAAGAAACAAATTCGGTTTTTAAAACTGGGAATGGGCTCACGGTTGGCCCAAATCATGAAGTAACCACCATTTCTTCAAAAACTACTAAACAAACAATGGGGATTCCAAATTAGGGTGGTTAGACATATATGAAACTTCAAAACTCAAGATTTATCTCATAAAATACCCATGAAAAGGATAGGTATTTCTAATGGGCCGGATCAATAAGTTGATAGAAATGAAAAAAAACCGTGTGTGACAATTCTCCCCACCATTAAAGCTTTCCGCCCCCGGAAAGCCATAACACTTTCCGGCTGAAAAAAAAACAACACCTAAGGATTCCAGAATGTAATCCCCACCATTAATAATCAACTAGCACTATAAATGTTCTTAGGATGAAAATCCAGGAGACCCATGGTGGGTCTCACCACCATTAGAAACCAACTAGCAATGAATAGACAAGAATTGAACATGAGCAAGAGTTGGGACTCACTCACACAAGCCCAAAAAAACCCTCCTACAAAAACCTACTATACCTAGTTAATAGGGTTACAACATGAACATATAAACCACCAACTCCCGAATGGAGGGGACAATAACTTGGTCGACACATTCAGCACAATTCTGGACCCCCGCCACTTGGGGATGGGAGGGAAGGGGACCCAATAATTTGGCCACTGAAACCACAAAAGAAACAAATAAACTACCCAAAAATCTCCACCTATGAATAGGTAACACCAAGACTACACCTGATTTTTACAGGCGGTCCACACCGGGACATTGATTGAAAACCCACATCCATGAAGGAATAACCATAGACACTGTGTGAGGGGTTAAGTCCACCACGCTTGTTGCGACAAAGGGAAATTCATAGAAATGAAGAACCAAAACATTGAAATAGAAAATAACATAACAAAACAGAGGAGTAAGGGTAATAATTGAGCACTCCACACCTCTATCGATTTTCTAACTGCGTGAAAAGCTTCACTCCGAGGCCTATGGCTGGAGCCCTGATTCTTGAAGCATTTGCTGCACCGCAGTCAGGTGATAAGGATCACACCACTCAAAAAAACCACACTTGATCACCAAACAAAAACCTTAATCTAAATAGGAACTCATAGATACATATCAAAATTCTATCTCACTCTAAACGAGGGGTAGAATGGACAAGGAATACAACGAAACACATCAACATCACCGAACACAACTGCTCTGTCCAAAAGAATTATCATGACAAAGAAACACTTTTAATAGATCCCAAACAGCTCTCTATTCAAAAAAACAAGTTGAGGCATCATCAAAATAGGTGGATTTAAAATTTTAAAGGAATCCTTAGGTTGATCAGCAGGAAAGATTTCCAATGCAGAACTATCCATGGCCACATCACAACATCAAACACATTTTTAAGAACCCAATGAAAATTACTCCAAAACCGAGCCACCAACAAGATCTCATCACTAGATAGAACAAGAGTATGAATTCTAGATCACATGGAAGCTAACCAAATAAACAACTCTTCTAAGACATAGAAAAATCAAGCCACATAACCATTGGTTTTTAAAAAAGGCCATAATTTTCAGCTCAAAGCAATTTTGAAAAAACAAACTAACTTGGTGGGTTTCCACATTCACCAATGGTGTTTCATCAAGTCTCACCCACATGCACATTTACATGCCACCCCTAACACCCAACCACCATACCATATAGGCCATACTTCCAAATATAAATAAAACCATGGATGTGAGCACATATGAAAACAACAAAGGCTAAAATTAAACATCATAATTAAAAAAAACAATTTACCTTCAAAAGGAACACCAACCACCAAGTCAAAAAACATTTTCATGTTTCACAAACAAAAACCACAATTAATTAAGAACCATTTTCTTGAAAACCTACCCCTTTTCATTTTTAAAAACTTTTTAAATAACCAAGCCACTCCAAACAACCCCTTCACATTATTTTTTTTAAAAAAAATCAGCAATGTATATTTTCATAATCCGAGGTCCATTGAGACCAATAACGTTTCTAGTAAAACACCAACCGATCAAAACTAATTTCCAAAACTAATTTATCTGATTAAAAAACATTTTAACATCCTAAAATACCCCATTTAAAAAAAAGATCCAGAATCACTTTAAAATGATTCACAATTTCAAAAATTTTTATTTCAACAAACCACAAGTTTAGATTATGGATAATCCAATCCCTTTAAATCATTTCTGCTTCCCTCCATTTTTTTCCACAAAAACACAACCTTCCAAAACCATTATTATATTTAATTATTGAAAACCCCATTTTTCACTTTTCAAAATATAATCCTTACATTAAAACCCATTTCCTCAATTCTCACACAAGTATTTTAAAAACAAAAATTCAGAATTCAAGAAAGGTTCAAGAGACCCAAGAAAAAGGGAACTAGTGTCGGTGGGTGACTTGACCATATGGTTGGCGGCCATATGCCAAACACAACACCAACAAAGAGAGACTTATTAGGACCATTCCCCAGCTCCACATGGCTTGCCAGGCCCTGTGAGCTCATGAAGGCCATTGGTCAGACTC
Source organism: Viscum album (assembly GCA_963277665.1). Classification (NCBI taxonomy): domain Eukaryota; kingdom Viridiplantae; phylum Streptophyta; class Magnoliopsida; order Santalales; family Viscaceae; genus Viscum; species Viscum album. The sequence continues at coordinate 915,950,802 of OY728141.1, forward strand.
CCCTTGTCATATCCCAATACCAAACAATCAACTAGAACAAAGGACACTAATAAAACTGGACTTCCATGGAAACCTGAGGATTAGAACAAGAAAGAGTTCGCGACGCTCTTCTTGCACTTACACCTAAAGTCCCAAAAATCCTACTACATCTACCTTGACATCCCCAAAATAACAAGGGTGCTCTAAAAATAAAGGTCTGCTAATAGCCAACCTGCCTCTGATACCATTTTGTCACGAACCATCCCGAGTCGACCCTGAACCGGTCACCCAGGCCAGCCCGTGACAAGTCCCGAGAGGCGTTCCCGATCCTCCCGGGATGGTGACAAGAACCAAGGGCATCAATAGAGTACACAAGGGAATGATTTCTCCCATATATAAACAATCAAACAAACAGCGGAAATAAACAGACAACCCAAAATGAATTTATATAAAAATTGAACTAAATATTATTTGTACAAGAAACTAAAATTAGAACAAAACCAACAACTCAACTGAACAATCCCGATAAAAAAATAACTCCATGTGACACTTCTGGTCACTCTCCAACACAATGATAAAAAGTCTCCCAAGGTGATCGAACTAAAGATGAAACCTGCACAAGGGCTAAAAAAAGAAGAAGACTATAGGCGTGAGTATTAAAACTCAGTAGGTTAGCCCGGTATTCTATTCCAAATGCACATTACTTTAAAATAAAAGAAACATCAATTTATAGTTTTAAATTCAAGATTTGAAAGTATGGTTTTCAAATGAGGTTCCATGCTATAATAATTATCAGACAAAAACATGCATGTTTAATAAACAAAAATGCAAGTAACAATTATTTTCAAAGAGGTGAAACTTCAAAATGAAAATAGTTTTCAAGAGGGCTGCTTTAAAGAATTTTAACATTCAAATAAATAACACATACTACTGAATTTACCAACCAGACACACCGTATGCCGACGGTGAGTACAAAATAGCCAATGAGCACTAGTCACAGGAATACCCCTAGGCACTAGTTAGTTGTGAGCCCCAGGTACCTCGTATCTCGGTGAAAGTAACCATAATAAATATCCGTTATCATGCACGAGCCACTAGTAGGGAACATACCCATAACCTAGTGGTCCCCAATCATCATCATCATCATAGTTTAGTTAGTGTTTTCATCGTCAAACTTGCTACGTGAAACAGGGGCCAACCCCCACAGAATCACTAGCATACTAGTACACGTCCGCCCACCTAGATACCCGGGATTCCCTTTAGTGCTCAATCAAGTTACACATATTATCAAATACACATTTCACATCCCCATTCCATTCCAAAACCATAAAAACACAAACAGCCCATAATCATTCTTAAAATTTCTTACACTAATCAACAAACCGCTAAATATTTCGGTAAAACAATTTCATGAAGTGTATTGAGGCTTTGCACATAAAACTCTTTCAAAAGCACTCTTTAAATTATAAACACACATCATAACCAAACCAAATCATATTTGGCAGCCCAATAAACATTTAATAAAATCATTTAATGGACCATAAAACAATCCCAATTGCACAAATTGTTATATACAAGTAAAACACTCCTTCATTTCTAGGAAATGCCAAACGGGCCTTTAATTATTTTCTCAAAACTATCCTTTGACGAAGGTATGAATTTTAATTCTATTAAGGATCTGTATAAACACAATTTACAGCAGAAAACCACATTCATAAATCTCTTATAATACTCAGGTTACATATTCAAAACACAACCATTTTCATAAAGATGTGAAACAGTCCATTTTTTGGCAACTCGGGCCAAAATATGTTGTAAATCAAAACCCACTTGATTGTAAAAACAAATACAAATAGGAAATCCATATAAGTACCCAAAAATACCATTTATAATTATTCCAATTCCTTTATAAATCCAAACAAATAACTTTTAAATCACACATCACACATAAAAGCCAACCGGGCAATTTACCGAACACATGACATGCCCATTTTAAACAAAACAAATTATTTTAAGTACATGAAAAGGAATAAAACACCAATTGAAAGCCATATTTTCATTCAAGATACTGTAACATGTTAAAAATACCATAGAACAGATTATAAACCTCAAAAAATATTTTCAAAAGATAACGGAACATTTAAACAAACACTTGTTGAGAACTTTCATGAAAAAACAACACTACCGTTCACAAACCAATGATTAAACAACCACTTTGAACACCAATAAAATTTTCCAAAGGATGAAAAACAATAATAAACATATATATCTGGTGTTAAATATAATAAAATGATGAAACTTAAATAATAAATTCATGTGCAAGGGGTATCATACCTCAAATCTTTGGCGTAATTGAAACGCACACCCGAAATCACCCGCCGCGGGTTTATAAACCCTAAAACTATAAATATCAGACCTAAACAAACAGAAACCCCATAAAAAAACATGTTATAACAAAACCCTAGGTCGATCAAGACTAGGGTACAATATAAAACCAAGAAATAATGAAAGGAGGTGGAAGAGGAAGAAGAAAGGAGAAGGAATCTCACCTTTCATCCTAGAAAACTCTTCATATTCAATTAGATCTGAAGCCCTATAGAAAAGGGAATGGCTTGAAAATTCTTGGAGAGACTCCTAATTTCTGGAAGAACTAGGAGAAAAAAATTGGTGGCTAAAGGAGTAAGAATTGATTGATTTATGAATGATAAAAGTTACCTTGGAAATTCTGGGCGATTTGAGGTTTCCTGAGAAGTTCGCCCTAATTTGCGACCCACATGAGCTCCAAAGAGGTAAAATCTATTATTAGGGTTAGTATAGGGTTATTGTCTTAGAGGGGGAGGTGGAATCACCGAAAAATAGTAAAAAATTAAAAATATATAAACGAAACAAATTATTTTTTTAAACAGGAAATGGGCCCATGGGCTGGCCCAATACCTAAATGAGTAACCCAAATTCACCCGGCCTATGAATTTATAATGGGTCCAAAAGGATAAATAAGTTTTAATATATCAGTATAGGACAAGTGGGAAGTTTAATGGGTGAAAAAGGATGAAAAACAAAAGAGTTATAAAAGAAACAAATTCGGTTTTTAAAACTGGGAATGGGCTCACGGTTGGCCCAAATCATGAAGTAACCACCCTTTCTTCAAAAACTACTAAACAAACAACGTGGATCCCAAATTAGGGTGGTTAGAAATATATGAAACTTCAAAACTCAAGATTTATCTCATCAAATACCCATGAAAAGGATCGGTATTTCTAATGGGCCGGATCAATACAATGACAGAAATGAAAAAAAAAACCGTGTGTGACAACCAACATTCAGGAGCTTCGAGTTTTCTAAGGCCACTTAGCCTACATACACCGATTCATTGTGAATTTGGCCAGAAAGTTTAATACCTTTTCTCAGATCATAAATAAAGGCACCGTCTATGAGTGGGTTGAAGAGTGTCAGACTACTTTCGAGGAAATCAAGCAGTATATGCTCCAGCCTCCAGTCTTAATTCCACCCATCTCTAGAAATCTACTAGTCCTTTACGTGACCGACTTGGATAGATCTCTCAGTTCCCTTCTCGCCTAGAAGAACAAAAAGGGAACGAAGAATATACTCTACTACCTCAGCCACATGCTCCTCAATACGGAGACCAAATAATCCCCTATCTAGAAGAGATACCTTGTGCTCGTATTCACAGCACATAAGTTGTGACATTACTTGTAGCACCACGAGGTATAACTGGTGTCACAGGTAGATTTGCTAAAGCACATCCTGAACCACCCCATGTTAACAGGCTGTCTAGCTTGGCGAGCAGTGATTCTCCAGCTGTTTGACATTAGGTTTGTCCCTCATAAGGCTATTAAGGGGAAAGTGTTGGCAGACTTACTTGCTTCCCATCCATCTTTTACAGACCAGTCCCTGGACCTTGATTTTCCTAATGAGGAAATCCTCATGGTAGAAAAAGATATATCGTGTTACAAAATGCACTTTGATGGTGCTTCCTGGAGCCCCACCGACAGAAGGCTCAATGACCCCAGGCTTAACAGAGTAGGCTTGGGTATCATCTTCATTACCCCAGCACAGGTTGTTCAGTTGTACTCATTCCTGTTGTCAGAAGGCTGCACCAACAATGAGGCAGAGTATCAGGCTCTCATTACTTGCCTCGAGATGGCCCTTGAGATAGACATTCCCCATTTTCATATCAAAGGGGACTCTGAACTGGTCATCAAGCAGATCAACGGTGACAATGTCATCAGAAAGCCAAAGCTCGTGCCATTGTTAGAATGCACTCTCCAGTTATTGGCCCAATTCCTATCTCGACCAGAAGTTACTCATGTCCCTCGATCTCAGAATAGTCAAGATGATTCCTTAGCCGGCCTAGATGCATTACTTGCAGAGCCCAAACAGAATGATCTGATTATCCACATGGCACAACAAAGATTCATTGCTCTTGTAACTCCATGTGATGATGACAGCCTACAGTTAAGCCACCTTATCACCGACACCTCCACGTTAAGACCCCCAGGTCCCCTGGATGTAGTGATTGAAGTGACTCCTGACTGGAGGACTTCCTTTGTCGAGTACCTCCAAAACGGTAATCTCCCAGAATATCGGGCCGAGCGCGAGCGAATCCAATGCCACACATTATAGTTTACCCTCCAGGATGGCCTTGGTCATGAGAAGATCCTCTAAAAGCATGGGTTTGATGGGGTCCTCCTCCATTTCATTCAAGGATCTGATTTTTCTTAGGTCATGCAGAAGATTTATGTCGGTTCCTACGGGGCTCATCAGATTGGGCCGAAGCAATCTCACTAGATCCAGAGACTGGGATATTTTTGGCCCTCCATGATCCATGACTGCATCAAGTTTTCCAAAAGATGCCATGCATGCCAAATTCATGCTAACTTCATGCATCATATATTAGATCCTCTCCACTCCACCAAGTACTCTTGGCCATTTGTGGTATGAGGACTCAATGTCGTGGGACTATATCCACCAATGACAGCTCGCAAGTGCAGATTCATCCTGACTGCTATAGATTTCTTCTCCAAGTGGGCAGAGGCAGTTCCACTCAAAGAGGTCAAGTCTCATTCCATCATTGAATTTATGTTCTCCAACATCATCTACCGATTTGGATTCCCCCATGCCATTCTCACCGATAACAGCATGAACTTCCGAGTAGCTAAGCTGAAGAAATTGTACGTTATGTACAACATCCGTTCTAACCATACCTCCCACTATCATGTGAAACCAAATGGACATATCGAGGCATTCAAAAAAACCCTCTCTAACATTCTGCAGAAAATGGTTGGTCAAAATAAGAAGAGTTAGACGGACAATCTCCCCAATGCCCTCTAGGCTTATCGGACGACAACTTGTAATTCCACCCATGTGACCCCATATTCCCTGGTGTATGGAATAGAGGTCATGCTGCCCATCGAGATTCAATTTCCCTCACTGCGCATAGCTATCTATGATTAGAAAGCACCAGATAAAGTAGCTAAAATCCATTTGGATGAGCTGGAAGCGCTTGACGAGAATAGACTTCATGCCCTGCATAATCTGGAAAGGCATCAGAACAAGATATATAGAGCTTTCAACAAGAAAGTTCACCTCCACTCCTTCTTGAAAGGCAACTTGGTATTGTCCATGAGGACACCAATGATACCTGGAAGGAAACCACCCAAGTTGGAGCCCAAATGGGAAAGACCTTACATCATTCACAAGGTTTGCTCCAATGGAACATACTCACTGGTTACCATGGATTGTGAGCATATAAATCCTCCCACCAATGGCAAGTTCCTAAATAAATATTTTTCTTGATTTCCCATGGTCCTACATGACCTTAAACTGTATGGTCCTACAAAAACCCAAACTATGTAATGGTCCCACACAACCCTAAACTGCATCAGGGTCCTACATGACCATAAACTGTCTGGTCCTGCATGACCTTAAACGATGAAATGTCCCCCATAACATTAAACTATGGGCTATCATGCAAGATGTTAAACTGAACTTTTAGAACTATTTATGGCTTGATTATCATCCTCATGGGATATGTAGTAATGCTCAGACACCTTTTCCAGAGTCCAACCCTGCTCTATTCTCATTTGGCTACCCCTCCTGGGTGTAGTTCCCTTGGAGGATCTCTTATGACATAGCCTAAACTACTTTGGCCCCACTCATGGAAATATTACAAAGGTTGCACCATGTGACCCTCCTCTTTCTTCTAATCCTCCCACATACTTACCGTATGACATTAAACTGCATATCCCTTTCAGAACTATGTATGGATTGATTCCCATCCTCATGGGATACGTAGGATCGCCCGAACATTTTTTCCATAGGCCCAACCCCAAACTTGGGGATCCCCCTTGAGTCTCGTCTCACACAGTCTACACGATGTAGATGTTGTGTTTTGAATCTGGTAGAAAACTATCCCTTGTCATTGTCACCACCCCTATATGTCCCAGACATAGAGTGTGGTGGTTCATTATACTCCGCCGTCTCTCCAAACCTCGGTCTACCTCGAGCAGGAGTGTAATTCCAGCTGTCAAACCCTTATGTGGTGGGTAGATCCTAGTCATACTCCTTGTTTCCCACACCGAAGATTGCTCACGTGGTCTTAGGAGCTATGATGAGGCAATTACTAAATGAGAGGTCATATGGCTATAGTTGGTCGGGACACCCAGCCTCAAGTCCTTTGACCCCTTCTCCCCCCCTAGCTCGAGTTCTCATTTGGGATTGTGTGGTGTGGTATGGACTCACGTCCTTATTCACATCGGGATATTGCGCCATGCCACACAGATCCCCTTGAGACATCCCTCCCTTTATTTATCATCTGTCCCACGAGCGTTGGCCCTGTCATGCTTCGCGAGCCCCATCATTTGGGTTTCCATCACCTTCTATATCTAAAAGGACCCCCAAATGGCATGGATTCTCAGCCCAAGGGCTCTCCTAACATTACAGGATGACACCCTTGAGGATTGAGAATGAAAAATTGATACAAGTCCCTTATGGAAAACGCGGTCAATAGTTGACACTAAATCATTTTCCCCTTGACCTATGGTCACACAAATATAGATACTGTGTTGCTAACATGGTAAACAGTTATCCTCTATCATTGTTTCAATCTCGTGGTCTTCCACAGGCGTGATGGTTCACCCTCTTCGCTCAGCTATCCCATGCATATGACACTAAACTAGGCATCTGCGGTCTGAGCTCTATGATCTTAAACTAAGATCACCATTTTCCTCACTACAAGATGTTAAACTGCAAGCTAGTTGTGACATTCTGTCTATGACCTAGCCTCAGGTCTATCGGCCTTTTTGGGCCCCTAGCCCAAGTTCTCACTTAGGGTTGTACGGTGTGGTATGGGGTTACGTTGGGTTACTCAATGTGTCATACATGTACCTCATTAGGGTATCTTTCCCTTATTTATGTCCTTACTGCATGATGATAAACTGCACGTCATCCTTCTCTAGAACTACGTGTGGCTTGGTTCCCATCCTTATGGGATACATAGGACCGCCTGAATATCTAGTCTTATATTCCAGCCCATCTCTTAGAAACCTCCCCATCTTCTTGGCCCCTTGGCCTATGTTCTTCTAGGATAGGGTTATATGGTGTGGTACATGGTTATGTCCTCATTCACATCGGGATTATAACAACCACGCCACATACCTCTCTCTCCTAAGTAGCCTCCGCTCATCTCTTTGAGTCAGCCACCCTTAAGTCGGGTCCCTCAACCCTCTTCAGTGATTCGCCAATGTGTCCCTGAGTACTCTGGTCTAGAGCCCGGAGTATCGGATTCTACCTGGACATGCTTTCACTCATTTTTTAGGCTTTGTGTTCCCCTTCATTTGGGATTCCATTATCTTTCACATCCGACGGGACCCCCAAGTGGCATGGAAAATCATCCCAAGGGATCTCCTACCATTACGGGCCTATGTCCTTGAGGGTTTCAAACAAAAGATTTATAGAATTATTGCGTTACGAATACGGTCAGTGGTTGACGCTCATTTGTTATTCCCATTTCAGGTCACATGATATGGATGTTGTGTTTCGAACACGGTCAACAGCTATCCTCCATCGTCACACCAACCCCATCAAGACTTAAATGTCAGTTACATGATTCACATCATTTTCCACCCCATTGTTTCCAAGTGTAATTTCAACACTCTCAGTACTATCCATCAGTGCACATTTGCATGTTAGGAGGACAAATCCGCGGTAAGGCGTCATTTGAGACTTCGTACCGAATTCCCTTTGGCGTGTATTTCAGGTATTGCAAAAACCTCTTCCACCCTTGTTTCCCACACCAATTTTGACTCACATGGGATTAAGAATTGGATTGAGTTCTGCGCCTACTTGGAAGAGTTCTGATTCTCCATGGTCCGAGCTTTAAGACCCTAAACTAAGATCTCTTTATAAGTCACCACCTTCAGAACTATGTGTGTCTTGATTCCCATACTCATGGGATACTTAGGAATGCCCAGACATCTCATTTTTGGTTCCATCTTGAGTTCCACTAATTTATCTCTTATGTTATACCTTTTAGGCCCTAGCTTGTATAGGACAGCGTGATGTGGCGTGTGTGGGATTATGCCTTCATTAACGTCAGGTTTATAATTGCTGCATCACATACTCCCCTTTAAGGAGCTAGTCCCTCCTACCTCCTGCCTCATATTCTCTAACCTTTTCTGGCCCCTCTTCCCAAGGTTTCTTTCGTGGAATCATGCGTGGTGTGATGTGGACCTCATCCTCATTCACATCGGGTATGCTTTATCACACCGTGCACATTCCCTTTTGAACCTCATCTTTCGTCTATATATCTGAGCCATATGAATTTAAACTATGTTACATATTCCCACATGACTTTAAATTGTTTCATCTATACTACACGATGTTAAAATGCATAGCTGGTCCCATCACATGACTCTAAACCGTGACATTATCGTCTTGGCCACATGATGAAAAATGAAACTGCACTGTGATGTCCCCACTCAAGGGGACATAATGCTTGGTATCGGTCACCCACCATACCATTTTTCAACACCTACACATGGATTGATTCTTATGGTGATGCCTAGAATTTCTATCCTAGGTCCATCGTTCCCCAAAAAAACACATTCACTCATCCTAAATGACAAACAATATCTATCAAATGCCGCTTCTTTTGGTGTAAGGGCCAGACCTGCATGACCTTATTATCTCTGGAACTGGTACCTTACCATGACACCTTAAGAACTATGTATGGATTTATTCCCATCATCATGGGGTACATAGGAACACCCGTGAACTTTGCCTCGGGCCCAGCCAAACTTTTGTTTTCGGTCCCTCGACCTAAAACCTTTCTAAGGAACACATGGTGATCTAGACTTCAGGTCCTCATTCACGTCAGGTTTTATAATTACCTCGCCATGTGTCTCCCACTTTCCCTACCATCTATTGTCCAATATATATGACCCTAAACTAAGACCACTCTGTGTCCTTGACACAAGACGTTAAACTGCACGAAATCTTCTAGAACTACATACAACTTGATTCATATCCTCATGGGATACATAGGAATACCCAGACATCCTATCTCCGAGTCCAGCCCCAGGAATCTAAAATACTATCCCCTCTCTTTTCGACCCTATTCCCAAACACTTTTGGGAACATGTGGTGTGTTGAGTACCTCATGGATCCTCATTCAACTCAGGTTTTGCAACAGCCGTGCCATGTGCCTCCCTTGTCGTTTCCCAATCTGGTCTGAGTTCTAAGACCCTAAACTAAGATCTCCCTATGAAAATTGCACATCACGTTTGGCCACTTCTCCACCCTGTGCACAGTCCATTAAATCAAGCCCCCTTAATGGCCCATCCTACAAACATTAAGTTGGAAGTTTGTAACCCCAGGACCCTTTTCCTTGGAAAGGTACCCAACTCCATCCATACAATGGCCCGAAGGCCTTCATTTTTTTATTGATTTTTGATAATCCACCTTACAAGGGGTGAGGTGGAAACCTTAAAATTCCTGTAGGTGTAAGTATTAAATGGCCCATAGGCCTTAGAGGATTTTATTTTTTAGAGGGTTCAAACATTACATACAACCCAGACTAACTACTTGGAACTACTTCTCCCAGCACCTTCATCGTGAAATAATCTCTCCACCTTCGCGTGACTATTCTGCTAGGCTATCCCATGCATGTACATGCTTGTTCCGATGGCAGGTGCCATACCCTCTCATTCTTGAAATCCATGTAGCTTCTGATGTGGTAAAATATCCTTGCTCATCCTCCTATAGAGCTTGTTCCTTATAGGTTGTCTGGTTTGAATCTACATTTATGGTGGCCTGAAGGCCCTACTAGCCTAAAGTCTTGGGTGGCCCGAAGGACTTAAAGGACTCAGGGACCAAATCAGTGGCCCGAAGGCCCAAACGGGGGGAAAATTCTAGGATGCTACAATTCTAAATAGTGCCTGCTACTGTTACCGCTACAGTACCTGCTACAGTACAGTACAGTTCCTACTACAGTACATACTACAACACCTGCTACAGTACCTGTACAGTACCTACTACAGTACTACTACAGTACCCAGAAATTGTGCCTCCACCTGGATTTTATCCTGAGTTACCTGGATGCACTTAAGAGTCCTCACCAACCGGGCTAAGGCTCATGTGCTGGAAAGGGACCCAACTCTATTTATTTGAAATGTCTTTTTTTTCGTACTCATACGCGTTGTGACAAAAATCCCAAAGTGTGTAATTTTCAAAGGGACATTCCTTCATTCCATGTTCAAGCTTCTTGAGCCCGTTATTTGGATCCTCATCCTCTTCCACATCTGAAGGTACCCCCTTTATGGCCCAGTCTCATGCCACATTGGCTTACCTACCGTCATGGGCCAACGTCCCTGATGACCCTGGATGACATTTACGACATGTCCTGTGTTTCGAACATGTTCAGCGGTCGACCCTCATTTGTCTGTCCCCATTCTAGGAAAACATGAAATAGATATTGTTTTTTGAACATGGTCAACAGTTATCCCCTATCATCATGCCACCATCATTGTGGTCCAGATCTCGAGCATCATGATTCACATATTTCCAATTCATTATGTTCAAGTGGAATTCCAACATACTCAGCTTTACTCCTTCACGCATATAGGTGCATTATATAGGTGGGGTCAGTATCATTGGGATGTCATTCACCTAGTGTCCCATCACCCCTAACATGTGCCTTCCTGTGCAGGGAAATTCACATCACAACTCCTTACTTCCCACATCGAGCACGACTCACGTGGGCTCAGTAGTTATGGAAGGATGTGTACTGGCACAACCATGCCACACATGCCTTTCATCATCCCGCATGACATTAAACTGTGCCCTCATAACTACGTATGGCTTGATTCCCATCCTCATGGGGTATGTAGGAACGCCTAGGCACGTCGCCTCGGGCCCAGCCTAACTTTCACTTTTGGTCCCTTGACCTAAATAACTTCCTCCGGGGATACGTGTGTGGGCTTATGCCTTCATTCACATCAGTTTTACAGCTACTGCACCACATAATCCCTTCCTGGGATCTCCATTTCACTCTTCATCCTATCATATGATGTTAAACTAGACGAGTCCACATGTCCTTGATGCATGAGACTAAACTGCAGTTCTACCCTGAACAAGTTCAGGATGCCCCATGTTAGTCATGGGATGCACCAGATCCCTTTCCAGATAGGATTTACCCTATCAGTATTGGCCTCCGGCCACACCATGCTTAAGAACTACATTTGGATTGATTCTCATCCTTATGGGATATGTAGCGATGCCCAGGAATTCCGCCTCAAGCCCTACCCTAGGGTCATTAACCCTCCTGGCCCCTCGGCCCCGATCATAGTCCAGTCTCTATGACCTTAAACTAGGAACCTACAGTCCATATACCATGACTCTAAACTGTTAACCTTGGACCAGGAAGTATGACCTTAATACTATGTGCACCGTCCTCACTGAATGACATTAAACTACATGTCTATCGTCCTTATTGGTATGATGTAAAACTACGTGTCATTCTCAGTCCTCACTAGAGAAGTCCTGTTTGGAAGTGGGTATGATCCCCAATCAGACTGATGCACCCACCTAATGTGTCTTCACCACGGTGGCATAATTTCAAGAGTGTTAGACTCCATTATAACAACCCATCAATCCACACTCCACGCTTTGCATTACCTTTATTCGAAACCTCATCCTCTTTCACATCTAAAAGAACCCCCTAATAGTATGGATTCTCGGCCTATGGCTCACTTACTGTCCTGGGACAATGTTCTAGAATACTAATGGATGAAATTTTGAGTTAGGACCTGTGTTTCAAACATGGTCCGGAGTCGACCCTCATTTATTATCCCCATTTCAGGATAACGGAATAAGGATACTGTGTTTTGAACACAGTCAGCCGTTATTCTTCATTTTCATGCCATACCAACAATGTTCTGAATTTTGGGTATCGTGATTTACACCTTCCACTCCCCTATGTCCGGATTAATTCCAATGCCCTTGGAGTTACCCCACTCGTGCACTAGAGCACACTAGGAAAGCGATGATTCGACTGTTCTGAGAGCTTCATCCTCCAGTCGGGACTCTCCCTTTCTTCTCAGAATTCCGAATTGGTTGTTAAAACCCTAGATGCCCAAATCTTGGTTTGAAATCTTATATTTGGGTGGAATGGTAAGGTGGTCATCCCTTGTTTCTCACATCGGGCCCGACCCACGTGAGCTTAGGGACTGATTTCCAGATGTTCCATGAATATAATGAAAATGCAATAGACCAAAAATGATTAACATAACTCATGAATGCATCTAGAATAAATAGTCAAAGCATGAAAGTGTGTTCAAAAGTTACATGCATCACAATACCCAAGGATCGACCCCTCCCATGGATGGGTTGAACCTGTCGAAAGAACATCACAGCTCCACCACCCTCTGTCATGTGGTGTTCAGGACACATTGTCTCCTGTTCATTTCCTTCTCCTCTTCGGCAACGAGGGGGCGCAGTTTGTCAACTGTGATCTGGGCCCGCTCTTCATTAGTTCAGATAACAGTTATCTCCTCGGAGGCTTACCTCATGTGGTCTTCGGCCTCTGCTAGTTGGGCCTTCAACTGTGATATAATCTATGAATTCACATTGAGGGAAGCATAATGTTTATCTACCCGGATGTGCAGTCGCTGAATCTCGTTTTCATCCTCCAGAAGCCTCTTGATGTTTACTGCTTTTCTCTACTGCCAACCAACACCAAGGCCACGGTCATACTCTTGAATCTTCCCCGCCATGAGATCTCGAATGAGCATGTGGGGATGTTGGGTGTTCACTCTCCCATCACACAGTTCATGTAGTCATGAACGAAGTCTCTCCATCTGGTCTATCCATTGTGCTTGAGGGGTGTCATTGATGAAGCATTTGATTAGCTTCCATGACCGGTGACTGACTATATTTCTATCCTCTTCATCAGAGGTTGTTTCGTCCCAGTCTATGGGGTTGGCAGGCTCATACACAGGGAACTCCCCCAAGAACTCATCAGCAGGGTCTGAATCTGGTGTCTGGTCATGTATGGAAGGACCCGTGATGTCTGATCAATCTTCATCATCGGATCCCACTTAAATAATTTTAGGCCCAACCCTGCTAATGGCCCTACCAGTGATTAGAAACACCGCCGCTTGGTCAGTCTAGATATCCTCCTCCATGACTACCGGCACCCCCCTGGGAAAAGTGCCACCTGAATTACCAACCAGCCTCACCAAGGCATCCCATGCCATTTAAAGAACTGTTCATACCAAGAATTCCATGTATGTCATTTAAACTGATCGATGAGTGGAAGTCATGAATTCTGTAGAGGATACTTACAGAGATCGAACGCTTGGTCTCGTTCTTGGGTTGTTTCCATCGGGAACCTGAGGTGTGGCCCTCTGTATATCATTAGAAGGTCTGAAAACTTTGGCCACCTCTGGTGTCCTGGCCCCACTGGATGCACTAATCGCCATAGCCGTGGGCGTGGATATTGAAGGCCCTGTATCAACATCTAACGTAGGGTGGGAACAAGTTTTTTGTATGAGGTCCTCCTACATAGTTCAAATATTCGTAAGGAATTCAAAATGACCTAGAAGCAGACCCTAAGAAAGGGACTTGGGATGTTACCTCAAGGGCCTCACAAATTCTTCAAGATATAAGCCTTGGCCACCGAATTCTCCCTCCTATAGAGGGATCCCTCTACTGGCCTCCTTTCCCTAGGATGACTCATTAGATTCTTCTAGTAAGAGGAAGCTCTCCCTTAATTCTATAGGTGACAACTTCAGAGGAGCCGTTCGATCCAACAACACCTTCACCCAGTCTGTCATTGGATGAAGGTCACCCCGAGAGTGCACAAAGTCCTCCAACTCAGCTAGGTATTGCTCCACCTCTTCTTGGGATACTGCAAAGTCGGCCCTGACGGGGCCGATTCCCAGCAAATCCATCTTGAGGCGGTTCAAGTGTTGCCACATCTCGAACGGGCTGAGGAATTTCCTGTTGACATCTCAGATGTCCCACACCTCCAGGAAGGTAGCATTCTCTGACATATCTATATGGCACAGTCGCTTCCCTAGAGCCTAAGTAGATATCCTATGGAATTTTCTTGGCAGACTCCCGTCTGGATAACTCTTCTCTTCTGGGACCGCCGAGTCCACTGCCACTGTTGGATTTGCTGCTGCTACCTCCCCCTCAACCGGCATAGGCCTCACTGCCATGGAATCCCCACCACCGTAGGATGTCCTTTCCGCCTTCCGACCCTGGCCTTGAGGTTGGGGAGGCACACCATCACCAGCTCGAATGGATGGCTGCTTCAGCATCTCCCCCGGGTAGGCCTCCTCCCAGCTTTTGGCATACTTCTACACCAACCCAAAGATGGATGTGGGTGGAGGAAACTCATTCTACATCTTCCCATCTTCCTATGTGAACATGAGCCACATTTGTCTCATCATGCATGGGTGCTCCTCATGGTGCACCCCCAAATAGATCTGTGGCGTCAATCGTTGCATGAATTGAAATTGCCTCGCAAATCGGTGCGGGGAGTATGGATCATAGAGGGGATCACGGTCCACCAGTGCTACCAGGACTCCGCCTCAAAAGGCTAGGAGGTAGGACTGATGCTCTTCTATTCCTTGGCCATCATCAGTGAATACACCCGTTGGCAATGGGAACGGGTGAAAGTTGAACTTCTCTACCTTCCAGACCCGGTTCAGTACCGACTACATGGTCAGCTTGTCCAGAAAGCTTCCTACAACATTCAGAATGGATGGGTGGAAGTTCAATCCTAGAGGGGATATGGGGATCAGATATTCATATACCCCCCTAACATGCACCGTTATCCACCCATACATGAGGTGGAATGGCTGCATATTCTCTATGACTTCTTCCCCTCACTGATAAGCCAGAGTATCTTGTACATCTTAGCGAGCATTGGGATTCCGAGGTTGATCCACCCTCCTGTCGCCAGAATGGATTCCATGATAAACGTGCTTGGTCGCATTTCCATGTTTGTGTCCCTCACCGGCAGGATCCAACCGCAGATGAGCACCGCAAAAAAAGCATCCAACCTGACTACTGGTTTCTGCTCGGTACTAATGTTGAATCCCCACATCTTCCACTAGCTATCCTCTAAGATCCACTAGTATGAGTTTTCATTGCCTCGTTGAGCCCCCTTCGGGCAAGTTTGAGGCCTCACCGGAAACTTCCTATCTTTCAATAAGTTCAGGAACTGCTTGAACCATCGCCTAAAATGGACATCCCTCAGTGCTTCCTTGTTTTCTCCCAGCACCAAGTTCATTAACACCATCACTAGTGGTGGAATCTACTCTGGGTCTTCCCACGCACTCATAACAGGGAGGAACTCATCATACATTGCCCCCAAAATTGGTACCCCTGAGATCTGATGCAGATCCCATAGACTAATGCAGACCTCTCCATGGGTCAAATGGAAGCTATTGGTCCTTAATAACCATCTGCTCAACAACTCCAACATCAGCTTCTTCGGCTGATAAATATGGAATTAGGAGGCCCAAGCCGCCTCATATAGGCCCACTCTCCTCAACTTTTCCCCAAATTCCTCACACTAAGCACCTACCCAGTAGGCCCATGCCCAGTCATCTATGAAGTTGCTACCCTGGCGTAGGTCCCACTCATCGAACCACCCCTTCCCCAAGTTCCTCAGGGATGCCTTCAAGATATTCTGTTACAGCGGGGGATATGTCTCTGGCTACAGTCCATTCCCATCAACTTCATTCAAATGGTTGTATAGACAATCAACATTGATGGGTGTGGAGTCCTCTTAGGCATGGTTGTCAGCCGCTCTAAACCACTGGCGCTGACACGACATGCTCCTGAACCAGTAAGCCGGTTCATCCCTGCTCGCTTCAGGGATGAAGACGTCATCTATCAGTCCAAATCCATATAAAGGTAGGCTCTTTCATAGCGGATAGTTCTTTTGGATTTCCGATAGCAGCACCACCAGCGAATTATACTCAAAATGGATTTGAATGGACTCCCCTAGACCCAAGTCATTCGTCATATTCTCCCTTCAGGAAGCATCTGCAAGGACCCCCTAGAAGCCTCTTGGTGATCCATTTAGTTTTTGAGAATTGGATATTTTTTTAAGGATCGCGAAGCTCTTTCACAGATCTCATTCTCGGAGCTCAGTCGCAAAGACAGTTCGCAGAGTCCTGCCCCGGCCTTTAGATGCAATTCACTGAGCACACCGATGCGAAGTCAAAGACTCGTTGTGCGCAACGAAGTAGAAGACCTGATTCGTAGAGAGAAATCATAGAGTACATGGAGCTTTGAAAATTGAGAGCACTAAAGGATAAAAACATAGAGAATAGAAATGAAAAAAGAGAGGTTAGATCCCCTATTTATAGGTAAGGATGCCTGGTGCTTCACGGCGCATCCAACCGCGGTGAGCTTTGTGGTGAGTTCATCCCGCACGTCGCTGCTCCGCTTCACGAACCTATTTCATGAGTCATCTTCATAATTGACCAATGGATTTTGTTGATTGACCCTCAAACATTGACCCTCCCTTTCACCTCAGCTCCCAGTATGAGGGGGGAATTTATTGGCGAAAAAATTTGGGAAGAACAATAAAAAATGGAAAGCATTACGATCTGCCTCACGAAGCTCATTCGCTGAGCCCCCGTAGCCCCGCGGCCGGTTCCCAACTCCTCATTCACAAAGTCATCACAGATCAAGGATGTAGGATGCTCCGCAAACCAATTTTATGTCCATAAAGATGCCATAAAGCAAGGAGGTGGGATGCTCCACAAACCGATTTGATGTTCATGAAGCCTCTGTGGATCAAGGAGGTGGGATGCTCCACGAACCGATTTGACATTCGTGAACCACCGTGGAGCAAGGATGAGGGATGCTTTGTGAACCGATTTGAAGTTTGCGAAGCTACCACAGAGAAACGAGGAGGGATGCTCCATGAACCCATTTGACATTCATGAAAATGCCACGGAGCAAGTTCTGTCTTCGTGCCAAGTGGGCTCTGCTTCACAGTGCCTCTTGCCTATAAATATCGTTCTCCCCTCGAGCCCAAAGGACAGATCCTCCAACCTTTTTCCTTCTTATCTCCCACATCACAAAGCAATTTTTTCTCTGCAAACCATGAGCTTTTCAAGGTACTTTTTTATCGTGAAGTGCCTCCCCATTTTCATGAATTCAGCCACTCTTCAAGGAGGGATTCCCTTAGCGGAACCCACAGGCCTCTGTGAAGGTAGGGGATCCCCAAGGGGACCCGGGTCTTCGTGGAGCACTTATGATTCGCGAAGTACCCTTCATGAACATGTGACCCACATGCTAAGGCAGGGTCACTATGCTTCGCAAAGCACATTGCTTCACAATGCTACACTTCAAAAGGAACCCTTTCTTTGTGAATCACTAATCCGCGAATGACTTTCAACTTCATGAAGCACCAACCATATACGCCTATGCCCTATGCCTAGGCTAGGCCACTCCACTTTATGAATCATACCTCTTTGTGAAGCTCCTCCACTACATGGAGCACCATAGCTTCACAAGGCTTATACCTATGACCCCCTTTGCTCCACAAATATTTTTCCCGTGCGACCCTCTAGGTTTGTACAGAGTAATTTCAAATTCCCTTGGGTGGTGCTTCCCATTGTGTTGCTTCACCTCGTGCTTCTTCCCATAGGCATGCTAACGGCTATTGCTTCTTCTCATAGCCACACTAACGTGAACCCCTAAATAGATCACTCCATAACACCCCTTCACCATGGCATTGCTGATGACTTCCCTTCCCCAAGGGGCGGGAGGTATCAGTTATGTAATTCCTAAGGGGTGCAGAGTGAACCCACCTCGTCCGAGCTGCAGGACGTTAAACTGTCAATTGCCATCATCCTAAACACATTATGTTAAACTGTGATCTCTCCCAGTGCATCATACGTGGGGTTCCTCAACATGTAAATTTTGCATGCCCACTAGTCTCCATGAGAGTGAAATCATTCTTTACATGGAATGAGATCCTCTTCATCGGAGCAGTGCTTATCCATGGGGAAAGGGCAACCCCCTTGGTGTAATCCCCTAGCCTTTCTTGTAGGAGGCAACACCCCTACTCCTCCTATCTTCTTCCTGGCTGAAGACCAGAGGGGGATGGGCACTGAAGCCCTCCTTTTTTCAGTGCCAAATCCCTCTACCTTTGGGATCTGATGCCACTGGGCCTCCACCCTAGAGTAAGTCCCAATCTTCAAATCCTCGGGCTGCAGACCATGTGTAAGCACTTATTTCCTCTTTAGGATGATAACCACGTGTAAGTGCCGCTCCACTTCCCACAAACACACCTTTCGCAACATGATTCTCAGGTCTTCACTACCTCTTATTTCTCACACCGGGCATGACTCACATGGGCTTAAAGTAAGCATCGACCATGACATCCTACCTTGGAAGCCTAGAGTGTAAGCCCCAAACCCCCTTCCTAAACTACATGGTATTTGATCCTTGCCAAGACAAGATACGTAGGAAGCCTCCCTGAGGTTCAATCCCACCATCCATTATTTCTACCCCCCTTCACATTGGTTCCCACCTTCTTGAAATACATGGACTTTGATCTTTGCCAAGGAAAGGTACGTAGGAATCCTCCATCAGGTTCAATCCCAACACCCATTGGTCCCGACCTTCTTCATGTCAGTTCACCAATGCCATCCCGAATAACATGGACTTTGATCCTTGTCAAGGAAAGGTATGTAGGAAGCCTTCCTAAGGTTCAATCCCAACACCCATTGGTCCTGAACACTTCACGTCGGTTCACCCCCATCCTTCATGACGTTAAACTGTATGCCCCTTTTTTCCCACATGACACTAAACTATCCCTTATCTAGCAGTAAGCCGTTGTTAATCCCCTATCCAGTGGTAAGCTATTGTTTATCCACTATCCAACAGTAATCCATTGTCAATCCCCTATCCAGCGGTAAGACATTGTCAATCCACTATCCAGCGTTAAGCTATTATCAACCACATTCAGCGGTTATCCATTATCAACCTCATTCGGCGGTAATCTGTTGAAGTCCCCAATAGACGGTATGTCATTGTCAGATGAACTACATGGACTTTGATTCCATGTCATGGGGATATGTAGGAATCCTCCATGAGGTTCAATCCCATCACCCATGTCTCACCCTGATCTATCCCTCAATCCCATGTGTTCTAGGAAGATCACACCCCAACCTAGAGATTCTATTTTTTCCAGATCCCATCCATGCATCCATTCTCACGGGTTGCCTCCTCAGGTGGCCCATCTTCCCACCAAACTATGAGGACTTTGATTCCCTACCACATGGATACAAAGGAGGTCTCTTTAAGGCTCAAGACCAACATCACCGTCACCCTTGAGTCGACTCCATCTCATTCTCCATCCACTCCACTTAACCATACATTATCCATCTTGATTCTTACCCAGGCCACCACATATCGATGGGATCATGCCACCTCATTCCCCATTCCCTTTAACAACAATCGGGTAGCTAACCACACATTAGCCCCAACATTAGTGTTCCCTCTGGGGGTTGTATCAATATGATCCACTCTAGTTAATGTTCTGATCTGTCTGATCTATCTCCACTAGATGTTAAACTCGTGACATACCCAGTGTTAAACTTGGGAAGCTAAGGAAAACCTCATATACATGCCTATGGAATATAATTCCTCACATTCAACGTGGGATGACTTGGGCTTCAGCACCCTCGAGAAGCCCTATAATAAGGGGAAGAAACCCATACGTGCTTGTGTTCTAGTGTCCAGACACGCTAGTGATGTCCAACATGACTGATCCCCCAACCAAAGGTTGCTACCCTAGAAGGACCCCTTGGAATGTCCCGACAGAAGCAGTGTAATTAACTGGTGTCCATGAAGACATGGAACTAGGAGGATTTTTACGAACAACATCTTAATCTTTAAGGGAGACCCAGACTAGGTAACGAGTTCCAAGGAGGAATCCACAGAAGGAAGAACTGACATCCCATCATCATGTTTCGATCAAGGAGCAAACGTCCCTGAATAAGTGATGGATGTCACCCCCATTTGAAAGTGGGAATGTGGGGCAACAACTGTGCATCCTCCACAGATGGATGTGTGTGCCCTGGTGAAAGAATCTGAAACAACCACTTTGTGACATCGTGACCTGAGTGCCACACATCGGTGCCCCAATCCAATCGGTCACATGACCTCAAGTGCGCCTCCCCATATGCTAGAGGCTTCCAAATAGTAGTGAGGGTCTAATATTAGTTATGGGGAGACTATACCCTCTTTATCAAAGTAGAAAAACATTATAAATAAACAATAATATTCAAATGACATATAATCACAACTAGATTAATACCAGTTTCACAAGATGACCAAAACTGGAAATACAATATCAAACTAAATAGTATATATTCCATGATAAAGTACACGCTAAGTGTCAAAATTCAACTCTAAATTAAATACACTCACAACTCCAAAGAGGTTGTTGAACCATGTTTGGTTCCCTCATCCATGATCTATCCCAAATCATCCATATAACATAGGTAGTTTTCTATATCTTGTCCTATAACCATGAAATCTATTTGGGTACTGATCAGGAAACCTGAGTAGGGAGTGATTACAAATCATTAGGCCACCACCGATGGCATCTAAAACAATATCCAGTCAATAAAAAGTGTACTTAGTTATATAAATAGTAAATAAAATAAATAAAGTAAATAATTTACACTTATTCAATTACTCTTTACTTAACCATATAACATTCAGGTTCCCGAGTACACCTAAACTTTCAATGCCTTCTTTGGATCATACCAAAGTCTGAACTATCCCCAAGGGATATCATATAACTAAATTCCCACATTACCATTCATCATCACAATTCACTTATGAATCCCATTGTTACAATTCATCATATCTTATCACGCTATGGGCTTTTGATGCAGCAGAACATGTCCCACACATAATTATCACATATGAATGTCATTGTTATCATTAAACATATCTTATCACACCATTAGTTTTTGATATATTAGACGATGTACCACACAAAATTATCACATGTGAATGTCATTATTACCATTCAACATATCTAATCACACTCTGGGATTTTTATGCACCCGACCATGTCCCACACACAATTATCACATTAATTAATTAAATAATTAATAATTATAATTCACAATTCCGATATCCATAATTAATTCAACAATTAATTATTCAAATTCACAATCTTAATATCCCATAATTAATTCAACAATTAATTATTCAATTCAAAAATCTTAATTCCCTTATAATTAATTCATTACTTAATTATTCTAATTCACAATTCCAATATCAATAATTAATTCAATAATTAATTAATTCAATAAAGAAATCAATTTCTAAACATCTAATATAAATTATAAAATTTCATACACATAATTGCAATAAAAACTTTGAGATTTGAATTATAGACCACCTACCTAAATTTGACGACAAACGCTCATCAATAAAAATCCCCAATTTGATAGGAATAACAATATATAATGAGATCTGGATCTTCAACCTAAATTAAAGATCATATGAATCAAGATCCCTCAATTCTAGGTCTAGATCCAAAATCCTAGATATATATCCAACCAAAAATAGGGAAGAACAACCCTACAGTGGATTGGAGAAGAACAAGAAAGGGAAAGGAAACCACATGGGATGATATCATCTTACTAAGAGTGATGAAGATCTTCGATCCAGGCTTTAGATCACAAATAATGATGGTTAGAATGACTTGGAATCTATCTGGGATGTTCCAAAACCATGAAAAGGCATTAGGGGTCGAGTCAGGTCCAAATATGGGTTAAAATGGGGGCTTGGGAAATTTTAAATATAATTTTTTAGGGATTAAAATCCTATACGCATGGTTTTCTACTTGGGGCACATGATTTCCCCTAACTGTGCACCTTAACCATACACCTATTTTAGGGGGTGCATGGTTTATCCTTTTAGGGTGCACTGTTTAATAAACTATATGCCATCCATGCAAAACCTATCTTTCTAGGGTTTCACATTTTTCTGGGCCAAAGTGCACGATTAGGGAAAACCATGCGCCAACCATGCACTGCCATCTTTATTACATTTTTCTTAAAGTTTTACCTAAACACACCCCAAAGTAAAACCCAAATGAAAAGTACTCAACATAAGGCAAAAGAGTACATGTAAACAAGCCCATGACATCTCCATAAAAGGATAGAGTTTTACACAGGGGTATAGATTCATGGGACTTTGAGACAGATGTGCGTATTAATCCTTAGACTTTAAGATTATTATTAATGGTTATTATAATTCATGTGCTTTAATGTATTGAAAAAAATCATGATGAGATATGTTCGCAGTGAGGTATGACACATTGAGTGTGTCGTGATTAATATTTCATTAATGAATAATGCGAGAATGGATTTGTCCCTTCTGTTCTTTAATGGAATTTGATATCTCAATGCATTTTATGGAAATGATATATCCTAAATAAATCCATGACCATGGTGATATATAGGAAAGTTCAATTTCCAAAAAAGTACAAGAAAGAGACATTGGTCATATAAGTTGATGGTACCAGCATTCACTTAATTAGAGATATCGTGATAAAGGGATTATATTACACGGTAAGCATCCGTATAAGGTATTATGTCTTTGAGACATTAACTTCTTTCTCTATGGGTTTCTTAGCGTGTTGCTAGGTTCTAAATTTGCACTTTGGGATGCTTCACCTAATGCCACTAATAAATTTTCCTAGAGGGTCACACACCAAGTGTATCCAAAATATCAGTTAAATAATAATATTATTTAATAAATTGAATAAATATTATTCCCACACATGATTTAATAATTATTCATGTTTGATTTATTACATATATTTTTTCACCAGTTATTCGAGATAATATTATGTGAGAAAAATATTTAATAAATATTTATTTTCTATTTAGTGAATACGATATTTATTTGTTTATTGGAAAATAATGAAGTGATATTTATTTATTAAATAAACAGTCATTATTCAAGGTCTGATAAATATTGTGGAGGAATGAAGGATCAATTTTAATGGAATTATGAGAAATAATATATATTTAATATTATTTAAATAAATAATATTTAATTTAATTCATGAGTTTAGTGCATGTTAATAAATAAAAATATTATTATTATTATTATAGACATGGGGTTCTATAGGGATTACAGAAATAATAAGGGTGTATTTTAAATTATTATTTTCTAACCCCAGTGGTATATAAACCCAATTATATTATTTTTCTAGAGAGCCAATTCATTTGTTGTGCGCAACGAGATCTGGAGAGAATCCTCTTAAAGCCCTAGTGAGCTCCCTCTACAAGAATTATCTCAAGCATGGAGAGTGATATTCCTCCACTACCACTCTCAATTCTAGATAGATATAAGAGAACCCTTCCTTAATGAGATTCTTGGGGTGATCAAAAGTGAATGATACAAGCATTAAGATCTGCTATGTTGGCACTCAGAGATTCCTACGACAACATTCAAAGGTTCTTGGAAAATGTGTGGATCACCGCTGGAGAGAATTTAATCTTAATTACTATAATGCAATGATGGTACAACATAGAGACATTTTAAAATCCCTTAATGAAGAAAGAATTTATCTCAAGGTAATTATTTAATTTCTAAAATTAATTATAAATAATTTGTGATGATCTTGTGTTTTGGTTCCAACATTTTTCTATTTTCTATATTCTTTGATAAAATTCCACTGATCGTGACTTTTATAATTGTGTAAATCTTGGATTAATCATCGATCATGATAAAAGGAAGAGTTGTACATGCCCCATTCACCTCTTTCATTTTTCTCAAAACCAAAAAGTTGTATTATAGTGGTTTCATAATTATTTATAATTATTTAAAAACTATTGATTGATTTATTAATTTTTCATTAGTTTTCAATTCTAGTTTAATCTTCTTTAATCTGAATTGAGAGATCTTATTTATTTCCCTTCATTTCTCACAAATAAAATCAAGTCAATTAATTTTATGAATGAAATAAATTCAAAGATCTCATCCAGAGGTGTCCAAGTGTTCGGAAATACAACACAAGAGTACACACCATGAAACATATAGATACACGACATGTACAAGTGTTTAACTCACCTTGAATTAATTTGGAATTAATTATCCTTGAATTAATTTGGAATTAATTCAAGTCATATGTATTTATTATATGTGGTGAATTTAATTACACACTATGTGTTGATCGGAATAGCCTGACGCATGGTGAGATGGAGTACACACCATACAATTATGTGATAATTCATGTATGCCACATGTCACAAGAGTAAATATTATATGAGTATAATACACACTGGGTAGTTCAGACAGGTACTCGCCGTGTTTTCTCTAAGTACATTTTTTTGTGCACTGTTAATTTGAAATAATTTTTTTTAAATTATGATGGATGAGAATCTCAAGAAAATTTGAATTAGAATTAAGATAAAGGATTGATTAATTAAAGAAGATAATGAATTGGTTTTATAGTGATTTATCTCAAATAATAATGATTCTAATTGAATGATAATTAAATACATAATTTTTTGCATGTTTATGGATGACCATCAGCACATACCAGACCATTGTATGTGATTGGTTTCTTTTAATTTATTATTAAATTAATTTTTTTCCTAGGTGTTATCCCTCCTCTCATTATGTAAGGGAATTCATTCCCATAGTTTATTTTATATAAACCCCTTAACCAATAATTTGGTTCCCCTCACCTTCATGTGATTAAAAGCCTATGTAACAGATGAATCTCTCTAACTAGTCAAGGTATTTCAAGTTTGGAGCTAAGGTGAAATCAATCCAAGAGAGATACATAGGTGGACTGGTGGAAAGCTACAAAACTAATCATAAATGGTTCAAGGTGTTTTTCCCCTAGGTCAAAAATTAGTTTATCATCCACTAGATAAAATAACCATTAGTAAAATCTCATGTTCATGCCACTTTACTATTTTATTTATATCAATTTGCATGGTTATTTCATTATGAATGTTTTTTTGCAATCACATTAATTAATGAATTAAGAAGCATGCAAGATTGAATTAAAATAAATTGATTTATGTGTAAAAATTATCCAAGACATGGTTAATCACTTAATTAAATCCACTTAATATTAAAAAACATGTAGTAAAGATGATAATTGGAAATTTATGTATAAAATATAAAATCCCTCAATTATATATATTAAGTCGATATATCCTTCCACTACTTAAATTAAAATTAAAACATAGTTTAAAGTGCTTGACCATCCAAATTTGTGGTGATTTCAATTATTGGGGAATTCTAACTTGAAGTTTTGGGTTAAATTAACTTAATTCACATCAAGGGTTGACTGCCAAAGAAGGACTTGGTATAATTGAGAGGAAAAAGTTGAGTAAATCCAATTTAAGGATTTCAAGATTGGGGAGTCCACTCAACAAATCAAGGAACTGTGAGTTAATGTAATTATCATTTGGAATTCCTACCTAAAATCCTTCAAATTTCTTAACCATAAAAAGTTGGGGTGATGAGAAGGGGAATATAGATCATTGCCACTAGAATTTCCAAGCAAAAGGATATTCTAAATCCAATGGTGAGGGCTATTGGGTTTTGATAAAATATTAGGAGATTAATAAATATAATATTTATTTATTTATATAAATTTTATCATATAAAGTACTAAAACTTCTCTAATTTGATTTGTAGATATGGAAATACACATGACTGCAAATATATCATTATGATTCATACTTGATAAGGATAAACTTCTCACTAACACAAATTTCCAAGAGGGGAAAAGGAGCATACACATTATCCTATTCCTTGAAAGGAAATTGTAAGTTCTAGAAGAACATATTCATGATGTCCTAGTAAAGAGTCTAGTGAAGAAGAGTCATCTATCTATGAGAAACATTTTAATGATTTCACAAATGTTCAGTGTTTCATGCTATCATCTATAACCAATGATCTTCTGAGGTAACATGAGGACATGGATATGTAGAGCATGATGTCTCTCCTTCGGGATCTCTATTAATAGAAGGTGATAAAGGAGAGATATGAGATATCCAATGCTCTATTTACAACTAATCTTGGAGAGTTGGCGCCAATTAAGCCTCACATAGTCAATCCTATTGACTAAATTTAATGGTTAGACATATTAAGGATTAAATTCTGAGATGAGTTGTGCATAGATCCCATATATTCCTCACTACCCAAGTCCTTATCCGATTTTATTGTTAATTATAACTTGAGAAATAATGAGAAGATTCTCTCAAAACTTCTTACTATTATTTTATAAGTGGACAAGGACACATGGCATGAAAAACCTGTGGTTCTTATGGTGAATAAGAAAAGGAAGAAAAAGATAAAGGGGACTAAGACTCATAATAAGTCTAAATATTCTGAGCATTATCCTTCCAAGAAGAGTAAGATCTAGAGGCAGGTAAAGGAAAAAGAAGAAATATGTTTTTCATGTGGTAATAAATTCCACTAGAAGATGAACTAAAACCCAGAAACAAGGGGAAGATAAAGGTGCATTCATTATCAAGTGTAATCTTTCAATATCTACACATTGGGTATTATATGATACTTTTGGTTCTCATATATTTATCCAAATTCAAGAACCAAGTATATTTTGAAATATTTCCAGAGGGGAGGTGAAGATATGAGATTCCAATGGTGTGAGGATGGCCGCTCTATCCATTGGAGAACACCACCTTTCATTACCAACAATAATGATATTGGTTTAAAGAAATTTTTATTATGTACCAACTGTTACCAAAAACATAATTTATGTATCCTTACTAGATAAAGATGGTTTTATTTTAAAATTTGGAAATAACATTTGTTTCTCTTATAAAGACAAATGTTTTGGTATGAAACATTTAAATAACAATATTTATGTATTAAATTACAAAAACCAAGTATTGGAAATAGATAAAAAAATCATGTTCACAAGACCCATATAATACCCAACTATGGAATCACTATCTTGGTCATGTAAATGATAAGATTTCAATAAATATTTTTCGATAGATAAAAAATCATGTTCACATGACCCATATATCACCCAACTATGGAATCGCTATCTTGGTCATGTAAATGGTCATAAAGATTCTAGGGCTGGTACTCACTGATGTGTGTAGACCATTTCCAATTGAAGCTAAAGGTGGTTATTATTACTTTATAACTTTTACTGATGAATTGAGTAGATATCGTCATTTCTACTTGATGAGGTATAAGTTTGAGTCCTTTGAGAAATTAAAATAATTAAAGAATGGAGTAGATAATAAATTTGTAAATAAGATAAAGAAGATTTGATTAGATTAAGGCGGTGAATATCTTAACTAAGAGTTTATTGACTTTCTATGGGAGTTTGGGATTCTATCTCAACTCACTCCACCTTACACGCTATAGTGTAATTGTGTTAGTGAAAGGAGTAATCGTACATTGTTAGACATGGTAAGGCCGATAATGAGTTAGGTAGATCTTCCATTATCCTTTTGGGGATATGCATTACAAAATACGACATACACACTAAACTGACTACCAACTAAATCATAAAATAGAATTCCATTCAAGTTATAGAGTGGAAAGAAACAAATTTTATTGCATACACATGTATGGGATTGTGAGGAGTTTTTAAGGCCTTCTTAGGAAACAAACTAACACCCTAGGGCACAAAAGAGGTTGTACATGAACATATTACATAGGTCCCTATAGAATAATTAGTTCTGGAAGCACAAGTACTGTGTAGGTGTAGTAGAGAGGTAAGAGAACCATAGAGATATGGTTTTTTAGTCACCATAGATAGTAACTCATTATTGGTTGATAATGATTAATCTCTCTCCTATAAATAGGTATAAGAGATCTCAAAATCTAAAATATGGCAAGAATCCATGAATTCTTAAATGAATTTCATACATCAAAACCAATTTTAAGTTATAGTCGTTGTGCCAATTGATGTAAATATCATAGGGTAAAAATGGATATTCAAGAGAAAAATGTATATAGAAGGTAAGGAAAATACCTATAAAGAAAGGATAGTAGCTAAAGGATTTAAATAACATCAAGGAGTTGATTATGATGAAACCTTTTCACTAGTTTATATGATTAAATCCATCATAATTATACTTGATATAGTAGCTTACCATGACTATAAAACTTGGATGATGAATGTAAAAATAGATTTATTTAATGGGAACCTTCAAAAAATTTCTACATGACACAACTATAAGGTTTTGTGATTCCATGTGATGCAAAATGGATATGAAATTTCCAAAGATCCATTTAAAATAGGTTTAGTGGGAATGTGTCCATTTTCCTAGTAGTATATGTTGATGAAATATTACTTATTGGAAATGACATACTGGTCTTACAGTCTGTTAAGAACTGGTTTAAAAAGTGTTTCTCCATGAAGGAAATAGTTGAAGAAACCTATATTCTAGGGATCAAGATCATTCATGATATATCCAAGAGGCTACTTAGACTAAGTTAAAGTACATACATTGACCAGATAGTAAATAGATTTAGTAAGGAAAATCCAGGAGTGGATTGGTTCCAATGTCACATGGTATACATCATTCTAATTAAATGTTTCCTCATGCACAATAGAATAAAGAGAGAATGAGTAAGATCTCATACACTTTGGTGATAGGATCAATAATGTATTTCATGCTATGTATTAGACTTTATATTGCTTATGAATTGAGAATGTTTAGAAGATATCAATATGATCCAGGAGAAAAACATTTGTTTTCTATAAAGTTTATCCTTAAGTATTTGAGAAGAACTAAGGATATGTTCGTAGTGTTTGGGGGAGATGAGAAGCTAGTAATCCAGAGTTATACTGATGATAGTTTAAAAATATATCATAATTATATGAATTCATAGTTAGGATATGTTTTTTGTTTCAATAGAGGAGATGTGAGCTAGAAGAGTTCAAAGCAGCCAGTTCTCTCTAATTCTATAGCAGAGTCCAAGTATACAGAAGATTCTGATGTATCCAAGAAATTTTTTTAGATATGAAACTTTTTCCAAGATTTTGATGAGGTACCTAGAAATAAATACCATATCATGTTTTATTGTGATAATATTGTAGTGGTGTATCTTTTAAAATATCCAAATTCAAACAAATGAATAAAGAACATACTCCAGAAGTATCACTTATTGAATTATTTTTAGCATAGGGGTGAAGTTTAATTTAGAAGAGTTACCATAGAAGAAAATTTGGTGGACCCCTTTAATAAATTCCCATCTCAGTAGAAGTATGAGTATCATGTAATATCTAGCGGGCTGAAGGTTGTTAGCATTTGTCTCTAGTGCAAGTGAGAGTCTGTTGGATTTGGTTCCCTAGAACCAACTTCTGTGTACTTTACGATAACCTATATTCATTTTTTTAATATTAATAAACTCATTATTACATCATGATTTTTATCCTATGTGACATATTATGTGATAATTTACAAAGAGGATCAGTCACACTAAAAGGTCATAGAAGTTCCCCACTATGATGAGAACCCATAAGTGCCACGATAATATTCTTAAATATATGTTCTATACCTAGATGAAATAATTTTAGAGACATGAATATATAAGTTTTCAGAGGTGGAGACTCATAGTACTTTGAGGCTCCTTCTCATGGTGTACTCCCTTGGTAATATCCAGTGTACGATATTATGAGAACAAGACCCGCTATTAGGAAATACACATTTATACGTGTCACTATATTTTCTTATCTGTGGATATGTGCATTGATCCTTAGACTTTAATATTATTATTAATGAGTATTATAAGTCACATACTTTTATGTATTGATGAAAACTATGATGACATATGTTTATGATGAGGTAGGATATATTGGGTGTGTCACAAGTAATATTCCATTAATGAATATAGCAAGAAAGGATTTTTCCCTTTTGATATTTAATAGAATTTAATATCTCATACCATTTGATGGAAATGATATAGCCTAAATAAATCCATGGCCATGGTTTTCTATAGGAAATTTTGATTTTCATAAATTCAAAGAAAGGGACATCGAGCATATAGGTTGATGGCACTGGCATGCAACCTACTTAATTATAGATATCATGATAAAAGGATTATATTTCATAGTAATCAAGTGTATGATGTATTATGTCATTGAAACATTAACTTCTTTCTCTATGGGTGCCTTGACATGTTTCTAGATGCTAACCTTGGACTTTGGGATGCTTTGTCTAACACCACTGAGAAAGAGTCATAGAGGGTCACACACTAAGTGTATCTAGGATCTCAGTTAAATATTATTATTATTTAACAATTTGAATAAATATTATTCCTTCACATGGTTTAATAATTATTCATGTTTTCTTGATCACATATATTCTATCACCAGCTATTTGAAAGAATATTATGTGGGCATTATATTTAATAAATATTTATTTTTTATTTTATGAATGTAATATTTATTTATTTATTGGAGAATAATGTAGTGGTACTTATTTATTAAATATATATTTATTATTCAAGACTCGATAAATATTGTGGAGTAATGGAATATTGAGGTTAATGGTCTAGTGAGAAATAATATATATTGAATATTATTTGAATACAAAATATTTAATTTAATTCACTATTTTAGCACATGTCAAGAAATTATAATAATATTATTACTATTTTGGACATGGGGTTCTGCAAGGATTACAGAAATAATAAGGGCGCATGTGAAATTATTATATTCTAACCCTAGCGGTATATAAACCTAATTATATTATTTTTCTAGAGAACCAATTAATTTTTTTGTGCATAACAATATCTAGAGATAATCCTCTCAAAGTCCTAGAGAGATCCTTCTCTAAGAACACTCTCAAAAATGGAGATAAATCCTCCTCCACCACCACTCTCAATTCTAGAGTGATCGATGAGAACCCTTTCTTAAAGCGATTCTTGGGGCGATAAAAGGCAAACAACGCAAGCATTAGGATCTACCATGATAGCATCCAGAGATTCCTATAGTGACATTCTAAGGTTCAAAGAATACGTGTGGATCACTATTGGAGGAAATCTACTATTGATTCCTACAATGTAACGATGGTATGACATAATGACATTTTTAGATCCATCAATAAAGAAATAATTATTTCATGGTAATTCTTTAATTTCTTAAATTAATTATAAATAATATTTTATGATCCCATTATTTTATTTCTACATTTTTCTATTTTCTATATTCTTTTATTCAATTTTGTTGATCACGACATTTATAATTGTGTAAATCTCAGAATAATCATTGATCATGACAAAAATTAGAGTTGGGAATGCCCTATACGCCGATTCTGTTAGGCCAAGAACCTATATTTTCTGGATCAATATGAAATGTTTAGTAAGTTTTACAGGATTATATTCTAAATACCACTTTTCCTTGATGTATTTAAAGTTAAATTAAATGAATATTGTCAAAATTAACAATAATGATATTTTATCAAAATAATATTTTGTTGAATTATTTCAAAAACATAAAATCTTGAAATAAGACAAGGTTTATATGATGTGGTGGAAAATTTCATAAATTATCCATTTATGGGAAAATTTTCACCTTATAAGTAAAAATTACAACCCTTTAATATTGAATTTTTTTTTGGGTAGTTAAAATTAAAATTGGTTAACTAAGGGTTAATCAAAATGATAATGTTTAAAATTACACCAAAACTTTTCTAAATTATATTGGTTTATGTGATTACAAACCTATCATAATTTATATTTGGATCACTAACCATTTTGATGAATTTAAATTGAGAATTAATTTATAATAATTTTATCTTTTGAGAAATCCCAAAAGTGACCCTCACCTCAATTATAAAAGGGAACATTCTCCCTCACTTATTCATAAAAATTTTAGTCCTCTAGTTCAACTAAGCTATGAAAATTTCTATTCAAAAATTCCCTATCCACATTTTAGAGGTTTTGTTCTTCCCAAAATACCAACCCTAAATGCTTTTATAGAAGATATAAAGGATTCATTTCAAAGAAGTGGCAATCTCCTTAATCGATAACATTCTTTTCTAATATTATTTATCTTCTCTAAATATATGGTATTTATCATAAAATAATAAATTCAGTTCCCTCAATATTATAAAATGTTATTATGATTATTAAAACACAATTATACACCCTATTTATCATAAAATGGTAATTGAAAGTACCGCTCGTGCGTACATATGAGTTATCATCTCTAAGTAGTGATACAATTCATTTTTCATCAGCATATTTTATAGATAGGTATCGTGATGGGTTTAATGTTTACATATGATATTTATGACATAATTATTATTATTTAATTATAATATCATATCTAAATTCTTATCATACAATCCTTGTAGAAACAACAACGTCACTCGTGCGTAAGTGTGGACTATCACCTCCACAAAGTGATGTGATTCGTTTTTTATTTATATTTTTATTGGATAATAATGAGGATGAATATGATTAATATTTGTTATATATATGATATAATAATAATATTTTAAATATTAATTAATATTTACATTTATTTCTTTCCATATTTCAAAAAATTAAAACAACATTCATGCGTATGTACGACCTACCATCTCCATGAATGGTTTAATTCATTTTTTATCTCTAACTTTTACGGATGAATATAAATATGTATATAATAAATATATATGATATTTATATCATGATTAATATTTTATATATTATGTAACCCAAATATATTTACAAGAACCAGAACCACTGAACCGAAAATCTCATGATAAACGAAATAGTTAACACCCGAAAATGATGATTTTAATAAGGAATTTTTAATAAAGGGGTGTTGAAATTTTATAAAGGGATCACATATGATATTATAAGTATAATAATGACTCTATTATAAAATTATAATAAATTTAAATTTATTATCCAGGAGGTTAAAGTGCTTTCAAAATAAGGAAAACTCGAGGTAAGGGTTTTATGTCACAATCTCATTGTTTATTATGATTGATTATGATTTTGCTTCCTGTGATGAAATATTATGATATACCTATAAAGAAAATTATGAATTTTATTCTACTCTAGTTATTATTTAAAATATATGTTTTCCTTTCATTTTTTTCACCTTAAGTACTCAAGAGATCAAAAATATGTTTTTTTAAAGAAAATCAAATTTATTTATCTTCAGTCAAAACACCATTTTCTTCCAATTCAATATTTTCTAAAAAAATGAAGAAAGTTTTTAATATTATACAATTATTTTTTAAATTCATTTTGACCCATTATTTAATTTTTATAAAATGGTTTGAAATGAATCCTTTTTCATTTTTCAAATGAGGTACTTTGTCACATTTCTTATAAAAGTATGGAATGAATGTTTTTTAAACTTATACAGCATGAATGTATTTTCCTACCATAATGGATAGTTTTTTCTTTTAATTTTCCTTTAAAAGTTTACAAGGTTATTTTCAAATATATTTTTTTCTTTTATAAGTGCAATTATTTTATTTAAAATAATCGATTTTAAAATGGAAAGGATATTTTTCCTATAGAATGTTTTAATGGTCTTTTACTGGTATTTTTATTCATAAAAGAAAAAAAACCTTAATTTCACTTATGATTTACTAGGGATATGATCCAAGGTTACCATACTTATTCTTCCTATATATGGTCTATTAATATGATGACATAATGTTTATGAAACTCATTTATTTTCCATGGGATATGATGTGATGAAATGATGAAATGTATATGAAACCCATTCATTTTTCATGGGTTATGTTATGATGAGATGTTTATGAAACCCATTTCTTTTCATGGGTTTAGATATGATGAATTATTTATGATCCTATGGCACACATATGTATGATTTTAATTTTGTGACAAGTGTGAATTATATCTCCCTCAAATGAATTGGGTAAATATTGATATCTTATAAGATAAAAAGGATTGGAATAGGGAGTGAACCCAGTTCAGTAAAGGACTTTGTCCACTGTGATAATCTTGTAAGTGAACCTTGACTACTACAATGGTTTGGGGAGTGAACCCATTCCACTATGATAGCATTGCAAATTATACTTTACTACTAAGTAAATTATTTTCTATTCTTATGTATATTCCCTAAATAAATGTCTTATGGCTATGTTAATCTTTAGTAGTTCATGTTCTTTGATTCACTTATGATTTATGAATTATGAACTATTAAGATTTATTCCATGACTTAAGATTATTATCTTTGATATGTAGGGTGTGGTTTTCAAAGGTTAAGATCATGTTATTATACCCTTGTACTCATGTTATGATTATGTGATCATTGATATTTCACTTGTTTACCCTTAATGAGCATCCAAACTTGTAACATCCCAACCTGAACCACCATACCCTAGTGGTAGTTCCATATGACCTCATTTGCACCTTCTCGTATGCATGAGGTTTCCGACTAGCAGTGAGGGTCTCAAGTGGAACCATGGGGAGATTATACACTCCATCATAGTGCACAAAAAAAATATAATAAATAATAAATAATTATAGTAGCATGTGGAAAACTAAAGATGACATACATGGTATATAAATAAGATCTCTCAAAGTGGAAAGAAATATAGAGTAATGAAAGAAGATAATAAATAAAAGAATTGTGGGGTCCTCTAATGTTTTTCTGAGTCTTCTCCATCTCTGTTCTCAACCTACTCATCCATACACCATAGGGACCTTGACCTTCATCATGTCTCTCATGAAATCTATAAGCGCATTGAAAGGTATGAGTAGGGTGTGCTTACAAGACTCGGTAGGATAACAACAATGTGTCCTTAACCAGATGTGCTCAAGTATAAAAGTGTATGTCATAATAATAATAAATGTGTAAAGTCATAAATAAAAAATACAAAAATGAACAGTGGTGCACTAGCCAAGATACCACAAACCCTCAGTTGTACCTACTTCAGTTCAATACTAGAAGAAAATGAAGTGAATTGAAAGAACCAAACCATCCCCCGTAAATGTCCTCATGGTGTCATGTGTACATGAAACCTTTCATCATATATCTATTAAGATGACTATGTTAATTGGGTCCTCTGGAATAGAATATCAAGTACTATAATCGAATATGCTACCACATAATTCATGGACCTTAGAAAATCAAGGCTACCTCAAGTGAATCCAAAACACAGCACCATGGATACCTCTTACCTCTACCATGTACCTAGGTATATCATTGCCATCATCGCAAAATAGTGCACTCCCCCTCTAAGTGAAAAATATGTCACGATGGCCCACCTGTCTCAAATACTACTAAAAACCACCAAGTCATGGTAACATATATATATAGGGTGATCACACAACCAGGTATAAAATAATATATCATCATGATAAATAAAACAATAAACACAACATCAGGAAATAACAATCAAACATGGAAAGGGATACACTAATATCACTCATGGAATCAAAATGGGTCTCATGGGAAACACACACACACCCACATGTGATCACAATCAAACACGGTATTAAATAAGCCAACACATAAATCAAATATGGAAACATGTGTAAATAAGATCCCAATAAGTAAGGAACTTACTACCTCAAAGTCTTCAATGTCAACAAAAAGGATAAACCATCCCATGTGCTTCAATAGCTGGAATGAAAACATCAACTATCAAGAACACCTCATCTCAACCTTATTATCATAATCTTCGACATGTAAACACTTGACGTTCATCAAGCGTTCCTAGAAACCATCTATTTTATTTCAAAAATAAATAAAATATCTCATGTGATAATACTTTCTATTTCTTAAATAATTTAAAATTATCATTTTAATATCATATGCAATGATATTTTCTCTCTCCTAGATAATTTCCAAATTATCATTTTAGGCCAACGCATGTGCTAAAAATATTCTCCATAAGAATAATTATCTTATGATAATTTATTACAAATTATATTTTCATGATTTTCTCTTGATAATTTATTATAAATTATCATTTTATAATTATCTCTCGGTAATTTATCATAAATTATCCTTTTATAATTATCTTATGATAATTTTGTATAAATTATCCATTTGTAATTATATTATGATAATTTTTCATAAATTTTCCACTAAAAATTATCTTATAATATTTTTTATAAAATATCTTTTCAAGATTATCTTATTTAAATTTTCTTTATAAATTACTCTCTAATAATTTGATATTTTATATTTTGATAATTTGTAATGAATTATCCTTTGATAATTTGATATAATTATCTTTTGATAATCCCTAATTTCATAAGAATTATCATTTGAAATTTTTTTTTATAGATCATCCTATGATAATTTCTTATAAAATATCCTTTTATAATTTTCCATAAATTATCCTTTTTTAAACCGATGTCGTTATCTTTGATAAATCTTCATTATTATTTCCCAATAATATTGTGAAATTATCTTTTGATAATTTATTTAATAATTATCTTTTGATAATCCAAAATAATTATCATTTGATAATTCTAAATAATTATCCTTGAACATTCGATGTGATTATCATTTTATAATTATCTTGGGATAATTCTATAAAATTATCATTCTGTAATTATAATAATTATTTTTTTGATAAATTCACAAAAAATATCACTTGATAATTTTTATAAATTATCAATTGATAATATGGTCTAATTATCTTTGGATAATTAATTATTTTCATTTATAAAAAATTCCATGTGATTTAACATTTGATAATTTGTATATTATCATTGAAAAATATAGGTTTTATCCTTTTATTTAATTTCAATCATTTTTCCACAATTGATAGGTAGGTAAAATGGTATAAATTAAATAAATAAAACAAAACAAAAAAAATAAAATAAAACACAAACCTGATATTGTGCATAGGGCCTCGAATAGAAGAATAGTAGGAGATGCACATGCGCTAAAACTGGTAAAAAACCAGAATCAAGACTTCAAACCACACCCAAAGGAGTTTTAGGAACACTCAGACTTCATGAAATCAGTCGACGGTGAAAACTGAGTGGTTTGGCCATTTGAGGATCGCCAAATTCATTTTATTAAACCTCTAAATTCAATACCTCGTTTAAATTTTTGATTCAACTAAAAATTACTGGCAGAGAGTTTTAATTCACCCCATTAATGCATTGAAAGATGAAACAGATAAAAATGATGAGAAATACAAGATTTTAAATTCAATGGTGGTTAAAAATAGAGGTTTCATGGGTTGACAAAAATGGGTTATTAAAAAATGAATTTAATTAATTAAATTCGTAATAAAAATATAAATAAATATTAAAAACTTATCATCACATGTGATCTAACCAAACATCCGATGTGCACAAATTTTATGTTGTGCCTAGGGTAAACCCCTCATCCCATATATAATGGTGGTTTAATATTTCTTATAAAATTAACCATTTGGGAGCTGTTAAATTATTTTTGGAAAATATATACAATAAAAATATTAAATAAGTTATCATCATGTGTGATCTGAACAAACACCTGATGAACACAAATGTTATGTCACACCTAGGGTAAACCCCGCATCCTGAACCTAATGGTGATCTGAGATTTCTCATATGAGACATTATTTAGGATATATTCAATTATTTTAGAAAAATCATGCACATATAATATAATATATTTAGTATTTTTATTTCGTCTACAATGAGGATCTACAGGCCTCAGAATCCCATTCTATCTTAGCACCTAACTCTGAAAATATTTTATAGAATATTCTAAGGTGTTAACTTGGATTTAACCATTATAAAAAACCTTTAAATCATCTATTAAATGATTTTTATTGAAAATTTACATTTTCACATAGAAATAATAATAAATTATTATCAACGAGAGTTTTTATTATCTTTAAAATTTTAGGATATTACAATTCTCCCACTTTATAGACTTATCATTCCTAAGAAGTACCTTTAGTGGTCTTACTTGAACAACTTAGGCCACTGAGCTTGAGCATCAGACTCGCGCTCTCACATCTCCTCTTGGATTAATCAATGCTACCACTAAATTCAGACTAGTTATACCATGTTTCCTCACAACACCTTATCTCTTTGGTCTATGATCTTCACCAGATGATCCTCATAAGATGCATCAGTCTCTAGATTAGCATCCTCACAATAAACAACATTTGTAGGGTCAGGTATGTACCTCCAAAGCTGCGACACATGGAACATGTCATGCATACCCCGATATAGAGAAGGTAGGTCTACACAATGCGCCACTACCCCTATCCGCTTGGTGATTTAAAAGGGTCCAAAAAAATGAGGTTATGGCTTTCCCTTCTTCCCCATACATTTGTTATCTAACAGAGGAGTCTCCCTTAATAAAACATGATCTCCCATAGTAAAATCTAAGGGTCTCCTCTCTACAGTCGACATAAGATCTTTGTCTACTCTGAGTGATGATAAACCTCTTCTATATCAGTTTTACTCTCTCGGAGGTCTCTTAAACCATGCTTGGGCCAACAACCTCTGTCCAACCCACCTCATTCCAACAAAGCAGTGAGTGACACGACCTATCACGACCCGTCCTTGGGGCCCGTGTCGTGACTACCCCAAGCCCGCCTTCCATAGGCCAGGGGTTGACGACTAGCACCAAGGCGTAAATCCCAACAAAAAGGGAAGACATTTCTTTTAAAAGTAAACAAACACCACAAAGTAAGCCAACAGAATTAAACACTAAGTAAACTGAGTACAAGTAAGTGCGGAAGGTAAATGGGCCAGAATACAAATCCAAACTGAAAGTAAAGTACAATTGGAAAGAAAGTACAGCAACTGAAAGTAAAGTAGCAACGTCGAGCCGTCCTCTGGTACTCCCACCTAAAGGGTGGGTACAGATAACCACCTCAGCTCCTCGGGTCTAGCCGTCCGCTCCGTGAATGTCTCGCCTAGTGGTCCACCTCCAGGTACTGACCTTCTCTGCAAGTTCAACCACGATCAACGCTGTCCGTCGTCTGCAACCAACACAACGTAGTGCGGGCATAGCCCGTGCAAGGGTGAGTATAAGCTACTCAGTAGGGACCTTGAGATCCCCAAAGGTCTCCCAGAATTCACAAAGGATAATCCACAAAGGAAAGATACAATCACGAAGTAACATCTGACACTAATTAGGTATATGCCCATACATATAACTAAGTTATCAATTCCAGTTCGGCTCCAACATCCGAGCCCAAGTTCGATCACATCCACACAGGATAGCACAACACAATCCACGTAGGAAAGCAAAACAAGATTTAGCTCACACAGGTATACTTCTTCGTATGATGATAGATATGATCAGATGTATCCACTGATTCATCTAAGTTGTCGGACCCACACAGGATCGATAGGTACTAACCCCCAAAATGACCCACAAAGGATCGATAGGTACTAACCCCCGCAATGACCCACACAGGATCGGACCCACACAGGATCTGTAGGCGCTGGCCCACACAGAACCGCTGAGCGCTGACCCACACAGGATCTGACCCACACAGGATTGGTAGCACTGATCCACGTAGGA
Organism: Viscum album; assembly: GCA_963277665.1. Classification (NCBI taxonomy): domain Eukaryota; kingdom Viridiplantae; phylum Streptophyta; class Magnoliopsida; order Santalales; family Viscaceae; genus Viscum; species Viscum album. Next base: position 915,990,805 of record OY728141.1, read on the forward strand.
TCGCTGAGTGTTGTAGTCGTCTCCATCGAATCCATGAAGGATTTCTGTACAGTCTTCATCGTCGTCGCAGTCGCAGTCAGCTCTAGGGTACCCGCACACAGCAGGCTCATTCGGGAGGGTCCACTCCACGAGCCGAGGGGATGATACATCAACTGACACGTAGTCCAAATTTAATGTATCCAAAAGTTCCGTATCGACAACAGGAACTCAACGTCACAGACGGCGCGTCAATCGGACGCCCGGTCTGAGAGTTATTGGCTTTTTCGTCCGAGGGGCCCAGTTGGTTTTTAAGTCAAAACCAACCTGACCGTACTCCAACTATGTCCAAACCTCAATCAGAGTAATCCAAAAGGTCCGTCTCACTAAGAGGAATCCATCGAAGCCAACGACACATCAATCAGACGTCCGGAGCTCAAGTTATAAGCGTTTCCGCTCCGAGGGCCCGATTGGTTTTGTGTACGAACCAACCTGTCCGAACCCAAAGTTCTCCGAAACCTTGAGTGTAATATACTGAAACGACCGTCTTGATCCAAGGATCGCATCGCAGCTGACGGTGCATCGATCGGATGTTCGTATCCCAAGTTATGGGTAGAATACCGAAAAAGGTCCGGAAGTGGGGGTTTCGGGCCCGGACCGATCCGGCCCGAGACCCCCTGGGTCGGCCCGAACCGGGTCGACCCGACCCAGGTCCGGGTCCAGCCCGCTTGGGCGCGGCCCGGCCTGGGCGCGGCCCGGCTTGGCCGCTCGGCCCAGCGCGCTGGCGCTGGCCTGGTGGCTCGGCCAAAACGGTCGAGCGTTTGGTGGCGGGGGGCGCGCTGCCCCCCTGTGTGAAACCATGCCCCCCATGAGGGGGGCCGCTCCTGCTGGCCAGCCGGGGGTTACGACCCTCGGCGTTTCCCTATGACCAGCCAGCCCACACCGGCTGGCCGCCTGCTGCCGCCACGGGACTGGGGCGGTCCCGTCACCCTGCTCCGACGTCGGCGGCTCGAAACCAGCCGATGGTCCCTGCTCCACCACGGCCTCAGTCGCGGCCTTGGTCCGTCCGGCGCAGCGTGACGGCGCTGCACCCCTCCGCCGCGGCCCTGCTCCGGCTGCGGTCTCCTCCAGGTTCTCCGGCGCGGCGCGACGGTGCCGCGGCTTGTTTGACTTCAACGGCGTGGCGCGACGGTGCCGCACTTCTTCGCCCGAACTCATAGTTTCCGCGCAGTGCAACAGCACCGTGCCGCCTTTCACGTGCCGCAACAAAATCAAACAAATAAGGGGGTGGAGGGTCAGCCATGTTTTTTCGGTCCGACCTCCTCCCGTTATTGCGATATCAGACAGCTCAATTTGAAATGAAGAATGGCAACGGAAGTAATCATGAACAAACAATTAAAATAAACCCCTACCTCGAGCGTAGTCATCGAACGAGGTTGTTGCAGAAAGGGACGTCGCGGAAAGAAGGCAGATCATCACATCGCGGAGGAATGGTGTCTCCCTTCCTTTAATGTGTAAAGATGGAATGAGGTGATGCGCGTCGGATCGTCGATCTCCGAGAAAGGCGTCTCTCACCGTCGTCCGTCGTCTGAGGTCGGCGTTCTTCGTCGAGGAGGAAGAACTTCATGATCTTGAGCAAATTCTCCCAAGCCCCACACAACCCAACCACTCTAATAAAATAAGAGTTTGTATTATCATATTTCTCAAGCCATGCGTTTTGAAATTCAAAAATGAAACAATCAATTAAATGAATTAATTGCAACGTTTAAACCACCCAAATTAATAGAGGCGTTTCATAAACAGAAAAACTCAAGGGTTGACTTCCACTTAATAGGGGTGCGGGTGAGTTACCTTATTAAAGGAGGGGGTTTAGGAAGAAAAGAAATGGTGGGGCTCGTGGGGGTCCTACTTAATCCACTTAGCTTAGGTTAAACAAAAATAAAATAAAATTGGTTGTACCACTTTTATTTTATTCCTTTACTTAACCCCAAAATTTAAAAAACACACCCGAGAAAACGCAACTCTGGAAAAGGTGTTTCTAAGCAATTATCGGCACTGTGATTCCATCGGTGTCCTCAGATTTCGATTCCGAGCACTGGTTCAAAAGTTAGGAAAACCCGCTCGTTTGTTCACTGAACGTACCCGAGCTAAACTTTGGAAAAATGATTCTGGGCACACCGGGCCTCAGAATCAGGTGCCGTCAGAAACCGCGTTCTTTTAAAATTCCCAAGAAAATTAAGAAAAAAATTTCCTTGAATTTTACGGGTCTTTACATCACTCCCACCTTAGGGATTTATGTCCCCATAAAGATACATCATAAACTAGGGAAACAAATGTGGGTACTGAGCACGCATCTGAGCCTCCCGCTCCCAAGTGCTCTCCTGGAGGTTCCCATGCTGCCATCTGATGCGCACTAGAGGAATCGACCATCCACGTAGGACCCGCTCCTGTCGATCCTCAATCTCCACTAGGACCTCCGCAAAAGACGCCCCATCATCAATGTCCAGCTCCTCATGGTCAATGATATGCATCGGGTCGTGAACGTATCTCCTCAACTGGGATACGTGGAAAACGTCGTGCACCCGGTGCAACTGAGGTGGTGGAGCCAGGTGATAAGCTACCTCGCCAATCCTGCTAAGGACCTAGAATGGTCTGATGAAGTGTGGAGACAACTTTCCGCCTCGGCCAAATCTCTGTAATCCACGTCGAGGTGAGACCCGCAAGAAGACGTGGTTGCCATCCTCGAACTCTAGTGGCCTCCGCCTCTTGTCAGAATAAGACTTATGTCGGCTCTAAGCTGTCCTCATCCGCTCCTAGAAGACCTAGACCTTCTCCGTCATTACTTGGACCATCTCCAGTCCCACAAGTGCTGACTCCCCAGGGTCTGTCCAGCACAGCGGTGATCTTCAAGGTCGGTCGTACAATGCCTCGTATGGTGTCATCCCGATGGTGGAGTGGTAGCTATTGTTGTACGCGAACTCCACCAAGGGTAGGTGGTCCTCCCAACTGCTACCAAAGTCGAGGACACATGCGCAGAGCATGTCCTCGAGAGTCTGAATGGTCCTCTCCGTCTGACCATCTGTCTGAGGGTGAAAGGCGGTGCTTAGACGTAGCTGTGTTCCAAATGCCTCCTGGAACCCCTTCCAAATCCTGGAAGTAAAGAGAGCATCTCGATCGGAGACGATAGATGATGGCACACCATGAAGCCGTACAATCTTCTGAACGTAGAGAGGTCCAAAGCTCTCCACTGAGCCCTGCTCTCTGATGGGTAAGAAGTGGACCGACTTGGTGAGTCGGTCGACAGTCACCCAAATGGAGTTGTGACCTCTGGAAGTGCGTGGAAGTCCAGTCACGAAGTCTATAGATATCCCATCCCACTTCCTCTCTAGGACCTCCAAGGGCTATACCAAGCTTGATGGTACCTGGTGCTCTGCCTTCACCTGCTGGCAGGCGAGGCATCGAGAAATGAACTATGCCACAACCTTCTTCATGCCCAGCCACCAGTACTGTCGTCTGAGATCCTGGTATATCTTCTCCACTCCAGGATGTACCGCCAAAGTGGAAGTGTGAAACTCTCTCAGCACCTCCTCCCGTAAAGCAACTGATACCAAGGTACGTCCTCTGAAAAGGACGTTGTGCTCTCCCCCTAAAGAGAAACCATCAGGTGCCTATCCTGAGGATATCTGCGCACATCGCATCTCACAGTCGGCGTCCCCACGTTGTGCCTCTCTGACCCGCTGTAGTAGTGGAGGAGTGACTGTAAGTGACTGAAGAAAGGCTGCTCCATCTCTATCCATAAAGGATATCTACAAAGCGGCTAGCTGCTCTGTTGCCTCCCCAAGTATCTGAATTCCCGTCCTCCTGCTGAGAGCATCGGCTACCACGTTCCCCTTTCCAGGAGTATAGACTATCTCAAAGTCATAGTCCTGGAGGAACTCGATCCATCACTGCTGTCTTAGGTTCAGGTCCTTCTGTGAGAAGATGTACCTGAGACTCTGATGGTCAGAATAGACTGTAAAGCACTCGCCCATCAGATAGTGTCGCCATATCTTCAATGTGAAGACCACTACTTCTAACTCCAGGTCATGGGTAGCGTAGTTCTGTTCATGCTACCTCAAATGACGTGATCCATAGGTGATCACAGCCCACTCCTGCATCATGACACATCTGATTCTGGTTCCTAATGCATCACAGTAAACTACGTACCCAACTCCCTCCTCCGGTATCCTCAAGATAGGTGTGTTGGTCAATCTCTATCTCAGCTCTTGGAAGCTCTGCTGACATCTGTCTGACCACACAAAGGGTTTCCCCTTCATCATCAAAGATGAGAGTGGTGCCGCAACTCTAGTGAAGTCTGACACAAATCTCCGGTAGTATCCAGCTAGTCCCAAGAAACTCCGCACCTCCGTCACGCTCCTGGGTGGATCCCAAGCTAGCACTGCCTCAATTTTCATAGGATCCACCCCAACTCCCGCCTTAGAGATGAAGTGTCCCAAGAATTGGACCTCACGTATCCAAAACTGACACTTCAAAAGCTTTCCATAAAGATGGTGCTCTCGGAGTTTGTCTAGTACAACTCACAAGTGGTAGGCGTGCTCCTCCTCAGTCATCGAGTATATCAAAATGTCGTCGATGAAGACCACGACAAATCAATCGAGGTATGGCTGAAAGATCCCGTTCATGTGGACCATGAACACTGCTAGATCATTGGTTACGCCGAATGGCATAACCAATAACTCATAGTGTCTATACCGACATCTGAAGTCCTTCTTATGAACGTCCTCATCCCAAACTCTGAGCTCATGATAGCCTGATTTAAGGTCTATCTTTGAGAACCACCGTGCTCCCTTGAGCTGATCGAAGAGGTCATCAATCCTAAGAAGAGGATACTTGTTCCTCACTATCACCTAGTTCAGGTGACGATAGTCAACACAAAGTCGCAGGCTCCCGTTCGCCTTCTTGGCGAACAATATCAGGGAAGCCCAGGGTGAAACACTGGGTCGGATGAATCCCTTGCCCTGTAAGTCCTCCAACTGTACCCGTAGCTCTCGTAGCTCAGCAGGGGCCATCTGATACGCTGGGGTGGATATCGGGGCTGTCTCGGGGTACATATCAATATAAAAGTCTACCTCTCTGTGAGGAGGTAGTCCTAGAATATCGTCGGGGAAAACGTCCGCATACCGATCCACCACTGCAGGAAAACCAGGACTCCGCACATCAACTACTCCTAGGATGAGGCTAGCCAACTGATGATTGATGGGCTATCCTCTCCTCTCCTCTGCGAGATTCCATCCTGTGCTGCAAAGGCTCCCTTCTCGCCAGTGAAGGTGAACCTGCTCCCGTCGGTGCGTACACACCACAATTTGCGCCTAATACAGTCAATCTGAGCATGGACTGTAGATAACCAATCCATGCCCAAGATGACGTCGTAAGGCCTCGACGCTGCTACAAGAAGATCCCAGCCAAAAATCTTGCCTCCTAGAGTAAGCTCACACTGCCGGAACTAGTGCGTAATCATTGAGTCTGCTCCCGTAGGAGTCTCTAGCCGTAAGGATCGAGCCAACGGCTCTATATGAATCTCCGAGCTCCGAACAAGGGCAGCGGCTATGAAATAATGACTCACTCCTGTGTCTATAAGAACTTCAGAAAGGGTGTAATAGACACAGATAGTACCTTGAATCATCTCGGGCGCGCCGTGGTTGTAGGCCTCCGCTGCCTGAAGTTGTGCCTGTCTCTACCCGATAGCTCCATTTGGTCGGGGTGGACCTCCTGGGGGTGGTAGTGGTAGAGCCTCAAAGAATCGCCCACCACCTGCTGCTCGGCCAGCTCCTCTTCCTCATCCGCCTGCTCCCTTCTGACCGTCACGGTCGACCCTCTGCCTCTGCCTGGGTGGTCCCTCAATCGTCTGCTGCTCCTCGGCACGGCGGGTCGGGCAGTTATGAGCCATGTGGCCCTACCCGCTGCATGCGTAGAACTGTCTGCCTCTCAAAAGACTGGCTCCGCACTGTGCGCCCCGCACCACTAAGCCAGTGTCCTGAGGTCATCTACCTGAGGGTCTGGTCTTCATGGACCCATGTGTCATCCGTCGACTACCTGCTGTAGAAGACCCTGCTACGTGCCACCCTGCGGTAGGTCTCGCTACTGATGTAGGCTCAGCAAGGAAGCTCTCACTGAGAAGGGTTTGCTCTAGTACCCCTGTCTGTGTCGGAATGCTGAGGGAGATCAGCGATGCCCTGATCTTCTGCCGCAATCCCTGCTCAAAGGTCTGGGCCCGGAAGAATGGGTCTCGTACCATGTCCGTCGAATAGCGCGAGAGATCTGTAAATCTCACAGATTACTGGGCGACCGTCAAGCTACCCTGCCACAACTATAGAAGCTCATGGATGCGCACCGCACGAAGGGTGGCTGGGACGAACTCCGAGCGGAAGATTCTCTCAAAGTTCATCCAGAGGAGAGATGCCTCGTTGTGCACCTGGAGCATCAAGCTCCACCATCTGCCTGTTGATGCATGCAGGAGGCTCGCTGAGAGGATCACCATGAGGTCAGCTGGTGTCCTCACTAACCTAAAAACTCGTACAACTGCCTCCATCCAATCCTCGTCTGCCTGTGGGTTTGTCTCCCCACGGAACCTGGGCGGTCGCTGATGCTGAAACTCATGCAGTGCACTAAGGCGATGTGCATCATTAATGGCTGGGGCTGGTAGCATCGGTGGCTCAGTGGGTAGAGGTACCGCCGGTGCCTCTGCTGTAAAAGGGCCCTGTACCGAGGCCTCGTCGCTCGGTGAGCTGTCGTCACACACAACGTTTGGAACCCTAGCTGGCTGCCGTCATGGGGCCATCCTGAAAGGAAACATGTGTTCCATGGTCAAACAGTATACCTGGTGAGATGACAGAAAGTAATCACAAAGAAAACTTGAAACACACATGCAATCAATGTTTTCATGCATTAAGTCGGAAATCAGAAGTCAGGGTCCTAGTGTATGGATACGTCGGCCACCGCACCAACACTGGACTCCCTGGACTGATAACCACACTCAATACCCTTAACACTATTGTTTCACGTAGAAAAAGATCAGAGTCCTGAGTTTTGTGGTAAAACCAAACTCATCTGATACCAATTTGTCACGACCTGTCCTCGGGGCCCGTGTCGTGACTACCCCAAGCCCGCCTTCCATAGGCCAGGGGTTGGCGACTATCACCAAGGCGTAAATCCCAACAAAAAGCGAAGGCATTTCCTTTAAAAGTAAACAAACACCACAGAGTAAGCCAGCATAAGTAAACACTAAGTAAACTGAGTACAAGTAAGTGCGGGAGGTAAATGGGCCAGAATACAAACCCAAACTAAAAGTAAAGTACATCTGGAAAAAAAGTACAGCAACTGAAAGTAAAGCAGCAACGTCGATCCATCCTCTGGTACTCCCACCTGAAGGGTGGGTATAGATAACCACCTCAGCTCCTTGGGTCCATCCATCTGCTCTGTGAACGTCCCACCCCGTGGTCCACCTCCAGGTACCGACCTACTCCGCAAGATTCAACCACGATCAGCATTGTTCGTCATCTGCAACCAACACAACTTAGTGAAGGCATAGCCCGTGTAGGGGTGAGTATAAGCTACTCAGTAGGGACCATGAGACCCCTAAAGGTCTCCCAGAATCCCCAAAGGATAATCCACAAAGGAAAGATACAATCACGAAGTAACATCCGACACTACTTAGGTATAAGCCCATACATATACCTAAGTTATCAATTCTAGTTCAGATCTAACATCTGAGCCCAAGTTCGATCACATCCACACAGGATAGCACAACACAATCCACGTAGGAAAGCAAAATAAGATTCAACTCACACAGGTATACTTCTTCATATGACGATAGAGATAATCAAATGTAGCCACTGATTCATCTAAGCCGTCGGACCCACACAGGATCGATAGGTACTAACCCTCGCAATGACCCACAAAGGATCGATAGGTACTAACCCCGCAATGACCCACACAGGATCGGACCCACACATGATCTCTAGGCGCTGGCCCACACAGGACCGCTGAGCACTGACCTACACAGGATCTGACCCACACAGGATCGGTAGCAATGATCCACGTAGGATTGCTGAGTGTTGTAGTCATCGTCGTCGAATCCACGGAGGATTTCTGTACATTCGTCATCGTCGTTGTAGTCACAGCCAGCTCTAGGTTTCCCGCACACAGCAGGCTCGTTCGGGAGGGTCCGTTACACGAGCCGAGGGGCTGATACATCAACTAAAATGTAGTCCGAAGTTGATGTATCCAAAAGTTTCGTATCGATAAACAGGAACTCAACGTCACACACGGCACGTCAATCTGGCGTCCAGTCTGAGAGTTATTGGATTTTTCGTCCTAGGGGCCCGGTTGGTTTTTAAGTCAAAACCAACTCGACTGTACTCCAACTGCATCCAAACCTCGAGCGGAGTAATCCAAAAGTTCTGTCTCACTAAGAGGAATCCATCAAAGTTGACGGCACGTCAATCGGACGTCTAGAGCTCAAGTTATAAGTGTTTTCGCTCCAAGGGCCTGGTTGGTTTCGTGTACGAACCAACCCGGACAAACCCAAAGTTCTTCGAAACCTTGATTGTAATATACCGAAAAAACCGTCTCGATCCAAGGATCGCATTGTAGCTAACGGTGCATCGATTGGAGGTATGTAGCCCAAGTTATGGGTAGAAGACCGAAAGAGGTCTGGAAGTGGGGGTTTCGAGCTCGGACAAATCCGGCCCGAGACCCCCTGGGTCGGCCCGAACCTGGTCGACCCGACCCGGGTCTGGCCCACTTGGGTGCGGACCAGCCCGGCGCGCTGGCGCTGGCCAGGTGGCTCGGCCGAAACGGCCGAGCATTTGGAGGCGGGGGGCGCGCTGACCCCCTGTGTGAAACCGCGACCCCCATGAGTGGGGCCGCTCCTGCTGGCCAGCCGGGGGTTACGACCCCCGGCGTTTCCCTCTTACCGGTCGGCCCGCACCAGTCGGCCGGCTACTGCCGCCACGGGACTGGGGCGGTCCCGTCCCCCTGCTCCGACGCCGGTGGCCCGGAACCGGCCGCCTGTCCCTGCTCTGCCTCGGTCTAAGCCGCAGCCTTGGTCTGTCCGGCGCGGCGCGACGGCGCCGCCCCACTCCGCCGCGGCCCCGCTCCGGCCGCGGTCTCCTCCAGGTTCTCCAGCGTGGCGCAACGGCGCTGCGCTTCTTCGCCCGAACTCATAGTTTCCGCGCGGTGCAACAGCACCGCGCCACCTTTCACATGCCACAACAAAATCAAACAAACAAGGTGGAGGAGGGTCGGCCGTGTTTGTGTGGTCCGACCTCCTCCCGTTATTGCGATATCAGGCGGCTCAATTTGAAATGAAGAATGGCGACAGAAGTAATCACGAAAAAACAATTAAAATATACCCCTACCTCGAGCGTAGTCATCGAACGAGGTTGTCGCGGAAAGGGACGTCGTGGAAAGAAGGCGGATCGTCACGTCGTAGAGGAACGGTGTCTCCCTTCCTTTGACACGGAAAGAAGGAACAAGTTGATGTGCGTTGGGTCGTCGATCTCCGAGGAAGGCGTCTCTCACCGTCGTCCGTCGTCATAGGTCGGCGTTCTTCATGTTCTTCGTCGAGGAGGAAGAACTTCAAGATCTTGAGCAAATTCTCCCAAGCCCCACACAACCCAACCACTCTAATAAAATAAGAGTTTGTCTTATTTTATTTCTCAAGCCATGCGTTTTGAAATTCAAAAACGAAACAATCAATTAAATGAATTAATTGCAACGTTTAAACCGCCCAAATTAATAGAGGCGTTTTATAAACAAAAAAAATGCAAGGGTTGACTTCCACTTAATAGGGGTGTGGGTGCATTACCTTATTAAAGGAGGGGGTTTAGGAAGAAAATAAACGGTGGGGCTCGTGTGGGTCCCACTTCATCCACTTAGCTTAGATTAAATAAAAATAAAATAAAATTGGTTGCACCATTTTTATTTTATTCCTTTACTTAACCCCAATATTTAAAAACCACACTCGAGCAAACGCAACTCCGAAAAAGGTGTTTCTAAGCAATTACCGGCACTGCGATTCCATCGGTGTCCTCAGATTTTGATTCTGAGCACCTGTTCAAAATTTAGGAAAACCCGCTCGTTTGTTCACTGAACTTACCTGAGCTAATCTTTGGAAAAATGATTTCGGGCACATCGGGCCTCGGAATCAGGTGCTGTCAGAAACTGCGTTCTTGTAAAATTCCCAAGAAAATTAAGAAAATAATTTCCTTGAATTTTACGGGTCTTTACACGGCCTCCCATAAAGAGCCTCATAATGTTCTATTTTAATTGAATCCTAGTAACTATTATTGTATGTGAACTCAAACAAGGATAGGTGATCATACCACACACCATAAAAGTCCAAGATGCATGTTCAAATCATATCCTCTAATATTAATATAGTATGCTTGGACTGCCTGTCAGTTTGAGGATGGTACACCATAATCAATATCAGTTGTGTCTCTATATATTTTTACAAGACCTACCAAAACCATGATATAAAATGTGTGTCTCTATCTGAGACAATTCTCAAGGGAACTCTATGCAATCATATGATCTCTCAAATATAGATCTTTCCCTAATCCTCCTCGGAGTGAGGCTCTTTGATCAGTAAGAAGTGAGCATAATTCGTTATTTGATCAAAAACACCCAAACTATATCACAACAACTCAAGGTCCTGGGTAACCCTATTACAAATTCCATCATGATTTCATCCTAATTACACATAGTTATCAGAAGTGACTACAACAAAACACCAGGGAACTGGTGTTTGACCTTCACCCTCTGACAGGTAAGGCATTAGGAGATAAAACTAGTAATGTCTCTCTTCATCCCGGTCCATCATAACTACCACCTAAAGTCATGATACATATTGGTCACACCAGGATGTGTTGACTATATATAGGCATGGTAACCCCTCATTAGATTCTCTCCAATGGAAGCAGGGACTACTTCTCTCCCATGTACAAAGATCACATCATCATCATTCATCGACCATCTGGGCATCAGATCACCACCAGCCAGTTGTTCTCCCATCACAACACAATCTGGGTATGAATCTGTTGGACTCCTCTTGTGTTAATCATTTTTTAATGATCACAAATCCTATACATTATTTAAATCTTGTTAATCCTATTTAATCTGTCTCAAATCATGTGTACAGATGGTTGGTTTATTTATGCTCTAAATAAACTTATCCAAGATCTTAAGTGCTATGTTTGATTATTGTAAACTATTTTTAATTGGTGTTATAATAGATTTCCTTGATAAATGATTAATTCTAATACATTCTATGAATATCACTATTTAAATATGTATATAGATATTTGGATAAGTTTGATAAATCGTGAGTATGTCACTGGTTATGTTTTTTTTTTTGGAAGAGGACCCAGACATCGTGACTAGACACCATGATCCAGACACCGTGACCCATACACCATGAACAGACACTATGACTAGACACCGTGACCAGACACTGTGACTCAAACACTGTGACCAGACACCGTGACCCAGACACCGTGACCAAACACTGTGACCAGATACCGTGATCCTAACACTAAATTTGTGCTATCAGTTTCTAATCTCTATACAACTATTCCATCATAACTGTCTCACTGTTCAAAGGCAAATAAGAAGACACCATTTCATAGAGACACTATTTCCAAGTGACACTATTTCTAGATAGACTGTGACATTTTTCTTTAATCTTTTTTGTCATTTTTAATTTAATTTCTAACGGTCATATTTGAGTCTTTTAAATGAACTGACATAATTAATATTTCTTTATAGACATGTCACTTGAAAGTACGAGGTATGAGGTGTAGAATACATGCATCATGTCAGCTCTAACACATGCACTCCAAGAATAAAAAGAGAAGTATGGCCCAGAAACAAAGTGATAACGAAGAAGTACGATCATTATTGAGAAAAGAATCAACACATGCAACAAGATAAATATGAAGAACACACGAAGCATTCTCGAATCCAGAAAGTTGGGATACCATAGATCAGATTCAAGAACATCTTCGCAATACCAACTCCAAAAAGAACACAAGCTAGATCTAATTGGAAACTAGTGCATCAAACTTGCGGTACTCTGTTTCTCACAAGGGGACTCAATTTTTGCATCTTCTTTATCCTAGAAGTCCAGAGCTGCATAGAATAACACTCAGAGCACTTGTAACCCTATATCATTATTTTTTCACTATTGTGTATTGTTTTTAGATTTTGAGATCTGCGTGTGTATGTATAAAAGCACACATTGTATCCTTCACTAAACTGAAGGATACAAGATATCCTTCCTCTCATATCTTTTTACACTTTTTTATTCCCACAGATAAGTGTAGAAGAGGTCCCTGTGTAACCTGGTAGTTCATACCCATGAAGAACTATGGAAGTGGTCCTGTGACCTGGACAGTCCTATGCATTGTTGTTTACCCTAATCTAAGGTGTGGATCAAGTTTATTAATATAAACTTCTTAGTAGCATGTGATTACCAAGTAGAGTGTATTAGGTCTCAGCTTGCGACTGAACCACTTGTTTTATATCCACTGTGTTGTTTGATTTAGTTTTCTCTTTTTTACTGTATAATTTAGAAATCACTAAATTTACTTTGACAGTTAATCTTGGAAATAAGTTATAATTGTTTTTCCTTATTATAATAGCTTCAAAATTAATATTAATAAGTGATATTAAGATTACTAAGAATTAACAAGTCTTCTGAGAAGTTATTTAAAAAGTCAAACTTTTATAACCGTATTACTTTGTTTAACTGGGCTGTATTTATTTTTATTGGGGAACCTTTTAAGAAAAAATTTCAAAAATAAATTTTAATAGATACTCAATTCACCCCCTCTTGAGTACTTTACTCTGACTAAAATTTGGTATCATAGGGTGTTTTTTATTCCTGTTAAGCCTCTATTTTTGAAACTATTCAACTGTGATTTTACTTGTACTTTAAAAATCTATAAATTTCTGTTAATTCTAAATTTATAGATCTTTAAAAGTATTTATTTATTATGGATAATAGATTGTAAGGTTCCAAAAAAATTAGACCACCATTATTTAATGGAACCAATTATGCCCAATAGAAAATCAAAATGACAATTCATTTAGAAAGTATGGGTTTTGAAATTTAGTCTTCAATTATAGATGTGTATAAGATTCCTACTACTGTTAGAATCACTTGGGATGGCCCAACCAAGACTACCTACAATAAAAATTTCAAATCCATAAATGCTTTATATTTCTCTTTAGAATATGAGGATTTTAACAGAATTTTTGTATGTAAAATTACCCATGAAATTTGGGATACTTTGTCTGTTTCACATGAAGGAACTTCTAGTGTAAAAGAAATGAGACTTAATACTTATACTATTAAATATGATAACTTTACAATGAAACCTAATGAGCCTATTTCTAACATGTATCTCAAGTTCAAAAAAATTGTCAATATAATGATTTCTCTTGGAAAAGAAGTTACTGCCAAAGAACAAATTATGAGGATTCTCATAGGCCTACCTGACAGATGGAGAGGAACCTTCGTCTTTATTAGAGAGTCATGTGACATCAAAAAGTTACCTACAAAAGAAATCACTGGGAAACTAATGATGTATGAAGAGGAGATTAAAGTCAACAAGGAAGAGGAGGATGAACCCAATAGAAAATATATTGCATTTAAGACCACCACCTATAAACACAAAGAGAAAGGGAAATTGGAAGTCTCTATAGAAAGTTCCAGAAGTGAACTATCATCACCTGATAGTGATGAGGAGATGGCTCAATTATCCAAAAGGTTTAAAAGATTTTACAATAAGAAGAAATTTTTTAGAAATCCTAACTTCAAGGGAAGATATGATCAAAAAGGAAGTTGGAAGAAAGATTGGAAAAGAAGTTAAAAGTATGATGAGATAATATGCTATGAGTGTAATTGAAAGGGACATGTAAAGGCTGACTTTCCCAAGATCAAGTACAAAAATAAATATGAGGACAAATATGGAAAGTATAAAAAGGCAATGAAAGCAATGTGGAGTGCTTCTGAGGACAGTTCAAGTGACTCAAAATCTTCACATGATGAACTGGCCAACAAATCCAATATGTTTTTTATAACAAACATATCTGAGGTTACACTGGAATCTCCTATACACGATTCCTATTATTCTGGAGAAGAGAGTGATTCTAAAAATATGTCTAATAAATAAATTTTTGAGTACTATAATATTCTTGAAGAGACATTTAATGAACTAAAAGATAAATACAAATCTTTGAAGAAACAACATGATCTTACCTTAATTGTTAAATATGAACTTATTGTAGAAAGAGAGAAAAATGTTCAATTACTTACAGAAAACAATGAACTAAAGCTATCTAATGAGAAATTGAAAAAGGATCTTGAATGGTTTACTAATGGTAAAGATAATTTGGTACAAATTCTAGGTAAACATATTGCTTCTAAAAATACTACTGGTATTGGATATCAACCTGGTAAAATAAGTTTTGGAAGAACTAATTTTGTTTCTATGTCAATTACATACAACTTTACTCCTAGTTATTGAAAACATTCATCTATACACTCTCTACTATTTCAAGTTTTTTGGACCAAAAATATTTTATTTTAAATCACTTTACATAATGCTTGTAGGAAACCTATGAGGCATATATGTGTTCCCAAAGCACTAGTCACTAATATTACTAGACCCAAACAAATATAACCACCAAAGTCTATTTTTATTTGACTATTTTGTAGGAAAGTTGCTTAAAGAGCTCCTGTAAAAGATTATGGTACTTGGAAAGTGGGTGTTCAAGGCACATGACAGGGGATTAACCATGCTTCAAGAATTTAATAAAAATTGATGGTGGACATGTCACCTTTGGTGAAAATGACAAAGGAAAAATCATTGGCCTTGGTTAAATTGGTAACTCTAACTCAGTTTTAATTTCCAAAGTAGTTTTTTTATGGATTGAAATATAATCTGCTTAGTATTTCAAAACTATGTGATGATGGATTTAATGTTAAATTTGAAAATGATTCTTGTAATGTTTTCAATTCTAAAAATGAATTAGTATTTTTTGCATTAAGAAATGAAAATGTATACTCTGTTAACTTAGATTCTTTAGTTTCTCAAAATGCTTCATGTTTAAGTATATTTCACAAAGAATATTGGTTTTGGAATAGGAGACTAGGACACTATAATATTCACTCCCTTAGAAATATAACTAGAAAAAACTTAGTCAAAGACCTACCCAAACTTGAGTTTCTAAATGATAAAGTGTGTAATCCTTGTCAAAAGGGAAAGCAACGCAAAATTTCCTTTAAACCAAATAAATAAGTGTCAACTTCTCAACCACTCAAACCGGTTCACATGGATTTGTTTAGACCATCTATAGTTTCTAGTTTAAATGGGAAGAACTATGTTTATGTTCTTGTATATGACTTTTCTATATATACTTGGACTTTATTTTTGACTCATAAAAGTGAAGCCTACTATCATTTCACCAAATATTCCAAAACTATAGAAAATCTTAGTGGACTTAGAATTAAATCCTTAAGAAGTGATCATGGCCATGAGTATGAAAATAAAGAGTTTGAATCATTTTTCTCACAAAATGGATATAGTTATAATTTATTTTCCCCTAGAACAACTCAACAGAATGGAGTTATAGAAAGAAGAAATAGAACCTTGTAAGAAATTTCTAGAACCATGATTAGTGAATATGACTTACCTATTTATTTCTGGGTTGAAGCTGTAAATACAACATGCTATATTATTAATAGAGTGTTGATTAGACCCATTCTTAAAAGAACTCCATATGATTTATGGAACAATAGAAAACCCAAATTAAGCTACTTCAAAGTTTTTTGTTGAAAAGTATTTATCCTTAATACTAGGTAAAAACTTGAAAAAATCGCATCCAAGAGTGATGAAGGGATTTTTCTAGGATATTCAATCTCTAGTAAATCCTATAGTGTGTTTAACAAAAGAACTAAATGTATGGAAGAATATTTCCATGTCAAATTTGATGAAATAGATACAAATGAGCCTAATACCACTCTAGAGAACCTAGAGGATGATGTTTCAAATATGGACATCAATTCAAAATCCTCTAACCATCTTGTAAAGGAACCTGTGAAAACTTCCAGTTCTAGAAATTCTTCAGATTTTGGTCATAATGAACCCGAACCTGTTGAAGAACCTGAAATCACTAGTCCTTATTTTTCTAGAGCTATTAAAACTCTTAAGAACTATCCTTTAGATTCTATTGTAGAAGATTTAGATAAATGAACTCAAACTAGAGCTTCTATTAGAAATTAGGTTGAACATCAAGTCTTCTTGTCACAACTTGAACCTAAAAACATTAATGATGCAATCAATGATAAATTTTGGGTGATGGATTTGCAAGAAGAACTTAATCAGTTTGAAAGGAAAAAAGTTTGGAAACTTGTTAGCAAACCCAAAGAAATATTTACCATAGGAACTAAGTGGGTGTTTAGAAATAAAGTAGATGAAGTTGGTAACATAGTTAGAAACAAGGCTAGATTGGTTGCACAAGGCTATAGTCAATAAGAAGGAATTGACTATGAAGAAACCTTTGCACTAATATCTAGACTTAAAGCCATCAGAATTCTACTTTATTATGCTACACATCTAAATTTCAAACTATATCAAAGGGAAGTTAAAAGTGTATTCCTAAATGGGTATATAGTTGAGGATGTCTTTGTTGAGAAACCCCCTGGTTTTACAAATCCTTATTTTCCAAATCATATTTTTAAATTATCAAAAGCTTTATATGGTTTTAAATAAGCTCCAAGAGCTTAGTATGATAGATTAAGTACTTTTCTTATTTCCAAAGGTTTTATAAAAAGAATAGTTTATCCCACCCTTTTTATAAAATTAATTTTCAATGATGTTTTAGTATTTCAAATTTATGTATATGATATTGTCTTTGGATCTTCAATAAATTATTTATGTATTGAATTTTCAAAAATGATGCAAAATGAATTTAAAATGATTTTAATGGGTGAACTAAAATTCTTTCTTGGATTTAAAATCTTTCAAAATAATGATGGTATTATTTTTAAATCAAAGAAAATATACTAGAGATCTTCTAAAACATTTTGGCTTTGATAGCACTAAAAGTAGTGACACTCCAATGATTACTACTTATAAGTTGTATCTTGATGAAGATAGAAAATCTATTGATCAAACCACTTACAAAGGAATGATTGGAAGCTTACTCTACTTAAATACTAGCCGACCTAACTTTATGTTTACTGTATGTATGTGTTCTCATTTTTAAGAAAACAATAAGGAATCTCATTTAAATGTTGTTAAGAGAATTTTCAAATACCTCAAGCATACACCCAATCTAGGACTGTTCTATCCTAGAGGAAAATCATTTGAGTTAGTTATCTATTTTGATGTTGACTTCGGTGGTTTTAAGTTAGATAGAAAACTCACATCTCGAACATGTCACTTTTTAGGCAAGTCTCTAGTATCATGGTGTAGTAAGAAAAAAAAACTTTGTTGCATTATCTACTATCGAATATGAGTACATAACTAGCGGTGGTTTTGTGCACAAATTTTGTGGATAAAACACACATTACTAGATTATGGATATCAATTCAGGCATGTACCTATAAATTGTGATAATACAAGTGCTATTAACATCTCAAAAAATCATGTTTCACACTCTAGGACAAAACATATTGATGTAAGACATCACTTTTTGAGAGATCATTATCAAAAAGGTGATATCACTTTAGAATTCATTGTAACCGAATATTATCTCACTAATATATTCACCAAACCATTAAATTCTAAAAAAATAGATTACATCATACATGAATTGGGAATGATAAATCTTAAGTAGTAAGTGTACTATTTCACAGCTTACTGTTTCACAGCTTATTGTCTCACAATTTACAATTTCACAAGTCACTGTCATAAGATTGTTGTCTAACTCTAACATTTCTATAGTTTTACTTTCTTAAAAGTTTCTGCTTCAAACAATACAGTCACACCATTTTGAAATCACACGGTTACAGTCTCACCATGAAACCATGTTATGGTCTCACTGTGAAAGCCAGTTCTGGTCTCACCGTAAAAGTCTGTTAAGATCTCACTATAAAGATTCTTTATCGTTTTATTTACATATTGTAACCCATATCATGGTAATTAATTATTTTATTCTTTTACTTTCCCACGCTTTTGATTTTGCGATGCTTGATATCCCTAAATGATAAAAATGAAAGAAGTTTCACTCCTTTCTTCACTCAAGCTCTCTTCTCTCAAACTGTAACCCCTCCTTCAACCTTTATCTCTCTCTCTCTAGAACCTTCATTGAATGACCATAATGAAACACCCATCATCATTAAATCTTGAGAAGTGAAGATCCAAGAAGAAGATGAAAATAGCATCGAAGTTAGCACCTGAACGTCCTTTGAATCCGAACCTGGTGAACAGAATAGTGGTACCTGAAAATGAAATTTTCCCCAAGTGAATGTTGTCAAGTAAGTCTTTAGTATTGAAAGTACTAAGAGAGAAATTATGGTTGTATTAGTTCAAAAAGGAGGATAGGCTGATTTACCCAAATCTAGTTGCATAGTTTTATCAATTTGTTCAATTCTCTTTTGATATAGAAGATGGTTTTGTTCTGATAAGTCGGATCAATGGGAAAAAATGTACCTTTTCTTTGAGGTTATGGATTGTATGCCTAAGGATACCTCAAGAGGGTATTTTTGAGGACTATCAGATAGTTCCTCCACCTCCAAGTGAGATCTTTGTTTTGGAAGAATCCTTGGGAAGCTTAATTGGGAATGAAACAAAGAGAATAGCTATTGCTGCAGATCTATATGGGGAAACCATACTTTTTTTTAAGTTTTTTCATATTCTAATCAGTCCAAGAAAATGAGATTTTGCTACACTCAAGTATCAGGATGTATTTTTGATAAATTTTATGAATAATGGACATGAGATCAGCCTAATCAAGTATGTTATACTTCATATGTTCGAGTTGATAAAGACAGCCTCAAAGTCAACCTCCATGTTCTACTCAAGGTTAATATTTATTATGATTCATGCTAAAGGGTTGGTTGGACCAGATGAAGAATTCATTAAGGACTATGAATTTTTTATTTCAAATTTTATAGTCAAGAGAATGAAAATTAGTTGTAATCTATGGAGAAAACCATGGGTGTAAGATAATGAGAGGTTCTATGAAAATTTCTTTTGGGTTGAGCATTCTTCAAGATCTAAAGACATTTCTGATCTTGGTTTGGAACCATATAAAATTGTTGACTATTTTGATGAGGAAGAAGAATAAGTAGTTGTTTCACCTACAGGGAAAACTGTCCTGGATGAGAAAGACAGTGAACATGTTCTCCAAGATATAACTGAGAATGAAATACTTGTTCCTGAAGAAATTTTTGATCTAAAAGAACAACTTGCTTATAAAGAAGAATTTGTTTCTAATGTAAGTGAAAAGGTTGTTCTAGAAGAGAATCTAGAAGAATACCTTTCTCTTGATAAAGAAGCTTCTTATGTGGAACATTTGGAGGAACAAGTTGTTTCTAAAATTATCCCGTCTTCTAAAGAGAAAATGGATCAAGCCTTTTAGTTGTCAAGAAAAGAAATGGGTGATTCTATTGGCAATGAAATCTTGTAAGTAGATAAAAGAACTAAATCTCTTAGTCCTAAGAAGTATGCACATGTTGATGGGGAGCAACACCCGAATTTGGAAAGTGTTTAAGTGCCAAATCTAGTTGATCCAAGCACTGTGGATACATGGTATAAATTCCCCAGCTATTTTGATGTGAATGATTCCCAAAAAGTCTCAATTAAAGGTATAGATGTCTCTACTATATTTCAATTGAAATCAGTCTCTAATATTGTCTCTGAAAAGAACCATGAACCTGTCTTAACTCATATCCCTGAACATTCATAAGAACATTCTACCTTAGTAAGTAAGGATGATTTAAAAGCCCTTAAAGCTAATTTGTTGGATGGAGTTGAAATGTATAACCCCCCCGGTTTGAGGTATGTAGCCTTTGTTTATGCATTTTTATGTGTTTAAAGTGCATGGGATGAGTTGGGAATAGTTTGGGAGAGTTTGGAATGGTTTTGGATGAGTTTGGAGGCTTTTAAGGGGGTGCACGGTTTGAGCACAGTTAGTGTAAATCGTGAAGATTCTCTAGGAAACCGTGCAGGGGGAGATAGTAGGCTCCACATGGCTTGCGCACAGTTTGTCAAACCATGTGAGGAAACCGTGCAGACCCTGGCTCTCGAGGTAGTAGAGTGTGCACGGTTAGTGCACGATTTTCCAAACCGTGCGGCCACTAAAAATTAGGGTTTTAAAACCAGAGCTCACTCGGGATTTCCTCATTTCACTCCTCTCTTCATCCCACTTGAGCCTCACTCGGGTTTTTGGGTTCTCAGGGGTTAAGGGGGCTCTCCCACTCGTTTTGGAAACGATTCAAGGTGGATTCAAGGTGGTTTCTCCCAAGTAAGTCTCTCCTCTTGTTTCTCAACTCATATCCCTGAACATTCACAAGAACATTCTACCTTAGTAAGTAAGGATGATTTAAAAGCCCTTGAAGCTAATTTGTTGGCTGGAGTTGAAAAGCTCAGGAATACCCAACCTGCTCCTATGACTAACTTGAGTGAAAGAGATGTTTCCTTATTGTTAGAGAAGATTATTTGGAAGATTCAGCCAAAAATTCTTCATGAAATTAAAGAAGTCATAGTTGAGAAAAAACAGTTAAGTGATGAAGTGAAGTCTCTTAGAGGTATGGTTGACGATATGTAGAGAGTGCTAAAATCAAGACTAGAACCTATTGCTCATCCTATCAAGGATATTGGTAGTCATATTCCATAGGAATTTGCCTCCCTAATTCAACCTAACCTAACTTCCTTAGTTGACAAGGTGGCTGAAAGAAACAAGAAAATAGTTTAAGAGATGTGTGAGCTTTTTATTGGTCTTAACAAGTTGACTGATGAGTATAAGGGTTATCTCTAGATAGTTCTGAATCAATTTAAGTCTCTTAATTCAGCTTTTATAGCTTCTAGTACCTCTATATAGTCATCCCAACCTTCCTTGGACAATGATCTGCTCAGAACAGTTGTTAAAGAAGAACTTTAATCAGTGCTCAGAGGTTTTGACAAAGATTCTCTATCTGCGGTTGTCAAGAACAGTGATAGAGTTCTTGATTTGGTAAGAATTCATTCCAAGATTTCAAATGATGCTCAAGAAGAAATTACTAAGAAGTTGTACTTATACTTCAATAGGATTTTCTCTAAGCATGATATGACAAACCATTTCAAGTACCTTATATAGAATATAAAAATCCCTCCTGTCACTCAAGATTTCAAAACTCAAGTTCAAAAGCCAAAGGATTTCACTCCTTTGTTGGAAAATCTCATGGAGAAGAAGGATGACTTTGAGAAAGCCATGTAGTATGGTGGTGAGATTATTGCTGACTTTATCAAGCTATTGAGGCCTTATCTTCGTGTGCAGAGCATTAATATTGTGGCTCCTACAGCTACACCCTTGAGACCTAGTTCGCCTACCTTCTCATTCTTTGACCTTGCCTCTACTTCTATTTATGTCTCTCAAGCTCTGATTTAGATCAGACATGTTATCCTTGACCAAAAATTGCCTCGGTCTTCCACTACTCCTATGTTAGGGCCAATAGGGGCCTATATACCCTAAGAGGGGGGGTGAATCAGGGTATGGGTATTCTTTTTCAAAGTTCTTCCTGCCCCACTGGATCTTGACCTCTTTGTTACAAGGGTCACTTTGTTTGCACTTGTGTGGTTACTGTAATCACTTGTCTCCTTTACCTGATAATGATTCTTTGAATGCAATGCAGGGAAGTAAGCAGGCAGACGCAAGTATTTTTACTTGGTTCACCACTAAGGGCTACGTCCAAGGAGCATACGCCGACAGGTTGCCGGTCGTACCAAGTCCACTAAACTTCACTAGCTGTGGATTACAATGTTCGGGCTAGATCACTTCTATGCCCAGGCTCACTGCCTATACAAGATTTAGGGTCAGCTCACTGCTTTCCCAAGGGTCACTCCCTGTTTCTCTCTCTCTGGCTCACTACCGGTGGAGAGGATCACCTACTTCCTCTTCCTAAGCTCACTGCTCCAGAAGGGAATCCACTCACAGTTTATAGACTTGTAGGTCTCTTCATTTGCATAAAAGAATGCATCTTTCTCTGTATGTAGATGCTCTATTGAAGTTCAACTTTCATCCACTAATGAATACCTCTTTGCCTCTAAACACTAGGCAATTCCCTTGGAAAGACCTTCGCAAAGCACCCTACAATGCGAGGCTCCCAATTTCGCGAAGCTCAACAAGCCTTCGCGAAGCTCCTGCCTTTTCGCGAAGCTCACTCGCGAAGCTCACTCGCGAAGCTCTCTCGCAATTCTCAAGTCGTCACAAAGAAACGAACCTCGCGAAGCTAAGTAAGCCAACGCGGAGCTCGCAGGTTTCGCGGATCTACAACAGCCGCCGCAAAGCACCTCTTTCGCGAAGCACACTGGCTCTACGAACCACCTTCGCAAATCGAGAGCAAGGTATTTTCTCTGAAAAATTCTCTCTACTTCGCTCGAAGGGGTCGGCCTCTATTTATAGGCGATTCCACCGACCCTTGTCCATTCCACGCGAAGTCAACAACACTTCATCTCAAATCGCGAATCTCCAAAGTTTCCGCCGGAATTCTGTCCAAATCGCGAAGCTCCACGGAAATTATCCGTTCGCGGAGCTTGACGTAGTCGCGAAGAATCACCGTCAACTTACCATCGCGGCTCGCGCCTTCACCACGAAGCTCCCTCGCGAAGCTCAACCTTCCTTCGCGCCTTCGCCGCAAAGCTCCCTCACAAAGATCAACATTCCTTCGCGCCTTCGCCGCGAAGCTCTCTCGCAAAGCCCTTCTCCGCCGTGATGCGCTTCAGCCTCTGTCATTCGCGAAGCTTGACGTAATCGCGAAGCATCACCGCCTCCATTCTTCTGTTCTTCGCGATTTCCAAACAAAGCATCATATCTTCACGAAATTCATGCCTTTGCCATATGAAATTATGATCTTCATGGAAATCCTATTTTCGCGATGCTCACCAAACTCCAAATTTTGGACCCAAAAATTTGGCAAACACTGGAAAACGGCGCCACCTTGTACTGCTCTTTCGTACCGCCTCCAAATCGTCCTTTCCTTTTCCATCGTTCTTTGTCAACATGGAATTTCAACAAATTCTCGGGAACTCGACAATTCTCCATGGAAACCTGTTTTTTCAACAAACACAACCAACCCAAAAATACTTCAATGTTACCTTGAGGGATTTTTGCCCAACAATCTCCCCCTTTGGGTTTGTTGACAACTCTTCACAACTCTGCTCAGGATGATTTTCTGCACTTCGATACCTCACTGAGTCTTCTTCCAGCCACAACCACCATTCGCCTCTTGCGATTCTGATAGCATTCAAGGATTCACTTAACACGTACTCTAAGCCCACATGAGCAATGATCAGTGTGAGAAACAAGAGTAGTATGAAAAGTTCATCAATGAATCACTTCATGTCAGACCCCAATTGTCGATTCCAACCTGATACCAATTCTTAAATTGATACCAATTTTTGAACCACACTGATACCAATTGGTGAATAGCTGGACACCGTCTCACACCATTCCAACACCACTGTTTTGATTTTATCACGATCCTCAGTTGTCGTGATATCTATTCTTTGATCGATCACTTCTAGCATCGTCATATTTAAAAATCTCTCCCCCTTTCTCATTTCTCCCCCTATCTCGCTGCTCCACTGGTCAGCTTCTCCCCGTATCATTCATGATTTTTCAAATCCTTTCTCATTTCTCCCCCTATTTGGCTGCTCCACTGGTCAGCTTCTCCCCGTATCATTCATGATTTGTCAAATCTCCACACTGTCTCCCCCTTGAACAATCACTATTTTCTCCCCCTTTTGTCAACGAACCCAAAGGGCATGCCTTTGCAGTGTGTAACAGAGTAGAGAACATATTAGCACAGTAGGGAAAACACATCGTACCTCGGGGAGAGGGGGGTGGCCCACATCCACACTATTTCAAGTGCGGGGAATCGACTGAACTCCCAGAGCCAGTCGATGCCTTTCAAATGCTTCCTTGGGTAATGCCTTTGTCAGAATATCTGCAACCTGTAATTCTGTAGACACATACTCCAACTTCACAATCCCTTGCTCCACCTTCTCCTTGATAAAATGATACTTAATCTCAATGTGCTTTGTCCTTGAATGATGGACGGTATTTTTGCTAATATTTATAGCACTTGAGTTGTCGCACTGGATTCTGATCGGAGACTTCACTTCAACTCCCATATCTTCAAGCTGCTGCTTCATCCACAATAACTGTGTGCAGGCTTGAGTGGCCGCAATATACTCAGCTTCTGCAGTGCTCAATGAAATGCAGTCTTGCTTCTTGCTGAGCCAAGAAATACACAATCCACCAAGATAGAATGCACCACCTGACGTTGATTTTCTATCATCTGCTGAACCGGCCCAGTCTGCATCAGTATAACCCAATAACTCCGTCTGGGATTTATTAGTATATGTTAAGCTGAAATCCACTGTGCCCTGGATATACCGAAGTATTCTTTTCACTGCAAGCATGTGTCTTTCCTTGGGATTACTCTGATATCTAGCTACTTGGCATGTGGCAAAAACAATATCAGGCCTTGTTGCAGTCAAGTACAATAAACTTCCAATAATTTTCCTGTATTCTGTGATATTAATTGCCTTGCCATCCTCATCTTTTGATAATTTCATCCGGGTAGCAACCGGAGTCTTCATCTCTTTGGAATTATCCATTCCAAACCTTCTTATAACCTCCTTGGCATATTTGTATTGAGAAATAAAAGTTCCATTCCTTCCTTATGTCACCTGTAGACCAAGGAAAAACGTTAGCTCTCCAATCATTGACATTTCAAACTCATTTTTCATGAATTCGGAAAACTGTCTGCACTGAGCTTCATCTGATCCGCCAAAAATTATGTCATCGACATACACTAGTACCATCATCCTTTGATTACTGTCATTGCTGAAATAGAGATTGTAATCAACTCCTCCACGCTGAAAACCAAGCTTCTTCAAGTACTGATCAAGCCTTGAGTACCATGCCCTTGGTGCTTGTTTCAGCCCATACAATGCCTTCTTCAACCTGCAAACTTTGTTCTCATCCTCATGAATGAGAAAACCATCTGGCTGCTCAATATACACCTTTATCTAGGAGTCTCCTTTTCACACCAGTCATGCTTTGTTCCGAATCAATGTGCCATATTCATTCATCTTGTCTTAATAGACCCATTTAGTCCTAATGACGTTTTTATCTGCTTGCCTCGAAACAATCTCCCACTTCTGATTCTTCTCAATCTGATCTATCTCTTCGTTCATGGATGAACCAAGTTTTCATCATCAGCTGCATCAGCAATGCATTTTAGCTCAACCTAAGATAGAAAAGATGCATGCTGCAGTGATTTCATTATCCTTGTCTGAACTGGAGCTTCCTGATCACCAATGATATTCTGTCCATAAATTTCAGCTCATCTCTTTGGCATCCTTGTAGACACAAACTAGACACTTTTATGTTTATCATCAGTGTCTTCTTCTGAATCAGCATAAGCCACTTCTGCTCTCCCTGTGTTGCTTTCTTCCTCAGCAGTTTCATCAGGAAGTTGTTCACTGACTCATTTTTCAGTGGCTCCATTTCTTTCAGATACTTTTCTCAGATTTTTGTTGAGACACCTTTGATTTTCTCTTGTAGCTTCTTGGTATCCCCAATCATTCTTCATGAGCATAAATATTCATCCTTCATATAATATTGAGATCATGCATCTGATTAGGATATAGAATTCTCCCCCTGTGTTATGAAACTCTCCAAGTTGTTAGGCCCAACAGTTTAGACCCATAACACGTCTTTTCCTCTTACATCATTTGTTCTCATCTTCCACTCAGATTTGAGTCATTAACAAAATCTCTAAGCCTACTGAGTTGAAGCTCAGTGTAGGAAACAAGGGATAAAGTTAATAACAAAATCACTTCCTATTGTGCTCTGTTGCTCCCTTTCTTCGTCAACTCTAGTACCTGATTTGAATCAATTGAAATTCTAGAGAAAATCACTTCTCCACTTCGCATCCTTAGATGCCACTTCCCCTTGGATCGTATCTCCCTAGAACCTGAAACACATGCATCATCAGTTAATAGCATTTTTATACATAGGGAGAGGGTATCTTCTTCTGGACTCCTCAAGATGAGGATTGTGGTTGATCCTGATGGGTCAACCCTTTGATTCTTTCTTGGAGGGCATCACACTCCTTTCTTGCTTCCTCCAACTGCCTAGCCAACTTCAACTGTTCTGGCCATATGACTAGGCATTCTTTTCCCACATTTTGATCCTTTTTCTGATACGTAGATTTGGTAGGCTCGGCCTTTCTCACCTCTTGGGGTATAAACCCACTAGTACACATTTCCTTCTTTGAGGTTCTACCAAAATTCCATTTTCCTTGATTATTTCTCGGAGCAGGAACATCTTTCCTTTCCATCTTCCCTTGCTTCTTCCACCATTGCAAGGATCTTGCATCTTCTTTCAGTTTTCGTTGTGGAATACGTCCTGCAAATTTTTCATCACATTATTTGTTCATCTTTCTTTTATCAGATGTCTGAGTCACCACACTCCTTTTTACCGGTGGTGAGTCTTCCATTGAATGTTCATTCTTCTTTCTCACAACTGTAGCATCTCCACCCTTTTTCTTCCAGATTTGTTCATGTTTCCTCTGAGAGATATGTTGCGAGTGTGACAGAGGAGGTGACTGATACACCTTTCGCTCAGCTCCTTGTGATTCCCCTGAGGCTCTAAGCCTATTTTCCAATTTACCATTTTGTCTTCCAGTGTACGATTTCTTATTAGACACCACTGGAGTGAGGAATCTCCTTTGACGTTCCTTTTCCTTCCCTGATTTATTCTTGCTGCACTGTCTTGCCAAATGCCCATAATTAGATCATATAAAACAACTTCCATCAAATACATACCTCATTTCGTCACTTCTCTGCTGAGATGGTGATGCAACTTGAGATCCTCTTCTGATATTGGGCTCCTGAGCTTCCTGACACATACCCATTGTGTGTCCCTTTCTTCCACAGAAATAGCATCTGATGAATGTTTTCCTCTGAGAAACTCTTCTGTCTGATTTATCATGATGATTCTTCTTATTCTCAGATTTAGTAAGGTTTCTGTTTACACAGCCTGAAATGTATTCCAGATCCTTTGAACAGAATCTTGACGTGTGACCATGAATCCCGCAGAAATAGCACATGTCATCACTTCTTTTTGTAACTGACCTCTTTGGCCTATCTCCAGTACCTACAGGGTTTTCTCCACTCCTGGAACTGTTCACGACTCTCTTCTTATCATGCATGGGAGGTGATTCATCAAATCCAATACCAGCTTTTCCGAAACTTGCTGGTCTTTGAGCTGAGAAAATATTCTGTTGTTTCTCTTCAGAAACAGCATATCTGTTCTTCATTTTATCATCACTTGTCGAAGGATGATCAAATAGCAAGTGCAGTGCATCCTTCAACTTGGGCTTATCTTTGAATTTAAACTTCTCTATTTCCTGCTTGACTAATTCAAGCTCTTCTACCAACTTTAGAATCTTCATATCCCTTGATTCAAGTTGGACATCAAGTTTTTCCTTGAGAAGCTTCCCTCTACTTACCTCATCTTCCAGTTCATGCTTCAGCTTATCAACCATGTCATTTTTCTCCTTTACCTTCAATTTTTCTTGAGCGACAGAGTCAGAGCAACATGAATTTTCTTGTTGTAGCCTTTGATTTTTCTGAACTTCTGCAGACAACTGTGCTGCTAGATCATTATTTCTGGATTTAAGATTCTGTGCTTCATCTGACTTTTGACTCTCTTCATAATCACCAGCCTTTTGTTTTCCTTTCATTTTAGCCATCTTCTGCAGCTCTTCAGCATGTGAATCATTCTTCTCTGTTAGGTCAGTAACTATATCAATAAGCCTTTGATTTAAGCCTTTTATCTTGTTGACCTCAATCTCCAATCCCTTGATCTGGATATCTTTAGATTTGGCTTCTTCAGTGTTTCCAACGTCACTTGGAATATTAGGTTCTTCAATGCTTTTGAATTGATCTTTCACTTTTCTATTCAAGCCATCGATCTCCCTTTTCTGTTCTTCAATCTTAATTTTATACTCACTAACTGATTCTGAGTTCTCTCGTGTTGATAACCTGAGTTTCTCAATTTCTTCCATCAACTCAGACTTCTCTTCTTCCTGCTGCTGCATATAGAGTTTGGCATCATGAAAAACTTTGTTGGATTTCTTTGTTTTTTCTCTCCAAATATCTATCTCCTCAAGAGCAGCCTCCAACTCAGCTCGCATATCTATTCTTCCTTCAATTTCTTCTTCTGTTTCAGCATCGCTCTGATGCTCATGTACTTCACTCATTCCAACATCATGATTGAGTGAATCAATCTTTTCCCTGTCAGATTCATCCAGACCTTCTTTCAGTAAACTGTTTGATTCTTTTAATTGAATCACACTTTTTCCATACACACTTCCACACTGAGGAATACCACCCGACTTCTACTTCTTCTTGGATGTTTTTCCCTTTTCCATGGCTCACCGAGATAAGAGCAAACTGATTCTTTAAACACAAAGAGCGACTACACCAAGTCGGAGCAATCAAATCTGACAAAAGCAACCTATCCCTCTGATACCAATTGTTAGGGCTAATAGGGGACTATATACCCTGAGAGGGGGGGTGAATCAGGGTATGGGTATTCTTTTTCAAAGTTCTTCCTGCCCCACTGGATCTTGACCTCTTTGTTACAAGGGTCACTTTGTTTGCACTTGTGTGGTTACTGTGATCACTTGTCTCCTTTACCTGATAATGATGCTTTGAATGCAATGCAGGGAAGTAAGCAGGCAGACACAAGTATTTTTACTTGGTTCACCGCTAAGGGCTACGTCCAAAGAGCATACGCTGACAGGTTTCCGGTCGTACCAAGTCCACTAAACTTCACTAGCTATGGATTACAATGTTCGGGCTAGATCACTTCTATGCCCAGGCTCACTGCCTATACAAGATTTAGGGTCAGCTCACTGCTTTCCCAAGGGTCACTCCCTGTTTCTCTCTCTCTGGCTCACTGCTGGTGGAGAGGATCACCTACTTCCTCTTCCTAAGCTCACTGCTCCAGAAGGGAATCCACTCACAGTTTATAGACTTGTAGGTCTCTTCATTTGCATGAAAGAATGCATCTTTCTCTGTATGTAGATGCTCTGTTGAAGTTCAACTTTCATCCACTGATGAATACCTCTTTGCCTCTGAACACTGGGCAATTCCCTTGGAAAGACCTTCACAAAGCACCCTATAATGCGAGGCTCCCAATTTCGCGAAGCTCAACAAGCCTTCGCGAAGCTCCTGCCTTTTCGCGAAGCTCACTCGCGAAGCTCTCTCGCGATGCTCAAGTCGTCGCAAAGCAATGACCCTCGCGAAGCTAAGTAAGCCAACGCGGAGCTCGCAGGTTTCGTGGAGCTACAATAGCCGCCGCAAATCACCTCTTTCGCGAATCACACTGGCTCCGCGAACCACCTTCGCAAATCGAGAGCAAAGTATTTTCTCTGAAAAATTCTCTCTACTTCGCTCGAAGGGGTTGGCCTCTATTTATAGGCGATTCCACCAACCCTTGTCCATTCCACGCGAAGTCAACACCATGTCATCTCAAATCGCAAAGCTCCAAAGTTTCCTCCAGAATTCTGTCCAAATCGCGAAGCTCCGCGGCAATTATCCGTTCGCGGAGCTTGACGTAGTCATGAAGAATCACCATCAACTTACCTTCGCGGCTCGTGCCTTCGCCGCGAAGCTCCCTCACGAAGCTCAACCTTCCTTCGCGCCTTCGCCGCGAAGCTCCCTCGTGAAGCTCAACATTCCTTCGCGCCTTCGCCGCGAAGCTCTCTCGCAAAGCCCTTCTCCTCCGCGATGCGCTTCAGCCTCTGTCATTCGCGAAGCTTGACGTAATTGTGAAGCATCACCGCCTCCATTCTTCTGGTCTTCATGATTTCCAAACCAAGCATCCTATCTTCGCGAAATTCATGCCTTTTCCATATGAAATTATGATCTTCATGGAAATCCTATTTTCGCGATGCTCACCAAACTCCAAATTTTGGACCCAAAAATTTGGAAAACACTGGAAAACGGCGCCACCTTGTACTGCTCTTTTGTACCGCCTCCAAATCGTCCTTTCCTTTGCCACCGTTCTTTGTCAACATGGAATGTCAACAACTTCTCGGGAACTCGACAATTCTTCATGGAAACCTACTTTGTCAACAAACACAACCAACCCAAAAATACTTCAATGTTATCTTGAGGGATTTTTGCCCAACATCCTACCTAGGCCCCCTCTATTTTTGAAGGTTTCCCTCTACCTTCTTTGTCATTTGGTTTACTTCCATCTTCCACTTATACATCTACTCATGTGGATTCTAGTGATGTTGCTCCCAAGGGAAAAGAGAAGATAGTCGGTGCTGAAGAATAGTGAACACTATCTTTTGATATGGATAATTTTTGTATTTTTTTTTTGCTTACTGATTGTAATGAAACCTTTTCCTCAATCTAATGCACTGCGAAATTTTACTATCTCCTCTCTTATTTACTTTTTTACTCTTTTTGATAATCCCAAAAGGGGGAGAGACATGCACTCTAACTACACACTAAGGGAGAGACACATTTACTAAGAACATATATCTCACTCACATGATTTGTGATCATCAAAAAGGGGTAGATTGTTGGACTCCTTATGTGTTAATCATGTTTTAATGATCACAAATTCTATACATTCTGTAAAGATTTTTAATACTATTTAATCTATCTCAAATCATGTGTACATATGGTTAGTTTCTTTATGATTTAAATAAACCTATCCAAGATCTTAAGTGCTATGTTTAATTATTTTAAACTATTTTTAATTTATGTTATAACAGATTTACTTGATAAATGATTAAGTCTAATCCATTCTATAAATATCATTGTTTAAGTCTGTATACAGATATTTGGCTAAGTCTGAGAAACTGTGAGTCTGCCACCGGTTATGTTTTTCTGGAAAAGGACCCAAACACCATGACCAGACATCATGTCCCAGACACCATGACCCAGACACCATGACCAAACACTGTGGCTAGACACTGTGACTAGACACCGTGACCCAGACACCGTGACTAGACACAGTGACCAGACACTGTGATTCTAACACCGCATATGTGCTACCGGTTCCTAATATCTATACAAATATTCCATTATAACTGTCTCATCGCTCAAAGGAAAATCAGAAGACACGATTTCATGGAGACACCATTTCCAAGTGACACCTTTTCCAGATAGACTGTGACACCATTCTTTAATCTATTTTTTTGTTTTCAATTTAATTTATAACGATCATATTTGATTATTTTAAATTCACTAACATAATTAATATTTATTTATAGAAATTTCACCTGATAGTATAAGGTACGAGGTGCAGAATACAAGCATCTTTTCTGCCCCAACACATGCACTCCAAGAATAAAAAGAGAAGTGTGTTCCAGAAACAAAGGAGGTGCATGATAACGAAGAAGACAAAGTATTCTTGAGAAAAGAAATGACACATACAACAAGATACATCAAAATAACACACAAAGCATTCTCAAATCCAAAAATATGGGATGCCATAGATCAGAGTCAAGAACATATTCTTAATACCAACTCAAAAAAGAACATGAGCTTGATCTAACTGGAAACTAGAGCATCAAACTTGTGATACTCTGTTTCTCAAAAGAGGACTTGATTCCTACATCTGCTTCATCCTAGAAGTCCACAGCTACATAAAATAACACTCAGAGAACTTCTAACCCTATATCGTCATTTTTTATCTGTTGTATATTGTTTTTATCTTTTGAGCAGTGTGTGTGTGTGTATAAAAACACACATTGTCTTCAGCACTAAACTGAAGGATACAAGATATCCTTCCTCAAATATCTTTTTACACTTATTTATTCCCACAGATAAGTGTGTAAGAGGTCCCTGTGTGACCTGGTGGTTCATACCCATAAAGAATTGTGGAAGAGGTCATGTGACCTAGATAGTCCTGTTCACTTTTTTTACCCCAATCCAAGGTGTGGATCAAGTTTATTAATATAAACTACTTTGTGGCAGGTGATCACTAAGTGGAG
The DNA here is from genome assembly GCA_963277665.1 of Viscum album. NCBI lineage: Eukaryota > Viridiplantae > Streptophyta > Magnoliopsida > Santalales > Viscaceae > Viscum > Viscum album. The sequence continues at coordinate 916,023,092 of OY728141.1, forward strand.
TGGATTAGGTATCAGCTTGAGACTGACCCACTTGTTTTATATCCGCTGTGTTGTTTGATTTATTTTTCTCTATTTTACTGTATAATTTAGAAATCACTAAATTTACTTTGATAGTTAATCTTGGAAAGAAGTTATAATTATTTTGCCTTATTAGAATAGCATCAAAAGTAATCTTAATAACTGATATTAAGATTACTAGGAATTAATCAATCTTCTAAGAATTTATTTAAACCGTAAAAATTTCATAATCGTATTACTTTGATTAACTGGGCTATATTTATTTTTATTGGGGAACATTTTAAGAAAACTTTTCAAATATAAATTTTAATAGATACTCAATTCACCCCCCTCATGAGTACTCTACTCTGACCAACAGAATCCTATCTAGTTTTCACCTAGAACATAAGTGAGTATGTGATCTCTAAGGGGGGAAAAGTCATCAATCCATGATCCCCAAAATCATTCATTCTCTAGTCTACCAACAAGATCACCATGCATCACTGCTACTTTAAAAGGCCTCTCAAAAAGATCTTTCCCAACCTGAATCTTATGGATAAGAGAATCCAAAATGATGCTACCTTTTACCAGATGCATACATCATATCAAAAATAAATGTATAAAGATACTCAACCAAGCACCATTGCCTCATATTTAGGTCCCTATGTGTGAAGATATAGCATAGGATTTTGTGCTTAGTATAAATGATAAATATCTTACCAAAGAGATAGTGTCATCAACACTTCAAAGAGTAGACCACGGTTTCTAACTATAATTCATTTGTAGGGTAGTTCTTCTCATGGGATTGTAGATGATGAGACCCATGGGCTACTTTCTACTCTCTTTGCATTAACATCTCTCCTGGACCAATTCTTGATGCATCACAGTACACTACATAACCAATATCAGGCTTAGGGAGTGTTAGTACAGGAACTATCTTCAACCTTCTCTTTATCTCAAGGAATGGATCTTCATATTGGTATAACCATTGGAATTTCACTCCATTATTCATCAGCGATGTCATGGTTTATGATAGTCGGGATAAATCCTCAATAAACCTTTGGTAATATTCTACTAAACCTATAATGCTCCTAATCTCAAACACATTCTAGGGATGTTTTTAGGACATGATTGCCTCAAATTTCTCTGGGTCTATAGATATACCAATCTAATAAACCAAATATCCTAGTAAAATCACCTCTCAAATCCATAAGTCATGCTTCGACAACATGACTTAAATTTTGTGTGCTCAAAGCGTACTTAGAACTATCTCTAGGTGCCTAACATGTTGATCTAATGATGGTGAGTAGATGAGGATATCATCAAAAACACTTTGAATAATGATTCCAAGTATGGAATGAATATATTGTTCATGAGGTATGTAAACACTTGTGGTTCATTCTTTAGGTTGAATGACATCACCAAATACTCATACATTTCATACCTACACCAAAACGCCATATTTGGAAAGACCTCATATCTAATTAATAATTAATGATAGCCTGATCAAAGATCGATATTGGAGAACTAATAGGCCCCCCATGATCAAAAAGATCATTGATACTATGAAATGAATACCAATTCTTCATCATTACTAGGTCCAGCTTTTGATAATCAACACATAACTGAAGAATATAATCCTCTTTCTTGGAAAACAAAATAGGTGCACCCAATGGTAAAGTACTAGGTATAATAAATCCATTCTTATATAAGTATTTTATTCATACCTTGAGATCCTTCAGCTAATTTGGATCCATATTTCATGGGGTATAGAAATGGATGTGCTCCCATCATGAGCTCAATATCAACTTGACCTGTTGATCCTTCAAAGTCTCTACTATGACAAAGATTATCTCAATGATTTTAATTCATTATTCAGTATCTTGAGGGACACTGGTACCCTGGTAGGATGGATGATATTGGAATTTAATGTCATGACATGTTTGACTATAGTTTTGGACTCCTATTCCCAGGTTAGATACTAAGCAAAAGACTTCTGGAAGAAGCGACCCTGCTACCCTGACCACATAGTAGGTATGGAAGTATGATCAAATATATTATCTTATATTTACAGTGGTAATGTTGAAACCTTATCCCTAGTATAATTATTCTATATTTCTTCTCAAGTAGTACCATAATACTACATCTAAGCGATATCATATATAATGTGAATGAACACACTTCATAAAAAAACAAAGTTGTTAGGATAAACCCTAATCTATCTATGGGATCACACAAGGTTCTCCTAAGAGTCTACCATTAACCAAAGGTATACCCCTCCTAGCACTATCCTTGGTATCCATCCCTACACATTAGTCATAGTCATCATATGAATACTAATACAACAAAATGATTAGTTCATCTAATCAACACCAATAATGATATACCACAACAGCATGGAAGCAGATATATCACGCAAGGGGAAATTTTCCTGAATAGATAGTGAAAATTAGGGAATTTAATTAAGAAATATAATGAAACAAAACATCAAATATATATATATATATATGTGTAATGTGAACCTATGTGTATATTAATTATGAAATAATTCTCCTAAAATCCCATAAATCACATGTCAACATTATGTGCATCACCCTAGGTGAGTTTAATCAAAAGTGATAGAAAAACATAAATTCACCACTTTATGTAAACTCAGACTTCCACTATACAACGCTGGTTAGGAACTTTCATAGTTCTGATGCGCAAGTCCCAATCATACAATCTTCTATCTATCCTACCCCATTCCAAGTAAAAGTGAAGAACAAGTTAGTGAATCCTAATCCTCTGATGCCATTTCATAACATCCCAACCTAAACCACCAGGTCTGAGCCAGAGTACCACATAAACTCATGTGTGCCTCACCATATGCAAGAGTTTTCTAACTAGTAGTGAGGGTATCAAGTGTAACTATGGGAGATTATACCCTTCATCAAAGTGCACATAAAAAATAAATAACTAAATATAATAAATAAAAAATAATCAGAGTAACATGTGGAAAACTAAATGTGACATACATGGTATAAAAATAAGAGATCCCAAAGTATAAATTTTTCTAGAGTAATGAAAGAATATAATAAATAAAATAATTTCAGGGTCTTTCAATGTCTATTTTGGTCTGCTCCCACTTCATGCTCTACATGCTTAGACATCCACCACAGGAACCTTGTCCTTCACTGGTTCACTTATGAAATCTATAAGTGCATTGAAATTATTGAGTAGGGTGTGAGTACAAGACTCAATAGGACACCGCCAATTATTCCGTAACCTAATGTGCTCAAGTATACAAGTGTATTTAATAATAATAATAAATGCGTAAAGGAATAAACATATAATCCAAAACCAAGTGGTAGTGTGCTAACCAAGCTACCACAAACCCCCGTCTATACCTGATTCGGCTCCATACTAGAATACAACTAAATGAGTTCGAATAACCAAACCATCCCCCTAAATATTCCTCATGGTGTAATGTGTACATGAAACCCGGTGTCATCTATCCATCAAGAGTAATATGTCACTTAGGTCCTCTGGATGAGAATATCAAGTAATACAATCAAACAGGCTGCCATGTAATGCATGGCACTTAGAAAATTAAGGCTACCTTGAGGGGATCAACAACATAAAACCATGGTTACCTCATACCCCACCCTATACTCAGGTCTGTTGTCACTATCATCACAAAATATTAAACTCCCCCCCTAAGGGATAAAAATGTCACAATGGTTCACCTGTCTCGAATATCAATAACAACCACAAAGGCATGGTAACATATATACATGGTGAGAACACAAGCAGACATAACATAATATATCATTATGATAAATAAAGTAGTAAACATAACATCATGCGATAACAATAAAACATAGAAAAGGATGCATTAATATCACTCATGGAATCAAAATGGGTCCCTTGGGACACACACAACCACCCACCCACATGTGATCACAATCAAGCACGATATCAAATAATCCAAACATAAATAAAATATTGAAATGTGTGTAAACAAGATCCCAAGATGTAAGTAACTTCCTACCTAAAAGTCACCAATATCAATGGTAAGGATAAACAACCTTGTGTGGTTCGATAGCTGGAGTGAAAACCTAAACAGTCAAGAACACCTCCTCATGGCCTTATTATCGTAATTGCAGACATGTAAATTCTTGAGGTTCTTCAAGCATTCCTAGAACTAAAACCATCTATTTTATTTAAAAAAGAAATACAATATCACATGTGATAATACTTTCTATCTCCTAGATAATTTCTAAATTATCATTTTAATATCATATGCGATGATATTTTCTCTCTTCTAGATTATTTCCAAATTATCATTTTAGGCCAAGACATATACTAGAAATATTATATATAATAATAATTATATTTTGATAATTTATTATATATTATAATTTCATAATTATATCTTGATAATTTATTATAAATCGTCCTTTTATAATTATCTCTTGGTAATTTATCATAAATTATCATTCTATAATTATCTTGTGATATTTTTTCATAAATTATCTATTCATAATTATCTTATGATAATTTTTTATAAATTACTCATTCAAAATTATCTTATGATAATTTTTATATAATATCCTTTATAAATCATCTTATGAAAATTTTCTATATAAATTATCCTTTGATAATTTGAAATTTTATATTTTGATAAATTTTCAGGAATTATCCTTTGATAATTCAATATAATTATATTTTGATAATCCCTAATTTCATAAGAATTATCATTTGATAGTTTTTTATAGATTATCCTGTGATGATTTCTCATAAAATATCCATTGATAATTTTCCATATATTATCCTTTGTTAAATCGATGTCATTATCTTTGATAATTCTTCATTATTATTTATCAATAATCTCACAAAATTATCTTTTGATAATTTATTTAATAATTATATATTGATAATCAAAAATAATTATCATTTTACAATTCTAAATAATTATCCTTGAACATTCTATTTGATTATCATTTTATAATTAACTTAGGATAATTCTATGAAATTATCATTGTGTAATTATTATAATTATTTTTTTGATAATTTCACAAAAAATTATCTATTGATAATTTTTATATATTATCCCTTGATAATACGATCTAATTATCTTTTGATAATTCATTATTTTTTACTTCAATTTTTTTTTTGTGATTTAACCTTTGATGATTTGTAAATTATCATTGAAAAAATATAGGTTTTATCCTTTTATTAATTTCAATAATTTACCCCACAATTGAGAGGTAGAGAAAATAGTATAAATTAAATAAATAAAATAAAAAATAAAATAAATCACAAACCCGAATTTCTGCGTAGTGTCCCGAACATAAGAATATGAGGAGATGTGTGTGCGTTGAACATGGTAAACAAACCAGAATCAAGTCATCCAATCGCACCCAAAGGAGTTTTGGGATCACCTGAACTTGATGAAATAATGTGATGATAAAAATTGGGTGGTTCGGCCATTTGAGGATCTCCAACCATGTTTTATTAAACCTCCAAATTCAATACCCTGTTTTAATCCATGATTCAATAGATTATTGTTGGCAGAGGGTTTTAATTCACCCCATTAATGCGTTGAAAGATGAAACAGATCAAAATGGCGATAAATCTAAGATTTTGAATTCAATGATGGTTAAAAATGGAGGTTTCTCAGGTTGAAGAATATAGGTTATTAAACAAATGAATTTAACTAATTAAATTTGTAATTATAATCTAAATAAATATTAAAAACTTATCCTCACATGTGATCTGACCAAACACCTGATGTGCACAAATTTTATGTCACACTTAGGGTAAAACATCATTCCAAATCTAAAGGTGGTCTCATATTTTTCATATGACACACCATTTAAGAGATATTCAATTATTTTTTGAAAAATATAAAGTAAAAATATTAAATAAGTTATCATCACGTGTGATCTGACCAAATTTATGACACGCACAAATGTTATGTCATGCCTAGGGTAAACCCATAATCCTGTACCTAACTATGGTATCAAATTTCTCATACGAGACACTATTTAGGATATATTGAATTATTTTTGAAAAATAATGTGCACATAATATAATATATTGAATATTTTTTATTTTGTATGCACTGAAGCTCTACGGGCCTCAGAATCCCATTCTATTTCAACATCTAACACCAAAAATATTTAATAGAATATTATAAGGTTTTAACTAGGATTTACCATTACAAAAATCCCTTTAATTCGTCTACTAAATGTTTTTTATTGAAAAATTACATTTTCACGTAAAAATAATCATAAATTATTATCAATGATAGTTTTATTGTGTTTAACAATTCATGGTATTATAGAGCTCACCCTTTTTTATGTTTCATTTCCCTAGGTTATAAAGAAATGTACTAAATATGATATGTCTAAAAAGGGTTATAGTTATGAATAAATTAGTTAGATATGATGTAGATCTTTTATGAACTAGTCATTCATGTGCCTAAGATTCCAAAAGCACTAGACCAATACGATTCTGACATGGATCGTTATGTTATGTAATCCATATTCATATATTAAGATATGATATATATGTGTGAAAAGTATGGGTCATTATAGTCAGTATCATAGAAAGGTTTAGTTAACATTTAGAAACTAGGATGAGAAAACTTTAGTAAGAACCCTAGGGATAATTCTAACTATATGATAAAATCTTAAAGTTTTGGAAATGATCATGAATGAACTAGGTTAAACCTAAGGTTTCATAGAAGAATGTGTCACTATTTGTACATCCTATAAATGGTTTTTCATGATTATGAGGTTTCTCATCATGATTATTATTTCTCACACTATGATTTTTGGTTTTATTTAACAGATGAAACCAAAAGTAATTGTGTTGATGTTTAATGTGATGGTAAATGGAATGATTGCCCCCATGAGAAACCAATTTAAATAAGATATAGAACATGAAACCTTGTGATTATGACTAATTATATATCTCACTATATTATTAACAATCTCAACTTTGGTGAATATCCTGACACACCTAATAAGATAAAGATATAGTTTTATAAAGACCATAAAGGAAAGAAGATCCATCTTCCAACATGTCTAGATTTTGGAATGAAGAACTCAAATGAATGTCTTCGAGGAATGAGAAGATGATTTGAGTGTGGAAATGAATGACACTGAGCAAGTAATTGCTAAGGAAAAATGAAAATTTTGGTTAATTCAATGGATAATAATAATGGTCTTCATAAGTTATTCTCGAAGGTTGAATGTTTTAAATGTGTAAAGTATGAGCATTATGAAAATCAATTTCCTAAGGGTAAATTTTAAGAAGAGAATCAATAAGGTTTATGAATAATGGTTTTACTAATGATAATGAAGATACTACGAATGATGTGTGAAAGGTATGGTAAATTTTAACATTATTAATTATGTTAAAAGTAATACGTATGATTAAATTGAAGTTGATTATTCTTAAGGCCTGGTTCACATTCCATATTTTAGAAGAGAAATATTTGGTAATAAGATGATGAAACATAGATAATGGTTTAAGAAAATTGGGATTATTGAAGTGTTTATGTATTTGGATTCAAGAAATATGTTGAATAAGTGTTATAATAATGATATTCTAGTTACAAAAATTATGAAACATCTAAGTATTATTCCACTTTTTTATTTAAGGATTTGAAAACATATTTTTAATGGTACTGATAACCAAGAAAAGTGATTTAGTATTAAGGTGGTATTTTTGGAGAACATGTGATTAAGGTAAAGAAAAACCTTAACATGTGTCTAATGTTGAGTTAATAATGTTTAGTTTGTATAAAGAGATTATAGGAATTGATATTATTGGTAACCTTGAAATTGGTTTGTGATTTGATAAAAAGTGACTTAGGTCATCTTTGATGAATTTTATTTCATTTTTGGATTTATAGAAAATATTCACTTGTTGTTAACTTATTTAAGGAATAATTATTATGTTTATTTTTGAAGTATATATGTTTTCGTGTGAGGTTAATTTAAAAGTTATGGATACCATCATGGGTTTTTAAGTTTAAATTTTATCATAAGTTAAAATGCATCAACACCCCCTTTTAATGTTTTAAGTTATGGGATTTGGAAGTGATTTTAAACTTTTACAGGGTATTAGGAAGAATGTTCTATTGAGTTTTAAATAACTTTTTGGGTTGGTATATGATTTTATGTTAATTTAATTATGGTCTACTGGATTGTGGGATATAAATAATCTTGATGTTTTAAAAGAAAATCATTGACTAGGTGATATTTTTAGAGATATTTATGGTCAAGTTATAGATTAACTTTTAGGTCAGTATATAAATTTGATTTAGGATATTTTGGTTGATTTTACTACATTAAAAGATTACATAGTGATTTATTATAGTGATTAATGATATTTAGGATATTCTCTATTCAGTTATGGTCTATAACTCTTATGTTTAATATGAGATTTAACATGAAAGATTATTTAAGAATAATGAAATTAAAATTTTGAAGATTTAAGTTGAAGGGTATAATATAGTCTTTTAGGTTTTTTTTTGAAGTTATTGAGGTAATTTGGGATATAGAGTTATTTATTAAAATTATCTAAGTGGATCCTTCGTTGTTATTCTGAAAAATTTTGGAGTTAAATGTATTATTTCAAGGTTTATTCATTTTGAGATTTATATTGTGTTAACCATTATTGGTTTTGCTTAAGGTCTAAATATAGGAGGAATATCTTGATATAATTTTTTTAAATCTTTTAGAAGTTTATTTTAGTACTTCAGGCATAAAAATCATCTTGCATACTCATCGTTTAGAGCAATAGATGAGATTATAGGGGAAAATTTTTAAAAGATGAAATTATACTTGTCAAGTAATTATATTTACTTATGTTCTTAGTCTAGATGGTAAAGGAATGCCTCACTGATTCATGGTTTTTTGGTTCTTAACTTTCTCCTAAAAATGTTCTCTAACACTCTCTATTAGTCCTTGGGTGTTAGTTTTCTCTTCTATTTCCATATTTTCACTTCCCACTGATGTTATCCCATTTGGAAACCAAGTTTTTTTGTAATATTAGTACTTCCGTTTCCCTTTTTTAAGGGGAACTTTTATTAACACATTTTATAAAGTGGGTTTTCAACAAAGGATTTATCAAATATCAAACCTTTGATTTCCGAGCATAAGTTTAAATTTATAGGATTAAATTTATTACAGTAAGGGAGGGGAGAGAATGTAACACCACAATATTTTAGAAAATATTTCTTTTTAAAAAATTTCATTTCTTCAATATCTTACATTACATGCAACACTAAATTTTGATGCACTATTAAAATATTATTATTTAATATGACAATTATAACCTAGCTGTTAAATTAGAGGGTATGAATATGATTAAATAATTTATGAAATATATATAAATTTTCGACTCAATATAAATTTATTGATAAATTCTTAGTAAATAATCACTCAATTTTTAGTAAAGTTATTTTATGCTTAAGAAATATGTCTTCTTCAAAAAATGATTTTATTTCTTTTAATGAGAAAATATTATAATTTCTAAAAAATTTAGAAATATAATTTAATAAAAATATTATCATTTTTTAAATCATCATGTTAAAATTATCTTAGGGTAAATTTTTGGTATTTTTCTAAAAATAATGGTTTTTTAGTGAATAATTAAAAATATTGAATTTTATTGAAAAATATATTTTTCTTTCAAATGATTAAAAAGTGCCAATTTTTTTTAAAAGGGTTTAAAAGTAAAATTAGTTCTATTATATTATTAATAACAAAATTAATTTCATTATAATCAATTTTATGGTTGAATTTGGTATAAAAACATTTTTATATTTAAAAATGTATTTTTTTTAAAATTTGATTTTCATTGCGTTTTATGCATTTATATTAAAATTAATTTCTATCACTTATAGGAATTTAATTTTATAAAATATAATCTTTTTTATTTATAAATTAAAATATATCCAAGTATTATTTTTATAAAAAAATATAAAGAAGGTAAATTTTTTGGTGAATAGTAAAAAAATACAGTTTTTATGAAATACAGTATTTTTTATTATATCGCAAAGACATAAAAATAATATAAAAAATTATGAAACTTATGGAATTAATAAATTATTATAAAATAATAAAAATATAATTCAAAATTAATTCAAAATAATATAAATTATAATTTACTCCATGATAAATATAAAAATCATTTTCAATGCTAACGTAGAGCTTACACAGCACTGGTAAAGTCAATTTTGGTACCCTAAAGATAATATTTGAGATAGAATAATTCCTTGATTGATTTTTTATTCAATATTAGGTATAATAGAATATTTTTATAGTGATACGTGAATTTTGGAGTTATATAACAAGTGGATTATCCAAATTCTTGTGCAATGCTTTGGTAAGGTCAGAAAAGTCAAAATAACATATTAAATAAGTTTTCATAACATAGATATGAGTTAAAATACATATTGACCAAATATAAATGGATTTTTTTAGTGTAATAAACTTATTTGAATTATGGTAATTTATTTATAGTTTTTATGTATTAAATAAATTCCTTAAATGGTTTCACAACACCAACATAACTTTTATTTAATTAATAGAGAAATAAAATAAATGAATTTATAAATTATAAAACTAATTTGGAATAATTAATGTATCCCATTAATTTTCCAGATCAACATAAAATTTTATGGAATTTTTAAAGTATTATATTAGAAACCCTCCTTTGTTTTGATGTATTTAAAGTTAAATTAAATGAAGAGTGTTAAAATTGACAATAATGATATTTTATCAAAATAATATTTTATTAAATTATTTAAAAATCATAAAAACATTTAAATAATACAAGGTGGATATTATATAGTGTAAAAATTCATAAATTTCCCATTTATTATTCAATTTTCACCTTATAAGTAAAAATTACAACCCTTTAATATTGAAAAATTTGTCAGCGTAGTTAAAATTAAAATTGTTTAACTAAGGGTTAATCAAAATGATAAGATTTAAAATTACACCAAAACTTTTCTAAATTCTATTGTTTGGTGAGATTAAAACTCTATCCTACCTTATATTTTAATCCCTATCTATTTGGAATCATTTTTATTTAGAATGAATTTATTATAATTTAATCTTTTGCGAAATTCCAAAAGTGCCCCTCACCTCAATTATAAAAGGGAACATCCTTCCTCACTTATTCACACAACCCTAAGTCTTATATATTGACCAAACTCTATAAATTTATCTTAAAAATTTTCCTATAAATGTTCTAGAGGTTCTGGTCTTCCTAAAATACCAACCCTAGATCCCTTTAGAGGAGATCTAAAGGAGTCATTTCAAAGAAGAGGTAATCATCATAATTGATCACTTTATTTTATAATTTTATTTACCTTATATAAATATATTTTATTTATCATAAAATAATAAATTATGTACCCTAAATATTCTTAAATGTTATTATGGTTATGAAAATACCATTATACACCATCTTTCCCATCAAATGAGAAGTGAAAGTATCTCTCGTGCTTATGTACGAATTACCATCTCCATATAGTGATACAATTAATTTTTCATCACCATATTTTATAGATGTGTTTAATTTTTTTATATGATATTTATGAAATAATTTTACTTTTCTAATTATAACTTCATGTATACCTTCTTACCATCCAATCCTTGGGGAAATGATAACGTCGTTCGTGCGTACATGCTGACTACCACCTCCACAAAGCGATGTCATTCATTTTTCATTTATATTTTACTTGGATGGTGATGAGGATGAATTTTATGAATATATATGATATATATTATATAATAATTATCTTATAAAGTTTAATTAATAATTACCTTTATTTATTTCCATCGATCAAAAAATGAAAACAATGTTCATGCGTACGTACGGCCTAAAGTATCCATAAATGGTGTAATTAATTTTTCTATATATAAATTTATGGATGACTATAAATATGTATATAATTAATATATATTATATTTATATAATTATTAATATTTTTGATATTATGGAACTAATATAAAAGCACAAGGACCAAAACTGCTGAACTGAAATACTCATGATAAACGAAACAGTTAGCACCTGAAAATGATGATTTTAATAAGAAGTAATTAATAAAGGGGGGTGTTGAAATGTTATAAAGGGATAATATATGATATTATAATTATTAATGTGAATCTTTTATAGAATTATAATAAATTTAAATTTATTATACAAGAGGTTAGAGTGATTTCGAAGCAAGCTAAACTCGAGGTAAGGGTTTTATATGACAATCTCATTGTTTATCATGATTGATTATGATTATGAATCTGATGATGAAATATTATGATATAAATCTCAAAAAACTTATGAATTTTCTTATCCTCTAGTAATTATTTAAAATCCATGTTTTCCTTTCATTTTACTCACCTTAAATACTCAAGATACCAAAAATATGTTTTTAAGGAAAATCGACTTTATTTCTCTCTTTGGTCAAAAAAACGTTTCCTTACATATCCATATTTTATAAAAATATTTTAAATAAAGTTTTTACTATTATTTTATTATTGTTTGAAGTAATTTTCACCCATGTTTTACTTTTTAAAAATGGTTTGAAAGTGATATTTTTTCATTTTCTAAATGAGGTACTTTGTGACTTTTCTAGAAAAAGTTTGAAAGGAATGTTTTTTTAACTTACACGGAATGAATGCATTTTCCCATTATAATGATTGATTTTTTATTTGAGGCTTCCTTTAAAAGTTTATAAGGTTCATTTCAAAGAAAAAAAATTTCTTTATAACAACACAATTTTTATTTAAAATAATTGATTTCAAAATGGAAAGGATATTTTTCTCAAGAATGATTTGATGATATTTTAATGGTATTTTTATTCATCAAAGACAAAACCTATTGATTTAACTTATCCTTTACTGGGGATATGATCCAAGGATACCATCCTTATTCTTTCTCTATGTATTTTATGAATATTATGAAACAATGTTTATGAAACCTATTTATTTTCCATGGGTTTTTTTGTGATGAAATGATGAAATGTTTATGCAACCCATTCCTTTTCTAGGAGCTATGTTATGATGAAATGTTTATGAAATTAATTTATTTTCATTGGTTATGATATGATTAAGGCTTTATGATCTTTTGGAACACATATTTATGGTTTTTATTTTGTGATGGGTGGTACCTATATCTCCCTCCAATGTATTGGGTAAATATTTATATCTCATGAGATAAAAAGTACTAGAATAGAGAGTGAACCCATTTCAGTAAAATAATTTGTCCACTATAATAGTCTTAGGAGTAAATCTCGACTATTATGATGGTTTTTGGAGTAAAACCATTCCACTATGATAGCATTGTTAATGAGCCTTTACTACTTAGGAAATGATTTTATATTCTTATGTGTAATCCATAAATAAATTTCTTATAACTATATTGAACTTTCATGGTTCATATTATTCGATTCCCTTATGATTAATTTCTTATGAACTACCATGATTTATTCCATGACTTAAGATTATGATCTTTGATATGAAGGGTGTGGCTTTAAAATTTTATGATCATGTTCTTATACCCTTATGCTCATGTTATGATTATGTGATCACTAATATTTCCCTTATTTACCCTTAATGAGCATTTGAGCTCTCCCTTTATTATGTTTCCTTTACCCAGGTTATGAATATAGGGGCTAAGTATGATATGTCTAAGAAGGGTTCTAGTTAAGAAGAACTTAGTGGGAGATGATATAGAACTTTTGTGAACCAATTTAATATGTGTAAAATTTTCCATAGGCACTAGACCTATACAATTCTGGCATGGATTGTTATTTTATATACTGAATACTCATATATTATGATGTGATATATGTGTGTGAAAAGTATAGGTTGTTATATTCCATGCAATCTAATATACCCTATTTTCATTGAATTTTTATATTTCCTCATTTTCTCTAATTTCATGCCAAATAATGATAATGGATGAGTGAAGCTTTCTTGGTATAAGTTAGTTGGTATAGTAACTTTCTCTTAAAGTATTGATGTTTATAAAATGCATCATTTTTTCATATGCTGAACTTTCCATGTGACACATCTGAAATTTCAAATTAAATTATTAAGTTGTTTTCACCTTAAATTGGTTGTCCTTACAACTTATCCTTCATCATCGGAGGTTGTCTACCTCTATGTGAGCCACCCCCCCCATAGGTTTAGTTTTTTATCAATGAATGCAAACTCTATGCATTATTATGTAACTAAACCACCCTTGAGGTGTGTTGAATTGGATTTTATAAATGGAATGGCTTAATTTAATTGAATGAAATGGGTGATACCTTTCTAGGCCGATAAGCCTTAGCTATATAATTAAAACACCTTCTAAAGTATGTTGGATTTACTTTACAATTGAAAAATATAAATTTTTTAAAAATAAAATTTGAATGGTACGACCATATCACCTCACCCTTGTTTAATTATGAAATACGATCTTGGCTATTATTATCATTGTGGTCCTTTTATTATTTATTATATTATGATTGGATATGGTCACAAACCTTCAATCACCTTAAAGGAATGGAATTCCCTAGTTGATACTTGTACTCTCATTGTGGTTTTCCTTTGATGATATCATGGGACACCAACTGATTCATCGATGCATCTGCCAAATGAAAGAACACACTTGGATTCAGTCTTTGTCTTATGATAGTGAATGCCCCAACTTAGCACTGAGTGTTCACCTATATTTATAGAAATTAAATTGAATGACATAGATGATTATCCTTGGATTCGTATTGATGTTATGTGATAGATTGATTATTACCTTGGTATCCTTTCAAGTATAGCACTAAGGTTACCGAGTACATGGTTCTAGGGCTTGGTTACCACTTTCCCCTTAGGGTGAACTGCTAAGGGTACACCCCTATAGACTTCACCCAGTTGAAAAGAATTAAATTACATGGAAGTTATGGAACCTCTTATGATTATCACTATATAGAGACTCCTTGGTTACTTGCCTTAGGTCTTGACTTATAAATTTAAATTTAAAATGTAAAACACTCAAAGATATTCCCACCTTGGATCGAAACAGGTGGTATCAGACGGATGTCCCATGGGAAACCCAGGCCAGTTTGGTCTATTTATTTATCAACTTTATTTTTATACCTACACACTACTCATTGTATATTCACAAATTGGATAGTGTTAGACACCATTGGTGGTGTCCTTCTGAGTTTTACTCACACCCTATTTAGGCCGCCGATTAGTTTTAGAATTGACTTCATAGATATATGTTGGGAAAAAGGGAAGCACCCTATTATATACACCTAATTTTATATACTAGGATGAAGTATGAGAGGAAAAGACCGATCTAGTGATCACGATTCTATTGGATATATTTTTTATCCTTTTTTATTTTTTATAGTTTGTACTATGAATACCTGCTACCATGTTCCCTTTGTATCCCCAATTTTTGTGCATCATCATTGACATGAAACCATTTTTGTATATGTTAGTAGATATGGTTCTTATTATGGATTATGCTGATATTTTTGTTTTATATGGATGATTTAAATTCCACTATTCCTCATTTATTATGTTTTTTCTGTTTATTTACTTATTTTACAGTTGTGATGCTACTCTAATAAAAGAGGGTATTGTCTCCCCACTATACCATTATAGAACCACGCTACTAGTTGAAAACCTTTAGCGTATAGGGTGGTTCATTTGATTCCATGTGTCCAATAGGACTAGTCACTTATCTATTAACTGGGTCTGGTACCTCACAAGTGATATAAGAGCTTCTTTTTCATATGTCTTACTATTTTGGGTTGGAAGATAGGAGACTAGGACATGTCAGAATTTAGTAATGAGCCTGTGCCTGAGAGTAGCTAACTCACATATATGGAAAAATCCAAGTTTCCAGGGATGGAACTTTTCGGTTTGTTTTTTCTTATTATGGTTATACTAAATTCACCATAGGGTGACGCGCATTATTTCTAAAAATTTTATGACTACAAACTTTTACCCTTGGCTGATACAATATTGAGATATTTGATCATGTATCATTATAGGATCCTGAGGATTTATATTTCATGAATATCACATGCCATGTTTACTTATTGAATGTAAAACCTCTAGATTTTAAATTAACACTATGTTTGATAGAGTATACAGCATGAAACACTGATATTAAACAAACCACGATATATTATTAAAATATTATTATTTAAACATGACTGTTATAACCTAGGTATTAAAATTAGAAGTATGAATAGGAATAAAAATATTATTAGAAATATATATGAAGGTTTTATATAATAAAAATTAATTGAATAATTCATAATAATGAGTACCCAAATTTCTATAAAGTCATTTTATGCTTCAAAAATATGTTTTCTTTAAAAATAATTTTTATTGATTTTTGAAAATAAACGTTATAATTAATTTTTTGAAATTTTAGAATTTTTATTTTATAAAATTAATTTCATTATTTAACTCATCATATTAAAATTTAATTTGGGTGAAATTTTGGTAAAATGTTAATTTTTCAGTAAATAGTGAAAAATATCGATTTTTGTAAAAGTGTTATTTCTTTTTAATAAATTAAGTAATTTAAAAGTCACATTATTATTTTAATTTGATTTAAAAGTAATATAATTATTCTTTATTTAATATTTAATTCAATTATTTACATTTAAATTATATTTATATTGGATTTTATTATATGATTATTTTTAGGCTTAAAATGTATTTTTCTGAAAACTCTTTTAAAGTGTATATTGTTTATCCATTTTAATTAATTAAAATAACCCCTAATGAGGAATGATTTAAATGAAATTTATATATTATATGTCTATAAATATTAATCTAAATTCATTTAATTATTATTATGGATCAAATATTTAATAAAAGATCATCTGTTGCTTGAAAAATGCATTTCTTGAAAAACCATTTTTTGACGTGTTTTGCAGGATAATTTTTTTTTAAATTTAATTCTGAAAATTATGTTATTTGAATTTTATAAAATTTATTAAATATATTTAATATTCATAATTAATATTATGTAATAATTTCAAATTAATTTTGGTTATAATGAATAGTAAAAAACAATAAAAAAACTAGTTACCATGGTGAAAAATTAAAATGTTAAAAGTGAGTAACCTTAGAAGTAAATGGAATAAAATATTTAAAAAATGTTTCTTTTTTGAATTGTGTAGGTTTTTATTGACCATATGACCCATAAATTACATTATTTATCAATTTTGGAGGCATTTTTCTTGAGAGTGACTTCCCATTATTGAATAGTTTTGGGTATTTTAAAAAATGCCACTCCTCCTCAATTATAAAAGGGCACTTCTTCCCCTCACTTATTCACACGTCTCAATCCATTTGGATTGATAAAACCCGAAAAATTATTTCCCAAAAATCTTTATACACGTTTTAAAGATTTTTTTTATTTCCAAAATACCAACCTTAGGGTCTTAACAATATATCCAAAGGAGTTTCTTCTAAGCGAAGGAAATTGTCTTCACCGGGTTCCTTCTTTTTACTTCTTCTTTTACCACCTTCAATTATGTATTAAAAATTAAAATATAATAAAAAAATTATATCCTATATACTTATATGTTATTGTTTTTATGGAATAATATTTATCCATATCCACTTCCATCAAATGGTAAATAAAACCATCGTTCGTGTGTACGACGGACTACCGCCTCATGAATTGATGTATTTCATTTTCCATCATCACCTCCCACAACTATTCATGATGATATATTTAATGATTATATATAATATTAATTAAATATTAATCATTATATAAAATTAACATATCATATAATTTCTTACCTTACCATCCATTGAAAAATGATAACGTCTTTTGTGTGTGTCTGTCGGACAACCGCCTCACGAAGCATTGTGATTTGTTTTTTATTACCGCAACACATGGATGGTATATATAATTGTATTTAAATAAATTATATGTTATTTATGATATAATTATTATTATTAAAAAATAAAATAACACTTACCTACTTTCCATCATGATTTTTGAAAAATGGAAATGTTACTCATGTGCAAGTACGACCTACCGTCACCATGATTGTAACATAGATCATTTTTCTTAACCATATTTAGTGGTTGGTTTTAAAAGTATAATTTTAATATAAAAATAATAATTATTTAATTATTCTTATTATTTATAAGATATAAAAATTACCTCTTTGGCCATAGTCAATGCACTGATGTTGTTATGAAATTATGAACTAAGCGTCCTCAAAACACCCGATGTGGACAAAACTGAATAAGTAATTAAATATGTCATTAAAATAAACAAATTAAAGGGTATAAGTATAAATGATTAAACTTTTAAAAGGTTTTTATGAAAATAAATAATTGATATAATTTTATTATACATGAGATAAAGGACATACACGATAAGTCTGGACTCGAGGTATGGGATTTCTCTTCTCACTTTTATTTCAATGAGACATATGCTATATTCACAACTTATTTTTTTTTTGTGGTTTTATAATTCACATTTTATATTTTATATCATTAATATATTTATATTAATGTTATTTAATGTTTCATTTGAAGTTATTTCTTTCATGGGGTTATGATTCAAAAGTTACCAAAGCGGAAAGGGTTTATTTTACAATATCATCGTTATTTGAGATTTTTTATGCTTGAATTTCCATTAAATGAAATTATTTTATCATTATATAATAAAAACATTTAATTTTATTCTTACATGGTTATTTATGACGTTTTAAAGTAATATTACTATTTTACACTCTTTGGTTCTTAAAATGGTTGAGAAAATGTTTTTAAGAAAAGCCAACTTTATTCTACTTTTTGATCGAAAATTATTTTTATTCCATTTCCATGTTTTCATTCAATTTTTTTTTAATATTATTATATGATTATTAAAAGTCATTTTTAACCATGTTTTAATTTTAAAAAAAATAAAAGGAAATTTCCTATCATTTTCTAAATAAGGTATTGTTTAACTTTCACAAAAAATTTGAAAGGAATCTTTGTTTTAACGTACTCAGCATGAACAGAATTTCTTGTCATCATGAACACTCATTTATTTGAATATTTATTTACAATTTTCTATGATTATTTTCAAAGAAAATATTTTTCCTAATATTTTGGAATTTTTTAGTTTTTAAAATTGATTTTCAAAGTAAAAAAGGGGTATTTTTATCAATAAATATTCCATGTAATATTTTAAAGACATTTTCATCAATGATGAAAACCTTTGATGTTATGGATTTCTTATAAATCATGTATATATGTCTCACACATATATACCTAGATTATTCTCACATCCTTTTATGGGGTAATACATGCCTTATGTTCATTTCTCAAATGTATTCATTATGAAATTTCTTTTGATTATGATATGAGTAAAGATTATCCAACCCATTTTCATTCAATGGGTAATTATTATTTTATGCCTTATGATTGGTTTTATTTTTTTGGAACTCATAAATCATAAATATGTTATTATGGGTGTGACCATATAGCACTCCAATTCATTGGGTAATTTTTTACTCTCATGAGACGTCATGTATGGGATTAGGGAGTAAACCTAATCCATTACAGGACTTTGTCCACCATGTGATATTGTCTAGGTGTTTAACCTTGACTCATATTTATGTCATGTTATATTTTGCTACCACAATTATTATGCTACATGATCTTATGATACCATGTTAATTATATTATTCTTCCATTTTATTACTCGTGAGCCTTCTCTTTTATGATATCATATTTTACCTTTTACTCACACATTATGTTTTCTTATCATGTGTATTCCTTTACTGGGATTTTTATCTCACCCCTTTATTTGATGTATTACCCAGGTTATCCTATATAGTTTAAGAATATCAAATTAACTTTGGATCTCATTATTGAGAAAAATTGAGGATTTAATGTTTTAGTTTATTTTCGATGTATTATGAACCTAGTCTTCCAAAGACACTAGGCCTCACAATATTTGGGTTGTAATTAGTGGATTTTTATATTAAAAATCACATGATAATATGTGTAAAAGGCTTGGGTTTCTATATTTGGTATAAAAAAAAGTATAGTTATTTCTGGGGACTAATAGTATAATAATTATGTTGGAACCCTACAGAAAAGTATATGGATAAGTATAAGTATAGGAAAATATCCTAGAATTTTGGGGAAGTTTAGAGCAAGAGGTTCACAAGGAATTATGTCCCTATCTGGATACCACAAGTATATATAGCTCTATCAAAATTGTACCTAGGGGTAATAACTATAAAAAGGGTGCATTGGGCTTTAACTCGATCATCACATGGTACATGACAATGGGCCTTGATGCGCACCTGTTTTGACACTCACAGAGGTTTTGTTTTGGAAATTCATATACTATTTATAAATCATCATAAAGGATTTGAATAGAAGATAATTATGGATGACCTAGGTTAAACCAAAAGTGTCTTGGGTTGATATTTATAAGGTTTATAATAAGTTTAAAGGCATAATTACCCCTTTAGATTTTTTATGTTATGGAATTATAATATAATTAAGAGTATTTTGGGATGCATTTATGGTAATATAACCCTTGGGTTTAATATGGGTTTTAGTAACAAAAAGTTATTTGAGGAGGAATGCCTTTATATTTTATGGACATAAGTTTAATGGTATTGGTAATCTTTATGGTTTATATTGTCTTTTATTTTAAGGTAATAATATTCAATTAAGATTATTTAATTTTGTGGAAAAAATAAGATGTAAAGAAAACCATATCGGTTAAAAACTGATTTGATGATTAATGTTATTTTGAATATGTTCATCATATTCTTGAGAAAATTATAGAATCTAATTTAATTATTAATATGATTATCACTTTTTATTTTACATAGTTTTAGGAAAAAGACAACCCACAAGCCAGGAGACAACCCGTCACATCCGAAAATGCCACTAGGCTTGAATCTACAACTGAAGGGTGACAAGGGTGTAGTGCCTACTAATAGACCACATGATGTACTTGTTAGTATTAAATTGTTTTTACTTAAATGATTTGGTGGAAAAATATTCAGTTTATTTTGGAAAAAATATTATAGGATCAAATATTTTTGAATTTTTATAATTTTGAGGTGATTAATGATTTTTGGAAAACATTTTATTGGGTTGAGATTCATATAACCTTTAGGATTGACATAAAGGATTATTTGGGAATAATTCTATTATGTTTTTGGAGATATAAGTTTAAGGGTATGAGATAAACTTTGAGGTTAGAACCTTACTTCATGTTGATTTTATTGATGTTATTTGGGATGTAGTGTTATTTATTTAAGGAATGATCTATGTTAAAACTTTGATTTTATTATTTAATTTTGGAGATTAATATATTCATGTTCATTTTGGGTCATATTTTACTTTGTTCTAACCATTTTGGTTTTAATAATGATAAGAGAAATATCTTGTTACTATTTTATAGATCGTATGATTGTTAAAAGTTAATTTTAGTGTTTCAGGTATAAAAAATCATATTGGATATTCATTCCTTAGAGTAATAGGTGAATTGGAAAGTGATCAAAGTACAACCAAAGGATGAAATTATATTCATGAAATAAAAATACATCAAGTAAGTATATTTTTTGGTGTTCTCTATCTTAATAGTAAAATAATCCACCAACTCTAAAAAAGGATCCTGAAAAAAAAATGTTATCCTATTACCTTCATATCTCATGAATCAATGTTTTTTTAACTCATCACAATTTATAGTTTTGCGATTGTTAACTTTCTATTGATCATTAACTTTCTTATAATTAATGATCTCTATCAATATCCATAATTATTTATGATTTTATTCTATTACCATATTTTAAATTCCCAAAAATATTATCCTACTTGGAAACATGGTTATGTGTTATTCCAGATGACCTTTTTATTTCTCTTTACCTCTTTTAAGAGGAAGTTTTATTAACCCTTTTTATGATGTGGGTTTTCCCCAAAGAAATTTTTAAATTTAAAACTAAGAAAAATTTAAAATTATGGGGAAGTGATTTATTTAAGTTGTTATAATGTAACACACTATGATTTAAAAAAAAATATTATGTTCGATATCATATAAAATAGGCAACACTAATATTAAACAAACTGTGATATATTATTAAAATATTATTATTTAAAAATGATTGTTATAACTTAGCTGTTAAAATGAGAGGTATGAATAGGAATAACCATATTATGAAAAATATGTCTAAAGGTTTTATATAATGTAAATGTATTTATTAATACATAATAATAAGAACTCAAATTTAAGTAAAGTCATTTTATGCTTTAAAAATACATTTTCTTCAAAAATATTTTTTATTGATTTTTGTGTGAAAATATTATAATTAATTTTTGGAAATTTTATAATTTTTATTTTATAAAATGAATATAATTTTTTAAATTAACATATAAATTTTTAATTGGTGTGAAATTTTGGGAAATTATTGATTTTTCAATGAATAGTGAAAATATCGATTTTTTAAAAACTGTTATTTCTTTTTAATAAATTAAGTAATTTAAAAGTACCATTATTATTTTAATCTGATTTAAAAGTGACATAAATATTATTTAGTTAATATTTCATCCAATTAATTATGTTTAAATATTCTTTATATTTTATTTTAGTATATGATTCTTTTTAGACTTAAAAATGCATTTTTATGAAAACTGTTTTAAAGTGCATAATGTTTATCCATTTTAATTAATTAAAATAACCCTTAATGAATAATTATTTAAATTAAATTTATATATTATATATATATATATTAATTAAAATTCATTTAATTATTATTTTTGGTCATAGAGTTAATAAAATATCATCTATTGCTTGAAAAATGTATTTCTTGAAAACCCATTTTTTTGACACATTTTGTAAGTTTATTTTTTAAAATATATTTTTTTCACATCTATTATTTGAATTTGATAAAATTTATTTCATATTTTGATTCAAAATAATTAATATTCGGTAATAAGGTCAATTTAATTTTGGTCAAAATGAATAGTAAAAACTGTAAAAAAACTAGTTACCATGGCAAAAAATTAAAATGGTAAAAGTGAGTGACCTTAGAAGTAAATGGGATAAAATGTTTAAAACATGTTACTTTTTGAATGGTGGAGGTTTTTATTGACCATATCACCCATCCAATCCATTATTTATTGATTTTTGAAGCACTTGGCATGAGATTGACTTCTCATTATTGAATAGTTTTGTGTATTTAAAAAATGCCACTCCTCACTTATAAAAGGGAATATCCTACCCTCGATTATTAACACCTATGAAGCCATTTTTATCAAAAAAACTCAAAAAAATCTCTCCCTGACATAATTATCCACATTCTATAGTTTCTAGTCTTCCCAAAAAAACAACCTTAGAGTCCTTAATAAGAGATCCAAAGGAGGTTCTTTTAAGCAAAGGTAATCATCTTCACTAGCCTCCTTTTTACTTCTTATTTTTACACATTAAATTATTTCTTAAAAATTACAATAAAATAACACCATTTTATCCTATATACTAATATTTTATTATGTTTATGGCATGACATTTATCCATCCCCTCTTCCATTAAATGGGAGACAAAACCATCGTTCGTGTGTATGTTGGACTTCCGCCTCGCAAACTGATGTAATTCATTTTAAAAATAATATATCATGGATGTTAATGATGATGGATTTAATTATTATATTTGTTATTAATTAAATATTAATCATGCTAAAATTTTAACATATCATATACCTTTTTACCTTACCATCCATTGAAAAATGATAACATTGTTCATATGTACGATGGACTACCACCTCGCAGAGCATTGTGATTCATTTTTTTACCACATCACATGGATGGTATATGTAAGTGTATTTAAATATATAATAATTTATTTATGATATAATTATAATTATGGAAATATAAAAACACTTACCTTCTTTCCATCATAATTGTTGAAAAATGGAAACGTTACTCATGCGTACGTACAGACTACTGTCTCTATGATTGTATCGTAGTTCATTTTTCATAAACATATTTCATGGTTAGTTTTAAAAGTATAATTTTATAATAAAAATTATAATTATTATTTTATTATTATTATTCTATAGATTATGGAACAATGACCCCTTTGACCATGGTCAACACATCAATGCCATTTTGAAATGATGGACTAAGCATCCTAAAAACACCCGATGTGGACATAACTAAATAAGTAATTAAATATGTAATTAAAATAAATAAAGTGAAGGGTTTAATTATAAGGGATTAATCCTATAAAATTTTATTAAAAAAATAATTGATATAATTTTATTAAACATGATATAAATAACATACACGATAAGTCTGGACTCGAGATAAGGGATTTCTCATCTCACTTTTATTTTCATGAGACATATGCCATATTCACTACTTATTTTTTTTTGTGATATATATATTTTATATTTGATATGTTATATCATGAATCTATTTATCTTCATGGTATTTAAAGTTTCATTTAAAGTTATTTCTTTCATAGGGGGTTGTGATATAAAAGTCACTAAAGCGGTAAGGGCTTATTTTAAAATCTCATCATTATTTAGGATTGTTTATGCTTGAATTTCCATTGAAGGAAATTATTTGATCATTATCTAATAAAACTATTTAATTTTCTTATCCCATGTTTATTTAGGAATTTTTCAAGTAATAATACGATTTTCATCTTTTTGGTTCTTAAAATAGTTGAGAAAATGTTTTTAAGAAAAATCAACTTTATTCCTCTTTTCAATCGAAAATGATTTTTCTTTCATGTCCATGTTTTCTAAAAAATGTTTTCAATTTTTTTAATATTATCCTATGATTTTTAAAATTCATTTTTACCCATGTTTTACTTTTTACAAAAAAAATTAGAAGTGTTATTCCTATTGTTTTCCAAATAAGGTACTTTTTAATATTTACCAAAAACATAAAAGGAATATTTATCTTAAAGTACTCAACATGAATGAAATTTCCCACCACCATGACCACTCATTTATTTGAAGCTTCCTTTAAAATTTTCCATGATTATTTTCAAAGAAAAATTATTTCCTAATATTCTTAAAAAATTTAGTTTTTAAAAGTTATTTTCAAATTAAAAAGGGTGGTTTCCTTAAGAAATATTCCATATAATATTATAAATACATTTTCATCAATAAAGACAAACTTTTATGTTATGTATTACTTATAAATTATGTATATATGCCTCAAACATATATACCTAGCTTATTATTCCTTCTTTTTATAGGTTAATACATGCCTTATATTCATTTCGTAAATTCCTTTATTATAAATTCTCTTTTGATTATGATACGAGGTAAGATTATGCAACCAATTTTCCTTCAATGGATAGTCCTTATGTTATTACTTATGATTTAATTTATTTTTGTGGCACACATAAGTCATAAACATGTTATGATGGGTATGCCCATATAGTTCTCTAATGCATTGGGTAATGGTTTTGTCTCATGAGACATCATCCATGGAATTAGGGAGTAAACCTAATCCATTATGGAACTCTGTCCACCATGTGATATTGTCTAGGTGGTTAGCCTTGACTCATGTTTATGTCATGTTATATGTTGCTTCCACATTTACTATGTTACCATAATCTTATGATACCATGTTCTTTATGTTATGCTTCTATGTGATTTATCACGATCCTTCTATTTTATGATATCATGTTGTACCTTTGAATCACATGTTATGTTTCCTTATCATGTTTATTCCCTTACTGGGATTTTTAGCTCATCCCTTCATTTGATGTATTTCCTAGGTTATCCTATATATTTTTAGAAGATCAAATGGACTTAGGAGCTCATTATGGAGAATAAAATAAGGATTCCATGTTTTAATTTATTTTTGATGTATTATGAACCTAGTCTTCCAAATATACTAGGACTCACGATCTGTGGGTTGTTATTAAATGATGTTTATGTTAAAAAAACATGTGATAATATGTGTAAAAGGATTGGGTCATTATATTGCGTGAATTTATTGCAACATTTTGTAAGTTCCTTTATTGATATATCATATATTTTACTAACATTTGTATAGTATGAAATGATACATAATAATTGGTTATTAGAGTGTCTTCATAAACCTAGATGGTGTTTTCACATATAACTTAATGGTGGAACCTTAATTAACTAGTTATGGTATGTTTGAGCCATGTAACCTAAACTTCATGGGATTAAATGTTTATTGGTTATGATTAAATGAATTCTGATTGAAATTTATAAATCTTGTACTTTTATAAATTGGGAATGATGATCCATATAATCATATCACTATATATATACTCATTACATCCTAAGGCTGGGTTTAAGATTCTGGTTGTAGTTATATGAATTCTAATTGTAACTTACAAATATTAGGTCTTTATAACCTGAGAATGGTGATTCATCTAATTGAACCATTATGTAAATGGAAAATTTGTTAAATTCTGACTCATAAATGAATTGGTTGTAGTTAAATGGGATATCAATTATAATTTATATATCACAAACTCATATAAATTAAGAATGGATACTTGTATAATTGAACCTAGATTGGCATGATTGGACCCTCACCGGTTGCTTTGTTTATTCTTTATATGTCTTGGTACTTAACCCCTTGGGATGTTTATGATAAATAAGTATAGTTATTTAAAGTGTCACCAGTCACTTATATGGTTTTATGTATAAATTTATGGTGTAAGATAACTCAACTAATTCCCTTGAAATGATAAAAGGCCTTTGTGTGCTTTGAGCCTTATTGGTATGAGGCATTAGTTAATTAAAATGTTAGTTACAAACTAAAGAGTGTTTTCTTATATAGCTTGTAAGTGTCATTTTATTTTACTAAGACAAATATGAGAACTTATAGATAAATGGAATGGTTTAAAAAGGAAATTATGTGATAATTTTTCTAAAATTCTTTGAGACTTCAGCTAAATAAGGTGCCAATTTCAGCTTGTAAAACGTCTTACTTTATAATTGGTACTGGTTAAACCATATGTTTAAGCTTATTTAATGTTTAATATAAGATTTAAATGATATAACAACTTAAATAAATCCATTTAGTGGTGTTCTTAGCTTTAACCATGGTGTAGGGCGTTGGTTTAATGTTTCCTTGAGAGTATCCTGAATGGGAACATGGATGTTTATTGTGGGTCTCAATTGGTTTATTTTCTTTAGTTATTTTTGACCTAGAGGTTAGGCAAGTGATCCTAGTGAAATTTTTGTGTGTGACCATGGTTTTGTATTTTATGTCTTATATAAGTGAGGGGTTATCAGATTCAAAGAATCTGTAAATTATTTTGTTGAGTTCTTAGGTAAGAGGTATCGTTCAGGTACTTTTTAACTCAAGTGAGACTCTTAGTTTATAAAGTGACACTCTGGGAATAAGGTTTTTAATTTGGTAAGTTAAACCTTGTTAAGTATATAAGCATCATGAAGAGCTCATGATTAGCGGGTTAGACATGCCTAGGGCATGGTCATCTGCTTTGTTAATTGTGTAATCCTTATTCTTTTTAGTTAGAGGACTTGGAAGATCATCAGCCAGGTTGATGGTTGTGTGGCATAATGTGTCTCTGGGTTAATCCTTTATGTGGGTTATTTTATACTTGGATGCATAGTGTTGTTAGGCCTATGAGTTAAGAGAAACTGGGGATTCCCATTTCATTGATGATATATCATGGAAGTATGTGAGGTTGTACATAGTGCATGTTGAGTTAAATAGTAGTGCAATTAGCAGTTTATAGATCAGTGATAATAATTCTTGAAATTTATGTTTTTGTTTCGTCTTTGGAGTAAAGTAATATGTGTGTTAAGGTATTCCTATGAGTAGAGTAGACTTAAAATGTTACTAAAATGCTGAGTTATCCTGGTTCTTGGATCTTGTTATAAAAGGGTCATGTGTTGTAACACAGTTGATCTAGTTTAGTTTTGGATTTTATGCCCGATGCAGATGACGTACATGAACATGGCTTGGGAGGAGCATCATTTGTGTGTTTATAAGTGAACCATATCTAGTGTTATTTTAAGTGAATGGTTTTTCTCTCTTTTTGTGTTGAATATTTGTATAAGCATGTTATCCACATCTAGGAACTGCGTTTTATGGTAGATGAAGTGTGTTCCATGGAATGAGTTTCCATTCTCGATAAGGTGAAGATAATGACACTCCTAACACTACTAGAAAAATGATCTATAGCTATGGACCTATAGCCACAGTTTAATTGTTCGGTGGATATAGATTAAAATATAGCCATGATTATTTGAAAATCATGGCATTATAATAGATAAACCTATGGCTAAACTAAGTCTCATGGCAATAGTTCCTCAATTAGTTTAACTCTATCGCATCTCATCTCCCACCTGCATCTCTCCCCTCATTAGGACTCATCTCCCACCCGTGAAACCTTTCTCCCTCATCGCCAATTGGTCAATTCTCACTCGGCCGATCCTTGCCGGATTATCCACTCAGTTCAACCCTCCCTCGTGCGATCCCTTACATCCCCTTCTTCACGAATTCATCTCCTCCTCCCCCCCCCCCTTCGTCATGCGTTCCTCCTCTAATCAGTGAATCGGCTGAACCAAGACCTTCCATGAGTGGGATCCACGTGAGCCAACCCCTACACTTTTTGAAAATATTGTTGTGGTTAATCCTTCACAAAAGCTACTTAGGTAAAAGGGAAATCATTCCATGAACCACCTGTTCATGCCATGAATAGAGCCAAATTTTATTTTTTACATGGGGGTTCCCATTTATTTGAAATCAGGGTGATTTGGGTTTAAAGGGTTTTGGATATTAGGAGAAGGCCAGTTATTGATGGTTCTACTTCACTTTGTCCCTCCTTTGATCCGCCTTGAGAGGGGATTGATTTCCGGTATTATTTGATGATGATTTCAAGTGATTTATTCCATCCCTTTAAATTTTTTTTTGTTTTCCATCCATAGTATATAATTTTAGAAGATTTATATTGGGGTTTATTGGAAATTTCCACCGAAGGATGGTGGAAATTTTCCCACGTGATGGGGATTTTTCTTGGTGTAGATAGAGGATGTCTTGAGATAAAGTTTTTATGTTATTTCATGTTGTTTCATCAAAGGTACGTCACCTAATGATTTTATTTATGGTTTTTAGCTAAATTTACTGAAATAACCTACTAAATAGATACCATTTTTATATATTTTTCCATGACAGTATCGGGTGTATTCTGTAGAACCTCCATGTGTGTTTGTTCATGGTTTCGATGCATTGAGGCATCCTAGTGATTGATTAAGCATTTATTTATTTATTTTAATTATAAAATTAATTATAATCAATATAATTAATTTAATTGGATAAGATAATTAATTATAAAATGTTATAATTGATTATTTGTAATTTTGGGGCTAGGTTAGGAGCCTCGGTTGATGCTAGATCTTATACAAGCTTAGAAGGTGGTCAAGCTTCTTTAAATGAAATAACTTGAATTAAGGTTAGTGGTTTCTTGGGCATAACCCTTTGGTTTATATAGGATTTATGTGAAATGTGATGTGTGTTGTTTCACAACCTCAAGAGATTAACCTTTATAAATTAATTAATTAGTTTAATTATAATGTAATTCATTTGAATTAAATGTGGAAAGTGACAAGGTCCATGATGGACCATTGTGAACTAGCTATATATCTCGATCGTAGATGTCTAAGAGTATAAGTATAATTGTATGCCTTGAGAAACATGAAACCCATATGGGGTGTATATAAAATAAAGTGAATTATATAAGCATAGTGGACCATAGTGTAGGTTCCTTGGTGACCTTCAAGTGGAGGGATGTGATGAGATATAGTTATTATACCTAGTAGGCCATGAAAGATCCTTAATATGCCTTTAAAACTTCATGCTAGTAGAGATGATTACGGGAAGGTGTTCCTCCCCTAATGAGGTTTAGATACCTTGGTGGGTATAATTTAGCTAAATTGATGATAGGTTTGGTGAGCGGACCAACATAGTGTGACTTGGAATGTGATATGGGAAGGTTACCATCTCTTTAGACCTATTCCAGTGAGGCTTTTCTTATGATTATAGTGAGGTCGTGAGATGTTTATGACTATTTTGAGGGATGTGATTCCCATTGGTGGGTGTTGACATGATAGATGTGAATTTGATAAAGGAACCCACATAGGGTGTTAATGCTATAATGTAACCTAGGGAACCCATGAGGGTGCCTCAGTGATTTTGGCCCTTGTGAGGGTGCATGCAATAAGGATTATAGATGATTGTAGGTGTCACTTTGGAACCCAAATCAATTGTGTGTGAGCTAGATATGACATTAGCGATGATGATAGGTCATGCACTTGAGAGGGAAACCCTTGTTTTTTGAGATAAGTTTGAGAAGATTGACAGCTTGTATATAATGTGTTATATGAGATATTATGGGAGGGAAACACTACCCTCAAGGCTTTAAGTGGAATACCCAAGAGGTTACCTAGGATTCAGCTGTATGGTCAAAATAGGATGCATGGGATGTGCTCTTACGCCCTGGCTATTGATCCTAATACAATATGAATTCCTTGGTAAATCCCCTTATATTTAATATTTTGGTTATATATAATTCCCAAGATATTGGGATTCCATCTTTGGGTCAATATGATTGCCTAGGTTCATCCCCCAAGGAATCAATTCTATTAATGATACTCCTAGATTTCCTAAGCCTATCCCCCTAAGAATCTATTATATGCTTGATACTACAAGATTTCCTAGAACACACTCCTTGGAATTAGGCTTGGTCTTGATAAAATTAGATTTACTAGAATTACCTCCAAGGAATCAATGCTTTCACCTTATAATAAGTTTCTATTGGGATCTGTACTGGTGGGAATGATCATATGATATGCTAAAAAAACTCTAACACTAACCAAATCAGGTATAACCAATACTGAGTGTCATGTTATAGCCTAAGGATCAATGATGGGTATTTATTTATGCTTCCACAGCTTATTTATTTATTCATCTTAGCATATCATCTACCCATACACTATATTTTCTAGTTATTTATAGTACCCCATTGGTGGTTCTCTACTTTCTTTTACTCAAAAACTTCTTGGGTGGCTATGATTCTTGGGAACCTGAGAATAATTCACTAATCTTAGGTTCAGGTTGGGGATAAGCCTATATTTTCAATATTGATTGAGATATCTTGGATGATATTAAAAATTGGGATGAGGTGAGGATTGGGGATGGAAGTATAACCTTATTTTAGGATCATTTTCCTGGTAAGATGGTGATTTTCATGTAATTCTTGATATGCATATATTTGATAAATTTAGAGTGGGTGTTAGCACATTAGTTGCATTAAGATATTTCAAATGGGAAAAAATTGATGTTTCCCTATGAGCTTTGACCTATGTGAGATATGGTTATTGATCTAGGTGGGAGGTCCTAATTCACTTGAAATATGACTCATGATATTGGTTATCAGGGTACTATGCTTGAGATGAGATATGGTATATGATAGTATCCTAATAGAGGCATTACCATGGGATTTTTAGTTCCTTTAGAGACAAAATCATGGGTAGATGATTTAAATTATGATATTGGTGCATTATAGGTACTATCTAGTATGTGGTATAGGCATGGGGATTCTTTAGGCTTCCATGATGAAAATCACTTTAGGTGTTTCAGTATTGAGGTTTGGATTTCAAAGGGAAGGATTGGTAGGATACTTGGCCTGACTGTTTTTGGGTATGAATCCCGATGAGGTAGATGATTATGATCCAAAATGGTTTGATCTTGTATTGATAGAGTACAAGTATACACTCAGGGTTCTAGAAGATTCTAGTTTATGGGTGGTTGTGTGATTAGACTTGGAATGGTTGAGATGTTAGGCTTATTGGGGAGCAATCACTAATATGATTTTTTGATGAAATTATTTTGAATGAACTCTTATGTGTGTCTACTTCTAAGGATAAACCTATTTTTGATCATGTGGCTTCCTTAGATAATGTTTTATGCTGCATGGATGACCCTCTGGTCCCCCCTCTTTTGGGATGGGGAGAGGATTCATCCTGACTACTTCGGATTCATAGTTCTGACCATTATCCCCCTTCATCAACCCTAGCCTTTTGCCTAGCTTCCCAAAATTGAAATTAGCCCAAAATTTTTTTCATGAGATGATGAAATTATTAAGAATGTAGTTTCCCCCTATAATTTTTAAACGATTCTTCACTATTGAATCTCACATTAGTGGATCACTTTGGCAAGATTCTCCCCTCGATGGAAACCTTTGATAGGTTTATTTTTGATTCATGTGGTTTTCTTGAATGGGTGATTATAGGGATTATGGATCTGTGGAAATTTTTGATTCATTTTTCAACTGAAGATTCCCTTATCTCTGCCTGATTAAATGTTCCATGTGCTTTCACTTGCTTAAACTTCTCTATTTTCTATTGGTTTTTCAAGTTCCACCTAAAATAAGATCTTCCCTCTGTAGGTTCCGGACGCAGCGGAAGCGCGTTGGTGGGTTTTCCCAACTTTAATTTTAACATTAAACAACATTCAATCCGAGATCCATCACGATGTAAAATGTTGAATCTTTGGAATAGAACAAAGAACGAAAAAGAAAAGAAGAGTCTCGGAACCCTTGAGATAGGATCATCATATGTTGGTTATAATTAATTTAATTAATTCATAAGAATTACCTCTATTGAATTCTTTCTTCGTTGGAGTCTCCGGTCACAATCTTGTGATCCGTCGTTGCATCGTAGAATCCAAGTACAGGATTCCTCTAGTGGTGATCCACACATTCTCCACGTATCTCTGGACTTCACCGAAGGGATCTCCGGGTGCTAGCACGGAAGAACCTTCGCTTGCAATGTCCGCCTTCTACCGCCTTGATCCAGTGGAGGATATCGCTCTCGTAACATGAAAGTGTTCTTGGTGGAAAGGGAATTTTCTCTTGGCTTGAGAGTATTTCTAAATCCATTGTGCACAACAATGGCTCTCTCTCAAAATGAGAATAATGTAATTGGGATTATAATACTTAGAATAATAAAATAAATTAATTGCCCTAAAGCATTTAATCATTTCATTTAGTTCTTAGTAATACCCCATGTCTTAATAATGACAGTTGAACATCATTATTACTTGACATGCGCCCAACGTATTACATTTAATATCATTTAATTAAATAAACAATATTTTCTCATGAATCCCGAAAAACAAACTACACGGCGTGCATATAAATATACACGGTGTGTACTTTTATTTTTTCATTTTATTTATTTCCTCCACCATATTTATTAGAACTTGAGTAATGGCTATTTATTTCTTAAATAAATGTAACTGCATTACTCACTAATAAATATATATATTATTTTGACAACAATATATTCTCTCGAATAACTAGTGACGAAATAAATGTGATCAGGCATCCTTAAATAATTATTAAACCACAGTCGGGAATAATATTTATTCAACTTATTAAATTAATATTTAACTGAGATACATGGACACACTTAGTGTGTGACCCTCTAGGCCTCTTTCTCAGTGGCATTAGGCGGAACCTGCCTAAAGTCCAAGGTTAGCGTCTAGCAACACGCCAAGGCACCCATAGAGAAAGAAGTTAATGCCACAATGGTGTTTCACCTCTTACGAACGCTTACCATGTAATATAATCCCTTTGTCTCGATATCTCAAATCAAGCGGGTTGCATGCTAGTGTCATCAACCCATGTGCTCGATTATTCTTTCTTTGACTTCCTGGAATTGAACTCACCCATACCTTACCATGGCCATGGATTTATTTAGGCTATATCAATTTCATCAAAGGGCCTGAGATATCTACTTCTATTATGGAACAGAAGGGATAAATCCTTTCTCGCATTATCTATTAATGCAGTATTACTCATGACGCACCCAACATATCCTACCTCACTGCGAACAGTGTGTCATCACAGTTTTCGTCAATACATCTAAGTGCGCAAATTTTAATACCCATTAATAATAATCTTAAAGTCTAAGGACCAATACACATGTCCGCAGATAATAACATCCACTGACACTATGAAATGTGGATTTCCTACTGGCGGGTCTCGTTCTCATAATATCCTCCTGGATATTACCAAGGGCGCACACCATGAGAAGGTGCCTCAAAGTTTTATGAGTCCTCACCCCTAATGACCTGTATTATTTGTGTCCCTCAAATAATATCATTCGGTCATAGAACATATATTCAAGAACAGTGTTATGGAACTTATGGGTTCTCATCATAGTAGGGATCCGCTATGACCCATTAATGGAACAGCTATCCTTAAAACATTATCACATGCATTGTCATGCAGAGGAACAATCAAGATGTGATAAGGGTCATAGCGGATGAATAAAGTAAAAAGTAGTTGGTTATAGACCACCAACTCCAACAGACTCCCACTTGGACTAGAGCCAACTACTAACAACCTTTAACCCACTAGCTCTCACATGATATTCATGCTTCTACTAAGATAGGTATTTAGTCATGGGGTCCACCACGTTCTCTTCTGTGGACACTCTACTCACTGCAACTTCTCCCCTTTGATAGAAATCCCTTAAGAGGTGATATTTCCGGAGTATGTGATTTGTTCGTTGATGTGACCTTGGTTCTTTTACAAGAGCCACCACTGTAGTATTATCACAATACAATGTAACGGGATCTTTACTACTAGGCACCACATCAAGCTCCTGGACAAAGTTCCGAATCCGGACGACTTCCTTGGCTGCATCCAAATCCACTATATACTCGGACTCCGCTGTAGAATCGGTGAAAATTGGAAACTTCGAACTCTTCCAGCTCATAGCTCCTCCATTGAGACATAAAACATATTTAGATTGCGACTTCAGATCGTTCTAATCTATCTGAAAACCAGCATCAGCATACCCTCTGATAACAATCTCCTCATCTCCTCCATACACTAGGAACATATCCTTAGTTCTTCTCAGATACTTAAGGATAGTCTTAACAGTAGTCCAATATTGTTCTCCTGGATCTGCTTGATATATGCCTACCATTCTCAGTGCATAGGCAACATCAAGCCGGGTACATAACATGGCATACATGATGGATCCTATAGCCAAAGCGTATGGGATATTACTCATCCTATCTTTCTCCTATTGTGTCTGGGGACACATTTTCTTAGAAAGATGTAAGCCATGTGACACTGGAACCAATCCCCTCTTGGATTTTTCCATACTAAATCTCTTTAGTATCTGGTCAATGTATGTACCCTGACTTAGTCCAAGCAACCTCTTGGATCTATCACGAATGATCTTGATCCCTAAAATGTAGGCTGCTTCTCCTAAGTCCTTCATGGAGAAACACTTGTTCAGCCAGTCCTTAACTGACTGTAAGGTTGGTACATCATTTCCAATAAGCAATATGTCATCAACATGTACTAATAGTATGAAAACCGCATTCCCATTAAACCACTTCTAAACACATGGCTCACATTCGTTCTTAATGAAACCAAATTCATTTATGGCTTCATCAAATCGAATGTTCCATGACCTGGATTCTTTCTTCAATCCATAAATAGATTTATACAACTTTCAAACCCTTTTGTCTTCACCTGGTGTCACAAACCCTTCTGGTTGTGTCATATAGACATCTTCCTGAAGGTTCCCATTAAGGAATGTTGTTTTTACATCCATCTACCAAATCTCATTGTCATGGTAAGCTACTATGGCAAGTATGATTCTTATGGATTTAAACATAGAAAATGACGAGAAGGTTCCATAATAGTCAATTCCTAGACACTGTCTGAATCCTTTAGCCACTATCCTTGCTTTATAGGTGCTAACTTGACTTTCCATGTCCAGCTTTCTTTTGAATACCCATTTGTATCCAACAGGATTTACATCAACCGGCTCATCGACTAGAACCCAAACTTGGTTCTGATACATGGAATCCATCTCAGAATTCATAGCTTCTAGCCATCTTGCATCTTCTGAGCTTTCTACTACTTCCTTGTAGGAGAGAGGTTCATCATTGTCCAACAATAATGATTCAGTATCCTCGGTGACTAGGAAACCAAATCTCTCTGGTTCCCTTACCTCTCTTGAGCTCCTACGCAGTACCTGTGTTTCTGGAACCTCTTCCATGGGGACATGTGGAACTTTTTCCTGTACCAACTCTTGTGTATCTTGAGCATCAAATTCATCGAAGTCAATCTTGCTCCCATTATCCTTCTTTAGGATGTGCTCCCTCTCAACAAATATGGATTGTCTGGCGACAGTCACTTTCTTGTCTTGAGGTTTATATAGGTAATATCCTTTCATTTCCTTGGTAGATCCTATAAAGATATACTTCATGCCCATGGGTGCTAGTTTGTTGTCTGATAAGGCCTTAACAAATGCCTTGCATCCCTATACACGTGTATGCGACAAAATGGGTTTCTTTCCACTCCATAACTCAGAGGGAATTCCATTTGTTGCCTTAGTTGGTACTCGGTTTAATGAGTATGCTACAGTTTGTAATGCATATCCCCAAAAGGATAATGGAAGATCCGCATGACTCATCATCGACCTCACTATGTCCAACAAGGTGTGGTTCTTCCTTTCACTAACACCATTCCATTGTGGTGTATAAGGAGGAGTGAGCTGAGATAGAATCTCAGACTCCCGTAGAAGATCGATGAACTCTTGGTTTAGATATTCTCCACCTTTATCCGATCGAAGCTTCTTTATCTTCTTACCAAGCTGATTCTCTACTTCATTCTTTAATTCCTTAAATTTCTTTAAGGCTTCTGACTTATACCTCATTAAGTAGATAAATCTGTATCTACTCAAATCATCAGTAAAAGTAATGAAGTAAGAATATCCACCTCTAGATTCTACTAGAAATGGTCCACACACATCCGTGTGTACCAATCCTAGAAGCTCTATGGCCCTTTCACCTTGTCCACCAAAAGGCGGTTTGGTCATTTTTCCTTGTAAACAACGTGACATCTATCAAGTGGTTTTAGCTTAGTAGAGTCTAAATAGCCATCTTGGTAGAGCTTTGTCAAATGCTTCTCTTTCACATGACCAAGGCGGTGATGCCATGACTAGGTGATGTATGAGTCATGTGAGTTTGTTTCATTATCGATTTCCAACACTTGGTTTTCGTAATTTAGTACAAACAAACCATTATTAAAATGTGCCATACCATAACATACGTTGTTCTTATAAAAGAGACAATCCTTATTTTCGAACTTGAAAATAAATCCATCCATATCCAAACATGATACAGAAATTATGTTCTTGGTAACACTAGGCACAAAATAACAGTTTTGTAAAACCAAAATCATGCCAGTTGGCAATGAGAGGTGATAGTGCCAATAGCCAATGCAACCAGCCTTGCGCCATTGGCATCTTGAAGATCCACCTCTCCTCTGGAAATCTTTCTAAATCTACTTGGTTCCTGCATTTGAATACAGATGTGAGCCCCACAAGCTGTATCTAATACCCAATGTGTAGAAATAGAAAGATTGCACTCGATAACAAACACACCTTTAGCGTCCCCATGCTTCTGGGTGCAGTTCCTCTTCCAGTGGCCCTGCTTACCACATGCAAAACACACTGCCTCTCGTTCCTTGCCCTGCCTTTGGATATTCCCCTTCTTGGAGGGATGGTGCTCGGGGGCTTCAGACTATTTATAAGTCTTCGGCCCATTTGCCTTGTCCTTCCTTTTCTTGTTCACCATAAGGACTGCAGGTTTGTCATGCCCCATGTCCTTATCTACCTGGCAAATCAAGGTCAGAATCTCAGACAGACTCTTCTCATTTCCGCTCATGTTATAGTTGACAATGAAGCTAGAGAAGGTCTTGGGCAGTGATGATAGGATGAGATCTGTACGCAACTCAACTGGGAATTTAATCACTAAGATGTTCAGGCATTCAATTTAGCCAATAAGCTTGACTACATGAGGCACAGCTAGCGCAGACTTTCCAAGCTTCATGGTAAACAAAGCATTGGATATCTCATACCTCTCCTGTGTCGCCTTCTCTTGGTAGAGATCTTTAAGGTGAGACATCATGCTATACGCGTCCATGTTTTCTTGTTGCTTTAAGAGCTCATTAGACATGGACGATAGCATGAAACATTGGATATCTGTGGCATCATCCATGTGTTTCATGTATAGAGATAATTCCTCATCACTAGCCTCTTTCCCAGGTGCAACTGGAATAGGCTCTTCCAGCACATACAATTTCCTTTCATGGAAAAGGACGACGCGTAAACGCCTCTTCCACTCTTGGAAATTGGTGTCGGTGAGAAGGTTTTCTTTTTCAAGTATGGTGCGCAATGATATGTTTAAAGTCATTTTCTTTCCGTTTCTACAAATTAAGATGAGCAAATGTTTAGTACTTTATTACAAAAATTGAGACAAATAAATAAATTAATACTTATTAGTCTCCCACTATTTTATCGAAATCCAATAGCCCTCACCATTGACTTCGGAATATTCTGTTGCGTGAATATTCTAGTGGAAAGGATCCATATTTCCCTTCGCATTACCCCAACTAGGGTTGGTCAAGCAACTTGAAGGGTTTTAGGTAGGCATTCCAAATGCCAACTGCATTAACTCATAGCTCCTTGATCCGCTGAGTGGACTCCCCAATCCTGAAATCCTTTTTGGATTTCCTCAACCTTTGCCTCTTGGTCACACCAAGTCTTGCTGTGGTAGTCAACCCTTGATGCTAAACAAGTCAAGTCAACCCAAAACCTTGAATTATAATTCCCCGATAATTAAAAGCACCCCAACTAGGGTTAGTTAAGCACTTTGAACTATGGTTCGATTCTAACCAAGATTATGGAAGGCTATGCCGACTTAATATTTCTTTTAAGGGATTTTATCCTTATACGTAAATTTCCATTTTATTATATTTGATTACATGCCTGTTAATATTAAGTGGGATATACTTAAGTGATTAACCATGTCTAAGATAGTATTTACGTATAAGCCTGTTTTATTTTAGTTCCATCTTACATGCTCGTTTAATTCATTAATTGTGTGATCGTGACAACACACCCACAATAAATAAACTATGCAACTGATAGAAATAAAATAAATGGTATGATCATGAGATTTTCTATTGGTTAGTTTATCTAGTGGTTGATAAACTAACCCAAGACCTAGAGGAGAAACATCTTGAACCTTTCGGGTTCGTGTTTACAGCTTTCCACCTGTCCACCTTTGTATCTCCTTGGATTGGTTTCACCTTGGCTCCTGACTTGAGCCGCCTCCACTAGCTTGGGAGCTCCATCCATTACATATGAATTTATCTCACACGCAGGTGAGGGGTAAAAAGGGTTTTTTACAAAAAGAATCCTTGGGCGCACAGACCCTACATATTAATGAGGAGATGGCTCGCAGGCCAACAAATTTAATTTAAATAAATAAATTAAAATAAAATATTCACATACAAAGGTCTCAGTCTAGCTCATGATCATCCATACATGCAACGATATTTACGCATAAATAAAACTAGCATTCAATTCTTTAATCGTTCTTGTTTAAGATAAATCACGCTCGAATCAGTTAATTATCTTTAATTAATCAATCCTTTTATCTTAAATCCTTTTTCTGAATTTCCTTAAGATTCTCATCCATCATAATTTTAAACAAATAAATTCATTTAAAATTATCCTTGTACATAACTTGTACCTTGGAGGCAACCCGGTGAATTCCCATTTATTACGCAGATGTTAAATTAAACACATATATATAAAACACCTATCATGTGTTGTGCCTCAACTTTACTCCTACACCATGGTACATGTCTCAAGGGTTTGTATAATATAATAATAAATTTTAATAAATCTGCATAATTTGGGTGAGTACACGGCGTATAGTTCCGACTACACGGCATGTACTTTTTTTCACCGTCCATCTGAAGTACACTCCCGGGGACATGGTGTGTTTATGTACTTTGGAAATTTTCGGAGTGCACAGCGTGTTCTGTGGGACACATGTCGTGTAGTTTCTACGTTACACGGTTTCCCACCGGGTAAGCCGTGTACGGGGTACATGGCCCAACCCTAACCCGAAGGGACTACACGTCGTGTTCATTGGACCACACGGCGTGTAATCTAGAAACTGTGTGCCACATATTTCTGGCCAACACACGGTGTCTTAAATTCTTAGAAAGAATCCAATAGACGACCCGATTTGGCGGATTAGTCAATGCATTGAACCTAGACTACACGGCGTGTACTTCCGAATACACGCCGTGTACTCTGGTGTTGTACGGACAGAAACTTGTGGCTCCTCCGAATTAGTTCCTCTATTTTATTTTAATCAAAATTAAAAGAAAAATTCATTTCTATGTAGTGAACGAGAAATGAGGGAGGAGGAATGGAACTCGATATTCATATTTCCAGAACGATTAAACTTGAATTGAAATAATTAAATTATTAAATGCGTAAATTACCAATGAAAAACTAAATAATTATAATCAACGATATGACCCACTCTGATACCACTTGTAGCTTCCGGGCGTAGCGGAAGCGTATTGGTGGGTTTTCCCAACTTTAATTTTAACGTTAAACAACATTCAATCCGAGATCCGTCATGATTTAAAACGTCGAATCTTCGGAATAGAACGAAGAACGAAAAAGAAAAGAAGAGTCCTGGAACCCTTGAGATAGGATCATCATATGTTGGTTATAATTAATTTAATTAATTCATAAGAATTGCCTCGATGGAATTATTTCTTCGTTGGAGTCTCCGGTCACGATCTTGTGATCCGTTGTTGTGTCGTAGAATCCAAGTATAGAATTCCTCTAGCAGTGATCCACACGTGCTCCACGTATCTTTGGACATCGCTAAAGGGATCTTCGGGTGCTAGCATGGAAGAACATTCGCTTGCGATGTCTGCCTTTTACTGCCTTGATCCGGTGGAGGATCTCGCTCTCGTAACTTGAAAGAATTCTTGGTGGAAAGGGAATTCTCTATTGGCTTGAGAGTATTTCCAAATCCATTGTGAACAACAATGGCTCTCTCTCAAAATGAGAATAATGTAATTGGGATTATAATACTTAGAATAATAAAATAAATTAATTGCCCAAAAGCATTTAATCATTTCATTTAATTCTTAGTAATACCCCATGTCTTAATAATGACAGTTGACCATCATTATTACTTGACATGTGCCCAATGTATTACATTTAATATCATTTAATTAAATAAACAATATTTTCTCATGAATCCTGAAAAACAAACTACACGGCGTGTATATAAATATATACGGTGTTTACTTTTATTTTTTCATTTTATTTATTTCCTCCACCATATTTATTAGACCTTGAGTAATGGATGTTTATTTATTAAATAAATGTAACTACATTACTCGCTGATAAATATATATATTATTTCACCCACAATATATTCTCTCAAATAACTAGTGTCGAAATACATGCGATCAGGAATCCTTAAATAATTATTAAACCACAGTCAGGAATAATATTTATTTAACTTGTTAAATTAATATTTAACTGAGATACATGGACACACTTAGTGTGTGACCCTGTAGGCCTCTTTCTCAGTGGCATTAGGCGGAGCCTACCTAAAGTCCAAGGTTAGCATCTAGCAACAGGCCAAGGCACCCATAGAGAAATAAGTTAACGCCACAATGACGTGTCACCTCTTACGAACGCTTACCGTGTAATATAATCCCTTTTTCTCGATATCTCCAATCAAGTGGGTTGCATGCTAGTACCATCAACCCATGTGCTCAATTATTCTTTCTTTGACTTCCCGGAATTGAACTCGCCCATACCTTACCATGGCCATGGTTTTATTTAGGCTATATCAATTTCATCAAAGGGCCTGAGATATCTACTTCTGTTATGGAATGGAAGGGACAAATCCTTTCTTGCATTATCTATTAATGCAGTATTACTCGTGACGTACTCAACGTATCATACCTTGCTGCAAACAGTGTGTCGTCACAGTTTTCGTTAATACATCTAAGTGCACGAGTTGTAATACCCGTTAATAATAATCTTAAAGTCTAAGGACCAATACACACGTCCGCAGATAGGAACATCCAATAACACTATGAAATGTGGATTTCCTACTGGCAGGTCTCGTTCTCATAATATCCTCCTGGATATTACCAAGGGTGCACACCATGAGAAGGTGCCTCAAAGTTTTATAAGTCCTCACCCCTAATGACCTATATTATTTGTGTCCCTCAAATAATATCATCCGGCCATAGAAAATATATTCCA
Source organism: Viscum album (assembly GCA_963277665.1). Taxonomy (NCBI): domain Eukaryota; kingdom Viridiplantae; phylum Streptophyta; class Magnoliopsida; order Santalales; family Viscaceae; genus Viscum; species Viscum album. The sequence goes on from OY728141.1 coordinate 916,065,312, forward strand.
GAACAGTTTTATGGCACTTCTGGGTTCTCATCATAAAAGGTATCTGCTATGACCCATTAATGCAACAGTTGTCCTTAGGAAATTATCACATGCATTTTCACGTAGAATAATAATCAAGATATGATAAGGCTTTTATTAATTAATAAAGTACAAAGTAGTTGGTTCTATACCACCAACTCTAACACCCTCCATAGTGATTTGGATTTCCGTCCCTATCCTATATCCCCCATTTCAGAATTTGGTGATTCTTAAATTGATTGGTAATATGTTGGCCACTTCTTATGTACTAATAATCACACCGTAACTTTCTTCCACCTTTTTTCTCCTAAAATATGTGTTGAGATCGATGTATCAAAGGTACCAATGGATTTTATCTCCATTGATATTGAAGGGGAGATTTGTTGAAAGCAGTAGGTATGCTATGAATCTTGGGACGACTTATGTTCATCATGTAGACACATGGGTCATGATCTATCCAACTACCAGCATGGGGAGAAAGTTTAACATCATGTAGGCCTCTCAATAGGTAACTCATAAATCAAAGGCAGCATAATAAATGATTCTCACTGGAAGGGGTGAGGTCACTACAACTAGAACTAAGGGTCACATATATATTTTTTAGTTTGAGGAAAGACTTGGAAAGATCCAAGTGGGATATGAAAGTCATGGGAGTGGAAGATCCAAGCTCCTCCGCTACTATATCCACCTATTCCCAATCTGTGACTTCTATAAATGGGTTCAAAGGGAAGGATCTTGATGATGGTGTTGTTCTGATCACTACTTTTGAAATTTTGAATTACTGTAGTCTGGTTTCATTAGATTTAGTTCATATTTCAACATTCTAGGTTGGTGTTTATAGTATTATTATAGCTTTTTTGAGGGGTAAATGTGGTAAAACTGAATCCTTGAACATTTTATGGTCCAGATACCAATGATTCTAAAATGTATTTGTCTTCTGATATGTGAGCCCCCTAACTCAATCTATATTCACAACTATATCAAAGATTTGAATGAAAATGTCAAGGGTGATAACGATCCTTAAGGGTGGAAGATAGTCATTCCTAGGTGAAAAATGAAGCAGGTTGGTTCAAATATCTAAGCATAACCAGATCTGAGTGATAAATAAGTAGATTCCGAATTTTCTTTAGACTATGAGTAGGATCATCATACGATAATTCCATTTGTTAGGTTCTCAAGGCCCGCAGTGGAAGTCGGGGGGCTGGGGATTTTAAAAAAAATCATCAGCGGGATGACATAACTTTTTTTCGTCGACGATCCAAGCCCCGGAGAGGTCCAAGGATCTCACGTAAATTATTAAGAGCACAAAACTAAAATGAAAACGTACCCATTTCGAATCTGAAGTTGCGGTCGACTGCAACTAGTCGATGGTGATCGTCGCTTGAAGGATCCAAAGAAGGATCCCTCTAGATCATCCACACACACTCCAAAATTTGATGGAACATCGATCACCAAATTCCGGGTGCTATCGCGGAGATCCAACAAATCTTTCGACGTCCTGACGATCACTGCATCGAGATCTCTTCGATGATTGAGGAAGAACTTGATCTAAACTCTTGGATCATCAGATTCTCTCTCTAGGAAGTGGGAGGAGAGAGAGGCTCTCAATTTTCATTCCATTCAAATGAATTAATATTGAATTTAAAAACATAATAGAGAGCCTCTTATTTTATTTATAGTGATGTTGATAAATACTCAGTAGGGTTCCTCGGCCCCCGTTTATTTAAACATCCACTAAATAAATAATTTTGAAAAACTAAACTGTGCCAATATTATTTATTATTTTATCACATACTTGTAATATATATATATAATATATTACATGATAAAATTGATTCATTTAACTTGACTTGCTATCCTGATTAATATTAAACGGACCTTGAATATTAAATAATATTCGTTCGATTAACATTTTTCTTGTATTAAATAAATTCAATCCCAATTATTCATAACTTGAATAATAATAATTAATTTATTTAATTTATCTGTGATTGATAACTTGGAAAACACTCAGACCCCATGGCAGGGCCCACTATGTCCATATAGCTATTCGATTGAATAGGTTGGATTCTTGAATACACTATTGTGTGTGACCCTCTATGCCCTTACCTCGATAGCAGTGAATAAAATCCATAGACCAATAACGGAGTCTAGCAACTCATCATGTCCCCTAAGGATATATGGATAGTCATAGCAATGACTACCATCCTATGAACACTGACTGTGTACTATAATCTCTTTGTCATTAAATATCTCATGAAGCAGGACGAACTCTTATGTCAACGTCCTTATCTTGCTTTATTATTTGTTGATATATCTAGATAGATTTTTCATTCTACTACTTTGGCCAGAGACTTATGAAGGTGGCACCATCCTGATCAACTAGGCCTGATATATACAACTTCCTAAACTTGGAAGCAACAAATCCTTTCTTGACCATTCAGCCAATGACATACCACCAACGACCCACCCAACACAAACTACCTCACCATGACATCACTGTTATGGTTTTCATCTTGAATCAAATTATGTAATCAAATGATATACATTGGTAATGGTCTCAAGTCATGAGACCAATACACATGTGTGTAGATAGGAATAACCAATGACACCCAAAACATGTCGTGTTCCTATTTGCGGGTCTTTACTCATGATCTCACAACTAGAGATCACCAAGTGAGAACTTTATGAGAAGAAGTCTCAATTATTATGAGCCTCCAGCACCTGATAGTCATACATCTACTGTGTCCAGTCAGTAATATGTATCTATACTATAGAACATATATTTAAGATACATGTAATTGTATCTCAAGGTTCTCATTATAGCCTGGGATCTTCTATAACCTCTCGACACGACAATTAACCTTTGTACATTACCATTATTATAGTGGATGTAGAAAATTCTACACTATAATGGTAAGATAACATCATGAATATCTAACTATACACATGATATGGTAATCAAAATTACTGTATAGTTGGGTCTAGGTCACCCACTATTTAAACACCATTTGGGTTTGGATTAAGGAATTGGAATAAAGACATTTGTGAGTCATGGAATTATCTGGTTAGTAAAGGGAAGAGAATAATGCATTGTAAGTATTATTCAAATTTATTGATTCCCTTGGCTACTAGATCTTCTGGTAAAACAAAGAAATCTGTGGAAGAGGTAAGCCCATTTATTTTGGAACCAGAAGTGATTTCATATCTAAATATTAAATAGAATTAGGAGCAAGAAAAATCTTCTTATGATGATTTTGAGGAAGATAAATATGATAGAAAAAATATCAATCTTAGATACAAGAATCTGATATAGTTGATGGTGTTTTTAAGGCTACAAGAATGAGGAAAATGTGATGGAATGTGTGTCTAGTCTTGGAGGTCCTTGAATCATGGGGTAATAACTATGTTATAGTAAAGAGTAGTGTAATCATGACTTGATGGGAATGGATTTTTGAATGAGAATTCACGTTGTGGTTACATGAGGGGTCCATTGAAACAATAGAGTGAGGTGGTGAGCTGACCATTGAGAATGTTTCTATTTATGTGGATTATCTACAAGGATATGCTGATATTAGGTCACTAGGGAATTTAGTTTAGGTTCACCCATATAGTTTTCAACTGACGTGTTAAATATGAATATGATAGCGCTTGGTATCCAAAAGTAGTGTGTGTGTGGAGATGTCTCTGTGGTGTAAGAAAACATCAATGATATATCTAGGTACCATTGTGTGATTGAACAGAGTTTTTCATTTATTAGAAATACTATGTCTTGAAGTAGAATAATGCATGAGGGGATAAAAACTATCTAGGTCAAAATTCATATCCCACACCTAGGTTACTAAAAGTTATAACTCATGTCAATCATTGAATGAGGTAAGTTTTGTTCTGGGTAATCTAGGTGTATACAATACTTGGTAGTATCTTGGAAATCAAGTGTTAATTGAAAATCATTTTTAGTCATTATGTTCAGCGTAGGACTAGTCGAGGTCCAGGTAGAATGATGTGAGTGCTATGAGGTAACAATAATGATACTATTATAGTGGGGATTATCAACTTGGTTTCATGTTAAATGACCTATCTTGTGGGAAGGGTCATGGTATTTCATAAGAATGACCCTTAGATTATCTTGAATACTCTATAAGACCAATGTTCAATAAACCTATGAATATCTGGTTCCATGATGAATTCCTAGTTCTTGATTCAAATGTAGCACTGGATGGATTCCAGATAATGGATTTAGACTTCGGAGGAAATCTGTACAAACTGAGAGGGGGGCTATTCAGGGGGAGGGGGTGTGTTCAGGGAGGGGGTGTTATGTGGGGGGGGGGGGGGGGGGCTATCTAGGGGGGATTGGATGGGGGGATTTGTAGGGGGAAGGGTGTTGCATGGGGATAAAGATTTAGAAAATGAGGGGGTGGGGGTGGGGGTCTGTCTAGGAAGGAGTGGGGGGTCTGTCCAGGGTGGGGGGAGTCCAGGAAGGGGGGGTCTACAGTGGGGGGGGTCCAGGGATGGGGGGTCTGTCCAGGGGGGTGCAGGGGGGTATGTCCAATAAGGGGGGTCTACAGTGGGGGAGTGGTTGGAGGTTTGTCTAGGAAGGAGTGGGGGGTCTTTCTGGAAGGAGTGGAATTTCACCAAGGAATAATCTCATTTCTGAAATGTATAGGAAAATATTGATGATTCTGGGTATAACCCATTAAGGGGGGGATGTCCATGGGGGTGTGTCCAAGGAGGGGGGGTCTGTCCAGGGGGGTACAGGGTGGGGGGGTATGTCCAGGAAGGGGGGGTCTGTAGTGGGAGAGGGGGGTCTGTCCAGGAAGGATTGGGGGGGATCCAGGGAGGGGGGATATCCAGGGTGTGTAGGGTGGGGGTTGGGGGGTATGGGGGGGTCTGTCCAGTAGGGGGTCTGCAATTAGGGAGGGATGGGGGGTCTGTCCAGAAAGGAGTGGGGGGTTCTGTCCAGAAGAGAATTCTCGGAACTTGGATCTTCTAACCGGACAACTTGGGGTTCTTATTTCTGGAAGTTCCAATGTCTATCCTTGTGCTACAATGAAGCTAGTATGGGTCCCCTTCCACACAAATATATTTAGAGACATATATATAATAAATTAAAATGGAAACTGGTAGTCTCCCAGTTGAAAACCGGGTGTTCACCAAAGCCTCATTACATTTCAAGGGAATTTGGTTAGCTTTTTATGTTTATAGTCATAGTAATTAGAAACCATTCCCTCCACTTTTTGGCTCAATGGAATGTAGTATTGTGGCACAAATTTTGAAAAATCTATGCATCAAACTGGGGGGTTCTTTAATGAAAGTTTCCTTGTTTGATTGAATTAATATATTGGGAATATTTGTTTCAAGAATGATTAATCCTTTAGTTTTAATGTCTGTTATCTATGTTAATAGTTGTAGAATATGATGACTGAGTTGTTGGTTTATTGGTTGGATATGGTTCTATCATGATTAGTGGGTTCATGTTTTTAGGAATGTAAATTCTAGGTGGTAGAGTCTGGTTTTTTTTGTTTTTTTTATGTCTAGTAAATATCAAGGGCAAGAAAATTCATGGGCCTAGAAACATGTCCAGGGGGGCTGTCCAGGGGGTGCAGGGTGGGGGGTATGTCCAGTAGGGGGTCTGCAGTGGGGGAGGGGTGGGGGTCTATCCAGGGTGGGGGTCTGTTTGGAAGGAGTGGGGGGAGTCTGTCTAGGGTGGAAGGGGGGATACAGGGGGATAAAGATTCAGAAAATGAGGTAATAAGGCTGGTAAATGGTATTTCACCAAGAAATCCTCTCATTTCTAAAATGTAGAGGAAAATATTGATGATTCTGGGCATAACCCATTAAAATAGTAGTTACATCCCCACGACACAAGCTACCGAGCTATCTTCCTAGTTTTTTATCCCCATAGATTTCATATATACCCTATTTTAGAGGGAGTGGGAAACATGGAGGAATTATCTACCTATTGATGGAATCTGAGGTTTCCTTCAAGAGAAATAAATCATTCTGAATGGGTATTGAGAAATTTCCACACCTTAGAGCATTTCTTACATGAAGAATCTTGATATTGTGTAAGCTTACATGTTGGACTTGAAAACACCTACATTTATAGTTTTAAATATATGAACTCCCACACATGTCCAAGATCCATCACCACTCTTCGTCCACAATATCTCATTGTCAACAAATCTAATATATATATATATCCACTAGATCTATTTTCTCACAACTTCAAACTCCTCAACAACAACCTTGTCAACATGTCTAACTCAAACTCACTTTAGGGGTGTCCATTAATATCCCAATCTTTTCAATAAATCAGCTTGGGAAAAGTCCACACATTTTGTCAAAAAATACAACACAACTCAAGGGGTGTCAAACTGCATCACTACCCCCTCATATCTTTCATGTTTCCCATCGATAGTGGTGAAACCTACTCCATTATGGAATACTCAACAGATATAGAATAATATTACTCCAACACTTCTGTTGTGTATGTATTGAATGAAATTGTATTTCATTTACACAAAAATCCTTTATTAACGATCATGTTATACAGTATTGGGATTTATATATCAATCTAAATATTCTTTGTTCATTTTTTTATGGAGTTATGTATCATTTATCACGTACATTTGACACACTGATCACATATATATAATAAGTTGTTATATCTCACGTTTTTTCCTATTATTTACTTACAGGTGTTTACTTATGATGAGGTCGATTCTACCCACCACCATAGAAGGCGGTGATTTCAACATTGGATTCAGGTAAGGTTTCTTCCATTTTTATTCTTTGGATCAATTTTAATTAGGTTTTTTGTGATTTTTGGGTTCCATATCTTTTTGTAGTGCATTTTGGATATCCTTGAGGATAGTGAAGCACCACATGATTGGGATATTTTCTCAACATATAGGCATGAAGCCTTCTAAAAGTTCATCACAAGGCCCAGATTCTTTGTTCTGTTTGTTCAGGTTAGGTTTGCTAAGTTATTTTTTATGGGTTCATTTTTTTATGTCAATTTTAACAGGTTCATTTTGTTCGATTTGGGGATATCCAGTTCAATTAAATTAATTTTAAATTCAATCAGGTATGTTTCATTAGTTTCATTTTTTTCTTGATTAATTACGCTTTATTGAAGTTAGTTTTGATTGGTTTGAGTTGGTTTGGTTACATTATTTTAAGTTTGGTTCAGTTTCATCTTTTTCAAAATCATTTGGTTCGATTCCACTCTACTCAATTTGGCTTGATAATTTTTGATCTAGTTCTAGTCATATTAGCATGTTTTTTATTAGTGTAGTTCATTTGACTGGAATTTTTTGTATAATAGCCATATATTAGCATGTTTTTGGTTTTCTCAATTCAATTGAATGGTGTGTAGGGAGGGTGGGGGTGTAGGGTGGGGGGCATGTCCTGGGGGTTATGTCCAGGATGGGGTGTGTAAGGTGGGGGTCTATCCAGGAATGGGGGGTTGTCCAGGAAAGGGGGAATGGGGGCTATAGGGGGAATGGGGGAGGTGTTTTCCAGGGAAAGGGGGGTTGTAGGGGGGTAGTGGGGGAGGGGGTGTCCAGGGGGAGGGTGGGGTCTGTAGAGGAGTGGGGGGGCCAGGGAAAGGGGGGAGGGGGATGTAGGGGAAGTGGTGGGTGGGGGTGTCCAGGGGGAGGGGGGATGTCCAGGGAAAGGGGGAGGGGGCTGCAGGGGGAGTGGTGGGGGGAGGGGGTGTCTAGGGTGAGGGAGGGAGGGGGTGTCTAGGGGAAGGGGCTGTAAGGGAGTGGGGGGGTGTTGTCCAGGGGGGTTGTCCAGGGAAAGGGAGGGGGCTGCAGAGGGAGGGAGGGGGATGCAGGGGGTGGGGGAGGGGTTTTCCAGGGGGTGGGGGAGGGGTTGTCTAGGGGGAGGGGCTATATGGGGGGTTTGGGGGTTATCTAGGGAAAGGTAGGGGCTATAGGGGGTCCATGGGGAGGGGGATACAGGTGGAGTGGGGGGCTTTCAAGGGGGTGGGAGGAGGGATGTCCAGGGGGAGGGGTGTGCAGTGAGGAGGGGGAAGGGGGGGTTGTCTGGGGGGTGGGAAGGTTTATCCAAGGGAAAGGAGGGGAGATACAGGTGGAGTGGGGGTGTCTAGGGGGAGGGAGGGGGTGTGCAGTGAGGAGGGGGCAGGGGTTCAAGGTGTAGGGGGTGTAAGGGGGATGGCAGGGGAGGTGTGTAGAGTAGGGGTGGGGGTGCTAGTAGTGTCCTCTCAACAGCCAGCACGGTGAACCATGTTGGGTTTTTTATGCAATGGAAAGGCCTATAGTCACGGTTTTAAATCGTGGATAAAACCCTATAGCCACGGTTTGAACCGTGGCTATAGGCCTATAGCCATGGTTTTATGAACTGTGGCTAGTATTGGTGTGGCTATAGGGAAGACCCTATATCCACTATTTGAAACCATGGGTATATCCCTATAGCCACGGTTGGAGTCGTGGCTATAGGTCTATAACCATGGTTGGAACTATGGATGTAGGGTTATAGACACGGTTTGCAACTGCGGTTATAGGATTTTCCCTATAGCCATTCCAATACCAGTCACAGTTCATGAAACTGTGGCTATAACCTATAGCCATGGTTTTTGGGCCTATAACCACAGTTTAGAACCGTGAATATAGACTAAATTTCTAGTAGTGTAAGGTGGGTAGTATCACATCGGTCATGGAAAGCATGTACTTACAGGTAGAGCGAATTCCACCATAGAGGACTATTTTGGGAATGGTCGGAATGACTTCTTCTAAGTTTGAGATTTCTAGTCTTAAATACAGAGTTTATTTTTTAATCAAGTGTGTGTTCAGACCAAGTATTAATGTTATATTCAGGCTCAAGATGCATAAAAATTTTGAGATGTGTGATGGTTCGGTAGTGCATCTATGCTTACAAGGTATCATGATGAAATGAGGGTTGGTTGAGCATCCAACCATTGATAAACATCAGATATTGAGATTGGAATTCGGTGGTTATGACTTAACTTTCATGGGTACCTTTTGGGTTAGAGGTAATGTGTTTAAACCTTGAGAGACTTTGACTATTGAGTTGGACACCCTTTTTAACTAGTCAGTGTTGAGAGAATTGACTGATGTTCAGTAAGAGAGTTTGTAAGGTCAGATGAGTTTTCCTTAGTTGTTTCATGTTAAATACAATGAGTGCATTTAGGGGAGTGATGTAGTACCCCCAGTTTCTGGTAAGTAACCCTTGTTTTATGATTTTTAAGTACATAAAGCATATGAGAAATGGTTGGGGAAAGTTTGGAGACTTTTAAAGCGTAAAAGGGGAAAATGTGGGAATGCACAGGCTACGCACGGTTTGCCCAAACCGTGCGGAATCCGTACAGGTGGTGTCACTTTGGACAGAGGAGACCGCACAGTGGGCACACGGTTTGGCCAAACTGTGCAAGGAGGCTGTGCAGAGCGCCCCTTCCAAGCAGTGACTACCACACGGTTAGTGCACGATTTGACTAATCGTGTGGACTAACCATGCATAAAGTCAACTTAGATCTTATTTTTAAGGATATAATCCATTTTATCCTTAAACCCACTCATTTTTTATCCTAGATGGCCCTAACTCAGGATTTCTCTCAGGTGAAGGTGGGAGAACACTTACCAGGCATTTTGGAAGTGACCCGGAGGGTTGCCTTGGCGTTTATAGGCCAGTTGATCGAGGTAAGTCTTGTTTCCTTTATTTTTCTTAGATCTCCTTCTTCCCTCTTGATGGATCCTTAGATCTACGCCTAAGGTGGGTAGATCTAAGGTATTGGATGACTTTTAAGTTAGGTTTTGGTCTTGTTGGTGATAGGGGAAGGAATCTAAGGAGGTTTCGTGGTGTTTCGACCTGGTTCTTGGTTGGTTTCCCCTATTTTGTTGAGGTAGGTGGCTTCACTCTCGATTCCTCTCTCTTAGAACTTAAAGGATTAGTTTCAAATTGTTTTCCTTGATTGGAATGCGTTATTTATATGTTGTGAAAGAATGGTTGAAACCCCTTTTTAGTAACGGGTGATGGAAATCGTGTGTTTTTGGAAAGTGGTTGTTGAAGTAAATTTTAAATGGTGATTTTAAATTGGATATGGTTTTATTTCTTGAAAGAAATGGTTTTCAATAAAAGGGTTATGCTTTATTGAATGGTTTTGAACACACGTGGTTTTGGGCATAGATTTGCATGGGTTGTGGTGTGTGTTCATGTGCATTGGGATGGATAAGGGTGAGAAGTCCCCCCATCAAAAGGTTGGGATGGATAAGGGCGAGAAGTACCCACATCAAAAGGTTGGGACGGATAAGGTCGTGAAGTACCCACATCAAGGTAGTCCACTAAGTGACGGCTTAGTGAAAGGATAACTCACCACTCGCGAGTATAGGGAGGTCTAGGTTGCATGCATTGTTGGTTGTGTGGATTTGTGAAATGAAATGAATGTGCCAAAATGGAAATGGGAATTTTATTGGAAACTTGCTTGGTTTCTTTTCTTGAGAAAGATGGTTTTTGTTGGAAAATGGTTTTGACATGGAACTTGTTATATTTTGAACTGTTTTTTGAATTGTTTTATATAAATGTGCTAACATGTTTTATCCTAGAAGCATAGGTTGGGAAGTTATTAGTAAAAACCTACTGAGTTTCATTACTCACCCCCTACTTTGGCACGTGGGTGCTTTTGAAGATTTCATGTACCGGGATGTTGGAAAAGGTAAATTGTTGCATACTGGTTCATGATGCTTGGTTTGGTTCGTGATGTTGGAGCTTAGAGCTTGTGTAGCATGGAGTTGGGTTGTTGTCTTGTAGTATTTGAGTTTTCCTTTCCACTGTTTACTCTGATTTAGTGTTGGTTTCCATTGTGGTACTCTTGGTTGGTTATGGTGATATAAATGGTTGAGTTTCCTTAGTTGTTATCATGCATCATTTAGTTGATTTGTTTGGTTATGGTTGTTGGCTCTGTGGTATGTTCTAAAAAGGATAAATCATCCCCCACTTATTTTGAAACCCTTCAGCATTTATTGCCAGCCTTTGGCACCTTGGGGATGTCGCTTAAGGCCTAGTAATGACTCGTTGAGCTCTCAAGCCAATGAGAATTTGCGGGTCATTACAAATGGTATAATCCTATTTGGTCCTTGCCTAACAAGTGGTCATCAATGTTCTCAGTCATGGAGTTAAAATTCCTTTTCATCTATTCATTGGGTTGGAATCTTAGACAGGAGTAGGATTATCAGAACTTGAAATTTATATCATAAAAGTATGTAGCTAACCCATTTATGTTGAACTTCAAGTTATCAGGGTGTTGGGTACATAAGTGTTTTGGATACACTTCTAGAATGTTGGAAATCTCATTGTCATGGGTTTAGCCAATGAGATGTGCATGACATGCATTGTATAGGAATTACTTCCCACTAGGATTTCATGTCTCATTGTGAGGAATGAGTAAGGACTTTGTGTAAGGTTCCAATTTTTGAAAAATGCAGAAATTGTTTTCAACTGAAAGACTTTGAAAACAGTGTATTTTGAAAATGGTCCGATTTTCAAAAAACATGTGGGATGTTTTCAAAAATGGTTGAACATGGGAAAAGGTTGTTTTGAAAAAAAAATGTGGTGATAGTTGATGTGATAGAATTTGAAATGCTAATCCTTCAGTTTCTAGTAAGTAAGACTAACGGCATGCGTTGTTTGTATAGAAAATGGCACCTGTTAGGCGTCGTAGAAACCAAATAGAAGACGTTGTGAAGAATGTGGTTTCACCTAAACCATGTGTGAACCAAGAGCTGGTTCAGAGTATCGTTCAAGTGTTCCAGGCTGTGGAAACAAGGAATCGGAGGGATGAGTCAAGACATGTAGACCATTCCGTCCAGTTCTATAAGAAGAATCCACCCATCTTTTAGGGTGATTTTGAACCAGAGAGGGCGGAGGTGTGGCTGAGTAGGATGAGTCGTATCTTTGATTTCATTGGCACACCAGTAGAAATTAAAGTAAAGTTGGCAATGTATATGCTGGAGGATATTGCACGATAGTGGTGGGAGCTAGTGGTGCAGGTTAAGGTAGATCAAGGCCTGGGCTGGGAGGAATTTGAGAAATTGTTCAATAAACAATTCTATCCTCACACGTTCAAGATCCAAAGGACAACGTACTTTTTCAGCCTGAAGTAGGAGAATCTCTCTGTCATGGAATATGCAGCTAAATTCATGAATTTAGTGCACTTTGCACTGGAAGTTTCTACAAGTGCGTCACTGAAGGCATGCATCTTTGAATCAGGGTTTCAATAGGAGATTCGCTCGAAGATAGTTGTGCTTTGTATTACGTATTATATAGAAATGGTAAATAGAGAAATAGTAGCTGAAAGAGATGTCTTAGGAGTTATGGGAGGAGGAAGTATGATGATACCCATGGGAACGGGTGGTAACTCTAATGTTGGGAACAAGTGGAAGAGGGACACCTACTTCCAAGGTGGGAGTGTGAATCAGAACCAGACGGCTGGATCAATAAATCTTCCTCCACAACCCCAAAGCAGAGCAGGTTACTTTCAATGTGGTTTGCCAGACCACATAAAGCAAGAGTGTATGGCGCAACCTAGACAATGTCACAATTGAAAGCAGATGGGGCATCTACAGCGCTATTGTAAAAATACTCTGAGGTTGGGTGCACATGACACTTCCTAGGCGTTGCAAGCATCGTATGCTTCGACAGGACGAGGATAGAAAAGTCAATCTTGTCAGCATAATAGAGATATCCATGGTGATTCTCGAAATACCATGACTCCTCAACTATGGAAATCTCAGCAAGGAAACAAGGAGAACAATGCAGCGACGAAGAAATTGTATGGAGCTGAGCAGATGATTGTTGATGATCAGGTTGTACCATCAACAGTAAGAGGTACGATTCTTTTGAATTCTACCTTTGTGCAAGTGTTGTTTGATACTGGTGCATCACATTCCTTCATTTCTTCCCATGTTGTTGAATTTATATGTTTAAAACTGGAAATGATGCCTTCTGTCTTGAAACTACAAACTCCTCTTGGTGAAAGGGAATGTCAAGCCTTCATTTATAGAGCATGTGCTATAACTGTTGATGGAGTTGAGCTGAAATGGGACTTCTCTATGTTGGATATGGATGTCTATGATGTAATCCTGGGTATGGATTGGTTGAAAAGTTTTAAGGCTCACATAGATTTTTATAGGAGAACGGTTAGTTTCACGACTCAGGATGACATCAACCATATCTTTAGAGGAGAAAGGATGGTAAACAAAGGTGCAAAGAGATTGTTGGCACCAATGGTGGGAATGATCTCTCACCAATTGGAAGTGTTGACTTTAGCATCAATGGAAGAGATTGAGGAAAATATTTTTCCAACTGTGGTGGATCAATTTCCAAATGTCTTTCCCAAGAACTTCTTAGGGTTACCACTTCTAAGGGAAGTAGAGTTTACGATTGATATCCTTCTAGGGACCAGTACTATTTACCTTCTATCTTATAGGATGGCACCAACATAGTTACCAGAATTGAAAGTTCAATTAGAAGAGCTGGAAAGCAAGGGTTTCATTCGGCCAAGCGTGTCTCCGTGGGCAACACCAGTTTTGTTTGTAAAGAAAGCAGATGGAAATTTGAGGCTATGTGTGGATTATCATAAACTTAACCAAGTTACGATAAAGAATAGATATCCACTTCCATGCATTGATGACCTGTTTGATCAATTGAGGGGAGATCAGTGGTTCTCCAAGATTGACTTGCAGTCAGGATATCACCATTTGCGAGTTCTGAAGGAGGATATTCTGAAGACATCCTTTAGAAGCATATATGGCCACTAAGAATATGTAGTCATGCCTTTTGGTCTTATGAATACACCAGTAGTCTTTATGGCATTGATGAATTAGATATTTCAGCAATATCTGGATTCTTTTTTTGTGGTGTTTGTGGACGACATATTGGTGTATTCAAGAACAAGAGCTGAGCATGAGAAACACTTGACGATAGTGTTGGAAATCTTGAGAGACCATCAGTTGTATTCCAAATTATCAAAGTGTGATTTTTGGATACAAGAGGTATGCTTTCTAGTCTATTTTGTTTCTAATAAAGGTGTTTTAGTGGATCCAGAAAAGATAGAAGTTGTTCTTTCTTGGAAACCGCTAAAGAATGTCTTTGAAATGTGAAGTTTTCTTTGTCTAGCTGGTTATTACCAACGCTTTGTCTATGACTTATCACGACTATCTTTTCCTATGACAGCATTGAAAAAGAAAAACAGTGCATTTCAATGGACTGAAGAATGTCATAGATCCTTTCAAGAGTTGAAAGTTTTCCTTACAATAGCACCCATCTTGATTTTTCTGAAATCAGAACAGGGGTATGTGGCATATTGTGAGGCTTCGGGAATAGGGTTGGGTTATGTTCTCATGAAAGGAGACCATGTGGTTGCTTATGGCTCAAGGTAGTTGAGGGTGCATGAGAACAATTACCCAACACATTATTTGGAGTTGGCTGCAGTCGTCCTTGCTTTGAAAACATGGAGACATTATCTATTTGGTGAGAAATTTACTGTGTTTACATATCACAAAAGCTTGAAACACATTTTCTCACAGCAAGATTTGAATCTGAGGCAGAGGAGATGGATAGAGTATCTTCAAATGTTTGACTTTGACTTGATGTATACACCGGGTAAGGGAAATTCGATGGCTGATGCATTAAGAAGAAAGTTGTATACTCAGTTGGCGAAAGAAGCTTCAGATGAGTGGCAGTTGATGTCGGTCTTAGCCGACATGCATATGGAATGTGAAGATAGAGCTGATGTTGCAGTTTTCTTTCCAGTTGCGCTTGTTCCTGATTTGGTGGAGATAGAAAAGGAGGCATAGGCATCCGATGTAGACTGTGTTTCAATGAGTTCAAAACTCAATGGTGGGGAGACCATTGATGGATGGAAGCTGGATGGGAGTTTAGTTTGGCGATTTCGAGATCGGATAGTTGTACCTTTAACTGCTCAGGAACAAATCCTTCATGCTTACCACCATTCAATATGGGTTGTACATCTGGGTACGCATAAGATTTATAAGGCGTTGAAGACGTAGTTTTGGTGGAGCAGAATGAAACGGAAGGTAGCTGAATTTGTTTCAAAGTGTTTAACTTGTCAGCAAGTTAAAGCAGAACATCAGCGGCCAGCTAGTATGTTACAATCTTTACCTATCCCAGAGTGGAAATGGGATCAGATAGCAATGGATTTTGTTACAAGTCTTCCAATAACGGTCCGGAAACACGATGCCATTTGGGTGATAGTGGATCGTCTAACCAAGTCGACCCATTTCATCCCGATTCATGAAACTCATACAGTGGATGATCTTTCAAAAATATATATCCAAGAAGTGGTAAAGAGGCATAGTGTACCAATTTCCATGGTCTCAGATAGAGATCCAAGGTTCACATCTCGTTTATGGAAATCATTACAGCAATCCCTTGGGACTCGATTGATGATGAGCACGGCGTATCATCCTCAGATGGATGGGCAATCTGAGCAGATGATAAAAATGTTGGAAGACATGTTACAGGCTTTTGTAATGGATTTTTGGGGCTCAATGGAGGAGCATATACCCTTAGTGGAGTTCTCATACAATAACAGCTATCATGCCTCGATACGCATGGCTTCGTTTGAAGCATTGTATGGGCGTCCTTGTCGTTCTCCACTTTGTTGGGTGGAAACAGGTGAGACTTAACTTGTTGGGCTGATCCTTGTCCAAGAAACAACGGAGAATATCCATTTGATTAGAAAGAGGATGGAGACGGCTTAGATTCATCATAAATCTTATGCGGATCATCGCCGAAGACCGTTGTCGTTTGTGGTGAGTGATCATGTTTTTTTTAAGAATCTCTCCAAGGATTGGACATCGTCATTTTGTGAAGTAGGGAAAATTATCTCCTCGGTATATAGTCCCTTTTGAGATATTGGAACGGGCTGGTGAGGTGGCTTATCGGTTGTTATTACCACCACGGTTCAGTGCAGTGCATAATGTGTTCTGTGTATCTTAGTTGAAGAAGTATCAGCCCGATCCTGACCATGTGATCAAATGGGATCACATTGACCTAGAGCCAGATGCTTCGTTGATACATATCATGGTACGGATTGTGGATAGGAAAGATAAAGTCTTGCGTGGAAAAAGAATCGGTATAGTGCAGGTTTTATGGCAGCATGGTCAGATTCAGGAAGAGACTTGGGAACACGAGAAAGAAATGAAAGAGCAGTGGCCAGAACTCTTTCATGCAAGCAATGGTTTTCTAATTTCTTAGGACAAAAAGGCCAATGGTGCGGAGAATGTATTACCCCCATTTTCTGGTAAGTAACCCTTGTTTTATGCTTTTTAAGTACATGAAGCATACGAGAAATGGTTAGGGAAAGTTTAGAGACTTTTAAAGCGTAAAAGAGAAAAATGTGGGGATGCACGGGCTGTGCACGGATTGCCCAAACCGTACGGAATCTGTGCAGGTGGTGTCACTTTGGACAGAGGAGACCGCATGGTGGGCACATGGTTTGGGAAAACTGTGCGAGGAGGTTGTGCGGAGCACCCCTTCCAAGTAGTGACTACCGCACGGTTAGCACACGATTTGACTAACCGTGCAGACTAACCATGTGTGAAGTCAACTTAGATCCTATTTTTAAGGATCTAATCTGTTTTATCCTTAAAACCACTCGTTTTTGCTCCTAGACGGCCCTAAATTGGGATTTCTCTTTGGTGAAGGTGGGAGAACACTTACCAGGTGTTTTGGAAGTGATCTGGAGGGTTGTCTTGGCATTTAGAGGTCGTTTGATCGAGGTAAGTCTCGTTTCCTTTAGTTTTCTTAGATCTCCTTCTTCCCTATTGATATATCCTTAGATCTACACATAAGGTGGGTATATATAAGGTAGTGGATGACTTTTAAGTTGGGTTTTGGTCTTTTTGGTGATAGGGGAAGGAATCTAAGGAGGTTTCTTGGTGTTTTGACCCGGTTCTTGGTTGGTTTCGCCTATTTTGTTGAGGTATGTGGCTTCACTTTCGATTCCTCTCTCTTATAACTTGAAGGCTTAGTTTCAAATTGTTTTCCTTGATTGGAATGGGTTATTTATCTGTTGTGAAAGAATGGTTGAAACCCCTTTTTAGTAACGGGTGATGGAAATCATGTGTTTTTGGAAAGTGGTTGTTGAAGTAAATTTAAAATGGTTATTTTAAATTGGCTATGGTTTTGTTGCTTGAAAGAAATGGTTTTCAATAAAAGGGTGATTCTTTATTGAAAGGTTTTGAACACACGTGGTTTTGGGCATATATTTGCATGGTTTGTGGTGTGTATTCATGTACATTGGGATGGATAAGGGCGAGAAGTCCCCCCATCAAAAGGTTGGGATAGATAAGGGAGAGAAGTAACCCCATCAAAAGGTTGGGACGGATAAGGTCGTGAAGTACCCCCGTCAAGGTAGTACACTAAGTGATGGCTTGGTGGAAGGATAAATCACCACTTGCGAGTATAGGGAGGTCTAGGTTTGTTGGTTGTGTGGATTTGTGAAATGGAATGAATGTGCCAAAATGGAAATGGGAATTTTATTAGAAACTTGCTTGGTTGATTTTCTTGAGAAAGATGGTTTTTTTTGGAAAATGGTTTTGACATGGAACTTATTATATTGTGAACTGTTTTGGAATTTTTTTATATAATTTTTTTTATATAAATATGCTAACATGCTTTATACTAGAGTCATGGGTTGGGAAGTCATTGAGGAAAACCTACTAAATTTCATTACTCACCCCCTGCTTTGGCACGTGGGTGCTTTTGCAGATGTCATGTACCAGGATGTTGGCAAAGGTAAAGTGTTGCATACTACTTTGTGATGCTTGGGCTGGTTCGTGATGTTGGATCTTGGAGCTTGTGGAGCATATAGTTGGGTTGTTTTCTTGTACTCTTTGAGTTTGTATTTCTGCTGTTTACACTAATTTAGTGTTTGTTTCCATTGTAGTACTCTTGGTTGGTTATGGTAATATAAATGGTTGAGTTTCCTTAGCTATTATCATGCATCATTTAGTTGATTTGTTTGGTTATGGTTATTGTCTCTGTGGTATGTTCTAAAAAGGGTAAATCGTCCCCCACTTGTTTTGATACCCTTTGGCATTTATTTCCAGCCTTTGGTGCCTTAGAGATGTCGCTTAAGGCCCATTAATGACCTGTTGAGATCTCAATCCAATGAGAATTTGTGGGTCATTACACGTGACCCTTATAACTGTACCATTAGAGTATGATAACAATTTTTTATTGCTGGTGGGAAACTATGAGTTGGTTGTGATAAAATTTTGACTTTCCAATCATGGAATGGTTAATTAAGGATATAGTGTGATCCATGGGAGTCATGCTTGAGTGATCAAGGAATATTCATTAGGTAGTTAGGGAATCGTGATTGAGTAGTGATGATGGGTCAGTTTCTATAGCCAAGAGTTTTCGTAAGGAGTCAACTATATATGGTTCTATGGTCTCATTTGTGAGAAGTTGGATGCAATTAGTTGGAAACTACTCTGGGAACTTCTTTTTTGGATATATGGGAGTGACTTGGGTTTTAGTTAAAGACCAACAAGTTCATTCCATAAATGGATATGAGAACTTGTTAGGAAATAAATTGGGTTCCATGAGGTGGTTGTCCCATGGTTGGACCTGGACATGCTTTGTTAGTAGACATGGCATCAAGAGTTGGTTAAAGGAAAGTATAACCTATTTTGATGGAGTTTGGATCGGGGAGATCAATACATTCCTATAGATGAAATATTATTGTACTCATATTCTAGTTGTAATCATGCCCAATATCTTATCATCATCCTAGATATGCTAAAGGAGTGTCAGCTATACGTCGAGCTAACTAAATATCTTTTATTGGTTTGATGACAGGACTTCTTGGGAGTTTTTCTTGAGGAGCAGTTAAAAGGTAATCCATAAGGTGGGAAAAACACCTTTGAATGTATTAGGTTATTGACTTAAGAAGTGGTAATGGGTGATTTATGATGTTTACATTAGTTCTTGATGATGAGTGGAATTTTAAACATGCCAGTCATTATGTTCAAGGATGGGTGGGGCATAGGCTATGGTAATCAGGAACTCTTTTCTTTGGTGAAATTTCATGGATACTCCTAAGGTGAGGAGTGGGACATCAGTCACTAGTGGGTTATCCTCATGTGAGAAGGGTTGTGGGACCCCAAGACTAGTTGGGTTATGGTTGTCTTATCTCTTTTATGTTGTTAGATAAATAGAATCGTGTATGGATGGATTTATTGGTAAATGCTAGGTAAAGGTTCGAGTATGGACTTGGGTGGAGCCAGAGTGTAGGTTTTAGGTCTAGTATAGCTCATGATGATCCAAGGATGCTAGATCTGTAATATGTTGGTGCTTTTGTAATGGAACAATGGTAGTTATAAATAGGGTTTGGTGTGTCCAGGGGATGTCACCAGAAGTTGGGTACGGGCTTCAGTAAATGTGCTCTAAATGATCTTGGTGTTCCTCAAATTAAAGGCATTGAGATCTATTTTTGGTGATGTGTTGGTTATTGAAGCTAATTATTTTCAAAAAAAGGTAGCCATAGGTGTTTCAACTTGAGTTCTTTCAATTTTTTATATATGGTTGATGAGAAACTACATCTAGAATGCCATGGGTTGAGACAAGTGAAGTGAAAGGGTCATCCAGGTATTTTCAAGGAAGAGCGGGTATGACCAGGTTGAGTTGGGCTAATTGGAACTTGACCATTTTGATCGAATCAAGAACTAAGGGTAGTGTCCTTATGTGTGATCATGTTTATCGGGTTGAGAGTTATACCAGGAGAATTGTTAAGATGCTAAGGACATGCTCCTATAGGAAATACCAACAGTGGAAGCACCATGGCTTAGAAATAACTGTTGAAAGTAATAATCCATGGTGGGAGAACTAAAATTCGGTTAATGGAATAGATGACAACATGGTCATGTATCAGGTTTAGAAGGGATCAAGTTTTAGTAGCTTAGGTGTCGTCTTGATGTTTCATTTTGATAACAAGCATTGGATAAATTTTTGGTGGGTTAGGCCCATGTGTTTATGAGATGCTTGAAGGAATGTTGGTAATTTAGAAATTCAATGCAAATTCTTTAATGGGAACTTCCAACTCGGGTAGGTTGGGTAGTTTTTTTATGCCCACAAAGGATTCTTGGGGATGAGAAGTTCTAAGGTGGGGATATTTTAAGATCCTAATTTTTCTCATGAGGTATAGATCCTTTAAATTCTAGTTTAAAACCTTAATTTTATTCATATTAAAATTCCCAAGGGTTTATAGAAGAGTTCAGGAGTGTATGGGGCTTGTTTGGAGCCTGGAGCTCCAGTTTTTGAAGAAATAGGGTGAGGTGAGTGGTTTTCACAAGGTTAGAGATAACCATGAAACTCAACTATGTGGGACATAAGGGTTGATTCATAGTTAGTTTAATATTTCAAGGGAGGTTCAACAACCATGTGAGATGCTTCAAACATGTTGTAGAGGTGAAAAACATGGTTGGCGCATGGTTTGTATAACTATGCACTTAACCGTGCAAGGAGGTGTTCCCTTAGGTAGTGATGGAACATGGTTTGACAAAACATTATCCCTCTTTAAAGTATGTAAAATGATGGTTTTACCTCCTTCTAGTTAAAAATCTAATCCCTCTTTATCTCCTCTCAAATGCACAGTAGGCCACTGCTCGATCTCCCCCATGCATCTTCTGTAGGCTTTCAGCCCTCTCCCTTATATGATCACTGATTCAAGTTTCATTTGTCATGTTGGGAGCCTCTTGGTAAGTTTAACATTCCTCATCCTTCCTTTATTCGTTTATATTATTGTATCAAATTTTATTTTCATGTGAGCTAATATGCTCTATTTTTAAGGAATTTGTCTATTTCTTCATTTTCTCTCGTTCCAATCAAAATCAATGACTGATAGTAGACAAGAGAAGCCTTCTTGGTATAATAGTAAAGAAAATTTAAATAGTTTCTTTTAGTTACTATAATAAAGTGAATATCATTGTTATTCCAGCTCATTTAAAAAGTTAAATTCACTTGATTTTCCTATATGGTTTAGGAAATAATGGTAATGTGAAATGTAAATGGTTATATGTGTTTACCATAATGAAGTGAATGTCACTTTATCCTAAAAGATTTTAGGATATGTTGGATAAAAATAAATGGATACATTGACCTTAAGGAGTAATTTTGATGGAATAATTTCATAATTGATGATGATGTTAAGCTTATAAAGAGTTCTAAGTAGACAAAAGAATACAATATTATAACATTTGATACTATGAAGTAAAGGAGTTTGAATATGTTCAAATATTTTAACATTAGAAATATTATTCCTAGGTCTCATTATTATTCAAACTATGTTGCTTCATAAATTTTACTCACTAAGATATTAGTGGGAGTATTTTATCAGGTAGTCATATAGATATGTGATGAGAATTATATATAGATGAAATGAGAAAATAAAATTTGTTGATTTAGTAATTGCATTAAGGTCATAAAGAATATCTGGATATTAATAAATTGGTTGTAATGGTTGTAAACATTTCATGTAATTATAATAAAGGAAATATCCATTTATTATTCATTCATGTGTGTTTCACTTTACTTTATATGAACAGTCGAATGATAAATATCCCCTCAAACTACAAACTTTGAGTTGTCCATAATCGATGATCATCATAGAGTATTATGGGTTGTGATGATATGTTAATATTAGCTTTAATAAATTATTTTACTCATTACAAATGGTTGTATATGAGATATAATTAACATATTAATGAGGTAATAAGTAGATACTTATTACTTGGACTGATCCATGAAAGTATATCTCATGGAATGTTATATAGTAATAGATATACTTAGGGGTCTATGCTTATTATCAATCCTTCTTACCTGAGGTTCAGGAGATACCTAGCGTGAGAACCTTTATGATTTGATACCTTACTTAATCAAGTCAACATATGAACTTAGCTAATACGAGATCGGTTAGGTATGTTGTTGATTATGTCACACTACAAAAAAGAGGGCATTAGCGGTGGTTTTTTCTTGAACTGATAGTGGTTTAAACCACCAACAAATAGTATAAAGGCAGTTATCAAAAGTATCATGTATTTCATGGTCGCTAGTCAATTAGCATCGATTCCTTTAATTTAGTGGCGGTTTTGATATGTGTTTTTTTTAGCATTTAGTGGAAATTATTTAAAAAATATTACCTAAAAAAATATTACATGAAACTAACCACTCCTAATATATTTAGCAGTGGTTATGTTTAGCGGTGGTTAAGGGTAACCGCCACTAATTAGAATTTTAATTAATTTACTTAGCAGCAGTTACTAAAAATTGCTGCTAAATATTATCATTAAAATTCATTTTTTTGTAAAATATTTAATAAAAAAATTATAAATATAAAAAAACTAACATGTAATAAACTGAAAAATAAATGTATGATAAACCCATCATACATACATCATACATCCACAGTCATATATACAAACATCCACAGTCATCATAACCTCAGTCAACATATACCTCAGTCAAACCATACCTTAGTCATCAATATATACATATAAAATATGTCTAATAACAACTCATTCCCAATATATGTCCATTCCATGACCTCTACTATATCTATCTACCTCCACATCATCTCATGAACTGAAACCGACCACATCATCTCATCAATTGTAACAAAAAAGAAAACAAAAATTAAAACTAAACATAATAAATCAGAATTATAGTAGAATCATTGATAAAATTTAAACATACCATGGAAACTAAGAACCATCATGACTACCTTCTAAAGAATGTCATGGATCATAATGGTCAACCTCCTGCCTACTTTCTATATATATCACCTACAATAAAAACCATAACATTTAAGAAAAGAAATTCAAAAGAGAAAAGACATGGAATATATTTAGAATGTTGTGCATAATTTTTTTTTTAATCAAAAAGAATACATTTTAATATAAAACGAATAATATATCATGAAAAACAGCAGTGGTTTTCCCATGATTTCACGTCAATCTGAGGTCATTTTCTATGGTTTTGACTGTTACATGAATGATTTAGTGTTTTAAACCACTAAAAATGCATTTATGGCTATCTCGAGAAAACCATAACTTAGAAATATGTGATGTAGGTTCCTATATTTCAAAAATAAATCTACGGTTGTTGTCCTCTGATTTCAAGGAGATCTAACATCTTTTTCCTTGTTTTGACCCCCTAAAACATGTTTTTAAAGGCTTTAGTACCTTTAAAAAGAATTTACTGAGTCATTACCACACCGCACATAGGATTGAAATTTATTTTTTTTTTACATGTCAAAAATAATAAAATGGTGGGTTTCCCTTGATTTAACGTTAATCTGAGGTCGTTTTCTATGGTTTTGACCATTACACACATGTTTTAGTGTTTTAAAACACTAAAAATGCATTTAAGACCATCCTAGGAAAACCATAATTCAGAATGATGTGATGTCAGATACTACATATCAAAAATAAATCTATGGTAGTTTTCCTCTGATTCTAGGGAAATCTGACATCGTTTTACTGGTTTTGACCACCGACACGTGTTTTTAAAGGCTTTGGTACCTTTAAAAAGTGTTTACTGAGTCATTCTGACCACAATGCATGTCATATTGAAATGTTTTCTATGTGTACACATAAAAAATAATTCAACAGTGATTGTATCATGATTTCACATCAATATGAGATCGTTTACTATGGTTTTTCCATTACACGTGCATTTTAGTGTTTTAAAACACTAAAAATGAGTTTACAGGCATCCCGGGAAACCATAACTTGGAATGACGTTCTGTCAGTTCCTAAATTTCAAAAATTAATCTACGGTAATTTTAATCTAATTTAAAGAAAATATGACTTATTTTTTCTAGTTTTATCCCCTCAACACATGTTTTAAAGGCTTTGGTACCTTTAAAAAGTGTTTACTGAGTCATTCTGACCATAATGCAAGTCAGATTGATGTGTTGTTTATGCATACACATCAAAAACAACTCAAAGGTGGTTGTATCATGATTTCATGTCAAGTTAAGTCATTTTTATATGGTTTTTACCATTACACAAACGTTTTAGAGTTTTAAATCACTCAAAATGAATTTATGGCCATCTCGGGAAAATCGTAACTCGGAATGAAATGTTGTTAGTTCCAACATTTCAAAAATCAATCTACAATCATTTTTCCCTAATTTAAGGGAAATACAATATCATTTACAAGGTTTTGAACCCCTGACACATGTTTTTAAAGGCTTTGGTACCTTTAAAAAGAGTTTATTGAGTCATTATGACCACACTTTATGTCAGATTGATATGTAATTTGCACATATATGTCAAAAATAACTCAATAGTGGGTTTCCCATGATTTCACATCAATATGAGATCATTTTCTATGGTTTTGATAGTTACATGCATGTTTTAGTGTTTTAAAACACTAAAAATGCGTTTATGGCCATCACAAGAAAATCGTAACTATAGTCATTTTCCTTTGATTTTAGGGAAATCTAACAATGTTTTATTGGTTTTTACCCTCCGATGCATGTTTTTAAAGGCTTTGATATCTTTAAAAAGTGTTTACTAAGTCATTATGACCACACCACAAATTAGAATGACATGTTTCCTGCACATACACATCAAAAATAACACAACGATGGTTATAACATGATTTCACATCAATCTAAGTTTTTTTCTATGATTTGGACCATTACATGAATATTTTAGTATTTTAAAACACTAAAAATGCATTTATGACCATCCCAGGAAAACTGTAACTCATAATGATGTGCTATCAATTCCTAAATTTCAAAAATCAATCTACATTAATTTCCCTCTTATTTTAGGTCAATCTAATGTCATTTGACTAGTTTTGATCCCCCCCAACATATGTTTTTAAAGGTTTTAGTACCTTTAAAAGGTGTTTATCGAGTCATTATGACCACATTGTATGTTAGATTGATGTTTATTCTATGTGTACACATAAAAAATAACACAAAGGTGGTTTTCTCATGATTTAATATCAGAGGTCTTTTTCTATGGTTTTAATCATTCCATGCATGTTTTAGTGTTCTAAAACACTAAAAATGTGTTTACAGCCATTTCAGGAAAACCATAAATCAGAATAAAATTATGTTGGTTCATATATTTTAAAAATAAATATATGGTCATCTTCCTATGATTTCAGAGAAATATGATGTCATTTTCTTAGTTTTGACCCCCCCCCCCCCCCCGATATATTTTTTTAAAGGCTTTGGTACCATTAAAGAGTGTTTGTTGAGTCATTATGACCACACCACACATCATATTGACATTTATTCTGTGCATACACATCAAAACCAACTGAAATGTGTTTTTCCCATGATTTTACATCAATATAAGTTTGTTTTTTATGGTTTTTACCGTTACATGCACGTTTTAGTATTTTAAAACACTAAAAACGTGTTTACAGCCATACCGGGAAAACCGTAACTCTGAATGACATGTCATCAATTCCTAAATTTCAAAAATCAATATATAGTTGTTTTCCTATTATTTTAGGGAAATCTGATATCTTTCTCCTAGTTTTAATCCCCCCCCCCCCGACACATGTTTTTAAAGGTTGTGGTACCTTTAAAAAGCATTTACCGAGTCATTCTGACCACACCATATGTCATATTGATGTGTAGTATATGAATACATGTCAAAAATAACTCAAATGTGGGTTTTAAATGATTTAAAATCAATATGATATCATTTTATATGGTTTAGGCCATTACACGCATGTTTTGGTGTTTTAAAACACTAAAAACGCGTTTACGACCATCCCGAGAAAACAGTAACTCAGAATGACATGTTGTCACTTCTTACATTTCAAAAATCAATTAAATATAATTTTAATTTGATTTAAAGGAAATATGACATCATTTTTATGTTTTTTACCCCCTGATACATGTTTTTAAAGGTTTTAATATCTTTAAAAAGTGTTTACCGAGTCATTTCAACCACACTGCACGTCGGATTGACATATTGTCCATGCATACATGTCAAAAATAACTCAAAGATGTTTGTACCTTGATTTTATGATATTATGAGGTTTTTTCTATGGTTTTTACCATTCTATGCACGTTTTAGTGTTTTAAAACACTAAAAACGTGTTTATGGTCATCCTGAGAAAACCGTAACTCGGAATGATGTTTCATCAATTCCTACATTTTAAAAATCAATCTATGGTATTTTTCCTCTTATTTAAGGTAAATATGACATCATTTTCCTAGTTTTGACCTCTCAATGCATTTTTTAAAGGTTTTGGTACCTTTAAAAACTATTTACTGTGACAAAACTGAGAAAATGAGATCATATTGTTTTCAAACTTAAGGATAAAAATATATAATTCATTTTTTACATATAGGAATCAACCACATGTCAATACAACACAAGATGTGGTCGGTGTGACTAAAATTTTTCGTTTTATATATAAAAGTGTCATTTTAGTTTTATTTATGGAAGTTGTATGTGTTCTTTGAAAATGTGTGATTGATCTATGGAATTTAAAATTTACCTTGGTAGGATGATCTATAAGGCTGGAAATTTTCTCTGGGATCATTTTGGTCATCTGTTGAAATATAGAAACTAAAGTATTTTCCATTTTCAACCCCCATTGATCATGTGTTTTCTTATAAGAGTCTTATTCTTTCAATTTTTCTTTCAATCTTGCAATTTTTCTTTATGATTCCCGATCAACAACACTACTCAAACCCTCACCGAGTGTAGCAGTAATGGATGATGATTCCCTACTAAAGATAGATGATGGAGTAGGAATAGAACCCATCCTCTGTACATTTTCAAGATTATTCTTCCCTAAAATGATTGTAACTGTATCGTTTTGGGAAATCGATGATGATTGTGAAGGGTTCACATCCCAGACTTCTTGAATTTTAGCATGTTAATACAAAAATATTAACAATGATTTTTTAAATTATCTAAAATTTATAATATTATCTAATTAATAAATTTTTCATTAATATTTATTTTTATTTCATTACTATAAAAACATAATAATGAAAAATAAATTATAACAACAAATAAGTCTTAAATCCAATTAATTGAGGATGACTAGACATATCAAACAATACCAGATTTTCATCGTTTTATCCATGTAGTTGGCCCCATTTAATTAGGTTTAAGGATTTTTAGTTGTTATAATATATTTTTTATTATTATGTTTTTATAGTAATGAAATAACATGAAATTATAATGAAAATTACTTACTCTAATGTCTTTGGTAGGGTTATTTACAAAACTATCATCAGGTTTCCTATGCACTTTAAACCACATCTATGTTTGGCCAACAGAGTGACCTAATTAATTAGCCTTTATAAAATATATAAACAAGTTATAAAAACCATAAATTATAATAAAATGATATAAATAACAAAGAATAAAATACAAACAAAAATTTTTCTTTTTCTCAAAAAACTTTGAGACCTAGTGATTTAAGTAATGACTTGTTTCACACGATTCAAAGAATTTTTTTAGATAATTCCTACAAAAATAGAAACATTAATAAAAATTATAATATTTTTTTCTATAATTAAGATACTATAAAATATGCAATTACCATATGAGATGCATCTCTATTAATATCAACAAAAAACTTTCATTACTCACAATAAATATGTTCAGGCACTTTCTCATACATCTATCGTGAGCTCAGAGATGTTTCATTAAACTCATACCATAATATCCATTTAAAATAGCTCTATTTATTACCAAAATTTTTCCAAGTCCATGGGAATGAAATAGAGTTAGGGACATCAAAATGAAAAAATGACTACAAATAAAAATCATAACACTTTATAAGTATATTATAAAATTTTACTCGTGTCTTTTAAATTAGTTATCAATGAATATTAAATTAATATTACCTTTACTTGAGTATCAAAGATATAATTTTTCAAAGCTATAGGAATATGCCTCTAATATTTATAATTAATGGGAAATCTCACCATCTCACAAGCAATATGCCTAAGAATTTTCCTATAGATTCTATAAGTGTCACTAGTAGGTGTTAAAGTTAGTGTCCTAGATCAAATTGTTTGTACTTTGATTAAATAGATATTTAATGTATTTAAATATTAAACATCTTATTACATATTGTTCATTGTTCTGCATGACTATGATATAATAATGTCCTAGAGTATTTATTGCATTGATAAGGTCATAGTAGTTCCCTGCTATGATGAGAACCTTGAAATGTTATAACAATATTTTTAAATATAGTTCTATGGTTGGATGACATGCTATTATGGGACACATAGCATGAAGACCACCAAGTGCGAGTACTCGTAAGCATATGAGACTTCCTCTCATGAAGTTCTCACTTAGTAATCTCCAAGATAGGATATTATGAGAACATACCCGCCAGTAGAAATTCCACATGTTTTGGTGTCATTGGATATTTCTATCTGTGAGCATGTGTAATGATCCTTAGACTTTAATATTATCATTAATGTGTATCACAACTCGCGTACTTTTATTTACTGATGAAAATCGACATGCAGATAATTGGTGGGAAGTAGGGTATGTTGGGTGCGTCACGAGTGGCATGTTACTAATAGATAAGTCGAGGAAGGATTTGTCCCTTCCATTTATAGAAGTTGATATCTTGGCCCTTTGATTGAAATAGAACTGTCACACAAAATTACATGGCCATAGTGTAACGACGAGTTTATTTCAGGTAGTCAAAGAACGACGTATCAAGTATAAAAGTTGATGACACTATCATGAAACCTTCTTGATGAGATATTGCGACAAAGGGATTATATTACATAGTGAGCATTCATATGTCGATGTCATTGTTGTGACTTTAAGTTCTTTCTCTTGGGTTCCTTGACCCGTTGCTAGACAGTACTCTTGGACTTTAGGCAAGCCCACCTAATGCCAATGAGAAAGAATCCTAGAGGGTCACTAAGAGTCCTGGTGGTCTCGGTTAAATTCTATTTGAATTTAATTAATAAATATTATTATCAAGACAATGGAATAATTTTATTCAAGTTAAAATGATTACATAAATTAAATAAATATTTATTCACCGGATTGTGGGTAAAATATATTTATTTATTTTATTTTATTAAAAATTTAATAAATATTTATTTACTAGTTTGTAAATAAAATATTTATTTAAATGAATAAATTATTTATTTATTTATTTGGGTGTTCAATAAATGGAAGTGGAGTTCGAGCGGACCAAGGTCGGTCCATTAGCAAAATAATTATTTGCAAGATGATAAATAATTATTTAACTAGTTGGCACAAATTAAAATAATGTTGTTATTATTTTGTGATGCGGAATTTTATTTATAATTCCATTTTGTGCAAGTTGGCACACCATAAATAATGACGTGGTGTTATTATTAATAGCATTAGTTTTCTCTAAGGTTATGAATGTATTTAATTGTTGTTATGTAATTAAATATTGTAACTGAAGCCCCATGTCAATAAATAGACACATAAGTCTATTGTGCCATGTACCGAACCGCACACTCGGTGAATTGAGAATTTTTGAGCTAAACAATTTCTCTCTTGAATCCTCTTCCCACCCCTCTCAAGAACAAGTGATGTTCTTCAAGGCCGAAGAACAAGCGATCAAGAACGACTGACACAAGACACTCGCTTCATCGTGCTAGCACCTAGAGAACGAGTGGTTTCGATTGGAAGTCATTAGAGCACGTGTGTATCACCACTAGAGGGATTCTAGTTTGGATCCTTGCAAGTGGAATGAGATAATTTATAAGGTTCATTTTGGACGATCAACGTCATCAACAAAGAAAATATCGAAGATCCATGTATTCTTTTCTTTATGAAATTAATTAAATTAATTATAAACATGATGTGAAAGATCCTATCTAAAGGTTTAGGGCCTCTTCCTTCTTTATTTAAATCTTTGATTATATTCCCTGGAGATTGGCATTCATCATCGTATTGATCTCGGAATAATCATTGATCATGGTAAAAATTAAAGTTTGGTGTCGGCCCAACCATGCTTCCACTGTGCCCAGAACCTACAAGTGGTATTAGAGCAGTTACATCATAGTTTATAATTATTTAAATAATTCGTTGATGATTTAAGTTTTAATAATTTATTTTTTCAGTCAAGGTTAATCATTCTTGTAATCTAGATTTCGAGATATGTTCTCCCTTTTTTCGTTTCTCGTAGATTTCACAAAAACAAATGATTTTTTAATTAAATTTAAAACGGAGAACTCATCAGGAGGCACTGATGATTCTGCCTAGGTGACACGAAAGTAAGCATCATGTATTCATACTTACATGTTGTGTTCTCTACCATACATTTCATGTAATCCGGACTACATGCCATGTAGTCGTTTTCAACACATAGAGAGTAATTTGGAAATTACTCAATCTATGTGCATTTATTGCTCGCGGTATAGTTAATTCTATACTGTGTGTTGACCGAGATAGATAGGCACATTCTTACTGAATTACACGTTGTGTGGCCTATTGGACACGGTGTGTAGTCTCTTTAGGTTAGGGGCCAAACCGTATATTCCATACACAGCTAAGCTGACTGGAAACCATGTGATGTGGAGATAACATGACGTGTAGCCCAATGTACATGTTGTGTACTCTGAAATTTCCGAAGTACGCCTCACATACCGAGTCCCTAGGCATGTACTTCGAGAAATACGGTGAAGTTGGAACATGTTCTATAGTCGAAACTACATGTTGTGTACTTTACCAAATTACACAAAGTTAAAACTTTAATGTTTGTATAATTTTTAGAACTACTTATCATGTATAAATTGTACTACAGGTTGTTACTCTATTCATTGAAGCATCATGTATTCCATAAGTTAGAAGATTAAAATAGTATATGAATATAATACATGTTGGGTAGATTCGAATGGGTATTCACCAGCTTACCTTCAAGGTGCATTTATGTACAATGATGAGAATCTCAAGGAAATTAAAAAAAAGGATTAAGATAAAAGGATTTATTAATTAAAGATAATAATTAATCGATTCAAGTTCAATTTATCTTAATAAGAATGATTAAAGAATTAAATACTATTTTTATTAAATACGTAACTCATGGCATGTATCTGGGTGATCATGAGCTAGAAAAAGACCTTTATATGTGATTGGTTTCCTTTTAATTTATTTATTAAATTAATTGTTGGCCTGCAAGCCATCTCTCCTCATTAATATGTAGGGATTGTGTGACCATGGTTTCTTTTATGTAAACCCCCTTTTTTACCCCTCACCTGCGTGTGAGTTAAAAATTAATTTGTAATGGATGAAACTCCCAATCTAGTGGAGGCGGTTCAAACTGGTGCTGAGATGAAACCAATCCCAGGAGATACAAAGGTGGACAGGTGGAAAGTTGTAAACATGAACCCAAAAGGTTCAAGGTGTTTCTACCCTAGGTCAGGGTTAGTTTATGAACTACTAGATAAACTAACCATTATAAAAGCTCATGATTAATCCCTTTTCTTTATTTTATTTTAGTCAGTTTCATGGTTTATCATTATGGATTTGTTGTCGTGATCACATATTTAATGAATTAAATAAGCATACAATATGGAACTAAAATAAACCAAGATTATGTGTAAATATTATCAAGACATAATTAATCACTTAAGTAAGTTCCACTTAATATTAACAAGCATGTGATAATGATAATAAGCAATTCACGCATGAGAGATAAAAAACCCTCAAATAAAATATTAAGTTGAACCAAGCCTTCCATTACTTGATTAAGGAAAAAACTCAATAAAACTATATGTTTGACCAAACCTTGTTGGGACACTTACTTTTATACATGAATCCATTATGAAAGGTTTCAGGTTGACTTAAACATATTACATTAATAGGAGTATCCCTTGCTAGACTTAGTGTAATATTGGAGGCAAGAGTTGAGGAAATCCAAAGTCAGGATTTCAGGATTGGGGAGTCCACTCAACATATCAAAGAGCTATAAGCCTGCAGTTGGAAAAGATCTGCCTGCCTAAATACCTTCAAAGATCTTGACCAACCCTTTTTGTGGTTATGCGAAGGAGAATATGGATCTTTGCCACTAGTATGTCATGAAAACTGGACATTTCAAGTTCAATGGTAAGGGCCATTAGGACTTGATAAAATAGTGGGAGACTTAATAAAATTAATTTATTATTTCTCATAAAAAATCAAGAAAGTACTAATGATATGCTCTTTTAATTATAGAATAAAAATGAAAAGCTTGGCAACCACACTATCCCTAAAATCAATTATGGATAAAGACAACATTCTCACCGACAATAACTTCCAGGAATGGTTTAGACGCCTTTAGGTTATCCTATGCCATGAATGAAATTCTTACGTGTTGGAGTCATCATTACCTGATCTGCCTGCCAAAGAGGTGAGTGATGAGGATTTTCTGGTCTATGAAAAACATATGAATGACACAGTCGGCATTCAATGTTTGATGTTATCATTAA
This sequence comes from Viscum album, assembly GCA_963277665.1. Lineage (NCBI taxonomy): Eukaryota > Viridiplantae > Streptophyta > Magnoliopsida > Santalales > Viscaceae > Viscum > Viscum album. Next base: position 916,097,815 of record OY728141.1, read on the forward strand.
TGTCTAGTGAGATCATGAATTCTCATGAAAACATGGATTATTATAGCATGCTTGATAACCTCTATGGTCTTTACTATGAGAGATAAAGACAGGAAAGTTTTGAGATCTCCAAGGCACTATTTCAGAGTAATCTTAGAGAGGGTTCCCCAATTGGGCCTCATGTAGTCAAGCTCATTTGCTACATTGAGTGCCTGGAGGTTCTAGGGTTTAACCACCTGAAGAACTGGGCACCGATATCAATCTAGTATCACTCCCTCAGATCTTCTCCAACTTTGTTGTCAATTTCAACATGAACAACATTGATAAGTCTCTATATGATCTTTTTATCCTCATTCACCAAGTGGACAAAGATGTGAAGCACGAAAAGCCTTTCATCCTTATGGTGAATAAGAGGAAAGGGAAGGATAAGAGCTTTAATCCCAAATCTTCTTCACAAACTTCCAATAAAATGAAGATAAAAGGGGGGGTAAGGTAACAAGAGGCTATTTGTTTCGTATGTAGCAAGAAAGGACACTAGAAGAATAACTACACTCGGCCTAAGAAGTAATGGGAAGCTTCAGATGAATTTGTTATCAAATGAAATCTATCTATTTCTACAAATTAGGTATTATATATAGCTTGCGGTGCTCACATATGTATTCAAATATAGGAACTAAGTAGATTCAGGAAGATTGACCGAGGGGAGGTAGATCTGTGAGCAGCCAACAGAGCCAGACTTTCTACTGTAGTTGTTGGGGACTACCACCTCACATTGCCAACTGGGATGATCTTGGTGTTAAAGGGTTGTTATTATGTATCGTTTGTTACTAAAAACATTATTTTTGTATCCATATTATATACATATGGATTTGTTTTCAAATTTGTAAATGAATGTTGCTTCTTTTATAAAGATAGCATTTTTTGGTAGGGAACATTTATACAATGGTCTTTACGTGTTGGATTACACAAACCAAGTAATGGCAATTGATAATAAAGATACTTCACATGAATCATACCACACCCAACTTTGGCATCACTGGCTTGGTCATGTAAATGAGAAACTCTTGAAAAAGTTACATCAAGATGGATATTTATATTCTTTTGAACTAAAACCACTTGGCATATGTCATGCATGTTTATAAGAAAAAATGACCAAAGTCCCATTTAGTGGTAAAGGTGAAAGGGATAAAGAACTTCTTGAATTGGTTCATACCGATGTATGTGGACCATTTCTAGTTGAAGCAATGTGAGGGTACTCATACTTCATAACTTTTACTAATGATTTTAGTAGATGTGGATATATCTACTTAATGAGGTATAAATCAGATTCTTTTGATAAGTTCAAAGAATACAAGAATGAAGTTGAGAACCAGCTTGGTAAGAAGATTAAGAAATTATGCTTAGACTGAGGTTGAGAATATCTTAATCAAGACTTCATTGATTACTTACGGGAGTTTGGGATTCTATCCCAACTCACTCCTCCTTACACACCCTAGTGGAATGGTGTGAGCGAAAGGAGGAACCACATCATGTTGGACATAGTGAGATCAATGATGATTCATGTGAGTCTTCCATTATCTTTTTGGGAATATGCGTTATAATTAGTGTAACACATACTAAACCAAGTACCAAATAAATCGATAAATGTTATTACATATGAGTTTTGGAGTGGAAAGAAATCCATGTTATCAAATTTACATGTGTGGGGAAGTGATGCATTTGTTAAGGCCTCTTCAGGTAACAAACTTGCATCCCAAGTCACAAAGTGTACCTTTATAGGATACCCAAAGGAAACAAGGGGATATTACCTATAAAACCTCTCAAAAAAAGGTTATAGTGGCTATACACACCATATTTCTTGAGAGGGATCACATCTCCAAAATTGATAGTGGGAGCGAGATAGACTTCGATGAAGTTGAGGCTCAAGGTACACAAGAGTTGGTATAGGAGTAGATTCCACAAAGCCCCATGGAAGAAAGAACTATTCCAAAAACACGAGAACTGCGTAGGAGTATAAGAGAGGTTAGAGAATCGGGATGGTACAATTTTCTAGTTACCGAGGATGGAGACTCATTATTATTTTATAATAATGATCCTCTAACCTACAAGGAAGCAGTAAGTGGCACATATGTTGCCAAGTGGAAAGAAGCCATGAATTCTAAAATGGATTCTATGTACCAAAACCAAGTCTGGATTTTGGTATATCCTCTAGTTGATGTAAATATTTTTGGTTTCAAATGGGTATTCAAGAAGAAACTATACATGTAAGGACAAATTAGTGCCTATAAGGCACGACTGGTTGAAAATGGTTCAAACAGCATCAATGCATTGACTACGATGAAACCTTTTCACTAGTTGCAATGCTGAAATCCATCAAAATTCTATTGGCCATTGCCGCTTACCATGACTGTGATATTTGGAAAATGTATTTCAAAACAACCTTCCTTAACGAGAACCTTCAAGAAGATGTCTACATGACACAACCTGAAGATTTTATGACTCCAAAGGATGCCAATAAGGTATGAAAGTTGTAGAAATCCATTTATATATTAAAGAAAGCATCCAGGTCATGGAACATTTGTTTTGATGAAGCCATAATGAAATTTGATTTTATCAAGAATGAATGTGAGCCTTGTGTCTACAAATGGTTTAGTGGGAGTGAAGTTGTTTTACTAATAGTATATATTGATGACATATTAGTTATTGGAAATGATATACCAGTCTTATAGTCTGTTAAGTCATGGTTGAATAAATGCTTCTCCACGAAGGACTTGGGCAAGACAGCATATATTCTTGGGATCAAGATCCATCATGATAGATCCAAGAGATTTCTAGGCCTAAGTCAAAGTACATACATTGATAAGATACTAAAGAGATTCAGTATGAAACAATCCAAGAGGGGATTGTTTCCAACGTCACCTGGCATTCACCTTTTCAAGAAAATGTTTCCTCAGACACATAAGGAAAGAAATATAATGGAAAGGACTCCATAAACATTAGTTATTGGGTTAGTCATGTATGCCATGTTATATACTAGGCCAGATATCGCCTACACATTGAGTGCGGTAGGTAGATATCAAGCTGACCCAGGTGACCATCATTGGATGGAAATCAAGACTATCCTAAAGTATCTGAGGCGTACTAAGGATATATTCCTGGTTTATGGAGGAGATGAGGAACTAGTCATCATAGGATATGAAAATTCTAGTTTTCAGACTAATCAAGATGACATGAAGTTGCAAATGGGATACATGTTCATTTTTAATGGAGGTGCAGTGAGCTGGAATATCTCAAAGAAGAGTGTGGTTGTACATTCTACAGTAGAGTCCATGTATATCACAGATTCTGAGGCAGCTAAAGAATCATTTTGGATGTGAAGCTTCATCCAAGAGTTGGATGTGATACCTAGCAGTAAATATCCCATCACACTATACTGTGATAATACTACAGTGGTGGCTCTCGTAAAAGAGTCAAGGTCACATCAGTGGAAGAAGCACATACTTCAAAAGTATCATCTATTGAGGGATTTTTCTCATAGAGGTGAAGTTACAGTGAGAAGTATTTCCATGTAAGACAATGTGGAAGACCCCTTGACTAAAGCCTTGACTCAGTAGAAACATGATCATTATGTGAGGTCTAGCGAACTAAAAGTCATAAGTAGTTGGCTCTAGTCCAAGTGGGAGTTTTTTAGAGTTTGTGTCCTAGAACTAATTGTTTGTACTTTGATTACATGGATATTTAATGTATTTAAATATTAAACATCTTATTACATATTGTTCATTATTCTACATGACTATGATATAATAATGTCCTAGAGTATTTGTTGCATTGATAAGGTCATGTCAGTTCCCTGTAGTGATGAGAACCTTGAAATGATATAAAAATATTCTTAAATATAGTTCTATGGTTGGATGACATACTATGATGGGACACATAGCATGCAGACCATCAGGTTAGAGTACTCGTAATAAGATGAGACTTTCTCTCATGAAGTTCTCACTTGGTAATCTCCAATACAGGAGATTATGAGAACAGAACTGCCAGTAGAAATTCCGCATGTTTTGGTGTCATTAGATATTTCTATCTGCGAGCATGTGTAATGATCCTTAGACTTTAATATTATCATTAATATGTGTCATGAATCGCGCACTTTGATTTACTGACGAAAACTGACTTGTAGACAATTTGCGGGAAGTACGTTGGTTGTGTCACGAGTGGCATATTATTAATGGATAAGTCGAGAAAGGATTTGTCCCTTCTATTTATGGAAGTTGATATCTCATTTCTTTGATTGAAATATAACAATCATGTGAAATTCCATGGTCATGGTGTAACGATGAGTTTATTCCAGGTAGTTAAAGAATGACGTATCAAGTATAAACGCTAATGCCACTATCATGAAACCTGATTGATGAGATATTGAAACAAAGAGATTATATTACACAGTGAGATTTGTATGTGGATGTTGTTGTTACGAATTTAAGTTCTTTCTATTGGGTGCCTTGACCCATTGCTAGATAGTACTTTTGGACTTTAGACAATCCCGCCTAATGCCAATGATAAAGAATCCTAGAGAGTCGCACACTAAGTATTTCTGATGGTCTCAGTTAAATTCTATTTGAATATAATTAATATATTATTCTCAAGATAGTGGAATAATTTTATTCAAGTTAAAATGATTGCATAAATTAAATAAATATTTATTTATCATATTGAGGGTAAAATATATTTATTTATTTTATTTTATTGAATATTTAATAGATATGTATTTACTAGTTTGTAAATAAAATATTTATTAGAGAATAAATTATTTATTTATTTATTCGGGTGTTCAATAAATGGAATTTGAGTTCGAGTGGACCAATATCGATCCGGTAGTAAAATAATTATTTACAAGATGATAAATAATTATTTAACTAATTGGCACAAATTAAAATAATGTTGCTATTATTTTGTGGCACAGAATTTTATTTATAATTATATTTTGTGCAAGTTGGAGCACCATAAATAATGATGTGGTATTATTATTAATATCATAGTTTTTCTCTAAGGTTATGAATGTATTTAATTGTTGTTATGCAATTAAATATTGTAACTAAAGCCCCATGTCAATAAATAGACACATAGGTCTATTGTGCCATGTACTGAACTGTACACCCAGTGAATTGAGAATTGTTGAGCTGAAAATTTTCTCTCTTTAATCCTCTTCCTACCCCTCTCAAGAATGAGAGACGTTCTTCAAGGCCGAAGAACAAGCGATCAAGAACGACTGACACAAGACACTCGCTTTGTTGCACTAGCACCCAGAGAATGAATGGTGTTGATCAAAGGCCATCAGAGCACATGTGGATCACCACTAGAGGGATTCTAGTTTGGATCCTCACAAGCACAACGAGATAATTCATAAGGGTCATTCTAAACAATCAACATCATCAATGAAGAAAATAACAAAGATCCGGGTATTCTTTTCTTTATGAAATTAATTAAATTAATTATAAACATGATGTACAAGATCCTCTCTAAAGGTTTTGGGCCTCTTACTTCTTTATCTAAATCTTTGATTCTATTCCATGGAGGATGACATTCATCATCGTATTGATCCTGGAATAATCATTGATCATGGTAAAAATTAAATTTGGGTGTCAACCCAACTGCACTTCCACTGCACCCAAAACCTATAATAGGCACCCCGAACTCATGAAATGAAATTATAATATTAAATTACTTTAGGTCCCAAACATATGTCATGTTCATATCTGTATCCCTCATATGGTTGTCTTTATATTTTTGACAAATGCATTAAACAATTAATAAAATATATATTTTTTCTTATACAATGACATACATACCAGTAAAATATCCCCTAGATGGAGGGGTGGACAACTTATCTGTCACCAGAGGTGAATCAGATGATGGGATACAAATATTATCTGGGGAAATGGATGGGTTGTTATTAGTCTCCGGTATAATGGAATCACTCAGATCCACTGAAGTTGATGGTAGTGATGGCATACTTTGAGATGTTAATCGGTTGGGATCCTAAAAAAAATTTCTCTTCATTCCTACAATTGAAATGGTTCAGATATATTAAATGTATAAAAAATTCAAAACAAAAAAAACTAGAATAATGTATATATGTATGAAAAAACTTATCAATGAGAAATTGTAATATATTTTCATTACTAATTTATACATTCAATTATCTTCATATTCATTTTCTTCATTGTTATCTACCTTCATTGCAATGAGTGTATCATTTTAACCCTATCTTGTAAGTTCTATTATTTCGATATTATCAGGAAAAAACTGTTTAATGTTTTTTGGTTGATGAGGTTCAATGTCACAAATTACCAGTTGATCTCTATCACCCATATCATATAAGCCTATCTACTTTAAGTGTACAACAACACTCCAACCTTATTGTATCTCATCATACAAATAATGAACCATATTCACTTTTGAATCCAAGATAAATGGATCACTGGTATGGATCAAGCGATAGAAGTTGACATAAGTAAAATGTAATGAATCTTTCATTATACCCCTATCAATGTTGACCCACTTTCATGTGAATAAGACAACTGAAAACTGACCATGATAGTTTAATTCAATTATATCATTTAGTTTTCCATAGTATATCACCTTTAAAAGTGTAAATACACTAGTATTTTGGGTTTTCAAGTCTTCTTCATGATAAATTGTATGAAACCAGAAGCCATGAATTTTGTAGGCAACAAATCTCTTAGCCTTCCTTAGAGGACCTCAATCTAAAAACTTCAAATCATTTGATATTTCAGATAAATTTTCAACATTAATTACATACACAAAAATATGTAAGGTTTTACTTTTAATATAGATGAAAAAACTATGTTTCAATAATATAAATATGATTATATTCTTACACGATGAGTGAACCATTCGACAATCTCCTTATTAACAGATTTTGTTAATTACATATCATTTCGAGCTCTATCCCTTAGTAACCTCTTTGTTTGCAATAAAAATTCTTCAATAAATGGATCCATAATAATACTATTGAGTAGCACATACCTATGTGCTTGTAGCAACTTGACCGTACCATGATTCACTGTGTAAGTTTCACCTTTACACCACTGTGTTGAACTTGTTTTATATTGAAAATTATAAAAATAATGACAGGTTTTATTCCATTTTTTGAATCATTTATTTTGTTTTTATCACTATTAAAAAGGTCTATGATACTTTTTTTGATGATTCCATTGCAGAAGGAGGTGATTTGGAGGGCCCATGATGATGTCCAAGAAAAATAGGCCAAAACTGCGCAGGATCCATGCACACCAGTGAATTAATCCACACACTTCTACTATACCGTGTATCCAATTAGGATGATATTTTTTGGGCTGGTCCAAATTTCATTGGGATACATTTCTTATTAAGAAACCCAAGACTCATTCGTTCATCTAGTGGCCCAACCGACCTAATCTGTCCAGCACATCGAATCTGCACGATGTCAAAAGTGGTGTGTTGTGATCTATCCATATCTCAGGCTATAGGTGTCCAATTTATTCCAAAATTTAGGTGGAGACAGACAAGAGGTGGGGATATAACTTTGTTATTTTATCTAAATCTAGATAAGGCTATCTGAAGGTAGAAACACCTATGACAAGTGGTTTTAAGAATTCTCTGTGCTCAAAACCACCTTCCCATTTTTCTATAAAATGGAACCTTGGGATTCTCATTTGCAAGTTTGACCAAGAAGTGAAGATATACCATTTTGGAGTCCTATAGGAGTCTCCTCATCATCATATAAGTTCTGGAGGCCCCTATCCTCATAAGGGGATCAAGAATGAAGAAGGAGTTCCACCCGAGCTTCCTCCTCCCGATGTCGAGCTAAACGGTGGGTGTTCATTCTGAGGGAGTTACACACATGTAAAAGTATTTTAGGAACTTTAAATACTACTGGATTGATTTATTTTGGGTTTTAAAACATTTCATTTAGAAGTATCTTAATTTTATTTATCTTTATTTGATTTAACCAAATGAAATGCTCTTTACTTTTAACCGATCGGTGTGAAGTTTTGAGTGTGTGACTTGTGTTGTTCCAATTGGACAGCACAAGAATCCTTTTCTTACCCACTTATTTGAGATTTAAATTTATTTTGGAATATTTTATACCATTCATGTGATCTGGACCTTGTCTATACGATTGTTATGTCAAGGTTTGGCTCAACGTGCTTTGATATAAGAGCTTGGAAAGTAATCAGGATTCTGATTGATTTCAACCAAATAATTACATCAAAACATAATTAATCTCCAAGAACAATGAGCTTTAAATGTGTGTAGTGAACTCACAATGAACCCCTTTTATCTCATAATTAATTAACACCACCTTTTCTTTCCAACTATTAAACTCTTTAATTAAGTCATTTCATCCTAAAACTATTTTCAAAACCACACCCTATTTAAGTACTTCTTATTAAAAATGCACACTCTAAACCCACCAACGCACCTTGAGAGATGACCTAGGATCTTCCCTGGACTATAACTCAACCTTAAAATCATAATCAATTTTTGACGTCATGAAAACGCCGGTCAAATTTTGGCGTCGTTGCCGAGGAGTGCTTTGGTTTTTAGTGCGTGTTTTTTATAAGGTTTTTGCAATTTTTGTGAATATTTATTTGTTTTCTCTTGTACCTTTCCAATACCTTTTTGTTATGATCTATTTATTGTGTAGGTTTGGTGCATGATGTGTTCTAATCTAGGAGATTTAGCACCTTTCGAACCCAAAATGAAGAGGAACCTACGTCAACGACACCGAGACACATAAGACAACACTTTAAAGGAGGACACAACACATATTGAAACTCTTCTTCACCCTTCATCTTCTTTTGGAACTAACATCAAAACTAAAATTAATGTGAATAAAATGGATGAAAACAATCGAACACTAAAAGAACTAACCTCACCTGATGTTGATATTCAGCCCACATACATTCAATTACAAGGTAAGGCATCCAATTTTAAACTAAAATCTGGTTTAATTCATCTATTACCAAGATTATATGGACTTCCTAGAGAGGATACACACAAGAAATTAAAAGAATTTCATACTGTTTTTTCAACATTAAAACCTACTAATGTCGATGATGAACAAGTAAAGCTTAGAGCATTCCATTTTTCTTTAGAAGACACTGCGAAAGATTGTTTGTACTATGTTAATTCCCCAATAAGAGGTTGGGCGGACATGAAACGCCTTTTTCTTGAAAAATATTTCCCAACCTCTCAAACTGCAACAATAAGGAAAGAAATTTGTGGGATAATTTAATCACAAGGGGAAACATTACATGAATATTGGGAATGCTTTAAAAGTTTATGCTCAAGTTTCCCACACCACCAAATAAGTGACCAACTTTTAATACAATATTTTTATGAAGGTTTAATCCTTATTGATAGAAATATGATTGATACTGTTGTAGGTGGTGCATTGGTAGATAATACCCCAATTTCTACAAGGACCTTAATTGAGAATATGAAAAAAACACTCAATAATTTGGTTCAAGGTCCAATGTACCCATTTGAGGTGTCCATGAGGTTCAAAGTACTGAATTCGAGAAGAAGGTGGACATGAAGTTTGAGGAGGTAAGTACCCTTCCACGACAACTTGCTCTCTCCCAAGGGAAATCTCAATCACCTCCTCCCATCCATTGTGGAATATGCTCTTCTGACGCCCATTATTCTGACCAATGTCCCTAATTGAGAGAAAATTTTGAGAGTTATGAGGCAATCTTCCTAGGACGCCCCTATAACCAACCCTTTAGGAAAGAACCATACTATCCATCCAATTCTGGGTGGAAAGAAAACCAATCTTATAGGAAAGGGGGTATTCAAACCAGCCTCATCAACTATGGAACCAACAATTTCAGGGTAGTCATCCACCACCACCACCCAGAAATCCTCAACCACCCCAAAGGCCTTTCCAACCACCCCCTCCAAAACATGATCCTAGCCTAGAATATATGATTAAATAAATGTCTGTCAACAATCTCCAATTCCAAAAAAAACACCCAAGCATCCATACAAGACCTAAAAACCCAATTAGGTCAACTAGCTAACTCAGTGGGTGAAATTCAAAGTCATGGGTCAGGTAAACTTCCCTCTCAACCAGTAGTTAACCCTATGGATAAAGGAAATGTTAATCCATCACCCTTAGGATTAGAAAACAACTAGGAAGTAAAATTGATCCTCCATTAGAGTCATCCCCTCCCAAGGAAACCTCCATCCCAACCATTAAAAATGTTCTAAATGTTGAAGAACCTTATCCTGAGAGAAGCCCTTCCAAAGGAAAGAGTGTGTACATTGATGAGTCTCCTATCCCAACCATTCCTATTCCATTTCCTCAAAGGGCCACCCAACCAAGAAAACAAAAATAAACTGAACTTGATAAGTAAATATTGGAAATTTTTAAGAAAGTGTAGGTTAAAATCCCATTGATTGATGTTGTGAAGTAAATTCCACAGTACGCCAAGTTTCTGAAGGGGATGTGTACACAGTGAAGGCAACTTTGTGGAGATGAGAAGGTGAGATTGGGGAGGAATGTTTCAGCATTAATAGAGCCATCACTTCCCACCAAGTGCAATTATCTTGGAACATTTTCAATTCTGTGCACCATAGGGGAATATTCTTTTTCTAATGATATGCTTGATTTAGGTGCTTCTATAAATGTGATGCCTCACTCTATTTACTCTAAATTTTAGGTTGGGGAACTGAATCCCACTGGAATTATTTTTTCAACTGGCTAACTAAAGTACCGCACACCCCTCTAGTGTGTTAGAGGATGTTCTTGTGAGGGTTCAAATTTTAATTTTTCCTGCTAACTTTTATGTGCATAAAATAGAGGATGATAGAATGAATGGACATGCCCAGATTATATTGGGGAGATCCTTATTGAAAACCACAAAAACCATAATTAATGTTCACAATGGTACATTATCTATGGAGTTTGGTGGTGAAATTTTCCACTTCAATATCCTTGATGCCATGAAGCACCCCTCAGAATAACATTCCTCTCTCTATATAAATTCTATGGATGTACTCCCTTCCCTTGAAAAAACTTAATTTCTTTCCCCTAATCCCCTTTCTGAGTTTTCTTCACTGATAGAAATTCTAGGAAATGATTCATGCATTGATTGTTTTAGTGGTCTAGAAAAGTGTCATGCATGTTCATTGATTGATGATTTCTTGAACACTAAGGATCCAATGACCATCAATGATACTTCTAAGCTTGTAAAAGCTCATTCCTTATCTGAGGATGATACCATTAAGCAGTTAGATGAGATCAATGACCTCTCACTTTCACACACACTCATATCAATCCAAAATCCACCTGAATTGGAACTGAAACAATTGACTCAAGATTTAAAATATTCATATCTTGAGAATGGAAACAATTTGCCCATCATCATTTCTAGTTTACTCCCTCCTGAGTATGAATTGTGACTACTTAAACTTTTTAGGGTGTATAAACAAGCTTTGGGATGTACACTTGTTGACATTCCTGGTATTTGTACACATCATATTTTATTAAATGATGAGGCTAAACCAGTGAGGAAGGCACAACGCCGACTGAACCCAAACCTCCTAGAAGTTGTGAAAAATGAGGTAACAAAAATTATTGGTTGCTGGAATCATTTACCCCATCTCTGACAGCCAATGGGTCAGTCCCATTCAAGTAGTTCCTAAAAAACTGGCATTACATTAATCAAAAATGAAAACAATGAATTGGTTCCAACTCGTGTGTAGAATAGTTGGAGTGTCTGTATAGACTATCACCGACTAAACCAACACACTAGGAAGGACTATTTCTCTTTCTCATTCATTGACCAAATTCTAGAGAGGCTAGCGGGTAAGTCCCACTACTGTTTCCTTGATGGGTATTCTGGATACTTTCATATCCATATTTCCCCTGAGGATCAGGAAAATACAACCTTCACTTTCCCCTTTGGCACATTTGCCTATAGAAGGATGTCATTTGGTCTGTGCAATGCTCTGGGTACTTTCCAATGATGCATGGTTAATATTTTTTCAGATTACCTAGAGAATTGCATGGAAATATTCATGGATGATTTCACTATTTATGGATCCTCTTTTGATGAATGTTTGAGTAGTCTTGCTTCAGTCCCACGTCGCTATATTGAAAAGAATCTCGTATTAAATTATGAGAAATGCCATTTCATGGTGCGACAAGGTATTGTTTTGGGGCATGTCATTTATGGGGATGGAATCCAAGTAGATAAATCAAAATTGGATGTCATTTCTTCCTTACCATTCCTCAAAAATGTATGGGATGTGTGGTCTTTCCTAGGTCATATTGGATTTTACCGTTGTTTCATTCATGACTTTAGTAAAATTGCACTTCCCCTCTCCTGATAACTCCAAAAAGAAAAAGAATTTGTTTTTTGATAAATAATGTGAGTAATCTTTTAATATGTTAAAATGGAGTCCCATATCACCCCTAGTAATCCAACCACCTCGGTGGGATTTACCATTTGAGCTCATGTGTGATGTCTCTAACTACGCAGTTGGGGCAGTCTTGTCACAAAGGGTCAATCGAGCTCCACATGTCATTGCCTATGCCTCACGCACTTTAGACCCTACCCAAGAAAACTACACGACAACTAAAAAATAATTCATTTCCATTATGTTTGCCTTGTACAAATTCAGATCATACCTTTTGGGGTCCAAAGTCATTGTGTTCTCAGACCATGCACCTCTTCAGTATCTTCTTAAGAAACCAGAAGCAAAACCACATCTCATTAACTAGATGCTCCTCCTTTAGGAATTTAATCTTGAAATTAGAGATAAAAAAGGAGCAGAGAATGTGGTGGTTGGTCATATCATTAGGATTTCCCCATCCTTGTACATTAACCCATCCCCCTGTATTCCTATAAATGATATGTTTTCCGATGATCAATTGTACCGAGTGCAAGATGTTATTCCTTGGTATGCTGAAATTGTAAATTATTTGGTAGCATCTTGCATTCCTATTGATTTCAATAAAAACCAAGTCATTCATCTAAAACATGAGTCTTTTTGGTACATTTGGGATGAACCCTATCTTTGGTGCATGTGTAGTGATCAAGTTCTTAGGCGTTGTGTTCCTGATAGTGAGTTTCAGTATGTCCTTAGATTCTGTCACACTCTTGCTTGGGGGGCACTTTGGTCTCCAATGGACTACTCGTAAGGTTCTTGATTCTAGTCTCTTTTGGCCAACACTTCTTCGGGATGCCCATAAATTTTTCAAAACTTTTCCTCAATGTCAAAGAATGGGGAATGTATCTAAAAGAAATGAAATTACACAACAACCATTGTTATTTCATGACATTTTTTATGTTTGCGGCATTGACTTTATGGGTCCATTTCCCAATTACTTTGGCAACTTGTACATTCTTCTGGAAGTTAATTACGTGTCGAAATGGGTAGAGACACGAGCTACAAGGACTGATGATTCTAAGGTAGTTTTATAATTTTTGAGAACCCAAATCTTTTGTAAGTTTGGCTTACCTAGGTTCATCATTCGTGACCAGGGTTCTCATTTCTGCAACTAAATAATGAAATCACTTTTACGTCGATATGGGGTCGGTCATAGAGTGTCTACTTCATATCATCCACAGACCAATGGTAAAGCTGAGGTGTCAAATAGAGAGTTAAAACAGATTCTTGAAAAAACAGTTCAACCCAATAGAAAATATTGGAGTCTTCAACTTGATGATTCATTATGGGCCTACCGTACTGCATTCAAAACTCCCATTGGAATATCACCCTATCGTATTATGTTTGGAAATAGTTGTCACCTACCTGTTGAGATTGAGCAATGGGCCTACTGGGCCATCAAATAATGAAATTCTAATATTTATGGTGCAGGTTCTCAAAGGAAGTTGCAGATTCAGGAGTTGGAGGAAATGAGAAGAGATTCATATGAAAACTCTAGAATTTATAAGGAGCGGACCAAGGATGACCACGATTGTATCATCCTTCATCGTCAGTTCCACATTGGGCATAAGTTCCTCCTTTATAATGCAAGGCTGAAGTTGCATCTAGGTAAGCTTTGTTCCTACTGGTTTGGCCCATACACTGTTATTAATGTATCTCCATTTGGTTTTGTTAAGGTTCAAAATGAAGAAACCAAGAAAGCATTCATTGTCAATGGGCAGCAGCTGAAGCACTTACACGAAGCCCTTTTGGAGTTCCTGATGGAGGAACTTCATGTTCAAGAAGCAACATACCAGTGAAATACACCAGATTTTATCCTTCCTTCTCACCTTCTCAATTATTACAGTGAGGACACTACACATTCTAGGTGTGGGGGATGGGTACATTCTTGGGTTAGATAATAATTTTTATCATTTTTTTCTTTCTTATCTTTTTCTCCTTCTTCATGGTATTTTCACGTTTTCCAGTCTTGTTGAGTTCATTAGGATTTCCATTGTCTTTCGTCTTTCTTCTCTTTTTTTCCTTCTTTATGGTATTTTCATTTTTCCCCCATCAAAAATTTCAAAGTTCCATGATTTGGTGACCATAAAGGGGGGAAAGTAAAAAATACCATGGTGAATAAGAATATTTGTATAAAGTTGACATTGAGGAGTGATTTTTAGTGAATTGGTTTTCTTTCAATGATATAAATGGTTGTATCACTGTGAAACATTTGAGATGATTGATTCCCCTTGTGTGAGTAGTTTTTTGGAAAATTGTGTCACTAATATCTCCATACATTTTTGCACCAAACCATGAAGTGTGAATATTTCTTACTTAATATAAGTTAAATATATGTTAGGTTAATATTTTTCAGCTTTAAATTATATTTTCATACATTCGTTCCTTATTTGATCTATTTCATTACTGTACCAGATTGACCTATGTGTGTGTACCTAATGTCCGACTGTTGTACACCCTCAAAAAAAATTGTGTCTTGGGCAGGTCAAAAACCACTCCTCCTCAATCTTTGATCTTGTTATAACTATTGCAATTAGTGTCGTGAGGAAATCAAACAAGGTTTGAGAGATGAGTGTGAGATTTGTTCCAAATTCAACTTCTAAAAAACAAAAATAATAAATGAGGGGAGTGATGAAATGTAAAACATATGGGGATATCTAGGTCGAGAGCTTATGGTTTGAATTCTAGGAATGCTTAAGTGAGTGGGTCTTGAAATATGATTGTAAAGGATGTAGGGAAGGTTTGGTGAAAATTCATTTAAATCTGAATAATTTTAAAATAACCTATATTTATTGGATAGAGAGTGGAAAGAATAGCATGGAATGGTTTTCACACACACGCATGGAGAGTTAGTGGAATGGTTGAATTTTGAATTCCTTGCTCATATTGGTGTTAGTAATCTCTTTGAATTTCATTGTGATATGATTTATGAGACATCTTTTTCCATTTTCACTAGTAAGAACTCCTTGGTGTGGTTCGTGCATTGATCACATTACCTTAATGAATTAAAATTTCCTCAAATGTTAAATCTTCATGATGTTGGTAATATATATATGCCTCATTTTATTTGGATATATGACTTTTCCCAGTGACACATCAAATTGATTATGTTTTTAAGGTTTATTTATAGTCTAGGGTAGACCCTAGGTCATCTCTCAAGGAGCGTTGGTAGGTTTAGAGTGTGTATTTTTAATAAAAATGACTAATAGAGGGGGTGGTTTTGAAAAGTGTTTAAAACAATGACTTAGTTAAAATAGCTTAAAAATTGAGTGACCTAGTGGATTTTGAAAAATATGAGATAAAAGGGTCGATGTGATTTCACTACACACATATCAAGTTCATTATTCATAGATATTCATTTAGGTTTAGAGTAGTTCTTTGGTTGGAGTTAATTGGAATCCCGATTAATTCCTAAGATTTTATTTCAATGCTTTAAGGACCCAACCTTGACGTAACAATCATATTGTCAAGGTCCAGTACTTATGCATGGAATAAGAGCTTACAAAGGATATTTAAATCTCAATAAGGTGGGTATGAAAAGGATTCTTGTGATGTCCAATCGGAACAACACAAGTCACACACTCAAAACCTCACACCGATCGGTTAGAAATTAAGAGCATAACACTCACATGCATCAAATCAAGCATTAAAATCTGAAATAAAATAAGATACATGGAATGAAATGTTTAAACACCCAAATTAATCCAAACCAGTAGCTAGTGTATGCATCGTAACTCCCTTGACATGTGTGTAGCTCCCTCACAACGAACACCCAACTTTTAGCTCGACATCGGGAGGAGGAGGAAGCTCGGGTGGAACTCCTTCTTCATCCTTGATTACCCTATGAGGATAGGGGCCTCTAGAACCTCAAAGGTGATTAGGAGATTCCTATAGGACTCCAAATTGGCAGCACTTCACTCCTTGGCCGAACTTGCAAATGAGGTTCCCTTGGTGCCCTTTTATAGGAAAATTGGAAGGTGGTTTTAGGCACACAGATTTCATCAATCCACTTGCACGACGCGTTTAAGCCTTCAGACGGTCTTATCTTTCTTTGGAAAAAATATAAAAGTTGTAGACCTACCTCTTTACTATCTCCACAGAAATTTTGGCACCATTTGGACAAATAAAAGCTCAATATATTGATAAAATACAGAACACCTCATTTGACTTGGTCCAAATTCAGTGGCTTGGACAGATCAGTTCGAATGGGCCCCATAGAAGCCGAATTAGGATTGGGTTCCTTAATATGAAATGTATCCTATTAAATTTTGGACAGGCCCAAAAAATTTCATCCCATTTTTATGCACTTATTTTATGTACTATGCAAAACAGTGGATAGATGTCCATGGATCCATGAAATTTTGGCCCATTTTTCTTCCACTTCATCAAGGGACCTCCAAATCACCTACACCTACATTGAAACAATAAAAACAAGTAACATTGACCATTATAATATTGATTAACATTAATTGATTGATTCAAACATAAAGTTCAATTTATTATTATATTTGGAATATTCATTACAAAACTAGTTTAAAACTGCGGTGTAAGGGTGTAATAAAACAGTGAATCGTGGTACGATCACACCCCCACACCTAAACATTTGCACTCCTGGGCAAAGTCACATATCCAAATAAAATGATGCATATATATATATATTTCCAACAACCTGAAGATTTATCATTTGAGGAAATTTTATTTAAAGTAAAGTGATCAATGCACGAACCACACCAAGGAGTTCTTCCTAGTGAAAATAGAAAAAGATGTCTCATAAATCATATCATAGCGAAATTCAAAAATATTCATGATACCCAATTGAGAAAGGAATTCAGAAGTAAAACATGACACTAACTCTCCATGTGTGTGTGTGAAAACCATTCCATGCTATTCTTTCCACTTGCTATCCAATAAATATATGTTATTTTAACATTTTTCAGCTGAAATGATTTTGTCACCAAACCTGCCCTACATCCTTTGCAATCATATTTCAGGACCCACTCATTTAAGCATTCCCAGAAGTCAACCCATAATCTCATGACCTAGATATCCCCATATGTTGCACATTTCATCACTCCCCTCATTTATTATATATATTTTTTTGAAGTTTCAATTGGAAAAAATCTCACACTCATCTCTCAACCCTTGTTTGATCTTCTCACGACACTAATTGAAATAGTTATAACAAGATCAAAAGTTGAGGAGAAGTGGTTTTTGACCTTCCCAAGACACAACAAAAATTTTTTTTTGAGGGCGTACAACAGTCAGACATTAGGTACACACACATAGGTCAATCTGGTACAGTAATGAAATAGATCATATAAGGAACGAATGTATGGAAATATCATTTAAAGATGAAAAATATTAACCCAACATATATTTACCTTATATTAAGTAATAAATAATCACACTTTGTGATTTTGTGCAAAAATTTGTGGAGATATTAGTGACACATTTTTCCAAAAAACTACACACACAAAGGTCATCAATCATCTCAAAGGTTTCACATAGATATGACCATTTATATCATTGACAGAAAACCAATTCACTAAAAATAACTCCTTGATGGTAAACTCATACAAAAATTCTTTTTAGCCTTCGTTATGGTATTTTTACTTTCCCCACTTTATGGTCACCACATTATGGAATTTCGAAATTGTTGATGGGGAAAAATGAAAATACCATAAAGAAGGCCAAAAAGAGAAAACAAAAGGAGAAAATGATGAAAATTCCTAACTAACCCAGGAATGTATCCACCCCCCCCCCCCACACCTAGAGTATGAAGTGTCTTCACTATAGTAAAAGAGAATGTGGGAAGGAAGGATAAAACCTGGTTGATTTCATTCATAGTTTGCTTCTTGAACTTAGAGTTCCTCCATCAGGGACTCCAGAATGGGTTCATGAAAGTGCTTCAGCCGCTGCCCATTGACAGTGAAGTTTTGCTTGGTTTCTTCATTTTGAACCTGGACATCACCAAATGGAGAGACGTTAGTAACAGTGTATGGTCCAAACCAGCGGGAACGAAGCTTACCTGGATGCAACTTCAGCCTTGCATTGTAGAGGAGGACCTTCTACCCAATATGGAACTGACGATGAAGGATAAGACGGTCATGGGAATCCTTGGTTCTCTCCTTATAAATCTTGGAGTTTTCATATGCATCTCTTCTTATTTCCTCTATCTCCTGAATCTGCAACTTCCTTTGAGCACCTGCACCAGAATGATTAGAATTGCATTGTTTGATGGCCCAGTAGGCCCGGTGCTCAATCTCAACAGGGAGGTGACAACTCTTTCCAAACACAAGATGATAGGGTGACATTCCAATGGGATTTTTGAAAGCAGTACGGTAGGCCCATAATGAATCATCAAGTCAAAGACTCCAATATTTCCTGTTGGGTTGGACCGTTTTTTCAAGAATTTGTTTTACCTCTCTATTTGACACCTCAGCTTGACCATTAGTCTGTGGGTGATACACAGTAGATACTCGATGACCAACCCCATACCGATGCAAAAGTGATTGAATTGTTCAGTTGCAGAAATGAGAACCCTGGTCACTGATGATGAACCTAGGTAATCCAAACCTACAAAAGATCTGAGTTCTCAAAAATTCTACAACTGTTTTGAAATCATTTTTCCTTGTGGCTCATGCCTCTACCCATTTTGATACATAATCAACAGCCAAAATAATGTACAAGTTGCCAAAATAATTGGGAAATGGCCCCATAAATTCAATGCCCCAAACATCAAAAATGTCATGAAAGAGCAAGGGTTGTTGTGGCATTTCATTCCTTTTAGAGACATTCCCCATTCTTTGACAACGAGGACAAGATTTAAAAAATTCATGGGCATCCTAAAAAAGTGTTGGCCAAAAGAGACCAGAATCAAGAACTTTGCGAGCAGTCCATTGGGGACCAAAGTGGCCCCCACAAGCAAGAGTGTGGTAGAATCTAAGGACAGACTGAAACTCGCTATCGGGAACACAATGCCTAAGGACCTGATCGGTACATGTGCGCCAAAGGTAGGGTTCATCCCAAATGTACCAACGAGACTCATGTTTTAGACGACTGGCTTGGTTTTTATTGAAATCAGTAGGAATGAAAGATGCTACCAGATAATTTACAATTTCAGCATACCAGGGAATAACATCTTGCACTTTGTACAATTTCTCATCAGGAAAAAAGTCATTAATGGGAATACATGGGGATGAGATAATGTCCGAGGATGGGGGGATCCTACTGATATGTTCTGCCACCACATTCTCTGCTCCTTTTTTATCTATAATTTCTAGATTGAAAACCTGAAGGAGGATCATCCAATGAATGAGACGTGGTTTGGATTCCGGTTTCTTTAGGAGATACCGGAGGGCTGCATGGTCTGAGAACACAATGACTTTGGACCCTAAAAGGTATGACCTGAATTTATCCAAAGAAAACACAATGGAAAGAAATTCTTTTTCAGTGGTGGTGTAGTTTTCTTGGGCAGGGTCCAAAGTACGTAAGGCATAAGCAATGACGTGTGGAGCTCGATCGACCCTTTATGATAAGACTACCCCAACTACATAGTTAGAGGCGTCACACATGAGCTCAAATGGTAAATACCACCGAGGTGGTTGGATTACCGGGGGTGATGTGAGACTCAATTTTAATTTATTAAAAGCTTCTTCACGTTCTTTATCAAAAACAAAATCTTTTTCTTTTTGGAGTAAGAGGGAGAGGGGAAGTGCAATCTTACTAAAATCACGAATGAAACGATGGTAAAATCCAGCATTACCTAGGAAAGACCGCACATCACGTACATTTTTAGGGAACGGTAGGGAAGAAATGAAATCCAATTTCTATTTATATACTTGGATACCATCCCCAGAAATGACATGTCCCAAAACTATACCTTGTCGCACCATGAAATGGCATTTCTCATAATTTAATACAAGATTCTTTTCAATACAGCGACGTCGGACGGAACCAAGACTACTTAAACATTCATCAAAAGAGGATCCATAAATAGTAAAATCATCCATGAAAACTTCCATGCAATCCTACAGGTGATCTGAAAAAATACTAACCATACATCACTGGAAAGTACCTGGAGCATTGCACAGACCAAATGGCATCCTTCTATAGGAAAATGTGCCAAAGGGGCAAGTGAAGGTTGTCTTTTCCTGATCCTCGGGGGCAATATGGATCTAAAAGTATCCAGAATACCCATCAAGAAAATAGTAATGGGACTTCCTCGCTAGCCTCTCTAGAATTTGGTCAATGAATGGCAATGGTAAATGGTCCTTCCTAGTGTGTTGGTTTAGTCAGCAATAATCTATACAGACACGCCAACTATTCTGCACACGAGTTGGAACCAATTAATTATTTTCATTTTTAATTACCGTTAGGCCAGTTTTTTTAGGAACTACTTGAATGGGACTGACCCATTGGCTGTCAGAGATGGGGTAAATGATTCCAGTAGCCAATAACTTTGTTACTTCCTTTTTAACTACTTCTAAGAGGTTTGGGTTCAGTCGACTTTGTGCATGCCTCACTGGTTTAGCCTCATCAGTTAATAAAATATGATGTGTACAAATTGATGGGATAATATTAGGAATGTATGCAAGTGTCCATCCCAATGCTTGTTTATACTCCCTCAAAAGTTCAAGCAGTCGCAATTCATGCTCAAGAGGGAGTGAACTAGCAATGATGACGGGAAACTTGTTTTCATTCTCAAGATATGAATATTTTAAATATTGAGGCAGTTGCTTTAGTTCCAATTCAGGTGGATTTTGGATTGATGGGAGTGTTTGTGAAAGTGAGAGGTCACTAATCTCATCTAACTGCTCAATGGTATCATCCTCAGATGAGGAATTAGCTTTTACAAGTGTAGCGGTATCATCGATGGTCAAGTGATCCTCCGTGTTCAAGAAATTATCAATTAATAAACATGCATAACACTTTTCTAGACCACTACAACAATCAACACATGACTCATTACCAAGAATTTCAATCAAAGAGGAAAATTCAGAAAGGGGATCAGGGGAAACAAATTAAGTGATTTTAGGGGAAGGGAGTACATCAATTGAACTTACCGAGTGAGAGGAATGTTCTTCTGAGGTGTGCTTCATGGAATCAAGGATGTTAAAATGGACTATGTCACCACCAAATTCCATAGATAATATACCATTATGTACATTAATTATGGATTTGGTGGTTTTTAAGAAAGGTCTCCCTAATATAATTGGTGCATGTCCATTCATCCTATCATCTTCCATTTTTAGCACATAAAAATCAGCAGGAAATATTAACTTTTGAACCCTCACAAGAACATCCTCTAACACACCAGAAGGGTGTGTCATACTCCGATTTTCTAGCTGAACAACTATTCCTGTGGGATTTAGTTCACCGACCTGCAAAGAAGAGTATATGGAGTAAGGAATCACATTAATAGAAGCACCCAAATCAAGCATAGCATTGGAGAAATAATACTCCCCTATGGTGCACAGAATCAAGAATGTTCCAGGATCATTGCACTTGGTGGGAAGTGATGGTTGTATCAATGCTGAGATGTTCCTCCCCAGGCTAACCTTCTCATCACCTCTAAGTCGCCTTCGGTGGGTACACATCTCCTTCAGAAACTTGGCATATCTCAGAATTTGCTTGACGGCATCAATCAATGGAATGTTAACCTGCACTTTTTTGAAAGTCTCTAAGATTTCTTTATCAAGTTTAGTTTCCTATTGTTTCCTTGGTTGGGTGGATCTTTGGGGAAATGGAAGAGGAATGCTTGGGCTTGGTAACTCATCAATAGACACACTCTTTCCTTTGGTAGGACTTCTCTCAAGACAAGGTTCCATCTCATTTGAACCTTTTTTAGTGGTAGGGATGGTGGTTCCCTTAGGATAGGATGACTCTAATGGAGGGTTCATTTGGATTTTAAGTTGATTTCTACTCCTAAGGGTGATGGCACTAACATTTCCCTTATCCCTAGGGTTGACAAGTGGTTGAGAGGGTAGTTTACCAGACCCATGGATTTGGATTTCACGCACTGAGTTAGCTAGTTGGCCTAATTGGGTTTTGAGGTCTTGTATGGCTGCCTGAGTGGTTTGTTGGAATTGGAGATTATTGGCAGCCATTTGTTTCATTATATATTCTAGGCTAGGTTCAGTTTTTGGAGGGGGTTGTTGGAAAGGCCTTTGGGGTGGTTGAAAATTTCTGGGTGGTGGTGGTTGGCGACTAGTTTGTCGTGGTGGGTTCCATGGTTGATGAGGCTAGTTTGAATACCCCCATTTCCTATAGGCTTGGTTGTCTTTCCACCCATGGTTGGATGGATAGTAAGGTTCTTGCCCAATGGGTTGGTTATAGGGGGGTCCTGGGAATATTGCCTCACAACTCTCAGAAGTTTCTCTCAATTGGGGGAATTAGTCAGAATAGTGGGTATAAGAAGAGAATGTACCACAATGTATAGGAGGAGGAGATTGGAATTTCCCTTGGGAAAGAGAAAGTTGTCGTAGAAGGGTACTCACCTCTTCAAACTTTGTGACCACCTTCTTCTCGAATTCAGTACTTTTCACCTCATAGACACCTCGAATGGGTACACTGGACCTTGAACTAAATTGTTGAGTGTTATGTGTCATGGTCTTAATTAGGGTCCTTGAAGCAATTGGGGTTTTATCCACTAGTGCACCACCTGCAGCAACATCAATCATGTTACGATCTATTGGAATTAAACCTTCATAAAAATACTGAATTAAAAGTTGATCACTTATTTGGTGGTGTGGACAACTTGAACATAATCTTTTAAAGTGTTCCCAATATTCATGAAGGGTTTCTACTTGAGATTGTCTTATCCCACATATTTCTTTTCTTATTGTTACAGTTCGAGAGGCTGGGAAGTATTTTTCAAGAAAAAGTCATTTCATGTCCGCCCAACCTCTAATAGGTGAATTAACATAATACAACTAATATTTAGCCGTGTCTTCTAATGAAAATGGAAATGACATAAGTTTTACTTTTTCTTCATTCAAATTAGCAGGTTTTAATGTTGAAAACAAAGTATGAAATTCTTTTAAATGCTTATGTGGATCTTCTCCAGGCAGTCCATGAAATCTTGGTAATAAATGAATTAAACCAGATTTTAGTTCAAAATTGGGTGCATCGCCTTGTAATTGAATGTAAGTGGGTCAGATATCAACATCAGGTGAGGTTAGTTATTTTAGTGTTCTATTATTTTCATCCATTTTATACAAGTTATGTTCAGTTTTAACTTTGGTTTCAGAAAAAGAAGAAGGATCAAGAAGAATTTTAAGATGTGATGTCTCCTCCTTCAAAGTGTTGTCTTGTGTGTCTCGGCTTCGTTGATGTAGGATCCTCTCCGGTTAGGGTTCGAAAGTTTGTAGGTCTCCCGGAGTAGAACACATCATACACAGAACCTACATAATAAATAAATTATAACACAAAAATAAATTCAAAGGTAGAAGATAAAACAAACAAATATTCACAAAAATTACAAAAATTTTATCAAAAACACGCACAAAAAACCAAAGCGCTCCCCGGAAATGGCACCAAAATTTGACCACGTTGTCATGACACGTCAAATTGATTATGTTTTTAAGGTTGATTTATAGTCTAGGGTATAACCTAGGTCGTCTCTCAAGGAGAATTGGTAGGTTTAGAGTGTTTATTTTTAATAAAAATGACTAAGAGGGGGGGTGGTTTTGAAAAGAGTTTAAAACAATGACTTAGTTGAAATAGCTTAAAAATTGAGTGACCTAGTGGATTTTGAAAAATATGGGATAAAAGGGTCGATGTGATTTCACTACACACATATCAAGTTCATTGTTCATAGAGATTCATCTTAGGTTTATAGTAGTTCTTTGGTTGGAGTTAATTGGAATCCCGATTAATTCCTAAGCTTTTATTTCAATGCTTTAAGGACCCAACCTTGACGTGATAATTGTATTGTCAAAGTCCAGTACTTATGCATGGAATAAGAGCTTACAAATAATATTGAAATCTCAATAAGGTGGGTATGAAAAGGATTCTTGTGATGTCTAATCGGAACAACACAAGTCACACACTCAAAACCTCACACCGATCGGTTAGAAATTAAGAGCATAACACTCACATGAATCAAATCAAGCATTAAAATATGAAATAAAATAAGATACATGGAATGAAATGTTTAAAAACCCAAATTAATCCAAAATAGTAGCTAGTGTATGCATCGGAACTCCCTTCACATGTGTGTAGCTCCCTCACAACGAACACCCAACTTTTAGCTCGACATCGGGAGGAGGAGGAAGCTCTGGTGGAACTCCTTCTTCATCCTTGATTCCCCTATGAGGATAGGGGACTCTAGAACCTCCAAGGTGATTATGAGATTCCTCTAGGACTCCAAATTGTCAGCAATTCACTCCTTGGCATAACTTTCAAATGAGGTTCTCTTGGTGCCCTTTTATAGGAAAATTGGAAGGTGGTTTTAGGCACACAGATTTCATTAATCCACTTGAACGATGCGTTTAGGCCTTCATACAGTCTTATCTCGCTTTGGATAAAATAGAAAAGTTGTATCCCTACCTCTTTACTATCTCCATAGAAAGTTTTGAACCATTTGGACAACTACAGCTCATGATATCGATAAAATACAGAACACCGCATTTGACTTGGTCCAAATTCGGTGGCTTGGATAGATTAGTTCGAATGGGCCCCATAGAAGCCGAATCAGGATTGGGTTCATTAATATTAAATGTATCCTATTAAATTTTGGACATCCCAACAAAATTTCATCCCATTTGGATGCACGTATTTCATTTACTATACAAAACAGTGGACAGATGTCCATGGATCCATGCAATTTTGGCCCATTTTTCTTCCACTTCATCAAGGGCCCTCCAAATCACCTCCACCTACATTGAAACAATAAAAACAAGTAACATTGACCATTCTAATATTGATTAACATTAATTTATTGATTCAAACATAAAGTTCAATTTATTATTATATTTGGAATATTCATTACAAAACTAGTTTAAAATTGCAGTGTAAGGGTGTAATAAAACAGTAAATCGTGGTACGATCACCCAGGAGTGCAAATTTTTAGGTGTGGGGGTGTGATCGTACCATGATTCACTGTGTGATTTTCACCTTTACACCACTGTGTTGAACTTGTTTTATATTTAAAATTATAAAAATAATGAAAAGTTGTATTCCATTTTTTGAATCATTTATTTTGTGTTTATCACTTTTAAAAAGGGAAATGATACTTGTTTTGATGATTCTATTGCAGAAGGAGGTGATTTGGAAGGCTCATGATGATGTCCAAGAAAAATGGGCCAAAACTGCACAGGATCCAAGCACACCAGTGAATTAATCCGCACACTTATACTTGACCGTACATCCAATTGGGCTGATATTTTGTGTTCTGGTCCAAATTTTATTGGGCTACATTTATTATTAAGGAACCCAAGACTCATTCGGCCATCTAGTGGCCCAACTGACCTGATTTGTCCAGCACACCGAATCTGCATGATGTCAAAAGTGGTGTGTTGTGATCTGTCCATATCTCGAGCTATAGGTGTCCAATTTATGACAAAATTTCGGTGGATACATACAAGAGGTGGGGATAAAACTTTTTTATTTTCTCCAAATAGAGATAAGGCTTTCTGGAGGTCGAAACACCTATGACAAGTGGTTTTAAGAATTCTGTGTGCTCAAAACCACCTTCCCATTTTCCTATAAAATGGAACCATGGGCTCCTCATTTGAAAGTTAGACCAAGAAGTGAAGATCTACCCTTTTGGAGTCCTATAGGATTCTCCTCCTCATCATAGAAGTTTTGGAGGCCCCTATCTTCATAGGGGGATCAAGAATGAAGAAGGAGTTCCACCTGAGCTTCCTCCTCCTCCCGATATCGAGCTAAACGGTGGGTGTTCATTGTGAGGGAGCTACACACATGTAAAGGGAGTTCCGAAACTTGTACTACTACTGGTTTGATTTATTTTGGGTTTTAAAACATTTCATTTACAAGTATCTTACTTTGATTTATCTTTATTTGATTTTACCAAATGAAATGCTCTTTACTTTTAACTGATCAATGCGAAGTTTTGAGTGTGTGACTTGTGTTGTTCTGATTGGACAGCACAAGAATCCTTTTCTTACCCACTTATTTTAGATTTAAATTTGTTTTGGAATCTTTTATACCATCAATGTGATCTGGACCTTGTATATATGATTGTTATGTCAAGGTTTGTCTCAACGTGCTTTGATATAAGAGCTTATAAAGTAATCTGATTGATTTCAACCAAAGAATTACATAAAACCTTAATTAATATCCAAGAACAATGAGATTTAAATGTGTGTAGTGAACTCAAAATGAACCCATTTTATCTCATAATTAATTAACACCACCTTTTCTTTCCAACTATTAAACTCTTTAATTAAGTCATTTCATCCTAAAATTGTTTTCAAAACCACCCCCTATTTAAGTACTTCTTATTAAAAACGCACAGTCTAAACCCACCAACGCTACTTGATAGATGACCTAGGGTCTGGCCTAGACTATAAATCAACCTTAAAATCATAATCAATTTTCCACATCATGACAACGCAGTCACAACTCCAATTCATTCAGAGTAAAATTTGACCCCTTTCCAATTGGTCGTCTAATATTTGGAAATATTGATGACTTGTTTTCAAAATGAGAATTAGTGGAGATGTATTCATCAAGTCCAACACAATTAAATCTAGTATCAATCCGATCCAAATACCTAGAACAGAAGTTCAAACACTCTTAAGTTATGTAACCTTGAGCAATAGAGCCTTCCTATTGATCTTTATTCCTCACATATGATTTCAAATGACCTAAGTACCTGATGAAAAAAATATTAAAAAAAATTACAGTTTGAATTGATAAAATTGAATTCACCAATGAAAAAAATATATCAACGTACCTATCAATTGGATACATCCATCGATAGTGTACTGGTCCACCAATTGTAGCTTCTTCAACCAAGTGAATAGTCAAATGAATCATGACTATAAAGAATGAAGGGGGAAATAAAATCTCCAAATGAAAAAGTGTCAAAACAATTCTTTCTGAAAGTTTATCAAGCTTAGTTGGATTTAGATTTTTTTCACAAAACTCTCTGAAAAATGTACAAAACTAAACTATAACCACTGTTACTTTTTCAGGTAATGTATTACCCAATGCCAATGACAATAACTACTCCATCAGAATATGTGAGTTGTGGTTTTTCAATCCATGTAACTTTCGATATTTTAAGTCAACCCACCTTGATATGTTACTTGAATATCCATCTGACACTTTTACATTTTTTAAAGTTTGAAGGAATGCATCTTTCTCATGATTCTTCATTGTAAAAATATCCAAAGGATACTTTCCATTCTCATTTCCCCACAAACCATGTTTTGTATTCATTGAATCCAAATCCTTATGAGAATTAAGTCAATCCTTCAATTACCTTGGTCATTAAACAATGTGAAAATTACATTATCACAGACGTTCTTCTCAATATGCATTACACCAAGATTATAACGTATCAAATTAAACACCCAATAATGAAGTTTAAAAAATATACACTTTTTCTTCCATTGTTGTGTTTCAAATGTTTTGGATATTGCACCTTGTACCCTTTTACCACCTTTAAACTGATTACATTTTCTAAATTCTTCAATGATGTTCATTAATTTTCCCAAGATTTTTGAACCAGATAACACCTTCAGTGGATTTATCAATTCAATATCTTCATTTAATTGTGTCTTGTTAAACATGAATTTATGAGAAGAATCAAGAAATCAACGATGACACATAAAACACCATTTTCTTCTATGAGGTAATTATTGAGGTTCAAAATCAAAATTACAAACTAGACAAGCCAAAATGGTATGAGTGTTTCAACCAGATAAATTTCCTAGTCCAGGAAAGTAACTAATTGTCCATATTAAATCAACATGCATTTTTAATAGTTTTCTGGTTAAAGAATCATATGTATCCATGTCATCATCCCATAATTCTCGCAATTCATTGATTAGAGATTGAAGGTATACATCAATGTCATTTCCATACATTTTCTTTCCAGGAATAATCATTGAAATAATTAAAGAATTATTATTTATACACATCCATGGAGGTAGATTATAAGGGATCAAAACAACTATACAAATGCTATAATTAGTACATAATGTACCAAAAGGGTTAAAACCATCAGAGGCTAATCCCAAACATACATTCCTAGGATCTGAAGAAAAGTCTATATATAATGAATCAAACATCTTCCATGATGTTTAATATTTTGGATGTCTCATCAAGACATAGTTACTATCCTGAGTAAGCCACTTCATGTCATATGCAATCTTATATGAAATGAATAATCTTTGTGAGCGTGGTTTCATAGGAAGGTAACGCAATACCTTTGCAGGATTTTTCTTCTTAAATTTCATCCTGGGGTTGCATTGATTTATACTCACATTGTTGTTCATTGACTTCCATCTTCTTGTATGACATCTTATGAATTCTTCTTTATCGGACTCTTCTCCCTAGTAAAGCATGCAATCATTAAGGCATGCATGTATCTTTGTATAATCAAGTCCAAGTTTGTTGATGAATTTCTTCATCTTATAGAATGATGTGGGAATCTTAGCTTCACTAAATGCATCATGAATAAATTCTAAAATCATGGACATTGGTTTATCACTAATTCCATAGATACACTTGATATTATACAACTTAAGTAGAAAAGACAACTTTGAATACTTGGCACACCCTTCATACAATTCTTGTTGCCCGTCTTCAACTAATTCATAAAAATCATTTTTTTATTGCTGAAGTTCTGAGAAAGATTAACCTAATTAGGATCAACTAAATATTCTATTGATCTATTAAAATCTTTCACATTGTATTATGAAAATCCAAATGCATCATTTACTAAATTTCTAACTGAATTCTCCTCTGATGGGTCACTTTGTATTTCATTGACAGGATTGTCATTGTTTTGACTTTCCATAACATTTGATTCACCATGCTGAATCCAATATACATATCAAGCAAGAAACCGTTTCAATATAAAATGTTCATATACTTCATTTTTATTCAACCATCGCTTGAATTTTCAATCAGGATACAAAAATTTTATTCTATCATCCACTGATAAGTTTGCAATTGCATAATATAAAAATTCTTCTAAACCCTTGGCATACTGAGGTGTTTTTCAAGGTAAATTAATACAACTTTTATCCATAGGTATTGTATTGCCACTCTTCTCCTTGTACATTCAGATATAAATATATAAATGGTTAATCAAACAAGTACATTCAAAATTAAACATTTCCCGACTTCATATAGCTTGATCACCAACTCTATCCTACAATTATATAAATATAGTATATAAAATCATGGTGAACATACAAGTATATAATTGTCAGATCACACATAACATGTCACGAACCATCCCAGGTACCCTGGTAACCCAATAACCGAGTCGGCCCTGACATAGCTCGAAGGGCATTCCTCATCCCCATGGGTCGGTGACTAGAACCTGGTATCATACAACATATAAGTGGAAACGATTTTGCCACAAGAATGCGGATGCAAAATAAAACAAAGCAGTATGCATGACAAAAGAAACTTCACTGGGAGTGATGTACCAGAATACAACATGGCATAAAAATCCTAAAGTACTACAAACCAAGTACTAAAATGGGAAAAAACCCAAGGTCTCTAAGGACACAACTCACTAAGACCAAAACTCAACAGCTGGATCCACCTCCAAGAGATCTCTTCCCTTTGCTCGAACCTGGAAGAATAAAGTCTACAAACACCCGAAGGCAAAAGCATGGTGTGAGCCTAAGCCCAGTAGGATACCACCAAAGATTCCATAATAGATGTCAAATATAGATTATCCAAATAAAATCTTTCAATTTTAAAGTAAACAAGTTTGGAAATTCAAAATCATATTTAAACAAAACATGTTATACGTTTTTCAAATTATGGAAATAAATATTTTAAGAAACGATTTTACAAATGATGGAATATTTCTAAAACAATGGATTATGTAAAACATTTATATAAAATAGTTTATATAAATTTATCAGGCATGTAAGCAGTTCAAACAAACATTTTTGTAACGACCCGAACTCGAACAGCCACCCGAACAGTGCTAAACGGGTTGGGTTCCCCGAATGCCAATGGCTGCCGACTAGCAGTGAGGGTCTTTTTAGGTATAGTGGGGAGGTTATACCCTCTCAGAGGATAATAATGGTACTGATCCGAGTATAATAATAAAGAAGCATTGGAATAAATGACTTAGCAGACTCAAACCAGACTCGCAGAGCGGAAACACATTCAATATCGATAAACAGCGGAAGCAATAAATATAAACAACAACAGCAGAAATAAATACAACAACATGTTGATAACTTGTAACTACTACTAAATAATAAAACATGCGTCCAAAGCAATTCATACATATCTGAATATAAAAATGGCACCAATGGATAACCAACAGTAGCTACAAGACAAGCATGCTGATACAAGAAAGTAAGCAAAACAGAATAACTCCAGCTAGGCAAGACCTCAAGGTACATACCATTTCCATGAAACAGCTAATGCAGCCCAGCTCCTGAAGCTGGCCTCTTTCTTGCACGTAAATCCATAAAGTCTGCACGTGTCCTGAAAGGCCCGTGCAGGTTATGAGACAAATCTCAGTAGGATACCACCCAACAATGTGTACCTAATATAATTGTTTAAGTAGTTATGCATTTATAAGGAAAGCAGAAAACAGAACGATGCACAAATAAATACAAACTCCACTGGTGCTCAGCAGCCACCATGGAGTGTCACCTGCTTCAAACAACACTGAAATCTCTGTCATATAACCTGACACTATGTGCCCCCTGACACCGCGTGTCTCAAGTACCAACGTCCTGAAGGCACGCCCGAGAAACAGTAAACTGGAGGAACAGTGATACATGTCCTTAATAAGTAACCAGAGAGGCAGTGATGTCTGCCCTCAAATAGCGTAGTCAGAGGGAAAACGATGTCTGCCCTCAAAGTAAAGTATCCGTAGGGACAGTGATATATTCCCCCCAAATAATAGTGAGCCTCTTCCCCCAAGCCTCAATGTTATCCCTTGAAGGCTCCTCACCTTCCACATGGCTTCCTACGGAAAGCACCCCAAACCAATAGTACCTAAACCACAACTAATGGGGGCCTCTACCCACATGAGTGGTAAAAACCACCTCATCATGGAGTCTCTCTGTGTAAACACTACTCAAAGTTTTCAGGTGAGTGGTAATCACCAAAATAGTACCCAAGCCACAACACCTCTGACACCTCGTGTCCCTGTGACCATGCCACTCAAGTCTTATGGTCTTGTCATCCCAGTAACTCGGGTCATGCCCAACCTGATAGTCATCCTACCTCAAAACGATGCCCATGACACCCAATATTGTGGTCAGAACCACCCAACGTAACCCAGGCCAAGCCCAACCTGTGATCAACATCACTCAACAACATCTGAGCCATTCCCAACACAACCAAAAGGGTTTCAGCATATGCAATTCAGCAATCACTTATATAATCAGTTAAACAAAACACAATAACAGGAAAAACAAATGAAACAGTTGAATTGCACTAGCCTAATAGTTATCTAACAACAACACTTATGTCTTTAAAGCCTCTAACAAGTCATCTCAAGGTTCAAGAAACTAAACTCAACAGTTTAGAACAAAACAATTCAATTAATACCATTTTGGCGCCCCCGACCAAAAATGCCCCAATGAGCGACGACCACTCACCTGGCCCCACTCAAGCAACGCAGGTAATAGGGCATACCCAAAGGTATCCTATAGGTCCATAAACAATGTAATGTGCAATATCAGATAAAACTGGGTCCCACTCAAAATACCTGAAAACACACCGAAGGCCGCGTCACCCAAATGAATACGAAAACACAAAAAAGAGGTATGCACCACCTACCTAAGACTCATACGATGCTACTCCTCCGATAACAGCCTCCAATTAAGTTTAAAATGTGGTAGATCTACAAAAGAATCAAAACCGCTCAAACCCGAATAACTCGTTCTAGAACAGAAATCAAGCAAAACCGCTCAAGAGGAATCAAGGCCTTACCGAGGGGCTTCCAACAAATCAATTGGTGTTTAAATCGGGTCTCAGATGAAGGAACGGGAGGGGATTGAAATCCCGATCGTCTCTCCCCGCTCAACCCGATGAAATGTTGAGGTTCTACCTCAATACGAGGCTACTGCCCGTTTTAGTGGAAAAAAAATAAACTACACGGTGTTTACTTTAGGAATACACATCGTGTATCATTTTACTGTTCATAAGATGGCTGAAATTCCACCGACTTACTTTCCAGAACCTTCCGACATGAGTACACGACGTGTACCTAGGGGTGCATGGTGTGTACTTAGTTTTTCTTCTCTTCCTCACTGACTCACCCATGAGCCATGTATATCCCTCATACACAGCTAGACTACACGGCGTGTCCAAAGAGTACACGATGTGTACTTGGTTAAACGATTCTACCCAACCAACATGCCCACACACCATATATAGCCTTCACGCAGTCTAGGGTACACGGCGTGTCGATAACTACATGTCGTGTAGTAAGAAATTTCTACATGGTCATCACATGACATGTACTCGGCGACACACGGTCGGTGCTCACCCAACCCATACACAGCATGTACTTGAAAGTACATGGTGTGTAGTCTAGAAATTTTCAGAAACTGCCTAGTTTCTCCAGTTTCCTCAAAAACAAGTCAAAAATTCAAACAGGGTTGGGATTTTGACCCGTTCTAAAAACCTGGGTTCTTACAATCTCCCTACCTTAATATAGCTCATCCCCGAGCTATCAAACAAAACCCGAAGATGGAACCGAACATACCACCCTTGTCAAAGTAACCCGGACTACCCCGATCTTGAAGGTCCTAGCTAAATTCCTCAAGGGGATCCCCACCTTAGGAATCACCTAACTCAGTCTCAACATGACAAAACCCAAAACAAACAAAGGTTCGCTAACTTGTTTTACGGACGCATAGTCCTTCCGTGATGCATCGTCACCCCTGTGCCTCATTGGTGCTCCTGTTTCGTTCTCAACACCCAATGTATCGCGCACCACATCGGTGTCCGCCTCCACGAGGTCCTGCATCCCATGGATGCTCAAAAACAAACATGGTGCCTAGCACCTCAAGTAACTCGCATCCTCAATGCCCTAATGCCCAAGGCACCTCAAGTAACCTGCATCCACGATGCCCCTGATGATATGCATCTCATACATATATATAAATATATCACGCACCTGATATGGTGTCAAGCCCACTAACTAGCATCTAGTCAGTTCATATAGATCTTGTGCATCACGTGCACTCAAAACAGACATGCCTCTACAGGTCATGCCAAAAAGGAAACATAGAAATCACAGCCATACCCATGGTGTACCTCTAACCGTCATCGGATCACCAACCTGCTCAGCCTCTGGAAGCTCCACAGCGTGCACCTGGCCTGAAGTACGGCTGCCTAATGCCTGAACTTCCTGCGGTGTTGCTCCAGCCACCGGCCACTGACCCCTCAGCTGGATCTCGTTGTCTCTGTCATGTCCTCTGCATGCAGCTGAACCTCAGTTACCCTCTCCTGGTACCAAACCTGAACCAACTCCAGATACCACTGTCTGTCCTGGTCCTTTCTTGTCGGCTGTTTGAGAATGCTTCCTGCAAAACCTCTCCAGATGCCCAACCTGTCCACATACCCGACACTCCTTTGGAGGCCTATCACACTGAGTCTGAACATGCCCTGGCTTTCCACACTGAAAACAAACCACTGAAGAACTACTACAAGGTGGTCTAGTTGAGTCCTTGGCCTGACTGCCCTACTGGAACTCATCCCGTCCTCTCTTTCTGCTATTTGAACCCTCACCTGAAGTCGTCGTTTGGCTAACCTGAGGTCTATCCCGCTTGTTGTCCTCCGCTATGAGCACCTGATTCACCGCCTCTGAAAAAGAACCCAGCCTGAAGATATTCACCTGGATCTGAATGGTGTGTCACAATCCATCCTCGAAGCGCCTCACCCTTACCACATCATCACTTACCATACCAGGTGAAAAGCGAGATAGCTCAATAAAAGTAGTTGTATAGTCCATGACGAACATGTCTCCCTGTTGAAGACTCAAGAAATCTCAAGATCTCTCTACTCTTAGTGTCTCTGGGTAAAAGTGCTCGAAAAACCTGTCCTCGAAGTCTTTCCATGTCAGTCTCTCATGCCTGTGAGCCTGAACCTGCACATCCCACCAACGCTTTGTCGGTCCTCACAGCATGTACGTCGCCAACTTGACCCTCCGCCCTAGAGGCATCTCGATCTGCTCAAAGACCATCTGCATGCCCTTTATCTAGTTCTTAGCTGCCTGTGGACCACCCTCACCCTAAAAAAGTGGAGGGTGTTGCGACTAGAAATCATGCGTCAGATATGCCATAGATGGCTCTACACCCTGCGTGCCTCTGTCTATCCCCTGCAAGACACGTACCAGGCTAGCTCAGAGCTGCTCGTCGAACCATGTTCTGAACGCTGCCAAACCCGATTGTTGTCCTGCCTGCACTGGATTCTGAACACGATCCCGTGGCACTGTATCATCACCCGCCTGACGCTACATCAAGACGTCTAAGAGGAACCCACTGAATACCATAAATGGTCAGACAGCCCACATGCATAACAATTTATACATATATAACACAGATAAGGAAAGCAGTAAAAAGCAGTGCATAACTACTACCCTTAATCTCCCCCACCGCAACCCATGCCCCATGGCATCCCGGCCTCGTGGCCTACTTATCCTCCCTTAACAGAGCCAAGTATCAAAAGTACCTCGGGTCATGCCCGTCCTGACAACCAACATTGCCTCAAACCGATGACCGAGTCGCTCAATCCTGGTGATCAAAATCACCCCAACCGATAGTACCTGCCTGCTCGTACTAGAGCCAGACCCAAATACCCTATCGCATGCAATTCTACAAATATACAAAGCATGGCCTAGCACATTGCAATAAACAAGCAATTCTATCAGGAATTTCACCTTTTCACATTTCAAGAATACAAAGTATGGAATTTTGATATTATTCACATGGCATTATCACTTCACAAAGCATACGTGCAGTTATGAAATTGAAATACCCTAAAAATGTTTCTATCAAAATCCAAACAAACAAGCCTTGACATACCGAGCCAAGGTCCAATTCTCTCTTACCGCACCGGCTCAAGGGTCACACATCACAATCAATAACATCACACGCCAAGTGAGCCACAGAGGTGGAAATCATATAAATTGTAATCTGAGCAAAAGCAAATGGAAATTCCCACCCAAGGTAATTTGGTCCATCCCTCGTACCTGGGGTTGCAGGCACCCAAACACAATCTAGAAACCTAGTTCCAGTAACAACCTATATCCAGTCTACCATATCCCAAATAGTAAACCAGAAAGAATAAAAGAGAACCCTCAATCTCATTAGTATCCAATAAAACGCTACTACTAAATCCCTATCAAGAACTCCTTTGATACCGCTTTTTAA
The DNA here is from genome assembly GCA_963277665.1 of Viscum album. Classification (NCBI taxonomy): domain Eukaryota; kingdom Viridiplantae; phylum Streptophyta; class Magnoliopsida; order Santalales; family Viscaceae; genus Viscum; species Viscum album. The sequence continues at coordinate 916,133,832 of OY728141.1, forward strand.
CGGCCTGGACCTGAACAGCCACCCAAACAATGCTAAATGGGTCGGGTGTTACTACCTTAGGTGCACCTCCCCAAACGCCAAAGGCTTCCGACTAACAGTGAGGGTCTTTTTAGGTATAGTGGGGAGGCTATACCCTCTCGGAGGATAAGAATGGTACTAGTCTGAGTATAATAATAAAGAAGCAGCGGAATAAACGACTCAGCAGACTCAAACCAGACCTGCATAGCGGAAACACATTCAATATTGATAAACAGCGAAAACAATAAATATAAACAACAATAGAAGAAATAAACACAACAGCATGTTGATCACTTGTAACTACTACTGAACAATAAAACATGCATCCAAAGCAAGTCATACATATCTGAATATAAAAATGGCGTCAATGGCTAACCAACAGTAGCTACAAGACAAGCATGCTGATACAAGAAAGTAAGCAAAATAGAATAACTCCATCTAGGCAAGACCTCAAGGTCCATATCATTTCCATGCAACAACTAATGCAGCCTTGCTCCTGAAGCTGGCCTCTTTCCTGCATGTAAATCCATAAAGTCTGCACCCGTCCCGAAGGGACCGTGTAAGGTGTGAGACAAATCTTAGTAGGATACCACCCAACGGTGTGTACCTAATATAAGTGTTTAAACAGTAATGCGTTTATAAGGAAAGCATAAAACAGAACGATGCATAAATAAACACAAACTCCACTGGTGCTCAGCAGCCACTATGGAGTGTCACCTGCTTCGGCCAACGTCGGAATCTCTGTCATATAACCCGGCACCATGTGCCCCCTGACACCACGTGTCTCAAGTACCAACGTCCCGAAGGCATGCCTGAGAAACAATAACCTGGAGGAACAACGATATCTATCCTCAATAAGTAACTGGAGGGACAGCGATGTCTGCCCTCAAATAGCGTAACTGGAGGGACAGTGATGTCTACCCTCAAAGTAAAGTATCTGAAGGGATATCGATATCTGCCCTCAAATAACAGCGAGCCTCTACCCCCAACCTGATAGCCTCAATGTTATCCCCTGAAGACTCCTCACCTTCCACGTGGCTTCCTACAGCAAACACCCTCAAACCAATAGTACCTAAACCACAACTAATGGGGGCCTCTACCTACATGAGTGGTCAAAACCACCTCATCACGGAGTCTCTATGTGCGCACACTACTCAAAGTTTTCGGGTGAGAGATAATCACTAAAATAGTACCCAAGCCACAACACTCCTGACACCTCATGTCCCTGCGACCATGCTGCTCAAGTCCGATGGCCTTGCCATCCCAGTAACCCGGGCCATGCCTAATCTGGCAGTCATCCTGTCTCAAACCGATGCCCATGAAGCCCAATCCCATGGTCAGAACCACCCAACGTAACCCGGGACAAGACCAACCTATGATCAACATCACTCAACAACATTCGGGCCATGCCCAACACAACCAAAAGGGTTTTAGCATATGAAATTCAGCAATCACATATATACTCAGTTAAACAAAACACAATAACAGGCAAAACAAACAAAATAGTTGAATTACACTAGCCCAACAGTTATCTAACAACAACACTGAGATATTTAAAGCCTCTAACAAGTCATCTCAAGGTTTAGGAAACTAAACTCAATAGTTTAGAACAAAAAAAATCAATTAATACCATTTTGGCGCCCCCGGCCAAAAATGCCCTGATGAGCAACGACCACTCACCCGGCCCCACTCAAGCAAAACGGGTAACAGGGCATACCCAAAGTTATCTCATAGTTCCATAAACAATGTATTATACAATATTAGATAAAACTAGGTCCTGCTCAAAATACCTGAAAACGCGCTGAAGGTCGCATCACCCAAATGACTACGAAAACACAAAAAAGAGGTATGCACCACCTACCTGAGACTCGTACGATGCTACTCCTTCAATAACAGCCTCCAATTAAGTCTAAAATGTGGTAGATCTACAAAAGAATCAAAACTGCTCAAACCCCAATAACTCGTTCTAGAACATAAATCAAGAAAAACAGCTCAAGAGTAATCAAGGCCTTACCGAGGGGGTTCCAACAGATCAAACGGTGTTCGAATCGGGTCTCGGACGAAGGAACGGGAGGGGATTGAAATCCCGGTCGGCTCTCCCCACTCAACCCGATGAAATATTGAGGTTCTGCCTCAATACGAGGCTACTGCCCGTTTTAGCAGAAAAAAAAGAAACTACACGGCGTGTACTTTAAGATTACACGCCGTGTATCATTTTACTGTTCATAAGACGATTGAAATTCCACCGACTTACTTTCCAGAACCTGCCAACATGAGTACACGACGTGTACCTAGGGGTACACGGCGTGTACTTAGTTTTTCTTCTCTTCCTCGCCGACTCACCCACACGCCATGTATATCCCTTATACACAGCTAGACTACACGGCGTGTCCAAGGAGGACACAGCGTGTACTTGGTTAAATGATTCTACCCAACCAACATGTCCACACGCCATGTATGGCCTTCACACAGTCTAGGGTACACGACGTGTCGATAACTACACGCCGTGTAGTAAGAAATTTCTATACAGTCATCACACGACATGTACTCGGCGGTACACGGTCGGTGCTCGCCCAACCCATACACGGTGTGTAGTCTGGAAATTTCCAGAAACTGCCCAGTTTCTCTAGTTTCCTCAGAAACAAGTCAAAAATTCAAACAGGGTCGGGATTTTGACCCGTTCTAAAAACTTGGGTTCTTACAATTGGCATACATTTATATCTCAAATATAAATAAACAAGTGATCAATATGGTCATCTTCCAAAATGTACGATAGTATTAACCAACTATAGGATTTCACACTCTCTATGTGAACTCAGAAAAATGTGTATACACACATCCCTGTGACACTGGCCAAAGGGGACTCATCACCAACCCGTTGGGGATATGACCCGCCGCAAGTATGTTTTAGAATGTTGTCGTAGCGTAGAGTGTATCCAAATAACTCACTAACTACCTAAGGCTTGCATGCGCTCTTACATGATGGGTGAACTATTTTAAGACTCCTTAAAATACGATCAATCTCATTCTTCCATTTCAAAAGTGGCAATTTCTTTCCATTTAAAACCAAACAGGTTTTATTCAAAAACATTTCTTTTTCACAAGATAAACCACCAAGTTTCTATCAAATAATTTTTAGTCATTTTCACCAGTTTGAAATCCATTCAAAACCAATTCCATTATTACACAATTTATTTCTACAATTAAATTCAACAATTTAATTGAAATCATTTCCATCAAATCCATAATTTAAATTAAACAATTTAAATCAGACAATTTCCATAAACACACCCAATTCAATGGAATTGAGGTTTTCTAAATTATCATGCCAAAACCATTTCAAATGTCTCGATTCACTGGAATATAGTTTTTATCAATTTAATTGAAATCAGATCTGAGCAATTGAATTTAAATCAACAATTGAAATAAATCAAGTAATACAAGGATAATCAATTTGGATAATCAAAACAGAACCACCTACCTCAAGGTCGTCGATGTTAACAGAAACGATAATCCACCCAGTGTGGCTTAATACACCTTCTCACAACATTATTTTTGTAAGCGTCGATACACCAATGCTCAAAGTTCGTCAAGGGTTCCTAGAACCAAAACATCTATTTTATTTCACAAGTAAAATATTACACGTGGTTACATTTTCTCTCTCCTAGATGATCTCTAGATTATCATTTTATGACAACGCATGCAATCGCAAGAAATACCCATAAGAATAATTATAAACCCCATTCTATAATTATATCCCTCTATTTTATTTGATAAGAAAATAAAATATTACATGCGATTACATTTTCCCTCTCTCGGATAATCTCTGGATTATCGTTTTATGTTAACGCATGCAATCGTAATATTTTCCTCTGAATAATTATAAACCACAATCGATATTATAATATCTTTAGATTAAAATGATAACACATGTGGTAACCCTTTATAATTATTCATTGATAATTTAAAAATTATCCTTCGATGAATTCTTTTAATAGTTATCATTTGGAAAACTCGCGATTATCACTTGATTATTCATTGTAATTATCATTTGATGATTATTTATAATTACCCTTTGATAATTTTGAAATTATTGTTCGATAGTTATATTAATTATCCTTTGATAATTTAGTGCAATTATCCTTTAATAAAACAAGTAATTATCCCATGATAATTTCAATAATCCATGTCACATGATAATTACCTTATAATTATCCATTAATAATTTTTTCATAATTATTTACAATAAGACGTGTAATTGTTCTTTAATAATTCAAAACAATTATTGTATGACAATTTTATAAATTATCACTAGATAAAACCATGTGATTATCTTTTACAATTTATCCATGTATAGTTGTTTTATGATAATTTTTCACAAATTATCCATTTATAATTTAGAAAATATCTATTAATAATTTATTTTCAAAGATCCATTAAAATGTGAAAAAATGGATCGAGGAATACCTTGCTGCCTTCTAAACAAAAAAAATATGATTTGATTTTGTTCGTCGAGAAAAATTCAACGGTATCGACGGCGCGCAATTCCGATCAATAACGAAAAAGTTATTGAATTTAGAAGATTTGGAGAATAATAAATAAATTAAATAAATAAAATGGAACACTTACGGTTCTTCTTCAACCTCCCGCTGCGCAAGGGTAAGAAAATCCAGGAAAACCATTGCCAAGTTTCGGAGTGTTGAACGGTTGTGCAAGAGGGTGTTTTGAGATCATCGGAGGACAAAAAGATTGACCAATAAGAAGAATCAAGACCTACAGTGTTTTTAGAACCCTAAAAACGCAACACCCTCAACGCACTTTTAAAACACCCAATTCCAAACGTTAATCAACTCAAAAATTAATGTGGAGTCATTAATTTCACCTAATCAATGAGTTGCAACACAAACGGATTGAAACGGTGGTGAAATGGAAGTTTTTGAAATCAAAGGTGACCATCAATTGTCGATCGCGTGCGGTGAATAAGGTGAGATGGTTTTGTTTTATTAAATTTGGTTTAATTATTAAATTAATAAAATTAGCTATTTAACTTAAAAATTAAATAACGCCAAACAACGAATGCGAACAAATTCGATTATTTAATAAATCTCAAAACAAGATGAATTAAAACCACAATTTTAAACATTTGTTTTAATCTTCTGTTTCACCCGAAATTCATTGTGGACTCAATTATTTCACTCATTTAAGGCGTTGCAGCTGGAACCGTTCAAAACAGATGAAAAATGAAGGTTTTAGAAAGTTAATTGGTCATCAATGGTGGAAATGCCGTTTTGGGGAGAGGATGAACAGTAACATCCGTTTTTAATTAAATTATTAATTTTAATTATTTAACTCAAATATTAAAAGTTACCAAACGTCCATTGTACATAAAAATTATACCCTGCCTAAGGTAAACACTCCATTCCGGACCCAACAGTGGTCTCAGATTTATCAAACGATGAACCGTTTGAGAGATATTAATGATTTATTATTTAAAAATTAGATTAAATAATTAATTAAAATAAAAAAGGTTATTTTTGTGAGTGAGACATCCAAACGCTCGACGCTTACCAATGTTATACCCCGCCCAGGGTAAACCCCTCATTCTGGACCCATCGGTGGCCTTGGATTTCTCAAACGATGAACGGTTTGAGAAATAATAATGAGTTATTAATGAAAAATCGGAATAATTAATTAATTAAAATAAAAAGGGTTATTTTTTTGAGCGAGGCGTCCAAACGCCTGACACTTACAAATGTTATCCCCGTCTAGGGTAAACCCCTCATTCTGGACCCATCAGTGGTCTCAGATTTCCCATACGACACACCATTTGAGAGATATTTAATTATTTTTAAAAAATAATATATTAAATATTATTTAATAACTTTATCTCACAAGCGAGACATCCAAATGTCCGACGCCTTCAAATGTTATATCCCTCTTAGGGTAAACATCATATTTCGGACATAACAGAGGTCTCAGATTTCTCAAACGACACATCATTTTGGAGTTATTTAAATATTTTGAATAAAAAGTGCACACTTAATATATTCTATTTAATAATTTTATTCCGTCTTCGCCGAGCTTTTGCGGACCTCAAAAACTCATACTTACTTATTGTTTAACTCAAAAAATATTTAATTGAATATTATGGAGTGTTAATTGGGCGTTTTACTATTATGCGACTTGTTTAACAAAAACGTAACTTTTCACTGATAAATCGTTTTTTCCATTTAACGTAATAATAAATTAACCCAAGTAGGTTTAGGAATACCTAAAACATTAACGAGATGTTATGTAACATATATTTTATCATCCACTTAATATTGAATATTTTAAAAATATATCATTTAAAAATATAAAAAATAAATAATAATGTATCACTTCAAACACATATCAATACTTCTAAAATGAAAAAACAAACCAAAATTATAAATAAAAATCATTTTTATAAATTAAATATAGAAAACACTCAAACATATAATATTAAAAAAACAAAAAAAAAACACAATACATTACATAATCATGATAAAAAAATTATAAGATCACATGAAACATATGTTTAATGTTAAATCCACACAACATATGCCTCTAATTTTGATGTTGGGAAAACAAAAATTATAAATTATAATCATAATTATAAATTAGATACAAAAAAATGAAAATTGTACCTTACGATTAGGGATCACACTTGTCGGGAAAAATGGAAAAGGGGTCGTCGTTGGGGATCACCATCAAGGATCAGGTGGTTGGGGTCACGACAGTAGTCGGCAAGGGGGGTCGAGGTCACGACAATAGCCGACAGGGGGTCGGGGTCACGAAGGTCGTTGGCGGGGTGGGTCAGGAACACAACGGTCGTCGACAGGGGGGTAGGGCTCACGACAACCACTGAAAAGGGGGCCAGGGTCACGACAGTAGCCGACAGGGGGGTCACAGTGGTCACTGATAGGGGGGTCGGGGTTGGGGGTCGCCGGCAGGGGGTCGTGGTCGGGGGTCGCTGAGGGGAACAAGAGGGGTTGAGGGTTCGGGTTGGGGGTCACTGAGGGGAGCAAGAGGGGAGAAGGAGGGGTCGGGGGTTGCCGATGTGAGGGGTGTTGTGGTCGGGGGTCGTCGGCAAGGGGTTCGGGGTCGGGGTCGTCGACAGGGGGTCAGGGTCGGTGGTCGCTGAGGGGAGAAAAAGGGTGGAGGAGGGTCGGGGAGGAGATAGGGGGAGAGGGTCAAAATTAGGGTATTTTTAAAACATTTAGTGGTGGTTTAAATAAAACTGCTGCTAAATGTTTTAATAAAAACATATAACGACAATTTCATGAAACCGTCACTAAATTATATTTTTTTTAAATACAATTTATTTAGCGGCGATTATTAAAACTACCAGTAAACCCTCTTTTTTGTAGTGTCGTTAGTTATAGTACAACCAAAATGGTATTTGTCCACTTGTATGACAAGAAAAGACATATGGCTTTTGATAGAATTACACTGAAGAAATATATGGCCATGCTTAGTTGAAACACAAGAGGTGCGTTTAACTGCTTGGATGAAGGGCATGTGATGTACTCGTCCATTAGATGAATAAAATGTGATGTATTTAACGACTTGGTCATTCTATTTCTAAGAATCAAGAAAATGCGAGTTGACTATACTACATTAACATGTTCTATGTCTAGTGGTCACTCAATGCCATGGAAAAGGGGATTATACAGGCATACATATGATGTATACGATACATCTAGTGGTGGACATGTTCATATAGAGATGATAGTATGTTTGATGAAGATCACACCATACCCCTTAGTAGCTTGAGTAGCACTGATGTTTTGCTAGAGGCCACTCTTCGCTTACATCTATGAAATATTGTTTCATATTTGTTGCCAATGATGTTAAGGCCCACAAAGTTACACAATTATGCCTCTGAATAAGGACTAAGTTTTGGACTAAGTGTTTGTTCCAAAATGAAGAGTGTGATGAAACTGTATCCAAAAAGAGTTTTGGATGGATTCACAGAGAGTTGTGAAGTTTTGCACAAAGTCCTTATGGATTTTAGTTCAAGTAGGAAATTGTTGAATATGCACTAAAATAATTAATGAAATATTTTATTTAGGCGCATTTATCTTCCACGGGGTTTCATTGATAATAATATGTTATATGGATACATTAAATATGGTCGGTACGTTTCATTAAATGAAAAGCGTCATGGATTGTTGTATAAAGGGATGCAATCCATCCTGTTGTCAACATTCTATTGTTTGTAAGCCCCTCAAAGCTCTCTTCCTTCCTGTAGCTTGTTCATCATCTTTGGTGATGACGTTAACTCCTCTTCAAGTGTACTAGAGTGCTTTGATTGAGATCGGGATCCGTAGGTTGATGCAATCCCTCTGAGGCAAGAAACATTTGTTTGCTTCTTCAGTGATCTTGATCAAACAAACTCGTTGGATATTATTGCATTGGGTATCCAGGTATGCACTTTCATGTTCTTTATTTATTACGTGTTGATTTTGTCAAAGATAGATCATCTATATATGGGTTTTGCTTCCGCTGCCATGTCCACATGATGGATAACGAAAGCCCAACATATGTTACATCTATTAAGTGCATGAATGGTTATGTAGCGTATCTTAGTGTTAAAGAAAAACTTATTCATTTTTGACCATGAGAAGTTAAAGAAAAACTTCTTCATTCTAAAGTAGAGTCTCTCAGTGTTATGGGATCACTAGCGCACTAGTAAATAATGCAGGGTCGAATATATAATTTTCAATGATTTTATTGGCTAGGTAAAGTTCTTATCCTACTTGTTGTCAGTTCAATGATATCAAGCATATTCGTGATACCTTCGATATTTGGTGATTGAGGATTATTTTATTCCAAAAATCAATAACCAAAATTTTTTAGTCATGCTAATGTTAAATATTTGTCTAATATATATAAAGCTCGATCTCAAACTAGAAATTTATTCAAATGTGGTGGAACCTCCATAGCATGACGTTTTACGAGACAAACCATCTTTTAGACTTCTTCCAATTACGATGAGTTGATTTCAATTCACCAGGCAAGTCAAGAATGTGTTTGATTGATATATATTACTCACCATATCAAATATAGTTGTGGATTTACTACGAATAATGATATTTCAACTATTTTACACAAAGATAGAGTAACTTGTATAGTGAAATTAATGAGGGTTATATGAAATTTAATTATAGGAATCACATTTCACACAAATTTCTTTTTACTCATGAGTTTTCATAGAGTGGTGAGATTGATATCCAACAAATTAGATCATGCGATAATTTTGCAAATTTATTGAGAGACATTGTAAATTGCAACTTTTGAGAAATTGATTTATAAAATTGAAATTTGAAGACTTCAAAGACTATCGTGATTTTGTGAGATGAAGTTAAGAATGCTGCATTCTTTTCCACTTGATCATGTTTTCCTACCGATTTTTTATGACATGTGTTTTAACAATCCCTCGTCAATTGAACATGAAACTCAATTATTTTATGTTTCACTTATTTTTCCTGAAGAGTTTTTTAAATGAAAATTAAATAAAATTTTATAATGATATGTGAGTTATAACGGTGGTCATTAGTTATCATATCATCCATCTATAGGATATAATCCAAGCCAATGGATCATACTTGGATACTAGGAAATGATTTGGAACATTGATTACACCATTTTATAGTAAAAAAAGGAAGTATGATATGATATACTTTTAGCCTATATTTTATTTTGATTTTGTGTAGCTTTTTCATATTGTTTGTTCTCAATCAACATTGGGATACCAATTTATATCAATTTAAAAATTATATTTTTTTATAAAAAATTTCCCCACCATTCGAGAGGCCAACCGTAAATTGGGCGCCAAGTACAACCCACGTTCTTCACAGTTATCCCATTCCCACCTTTTTTTGTGATAATATTAATATTTTGATCATTTTTTCCAAAGTAATTTATAATCCACATCATGATTTTACCATCGATGGTCTCCCCATATTTTTAAATATCTTAAAACGGCCGTCGGCAGCCCTATTTTACAAATTTCACGGTTCTACATTTTCAAAAAAAAAACATTCGAATTTTTTTCTCCAATCCGACCAATCAACAGGCAGACCTCGATTAATGCCGCGTGGCGCGCCGCCACGTGTGGGCCGATACGCCTCTCCACATTCGGCGGTGCCGACACGATATTTGATCGTACGCATAACAATGCCCCCCCGCGCATCGCCACGCGTCCACCACCTCCCGTGAACCGCTCACCACGCAAAACCCCCTTCTAGAAGCATCCGCCCACCAATTAAGGAAAAAATAAAGAGAAAATAAAATAAAATGGGAATCGAATTATCGAACGCCTCTGGGCCTCTCTCTAGATTCACGCGTTTCACTGTGCGTCGCCACGCGCGCATGTGGTTTGACCATAATACCCCAACCGTCCCCGTCTCCCTCACCAAGCTTCCGCACTCGTCCCCCGAGCAGATCCACACGCAGTTCGCACTTTCGCAGAAATTTCTCCTTGGTTCTTTACCTTCTTCCTTCTCGTCCCTGTTCTTATATAATTCTCTCTTCATTATAGCTCCTCGCCACTTTATCTCTCCCTGTATATAAGCTTATCCCTCTCTTTCCCCTGGATACTGTAGTATTGGATCCAGTGCACCAGGATTTCTGTAAGAACAGGTGGGCGTAGGCAGAAATGGAGAACAATCAGCAGTCCTTCTCTCTGTTCAGCGACCAGCTTCGTCTCCACACCACCAAGTTCTCGAATCTGTCGATCAACGACTCGATTTGGAGCTCCTCAGGCGTGACGAAGAGGCCCGCGCAGGAGAGACGGAACTTCGACGTTAGGGTCGGCGGGGAGGTGAAGCCCGCCGTGGGATCTGACCAGAAGCTGCGGAATTTCAACGGTTTTAGCTCGGATCTCGGTGATAATTGGAAAATCGGGATGGGCGGCGGGTCGATTGGAGTGGTTCCTCCTCCCGTGAACAACGCCAACGTCGCTGTTAATGGCGGGTTCGACAAGGGCATCTACTCCAGCCCCGTGACATTCAACCTCCACAGCAACAATTTCAACCCGAAGATTGGGAAGTTCGGGAACGGGGCGGTGAAAGTGGGGGATGATCTTCATGGAAAGGGAAAAGGAGGCGGCAAGAAGAACGGCAATAAGAATAGCAGCAACAATAACCACGACAACTGTGATAACAACAACGGGAAGAACGCGGCTGATAAGAGATTCAAGACGCTTCCGCCATCGGAATCCCTCCCTAGAAACGAGGCCATCGGTGGCTATATCTTCGTATGCAACAACGATACCATGCATGAGAATCTCAAGAGACAGCTCTTTGGTACGTATATGCTTCGATTAATGTACTCCGATCTTCTCCTTTTGTGGCAGTGGAGAGTTTGAACTCTCTACCGTGATCCAAGTTTTCGGTCTGCCTAGGGTTTTTGTTGGATGTTGATTTTCTGAACTACGTTTCATTGGCGTTCTGCGCAGGACTGCCTCCGCGGTACAGGGATTCCGTTCGAGCAATAACCCCGGGCCTGCCTCTCTTCCTCTACAACTACACTACCCACCAACTCCATGGGATTTTCGAGGTTCGTTTCCTCTTCTCCAGTTTCCTTTGCCTTTCTCTGGGCACTTCATTTATGCGGATTTGCAGGCTTCGAGCTTCGGTGGGAGCAACATCGATCCAAAAGCATGGGAAGACAAGAAATGCCCTGGCGAGTCCCGCTTCCCTGCACAGGTCTGTTGTCTTCTTCATCCACCGACATCGCCTTGCTGTCAATTTGGATGGGATGGATGGATTTTAATCCCTCTGGGTGCAGGTGAGGGTGCTGACAAGGAAAGTTTGCGAGCCGCTGGAAGAAGACTCGTTCAGGCCGATTCTTCACCATTACGATGGACCCAAGTTCCGGCTGGAGCTCAGCATTCCTGAGGTACGCCGAACCTTACGTATCTGCTGGGCGACCCTGAATAAATGTTTTTTGCTTGAACCGGTGGATTTGGTGCAGGCGCTCTCTCTGCTGGATATATGTGAGGATAACGTTGCTTGATCCCATCCATGGAAACACCAGAAGGGTATAGACATACGGGCCCTTATGTATCTGCCGGGCGACCCTGAATAAAGGTTTGTTTTTTTGCTTGAACCAGTGGATTTGGTGCAGGCACTCTTTCTGCTGGATATATGTGAGGATAATGTAGCTTGATCCAATGGAAACACCAGAAGGGTATAGGCATACGGGCAGAAATTCGAAGTACAATCAGGTGGACTGAGGAGAGGGGGAGAGGGGAAGAGGGTGGAGGGATTTATGTTGTATAAATATTTAGAGCTCATAATACATGATGTTGTGTGATGTGTAATACCATATTGAGCTTCTGTAATATTAACGTGTTATTAATGAAAAATACCACAGTGAGTTTTGCTTGCACATTTCTGTTTGAACTGGTCTCGGGCCATTTTTGAAGCTTCAATGGTTATGGTCGGGTGGTTGTTGAGGGTCAGTCGCCGGCTATTCAAGTCTCCCCTTTCCCATTTTCATCTTCACCGTTTTCGTTGACAGATCTGGCTGGGTTTGATGATGTGATGCGACCATGGCCTTACCAAAGAAGTTTCATCTCTACCCGTACGGCCCTATGATGGCTTGCCTTGTTGAGTAAACAAAGGTATCCAAAGAGGTCGTGAAGACACAGCAAGGCAGTGATGAAGGGGACAATCTGTTTTGGACTTGCAAGGAACACGTAGCAGGACAGTGTGACTACAATGTCTCCTATAAAATGATAGTCTTGTTTATAGATTTGGATCCAATTAGATAGATGTTTAATGATATCTGTTTTTTTTTTAATTTTTAATAGTGGATTTTATTCAAACCAAACTCTAACCAATCTGACTATGTTTCTTCGTAACCTTTTTCGACTCGTTGTTTTATCCGGTGATATGGATACTACTTACATAACATGACCATTATGTCTACTAATCTGATTGGTTCGATGTGCGTTATTTATCATATCAAACTATATATTATTTAGAAATTTTTTACCATTTATGGTACTAACTAGTAGTGATATCTATTTATTTTTTTAATCTAAAAAATTATCCTGTGCCGGGTTCTTCTTGGGTATTAGGGGGGACTTTTGGTCCCCCATCGTCATTCTCTCTTTATTCTAAGACTAAAAATTCTTTTTTGCCTCTTTAATAATTTTAACCTTTTCAAGAAGACAATAAACTCGAACTTTCAATCGTATTTCTTTAGTCTTGTAAAATTTTATTAGTTTTTTAGATTTTTTAAGTATGTCTAGAATATGATTCAAACCTTTCTTGAATATCCCGATCATTTTTATTTTTCTGGATCAAATAATAAACTGTAGTTTTGTTTCTTAAAATATTTAGAATCTTTTGCAAATATTTACAGATTTCTTTTGTTGGGTTTGGATCTTAATCTAGCTTGTTTATACTTTCTCGATCAAGTTCCTTTTGATTTTTTATCGATCAAGTTCCCCTTGAACTTTCTACTAGTTAGGCCCCTTTTGAACCCGACCTATTCAACTTTTCAAAATGACACTTTCTTTAGAGCCATCATCATTTTTTAAGGGTGTCCATGGGTTGAGTTGGGTCGGGTTGAGGGCATTTTAGGGCTTGACTCAAGAAAAAACAGTTCGGGTCGGGTCAGGTCGGGTCGCATGCCTCGTGAGCATTTGACCCGACCCAACCCGACTCGTTGGGGTCGGGGCCACCCGACGCATGGTCAAAGGACCCGACCCGACCCGACCCGATGTGGGTTGGGTCCGTTCGGACCGGGTTATATGGGTAAACTCGACCCGACCCGACCCAACCCAACCTGACAGACCCGAACCAGCAACCCAAACTCGAACCCCCCAAATAGACCCCTGCACTGCACTTGCACCACCAGCCCCCCCTGCACTACACCTAGACCACCAGCCACTGCACCTGCACCACCAGCACCCCTCCACTCCAGCCCAACCCAGCCTCCCCCACCCCCACTGCACCCCACCCCTGCACCAGCCTACACCCCTACCCCTTCCCCCTCTGTCGCACCACTCCACTCTAGCCCAACCAAACCTCCCCCACTTTACCCCTGCAGGACTACACCAACCTGCCCCCTTTGGTGCACCCTTGCACAGCCCAACCCCTGCACATACACCCCTCCTCCCATGCACTGCACCTTGCACAACCTACACCCCTCCCCCTTCCCCCTTTGCCGCACCCCACTCTAGGAATACAAATAAGCCAGTCCCCCCAAAAAAACCAATAGGTAAACAATCCAAACAGTACAACACACGAACATTTTTAAAAGAACAAAAAAATGGAAAATAAAAACAATCATGGTCTGGTTGATGATACCAGAAGTACAACAATTTACATTAAAACATCATCCTTAGAATGCTATAAAACATGTCATGTTTCAATGGTAGCCTTCCACTAACAAGATATAAATTTTAGAACTTCAAAGCAATTCAATCAACAGTGTAGTCGAAACTCAATAACTTCAGGCCCATTTCAAGATGATACATAAACCCATATATCAAGGAATAAAACTCATTAGGCGAATATGGATTTACAAGTTTTTGTTTTATTAAGTTTTTTCACATTCTAAGTATATCCTCAAGGATGTAAATTATATTTTTAAGTGCATACTTAGTTGTAACAAAATCAAAACATGCATGATGTTCTCCTATAATTTGTAAGAAAAGTGACCAGAAAAATAAATTACATTATTCGCATCACTTCACAAATATCTGACAGATAGAAAGCATCATGCAGCAAAAAATTAGAAAGGATTTTGGAATCCTCATAAATAACAATGCAGTCATGCCTCACCTCTCCTAGTGTTTTTAAAGTATATGACAGTGTGTGTAGAGCAGAAACTTTCATGGAAGGATTGACATCAGAAGACTAGAGCTGTAAAATCGCACGATGTTTTATTGAGCATGTTGAAGTACCAACTCCATGATGGAACCGGATAAATGACTGAAATATATAATCAGACCTGTTCTCCCAGAAATATTAAGAAATATCTTTGTGTAGGTTCCACCATTTGACCAGTGACACCAACACGAAGAATATACAAAATGTAAGCCTACAAAGGGTTATAGATAAATCTACGAGTGCATATCATGAAGAATGGATCATTTACTACATGATAGCAATAGGTATACAAGGGTGACAAAACCAAGGAGACCTAACTTGCAACTTTTCAACTTTTGAAGAGTAAAAGAAGTCAACATGTACATTTTTAATTCCAAGATACATAATAGATTTTTTTTGAAAGGATAAACTACAAAACCGAGTCAGAGAATAAGTAAAGGATGACAAGATGCCCTCCATAAAAAAAGAAAAGTGAAATAAAAAAATTAACTGCTATTAATCCCCATTGAATTTTAATAAAGAAATTCAAGTCACCATCCAGAGAGAAGCAAAAAAAAAAAAAACACTCCATTTCATATCTAATTGAAAGAAGGTATTGTTGTCATGAATGATGCCTTCATTATTTTAAATTCATAGAGCCCACAAAGGAGGACACCTTCACATGAGAGGAGGAATCAATACATGGGAAGAAACTATATATTCTTTGGGAGTGATCTATATATGTAAAACAATATAAATCTATACCTTAATGAATAGTGCTCCATCATGATTCATCCTTGCTTCTTCTTCTTTAGATATTGAAACTCTAATCATGAATTGTGGTGGATAGTGGCATATCTTAAGAAAACACAACAAAAGAAAGAACAAGTTAGTATTTTACTTTTTCAAACAAATGATTATAATTGACAAATAACAAATGATAAAAAAATATAATATTTTTAATGGTACCTGATTCAATCGATTCCACTTCTTCTAGTTGCTTTTGAATGTCAATTGGTTTAGACTTTCTAAACCAATTTTGTGAGCAAATTAATGCTTCAACGGTGTTGGGATTCAAACAACTACGAAACAGATCAAGGACTCGTCCTCCTGTACTAAAAGCAGACTCTGAAGACATTGTAGTTAAAGGAATTGCTAAAATATCTCTAGCAATGCATGAGAGAACATGGTATTTGCTTGCCTTTCCTTTCCACCAACTTAAAATATCAAATCCTTCGAAATCATCCTCACAATCATCAATTTCAAGATATCTCTCTAGTTCATTCCTTTATTGTGTCAATTGTCTTTTCCTTTTCTTTATTCTATATGCATATTTCCATTTCTTATCATCCTCACTATCGGTACTAACATCATGAATATGTGACTCTTGATGAGAACTTGACTCACATCTATCGACAATTGGAATGGGATATTTACATTTGTAAAACTCATAGAGATTATTCAGAACCTTTGTTAATTTACCGATCAACTGATTTTTGTCTTCTTCATCATCAAATATCATTTCAAAACTATCCCATACATATTCCAATTTATATCAGGGATCAAGAACAACTACCAAAAGTAAGAGATAATTAAAATTTGAACCAATACCCCAATACTTGTCCAACTTAAGCTTCATTGCAATAGCCACTGCACTCATAGTAATATCACGACTCTTCATCCATTTCTTGATTTTTCTATATATGTCACAAAGAGTATGAAAGAAAGTGTGACATGTCACATGCATAGAACCATAAAACTCCACAGTGCTATCATAATTTTTTTAGGAACTTGACAAATACACGAGCACGCTCCCAATCATATGCTATAGGAGCCCCACCTTCACAGACAAGAGCACTCCTAAAACTTGCACCCTCCTTAAGGCGAATAAATACTTTTTCATACTTCTCTGCAACATCTAACATAAAGTAACAAGAATTACACCTAGTTGGAACATCAAGAATTATGGCATGTTTACTAGAAATTTTTAACTCCTTGGCTATGCTCTTGAAAAGAGTCAATCTTGAAGGTGAACTTCTCACAAATTTGCAGGAAAATCTGATTCTAGCAATTGATGTTGATATTTCCTTTATCCCATCACTAATAATAAGGTTTAAAATATATGCACAACATCTCATATGCATATGATCTCCACTAAGAATAGACCCATTCCAATCATTAACCCTCCTTATCAAATAACTGGTCGCTGTATTATTAGAACTAGTATTGTCCACGGTAACAATATTAATCCTTTCAATCCTCCATTGTTTCAATGTCTGTTCTAATACTTGACCAATTGTTTCCCCTTTATGATTCACAACAAGACAAAATCAAATGATTTTTTTATTTAAGATCCAATTATCATCAATAAAATGTGCAGTCACACACATATAATTCAAATTCTGAATTGAAGTCCACGTGTTGGTGATAAGACATACCATGTGACAGAACATATCAAACATAGACTTCAATTTTTCTTTCTCTACCAAATATAACTACAAGAAATCCCTAACAACTGTTTGTCTAGATGGAACTTGAAATTGAGGTTGAACAACTTCAATAAATTCTCTAAAACCTTGATTCTCAACATATTTAAATGATAACTCATCAATGATTATCATTTTAGCAAGAGCTATTCTGCACTCTTCTTGATTAAAACGAGCTACTAAAATTTTAATCATCTCATCATCCTCATCTTCGCATTTCTTTCTAAGATTGAGAGTGGTTTGACTTTTGTCAAGATTTTGTGTGTATTTTTATTGCACCTTATCAAATGCCTATTCAAATTACAAGTTCCATGTTGGCCTGATGTGCAAGCATAATCTTTGCCACAATAATTACAAACAACCCTTCCATTTTTCTTATGAAAATGATCCCAATATTGAAAAATTCTATAACCAATAGGAGCTTTAGGAATTGATACCTTTTTAGGATACCTCTTACCCTTCTCACTTTCTTCAACTGGTATACCACTACCCCCCTCCTATTGAATGTGCAGTTGGAGTAGAGCCCATCTGACTTTGGGTTACACCAACTAGAGGATTATAAGAACCACTTAATTTTTCACCTTTCATGAATCACTAATTGCTGTTAGCTGTGGCACACTCTTGGCAGAATATAAGGAGAATAAATTTTGAAACCAAGATATGGATTTGAAATTACAAGGATAAATGAAACCAATGCAATGCAGTTTATGCCTCATGGTGGATGCTTAACGAACCCATCCTAAAATCCATACAACAAAAACTACATCACCAACCAAAACAGAATTGGGCCTAGTGAAATAATTCCAAATTATAGCAACTAAGCTGTCAATCTTTGTGACCGAAACAGAATTCTATAGGAGTCTGAGTAGAAAAAAAATTGAGAACTCATACATAATGACAAACATCATTTAAAAGAACATGATAAAAAAATCAACTACTTGCTTACCACCAGTTACTACCAAATGCTGGACCACACACACAACAACAGGTAGGAGGAGGAGGCGACGTGAGGCCAATGTATTTTTCTCTTGAACCCTGATTACTTGGAAGGTGTCTATTGGGGGAGGAGGAAAGTGAGGGGACCTTTTCTAGGTGGGTTCGGTTGGAGGTGCAAAAGGAGTCAAGATAAGAGGAGAATGGATGGAGGGTTTTTCGCAAGGGAGAAGAGGGATCAGAAGTTGAGGGGCTGGGGAAGCTCAGGGAAGGAAGGAGGAGGAATGAGGAGAGTCGTCACTGTTGATTGCGAGGGAAGGAGGGGAGTATAGTTTCTTCATACGTGAGGGAAGGTTGGGGTTGGGGGGAGAGATGAGCGAGTGCGAGAGAGTCTGGGTAGGTAGGGGGCACCGCAAGTCTGTGAGGCAGAAAGAAAGAGGGGTAATTTTTTTTGGCTCACCGCTGCTAGAACCCATCGGGTCACGTGTCGGGTTAGGTCTAAATGACTCCAACCCATGTACGGGTCGACCCGAGCTGAACCTGACTCGATTTTTTTTGTGTGACCCAAACCAACTCAACCAAACCCGGCTGGTTCAGGTCGAAACTGTCAGGTTGGGTTGGGTCTGGACACCCCTAAATTTTTTGGGTTCTCTCGAGCCTTTCCGGTTCTCATATTTTCTGCACATTGAGTATCATAATGTCTTTTTTGACTACATATAAAGCATTATATGTGACTTTTAACTTTATACTCACCATCTAAAGATCTCTTAGGTGTACTTCTTGATTTTTTAGACTTTGTTATGTAAAAATTAGTGCTTTATGATTTTTCACTCTTACTGGATGAAGGCCCTTTTGCGTGAAGGGTTCTTCTTTACAATTTCTTATCTTCTTTGGTTTTTTATTCATTTTCTTGATAATTGGACATTATGCCATAAAATGATCATCAATACACATAGGAAAATGTCTTTCTATTTTATCTTCTGTTATTGCACCTATAATAATAAAAATAGCATGTTAGTACATTTGGAATGATATTATCTTTTCCAATATTTTCGATATTAAACTTATATTATTGTAATCCATTCCTCAATCATACTAACTGTGTCTGAGTAAGCCTTTTTAATTTGATTTTCATAAAATTTTCATTCAGGGACAAAATAATTCTTCTCTGTCCAATTGAAACATCCACTCTAATGTCTATTAATACATTCATCATGATTTTCCATATCTTTAAGATACATTCCCATGCTGAGTTTTTTAGTACCCTAGAATACCTTAAGAGGGGAGGGGTGAGTCAGAGTGTCAACTTTTTCATTCAATGTGATAGATCTTATTCACACATTGGTAGGAACCTATTAAACTTGTTTGATGGAATCACACAATTATCAAAAAATCATGTAAGAACCTAGTTTTTGCTGTGGAAGACTTTGGAATATTTTTGAAGATATTCTAGAGTAGTGCCTTCAGATGGCGTGCGATTCCGAGCCCCGGTGTGGCCGAAATTAAATTTTCAGTGCGTTCACACTAGAAACGCCAAATAAATGCGATAACTCCTAAACGGTGATCCGGATCAGAGATCCGAGTGTACGGATGGGTCCGGAATGGGGTGTTTACCCTATTAACTACATAAAACTTTTCGGCGCGGGATGTTTGGACCCCTCGCTCGCTTCCAGTACGAGAAACGGATGAATTAAATAATTAATTTATTCATTTAAGGGTGAAGCTCAAGTATCTCTTAAACGGTGGATCGGATTGGAAAACCTAGGGCACCGTTGAGTTCGGAACGTGCCGTTTACCCTAGGAGGGGTATAAGTTTTGCAGGCGCGGGCCGTCTGTGAAAAAATGGCCCCAGGGGCGTTTTCGTAATATAGCGACTTCAGACGTTAAACTTAATAACTTTTGAACGGGGCCCCAAATTAAAATTCCGAGACCTCCATTGCACTCAGAGCATAGTTTTTAGCCTAGGGGAGGCTAAATCCCGACCCCGTCGGGAGTTTGGGTTTGGGCCGACGGGCGAGTGGTTAAGCGTTTTCTATTTAAACGCTTAACTCACCCCTACCTCTTCTTCTTCCCCACCTGGACAGCAGCAGGAGACAACCCTCTCTCTCCTCCTCCACTCTGGCGAGGAAAATCCGCCAAGGCAGCGGTGCGGCCGGCGGATCCTCCGTGAAGCTCCGGGCAACGCCCAAGAGGTAGGAGGTCTTGGTTTGCGTTTTAATTTTCGAACCTCCTTTCAAGCTCAATTATACGTGTCAACTTGTTGTTTGATCTTCGAACAAATCCCATAATTGTGTAGTATAAATTATGAGATTCCCATCTCACTTTTTGGTTTTGTAATCGGAGTTCGGAGTCGACCGCCGTCGTCCACCGAAGTTTGCGGATTTTGAAGGTGTTTCCGGCCGGTTTGGGTGCTCCAGCGGTCCGAGGTGCGACGGCGCGGGCGAAGGGCGGCGACGGTTCCATTGGCGGCGGCGACTTCTCCTTGGAAGGCGGCGGGCTCCTCGGTGTCGGTCGGGGCTCGCGGATGGCGAGCGGCGCCCGACAGAGGCGCCAGGCGGAGGCGCTCCGCGGCGGAGCGAAGGCCGGGGTCGCGCTGTGCGACCCCGCGGCTGGACAGAGACCCGCGTGACGCGGGTCTCCGTGTGGAAGGCCGACCGACCGTGTCGGCCGGTTGGTAACGGAAGCACCAGCGCGGTGCGCGGGCGAGCGCCCCGTGGGAGGCGGCTGGGCAACGGTCCCAGCGGGCCGGCTCGAGCGGGGCGGACTGGCCGGACCGGGCTGGTCCGGCCCAAGGGGGGGGGGGTCCCCCCCTTTTAAAATGTTTGGATGCCTGTATTTAGGGCTACGGGCATCCGTTTTGAGCGCCGTCTGTGGCGACGCGGACATAACATCGAGGAAGACTTTTTGAGATGGTTTTGGGAATTTTTAATTCCTAAAACGAGGGGCCGCGGAGGCGCGACGTGTCTTTAAGTGGACGAGCGTTTTTCCAGAGATTCTTGTTTTGGGTGACGCAAACGCATCCGACGTCCATTTTGAGCACCGTCAGTGGCGTTGGGACCCAGGTGCCGAGGCGGGGATTTCCAGGGTAGTTTCAGGCGTTGAGGTCGAAGTTGAGACATGGGCCCCACGACTCGTCTTTTGAGCTGCGTGCAACGTTTCACGACTTTTTTAATCAGATGTCCGTTCGGGGCGTGCGACAGTCGTTTCTGGATGTTTTTTCGAGGGGATTGCAACGGTGCAATCTACCCGCTCTAATTTGGAATGATGGTGCGGGGCCCATGAGGGCCATTTGGGCGTCGATGGTGATTTTCCATCTTTATCACCGGGCGACTATTTTGGACAAGTGAATAGTCCATATTGTGTGCTTTTTCGAGAGAATCACAACGGTGCGATCCGTTCTTTGTGTTTCGGGACCGGGATGCGGGTTCCACAAAGCACCGCTCATGTGCGGTGCGCTGGAATCCACCTTTTTCTCCATATATCCATTGCACACATGTGGGTAGTGCTTTTGACGTGTTTTTCCAAGGGGATCGCATTGGTGCGATGCGCTTGACTATTTTTGGGGTTGAGGCTCGGGATCACGGGACGCCGTTCGAGCGTGAGGCGGTCTTGGAGACTTTTCCATCAGATATCCGTTTGAGGCGAGTGAGTAGTCTATCTCGCATGTTTTTCCATGAGGATTACAATGGTGTGATCCATTTGGTTGTGCAGAGCCTTATTCACGATCTTATTAAATGTGGATTATGAAAGGTGCCCTGGTGGCGGTACTTCTACCGTGTTTGCAACGGACCCTTGACATGTGATCACGTGCACTCCTGGGAGAGTGAGGTTGGTGTTTAAAGAGATGTGGTTGGCTGTACCTCAGTCGTTGAGGTGGCAAGTAGGATATGTTATGTCACGCCTTCGCGTTGACGTTGGGTGCCGTGTGCACGATAGCCTTAGGGCTGGAGACGTGGTATACTCTAGGAGTATACGGGAATGCTTGGAGGTACACATTAGAGATGTTTGTACCTGAGAATGTTTGTACGCTTGGTTGGGTTTGAGATGGGGACACCCATTGTGTGGGCCCCACGTGCGTACCGGGTTTTGCTTTACGTACTTTGACCTCTCACGACGTAGAGGGTCCCTCTGTGCTCGTTTGTTTGACTAGCATGGTGGAGTTTTCCCCTGGCTCTGTGCTCGTTTGTTTGACCAACAGGGTTGAGTGGTCTCCCCTTGGCTTCGTTCTCGATGGATCGGCCGGTAGCGGTGCTAGTGACACCCAGTGATGGAGCAGGCACTAAACCTTTTTTGGGTGAGTTGTTCTGGAGTTGGGTGGTTGCGCGATACCCACTCCGTGTTCGGTTGGCTAGTGTTGTACCCTTCAGTGGATATGGCTAGAGCAGTTCTGAGTTTTACCCTCCAGTGGGGCTGGGCAGTGGGTTACTCATTAGCTTCTAGGGTCTACCCTCCAGCAGAGACTGGGTAGTGGGCCAACCGACACTCTTAGGGTCTACCCTCCAGCAGAGACTGGGCAGTGGGTCACCCGACGCACTTAGGATCTACCCTCCAGTAGAGACTGGGCAGTGGGTCACCCGTCAACCTCTTAGGGTCTACCCTCTAGCAGGGCTGGGGAGTGGGTCGCCCGTCGTCTAGTTCCAGGTCTACCCTCCAGCAAGGCTAGGCAGTGGGTCGCCTGTCGACTTATTCCAAGTCTACCCTCCAGTGGGGCTGGGCAGTGGGTCGCCTGATGATGTATTATGGTCTACCCTCCAGCGGGGCTGGGCAGTGGGTCGCCTGATGATGTATTATGGTTTACCCTCCAGCAGGGCTGGGTAGTGGGTCACCTGATATCTGGTTATGAATTACCCTCCAGCAGGACTGGGAAGTGGGACACCTGTTGGCTTTCCAGGCTCAGTCCTTTCTACTAGGCTAGCCTGTGGCTTTCCTCCATGATTATCAGAGCGGAACCCTTGGTTATACGGGTCAGTGTTGTGATGAATTTGACTTTGAGAAGACCTCTCTACTACAGGGCAGTGACGAGGTGTGGTTTGAATTAACCCGAAACTCTCAAGTACGAGGGGTGCTTTCCCCCACTAAGACGCGTCCTTGTGACGCGATCTAAAACCGTGCGGGTGAGTCAGTGCCGCCCAAAGTGGATAGTGTCGTGGTGCGGTGATTGATCCCCTTGGCTTGCAGTTCGGGGCAGACATATGGGATGCTGGGCATCGATGGAGTTTTCTTCTGGGATTGTTGGCTACTCTTTTATTGGGATGAGCTATGGGGTGGAGATCCCCTTACGACATTGTTCGGGCTTCTTTCTGAGTATAAGGATATGTATATACCTTATTCCAGTACCCACTTCTTGGGTTTGGTTACTCTCCTTCCAGGAGAGGCGAAGACTCGCGGGGTATGCCACGTGCTTTCTGTGTCTAGCTTCTTGTGGTTAGATGAGTCTACTCTCCTGCTATAGGTAGCGAAGACTCGATGGGAAGTTAATCTTCTCACCATTTCCAACTCCTTGTGTCTGGATGAGTCTACCTTCTTTCCTCTTGTTGGGTTGAGATAGACCCTTCACTGTACTCCTTTACTTTTCCCTATTCTCTCTACTGCTCACCCTTTGGTACCTCATTTGTTGCTCCCTCGAGCCTTCAGGGTATCCTAATAAGTATTCTTATACTCACCCCTGCTTGGGCTTTGCCCGCACTTGGTGTGCCCTTGTAGACAACGAACAGGTGGAGCGCGACTTCAGTGGAGCATAAGAGCTTGGGAACTTGGACCGCGTGCGGTGGTCGTAGCCGGGTTCCAGGTGGGAGACCCGTCAGCTGTTTCTTTTGTTTACCTGTTTCTGGGTTGTGGCACCTTTTCTGGTTGGGCACGTGTTTTTACCCTTTTTCCTTTTCAGCACTTTACTTGTACTATTTAGAGGTTGATGCACATTTGTGGTATATATATAGCAGTTTCTCTTTTACTCTGCTTGTCTTTTCTTTTACTCTGCACTTTTGCATTGAGTGTACTGCGTGTGTGTGTATAGGTGCTTAGGAAAAGGCCTCCCCGAGTTGTTGTGCCTTTGGCGCTGGTCGCCATCCCCTAGCCTATGGAGGCGGGCTTGGGGTAGTTGCGGCTCGAGCCCGGGTAGGGTCGGGTCGTGACAAAGTGGTATCAGAGGTGGTTCGTTCCTTGGGGCATTGTGCGGACGTCCCTAAAAAGTAATTGGTTGGGATTTAGGGAAACAATGTTAACGTGTCTCGAGAGTGGCTCTCAGGCCAGAGAGTCCAGTGATGGTGCGGCGGTCGACGTATCCATTCACCAGGACCCTGATAACCCTCTTGTCGACTCAGCATGCTGAGACACTTGTGGCAGGGAAATTTGGTTTGTGCATCACATAGGATCGAGTCTTTGACTGTCCTTCTTGAGTCAGCTCCCCATCGTTGTTGTTGTTGGTATATACATATATGCTCATCTG
Organism: Viscum album; assembly: GCA_963277665.1. NCBI lineage: Eukaryota > Viridiplantae > Streptophyta > Magnoliopsida > Santalales > Viscaceae > Viscum > Viscum album. The sequence goes on from OY728141.1 coordinate 916,158,569, forward strand.
ACTGCGACACTCCTTGATAATATTCAGGATGTCTCCGCGAAGACAACCAACCAAGATACCTTCTTGGGTGCGTGACGACGACCCTGTGAGCTACGAGGCCTCAGTCCAGAACCCATCATGCGAGACCCATTCTCCGGGTGGGCCGGTAGCAGCACCCCCACCTGTTGAGCAGTAGACAGCTTCAGCAGAGCAGGCTGAGTTTGAGTGCAGGTTGAGCGCGCTCCGTGAGTTCTGGCAGCAGAGACCACTGAGGTTCAGTGGTGAGCCAGACCCTCAGGTAGTAGAGGTTTGTCTCGAGGCAGTGGTTCACCTTTTCAGGCTTGTGCAGATACCGAAAGATCTTATGGTGGCTTTGGTAGCTGACCTTTTTCATGGAGCAGCTAGGCGTTGGTGGAGTCTGGTGACTCAATTTCTTGACGAGTCGTCGCTTTCGTGGGGAGAATTTCAATTTTTGTTCCATGAGGAGTTTTTTCCCTCTTGCTTTCACTCCTTTCGAATTTAGGAGCTCCTGCAGTTTCAGCAGGGAGGGATGATGGTGTCCGAGTACGCGACTAGTTTCGCAGACCGTGCACGCTTTTACCCAGACTTGGTCCGTGACGAAAACATCAGAGCGTGGAAGTTTGAGCAGGGTCTCTGCTGAGAGATTCATGCTACCATATTACCCTTGGGCATTTCCACATATGCCGGGGTGATGGAGCAGGCGCTGGTAATAGAGAGCTTCCTGTCATGTTCTAGAGTTGGTGGTGGCAGCAGGCACGTTGGAGCTGAGACATCTGCCGCAGCTAGCGGGCACCGGCAAGAAGAACCTTGACGCATGTGGCCTTTCCACTGCCAGTTTTTGAGACGTGGTCATATACCACTGTGGCGGAAAAGTGCAGGGCCTTAGCCGAGGGTGCCCTTCTGTGAGTGGGCTCCGGGCTGTGGTCGTACATCACAATGGCGCTGGAGGGCACCATGACAGCTTAGGGAGCGGCGGTGTTATGCCTATGATGGATGAGGTCACCTGGCATGGGACTGCCCGACCAGGCATGCAGAGAGCTTCGGGCAGGCAGCAGGTGCACCACCACGATGGAGGCAGCGCCTTGATCGGAATAGTGCCCAGAGAGGTGGTGCTAGCCGGGGAGCGGGAGGAGATAGTAGTGGGGGATGGCTTTACGAGGTCTTCTCATCACCACTAGGTGGTCCATGTTAGGCTCCGGGAGCTGACAATTGGGACCACAGACAACCGTGAGCCTTGGATGTCTACGATCTTGCAGAGCAGGGGATGATGAGAGGTACCCCTTGCGGCTCTTCTACTTTTTACAGTAGAATTGTGAGACTCTGTGTGTGGAATGCTTCTCTCCCGGCTCCTTGTTTGACTTGTTACCAGGGTGGCGCGAGGCGTCAGTGTAACCCTGAGTTGGTAAGGTAAATAGGCGTGAGCCCTTTTTCCCTAGTCGATGGTGTTGACTCCTTTGCTTCTGAGCGTGTAAGAGGGTCTTGGTTGTGGGACATCGACTGTGAAATCTTGTGTGACCAGATATCCTTGGGTGTTTCACCATATGGATATTCTGAAGGAGGGAATCACCGGGCCTTTTCCCAGGTGCGGGCGGTGATTCCAGTCGCAGCGTGTGATGTAAGGGTTCGGTCGGGGAGGTGAGCTACCCCCGAGAGCCTTCGGGCCATTTGAAATCATGCAAAGGGATGACGAGGTTCCCTACTGCCTTGCCCTAACCCCAAAGTCTGGAGTGGGTGCACGACATCGGCAATGACCGACCTCACGTGAACAGATCAATCCTTTGGTTTGTGTGCGGTGACGCAGAACTGTGCGAGGGTTCTTCTGGGTATGGGAAAGCCAGGTGTGGGATTAGTACCCTGTGTTTCTCCCTAGTTTTGCTTTTTGGGGACGAAAAAATTGAAGGAGGGAATGATGTAAGAACCTAGTTTTTGCTTCGGAAGACTTTGGAATATTTTTGACGATATTCCAGAGCAGCGCCTTCAGACGGCGTGCGATTCCGAGCCCCGGTGTGGCCGAAATTAAATTTTTAGTGCGTTCACATTGGAAACGCCAAATAAATGTGATAACTCCTAAACGGTGATCCATATTAGAGATCCGAGTGTACGTATGGGTCCGTAATGGGGTGTTTACCCTAGGAACGACATAAAACTTGTCGGCGCGGGACGTTTGGACCCCTCGCTCGCTTCCGGTACGAGAAACGGATGAATTAAATAATTAATTTATTCGTTTAAGGGTGAAGCTCAAGTATCTCTTAAATGGTGGCTTGTATTAAAAAACTGAGGGCACCATTGAGTCCGGAACGTGCCATTTACCCTAGGAGGGGTATAAGTTTTGCGGGCGCGGACCGTCTGTGAAAAATGGCCCTAGGGGCGTTTTTGTAATATAGCGACTTCGGACGTTAAACTTAATAAATTTTGAACGGGGCCTCGGATTAAAATTATGAGACCGCCGTTGCGCTTAGAGCGTGATTTTTAGCCTAGGGGAGGCTAAATCCTGACCCCGTCGGGAGTTCGGGTTCGGGCCGACGGGCGGGTGGTTAAGCGTTTTCTATTTAAACGCTTAACTCACCCCCTCCCTCTTCTTCTTCCCCACCTGGACAGTAGCAGGAGACATCCCTCCCTCTCCTCCTCCACTCCGGCGATGCAACTCCGGCAAGGTAGCGTTGCGGCCGGCGGATCCTCCATGAAGCTCCGGGCAACACCCAAGAGGTAGGAGGTCTTGGTTTGCGTTTTAATTTTCAAACCTCCTTTCAAGCTCAATTATATGTGTCAAGTTATTGTTTGATCTTCGAAAAAATCCCATAATTGTTTAGTATAAATTATGAGCTTCCCATCACACTTTTTGGTTTCGAAATTGGAGTTCGGAGTAGACCGTCGTCGTCCGCCGAAGTTTGCGGGTTTTGAAGGTGTTTCCGGCCGGTTTGGGTGCTCCGGCGGTCCGAGGCGCGGCGGCATGGGCGAAGGGCGGCGGTGGTTCCCTCGGCGGTGGCGGCTTCTCCTCGGCAGGCGGCGGGCTCCTCGGTGTCGTCCGGGGCTTGCGGATGGCGAGCAACGCCCGACGGAGGCACTCCGCGGTGGAGCGAAGGTCAGGATCGCGCTGTACGACCTCGCGACTGGACAGAGACCCGGGTGACGTGGGTCTCCGCGTGGAAGGCCGACCGGCCGTGTCGGCCGGTCGGTGGAGGAAGCGCTCGCACGCGGGCGGGCGAGCGCCCCGTGGGAGGCGGCTGGGCCGCAGTCCCAGCAGGCCAGCCGGAGCGGGCCGGCTCGCGCGGGGCTGACCGGCCGGACCGGGCCGGTCTGGCCCAAGGGGGGGGGGTCCCCCCTTTTAAAATGTTTGGACGCCCGTATTTCGGGCTACGAGCATCCGTTCTGAGCGCCGTCTGCGGCGACGTGGACCTGACGTTGAGGCAGACTTTTTGAGATGGTTTCGGGAATTTTTAATTCCCGAAACGAGGGGCTGCGGAGGCGCGACATGTCTTTAAGTGGACGAGCATTTTTCCCGAGATTCTTGTTTTGGGAGGCGCGGACGCATCCGACGTCCATTTTGAGCGCCGTCAGTGGCGTTGGGACCCAGGTGCCGAGGCGGGGCTTTCTAGGGTAGTTTGAGGCATTGAGGCCAAAGTTGAGGCATGAGCCCCATGACCCGTCTTTTGAGCTGCGTGCAGCGTTTCATGACTTTTTCCTCGGACGTCCGTTCGGAGCGTGCGAGCAGTTGTTTCTGGATGTTTTTCTGAGGGGATTGCAACGGTGCAATCCGCCCGCTCTAATTCAGAATGATGGTGCGGGGCCCACGAGGGCCATTTGGGCGTCGACTGTGATTTTCCATCTCTATCATCGGGTGACCGTTTTGGACAAGTGAATTATCCATCTTGTGTGCTTTTCCGAGAAGATCGCAACAATGCGATCCGTTCTTTGTGTTTCGGGACCGGGATGCAGGTTCCATGAAGCACCGCTCGTGTGCGGTGCGCCAGAATCCACCTTTTTCTCCGGATATCCGTTGCACACATGTGGGTAGTGATTTTGACGTGTTTTTCCGAGGGGATCGCATTGGTGCGATGCGCCCGACTATTTTCGGGGCGGAGGCTCGAGATCACGGGACGCCGTTCGGGCGTGAGGCGGTGTTGGAGACTTTTCTGTCGGATATCCGCTTGAGGCGAGTGAGTAGTCTATCTCGTGTGTTTTTCCGCGAGGATTACAACGGTGCGATCCGTTTGGTTGTGCGGAGCCTTATTAAATATCTTATTAAATGTAGATTATGAAAGGTGCCCCGGTGGCGGTCCTTCTACCGTGTTTGTAGCGGACCCTTGACGTGTGATCGCGTGCACTCCTGGGAGAGTGAGGTTGGTGTTTAAAGAGATGTGGTTGGCTGTACCTCAGTTGTTGAGGTGGTAAGTAGGAGATGTTACGTCACGCCTTCGCGTTGACGTTGGGTGCTGTGTGCACGATAGCCTTAGGGCTAGAGACGTGGTATACTATGGGAGTATACGGGAATTCTTGGAGGTACACATTGGAGATTATTGTACTTGAGAACGTTTGTACGCTTGGTTGGGGTTGATATGGGGCCACCTATTGTGTGGGCCCCACGTGCGTGCCAGGTTCTGCTTTACGTACTTTGACCTCTCGTGACGTAGAGGGTCCCTCTGTGCTCGTTTGTTTGACTAGAAGGGTGGAGTTTTTCCCCTAGCTCTGTGCTCGTTTGTTTGACCAGTAGGGTTGAGTGGTCTCCCCCTGGATTCGTTCTCAATGGATCGGCCGGTAGCGGTGCTAGTGACACCTAGCGATGGAGCAGGCACTGAACCTCTTTTGGGTGAATTGTTCTGGAGTTGGGTGGTTGCGCGATACCCACTCAGTGTTCGGTTGGGCAGTGTTTTACCCTCCAATGGATATGTCCAAAGCAGTTCTGAGTTTTACCCTCCAGTGGGGCTGGGCAGTGGGTTACTCATCGGCTTCTAGGGTCTACCCTCCAGCAGAGACTGGGCAGTGGGTCACCCGACACTCTTAGGGTCTACCCTCCAGTAGAGACTGGGCAGTGGGTCACCCGATGCACTTAGGGTCTACCCTCCAGTAGAGACTGGGCAGTGGGTCACCCGATGACCTCTTAGGGTCTACCCTCCAGCAGGGCTGGGCAGTGGGTCGCCCGTCGTCTAGTTCCAGGTCTACCCTCCAACAAGGCTGGGCAGTGGGTCGCCTGTCGACTTATTCCAGGTCTACCCTCCAGCGGGGCTGGGCAGTGGGTCACCTGATGATGTATTATGGTCTACTCTCTAGCGGGGCTGGGCAGTGGGTCACCTGATGATGTATTATGGTTTACTCTCCAGCAGGGCTGGGCAGTGGGTCACTCGATATCTAGTTATGAATTACCCTCCAGCAGGGCTGGGCAGTGGGACACCTTTTGGCTTTCCAGGCTCAGTCCTTTCTACTAGGCTAGCCTGTGGCTTTCCTCCGTGATTACCGGAGTGGGACCCTTGGTTATATGGGTCAGTGTTGTGATAACTTTTACTTTGAGAAGACCTCTCGACTACAGGGCAATGACGAGGTGCGGTTTGACTTAACCTGAAACTCTCAAGTACGAGGGGTGCTTTCCCCCACCGAGACGCATCCTTGTGATGCGATCTAAAGCCATGCGGGCGAGTCAGTGCCACCTAAAGCGGATAGTGTCAAGGTGCGGTGATTGAGCCCCTTGGCTTGCGATTCGGGGTAGACGTATGGGATGCTGGGCATCGATGGAGTTTTCTTCTGGGACTGTTGGCTACTCTTTTCTTGGGATGAGCTACGGGGAAGAGATCCCCTTATGACATTGTTCGGGCTTCTTGCTGAGCATAAGGATATGTATATACCTTGTTCCAGTACCCACTTCTTGGGTTTGGTTACTCCTTCCAGGAGAGGCGAAGACGCACGAGGTATGCCACATGCTTTTCGTGTCTAGATTCTCATGATTGGACGAGTATACTCTCCTGCTATAGGTAGAGAAGACTCGACAGGAAGTTCATCTTCTCACCGTTTCCAGCTCCTTATGTCTGGACGAGTCTACCTTCTTTCCTCTTGTTGGGTTGAGCTAGACCCTTCACTGTACTCCTTTACTTTTCCTTGTTCGCTCTACTTATCACCCTTCGGTACCTCCTTTGTTGCTCCCTCGAGCCTTTGGGGTATCCTACTGAGTATTCTTATACTCACCCCTGCTTGGGCTTTGCCCGCACTTGGTGTGCCGTTGCAGACGACGGACAGGTGGAGCGTGACTTCAGTGGAGCATAGGAGCTTGGGAGCTTGGACCGCGTGCGGTGGTCGTAGCCGGGTTCCAGGTGGGAGACCCGTTAGCTATTTCTTTTGTTTACCTATTGCCGGGTTGTGACACCTTTTCTGGTTGGGCGCGTGTTTTGTCCCTTTTTCCTTTTCAGCACTTTACTTGTACTGTTTAAAGGTCGATGCACATTTGTGGTATATATATAACAGTTTCTCTTTTACTCTGCTTGTCTTTTCTTTTACTCTGCACTTTTGCATTGAGTATTCTGCGTGTGTGTGTACAAGTGCTTAGGAAAAGGCCTCCCCAAGTTTTTGTGCCTTTGGCGTTGGTCGCCAGCCCCTGGCCTATGGAGGCGGGCTTGGGGTAGTTGCTGCTCGAGCCCGGGTAGGGTCGGGTCGTGACAAATCAGATGTAGAAATTGAAACAAAACACAATAATTTTACTTGGTTCACCACTAAGGGTTAGTCCAAGGAGCACACACCAACAGTGTGTCGATTGTACCTAAATCCACTAAGTTTCACTAGTTAATGTGGAGTACAGAAGATTAGATACAATCACTATGTGTTAGACACACCGCCTTTATAAGAATTTTGGGATATCACACTGCCTCCCTCAAAACACGTCCGTCGACCCCCCCTGCTCATTGTCTTGGGTGAAGTCTTACTCAATTTAATGACTTGAAGATCGCTTCAATAGTTTGGGCATTTAAGTCTTTGTCCCTGATTAGCACGAGACACTTCTTGCACCATGGTCCTAAATTGATGCACTTGAATGCACTGATCAATCAAACCAGATATTCAAAACCTGCTAGTCACACAACCCATACACTTGCACGCAAGACATGTACTTGTACACAACCTTTTGGTTTTTTCACACAAGTTAAACTTTTGCACAAGCTGTTCACAAACCTCACTTGATCTTGATAAACACAAGGAGTGTTTTGCACGCAAGTCTCCTTAGTGGAACTCTACGACGCACAAATCTTGAGCACGACAGAGGAACCAGATCTTCATTGGAAAATTACTTCAAATGAAGGGGTAACCACCTATTTATAGACATGACCGAACCTGCATGAAAAATCCTTGCGCGCCTTCCACTATGCGCACAACTTTACTCCCGTACTAAACTTCTCATTTTGACGTTGCCTTTAGCATGCAAACTCCTTTAGCTCACAAACTTCATCTCTATTTTGAGAATACATGCAACTCTTCCTATGTCGCGCAAACTTGTCTTTCACACAATTTCAGATCTTTCGTGCAACTCTTGCCTTTACCGTATCTTGGTGTGATGGTCCCAAAACCTCACTTACACAAAACATTCCAAAACACCTTCACCTTTGCGTGAAACTTTTTAACTTGACACGAAAATCATTTCTTTTCCAAAAACAACTTTCTCCATCCACTAAATTTTAGACCCCAAAAATTTGGTAAACACTGGGAAACAATGACACCTTCAACACTGAAGTCATGTGAACCCTAAAAACACTTGTCTTGCAAACTCCTTGATCAACCCAGTGTGGATTGACAACCAACACAAAACACAGCATTTCTAGCAATAAAAAACCTCGGTTTCAACAAGTTTGATGCATCTGTTTCTAAGATAAGTTGATATTCACCCCCATATGGATGCTCCAATTCTAGGAGGTTTTGAGCCATATACTTCAGGATTCTTATTGCGTTATAATCTTATTTTTTATAATTCCACAGTATCATACCAGGTGACTTCTTCTGGATTAGAGTTGAGATCTTTGTTATATCTTTGATATACACCATAACATAATTTAATATGTCTAGAAGAACTTGTATTTACTTAAAATTTACAACCTCATTGGAGACAGTTTATAACTTCTTTGTGATATGCAATTGAAGTTTATCTTTACTTCCCATGATTTGAAATCTCAAGAATTCTATCTTTGACTACATTGTGATGATCTTTATTTCTGAAAGTATCATCCCTTTTTTGAACACTTGAACAACCTATCATAAGTGTCAAAGATTATATTCTATATCCTTACTAAATACCATAATATCATCAATATAGATTTCCATGGACTGTGATAATCTTTTGAATGCCTCATCTATTATCATATTGAAAATCTCTCGGGAATTCTTAACTCCAAAATGGCATCAATAGCCGTTTAAAAATCCCTACTGACATTGTGAATGCTGTTAATGGTATTATTTATTCTTTGATCTTAATTTTCCAATATCATAACTTAAGATAAAACTTTGAATACTTCATTTCTCTTTCATTCCTAATCCTACTTCTTAAAGCTTAACGATTAGTAAGATTGTAATCATTATCCTTTGAGTCACTTTTGTGATCATAGTAATCAATCACCATTCAAGATTTACTATACTATTTTTTTGCATGGTTTATTACCATGAATGCTGCACTTATGTGAGGAAATTCACTATCCCCAATTAATCCAATATTGATAAATTCCTGAATCCATATCTCAAACTCTATAATCATTCCTACTAGATAAGAAATTCCCTTATTTTTTATCACCAAACCAAGATCCTTACGAGTAATTACATCTTATGGCATGACCTTATGCCATAATTTTTAAGGGTTTCTAACCCATTTTTTAATAAGCAATCTATTATCTTGAACAATTAATTTTCTTCATTTATTCTCATAACTTTTAATCCAACCAATTATTTCCACTACTTAATAATTTTGTAGTATTATTTATCCTTATCTGTATAGTCTTCCACTTGGGAAATAATTACTTTATTTTCTAAAAACATTTTGGATCTCTCAAAATAAGTTAGCATTAAATAATTATTGATTATAATTCCTTCTTAAAATATCATTATAGGTTGATATGGTTTAAGGTATCAATTACCAATCAATAAGTCATCTGAAAATTCAGGAATAAAGCAATGAAACTGCTCTATATATTCTCCCAATAACTTAATCTAAATATTTTTCCACTTATTGAATCACTAATTTTGAATTGTTACCTGTTTTATCCTGTAACTCTGTTGATTCCTAGGTTACTCCTAGAAACAAAATTCCTATGCAAGAGAAGCTATATCCTGTATCCACTAAGGGATTACTTGCAGTTCCTTTGATACTTAACTTCACTAATGTTTCCCATTATTTTTTCACTGCACTTAATATTGAAGATCCTATATATCCTACATGAGATTACTCATATTTATAGACAAGTATTCAAATTGTTCTTTATTTAACTACTCTTCTAGAAATCGACGTTCTAGGTGCCTCTACTAAAGTACCTTTGTTTTATTCCACTAAGAGCCTTTAATTTACCCAAAGGTTCTTATATAACTTCAATTTGAGATCTTCTGACTTCAAATCAACATTTTATGATCAAAATCTTTCTAAAATTATATCATCTTCTTCTCCGATCATAGAGATTAAAATCCCATTTTCAACATGTATTATCACACATGGAAGAAGTAGATTCTACCTTATTTATTCTTCTATATTTGGTGAAACCTATTCTCTAGGCCATGTTAGCATATTAGGGTTTACCACTAAAGTTTTAATAATAAATATATCTATGAGAACCACATGAAAATCTAGAATTACCTTTACCCATACCGCTCTAATGTGCATATTTTCTCATGCTCCCCCTAACAATGCATTAAACAAGATAGATAAACTATCATCAAATATTGTAATTAGAACTAGTAATTCTTTTCCTTTCCTAGAAAGTGGAAATACTTCAATCTGTATTATTCAAAAAATGTGCATACTTTACATTCTTTTGGATAGCCTTACCAACCATTTATGGTTTTATTAAAGGCATTTCAAATGATCCTATATCAATTTTATAGACTTTATTCATCTCTTTGTATTCAATGATTCAAGTTATTTCTTGATATGGTACTAAATATTTTTGGTATATATTGGACCAATATATTATGCATGGATCTTGCACCCTTCATTTTGTTTTAATGACAAAAAATAGTTCCTTGCGTTACTAACACATTTTATTAAGCTTGTTAGTATGGTGAATATATATTAATCCTAAAACAGGTGTTTATGGTCCTCACATTCACTGAGGATTCCACCCGAAATCTAATTTAAGAGCGGTGTTTTTTCTACCTTCCCATTGTAAGGCTGTTATAAATCTACCAAAATTTTCATGACAGGGGAATTAATTTCTGCCTCCACCACCAAAAATCCAGTGAGTGGAAAAAAATTCCGGTGGAGTCTAGGTAGATTCATCTTGATCAGATGACGTCAATGATTATTTGGAGGCATCTGACTATACTCTAGTAGTTTTTTCTAGAAAAGTTAACCACTTCGATTTTTCTAACTCCAATGACTATATTTTGCCTGTAACAGCTCTCTTAAACCTAATGGATCAAATCAACTAAAATAATATGGATATGATATAAATATACCCCTTAAAGTTATTACAAGTACTGGTTATACAATATTGACACTTGCCACTAAGAATTCATACTATTGATGGATTTTGTTCTTAATTGTACATATTCTACTGCATTCAACACACTCTCTCTATCTCTCCCTATCTCCTATAAATCTCAAATTCTTATGAAATTAGAGAGATATCTTCGAAGCTAATTTATTAAAATAATATAATTCATGCAAATAATTCATCATATTTACTTCATAACATATTTATTTTATCCCCTCACACATATTTTACATGATAATTCTATGATGTTTTTAGTGTAACACCTCATTTCATTGGTTTTGATGAATATAACTTAATTCAACCAATTTATGGAAACTATTGATCAATCATGTTTTGGTAATAATTGAATGGTCGACTATGAATAAACCTTTGATCTGTAGATTCTCCAGATGGAATTTGATCAAGGGAAGTAATGGGAGAAGAAGGAAGTTATAGATATATGAATAATGTTGAGATTTTGTTGAGCAATGCACATTGAATTTATAAGAAAATGTGGGATGAATTAGGGACCATGAATACGTCATAATCTCAATGCAGTTTTGTTCCTGCACCCTTGAAACTATGTCCTAAGATAATAGATCCTTGTGTTTCCACATGAGAGTTTTCCCAAGCTGTAATGGACCCTGCATAAACTTTATAGGATTATGTCCACACCAACATAATGCGGAGTTTGTGACCAAGGATATGTCATCCACCAATGTAACTTGTTTCTACTCTAACAAAAGTTTCAATACTCCTAATGTAATTCCATTCTCCTCTTCCAAGCTATGAGTTCATATCAACATACTGTGACATTGACACTTGAGGCTACATTGAATGGAGTATGCAATGAGCATTATGATGCACTAAATTTTGGAAATGTGAAACATCACAGACTTAAGAATTTGTAAGCTACTAAACGACATCCCATGCCAGCCCCATAGAACCCTTTATCCAACCAATACAATCTTGAATCCATGCCTCACATTACACTCAAGGACAAAAAACTTTGCGTTGACTATCCAAGGCTATTTCATGCCCAACAACACCTCAAGTCCCACTACCCCACATTATGTCTACAAAGAACAGACATTACCTCAAATTACTGATGCTACATTCACTACAAGAAAATAGGCGTTTCGCGGCAGTTTTAAAAACCGCCGCGAAATAGCTTTCGGGTCGGTATTTCACGGCGATTTTAAAAATCGCCACAAAAAAACCACCGTGAAATGTGTAAAAAAAAATTTATTTTTTTTTATTTTTTTTTAATTTTTTTGAGGATTAGCGGCGGTTTGGGTAAAACCTCTGCGAAATGAAATGAAAAAAAATAAAAAAACATGAGAAACCACGAAATCACTAAAACGACCATAACTTTTGATCCGGGCGTCCATTGGAGCGCCGTGACTAGTCAAATTGAAGATCATGAAGAGATATGGAAGCACGTATAATCAAAACCATGAGACGATCTAAGGTGTGGAAGATATGAGAGTTATAAGAAAGTTGAAAAAAGTTATCCAACTTCAAACGACCATAAATTTCGCTCCGGGTGTCTGTTTGGGCTCCACCACATATCAAATCGAAGCTAGCAAAGAGAGATACGCACTAAATCAACACAAGCAAGCTTCTGTTGTGTTTTTCGACCCCAAAACCCCTCTGAAGGCCTTCGAAATCCCGTTTCTGTCACTGGTGTCCCGTCAAACTTGTCTTCAAACAGACCTAACTTTCGATCCGCGTGTCAGTTCGGACTCCTCCACCTGCCAGATCGTAGTTCGTTCCATAAGATTCGGTTTGACTAGTTGCGGCGCCCACATGGACTCCTGGATCATAAGTTATGGCCTTTTTAGTGGGTATAGGGTTTGTTATGTTTTTCGATGCCTCGTTTCTAGCACCTGTTCCCCGTTAACTTTTTTTTTAAATAGTCGTAACTTCCGATCCGTTGGTCCATTCGGTCTCTTTCACATATCAGCTCGAAGATCGTTTTAGGATCTTTGATTTGACTGGTCGCGGATCTGGAACAGACTCTCGGATCTTAATTTATCTCCGTTAATGTGAGTCCAATGTTTTTGTCACTTTATAACCGTTTTGACGGGTTTTAACAGTTTCTCCATTTATTACTATTTATTTGGGTTTCCATGACTTGTTATCTTTATCAATGGTTTTTTGTGGGTTATTATGATGATTGTGTTGAATTCTTAAGGGGTTTTCCAGAGTTGTCATCAGTTTTCATGCTTTCTCATTCTTTCTAATGCCTCATTCTTCATGCTTCTCCATCCGTTTTCATGCGTTTTCATGATTTTTCACCCCTTATCACGTCTTTTCATACTTTTTCATGTGTTTCATTTATTATTTATTATTTATTATTTATTATTTATAATATACTTTAATTTATTTATTATCTATTATTTGTTACTGGTTATTTATTATTTATATTCATTTATTATTTATATTTATTTATTATTTATTATTTATTATATATTATTTATTAATAATAATAATATAATAATATTATTATTAATAATATTTGTTTCTAGTTATTTATTATTTATATTTATTTATTATTTATTATTTATTATTTATTATTTCTAATTTGTTATTTATTATTTATTATTTATTATTTATTATTTATATTTATTATTTATATTTATTATTTGTTTATTATTATTTATTATTTGTTTATTATTATTTATTGTTTATTATTTATTATTTATTTATTATTTATTATTACTTATTATTATTTATTATTTATTATTTATTATTTATTATTTATTAATAATAATATTTTATTTATTATGTGTTATTTATTATTTAATATTTATTATTAAATATTTTTTTATTTCGTATTTATTATTTATTATTATTTATTAATATTTATTATTATTATTTATTATTTATTATTTATTATTTATTATTTATTATTTATTATTTATTATTTGTTTATTATTATTTATTATTTGTTTATTATTATTTATTATTTGTTTATTATTATTTATTATTTGTTTACTATTATTTAATACTTATTATTATTTATTATTTAATACTTATTATTATTTATTTTTATTATTTATTCTTTATTCTTATTTATTATTTATTATTTATTATTTATTATTGTTTATTGTTTATTACTTCTTATTTATTATCATTTATCATTTATCATTTATCATTTATCATTTATTATTTATTATTTATTATTTATTATTTATTATTTATTATTTGTTTATTATTATTTATTATTTATTATTTATTATTTATTATTTGTTTATTATTATTTATTATTATTTAATATTTATTATTATTTATTATTATTTGTTTATTATTATTTATTATTATTTATTATATCTATTAGTTATGAATTATTTGTTTTTTCAATTAATATATATAAGTATATTAAATTCTGTTTATTAACCACATGGCGAGCTTGCTGGAGTGGTAAAGTCTTTGGAAAATATGCAAGAGGTTAGAGGTTCAAATCTCACCAAACGCAGTATTTCTTTATATTGCATGGACATGTGCATTTGCATGTGCATGGGATGTGCATGCATGGATAAATAAAGTAAATAAAATAATACGAAATAAATAAAGTAAATACGAAATAAATAAAGTAAATAAATAAATAAATAAAATAAATATGAAATAAATAAAATAAAAAATAAATACGAAATAAATAAATAAAGTAAATAAATAAATAAAATAAATAAATAAATAAAATAAAATAAACTAAATAAATAAATAAAATAAATTAAATAAATAAATAAATAAATAAAATAAAATAAAATAAATAAATAAATAAAATAAATAAATACAAAAAATAAATAAATAAATAAATAAATAAATAAATAAATAAATAAATAAACAAACAAATAAATAAATAAAATAATTATAAAATAATTATAAAATAATTATAAAACAATAAAAATAATAAAAAAAATAAAAAATAAAAAAAATAATAAAAAATAATAAAAAATTAAAAAAACCGCCACTAAATCATTTAGAGGCGGTTTAAATCGCCGCTAAAAAACCGCCGTGAAATGTTCTGTGACGGTTTTGAAAACCGCTGCGAATAGTTTCCCGACGCACGATTTCACGGTGGTTTTTCAAAACCGCCGCCAATCTATTTAGCGGTGGTTTAAACCGCCGCGAAACGTAAAATCAAACCACCGCTAAATGCCTTTTTTTCCGTAGTGATTAGACCCAATTAAATCTTAAGAACTCCAACACAACTTCCTTTATGCTTTTAACACAATCCTGATCCCCAATGAACCATCCATTGGACATTAAACATAATGTCAACAAATCAACACGAGCATTGTTTTCCACATGATGCCATGTGATTTAAAGTATAGAGGGAAGCAATTCCCTATGAAAAGAGAGCCTTTGATCTTAAAGTTTGACATATGGAAAGCATACAAGGATATAGGGCCCAAAGGAATCTTCCATTTATTTTGTCTAAATAAATTGGGAAATGGGGCAATAAACTGGACAAGTGGCACATGATCTAAGAGAGAGAGAGAGAGAGAATCAGTTAATGCATGGGTGTAAGACCTTCACCTAATCATTTAAGTAAGAATCATACAATACATGTGGAGAAAATTAGGAGAATATATATGATACATGGAATGGTCTAGGATGATGATGAATCTTATAAAAGGGTAATAGGAAGCTTATAAAAAGGGGATAAAATTCTCATTTTAGGGGGCTATTAGTTTATACTATTAAAGTACTATAACTATTTCACTACTTTTATAGATATCTATGTCCATGTCCATGATCCTTCACATGGATCGCTACCCCCATCAGTGATTTATATAGCGAGGGAAAAACATTCATTTTCTTAGTTCTTAATAAAATTTCTAATTCTTATTTTATTATTAATCTTATTTTCAATGGTATTATTATTAGTTTTTTGTGATCATAATCAATCTATATTTTATTTTTTGTTTATGATTTGGTTGTCATACATTAAATCCCTATGCTCAATCAATATTCTGTATGATGTAACATGAGTGAATGAGTGGTGAAGTGTTGGTGATTGCCGGTACATGAGTTTAAGAAAGAATCTCAAACTTAATTTCTTTTGATTGAAATCTCTTTATTAAGAGGTTCCTTAATAGTTGAAGGTGAGTTATCTATTGGATTATTGGGCAATTTCTCAAAAATATCACATAAACATAGGAAAGATTTTTTGTTCAGATTGATCATTGTTTGATGAAACTCACCATCACTAGAAACCAAAGGTGAGAGGTTCTTGATCATGAACTCTCTCATTGATCAAATACTAGAATGAGGAATCATCGTTAAGAAACTATGATAACATTACATTGGAATTCCTTACCTTGGATCAATCATTAATCTATCACCTGATAGTTTTTATAGTATACTATTCATATATTCTCTCAATTACACACAATTAAAATAAAACCACCCCTTATTAATACTTAATACTATGAAAAATTTGAAATTTCACCCTTCCTTGGAGATAATATGAGACCCCACTACACTATATAAACATAAATTTTAATTTTTTTTCAACCACTTAATGATAAAGTGAAAATAAACATCCCATAGAATCACCTGAAACTATTTCCAGGAAGGTGGTGCCAATTTTATAACACCTAACCTATAAAAAACCATGTCATTATAGGTTGGTGAAATTAAAGGAAATTTAAATTTTTGGTTCTAGATAAGGGTAAATTTTGAGAATTGGGTTTCATATCATAATTTTAAGTGTTGGAACATCCCTAAGAGGTGTATTGGGTGATTGGGTGTTCATCAGAGTAGGTACAGAGTGAATCTGCTATAAATTTATACCACTAGAGATAAATCACACCATAACTAGGGAGTGCTATGGTGTGGTATGTATTACATGAGATTAAATTTTGGATAAAGGTAAAGTGTTTTTATGTGAAGGACATGGATCATACCATAAACCCCTTTCATAAGTTTAATTTCTTAGATCCATGGAAGAATCACACCGTTGCGAGGGTGGTAGCACCATGGTGAGAGTTTTCACGTGATTAAAATTTTCAAGAGTCTATTGAGACCACATAACAACATAGGGAATTGTAGCATGGTGAGGTCTATGTGAGATTAAATTTCTTAGAGGGTAAAATATCACACCGTAGTAGAGGAGGGTTACACTAGTCTATATATGAATAACCTTTCAGCTTGTGTAAGAATAACCTTTTCCATGTAAGATTAAATCCTTTATTTATCGGTGTATAGTCTTTTCATGACACTCTGTCATGCAATGTAAAGGCTAGATCAAGGGAAATGTGCTAAACTACTACAAAGTGCTACTCCCTGAAGGCTGACTAGTAGGGGAGCACTGTGACATGGAACCCTGGTTGATGGGAAGTCACTGCTCTATGATGGGGAGGATCACCCAACATGACCCGGGTAGTGGAGGTTGGGTTTTTGGTTATATTGGGTGCAAGGTACAATGTCATGGACAATGGGGCTGCACCACAATGGCGACCCTGGTAGGAGGCATTGCACCATTCTTATTGTGTTCACGCCATAATGCATGTATTGTATGTTTTTTAAATTAATTAAACTAAAAGTTTTTAATATTAAAAATATAATAAATGAGGTGCACCTTATCTATTTAGTAACAGCACCATATCCTTTCTTCCCTCCCATTTATCTCTTCTGAAGAGGATATCTCTATCATTTGTGCACAAATTTGAGTTTCATTCATCCTGGGTGACAACTAGTGGTGATTTTATCACTCTACTTCCATCCTTTATCTCATTATTCTTCCATTTGATGTGTTTTATTATTTGTTCCCTAAATTGGGGATTTCACCAGATTTTGGGAAATCAACTAATTGAAGCCAAATATTCTGTAGATATTCGACAAGTGAGATTCTAGTAGATTGAGGTAGGTGGTCCCTAATTACATCCTGACAATTTATAAATTTTCTCATGATTCATGTGTTATGTGATTGTGGTAACCATGTGTGATTTATACTAATTAAATTAAAGGGATGGTTTCATTGAAAATTTAGAATGGATATGAATAAATAGGATCATGTATGGCTTCTTAAGTGGCGGGACTTAATGACATGGACAATGAGGGTCATGAGGGTTAACTTAAGTAATTCAAAACATTATAACTGGAACCTAGTGGGTTACCCTTTGTTAACCGAAACATAGTGGACCTTGGGATAGGTTTCCTTAGTCTCTTCCATGTAGGGGAGTGTGATGGATTAGTAATGGTTAGATTAGGGTTAGGCCATATAAAACATTGAGTTACCTTATATCCTATTAACTAGCTAATTAGTGTGTGGGGTGAGTGTTCCACATCCACTAGTATGTGTGTATTCAGGTGGGTATACCATGGAAAAGATTTATGTATAGATTGGTCATAGTGTACTATAAGTTATCCTTGACTTATACTTATAAAACATTACATTATAAGAATAAGTCAAGGCTCATTGCCACGAAAACATAACATAGTGTACTGGCCTTATTACCCGTGCACCATATATGGTATCTCATAAGATAAAAACATTACCCAATGCATCAGGGGATGTATAATTCTAGGAAAACCCATAAAATAAAAATATATACATGAATATGTGTGTTACATAAGGAAATCATACATAAAGAATAATCACATGAAAATCCATGAGAAGGAAATGGGATACATAATCTTGTTTGATAGAATAACCAAATGATATATCATAATGATTCTTAAAAAAATAAGGGATTAAAGATTTTTGGATTTTAATAATTGAATAAATAAGAATATGTCATAAATATGGAGTTTAAGTGAATAAAATTTCATAATAAAGGAGTGGAGAAGTAGGTATAGAAATGAACTTCTTAAATGTTGTTTTTTTAAATGAGTAAAGAACTTTTAAAAAAGAAAGCATATAGTGTTTTGATTAAAAGTAGAAAATGAACCAGAATAGTTTTACATAAAATAGTTATTATTTTTATAAATAATGTAAGGGAAAATAATTTAAAATAGAAACACATGAAAAATAATAAGGAATAAAAAATATCTATTTAAATGAGTTTTCTTTAAAGAAAATATTTTAAAAGGAACTTGAAAAACTTTTATATCCCTAACAAAGAAAGGGAAAATAAAATAGGAATATATATAATGAAAATATATACAGAATATAAAATAAGTAAATGATAATAATAGATATAGAACGAAAGGAAACGAGAGAGAAATAATAACTCAAAATAAAAGAAGGTGGTTTGAGAGTTCCCTTACCCTGGGTCCCGACTCGCTTGGAATGTGCATATAATATCCTAAATAATAAAATTGATTTTATTAAATACATTATAGAAAACATTTTTCATGTATTTTTGATTTATTATTATTCTTTTATGTTCATTTATAATCATTTTATTAAGACATTATGTTCATGTTCACTGTCCTAAGGATGTTTGATTCATGGTTCCAAGGTCACATCAGTTTATTGATAATAATTTCACTTACTTTATCCTCTACATCATATCAGGTGACATATAAATTTTCTAAGATTCATGGAATAATTATTCTGTATACTTCTCTATGAAAAATCATGCGACAGAGTCATCGTGCTTCTTCTATTGCTGAATGTCCCTCCTAACTTCCCTTATACCTAGATCTGATTCAGATTTGGGATCCTATGGTATTGATTGAAGTTTGTGAGGAGATAATTTGGTATTTAAAGTATATTTGGTCCATGATTGGGTGGTGGATTCTTATTGGGTGGTGTCAGATGTCTTCCTTGGGTGTCGATTCATTGGCCAGGTGGTGCTTGGCTCTCATTAGAGATCGATGGTCGAGGTCAGGAGGTTCAATTCGGATCCCGGTCGTTAACCGGAGGTTGTGCGAGGCATAATGTAGAAACCATGATGGATGATGGTGGGGGTTCACATGGAGGTTTTCTTGTTGTATATGGATGCCGGTGGTCCTCCAATCAGTGGTGGTTTCTAGGTTTCTGATTTTCAGGCATGGTGTTGTTGGGATTTGTCTGATTTCTTGGAACTGTTTGTTCATTTGGGCAACTAATGTCATTGTGAGTTATGGATTTGGTCTTGTTGCATTTTTCTGTGATGTAGCTTTTTTTAGGTATCACTGGGTAGGATGCCTTGAAAGAGGGATGGGTGTGGTGACACCCATAATTCAGTCATCTGTCCTCTTCTAGTTGGATGGGTTGGCACCTTTCCATTCATTTTGCGCTATGTTTTCATTATGGGTTTGAATTACATCAGTTTAGCAGTGTTGTGGTTATCTCAAATTCATTATCAGGTGGGTATATCAAAATAGTGATAGGTGTTTTGGAACTTATCTTCTGGCCCTCCCTTTGCATGTTCATGTGGATGGGAGGGGTGCTCTGCCTTGTTGTGTTGGTCTAACATGATGCGAATTCTTAGTGGGGGGTGATAAATTTTAGTGAGGGACTTCACTATTTCATTTTCTAGTAGGGGGAATGAGACATCTTCCATTGATTATATTTATGTTTTTCACTCATTGGACACTCAAGACCTTTATTTCCTCTGGGTCTTACTTTTCTTAAGGCTTCTACCTCTATGGCTATAATGGGTTCCCACTTCTCCCATTGTCAAAAGAAGTTTATTTTTTATGTTCAATAAAGGGGTATTAGCCCTCAACCTATTAAAAAAACTTATGATTACATAAAATTATTTTATTATTTATATAAAAATTAATATTGTTGCTTAATACCATTTTATGAAAATAAAATTTTATTTCAAAATCTTAAACTTATCATAAAAATGTATTTTATAAAAAATAAAACATATATGTTTTCCAAAAATACATTTATAGTTTCTATGAGTCAAATATTTATTTTATTATATTAAACATTTTTGTTTAATTTTATTATGATATAAATTACTTTTGTTTTTATTTCATAAGATACCCATATATTATTTTACTATTACAATGGTTAGGATGTTGGATTTTAATATTTTTTTAAATATTTAAATTATTTTATTTTAATTTTTCTAAAATGGGTAAGGTTATTTTTAGAATCCCACATTGAAAAATGGGTTGGAATAGACATTTTTGTTTTCTAGCGGACATATCCATTTACTATAGGGTGTGATCTAGTCCAATTATTTGTTTGTGTGTGATATGTCGAATAGGATTAAATATGAAAAATACATGTCTTTCTAGGAAAGGTATAAACCCAATTTCAAGGGGTATGATATATTATCCAAATGAGTGATTCAATTACTATAAAATGGAGTTCCCATTGGATGGGAAAATTAATTCCAACCAATCCCAAGCACTCTAATACTTCTTAAAAATTAAAATTCCTATAAAAGCCTTAAAAAAATCAAATTATTATTTTTTGGTGTGAAACAACAAAATCCTTTTATTAATATCTTATTTCCAAAGTTTCTTCAAGGGATACTCTCTAAAAATTACTTGTTTCAAGTATCAAGCCACCATTATATCCTAAAGAGGATTCACTGGAAACCCAAAATACTATCATTTTGGTGTGGGATAACATACTCTTAAGGAGTAAGACAACAAAACACGCCTTGATGAGATCTATCTATTAACATCCAAAGTAAAGGGCATATCCTTTATCCAAAAATATCCCAAACAATATTAAGATAGATTCTGTCATCATGGATATAGAGATGCTCAAAAATGTAATGAAGGTGGAGAAATTTGAAAACAACTTCAAGAGGTGGAAAAAATTCGATGTACTTGCTACTTGAAACTCTCAAAGTGGTGTACTTTCTCCTAACTTTGAATCCCCCTACGTCTGAATATGATACATTTTTAGTTTCTCGCATAATAAAAAAAAATAAGAGAATGATAATCACATATGTTTAGGGTACATACTCAACAATTTAGATGATGAACTCTTAAACACATATCAACATATTACAACTGTAAAGGAGACATGGGATTCCTTGGAGAAAAACTACATCATTGAGGATGTGAAAAACAAGAAATTTCTAGTAAGAAAGTTCATTTCATACAAAATGGTAGATAATAGATTTATTGTAGAACAATTTTATGAAATAAAACACATTTTACATCACATTAAGTAAAAAAATATGATCATAGATGATGTTATCATTGTCACATCCATCATAAATAGTCTCCCTTCTTTTTGGAAGAATATTAAACATTCTCTAAAGTACAAGAAGGAAGATATTTCCCTCAACGAGTTACTTAACTACCTACAAATTGAGGAGGACTATAAAAAACATGAGGTGGTAAATGAGACTAAGGATGATAAATCCAAGGTCCTCGTGGTAGAGGGAGTGGTTCCATATGGGTTCTGAAAGGGAAAAAATATCTAAACCATCCTTAAAAAGGAAATGTGAAATCCAAGAAGAAGAAAGCGGCATGATACTTCTCTGGAAAGTCGAGACACTTCAAATGGGTCTGTCATCTCTATAATAGGAAAGATAAAAAAATTATTCAAAATATCACTTTATGAATATGGTCTTCGAAGAAAATGTTCTCCATAATAAATATTATTTATGGATCGATTCTGGTGATACATGAAATGTGTGCAAAAACAAATCTATCTTTAAGAGGATAAAATCAATCAAATATGGGACGTCACTCTACATGGGAAACTCTATAAGAATAAATGCACAAGGGAAGGGAGTGGTTGATCTTATGTTTAACTCAGGAAATATCCTCACCTTAGATAATGTATTGTATGTTCTATAAGTTCACAGGAACTTAGTCTTAGGGATCTTTTTAAACAAGCTTG
The DNA here is from genome assembly GCA_963277665.1 of Viscum album. Classification (NCBI taxonomy): domain Eukaryota; kingdom Viridiplantae; phylum Streptophyta; class Magnoliopsida; order Santalales; family Viscaceae; genus Viscum; species Viscum album. Next base: position 916,180,916 of record OY728141.1, read on the forward strand.
ATTTTGAGCTTGTATTTGAGGAAAATAACTTTTTTATATTCAAGGGTGGGATCTTTGTTGGAAAAGGTCACTTATATGATGAATTATTCAAATTGAATACATATATTATTTTTTCTTACTTGATAGATTATTTTGATTTATGGAATAACCATTTAGGTCACATTAATTTTAAGAAAATTCATGACATGTAAAAAATGGATTTATTACCTTGCATGGATACAAATGATAATAAATGTGTAATTTTCATGAAAACTAAAATAGTTAGGAAACCATTTACAACTTTAGAAAGAAAAAATAACTTGATAGAGTTAATACATATTTATGCATGTTATTTTCATAATATATCCACCATAGGCAATAAAAGATACTTTGTAACTTTTATCGACGATTGTTCTAGGTTTTTACATGTATATATTTAACAAGCTAATGATGAAGTTGTAGATAAATTTAGTTGAAAACCAATTTGGGAATATAATTAAATTCCTAAAATAAAATAGGGGATAATAATACTATAGTATTTTGTTTTAATCCCTAGGTATTATAAATTAAGTGAAAACCCCCTATACAACTCAACAAAATGGTGTAGCTGAGAGAAAGAATATAACATTAATGGAAATGGTTAATTCCATGTTGTCAATCTCGGGTATATCAAAATGATTTTAGGGATAGGTATATTAACTATATGTAACATCCTAAATCAGGTTCCCATAAAAGAGAAGTCCATGACTCTATATAAATTATTTAAGCATAGGAAAATAAACCTAAATTATTTAAAGGTTTGGTGTTGTCACGCAATTGTAAGAGTACCTGAACCTAAAAGGGAAAAGTTGGGTAAAAGAGGTATTTATAGAATATTAATTGAATATATGGAGTATTCAAAATATTATAGATTCATGATTTTAGAATAAAATGATTTAGTATATTTTAATATAATCATTGAATCAATATATACTATTTTTGATGAATCTAGGTCTACTCCTTTACCTAAGAAAGTCCAAATAGAGGAATCTAGATCAAGTAATTGTATCTCAAGTAGATAAAATTGAGGAGTCTTTTTTAAAAGTAAATGATCTCAGATATCCAAGACATATGGGTTTGATTTCTATATGTACTTTTTGGAAAGAACCAATGGTAGTATTGTTACACAAACTCCAGTTTTTTCTCAATATAGAGTTTGAACCAAAAAAATTCAAAGAGGCCATGTCATCTTATGATGCATATCTTTAGAAAGAGGATATAAATGATGAAATGGACTCTATAACTGGGAAAAATACATTTATGTTAATTAATATTCCTCAAGGTTCACAACCTATAGGTTTTAAGTGGGTATTTTCAAGAAAATGAAAATTCAATGGTACAATTGAAAAATATGAAGCCATATTGGTATCCAAGGGGTTTACTCAAAATGAAGGAATTGATTATTTTAGTACCTATTATCCCATGTCCAGGACTTCTTCAATTATAATTATTCTCACTTTAGTTTCCATATATAATTTAGAAATTCACCAAATGGATGTTAGGAAAACATTCTTAAATGGTGAATTGGATAAAGAAATATATATGTAACAGTTAGAAGGATTCATAATACCTAACAAAGAAAAGAAGGTTTTAAAATTGGTATGGTTCCTATATGATTTAAAATAATCTTTAAAAAAATTTCATGATAAATTTAATGAAATAATATCATTAAATGGATTTTTAGTTAACTAAGTTGATAAATGTGTTTATAGTAGGTTCCATAATAACCATGGTGTTGTTATTATTTTATATGTTGATGACATGATTATTTTTGGAACTGATATGAATCAAATAAATAAACCCAAGTCAATTTTATCTAGAAAATTTGACATGAAATACTAAGGTGAATCTAATGTTATTTTGGGAATCAAAATTTTTAGAAATAATAATTTTAGTATGATTTCTCAATCTCATTATATTGAAAAAGTATTAAATAGGTTTGAATAATTTGATTGCTCACTAGTTTCTACCCTATATGATTCTAGGAGTAGGATGCTACCAAATACTGGTTGGGAAATTAATCAATTGGAACATTTAAGGGTTATCATATGTCTCATGTATTCCATGACATGTATAAGATCTGACATTTCATATTCCATTGGAAAGTTGAACATGTATATGAGTAATTTGAGTTATGCACAATGGAATGAGATTAAAAGAGTACTCAAGTATCTAAAAGGTACTATGGATTACTGTATATGTTATACTAGAAACACAACGTCATTATAAGGTTTTTCTAATGAGAGTTTAATAACTAATACATAGGATCACTCTTTGTTAGGTCCACTAGGCTAGATACCATGAGAGGGGGGGGGGGGGGGTGAATCAGGGTATGACAGATTAAAATAACTTCCCCTTTTGATCTTGTTTTGCTGTTAGAAAAAATCATCTTCTCTCTCCTTTCCGATGCAGAGTATGAATAAAACTTAAAGAATGCACAGGACACAACGATTTTTACTTGGTTCACCCTCACTGAGCTACGTCCAAGGAGCATACACCGACAATGTGCCGATGTACCAATTCAACTATAAGTGCATTGCTGTTTATAAGTTCGAAGTGGACTCACTATCCCTCCTGGTTTACAAAAACTCACAATTTGAGTATTCACTTCTCTCTCAACTGAAGTGAGCTCACTGCTTCTTCAGAAGATCCACTCACAGTTTATAGACTTGTAGGTCTCTTCATTATCACTAATGAATGCATCCTCCACTGTATGTAGATGCTCTGTTGAAGTCCAGATTTCATCCACTGATGAATACCGATTTACCACAGATGTTCTGGGCAATTTCTAACTTTCACACAACCCTAGAGTGACTTGTGTGCCCCTTTAACTAGTGCACAACCTCTGACTTCATTACGGAAAAACCAACTTGCGCTCCACACTTGCGCGCCACACTAGTGCGCCAAACTTTCATGCCACACAGCTTGCATGGCACACTTGCATGGTTTCACGGTACACTTGCACGATATACTTGCGCAACACACTTGCACGGTACACTTGTGCGGTATACTTGCGCGGCACACTTTCCCCGCACACTTGCGCACCCCACTTGCGTGCCCACTGAACTTTGTGTGACACTCCCACTTGCACGATCAGAGCTTGTATTTTCTCTAAGTGTTGAGCTCGTTGATAAATGAGGAGGGTAGCCATCTATTTATAGGAATTTTGAGGACTTGCATGCCACACTTTCGTTCCATACTTCTGCTCCATACTTGCGCGCCTCTTTCTTTCCTTTGTCATATTTTGATATGATTATCTTGAAATATGACTTGCACACCACACTTGCGTGCTAAACTTGCACGCCACTTTAGGACTTGCACGCCACACTTGCGTGTCACTTTTGGACTTGTGCTCCACACTTGCATGCCAATTTTGGACTTGCGTGCCACACTTGCGCACCACTTTTGGACTTGCGCACCGCTTTTCCTTTTCCAAATTTTTGATGTTATTAATTCGAAAAATTCTTGGTGTACAAAATCAGAAACCTCCTTAACACAAGAGCACAACTACCTTTTCCAAAAACAATTTTCCCCATTCTCTAGGAAAACACCCTTTGTCAACAATTTGAGTCATTGAGACTCGCTTTGTCAACAAACACAACATGGAGTCCTGCATTGTCAATAAACACAATCCTCTAAAAAATGATTCAATGATACCTTGAGGGATTTTTTTCCCAACAATCTCCCCCTTTGGGTTTGTTGACAACTCTTCTCAAAACAATTCTCCATTCTTTGATACCTCATTAAGGATTCATTTATCTTCAACCACCATTCACCTCTTGCGATACAGATAGCAATCAAATATTTACTCAACACATACTCTTAGCCCACATGAGCAATGATCTACATGAGAAACAAGAGTATCACGAAAAGTTAATCTATGAGTCACTTCGTTTCTGACACCACTGTTGATACCAACCTAATACCAATTGAAAATTCTTCTTTTATCACGATCCTCAGCTGTCGTGATATCTATTCTTTGATCGATCATGACTAACATCATCTGATTTAAAACTCTCCCCCTATCTCATTGCTCTCCCCCTATCTTGCTGCTCCACCTGTCAGTTGCTCACCGTGTCTTTGACAAATACATTTTCCCCTTCATTAGCCACAATTTCTCCCCATTTAGGAGTCACTATTTATCCCCCTTTGTCAATGAACCCAAAGGTTGTTCCTTTGTGGTCTGAAACATTGGAAAGAACACAGATTAGAACAGTAGAGAAAAACACACCATACCTTGGGGAGAGGGGGGTGGTCCCATATCCACACTTTTCAAGTGTGGGGAGTCAACTAGACTCCCAGAGCCAGCCGATGCCTCTCAAAAGCTTCTTTGGGTAAAACCTTTGTCAGAATATCTGCAACCTGTAGCTCTATAGGCACAAAATCCAACTTCATAAGCCCTTGATCCACCTTATCCTTGATGAAATAATATTTTATCTCAATGTGCTTTGTCCTTGAGTGATGAACTGAATTTTTGATAAGATTGATAGCACTTGAGTTATCACAATGGATTCTGATTAGAGACTTCACTTCAACTCCCATATCTTCAAGCTGCTGCTTCATCCACAATAACTATGTGCATGTTTGAGTGGCCACAATATACTCAGCCTCTACAGTGCTCAGATAAATTAAATCTTGTTTCTTGCTTAGCCAAGAAATACACAAACTACCAAGATAGAATGCACCTCCTGACATTGATTTTCTGTCATCTGCTGATCCAACCCAATCTGCATCTGTATATCCCAATAACTCTGGCTGAGATTTGTCATTATACATCAGACCGAAATCCACAGTGCCTTTGATATACTGACATATTCTTTTTAATACAAGAATGTGGCTTTATATTGGATTGCTTTGGTAACGTGCTGCTTGGCATGTGGCAAAAATAATATCAGGTCTTGTTGCTGTTAGATACAGTAAACTTCCAATAATCTGCCTATATTCAGTGATATTAACTGCCCTGCCACTGTCATCTTTTGATAATTTTATCCAGGTAGAAACTTAAGTCTTCAACTCCTTGAAATTCTCCATTCCAAACCATCTTAGAACCTCCTTGGCATATTTGGATTGAGAAATGAAAGTTTCATTACTTTCTTGTGTCACCTGTAAACCAAATAAAAATGTCAGCTCACCAATCATGGACATTTCAACCTCACTTTTCATGAATTCAGAAAACTATTTGCACTAATATTCATCTGATCCACCAAATATTATGTCATCGACATAAACCAGCACCATCATCCTTTGATTAATATTGTTGTTGAAGTAGATATTATAATCAACTCCACCACGTTGAAATCCAAGCTTCTTCAAATACTGATCCAGCCTTGAGTACCATGCTCTTGGTGCTTGTTTCAACCCATATATTTCTTTCTTCAACCGAAAAACTTTATTCTCATCTTCATGAATGAGAAAACCATCTGGATGCTCAATGTACACCTCTTTGTCCAGAAACCCATTCAGAAATGCAGATTTGACGTCCATCTGGAACACTTTGAACTTTTGTTGCACTGCTATGACTAAAAATAATCTGATTGTCTCTAGTATCACAACCGGTGCAAATGTCTCATCAACATCTATTCCCTCTATCTGGGAGTACCCCTTGCACACTAGTCATGCTTTGTTCTGAATCACTGTGCCATCTTCATTCATCTTGTTTTGATAGACCCATTTAGTCCTGATGACATTCTTATCTGCTGGCCTCGAAACAATCTCCCACATCTAATTCTTCTCAATCTGATCTAGCTCTTCATTTATTTCCTGAATCCATTTTTCATCTTCATTTGCATCAGTGAAGCATTTCGGCTCAACCTGTGATAGTAAAGATGTCTGCTACAGTGATTTCATTCTTCTTGTCTAAACTGGAGCTGACTGATCAACAATGATATTCTGCCTATCAATTTCAGCTTGACTCCTTGGCTTTTGTGCAGATACAAATTTTACTTCCTCATTCTCATCATCAGTATCTTCTTCTGAATCAACATCATCCAATTCTGCTCCCCCTGCGTTGCTTTCTTCCTCATCACTCTCATAAAGAAATTGTTCATTGTGCATTTGAATGATCTCCTCATTCTCTACTACAGTGACATCATTACTCTCAACTACTTTTCCTAGCCTTTTGTTAAATCATTTATATGCCTTACGTTTTCCTGAGTAGCCAAGGAATATCCCTTCATCTCCTCATGACTCATATTTACTATGTTTTTCCTTATTGAGGATAAAGCACTTACTTCTAAATATTCGAAAGTATTTCACTGTTGGCTTCTTTCCATACCACATCTCGTATGGAGTCTTTCCTTCCTTCAGACATAATAAGTCCCTATTAGAAATGTAGATCGATGTCAAAACTGCTTCCTTCCAAAATTTCTCTGGTAGGTCTTTTTCAATGAGCATCGTTCTGGCCATGTTATTGATGATCCGATTCTCCTTTCAACCACTCCACTCTATTGGGGAGTTCTTAATGATGAAAATTGGTGCCTTATCCCATTTTTCTCAAGATAGCTTTCCACCTGACTGTTTGTGAATTCCGTACCATTGTCAGTACAAAGCTTCAAAATTTTCTGTCTAAGAATCCTTTCACACTCCCTCTGGTACTATTTTAAGCAGCTGAACACATCCGACTTATGGGAAATAACAAATACCCATTCCATTATGCTATAGTCATCAATGAAAAGAACATAGTACCTCTTTCTATCAATTTCTCTTGGTGTGATAGGACCACAAACATCAGCATGCACCAATTCGAGCACTCATGTTGACTTTTTTTCCTTTACCTTATACATCTTTCTGATAAGGTTCCCTTATTGGCATGCATCTCACATGTGAGTACGATCACGTGATATCTTAGGGAGGTCTCTTGCTGCATCACACTTCAACAGATCTTCCAGGGATGGTTGGCAAAGATGACCAAGCCGTTTATGCCACAACTTGCTTTCTTTCTCTCTGGACATAAAACACATATCTTCTTCTCCACTTACCAGGTAGAAATTTCCCTTTGTTCTTTTTCCCTATATAACTACTACCCCTTCTCTTCCTTTAACAACACACATCTTCTTAGTAAACCTTATATAATGTCCTGAGTCACATAGTTGACTGACACTGAACAAATTGTGACTGAGTCCTTCTACTACTAAGACATCAGCATGTCTCATCTCTTTGCCCCCAAACTTGGCCTTTCATGCACCAATAATATTTAGGCCTTCATCATTTCTAAACTTGAAAACTCCTTCTTTATCATATTTTATTCTTGTAACAAGATCCTTATTACCTGTGATGTGAGATTTGCAACCACTATCAAGGATCCACACACTAGAGCGATCTGATGCTTTAAGGGAAATTTTTGCCACCACGACCTTCTCATCCTTCTTCTTTTTGGTCCATATTTTTGTCTTCACACTTGGCATAGATTGAGACTTCTGTTATTTCTCAGAGTATGATGGACCAACTTCATCTTGCAAATCTGCAAATCTATTTTGAATTTTTAACTCACCTGTTAGTTTATTGATCTACTACTTGCGAACATTTTGATTTCACTTTGGAACATTCCTCTATATGGTTGAAGTGCAGTACCTAGCCATGTTCTCAAATCCTCCGCACCAAAAATAGTTTCCTTTGAAATATGTTCTGGAGAACCATTCTCTGTTTAGCTGCTACCTTTATTCTTGTTCCCTTTGATATCTCTTGGCTATGGAACACACATACTGTGAATGTACCATCTTTACACAACAATAACACCTGATATAAGGTGCATTCTTTCAAGTTACTTTTTCACTACGAGTTTTCCCTTGGGATCTCTGAATATTTTGATTCTGCTTTGTGCCTAAATCAACCTTCAATCTCAGGATGGGTGCTTGCGGTCTGACTTCAATTTTCACAGATTTTTGTTTCTGATCAAGCCTTGAATCAGCCTTAACGTCTGATCTCAATTGATGATTCTTTCCCACTGAACTAATAGGCTCCTCTTTCATCTTTTCAGTCTTTAAAATGACCTTCTTTCCCAAGAATGTGCTGGGAATCAATGGTTTTTCCTAGTCTTTAACTTTTCTCTGCAGACCAAAAAATTCCTCTTCAATCTCTTTGATACGCTTGACGTGATCTTTCCTTGTGTTTTTCAATCCATCTATCTCCCTTTTTTGTTCTTCAATCATGATTTTATACTCACTAACTGATTCTGAGTTCTATGTTGTTGATGACTTGAGTTTTTCAGTTTCTTCCATCAACTTGGACTTCTCTTCTTCTTGCTGTTTCATATAGAGTTTGGAACCATGAACAACTTTGTTAGCTTTATTTGTTTTGGCTCTCAAAAAATCTATCTCCTCAAGAACAACCTCTAACTTAGCTTTCATATCTATTCTTCCTTTAACTTCTTCTTATTCATCATCACCTTCAGTTTATCTCTTCTCCTGAGAACTACCGACAACTGCCACCATAGCATTTTCTTCACGATCTTTGCAGTTCTCTATCTCTTCAACCTCCTCAGCCTTAGACTCATCCGAACTGTCGAATTCTTTTGAAAGGAGATTTTTCTTCTTAAAGAAATTTCTCTTGAACTGTTTCTTTCCTTTCCCATAGGCTGATGACTTGTTCTTGGGAATTTCGACTTCGTCGAAATCATTATATTCTTGGAACTTTTTGGGACACCTTGCTGAAAGATGACTAACCTTTCCACATTGAAAACATGCCAGTGGAAGTTTCCCTTTAAACTTTCCTTTTCCTCTTTAAAGGTTTGAGGAGAGGAATGAAATCACCTCATCTGTCTCTTCTTCTTCCTGAGAATCTTCAATGGTGAGATTATTCCTGTTATTGAATTCCACTTATTTAGATTTCCCCTTTTCCATAGCCTCGTTATCATCATTTCGCATTTCATATACAACCAAGGTACTATGAAAATTGTCCAATGTTATCTCCTTTGGATATTTATCTTCTAGTACTGAAACCTTCAGATTGAATCGAGGTGGAAGTTTCCTCAAGATGCGCTTTATGATCTTTATGTCTTTAATGACTTCTCCCAGACCTCGCATATCTTCCACAATAACATTTAACCTGTCAAATAATCCATCAATAGACTCATTCGGGTTCATTCATAGATCTTCATACTTGTTCCATAATACTTGCAGCTTTGCTTCTCTGACCTTTGTATCTCCTTCATATATGTTCAGAAACTTTTTCCACATATCATGTGATGTTTTTCATGACATCACCTTGGTATATATAGCATTGGATAGGGCTCCTCCCAAAGAATTGATTCCTTTTTCATCAACATCCAATTATCTTCACTCATCTTATGATAATGAACCGCTATTAATATCGGTTGTGATACCATGCATTACTGCTATGAACACATCCATTACCAAAGATCAGAAGTAGTGTTGCATCCGATTCTTCCATAGCTGAAAATTGTTCCCATCGAAGATCAGAATACCTTTATGATTAGTGACCTCCATTTGAGAGAGAAACACTGATATCAACATTTCCCTCTGATACCAATTGTTAGGTCCACTAGGCTAGATACCCTGAGAGGGGGGGTGAATCAGGGTATGAAAGATTAAAACAACTGCCCCTTTTGATCTTGTTTTACTATTAGACAAAACCCTCTTCTCTCTCCTTTATGATGCAGAGTATGAATAAAACTTAAAGCATGCAAAGGATACAATAATTTTTACTTGGTTCACCCTCACTAGGATATGTCCAAGGATCATACACCAATAATGTGCCAATGTACCAATTCAACTATAAGCACACTGCTATTTATAAGTTCGAAGTGGAATCACTGTCCCTCCTGGTTTACAACCACTCACAATTTGAGAATTCACTGCTCTCTCAACTTAAGTGAGCTCACTACTTCTTCAGAAGATCCACTCATAGTTTATAGACCTGTAGGTCTCTTCATTATCACTAATGAATGCATCCTCCACTGTATGTAGATGCTCTGTTGAAGTCCAAATTTTATCCACTGATGAATACCGCTTTACCACAGATGTTCTGGGCAATTTATAACTTTCATGCAACCCTAGGGTGACTTGTGTGCCCCTTTAACTAGTGCACAACCTCTGCCTTCGTTGCGGAAAAACCAACTTGCGCGCCATACTTGCATGCCACAATAGCGCGCCAAACTTTCGCGCCACACATCTTGCATGAAACACTTGCACGGTTACACAATACACTTGCATGGTACACTTGCACGGCACAATTGCATGACACACCTGCACGGTACACTTGCACAGTACACTTGAGCGGTACACTTGCGCAGCACACTTGCGCCGCACACTTGTGTGCCCCACTTGCGTGCCCACTAAACTTTGCGTGGCACTCCCACTTGCGCGATTAGAGCTCGGATTTTCTCTAAGTGTTGAGCTCGTTGACTAATGAGGAGGGTATCCATCTATTTATAGGCATTTTGAGGACTTTCACGCCACACTTGTGCACCATACTTGCACGCCATACTTGCACGACACTTTCTTTCCTTTGTCATATTTTGATATGATGATCTTGAAATATGACTTGCATGCCAGACTTGCGTGCCACTTTAGGACTTGCATGCCACTTTTGGACTTGTGCGCCACACTTTCACGCCACTTTTGGACTTGCGCGACACACTTGCACGCCAATTTTGGACTTGTGCGCCGCTTTTCCTTTGCCAAATTTTTGATGTTCTGAATTTGAAAAATTCCTGGCGTACAACATTAGAAACCTCCTTAACATAAGAGCACAACTCCCTTTTCCAAAAACAATTTTCCCCATTCTCTAGGAAAACCCCCTTTGTTAACAGTTTGAGTCATTGAGACTCTCTTTGTCAACAAACACAACATGGAGTCCTGCATTGTCAACAAACACAATCATCTCAAAAATGCTTCAATGATACCTTGAGGGATTTTTTACCAGCACTCTTCTATGAGTGGTTGGGTTTTTTACAATTGGAGGTGGAGTGATTTATTGGGGTTCAAAGAATCAAACTTGTATAATATACTCCACAATGGATTCTAAGTTTATTTCTTTAGAATCTACTTGAAAGGAAGTGGAATGTATTAGATCACTTTTATCAGATATACCATTGTTTCCTATTCCAATATATTTAGTTTATATAAACTTTTATATTCAAGAAACACTTTCTAGGACATACAATGATACTTATAATGGGAAATCAAGACACATTGGTTTTAGGAATAGCTATGTAAGGCAACTGATAAAAGATTGTATCATAATTGTAGAATTTTTTAGATCAATCCAAAATTTAAAAAACCCACTAATAAAGGTAATTTTAAGGGAGTTGATATAAAAAAATTCCTTAGGGATGAGTTTAAAGTCCTTGTAAAAAATTCATTAATGATGAGACCTAAACTTAACATGTAATAAATTATCATGTTTAAGTTCAATATAGGAAATTATATTATATGTGTGAAGGAAACACCAAATTTATATTATATCCTAGAAAAATGGTTTTTAATGCCCATGAGGAAAAGGAGGGTGAGTTTAAAACTATTAATGAATAATGGATTTCAAAATAGTGTTGAAACATGGGAATATTTTTTAGTTAAATTTTGTGAATGCAGGAGTGGGGCCTCTCCAAAGTGATTATGAATTTAGATCTAAAAATTCATGAAATTATAAGTGACACATGTACATAATGGTGTTTAGGAGTAGATGACGAACTAATTAATTTTAATTGTCTTGTGCAGGATGTATCTGATTGATAGTAAGAGTTACATGTTCAAGGCATTTTCCACCTATTTCTCTATTTATATTTGATTTGTCTCTGCTATATAAATGTTCACATCGATAGATAACTTTATTTATACAAGTTATTTCAAAGAGAGTATGATTCTTGATTTTCAAAATGGTGTTTTAAATATTTTAAAATGGAGAGGGATTGTTGGATTTTAATATTTTTTAAAATATTTAAATTGTTTTATTTTATGTTTTATTAAATGGGAAAGTTATTTTTGGGACCCCACATTGAATAATGGATTAGAATATATATGCTAATTCTCTAGTGTACACATAAATTTTCTTTAGGGTGTGATCTAGTCCACTTATTTGATGAGGTGTAATTTTTTAGGTATAGTTAAATATGAAAAAGTAATTTCTTTCTAGGAAAGTTATTAACGTAATTTCAAGAGGTATGATGAATTTTATGAATTAGTGATTTAATTTCTATAAAATAGAGTCCCCATTGTATTGAAAAATCAATTCCAACCATTCTTAATAACTATAATCCTTTTTACAAATTTAAATTCCTATAAAATCCTTCAACAAGAATCAAATGAATTTTATTGGCATGAAAAAATCCTTTTATTACTCTCTTTTTTTGTAAATATTTTTCAAGGGAAACTCTCCACAAAGTACATGCACCAATTATCGATCCACCACTGTATTCTAAAGAGAATTCACCAAAAACCCAAAATACTGCTATTTTGGTGGGGGAAAATTTACTCTTAAGGAGAGAAACAACATACCATGCCTTAGGGATCTCTATCTACTACTATACAAATTAAATTCCATATCCTTTATCCACCAATATCTTTAATATAGGTTACTATTCCTAATGGCTAGTTTACCATTTCTGATGGTTATATTACTATTCTAATGGTCATATTAGTTTTATAATTCCTATAAATACCTTATATTTCCTTTATTCATGATTTAACTCAATTCATTTCAAGTTTATATTCTTCATTTAAAAAAAATTCAATTACATTACTAATTTTTTGTTTATTTTTTTACATTGTTTTTCACAAGTGTGATTATTCGAGGAGACCAAGATGATCCAAATTTTCCCATTTTAGTTATTTTATTTTTTAGGTTTATAGTCCCATTATCTTATTTTAAATTTTTTGGATATATTTATTTTCTAAATGCAATGTTATAAGTTAATATAATAAAGTGTTTTTTGTTTTTATTACATAATGCATGTGATTTATACTATAATATACTCCTAAATATGAAACACATGTTTATTCAGAAGAAAAATAATATATATAAAAAAGTTCAGTTCATTAAATTATTACACCCTTTATAAATTTCATCCTTAAAATTTTACACTCATATTATCAGTTGATAAAGATGTAGGTTCTTATATTTTATTACATCCTTAGGCTACCATGTTTCTTATTCACACTTATGGTTTCTCTTAAGTACTTTAATAAGGTGAAATATCTTGTTGTAAAGAAATTTGTCTCTAAGGTCTAATATTTTCAATATATGATCCTCATAAGAGGTATCATGCTCCAAATGTACCACCTATGGATTTAGTACATGTGAGGGATCTAGTTTTGTACTTCCTCAAGAGAGATACATAGAACATGTCATGCACTTGAGATAGGATTAGTGGGAATGCTAGTCAATAAGACACAAGTTTTAAATAATCATAAATTTAAAAGGGGACACTATATCTATGACCTAGATTTCCCTTATTCCTAAATCTTATGACTCTCTTCCATGAAGATATACAAAGTAACAATTTATCTCCAACTTCAAACTTCAAGCCTCATTGACAATTGTCAGTGTAGCTCTTCTGTCAACTCTATGATGATTTGATGTGTTTATGAATATATTTTGAGATTATCCACCATTTATTTGACTATTTTAGGCCCCAATAGCTTAATTTCACTAACTTCATCTCAACATGTTAGGTTTATACATTTATTTATATAAATGGATTTATAAGGATCCATCTGAATGCTCGTGTGGAAGCTATTATTGTATGAGAAATCTACTGGAGGAAAATATTGATCCTAGACTCCTATAAAGTACATATCGAAGGATCTCAAAATATATTAAAGTTCATGGATAATAATTTTATATTTACCATCAATCTAGGGGTGATAAGGTATATTAAAATTTAAATCTATTTTTAAGAATGTTGAATAATTTTCCAGAACATTGAGGTAAACCTCATATCTCAATCAGATAAAATCAATAGTGGTTTTCCATACAGACTCACCACTTCTCTAATTTATTTCTTTGCAATTTAATTGATTGAGAAGTCCTATAAAATAGCAATTAATTGATCCAAATTTGTAAGAAAATATACTATAATCCATATGAAATTATTTCCTTTGGATGTATTCAAAAATATTCGTGACAACATCCATAGTGATGTTCTATTATTTCCATGTAGGTGTGCCTAGTATTTTCATCATATCCTTGAATTTTTTTATTTTTTTCTTCACTTATTGGAATACCAAACACTTTTTTTTAAATATAATTATCTCTAAATCCATTTTTTTAAGATTTTCAAGAAGAAACCACTTTGTGTGGAAGTGGGAACCGTATAAAAAATCATCAAGAAAGTAGGAAACCAATCAAAACAAACCATACAAAGACAAAGAAACTAGAAAACAAAATCAGAACACTAACATAATGAACCTGCGCAACCTTAGATTCCTTTCACTACAAAGAAAAATGTTTGCCACTATCTTGGGGGTTACCATCGATATTTCCATGCCAGATCATGTGTAATAAGCTCCTTATTCATTTGATAAGAGAAGCATGGGGGGAAGGACAAGATGATTAGATCTAGGCCTTTAGAGGTCACCTGATCCTATTTATTAGCCTGCATAAGGACCTCTAAGGAAGCCACTTAGAGGGTCATTGGGTCTTGTATTTTGTTCTTTGTATCTTGATCCTTTAAACCCAATTTCACAAGAAAAGGATAAGGAACTGGGGCATATTGACTCTTGGGAAACTTTGAATCTATAGAAACTATAGGATCCAGCTTCTAATTAGAATCTGTATCGGCCTAAGATCCCACAACCTATTCACTGGGAGTAGATTCTTCCTCCTCCTGTAGAGTAGACCGATCTTTTTCTATTCCACTTTCTAAAAATTTATTCATGTCATCAAAAGATTTAATTTTCATGAGAGAAACTTTACTAAAAGATCTGGTAACTGGTGTTTTGGGTAAATTAGAGTAGTCTTTTTGAGGATGCAACCTCCTCACATGTTTGGTGAATCCCTCTGAGTCCATAATTGTCTTCTTACCCTTCCTGAGAGAGGACCAAATGTAAAATTCCTCTTGTTCCACTTCATTACTCTCAGTAGACCATGTACTAGTGTTAGAATCCATCTCAACTTCAAATCCATACTTGTTCCCTCCCTAAGAACTAACCCCTTCATGTACAACATCCTCACAATTCTCTCCTTCAAATGGAATTAGCTCACCATCACCCAACACTAAAAACCTATTCAGGTTACCTCTAATTCCCTTGAGTTTATTTCTGGATTGGACCATGCCCATCTTCAAAAAATTGGATAGGAACTCATTTCCCCTATCTTTACCATCATAAAAACTCAAGCCTACCACATGTATAAATTCCGTTGACCTTTTAGGTCTAGTCTCAGTTGAATTGTCTCCTAATATCATAACTAAGTGGAGAAATTGAATCATGTCTTCCACATAAGAAGGAAGATTAACATCACATAATTTAATACTATATGGAACCACCATACCTTTTCCATTGGAATCCTATTTTTGATGAGTGAAATCCTCATTCATCAGATTTGATTCAAGAATAGATGCCCCCCACGACAACATATTAGAGCTTAATGCCCTTAGAGGAAGCAAGAGAGGCAATAATGAGTACATGACTCATAGATAATCAACTATTTATATCTGTACTCTCCCTTAATCTCAATCTAGATGAAGTCAAAATGAGGTTTTGATATATCAACCTCAAAAAAAATTTGCGGTTCAATGGAATGGAAGACTGCTTGGGTTCTGCAATCCTCAATCAGGAAGTGACCAATAAGATTTCCTATCATATGAAAAATTGAAGGATTTTGAGAAGTGAGAGGAAAACCTGGAAGGAGGATCCAAATTGAAGAGGTCTTAGGATCATAATTAATGTGCAAAGAAAAGGAACATCTAAGGAGGATGAAATGAAACTGATTAATGGAGCGTGAGCCACTTGAACAAGCAAGATCTAGGTCTTCTTCCATAGATAAGCGAATCATCATTTGCTAAGAATAGAGAAAGACAACCACTGCTCATTGATGAAGACCCCACTTAGTGTTAATGAGCCTGTCGATGACATCAACAGAAGTCCTCTAGTGACTAAAGTAGGCAACCAAGGTGAGCTTGTTCAAGGATGAAGATTTTGATAATTCTGTGGGGGAAATCAGGAGAGATGGACCTCCATTAGAAAAACTAGGAACCTTTGGGGGAAAACGTGATACCTGGGAAGGTGAGGAGAGACCCTGGGTTGGTAAAAGGTGAAAAATGATGGGAAGGACCATCAAAGAGTGGCAGATCAAAAGCTGATCTCTCCTCCCCCATGGTAGGGGAAGGAATCGTGGGGCCGACCATCACTGGTGAAAATATAGATAAGCCTGAATATATATATATATATTCAAAAATATATTTCTTTATATTTTCCCACCATAATTTCTCTCAGATATCTCTATTCATCTTTTTTATACTAGTGTGGATAAAAAATTTTAAACTATGATTATTATCTAATATCTAATTTTTTATCTCAGGTTATGATGGTATGAAATATTGTGTCCCAAATATAAAAAATATTTCTTTATCAATGTTGAACTATGAGGATTTATTCTTCTATATTGCACCCACCTTCTTTTGTATCTCCATATCCTCTCTCTAATCTTTATTAATCTTCTCCACAATGGATGGTTGAACAATCATTTGTGTAACTTAGGATTTTTTTCCTTCTTTTATGATCCCCATGTCCATTTGGTACATGTATAAAAATATTGGATCCTTCTTAACGATTATCATGGATAAGGTTGTGAGATATTTTATAATTAGAGCATATTCTACTTTATTTTCCTTCCTAGGATTGTAATGGATATGACAATCATTGTATTTGTTCAACTCTAACCATATTAATTGGTTTATGTTGAGATTCTTCTATGTGAATATATAATTTAGGCTCTTGTGATTCATATATATATATCTCTATTTTATCTATAGAGATAATTACACTAAATATTCAATGTGAAGATTACTGCTACCAACTCCAGACCATGAGTTGAGTAATTTTTCTTATGAACCTTCAAATATCTTGAGGAATATAATTTCAATTTATCATTTTTCATGAGTAAACAACCTAAAAACTTATTTTATAGATCACTATATATCACAAATCCTTCCCCTCTCAAGGGTAGTGTGAGTACAGATTCAGTTATTATCCTATTCTTTAACTTCTTGAAGCACTCTTCACATTAATCAATCCAGAAAAACTTTTTTACCTTTTGATTCCACTTAGGTAGTGGTTTTGAAAATCATGATAGGTTCCTCACAAATCATTGATAATGCCTAGATAATACAAGTAAACTATGGATCTATATTACAATTTTTTTTCCAGATCCATTCCTCAATAGACACTTCTTGGGATTTATCCACATATATCCCCTTTATTATGATAACATTCCCTAAGAATGTCACTTTCTCTATTCAAAAGTAAAATTTACTGTACTTTTTATATTAATTCTACCTTCTCAATGCCTTTATCAAACTACTAAAATAACCCTCATGCTCCTCATTCCATTTTAAGTATATGAGAATATCATTTATAAATACCACCATAAATTTGTTGACCCATATTTAAATAAAAGGACTGGAGCACCCCAAGGTGAATCACTTGGGAATATAAAAACCTTTTCTAGATTATCTTATAGTTCATTATTTATTTATTCTAGTTTAATGAGAACCATTCTATAAGGACTCATGGATATGGTCATAGATCTAGGTATAAGTTCAATTGAGAACTCAACCTCTCATTTAAGAGGAAGACCATATGACTCTCTAGGGAATACACCAACATATTTCCTTACATTGGGTATGTATTCAAAGATGATATCCTCCTTTATATAAACCATTTGAGATATATATGATTTATCATAGGAAAAATATTCATGTTTGAGGAGGAGATTCAAAATAAGATTCATCATTCTCCTTGCACTTGTATATAATCAGAGGATGGTTTGAGATATGGAATGTGATTTCCCTCTCCCGGTAGTTGATGTTGGCTCTATATAAAGACCACTAATATATACCTAATATAACATAGAATTATATTAAAGGGGGTATAAAAAGGTTATTTAGGAGATTCTTACAAAAAATGTTTATTGGAAAATATTTATATACTTGATATGAAACAATTTCACCACTTGGTGTTTTGACCAATAACTAAACCTCCATATTTGGAGTATTTTTACTAAAATTTTATGATATGAAAGAATTAATAAACTATAATCACATAAGACAATAAATTTTATGAATAGATAATAAGAGTAAATTTCCCAATTTGAATATGGTTCTAATAATTTACTAAAACTATAATAAAATTTATGATGAGAATACTCAAATTATAAGAATATAAAAGTAAAACTATGAGCTTAATAATAATAACTCATAAATGAAATGTATATCCTAACTTATGAATTTCTAGGATTCAATATATGTGATTCATGGTTTATTTCATATTAGGTTCTCTAATATAATCCTAAAAAATAACTATATCTTTCTTTTATACCAACCATAAAAACATAAATATCTAACACATATTTAAACATCAATTTTAATATAATTAACCATAAAACACAACCTATAAATCTAGAGGTCTAGTGTCTTTGGGAGACTAAGTACAAAATACATCAACTTAAAAATAAACTATATAATATTTTTTCAGTCTCCATAATGTGATCCTAAATACCATTGAACTTATATCACTTTATAAGATATAATGGGGATGTTTATAAATAAAAATGGTGAGATATAAAACCCAGTAAAGGAACAAGCATGATAATTAAGTATAAAATATGAATTAAGAGGTATAATATGATATCATAAAAAGTAGGATCATATATAATCACTTGGAAGAATAGAATAAAGAATAATATAACATAAGATCATGTAATTATAATAATGTGACAATAACATTAAATATGAAATCATAATCATAAGTCAAGGATCACTTCTAAGACAACATAAGATAGTGTGTTGGGCTTATTCCCTATGCACCATACATGGTATCTCATGAGATGTAAATAGTACCCAATGAATTGGGGGTCCATATAATTTTTTTCCCACCAATAAAATCATAATATTTAAATTCATACATGTTACATAGAATGAAATAAAACATAAATAATAATCATAAGAAAACCCATAAGAAAAAAATCGGTAACATAATATTGTTTTATAGAACAACCAAATGATATATCATAAATTTTCCCAATAAAAAAGGCATTGAATATTTTTATATGTTAATAATTTAATAAAAAATAATAGGTCATGAATATAGAGTCCAAGTGATGAAAAATTCATAATAAAGAAGTAGATAATTAGGTATATAAATGAACTTCTTAAACATTATTTTAAGAAATGAGTAAAGAACATTTAAAGAATGTAAGTGAATAGCATTTTTCTTAAAACTAGAAAAAAAAACTATAATTTTTTCCATAAAATATTTATTATTTTTATATATCATGGAATGGAAAAAATTTAAAACAGCGACATATGAAAAGGAATAAGGAATATAAAATCTCCCTTTAAAATGTTTTACTAACTAAATGGCCTGAATGCCTTCATTTGTTTTGACAATCCACCTTTCAAGGGGTGAGGTGGAACCCTTACAAGGCCCGAAGGCTTAGAGACAATTACATGACTTGTAGGTATTAGAGGAAATCACCTAGATAAGAAAACTTGAAACTACTCTTCTCCAACACATGTCATGATATCAACACTCCACCTTCACAAGGCTGGTTGGATAGCTGTCCTGTATAGAGTTGCACAAACCCAGTACCGATGGCAATGCCATACCCTCTAGTTCTTCCAATTACAATTAGCTTTGCTCTAGTAAATGCTCCTTCTTTGAATCCTCATCTAGATCCTTGCACCTTATATTTTTTCTAGACATCTACATATTCATGTAGCCTGAAGGCCTTGGAGTGGCCCAAAGGCCTTGAGGTGGCCTAAAGGCCTCGAGAGACAACTGGACCGAAGGCCTTGGGTGGCCAGAAAGCCTTGCAAGACCCGAGGACCAAACCGGTGGCCCAAATGCCCATATATATGAATAGTTCTGGATGATATAGTACCGAACAATACATATTATAGTACCTACTATAGTACTTTCTACAAAACTGTTACGATAACCCAGAAACATGTATCCACCTAGATTTAATGAAAAAATTGAGAAGAGTACTTAAAAAATAATATATAACTAGAAAATAAAGGTATAATAAACTAGGAATATATGTAAGGAATATATATATATTTATATAATTTAAAAGAATTAAATTTAAAATAATAGAGATATAAAGAGTGGTAAATATATAGAAAGAATATCTCAAAAGAAAAGAGGGTGGTTTGGGAGTTCCCTTACCCCAAGTTTCGACTCGCTTGGTACGCATGTCTAACATCTTGAATAATCAAATTAAGTTTATTAAATACTTGATTAAAATATTTTTTCATGTATATTTATTTTATTATTATTAATTTATGTTTATTTATAATCATTTTATTAGGACATTATGTTAATGTTCATCATCTCGAGGATGTTTGTTTAATGGTTCCAAGGTCGCATCGGTTTATTGATAATAATGGAAGTCTTTTTGAAATGATTCCATAAATATAGAAGTGTAATGATATGATATTAATTTCATTATATAATTTTAAATTGTCCCAAATATCCATAAGTTTTCTAACATAGTCATTTTTTATTGAGTATAAATATCATCATTTACTGGTTTGTTCATTTAGGCAGTTTTACCGGCCATTATGAACTTAATTTATTTAATTTAATTTAATGGTTATTTACCCATTACAGAATATGAATCATATTATAATATAATTATTAATTTAAAATTTAACTATAAAATGTTTTATTATAACCATCCATGAAGGTAGTAATGGTTATTTTGTAACATTGTTCATATAGGCGGTTACAACCGGCCATAATGGGATGGGTATTATAAACAATTATAAAAATGGATAATATGAATTATTTGATGATATAATTCATATTATAGTATAATTATATATTTAATTATATTATGAAACTCATGTTTATGAAAATTATAAAAAGGTTGCGGAAGGAATAAGGAAAATAAATTGAATGGTGTAATAAATAGAAAAATTACATTATCACTTTGTCATGACTCCTTTAGACTACATGTTAAGCCTTCTTATATTGATCTTTTAGTGGTACAAAAATTTATAGGATGTGTATAAGATATTTGGAGAGTTATTTAGGTAGATTTTGGGAAAGAAAAAGTGTTTTGGAATTGAATATAAATGGGTGGATGGTGGTACTTATAAGGGGAGGAGAGGGGTGTTTTATAATAAAATATCATATCTTCAAATAGTGATCAAACATGTGATTCTGGAGTATGGTGATTTTGAATAAATAGTAAATAAGTCATTAAAATATTTATATAACTTATAGAAACCTCAAAAATTAATTCATATATTAAAAAATATGGTACTTATATGATATTCTACCATCCACCTTCATATTCTATTATTTATAAAAAATAAAGAAAATTCCCACTAACCAAAATTTGACGTGTTGATTACAAAAGGGACATTAATTTTATAAAAATAATTTTCTAAACATGATATATTTAATAAAATTTCCCACACTTATTTCACTCACAAGTAACCGAACCTGGTTGGCCACATGGCCTCAAGCATGCCTCCCCATAAACTAGAGGCTACCGACTAGAAATGAGGGTCAATGATGGTGCAGTGGGGAGACTATACCCTCATAATTAGAGTGTAGCACAATGGTATGAAATAATAGTGAGCATTGAAAAAAGTATAATAAAATAACTACATAATCACAAGTTATTCAGATATAATAAATTGGAAAACATAATAACCACTTTCATATAAAAAATTCCATCATCTTTGTATTCTATACAAATGAGAATACAAGGAGACAAAGCAATAGGAATATAAAACATGTTATACAAAAATGAAAAAAAGATTAGAATATATATCCAATACTATCGAGAGAATAAGATTGGTCCTCTTCTATTGTACTCTATCTTAGTACAGAAACTCAAGAGTCCGAAGATAGACCCTTCCCATTATTCCTACCTGTATCCATGAAGTTTATCCAGGTACCAATCAGTGATCCGAACAGGATGTGAGTAAACCTTAGTAGGACATAAAAAATGGTGTCTAGCACTATCCATTCTACGAGTATATAATGAGTAGTGAACAAGTAATAATAAATGTAAAATAGTAAATAAATAAAATAAATCACATCAGTCTGGGTCCCTCACAGGACACCCGACCAACACTACCAGCTTTGTCCTAATCCATAATTTCTCCGATCATATAGAATTTTAAGTTTATATCTATAATTATATGACCCACGGTATAGAACCAAGGTGTACAACCAAGGTGTATGTGTAATAATAATGGCCATATGGGGTTACATAATTCTCATGGAATTCAAGATTAAGAAGGATGTAAAACTTATCAAGTATATAAATCATAGACTCAATCCAAGTATGTTCCTTGAATTGGAATACACATCAATTGATTTAATTGATTGGCATCCTGGGCCCATCTAAGGCATTCTATAAGTGGAACCCAGGTACTAATTTGGATGTTCTATAAAACCATTTTCCTATAACCTCATCTATGGAATTTGTAACATCCCAAGATTTCATAGTATGTTATCTCATTAATGTAATTCAATAGCTTGCGTTACATGAAACACCGAGTTCAAGCGCACCACAACTTACTAAACTAACAGTTCAAAAAATGGTTATGAATAGTATTAACTGTATTTTGAATATTATATACTTTGTATAATTTTAACATCCATATTATGTGTTTCTTAGACATAATATAAGAACAAATTCAATTTTTTTTAGATAAAATAAGTATTTTTCAAAAAAATGCAATTTTACCACCTTTTAATGGCGAAACCTTTTTTAAAACCAATATTTGACACTTTTATATATTCAATTTAATGAAATTAAATTCTTCTTTAGAAGTGGGACAAAAAAATTTAGTTTAGATAAATTTTTGGTACTTTTCTGATAACTTTCATATTTTGATGAATAGTGAAAAATACTATGTCTTAATTGAAAACAACTTTTTTAATTGAAATAATTTATAGTGATAAATTATGAATTTTAATGGGTTTTAAGTATAATTAGATTATATTTTTATAATTTAATACAATTTATGTCATTATATGTAATTTTACAATTAAATTTGACATAAACACATGTCAATCTTTTGATAGTTTTTACTTTTTAAAAACCTGCTATTTGGTTTTGACAAGAGGAATTAATTTTAAATTAATAAATGAAAATTATATGCTTTGAATTTAGTAAAATAGACTTTATTTTTGAATTCTTAATATCAAAATTAGCTTATGGTAAATTTTTGGTATTTTTCTGAAAACTTTCAATTTTTGATGAATAGTGAAAAACACTGCGTTATTATTTAAAACAGACTTTTTATTTAAATAATTATTTATTTTATTTAAATTTATTTCAAGTAAAAATAGATATATAATACCTATATAAGTTCAATTTAATTCATTTGATTCATTTTATAATAAGTTTAGATATATAAAATTTTATCGAACATTTTACCGTCTTTTACCCACATTCTAGGAGTATTTACAAATTTGCATAAAACTTAATTTTACTACTTCTGTGAGTTAAATTTCAAAACTCTGAGAGCACAGTTGAAATCATTAAGTAAAAAGTGTTTCAATAAAATGAAAATATTTTTTGGTGAATAGTAACTTTTGACTTTTATTTACCACGGTTAAAAGTAAATAGGGTAATTAAGGGTAAAAATGCTATTATAATTACCCTAACACATGTCCTAATTATATTGGATAAGTATAATTCGACCAAAAATAACCTTAGGAATAAAATATTACCCCCTTTGGTCCACTTGGATAAGATTAGGACATTTATTATTATTTTATTTAAAGAAGAGTTAAAAGAGTTAAATTCAAAGTTTAATAACTAAACCATTTTTAATATAGGGTTATACATAAGATAAATTCTACTATAAATATTAATTTTAAATATAAAAATATTTCCTAAATGATGATATTTTATTTATAATTTTTAGATATAAAATAAATATATTTATTTATGACACAATAATGATGCAGTATTTTCCTTATTAATAAAAGAATCAAATAAATGATATTGTAAATATTAAAATAAATATAATTTGAAAATTTTGATGCCATACATGAATTTTCTAGGTGAATATGACATGTTAGTATTTATTAAATGTATTTTTTTTCTAAGTAATCAAGTTGTGATGACTTTCACAAAAACCAAATACTAAATAGTGTCAAAATTGACATAAATTAGTTTTTAAAACAAATACTATATTATTGGTTGATATAATATTCCAAAAAATATAAGTTTCGGCCAAAATGCTTAAATAATATTATATATGTCATTAATGAATTACTTAAGGTTCTTTTGGAAGTTTAGAGTAATTTTATTAACCATATAGTGTAAGAATACAAGAAGACACGGTAAAAGTTAAAATATTTAACTAAGAGTTAAATATAAAAGATAAGGTTAAAATGGTAACCTAAAATTGTCTAAAACCTGTTGTTTGAGAGGATTTCGACCCATAACCACCTAAGTCTCTAAATAAATTCATTTTGAGCCATTATAAACTGAATATGATTGTATAATAAATTAATATTTTAATCTTTTCTTAAAGTGACCCTCACCCCCTTATAAAAGGGAACTTCCCCTTATCTTAATTTCACACCTCCAAAGCCATTTATCTCAGCCAAAACCTACTCAAATATCCTCCCAACTTTACTTCCTTAATCCTAGAGTCATTACTTTGTTCATAAAGCCAACCTAAGGAGCCCTTTTGATCAAATCAAAAGGAAGAACCCAAAGAAGAGGTAAATATTTCATCACCTCTTTCAAGTTTTCTTCTTCTTCCACTTCCTATTTATTTGTTGTTTCCATTATAAAACAATAAATCTAGTATATTCTATATGATGTGATGTTATTATAAAATGGTACAACCATATTCATTATTCTATCCATCCTATAAATGAAAAAGTCACCATACGTGCGTACGTACGGATTATCGTCTCCACGTCGTGGTGTAGTTTGTTATTCAAACACTTAATTATTTGTATGGGTACAATAATGAGTATAACTAATGTAAATAATAAATATAACATGTTAATGATTCTGTATATATTATATACCATCCAATTACATATGATTTCACCATCAATATAATGATATTGTCGTTCGTGCGTACGTACGGATTACCGTCTCCACGGCGCAATGAGATTCATTTCCACATTCACCATTCAATGATGATTATAAAAATATATATCATTAATAAGTATGTAATATATGACATAATAATGATACTATATATATATATATATTTATTTACTTACTTTTATCTTATTCACTTTGTTTCGTTCAATATTATATGAAAACAGAAACAACGTTTATGCGTACGTATGACCTATCGTCTCCATAAACTGTGTTTTCCATTTTATATATATGTCTATTATACATATTTATATTCTAAATATATATGATATATAAATCCTGTTTTATATTTTTGAAGTATTTAAATCATGATCTAAGTGATATAATCAAGAGTAACAAGTTAAAACACGTAGGATAAAGAAAGCGATTATTACCCGAAATGTTAATTTAACATGGAAATTATTATTAAATGGGTAGTTTAAAGTCATAAATGAATCATGTATGATATAATTAATATTAATATGGTTCTGGTATAATTTAATAACATACTATGGTCATTATACAGATGGTTAAACATACCCTCGACCAAAGGAAAGTGCAAGGTAAGAGTTATTTCCTCAATCTCATTATTATCCGAGATTGTTTATGTGTAAGTATTTACTGGGACATATTTTTAATCAATACACATATTTCATAAAAATGTTTTCAAAAGGAATCTTGTATGGTTTTATGGGAGGGTATATTTAACTAGATCATCATTTTAAATGTTTTAAAGATTTATCATTCTAAATCCTTTTAATTAATGTCCATGTTTTCCAAATGATTTTAAGGATTTATTTATATAGACATGAATGTTTTGAAATGATAATTATTTTAAAAATTTTCAAATTGGTATGGGATACTTTGAATTTAAAAATGTATTTAAATATCTTCCTTTCTAAATTTTGCGACTTTTAAATGTTTTCATGAAAAAGTGATATTTCTCTCAAAGAGTTTTACAATTAATTTTCATCTATGTCAACATCCTTTGATGGATTTTAAACTTGTTTGAAGTTGATTTATTATGATAAAAATCATCCATATTGTATTTAAGGTTTTGTGATATGTTTTACTGTGGATGTGTTATTTTTATACCATTCATGGTTTATGGATAAAGTATTGACATTTCTTATGCTAGTTTTAATACAAATGTTTATATTATGTTTCAACCTTTTCATATGAGGAATGTATTGGACATAGTAAGTGACAGGTGGAGATTGATATAGCTCCTTGATGCATCGATAGGTCTCATGAGACAATTAGACGTGGAATTGATCGAGGCCTTTCCCAATTTGATATATAGTTTTGGCTGAGGCCTTAATAATATTTAGACGTCTTATCCAAGTTCTTGACAAAATGTTTCAGAATTTCTGGCATTATGCATTCCCTCATTATGAAAATAATATTGATGGTTCATGTGGTTATTCAACTAGTAGAATACCCACGACTATGTTTTATT
The DNA here is from genome assembly GCA_963277665.1 of Viscum album. Lineage (NCBI taxonomy): Eukaryota > Viridiplantae > Streptophyta > Magnoliopsida > Santalales > Viscaceae > Viscum > Viscum album. Next base: position 916,207,650 of record OY728141.1, read on the forward strand.
ATGGAATTATTTACTCAGCTCATATTTCTACCATAAAGTGTTCATGTTTGTTATTTATATAGGAATGTGTTTTCAATTATTCACCATGCTTATTGTTTATGTTATCTTCCTCTAAATTGTTTACTCTTACTGAGCATCTGTGCTCACCTCTTTCTTATTTTTATTTTCCCAGGATTTCCAAGAAATGTATTATGATTGATATACAGGGTTAAGCTAAAAGGGAATAATGGAATTCTCAAAGAACTATCTATGCTGTATTTTATGTTTGAAATTGTAATGTGAAGTTGATGTATGCAATCTATTTCAAAGACTTCAAAACTGATCGGTCTTTTGGGACATTATTTCCTTGTGTCATTACAATATATTAAAATAATGCACCGAATCTGGGTAACTGGGGTCGGGGCGTTACAGTTGGTATCATAGGAAGTTTAGAAACAACTTTGGAAATAGATTTTGATAAACTTTGATTAGAGAACATTACCCTAAGATAGAATTTTAGGATTAGTATAGAATAACTTCCTAGAATTTTGGTAATGTAGAGATTTTGTGTATTTTACAAGCAATACATCCCTATCTGGATACGAGCAGGTAGAGACGGCTCTGTCACAAATATACCTAGAAGTGAAAACTTTGACAAGGAGTTTCAGGCTTGACTTGAGGTATCCTGGTACACGATAACGAGCCTTGCTGAACTCTTGGTTACGACACTTCCAGGGGATATGCTTAGGATAATTTACATTTTCATTACAATCCATTATGAAGGATTTAGGAGTAAATACTTCCTTAATGAAAACATTTTATGATTATATATTATATGCATAATCTTTTCAATTTATGTTAGGTATTTTACAAGTTTGGAATTATGCATTGTGATTCATAAAAATAACCTAGTGTATGCCATTGTTTAGAAATGGTGCCCAGTAGATAGAATGAGAACTCCAACAATACGCATGATCTAAAGAGTAAGAAGGATCATATATTTCATGGTATTAAGCCAACATTTAGAAATGAAATAGTCTCCCACGTATTATCATCATATGAAGAAATAGTATCATGTGTTAATAAGATAAGTAATGAATTTTCTGAGTCCTATGAATTTGAAGTGAAGCTAGAGAAGAAAAGGATAGTAGAGAGAAAGATGGATAAATGGAATAAGGGAAAGAAGGATTTTTCCATATGTGATAAATGTGGAAAAAATCACCTTGGTAAATTCTTGAAGGGAATGGAAGTTTGTTATAAGTGTGGAGAAAAAGGACACCGAGTATGTGATTTCAAGGGTAAGAAAAAGGTTTCAAATATACAATGCTTCATCTGCAAGGATTTAGGACACTACGTGAATCAATGTACAAATCATCAGAGTATACCAAAAATGATGCTATTGGATAATAATCAAGTTATGATATTACCATAGATGAAGAGTAATGACTAGTGTTATTATGTAGATATTAAAGAATTATGTCATTTTAGTATTGTATCAATGATGTACTGGTTATAATAATTATGGAGTATATAAGGATTATACTGTAGTACTATTTCATTGAGGATTTAAGATTGTGTGGTACCAAGAAAAGTGACTCAATAGCAAGTTAAATTTTTTGGAAAATACATGGTTGAAGGAAAGATAAAATTTTAATATGGTCCTGATATTGAGGTATTTATTTTTGGAATAAGAGATGATTGATTTGGATAAATTATATTGGATATTATTGACATCCTTGGAACTAATTAGTGGTATGTTTATTGCATCATTGTTGGAGTTTACAACATTTTTGGATAGGAGAAATATATCCAGTATTCTATAAGAAATAAGGGAGCATGGATGTAATCAATAAGGTTTTATGGTAATTCAGGGTGTTACAGTGTTTTAAAAGAATACATGATGAAGGTATTCACATGTTATTATGTGGAAAAAAGGATCTTCATTGTGTTTACCTTCCTTATAAATTTTGGACTGTGAGTTTAGACAGAAGTATTTTGGATAAGTCTAAAGGTTGGAATCTATTAAGTTTGACATTGGATACTATTGTTAAGGTTAAATAATTTCTTGATATTATTTTTTTATTTTCATAAAAAGGACAACCCGGAGGTCGAGCAATAACCTTTCGCGTCCGGCAAGGCCACGAGACTTGAACCCGCAACCGAAGGGTGACAAGGGTGGATCACCTACCATTGGAATACATGATGTCCTGGTTTGTATAATGTAGTTTTTTTAAATAATCTGACAAATGAATTATAAATTCATTATTTTTGGAACCCTATATGATTAGGATAAATAGAATATTTTTGAATTCTATTATCTTTTTGAGTGAAAGATGAGTTTGTGGTAGGAATTAGTTGAAGGATGAAACTCTACTTGTCAAGTATATTTTCCTATTATTCTATGAATAAATTAATTATTAAACTTTAGGGAAGGGATCTTAAAACCAAAAATGTGTTATCCTAATACAATATGTTTTTTTGAACTAATGATATTTTACATCATCTTTGATTGATGGCTTTGAGGCCCTCAATTTTACACTTGTTTGTGATTGATTAACTCAATCACTCCCTATAAATATTTACGTTTTCCCTCTAATTATGTGTCTCTAATTTCCACTAATGTTCTTCTAATTGAGATCATAATTTGGCGGTGACTTTTTCATTTCCCTTTCCCTCTTATTAAGAATAAATTTTGTTAACACATTTTCCGATGTGGGTTTTCCACAAAGGAATTTTTCTATTTTTAACTATTTATTTTTGAAGAACAATTTCAAATTATGAGGACACAATTTATTAAAGGAGGTGAGAATGTAACACCCCAAGATTTCATAGTATGCTATCTCATTAATGTAATCCAGTAGCTTTCATTACACACAACACTGAGTTCGAGCGCACCACAACTTACTAAACTAACTGTTCAAAAAGCGGTTATGAATAGTATTAACTGCATTTTGAATCTTATATACTCTGTATAGTTTTAAAATCCATATTATGTGTTTCTTAGACATAATATAAGAACAAATTCATTTTTTTCAGATAAAGTAAGTATTTTTCAAAAAATGCAATTTTACCGCCTTTTAATGGCGAACCCTTTTTTAAAACCAAAATTTGACACTTTTATATATTCAATTTAATGAAATTAAATTAATCTTTAGAAGCGGGACATACAAATTTAGTTTGGATAATTTTTTGGTAATTTTCAGATAAATTTCATATTTTGATGAATAGTGAAAAATACTATGTTTTAATTGAAAAAAACTTTTTAAATTAAAATAATTTATAGTGATAAATTATGAATTTGAATGGTTTGAAAGTATAATTAGATTATATTTTTACCATTTAATACAATTTAGGTTATTATAAGTAATTTCACATTTAAATTTGACATAAACACATGTCAATCTTTTGATAGTTTTTACTTTTTAAAAATCCACTATTTGGTTTTGACAACGAGAATTAATTTTGAATTAATAAATGAAACTTATATGCTTTGAATTTGGTAAAATAGAATTTATTTTTAAATTTTTAATATCAAAATTATCTTAGGGTAAATTTTTGGTATTTTTCTGAAAACTTTCAATTTTGATGAATAGTGAAAAAAACTACGTCATTATTTAAAACAGACTTTTTATTTAAATAATTATTTATTTTATTTAAATTTATTTCAAGTAAAAATAGATATATAATACCTATATAAGTTCAATGTAATTCATTGGAGTCATTTTATAATAAGTTTAGATATTTAAAATTTTATCGAACATTTTACCGTCTTTTACCCACCTTCTAGGAGTATTTACAAATTTGCATAAAGCTTAATTTTACCACTTCTGTGAGTTGAATTTCAAAAATCTGAGAGCACGGTTGAAATCAGTAAGTAAAATGTGGTTCAATAAGATGAAAATAATTTTTGGTGAATAGTAACTTTTGACTTTTATTTACCACGATTAAAAGTAAATAGGGTAATTAAGGGTAAAAATGATATTATAATTACCCTAACACATGTACTAATTCTATTGGATAAGTATAATTAGAACAAAAACAACCTTAGGAATAAAATATGACCCCCTTTGGTCCACTTGGATAATATTAGGATATTTATTATTATTTTATTTAAAGAAGAGTTAAAAGAGTTAAATTCAAAGTTTAATAACTAAACCATTTTTAATATAGGGTTATACATATGATAAATTCGACTATAAATATTTATTTTAAATCAAAAAATATTTCCTACATGATGATATTTTATTTATAATTTTTAGAAATAAAATATATATATATTTATTTATGACACAATAATGATACAATATTTTCCTTATTAATAAACGAATCAAATAAATGATATTGTAAATATTAAAATAAATACAATTTAAAAGTTTTGATGACATCCACGATTTTTCTAGGTGAATATGACATGTTAGTATTGATTCAATGTATTTGGTTATAAGTAATCAAGTTGTGACAACTTTCACAAAAACCAAATACTAAATAGTGTCAAAATTGACATAAATTTGTTTTTAAAACAAATACTATATTATTGGTTGATATAATATTTCAAAAAATCTAAGGTTCATACAAAGGGATTAAATAATATTATATATGTCATTAATGAACCACTTTAGGTTCTCTTGGAAGTTTATAGTAAATTTCTTAACCATATAGTGTAATAATACAAGAAGACATGGTAAAAGTTAAACTATTTAACTAAGAGTTAAATATCAAAGATAAGGCTAAAATGACAACTTAAACATGTATAAAACCTATTGGTTGAAAGTATTTAGACCCATAACCACCTAAGTCTCAAAATAAATTCATTTGAAGCCATTATAAATCGAATATGATTGTATAATAAATTAATATTTTAATCCTTTCCTAATGTGACCCTCACCCACCTTATAAAAGGGCACTTCCCCTTATCTTAATTTCACACCTCCAAAGCCATTTTTCTCGGCCAAACCCTGCCCAAATATCATACCTACTTTCCTCCCTTCATCCTATAGGCCTTCCTTTGGTTATAAATCCAACCTAAGGAGCCCTTTTGATCAAATCAAAAGAAAGAACCCGAAGAAGAGGTAAATATTTCATCACCTCTTTCAAGTTCTTTTCTTCTTTCACTTCCTATTTATTTGTTGTTTCTATTCTAAGATAATAAATCCATTATATTCTATATACTATGATGTTATTATAAAAATTGTACAACCATATTCATTATTCTATCCATCCTATAAATGACAAAGTCACCATACGTGTGTACGTATGGATTACCATCTCCACGTCGTGGTGTAGTTTGTTATTCAAACAATTAATTATTTGGATGGGTATAATAATGAGTATAACTGATGTAAATAATAAATATAACATGTTAATGATTATTTATATATGATATAACATCTAATTACTTATGATTTCACCATCAATATTATGATATTGTCGCTCATGCGTACGTACGGATTACCGTCTCCACGACGCGATGAGATTCATTTCCACATTCACCATTCAACGATGATTATAAAAATATATATAATTAATAAGTATGTAATATATGACATAATAATTATACTGTATATATATATATATATATTTACTTACTTATATCTTATTCACTTAGTTCTGTTCAATATAATATGAAAACGGAAACAACGTTTATGCGTACGTACGACCTACCGTCTCCATAAATAGTGTTTTCCATTTCATATATATGTATATTATACATATTTATATTATAAATATATATGATATATAAATCATGTTTTATATTTTTTAAGTATTTAAATCATGATCTAAGTGATACAATCAAGAGTAACAAGTTAAAACACGTACGATAAAGAAAGCGATTATTACCCGAAATGTTAATTTAACATGGAAATTATTATTAAACGGGTAGTTTAAAGTCATAAATGAATCATGTATGATATAAAAAATATTAATATGGTTTTTGTATAATTTAATGACAAACTATGGTCATTATACAGGAGGTTAAATGTACCCTCGACCAAAGGAAAGTGCAAGGTAAGGGTTATTTCCTCAATCTCATTATTATCCGAGATTGTTTATGTGTAAGTATTTACTGAGACATATTTTTCATCAATACCCATATTTCATAAAAATGTTTTCAAAATTAATCTTTTATGGTTTTATGGGAGGGTCTATTTAACTATATCATCATTTTAAATGTTTTAAAGATTTATCATTCTAAATCCTTTTAATTAATATCCTTGTTTTCCAAATGATTTTAAGGATTTATTTATATGGACATGAATGTTTTGAAATGATAATTCTTTTTCAAAAGTTTCAAAGTGGTATGAGAAACTTTTAATTCAAAAATGTCTTTAAATGTCTTCCTTTATAAATTGTGTGACTTTTAAATGTTTTCATGAAAAAGGGATATTTCTCTCAAAGAGTTTTACAATTCATTTTCATCTATGTAAACATCTTTTGATGGATTTTAAACTTGTTTGAAGTTGATTTATTATGATACAAATCTTCAATATTGTATTAAAGACTTTGTGATATGTTTGACTTTGGGTGTGTTAGTTTTATACCATTCATGGTTTATGGATAAAGTATTGACATTTTGTATGCTAGTTTTAATACGAATGTTTATGTTATGTTTAAACCTTTTTATATGAGGAATGTATTGGAGATAGTAAGTGATGAGTGGAGCTTGATATAGCTCCTCGATGCATCGGTAGGTCTCATGAGACAATTAGATGTAGAATTGGTTGAGGCCTTTCCAAATTTGATATATGGTTTTGGTTGAGGCCTTAATCATTTTTAGACATCTTGGATGAGGCCTTGACAAAATATTTCAGAAGATCTGGCATTATACATTCCTTCATTATGAAAATAATATTAATGGTTCATGTTGCTATTCGACTAATAGAATAAATATGACTATGTTTTATTATGAAATTATTTACTCAGCTCATATTTCTTCCATTTAGTGGTCATGTTTATTATTTGTAAAGGCATTTGTTTTCAATTATTCACTATGCCTATTGTTTATGTTATCTTCCACTAAATTGTTTACCCTTACTGATCATCTTATCTCAACCCTTTATTATGTTTTATTTTCCTAGGATTTCCAAGAAGTGTATTATGATTGATATGCAGGGTTAAGCTAAAAGAGAATAATGGTGTTCTCAAAGAATTATCTATGCTGTATTTTATGTTTGAAATTGTAATGTGAAGTTGATGTTTGTAATCTATTTCCAATATTGCTAAACTGATCGGTCTTTCAAGACATGATTTCATTGTATCATTCCAATGTATTAAAATAATGCACCAACTCTGGGTAACTGGGGTCGGGGCATTACATAATTCCTTATAGGAACTCAGGTATCACCCAAGGCATGATATAATAAAATTTACTTCTAAGAACATCATTGTAATTTGGTTGTACCCAAATTTACCCACGTTATATGGTGTAATTGGTCGATTGTAGTACATCTTGGGTTATTGAATCCATAGGGACCTAAAAAGAAACCTTTAGACACTCAAGGATGTTGGAGGGTTTGGTTATGAAGTTTTCAACTATGAGGTTAATTTTAATTTGGAAAATAGAATACTAACATTCCTAAGTGAATGGATTGAATTAAATAATTAAACAATAAAATATTTCAATGGAACCAATTAATAAATATGATTTGATCCTAAGTTGTCACTAGGGATTGATTGGATGTATTTGTTTTCTTAGAAAATTTTAAATCGCTAATTCAAGATGTATCCAAACAATGAGTTTATTACCCAACATCATTAATTAATTTAATCCTTACAAAATTATAAGTCTAATAACCAATGCACTTATAGGATCAATTTCATGATCACTCCAAGTAATTGGATCACACTATCACTCAAAATGTATAGTTGTTAAAGTTGGTGAAGTCGATAAAGAAAACAAATCATTGAATGGAAACCTTAAAATAATGAACCGATTTAAGAATTTAAGATCATAAAATAACATTCAATACACCCCATGAAACTACCTAGGATCAAACCATAAAATTTTAGTCCTCCATTGATGCTATTATATCAAAATAAGCGGGAATTAAACTTAAAAAATTGGGATTGAAGAAGTTAAAAAATGAAATAATGATCACTCCACCATTGTGTAAAGAGTTCCACAAAAGATGATGTGAAGAGATTAAATACCTAAGGAAACAACATCAAAATGATATTAATAATATAAAAATAAATGAAAAATAAGGATAATAATAAATTTTATTAAGAAACTAATGAGATTGATAAATACTTACATGGGAAATAATGAACAAGGCATTACAAAATGAAAGAAAAACATTAAAATTGAAAGAATAACATGCACTCAAAAATAAATTCAAAAAATATCCTTATAAAGGAATATTAGGATCCTTAGTTATACCACCCAAAAATAAATTCCATCCCCATTAATTAGGATAGTTAAAAGGTGGGTGAGAATAAAGGAATTTGGATATTTCAAAGATGACCATAAAAATAGGACCAGATTCATCTCCCATATTGGCATGAAAATAAGTCATTATATATGGATGAGTCTTTGATGTAGTAGAATAGAAATATCTTCTTCCAGGTTTCCTATAATATATTTCAAAATTTCATGACAATTATATCATCCTTTTGGATGTTATTCTCAAAATGGTGGGGTGACTTTATGGATGTTCAGATCTGGCGATAAATTTTATCTTCATCTTTGACTGCCAAGATCACCATGAAAAATTTCAAATTATCTATGGCCATAGTTTAATGAGATGATCCCCATAATTTTATATTTCTATAGTTAAAATTTGAGCTTCATTTGGCTTGGATTGTGGGACCCACTTTTGATTGATGGGCCTAAGGCCTATTATGCTTTGTCCAGAAATCTCTGTCTTTATTTCCAAAAATATCCATCTTCCCTTGAGATTCATCCATCAATCCTAAATGAAAAAATGTTATAATAAAAGTTATCAATAATATCCTAAAATATCAAATTCAAATAATGAATATAATTAATTCCGAAATTATATTATGATTGGGCCCAATTTTTTTACTTAATATGAATTGCACAAATGATGTGAAATGAAGTTCAATTAATAAAATTCACTAAAATTGGTGTTTATAGACATTTATCACTTGAATATTAAAATATTAACAATGAACATTATACTATTTTAGTGTATAATCACACCCCCAACTTGACTTTTTCTAGTACCAAGAAAAAAGTTCCTCAAAAATATGAAATTGAAATCATTTTTTTCAAAACATTTTAACATACACTTTTCACAAAAAGACATCATTCCAAACAACCCTGAAACCTATGAAAACCATTTCACACAATCTAGGTTCACAACTATATCCCAAGACCAAACCCATTCCTTTGTTCAAATTCATCATCACATTTCATCCAATTTAAATTAAGCATGATGATGTGTTGTGCATTAAAAAAATACATGGGGACTATTTTCTTATTTAGGGAGAAAAATGGAAGCACTGGGTGGGAGTCACATTAAACCTTAAGATGAGTATCCAATTTCATCTCTATTTTTTTCTATTTTTTTTCTTTTTCTTTTATATTTTTGTTTGTTTTCTTTTTTTGGATACTCATATTAAACTAAAAGTGTCCCCAAAACTTAAGATTTAATGAAAGGGTCTTAAGAACTCAAACTTGAACCCAAAATCTAATGTACATGCATTGTGTCATTTTGATTACTAGGATGAAAATGTAAACATTTAAAAATCACATCAGGCAACTTAAATTTTCAAAAACTATTCTCATGAACATAAATGTGTATTAAATTCACAATCAAGGCATTCAAAATCATTTCGACATTCAGTTTTCATGTTTCATAATGTACATTAATGCATTCAAGGATAATGAATTGATTTTTTTAATTTAATAAAAGACCATTTTTTTTCAAAATCCCAAATTTTCACTCCCCCAAACTTAGAATGAAACTACCCATAGTTTTTGTAGAGAATAGAGGAGAGAGATTAGAATTGGAAAGAAATAGGGGATATGTGATTTGAAATTAAATCACGGAATAAAACCACCTGGTTTGAAGTGATGATGCATCAATAATAAACTGATCACTTTGTCTTTACGTTATATGTAGAATTCTTGGGGATGATTGATGGTTGGGTTTGAACTCTGGAAGGCATGTGTTTTATTTTTAAATAGTGTACTACTTTGACTATTAAATATCACAAACAAAAAACATTAGTTCACATTGGAGACCATAAGGGGTTCCCTTAATGAAAAAAAACACAAAAAAAAAAAAACAAAATAAAACAAAATAAAAAAATGTAGAAGCTGGGTTTCCTCCTATAAAGAACTTATTTTAAAGTCACTATCTCAACTTGGACCCCCCAAATTATCCAATAAAAACTTTAAATATTTTAATAACCCCATATTTCTCCACTTCTACAAGATTGATATTGATTCTTTTTTTTAGAATTTGGTTCATGTGAAAATTCATGTTCAACATGGAGTAAAAATCCAAAGAATTACAGTAATGGTTGACTCAATTTCATGTATAGTATTTCCTAAAATTTCAAGGTCCATTCCTCATTTTTTGGATTCTAGGGGAAAATGGATGATAACTTAATGATCATGGTTATCACATATGGAGGGATTATTGAGTAGGAATGCAAGGATAATAACTTTGAGTTTGGTCTCATTTAATTTTTCCAAATAATATTGAAAATTATAATAAAAATCAATTTCTTATCTAATTTTTTTAAATGAATTGGATTCTTATGATCATAATATTTAACCAAAAAGTTAGACAAATTAGTTTAAGGAATGGGTATGGAATCAAATTTTGTGATTTCTCCCAATGGTATAGTGATCAGTGTTTCTAAAAAATCATCATTAGAGAAATATTCAGGATACTCAATCCACAATGCCAAGTTTACCTCTTATGAATATAGAAAATAATTTTACTCTTGATTTAAATAATCTTCCTCAATTACTTGATCCTATTCAGTTACCCAAAATCCTAAGGTTGATTCTTCAGTAAATTGACAATAGGTTTGTGGGAAACTAGAAACATCACATAAGGATATGGAATGGAAATTCAGTGTAGAGATGGGTTACTCACAAGTTTTAATGATTTGTAATTCTATCCTCAAAGATGAAACCAAAAAATTCATTTTCTACTTTTGTTCGCACAAATTTCCAAGTAATTTTTGGGGATTAGGATGGATGGGAGTTTGGACATCATTTAATTCCCCAATATTGATCTATCCAATTATCCTTTAGAGGTATGGAAATTTATCCTTTAAACAATCATCATCCAAGTGATTGTAAATCTCATCAAGTGTGATGTATTCATTCACAATTTGATCGAAGAAATATCAAAAGTTAGTGGATTCCCAATATTGATTTCTCATTGGATTATATAAAGAGTTAATGTTTGAGATACTCCATTGGAGTAGAATAAAATTAGGATTTGAGATGTTCTGAATAGATACAAACATAAAAGGGAATAGAAAAGAGAAATGGGGGTAAGAAAAGATAATTTAAGGTGAGAAAAGAAGGTGAGTGTCTAAGATACTTACTTGGGTCCCTGGAAATGGAACTAAAATTTGGATACACCAAAATTTACCCAATTTATATGGTTCAAGCATTCACTTTTAGTATAACTTGAGTTATCAAATCCATAGGTACCTAAGAAGAAATATTTAGACACTCAAGGATGTTGGAGGGTTTGGATATAAAGTTTCCAACTATGAGGTTGATTTTAATTTGGAAAATAAAATAATAATTTTCCTAAGTGAATGGATTGAATTAAATAATGAAACACCAAAATATTTTAATGGAATAAATTAATGAATATAAGTTGATCCTATGTTTTCACTAGGGATTTATTGGATGAATTTGTTTTCTTATAAAATTTGAAATCACTAATTCAAGATGTATCCAAATAATGATTTAATTACCCAACGTCATTCACCAATTTAATCCTTAAGTAATTTAAAGGATAATCACCAATTAACATATAGAATAAATTTCATGATCACTCCAATGAATTGGATTGTACTATCACTCAAAATGCGTAGTTGTTAAATTTGGAAATGACGGTAAATAAAATAACTCATCAAATGGATATATTAAAATAATGAATCAATTTAAGAATTTAAGATCATAAAATAACATTCAATACACCCCATGAAACTCCCTAGGATAAACCCATAAAATTTTATACCTCCATTGATGATATTCTATCAATATAAGTGGGAAGTCGACTTAAAGAAGTGGGATTGAAGAAGTGAAAAGAATGAAATAACGATCACTCCACCATTGTGTGAAGAGTTTCACAAAAGATAATGTGAAGAGATTAAATTCCTAATAAAATGGTATCAATGTGATATTAAGAAGATAAAAAGAAATTAAAAATAAGGATAAGAATAACTTTTATTAATAAATTAATGTGACTGAAAAAAACTTGCATGGGAAAAAACGAACAAGCCATTAAAAAATGTGAGAGAAACATTACAATTGAAGTAATAACATGCACCCAAAATAAATTCATGAAAATATAATTATATAGGAATATTATGAGCCTTAGGTTGACCCACCAATAATAAATTAACTCCCCATTAATCAGTATAGTCAAAATGTGGGTGAGAATAAATGAATTTGGACGTTTCAAAGTTGCCCATAAAAATAGGACCAGATTCACCCCCTTTTTGGAGTGAAAATAAGTAAATTAATATGGATGGATATTTGTTAGTCATAGAAGATAAATATATTCTTAATTTTTTCCTCTAATATATTACAAAATTTCATGAAAATTGGACCATCCTTATGGAAGTTATACTCTAAATGGTGGGATGACTTTATGAGCCTTCAGATCTAGTGATAAATTTAATCTTCATCTTTGACCACCTATATCACCATAAAAATTTCTGAATTATATATAGAATTATTTTAATTAAATTATCAATATAATTTTATATTTATAAATTTAAAATTTTAGCTTCATTGGGCTTGTATTTTGGGTCCCACTTTTGATTGATGGGCATAGGGCCCATTATGCTTTGTCCATAAATTTCTGTCTTTATTTTAAAAAATATCCATCTTCCCTTGGGATTAATCCATTGATACTAAATGAAAAAATGTTCCAATAAAAGTGATAAATCTTATCCCAAAATATGAAATTCAAATAATTAATATAATTAATTCTACAAGCAGATGATTGATTGGGCCTAAATTTTCACTTTAAACATGAATTGCACAAATGATGTGATATGAAGTTCAATTAATAAAATGCACTAAAATTGGAGTTTATAGACATTTAATCAATTTAATATTAGAATATAAATAAATAATATTAGACTCTTTCAATGGATACTCACAATTCTATGTAGGTAACCCAAGTATCACTCATGTCATAATAAAATGCATTGCCCTATGATCCCATCCTTAACATTCCACATAAGGAACCCAAGTATTGCTCATGGCATGATATCAGTCCACTATCCAGGTAATCATGTACAATTAATCCCATATAGGAATCTATGCATCACCCATATCATTATTTAATTCATTTACAATCCATTTAATCTATTATGCTTGATGATCCCATCCAAGGTGTTCTGAATCAGATCCTTGCATCACCCTCAACGTGAGATGAAGGATGGTCATGGGCTAGAATTTAACCCATACCATTAAACAATTCACTCAATTATATTTTTCCAATTATTTCATAAGGATAACTCAATATATAAGAAAGAAAAATAAAGGGACTATATACATGGCCTACCACTCTATTTTGGTTTAATTCAAATTACATTTCATTCTTAAGAGACAACTCATCACACTTTAAATGGTGGTTTGATTTAATTTCAAATTATAAATCTATTGGGACTTTAAAGGAAACAAAACCTAATGGATGGATCACATTGAGATATACATCCTTAAATAATGAACTTAGATTGCTAGGACTACCCTAAGCAATATAATATTCATAAATTTAATTAATTTAAAATCTAGGAGGCATTGCATGGAAAGTACAACATGTGGAATGATAATGAATAATATAAACATTAAAAATTTAGGGGGAAAAGAACTAGAATAACTACCTTATTTTGGTATATGACTCCTCATTTGGTATCATCTTCACATTCGAGCTAGAATGAGATAAATTAGAGAAATAGACAAATACCCTGAAAATTGGACATATCAGCTCACATGGATTTTTTATTCCATATTATGAAAGAAATTAATAAAGAAAGAATTATGAATAAAGATATTACTGATACATATCCAATGAGATGAATAAAAAGTGAAATAGATGTTGAATGGAAGAGGTGTATCAAAGCCTAGCTTGGATGCCAAAGGAGAGATCCAATGCAAGGGAGATACTATGCATGAAAATGGGGGGAGAAAATAGGGAGTAAAGTTATATAGAAGGAGGTTAGAAATCATAAATTCACTCAATTTTAAAGGGAACATGGTTTGGCTGCATGATTGGACAAACTATGTTCCAACCATGTGCTGAAACTGTTCCATGGCACACACCCATTGTACATTTTTTGCACAGTTAGACAAACTATTGACACACTGTATGGATCACCTATATAACCTATATTCACTAATTTTCATGGACATGTGGAATAGGGTGTATAGTTTTACAAACCTTGTGACACACTCCAGGGTCTTCATGGTTGAGGTTCATGGTTAGTACTAACCATGCGCCTCACCTGTTTCTCCCAAAAATTAGAGCTCTGAGCTTCTAATAAGACTTAGAAACCCCAAAAAATTAATTAAAATATAAATAACTTTTATAAGAAGAAAAAAAGAGATTAAAATTAAAATTTAAAGGACTCACACCTCATCAAAAATCTGGGGTGTTATAACCTCACCTCCCTAAAACAAATCATCCCTGAGTATCCCTGAGGGTGGTTGATCGTCATTTGAGAATAGTTCCAGCCACTGAGAATTTATGTCAACCTCTCTCTCATATGTCTCATCCTGTACAAGACCATGCTATCATAACACCCATACTATAGGGGTATAAATGATAATGTTGAATATAAGATACATAGAAGACATCATGAATTCCCCTATACTTTTGTGGAAGTTCTAATCGATAATCCATTAATCCCACCATCTAAAAAACCTAAAAATTTATAATGAATCAAGGTAAAAGATTACCCTATCTTAGAATCCATTTATTCCCTAATATAGGTGAAACATGTAATAAGAATCAATCTCTGAACTTGAACTCCAAAGTTATTTGAAGGTGATTGCCATATGAGTTTTTCCTAGATTGATATGTAGCCATATAATTCTTGATAAGTTGTAGCTGTTCCAAAGTATCCTGAATGAAATGAGGTCCTAGTAACATTGCCTCTTCTTCCTCTAACTAGAACATGGGTGAATGGTATGACCTACCATATAGGTCCTCATAAGGATCCATCTGTATAGTCACTTTGAAGATGTTATTATAAGAAAATTAAGCAAGAGGTATGTTATTATCCTAAGAACCTCCAAAATAAAGGATTTATGTCTCAAGCATGTCCTTTAACACTAGTATAGTATGCTCAGACTTCTCATTGGTATGGGGGTGATTTACTATGATAACAAACACCCATGTACCAAGATCCTTATGCAACCCCTGCTGGAACCATGACATGAAACGATCATCCTTGTATGAGATAATGGTATGTGGAACTCTGGGAAGGTGTATGATATATCTGACATATATCCTTCTTATATTATCCATTTAAAAGGTATATTTGATACGTAATAAGTGAGAAACCTTTATTAACCTATCTATGATCACCCATACTAAATTACTGCCCTAAGGTGATATCAGAAAACCCATCATGAAATCCTTAGTGATGTCATCCCATTTACACTTAGGAATGGGTAATGGCTATAAAATCCCAAATTTCACTGGTGTTACACCTTCAATTTCTAATAGGTGGAACACTAAGTAACGAATCCAATTATCTACCTTTTTCATACTAGGACAACAATATTGGAGGCATAAATCATGATACATCTTGGTAATTCCTTGATGCACTGCCCAAATAGAGGCATGTGACTCACACATTAAATATTCCTATATATCGGTAGAAACCTAGATGCATCCATCAATGCACAAGATATCATCCCTATCAATGGTATAACCAGGAGTTTAGTTTTAACCTAAAATTCTCTCCTGTAGGACTAAGACTTCAGGACCAGAAAGAAACCTCATATTCACTCTATCTATAAGTGAATTGGTCACTAATAATGATAAAAGTAAAAGATAAACATAATGGTCCTGAACCTCAAAGTGCATCTTAGAAAATAAGGATATCAAATTACACTCATTACTGTCCCCCTAAATAGCTTGTGTCTGAGTATTTTAGTTTAGACCCTCAGTCAATGCATTTCATTTCCTAGGTGTATAAGAAAGATCAAATTCAAATTATTGTAGGTATTCAAACAATAGTCATTGTCTGAGATTCAAGTCATGATACATGAAGATGTATTTAAGGATTTTGTGGTCCTATTATACCATAAACATCCCTCCCAGTAGGTAATTACTCTAATGATGCAAGTCATTTAACACAACTACTAACTCAAGATTGTGTATTGGGTAACTCTGATCATAAGGTATCAACTGATGAGACCCATATACCATGATTCAATCTCCTTGCATAAACGCTGCTCCCAAGCTAATGCATGAAGCATCATAATAAAATATATAACTTTTTCTTAGATCTAGAAGAATCAAGATTGGTTTTTAAGTTAATTATCCTTTCAACTCCTGAAAGGCCTTCTTGTATTCAGACCATATAAATTTTACACCCTTCTTGGTCATGATTGTGAGAGGTTCTGAACGACATGATAAATTCTGAATAAAACACATATAATAGCCATCCATTTATAAGAAACACCATATATCAAAGATGTTCTTGGGGTTATCACAAGAAACCATGTATCTCACCTTCTTTAGGTCAATATATACTTCTACCTTTTAGATAATGTGACCCTATAAGTGGACTTTATCAATCCAAAACTGACATTTTCTGAGATTAGCATAAAACCTATTCACTCTCAGTGTACTCAAAATGATATCAAGATGTTCAACATGATCATGTTGAGTTTGTAGTACACTAAGATGTAATCCATAAAGACTACCACAAATGAATCCAAATAAGGGTAAAAAACCTGATTCATCAGGGCCATAAAAATAGCTGACGTGTTCATAAGACCAAATGATATTACCAAATACTCTTACATTCCATATCTACTATGGAATTTTGTATGTGTTATGTCTGAAGGTATAACTATTATATGATGATAGCCCGAACTCAAATCAATCTTTGAGAAAACCTGAGCTCCTCAGATATGATCAAAGAGCTAGCCTTTTCTAGGTAGTGGATATCGATTCTTGACCATAAGATGATTCAACCAGTGGTAATCCATGTAAAGCCTGAGGGTCCTATACACATTCTTAGTGAAAATAACAGGTGAACCAAATGGTGAAATATTGGGTTGTATAAACCCCTTGGATTAAAAAGCCTCTAACTACCTCAGAAACTCTTAAAACTCAGTTGTAACCATCCTGTAAGGAGGAATTGATACTAGTGTAGTTTTTAGATTTAGTTAAATGGTAAAATCTACCTATCTCTTAGGAGGTAGTCCATAAAGACATCATGAAAGTCATCCTTGAAATGTCCCACTATGGGAGGGAAATATATATATCACATTTCCTGATCATCTAGATAAAGACTAGAAATATTGGCTATCACTTCACCCATACCATGATGGTCAGGTCCATCTTGACTTTCCTAGACATTCCATTCTCCTTTGTGAGTATATATGATTCCCTCAGGTGATGTGAATGACAACCTCAAATAATAGAAATCAACATGATCCTGGTAAGGAACCAACCATTCCATCATGAGAATGATTTCAAAGCCCTTCATTTTGATGATGAAGAGGTTCCATGTTAAATGGTAGCTGCCTATCTCTAGGGGGTACTCCCTACATTGGTGCAAAATTTCCGATCGAATCCCCAGTGGAGTTTCTGGCATCATTACCCCGAAAAAATATTGAATATAAATCCTAAGTCATTCCATGATTTCTATAGATATGAAAGAATGTGAATCACCGATGTAAAATAAGAAAGATACAAGAGTAATGACTACTAAAATATTACCTTGAACTTTAGAAGGATCAACATTCTACTTCTCTGGTACATGCTATATTGCATGTAGCTGGAAAGATCCAAGGCACTGAGCTATAGCCTGACTACCCTAATCAGACCTGTTTTTCTAGAATTGCATCTCATATGACTAGCTTCCATAGCCACATCCACCTCATTGACCTAATTAGCTGGTGGTAGTATAAATCCCTACCTAACATAGAGTTGTTGATCCTACTCTTGAATATGGTGTTATTGAAGATCCCTTCTCACTAGGCACTGGAGGAAAAGTTCTACAAAAATTCTGAATATGTCTCATATTTCCACAAGATCATCACTCAATTGGATCCTTAGTATATTTGGTATTCTTATGGACTAGCCCACCACACTGATAACACACCACATAACTATTAGTGCATTCCTTCTAACTGTTATTTCCTCCATGAGAATACTCAAGTCGAAGTTTCCTCTTACTAGATGAATCGATTCCCTATCTCGGTGCTGAACCACCCTAGTCCCCACTGTCAGCTTCCCTTAGGTTTAGCTCGATGATAAGGTCCTATTTCACTATTTTAGAAATGGTAGCCAACTGGAAAATATTCACCTGGGATTGTATGGAATACACAATCCCATCCTCAACTCGTATCGTTATTATCAACTCATCACCAGCAATATTCAGTTCGAAGCATCGAATCTTGGTGAAGCAAGCTAAATAATCCATCATATTCCATGAAATATTGATGTAGGTGTATAAAATCTCTAGCATGGTTAGCAATTATCATATATAGAAATAAGTAATCATAGAAGACCATCTAGAAGTCCCTCTAGACTATATCCCAGTGGCAATCTGCCTAGGTAATAACATTCCACCAACACTTGATAGAATCATGAAGCATATAGGTTGTGATATTGACCCTCCAATATATAGGCGTTTATAAATGATCAAATATAGATAACATGACCTCTATCCACTACTTAGTATCCTAAGATCCACCTTCCCATGAAAAGGTATGTGGGTGCTGCTGTGGGAATTCTCGTGTCAGATCTACCATTGTATGGGTAGGTCATGGGGATGTATAGAATGTACTATTAACATGAAACCCTCTTGAAACTAAGAATCAGAACCCAGATCAATAATAGTAGGAGGTGCCACAGGTGGAACTATAGGAGGTAATACTGGTGGATCAAGGCCCAACACCTCTGAAACATGGTCATTTATACCTTCCTAGAATATGACCCAAGGCCATAATGGTGGCATATTTCTACAATTCCAAACACACGCCTTATTATAGAATTTGATAATTGAACATATCCCAAGATAAAATAAAATGATAGGTACATAAAATTATAATATAAGATTCAATATGATCTTCTCACTCTTAGAGCCAGGTCTAGGTGACATAGAAGATCATAAAAGATCAAAAAAGACACTCCCTACTGCCCACTACTAAGGTTGATCCAGGGTCAATGTCTCACATCACATAACAGAGATCCTGGTATATGGAGTGTCAATTGAAATTTATAGAGTAAAACACCCTTTATGTTGCAATTGACATCTCCATTTAACAACAACGTTTTATTTGAGAATTTAAATTCATTTAAGTTTGTAATCATTTATATGTATATATATTATGGTCCAGTTAGATGATTCACTCTTCCCAAGTTATAAAGGTATGATATTTATAAGTTGTAATTGGCACAACATGTAACTACAACCTAATCCTTACATTAGATATTAGGATATAAATGATCATATAAAATGATTTGGTTATATGAATTACCATTCCCAATTTATAGAATTACATACTTCAAAAATTATCATTGTCATTCATGTAATAAAAATTAACTAATGTTTCATCCCATGTGACCAGTAGTCTATGACTCAAACATGGAATAATTGGTTAATTAAGGTTACACCATCAATCTATATAGGAAAACACTGTTTAGGAAGTTGAAAAAACTTCAATTAATCAAATTATTCTATCCTTGTAATGTTATCACATTTCCTAATATAATAGTCAAGGCACAACCATATGCATTAGGAAATGCACATGGTAATATAAACATGTCATGAAATATTCATGACATATAGATTTTTAAGTTCCTATAATGATGCATAATAAATACTCCCTTTCCATACTAGGAAAAGGGAAAAATAAAATCCATAATAATAATAATACATTCCACAAATCACGTGCATCACCCAATGGTGAAATCAATACAACTATAATTGGCATAATCCAAAATAACATTCTCATGCCTGGAAATTGGAATTTTCCTTGTACGTGGGTTAGCTAATACCAAAAACAATATCATCTCCAAATTCTAACATGTTCTTAGTCTCATGTATAATAACCCAAATAGTAAGACAAAAGGAAACAAGATGCTTTGATACCACTTTGTAATGTCTTGGACCCGGTTAACTCACACGTCACCAAACCCAGTTGGCTACATGGCCTCAAGCGCGCCTCCTCATATGCTAGAGGCTGCCGACTAGTAATGAGTATCTATGATGGTATGGTGGGGAGACTATACCCTCATAATAAAAGTGTAGCACTATATTATGCAATAATAGTAAGTGGTGGAAATAGTATAATAAAATAATTGCAGAATCAAAATTCATCCAAATATAATAAACAGGTAGATGCAATAACCATAGTCATATACAAAATGATGTCATGTTTGTATGCTATAAAAAAGGGAATATAAGGAGATATAGAAATATTCATATACAACATGCTATTAAAAATGAACAAAATATTAGAATCTATATGTAATAGCATCACAAGAATAATATCAGTTCTCTACTCCCACACTCCATCCTAATATAGAAACTCAAGAATCCAAATCTAGACCCTTCCCTCTGTTCCTACCTTCATCCATGAATTCTGTACGGGTACTGATCATCAACCTGAATAGGGTGTGAGTAAAATCCAGTAGGTCACCACCAATAGTGTCTATCACTATATAGTATGTGAAAATAAAATGATTAGTGTGCAGGTAATAATAAATTTAAAATAGTAAATAAATAAAATAAATCACATCGGTTTGGGTCCATCATGATACACCTAACCGACACTACCTACATCTACCTAAAATGTAATGTCTGTGAGAACTTAGCATTTTAAGTTTATATCTATAATTCTAGGGCCTAAGGTGTAAAACCAAGGTTTATATGTAATAATAATGGTCATATAGGGTTTCATAATTCTCATGGAATTTAATCTTAAGAAGGAAGTAAAACTAGGATGTCAAGTATGTAAAGCATAGACAAAATCCAATAATGTTCCTTGAATTAGAAGACTCATCAATTTATTTAATTGATTAGTATCATGGGACCATCTAGGGAGTTCCATAAGGGGAACCCAGGTATTGTTCTAGGTGTGCTATGAACCCATCTCCCTATGATTCCATCTATGTAATTCCTCATGGGAACCTAGGAATTGTCCGAGGCATGGTGTAATGGAATTTCCCTCTAAGATGGTCCTTGGAATTCCATATAGGGTACCCAAGTATCACTTGTAGAATAATAAAATGAACTCCCCTCTTAGCCCTTCCTTAGAATTCCACATAGGTAAACCAAGTGTTTCTCATGGAATGATATAAGTACACTCACCAGGTAATTCCATCCAAGGCATCCCATATAGGAATCCATGTATCTCCCTTGGCATGATGTAAATAATTTACAATACATTTAATTTATTATGTTCCATGATCCAATTTAAGGTGTTCTGAACTAGAATCCTTGTATCACCCTTATCCTGACATGTAGGATAGTCACGGGCTAGAATTTAACCCATACCATTAAACAATTCACTTAAATTAATTTTTTCACTTATTTCATAAGGATAACACAAGCTATAAACAAGAATAAGCAAGGGAATATGTACATGGCCTACCATTCTCCCTTGGTTTAATTCAAATTATATTTCATTAATAAGAGCCAACTCACCACACCTTAAATAGTGTTTTGATTTCATTTAAAATCATAAATCTCTTGGGACTTTAAAGGTGACACACCCTAAGGGGTGGCTATCATTGAGATCAACATTCTTCGCTGATGAACTTGGGTTTCTAGGACTACGCTAAGAAAGGAAATATTCATACATTTAATTAATTTGACATTTAGGAGGTGTTGCATGGAATTTACAACTAGAAATAAGAAAACACATAATATAAACATAGAGACTTTAAGGGGAAAATAAATTAACCACACACCTTATCTTGGTAGATAAATCCTCATCTGGTATCGACTTTAGATTTGAGTTAAAACAGGAGAAATTGGAGAAATAACCAAATACCCTAAAAATATGGCATATTATCTTGCATGTATTTTTCATTCCATACAGTGAAAGAAAAAAATAAATGAAGGAAGAATAATGAAGAGATTATCGATACATATCTGATGAGATGAATGGCAAGTGAAATGGATTCTAGATGGAAGGGATGGATCAAAGCCTAGATTGGATACTAAAGGAGATCTCCAACACGAGGGAGGCTGATGTGGGTAAAAATAGTAGGAGAAAAGAGGGAGAAAAGTTAAATAGAAGTAGGGGTGGGGTAATAAATTCACCCAATTTTAAAGGGATCATGGCTGTACAAACAATGTTACAATTGTGTGCCGACACTGTCCCATGGCACACACCCCTTGCACAATTTGTATACAGTTAAACAAACAATGTGCACACCATAAAGATCACCTCTACAACACATTTTCACTAGTTTAAATGATCATGCGACCTAGGATACATGGTTTGAAAAACCATGCAACACCCTCCAGGGCCTGCATGGTTGAGGTTCATGGTTAGCACTAACTATTCACCTCGCTTGTTTCTCCCAAAATCTGGAGTTTTGGGCTCTGAACAAGCCCCAGATGCCCTAGAACCCTTCCTTAGAATCTTAGAAACTTTTATAAGAATAAAATAATATATTAAAACTAAAATATAAAGGACTCATACCTCATAAAAATCTAGGGTGTTAAATTTAATTTTTAAATAAAATATTTATTTATTAAAAACTACCAATTTTATGAAATGATCAAATTTATGTCCCTTATAAAAATTACTCATGATTGAATTAAATTATTTTATTATTTATATACAGATAAATATTATTGTTTAAAACCATTTTATGAAAATAAAAAATAAAAAAATTTAAATTTATCATAAAGATGTGTTTTAATGAAAATAAAACATACATGTTTTCCAAAAAACACAGTTATGGTTTCTTTATGTAAAATATTTATTTTATCATATTTCAACATTTTTTAAATTTTATTAAGATATAATTCCTTATATTTTTATTTTATAAGATACCAAAATATTATTTTACGCTTCCAATGACCAGGTTAATATTCTTAATGATCAATTTTATATTCTTAATGGTTAGGTTACTATTAAAATGTTCACATCAGTTTTTTATTTCATATAAATACCTATTATTTCCTTCCTTCATCAATAAATTAAATTCTTATCAAGGTTATATTCTCTATTTTAAAAAATTTCAATTAGATTACTAAGGTTTTTCCCTTTTATAATGTTTTTTACATGTGTGATTATTCTAGGAGACCAAAATGATCAAAATTTTCCTATTCTAGTTATTTTTGTGTGTGTTTATTACATCATTATAATATTTTAAATTTTATTTGGTAAATTTATCCTTTAAATTTAATGTTTTAAATTAATATTATAATGTTTTTTTGGTTTTTATTATGTGATTCATGTGTTTTATACTATGTTATATTTCTAAATATGACACACATGTTTACTGAGAAGTAAAATTCCACATATATAAAAGTTTAGGTTGTTACAATTCTAAAATGATGTATCAATGATATGATATGGAACTGGGGGTGAGCTTCATTTTGACCTGGTGCATTGATGACATGTGATGGAACCAGATGTGGGTGCTATTTCTATCAATTGTATCTATAACACCCTAGCCCAGATCGCTTGAACGACACCCAAGAAGAAACAATACATGACCTTAGGAATTGTCCCCATATACTAGAGGCTAAAGAATAGCTGTGAGGTCCTAAAATAGTTATGGGGAGACTATTTTATCAATAACATGTCTTGAGGGTCATTCCAAAAATCTACCAAAAAATCAGCATGACCTGTCCATATAACAAACATCCCAAAAACCTATAGACATAAAATAGTGAGCCAAATAGGCCCCCACAATCTAGAATAGAAAGTATTAAATATATATATGATGTGAAAATATTTAATATAGTGAAAATATATAAACATGGAATCATTATATAAATAAAAAATTGAACACTAGCTAGTACACATGCTGAAAAATAAAAAAAATAACTACACCACCCTTCTTCCCCACTCACAAAATCATCCTACCGAATCCTTGAACTCCATAAACTTCTATACCATTACCAAATTTCTAGTTCTAAGAAGTACCTATGACCTAAGAGAAAACATTAAGGTCTAACCACATACATCGAAACCCATGCCATGCACATGGGTAGGGGGCGAGTCCAATGAGCCAGTAATAATCCTTAATGCCTCTACAATCCTATGTTCCACTGTGATCATATAAGGCCCCAGAATTAAACATTACTTAATCTTGAGTTATTTCAAGAATGCACATTGAGGATCTTTTCAGGTTTAAAGTTTTAGAGAATTAGTACATAACTATTACATCTCAATGATTACAAAGTAGACGCATCTACCCAGTTTCCATTTTTTTCACAAAATTAAAACTCTTGAACAAAAGAGTCATGTATAGTTCCATGTTTTAGACAGAATGACACTTCCTTGATCCCATACTTGACCCTATTCCACTTTATGTCCTGTGAAAAACATTTCAAAACTTTTGGATGAGCATAAAAATCTCAGAAAGGGATATAAAAATATGGAAAGAAAACATTAGTCATTTTATACATAAGAATAAATGAAAGCATACTTTACTCATAAAACATAAGCACTTTAACATACCTCATGAAATCATAAGATTTATGAATAACTAATAGAAATCATAATACATAAAGGTAACTTGAGGCATTCATAAAATTCTTACGTAGGGAGTAACCCTCATGGTTACGTTTGGAATACACATTGCAGTATATTCCCTAAATCTATTCGGAGAAACCTTAGCATTTAAATCCCTCGTGTTACCCAATGCATTGGAGATCTATCTTGGGATCACTCAGCCTATGTTTATCACAGAACCACCCGATTTCATAAACTATTCCCAAGAACCATAACATAATCGTATCACATAAAATATGCATAAAGGAAATATAACATTTCCACATTTCAATCACAAGATATCAATACAACACATTGATATAATCAAAACATTATTAGAACCATTTTCAATACCAAAATAAAAGAAAAGTAAAACATGGTATTTATTTTTCATTTAAAAAAGTTATGGATTGTAGAGGAAACTGAAACTCAAATAATGGTCACGGCGGCAGAGAAGTCATTGTCTCCGCATACGTAAGACAAAAACATTCCCTTTTATCTTTTAGTAAAACACTTTGTGTAAAAAGATTCCTTTTTAATGAAATTAAAATTCAAAAGGGTTTATTATACAACTAATAAAAGAAGGTCGTATATAAATTGAATTATGCCTCAACAAAAATAGATTGAGATGAAGTCCTGTACAAAGACAGTATCCTTAGATTAAGGATAAATAAATTACATAATTATGTGTGACAAATATAAATACACCCAATATAAGTGGATATTAAGTGTAAAACAATCAGAGGTCATCTACACATATTCATAGTACAACATAATCAAGAAGTAGAGGCTTAACCCAAATAATTGAAATTGGGTTAAAAAGTTCCCGTACAGAAATTCGATAGCCTAACAACGTCACTTTAAAATTTAGAAAATGAGTTGATGAGAGATAAAAAGGGTATCTCATCACTTGGACATAAAATTTACAGCAATAAGGATATATAAGAACATATACAAACATTATGAAGATGTAAATTAAAAGACCTAATAAAAAGAAGTCTTTTAAAAAGAGGAGGGTGAAAGGTTCCCTTACCGATTTGGGTAACTTTAGAAACGTACACCCCAAGAAAGAAGGACTATACAATGTTGATGTAAATACCCATGACCAAAATTATATTACACAAAGTGTAGAATAATGTGCAGTACATACACCACTCAAAGAAGATAGTGACAAAAATAACATAAATCTCACGGGAATAAAAAGTGAGATAAAAACCCCTTACCTCGTTGTAATCAATCAAGTCGTATGACCAAAAGATATTAAAAACCAAATGAATCACAGAATAACATGAATATAAATATAATCATTATAATATATATCAAATGGCAGTACACAATACACCACATGCAATAAATAATTGGCGAACAATTAAAATCTCATGGAATTAAAAGTGAGATAAGAAATCCCCTTACCTCAAGTCTGACTTGTCTTGTTCATTTCTTTATATTCCTGAATAATAAACATTGTTCAATTTATAATTGCTTAATTAATTCCTTTAAAGTTTATTATTCAATTCATATCACATATTATCATGTTATAATAATTAGTTAATTATGTGAGTTCATATCATACGTTTTGTCGATGTTCGATACATGAGTCAACAATGAACTTGTTTGAAGAGAATTTCCCATGTAGTTATAAGAAAATCATATAAATAATGGTATTAATGATTTAAATATCATATATATCCAGTATATATTCATTTTATAATATTCCAAAACATTTGGAGATAAAAAATGAAATGCACCGTTCATGGAGACGGTAGGCCGTACGTATGCATGAACACTACTTTCATTTCTTTGTCATATTAAAGGAATTAAAACTAAATGAGACATATATATATTATAATTCCAGTATAATATATATGTTATATATGTAACATAAGCTTATTAATTACATTCTTTATAAATTCCATGTTTGGCATGAACGAGTCGCATCACTTGAGGGGGCGGTAGTCCACACTTGCTCAGATGAAATTATCGCATTTGCACAACATGAAAAGCATAACGGTATGTTTTAAATATAAAATACAGAATCATTGATAGGATATAAATATAATATATATCATATATAAATATAGTTCCATCATAATGGCCATCATGAGAGGTGTTAAAAGATGATTTAACAATCCTCGTTTCGTGAGGCAGTAATTCGCCACCCACAGAAACAGTGTGTTCTTTAACCATTAGACGGAGGTGTGTGTAAGTGTAGGTAGAATCATTATCATAACAAAATCCTAGTATATTTAGGATACTGGTTTTATTATGGGATCAAATAATAAGCAGATAGCGGCGAGTGAAGAAGGAAAATAAAAGAAAGAAACTCGAGAGAAGACATTACCTCTAAATCGGGTAACTCTTTTTGATTTGAGCCAAAGGCTTCCTTTGAAAGACTTCTGCCCAAAGTGAGGCTTCTAGAAGTGAGATAGGGATGTGGATATATAATATGAGTAGAGTTTTGTTGAGAAAAGGGATTGAGAGGTGTGGGTAAGGGGGTAGAGATGGGGGCCTTTTATAAGAGGGAGGAGGGTCACTTTTGGAAAGACTTGAAATTTTACTTTATTATAAAATGGTTTTCGGATTTTGGAGGTCCCAAAATGATATATTTCAAGGATAATGTGATAATGGTTATAAATGCACCCATAAAATTGGTTTTTTATAAGTGTAAGTATTATATTTTACCTTATATTTTCATTTTATTTAAATCGTTCATTAATGAGGTAATCACTGCATCATCATGGTGTCATAAATAAATTTATTTATTTATAAAATTATAAAAAAAATACCATTATCTAGGAAATATTTTTATCTTTACAATTAATATTTATAGTCTAAGATATAATATATGTAAACAAAATTAAAATTGTTTTACTTAGGTGTTACATAGTTTGGTTATATTTTCCATTCTTTAAAAATAATATGATAAAAGGTCACTATCACACAAAAGTGATTCCATGGGGTCCCTAAGTTGGCACAAGGCATACCATGGTCGTCCATGACACAAAAAAGGGGATTTGGACACATGTTGGGGTCATTTTATACTATTATGATATTATTTTATTACCCTTAACTACCTGATTACTAATTAATCATGATAATTAATGATAATTGCCATCGTTACTATTCATAATGTCCAAAAAACAAAAGAGTCTTAATTACATAATTTGGAACTTATGATTCCAAATATGGAATCCATTTTACCAAATTCCAAACACATAAATTTTAGTAATTAATTTAAAAATAATTCTCGTTGTCAAAACCAAAGTGTGTTTTTTAAGAAGTAAAATTTATCAAAAGATTGACTTGTTTTTACATCCAATTGAAAAGTGAAATTACTTCCAATGAATTTTTTTTAATTAAGTGATAAAAGAATAATTAAATTACATTTTAAAAACAATTAAAAGGAAAATATAACTATATAATTAAATTAGATGAAAAAGCAGTTTTGAAGTAAAATGCTCTATTTTTCACTATTCATTAAAAATGAACATTTGTCAGAAAAATACCAAAAATTTATCCAAATTAAATTTGATATTCCAAATTAAAAAATGATGTCCATTTTACCAAATTCAAAACATATAATTTTCATTAATTAAATTAATAATTAATTTCTACTGTCAAAACAAATAGCGTGTTTTTAAGAAACAATATCTATCAAAAGATTGACACTTGTTTATGTCCAATTTCAAAGTGAAATTAATTCCAATGACCACCATTGGATTTAATGGTAAAAATATATTTTAAATACACTTTAAATCAAATTAAAAAGATAATCTAACCATATAAATAAATTATATTAAAAAGAGGTTTTGAATTAAAATACAGCATTTTCACTATTCATAAAAAACGAACTTTATCGGAAAAATAACAAAAATTTACACAAAGTAAATTTTTATGTATTGATTATAAATAAGGATTTTATTTTGTCAAATATAACATATAAAATTGACAAAAAGTAGTTTAAAAAAATGGGTCTCCATCAAAAGGCGGTTAATCGACCATTTAAAGAATATTATAATATTTATTCTTAAAATTGGATTCATTTGTATTTTAAGCCTCTATCATTTATTGGGTAATTGCTAAAATATTGGACAAACATATATAATCATTTTGAAGATAGTTCTGTTCATTCCCGCCATTACAACGGCTAGGAATTAACTACCATTTAAAATAATATTATTATATTATTAGTGTGCAACATGAGATTTCAAAGAAACTCATTGTTGCATATTGGGTACGCCATCAAACATAACATTCTATTTAAAGTAATATTAACATTTTATTCACAAATATTAATTAATATGAAAGTTTCATATTCTTTATTTACCTGTGATGTTACATCCTTCCCCCCTTTTGGGAATTACGTCCTCTCAATTTTAAAATTGGGCTCGGAAACTTAATTGAAAGCCCTACATCAAAAAAATAGTCAATAAAACTATCACTTTAAAAGAAAAAAAGAGAAGTAAAAAGGTCACCTGAGACAATAGATACCAGGATTCCATGAAAACATGGATATGGAAGAGAAAAAAAGGGTCAAGTTATGATGGAGAGTGATAGAAAATATGTTTTAGAGAAAGTTAACCACTAGAAAATCACAAACTTGTGATGGGTTAAACAGTATTTGATTGCCCAGTAGAGAAAGTTAATAGACAACATTTTTGTTTTAAGTTACATTCCATTGAGGAATTTATTTTTGAACTTAACTAAATCATAAGGAAACATACTTACTTGTCATGTAGACTTTCATCTCTTACTAGATTTCTTACACAAAATCATATTTTCTCCAAACGATGAGTATTTAGGATAAATTGCTCACATTAAGAGCGCTATAATCAACTTCTTGAGAATCACCTAATCCACAAAAGATGAACTATATATTTCCCATATCTTTATACCTTAAACAAAACCAAAATTATTAATATAAGATCAGATAATCCCCCAAAGTATAATCCTTTATAAAAAGAAATACTACTCTTAATCTCTAAAATTCAACAAAAAGAATCCAAGGTTCCAGAAAGACCATTAAATAAACAGTTATCCATAAAATTATTCAAAGTAATCCAAACTAAGATTGAAACCCAAATCTCTGAAGGATTTAATCACATAGTCTTCTAAGGTAAATCTTAACATTTATCTCCAAATAACATCAGTTACTCTTAAAGGCTCATACTGAAAAGTAATTAACCTAATCACATATCCTCTATGATAGGTTAATAATTTCCATAGATAACCCAAAATCAGCTTATTTCTAATTCATAAGATCATTTAACTAAAAATAATTAGTCATACTAACCAGGGACTTCACGTAGTCCAGTGGTAGGCGATAAATACCAGTCACACTTTGGTTGTGGGTTTGATTTCTGCAACTTCGTCTGACGCGACGGGTTGTCACACGGTCAGCATGTTGTCCCTTTAAAAAAAACTATATAATTTTATAACATTCCCAAAAAGAGATAAATTAATCAAAAATAACCATAACAGATTTTAACAACAAAGGTTATATAATAACTTTAGTTTTGCATCCCAAAATGTATTAACCGGTAATTGCCTCAAATTCAAGGATCATATAAACCCAAATAGTTCTTTATAACTATATCCACAAGAGGAAAGATAATTATTCCTTGAATAAAATTTTCATATATCAAACATCAGGGTTACACATACTATAAAAATTCTTCTAATGTAATCCCATCATCAAAAGAGCCTTAATACTTTTAAGAATTTCACCATCCTAAAATCTACCATAACCCTTGAATCCCTTATATGTTGAATTCTTACTCATTCAACATTCTTCATGATCCATTAACCATTCCTTTCCAAATTATTCTGAAATACTTCTTTCCTACAAACAAAATCATGAATCATATCCTAATATTTCAATAATAGAAAAACATATGTTAAGAAATAATACATACCTTTCATTAGTCATTGTCAGTTTCTTCATCCTCAATCGGAATGACATTAGGTATTGGTAAAAAAATATTTGTACGATCCTGGTGATCCCATTCCCGAAACTTCTTCGTAGGACATGTGTTTTCATAATGACCATGCACACCACATTTAAAACATTCAATTGATCCTTCAGAAAGAACTTATTTCCCTTTCCTAGAGTCAACTAGATGCTTCCGTTTTCCATGGAAGGCTCTTGATTTATGAATTTCATTTCCACATATATAGAATCTTTGTGTCCCATTGAAACATTTTCCTATGTGTTTCTTTCCACATCTTTGACATATAGGTTTTTGAACATTCTTACCTTTATGATTATTACCTGAACTTCCATAGGGATTTTTTTCTCGCATATATGATGCCTTATAAAAATCACTAAGGTTCAGGTGGTCAATCATTACTCCAGATAGTTGGTTGAGAATAACCACAAGATTTCTTATTATAGCTCCCTTATCATTCAGTTGCTCGTTCAGAAAACTGTCACAGTTTTCTTCACATCCACCGTTACTTTGGTGCCTGCTAGATCCAGCCATTTACTAAAAAAAAAGGTCAGTGTGAGTATATTGGTAAAATAGTCATATAATACAAAGATATAATTATTCATGTTATCTTAAACTCATTAAATTTATAAAAATAACTATGACTCTTTCTAAAATCCTAACCATTATGGTAATGTCACTTGTGCTTAATGAATACCCTAACCTATAAAGTTATCTAAACCGAACTTTGATACCAACTATAAGGCCCCGACCTTAAAAATTACTTAATCTTGAGTTATTTCAAGAATACACATTGTGGGTATTTTCATGTTTAGATTTTTAGAGAATTAGGACATAACTATTACATCTCAATGATTACAAAGTAGACACATCTACCCAGTTTCCATTTTTTTCACAAAATAAAAATCTTGAACAAAAGAGTCATGTATAGTTCCATGTTTTAGAAAGCATGACACTTCCTTGATCCCATCCTTGACCCTATTCCACTTTATGTCCTATGAAAAACATTTCAAAAACTTGGGATGATCATAAAAATCTCAGTAAGGGATATAAAAATACGGAAAAAAAACATCAGTCCTTGTATACACAAGAATAAATGAAATCATACTTTACTCATAAAACATAAGCACTTTAACAAACCTCATGTAATCATAAGATTTATGAATAACTCATAGAAATCATAATACAGAAAGGTAACTTGAGGCATTCATAACATTCTTACACAGGGAGTAACCCTCATGGTTACGTTTGGAATACCCATCGTAGTATATTCCCTAAATCTCTTTGGAGAAACCTTAGTGTTTAACTCCTTCGCATTACCCAATGTATTGGAGAGCTATTTTAGGCTCACTTGCCCTTAGTTTATCACAAAACCACCTGATTTCATAAACTATTCCCAAGAAACATAACATAATCGTATCACATAAAACATGTATAAAGGAAAGATAACATTTCCACATTTCAATAACAAGATATCAATACAACAC
This sequence comes from Viscum album, assembly GCA_963277665.1. Classification (NCBI taxonomy): domain Eukaryota; kingdom Viridiplantae; phylum Streptophyta; class Magnoliopsida; order Santalales; family Viscaceae; genus Viscum; species Viscum album. The sequence continues at coordinate 916,240,172 of OY728141.1, forward strand.
ATAGATATAATCAAAACATTATCAGAACCATTTTCAATACCAAAATAAAAGAAAATTAATACATGGTATTTATTTTTCATTTAAAAAAGTTATGGCTTGTAGAGGAAACTGAAACTCAAATAATGGTCACGGCGGCGGAGAATTCATTGTCGCCGCATACGTAAGACAAAAACATTCCCTTTTGTATTTTAGTAAAACAATTTGTGTAAAAAGATCACTTTTGAATGAAATTAAAATTCAAAATGTTTTATTATACAACTAATAAAATAAGGTCGCATATAAACTGAAGTATGCCTCAACGAAAAGAGATTGAGATTAAGTCCCGTACAAATACGATATCCTTAGATTAAGGATAAATAAATTACATAATTATGTGTGAAAAATATAAATACACCAAATATAAGTGGATATTAAGTGTAAAACAATGAGATTTAATCCACACATATTTATAGTATGACATAATCAATAAGTAGAGGTTTAACCCAAAGAATTGAAATTGGGTTAATAAGTTCCCTTACAGAAATTCGATAGCCTAACGACGTCACTTTAAAATTAAAAAAATGAGTTGATGGGAGATAAAAAGGGTATATCATCACTTAGAAATAAAATTTACAACAATAAGGATATATAAGAACATATCCCAACATTAGGAAGATGTAAATTAAAATACCTAACAAAAATAAGTCTTTTAAAAAGAAGAGGGTGAAATGTTCCCTTACCGATTTGGGTAACTTTCGAAACCTACACCCCATGAAATAAAGAATTTAAAATGTTGATGTAAATACCCATGAATGAAAGTATATTACAAAAATATTGGAATAATGTGAAGTATATACACCACTCAAAGGAGATAGTGACAAAAATAGCATAAATCTCACAGGAATAAAAAGTAAGATAAAAACCCCTTACCTCGTTGTAATTAATCAAGTCGTATGACCAAAAGACAATAAGAACCAAATGAATCACAGAATAAAATGAATATAAATATAATCATGATAATATATATCAAATGGAATTACACAATACACGACATGCAATAAATAATTGGAGAACAATGGAAATCTCATGGAATTAAAAGTGAGATAAGAAATCCCCTTACCTCAAGTCCGAATTGTCTTGTTCATTTCCTTATATTCCTGAATAATAAACTTTGGTAAATTTATAATTTCTTAAGTACTTCCTTTAAAGTTTATTATTCAATTCATATCACATATTATCATGTTATAATAATTAGTTAATTATGTGAGTTCATATCATACGTTTTGTCGATGTTCGGTACATGAGTCAATAATGAACTTGTTTGAAAAGAATTGCCCATGTAGTTATAAGTAAATCATCTCCAGAATGGTATTAATGATTTAAATATCATATATATCCATTATATATTCATTTTATACTATTCCATAACATTTTAAGATAAAAAATTAAATGCACCGTTCATGGAGACGGTAGGCCGTACGTACGCATGAACACTACTTTCATTTCTTTGTCAAATTAAAGGAATTAAAACTAAATGAGACATATATATATTATAATTACAGTATAATATATATGTTATATAGGTAACATAAGTTCATTAATTATATTATTTATAAATTCCATGTTTGGAATGAATGAGTCACATCACTTGAGGGGGCGGTAGTCCACACTTCCTCAGATGAAATTATCGCATTTTCACAACATGCAAAGCATAAAGGTATGTTTTAAATATAAAATACAGAAGCATTTAGAGGCAATAAATATAATATATATCATATATAAATATATTTCCATCATAATTGACACCATTAGAGGTGTTAAAATAAGATTGAACAATCATCGTTTCGTGAGGCAGTAATTCGCCACCCACAGAAACAGTATGTTCTGTAACCATTAGACAGAGGTGTGTGTAGGTGTAGGTAGAATCCTTATCATAACAATATAATAGTATATTGAGGATAATAGTGTTATTATGGGATCAAATAATAAGGAGATATTGGTGAGTGAAGAAGGAAAATAAAATAAAGAAACTCAAGAGAAGACATTACCTCTAAATCGGGTAACTCTTTTTGATTTGAGCCAAAGGCTTCGTTGGAAAGACTTCTGCCCAAAGTGAGGCTTCTAAGAGTGAGATAGGGATTTAGAGAGATAATATGAGAAGATTTTGGGTGAGACAAGAGATTTATAGGTTTTGGTAAGGGGGTAGAGGTGGGGGCCTTTTATAAGAGGGAGGAGGGTCACTTTTGGAAAGACTTGAAATGTTACTTTATTATAAAATGGTTTTAGGATTTTAGAGGTCCCACAATGATATATTTAGAGGATAAGGTGATAAGGGTTCCAAATACACCCATACAATATGTTTTAAATAAGTTTAAGTATTAGATTTTACCTTATCTTTTCATTTTATTTAAATCATTCATTAATGAGGTAATCATTGCATCATCATGGTGTCATAAATAAATTTATTTATTTAAAAAATTATAAAAAAAATACCATGATGTAGGAAATATTTTTATCTTTCCAATTAATATTTATAGTCTAGTAGATCATTTATGTAAACAAAATTAATTTTTTTTACTTAGGTGTTACATAGTTTGGTTATATTTTCCATTCTTTAAAAATAATATGATAAAAGGTCACTATCATACAAAAGTGATTCCATGGGGTCCCTAAGTTGGCACAAGGAATCCCATGTTAGGCCATGACACAAAAAAGAGTATTTGGACACATGTTGGGGTCATTTTATATTATTATGATATTATTTTATTACCCTTTACTACCCGATTACTAATTAATCATGATAATTAAAGATAATTGCCGTCGTTACTATTCATAATGTCCAAAAACAAAAGAGACTTAATTAAATAATTTGAACCTTATAATTCCAAATATAGAATCCATTTTACCAAATACAAAACATAGTAATTGAAGTAATTAATTTAAAAATAATTTCTGTTGTCAAAACCAAAGACAGATTTTTTAAGAAGTAAAATTTATCAAAAGATTGGCTTGTTTTTATATCCAATTGAAAAGTGAAATTACTTAAAAAGAAAAAAATTTCATTAAGTGATAAAAAATAATTCAATTACACTTTAAAAACAATTAAAAGGACAATATAACTATATAATTAAATTAGATGAAAAAGCAGTTTTGAAGTAAAATGCAGTATTTTTCACTATTCATTAAAAATGAACATTTGTCAGAAAAATACCAAAAATTTATTCAAAGTAAATTTGATATTCCAAATTCAAAAATGATTTCCATTTTACCAAATTAAAAACATATAAGTTGCATTAATTAATTTAATAATTAATTCCTGCTGTCAAAACAAATAACGTATTTTTAAGAAACAATATCTATCAAAAGATTGACACTTGTTTATGTCCAATTTCAAAGTGAAATTAATTCCAATGACCACCATTGGATTAAATGGTAAAAATATATTTTAACTAAACTTTAAACCCAATTAAAAATATAATCTAACCATATAAATAAATTATATTAAAAGGAGGTTTTGAATTAAAATACATCATTTTTCACTATTCATAAATAATGAACTTTATCGGAAAAATAAAAAAATTTACACAAAGTAAATTTTGATGTCCTGATTATAAAGAAGTATTTTATTTTGTCAAATATAACATATAAAATTGACAAAAAGTAGTTTTAAAAAAAGGGTTCGCCATCAAAAGGCGGTTAATCGACCTTTAAAAGAATATTAGAATATTTATTCTTAAAATTGGATTCATTTGCATTTTAAGCCTCTATAATTTATTGGGTAATTGCTAAAATATTTGACAAACATATATAATAATTTTGTAGTTAGTTATGTTCATTCCCACCCTTACAACTTCTAGGCGTTAACTACCATTTAAAATAATATTATTATATTATTAGTGTGCAACGTAAGATTTCAAAGAAACTCATTGTTGCGTATTAGGTACGCCATCGAACATAAAATTCCCTTTAAAGTAATATTAACATTTTATTCACAAATATTAACAAATATGAAAATGTCATATTCTTTATTTACTTGGGACGTTACATCCTTCCCCACTTTTGGGAATTGCATCCTCACAATTTTAAAATTGGGCTCGAAAACTTCATTGAAATCCCCACATCGGAAAATGAGTCAATAAAACTATCACTTTAAAAGAAAGAAATAGAAGTACAAAGGTCACCCGAGACAATAGATACTATAATTCCATGAAAAAATGTACATGGAAGAGAAAAAAAGGGTCAAGTTCTAATGGAGAGTGATAGAAAACATGTTTAGGAGAATGTTAACCACCAAAAAGTCACAAATTTGTGATGGGTTAAACGGTATTTGATTCCCCAGTAGGAAAAGTTAACAGATTTTGTTTTTGTTTTAAGTTACTTTATATTGAGGAATTTATTTTTGATCTTAACTAAATCATAAGGAAACATACTTACTTGTCATGTAGACTTTCATCTCTTACTAGATTTCTTACACAAACTCATATTTTCTCCAAACGATGAGTATTTAGGATGACTTTTTCACATTAAGAGTGCTATAATCAACTTCTTGAGAATCACCTAATCCAAAAAAGATGAACTATATATTTCCCATGTCTTTATAACTTAAACAAAACCAAAATTATTAGTACAAGATCAGATAATCCCCAAAAGGATAATCATTTTTAAAAAGAAATACTACTCTTAATCTCCAAAATTCAAAAAAATGAACCCAAGGTTCAAGAAAGACCATTAAATAAACAGTTATCCATAAAATTCTTCAAAGTAATCCAAACTAAGATTGAAACCCAAATCTCTGAAGAATTTAATCACATAGTCTTCCAAGGTAAATCTTAACATTTATCTCCAAATAACATCAGTTACTCTTAAAGTCTCATACTGAAAATAAATTAACGTAATCACATATCCTCCATGATAGGTTAATCATTTCCATAGATAACCCAAAATAAACATATTCCTAATTCATAAGATCATCTAACTAAAAGGAATTAGTCATACTAACTAGGGACTTCATGTAGTCCAGTGGTAGGCGATAAATACCAGTCACACTTTGGTTGTGGGTTTGAATCCTATAGCTTCGTCCGACGTGACGAGTTGTCACACGGTCTGCATGTTATCCCTTTAAAAAAACCATATAATTTTTAACATTCCCAAAAAGAGATAAATTAATAAAAAATAACCATAACATATTTTAACCACAAAGTTTATCTAATAACTTTTTTTTTTCATCCCAAAATGTATTAACTGATAATTTCCTCAAATTCAAGGATCATATAAACCCAAATGGTTCTTTATAACTATATCCACAAAAGAAAAGATAATTATTACTTGAATAAAATTTTCATATATCAAACATCAGGGTTACACATACTATAAAAAGTCTTCTAATGTAATCCCATCATCAAAAGAGCCTTAATACTTTTAAGAATTTCACCATCCTAAAATCTACCATAACTCTTGAATCCCTTATATGTTGACTTCTTACTCATTCAACATTATTCATGATCTATTAACCATTCCCTTCCAACTTATTATGAAATACTTATTTCCTACAAACAAAATCACGAATCATATCCTAAGATTTCAATAATAGGAAAACATATGTTAAGAAATAATACATACCTTTCATTAGTCATTGTCAGTTTCTTCATCCTCAATCAGAATGGAATTAGGTATTGGTAAACAAATATTTTTATGATCCTGGTGATCCCATTTCTGAAACTTCTTTGTAGGACATGTGTTTGAATAATGACCATGCACACCACATTTAAAACATTCAATTGATCCTTCATAAAGAACTTCTTTCCCTTTCCTAGAGTCAACTAGATGCTTCCTTTTTTCCATGGTAAGTTCTTACTTTATGAACTTCATTTCCAAATCTATAGAATCTTTTTGTCCCTTTGAAACATTTTCCTATGTGTTTCTTTCCACATCTTTGACATATAGGTTTTTGAACATTATTACCTTTATGATTATTAACTGAACTTCTGTAGGGATTTGTTTCTCGCATATATGATGCCTTATAAAAATCACTAAGGTTCAGGTGGTCAATCATAACTCCAGATAGTTGGTTGAGAATAACCACAAGAGTTCTCATTGTAGCTCCCATATCATTCAGTTGCTCGTTCAGAAAACCGTCATAGTTTTCTTCACATCCACTGTTACTTTGGTGCCTACTAGATCCAGCCATTTACTAAAATCAAGAAGGTCTGTGTGATTATATCAGTAAAATAATCATATAATACTAAGATATAATTATTCATGTTATCTTAAACTCATTCACTTTATAAAAATAACTATGACTCTTTCTAAAATCCTAACCATTATGGTAATGTCACTTGTGCTTAAAGAATACCCTAACCTCTAAATTTATATAAACCAACCTTTGATACCAACTATAATGCCCCGACCTTAAACATTACTTAATCTTGAGTTATTTCAAGAATACTCATTGAGGATATTTTCAGGTTTAGAGTTTTAGAGAATTAGGACCTAACTATTACATCTCAATGATTACAAAGCAGACACATATACTCAGTTTCCATTTTTTTCACAAAATAAAAACTCTTGAACAAAAGAGACATGTCTAGTTCCATGTTTTAGAAAGAATGACACTTCCTTGATCCCATCCTTGACCCTATTTCACTTTATGTCCTGTGAAAATCATTTCAAAAACTTGGGATGAGCATAAAAAGCTTAGTAAGGGATATAAAAATACGGAAAAAAGCATTAGTCCTTGTATAAAAAAGAATCAATGAAATCATAATTTACTCATAAAACATAAGCACTTTAAAATACCTCATGTAATCATAAGATTTATTAATAACTCATATAAATCATAAGACATAAAGGTAACTTGATGTATTCATAACATTCTTACGCAGGGAGTAACCCTCATGGTTAAGTTTGGAATTCCAATCGCAGTATATTCCCTAAATCTCTTTGGAGAAACCTTAGCGTTTAACTCCTTCGCATTACCCAATGTATTGGAGAGATATCTCAGGATCACTTGCTCTTAGTTTATCACAGAACCACCCGATTTCATAAACTATGCCCAAGAATCATAACATAATCGTATCACATAAAACACGCATAAATAAAATATAACATTTCCACATTTAAATCACAAGATATCAATACAACACATTGATATAATCAAAAAATTATCAGAACCATTTTCAATACCAAAATAAAATAAAAGTAAAACATGGTATTTATTTTTCATTTAAAAACGTTATGGCTTTTAGAGGAAACTGAAACTCAAATAATGGTCACAGTGGCGAAGAAGTCGTTGTCGCCGCATACGTAAGACAAAAACATTCCATTTTTTCTTTTAGTAAAAAGCTTCATGTAAAAATATTGATTTTGAATGAAATTAAAAGTCAAAAGGGTTTATTATACAACTAATAAAAGAATTTCATATACCACTGAAGTATGCCTCAATGAAAAGAGATTGAGATGAAGTCCCATACAAAGACGGTATCCTTAGATTAAGGATAAATCAATTACATAATTATGTGTGACAAATTAAAATACACCAAATATAAGTGGATATTAAGTGTAAAACAATCAGATGTAATCCACACATATTCATAGTACGACATAATCAATAAGTAGAGGTTTAACCCAAAGAATTGAAATTGGGTTAAGAAGTTCCCTTATAGAAATTCGATAGCCTAACAACGTCACTTTAAAATTCAGAAAATGATTTGAAGAGAGATAAAAAGGGTATCTCATAACTTGGACATAAAATTTACAGAAATAAGGATATATAAGAACATATCCCAACATTAAGAGGATGTAAATTAAAAGACCTAACAAAAAGAAGTCTTTTAAAAAGAAGAGGGTGAAAGGTTCCCTTACCGATTTGGGTAACTTTTGAAACGTACACCCCATGAAAGAAGGAATATACAATGTTGATGTAAATAACCATGAACAAAATTATATTACACAATGATTAGAATAATGGGAAGTACATACACCACTCAAAGGAGATAGTGACAAATATAGCATAAATCTCCCGGGAATAAAAAGTGAGATAAAAACCCATTACCTCGTTGTAATCAATCAAGTCGTATGACCAAAATATAATAAGAACCAAATGAATCATAGAATAACAAGAATATAAATAGAATAATGATAATATATATCAAATGGAAGTACAAAATATACCGCATTCAATAAATAATTGTCAAACAATGGAAATCTCACGGAATTAAAAGTGAGATAAGAAATCCCCTTACCTCAAGTCCGAATTGTCTTGTTCATTTCTTTATAATCCTGAATAATAAAATTTGTTAAATTTATAATTTCTTAAGGACTTACTTTAAATTTTATTATTCAATTCATATCACATATTATTATGTTATAATAATTAGTTAATTATGTGAGTTCATATCATACGTTTTGTCGATATTCGGTACATGAGTCAACAATGAACTTGTTTGAAAAGAATTGCCCATGTAGTTATAAGTAAATAATCTCCAGAATGGTATTAATGATTTAAATATCATATATATACAGTATATATTCATTTTATACTATTAAATAATATTTGGTGATAAAAAATGAAATGCACCGTTCATGGAGACGGTATACCGTACGTACACATGAACACTACTTTCATTTCTTTGTCATATTAAAGAAATTAAAAATAAATGTGACATATAAATATTATAATTACATTATAATATATATGTTATATAGGTAATATAAGTTCATTAATTACATTATTTATAAATTCCATGTTTGGCATGAACGAGTCACATCACTTGATGGGGCGGTAGTATACACTTCCTCAGATGAAATTATCGCATTTGCACAACATGCAAAGCATAAAGGTATGTTTTAAATATAAAATACAGAAGAATTTAGAGGAAATAAATATAATAAATATCATATATAAATATATTTCCATCATAATGGCCACCATGAGAGGTGTTAAAAGAAGATTGAACAATCATCGTTTCGTGAGGCAATAATTCTCCACCCACAGAAACAGTATGTTTTTTAACCATTAGACAAAGGTGTGTGTAAGTGTAGGTAGAATACTTATCATAAAAATATCCTAGTATATTTAGGATACTGGTGTTATTATGGGATCAAATAATAAGAAGATATTGGTGAGTGATGAAGGAAAATAAAAGAAAGAAACTTGAGAGAAGACATTACCTCTAAATCGGGTAACTCTTTTTGATTTGAGCCAAAGGCTTCCTTTGAAAGACTTCTGCCCAAAGTGAGGATTTTAGGAGAGATATAGGGATTTGGAGAGATAATATGAGCAGAGGTTGGGTGAGCCAAGGGATTGAGAGGTGTGGGTAAGGGGGTATCGGTGGGGGCCTTTTATAAGAGGGAGGAGGGTCACTTTTGGAAAGACTTGAAATGTTACTTTATTATAAAATGGTTTTTGGATTTTAGAGGTCCCACAATGATATATTTCGAGGATAAGGTGATAAGGGTTTTAAATAAACCCATAAAATAGGTTTTAGATAAGTGAAAGTCTTAGATTTTACCTTATCTTTTCATTTTATTTAAATTGTTCATTAATGAGGTAATCACTGCATCATCATGGTGTCATAAATAAATTTATTTATTTAAAAAATTATAAAAAAATACCATGATGTAGGAAATATTTTTAGATTTATAATGAATATTTATAGTCTAAGAGATCATTTATGTAAACAAAATTAAAATTGTTTTACTTAGGTGTTACATAGTTTGGTTATATTTTCCATTCTTTAAAAACAATATGATAAAAGGTCACAATCACACAAAAGTGATTCCATGGGGTCCCTAAGTTGGAACAAGTCATACCATGGTATTAAATGACACAACCAAGAGGATTTGGATACATGTTGGGGTAATTTTATATTATTTTGATATTTTTTTATTACCCTTAACTACCCTATTACTAATTAATCATGATAATTAAAGATAATTGCCATCGTTACTATTCATAATATCCAAAAACAAAAGAGTCTTAATTACATAATTTGGAATTTCTGATTCCAAATATGGAATCAATTTTACCAAATTCCAAACACAAAAATTTCAGTAATTAATTTAAAAATAATTCCCGTTGTCAAAACCAAAGACGATTTTTTTAAGAAGTATAATTTATCAAAAGATTGACTTGTTTTTACATCCAATTGAAAAGTGAAATTACTTCCAACGAACAAAATTGAATTAAGTGATAAAAACATAATTCAATTACACTTTAAAACCAATTAAAAGGACAATATAAATATATAATTAAATTATATGAAAAAACAATTTTGAAGTAAAATGCAGCATTTTTCACTATTTATTAAAAATGAACATTTGTCAGAAAAATACCAAAAAATTATCCAAAGTAAATTTAATATTCCAAATTAAAAAATGATGTCCATTTTACCAAATTCAAAATGTAGTAGTTTCATTAATTAATTTAATAATTAATTCCTGCTGTCAAAACAAATAACGTGTTTTTAAGAAACAATATCTATCAAAATATTGACACTTGTTTATGTCCAATTTCAAAGTGAAATTAATTACAATGACCACCATTGGATTAAATGGTAAAAATATATTTTAAATAAACTTTAAACCCAATTAAAAATATAATATAACCATATAAATTAATTAGATTAAAAGGAGGTTTTGAATTAAAATACACCATTTTTCACTATTCATAAAAAATGAACTTTATCGGAAAAATAACAAAAATTTACACAAAGTAAAATTTGATCTCCCGATTCTAAAGAAGAATTTTATTTTGTCAAATATAATATATAATATTGAAAAAAATAAGTTTTTAAAAAAAGGGTTTGCCATCAAAAGGCGGTTAATCGACCTTTTAAAGAATATTAGAATATTTATTCTTAAAATTGGATTCATTTGCATTTTAAGCATCTATCATTTATTGGGTAATTGATAAAATATTTAACAAACATATATAATCATTTTGTAGTTAGTTCTATTCATTCCCTCCATTACAACGGCTAGACGTTAACTACCATTTAAAATAATATTATTATATTATTAGTGTGCAACGTAATATTTTAAAGAAATTCATTATTGCATACTGGGTATGTCATAGAACATAGGATTACTTTTAAAGTAATATTAACATTTTATTCACAAATATTTATATATATGAAAATTTCATATTCTTTATTTACCTGGGATGTTACAGATCAAGTGTATGTTCATGAAATACATATATAAGAAGTGAAATTTGTGTTCATGCCACACATCCACCCGAAAATATAACACAAAATACACATACCAACATATAATTTAGTTCATCATGTGCTAACCAAGCCACCATGACACCAGACCATACCTGCTTTGAATTTTTTAGAATAAAGAGAGTCACCTATACCAAAAAACCCAACCCATACCTAAATACTATGGGTAGTGTGTCATACTATACCTCAACCCAAGCCCATTGATGTTGGGTAGGGTGTCATGAAAATATCAACCACTAACCAAATGTTCAGGGTATGGAATCCTCAAGTCCCAAATCATATATGAAGATATAAGGTTGGGTGTCCAATCAAGTCCCTACCCATCCTCTCTCACTTGAGGGAGGTCACATGTCAAGAATCTTGGTCATCATTTTTATCTCAAGTTATGATGCACATGAAGTATCTTGACCTACCCTTCTCACTAAAGGGAGGTGGAATATCCTATCTCAAGATACACCTTATCACTCTAATGGAATATAAATTACTACCAACATAACATCATACCCCTCTTCTAGGCTACAAACTCACACTAAAATACTATGGAATTGACACCTGAGGCTATGTTAAAGGGAGAACGTAATGGGCATTGTGATGATTTAAATTTTGGTAAGGGGAAAGATCATATACTTAAACATCCGTTAGATGATCAAAAGTATCCCTTGTCATCGCCTGAGTATTCATCAGTTGATCAACACAATCTCACATCCTCTACTCACATTATGTCTATAGTCAATAGACCATGCATTGACTATTAGAGGGTACACTATTCTCAATAAAACCTCAAGTATTGCTGCGCCACATTAGATTTGAAAATAATAGTTGAATTGTCTACTTATTGACATTATATTAGACCTAATGATATCAAAAGAGATCCAACACAACATCTATAATGATTCTAATACAATCCCATTCCCCGATTCACCATCCATTGGCCATCCAATGTAGTGAAAACAAATAAACGCTAACATTATTTCCACCCAATTACATATGATCTAAATAACAATGGGAAGAAACAACCAATGCTAAGAGAGGATTTTATCTTTAAGTTTCACACATGGAAATCATGATAAGGATGTAGGGATCAAATAAATATTCCATTAATTCTATCTAACTAAATTGATAAATGGGGAAACAAACTAGACATGTGGTATAAAATCCAAGTGATAAAGTGTATTAGCTGAGTCATAGGAGTGTATCCTTTACTCAACCATTCAAGTAAGAATTATGTAATACATGTGGAGAATATTAGGAACATCTTGATGATATGTGGAATAATCCAAGAAGATTAAGAAGATTATAAAATGGGAAGAACATTCTCATTTGAGGGGGCTGTTAGTTTTCACTATTAGAGCATTTTAGTTATTTTAATTCTTTAATATAGATTTATGTCTATGGTTTTGGTCCTTCACATGAAGGTATAAAACCCACATCAGTGATTGATCTAAAAAGGGAGACACTTATATTTTCATGAGTTTTACAAACATTTCTAATTTTTATTATACTTATAATATTAGTTTAAAATATATTATGCTTGGTTTTTTGTTATCATAATCAATCAATATTTAATTTACTATTTATTATTTGGTTTTTATAATTACCCACCCTTCACCCAATAAATCTTGTATATTATGGAACATGAGTGATTTAATAGTAAAGTTTTGGTGATTTTTTTCATGTGAATAAAAGAAATAATCCTAGTCTTAATTAATTTAGATATACATCTCTTGATTAGGATTTTACTTAATAGTTGAAGGTGAGGTGTCTATTGGAGGATTGATAAATTAATTAAAAGTATCCCATGAATATAGAAATGATTAGTATTTCATAGTGATCATTGTTTTTTACAACTCACAATCATTTTAAACTAGATATGAGATGTTCTTGATCGTGAAATATCTCACTGATTAACTTCTAAAAGTTGGGTTCATCATTAAGAAACTATAATATAAATACATTAGCAGTCATAACCCCAGATTAATAACTGATCAATCATCTGATAGTTTCTCTAGTATACTATTATTTCATTCTCTTAATTGAACACAATTAAAAAACAAACACACCCTGTTAACACCTAAAACTTGAAAAACTTAAAATTTCACACTTCCTTGGAGACCATCCAAGGTCCCACTACACTGCATAACCCTATATTTAAATTTATTTCCAACCACTTAACAATAAATTAAAGATAAAAATCTCTTTAAATAATAATGCAACCTATTTCTTTGGTAAATTTTTGTGTGCTCATTACCAATAAAGTGAGGGATTGGATTTATTAATAAAACCACTAAAAATAAAATTTAATTCTTCATTTTAGGTTTCTTGGATACCACTAAATACAATGGTTTAAAGGAGCCATAGATATATTGAGGAGAGTATACATAGGCACTCATTAATATTGAGTTTTATCTAAACTTATATAACAAATGTTGTTGCATTTTATTTTTTTACTACATACTATTTTTTAGTTTTAATTTTATGATTTTAATTATGCTTAATTTTTATTATCAGATTTAAATTTTATGAAGGAAATTCACCCCCATATAAATATACTTTCAAAATAAATATTTTTATTATATACTTCTTTTATTTCTAAATCTTAACTGGTTTCAATGAATTATTTTGTCAAATATCTTCTACCTATAACTCCCAAGGTGCTCCTAAGGGACTCTCAATAGAACATTCACTATTCTTTGATAGCACAAACTATGATTATAGGAAAAATCACATGTAAAATTTTCTTAGAATCATAGTATATCCTATATGAAAAAATGTTATTCATGGTTACACACAAACTAAGGAATGGAGAAAAAGGACACTCGATGATGTAGATGCTTTTGAGCATGATGGAAAATCCATGAATTCTATTCACTATAGATTAGATAGGAATAAATTTAATCATATTTCCATATGTAAAAATGCTCATGAAATATATAAATTTATTAAAGTCACACATGAAGGTACATACAAAGTCAAGGACACTATAATTGACATGTATATACGACACTTTGAATGTTTTAGCATGCATTAAAATGAATTTATTAATGAAATATTTACATGATTTACTAATATTTCTAATAGTATAAAATGTATTGGTGATTATATTTCTATATATAATATTTTGAATAAAATAATTTAGGTATTTTAAAGTTTATAGTAACCCAAATTAACAACTATTCAATAAGAAAAGGACTTTAAGAATATGACCATTGAGGAAATCAATGAGGCGAACCAAGCATAAAATCTATATATTATACATCATTTCACATGATTATTTTTTACACCTCACAATAACTCACACCCCAGGACCTAAAGGTTTAGAATCTTTAAAGACAAGATACATAAAAACTTATTTTAAAACATTTTCCACATATCCCACAAATAGTGTTCTCACATGATTCCCTATTTGAAACATCCAACATAATACTCTCCTTTATAACCTAGGAAAAAAACATAAGAAGGGGTGATCTCAGATGCTCAATAAGGGTAAACATAAGAGTCATTAATCAAAGATCATAAGTAATCATAAGATGAGAATATGGGTATGAGATTATAATCTGGGTGAAAATACATGACATAGTATAATCATTCCAAATAAACCATATATCATAAAACATGGGTCATGAAACATAAATTTTAGCATAAAATAATATATGAGTAATAATCATGTGAAAACATTAATTTATAATCATGAGATATGAAAATATAGGAATAATAACGCAACATAGAAGTGTGGAAAATACATAAGCATAGAAGAATCATTTCTTATATTGAGGCTTACTGGAACTACCATCATTTCATAATGGACATATTTCTATAGGGGATTGGGTTCACTCCCCATTCCAAGAAATATGTAATATCATGAGATAAAAATATTTAATCAATGAATTTTAGGGTTATATATGACCCACCCATCATATAATTATAAACCATTAATATATGTGCCAAAAGAACTTGGAATACTTCATAATTATATCAAATCTTAATTAACATATGAAAGAGAACTGGTTTCATGAAAATAACATAATAGATTATCATCATACATCTAGAGAAATAAGGTGGATGGTTTATTTAGAGGATATTTAGAGTGAGTCGTAAGAAACATTTAAGGATGTTGACATATATTAAAAACACTTTCATATGAACATAAAAATTTAATTAGATAAAGAGTAAGAAATACCATTTTTATTTTAATACATTTTATGAAAATATTTTATAAAAAGAGGAATATAAATTTCTTTGAAAAAACTTGAAAAACTAGAGGGAAAATTTCTTAAAGAAAACCTATGAAGGTGGCAGGAAAATTTATTGGTATGAAATTTTTTTAGAAAGAATATTTCTTTCACATTTAGTAAAGAAGGTCAAAGTTGATGAAGAAAATGTACCAAAAACATTAAAAGAATATTTCATTTTTAAATAAAATAAATTACATTGAAAAATAACTTAATTAATTATAGAAATATAGATAGGGACATCCATACAACTTAAGAAATAATATGTATATAGAGGAAAAATATTCCCAACTAAAAATAAGAGGTAAGGTTGGTTTATCTTACAAGTATCACTTTGAGTGAATAATGAACCAAAGGGGAAGTGAAATAGTAGGAGGAAATGTAAAACTTATTAATAACTATATTAGAATAAAATATAGGTTGTTTTATAGATAAAGGTCATATAATCTCCCCATATGGAAACCTAGTCATAACAATTTTAAATTCAAAATGAGATTGGAAAGACAACCCTTACGACTTTGGTAACCTTTGAATCAAAAGACCATGAAAGAAATAAAGTGAGATGGATTAATAAATAACTTTAATTTTATAAAATTTATGATAAAATCCATCTATAAGGTAGTATATATCCCATAAAATATGAAACAAGTGTTGAATATGGCATATGTCTCAAAGGAATAAAGTTGAGATGAGAAACCCTTTTATTTTACTCCCGACTTCCTTAAAAGCACTTTAACCTCATGTATAATAAATATAAACATACTAATAAGTTATTAAAAAACCTTATTAATATATATTATCCTTTATATTATTTAATTATAATCATTCACTACACATATATCAGTTAGTTATTGTTTATTTTTATCATCAGATTTTGTTAATTTTGATAGTTTCAAACAAGGTTTGTAATAGTGATGTCAGTCCTCATTATTTGATACCAAGTTCATCATTCCAATTTTATTCATGATATTGCAATATTTTTTTAAATTATTTATTTAATACCATTTTCATTTGATGGAAGATATGGGTATAGTTTTTGAGAATGGGATGCATGACGTGTCTATTTTGGATTATTTACCGATAACAACGAATTACATTATAATGATTATTTTTTTCATACTTAAAGAATAATGTTCATGAAATAAATTAATAATAAATATCATATATATATTAATAATTTTTTTTAGAACCTACCATGTAAGGTGGTGATGAAAAATGAAATACGTCATCCATGGAGATAGTAGTCTACCTGTAACACGAGAAACATTTTCATTTTCTAATGAAGGAGAGGAAGGTAGATAATGTTTGTTCCATAAACATAATAACATTTAAGTATAGTAATGATAATAATATCATTATATTAGGTTTAAATAATATTATTTTTTAGGATAATAAGAATACTTAAATGAATATAAATTAATAGGAGTGATTGATAATTTTTACCTTACTATTTGGGACAACTCCTTTGCAAATTGGATTAACAATTTTAAGGGTGATTTTTTATGAGAATAGAACCTCTAAAATATGTATAGGAATGTTTGGGAGGGATTTGGGTATATTTTTTTATAACTAATATGCTTAAGGTTTGAGGATAAGTGGGGTCGTGAATGGGTCCTTTTATAGGTGATAGGAGTGACATTTTATGTAATACTTATTAATTATTATAAAAATGAAGTAAAGAAAGTAAAGTGGATCCAAAGTGGAAAATAATGATGGTGGGATAATTTTTTGTAAATAAATAATTGATGTACACATTTATAGATAGGTTTTTGTGATATTTTGTGTTTTATTAGTTAATATTAATTCTTTATACCTTGTTTTACCTTTACCATGATAATCCATTTTTTACATCAGTAACTTATTTTTTATGTATACAAATGAAATTGAACTAATTGAATAATTTTTAAATGATGATTACAAATTTTAACTCCATTTAATCCAATTAAGTCTCTAAATACGAAAAAATAGCTTTTAAATGAAAACATAAAATATAAAATCTATTTTTATAGAAAAATAACTTTTTAAACTTTATGAATTTTTAATCATATTTCAGATCAATTACCCATTAAATGGGTGTTAATATATTTTTTATAAATAGAAAAATTACTTTAGATTCATCATTAAAAAGTGATCAATTTAATTTATTATTTTAAAAATAAGTTTTTTTGAAAATAATACTTAAGAAATATTATTCTTTGAAAAATATATAATTTTACATTAAGAGATTTTATTATTATTTCTAACCAATTAAAAATCATTCCATGAATTTTAATTCATTTTAATAAAAAATTCATTTCCTTAAATTTATTAAAATAAAATAAATTAATTTTTAAATAAAAACATATAATATATAATAAAATCATGCTTTTAAATTAATAATATTTAATTGTCTATGAATAATTGAATTAATATTATTTTATAATTCCTTAATTATTTCATGGATGATATTTATTTACTTTTCAAATAACTCATTTATTATCAATACATTTTATTGAAATAATTCTTTAATAATAATTTATTTAAGGTTCTGGAGCTTACGAGTAAAGATATTTAGTAATAATAATAGTAATATGTAACATATAATTTTTTTATAATTAAATTTTATAATTATTTTTTTATTTCATTAATTATTATTTTTGAATTATATTATTCTCAATTACACATAATTCCCATTATATATACCCAACGACCATATATCTAATGATCATATTTATAACATCTATATATCCAACAACCATATTTCCAATTACCATATATATAATATTTAGATTCCATTCCTATATATATATATATATTCATAAATATATTCTTAGAATCAGTCATCATATTTACTTCTATCTTAATATGGATATTATATTTCTAATTCTCTGCATTATTTCCATAGTTTCAACCTGGGTGATGATCTTCATGACATACAACATAGATAATGATTTTATGTTCATAGTATTTTTATTTGCTTGTAGAATCATTCCTCTTTTAATTTTATTAATTATGTTTCATATTGAGTTTTCATTATGTATTAACGTTCATATTTCATTGAAATATTCCATCTAAATAAAATTTATCACAATTTTGTTAGTTTGGTGGTGCATAGTCTATTTATTTTAAAGGAAAAATACATAGTAAAATCATGGGGTGTTACATTTCACCCTCCTTAAAATAATTTCAACCTCAAAATTTTATTACTCTGATGAAAACAAATGAGGGTAATTTTTACTCATTAAATATTTAGGTTCCCACATTATTTCCTCAAACTTATGATTTTACCATAGAACATTCACCTGATGAGTGGCTGAGTTTTGAAACACTTTATCTCTTTGATCCAATATCTCAACCGAGTGTTCCTCATAAGATAGATCATGTTCTAATCTCACAAATTCTAAGTTTATTACATGTGATGTATATAGTATTTAATTCATAAAAAGTGATACAAAAAACACATTATTTACTAGAGAGAGGTTTGGTGTGAGTGCTATGTGTTAAGCTATAGCCTATACATGATCAAGTATCTCGAAGGGATTGATGTATTTAGGGCTCAAATTTTCCTTCTTTATAAATCTAATTACTATATTACAAGGAGATATTTGAATAAATACTTTGTCACTAAATTCAAATTCTACATCTCATTGATGATTATCAACATTTCTCTTTTGTCTACTTTTGGTAGTTTTAATATTCCTCAGAATGGTTTGAACTTTCTCTATCATATCTTGAACAAGATAAGGTCATAATAAATTCATTTCTCCAACTTTACCCCAACATATTTGTGTCCTGAATATCTCCCATATAGAGACTCATATGGTTCCATTTGGATGATTGAGTGAAAACTTTTATTATATGAGAACTCAACTAGAGGAAGATGTTGATCCCAAATTCCTTGGAAATTCATTGGGCATGATCTCAACATAACTTCTAGAGTTTGAATGGTCCTTTCAGATTAACCATCTATCTAAGGATGATAATTAGTGTTGAATATTAACTATGTATCCAATTCTTGTTGAAAACTTATCCAAAATTTCAAGGTAAACCTTATATTTAGATTAGATACAATTTAGATTGATACTTTATGCAGCCTTAACAATTCCTTTATGTATATTTTGGAAATATGATCGAGTGATAAATACTCTTGAATATAAATGAAGTTTGAAAACTTTATAAGACATTCCAATACTACCTAGATTAAATTGTTTCATTTATAAGTATTTAAAATACCAGGTATGAAATCCATGGTGATGTTGTAGAGATATAGGCATTTTATACTTGAATATCAAAACTTTTTAGATAAATATTCAATACATTTCATAAACAAATGCCCAAGGACTGTAATATTTTAGTTTCTTTAGAGACTAGATAAAAAATATTCTTATTTCTTGAAAGATATTAAACATATCCAATATAGATCTTTCCACATAGTATTCTTCTTAGATGTACCCTACTTAAAACCTTTATTCATACCCCGGGGAAAGGAAACATAATAAAGGGTGAAATTAGATGTTCAATAAGGATAAAAAGGGATATATCAATGATCAAATAAGAATAACATGATAAAATGGTATAATAACATGATAATAACATTTAACAACCATACCTTGCATATCATAGATCATAAACTCATGTCATGGAATAAATCTTGGAAGTTTATAAGACAAGAATCATGATGGAATAAAAGAACATGATCCATGAGAGAATAAAATTAGTGTAAGACATGAAATTTTGGCATACACATAAGTATATAAAATCATTTCATTAGTAGTAAAGGTCCATTTCCAAAACTATCATAGTGGAATGGGTTCACTCCCCAAACCATCGTAGGAGTAAAGGTCCACTCCCAAGACTATCATAGTGGAAAAATTACCTTACTAAACTAAGTTCACTCCCTATTCCATCCTTTTTTATCTTATAATATATCAATATTTACCAAATTAATTGGGGAGGGGGAGATATAGGTCCCACCTATCACATAATGAAAATCATACATACATGAGCCATAAGATCAAAAAATATTATTCATATTAGAACCCATAAAAATAAATGGGTTTCATAAACATATCATTATATCATAACCCATGGAAAAGAAAAAAGTATCATAATAATTTCATTATTTTATCATATCATAACCCATGAAAAAATAAGTGAATTTCATTAACATTTTATCAAGGTATAACCCATAGAAGAGAAACAAGTTTTATAAACATCTTATCATCATAAACACAAACCATCCGGAGAAAGAATAAAAATGGAATCCTTGGATAATATCCACAGTAAAGCATAATTAACACCAAATTATGTCATCTTAGATAGAAAATGATCTTGAAAATTATGTCATCTTACTTGGAACATTTCCTGAGGAAAATATCATTTCCACTTTGATTTTTTTAAACATAAAACATTTTCAAATTCCTTTTCTTTGAAACCAAACTTTTTAAAAATAAAAATTCAAAAAAAATTATGAAAATACTTTTATTTAAAAATAAAATTTTAAACTTATAAATGAGGCTTTGAAATAATCATTTGTTTATGAAGGAGGAAAATACCATTCATTTTGTACATGTTAAAACAAATATTCCTTTCACATTTAAGTAAAATCCAATCAAGCATTATTTAGAAAATGACATGAAGATTCATTTAATTTTTTTTGTAAAAAAGTAAAAAAAGGGTTGAATTTTATTTAATAAATTATTTGGATAATGTTATAATTTTTTTTTGAAAAAATGGTTTTGGAATAAAAAAATGTTTTTTTACTGAAGATAGAAATAAAGATTCTTTTTTATAAAAACATTCTTTTGAACTCTTGAGTACAAGAATAGAGGAAAATGAATAGAAAATATGTGTTCTTATAAAATAAACAAAGGATAAAAAAATTCATGTGTTTATTGAGAGATGGATCTTAATATTTATCAATAGAAACATAATTATAAAAAATCCTTATAAATGATGATATTTTAATGTAAAATATTTACCACTTTGGTATTTTTTTATCATAAGCACCATTAAAAAATAACATCAAATGAAACTTTAAATGCCATGAAAAGTATTATATTCATGATATAACATGTAAAATGGGTAGTATATACACCTCATAGAATAATATAGGGTCATAACATAACTTATATCCCAAAGAAGTCAATTTAAGATAAAAATCCCTTACCACTTTGCTTTATTTTGAATAGTAAACCCCATGAAAGAGAGATCCTAAAATGGATATGTAAATCCACAAAATTTTCATGAGAATAATCATAAAATAAATTCTTGGTAATTATATACACCCAAAAAAATAACAAGTTGTGCATATGGAATGTATCTTAGAGATATAAAAAGTTAGATGAAAATCCCTTACCATAAGTCTCGACTTACTTCGTACATGTTCGAACCTTATGTATAATAAATATAAGTTTATTATAAATATATTAAATATAAATAATTATATATATATATATATATTATATAATATCATATATTATTTTATTATGTCCTTTTATAACCCGTTTATTAACAATTCTTTTTTAAAATCATGTTTTGGGTAATAACTCCTTTATTTTTCGTGTATGTTTTGATTTTTTATTTTCAATACTCTTAATTTTATCATGGTTCCATAATATCTAGATTTTTAACAATGATATAAATATAATATAAATTTATTATATATTTATTTAGATTAATCCATAAAAGTTAGAGATAGAAAATGAAATACATTGTTCATGGAGAAGGTAGGCTATATGTACGCATGAAAACTGTTTCCATTTTCTCAAATGATTGAAATAAATGAAGATAAATAATATATTACCATTAAAGAATAATTTTTATGTCATATATATCACATATATTCATTAAATTTACCCTAATTAACTTCCAAATAAAGCATTAGTCAAAAACAAATCACATCACTTTGTGAGGTGGTAGTCCACCGTACACATAAACAATATTATCGTATCCCCCAAGAAATGGAAAGTAAGAAGGTATATATGATATAATAATTATATAAGTATAATTATGTTGAAAATATAATATATATTCATTTAATATATCCTCATTATCATCCAATTAAAACAGAAATGAAAAACACATCACATCGGTTTGTGAGACAGTAGTCTGTCGTACACACGAGCGACATAATTATTTTCCATCAGGTTACAAGATAAGAAGATAAGTGTGGAATTATAATTAAATAGGTATATTAATATCATAAATATCATATATAAATATTAAAACCATCATTATATCCATCCATGATAGGTGTTTATGAAAAACGAATAACATTAGTTCACAAGGTGGTAGTCCGCCATACACACGAATGATGATTCTGTATCCCATTTGATCGAATAGGAGAAGGATTTAGGTTATTACATTAACATAATAACATATAAGTATATTTAATATACTTATTTTATAATATAATCATGGTTTAATATGAATTTAAGGATTTGGAGGAATAAATAAAATAAAATGCTCAGTTAGGGACGTTACCTCCTCTTCAGACAACTTTTTTTGGTTTGCACCAAAATAATTATTAGGTTGGATTTATAATAAAAATAAGGATTATAGGATTATATTAGGAATTTAAGGAAGTTATTTGGGCAAGTATTTTCTAAACCAAGGGGTTTTAGAAGTGCTAATAGGTGAGGATAGGGGGTGAAATTTTATAAGTGAGGTGAGTGAAACACTTGTAATTTTGGAAAGAAAAAGATGTTCCCACATTATTCACACAAAAAAAGGCTCTAAAATGATACATTATATAACAGTGTAGGTTATAAGGTATAAATATGTATATAAAATGGTTTTTCGATAAATATATATGCCATTTTACCCCTTATCTTTTGAGTTTAACCCCCCAAAAAACAAAATTTCACCTTAACCGCGATAATAGATTTTTTACTGAATTTACTATTCATAATGGTAAAAAATTAAGTTGAAATTATTAGATAATATAAATTTTTATTATTCCAAATATGGAATATATTTTTCCAAATTCCATTCACATAATTTGAAAATTTTAATTTAAAATTAATCCCATAGACGTGACAAAAAAACCGTTTTCCCAAGAGAAAGGTTTCTAAAGGTTAAAAAGTTTTTATATAAAAAATAACTATAAAATTTATTCAAATGAACTAAATTGAATTAATATATATATAATTAAATTAATTTTACTTTTAAAACCACATAAAAATAAAATTTATCTTATAAATTATTTTAATGAAAAGATAGTTTTTTAATAAAAACCAGTATTTGTCACTAATCACTAAAAAATTTATCATTTCATAAATTCTCAGAAAATCACTCCAAGATAATTTTGAAATTATTATTTCAAAATTTAATTCAAATTTTTAAATAAATTTTCTAAATGTGTCAAAAATTAATTTTAAAATAAGTTCAAAAAATGTGACAAAACTATTTTTTAGAAAAATATGGTTTTAAGCATAAATTTGGATTTATTCTTATATATTGTATAGAAAAAAATTTAGTTGAATATTAAATTTTTTATTAAATACATAATATATAAATTTTATTAAAATCATTTACTAGAAGTGATTTTTTAATTTTTTGGGGTAAAACTCATTTATGCACATAAAAATAGTTTTTTAAGAAAAAAATTTCGTTGTTTACAAATGGTTTTTATTTTCATTTATTATTAATTGGTCACTAAATAATTAATCATATATACATGTTTAAATAATATATTTTCATAATTTATTTAATCTTATTCATACTCTTCATTCCAATGGTTAGATAATAACTATTAATTAGAAATGTTTTATTAGTATATCACATTTAGTTTAAACTTGGTGTTGTGTATAATGAAATATATACTCAGTATTGCATGTAACACAAGCTAAAATCTATGTTGTGTGTTACATAAGCTAAATTTAGTGTTTCATGTAGCACAAAATTTTAAAAATATCAAATTTATTTGAAAAAAAATATTTCAAAAAATCTTAGGGTGTTACATTCTATGCCCCTTAAATAAATTGCTTCCTCACAATTTGAACTTGTTCTTAGCAAGGAAGGGTTTAACATTTGAAAACCACTTTGTGGGAAACCCACATCATAAAAAGGGTTAATAAAACTTCCTCTTGAAAAGTGAGAAATGGATATGTGAAGGTCATCTGAAATAACACATACTAGGTTTCCAAATAGGAGAACAGAGGTTGGAAGTGAAGTTTTGGATATGGAAGAAAAGAATAATGTCCAAATAATTATAAAGAGTAACATAGATCATTAATCACATAAAAGTGAATGATTGTGTGAAAATTAAAAACCCCAAAACCATAAACCAAAGAGGTTTGAAAAAGATCATTGATATAATCATAAATTATGGTAATCAAACAACATTTTATTTCAAGATCCTTTTCCTAAAGTTGGAGAATTTTTATGAGAAAATATAATTACTTGATTTAATTTCATTTTATAAGCACAATATCATCCTTTGGTTATTATTCAATCAGTTTCTACATCTTCTCTTACTTTAATAAATGAGGATAATTTTTTTTATTCTTGGAGAACAAGTGGATAATAAGATCTATAAAAGAATTACAATTCATTCCTTTTTTCTCTAGTTATTATCAAAAATATAATTTTTAACACAGGTTATCCAATAAAATACAAAGTTCAACTTAATCTATTTCAATAATAGTTAACCATAAAAGTCGGTCGTAGTAGAGTTCTCAAGAGGGGGGGGGGGTGAATTGAGTATCTATAAAAATTTCTGTTTAAAAAGGTATTTTTAAAAAGGTTCCCCAATAGTTAAATACAACCCAGTTAATCAAAGTTATACTGTTATGAAAGTTTGACTATTTAAATAACTTCTTAGGAGATTGATTAATTATCAATAATCCTAATCGTAGTTATTAACATTAATTTTGAAGCTATTCTAATAAGGCAAAACAATTATAACTTCTTTCCAAGATTAACTATCAAAGTAAATTTAGTGATTTATGGAATAAATAGTAAAACAAAAAAAACTAAAGTAAACAACACAGCAGATATAAAACAAGTGGTTCATTCTCAAGATGAGACCTAATCCACTCCACTTTGTGATCACCTTCCACTAAGCAGTTTATATAAATAAACTTTATCCACACCATGAATCGGGGTTAACAACAACACACAAGACTATCCAGGTCACATGGCCTCTTCCACAGTTTTTCATCGGTAAACACTAACAGGTCACACATGGACTTCTTTTACACTTATCTGTGGGAAAAAACAAGTGTAAAAAGATGTAAGAGAAAGGATATCTTATATCCTTAAGTTTGATGTATGAGACAATTGTGTTTTTATATAGACACACACACTACTCGAAAAATAAAAATAATACACAACAAAGCAAAAACGGTTAGATAAATTTAGAAGTGCTCTGAGTGTTAGTCTATGCAGCTCTGGACTTCTGGGATGAAACAGATGCAGAAATCGAGTCATCTTGTGGAGAACAGAGTATCGTAAGTTAGCTAGATCTGGCTCATGTTTTTCATGGTATTGACAATGTGAAGATGTGCTTGACGATTTTGATCTATGGTGTCCAGCTTATTGATTCAATAATGCTTGGTGTATTTTGTAGGAATTTTGAGTTTCATGTGTCGGTTCTTGTTTCCAGAAAAACTTGTGTGTACTTCGTTATTACCCTATGTCTTTTTCTAGGATGCACTTCTCTCTTATTCTTGGAGTGCATGTGTTGGAGCTGACAGGATGCATGTATTCTGTACCTCGTACTTCGTATTGTCAGATGATATGTCTATAAAGAAACATTAATTATGTCTGTGCATTTAAAAGCTTCAAATATAACCATTAGAAATTAAATTGAAAAACAACAAAATAGATTAAGAAACAGTTTCACAGTTTGTATGTAAACAGTGTCTTTATGAAATGATGTCTCCTTGAAACAGTGTTTGGATGGTCACGATGTCTGAATGGTCACGATGTCTGGATGGTCACGGTTTCTGGATAGTCACTGTGTCCGGATGGTCAGGGTGTCTAGATGGTCATGATGTCTGGATGGTCATGGTGTCTGGATGGTCACGGTATCTGGATAGTCATGGTGTCTAGATGGTCACGGTGTTGGGATGGTCACGGTGTCAGGATGGTCACTATGTCAGGATGGTCACAGTGTTCAGATGGTCACAGTGTCCAGATGGTCACAGTGTCCAGATGGTCACAATGTCCAGATGGTCATGGTGTCTAGATGGTCACAGTGTCTATATGGTCACGGTGTCTGGATTGTCACAGTGTCTAGATAGTCATGGCGTCTAGATTCTTTGCCAGAAAAACACAACCGGTGGCAGACTCACGGTGTATCTGACTTAGCCAAATATCTATATTTAGACTTAAGCAGTGATATTCATATAATGGATTAGACTTAATATTTCATAAAAGAAATCATTATAAAGTAAATTAAATATAGTGCAAAAAGTTTATTTAAAGAATAAAGATACTAATCATCTGTACACATGATTTAGGATAAATTACATAGGTTTAACATGTTTTTACAGAATGAATAGGATTTCTGATAATTAGAACATGATTAACACATGAGGAGTCCAACAATCTCCTCCTTTTTTATGATCACAAATAATGTGAGTGAGAGATCTATTCTTAGGGAATGTGGATCCCCCTTAGTGTGTATTTAGAGTGTATATGTCTCCAAAGTACATATAAAATACATATTTCTCTATTCTTTCTTTAATGTGTATAGTTCTCCCTCTTTTGGGATTATCAAAAAGTGTGAATAAGAAATAGACAATAAAAGTGCACAATGCAGTAGATAAAGAAGAGTGTCATTACAAAGAGTAGATATCAAAACAAATGTAACAAGATCCCTATCAAAAGATATTAGTCACTATTCTTCAACACTAGCTTGTCTTCTCTTTTCCCTTGGAAGTAGCATCAAAATAAGAATCCATCGGAGCAGAGGTAGAAGTAAAAGAAGGGTGTGAATTGGTTAATAGAGAAGGTAAATGAATACATTCAAAGACAGAAGTGGCCAAGGTAGGGGTAGTAGAAGACTGAGGCAACTGTTGATCAAGGATTATAGGCCTGATATGACTCAGAGCCTGAGAGATATACATAGATGTAGAGGCAAGGGTATCATAGGAAAAGGTAGGAAAACCAGATCTTAGGGGTGCAACTATAGGATCCACAATGGAAGTACTCTGAACATAAAGATAAGGTCGCAAAAGCTGGATAAAATCAGAAATAATCTCTCCACCAAATTTTATGGCTTTCTCAAAGTCATCCTTATTCTCCATAAATATTTCCAACAAAGGAGTGAAATATTTGAGCTTTTGGACTTGAATTTTGAAAGCTTGAGTAACAGGAGGAATTCTCAGATTCTCAACAAGGTACTTGAAGTGGTTGGTCATGTCATTCTTAAAGAGGATCTGATTGAAGTAGAAATACACCTTTTTAGAAATTTCTTGTTGAGAATCATTGACAATCTTGGAATGGATTCACACCAAATCAAGAACTATTACCCTATTCTTGATAACTTCAGATAGATATTTTTTATCAAAGCCACTGAGCACAACCTAAATTTCTTCTTTGACAACTGTTCTAAGTAGATCACTCTCTAAATTAGGTTGAGATGATTGTCCAGAGGTATGAGAAGTAGTGACAGCTTAGGTAAGAGACTTCAATTGATTTAGAACTTTCTGAGGACAACCTTTATACTCATCAGTTAACTTGTTAAGACTAAAAACCAGCTCACACATCTCTTGAACAATTTCCTTGTTTCTTTTAGCCACCGTGTTAGCTATAGAAGTCAAGTTAGGTTGAATCAGGGAGGATACTTCATATGGAATCTGACTACCAAGAAGCAGGATGAGAAGCTGGTTCTGGTCTCGAGTTCAACACTTTCTGTATATATTCAACCATACCTCTTAGAGTCTTTACTTTATCACTAAGCTGTTTATTCTCAATTCTGGTTTCTTGAATCTCATGGAGCATTTTTGGAAAAATCTGCCATATAATATTTTCCAATAATAGGAAAACATCTCTTTCACTCAAATTGATTATAGGAGCAGGTTGATTATTCATGAGATTTTCAACCCCAATCAATAGGGTAGCTCAAAATTCTTTCAAATAATCCTTATTTACCAAGTTTTAAAGTTCTTGTGAAGGCTCAGAGATAGAAGCTGAGATAGGATCAGATTATTTGGCAGATATAAATTCAGGTGCAAATGCCATTTTCAACTGAAATATAGTAGACAGTTCAAGAATTTTGATTGTGACTTCCTGTGAATCCTTCACATCAAAATAACTGGGAAATTTATACCATGTATCCACTGAGCTTGGATCAACCAGATTTTGTTCTTCAACACTTTCCAGACTAGGGGGATGCTCCTCCTCAACAGGTGAATCTTTCTCAGGACTGAGAGGTTTGGGTCCTTGATTTATTTCCATGATTTCATCCCTAATTTTCTCATCCATTTACTATCTAGACAACTGAAAGGATAGCTCAATTCTCTCTTCAGCAAAAGGAATAACTTCAAGAGCAGTTTGTTCCTCTACATGTTCCTCACCAAAAACTTCTTACATAAGAGACAGATCTTCTTCTATATGATCTTCTACAACTTCCTTTTCTCTTTTAACAACAAAAAAATCTTCTTTTGAGGAAGGTTGTTCTTCAAAATAAACAACCTTTTTTAGGAAAAGGCACTTCTTTCTCAGCTAAGTATTGAAGAATAGGTTCACTATCCTCCTCATTCAATATAGTTTCGGTTTTAGGTGCAACAAACTCTTCTTCTTTTTCTTCTTCTTCTTCTTCAGGATACTCAAAAATTCATCTAGTTCTAAACCATGATCAGAAACATCTTTAGGTCTTGAAGGGTGTTCCACCGGATTAAAATTTTCATAAATCCTATCATTGTCTTCCGCCCATGCTTTTCTCTAAGGATTCCAACTAATTTTCATCCCCTTCACTGCAAATTTTGAGAGAAAAAACTCATAATCCTTGATAAATTATTTATTCTATCAAACCAAACCTTTGGCATGAAGCATGGCTAAAATAAGCCTTGAATAGAACATGGAGGCTGACTTGGAGGTGGTCTTGATCAATTCACACATATGGAGTATGACATACTTTCATAGATTGATCTTATGTCCATTTTTCATTAGATGTATCAAAAATACATCCTGATACTTGACTACAATGAAATCACCTTTTATAGGGCTAATCAGATTCAAAACAAATTTAAATAGAAGTATGGTTTTTCCATCTAGATCTGCAGCTATAGCTCTCCTCTTAGCTATATTTCCAGTTATCTTCCCAAAGCATCTTCCAAAAAAAATATCTCATTTGGAGGTGGAGGACTTATCTGATAGTCCTCACAGATACCCTCACGAGGTATCCTAAGTCATGAAACCCATAACCTTGAAGAAAAAGTGCATCTATGGCCATTTATCCAGCTTCTCACAATATAGCCATCTTCCTTATCAAAAGAAAACTAAATATAGTGGTAAAACTATGCAACTAATTTCAGGTAAATAGGCCGATCCTCCTTTGTTAACCAATCTAACCATCCTTGCTCTTTAAATAATTTCAACACTAGAGACTTACTTG
The DNA here is from genome assembly GCA_963277665.1 of Viscum album. Lineage (NCBI taxonomy): Eukaryota > Viridiplantae > Streptophyta > Magnoliopsida > Santalales > Viscaceae > Viscum > Viscum album. Next base: position 916,270,153 of record OY728141.1, read on the forward strand.
ATATGATCCACTCGGTTCAAATCTCCTTTTTAGGAACCACTATTCTATCTACCAGAGTCAGATTTAGAGGACCTTCAGGTTCTATTTTCGGCACAATTTCCTATTCTTCTTTGAACTGTGTTTATCAAGAGTTGACGATGATGAGCGTTTCATCTTAGGAATTCACCAAGGGTTTGAGAGAGAGAGAGAAAACTGAAGGACTGGGAGAAGGGTTACAGTTTCAGAGAAGAGAGCTCGAGTAAAGAAAAAGTGAAACTTCTTTAGTTTTTATCATTTAGGAATACCAATCGTCGCAAAAACAAAAGTGTGAGAAAGTAAAAGGGGAAAATAAGGAATTATCGTGATACAAGTTCTAATTTATAAATGAAATAATAAAGCATCTTTACAGTGATACAATAAGTGACTCTCATAGTGAGACAGTAATAGGCGTTCATGGTGAGACCATAAATATGAAACAGTAAGTTTTGAGACAGTAAAATTATAGAACAGTTAGAGTTAAATAGTAATCTCAAGATAGTGATTTGTGAAACCATAAAGTGTGAAATAGTAATATATGAAATAGTAAGATATGAAACAGTAAGATAACTACTTATGATTTAACATACCCAATTCATGTATGATGTAATATATTCTTTCAGAATTTAGTAGTTTGGTGAATATATCAGCAAGCTGATATTCAGTTCCAATGAATTCCAAAGTGATGTCACCTTTTTGATAATGATCTCTCAAAAAGTGATGTATTACATAAATATGTTTTGTACTAGAGTGTGAAACATGATTTTTTGAGATGTTAATAGCACTTTTATTATAACAATTTATAGGTACATGCCTTAATTGATATCCATAATCTTGTAATGTGTGTTTCATCCACAAAATTTGTGCACAACAACTACTAGTAGCTATGTATTCAGCTTTTTTAGTAGATAATACAACATAATTATATTTCTTACTACACCATGATACTAGTGACTTGGATAAAAAGTGACATATTCCAGATGTTCTTTTTATATCTAACTTACATCCACTAAAGTTAGCATCAGAATAACTAACTAATTCAAATGATTATCTATGGGATAGAATAGTCCTAGATTGGGTGTATGCTTGAGGTATTTGAAAATTATCTTAACAACATTTAAATGAGATTCCTTAGGATTTTCTTGAAAACGAGCACACATACACACACTAAACATAATGTCAGGTTAGATAGCAGTTAATTAGAGTAAACTTCCAATCATTCCTCTGTAAGTGGTTTGATCAACATATTTTCCATCTTCATCAAGTTCCAACTTACAAGTGGTACTCATTGGAGTTTCACTAATTTTAGTGTTATCCAATCCAAAACGTTTTAGAAGATCTTTAGTATATTTTATTTGATTTAAAATAATACCATAATCATTTTGAAAGATTTTAAATCCAAGAAATAATTTTAGTTCACCCATTAAACTCATTTCAAATTTGTTTTTCATTATTTTAGAAAAATCAATACATAAATAATTTCTTGAAGATCCAAAGATAATATCATCTACATAAATTTGAACTACTAAAACATCATTGAAAATTCTTTTTATAAAAATGGTATTATCAGCTATTCCTTTTGTAAAACCTTTGTAAATAAGAAAAGTACTTAATCTATCATACCAAGCTCTTGGATCTTGTTTTAAACCATATAAAGCTTTTGATAATTTAAAAATATGATTTGGAAAATGAGGATTTGTAAAACCAGGGGGTTGCTCAACAAATACATCCTTAGCTATATACCCATTTTGGAATGAAATCTTAACATCCATTTGATATAGTTTGAAATTCAAATGTGCAGCATAAGCAAGTAGAATTCTGATGGATTCAAGTCTGGTTATAAGTGTAAAGGTTTCCTCATAGTCAATTCCATCTTCTTGACTATAGCCTTGTGTAACCAATATAGCCTTGTTTCTAACTATGTTACTAGATTCATATACCTTATTTCTAAACACCCATTTAGTGCCTATGGTGATTGTGTCTTTGGGTCTTTCAACAAGTTTCCAAACTTTGTTCCTTTCAAACTGATTAAGTTCTTCTTGCATATCCATCACCCAAAATTTATCATTGAAAGAATCATTAATGTTTTTAGGTTCAAGTTATGATAAGAATACTTGATGTTCAACTTGATTTCTAAGATAATCTCTCATTTGAGTTCCTTTATCTAAGTCTCCTACAACAACATCTAAAGGATGGTTCTTAAGAGTTATAACAACTCTAAAAAAAGGACTGGTGATTTCAGCTTCTACAACAAGATCTGGTTCATTGTGACCAAAATCTAAAGAATTTCTAGAACTGGGAGTTTTCATAAATCCCTTTATAGGATGGTTAGGGTATTTTGAATTAATGTCCAGATTTGATACATCATCCTCCAGGTTCTCTGGAGTGGTCTTAGGCTCATGTGCATCTGTTTCATCAAATTTGACATGGAAAGATTCTTCCACACATTTAGTTCTTTTATTAAACACTTTATAGGCTTTAATATAAATTGAATATCCTAAAAATATTCCTTCATCCCTCTTGGATGAAAATTTGTCAAGATTTTCCTTAGTATTAAGGATATAGACTTTGCAACCAAAAACTTTGAAGTAGCTAACTTTGGGTTTTCTATTGTTCCATAACTCATAAGGAGTCCTTTTAAGAATAGGTCTAGTCAAAAATCTATTGATTATGTAGCATATTTTATTTATAGCTTCATCCCAAAAATAAAGAGGTAGGTCATACTCACTAATCATGGTTATAAAAATCTCTTGTAGGGTTCTATTTATTCTTTCTATAACTCTATTCTATTAAGGTGTTCTAAGGGTAGAGAAATTATGAATATTACCATTTTATGAGTAAAAGGATTCAAAATATTTATTTTCAAACTCACAACCATGGCCACTTCTTAAGGATTTAATTTTATGTCCACTAAGATTTTCTACAGTTTTGGAATATTTGGTAAAATGAGAGAAGGATTCACTTTTGTGAGCCAGAAAGAAAGTCCAAGTATATCTAGAAAAGTCATCTACAAGAACATAAACGTAGTGCTTCATATTTAAGATACAAACTCTAGATGGTCCAAAAAAATCCATGTGAACCAATTCTAGAGGTTGATAAGTTGAAAATTATTTCTTTGGTTTGAAGGAAATTTTGTGTTGCTTTCCTTTTTGACAAGGATTACACACTTTACCATTTGGAAACTCAAGTTTGGGTAGGTCTTTGACTAAGCCTTTTCTCGTCAACTTTCTAAGGGAGTGAGTGTTATAATATCCTAGTCTTCTATTCCAAAGACATGAATCGTTGTGAAACACACTTAAACATGAATCATTTTGAGAAGCTAAAGAATGTAAGTTAACGGAATAAACATTTTCATTTCTTAATGCAGAAAACACTAATTCTTTTTTATAATTAAAAACACTACAAGCATCATTTTTGAATTTAACATAAAATACATCATCGCATAGTTGTAAAATACTAATAAGATTATATTTCAATCCATAAAAAAAGTACTTTGGAAATCGAAACTGAGTTAGAGTTACCGATTTGGCCAAGGCCAATGATCTTTCCTTTGGCATTGTCACCAAAGGTGACATGTCATCCATTAATTTTTATTAAATTCTTGAAGCATGAGTAGTTGCCTGTCATGTGTCTTGAACACCCACTGTCCAAGTATCATATGATCTTATAAAAACTCATTAAGTTTATTTCCTACAAAATAGTCAAATAAAAATAGATTTTGGTACCCACATTTTTTTGGGTCTAGTAATATTAGTGATAAGTGATTTAGGAACCCATATCTCCCTCATAGGTTTACTATAATCATTATGTAAAGTATTTGAAAAATAAACTCTATTTGGTCCAAAAAATCTTGAAATAGTAGAAAGTGTGTCATAACTTGAACTAGTTGAATATTTTCTAGAACTGGGAGTAAAGCTGTATGTCCCTGATTTAGAAACAAAATTAGTTCTTCCAAAATTTCTTTTTCCTGGTTGATAGCTAATGCCAGTAGTATATTTAGGATCAATTTGTTTACTTATCATTTGAGTAAGGGTATTTTTCACATTGGTAAACTTTTTTAAGTATTTCTTTAATTACTCATTAGATAGTTTTAGTTCATTGTTCTCTTTGATTAATTGAGCATTTTTCTCCCTTTCTACAGTGAGTTCAGTTTTATCAGTTGAGGTAAGAGCATTCTGTTTCTTCAAGGATTTGTATTTATATTTTAGTTCATTGAATGTATCTTCTAAGATATTAAAATACTAAAAAATTTCTTCATTAGACATATTTTAAGAGTCACTCTCATCTCCAGAATAGTATGAATTGTGTACAGGAGATTCCAGTGTTACCTTAGATGTGTTTGGCATAAAACACATATTGGCTTTGTTAGCCTGTTCATCATGTGAAGATTCTGAGTCACTTGAACTATCCTCAGAAGAAATATATGTTGCTTTCATTTCCTTTTTATACTTTCGATCTTTGTCTTCAAATCTCTTTTTTTACTTGAGCTTTGTACAGTCAGCCTTGATATTTCCTTTTTGCTTATATTCATAGCAGAAAATCTCATCAGACCTTTCACTTCTTTTCCAATCTTTCTTCCAAATTCTTTTTTGATCATATATTCCCATGAAGTTAGGATTTCTGAAAAAGTTATTCTTCTTTTAGAATCTCTTAAACCTTCTGGCTAATTGAGCCATCTCCTAATCACCATCAGGTGATGATTGTTCACTGATGGAACTTTCTATAAAAACTCTCACTTTCCCTTTTTATCTGTGTTTAGAGACGGTGGTCTTGAATGCAACGGATTTTATTTTGGCTTCATCCTCATCTTCTTTGTTGAATTTCAGCTTCTCTTCATACATCATCAATTTCCTAATGAGTTCTTTTATAGGTATCTTGCTGATATCAAATGATTCTATAATAGAGACAGAGGTTCCTCTCCATCTGTCAGGTAGGCATCTGAGAATTCCCATGAAATGTTCCTTAGCAATGAATTCTCTTCCAAGAGAAATCATTATGCTAACAATTTCATTGAACCTGAGATACATGTCAGAAATAGGCTCATCAAGTTTCATTTTAAAGTTATCATATTTAATAGTATAGGTATTAAGTATCATTTCTTTCACACTAGATGTTCCTTCATGTGAAACAGATAAGGTATTCCAAATTTCATGGGCAGTTTTACAAGCAGAAATTCTATGAAATTCCTCGTCTCCTAAAGAGCAGTATAAATCATTCATAGATTTTCAATTGTTATTATAGGATGTTTTGGTAGGTTCATCCCAAGTGATTCTATCAGTAGCAGGAATCTTATATTCATCTATAATTTAAGACCATATTTCGAAGCTCATACTTTCTAAATGCATTTTCATTTTAATTTTCTATCGAGCATAATTGGTTCCATTAAAGAATGGTGGTCTGTTTTTTGTAGCACCTTACAATATATTATCTATGATAAAGAAATAAATTAAAAGAGATATAAATTTAGAATTGATATAAATTTATAGATCTTTAAAGTAAAACTACAATCATAGTTGAATAGGTTTAAAAACAGAGTTTTAATAAGATTAACAAACACTCATCTGATACCAAATGTTGGTCGGATAAGAGTACTCAAGAGGGGGGGGGGGTGAATTGAGTATCTATAAAAATTTATATTTAAAAAGTTATTCTTAAAAAGGTTCCCCAATAGTTAAATACAGCCCAGTTAATCAAGGTTATACTGTTATGAAAGTTTGACTATTTATATAAATTCTTATAAGATTTATTAATTCTCAATAATCATAATCACAGTTATTAACATTAATTTTGAAGCTATTATAATAAGTCAAAACAATTATAACTTCTTTCTAAGATTAACTATCAAAGTAAATTTAGTGATTTATGGATTAAAAAGTAAAATAGAGAAAACTAAAGTAAACAACACATTGGATATAAAACAAGTGGTTCAGTCTCAAACTGAGACCTAATCCACTTCACTTGGTAATCACCTACCACCGAGGAGTTTATATAAATAAACTTGATTCACACCCTAAATCGGGGTTAACAACAATGCGCAAGACTGTCCAGGTCACACAGCCTCTTCCACATTTTTTTGTGGGTAAACACTAAAAAGTCACACAAGGGCATCTTACAAACTTATATGTGGGAATAAACAGGTGTAAAAAGATGTAAGAGAAAGGATATTTTGTATCCTTCAGTTTGATGCAGGAGACAATGTGTGTTTTTATACAGACACACACACACTGCTCGAAAGATAAAAATAATACACAATAGAGCAGAAATGATGAGATAAGTTTAGAAGTGCTCTGAGTGTTATTCTATGCAGCTATGGACTTCTGGGATGAAGCAGATGCAGAAATAGAATCCTCTCGTGGAAAACAGTGTATCGTAAGTCAACTAGATCTGGCTCGTGTTCTTCATGGTATTGACTATGTGAATATGTTCTTGACAATTTTGATCTATGGTGTCCAAATTGTTGATTCAATAATGCTTCATGTGTTCTTTAGGAATGTTGAGTTTCATGTGTCGGTTCTTGTTTCCAGAAAAACTCGTGTGTACTTCATTATTACCCTCTGTCTTTTTCTAGGCCGCACTTCTCTTTAATTATTAGAGTTCATGTGTTGAAGCTGATAGGATGATTGTATTCCGCACCTTCTACCTCGTACTGTCAGATGATATTTTTACAAAGAAACATTAATTATGTCAGTGCATTTAAAATCTTAAAATATGACCATTAGAAATTAAATTGAAAAATGAAAAAACATATTAAGAAACGGTGTCACAGTTTGTCTATAAACGGTGTCTTCATGAAATGGTGTCTCCTTAAAACGGTGTCTAGATGGTCACAATGTAACACCCCATGTAAATAAAGAGTATGACATTTTCACATTTATCCATATTTATGAATAAAATATTAATATAACTTTAAAGGGGACGCTATGATCTATGGCGTACCCAACACACAACAATGAGTTTCTTGGGAATCTTATGTTGCACTCTAATAATAAAATATTATTATTTTAAATGGTAGTTAACACCTAGCTATTGTGATGGTGGGAATGAATAGAACTAACTACAAAATGATTATATATGTTTGTCAAATATTTTTACTTTTTACAATAAATGTTAGAGGATTAAAATTGCGAATGAATCCAATTTTAAGCGCAAACATTCTAATATTCTTTAAAGGGTCGATTAACCACCTTTTGAAGGCGATCCTCTTTTAAATCCACTTTTTAAAAATTTTATTTGTTATATTTGACAAAATAAAATTCTTCTTTAGAATCGGGACATCAAAATTTACTTTGTGTAAATTTTTGGTATTTTTATGATAAAGTTCATTTTTTAATGAATTGTGAAAAATGTTGTATTTTAATTCAAAACCACTTTTTAATCTAATTTATTTATATAATTAGATTATCTTTTGAATTGGTTTTAAAGTGAAATTAGAATAGATTTTTACCATTTAATCCAATAGTGGTCGTTGGAATTAATTTCACTTTGAAATCGGACTTAAACTAGTGTCAATCTTTTGATACATTTTGTTTCATAAAAACACGCTATTTGTTTTGACAGCGGGAATTAATTATTAAATTAATTAATGAAACTTATATGTTTTGAATTTTTTAAAATAGAAATCATTTTTGAATTCATAATATCAAATATAGCTTAGGGTGAATTTTTGGTAATTTTCTGAAAGACTTCAATTTTTGATGAATAGTGAAACCACTAAGTGGTACTTATAAAAACTGATTTTCCATTAAATGAAATTTTGCCACCTTTGTGTTTTGAATTTCAAAAATCCGACATACATGGTTGTCATTAAGAAGTAAAATGTGGTTCAACGAGATTAAAATAATTTTTTGGTGAATAGTAACTTATTAAGTTTTTAATCGCGATTAGAGGTAATTAGTGTAGTTTAAGGTAAAAATAATGTTTTAATAATATGAGATGAGCTTGAAACATGTCCTACCCTCATTGGATGTGTCATGGACGACCAAGACAACCCATGGGTCAACTTGGGGACCCCATGGAGCCACTTTGGTTGGGAAATGTCATAAATAACTTTTTATTTAATGTTAAAGTAAAAATGACACAAACATGATATGTTTTAAAAAAACAATTTTTGAATGGGGTTATAAAAGTCATATTTTTGACTAAAAATATTAATTATAAACATAAAAAGATTTCCTACATCATAGTATTTTTTTTATAATTTTTATACATTAAATAAATTAAATTATTTATGACATCATGATGATGCAGCGATGACCTCATTATTTAACGATTTAAATAAAATGGAAAGATAATGTAAAATATAAGACCTAAACATGTCCAAAACCTATTGTATGGGTGGATTTAGAACCCTTATCACCTTATCCTCGAAACACATCAATTTGGGGCCATTAAAATCCGAAACTCATTCTAAAATAAAGTAACATTTCCTTACTTTCCAAGAGTGCCCCTCCCCTCCTCTTATAAAAGGCCCCCGCCTCTACCTCCTTACCCACACTTCCAAAGCCTTTGGATCGTCCAAACCCTGCCCATTTTGCCTCCCCAAATCCATATATAACTCTTAGAAGCCTCACTTTGGTCAGAAGTCTTCCCAAGAAATCCTTTGAGCTCAAACCAAAGGGAGTTACCCGATTTTAAGGTAATGTCTTCACTTGAGTTCTTTTGTTTTATTTCGCTTCTCCAACCCCATAAACTCTTTTTATTACTTAATTTTGTAACAACTCCAGTATCATAAATATACTAGGATGTTTTTATAAAAAGTATTTGAGCTAAACTTACACACACCTTCATCTAATGGTTAAAGAACATACTGTTTCTGTGGATGGCGAATTTCTGCCTCACGAAACGATGATTGTTCAACACTCATATAACACCTTCAAAGGTGGCCATTAAGATGTAAATATATTTATATATGATATATAATATGTTTATGTTTTACTTAAGCTTCTGTATTTTTCATTTATGGCATACCTTTATGGATTCCATTATGGGTATACACGATATCTTCATTTTAGGAAGTGCGGACTACCGCCCCCTCAAAGTGATTTGATTCGTTAATGCCATACGTGGGAAGTATAAAGAATGTATTTAAAATTATTATATATTATGTTATACTAGAATTATAATATACCTTTATATCATTATTATTTTCTTTCCATAAAAGTATGAGATAGAAATGAAAGTAGCGTTCATGCGTACGTACGACTTACCATCTCCATGAACGGTGCATTTCATTTCTTACCTCTAAATGATTATGTAATATTATAAATACATATATATTCTGGATATATATGATATATATGATATCCAAATCATGAATATCATTCTTGAGATAATGGATATTTGACTACGTGAACAACATGTAATTATAAAAAAAGTTTATTTTTGACTCAAGTACCAATGATCGTCAAAACGACCGTTATTAACTTAAATAATAACATAGTGTTCATGACATGGTAATAAGTGATATAAAAGGAATAATGAACTTGAAAAAGGTTCTTAAGCAAGTAGAAATTAACTCAAGTTTATTATTCAGGACATTAAAGAACGATCGAGTCAAGTCGGACCCGAGGTAAGGGATCCTACTCCTCTCTTTCTTTTTAAGTACACTCTTTTATGTCATTCCATTTTAAAGCTCAGATTTATTATGATTGGGATGTTATTTTATATTACTCATACTATAATTTTTATGTTCATATTATGAGATACCCTATTTTCTCTCATCAATCCATTTTGGAAGTTTTAAGTGGCGCCGTTAGGCTGCCGAGTTTTCGGAAGGGATTTTTCATCTCACTTTTAGTCCCGTGAGATTTATGCTACATTTGCCACCATTTACTTTGAGTGGTGTATTTAATTCCCATTATTATACTCTTTGTGTAATATAATTTCATTTATGGGTATTTACATATTCATTGTATGACCCTTCTTCAATGGGGTGTATGTTTCGAAAGTTACCCAAGTCGGTAAGGGAACCTTTCACCCTCCTCTTTTTAAAAGAATTATTTTGTTATGTCTTTTAATTCACATAATATTATGTTGGGATATGTTATTATATATCCTATTTATGTAAATTTTATTACCAAGTGATGAGATACCCTTTTTATCTCTCATCAACTCTTTTTCTGAATTTGGAAGTGACGCTGTTAGGCTGTCGAATTTTTGCAAGGGAACTTCTTAACCCAATTTTGATTATTTGGGATAAACTTGTACACCTTGAATATGTCGTTATATGATTATGTGTGAATGTCCTCTGATTGTTTTACACTTAATACCCACTTATATTTCATGTATTTGTTTGTCACACATAATTATGTAACTGATTTATCCTTATTCCAAGGATACCGTATTTGTATGGGACTTCGTCTCAATCTCCTTTCATTGAGGCATATTTTGTTTTAAACTCAACTTTCTTTTATATGGTGTATAAAACCCTTTGACTTTTATATTTATTCAAAAGTAATCTTTTTTCTATGAAGCATTTACTAAACGACAAAAGGGAATGTTTTTGTCATACGTATGCGGCGACAACGACTTCTCCGCCGCCATGACCATTATTTGAGTTTCGGATTCCTCTACAAGACATACCTTATTTTTAAAAGAAAAATAAATACCATGTTTTACTTTTCTTTTATTTTGGTATTGAAAATGGTTTTCATAATTTTTTTTATATCAATGTGTTTTATTGATTTCTTGTGATTGATATGTGGAAATGTTATGTTTCCTTTATGCATGTGTTATGTGGTACGATTATGTTATGGTTCTTGGGCATTGTTATGAAGACAGGTGGTTCCGTGATATACTAAGGGCGGGTGAGCCCGATATAGCTCTCCAATGTATTGGGTAACGCGAAGGAGTGAAACGTTAAGGTTTCTCCGAAGAGATTTAGGGAATATACTGTGGTGGGTATTCCAAATGTAACCAAGAGGGTTACTCCCTACGTAAGAATGTTATGAATGCATCAAGTTACCTTTTATGTCTTATGATTTCTATGATTTATTGATGATTTTATGAGGTATGTTAAAGTGATTATGTTTTATGGGTAAAGTGTGATTTCATTCTTATGTATATATGAACCCATGTTTCCCTTCCATATTTCTATAACCCTTACTAAGCTTTTTATGATCATCAAAAGTTTTTTTTGAAATGTTTTTCACAGGAAATAAAGTTGAATAGGGTCAAGGATGGGATCAAGGAAATGTCAGGCTGTCTAAAACAAAGAACTAGACATGACTCTTTTGTTCAAGAGTTTTTATTTTGTGGAAAAAAATGGAAGCTGAGTAGATGTGTCTACTTTGTAATCTTTGAGATGTAATAGTTATGTCCTAATTCTCTAAAACTCTAAACCTGAAAGGATACCCAATGTGTAATCTTGTAATAACTCAAGATTAAGTAATGTTTAAGGCTGGGTCCTTATAGTTAGTATCAGAGGTCGGTTTAGATAACTTTTGTGGTTAGGGTATTCTTTAAGTATAAGTGACATTACCATAATGGTTAGGATTTCAGAAAGAGTCCTAGTTTTAGATAAAGTGAATGAGTAAGTATATCTTAGTTTTTATCTTCCTCATTAGTAAATGATGGTTTTATTGATATACTCACACTGACCTTTTTGGTTTTAGTAAATGGCTGGATCTAGCAGGCACCAAAGTAACAGTGGATGTGAAGGAAACTGTAACAGTTTTTTGAACGAGCAACTGAATGATATGGGAGATGCAATGAGAACTCTTGTGTTTATCCTCAACCAACTATCTGGAGTCATGATTGACCACCTAAACCTTGGTGATTTCTCTAAGGCATCATATATGCGAGAAACAAATCCCTATGGAACTACAGGTAACAATCATAAAGGTAAGTGTGTTCAAAAACCTATGTGTCAAAGATGTGAAAAGAAACACCTAGGAAAATGTTTCAAAGGGACAAAAATATGCTATAGATGTAGAAATTAAGGTCATAAGGCAAGAACCTTCCATGAAAAAAAGGAAGCATCCAGTTGACTCGAGGAAAGGGAAAGAAGTTCTTTCTGAGGGATCAATTGAATGTTTTAAATGTGGTGTGCATGGTCATTATGCAAACACATGTCCTATGAAGAAGTTTCTTGAATGGGATCACCAAGATTATACAAATATTCGTTTACCAATACCTAATGCCATTCCGATTGAGGATGAAGAAACTGACAATGGCCAATCAAAGGTTTGGTTTATTTCTTAACTTTTGTTTTCCTATTTTGGAATCTTAGGATATGATTCATGATTTTGTTTTTCGGAAATAAGTATTTCAGAATAAGTTGGAAAGGAATGGTTAATAGATCACGAAGAATGTTGAATGAGTAAGAAGTCAACATATAAGGGCTTCAAGAGTTATGGTGAAATTCTTAAGAGTATTAAGTCTCTTTTGATGATGGGGTTACATTAGAAGACTTTTTATAGTATGTGTAACCATGATGTTTGATATATGAAAATTTTATTCAAATAATAGTAATCAGTTCTTTTTTGGACATATTTATAAAGAACCATTTGGGTTTATATAATCCTTACTTTTGAGGTAATTATGGGTTACTATATGTTATGATGGAAGTGAAAGGCATGAGATAAAATTGAGGTTAAATTATGTTATGGTTATTTTTGATGATTTTATCTCTTTTTGGGGAATGATTTTATAATTACATAGTTTTGTAAAAAGGACAACACACAGACCGTGTGGCAACCCATCGCGTCGGACAAAGCTACGAGAATCGAACCCACAACCAAAGTGCAACTGGTATTTATCGCCTACCACTGGACTATGTGAAGTCCCTAGTTAGTTTGACCGATTCTTTTTAGTTAGATGATTTTATGAATTAAGAGTAAGTTGATTTTGGGTTATCTATTGAAATATATTAACCTATCATGGAGGATATGTGATTAGGTTAATTACTTTTCAATAAGAGACTTTAAGAGAAACTGATGTAGTTTGGAGATAAATGTTACGATTTAACTTGGAGGACTATGTGACTAAATCCTTCAAATATTTGGGTTTCAATATTAGATTAGTTTACTTTGAATAATTTTATGGAGAAATTGTTTATCGAATGGTCCTTGTTGAACTTTGGGTTTTGTTTGACAAATTTGGAGATTAAGAATAGATTTTATTTTTATAAAGGGTTATCCTTTTCTGGATTATCTGATCTTGTACTAACCTTTTTGGTTTTGGTTAGAGTATAAAGACATGGGAAGTATATAGTTCTCTTTTGTGGATTAGGTGATTCTAAAGAAGTTGATTATAGTACTCTTAATGTGAACAAGACTTCCTAAAAACTCATCTTTTGGAGAAAATATGAGTTTGATTAAGGAATCTAGTAAAAGTTGAAAGTCTACATGACAAGTAAGTATGTTTCATTATGATTTAGTTAAGATCAAAAATAAATTCCTCAATGAAAAGTAACTTAAAATAAAAATGTTGTCTGTTAACTTTTCCTACAAGGGAATCGAATACCGTTTAACCCATCAAAAGTTTGTGATTTTCTTATTGAACATGTTTACTATCACTCTCCATCAGAACATGACCCTTTGTTTTTTCCTCCATGTCCATATTTTCATACTTGGAATCCTAGTATGGGTTAACTCGGGTGACCTTTGTACTTATCTTTCTTTATTTTAAAGTGATTGTTTCACTGACTCTTGTTCCGATGTGGGATTTTCAATGAAGATTCCAAGCCCCAATTTTAAAATTGTGAGGACGCAATTCCCAAAAGGGGGGAAGGATGTAACACCCCAGGTAAATAAAGAGTATGACATTTTAACATTTATCCATATTTGTGAATAAAATATTAATATAAATTTAAAGGGGACACTATGATCAATGGTGTACCCAACACGCAACAATGAGTTTCTTGGGAATCTTACGTTGCACTCTAATAATAAAATAATATTATTTTAAATGGTAGTTAATGCCTAGCTGTTGTGATGGTGGGAATGAATATAACTAACTACAAAATGATTATATATGTTTTTCAAATATTTTTACTTTTTACAATAAATGTTAGAGGATTAAAAATGCGAATGAATCCAATTTTAAGCGTAAACATTCTAATATTCTTTAAAGGGTCGATTAACCGCCCTTTGATGGTGATCCTCTTTTAAATCCACTTTTTGAAAATTTTATGTGTTATATTTGACAAAATAAAATTCTTCTTTAGAATCGGGACATAAAAATTTACTTTGTGTAAATTTTTGGTATTTTTATGATAAAGTTCATTTTTTAATGAATAGTGAAAAATGTTGTATTTTAATTCAAAACCACTTTTTAATCTAATTTATTTATATTATTAGATTATATTTTGAATTGGTTTTAAAGTGAAATTAGAATATATTTTTACCATTTAATCCAATAGTGGTCGTTGGAATTAATTTCACTTTGAAATCGGACTTAAACTAGTGTTAATCTTTTGATACATTTTGTTTCATAAAAACACGCCATTTGTTTTGAAAGCGGGAATTAATTATTAAATTAATTAATGCAACTTATATGTTTTGAATTTTGTAAAATAGACATCATTTTTGAATTCATAATATCAAATATAGCTTAGGGTGATTTTTTGGTAATTTTCTGAAAGACTTCAATTTTTGATGAATAGTGAAACCACTAAGTGGTACTTATAAAAACTGATTTTCCATTTAAATGAAATTTTTCCACCTTTGTGTTTTGAATTTCAAAAATCCGACATACATGGTTGTCATTAAGAAGTAAAATGTGGTTCAATGGGATTAAAATAATTTTTTGGTGAATAGTAACTTATTAAGTTTTTAATCGGGATTAGAGGTAATTAGTGTAGTTTAAGGTAAAAATAATGTTTTAATAATATGAGATGAGATTGAAACATGTCCTACCCTCATTGGATGCGTCATGGACGACCAAGACAACCCATGAGTCAACTTGGGGACCCCATGGATCCACTTTGTTTGGGAAATGACATAAATAACTTTTTATTTAATGTTAAAGTAAAAATGACACAAACATGAGATGTTTTAAAAAAACAATTTTTGCATGGGGTTATACAAGTCAGAGTTTTTACTATAAATATTAATTAGAAATATAAAAAGATTTCCTACATCATAGTATTTTTTTATAATTTTTATACATTAAATAAATTAAATTATTTATGACATCATGATGATGCAGCGATGACCTCATTATTTAACGATTTAAATAAAATGGAAAGATAATGTAAAATATAAGACCTACACATGTCCAAAACCTATTGGATGGGTGGATTTAGAACCCTTATCACCTTATCCTCTAAAAAAATCAATGTGGGACCATTAAAATCTGACTCTCATTCTTAAATAAAGTAACAGTTCCTTACTTTCCAAGAGTGCCCCTCCCCTCCTCTTATAAAAGGACCCCACCTCTACCTCCTTACCCACACTTCCAAAGCCTTTGGCTCGGCAAAAACCTGCACATTTTGCCTCCCCACATCCCTATCTAACTCTTATAAGCCTCACTTTGGTCAGAAGTCTTCCCAAGGAAGCCTTTGAGCTCAAACCAAAGGGAGTTACCCGATTTTAAGGTAATGTCTTCACTTGAGTTCTTTTGTTTTATTTCACTTCTCCAACCCCCTAAACTCTTTTTATTTATTTATTTTGTAAAAAATACAGTATCATAAATATAATAGGATGTTTTTATAAAAAGGATTCGATCTACACTTACACACACCTTCATCTAATGGTTAAAGAACATACTGTTTCTGTGGATGGTGAATTTCTGCCTCACGAAACGATGATTGTTCAACACTCATATAACACCTTCAAAGGTGGACATTAAGATGTAACTATATTTATATATGATATATAATTTGTTTATGTTTTCCTTAAGCTTATGTTTTTTTCATTTATGACATACCTTTATGGATTCCATTATGGGTATACACGATATCTTCATTTTAGGAAGTGCGAACTACCGCCCCCTCAAAGTGATTTGATTCGTTAATGCCATACGTGGGACGTATAAAGGATGGATTTAAAATTATTATATATGATATTATAATGTAATTATAATATACCTTTATATCATTATTATTTTCTTTCTATTAAAGTATGAGATATAAATGAAAGTAGCGTTCATGCGTACGTACGGCTTACCGTCTCCATGAACGGTGCATTTCATTTCTTACCTCTAAATGATTATGTAATATTATAAATACATGTATATTCTGGATATATATTATATATATTATATCCAAATCATGAATATTATTCTTGAGATAATGGATATTTGACTACGTGAACAACTTGTAATTATAAAAAAAGTTTATTTTCGACTCAAGTACCAATGATCGTTAAAACGACCATTATTAACTTGAATAATAACATAGTGTTCATGAAATGGTAATAAGTGATATAAAAGGAATAATGAACTTGAAAAATGTTCTTAAGCAAGTATAAATTAACTCAAGTTTATTATTCAGGACATTAAAGAACGATCGAGTCAAGTCGGACCCGAGGTAAGGGATCCTGCTCCTCTCTTTCTTTTTAAGTACACTCTTTTATGTCATTCCATTTTAAAGCTCAGCTTTCTTATGATTGGGATGTTATTTTATATTAATCCTACTTTAATTTTTATGTTCATATGATGAGAGACCCTATTTTATCTCATCAATCCATTTTGGAAGTTTTAAGTGGCGCCGTTAGGCTGCCGAGTTTTCGGAAGGGATTTTTCATCTCACTTTTAGTCCCGTGAGATTTATGCTACATTTGACACCATTTCCTTTGAGTGGTGTATGTAATTACCATTATTATACTCTTTGTGTAATATAATTTCATTTATGGGTATTTAAATATTCATTTTATGACCCTTCTTCAATGGGGTGTACGTTTCGAAAGTTACCCAAGTCGGTAAGGGAACCTTTCACCCTCCTCTTTTTAAAAGACTTATTTTGTTATGTATTTTAATTCACATACTATTATGTTGGGATATATTCTTATATATCCTTATTGATGTAAATTTTATGACCAAGTGATGAGATACCCTTTTTATCTCTCATCAACTCTTTTTCTGAATTTGGAAGTGACCCCGTTAGGCTGTCGAATTTTTGCAAGGGAACTTCTTAACCCAATTTTGATTCTTTGGGATAAAATTGTACACCTTGAATATGTCGTTCTATGATTATGTGTGAATGTAATCTGATTTTTTTACACTTAATACCCACTTATATTTCGTGTATTCGTTTGTCACACATAATTATGTAACTGATTTATCCTTAATCCAAGGATACCGTCTTTGTATGGGACTTCGTCTCAATCTCCTTTCATTGAGGCATATTTTGTTTTAAACTCAACTTTCTTTTATACGGTGTATAAAACCCTTTGACTTTTATGTTTATTCAAAAGGAATCTTTTTTCTATGAAGCCTTTATTAAATGACAAAAGGGAATGTTTTTGTCATACGTATACGGCGACAACGACTTCTCCGCCGCCATGACCATTATTTGAGTTTCGGATTCCTCTATAAGCCATACCTTCTTTTTAAAAGAAAAATAAATACCCTGTTTTAATTTTCTTTTATTTTTTTATTGAAAATGGTTTTCATAATGTTTTTTATATCAATGTGTTTTATTTATTTCTTTTGATTGAAATGTGGAAATGTTATGTTTCCTTTATGCATGTGTTATGTGGTACGATTATGTTATGGTTCTTGGGCATTGTTATGAAGATGAGTGGTTCCATGATAAACTAAGGGCGGGTGAGCCCGATATATCTCTCCAATGCATTGGGTAACGCAAAGGAGTGAAACATTAAGGTTTCTCCTAAGAGATTTAGGGAATATACTGTGGTGGGTATTCCAAACGTAACCAAGAGGGTTACTCCCTACGTAAGAATGTTATGAATGCATCAAGTTACCTTTTATGTCTTATGATTTCTATGATTTATTCATGATTTGATGAGGTATTTTAAAGTGATTATGTTTTATGGGTAAAGTGTGATTTCATTCTTATGTATATATGAACCCATGTTTCCCTTCCATATTTCTATAACCCTTACTGAGCTTTTTATGCTCATCCCAAGTTTTTTTTGAAATGTTTTTTACAGGACATAAAGTTGAATAGGGTCAAGGATGAGATCAAGGAAATGTCAGACTGTCTAAAACAAGGAACTAGACATGACTCTTTTGTTCAAGAGTTTTTATTTTGTGGAAAAAAATGGAAGCTGAGTAGATGTGCCTACTTTGTAATCTTTGAGATGTAATAGTTATGTCCTAATTCTCTAAAACTCTAAACCTAAAAAGATCCCCAATGTGTAATCTTGTAATAACTCAATATTAAGTAATGTTTAAGGCTGGGGCCTTATACACAGTGTCCTAATGGTCTTGGTTTTTGTATGGTCATGGTGTCCGGATTGTCACGGTGTCTGGATGGTCACGATGTCTGGATAGTCATGGTGTCTGGATGGTCATGATGTCTGGATAGTCACAGTGTCTAGATGGTCATGGTGTCTGGATAGTCATGGTTTCTGGATGGTCAAGGTGTCCGGATGGTCATGGTGTCCGGATGGTCACGGTGTCTGGATAGTCACAGTGTCTGGATGGTCACGGTGTCTGAATGGTCACGGTGTCTGGATCCTTTTCCAGAAAAACACAACCGGTGGTAGACTCACGATGTATATAACTTAGCCAAATATCTATATTCAGACTTAAGTAGTGATATTCATGGAATGGATTAGACTTAATCATTCATCAAAGAAATCATTATAAATTAAATTAAATATAGTGTACAAGGTTTATTTAAAGCACAAATATACTAATCATCTGTACACATGATTTAAGATAAATTACACAGGATTAACAAGTTTTTACAGAATGAATAGGATTTGTGATCATTAGAACATGATTAACACATGAGGAGTCCAACATTATGGATCTTAAATGTATGACCAAAATTGAAATCTAAAAATTTGGAAATAAGGTCACTAAATTTTAAAAATCAAAATTTCATTAATCTTCTAAACAACATGATGTAGCTATTAGTGTCACATACCAAATATGTAAATACATTGATAATATATTTTATTAAAATAAGTAAATAACCATAATTACTATAAATACTTAATGAAAACATACATACATCCTCATTCCTTGAAAAAAACCATATATTATGTAATATATTCCACAAATCCAATAATGTTGTAAACTCCATCAGAGATATCATAAACTACTTTATCATCAAGTCATTAATTTGTTCCAAGGTAATCAATACTGTCTAATTTACATTATCCTTATCAATTATAACTTTATACAAATATCATTATCTCAACATTAGGAACACATTAAGGGTTATCTTACCTTAATCACGTGTTTTCCATAAAATATCACCTTTTCGTTAAATCTCTTTCTAGATCATCATCATCATTCAAAATATTCTTGAAAATTATTAACAAAAAAATATACAAAAAAATCCTGATATATTTCATATTTATTGAATTACAATACATAAAAACTTCAATAATTATACTTCATTCTTAAACCATTAACTAGGATTCATCATCTTATTCCTTAATACCTCTTTCCTTTCATATGTCATTTGTAATCTCTTCATCATCAAAAAAAAATTACTTATAGAACCTTTCCGATAACATTGTTGATCTTTCCCTCTAGGATATATATTTTTATAATGCCTATAATTTCCACATTTATAACATTCAACTATAGATTATGCCTTAGGTAAACCATTATTCTCATCCATTGCATTAACTGGACATTTTATTTTTCCTTAGAAATAACTTAATATGTGTCCTTCTCTACACATAAAACATCTTCTCATTCCTTTGAGAAATTCCCTAGAGTGATTCTTCCCACATTAATGAAATATAGGAAACTAAAACTTCTTTCCTCCTTGGTATCCACCACTCAAACTCTCAACAAACTCTATCCTTATCTTATTTGGTGTGTCCAAGAGTTGGTTAAGGGAAAAGTTGTTAATTATATATCATGATAACTGATTAGTAATAATCAAAATATCCTTTACTCTAGACATCACCCCATTTAGTTTCTCATCATCACATTTTATATCACATTCAACGTTAATCCAGATCCTTCTAGTTCCCTCCATTTACTAAAACCAAAAAGCTTAGTGTGAGTAAGAATAACCATAGTGGGAAACCGCACAATCATGAAAAATCACTTATAGGATGTCTAAATCACTATACCTTTTCAATATATAAAACCTTAGGCTTAACCTAGGTTATTCATTTTCATTATTTAAATCCTTCATGATGGCTCATAAAGAGTTTTGTGAATTTCCAAATCATATCCCTTAGGAGTGTCAAACTAGGTGTACAGTAAGGTCAATTTTCATGCACTAAGTAACGATAGAGTCTAGCTTAATGAACCCTTTTTGGAGTTATTATCCCTAAGTACATCTTTACTAGATCCACACCCACTTATAGTATCCAGATAGAAATGCAATTTCTTATAAACCACCCGATCTATCCTTTACCAAAATTCCAAGACATTTTCCTATAATTTGACTCATCCTTAGAATTATACTTAGATATAACTCTAGACATATACCTAGATACATCCTTAGTCATATACCTACGTATATAACTAATGTTTTTCTAATACTAATCTCCAATGACTAACTAAACCTTTCCTCTGATACCAAATTTAGAGACCGAGAATTTTCATACATGAATATCATTAATTTTTATATTAATATTCAATACACTTCATAAACATATTCTCGAGGACCATAATAGTTTTGAGTCTTTGGAAACTAGATACAAAATCTTCTTATTTCTTTAATTATCTAAAAAATATCCAATAAATATATTCCCAAATATTATTCTTCTTAGATGTACCCTACTTAAAACCTTTCTTCATAACCTAGGGAAAGGAAACATAAGAAAGGATGTGATTAGATGCTCAATAAGGGTAGAAAATGTAGATATCAATGATAAAATAATTATAACATGATCATAAGGGTAAAAGAACATGATAATAACATTTGAAAACCATACCTTTTATATTATAGATCATAAACTTGAGTCATAGAATAAATCTTGGTAGTTTATAAGACACAAATCACGAAGGAATCAAAGAACATGATCCATGAGAGAATAAAATTAGAATAATAAATGTAATTATGAAATACACATAATCATAGAAAATCATTTCCTTAGTATTCAAGTATCATTTCCAAAACTATCATAGTGGAATGATTCTACTCCCCAAACCATCGTAGTAGTCAAGGTTCACTCCCAAGACTATCATAGTGGACAAAGTCCCTTACTAAACTGGGTTCAATCCCCATTCCATCCCTATTTATCGCATGATATATCAATATTTACTTAATACATTAGAGGAATATATAGTTCCCACTAGTCACATATTTAAAATCATACATACGTGTACCCCAAGATCTTAAAAAATTCATCATATCAAAACCCATTAAAATAAATGGGTTTCATAAACATCTCATCATATCATAACCTATGGAAAATAAATAGGTTTCATAATAATTTAATTATTTCATCAAATCATAAACCATGTAAAAATAAGTGGGCTTTATAAGCATTTTATCATGGTATAACTTGTGGAAGAGAAACATATTTCATAAACATCTTGTCATTATAAACATAAAAAATTCATAAAAGGAATAAGAATGGTATCCTTGGATCATATCCCCAGTAAAGAATAATTAAATTCAAAGGAAGTCATATTATATGGAGAATTATTTTTAAAGATCACTTGGAACATTTCTTAGGGAAAATATCTTTTCCACTTTGAAAAACACTTTTTAAAACATAAAACATTTTCAAAATAATTTTCTTTAAAAATAACCTTTTTAAAACTTATAGTTGACATAACATTGTGAAAAATAATTTCATTCAAAAGAACCTTTGAAAATTATAAAGTAATCTTTAAAATAATGAGTTTTTCATGATGGAGGAAAATACCACTCTTATTGTACAAATTAAAAGAATGATTCCTTTCACATTTTCAATAAAATCCAAATAGTTATTGTTTGGAAAATGACATGAAGATTCATTTCAATTTTTTTTTTGTAAAAAAGTAAAAAATGGGTAAAAATTTCTTTAATAAATAATTTGGATAATGATAAAAACATTTTTATAAAATATGTTTTTGTAATAAAAAAAGGTTTTCAGTTGAAGAGAGAAATAAAGATGATTTTTCTTAAAAACTTTATTTTAAACTATTGAGTATATAAAGAGATGAAAATGAAGTAAAAACATGTATTATAATGAAATAACCCTATTATACTAAAATTCAAGAGTTTATTGTGATATGGATCATAAAATTTCATCATTGGAAAAATAATTATACACAATCTTGATAAATGATGAGATTGTAACAGAAAATATTTACCACTTTGGTATCTTTTGAATCATAATAACCATTAAATATTAACATAAAACTAAACTTTAAATATTAATAAAATAATTATATTAATTATATAAAATTTCAAATGGGAAGTATATACACCTCGTAGAATAAGATAGGTGTATAATATAACTTATGTCCCAAAGAAGGAAATTTAAGACAAAAATCCCTTACCGATTTGATATCTTTTGAAATTTAAACTCCATGAAAGAGATATAATCAAATTTATATTTAAATAACCACAATTTTTATGAAAATAATCATAAAATAAATTCATGGAAATTATATACACCACATAAAAGGAAAAAGTGGTGTACATGGCAAGTATATCACATATATAAAAAGTTAGATAAAAATTTCTTACGGTAAGTCTTGAATTCCTTTATAAATGTTAAAAAATACTATATAATAAATATATGTTTATTATAAATCTTTTAAATAACAATAATTATATATTTTATACCATATATTATTTACTTATGACCTTTTATTTCCTTTTTACTAATAATTCCTTGTTAAAATCACGTTTCGGGTAACAATCGCTTTGTTTTTTATGTATATTTTGATTTGTTATTTTTGGTCTTCTAACTTTGATCCTATTTAAATAATATCCATAATATTAAAAATGATATAAATATAATATATATTCATTATATATTTATTTATATAATATATAAAAGTTAGAGATATAAATTGAAATACACCGTTCATGGAGACAGTGGGTCGTACATACGCAAGAACATTGTTTCCATTTCCTCGAACAATTGAAATAAAAAGGAAAATAATATATTACCATTAAATAATAATTTTTATTTCATATATATCACATATATTCATTATATTTACCCTAATTACCTTCCATGAAAAGCATTAGTGAAAAACGAATCAAATCTCTTCACGAAGCAGTAGTCCGCTGTAGACACAAATGATGTTATTGTATCCCCCCATGAAATGGAAAGTATAAAGGTATATATGATATAATAATTAAATAAGTATAATTAATTTAAAAATATCATATATATTAATTTATTATATCCTTATTACCATTTTATTAAAAAATAAATGAAAAACATATCACATCAGTTCGCAAGGCAATAGTCCGTCGTACACCGGAGTGACATTATTTTTTTCCAACGGGTTGGGAGGTAAGAAGGTAGATGTGGTATTATAATTACATAGGTATAATAATTTAATAAATATAATATATAAACATTAAATCCATCATTATATACATCCTTGAGTGGTGGTGATGGAAAAAAATAACATCGGTTCATGGGGCGGTAGTCCGCTGTATACATGAATGGTGATTTGTATCCCATTTGATGGAAGAGTAGAAGTACTCAGGTTATTAAATTATCATAAAAACATTTAATTATATATAATAAACTGAGATTATTATATAATAATGGTTTAATAATAATTTAAGGAGGGGGAGGAAGAAATAAAATAAAATGCTCGGTTTGGGACGTTACCTCTTCTTTAGAAAACTTATTTTGGTTTGCACCAAAATGATTATTAGGTTGTATTCATGAAAAAAATAATGATTCTATGATGATAGTATGGAATTAAGGAATTTATTTGGGTAGTGAATTTTCAAACCAATTGATTTTGTAAGTGTAAAGAGGAGAGAAGAGAGGGTGGCCTTTTATAAGTGAGGTGAGTGGCACACTTGTAATTTTTGAAAAGAAAAAGGTGTACCCACATTTTTCACATGGAAAAAGGCTCCAAAATTGTCCATTATAGAACATTAAAGGTTATAAGGTCTAAATATGGACATAAAATGGATTTTGAAAAAATTTATAGGTCATTTTACCCCTTATCTTTTTAGTTTAACCCCCAATAAACCCATTTTCACCTTAACCATAATAATTATTTTTTTACTGCATTTACTATTCATAATGGTAAAAAAGTAAGTTTAAATTATTATAAAATATAAATTATTCTGATTCAAAATATGTAATCCATTTTTCCAAATTCTATTAACATAAGTGGAAAATTTTAATTTAAAATTAATTTCACAGACGTGACAAAAAAGAGGTTTTCTAAAGAGAAAAGTTTTTAAAGTTTAAAATTTTTTTTATATAAAAATTCAATATAAAATTGATTCCAATGGACTAAATTGGATAAATAGATATATTATTTAAATAAATTTACTTTTAAAACCATATTAAAATAAAATTTATCTTATAAATTCTTTGAATGAAAATATATCTTTTTAATAAAAACCCGTAATTTTCACTATTCACTAAAAAATTTATCTTTTCATAAAATTATCAAAAAATAAACCCAAGATAATTTCGAAATTATGATTAAAAAAATTAATTTTATAAAATATTAATTTTTTTTAAAATAAGCATGCATAATGTGAAAAAACTACTTTTTAGAAAAATATAGTTTTAAAATGTAAAAGTGGACTTATTCTTATCTCTTATATAGAAAATACATAAGATGAATTTTAAATTTTTTATTGAATATATAATATATAAATTTCCTTAAAATCATTCACTAAAAGTGATTTTTAATTTTTTGATGTAAAAAATGTTTGTGCGCAAAAAGTAGTTTATCAAAAATAGATTTCCTTTATTTTAAAATGATTTTTAGTTTCATTTATAATTAATTATTCAATAAATAATTCATTATATATACATGTGTAAACCATATATTTTTATAATTTAGTTAATCTTATTCTTACCCACCATTCCAATGGATAGGTGATAACCATTAAATAATTATATTTCAATAGTATGACATGTTTAGTTTAAACTCACTGTTGCGTATAACTCAAGCTACACTCAATGTTGCATGTAACGTAAGATAAAATCATTATTTCTTGTAATGAAAGCTAAACTTGGTGTTTTGTGTAATTCAAAATATCAAAAATATTAAATTTATTTGAAAAAATATATTTCATAAAATCTTAAGGTGTTACAGATGTTCTCCCATTTCCATCTAGGTATAAGAAATAGTTTCATCATCCCCTCAAAATTCTATCACTCCGCCTTAAATTTCCGAGACACCAAGCAATGATATACATAATTATCAATATCCTTTTTTATTTTTACCACAAGAAGTGTTTCTTATGATCTCTATACATCTTTGTTCTTCCAGTATGAATAGAGAACAATGAGCTATGTGAATCATCTAACAACTCCTTCAATTATAGTTTTTAAGGTTCACATATTCATTTATCAAATATTATAATTTCATCATTATAAAATTTAAATTCCATAATATTCCCTACCTTCTTTTATAGCTCCATATCCTCCTTATGGTTTTACTTGATATTTACATATATGAATGATTGAACAATTATTTAAAAAAGGCTGGATTTCATCTATTCCCTTATAATGTTCATATCCATACTTTTAATATCCATTGGATCCATTTAAATCCTCATCAAGGATAGTGTAGCATGACCCTTTCTACTAAGGGATTCTACTACCTTGTTTTCCTTCCATAGATGGAAGTGTATTGATCAATCATTATTTTTTATTAACTCCAATTCGCTCCTTTGGTTCATGTTCAACTAATTCTATGTGAATATATATTTTAATCACTTGTGTTTTGTACAGATACCACACTTTTTTTACCATAGAGGTAATGCCACCAAATATTTAATGTGATGATTACTTCCACCAACTCTAGATCATGCTTAGTCTATTTTTTCTCATTATTATTTAATTTATTTGAAGCATAAGATATTAACTTATCACGTTTCATAAGGATGCATCCAAATCACTTTATTGAAGTATCAATATATATTAAAAACCCTTATACATTGCTGGGCAATGTAAGTACATATATAGTTATCAACCTCTTATTATGGTCCTTGAATATTTACACACATTATTCTATTTATATGAAATTCACTCCCTTCCATGTTAACTTGGTTAGAGGATTGGATAATAATGAGAAATTTCTCACAAAATGTCAATAGTATCCACTTAATCCAACAAAACTATGGATTTATATCATAGTGGTTTCTAAGAGTTATTATTTAATCACTTATATCTTTTATGGATCCATATATATACCCACTCTTGTTAATTAATGGTTTCCAAATCAAAGATACACCTTTTAAAATTACCGATCCTCGCTAATTTGATCAAACAGATCATCAACACAAGATATAAGACACTTGTTATTTATTGTGATTTTGTTAAGTTCATGATAATCAATGCAAAGGTGCATTTATCTATCCATATTATTGATAAAAAGAACCGTTGCACCCTATAGAGAAGGAATGGGGTGTATAAATACCTCATTCAAATTCTCTTTAAGTTGTTTCTTTAATTTTGTAATTTAATTGGGGCCATTATTTAAGGGCTCTTTGATAATGGCATCAAATAAGGCATGTGTTCAACTAAAAACTCAACCTCACATTTTAGGGGAAGACTAAATAGTTATTTTGTAAAAAAATAAATATAATCATATAAAATTGGAATGTTTACAATGTTTAATTCCTCCCAACCATTTAATCTAATAGTCCCTCGATATTGGGTATCAATACCCATAATATAGAGTTTTATTCCAATGAGAGTTTATAATAATTCTTTCACTGATATTTGATAAAGGTATGGTTTGGGATATGAAATAAGACCTTCTTTTACTGATAATTGATATGAGGTCCATGTAGGGAAAGCTAATCCATACCTAATATCACACCAAATTATTGCAAAGGAATAAGAACTATATCTATAAGAAGTATCTTCCCACAAATATTGATTAGTGAATATTTGTTTTCCTTGAATTTAATCAACACACCACTATGTATTTTTCATCAATAATTCAATATCCAGAGTTTGAGGTGGTGAATTAACATTTTTAGAAAAATTTAATGATTTTAAAGAATTAAAATAACCAAAATCACGTAATAAATTTTCAGATTCAGTGTAAAAAAATTAGTGTACCTTTAACCACTTCATTTTCATGTTCTAATTTAGTGGGAGTGCTTATATAGGATATTCCTTGTTTACTTGGTCTAGGAGGTCACTGATGCTTATATTCATTATTTGGACATGGATTGGGGATCTGATTTGTATAATTCCTTAAATCCTTACATTTTAATCATTGAGGTTTGGGTGTTTTATTAGTTTTTACCTTCTTATCCTCAGTTGTATTGACTGGCCTCTTCATCCCCTTTCAAAAATCATGAGATTGATAGACAAGTTTTCCATACTCAATTCAATTTTTGGTCCCTTTCAACCAATTTTCATAGGTCTTCTTCCCACATTTTAAGCATATATGTTGTTTATTTTTCTTCCCTCTATGTGATTTATCATTCTAATTTCCATTAAATTCCTTTTTTCCTTTTCTTTTCTTCAGATCCATGTGAATGATAAGAGTATCCAACTTCCATTTCTAACTTAAGTTCACATTGAACAATTTTCTCATAGAATCTGAAGTCTCTTATAACTAATTCATTTTGAAGACTTGGTTTTATGCCACTAAATAATTGATTGATATTTATTTAAATGCCAACAATAAAACAAGAGGTGTACCTTAAGAGTCACATGATGTTTTCTTTATAAATATTGTTGTATTCATCTTCCTTTTGTTTCAACTTTGGGAATTTTTACTCCATTTTCATGTAGAGAGTTTGGGGAAAATATTTGGTGAATAATATTTTCTTGAACTCTTTCCACTCTATAGAGTAATTTTTTTTTCATTTTTAATCATATTCTTAATGAGAGTCCACTATTAGTCTAGCTCACCTTTTAAACTATATCCAACTAAGATAACCTTCTTATGGTCTGAGCATTGGATAATGAAAAATATATTCTCTATTGTGTTGATCCATTGCTAAACAATTAGTGGATTGGAATACCCACTAAATTAGAGTGGAAACTATCACATGAAATACCTTGGTGTGCTTGATATCTCAACATTTTTTGAATTATTATTCATTGTTTGAGTTATTTGGGTGAGTATTTCTATAATATTTTGTACTATAACTCCCATACCATTTGGTTTCTCATTAGAACAATTGCTACATTGTCCACCACACCCATTTTAAACTTGGTTCCTCATATTTACAACTATTTTATAAACTAGATTAAAGTTAAGGATGATAATACTTAATTAAAAAAGATTACAAATGGAAAACTATTAAATTATAAGGGATAAATCATAAATTACATGTATACCCTAACTTACGAATTCCTAAACCATACCATAAAAATGTATTCAAATCATTCATAATGAATTATAAAGATCCTATAAATCAACAAAATCATATCCCCAATGAGTGTGAAACTAGGTGTTTAGTTAGACACGTTTGTTGTACACTAAGTGAAAATTGAGTTAATACCCAACTAACCCTTTTCAAGGTCATTACCCATTTTTGCATTTGATCTAGATCTTGTATCCACTTATTTTTATCTATAAATGGATGTTATTTATAAGAAACTACACACTCAAAACTTTACCAAAATTTGAGAACATTTTCCTATATTTAGCTTATCCTTTATGGTTTTCACTAAAGTTTACTATTCAAAATCCCCAAAGTAACTAAACCCTACTCTGATACCAAGTGAAGAGACCCAATTAAAACATCCATATATCACACATCATTTCACATGATTAATATTTACATATAATAATAAATCATACCTAGAGCATAATGGTTTAGTGAATTTAGAGACTAGATACATAAAGAAATAATTTTACAACATCTCCAACATCACCCATGAATTTTTTTCTCACATAATACCCTATTTGACACATAAAACACAATAATATACTTCCAAACTTGAGGAATTGAAACTTAAAAAAGTGTAAACTTATATTCTTAGTAAGGGTAAACATAATAGCCATCAATTAAAGATTATAAGTGAGAATAAGATGAGCATATAGGTTGAGAATATAATCAAGGTTCATGGAAATAAAATAAGATAATCATACCCAATAAATCACATATCATAAATAATGAGTCATGGAATATAAATTTTAGAATAAGATAAGACATAAGTAATAATAGTGTGAAAACATGAGTTTATAGTCACGTGCTATGAAAACATAGGCATAATAATGTGTCATATAAGTGTGCCACATACATAATCATAGAAGAATCATTTCCTATGTCTATGATCACTACCCATACCACCATCACATAGTGTAAAGAGTCCCATAGATTATTGGGTTCATTCCCTATCCCCATAACTATAGTGGATGGATCCCTATAGAGCATTGGGTTTATTCCCCATTTACATAAACATAGTGGACATAGTCTTATAGGGGATTTGATTCACTCCAAATTCCCTGAAACAAGTAATATCATGGGATATAAAGATTTACCCAATGTATTAGAGGGTTATATATGACTCACCCTTCACATAATAATAAACCATACATATATATGTTCCATAATAACTTGGAAACATTTAAAATTCCATCATAGCTTAATTAACCCATGAAAAATAAATGAGTTTCATAAAAACAACATAATACGTTATCATAATCTATCCATATATATAATGTGGATGGAATCATTAGGAGATATTACTATTAGAGCATAAAAAACATTTAAGGATGCTGACATAGATGTAAAAAAAATTTATATGAGAATTAAATTTACTTGAATAAAGAGTAAGAAATACTCTTCTTAATTTTTGATACTTTTTAAGAAAATATTTTATAAAAAAAGAGAGTATAAATTTATTTATAAAACCATGAAATATTTTAGAGGAATTCTCTTAATAAAAATTGATAAATGTGG
Organism: Viscum album; assembly: GCA_963277665.1. Lineage (NCBI taxonomy): Eukaryota > Viridiplantae > Streptophyta > Magnoliopsida > Santalales > Viscaceae > Viscum > Viscum album. The sequence continues at coordinate 916,300,250 of OY728141.1, forward strand.
TGATAAAATGCTTTAGTATAGAAAACATTTTAAAAAATATTCTTTTTATATTTTGTAAAGAAGGTCAAAGTTATTGAAAAAAGGACATAAAAAACATTAAAATAAGATTCATTTTTTAAAGAAAATATATTCCATTAAAAATAACTTAAGTAATAATATAAGTATAGAAATTTACATCCATAAAATAAAATAAAGAACATGGACATGGAGGAAAAATATCCTTGACTGAAAATAATAGGTATGGTCAATTTTTATTATGCAACATCACTTCAAGTGAATTATAAACCAAATAGAAAGTAAAATGGTAGGATTACATGTAAAAATTATGATAAAAATAGGATAATAAAATATATATTTTTTAGAGATAAATATCATACAATTTCATCATATGGAAACTTTTTCATAACAATTTTGAATTCAAAATGTGATTAATAAAAAAAACCGTACAGATTTAATAACCTTTGAACAAAAATACATTGAAAGAAATAAATTTATATGGATATGTAAATACCCTAAATTTAATTAAATGTATAAAAAAATTCATCCATAGTTTAGTATATACAACATACAAAAATATACATGTAGTGAATATGATATATGTATCAAAGGAAGAAAGCTCTGACAAGAAACCCTTACCTTTTACTCTTGAATTCCAAAAATGTGTTTTAAAATCCTATATAATAAACATAAAAATATTAATCACTAATTTTATAACCTTATTCATATATATCACCTTTTATATTCTTTAATTATAATCATTCAATGCATATATATTAGTTAGTTTTTTTTTATTTTCATCATCAAATGTTAGTATTTTTTATTGTTTCATACAAGCTTTGTAATGGAGATGTTGATCCTTATTATTTTATAAAATGTTCATCATTACCATATTATGAAAGGTATTGTAATCATTGTTTTTTAATTATTTATATAATACCCTTTTCATTTGATAGAATATATGGGTATGGTTCATGAGAACGTGATCCATGACATGTTTATTTTGGGTAATTTACCGATAACATCAGATTAATTTATAATGATCATTAATTTTTGTGACATCATTAAAAAACCATATTCATGAAATAAATTAGTCCTTAATATCATATATATTCATAAAATAATTTTTTATATCTAGCCATGTAATTCAGTGATGAAAAATGAATTATGCCATCCATGGAGGCAGTAGTTCACACACAACACGAGCGACGTTTTAATTTTATAATGAATAGGTGGAAGGTAGATAATGATTGTTACATAAAAATAATAAAATTTAAATATAATAGTTATACTGATGAAATTATATTATGATGGTATAATATATATTTATGTAGAAGAATAATACTTAAATAAATAGAAATGAAAATGAGTGATTGATAATTCTTACCTTACCCCTTAGGACAACGTCTTTTTAAATTGGATTAATCCTTTTAAGGGTGGTATTTTGTTGAGACAAAAATATCTAGGAATTTTATAAGAGTATTTTAGAGGAATTTTTATATATTTTTGTTGAACTAATAGTCTTACGGTGTAAGGATACGTGGGATGGTAAAGGGGTCCTTTTTTAAGTGAGGGGAGTGCCAATTTTGTATTACTTATTACTCATTATGAAAAGGAAGTCATTTTAAAAAATAAAGTGGATATAAATTGGAAAATAATTGAGGTGGAATAAGGTTTGGTAAATAAATCCATCATCCACACATTTATAGATAGGTCTTTCGATACTTTATATTTTTATTACTTAGTTTTAACCCCTTTTACCTTGTTTTGCATTTACCATGATAATTCATTTTTTTTACCTTGGTAACTTATTTTTTGTGCTTAAAAATAAAATTTCCCTCATTGCCTAATTTTAATTCAATTATTATTAAATTTTCACTCTATTTAATCTATTTCAATTCCTAAATATGGAAAATTTAACTTTTAAATGAAACATCCAATGTAAAATAATTGTTTCTATAAAAAAATAATATTTTGAACTTTATGTGTTTTTAATAATATTTTATATCAATTAATCATTAAATGAATGTTAATGTATTTCTTATAAAACAAAAAATTACCTTATATTCATCATTAAAAAGTGATCAATTTAATTTATTATGTTAAAAATACACAAAACTTAAGAAAGACGATTAATTGAGAAATATCTTGTTTTAAATTAAAAGGTTTTATTATTATTTATAACTAATTGAAAATCATTCCAAAAATGTTAATTAATTTGAATAAATAATAAATTTCATTAAATTTATTAAAATAAGATAAATTTATATTTTAAATGAAAACATATAATATATAATAAAACAATGTTTTTAAATAAATAATATTTAATTGTCCATGAATAATTAAATTGGTATCATTTATAGTTTTTGATTTTTTTCATGGATGATATTTATTTAATTTAAAAATCCTTTATTTTTATTAATCAATTTTATTGAAATAATTATTTAATAATAATATTATTATGTAACATACAAAAATAATTTTTCTATAATAAAATAGCCCAATGAAATTTAATCTTTTTATTTCATTAATTATCATTTTTGAATTATATTATTTTTAGTTACAAAAAATTCCCATTGGATATACCCAAAAAACTTATTTCTAATGTCCATATATCCAACAACCATATTTTTAATGACCCTATATATAACGACCAGATTCCATTCCTATATACAGTCATACATATATTATTATAATCATTCAAACTATTTATTTATCTCTTAACATGTGTATTATATTTATAATTCTCTACCTTATTTCCATTGTTTCAATCTAGGTGACGATCTTACTATAAAACCATGAGGATAAATATTTTATATTCATTGTATTTTCTTTTAATCATGGTTTTATTCCTCTTGTAATTTTATAAATGATGTTTGATATTGAATTCTCATAATTTATTAATGTTTATCTTTAATTGTAATATTTTATCTTAATAAAATGTATTGTAGTTCATTTTATTTTTATGTTGTATATGAAATAATCTATAATATTTATTTTAAAACAAAAACATGGGTTGTTACACTCAATGGGTTACTTATGACCCATGAGATCATAATTAAATAAAAAATTGAAAAGGAATCTAAAGTAGTAAAGGAGAAGAAGTCAATTTCTTTTAAATAAATTGAATAAATATCTTTTAAGAGTGATATTGAAATTTCTCACTTATAAAAGAAGATTAACTAGTTCATGAAAAATAATAGATCATTTTGATGAGTAAAAATGGAGGACCAACATAAATAAACCCATTCCACCTTCTTTGAATGTAAAAAAATAAGGGATATGTAAAACTATAATGTCATATTTTTAAGAAAAAGATAAAATAAAGGAAAAAGTGTAAGAAAGTATTTATGGATTCAACTTGGAGTGAAAGTGATGACTCCATCTCACCATCTGAATCAAGTGATGACAACACCTAATGTGTCATGGATGAGGTAAGTGATGAGGAAAAATGTCTCAAGAGAAAATACCATGGTGGTACACAATGCATGGACTATGGCTTTTCAAGGAATATGTGTGATGACTACTTCAAGTTCAACCACCTAGAAAATATTGATGCAGGACACATTACTTTATGAGATAAATCCAGGAGAAATATCATCGGTATAGGTACCATTGGTTTTATTAATTTCACAATTATTAATGATATCTTAGATACTGGTGACCTTAATTATAATCTTATAAGTATTAGTCAATTATGTGATAATGGTTTTATAGTTTCCTATGAGAATGAAATTTTAAAAGTGTTTCATTATAGGGGTAAACTTTTATTTTCCGCATCTTATTTTAAAAATATATATGTTATTGACCTAAAATCACTTACTAAACAATATGTAAAATTCTTTATTTTATAAGATAGAAAGTCTTGGATATAGTATAGTATATTGACCTGAGATAAAAACATCATATCTTTATTTTAAATCCTTTCCATAAGATAAACATTACATCTCACAATAATCTCACAATCCCAAGAATGTAAGGTTCAATGTCTTTGATGAATAGCTAAATGAGTAACTTATTTTACAACACAAGTGAAAATTTATTTATAATTGATCCACACTAGACTCATTATTTAATTTTTATAATTTATACTCTTCATCAAAACCTAGGGAACAAAAACATAAGAAAAGGGTGAGCTTAAACACACAGTAAGGGAAAAATAAGAGTAAAACATGATGGTGAGGTATCACATATAATTTATGAGGCATAACATGATACCAATAAGATAATGATCATAATAATGGAAACATGGCATACGGGAATGATACCATAAGTTCATGAAATAATAAATATATGGAAGAAACATAAAAATTGAAATTAACATCATAAGTCAAGGCTCACCACCAAGAAAACATAACATAGTGTGTGTAGGCTAACTGTTTATGCACTATAAGCATAATTTAAGGCTCACTACAAAGAAAACATAATATAATGTGCTTCATCTAACCGCTCATGAACCATACATGGAATATCATGGTATGAAAATGTTACCCAATGAATTGGAGTGATATCAATGTGTAAACTTCATATTCATAACATTTACATGCATATGTGTTCTGCAATAGGAATAGAGGTCATACATAAATCATAAGCATGATTATCCCCGTGATAAAGAAGTGGGTTTCATAATCTTATCTCAAACCATAACCAAAGGATATATCATAAATATTCCCAAGAGAATAAGGAATTGAATAATTTTATATGTTCATATTTTAATAAATAAGAATAGCTATTGAACATTGAGTTGAAATATAGAAAAGTTCCTAAGAAGGACTGGATAAGTAAGAATAAAAATGATCCACTTGGGTGATTCTTTATGAAATGAGAAAAGGATATTTTAAATAAGGAAGGGGATTAATATTTTCATTTTAACTAGAATAGAACTATGAGGTTTTTTCATAAAATAATTTGGTTTTTAAAAATTTATTCATGGTTTAAAACACCTTGTGGAGGTGGTACATTTCATGAAATAAGAATTTTGGAAAGTTCCCTTAAATTGGGTTTACTTAAAAGAGAGAATTGTGATGGGAAGTTAAGAAATGTATTATACACAAAAAATAAAGAATTAATAAACTAGGTATATAGTAAAGTAACATATATACATAATATAAAATAAATAAATGAGAATAATATAGAGTAAAAAGGATAAAAAGTAAGAGAACGTATAATGTAAAAGTAACGAGGGTGATTCAGAATATTTCTTTTTATGTTTAAAAATACATTTATTGAAATAAAACATCACAAAAAAGGATAATTAAAATTATTTTTAAAATAATAGATGGAAACTATTATGGTCACATGTGATAACACCTAATTATGTTTCAAAATATAAAGAATAACATTGTTGGGAAGGGAAAATAAGTGTAAGGATGGGAAACTGTTATTAAATAGGATTGAAATTATTTTTAAAAATGATATAATTTTTGAGAAATAAATTAATAAAGGAAATAGATTTGAAGTAATTTTCATCCAGATATGAAGATAAGTTTTAATATAAAATATTTGGGTGAAAGAAACCAAGCATAGAAGTAAGAAGTTCAAGATGAGACCTTATAACCCAAAGAAAAGGGGGTTTGAGTTAACAAAAGAACTTACACCATCATAATATTTTGAATTGAAAATACATAGAAGTTAGAAAATGAGATGGATTTGTAAATAATTTGTATTTTATTAAATTTATGACAAAAATAAATCCATTTCAAACACATACACCATAAAAAAGGAACAAGTTTTGAATAAGAATCATATCACAATAAAATAAAATTGAGATAAAAAAACCCTTACCTTAGGTCCCGATTAATTATAAACATGATTTTAATGTACTAGATAATAAAATTTAGTTCATTATTTTTTTTAATAATTTATTTAATCTATATTTTATTTTTTAAGGTCAATTTATTATTATTTTTATTCATTGATTAAATAGTTTTAACTCATGTAAGTTACTTGAGGTAGTTCTATCAATTTATCTGTAACTTCCTTGATATATTAAACTTGGTGAAATGTGTTTTAAAATATCTTCATAATATCCATAATTTTATAATTTTATATATTTTATTATTCTATTATAATGTAATTTATATATTTCCATAGGTTTTCCAAAATGGACTGAAATTAAGAAATATCCCTCAATGTGTTCATTTAAGGTGGTTAAGATTATTATAAATATTTATTGTTAATATAACTTATAGAATATCCAATATTATATTTATATAATATTTATAATTTCATAAATATAATTTTTATACATTAGATGCATTTTTAAATTCATACATGTTAGGCAATAATGGAAAAAATGAAACGTATCATTCCATAGTTGCGTTAGTCTGCACATATAGAGACAATGCTCTCATTTTTCATAGAATGATAAGTAGTATAAAAATAAAATAATTATAATTTAATAATCTTAATAAGGTTATAATTATTATATTTTTTCATTAAATAACTCCTTTTAACTATCTATGTAAGGAGTTTATGAAAAATAGAACTGGTCATTCATGGAGGCGGTAGTCTGCAAAAACGCATGCTGACGTCTTCATTTTTTGAATAGTTTTGGAGGGAGATAAGAAAGTGTTATTTAATTAGTATAATTTTTTTTAATAATATTAATAATAATTATGCTTTTATGGATAGATTTTTTTGATAGGGTAAAACTATAAATAAACTAAGGGAGATCGATTGAGAAAATTACCTCTCTATTTGGATGTTCACCCTTAGGTAACACCTTAGGGCTCAATAGATTGGTATTTTAGAAATAAAAAGGATTATAGGACATAGTAATATGGTTTAGGAGATAGAAATATAAAATTTTATTTGATAAATCTTTTTAATGGGTGGATAAATGTGGTGGGAGTGATCCCCTTTTATAAGTGAAGAAAAATGTCATTTTTGTAAATACCCATTAAATCTCAATGATTCTATGACACTATTAAAGGGTAAATGGATCCAACATAGGTCCATAATATATTTTATAGGGGTTTTTGGTGATAAATAATCAACGATGTTTTTTTACACATGTTTTTAGTCTTTTACTATTATATTTTTTTACACTTTATGTTTTTGGTTTTTTCCTTGGTAACTGGTTTTTAACTAAGTAATTTATGTTTTACTTAAAATATAAGATAAAAAATCTAACTAAATTTGGGTTTAATTAAATTAAATTTAACCTCTATTTAATTAAATTCAGTTTATAAATATGATAAAATTAACTTTTAAATTAAACATATAATACATAAAAAAACCATTTTTATAGAATAATGATGTTTTAAACATTAAGTGTTTTAAATATTATATACAATTAATTAAAAATTAAATGAGTGATAATATATTTTAGTAAATTTTTAAAAATTATATCAAATCAATTATATAAAATATATCAATTTAATTTATTAAATAAAAATTACACTACTTTAATAAAATAATTCTTTGAAAATAACCCTTTCACCATTATCATAATAATTAACTTTAATCATAGTAATCGGACTTTTATGCCTAAAAATTAAGTTGAAATTATTAAATAATATGAAAATTTTGATCTAAACTATGAAATACAATTTTATAGATTTAGTTTTTACATGTGATGAAGAATAATTTTTAATATAAGAGAATAAAAACTGTCTTTTGAGTAAAATATTACTTAGGTTTCTATAACATTAAAGATGGGTTTTATAAATTAAACATAATATTTTTGAATTATTTATTTTACTTTATAAAAATATATTTTTATATAATTTTTTTTCAAAATATTTTAATTCATTCTTATATTATGATAATGTCATAAAAGTGATGGTATTATCAAAATCAGTATTTTTTTCAATATTCACTTAAAAATCAATTATTTTAGAAAAATTTAAAAAATTTATACCAATAAAAAATTGTTATTTTAATTAAAAAAATGAAGTTAATTTTTTCAAATTCAAATTATAAATTTTATAATTAAATTTTAAATAAAAAAAATAAAAATATAATGACAACTATTTTCATCGAAAAACAACTTTTAATTTTTTTAACTTTTATTATTATTAGTACTAATAAAGTACTAATTTGATTAATGTTACGTTATTAATATAAAAAAATATATAATATATTTATTTTCTTTAAATAAAGTGCAAAAAATTAAATTTTATAAAAAATGTATTTTTAAGAATAAAATGATCTCATTAATTTTGTCAATTCATTAGTAAATAAAATTTATTTTTTATTTAAAAGTAAAAATTCAATATTTATAAAATAAATGTGATAAATAAATTATTTAATTAATAATTACATGTTTATATCATCTTAATTTTGTTTTACATAACCCCTCAAGATCTCTACATAAGATCTAAGAATAAGGTAAGCTATGGTGGTAGCCACAAATGGTGATTCCACTAGCAAGGATCTCATGGGAATTTACATAAGTTTAAACTTATATGGCATATGATTTTTCTCATATAGTAATTGTTTTATTTCATCTTTGTCTTATTTTAAGGTAAAAACTAATGAAACTACTTCCTTTCTAATCTCGGATAAATGAGCTTCATAAGGGAGACTTCCGTTACTCGATTCCTTTTATTTCCTTTATAGATTTCAGGATATGGATACTTCCTTTTACACCCATTAATTGAATGGATATATTGTAATACTAAAATTTAATAATTTTATTTTAAAGTATCATAGTTTATTTTTAGTTCAGTGCTTCACGTGAAATAATATGTCTAATTCATTAGATTTTAATATAAAAATAAAATAAAATCTTGGGGTGTTACATTCCCCCATTAAATAAATTGCATCCTCAAAATTTTGATTACTAATCACTAATGAAATTTTTAAGGATGTCCTTAAGATAACAATGAAAAATATTTTAATTTCTAAAGAGGTATCAACCTTAGTAACTTGGTTAAGTCTAGGAAACTCATCTATTCCTTCACAATAAACATATCATAATAAGGGATTTCTTCCTAACTATTTGAGCAAAATAATCCCCATGATTGGGGTTAAGGCCTATACAATATAAATAATTTTCCCAGAGAGTTCATCAACAAACTTTTAGTGATAAGTGATCATAATTATATTTATGATAGAAAATATGATATTTATATTTCATCACTATGGATTATATGTGTAGATTACTAACCCATTTACAAAATTACATCAAATTTATATAAAGGAAGGATAATAATACTTCCATAATTCACTTTCTCATAAACTTAAACATGGTATACAGTAACTATACCACTAGAAATTTTATTAAAAATTCAACATCTATCCTTCTAGGTGACTATTTGATGTTCTTAGTAAACATACTAGGTAAAAAGTAGGGGTTTGAACAAGATGAAAATATAACACTCATAGATATCGAGTGCATGATTAGTGTTCTTCACTCTATATCATTTTCAAAACTCACTTTAGTAGTTTTGGTTTCATGGGATTTCACTTTTTACCTTAGTCTTGGAAGTTTTCGATTCCTATCATACTTATTATCCCTTAGATTAGGTAATTGATTTGGGTAATTCCCAAATTTTCCAAATTTAAGACATTGAAATATTTGTGGTAACTTATTCTGAAATATTTTTTCCTTTCACAGTGTCCATTGACATCTTAATTTTTTCTTGGAAATTAGTTTCTATATTCCCTCCTTTTTCAGTTCATTTGAGGCATTCCCCTAGGAATCTATTCCCAAATTTTTGTTATGAAAAAAATTAAATCTTATTTATTTAATCCTCTTCATCACTTGAACTTTCATGAGACTCTATCCTTAACTTATTTTATGTGTTTGGAAACTCAACTAAATCCATGTTTTTAATCATAATTCTTGAGATTTTTTTTGGAATAATCACATTATTTCTCACTATAGCTCTTATATTGTTAGATTTTTCATGGGGACAATCTATACATTGTTCTAGGCATCCATTGTTAACTTGGTTCCTTTAGGCTTCAACCATTATTAAAACCATAATGGGTTAACATGAGTGAATAATAATTAACATCATAAAATAATTTTCATAAATTATCTTATGAGAAATTAAACCTTGAAATGCCTCACTCTTTAAAAGCATTACATTAGCCTTTAATTGAACCTAAGTTACTCTTTGTAAAATCTAGGTTTCTTTAGGTTGGGTTCTCTTATACTCATTAACCAGATTCCTTAACATAATTAATACTTCACAATAGCTTGTAAAGAAAATGTGATTGACCTATGTTTATCCACTAGGAGTATCTATCCCAGTGTGTAGTCTTAGACCCACTCATCATGCATCGAGTGAAGATCAAGTTAATAATCAACCATCCTTTTTAAGGTGATTGCTCCTAGATAAATCTATGCCACAACCACATCCACTTGATAATATCTATACTGGGATATAATTTCTAGGAAACCAAAAAATACCTACAATAAAAAAACTTTAGGATATTATCCTATACTTAGACTTATCCTTATAGGTTTCATAAAAGTTCTATAATCCCAATCCCTAAATAGAACTAAATTAATCCTTAATAAAAACTAAAACCTGCTCTAATACCAACTATAATGACCAGAGATAAACACATTATATATTTATATTACATAATTTACTTAAGATTCCAATTAAATCTCAAAATAATCTCATAATATCAAGAATAGAAGGTTTAGTGTATTTTAGGTCTATCTAAATGAGTAACTTATTTTACAAAACTTGTGAATATTTCTCTATAATTGAGTCACACTAGACACCTTATAGACTTATCATAAGTTATACTCTTCATCATAACATAGAGAATGGAAACATAAGAAATAGGTGAGATAAAACACTTAGTAAGGGAAAAATCAGAGTAAATAATAATGGTGAGATAACACATATAATTTAGGAGGCATAACATGATATCAAAAATATAATGATCAAAAGCATGTAAACATCATGTAATGGAATGATATCATAAGTTAATGGAATCATAAGTTTATGGAAACAACATAAAATGAAAAATAATTGGAATAAGTTAAGTATCACCACCAAGTAAACATAACATTGTGTGCTTAGGATATTTACCTATTCACTACAAACCCAAGTCATGGATTACCTCCAAGACAACATAACATAGTGTGTTTAGGATATCCATCCATGTAACATACATGGTATCTCATGAGATGAAAACACTACCCAATGAATTGGAGTGATATCAGGGAACACCCTTCATATTCATAACATATACATGAATATGTGTTCCACAAGAGGAAAAGTATCCATACATAAATCATAAGCATGATAAAACCCATGACAAAGAAGTGGGTTTGGTAATCTTGTCTCAAAGCATAACTGAAGTATATATCATAAATATTACAAACAGAAGAATGAATTAAATCATTTTGGATGTTCATATTTTAATAAATAATCATATGTATTTAACATTGAGTTATAATATAGAAAAGTTAATGAGAATCATCAAATAATTAAGAATAAAAATGATCCATTTTGGTGATGCTTTATGAAATAGGTAAAGAATATTTTAAAGAATGAAGGGGATTATTATTTTTATTTAGAATATAATTGAACCTGGAAGTTTTTAAATAAAATAATGATGTTTTTTAAAATATACTCATGGTTTAAAACATTTTATATAGGTGATACTTGGCATGAAATAATAATTTTGGGAAGTTCCCTTAAATTGTGTTTACTTAAAAGATAAAATTGAAAAGGGAACTTAAAACATGTATTATCCATAATAAATAAAGGTATAATAAAGTAGTAATATATTTAAGGAACATAAATAAATAATATGGAAGAAATACATGGCACTATGATAGAGTAAAATGGAGAAAATGTAAGAGAATGCATAATCCAAGAGCAATGAGGGCAATTCAGAAGATCTATTTTTTATGTTTTAAAATATGTTTTTTGAAATCACACATCATAAAATGGAGTATAAAACATTATTTTAAAAATAATTAGATAAAATTTGATATAAAATAATTATATTTTCAAATATAAATGGGAACATTGTTAGGAAGGGAAACTATAGATAAGGAGGAGAAACCGTCATTAAAGAGGATGAAAATCATTTTCAATAATGATATAATTTTTTGCGAAGAAATTCCTCAAGGTAATAGATTTATTATAAAATAAAATTTTAAACATAGTGTAAGATAATGTTAAATATAAAATATTAGGGTGGAAGAAACCAAGAATAGAATTAATATGTTCAATATGAGACCTTATAAACTAAATAAAAGTTTGAGTTAACAAAAGACCGTACAGTGTCACAATCTTCCAAATTAAAAATACATGGATGGTAGAAAATTAGATGAATTTTTAAATAAATTTTATTTAATGAAATTTATGATATATATAAATCCATTTCCAATATATAAACAAAAAAAAATGAACAAGTGGTGAACACAAATTATATACCAATGAAACAAAATTAAGATAAAATAACCCTTATCTTAGGTCTCGATTCATTATGCGCATGCACATAATGTCTTGGATAATAAAATTAAGTTTATTAAAAACATTATTAAGAATTTTTTCATCTATATTTTATTTTTTAATGTATATTTATTATTATTTTTTATCAATTTATCAAACAGTTTTAGCTGATGTTGGTTACTGGAGATGGTTTAGTCAATTTATCTATAACTTCCTTAGTATATTGACCATGGTCAAATGTATTGTAAAATAGCTTCATAATATCCATAATTTTATAATTTTATGTATTTTACTATTATATTATCACAAAATTTATACAATCCCGTATATTTTTCCAAAATGGACTCTAATTAAGAAAGGTTCCTTGATGTGTTTATTTAAGGTGGTTAAGATTACTATGAATGTTTATTATTAATATCACTTATAGAATGCACAATATTTTATTTAAAAAAATATTAATAGTATCATAAATTTTTTTTTATAAATTAAATACATTTTTAAATTCATCCATGTTATGAGGAAAAGGAAAAATAAAACGTGTTGTTCCGTGGAGGTGGTAGTTCACACATACACGAATGATGATCTCATATTTCATAGAATGAGATGGGGTATAAAAATAAAATAAATATCATTGAAGAATTTAAATCATGTTATAATTATTATATTTTTTCATTAGATAACTATTTTATACCATCCATGTAAATAGTTTATGAAAAATATAACCCATCATTTATGGAGGTGGTAATCTGCACAAACGCATGATGATGTCATTATTTTTCAAATAGTTTAAAAAAAAGGTAGGAATGAGTTATTAAATTAGTATAATAACATTTAATAATATTAAAAATATTTTTTATCATCATTTTATGGATATAAAAATGTTTTATAGTGTATAATAATAAAGAAAATAAGAGAGCTCAGTTGAGATCATTATCTCTCCCTTTGGATGTTCTCCCTTGGGTAACACCTTAAGGCTCATTATCTTGTTCTTTTGGAAAGTACAAGTATTTTAGGACATGTGTATTGGGTTTATAAGATACTAGATTATATTTTTTTGTAGATCTTAAACTTTTTAATGGGTGGATAAATGTGTTGGGAATTATTCCCTTTTATAAGTGAAGAAAAATGAATTTTTTCTAAATACCAATTACATATCAATGATGAAAGGATACTATTCAATGGTCAAAGGCTCAAAAAGTGATCCATAATTGACTAGAGAGAGTCATGGTTTAGAAATTCCCAAAAATGAATTTTAACACATGTTTTAAACATGTTTTGAGTCTTTTACCATTATATTTTTTAGACTTTAACATTTAGGTTTTTACCTTGTTAACTAGTTTTTAACTAAGTAAATTATATTTTAATAAAAATATAGGATAACCCCTATTAAAAAATTTGGGTTTAATGAAACTAAAATTTACCTATATTTAATATAATGATAATTAAATTTTAAAATAAAGCATACAATTCATAGAAAAACCGTTTTATATAAAAATGATGTTTTAGCCATTAAGTGTTCTAAATATTATATAAAATTAATTAAAATTTAAATGATTGATAGTATATCTTTATAAATTTTTAAAAATTCTATTAAATTCTTTATATAAAATTGATAAATTTAATTTATTAAATAAAAATCATACAACATTAATAAAACAATTCTTTGAAAATAAACCTTTCATTATTATCACGATCATTAAATTTAATCTTAGTAATCATACTCTTATGCCTAAAAATAAAGTTGAACTTATTAAATAACATGAAAGTTTTAATCTAAAATATGAAATACATTTTTTATATTTATTTACTATAATTCATGGAAACCAATTTTTAATATAAGTGAATAAAAATAGTTTTAGAGTAAGATATCACTTGAGTTTCCAAAATGATAAAGACAGGTTTTATAAATCCAAAATTGTTTTTTTAATGATTTATTTTAATTTATCAATAAATAATTTTATATAAAAAAGGATTCAAAAACTTTTAATTTATTCTTTCATTATGATAATGTCATAAAAATAATGACATCATCAAAATCTGTATTATTTCACTATTCAGATAAAAATAAATTATTTATGAAAAATATAAATAATTTATACTAAGTTAATATTTTTATTATAATTCAAAAAACTAATTTAATTGGGTAAAATTAAAGTAACAAAATTTTATAATTAACTTTTAAATAAAAATAACAAAAGTATAGTGATAATTGTTTTTATGAGAAAATATATTTTTAAAATTTTAACTGTTTTTATTCTTAGTTCCTATCAATTACTAATTATATTGGTGTTATTTTATTCATATAAATAATATATATCTATATATATATATATAATATTAGGTTTCTTTAAATAAAGTGCATATTTTTTTAGAAAAAAATTCATTTTTAAGAATATAATTATCTCGTTAATTTTATCAATTCATTAGTAAATAAACTTTATTTTTATGTAAAAGTCAAAAAATAAAATTTGTGAAATAAATGCGATAAATTAATTATTAAATTCATAATTTCATGTTTATAATATCCTAATTTTTAGTTACATATCCCCTTAATATCTCAGTGTATGATCTAAGAATAAGGTAAGCTCTGGTGGCAGCCATAGGTGGTGACTCCGCTAGTATAAATATCATGAAAATTTACACAATTTTGAACTTTTCTCACATATTATTTAGCTCATACCATAATTATTTGAGTTTGTATTGGGCTTGGTCTAATGAAAACCCTAGTGAATCTACTTCTTTTCCGAGCTCGAAAAAATGATATTCATTAGGAAGACTTCCACTACTCGATGCCATTTCTTTCCTTTGTAGATTTCATAATATGGATACTTAATTTTATAAAAACTAATTTAATAAATGTATTATAAAAATAAAATTTAATAATTTTATTTTAAAGTATCATAGTTTCGTTTTAGTTTTGTGTTTCTTTTGAAATAAGATATCTAACGCATTAGGTTTTAACTGGAAAAAATAGTAAAATATTGGGAATTTATATATGATCTCCTTAGTCACTATATAACACACACACTTATCAATATCAATTAAAAGAAACTTCTACATTATTTTACAAAATTATATTTATCAAAGGATATTTTTTATGAGACTTACTAACTTAATAATAATTTTTTGTATTGTTTTTAATATCACTTAGTATTTTAATGACCACAAACACTTTTTAAGTGTTTTAATAATTTAATTGAGTGTATTTTAGTTATATTGTTTTTGATAACAAGATAAGAAGTCACTGGATCAAAATAAGTCATCAAAATGTGTTTGGAGAAACATGTTGAAGTCTTCCACTTGATGGAAGTACCAACCAGCTGGTATGAAGGCACCATCTAGATGATACCAACATTAAAGTATGCCCATACTTATAAGAGGACCAACGACTAGCTGGTGGAAGGGCATCAACCATCTTGTAGAATATTACAAAAGTATCATCTCTTCTAAAAGGTCACCAGCTAGCCGATGGATAACAACGACTTTCTAGTGGAGGTTTTCCAAATTTTCTCAAGCCCAGGTAGCACATCGGCTACCCAAAAGTGTTGATACCAAAAGTATAAGTTAGCATTTATTATGGTAAAAATGCATTGTATTCCTCTTCTATGACTTCATGGAACTCTGATCTATTCTAGAAGATTCCCAATGACCTTGGATCCCATAAATAAACCCCTTGAAGGCATGGAAATATACATTTACAAATAAAAAATCTCTACCATCATCAATTTTCTATTAGTTATGCTTGTGCTCTCAATTCCAATCAAAAGTGTTCACTCTTTTTAAATCGCTATCACTTGATCTAAAATTATTCTCTATCTATCATCATGTTCTTACTTATTCCTTGAGATATTGAAATTGAGCATCAAATGTATTATGACTAAATAATTATCTCTCTTCTTTCTTCCTTATATTTTGGTTCTCACAACCATTAAAAAGTGAGGGATTCATGTTTATTTCCAAAATCACTAAAAGTTAAGGGATTTTATTCTCTTTGAGGTTTCTAGCTACAACTATTAAAAAGTTACGGTCAATTGAAATTATTATTTATTTATATAACCAATAAAAAATTAAGGTATTTTTAGTATCCCATCTTACATTAAAAACAAGAACTAGTAAAATAAACCCTCAATAAATTGGGGTAGGATGGGCTCATCAAAGAGATTTATCCAAGATCCTTTGTCAAATCATGTTCCTTATTTATTTTATGATTTACTCACTTATTTTTATAATTTATTCTACACTTAATCATTTTTTATTTGATTCACTTATTATAAATTTGATTAATTGTTATATCATTACTACACTTATATATTTAAATTGTGATATTCCTACTCATTTCATTTTTGTTGTTCTCAAACATTTGATTTTTAAATATGTTTACTTATTTTATTCCAATCTTATATTTTTATATTTAATAAAATACGCATTCAAAATTTTAATTTTTAAATGGGTTTTTCCTTTATGGATTATTTTTTCTATTTTTAAAGTCAATTTACCCCCTCTCTTGAAATTTTATCTTACTCCAACCTACATTTGGTATCAAAGGAAATTTTGAATTGAATTTTTTTTAAAATTGTTTATTTTCTCTTGTTTTAAACTTATTCAATGCATAATTTATTTCCAAAAATATTTTACTAGTCTTTCATGAAATGTTTTTTAAAATGGAATCTACTTCTTATTCCCATGATTCTACTAAAGGGAAATCTATGGGTCATGAACCTTATTTTGACAGTTCCAAATATAGTTATTGGAAGACACATATGTCAAAATTTCTTAGAAGTATTTATTATCCTATATAGAAGATTTTCATGCATAGTTATACTTTTACTAGTGAAAGAGTAAAAAATTTGACACCCGATGATATTTCTAATTTTTATTTATATGGTAAAGTTATAAACACCCTTCATTATGGTTTAGATTGAAATGAGTTTAATCATATATCTATATGAATAACTACTCATGGAATCTGGAAACTCTTGGAAGTTACTCATAAAAGAACAAATAGAGTTAAAGATATTAGATTAGATATGTATATAAAATAATTTGAAATATTTAACATTCATCCTAGTATATTATTGATATTTATACATGATTTAATAATATTTTAAATGGTAGAAAATATATTGGTGACACTATTTAAATATAAATTTTTTTCAAGAAAATCCTTTGGGTTTTACCAATTAATTGTGTACCTGATATAATAGTGATCCAATAATTAAAATACATAAATAACTTTCCAGTTAAGAAGTGTATCAAATCTCTCATGGTCTATGAGATAATTATGTGTTATAAAGATGAGAAAGAGGTTAAGGAAGTCAAAGAGGTTAAAAATTAAATTTCATTCATGGATATTATGACTCATCTAGAAGTAACAAAAAAATTTCTCATATTTCCAATAATATTAACATGTTTATCAAAATTAAAAGATTAAACTACCAAACTAAAAAGAAGTATCAATAATAAAAATTTACTTGCTTTAGTTGCAAAAATAATGGTCATATCAAGCCTGAATATACCTCAAACAAGAATAATTCTAAGGATAAGTAAAATGGTAATATATATTTTAATGTCTCACTTGGAGTGCTATGAATTTATCTCTTTATTTACACTAATCAAGCAATATAAGTGGAAAGTTCCTTATGGATGACATCGAGGTATGTTATAAAGTTAATTCAATAAATTCTACTCATCCCTCTTATTATTTTATACTTCTTCAACCTATTATCTAAGTTATAAATATCTCCTTTATGTTAGTGATAAACTTAAAAATGGATTTTGTTAACTTAATTCAAAATTTAAGGATCTTAAAAATAACTACAATCTAGTTGTTTTTTTTGAAAAAGATCAAATTTTAAAATAAAGAGGTTATTTGGTTTTAAAATTAAAAGAACAAACAAACATTTGAGAATTTAGAATCTAAAATTAAAGATCTTAAAAATAATATTTCTTAATTAACCCATGATGATAAATATTTAAATATGATTTTAGGATGTAAACATTTTTTTTAAAATAATTTTGGAATTGGTTTTTTCAAAACAATTTAGTTATTCTAAAAATTATAAAAAGAATACTTTTTGTAAAGGTATATTAAAAAATAAATTTTGTAATTACCATAGGAAATTTTAGAGTATTATATATGATTGAAATTTCAAGTATTATATATATAGTATACCAAATATCACTCATCTCTCATTTCACATTTCTAATAGAAAAATTTTTCCTGAACAAGTTTGGATTCCAAAGTCAGTAACCAAAGCATTAGTCTCTTGATATATTATAGGAAAAGTGTCTTAAAAACAAAACCTGAGAAGATACTTGGTATATGAATAGTGGTTTTTTGAGGAACATCGGAGGTGATCCATATGAATTCAATAATCTCGGAAAATTCAACAGAGGACATGTCATGTTTTGAGATGATTCATAATGTAAAATCATCGGTTTTTGTACAATTGATTTGTCCAACTAAACTTTAATTAAATATATTTAATTTTTTAATATATTTAATCCTAATTTAATAAGTATTATTAAATTTTGTGATAGTGGTTTTATAATTACATTTGAAAATTATTTTTTTATAATTTTGAATTTAAAAGGAAAACTTTTATTTAATGCATCTCATTTTCGAAATTTTTATACTATATATTTAAAATATATTCCAAGAAAAAATGTTAAGTTTTTAAGTTCATTAGATAGTTATTATTGGATTTGAAACAAACTTCTTGCTCATAATATCACACACACTATCCAAGTTCAATTGCAACCATCTAATATGAGATTTAACAAATTTGTTTTTCAAAGATAACATTGTTTGTGAACCTTTCCAACTTAGGAAGCAATAAAAATATTATTTTAAATATAAAAAGGAAGTATCCTACTCCAAATCCTTATAAATTTTATACCATGATCTTTTTGGAAAAACTGAAGTTGCTGGTATAGGAGGTAAATCTTACACCTTTGTAATTATCAATGATTATACTAGATATTCATGAGTTTATTTCTTGGATTATAAAAATAATTCTTATAAAGTATTTATCATTTATTATAAGAAATTAGAAAATGAAAAGGGATACAAGATATTATCCATTAGAAATGACCATGGTAGTGAGTTTGATAATAAAGAAATTGATAAATTTTATGCTTCTCAAGGATATCTTCATTCCTTCTCTACTCCTAGAACACATAAAAAAATGGGGTTGTTAAAAGATAAAATAATACCCTTCAAGAGTTTTATAAAATTATTTTAAATGAATTTAACCTCCCTCAATACTTTTGGGATGATTCGTTCAATACCACTTTTTATATCATTAACCATGTTCTCATAAGACCCATCCTTAGAAAAAACACTTATGAACTTTAGAAAGGAAAACTTTCTAAACTTGGCTATTTTAAGGTGTGTTTGTGTAAATGTTTTATCCTTAACATCAAGGAAAACCTAAGAAAGTTTTAACCTAAATATGATGAAGGTATATTACTTGGGTACTCTAACACAAGTAAATCCTAGTGAGTCTTCAATAAGAAGACAAAAAATGTAAGAGTCAATTCACATCAATTTTGATGAGAATATACCTAGATATTATACTCATTGTGATGATTCCATTGACCAAGATAGTTCGAATTTACCTAAAACTAAACCATTTAATGAAATAAAAGTTAAAAAGGATCCCCTATCTACTCTTAAACCCAAATCATGGTTTGAATCAAACGACTATCCTTTATAGAGTGTTATTGGTGAAATACAATGCAGAAATCATACCAAAAGGTTGGTCTTAAATGAGGTTGAACATAAAACTTTTATCACATAATTTTAACCTAAAAACCTTGATTATTCTATTAGTAATTGAAATTTTATACTTTATATGAAAGTTAACTTGAACCAATTTTAAAGGAATAATATTGAGACTCTTGTGGAAAGACCCAACAATCATCCCATTATTGGCACCAAATGGGTTTTTTGAAATAAGTTATATGATCAAGGTATTATCACTCATAAAAATGCTATAATTGTTTATAAAAGATACAATAAATAAGACTATATTGATTATGATGAAACATTTTCACCTATTGATCAACTAGAATCCATTAGAATATTGTTGGTATTGTATTCTCAATTTAATTTTTTTTTGAAATGGATGTCAAAAGTACTTTTTTAAATGATTTTATTTATGAAAATGTTTTTGTGTAACAACCACTTAGTTTTGAAGATCCTAATTTTATAAATCATTTTTTAAAGTTAAATAAATATCTCTATGGTTTAAAACAATCCTCTTGGTATTAGTATGAAAGGTTAATAAAATTTCTTTTTTCAAATGATTTAAAAATGGGAAAAGTTTATTCTACTCTATTTTTAATAACTTTTTAAAATTACTTATAAATTATTATATTTTTTTGATGACGTTATTTTCAACTCAACTAAATAATTTATTTTTAATTAATTTTTAAATTTAATGAATAAAGAGTTTTAAATGAGTTTTATTGGAGAAATTAAATTATTACTTGGTGTTGGTGCCAAAATATGGCCCGAGACGCGGGAATTAAAAAGAAGGCTGGCGCGCTGCCTCGCGAAGCCCCGACGCAAAGCCCCGGCGCGAAGCGCCCTGATCATCGCGACCTTGTGAAGCTCCAGAGGCGGTAAAGCTCCGTGAACACATTTGACGTTCGCGAGCCCGTCACGAAGCTCCAGAGGCGGTAAACCTCCATGAACACATTTGACGTTCGCGACCTGCCGTGAAGCTCGAGAGGCGGTAACCCTCTGCGGATGCCGCTGACGTTCACGAGCGCGCCGCAAAGCACCTGAGGCGGCGCGCGAGTTCTGCTTCGCGGCGCCCCTTGCTTATAAATACTGGACTCCCCCTGAGTCCCAAAGACGGACAATCCGACCTTTCGGCTTCTCCTCTCCCGAATCGCGAAGCACTCTTTGCCCCGGGAATCATGAGCTCTGCGAGGTACTTTTACTTTGCGAGACGCCTCTACCTTGTCTCGTTTTGAGCCCCTCTTCCGAGAGGGATTCCCTTTGCGAAGCTCAAGGGCATTCGCGTAGGAAGGGGATTCCCAAGGGAACCCGGGCATCCGTGGAGCGTTTATGCTTCGCGAAACACCCAACCCGTACTAGTGATCCCTATGCTAAGGCAGGATCGCTACACATCGTGAAGCACACTGATTCGCAGGACCCTGCTTCGCGAGTCACCCCTTCTTCGCGAGGCTGTGCTCCGCGAACACTGTTCCACTTCGCGAAGCACCTTCCACTCACACCTATGCCCCATGCTAAGGCCAAGGCACTGCACTTTGTGAAGCACACTCCTTTGCTTAGCGATTCCTCTTCCCGTGCGACCCTCCAGGTTTTCACGATGTGATTTCAAAGTCCCATGGACAATACCACCCATAGAGTTGCTTCACCTAATGCTTCTTCGCATAGGCACGCTAACGGCTATTGCTTCTTCGCATAGCCACGCTAACGTGGACCCCTTGATGGTTCGTTCCACACCCCCCCTTGACCATGGCCTTACTGATACCTTCCCTTCCCCAAGGACCAGAGGGTACCGGTTATGTAAGTCCTAGGGGTGCGGAGTGAACCCACTTCGTCCGAGCTTCATGACGTTAAACTGCCAAGCACCACGTCCTCGACACATGACGTTAAACTGTGACCCGACCTCGTACCTCTCAGAAAGGGTCCCCCCAGGTCGAACATTCTTTACACCACTCGTCTCCACGGAAATGGAATCACCCATCCACAAGGGGTGATATCCTCCTTATTGGAGTGGCGTATGTTCGTAGGAGAAGGGAGACCCTAGTTCCCCAATGGATGGTTGCACCCCTACATCTCCATACTTCCCCACTACCAAGGTCAGTGGAGGGAGTGATAGGGAAAAAGGCACCCCCCATTTGGGCTTCCATCTTGGAGTAAGTCCCAGCACCATGGGCCGCCTAATGCGTAAGCCCCTCTTCGCTTCTCACGGACGCATCCTTCGCGACGTGATCGTCAGGTCCTTGCAACCTCTTGTTTCTCACACCGATCATGACTCACGTGGGCTTAGAGTGAGCACCGACCCTGACCCCCACCCCTAGCGAACTATGAGGACATTGATCCATGTCAAGGCATGGTACGTAGGAAGCCTCCATGAGGTTCAAGCCACATTGCTCGTTTGTTCATTCACGTCAAGTTTCTCCCTCATCCAACATGAAGTTAAATTGCATTCCCTCGTCCAACATGACGTTAAACTGTATGCCTTTGTCCCGCATGACATTAAACTGCACACCCATTCCCACCCGAACTACGAGGTCTTTGATCCATGTCAAGGCATGGTACGTTGGAAGCCTTCCAGAGGTTCAAGCCCACCAGTCATTGGACCAAGGTCCACCTTCCCGTTGGTCCACCGACAAAGCCCCATTTGAACTATGAGGTCTTTGATCCACGTCAAGGCGTGGTACGTA
Source organism: Viscum album (assembly GCA_963277665.1). NCBI lineage: Eukaryota > Viridiplantae > Streptophyta > Magnoliopsida > Santalales > Viscaceae > Viscum > Viscum album. The sequence goes on from OY728141.1 coordinate 916,323,055, forward strand.
GGAAGCCTCCACGAGGTTCAAGCCCACCCATCATCCAATTCACGTCGAGTTCTACCTACGTCCAGCATGACTTTAAACTGCATCCTAGTCCGAGGGAAAGCCGTTGTGACTAACCCGAACTACGAGGTCTTTGATCCATGTCAAGGCATGGTACGTAGGAAGCCTCTACGAGGTTCAAACCCACCATCCGGTCATTCCAACCTCATTTACGTCGGTTCACCCCCGTCCCGCATGACGTTAAACTGTATTCCCCAAATTGAACTACGAGGTCTTTGATCCATGTCAAGGCATGGTACGTAGGAAGCCTCTCCGAGGTTCAAGTCCAACAATCATTGGCCCAAACCGTCTCCTAGTCGGTGTGCCAAGCCCCCATTTTCATCCGAACTACGAGGACTTTGATCCATGTCAAGGCATGGTACGTAGGAAACCTTCCCAAGGTTCAAGCCCATGTCCCATCGGACCAAGGTCCCTCATTTATGTCGGTTCGCCGACACCCACCGCCCGTCTCTTATTCAAGCCAGGGTTCACTACCGTCCCGAATGACGTTAAACTGTGTTCCATCAACCCGAACTACGAGGTCTTTGATCCATGTCAAGGCATGGTACGTAGGAAACCTTCCCAAGGTTCAAGCCCACCACTAGTGGATCCCCGGGTCTACTTTCATGTTGGTACGCTGACGATTCCCATCGGACCAAGGTCCACCTTCATGTTGGTTTACCGGCACCACTCTGAACTACGCAAACTTTGATTCTCTGCCACGGGGATACATAGGAAGCCTCTTCAAGGTTCAAGCCCAACTTCACCGTCACCCCTTGCGATGGTCCCATTTCACTCCCCCTCCACTCCATTCATCCACCTATCACCCACCCCGATTCTCGCCCGGACCATTAGATCTCGGTGAGACCATGTCGGTACGCTCCTCTTCACAGCCGCCCATGGGCTGGCCCCGGTATCGGCATCCCTTCAAGGGGAATCCCTCAATCCGATCTATCCTGGCTAATGCTCTGGTTGGGTTGGTCCGTCTCCACTGGACGTTAAACTCGTGGCGTACCCTGTGTTAAACACGGAAAGCTGAGGAAAACCTTAGATATGTGTCCATGACATATAATTCCCAGCGCTCGATGTGGGATGCCTCGAGCTTCCACGCCCTCGAGAAGCCATGTGACCAGAGATAATAGACAGACATGCCAGGTTCCCTAGCATCTAGACACGCTACTGATGCCTCTACATGACTACTCCCCCGACTGAAGGTTGCTGCCCTGACTGGACCCTTTAGAATATCCCGATAGAAACAATGTAATTAACCGGCGTCCATGGAAACATGGCACTGGGAAGAGTTTCACGAACTACGTATTAAATCTATGAGGGAGACCCGTACTAGGTGACGAGTTCTGAGGAGGAATCCCCAGAAGGAAGAACCGACATCCCATCATCCCGTTTCGATCAAGGAACAGACGTCCCTAAACAAGGAGCGAATGCCGCCCGCCGTTGGAAAGCGGGAATGCGGGGCAACAAAGCGCCGCGCGTCCTCCTCTGCAGACGGACAGAAGCGCGCGCGCCCCGACGAAAGCATTGGAAGCAGAAATGGTGAACCCGACGTGAAATTCTTCTCCTCAATATGGAGATTAGTAGCGTTCGAGACACCAGTAGATTGACATGTCACCGGATCTAGATATCCGGCGCCTGGTACCGCCAAGAAAATAGCGGGCCTGTCGTGAAACTCATCGGAAGTCGGGGCAGTAGAATGTGGGGCACTCCGTTCCGCAGCATGTTGGCATGATTCTTTCTTATAGACGTGGAGAATGGAAGGACACTAGGGCACTGGCTGTCAATCCTTCTCCTCTCGGTGCTGACGAGTTGATACCTTCGTTTCTCAGGAACCAGGTTGCTGTTACAGAGACGCGATCACCGCCCGCTCCCCGCCTATGCAGGGGTAGGGGAAACACCACCACAACCACCCCACATGGCGCCTCTACCGCCACGACGGCCACCACATCGCGGAACACGGGGCGCCCATGCCCCCTTTCCCCATCAGAGGTCATCCAGCGAAGGGTTATCAACAACCTCGTGCGCAGGTACGAGGAGGAAGGGGTCATCCCAACTCGGGATATGGCCCGCCTGAACCTGGAGGCATCCAGGCCCCGCCGTCAATGCCGCCCTAACAGGCCGCGCAGGGAGCCCCTGCTCCCCACCCCAACGTTCAACCGTTTCGGGAGCCTGTCCCCGGAACGCTTTGACGAATCCTCGCCTTACGCTGATGAGGTGGGCGCCATCCAGCTCAACCCGCTCAGGGTCCCGGCCCAAGGGCTCCAGGCGAGGGCTCCCGCCCGGCCGCGTCAGCGCCGCTGTCCGACTCCGCAGGAAGAGCAGGCAGGCTACGTCCCTGCACCACCTGCACCAGCCCGCCTGACCCGACGTCAGCGCCGTGCCCGGGCTGAGGACGCTCGCCCAAGCGCATCGACGTCGACAGCTACAGTGGACCGAGCCACCGTCGACATGCATCATGAAGCCCCTTAATACACTGAGCAGGGGCACTCCTTCACCCAACCAGGATCGAGACCCCAACCGCCCCACAGGCAGGCTGGGTTGACTCTCCGGGTTGCAGGCCCAAGTGGTGATCGCCGCGAACTAATCCGCGGTGATGTCACCCCGTACGGAGGTCCTCCCCATACCACTACTTCACAGAGCATGGGCCTTCCCTGCTCCGAAGTTCTTCATGGAGTTATGCCTCGCGCTACCCCCATCCCGAAGGAAGACCTGCCACGCGGCAGTGATGCTCAGCGCGGAAACCTTTACCGCGCCCACTATACAGGGTATGGAGTCCATCCTCCTGCCCCCGACCGCCGATTTGAAGGCACCGTCCATCTGGTCCTTCTTCAATGTGGGGGCCCTCCCTAAATTCTTTCTGCGACCGGAGAAGGTCCTCCTCGCCCCAGCAACTCGAGGAGTGAAGGTCAGCCTCGCTCCACCCGCATCGACCATGGAGGTCCTCCCCATGCTCCTGCCGATTCCAACAGAGGCTCCGCCCACATGGGTGTTGTTCATGGAGGTCCTCCCCATGTACCCTTCGACATTTTCCCCGGTGCCCCTCGCACCCCGGCTATCTCGAGTGGGGGCCCTCTCCCCCACGGCGCCACCGCCACCCCGAGACTGCTTGGTAGGGATCAACCCTATCCCGAAGAGCCACCCCGGGGCAGGAGAGCGGGTCGTCGCCACCACAAGAAGAATCCTGGGAAGGCCCGGATGGGGATCAAACCTGCCCGCTTCTCCGACTCTGAAGCGGAATGCGACTCCGCGATGGAACCTTATCCCCGCTCCTCTGTATCAAGGACTGGGGCAGGAACCAGACGCGTTAGCCTCATTATCCCGGAATATGACGTCCAACAGATTCCCATATCTCTCTGCAGGTACATCCAGGAGGAAGAAATCTTGGGAATTCCGCAGGTCTCGACCACGCAATCACCACCATTGTCACCAGAAGCGCCCTCTACCTCTACCAGAGATCACAGAGAGTTATTTTGGGGGTCAACGGTGGTAGAGCGACGACATGACCTGTCGCCGGTATCCGCGAATCCTGTGCCGGAAGCTGTGGCTATCAACCCGTCGTATCGTGACGTCGTGGTCAGGTCACCTCACTCTTCGGAGGATGGCCCAGAATTCGGCAGCCAGTCAGCTCGCTCGCCGAATTCTCCGCCACCGAGTTTGTTATCACAGAGGTCCGCCTCGGTACCGATACTAGTCCCTCAGCCGCCCCTGGTTGACGAGTGGGGAAACACAGGGCCAGACCCTGAGTCTGAGCCCAGGAGCTTCTGGAGTATTCTTGCAGCGGATTACTTCCCGGAGAAGTTCTGGCCGACGGCAGCGCTGAATTTTCGCGTACCAGAGTCTCTTACCCCTGAAGAAGTGGGGTGATTTTGTTGAACCCTATGGGCGACACACTTCCGCCTTCGTTACGAACGGGTGGTGTACCCCAGAAGCCGAGAGCACTTTGAAGAAATCGGCGAGCAGTGCCGCCTGATCGATGCGGCCGCACTTCTTGTGGCCCAGAACTCTGAGTCGCCAGGCCGCCAAGGCGCCCTCCAACGGAAATGCGTCCAGAGTTTCAAAGTACTCCGCAGGATCATCAGGGAAGCCACCCCCCATGTGCAAGTCCGTGGTTGGGGACACTATGCCGCTCTCCTCTTCGACCCTATCCGACGGCAGCCCGATTCATTATGTGACATCAAGGACATGCCCTCAAGAGGGGTCACAGTCCACATGACCGACGTTGTGGAAAAGGAAGACAAGCTTGAATTCCTTGATGGAGACTTACCCCCCGAGGGCGTACCGTCACTGCTGGACCCATCAGGGAGAGTTACCTATCAGCAGAGGAACCTGCTAGGCCTCCCCGTACCCACCGAGTCGCTGGTGCTCAGTCGGAACACCAGAAAGGGTAAGGAGCACGTCGGAACTGTCAAGCACTCCGACCCGTCTGCCTCTGTGCAGAAAACAGACGAAGATCCTGAGAAGGCCACGTTATGCCAACAGCTTACTGAGCAGAAGAGGCTGGTTGACGAACTCTTGGCTGAGCGCGCCGTAGAGCGGCGAACCGACTATGGTAATCCCAAGCTGGGGCAGTAGGGGCAGGAACAATTTCCCCCCGGTGAGATGCCTCCGGGAAACCCTGATCATGCTACTACCGCAGACAGGGCAGAATCCAGAACGTATGGCAAGAGGGCGCGATACGTCTCGCCAAACCCCCCCGAGCGACGGGGCAATCTGAAGAATCCAGTCCGGGTTCCCCCAGTCGCCCCACAGGTCGTTCTGCCAGTTGATTCACGAGCGGCCGAGGCAGTCTACCGTGTTGAAGAACCTGGCAATGCACTTGTGGTTAGGGATCCCCATCAAGACAGGGACCCCCACCCAGATGATCTTATCGCGGCACTCACATCCCGCCTCGAAGCGTTGGAAACGCGGCAGGTAGCGGTCCCACCGGATGACAAGCCGTATCCCGCGTGGGTGGATGATATTCCCGTCCCTCCGGGTTTTGGGAACCCCACTTTCTTACCCTTCAACGGGACAGGGGACCCGCCATGGCACTTGACACATTTTTCTTCCAGGTGTGGCCCCATGTTGGGGACCCCGGCTCAGCAAGAAGCCACCAAGCTCCGATGTTTCGTACAGACATTGGAAGGTCCAACATTCGTTTGGTACATCCAGCTCCCTATTGGATCGGTGACCGGTTGGGAGGACCTCCGCCGGCAGTTCTTATACCAGTTCAGCTCCACCACATGGAAGACCAACATTGCAGACCTCTTCAAGTGCAAGCAAAGGCCTGATGAGCGGGTTGCAGATTTCATCTCCTGGTGGAAGGGACTTACGTATTCCCTCGATATGCCACTGACTCAGGAGCAATTACTGATGATGTGTGTGGGGAACGCCAAGACAAATCTGGTACCCTCCCTGATTACCCAGAACTACCCTGGAGGGTTCAGAGATTTCTTGGATAAGGCTCAGCGCCTTGAGGAAGCCCTGCAACAGGCTAGTCAGGCACATTTGTTACCCCCTATGATCCCATCAAGGAGGATCGCCAGGGCTGAACCCGCCGCGGTGGCCCAAATAGAAGCCCCAAGGAAGTTGGAGTTACTGCCAGTGGCACCATCCCCGCAACCCCGCAGAGGTCCTCCACCTCAAGCACAGGCTCCTGCCCAGCAGCGACCGCCTCAGAACCAACAGGTTCCCCTGCGGAATGCGCCACCGCCACCTTGGCGAGACAATCAGGCGCCACCTCCTCAGCAGGCCCCTCCGTCCCCTCATCAGGGCCAGGCCCCCAGGGCCCCCTATCCGGAAAGAAGGTACCAGACTTATTCATTCAACGAAAATCAGGTCCCTGGCTACTTCCGAAGTGCTCTAGAGCAAGGGATTGTGCGCCTGCCCGAGTGCAGAAGGCCGACAGAGGCGAATCTCACCGATCACCCCAACTACTGCCCTTATCATCGGATTCTGGGGCACACCCTCAAGCAATGCTATGTGTTTAAAGACTGGATTCAAGACTAGGTAAAAAACAACATAGTCAAGTTGGGCCCAACACCAGCACAAGTGGCGGGTGTCTTTGCAGGATCAGAGATCGGCAGCGACAGCGAAGGCGAGTGGCAGCAGGTCCCCAGCCGCGGATCCCGGAAATACGACGACTGGATGGCTCGAAAAACCATCGTCTGTGCCCATGGTATCATCCGGGCACACCTGAAGCAGCCAAAACCTTCAGAAGAAGTAACCGGTACCCCCGCATCGTCTTCACAGTCGACCTCTTCCCAAAAGGGCAAGCAGCGGCGACGCAAGAAGAAGCAGCGCGCACCGCCGTTGCCGTCGTCATCCCGCACTCTCGGTGACTTTATGCCCCCTGAAATGGGGATTCCTCCCAGAATCCGCCCAGCGGTGGATGACTCTTCGAGCGACAGCCAGGGGTACGCTTCGGTTAACACCGTGGAGCTGGTAAATCCCTACATGACCCCCGACGAGGGGCAGCGCCAGACAGACTTCCCCAACATTCCCAGTCGATGCCAACGTCAGCGGAATCCCAACCGCGCCGGTCATCGAGGTACGTCAGCAGGCACTTTCAGTCAAGCCGTTCATTCTACTGAGACCAGGCATCAGGCTCAACGTAGAGCTCAGCACGCACAACCCCATCTAACGCCCTCAGCTCTACCTCCACCGCCGTTTGTGCTACTAGATCGGGGAGAGCTTCCTCGTTCGTATCACAGTCAGTCTTTCCCGGCTACAGGCCAGCCTCCGCTACCTAATCCTAGTCTGGAGACTACTCTCCAGGCTTCTACAAGTAGGCAGAAAGATGTGCCCAGTACTAGCCGATTGCCGGTTCAACCAGCAGGACTCGCTATGCCTCCAAACGCCGACCGACCTTCTGTAAGCAGAGTGTCGCGTTTGGCACGAAAGTATGATGTCCTGAAGCACCTGGACGGCATTCTGGCGAGACTTTCTATCCTCTAGGCCCTTCGCCTATCATCCGAAATGCGCGAGGCACTTTCCGAGGCCCTAAGGAGCCCCCTCCAATTTGAGATGGAGGTAGCAGCTGCAGAAGCCTCCCATACTGAGACAATTGAAAACGCCGAATGTCAGGTGGTTATATCGTTCTCCGGTGAAGATGAGGACCCTCCTATACAAGGGCACATTCGCCCGCTGTACATCACTGGACACTTAAATGGCATGGAAGTCCGCTGCTGCCTCATTGACACGGGTTTCGGAATCAATCTAATTCCGACCCGGATGTTGTGAAAGCTGGGTCTGTCTGAAGGTGATTTAACTCCCTCTGACCTCAGAATCCAGGGGTACGACAGGACAGAGCAAACCCCAGTCAGCAAGATCCGCCTGAAGACCCAGTTCAGTGGCTTAATTGCCAGCACCGAGTTCATGGTTGCCTCTCAGGACACCGCATAAAATGCATTGATGGGTAGGCCATGGCTCCATCTGCATGCAGCGGTCCCTTCGTCGTATCACCAGTGTCTCAAGTACTCGATCAATGGTCGAGTAGGCGTGCTCCAAGGAGACGCGTCCCCTTTCGCTTCTTGTGAGGTCCGCTATCTGGATGCGGGTTATTACAAAAGTAAGGATAAGCAAATCCTGGTAAGTGAGGATGAACTCGCCCCGGTCACAAGTGACCCCTGGGCAAGCATGGATGACGCCTACATCCTCCCGATACACCGGTTGGAGGCCATGACCCCCGACATGGAGAAATGTTTTGTTGTTTCAGGTACGCAGGGAAGGCATGTTCCCGTGTCCAAGCGACGATAGAAAATCACCTCGTACTCCTACATCAACCAGGCTCAGGTCATCCCGGAACCTCCTACCCCTGTACCGTACCGGGACGTCAAGCTTATGACAACGGTGGTGCGCCATACGTGTCTCTTCTGCCGGGCTGGAATTAATCGACTCAGGCCGACACGTCACCACTGCTTTGATATCATCAAATGCGGCCCCTTAGGCCGAAGGCTAGATGGGATAGGGTCGAACGCCTTCATTGCTATGGTCTCAATGACAAGTGAGTCTCCCGATGTGATGACCGCTGCTTCCCGAGTCGGCACCAGCTGCTCCTCGAGTTTTGATAGCCCGGAAGTACCTCCCGTCATGGGAAGTCCCCCCACGGGTGGGGAGGAAGACCTGGAGGATGCTCCCCCCACCTTTGAAGAAGGATTCTCTACCACAGTTGATGAAACTGGTATAGGTGAACCTTGGTAGCGAGGCAGATCCGAAACCCACATTGATCAGTGCAACCATGTCCCCCGAGGAGCGGCAGCAGTACGTAGACTTCCTCAAAAAACACCGTGATGTGTTTTCCTGGAGTTACAACGAGATACCAGGACTAGATCCCCAGGTATATGTTCACCGTCTGGGCCTCCCGGAAAAACATCGTGGGTTCAAGCAGCCTCCCAGGAAGATGCACCCTTCTCATGGTGCTATGGTTGAGGCCGAAGTTGACAAGCTAATCAAAGCCAACTTCGTTAGGGAGGTCTAGTACCCCAAGTGGCTTTCCAAAATTGTGCCAGTCAGGAAAAAGAATGGGAAGATCAGAGTCTGCATCGACTTCCGTGATCTTAATCGCCACTGCCCAAAGGATGACTTCCCACTCCCGGTGACAGAGTTGTTGATTGACGCCACGACCGGGTTCCAAGATCTCTCTTTTATGGATGGGTATTCTGGGTACAACTAGATCCGGATGGCCCCTGAGGACAAGGAGTCCACTGCCTTCAGGGCTCCCCAAGGTACCTTTTGCTACCAGGTTATGCCATTCGGTTTGAAAAATGCAGGTTCCACTTATCAGAGGGCCATGCATCGCATATTCAAGCTGATTCTCGGGACATTGGTGGAATGCTATGTGGATGACCTCGTTGTCAAATCACGTCAGCGCCAGGACCATCTCAAATACCTTGAGAAAGTGTTCGGTTTCCTCCGTTCCCGTCACCTGAAGATGAACCCGTTAAAGTGTGCCTTCGGGGTCACCTCCGGGAAGTTTCTAGGCTTTGTTGTCAGATACCGAGGTATCGAGATCGACCCGGAGAAGATCAAGGCCATCAGCCAAATGCCTCCCCCGAGCAACATTCGAGAGCTTTGAGGCCTTCAAGGCCACTTAGCCTATATACGCCGATTCATCGCAAATCTGGCTGGAAAGTGTAAGCCCTTTTCCCGGCTCATGAAGAAGGGTGCCGCCTACGAATGGGATGAGGAGTGTCGGACCGCCTTCGAGGAAATCAAGCAGTATCTGCTCCAAACTCCGGTCTTGATGCCACCCATCTCCGAAAAGCCGCTGGTCCTTTATGTGACCACCCTGGAAAGATCCCTCAGTGCACTGCTCGCCCAAAAGAATAACGAGGGTACTGAGAACAGTCTCTACTACCTCATCCGCATGCTTCTCGATACGGAGGTCAGATACTCCCCTATCGAAAAGAGCTGCCTTACGCTCGTCTTCGCTGTGCAGAAGTTGTGACATTACCTGCAGCACCATGAGGTGAAATTGGTCTCCCGGGTAGACCCACTGAAGTACATCCTGAACCACCCCATGCTGACTGGCCGACTAGCACAGTGGGAAGTGATTCTCCAGCAGTTTGATATCCGGTTCGTACCTCAGAAAGCCATTAAGGGACAGGAGTTGGCAGACATTTTAGCTGCCCATCCAATCTCCGCGGATCAATCCCTGGACCTGGATTTCCCTGATGAGACGATCCTCTCAGTCGATCATGCTGTCCCGTGTTGGCAAATGCATTTCGACAGCACCTCCCGGAGCCCCACCAGTAGGAGGCTCAACGATCCCAAGCTCAACAGAGTGGGCCTGGGTATTGTATTCATTACCCTGGCGCAATCCATCCTGCTATAATCGTTCCTGTTTTCAGAAGGCTGTATGAACAACGAGGCAGAGTACCAGGCTCTCATCACCGGCCTCGAGTTGGCCCTTGAAATCCATGTGCCCCATCTACATGTGAAGGGAGATTCCGAGCTGGTAATCAAATAGGTTAATGGAAACTACATCGTCAGGAAGCCAGAGCTTGCACCGTTGCTGGAGTACACCCTCTGCCTAATGGACCAGTTCTCTCCTCGACCAGAGGTTACCCATGTCCCACGATCATAGAACGGTCAAGCAGATGCCATGGCTGGCTTAGCCGCGTCACTCGCAGAACCCGAGCAAGATGATTTGATCATACATGTGGCACACCAGAGAGTCATTTCCCCCATCACCCAAGAGGACAATGATGGCCTACGGGTGGTTCATCTCACCGCCAGACCCTCCATGACAGGGGTCCCGGGTTCGTCAGACGCAGTGGTTGAATCCACTCCCGACTGGAGGGCACCTTTTTTCGAGTATCTCCAAAATGGTCGCCTCCCGGACGACCGGGCCGAGCGCGAGTGAATCCGACGCTGCGCGCTGCAATTTACCCTCCAGAGCGGCCCCAGTCTTGAACAAATCCTTTATAAGCGGAGTTTCGATGGTGTCCTCCTCCGCTGCATCCAAGGAATAGAGATACCTCAAGTTATGCAAGAGGTTCACGCCTGTTCCTGTGGTGCCCATCAGGCTGGGCCGAAGCTGTCCCATCAAATCCGGAGGTTGGGGTACTTTTGGCCATCTATGATCTACAATTGTATTGGGTATGCCAAGAGATGCCACGCGTGCCAAGTTCACGCCAACTTCCTGCATCGGCCGCCGGAGCCCCTTCACCCCACCAAGTACTCTTGGCCATTTGCGGTATGGGGACTTGATGTAGTGGGACCGTATCCACTGGCAACAGCCCGCCAGTGTAGGTTCATCCTGACTGCTACAGATTTCTTCTCCAAGTGGGCAGAAGCAGTTCGGCTCAAAGAGGTCAAGGCCCGTTCCATCGTTGAATTTGTGAGCTCCAACATTATCCACCGGTTTGGAGTCCCTCACGCCGTCCTCACCGATAACGGCACCAACTTCCGAGCGGCTGAACTAAAGAAATTGTACGCCAAGTACAACATCCGGTCGAACCATACCTCCCGCTACTACGTGCAGGCGAATGGACAGATCGAGGCGTTCAACAAGACCCTCTCTAACATTATACAGAATATGGTTGGCCAGAACAAGAAAAGTTGGCCGGAAAAGCTCCCCAACGCCCTATGGGCTTACCGGACGACGACTCGCAACTCTACCCAGGTGACCCCATATTCCCTAGTGTATGGAGTCGAGGCCATCCTACCCATTGAGATCCAGCTGCCGTCACTACGCACTGCAGTTTATGATCACCAGACATCAGATGAGGTAGCCGAGATCCGTCTAGCTGAATTAGAAGCACTGGACGAGAACCGGCTTCGTGCCCTACACAATCTGGAAAGGCATCGGGATAAGATAGCGAGGGCCTTCGACAAAAAGGTTCGTCTCCGCTCTTTTCTACAGGGCGACCTGGTACTGGCCCTTCGAGCGCCAATGATCCCCGGTAGGAAACCGCCCAAATTAGAACCCAAATGGGAAGGGCCTTATATCGTCCATAAGGTTTACCCCAATGGAGCATACTCCTTGGTGACCACAGATGGAGAGCGTATAACCCCTCCCACCAATTCCAAATTCCTTAAGCGATACTTTGCCTAGGGAGAAATGGTCCTGCACGACCCTAAACTGCGAGATGGTCCCGCACGACCTTAAACTGCACCCTCGTCCTCACTGAAAGACGTTAAACTACAAGCCAGTCAGGCCTTTCTGACCGAGGCTCAGCCTCAGGCCCCTTGGCCTCCTCAGTCCCCTTGGCCTCCTTGGGCCCCCGTCTTTACCGCGAGATGTTAAACAACAAGCTGGTCAGGTATCCCTGGCCGCAGTCCGGCCCCAGGTCCCCTGGTTTTCCCCGACTTACCCTCTTGTGGGATTGTACGATATGGTATGGGATTATGTCCTCATTCACGTCGGATTACTCGTCGTACCGTAAATATCCCCAAAATGAGATGATCATCGTCTCGCATGACGTTAAACTGCATTTCAAGAACTACGTGTGGCTTGATTCCCATCTTCATGGGATACGTAGGAATACTCGGACGCCTCGTCTTGAGCCCAGCCCCAAGCTTTTCTCTTCCACTATCCCCCCTGGGAATAGTTTCCTTGGAGGATCTTTGTGTAGAAGGGAGTGGGCTTTCTTGGCCCCGCTCATACGACCCCGCTCGCACAAGGATTGTAAGGGTCGCACCATGTGCCCACTCCCATTCTTCTATCCTCCCACATCCCCACCGCACGACGCTAAACTGCATGGCCTTCAAGAACTACGTATGGCTTGATTCTCATACTCATGAGATACGTAGGAAAGCCCGGACATTTCGTCCGTTGGCCCATCCCAAAAGCCAAAATCTGCCCCTCGGGTCAAGACATGGCAGGGTGCACACTTTTGCCCCAACTCACATCGATCAAGCCTCGACCCGGCTGCACATCCCTCCTGGAGATGTTTGCCTCTTTCGTGGATGGATACAGCTATGCTTCAACCACTCCTTGACTGGGATTCCATCATTTTTCACACCCAGAGGGATCCCCAAGAACGGCCTGGATACAATGCCCAAGGGCTCTCCTACCGTTACGGGCCAACGCCCCTGAGGGTTTCCAAGCAACAAGCCGATACAAGTCCCGCATTGCGAATTTGGTCAGCGGTCGACGCTCATTTGTTGCTCCCATACCAGGTCACCATAGGAATGCTGTGTTTTGAACATGGTCAACAGTGTCCTGGATCTTCGGGTCCACCCCGAGATGTCCCGGACATCGAGTGCAGTGATTCGTTCTGCCCCATCCCGAGGTGACAAACTTCCCCCCGGGTGGTGCTAGCGATCGGGCCCACGACTCCGATTCCCTATAGGGGTGTACGGTGTGGTATAGGACTACGTCCTCATTCATTTAGAGATCATGTACCATGCTATACGCACCCTTCTTACGAGGCCCAGCCTCAGGCCCCTTGGCCCCCTCGGGTCCCCGACCCTCGTCCTCATGTAAGATGTTAAACTGCAGACCCTTCAGGCCTTCCTAACTACTACCTGACCTTAGGCCCCTTGGCCTTCTCAGGCCCCTCCTCCCAACTTCTTACCTGGAGTGTACGGTGTGGTGTAGGACTACATCCTCATTCACGTCGGGATCATGTGCCATGTCGTACGCCCCCTCTTACGAGGCCCAGCCTCAGGCCCCTTGGCCTTCTCGGGTCCCCGACCCTCGTCCTCATTGCAAGACGTTAAACTACAAGCAGGTCAGGCCTTCCTGACCAATGCCTAACCATCAGGCCCCTTGGCCTTTCCGGGCCACAACCCAGGTCCTCTCTTATGGGAGTGTACGGTGTGATGTGGGACTATGTCCTCATTCACGTCGGCTTCTTCGCCATACCGCACGCCTCCCTTGTTTAGGGGTATATTACTCCCCTCCTCATCCCGTATGACGTTAAACTACATTTAGAGAACTACATGTGGCTTGATTCCCATCCTCATGGGATACATAGGACCACCTGAATGTCTAGGATTCGGGTCCAGCCCCATCCCTCGGGAATCTTCATCTCATCTTGGCCCCTTGGCCTATCCTTCCTCCATGAGGGGATTATAAGGTATGATGTGGGACTACGTCCTCATTCACGTCGGTCCCGTGATGACCACACCATGTACCTCTCCCTACTGAGCTGTTTCGTTGATCCCTTTTCGACGGTTCACCAATGTGCCTAAGAGTACTCTAGTTTATTACCTGGAATGCCAAGCTTTACTCGGACACGTCCGCACCCACTTTCTAGGCTTTGTGTATCCCTGCATCAGGGATTCCGTCATCTTTCACACCCAGAGGGACCCCCAAGAACGTCCTGGATACTATGCCCAAGGGCTCTCCTACCGTTACGGGCCAACGCCCCCGAGGGTTTCGGACAACGAATCGATAAAATCCCGCGTTGCGAATATGGTCAGCGGTCGATGCTCGTTTGTTGTTCCCACCTTAGGCTAACGCGATATGGACGCTGTGTTTCCACCATGGTTAACAGTTTTCCTCTGTCGGCACGCCAACCCATTAAGCCCAAAATGTCGGGTACACGATTCACACCCTTCATCACTTCATCATGTCCAAGTAGAGCCTCTTAACTCTTGGTACTTTTCCTCCATGAACGTCCGCGCGTTGGGGGAGCAAGCTGCGTCAAAGGTGTCCTTCGGGGCTCTCTGACGACTCCCCTTTGATGGACGCCCAAGTATTGTGATGAGGATACCCCCCTTGTTTCCCACACCGAGTTCAACTCACGTGGGCTTAGGGATCGGGTTGACATCTGTGCTTACTCAGGAAGTTGTCACCATCCACAGTCCGAGATCTAAGACCATAAACTAAGATTCTCATCTGGAACTACGTTCAGCCTGATTCCCATCTTAATGGGATATGTAGGAATGCCCAGACCCCTTGTCTGTGGGTACAGCTTGAGTTCAGCAAATTCGCCTCTCGGGTCCTGCCATTGGGACCCCGACTACGGGACCACGTGGCGTAGTTCGGGACTACGTCCTCATTCACGTCGGGTTTGCAATAACTGCACCACGCGCACCCCCGTTCTGAGAGTTAGCCCTCCTATTCCTTGTCCTGCATGACATTAAAAGGCACCCTCAATAACTACGTATGGCTTGATTCCCATCCTCATGGGATACGTAGGACCACCTGAATGTCTAGGATTCAGGTCCAGCCCCACCTCTTGGAGATCCCCTGATCTCCCGGTCACCTAGGCCGCTTGGTCTATCCCTCTCCAGGAGAGGGATATGTAGGTATGATACAAGGTTTTGGGCACCGTGCCCCCTTCCCCCGGGAACCCGCCATCTATTGGTTACCCTCAAGTTGAGTCTCTCGACCCCTTGTAGTGGTTCACCCATGTGTTAAGAATACTCTGGTCTAGGACCAAGAGTGTCAGATTCAACTTGATCAAGTTCCTTCCACTTGTCAAGCTTCACCCACTCCTTGACTGGGATTCCATCACCTTTCACACCCGGAGGGACCCCCAAGAACGGCCTGGATACAACGCCCAAGGGCTCTCCTACCGTTACGGGCCAATGCCCCCAAGGGTTTTGGACAACAAATCGATAAAATCCCGCGTTGCGAATACGGTCAGCGGTCGATGCTCATTTGTTTGTCCCCATTCCAGGCTAACGCGACAGGATGCTGTGTTGCGAACATGGTCAGCAGTAATCCTCTGTCGTCACGCCAGCCCCTTCAGCCCTCGAATTTTGGTTGCATGATTCACATCATTTTCCACCCCATCATGTCCAGGTGGAATCTAGACACTTTTGGCGCTATCCCTCAGTGCACCTTTGCATGTCAGGGGGACAAAGCCGCAATATGGCGTCATTCGGGACTCCCATGGTCCGAGCTCTAAGACCATAAACTAAGATCCATCCGGGACTACGTTCAGCTTGATTCCCATCCTCATGGGATACGTAGGACCGCTCGGACGCCCTATCTTCGGGTACAACCCATTTGGGGAGCCAGTCTCTCCCCCTGTTTCATTTCTTACCTCTATATAGGCCCCTTGGCCTAAGGTCTCCCTCCCCGATTGGTGTACAAATTGATGTGGGATCATGTCTCCATCAATTGTGTTTTATAACACTACGCACGTTCCTCGCCTAGCATCGTCTCTGCTACGTCTGCGCTGCATGATGATAAAATGCATGCTTGGTCCTATCATACAACCCTAAACTGTGACATTATCGTCCTGGCCGCACGACGAAAAACGGCACTGCATTGTGGTGACCTAGTTTTAGAGGACATCACGTTGGGTATTGGTCACGTGCCATGCCATTTGTCAACGCCCATCACAGCTTGATCCTTGTGGCGATATCACGACCTACTATTCTAGGCCTTTCGCTTCACAAAAAAAAAGCATTCACCTTAAGGAACAAACAAGATTCATCAAATTACGCTTATTTTAGTGCAAGGGCCACGCCCACACTCCCCTTTTCCCCTGGCACTGGTATCTTACCATGTCACCCTCTAGAACTACGTATGGCTTGATTCTCATACTTATGAGATACGTAGGAGCGCCCAGGTACTTCCCCGCGGGCCTAGCCTAACCTTTGTGTTCGGTCCCTCGACTCGAGCATTTCCTCAGAGAACACATGATAAGTAGGGCTTAGGTCCTCCTTCACGTCAGGTCTTGATGTCATGCGTCCCCTACTCCCTTTACCCATTTATGGTCTAAGGTCCATCCAGAACTACGTATGGCTTGATTCTCATCCTTATGAGATACGTAGGAGCGCCCGGGCACTTCCCCGTGGGCCCAGACTAACTTTCACTTTCGGTCCTTTGACCAAAAACCTCTCCTAAGGAGGTCGTGCGGTGTGGTATGTGATTACGTCCTCATTCACGTCAGGTTGTTCATCGCATCACACACACCCCCTATTCCCATTCACACCAGGTGTTTGAGTTACTCCACCATGTGCCTCTTATGTCTCCTCCCATCTATGGTCCGAATTCTACGACCCTAAACTAAGATCTCCCTATGGGAAAGGACTCTGCTCCATCTATCTAATACGTCTCGTTTTCGTATTCAGATGTGTTTTGACAAAGAGCCCGAGGTGTGGGATTTTCATGGGGACATTCCCCTCGTCCCATGACCAAGCTTCGTGAGCTCGCTATTTGGATCCTCATCCTCTTCCATATCCAAAAGGACCCTCGGACGACATGGATACTAGGCTTAAGGGTGCTCCATGAATGCTGGACCTAAGGGCCCTCCAATCGTTTCGGGCCAACGTCCCTACGGATATCTGACGACATTTGTGACATGGTCCTATGTTTCGAACATGGTCAATGGTCAACCCTCATTTGTCTGTCCCCATTCTAGGCTAATGCGACAGGATGCTGTGTTGCGAACACGGTCAAAAGTTATCCTCCATCATCACGCCGCCATCATCATGATCTGAATCTCGAGTTCCATGATTCACACATTTCCACTTCCTCATGTTCAAGTGGAATTCCATCATACTCGGCTCTTTCTCTTCGCGCATCTAGGTGCGATAAATTATCGTGTTAGTGTCACTGGGCCGGTATTCACCGAGCGTCCCTTTGCCCTAACCTTCCCCTTTCTGTGTCGGGAAATTCCCACCATTACTGCTTGTTTCCCACACCGAGCATGACTCACGTGGGCTTAGTAGTTTTGGCAGGATGTGTACCAACACAGCCAAGTTTCTCATCATCCCGCATGACGTTAAACTGCGCTTCCAGAACTACGTATGGCTTGATTCCCATCCTTATGGGGTACGTAGGAATGCCCGACCACTCTGCTTCGGGCCCAGCCTAATCCTCACTCTTGGTCCCTCGATTTGAAGAGTTTCCTCTGGGGGTATGTGGTATGATTTGGACTCCAAGTCCTCATTCACGTCAGTTTCATATCAACCGTGCCACATGCTCCCTGGGATCTTCCCTTTTGTTCCACATCCGATCATATGACGTTAAACTATAGGATTCCATGTGTCCTCAACTCATGACACTAAACTTCGGTTCTACCCTGAACAAGTTCAGGATTCCCCAAGATCCCATTGGGAAGTGACAAGATCCCTTCGCCAGAGAGGCCCTGTCTGAAAGAAGGAATGATCCATGATCAAACCGATGCGCCCATTTGGCGTACTACCACCACGGTGGTGTAACTACCTAAGTGTTGGATTCTGTTCGGACAGACCATCACTCCATATTCCACGCTTTGCGTGCCCCTTATTCGGACCCTCGTCCCCTTTCATGTCTCACGGGACCCCCTAACGGCCTGGTCTCATGCCGCATCGGCTCACCTACCATCCTAGGCCAACGTTCCGGAAGACGGGTCATGTCTGGAAGGACCCCCTAACAGTATGGATGTTTGACCTATGGTCCGCCAACTGTCCTGGGCCAATGTACCGAAGGATTGATCAACAACATTTGTGACATGGTCCTGTGTTTCAAACATGGTCAACGGTCGACCCTCATTTGTTTTCCCCATTACAGGCTAACACAGTAAGGATACCGCTTCTCCTCCAAGGTTAACAGTTGTCCCTTATTGTCATGCCATCCCCACAGTGTTCCGAATCTTGGGTATCGTGATTCATGCTTCCCATTTTCATCTGTTTGGACCGATTTCAGCGCCCCTGGCGTTGCCCCGTTCGTGCATAAGAGCACGCTGAAGAAACGGTAATTCGGCTATCCTGGAAATTCCTTCTCCGATCAAGCCTCTCCCATATTTCGGGAATCAGGACTAGTAATCCGAATCCCGGATGCCCGGAGCATGGTCCCCACTCCTATGTTAGGTGGGATGAGAGGGAAACTATCTCCTGTTTCTCACATCAGGCTCGACCCACGTGGGCTTGGGGAATTGTCGCCGAACATCCCGCAAACATTGTAGGGACGTAACACGACAATTCAAACAATGGAAATCGTGCGCGCTATGGCGTTCAAAGCAAAGAAGAAAAATTTGAAGCACGAAAGTACCAATAAAAGGTTTTTAGATTTGTTACAATACACGGGGGTCGACTCCCCCCATGGACGGGTTGACCCCGTCAAAAGAGCATTGCAGCTCTGCCAACCGTTGGCTTGTGGCATCCAAGGCTTGCTGCCGCTGACTTAGCTCCCGCTCCTCCTCAGCAGCAGCGGGGCGCAGTTCGTCAGTCCTGGCCTTGGACTTCTCTATGTCAGCTTGAAAGGCAGCCATCTTTCCAGAGGTCTGCCTCATATGCTCTTCTGCCTCTGCCAGCTGGGCCTTCAACCGTGAGACCAGCTCAGATTGTGCATCAAGAGAGGCTGAAAGCTCGTCTGCCCGGGTCTGCATCTGTTAGACCTCGCCTTCAGCCTCCTGGAGCCTTTTGATGCTGATCGCCTTCCTCCGCTGCCAGCCCATGCTGATCCCACGATCATTCTCCCGGATCTTCTCAGCCATAAGATCTCGGATGAGTGCGTGAGGATGTTGGGCATCCACTCCCCCAGCACACAGTTCGCGCAACCGAGAGCGGAGTCTATCCATTTCAACCAGCCATTGTGCTTGGGGAGTGTCCTTGATGAAGCACGTGATCAGCTTCCACGACCGGCGGTGGACTATACTGCTATCTTCCTCGTCGGAGGCCGTTTCGTCCCAGTCCGCGTGATTGGCAGGCTCGTATATGGGATACGCCCGCAGGAAATCCTCGGCAGGATCTATATCTGGTGTTGAATCCAGTATGACACCTGGCGCCGAAGCAGGCATGACGGGACTGGGACCGACCGGTTGATCCTCTTCCTCGGAGTCCACCTCAATGACTTTGGGTACGGCCCCGCTGGTGGTTCCGCCAGTGATGATGTGCGTCGCAGTTTGAGAAGATGGGGGGACTATCGCCACCATCACCGGCATTCCCCTAGGAGGGACGCCACCAGACATCCCGACCAGTCTTGCCGTAGCAGCCCACGCTAGTTGAAGAACTATACGACAGAGAGGGACATAAACGTCAGTTGGCAAGCATGGTCTACATATGACAACAAGGAGACCGGTAGAGGAGACTTACGGAGATCGACCTCTTGGCGCTGCTCTTGAGCCGGTACTGACGGGACCCCAATACAAGGCCCTCCGTATACTGTTGGAAGGTCTGGAGATTCCGGAGGAGCCACCTCGGGTGCTCTGGTCCCACCAGACGCGGAACTGGACGCAGCAGTAGGCACAGGTTCTGAAGGTCCCGCATCATCACCCGCCGAGGGGCAAGAACGAGGCCTGCGAACAAGTTCCTCCTGAATGGCTCAAACATCGGTGAGAAGTCCATAGTGACCCAAGGACGGATCGTAAGGAAAGAAGTTCGGAATGCTACCTCGAGAGCCTCTGCGAATTCGTCGGAATTTGAGCTTCGGTCTCCGACCTTGCCCTCCTCCAATGGGCTCCCTCCTCCAGCCTCATCCTCCCGAGAGGAGTCCTCTGATTCTTCCAGCAAGGGGAAGTGCTCCCTCAGATCGACAACCGATAACTGTGGGGGGACCGTCTGATTCAACAGTACCCTCACCCGGTCTGTCATTGGGCGAGGGACACCACTGGAGTGAACGTAATCCTCCAGCTCGTCCAGGTACTGCTCTGCCTCCGCTGGAGATGCCATGAATCCAGCCCGGACTGGGCCTATGCCTGGTAATTCCATCCCGAGGCGATTCAAGTGAGCCCATATCTCGGGTGGGCTGAGGAATTGCCGGTTGACATCCTAAATGTCCCAAGCTTCCGGGAAGACAACATCCTCTTCCATGTCGATATGACGCAACCGCTTCCCCGGAGCCTGAGTGGATATCCTACGAAATCCTCTCGGTGGCCGCCCCTCCGGATGGCCGTGCTCTTCCGGAATCACCGGATCCACTGCTGCTGCCATACCCTCGACCGGTGTAGGTCTCGCCGCCATAGCAGCCCCGCTACCGCGAGCGGCCCTAGCTGCCCTCCGACCCCGACCTCGAGATAGAGGAGGCCCACCGTCACCGACCCAGATAGTTGGTTGCTTCAGCATCTCCCCTGGGTAAGCATCCTCCCAACTAATGGCGTACTCCCTCACCAACCTGAAGGCGGCGGTGGATGGAGGCAAGGTAATCCACATCTTTCCATCTTCCCGTGTGAACATGAGCCACAACTGCCTCATCACACACGGGTGCTCCTCGTGACGCACCTCCCAGTAGACCTGCGGGGTCAGCCGCTGGAGGCACTGAAACTACCTCGCAAACCAATGCAAGGTGTACGGTTCACAGAGTGGCTCACGATCTATCCGTGCCACCAAAACTCCACCTCGAAATGCCAGGAGGTAAGCCCGATGTTCTTCCATTCCCCGCCCATCATCATTGAGTATCCCCATTGGCAATGGGAAGGGGTGGAAGTTGAACTCATCTGCCCTCCACACCCGATTCAACACCATCGGAACGGCTAGTTTGAACGGGAAGCTCCCGACCGTGTTTAGGATGGAGGGGCGGAAGTTCGATCCCGGCGGCGAAATGGGGTTTGGATACTCATAAATCCCCCTGATATGCGCTGCGATCCACCCATACAGGTGGTGGAAGGTCCCACATATCCTTGGAAGCTTCTTGCCCTCGCTAATATGCCGCAACATTCTGTACATTTTGGTAAGCATCGGAATCCCCAGATTGATCCGCTGCCCCATGGCCAACATCGATGCCATGATGAACGAGCTGGGCCGCACCCCCATGATTGTATCCCTCACCGGTAGGATCCAACCACAGATGAGAGCCGCGATGAACTCCACCAGCCTGACTATCGGCCGCTGTTCAGTGCTGACACTGAAACCCCAAGTCTTCCATTGGCTGTCCTCCAAGACCCACCAATACGAGTGCCCCTTGCCCCGTTGGGCCACCCTTGGTCAAGTTCGAGGCATCGGAGGGAACTCTCGATTCTCTGGGAAATTCAGGAAGCATTTGAACCATCTCCTAAAGTGAACATCCCTCACTGCCTCCTTGTCCTCTCCAGGGACAAGTGCCATCAGCGCTGACGCCAGTCGCAGTATTTGCTCCGTATCCTCCCACGCGCTGATGATGGGGAGGAACTCGTCATACATGGCCCCCAAGATCGGGACCCCAGAAATCTGGTGGACATCCCACAGGCTGATTCCCACCTCCTCGTGATGCAGGTGAAAAGTGTTGGTCCTAGACGACCATATTCTCAGTAGTTCTGGCATCAGTTTCTTGGGTTGGTAAATGTGGAATTGTGAGGCCCATGCCGCCTCATACAAACCCACTCTACTTAGCTCGACCCCAAACTCCTCGCACGAGGCACCTACCCAGTCGGCACAGGCCCAGTCATCAGTAAAGTTGCCACCCTGGCGCAGGTCCCACTCATCGGAGCATCCCTTCTTCGAATCCTGCAAATCCGCCTTCAGCATTGTACGGTAGAGAGGAGGTGACGTCTCCGGTTGCAGTGGCTTCCCGTCAATATTGTTCTCATGGTTATAGAGACAGTCAACGGTGACAGGTGTGAAGTCCTCTTGTGCCTGACCATCGGCCGCCCTGAACCATTGATGCTGGCATGGTATGCTCCTGAACTAGCAAGCTGGTTTGTCCCTACTCGCCTCAGGGATAAAGACGTCATCCCTCAGCCCGAAACCGTACAATGGTAGTTTCTTGCACTGCGGATAATTCTTCTGACCCTCCGATAACATATCTTTCAAAGAAATATGGTCCGAGTGGCTTCGGACCATCTCCCCCAGGCCTGGATAGTTGGCCATCTCATCCCGACGAGCAACATCTACAAGCACCCCCAATACAGCCTCTTGATGGGCCATTTCAATTCCGACCCTCAGAAAAGAATTTTTTCAGTTGGATCGCGAAGCTCGACTGCGAAGCTGAATTGAGAAGCCGGACCGAGAAGATCATTCGCGAGACGAAGCCACAAATCCTGGACGAGGCTGACAAGCAGAAGTTCGCTTGGCACGGACGCGGAGTCAGAGACTTGTGGTTCGCCGCGAAGCTCGATTCACGGAGGGCTGTCGCGGAGTACGTGGAGCTTCGCGAAGTCGAGAGCACAAAAAGACAAGGAAGTCATGTGAAGACAAAAGAGATCGCCCCCCTATTTATAGGCGGCGACTCCGGAGCATCGCGACGTGCCTCACCCGCGCGGAGTATCGCGGCGCGTCCGGATCCGAGGCCCCGGTCAGCACCGCGGGCCCCCTTCGCATAGCGGCATCGCGAACCACCGAAAATTCTGGCAATTTTCCCTCAGACTTCGACCCTTCACCCTCCGCGGATCCAAGTCTGAGGGGTGCCATTTGTTGGCGCCAAAATATGGCCCGAGAAGCGGGAACAAAAAAGAAGGCTGGCGCGCTACCTCGCAAAGCCCCGACGCGAAGCCCCGGCGCGAAGCGCCCCGATCATCGCGGCCTCGCGAAGCTCCAGAGGCGGTAAAGCTCCGCTAACGCATTTGACGTTCGAGAGCCCACCGTGAAGCTCCAGAGGTGGTAAACCTCCGCGAACACATTTGACGTTCGCGACCTGCCGCGAATCTCCAGAGGCGGTAACCCTCCGCGGATGCCGTTGACGTTCGCGAGCGCGCCGCGAAGCACCTGAGGCGGCGCGCGAGTTCTGCTTCGCGGCACCCCTTGCCTATAAATACTGGACTCCCCATGAGTCCCAAAGACGGATAATCCGACCTTTCGGCTTCTCCTCTCCCGAATCACGAAGCACTCTTTGCCCCGGGAATCATGAACTCCGCGAGGTACTTTTACTTCGCGAGACGCCTCTACCTTGTCTCGTTTTGAGCCCCTCTTCCGAGAGGGATTCCCTTCGCGAAGCTCAAGGGAATTCGCGAAGGAAGGGGATTCCCAAGGGAACCCGGGAAGCCATGGAGCGTTTATGCTTCGCGAAACACCCAACCCGTACTAGTGATCCCTATGCTAAGGCAGGATCACTACACATCGCGAAGCACACTGCTTCGCAGGACCCTGCTTCGCGAGTCACCCCTTCTTCGCGAGGCTGTGCTCCGCGAACACTGTTCCACTTCGCAAAGCACCTTCCACTCACACCTATGCCCCATGCTAAGGCCAAGGCACTCCACTTTGCAAAGCACACTCCTTTTCTTAGCGATTCCTCTTCCCGTGCGACCCTCCTGGTTTGCACGATGTGATTTCAAAGTCCCATGGACAATACCACCCGTAGCGTTGCTTCGCCTAATGCTTCTTCGCATAGGCACGCTAACAGCTATTGCTTCTTCGCATAGCCACGCTAACGTGGACCCCTTGATGGTTCATTCCACACCCCCCCTTGACCATGGCCTTACTGGTACCTTCCCTTTCCCAAGGACCAGAGGGTACCGGTTATGTAAGTCCTAGGGGTGCGGAGTGAACCCACTTCGTCCGAGCTGCAGGACGTTAAACTGCCAAGCACCACATCCTCGACACATGACGTTAAACTGTGACCCGACCTCGTACCTCTCACGAAGGGTCCCCCCAGCTCGAAAATTCTTTACACCACTCGTCTCCACGGGAATGGAATCACCCATCCACAAGGGGTGATATCCTCTTTATTGGAGTGGCGTATGTTCGTAGAAGAAGGGCGACCCTAGTTCCCCAACGGATGGTTGCACCCCTACATCTCCGTACTTACCCACTACCAAGGTTAGTGGAGGGCATGATAGGGAACGAGGCACCCCCCATTTGGGCTTCCATCCTGAAGTAAGTCCCAGCACCATGGGCCGCCTAACGCGTAAGCCCCTCTTCGCTTCTCATGGACGCATCCTTTGCGACGTGATCGCCAGGTCCTTGCGACCTCTTGTTTCTCACACCGAGCATGACTCACGTGGGCTTAGAGTGAGCACCGAACCTGACCCCCACCCCTAGAGAACTACGAGGACTTTGATCCATGTCAAGGCATGGTATGTAGGAAGCCTCCATGAGGTTCAATCCACATTGCTCGGTCATTCATTCACGTCGAGTTTCACCCTTGTCCAGCATGACGTTAAACTGCATGACCTCGTCCAACATGACGATAAAATGTATGACTTTGTCCCGCATGACATTAAACTGCACACCCATTCCCAACCGAACTACGAGGTCTTTGATCCATGTCAAGGCATGGTACGTAGGAAGCCTTCCAGAGGTTCAAGCCCACCACTCATTGGACCAAGGTCCACCTTCATGTCGGTCTGCCAACAAAGCCCCATTTGAACTACGAGGTCTTTGATCCACGTTAAGTCGTGGTACGTAGGAAGCCTCCATGAGGTTCAAGCCCACCCATCATCCAATTCACGTCGAGTTTTACCTACGTCCAGCATGACTTTAAAATGCATCCTAGTCCGACAGCAAGCCATTGTGACTAACCCGAACTACGAGGTCTTTGATCCATGTCAAGGCATGGTACGTAGGAAGCCTCTACGAGGTTCAAACCCACCATCCGGTCGTTCTGACCTCATTCACGTCGGTTCAACCCCGTCCCGCATGACGTTAAACTGTATTCCCCAAATTGAACTACGAGGTCTTTGATCCATGTCAAGGCATGGTACATAGGAAGCCTCCCCGAGGTTCAAGTACAACAATCATTGGCCTAAACCGTCTCCTATTCGGTGTGCTAAGCCCCCATTTTCATCCGAACTACGAGGACTTTAATCCATGTCAAGGCATGGTACGTAGGAAACCTTCCCAAGGTTCAAGACCATCTCCCATCGGATCAAGTTCCCTCATTTATGTCGGTTCGCCGACACCCACTGCCCGTCACTTATTCAAGTCAGGGTTCACT
This sequence comes from Viscum album, assembly GCA_963277665.1. Classification (NCBI taxonomy): domain Eukaryota; kingdom Viridiplantae; phylum Streptophyta; class Magnoliopsida; order Santalales; family Viscaceae; genus Viscum; species Viscum album. The sequence continues at coordinate 916,348,202 of OY728141.1, forward strand.
ACCGTCCCACATGACGTTAAACTATGTTCCATCAACCCGAACTATGAGGTCTTTGATCCATGTCAAGGCATGGTATGTAGGAAACCTTCCCAAGGTTCAAGACCACCACTAGTGGATCCCCGGGTCTACTTTCACGTCGGTACGCTGACGATGCCCATCAGACCAAGGTCCACCTTCACGTTGGTTTACCGGCACCACTCTGAACTACGTGGACTTTGATTCCATGCCATGGGGATACGTAGGAAGCCTCTTCAAGGTTCAAGCCCAACTTCACCGTCTCCCCTTGCGATGGTACCATTTCACTCCCCCTCCACTCCATTCATCCACCTATCACCCACCCCAATTCTCTCCCGGACCATTAGATCTCAGTGAGACCATGTCGGTACGCTCCTCTTCATAGCCGCCCATGGGCTGGCCCCGGTATCGACATCCCTTCAAGGGGAATCCCTCAATCCGATCTATCCTAGCTAATGCTCTGGTTGGGTTGGTCCGTCTCCGCTGGACGTTAAACTCGCGGCATACCCTGTGTTAAACACGGGAAGATGAGGAAAACCTCAGATATGTGTCCATGACATATAATTCCCCGCGCTCGATGTGGGATGCCTCAGGCTTCCACGCCCTCGAGAAGCCCTGTGACCAGGGATAATAGACATACATGCTAGGTTCCCCAGCATCCAGACATGCTACTGATGCCTCAACGTGACTACTCCCCCGACTGAAGGTTTCTGCCCTGACTGGACCCTTTGGAATGTCCCGACAGAAACAGTGTAATTAACTGATGTCCATAGAAACATGGCACTGAGAAGAGTTTCACGAACTACGTATTAAATCTATGAGGGAGACCCGGACTAGGTGACGAGTTCTGAGGAGGAATCCCCAGAAGGAAGAACCGACATCCCATCATCCCGTTTCGATCAAGGAGCAGACATCCCTGAACAAGGAGCGAATTCCGCCCTCCGTTGGAAAGAGGGAATGTAGGGCAACAAAGCGCCGCACGTCCTCCTCCGCGGACGGACGGATGCGCGCGCGCCCCGACGAAAGCGTCAAAAACACTTGGGTTTCAAATTTATCAAAATATTGCTGGAAATTTTCTCAAACAAAGTAAATAAAATAATGATAATTTAATTTTTTTTGTCGTATATCATGATAAGAAAATAATAACATCCATGAGTAGTACTTATAAATTAACTTTGGATGAAGATGGTAAACTGATTGAAAACAAGATTGGTAGAAGTATGATTGAGAGTCTTATTCACCTTACTGTTACCTAACAAAACATCATGTTTAGTGTTTTAATTTGTATTCATTTTCAATAAAATCCAAACGATCCTCATTTAAAATATCTTAAAATAATTTTTAGATATTTTAAAGTAACTAAAAACCATGGATTATTTTATCCAAATGTTACTTATTTTGAAATTAATTGTTTTTCCAATGCTGATTTTGGTGGATGAAAACTAGATAGGAAAATTACTAATGGGACTTAAAACCTACTAGGAAAATACATCTTCTCAGATAGTAGTAATAATAAAATTTATGTTGATATTTATATAGTAGAAGTATAATAAATACCTGCTTAGAGTTCTTATTTCTAAATAATATGGATAAAACATACTCTCCTAGACTATGAGATTATATATGATTATGTCTATCATTAACCAAACTATATAACCCACCTAAATAGTATCCAAATCAATTTCGACATATCTTGAAGGTTTTTCCCTATCCCCACAAGCTACCAATAGTGCATGGGAATAAAAAAACAATAGGTAATGATTTCTCCACAAGAAAAACTCATCAAGACAAAGAAGTGGATTAAAATAAATAAAAAATTAACATTCCAACCACTCCTAAAGATAAAAGTACCACAAACATATGGATACATGTCCCAAAAATGGTACATCAACTAAACATCACATAAAACCATCAAAGAAAAAATCACAATATATCCATGTAATAAGTTGATCACATGCTCTACTGGTCACTACCCACTCCTAAGGTCCCACTAATGAAGAAAATATACTACCTCTAAGTAGTGTATTTACTTTCCATAGACCTGGAATAAGAAAGTCTAAAAATGCCTAAAGGAAAAATTAGGGTGTGAGAAATAAATCCCAGTAGGATCACACCAAATATTAAATAAGAAATCCATATCAAGTAAAAAAAATATGGTCAATTTTAAATATAACATGGCATGAAAATATTTCCATAGTTAATATAAAAACATTCTTTTAAAAAATTTCAATGGATAACATTAAACAGGAATACACATGAATTTACTTTAAAATAGTCTAATATGATCATCTTTTTTATAAAATGAATAAATAATAATTTATATAAAAAATAAATGAATGTGAATTTCAAAAAAACACCTACATGTATAATAATTTACAATCATATCGTCACGGTTAAAAAAATCCAACAGTAGTTTTTTATAGGTATTTTCACACTTCTGGTAAAGTTATGGATCCTGGTGTGCACAAATTCCTAGGTCCCAAGCCTAGGGGGAATAAGATAAAATACTATCGAATAGAATCCATTCCCTCATCATAGTTTATATTGAGTTTTCATCCTCAATCCCATTACCAAGTAGAGCTAATAGATGCCTAGTGTGTGTTCTTACCACCTAACTACCTTGTCTCCCATTTGAATCAAGGAAATCAAACATAAAAGGGGATATTATATATTTTAATGAATCAAAAATAATTTCAATAAATCATTTAAAATTGTCCCCATGTTCAATTTTGAAAACATTCAATTTCATTTCAATAACTAACATTAAATGGTTTTCATAAAAACTCATGCCTTTTAAATCAATTCATTTAATTTCAATAAAAAAATATTTCATTCCATATATTCTAAAAATTAATCATCAAATTCATTATTCAAATCATTCATTTAAATTCAATATCATTTTTCTAGAAATCAACTCTTTATTTCAAAATCCATTGTCAAATGGATTTCATTTTACACACCATGAAATTTTAAAACTATTTATCAAAAGACTCAAATAAAGATTTAGAAATTAATTGGAAATCCATTTCAAATTAAGCAAGAAATTATAGTTTCAAAAGATAAGAATCACCTTATAAAACCACCTAACTCAATTCATGATCAAGAATCACCCAACCTAGGATCCACCAACAGAGAGTCAATGGATAGGAAAATTAAATAAGAATACCAAAACCATTATTCATCAATTTAAGATCTAGATCCAGCAACGACATGAGGATCCAACACTCTCAAAGTTGGATAGATTTGTGGAAAGAATAAATCCCAATCAAGTTGAGATTATACTTACCAAAACAGATCCAACAGAATAACCAGTGCTTTGATCCATGAAGAAACAAGGTTATAAGGGAAAAATTTACATCTATATAGTCTCCAAGGTAATTAGGGTTGAATTATATTTGAGGGATAGGCATATATATTTTAATAGGATATTCAAAAAAACATTGATACTAACCATGCCAATATCACCCACATCAGTATCAATGGCTAGCTGCTAGCTCCCACCAGCAAGACGATGGGGCTTCGAAGAATGCCAAGCAATCAGGAAGTCTCACTGGTTGGCCTATGGGTTCCTACTAGCTGGATAGTGGGATTCTTGTAGGAACCCACCTATTCCATCTATGAACCAGCTGGCCAGTGGAATTCCTATATTAAATCCCTACTTTTAGCCTTCCACCGGATAGCTATATTCCCTCACCGCCTAGCCGGGGAACCTCCTATAGCCATTTTAGCTGCATGCCCTTATCTAGTCCTATGCTAAAACACTTAGACACCTCACAACCTCTCATGAATGGATCAAAACCACCTTCCAAAACCCCTAAAAATTATTAAACAAGGTAAAATAACCAATAATTAACAAGACATTGTGAGATCAATGTAATGAATAAGGAAATCTAAAATAAACCATGGTTCATACTTGAAATCTCATATCATGATGTTATAATTCCCTCTGGCATAAATACTTTCTTCCCCCATAAATCTTATCAAGAAGATTCTAAAACAAAGGGGTGAGGCCACTTCTCTATCATCAAATCCTCACACTCTAATATATCATGAGAATCAGAACCATGTTGGCATAACACCCATACCAAGGGTATGTACTTTCCATGGATAACCATTATCTAAGAATTGATAACCAAAACTAGATGCTCAGTCACAATCGTATCTAGTTCCACATCAAGGTCCTTGCAACTCAAGACATGATATGGGTATAAAAGACACTTCTTAAGTTAGGTTATGTGAAACACATAATGGATAAATGTAATCTATAATGGAAAATACAAATGGTATTCCAACTTTCTAATATAATCAATAACCACATGAAATCCCACACATCTTGGTTCTAAATTCACCTCTATTTCAATCCATCAATGACCCAACCAAGGAGAGAATCTCAAAAATACTTGTTTATTGATAGAAAACTCCAAAGGGAATTAATAATGATATATATAAGATTTATAATATCTTTATTATGTTTCCATTCTCTGAAGAATCATCTAGATCTTAGCTATCATCTCCTAGACCAAACTAGGTCCCACCAGGGAAGCCTCCCCAATCTTTGACCAATAGAGCATAGATTTAAAGTATAACCATACAAGGCCTCTAAAGGTAACATTTTTAGGGATTAATGTTAAATTTTATTGTAAGAAAACTTGACTAGTTCCAAATGAAAATCCCAAGTTCCTTCAAACTCAAGGATACAATCATGAAGCATTCACTATAAAATATGTATAACCCATTCTGTATGACTATTTGTTTGAGGATGGTATGCCATAATAAAATTTACCTAGGATCCCATCACCTCATGTATGCCTATACAAAAATAAGAAGTGAATATGGGATCCTTATCAAAAAATATAGAATATGGAACTCCATGAAATCTAATGATCTCCTACACATAAAGATTTCTCAAGTCCTCAACTTTGGTTGCATCAAAAATGGGAATAAAGTGAGCTGATTTAGTCAACTGATTAATCACTGAGCAAATACAATTCTATCCTTGATGTCTACATGGAAATTCATCCACAATGTTCATTGATACCTCACCCCACTTCTAATTCGACATAGTAAGGGGAAAAAGCAAACCTAAAGGCTTCTATTTCTTGGCCTTAATCTACTAACAAATATAAAATGAGAAAAAAAATCAGTACAACCATCCTCATAGGCCACAAAAAATAATTATTCTTAAAGAAAATAATACCCTTAGAAGATAGAGACCATTCACTGATGGTCTCCCAACAAGATAAAGAATCCCTAATTCCTTAGAACTCAGCCTCAAGATGCGATTCCTATAGAATAATATCAAGAAGAGAGGGTGTCAACTAAAAACTCATAAAAAAACCTCAGTATCATCCTATATGACTCCCAAATGCATAATAGAAAATAGATCCATTATATTCCATTCCTCATAATATTCTTTCACAACCTGGGATGGAAGTTTTCTGCTTATAGAATTAGTAAAAACATTCCCCTTACTAGGGGTGTACACAATTTCAAATTTAAAATACTGTATGCACTCTACCCATATCCTCTTACAAAGGTATATATAATTTTTTGAGAAGATATAACTCAAGATTTTATGATCATATTAGATGGTAAAACTTTATCTAAAAATGTAATGCTTCCAACTCTTAAGAGCGTGCATCATAGCTGCAAGTTTTAGATTATGTGCGAGATAATTCTTCTCATGAGGCCAAGGTTGATGAGAATAATAATCCACCACATGATCAACCTACATGATAACGTATCCTAAACCCAAATTTGATGCATCAAAGAATACCACATAGCTCTACCCATCTTTTGGAAGAGTCAATGTGAAATCTGAAGTTAAAAAACACTTCAACTCATCAAAGGAAGCCTAAAATTTCAAATCCCATATGAACTTTACTCCATTTCGAGCAAGAGAGGTCAAATTAGAATCCAAATTTGAGAAATATTTCATATATTGATGGTAATACCCTAAAAATCACATGAATTTATGAATCTCAATGACATTTTGTGGTTAATCCCAGGACATAACAACTTTCACCTTCTTAGGATCAACTGAAATACCCCATTTAGAAACCAAATTACGTAAGAACATTAACTCTTAAATCAAAAAATGGAATTTTTATAGCTTGAAATAAAGTTGATGATTTCTAAATATGTCTAGAATATCTCTCAAATGATTCACATGGTCCTCCTTGATTTTAGAGTAAACCAAGATTCCATCCAAAAATACCACAATGAAAGAATCAAGGTAGTGGTGGAAAATCTTGTTCACCAATTCCATAAACATAGTAAGAGAATTGGTTAGAAAAAAAGGAATAACAAGGTACTAATAATGATAATACCTTCTCCTAAAATAGGTTTTAAAGATATCAAACTCCTTAATCCTAAGATAGTTGTAACTAGACCGAAGATCAATCTTAGTGAACAATTACACCCCTTTTAGCTGATCAAATAAGTCATCGATATAGTGAAATTGATACTTGTTCTTGATTGTAACCCAATTTTGCTTTCAGTAATCAATACATAGGTGAAGGTTTACATAAAATTTCTTGTAAAAAGCATATGTGATGATAAATGTGACACACTAGGTTGAATAAAGATATTAGACATCAAGTCATCCAACTGAGTTTTTAGTTCTTTCAGTTCAACTAGTATCATCTGATAAGAGTGAATAGATATAGGTTGGGTACTTGGAAATAAGTAAATAGAGAACTCTACCTACCTCACTAATGGAAAACTAGAAATGTTTTATGGGAACACATCAAAAAACTCAAAAACCACTGGAGGAAGATCACCGGGTCTAGTTTAAAGGAAAACATGGATATCATCCTAATTAACTCTGGAAGAGGATGTCTGAATTGACTCAACCTCATGTCCCATTATCCTTGAAAGGCATGAATCTTCCCATCAGGGGAAGTAAAGAAGACCCACTAAAGATAATATTAAATCTAGTATTTATGATAAATCATTAAATTCATCTTGAGAATGACATCCATAGGTTTCATATTCAGAATCAAAAAGTTATAGATGAGTTTGATTTATGATAAAGAGAAAGTACAAGATGTTCATAATAGACCCTGATCTCTATTCATACCAAGAGGTATTACAATCTCCATTACATAAGTCATGAGCTATATAGTAAGATTAAATAGTTCCATAATACAAGTAGATATGAAGGAATGAGAGGTACTAGTATCAAATAAAATAGTCACTAAAGATGAAGTAATGGTAATAATACCTCTCACTATCTCAAGACCACATCAGATCCCATTGGAGACTCATCCACTACATGAAAAAGATTCATTCTTGATGCATATGGCTAGAATCCCTTTATTCTTGAAGCATATGACTACACCATAGATCCTCCTGGTACTGTTAAGCCTATATTGCTACACAGAGTGGTAAAAACATGGAAAAACCTCTGAAAGTGACCTGAGTGTCCACAAGAGTAATAGATATTTGATACCTCAATGAAATCATTCTTTGGGTACCCAACTTTTCCACATTGGAAACAAGTCAATGGTACCTTTTTGGACACTAAATAAGATTTATAAGAAGTATGATATTGAGATACACCACTATGGTTTCTATGATGAGACCAACCCTAATTCCTCTTCCCTTTAAAGGGACCAATAAAGATACCCCTAGGGGTAGGTGGAACAGCCATTAACCCTGAATTACTAACCAAGTCAAGTTCATCTATTCGAGATTTATCTATAACATTAGCATATTAGGTGAGCTTCAGCATGAAATCTAAAGATCAGATATCTACTTGAAGACCCAAATCAAACCTTCAAGACTTCATTTTCTCATTTAATACCACTTAAGGTAAAAATTTAAAATTTTAAAACAAAGATTAGCTTGATGATTCAATGTGTATTCAACTTGTTGGAGTTTGAGTAACTTCATAAACTTTGACAATACCATTGATTTTGGATAAAATTTCTTATTAAAAAGATTCTTAAAGACTTTCCACTTAAAGAACACATTTTCCCTACCAGAATTATAACATCACACCACCTTCTGCTAGGCCCTTAAAGTTTGAAGATGACACATTTCACCTTAATAGATTCTAATGTCTCCAAGAACTCAAAGAGTTTCTCAACCATTTTCAACCAATCCATTACCTCCATAGGACCATTGGTACCTTAGAAAGATGGTGGCTTCAAATGAAGAAAATCATGGGAATGATCTCTACCGTTGTCCCTCCAAGGTACAAACTTTGCGGTCTAAATGGGAATAGGTGAAACTACTTGGCCTAGAGACTGGAACACACACACAACAACCTATACAAGGTTCTAATTAACTAGATGGTTTTCTTTCTATGGTTCATCAACATATACCTTCTAAGGTCTATTCAAAAATCCTCTTGGGGGAATGGTACTAGACAAAATCAACAGATAATAAGTGAAACATCAATTAAGAGACATAATATCATTTACTCAATCAATCATAATTCATTAATATAGACACAAATCTGAGATAAAATCTTTGGACAAGGTCTATAATTACCTCAAACAACTCCTTAAATACACTTTTCCCAATATCCCATGGTATCTTAAGGATCATTACGATGAGAGGTGGCTAGTAACTCACTCGAAACCTATACCTTAAGTCCTGAGAATCTCATCTCTTGTCTACCAAGGTATCCCAAAATACATACCGACATCCAAAGAAGGATGCAACCTACCTTTAAGACAATTTTTCATGAAACAACCCAAATGAACCACCTAAATAGTACTCAAATCAATTCTGACATGACCCAAAGGGAATTACTAATCCCCAATGAGCTAGAGACTAGATTTTGGGTATCAAAACAAACAAGAGGGAACAATTTCCCCGTAATAACAACTTATCAATACTAAACAATGGATAAGAATCAATAAACAGTCAGTATACCAACCACTCCTCAAGTGAAAAGTACTATAAGTATACATATACATATCCTAAGAAATAGTACATCAATAAAAAATTCACATCAAACCATAGATTACAACATCATAATATCTCTATGTAACAAGTGGATCACATGATCCACTAGTCACCACAATCCTCCAAGGTTCCGCTAATCAAGGACCACCACCATCTCCAAGTGTAACCTTTTCTTTCCATATACATGGCATAAGAAAGTATACAAATTCTGAAAGGAAAAAGTAAGATGTGAGTAACAAAGGCTAGTAGGATCTCACTAAGATTTCCATAAAAAATTCATATCATGTAAACTGAATATGTTTAATTTTGAATAAAACATGGAAAGTAAATATTTTCATAGTTAATATCAAAACATGATTTTCAAAAAATTTGATGGATAATATAAAAAATTTACAAAAGTGAATTTCCCTCAACATAGGAGGATATTAGTATCTTTTTCAAAATAGGCATGAATAATTATTTCTATCAAAATGGGAATGAATCTTCATTTTAAACAAACACTGAAATGTATAATAATTTATAATCATAGAACCATGGTCAAGAGGCTCAAGGGTAGGTTTTCACAGGGATTCTCACACCCTTGGTGAAGTTATGGCTCCTGGTGTGCACACATTCTTAGGTCCCAAGACTGAGGGGAATAAGAGAAAATTGCAATTAATATAATTCCTATCCTCCTCATAGTATAAACTGTGTTATAATCATCAATTAAATTGAAAATTAGATATAATACATAATGAGAATATGTTTTTAGTACTTAAATACCCAATATCCCATGTGATTTAAGGAAATCAAACACACAATGGGCTATCTTTAATTTCAATAAATCACAAATCATTTTAATCAATCATTTCAAATCAACCCCATGTTTAATTTTCAAAAAATTCCATTTGATTTCAAAAACCAACATCAAATGGTTTTCATAAAAAAACCATTCCTTTCAATTGATTTCATTTCATTCCAATAAAAAACATTTCCTTCCATATCTTCTTAAAATTCATCATCAAATTTATTCTTCAAATCATTAATTTCAATTCAAGATCATTTTATAGTGATCAAAAATTTATTTAAAAATCCATTGTCAAAGGTATTTCATCACACACACCATACCATTTCAAAATAATTTATAAAAAGAATCAAATCAATATTTGGGAATCAATTGGAAATATATTTCAAATTTAGCAAGAAATAATGGTTTTAAAAGATATGAATTACCTTGTGAAACTACCTACCTCGATTCACAATCAATAATCACCCAACTCAGGATCCACCAATGGAGATTCAATGGATAAAACGATTGAGGAAGAATCCTAGAACCGTAGTTCATCAAATCAATATCTAGATCCATAAATGACATAAGGATCCAATGCTCTCAAAAATAGTAGAGAGATGATAAAAGAAGAAATTAGAATTGAATTGTGATTAAACTTACCAGAATATATCAAACACAACAACTAGTACTTTGATCCATGAATAAATAAGGCTGGAAAATCCAAATTCACCTAGAGAGATTGTCCAAGGTTATTAGATTTAAATTCGGCTTGAGGGATATGTTTTTATAGTTTAAGTGGATATTAAACAAAAAAAATTATGATACTTCCCATGAAAATATAACCCACATTAGTATCACTAACTAGCCATCATATCCCACAATCTAGTCAGTCGTGACTGGAAGAATGAAAAACATTCTAAAAGTCCCACCAGAAACCCCATTGGATTGATATACGAGCCTAATTCTTTCATCCGTCCACTGACAGACCAGTGGACTTCTTTTTAGAAATTACTACTTCCTACCTTCTATCAACCAGCTGGTGGCCTTCTGTAACATCCCAAGTAAATAAAGAATAAGGAATATTTCATATTTATTAAATTTTTTGAATTAAATATTAATTTTACTTTAAATGGGTTGCTATGTTTGATAGCGTACCCGATACGCAACAACAAGTTTCTTTGAAATCTTAGGTTGCACACTAATAATATAATATTATTATTTTAAATGGTAGTTAACTCCTATCCATTTTATTGGAGTTAATGAACAAAACTAACTAAAATATGATTATACATGTTTGTTAAATGTATTTACGTTTATCCAATAAAAATTTAGAGGCTTAAAATGCGAATGAATCTAATTTTAAGCATAATTTACATTAAAAGGCCGATTTACAGCCTTTTAATGGCGAACCCTCTTTAAATATAGTTTTGGTCACTTTAATACATTATATTTGACCAAATAAAATCCTTCTTTATAATGGGGACATCAAAATTTACTCTGTGTAAATTTTTGGAATTTTTCCGATAAAGTTCATTTTTTAATGAATAGTGAAAACTATTGTATTTTAATTCAAAAAATATGTTTTAGTCTAACTTATTTATATGGTTAGATTATCTTTTTACTTGGTTTTAAAGTTTAATTAGAATATATTTTTACCATTTAATCCAATTTTGTTCAATTTAATTAATTTCACTTTGAAATTGGACATAAACAAGTGTCAATTTTTTGATAGTTATTGTTTCTTAAAAACACGCTATTTGTTTTAAAAATAGGGATTAATTTTAAATTAATTAATGCCACTTCTATGATTTGAATTTGAAAAAATATACATCATTTTTGAATTCGGAATATCAAATATAGCTTAGACTGAATTTTTGGTAGTTTTCTAAAAAACATCAATTTTTGTTGAATAGTGAAACCACTTAGTAGTAGTTACAAAAACTGACTTTTTCATTTAAATGAAAATTTACCACTAATGTGAATTGAATTTTTAAAATATAACATACATGGTTGTTATTAGTAAGTAAAATTTGGTTCAATAAGATAAAAATAATTTTTGGTGAATAGTAACTTTTGACTTTTATTTACCAAAGTTAAAGGTAAATAGGTTAATTCAAGGTAAAAAGAATATTATAATAATTTAAAATTACATTAACACTTGTCCAAACCTTATTGGTTGAGTCATTTACGACCATTTTCATATTTGGGTCGATTTTGGGACCACATTGAGCCACTTGGGAGTGATAATGACACTTTAGATTAATTAACTTAAAGTAAAGGCAAAAATGAAAAAACAAATATCTTTTAGTAAATTAATTTTTACAAGGGTTTATATAAATTATATTTTCAACTATAAATATTTATTGAAAATCTAAAATTATTTCCTAAATCATGGTAGTTTTAAAAAAAAAATTAAACATCAAATAAATTAAATTATTTATGACACAACAATGATGCAGTATTTACCTCATTAATAAAAGATTTAAATAAATAAAATTATAAATATTAAAACAATATCCAAAACCTGTACAATTCTTATTGGATGATTTTATTTCAACCATGAGTCATACTATATTCGACTTTAATTAGTTTTGGACCTTTATAAACCGAATATCATTATATAATAAAATAATATTATCACACTTTCCTAAAGAGCCCCTCCTCCCCCTTATAAAAAGCCCTCACTTATAACCAATTCCAAACACCTATCAAGCCTTTTGGATCATCCAAACTCTATCCAATTAAGCCTCATACATCCCTATCCTCCTCCTAGAAGCCTTAACTTAGGCATAAGTCACTTTAATAAGTCCTTTTGGTACAAACCAAAGGAAGTTACCCAAATTAAAGGTAACAATTTCTCTTAACTTCTTTTATTTTATTTTACTTCTCCAACCCCTAAAATATTTTTATTCCTTTATTTTATAACAAAAATAGTATTCTCAATATACTATTATGTTTTTATGAGAAGGATTCAAGCTACACTTACACACACCTCCATCTAATGGGTGAAGAACATACTGTTTTTGTGGATGACAAACTAACGCCTCATGAGACGATGATGTTTGATTATCTCCTAACTCCTATCAAGGTGTCCATTAAGATGAAAATATATTTATATATGATATATGTTATGTTTATGTTTTATTTATTCTTCTGTATATTTCTTTTAAATTATACCTTTATGGTTTCCATTATGGGTAAACACGATAATTTCATTTGAGGAAGTGCGGACTACCGCCCTCTCAAAGTGATATGACTCATTAATTCCATATATGGGACGTATAAAGGATGGAGTTAATAATATTATATATGATATTATACTGGAAGTATAATATACCTATGTATCATTTTGTTTTAATTCCATTAAAATAATAAATAGAAATGAAAGTAGCGTTCATGCATACGTACGACTTTCCGTCTCCATGAACGATGCATTTCATTTCTTACCTCCAAATGATAAGTATGGTTATATATATATATGTATATATATATACTGGATATATATGATATATATGATATCTAAATAATGAATATCATTCTAGATATAATGGACTGTTGACCGCATGGACAACTTGTAAATATAAGGTGTTCATTTTTTACTCAATTACCAAATATAGACAAAACGAACGTTATTAACTTAAATGATGAAATAATGTTTATAACATGGTAATAAGTGATATAAAAGGAATAATAAACTTGAAAAAAGTTCTTAATCAAGTAGAAATTAACTTTAGTTTATTATTCAGAAGATTAAAGAATGAACATGTCAATTCAAACATGAGGTAAGGGACCTCATCTCAATATCCTTTCATTGAGGCATATTTTGTTTTAATACATGATTTTCTTTTATATGCTATATAAACACCTTTTACTTTTCATTTAATTAAAAGGGAATCTTTTTCTACGAAGCGTTTTACTAAACGAGAAAAAGAATGTTTCTTTTTAACGTAAGCGGTGACAACAACCTTTCTGCCACCGCGAGTGTTATTTGATATCTGGATTCTTTTACAAACCATAATATTTTTAAAAGGAAAATAAATACCATATACCCTGTTATGTATTTTGGTATTGAAAATGGTTTTGATAATGGATTTTTTATGTCAATATATTTAAATTATATATTGTGATTGAAATGTGGAAATGTTGTCTTCTTTTTATATTTGTTTTATGTGTTATGAACATGTTATGGTTCTTGGTAATTGTTATGTATATGGGTGGTTCCGTGATAAACCTAGGGAGGGTGAGCCCGAGATAGCTCTCGAATGCATTGGGTAACATGACAAAGGTAAACATGGATGTTTTTCCTAAGATATTTAGTGAATATACTATGATGGGTATTCAAAAGTAACTCCCTATATAACTGTGATAACTACAATGTAAGTATGTTATGGATGCCACAAGTTACCTTTATGATTTATGATTTTTATGTGTTATTCATAAATCTTATGATTTCATAAGTTAAGTAAAAGAGTTTTTGTTTTGTATGTATTTATGAACTAATGTTTTCTTTCTTTGTTTTATAACCCTTACTGAGTTTTTATGCTCATCCCAAGTTTTGAAATGTTTTTCACAATACTTAAAGATGAATAGGGTCAGGGATGGGAATAAGGAAAAGTCATGCTATCTAAAACATGGAACTAGACATGACACTTTTTTTCAAGAGTTTTTATTTTATGAAAAAAATGGAAACTGAGTAGAAGTGCCTACTTTGTAATCTTTTGAGATGTAATAGTTATGTTCTAATTCTCTAAAACTCTAAACCTGAAAATATCATCAATGAGAATTATTCGTTTAATTAAATATTATGTAATGTTTTAAGGCTGGGTCCTTATAGTTGGTATCAAAGGTCGGTTTAGATAACTTTAGGAGTTATGGAATTCTTAAATTAACATCCATAAAGTAATTTATGTTAATATTGAAATAATATAGCATTTACAGATTACCATGTTCCTTCTCCTAAGATATTTTTGTGTTCAAAATGGTTTTCTGTGGAGGAAACAGGGCAGCTATGTTGGGACAATATCAGGAGGAAGACAACCTTCCAAATCAGCAACCTAAGATGGTCGGAATTGGAACTGAATAGTTTGTTGTAGTGATGGCACAATTGAATCAGGCTATAAATGGTGGTGGTATGCATGTACGAGATCAGCCAGATCAACCACAGAGAAACATGTCTGTAGTGGAGCATTTCATGAGGCAACATACCCAATCATTCAGAGGATCATCTGACCCGGTGCTAGCAAGAGGGTGGATTAAAGCACTGGAAAAGATTTTTGATGTCATGGGTTGTTCAGAACATAAAAAATTTTAGTCTTTTTATTTACCATTTTGAAGGTGAAGCTAATCAGTGGTGGTCGATGGTGAAAAATATCAGGGATAATGAGGAGATTGATGCTCTCAATTGGGATAAATTCAAAGGTATATTTCTTGATAAATATTTTCCTAAGGTGGTTTGTCTTAGAATGGGAAAAAAATTCCTGGAATTGAGGTGGGAGGATGACTCAGTGGCTGCTTATGAAGAAAAATTCACTCGACTGGAAAGGTATGCTCCAAATTTCATACGAGATCTTGATAGTAAAATCAACCATTTTTACTCAAGATTAAATCCAAAGTATCGAAGGTCTTTAGCTTTTGGTGAGTTCAATAGTTATGAAAAACTTGTTTGTTGTGCGGAGATGGTGGAAATGGAGTTTCCTGATGATCAGCTGTTCTTTGAAAAATAGTAGAATAAGAGGTCGAAGTGGTAGGAGAAAGGGAAGAACTCTTCAAAAAAGTCTGATGGTAAGAAACTTAAGTTTACAATTTGTGAAAATTGTGGTAAAAAGAATGATGGGGAATTTCTTTTGAATTCTGGTAAGTGCTACCGATGTGGTAAAATGGGACATAAGTCTCATAATTGCACTAAAAAAGATCAGGGTAACAGTAAGAGAAAATCTGATTTACAGTCAGTAAAATGTTTTAAGTGAAATGAAATGGGTCATTATGCAAATGAGTGTCCAACAAAGATCTCAACTGAGGGAAAGAAACCAGACTATAAGAAGAAAGGGGTGGTAAAATCCTTTGCAACTACTTCAGTAGATGTTGGTCCATCAAATGAAGTAGTATCAGGTACATTTCTTGTTTGTTCAGATTATACCAATGTGTTGTTTGATTGAGGGTCTACACACTCTTTCATTTTTGAGAGGTTTTCTAGTAAATTGAGAATTCCATCTCAATATATAAATATAGAACTTACGAAAAAAACACCTGGAGGAAATGTTGAGACAAAAAAGAAAACATAAGAACATTCCTGTCCTTGTGTGCGGAAAGAATCTACCTGGAAACCTTATTGTTTTGCCTCTAGTAGAGTTTGATGTTATTTTGGGTATGGATTGGATTTCTGTTTATCATGCTAAGATTGATTGTAGATCTAAAGAGGTTTCTTTTTCAGAATGATTTTTAGTTTGTGTACAAGAATCAACCCTTGATTTTGATAACATATCAGGAAGCTGAGAAACTAGTAAAATATGGAAATGAATGTTACGTTTCTCATATTGTTAAAAATAAAGGAAGTGTTGAGATTAATTATGTGCCAGTGGTAAATGAGTACCTTGATGTTTTTCCTGATGAGTTTCCCGGTATTATACCTGATCGGGAAGTTGAATTTACTGTTGACTTAGTTCTTGATGATAGGCCAATTTCAAAACCCCCTTATCGAATGGCTCTAATTGAACTTTTAGAGTTAAAGAAGTAATTGTACAATTTATTAGATAAAGGTTTCATTCGACCCAGCACATCACCATGGGGTGATCCTGTCTTATTTGTTAAAAAGAAAGATGGTTCAATGATACTTTGCATTGATTATAGAGCATTGAATAACATCACTATTAAGAACAAGTATCCTTTGCCTCATATCGATGATTTGTTTGATAAACTCCAGAGAGCTCAGTATTTTTCGAAGATTGATTTGATTTCGGGGTACCATCAGTTTAAAGTAAAGGAAACAGACATTCTGAAGACCGCATTTCATACTAGATATGGCCATTATGAATTTGTAGTTATGCCTTTTGGTTTAACCAATGCACCTGCTATATTCATGGATCTTATAAATAGAATTTTCCATGAGTTCTTGGATAATTTTGTGGTTGTGTTCATTGATGATATTTTTGTTTATTCTAAAAGTAAATAGGAACATGAAATTCAATTAAGGGTTGTCTTTAAAACCTTAAAATAAAATAAACTGTATGGTAAATTCAGAAAGTGTTAGTTTTGGTTGCAACAAATTTCTTTCCTTGGTCACATTGTTTCAAAAAATGGCATAATGGTTGATCATGCTAAAACAAAAGTTGTGGAAGAATGGCCAAGACCCACAAATATAAACAAGATTCACAGTTTTCTTGGTTTGGTAGGTTATTACCAGAGGTTTGTTGAAAATTTTTCATGGTTATCGAGTCCAATGACTAAGTTAACTCAAAAAGGTGTTAAGTTCATCTAGACAAAATAATGTGATGATTGTTTTCAGGAATTGAAAAGAAGATTAGTGAATGCTCCAGTTTTGGCACTACCATCTAGAAATGGTGAGTTTGTTATCTACAGTGATGCTTCGTTGAAAGGACTTGGTTGTGTTCTAATGGAGAATGATCAGGTAATTTCTTATGTTTCATGTTATTTGAAACCACATGAGTTAAATTACCCTACACATGATTTGGAATTAACTGTTGTTGTTTTTTCTTTAAAAATTTGAAGGCATCATTTTTATGGAGTAAAATGTGAAATATATACTGATAATTTTTTTTTAAAGTATATATTCACTCAAAAATAATTGAACATGAGATAGAGGAGATGGTTAGAATTAATCAAGGATTATGATTTCACAATCCATTACTATCCAAGAAAATAAAATAAATTGGCTGATGATTTGAGTCAAAAAAGTAACGATTCATTAACCATGTTATGTTTGGAACAAGATCCTTTGGTTTTTGATTTGATAAATTTTGGCATAGAAGTTGTTGGTGCAGAAAATTCTTTTATTTTGTATCAGGTATCAGGTGTTAGTGAGATCATCTCTATCAGATAGAATTAAGCAAGCACAAAAGGAGGACAGTGAGTTACAAAAAAAGGTAGAGTTGGTTCATAAGGGTAAGTTTCCTGAATTTAACATTGATAATGATTGTGTTTTGAGATTTGGAAAGAGATTATGTGTGCCTTGTGATTCACAGTTGAAGAATGAGTTGTTATGTGAAGCTTATAGTTCCCTATTTTTAGTTCATCGTAGAAGTACTAAGATGTACAAATATCTTTGGGAGTATTACTGGTGGGATGGAATGAAAAGAGATATTGCTGATTTTACTGTGAAGTGTTTGACTTGTCAGCAGGTTAAAGTAGAGTGGCAGTTACCGAAAGGGATGCTTCATCCTTTGCTGGTGCCAGAGTAGAAATGGGAAAATATATCCATGAAATTTTTTGTGGTATTAATGAATACATCTCAAGGTAATAATACAATCTGGGTTATTGTTGATCAATTGACTAAATCTGCTCATTTCCTTCAAATTCAAGATACTTTGTCTCTAGATCAACTTTCTCGGTTTTATTCTAAAGAGATAGTCAGGTTTCATGGAGTTCCCCTCTCCATTGTATCTGATCATGATCCCAGGTTTACTTATAAGTTTTAGAAAGGCCTTCATAAGTCATTGGGTACTGAATTAAATTTTAGTACAACTTTTCATCCTCAACCAGATGGGCAATCAGAACGAACAATTTCGACATTATAGGATATGTTACGTGCTTGATCGATGGATTATCAGGGAAGTTGGGACCAACATATTTCTTTGGTTGAATTTTCATATAATAACAGTTTTCATTCTAGTATACAAATGGCTCTATTTGAGGCATTATATAGAAAGCGTTGTCGAACTCCAGCTTTTTGGGATGAAGTAGGTGAAAGGAAGGTGATGGGATTATAATTGGTAGAAGAGATGGCATAGAAAGTTCAGTTGATTCAGAAGCACATGTGAAAAAATCAGAGCAGATAGAAGAGTTATGCAGATAACTGATGGAAGGATCTTTCTTTTGAGGTAGGTGATCATGTATTTCTAAAATTTTCTCCATAGAAAAGTGTGATGTGTTTTTTTAATAAGGGAAAGTTGAGTCTGAGGTTCATTGGACCTTATGAAATCCTGGATAAAGTTGGATCAGTTGCGTACAGAGTGTCTTTACCTCCAAGCTTATCCCAGGTACACAATGTTTTTCATGTTTCAATGTTGATAAAGTATATGCCAGATCCATCTCATATTTTGAGCCGAGAGGTAGTTCAGTTGGAAAAGAATATCTCTTATGAGGAACAACCAATCAAAATTATTGACCGAAGAGAGAAAGTGTTGCAGAATAAGGTATTTCACCAGGTAAAGGTTTTGTGAAAAAACCATATGGTTGAAGAGTCAACGTGGGAATCTGAAAATGCTATGAGGGATAAATACCGCCAGTTATTTTGATAAGTAAAATTACGAGGATGAAATTCCCAAAAGGGGGGAAGGATGTAACATCCCAGGTAAATAAATAATAAGGCATATTTCATATTTATTAAAATTATTGAATTAAATATTAATTTTACTTTAAAGGGGTTTCTATGTTTGATAGCGTACCCGATACACAATAAGAGGTTTCTTTGAAATCTTACGTTGTACACTAATAATATAATATTATTATTTTAAATGGTAGTTAACTCCTAGCCATTGTATTGGTGGGAATGAACAAAAATAACTACAATATGATTATATATGTTTGTTAAATGTATTTATGTTTATCCAATAAAATGTTAGAGGCTTAAAATGTGAATGAATCTAATTTTAAACATAATTTACATTAAAAGGCTGATTTACCACCTTTTAATGGAGAACCCTCTTTAAATCTAGTTTTAGTCACTTTAATACATTATATTTGACCAAATAAAATTCTTCTTTATAATGGGGACATCAAAATTTACTTTGGGTAAATTTTTGGAATTTTTCCGATAAAGTTCATTTTTTAATGAGTAGTGAAAAATATTCTATTTTAATTCAAAACTATGTTTTAATATAATTTATTTATATGGTTTGATTATATTTTTAATTGGTTTTAAAGTTTAATTAGAATATATTTTTACCATATTATCCAATTTTGTTCAATGTAATTAATTTCAATTTTAAATTGGACATAAACAAGTGTCAATCTTTTGATAGTTATTATTTCTTAAAAACACGCTATTTATTTTAACAATGAGAATTAATTTTAAATTAATTAATTTTACTTATATGTTTTTAATTTGGAAAAATATACATCATTTTTTAATTTATAATATCAAATATATCTTAGGATGAAGTTTTGGTAGTTTTCTGAGAAACATCAATTTTTGTTGAATAGTGAAACCACTTAGTAGTAGTTAAAAAAACTGAATTTTTCATTTAAATGAAATTTTACCACTTATGTGAATTGAATTTCAAAAATCCGACATACATGGTTTTTATTATTAAGTAAAATGTGGTTCAATAAGATAAAAATAATCCTTGGTGAATAGTAATTTTTGACTTTTATTTACCAAGGTTAAAGGTAAATAGGGTAATTCAAGGTAAAAAGAATATTATAATAATTCAAAATTACCTTAACACTTGTCCAAACCTTATTGGTTGAGTCATTTACGACCATGGATATCTTCGGGTCGATTTTTGGACCCCATTGAGCCACTTGGGAGTGATAATGATCCGTTAGATTAATTAACTTAAAGGCAAAAATGACAAAAACAAATATATTTTAGTAAATTAATTTTTACAAGGCATTATATAAATTATCTTTTCTACTATAAATATTCATTGAAAATATAAAACTATTTCCTACATCATGATAATTTTTTTAAAATTTTTAGACATCAAATAAATTAAATTATTTATGACATAATAATGATGCAATATTTACCTCATTAATAAAAGATTTAAATAAATAAGATTATAAATATTAAAAAAATATTCAAAATCTGTCCAATTTTTATTTAATGATTTTATTTCGACCATGAGTTATCCTATATTCTACTTTAATTAGTTTTGGACCTTTAGAAACTGAATATCATTATATAATAAAATAATATTATCACACTTTTCTAAAGAGCCCCTCCTCCCCCTTAAAAAAAGATCTCACTTCTAAAAAATTCCTCACACATATCAAGAATTTTGGATCATCCAAAATCTACCCAATTAAGCTCCTTACATCCCTATACTCCTCTTAGATGCCTTACATTAGGCAGAAGGCACTTCAATAAGTTCTTTTGGTTCAAACCAAAGGAAGTTACCCAAATTAAAGGTAACAGTTTCTCTTAACTTTTTTTTCTTTTATTTTACTTCTTTAACCCCTAAACTCTTTTTATTACTTTATTTTATAACAAAACCAGTATCCTAAATATACTAGGATGTTGTTATGAGAATAATTCAAACTAAATTTACACACACCTTTATCTAATGGGTGAAGAACATACTGTTTCTGTGGATGACAAACTAACGCCTCACGAAATGATGATTGTTCGATTATCACCTACTTCCTATCAAGGTGTCCATAAATATGACACTATATTTATATATGATATATGTTATTTTTATGTTTTATTTATGATTCTTTATTTTTCTTTTATATCATACCTTTATGGTTTCCATTATGGGCAAACATGATAATTTCATTTGAGGAAGTGCGGACTACCGCACCCTCAAAGTGATATGACTCGTTAATGCCATATATGGGACATATAAAGGATAGAGTTAATGATATTATATATGATATTATACTGAAAGTATAATATACCTATGTATCATTATGTTTTAATTCCAATAAAATAATAAATATAAATGAATGCGTACGTACGACTTACCGTCTCCATGAATGGTGCATTTCATTTCTTACCTCCAAATGATATGTATTATTATTATATATATATATATATATACTGGATATATATAATATATATGATATCTAAATATTGAATATCATTCTGTATATAATGGACTATTGACCGCATGGACAACTTGTAAATATAAGGTGTTCATTTTTGACTCAATTACCAAATATCGAAAAAACGAACGTTATTAACTTAAATGATGACATAATGTTTATAAAATGGTAATAAGTGGTATAAAAGGAATAATAAACTTGAAAAAGGTTCTTAATCAAGTATAAATTAACTTTAGTTTATTATTCAGGAGATTAAAAAATGAACGGGTCAAGTCAGACACGAGGTAAGGGACTTCATCTAAATCTCCTTTCATTTAGGCATATTTTGTTTTAATACATGATTTTCTTTTATACATTGTATAAACACCTTTGAATTTTCATTTAATTCAAAGGGAATATTTTTCTATGAAGCATTTTACTAAATGACAAAAAAAGAATGTTTCTTTTTAATGTAAGCAGTGACAACGAACTTTCCGTCACTACGAGTATTATTTGATCTTTGGCTTCCTTAACATACCGTAATATTTTTAAAAGGAAAATAAATACCATATACTCTTTTATTTATTTTGGTATTGAAAATGGTTTTGATAATGGATTTTTTATGTCAATATATTTAAACGATATATTGTGATTAAAATGTGGAAATGTTATCTTCCTTTTATGTTTCTTTATGTGTTACGAACATGTTATGGTTCTTGGGAATTGTTACGTATAGGGGTGGTTCCGTGATAAACCTAGGGTGGGTGAGCCCGAGATAGCTCTCCAATTCATTGGGTAACATGATAGAGGTAAACATGGATGTTTCTCCTAAGAGATTTAGGGAATATACTATGATGGGTATTCCAAAGTAACTCCCTATGTAGTTGTGATAGCTATAATGTAAGTATGTTATGGATGCCACAAGTTACCTTTATGATTTATTATTTCTATGTATTATTCATAAATCTTATGATTTCATGAGGTAAGTAAAAGAGTTTATGTTTTGTATGTATTTATGAACTAATGTTTTATTTCTTTTTTTTATAACCCTTAATGAGCTTTTTATGCTCACCCTAAGTTTTGAAATGTTTTTTACAGGACTTAAAGATGAATAGGGTCAAGGATGGGATCAAGGAAAAGTCATGCTGTCTTAAACATGGAACTAAACATGACTCTTTCTTTCAAGAGTTTTTATTTTATGAAAAAAATGGAAACTGAGTAGAAGTGTCTACTTTATAATATTTTGAGATGAAATAGTTATGTCCTAATTCTCTAAATCTCTAAACCTGAAAAGATCCTCAATGTGAATTATTCGTTTAATTCAATATTATATAATGTTTTAAGGCCGGGTACTTATACCTTCACAGCCTAGCTGATGGACCTCATGTAACCATTTTGTCTATATTCTATTATCTACTCCCATAATAAAACCCTTTTACACCTCTTAGACTCTCATGAAAGGATCAAAACCAATTTCCCCTAAAAAGTTTCAATAAAGTTGAAACAAATTTGAATTAACAAGACAACGAGAGATAAAATTAAATAATAAAGAAAACCAAAATAAACCAAGTTTTGTACTTAAAATATGGTATCAGGATGTTACAAATTCTTTTTCAAGTGTACCTATACTAGTGAATTTAGTATCTATAGAAATATTATCCAATATTCTCACACTAAGAACTTTGATTTGAGACACCACTTTCTTATAGATCACTTTCAAAAAGGCGCTATATTTTTTGATTTTTTTTACACCAACCTTTAATTAGCTGATATATTCACTAAAACCCTTGATCTTGATCGGGTTGACTTTATCAAGGGTGATCTGGTTATGATTTTCTTGTGATAAATTTTCCTTTAATTTAGAAAGAATTTGTTTTTTAAAATCATTTTAATTAAGTATTCTGTAAATATTTTCATAATTTATACTTTTAAATCTCTTTAAAAATGTTATCAAACTTTCTATAATTTTGTTTATCTTAAGTGAGTATGATAATTTAAGAAAAAATTATGATCTATATATAATCATTTGTATGTGGTTCTATCATAGATTCACCTAGAGGTTATTACCTTGAAAAGGGATGGTTGGGATTTCAATCCAATATTCACCCTGGGCATAAGAAGTGGACCTTTACTACATAACAAGTTTTATATTCCTAAGTAATATTTTGTTATTAACATAAAATTTTATAAACCTTAATTATGGAACTAAATTTGTAAGTTAAAAATTTACTTTAATTTTGATTTTTTAATTATTTATTTTACATGTGATTTCTTAATTTTAAAAAATTACCTTAATAATCTTCTATATTATTTGTTAAGTTATTTATGTTTTTTTATATTTATTAATTACAACTATTCAATGGAATATAATATTTATTATACATTAATTAAGGGGGAGATAATCATGTTACTACTAGAATATTCATAGAGGAGACAACATTTTTCAAATATTCAGTGTATTTGAAAACTATTTTTAAGTATTATTTCTATCTTGAGAATTATTTTCATTTTAATTTGAAAATTATTTTAAACTTCAAGTTTCTATTTTAAATATTATTATTTTTTGAAATTAGTTTTATTTATAAAGAATAATTTTTTTTAAATTAAAAAACTATTTTTATTTTATTTTTTTTCTATAGGGATCATTAATAATGAGTAATTAAAAATTTTACACACTTATTTTATTTATATTACTTGGATCCTTTTTATTTTTGATAATTATTTCTCTAACCTGTTTATAATTTCTTTTAGATAATCACAAAGGAGTAAAAAATCATGGTAAAATTCATGCTAGTGTGACACTATCATTACATTTTTTATAATTTCTTTGTGATTTTTTTATCGAAAAGTGGATAAATTTATGGTATTATTACATCTTTATGGTTTTAAGGAATGTTTTTTTACAGAGTAGAGTATTTTTATGAAAATAACTTATGTGGTTTTAAAGTTTCAATCATTGATAAATTTTTTAAAATGGTTATGACTTGAAAAAGTATTTAAAAAATATATTTTTTTTATTTGAAAATGACTCTAGAAAGTCTTGTTATAAATATATTCTTTTAATATCATTTTATAGTTGTAATATTTATATTCAAGTATTTTTTTATCATCAAAAGGGGGGATTTTCATGCTTCTCACTTAGTATTTTAATGACAAAAAATACATTTTAAGTGTTCTAATAATTTTATTGAGTGTATTTTAGTTATAATATTTTTGATATTAAGTTAATAAGTCACAAGAGAAAAAGAAGTCATAAAAATGAGATTTGAGAATATATTTAATTATTTTATATTTAGGAATAACCAAACAACCGATATGGAGGAATCATCTAGCCAATACTAATAGGATAGTATACCCATAATTATAGGAGGACCACTGACTAATATGTGGAAGGGAATTGACCATTCAATAGAAGATTATAGAAGTAGTAGTTCTTCTAGAAGGTAATTGGATAGTCGATGGACAATAGTGGATATCCAGTGGAGGGTTTCCATATTTTTTCAATACCAACTAGAAAACCAGGTATCCAGTGGTAGTCAGCAACTACCTGGTGGCATTGATATTTGAAGCACAAGTTATAATTTATTATAGTAAAAAATGTATTCAATTATTCTGCCATGAATTCCTTGACAATGTATCTATTCTATAAGATTACCAGTGAATATGTAACATCTAAATAGAACCCTTGAAGGCATGGTAACATAAAATTATCAATAAAAAATTTCTACAATTATCGATTTACTCTTGGTTATGATTTTTCTCTCAATTTCAATCCAAAGTGTGCACTCTTTGTACATAATTCTCACTTATTCTATAATTATTCGCTATATATCTTAGTGTTATTACTTATATAATGAGAGATCGAGGCAGATATTCAAATTTAATTTGTATAAATAATTCTATATCCTTTTCTTTCCTTCTATTTTAGTGATCACAACCATTAAAAAGTGAGGGATTTGAGTTTCTTACCAAAATTGTTAAAAGAAAAGGGTTTCATTCTCCTTGTGGTTTCTAGATAACCCCTTCAAAAATATTTAATTGATTATAATTATAGTTTCATTCTATAAATAATTAAATAGAGAGGGAGTTTTGGTATCTTAGATACCATTAAATACAATGAATAATACAATAAAACCTCAAGAAATTGGGGTAGGAGATGTAGGGTCTCATCAAATTACTTTATTCAAAATCCTTTATCAAATCCCATTCCTTATTTATTTTATACATTAATCACTTATTTGTTTAATTTTCACTATGATTAACCATTTATTAGTTGAAACACTTATTAGAAATGTGCTTAATTGTTATATCATTATTGTAATTATATATTTAAATTGTTACATGCCTAATCATTTCATTTATAATTTTCTCAAATGTTTGATTTTCTAATATTCTTACTTATATGCTTATGCTCTCATATTTTCATATTTAATCAAGTGAACTTACTCTTTTATTAAATATTTTAATTTTTTAAAAGTATTTTTTCCCATGAATTTTTGAAGTAGCGAATGTGGAATGTAGCTAGTGGTGTGGATGATTTCAAGCGTAGATGGACTACCTAAAAAACTAGAGAAAAAATGCATTTTCCTTTATCTATAAAATAGGATCAAATCTTATGAAATTTTAAATAAAAAATTTGGTGTAACTCTATGTTATTATCTAATGTTTTATCTTGATATAATAATATAACTAGTACTCTTGTCTTATGGAAGTAGAAAAACCTTTTCAAACCAAGTAAATTCTTATGTTAATATTGTTTTTCATTTCAGTTATTGTTTGATTTTACATATTTTTTTTCCACTACCCTAAAAATATATTACTATTATAGTAGAGTTAGTCCAATCTACACCAATAGATCAACTGTATATGCAAATCAAGAGGTTGTGTTGGTTTATTTGGGTGCTCGGGTGTTGCTGTTAGAGGGGTGTTTTTACATAGATTGTTCAAAGACATTATAGGTTCAATTAGAATCCACTGCTCCATATTAAAGGTGGTTTATTCATGAGTTTTGGGTTTGGTGTGTTTGTGTCACTACATAGGTCAATGGAGATTGATTTAGGGGCCATGATCTATTTTTGATGGACCAATGATTCAATTTTTTCTATTTATGGTTTTAAATTATAGGTATGTGTGATATCCATTTACAAATAAGTGACTGGTTTGTGGGTGGTGAACCTATTACCACAATTTTCTCAATGAATGTCTTGAGATATGACCAATGGTGGTCGGTATTAATGGAGGTTCTCAAAGGGATTTGTGACTGAGCCAATTTGATTCTCACCACTATTTTGATAATGATTTCTACCCATGTGTAGATTTTAGAGGCTGGTTTATTCCATGGCAGTGTTGGTTAACTAATAAAACAACCTAATAAATCCATACATAAACCTCATCCATCCTTGAAGAAACCGATTCCAGCTCTACCTCCTTCCATGAATAATAATTCCACTTTATTCTAGAACATTCCCACCGAAAACCCAAACCAATCTCTACATCACCCAAATTTTCACACAACCCTACCACTTCTACCTATTACCTCATTACCTTATCATACCACCTCCTAGAATATTTCTTTGATCCACCAAGAATCCCCTTCCAAAAATATAATCAATACACTTTAATATCAAATTACAACCATGCTCAAGGAATCCAACATCAATCCAGACTACATATAAGTGAAAGACACCTATAATATCACAATGAAGAGAGATACATTTTGAGAATCTCTTTTAATGATGATTCTATTGTAAGTAATTTACTAGGAGGATTATATCTATTGATCAGGTACTAAATTTTATCTTTCCTTCTATAAATTTTGTCCAAGTCCTCTTGAAAAAACAATCACCCACCAGGGACTCAACTCTACTCTCTTGTCACTTTCAATAGAAAAATAAAATTCCCATTATACTAGGATTATTTTTCTTCACTATTATTTTTCTTACTTTGTTATTATTTTTTCTAATGCATCCACTATTTCCATTCTAAAATCAGGTTGACTATATATTTTTTTGTTGTGATTATCATTTTCTATCATGTCAACCTTTAAATTATCACTCCAAATCACCTTTTTTTAGTGTTTTAGTAGTTTTTTATACCTCTATCATGTGTTGTTTCTAGTTTTTATTCATCAACATTGTGTCGGTTTCTTTATTTATTACTATTAGTGTGTATTCTACTCTTTTTATGATTCTTATTTTTCAAATTGTACTGTACTATTTTGTTATTAAGGTAATTATTATCCTCTTATTTCATGTTCTCTCATATCCTTTAATACACAAATAATTAGCATTTATAGTTTAATGGTAGGAAATATGAAAAATGGTTTTTGAGTTCTAATATCAATAGAATTGTTTGATTTTCATATTGATACTAAGCTGTCAGTGGGTGGTTCAAGGAGTGAGGGGACATCCCATGAATCCCCACTAGAAGATTACTTCTTAATTATAATTATTTTCATGCCTTCAATTTAATTTTTTCCCAATGAAGTGAATTTTAAAATGGTCAGGTGTTATATAAATTTACTATGACATTAGGAAGTGACCATTGCACTTGTTGGAAGAGGCCTCTTCAAGAAGGAATATATTTCAGTTATGAGAGGTTACCATTCCATAATATGAAGTGGGTTGAGTAATGTGATACATAAATCACTTGATTGAATTAGTTTTCTAAAGACAACAATTTTTAATTAATGGATAAGGTTAAATCTACTTTCTTGTGTAATTCCTTAGAACTAGAGTTATTCTTAATAATTTAATCCATCCTTCTCATCTATTTTACCACTCATTCTTCATTTTTACATTTATTTTATTTCTCCATTCATCATATTAACCCTTTATTTTCCTTGATTTCAAAAATATTTGAAATCTTAAAAAATATAAAATATTAATAACATAAAAATATAATAAAGAAGAGAACACTTTGAACCAAAACTTCCTCAAGAGAATGATTCTTAAGGCTAGTAACTCTATTTCCCCCATGTGTTTTTAAAATTCTAAAGTTCCCAACACCCTTTCACAAGGCTACCAAACATTAGTTTATTTTTTTAATTATTAATTTTCAGTAGCCTCTATATATTGGGGAATGTACTTAAGCCCATGTGGCATTCCAGATAAGGTCTCAGGATTTTGGATCTTAGGTTGGGGTGTTAGATGTTCTTTAAGAAACTCAAGGATATTATTTTGGTGGGTGGAATAATGACAATACATACCTAGTATTTAGTTTCTAACTAGTTCCTAACACATGTCATTTATGTCAACCTAATACCCAATAAAGGACTTGTTAGGTTGTTCTGAAAAATGTTCTTATTTTCATCCACTCTTTCAAGTAGGACCATTATATCCTAATAATTTTTAGATTCCCCCTATTTATGTGATCAAGTGGTGGAATTAATGGAGATCACTATCATGGTTTATCTAGTAACTAAGATGGGTTTTCACTAGTAAAAGGTAGATTTTCTAATGAGACCAACCCTAATTACAGGATCACCTCTTAGTTAGAAAGATTTTTTGTAGTGATAGAGATATATTTAGGCTTCTAGAGATAAATATATGCCTAGATTGATATAGGGGATCTCTATGGACTATCCATTGGTAGATGTGTTATTGAAAAAACTAAATAATATCCTAACTCCTTGATCCTAAAGAAACATAGAGTGAAAAAAAAATCCTAAACCCCTTAAAATATACTTGTGAATGGTCTCTAGTATGAAATGAATCTCTACCTCTAGTATAGTCAATCCTATGAATTTAGAAATTTATTCCAGAGTTTATGATGCAGTAATGTTGGTTCCTTTCTCTTAACTCTCATTTATCTAGGATGTTGGATAAGTGGGGGGGGGGGCATTTTTCCTTTAACATCGCTTGAGTATGAATCCATGTTGGGTGGAGGTTTCCCCTAGATGGGGAATTTTATCACTGTGGTTAGGTCCTCCAAATTGGTCAGTTACTTCATCCTAGTAAGATCTTATGTAATGGTTGGTTTTGGTACTACCATAGGAAGAACCTCCACATTGATTGGTTTCGGTACTATCATGGTCAGAATATTTATGGTATATAACAACATTAACATGAGTAGGACCATCATTTTATTAGTTTTTTTCATCATAGAGAGGAACTTTGTGGTAAATTTTCCCTTAAAAGGGAGGAGTTAGTGGAATAATCCACATAATAATTTTCATAGGATAGTAAGTCCTTAAAAAATTTATAACTTTGATGTCTCCCTAATTCAACATTTCAACACAGAAATAGATCATGTGGTGACAAACATTATTAGGGGAATTAACCTCTGCTGTGATGGTGGTAGTGGCTTGCCTTGGGATATTGTTTCTTTTTAGTTCATGGGATGGGAGTGGTTTCCCCTATAAATTCTTTCTTCTTGGATCTTGGACTGATGCGACCAGATTAGGATCCTCATGAGTGGACTATAGAATAATTAGGTTCAAACAGTGATAACAATAGTTAGAATTAACTGAATACCTCATGGGAAAATTCTATATAACTGGTTGGATATGTATAATGTCCTTATATTCCTCTAGATATGGGGCCACTGACCCTCATATTTTCTCTATGGTGAAATTTTAGCCTCATATATTTTTTCTCCCCCACGATATAATATACTAGTGAACATATTAAGATAATGCATCTCAAATATATTCTCACAAAAATGTTTTCACCATTTTGTGATGAAAGTTTTGTATCAAAGATAGAGTCTATTTGATCCCATTGTTGAGGAAGTTGTTCTAGATGTAATTGTATCTCATGTGTGATAGATTACCATATGGTGGTTCTAATATGTAACAAAACTGGTTTCTATTTCCCTTCCCACACATTTATTGGGGCCACTACGCTTCATCACCCATGTGAGGAAGTGGTGATATAGATTATACGATCATCACTAAAATGAAAACCATCATTTCAATATTACAAATGAAGATTCATGATTACTATATTTATTTTTAAAGGTGCAAGGTTTCACAATAGGTTTACCATTTTTTTCTAACATTTTTATCCCTCACCCCTATTTCCTCCTTCATGAGAGGAAATCATGGAATTTTGGGATGTATTTGTCAAAATTGATAGGATAGAAAGTTTGTGACACCTTCCCATCACTAATATTTTTTATTTTATATTAATTTAATTTAATTTTGGGATAATTAATTTGTGGAAGTCCCAGACTTAAGATTTTTAAATTTTAATCATTTTTGTATTGAACAAGGGTCGATTATAGTTATAAGTAACTATTTAAAAACCGTGCACAAGGGTATTTCATTGGGACAATGCTATTGACATATTTTACAAAAATTATTTGTACCATGAAAGTTCTCAGGGGAAATCATGTAGAATTATTTTTAGTGAGAGAAGATGGATTTTTTGTTTACATTCCTTATCCACTTTTTCATATTTGATTTGGCATGGAAATTTGATATAAAAACAGTTCATGATAGATTTTTTATTAGATTCTTGTTGTATATTTTACTCTGATTATTCTGATAAACCATTAACAAGTGTATTCCTATGATTCATAAGAACCAGTTTCCAACCCATGGGGATTGAGAACGCCCTTTGGTCCAATGGTGGTCTGGTTTGGATGTCCTTCAGATTGAAAATCTAGTCCAATTCATTATAGAATGTATCAAAGATGGTTCTTCTTTTAATAAAGACTTATTATATTTTATTATCATCCCTCTTGTTTTTTGGTTGTGTTATGTTAAGATCAATTTAGAGTTTTTTTCATAACTTAGGGGGTTTTTCATGTGTGGTTACTTGATCATCGCCCATTATGATGATGCTCAAGTTTCCTTGTGAAGTGGGATTTGATTTTACGATTCAAAATTTTATTGTATTTATAGTTAATTTTGTGTTGGTAATAATTAATATAGTTTGAGTTTCCTTGGGGGTTAGTTTAAATTTTGGGAAGAGAACACAAAGCTGATCAGTGGCAGGAGGTTGGTTTATAGGACTTGATAAACTAGGTCATTGACCAAATGCCTGATCATGAAAACATTATAGAGATTATTATATGACTATCCCATGGACTATCAAACCATGTGTTTGATCCAGTAGTGATTTCATATCCCATTTTATTTTTTGTTTAGAATGATCTTGAGTGATCCCTACTAGTGAGGGATGAGCCAAGGTAGGTCATCTGATATGTTGATGGTGTCAATTTGATTTGGTTAGACTTGTGATGTGCATCATTTTTGGTGTGGGTTGTAAAAAATTGGGTTTCATAAAAAATTATAATTTTATTAAAAAAAATTTGGTTGGAAAAAAATCAAACCTTTGGGATTGTTTATTAAATGGAATGGGTTTTTTGAAAATGTTTTTGTTTTTTTGTTTTAAATCAGTTGATTTTGTTATGGGATCTAGAAAAAATTTTGGTTTGAAAACCCATTGGTTATTTAGTTTTGATGGAATTTGGAGCCTCATGGGTAGATTTAAAAAAAAGTATTGTTTTGATTTAATGAAAATAAAGATATAAATTTTTTGGAAATGTTTTAATGAATATGATTTGGGTAGCTTGGGTGGTTTTTAGAATTGGGTGATAGTGTTTTTGAATTACCATGGGGAATTGAGGATTTAAAAGAAATTTCTTATTTTCTAAGTGGTTGGGTTATTTTAAAATATTGTGTGTTTTAAAAAATTGATTTTTAATCCTTCAGGAATGTAGTGTTTTTTAAATAAACGAGTTTTGGCATGTGAGTTTCCTTATCTATTTATGATATTGGATCTTGTCGCTTCACATGAGTTAAAACCATTTGATGTTACTTTGGGGACATGCTTGAGTTGAGTTCATGTTCCATTGTATATATTGTAGCCTCCTGGAAATATCTTATTAAAGGTTGAGTGTTTTTTAGAGATAGTTCTTTGCTTATTTTTAGCTTGTTTCCAAGCTTAAAGTAGAGTGGAAAGTTTTTTTTCACTTTTTTTTGGTAATGTGAGAGTGTTTTGGCTATACGTTTTATTTGGGGAAAATTAGGATAGGTGTGACTTGGATATTTAGTTAAAGGAATTGAAGAGAATTGATTTGTTTTATATTATGGATGGAAGTTTATTCTTTGGATAACGACTTATTTTGAGAATTAATGCTTGATGAGTTTATAACCCAGTATCCTTGAGGAGAATATTGTCTTGGTTTCTATTTTGTTAGTGGTTTTGGATTATGGACCGGTTTATTGTCCTTCTATATTTTTTTTGAGTGGTGATTGTTTGATTTTGTTCATGCTTCTTACTCTTTGTATCTTATGTGGTGATCTTTGGTGATGTTGGACTTGTGGTGAGGGCCTTGTATTGAGTTTCTTTTTGTTGTTTGGATGTGGTATGGACTTGGGTGAGTTATTTGGGTAGCTAGAAATGGTATGGAACTAGTTGAGATTATGAATTTACTGGCTGAGTCATGTGTTTGATCACTGATGGCTTTGAGTGCTTTGAGATGTGGTAATCTTGGTAAACTGGTATCATGACCTTTTTTTGCTCTGAATGCATTGGGTGTGGTTAATTTTGGATAACCGGTCATAGGATCTTGGATGATTTCTTGGATTTGGGGTTATTTGGGTGTTTCTTGGGCCATGATCCCTTTTGGGGATGAGATTGTTATAGATGTCTATGGTTAGTGGAATCCTATGGATTCTTTTATGGTCTTGAGGAAATCATAGTTATCTTAGTAACTATCCTATTGTAAGAGGGCTCATCTGATGCTTCACTATTTAGATCAATTCTAAATAGTGGGAGGCCTTTGTTCGGTCTCCCTTTGGTTAGGGTTACCTATTAGATACTCATAGTTGATTCCTGTTTTAAGTTGTTATCATTTTTGATGAATTTTTGTGGTTACTTGGAGGATGAATAACATTTGAGGACTCTATGGTATTATGATCCATTAATTTATATTTAAGACTTTACACTTCTTGTGAAGGAGTGAAATGTTCTCCTCTTTTATGTTACATTTTCCTTGACTAAGAACTTTCTCGGGGTAGAAAGTGGCATGGTTTGGAGAACTCTACCACCCCTATTTTTGATAATTTTTATTTTATATTAATTTTGGGATAATTAGTTTTTGGTAGTTTAAAGCTTAATATTTTTAAATTTTAATCATTTTTATATTTCACACAGTTTGTACATGTTTAGGAGTTACCATGTGGAAACTGTGCGTGAGAGTTTTTTATATAGAAAATGTTGTTGGTATGGTTTGTGCACTATTAGTTGGACTGTGTAGGGTCCTAGGGGAAGCCATGTGTAGTGGTTTTAGATATTAGTGGAAGGATTTTTTTACCTTAATTTACTAATTTATTTACGTTTTTTTTTTCATTTTTGATTTTTCATGAAAATTTTATATACGAATGGATCATGCTATATTTTTTTGTTATATTCCTTCAGTTTCTTTTACTCTGATTATTAATAAAAATTGTTCCCAAATGTGTTCTCATGATTCCCATACACTAGTTTCTAGTTCATGGGGATTAGTAATTCCTTTTAGGCATGTGGAGTGCCGATTTGGGCATCTATTGGATGGATAGATTAGGCTAGTTCATTATATACCCATATCATAAAAATATTATTTTTTAGTCTATGATCTCTTATGTATTTAAGACATGCTCACAGAATATTTTTTGCAACCATCCTTGAATATCAGTTAATTACATCACTTTCCACCAAATTATGAAGAAAACCTTTAATAGGAGGGAATATATGATATTCATGCATTAAGGATGTAATTTAAAATAAAATATTTATGTTCTTGGTTCACAAGGTATCTCTTTCTCATTAGATAAGGTAAGGTAGGTTACTCTATAATTTAAATCCATATAGGAAGAAACTTTGGAATTTAAAGTCATACCGGAATGTGAAATTTTATG
This sequence comes from Viscum album, assembly GCA_963277665.1. Lineage (NCBI taxonomy): Eukaryota > Viridiplantae > Streptophyta > Magnoliopsida > Santalales > Viscaceae > Viscum > Viscum album. Next base: position 916,382,680 of record OY728141.1, read on the forward strand.
CCATAGTTTAAAGACACATGATAAGTCATAAAGGGGTTACAATATAGTTTAAAGCTAGATAATAAGGCATGAAAGGGTTAAAATATAATTTAAATCAAAAAAATAAGTTATGAAAGGTATATTCCACAATTTATATTCAGAAAAGAAGGAATGAAATGGGTACACCATAGTTTAAAGTTGTACAAGAAGGAATAAAAGGTTTATATTTAATTTTAATACCATGTTGGAAGGTGAAAGGTTTATGGAGTTTAGTTCAATCTAGAAATATGAAAAAAAATATCCTCATGGAATATCTCTGAATGGGTGTGTATACTCTTCACACACCTGAATCCCAATCCACTAGTTCATCACTAGTAAAATTATCCATTGAATCATCACCAATAGATATTTTCATTAAAATCACACACATGGATCCCAATATACCTTTTTATTATCAAAAAACCCATCCATATAATCATTACCAACATATATGTGCATACTCATCACTAACATGGATCTCAGTCCACTAGCTCATTGTTAGAAAATATGTGTAGCTCATTACACATGTAGATCGTGATCCTCTAGCTCATCACCAGTAAATTCAACCATTTGATCATCATTATAAATCTAGTTTACTAGTTTTTCACTAATAAATTTGAGTTATGGGAGGTTACCTTTGGGGGATACTTGATAATTTTGTTTTATTAACATTATGTTTCATCCAAAAAAGTGATGAGGTTTATAGAATAATATGGGGTTACAACAATGTTGGGATTAAACCTCAGAGAGGGATCCTATGTATCCTAGTTAAGGGAATAAAAAATCCTATAGTTTAATGGTGTGGAAAAATTTAATTATATGTGATGATGTAATGATACTAATTCATTCATAATTCTATTTTTATTCCAGAATCCCTGAAGCTCAGGGTGGCATGAAGTAGTGGAGGCTTAAAGCATATCCACTAAAAATAAGGTTATAATCCTATAGCATGGAACACATACAATTATAAAGAATAAGACTTACATTAATGTCTCTCTTACTAGATAGGATTCCAGCTACCATATTTCCATCCCTCCAAGTGTGGATCACCTCCATGTATTAGCCAATGAGTATCCTACATTTTTTAATGAGGTAAACTTGATACCATGAAACTTTTTAATTATCCCAGAGAAAGTCCATAAGAAGTTTGGAATTCAATTACACCTCTCTAATATTGATGTTGAAAAGATTATACAGAGAGAAATCACTATAAAAAGATCTCATTTCTAACCCAATGGAATTTACCTCCCCAAAATAAGATCTGAAACCTAGAAGCACTGAGCCTTTTCCATCACAGACTGGGCTATATCATCTTATAAAACTTTGTAAGATGCACCCAAAAATATTCAGCTTCACCCAAACACCAGGTGGTTCCACTTGAACCACCTCCCTTGGAAAACCTATCATTATTTTCTTTGATAATCAAGACTCTTAGAATTAACCCCCATTAGTTGTAGTGTTGTTTCCCCCTAGGAAGAGAAAAATCAGTTTTTCTGTTAGAGATAACATGTGGGAATGAATGAATAGAACAGAGTTTCATGTGCCTTCCAAAACTTTTTCCTTACCTCCCATAGCACCCAACACACCAAAAATTACACTATTCCATGATATCTAGATTCTTTTCCATGTTTTTATACCCCTATGAACTAAGATTCAATGAAACCCAAGATGGAACCTCTCTACACCCAAATTTCTAGTCACTGGTCAACGAGGGACCAAATGAAATATTACCAGTTTCCCTTGAAGAATAAGTGCTAAAATGACTCAACTTTAAAGGTATTTCACCACCAGAAACATAATTCCAAGTGGAATCCCTTTACCTGAATATTATCATCATTCAGGATATCCTTATTGCACAGTCTCCAAATTAGGAAGTTGAACTTTGTTCGGATATCATTACACCATAGGTTTCTCTCCCGTTACTCCATCTATTACATTGGAACTGAAGTAAGAAACTCGTTTTTATTGAAAATACCTGAGGTAGAATCCATGAAAAATAATCTATTAGGTTCATCAACTAGGTGAATAATTTCATGTAGGGGGTTTCTTCTCATCATTAAGGATCGTGTTGATAAAATATGGGTGTATACTCGCCTGCTTGAATGAGATATCCAAGACTAGGCATCTTGGAATGTAAAGAGTACATCTGACCTAGTTATATTTTAAAAAACTCATATCGCCCTACCCAACTATCCATCATTCTTTTTCTTTCAGCACCACAAAGCCTCCTATCATGCAATGATACAAGCTCAAGTTCCTTCTAGTACTCTCTTACTAGCTACCCCATTCCTCCCCATATCTATATTTCATGAAACTTTCATAGAGATAAATCCCTTAAGTGATGCCCCATGAAAGCTTATATTTCATGATTTTCATGATCTCCATCACATTTCTCAGATTAACACCTCCTTCAGCAATCGGTTTCACCATTCCTTTTCTAGAGTCCCAATGAAAATTCCCCTCTTATTTGCTATCTAAGATAAATGAATTCATTATTTTCTCAATTTTTTAAATGGTACCTTTGGGCTCTTGGATGACTAAAAATACATGAATCAATATGGAAGTGATAACTCTATTAACCAGCATGATTATTCTCCCAAAAAAAGAGAGAGGATATGAAACTTCCAATTACAAACACATCCAGTGATTTGGTTGGTGAGGCCATCAAAATGATCTTTTTTGATTCTCCCATCAGAAATGGGAGATCCTAAATAATTCAATTTTAAACCATAAAATAAATATATATCATTTAGTTTAAAATTTTAAAATAATGGTATAATAAGAATCATTTATATACAATTCTTAGATTTCTAATCCATGTAAGAAAGTATGCCATTCATTTTAGCATCCCATGGAAAGGAAAAAATTGAATAATTTAATGTGATGTAGAAAGGGCGGAGTATCCATCCTTGTGAAATGAGTCTTATAGTTTAAACCCATTTAAGAGGGAGAACCATTTAGTTTTACATCATTTTGGAAAGATAAAGTACCATACAGTTTATGGTTGAGTGGTAAGGAATGATACCATGAAATTTTAGATCTTATGGAAATGACCACTCCATGCTGTTTATGGTCATGTTGGATGGTGTTGGATGTGTACTAAAATGTACATGAGATACATGTACGCATGAATATGATGCATGAGGAATAAGTATTTATATAATATAATATTATATATATAGTGTATATTTAATATATTCATATGATGCATGTATTTTTCATGCATGTGATGCATGTATTTTTCATGCATGTGATGCATGAATATATATATATATATATATATATGATATATATCTATATATTATTTATTTATACTAAATGGTTTATTCATCATTTGTAATCCATTATGAATTTATTAATGGATTTGAATTAAATTCATTGAAAAAATTTATTTAATTATACCCCAACAAAATGCATACGATGCGTTCTGAATAGGAGATTCCTCAGGGTTCATCTATATAAGAGGATGATATCTTCTCCTATTCGGTGTGTGTGGTGTGTGATGTGTATGATCCTTTGATAAAATATCATACTCCCAAAACTCTATTTATCCCATTTGAGAAGGTGCTATCACCCCTTCAATTTTCAGGTATCCTCATGATATAATCATTGGCCAGTGTATCACCTAGGAGGTAGGGTTCTTTCTTTCACTGCTTCTTATGATCTTCCTTAAGAACACTCCATCAAATAATGAAGATGGAAACTATAATAACTCATGTCTTCCTCATACTCTATTTTTCAAATTATTAACACATTTATTTCTTGAAGATAGATCTTTTTTTGGGTTTTCTTCTACTAAAAATGATCATTAGATGATCATACAAACCCCATTAGTGATATAAAAGGAAATTTATTTAAGAATTAAATGTATTTTGATAATTTTTTTTCAAATAAAAATAAAAAAAACATTTTCATAAAACTAGAGGATGATTATAGACCCGTACGTGAGTTGAGTAAGGGTAAATATGATTTACCTTTCCGATGGTAGGATGCATAATGGTTATACCCTTATATGAGGTATTGAGAAAAGGTAGATATGACTTTACCCTTACATGATATCCTTACATATAAGGTCAATGTAAGGGTAAAATCATTGTTACCTTCCTGAAAATGGGTTGTGTAAAGGTAGTACCCTTTTGAAAGGGGTGTTGCGTAAAGTTAGTAACCTTACACAATTGATTTTTCATAAAGTTTGTACCCTTATTAAAAGGGGTTTATACAAGGGTTATTGACAATTTACCTTTACACATAAAGGTATTAGAGCTACCGTGTAAAGGTCCGTGATGTTCACCTTTATGTAGAATATGAAATATTGAGAGTACCCTTACACATTGGAGTTACATAAGGGAAACACCTTTATGTGAGAGATCTATGTAACGGTAATATACACATTACCTTTACGCATGCTTTAAAAAACATCAATTACCCTTACAAGAGCATCTATGTAAGGGTAAAAGGGAGGATACCCTTATACAGAATATGATTTTTACACAAGGGTAAATATAAAATTGTTAGATTTTTTTAACATATTTTTTATGGATTATAAAATGTTTATAAATCATAATAAAATGTATTTTGAGATATTTTAATTTATAATTACTGTATAAATTAATTAATTAATTATAAAAAATTTATAATTATTTAAATAAATGTTTATAAATAATTATTCCCAAATATTAAAGGTTAATATTTTAAAATACATATTAAAATATTAAATGGAATGCCTTATTATATAGAAATAAAAGGTTTATTTATAAATCATAATAGGTGATTTATAAAATGTTGATAAATTACAAAATATATGATATTTATATTATATAAAATGTTCATCTAATAGATATTGAATTATAAAATGTTTATAATCCATGAAATAAAATATAAATTATATTTAATATAAAATATGAGGGGGTTCATATTCAAATGAATATAATATGTTTATATTCTTTCTAATTTATAAAATGTTTATAAATTACATTAATTTATGAATAGTTCATAAATGTCACATGTTTTGGAAAATAAATAAATTGTTTATTTATTTGTTAATTTTTCTTTATATTCATTCTTAATAAATTATTTATGAAATATTAATATTTTGTATGATCGTTTATATGAAAATTACTTCTATAATAGTGCCTTACATATCATGCTAGGTTTGATATCATAAAATTTAGTTTCCATCTACCTTGACCTCGATTTTTATTTTTAGTTAGGTTATCGAGAATAGTTATTGGGAATATTTTGTGCATATTAGGTGTTAGGGTTTTACATGAATTGAATTATCTTCCGAGTAATGTCTTCCCAAGTATAGGGAATTGGGGTCAGATGACCTACTTTCTTAGAGGTTTTCTTTGGCTAGTAAAGTGAATAAGGTTGGTGATCTGTCATTACAAGATTAATCATGTGTAGTTTTCCAATCTCATATAACTCCATGCATTTTCATTAAGCATTCATGTACCTTATTCATATTATGCATTTGGATATGTATGAATATACTTGACTTTTGTTTTTGGGTGATTGACATATAATTGTCAGTTTTTTAGATAGTTACACATTAATGTGGCATGAAAAATTTAATTTGGTAGTAGGAATAGAGATTTCTAAAACAAAATTGTTAGAAACATGCATACATTAAAGGAAATAAAACATGAAATGATAATTATTACATAGGATTTAATAGTTATGAATTTAATATGCATATGATGTATATTAAATGGGAGAGAGTTTAAAAATGAAAACCCCTAAAATAATAAGTGTGATATTCCTTCCAAAGAGATACGTTTCAAGACATCGATCATCCATTTGGGTAGGTCATTCTAAATATGGGTTACCTTAGTTTATCTTGTGTAAAGAAAGAAACTAATGAGTGAATATGGATTGTTCTATTGGGTGGGTCACTCTAAAGATGGGTTCCCATGGATTATCCTTTATAATATTGTTTTTGGTATTTTTTTGGGTTACAATAGTTGGGAGACTCTAATATAATTAGGTCACCAGAGGAATAGAGTTGAGTATATCCATATGATGGATTTAGATAAATGGTTATACACTTAACTATCCAAGAGTCACAACTATTATGATTGAGATGATTCCCTACCTAAATAACTAAGTGGTGAGAGAAATTCTAAATCATATTCATTTCCTAGTAAAATATGGATCTTGGTTCACTAAATGGATATAATTTATATGGTCATCAATTTTAGTGGGAAAACTATAATTAAAAGTACTTAATGTGAAGATTTAAAAACATGATATTCATCTAATAAATTTTTTTATTATAGATAAATGAATTATCATCATCAAACTAGACTTTATATTAATTCTTAAAATGATAATATTAATGTAAACAACTTCTATTACTAGTAGCTTAAGAAAATTTCTTGACAAATAGAAATATTCTATGTTCTAGAATAGTTACTTTATGAGTAACCAAGTGTGGAAGTTGTTCAGCAAGTGAATCAAGATGATTATGGAATCATGTATTGATTCATTTAAGGGTTCAAAGGAACTATATACAAATTGACCTAAGGAATTATAGTATTAGATAATCAATATTATTGGGTATGTCAATGATATTCAATATTATTGAATATGTTTAGAGAGGCTGAATAATTTCTATAAGGACTATTCCATTTAAGGAATTCATTCTATTTTTATCTACGGAAATGTTCTATAAATATTAATAAATTCAAGAAAATTTTACCCATTATTCCGAAAGTTATGAGAATAAATGAACCAGGCATATGATGTCTATGTTATGGTATTGTATAGACAATACAAAGAGGTTAAACTTCAAAACCAAAAGAATAAATGTTTGAAAGTACAATAATATTTCTTCAATAATCTAATTAGGTTTATTTGAAACATGAGGGTATTATCAAGAAAACGTAATGATTCCATATGATGAGATTATCTAGAATAATTTAAGGGGTTTGGAAACTATATGAAATTTCCATGTCACATATTAATGTTATAGAAATTTATTCTTTGATTTTGAAGGGTATGCAAAACTGATTGTATGTTTTACAAGTGTTTTAAATATACAGAAGTTTAAAATCATATGAAGAATTTAAAAGAGCTTATAGTTTGTATTCAACCGATGAAGTAAACAGTTTCTACATAAATAATTTTAACTTAAAGATGTTTATCAAATTTGGATGAATCTAAGTAAACAAATTATATCTTTATCTTACTTTTATTATATGATAAGAGGTGTTAAAAAAGATTTTTTAAAGACAACATGAGTGTTTCATTGGGTTTTTATGTGTACGTGGCATGGTATCCCCTTAATGGTTTGATTGAGGGATATTTTGAGGTCTCACTTAATCACACACATTAGGATTACCATTTGTTTCATCTTCCATAGAAACCCCCAACAGTTCTCTCATCTATAGCTGGGTATGGACCTTCTCTCCAGAGATCAGTGGTCATCTGAGTTTGCAGGCCCATTTATTCTTAGGGACTCGCATTGGTCGAGAGGATGGGAGGCCAGGCTCATCGCACCCTTTTGGGGGAAATTATTTCCTACTCCGAGACTCTGTTATAGATTTAATTCATGTTCATGAATCTCTTCCTAATCCTGATATGGGACCAGTTACCCTTACAAAGAAACTATAGTATAATTATATTTCATATAAAAAATATTGGGATCTCTTTAGTGGATACATCTATACGTATTTGAGTTTCTTCATCATTTTTTGGTAATAGGTAGTTGATTATATACTGAAGCCATTTAACCAAGTTCTTCGGAGCATGCTTCCATGTAAGAAGGCAGTTAATATCTTGAGGAGGGGGTTGGACCATTATGAGGTGTCCTATGTATCCAGATTATTGCAGGAAATAAAACCCACATATTTCATTCATCCCATGCAATTTAATGTCATGCGGTGAGGAAATATTCTCGTGTATTATGACACCAAATATTTAAGATCAAACCCTAAGGGGGTGTCCTACGTATCCCGAGTATAGAAAGAATAGGATTTTTTGTAGTTCTCATGGTGTCATGTCATTATAGAGACTCATAGTGTAGATGATATGATTAACATGAATCCCTAAGATCATGTGATCCATGCTTAGTGTGAGAAATAAGGGATTGAAAATTATCACTTCATTGCTCTTGATGCATGGATTATGTGCTGGGACTATCTTGAGATCATTTATTATGGGAATCTAGTCTTGGAGAGACGTCTCACATATCCTAGTTATGGAGGTAATTAAATTAATCATAGCTTTGTGGGTTTCTTATTCCACTAATGGATGAGATAGAATGATCATCATGGGACTAATTGAGTCCCTCTGGTTGAGCCGTCAGAGTCGAGAAATGACTTATATTGAAAGGGGTGTTTATTTGAGCTTGTTTCTTAAAAAGGTGTACTATATATCCTTATTATGGTAGGAATCAGAGACAACATAGTTTGGTTTGTGTCGGGTCTTACACACTAAGGTTTCCCTATACCATTTCGGGGGTTTATAGAGCAGATGATATGGTCATTTCTACTCCCTAAGCCCACGTAAGCCATGCTCATTGTGAGAAATAAGGGATAGAAAATAATCAATGTCATTGCTTTGAATAAGGGACATAGATATGAGGGTTTCCCTGGATGATCAATATAGAGATCAAACCTTAGGAAGAGGTAGCCTATGTATCCTGGATATAGAAAGAATCATAGTTGTCATAGTTTCCTTTATGTCAGGGCTTACACACTGAGGCTTCCCTATCCCATTATAGAGGTTCATATTGCCTAATGAGGTGTTCATTGTGTCCCCCTAAGACCACGTGAGCTATTCTCAGGTTGAGAAAAAAGGGGGACCAAATGATCAGCCCCATAACACATATATATGGAACTTTTGTATTAGAACAACCCTTGGGGTGTTTGGTATAGAGCTCAGACATTAATAATTCATCCAACATATCTCGGTTATGGAGGGAATCTGAGTTCTTGTAGTTCATTTTAGGTTGGGGATTAAACAGTAAGGTTTCCCTATATTTGGGGATTATACATCCATGCTTCCCTATATTTGGGGCTTAAACACTGAGGATAGAAAATACTATCAAGTACTGGGATGCCCTATTGACGTGGCCTTCCTATCTGGAGGACATTGTATGACCTAGTTGGCATGTACTAGGAGCCATCACATGACTTGGCTTGACACATATGGAGGATTTTGTAAGATTAATTGTTAAATATTCTAAATTATTCCATGTATCTTGGATAACAACTTTTGGGATACCTTTTAATACCTATACAACATGTTTGGAGGGCATCGTGAGTCTCAGTGGGCTTTCCTAGGTGGTATTGTGAGATCCTGGTTGTCATGCCCAAGGGGAGTCATGAGAGATTGGTTATTATGTCCAGATTATTCTGAGAGACTCAACTAACATGATTAGGTGCTGTTATATGATTCTAGAAATGTGTTCAAAAGACATCGCAAGTTCGAGGTGATAGACCAAGAGGGTGTTGCAGGATCAAAGTGGCGTCCGCGGGGGAAACCGTGTGACTCGCACTGACATGTCTAGAGTATTCTATGTATCTCAGATGGAATACTGGAGGAGTGTCACAAGATCTAGGTGACATTTTCTAGTGCTGTCGTGTGTCTTTAGGTGACTCACACAGAGCGCACGTGGGCTAGTGAGCATGTATTTCACTTAAGTCTTTCACCTTTAATCTCAGTTATAACCCTTACATTGTGAAGGCCTTAGGTTTATTCAGTAGTAGTTTCTTTGAGTCTCACGTGATCTAGAAGACATGCATTATGTTCTTAACAAGTCTTGCTATAATTCCTTCATGTGATCTATGAATGATCACATGAAGCACCTTATTTGGGGAACATGATTTCTCTAGTTGTTCTCTTGTGTATTACCTGATGGAAAGTTGCTGGTCGCATATTTGGTTGCTCTAAGAAATCCACATAGGATGAGAGTCGAATCTTCCATAGTCTAAGTATATAGTGTCTCAGAGTCAAACCTCTAAAGTCATGGTCTCTTTTTCATGTTGGGGTGGGAAATTTATAGGCATCGCTACTCTGGTTGTCCAGCTCTTTATGTGAAGTATCTATTGTGAGTCCAGGCTGGAGTCGACAAAGGGACCTAACACTACACGACTTCAAGAGTCTTTTCTGTGGACCACTCTAAGAATGTAACCTGATTTTTAGAAATCAGGGGTCTCTTCTATAAATAAATCCTTTATTGGATTATAGAAGATTAATGGGGACTTGTTTGATCATGTGGACATATTTAAGGACTTCCATTTTTTCATATTGACATACTAAAGATCCTTTTCAAGATCCAAATAAACATAAAAAGGAATTCACAAGACTTCAGGTGACGTTTCTTGGGGTATCATGGGAACTCTCTATGGGTGCACTGGGTGCATTGCATTCCTTTCGGTGGCCGCAAACACCTTTCAAATCTTCCCTTTTAATCCCATTCGTTTTATGTGACAAAGGTTGGGAGTCATGCAAGATTTCATGTGTGTTTTTGAGGAAATTTATTCTATTTTTTGGTGATGCTTCGCATGACCAATATGGTCTATATGAGGAGGCGCGAGCATTTAATTGAAAAAATACATTCCTTTTTCATTAGTGCACCAAAGGGTTTCTTAGACTTACCCGAGGACTTCTGTGTGGAGAGACTAAAAAACCAAAAGATTTTTGTGAGATGAGGCATACATGTCACTAATGTCTCGTGGAGTCTTGTGGGTTATGAGGGGTGCATCACATGTCTTTTAGTGAAAAAAAACCTCTCTCATACCCCATTTTATATCCCTTGTTTCATCCAACAAAGGTTCAGAGGTCTTGTGAGTTTTTATGAGTAATGTATAGGAGTTTTACTCAATTTTTTAGTGATGTATCAGCTGACCAATATGGGTCATATGAAGTGTGTATAAGCATGTAGTAGACTGGTCTATCTGTTTATCTTTAGAGTGCCAAAGGGGATACCTAGACATACCTGAGGACTTTTTTGTGGTGGGAATAACAATCTAAATGGACATCACAGGATGAGGTGGACATGTAATTGAGGTCTCTTGGGTCACCAGAGGAGCGTTTCTCATCTCCTTCAATGATCGTGAACACTTATTGCCTCCTCCCCATTATCTACTTCATTTTATTCTAAAAAGATTTGGATGTCTTGCAAGTTTTCCTAGATGTGACTGAGGTATTTTATTATTCCAAATGATGATATGTCACATGATCTTCATGTCCACTGGGGGTCTATGCCTTTGAATATCATCCCTTTTTATTTTATAAGGATTTAGTGTGGTTTGTCAGGTGATTTCCAATGAAAAACCATGTGCCCTGAGGGTGTTCATTTGGCTATTACCATGAAGCCATTGGTTTTATAAAGAGCCTTCACAAGAGTAATAAGGTTCATCTAAGGGTGATATGTGGGACTTGTAATGGGTTATGTGTCATGCATTAGATCCTTCTAATGAACTTGAAATGGTCACAAGATCATGAGTCCTTTAGAGGATTATGTGATCCATTGGTCTCATCCATCCTCTTCTTCCTTTGCTTTTATAGGGAAAATAATACTCATATTCAAGTATTTATTCCTTTGTGATTTTTTATGTCAATCTAGTAGGCTTCAACAACCCCCCCTAAGAGGGATGTCTGAGGGTACGAGTGATATGTTCTGAGGAAAAATAATACCCGAATAGATAGTTGGAGTGTGGATGATATAAATCATAACCTAAAAGTTTGAGTCCATGAATATGAGATGGTAAAGAAATTCTGGGTATGTCCCATGACATTCTGGAATGTCAAGTTCTAATGTGGTGTTGGTAAGGATCACAAGGATTCAAGCTCCTTTCCGGTAAGGAGAAGATTACTTCAGTTGGAGGGTCACATCCCTTATGCATTGGTAGCATGACAAGAAAAATATGATCTCTACTTATTTCCAAGGTCTATGAAATATTTTCAAAGACTCAAATGTTTAGATGACGAAGTTAGGTATGGTAAGAAAAATATCTATAAAGGGTTCTGGTACCCTAAGGAGGTCTAGATCTTAATGAGACGATCGAGCCCTATGACCTATGGTTTCAAATCAAAAAGTGTGGGCCATCAAGGGATATGGGATGAAATGTCGTTGTCCATCCTTGAGAAAGGGTACAAAACATGGTGACATAATGTCGATGATATAGAATCTTCCTTGATAGTTTGGTGTGGGGATTGTAAGGCATGATCCGAAGTGATTGATTTAGGAGAATGAAACAATACATTCATACTAGGAACATTTCAGACACACTGAGGTGTTGAGTGATTCCGTAGCGGTGTTAGGGTTCACAATAATTAGAATGTACTTTTTCAGAGTGACACATTTCATTGATGTCCATAGGCGCATATTCAGGATCCATATACATGTATTCATAGTTAAGAAAAATGTCCTTGAAGTCATATATCCTTTCCAAGGGCCATGGAAGGTTATGGTTATTCAAGATACCCCAACTTCTGAAGTGTGATATGTGGAGAGTGTAAAATCCAAGAAGGGTTCGAGTACCCTAAAAGTTGTTTCACCACACAGTGAACACATTATCATGGAAAGAAAATGAGAAAAATGTTTCTTTAAATTTTTCCCAAACTAGTGGGTTTAACGAGCATAGTTTAGATTTTACTAGGGATATAAGTTAGAACCAATGAGCTTCATTCCTTTTTTGTTTGTGCCCTAATTTTTCCTAAACTCTGAGGATGAAGAGTTTAGTGGGATAAGACTTCAATTTTTCTCAAGTATCCCTTTACGGGTTTTTGACCTAACAAGTTTTTTGTCTCTTTCGTTAGTAGTTTAACATCTTGTGATTTTGACCATTATGTGGAGGATGATATACAAGAGCTGAATCAGGATATGCAAGGTCAAGAGTACTCTAATATATTCCTGAGAATTGGATTGAAATATTGTAAATCGTGGATCGAGTTCTTAGGTCATGAGTAATGATATGGGACAATCATACAGGGAGTGTTTTAGACATCCTGAGGTGTTGAGTGCTGTCGCGATGATGTCAGGGCTCTTGTGAATTGAAATTTCCTTTTCCAGAGTTATTTTTTTGGTTGATAGCCATAGATTCATATGTAGGAGACATGGAAATGTATTTATAGTCAAGAAAAGTGACCTTGAAGCTGGGTATCCTTTTCAAGGTCCATGTAAGATTATAGAGACCTAATATGCACAAGGCAAGAAGTATGGTATATGGACTCGAGGTGATCTTGAAAGAAAGTGGAAGCACCCCACTCAGGTTGAATGAGGTAAGCCTCTCATGGACCACTGATGAAGGATGAAAAATGGTAGATACTTTGCATAGTTTATTGTCATGTAGTGGGGACATTTTTTTGTGTAGTTTATAGCCATGCAGTAAGGAAATTTTCCGTGCAGTTTATCATCATGCGGTAAGGACATAATTCCATGTAGATTAATTTCATGCAGTAAGAAAATTTTTCATGCTGTTTATTATCATGAGGTAAGGATGTACTTCCATGCAGTTTAACATCATGTGGTAAGGAAATACTTCCATGTAGTTTAATCTCATGTGGTAATAATGTACTTCCATATAGTTTAACATCATGCAGTAAGGATGCAGGAACCATTGTGAATATGTGGGGATGTTGTGGCTAGGCCTAGAGATAGAGACTTTGGTGTCACTACATACCTAATTAGGATGATAATCAAGCCACACATAGTTCTGGAAATCCGTGTAGTTTAACGTTTTGCGGTGAGGACTATTATAGATTGATGTGAAAAGTGGTAATGTTGTAGCTGGGAACAAGGATAGAGACTTGGGAGTCACTATATATCTCATGATGATGAGAATAAATCCACACATAGTTCTTGAATGAGAAATACTCTACACAATTTTAACCCATATGTAGAGGTGGGCATAATTCCCATTGATGGTTATATTTGGGCCCATGATTGGAGATCCAAGTGTCACTATGTATCCTATAATGATATAAATCAAGATACACGTAGTTCTTGATGTTCCAAGTATTTTAACCTCATGTGGTAAGGATAAAGGTGAGCCACTGTGAATTGACAAGAACATTTTAGTAGGGACCAAGGGTGGAAGTCTGGGTTTTACTACATATCTCATGAGAATAAGAATCAAACCACACATATTTCTAGAAATTCTATGTAGTTTAACATCATGCAGTGAGGATGAAGGAGGACCAATGTGAATAAACGGAGACGTTTTGGTTGGCCCAAAGATAGAGACTGGGCGTCACTATGTATCTCATGAAAATGAGAATCAAACCATACATAGTTGTAGATAGCTGTGTAGTTTAGCATCTTACGATGAGGACTAGATCCTGTCGAGGATAGTATTACTTGTTTGTGTGGGAATTCATTTTCCATAATTTCTAATCCCATGTGATCTATGATTGGTGTGAGAAACAATGATCAATAAGGGCCCCATACAATATAGGGGTATTATGCATCATGTGATGGCTATACCATGATACAAGATCGAGGAATCCCTACATATTCCATTTGAAAATGAGAATTAATCCATACTTAGTTTTAGAATAACCATGAATTTTAACATCATTCGACAAGGACATAGATGAATCAATGTGAATGGGGATGAATATCAAGGATATGTGTAGTTTTATGTCATACCGTGAGGACATTGGGCCACCCATCATGAAGGGCGATGTTCTGGGTTTGTTCAGTTTAATTTCGTGGGGCAAGGACACTGGATCACCCAACATGAAAGGAAAATAATCCCATAGATGGACCAAAAAATAGAGATTCATGCATAACTATGTATCGTGTTATAAAAGAAATCAAGACACATTTAGTTCTTAGGAAACTGTGCAGTTTAACAACTTGTGGAAAGGAAAGACTCCATACAGGTTAACATCATGTGATCAGGATGAAGGATGCCACACAGTTTAATGTCTTGCAGCCAGGATAAACTTATACAGTTTAACATCATGTACCTAGGACAAATTATGAGACTTACACTGATTTTTATTTCCTCATGGTGACAACCATGAAAATTATTTCTTGATAAATCTTACATTGGTGGGTAGTGTGACACGCTCTCTATCCATTGTGTAAAATGAGTATGCTCTATTATGAAAGAACTTATGTATGATGTAAGGTCCTTACCACTTGGGCTCTAGTTTTAGGGGATTCTTTCCTGATATCATTGGGGTTGTAAGAGCCAACACCAGTTCTACTTGATGGAATGAATGGAGGTGAACCTTTTTATTGATGGCACGTGGAATCTGGTTCTAATGAATTTCTTGATTGTGCAATGTGCACAACCTCTTCTCATCTAGTCATTCCAACTCATCCATATGCTTTTGATATTGTTTATCATCTAAAAGTTTTCCTCAAATGTCTATTTAGAGTGAGGAAAACTATACTTTTATGGGTAATACTGCCTTGGTCCCATACACCAATGAGTATGGAATTTCTTGTGTAGCATTAAGCATGGTGGTACGGTAGGCCCATAAAGCATGGAGGCGTTTGTCTGGCAAAAAATTCTTATACTTATTCACTATCTTCTAGAGTATATTCGATAGAGTCTTATTGAAGTCCTATATCTATCCATTTTCCACTGCATGATAGTGAGATGAGTGATTGGACATGATGTTGTACTCTTGATAAATCTTCTTCAACTCCCTGAAACATAAGTTGGTGCTATTTTCCATCAATATTGTGTGAGGGACTTTGAACTTGGTGATGATATGGGATTTCACTAAGTTGATGATATTTTTTTGACTTGTTTTAGGGGTATTTCATTATCCCATTGTGAAAATAAGTCTATAGTAGTAAGGATGTACTTGAACTGCTTAGCTGTGGCTGGGGGATATGGCCCCACAACATCCATCCTCCAAATGGAAATGGCTAGTAATATTTAGCCATATATAGAAATTATGGGGGCTGATGGATAAATTTTTCAAGCTTTTGTTATGAATGAAATTTCTTGATGAATTCCACATAGTCTTGTATCATGGTTTTCCAGTAGTATCCCAAACTCTTGATCTGGTGGGAGATCCTGGTTCTAGATTGATGGGAACTGCAAGAACCTGCATGGAATTCTTCCATGATAATGAGAACTTCTCATTCTACTATACACTTGAGGAGAAATATATCAAATCCTTACTTGTAGATAAATTTTACTCATTTGGACCATCCTCCAGAGTGAATTTGGCCACCCGACGCCATATCTATTCCCTTCTGACTCGATTTTTCAGGAGAGTCCCATCTCATAGAAAACTAATTATAGGATCCATCCATCTAGGGGTGGTCATTGGTTCATCATGCTCTAGGATAATGTTGACCTGATTGATCTATTCCATATCACATATGATTATCGATGATACCATTATTCGATGTGTGATATAGAAGGTTGCTTCCTCCTGACCAGGGTCAGCTCAGATGAAGACTTGATTAGCTAGGGCATTGGTGCGAGAAATCTGTGATTGAGGGACATAATGAAATGTGGTATCAAAGGGGAACTCTACCATCAATCAACTAACATATCCCATGAGAGGATCTAGTTCCTCCTTTTTGATGGAATATTCACCATTGATATGATTTTCACTAGTTTCGAGTCCCCATTTATATTCAGGTAGGATATGTATAGTTGTATAGCTAGTTCCAATCTAGTGATGAGGGTTTGGTACTCGGTCTCATTATTTATGCAGCCTTTGGATAGTTCGAAAGAGTAGGGAAAAACTGCTTTGTCTAGAGATACAAATACAATCTCTAGACCAACCCAATTGATATTTGGAGTTTCCATTATTATGTTGATAGGACTTCAAGAGGCACCATCAAAGTACATCTCCCATGTACGGGGAGTTTCATGGGAATAAAAGACCTCTTCATCGGGGATCTTGGTGTCTTCTGATGTATTTTACAGGGTAGGATGTGCTACAAGGAAATCAGCCAGGACTTTTCCTTTCACTGACTTCTAAGATATGAACTAAATTTCATATTGCTATAGAATGAACGCCCATCAAGAAAAGTTCTCAGTCAACATGGGGTGGATAAGGGTGTACTTGAGTGGGTCAATATGAGAGACCAGATGGACTTCGTGGTACTTCAAGTAGTGCCTCATCTTTTTTAGTACAAAGATGAGTGTAAGGAAATTCTTTTTGACATTAAAATATCATTTCTTGGTACCTATCATGGTCTGGATAAGGTAGTAGAAACTATTCTCGCTTTCTACATCATTTTTAGGCATGAGGAGGGTTCCCAATGAGAGTTCCATGGTGACCACATATAATATGAGTGTCCTACCTTCCATCAGAGGCATTAGAACTGGTGGGTACAACAAGTATTTCTTCAGACATTCAAAGGATTTCTGGAAATCATCATCCAATTGGTAGGTGACTCCCTTCTTCATTAGCATGGTGAAGGGGAGAGATTTTTCAGCCAAGTTGTCTTTGAATCTCTGAATATAGATGAGGTTCCCTTAGAGTCCCCTAATTTATTTGAGATTTATAGGGGGTAAAATTTCTAAAATAACACTGGTCTTCTGTATGTCCACTTCAATGTTGTGGTGGAACACCAAAAATCTAAGGAATTTTCCTGATGTTACCCTGAAAGTTCACTTCAGCGAATTCATCTTTATACTGTACTGTCGTAGCTTTTCAATGATTTTTTGAACATCCATAAACATTTATATTGGGATTTGATGACTACGAAGTCAACATAACACTCAGCTATCCTTCCCAATAATGACTTAAATATGCGATGCATGACACACACATATGTGGAGATAAAATTATTTAATCTAAAGGGCATGACCTTATAACAGAAGATCCCTTGGGGTGATTTGAAGGCAATGGATTATTCATCCTTAGGGTCTATCTTGATCTGATTATACCCTAATTACCCGTCTATAAAGGAAAGGGCTTGGAATCCAGTAGTCATATCGATCAAGAGTTTTGTGACCTAAAATGGGAAGTCATATTTTGAGAAATGATGATAAAGGTTTCTAAAGTCGATATAGAACCTAATATGCCTGTTCTTTTTCTTAATGGTGATGATGTTAGAAATCCACCTTGAGTATTGGATTTCTAAATAAAGTTATCTTTGATCAATTTTTCAACTTCCACCTCTACATTGGTGGCATGAGAGGGGTGAATTCTCCTGGCTGCCTGCTTAAAGCCTCAATGTTCATTCAGCAGTCCAAGATGGTTTATAGTCACATATGGATTGATTTTGGTAATTTATGTATAATTCTTAGTGAAGAAATATTGATGTTGCTTTATAAATTCAATTTACATCTATTTATCTTTGAGGGGCATGGTGAAACTGATCAGAGTAGGCTGTGAAAGTTTTCTTCTATTACCAGAGTTATCTGCCTGAGCTCATCTATGGTGGTGGAGACACCTTCCTTGAATGTTGTAGGGGTATTCCTGAGATCATCCTCATCCATTTATGAGTCCATAGAGGCATTTTCAGGTGAATATGGAAGTCTGGGAGCCTCTCTGTCAATATCAGGTTGAGGGAGGATATTAAAAGAGACATCATCATTCCTTGATCTCTAAGTCATTGCAGAGAGAATCCAGAGTTAGTTGTTGTCGCTAAGGACAAGTGAGGCTTGGGACTCTGGTAATAAATCTTCTACTTCAACCATGTTTATGGGGATAACATAATCATCATCGAGAATGCTCCAGGGATTCACAAGGGCGGTCCTAAATTCATTGAGATCTAGAGCCTATATAACATCATCCAATATTGGTTTCTTACCTCCCTTATTATAGAAATATTCTTCGTCTTATGTGGCTCTACAAGACTCAAAGGGGGAACTATTTCCATGTAGTATGCCAATCATTCCATTGATGGGGTACTTCAGACATTGATGGAATGTTGATGGTACCGCCAAGTGGCTATGGATCTAGGACCTTCCAAGTAGGGCATTGTATGCGGTGTATCACTAGATAACCATGAACTCATCCTTAGATACAATTTCCCCAAATTGGGCCTCGAGTTTGATATTCCTAAGAGGTATTTTCTCACACTTATCATATCCCTAAATGGTCAGCTTTTTAGGGGATAAGTCGAATTCTCTATACCCCAAGCATCACAGGGTTCGAACAGGGATGATATTGAACCCAAATCCATTATCAATTAGTACCCTTTGGAAATTGAAATTATTGAGTCTAACAAAAAAGTATAAGGACATAATTTTCTCTTTGATGTCCTCCTCCTGATCTTGATCAGTGAATGAGATGGAAATATGACATCCTAAGGACATAGTCTCCACTTGATAAACCTCAACTGCGGTGACTTAAGTCTTAAATTTTTGTGGGATTTGGATGGATTAAACATGTTCTTCCCTAATTTATTCTTATAGATGAAGAGAATAAATTATTGAGATATTAACTAGGACTACAACTAGTTATTTCAAAACATCATACTTTTGTTCCAGAGTTCAGTGCTTCCTGATATAGGGATGATCTTGGGAATGCAGTTCAGGAGCTAGAGCATCTGAGGGGGGTAGAACTAGTGCTTTCATGGAGGTTGAGGGAGTATCTGATGTTAGTGGTGTAGGTCACTCTAGCCTTCCTCATCACCTGGGTTAATCTAATTGAACCCCCTCTAAGCAGTCATGCAAGATAATCGAGTGAGGGTGACTATTAGAGGAATTTGAGGCACCTTCTTTCCTCTTTTGATTATACTAGAGTTATTTCCCATAGGTTTTGGATGAATATATATCTTCCATGGAGATATATTTAGAATATTGAGTCTGACCACGTCTGTGTTGTCCCCTATATCCTCAGGTCCAGTGCATGCAGCCTCCCGTTCCCCATTTATATGCTGTAAAACCATATTTGGGGGCATACTCATCATCAACGAAGGGGTTTGATAAGTGTATCACATTGAAATAATAGAATTTTAGTTATTCATCTAATAAGGGTTTCATTTGGTGGGGAGGTTCCTATGTAGAAGATGTTGCAGGGAAGAAATCTAAAAGAGTTAGGGCTTGATTTGGAGCAGAATATGTTTCTTCCTCCTCTATTTCTTCCTTCTTCTAGTGGTCACACCCACTCGTGGGAAGCACATATGATGCTTCCTTATTAGGTGTTGAAGCTATCAAAATTTTACACAACTACACTTTCATATAATTATGATCTCGATAAAATATTTTTCGAGTCATAAAATTGTCAAAATTTTGAATTTTTCTAGTCAAAACTTTCTACCAACTGTCCAATTCTTATGACCAGGTGATGGTTATGCAAGACACATACTCTGGATAATTTTCTTACATCACCTGTCTAGAGTCAACCATGCCTTGAAGGACATATTTAAAGATGAATAAATTTTGGATATAGTGACCCAACCTTCTATAGAAAGAGTAGTAGTTAGGATGGTTGGTGAGGTTGAATTTATTAGGCCTTCTGGGTTGTGGAAGTGTGAGTAGGTTATTATCCATGGATGCCAAGAAAAACCTAGGAATTATTTGTTTTGGAAGGAGTATACTTTGTTCATCCATTCCTAAATTCCCAAGTGACCCTAATTTCTCCGTGCTTTTGACCGAGGGAGATTCTATGGTGGATGCCACTCAACAGGAGGTGTTGGGTAGTTCGAAGCTTTCTTGGGTGCTTGGATGGGCATCATTGCAGGATTGAGAGTGATAACCACAGCTTCTGCTCTACCAGGATTCTTCCCCTATGCTATGATAATGAGTCGAGACTTGGATCAGATTCATTAAATATCCTCTTCAAGAAATTATTCCATTTCAAAAAACTCTCATAAACCTAATAGATATTTTATGGGGATTAGGGGTGTATGCAACTCATCCCTGATATTTTTAGCATAGAGTTCAAAAAGTTTCTCTTATGAGAGGGGGATTCTGAGAGAATAAGTTAAACCTTTACAACTTGCTATGAAATTAGAAACCCTCTAATTATCATGCTTCTTGTAGTTAATCAGGTCGATTATTATTGTCTTCCTCAGTGTTGAACTGAACTAATAAAGAAACTGATGATGAAGGTCTTCCCATCCTGTGACAGACCCCTCTGGCAGACTGTTATACCAAACAAAGTCTGGCCCTATTAGAGTCTATACGAAACTCCTCAGTTCTTTTACTTATATTGATCTTGAGGTCCCATCTTCATCCCTCATAGGGATATTAAGTGTGTGAGATGTTGTTCATGGTTACCTACACCATCAAAGGAAGAAAAGGTGGGGTTGATAAATTTGGATAGAGGTGGAGTGTCATCCACCCATTCAGGATATAGATTCCTTTCAGACTGCACATGTGCACATCCCCCTTCCATGGATTCCATTCAAGTGGCAATAGATTAAATGGTGGTAAGTAACTCTAGTGGAACTAATTTCTATGCCACCTCCCATCCACAAGAAGCAGGTGGGGACCGAGGAGGTGGTATTTCTTTCATCTACCACTGATCCTCGATCCGTCCTATGACCTAATGATTACCCTAGTGAGGGAGAGGCAGTCACTGCAATGGAGGGAAGTCCTAATAATTTTCAGATCCCTCATTTATGTAGATTTACTATCTAGATATGGTTCTAATTTTATTTTAAGATACTGATCTTTCTGTAAGATCATCTATGGGAGGGAGAATAGTCGTCTCTGGATGGAGATGATACCCAGTAGGAATATTACCCCTAATTAGCTCCTTATTGAGTTTCTAGAGAGCTCATATTTTACTCTCATATTGTAAAAACTATTCTTATGTGGATGGAAATAGAGATGTAGTCCCATATTTTCCGTTTTCTTTTCCAATATTCTTTCAAGGATGTGGAAACTCTTTGTTCGGTAGTTCCAAATCTTGAATCCCTTTTTGGTTCGGGGTGCACACAACCTCATTTAGTGAGTTTAGATCACCCTCCTCCTAGGATACATGTTTTGTGTTGTGGCCCTCTATATTCTCATCTTGATCAATGTCTGTCATTTTGATAGTTAGGAAATTCATAGAGGCATATCAGGCAGTGGTGGTTGTGCCATTCCTTTCTACACAACAAGCTAATTCTACATAGCTTCTATCAGGGTTTTTATTCAAACCCTTGGCCTTATTGGACCATTTTGGATTTTGACCCCAACGACGTCTGATTTCCTTTTATATATACTCCTCCAATCTCAACTTATGAAAAGTGACTATGAGGGATTTTCTGGTCGTGATTTACAAGAGAGCCCCGACCAATAGAGGTTTATCTTACAGTGGGAGGAATAGGTGGGATGCCGACTATTGGTTTCTTCCTCCTAACCTGGAGAAGACTGATTCCCTCTGCGATGATGATGATAATAAAAATTTTCCCAGACCTATGAGGTGGGGGTCATTTGGGGCCACCATTGGCACTGATTAGTCTTATTGTTTAGGATCCAATGAATCCTGTCAGGGACTTGAAGATTCCTGAGACGGACATGAAGATATAAATTCCCCTAGACCAATGGGGTTGGGGTGCTCTGGAATCACTACTGTTGTATCCAAGGTCCACTTAGGGGACAATGATCCTGGTGATGATGAATGAGATAAAAATTCCCATAGCCCAGCGGGCTGGGGTTCACCTCGGTCTGTCAAGGGTATGTCTTGGATCCACTCGAGGATTGACGACCCAAGGGGTGGTGGTGGTGGAAGATATTATCTTAGATCATGGGGACAAGTCTGCTCCTATATGGATTCTATGAAAGTTTCTACCATGGTTTTGGTGATGTGGTATAGTTAAGCTCATGTGGGATATGGGTGCGATGGCATCCCATGGTGAGAATTACTCCTTACGAGAAGTTTTCCAGGTGATCACAACTTTGATTTCTATGTTCGGAATGTCCTCCTATTATCTTGAGGGGCATAGTTTGAAGTCTTGTTAGCTATACTATATCCTCATTCATAGTATCTATACATCATTGAAGTGGGGAAATTCTATTACAGTGACCAACTATCCTGAGTGTTACCTAGTCCCCTTATTTCTCCAGAGTCTATAACATTGTAGGATTCCATATCTGAATGGTTATACTATTACAAGGGAGTGGAAAAGTGTAATGCCCCATAATTTACCTATACTTGAATACAAATTCATGACGCATCTTTGAAGATTAACTACCAAAGAATCACAATTCTATGGTGGAAAGCATGTTGCAAATTTTCACTGTGATTTTCCGGTTTTGAATCCCAGTCCATGGAGATAATAGTTTGGTCGAGCTGATAATAGAGTATCTTAATCATCTAAATGTAACACTCATGTCCTGTATAAGGGGGATATCAATCCTTCAATCATTGATGAGTATCCCACATATTTTGGCATTGATAATAAATTCACTCCTTTTATAGATCATTTGGGATCTCATAGATAAAAGTAACGAGGAGAGAAAACATGATGAGGAGGTTGTTTCTGGATAAATATCTCCATATGCCAATGTCGGTCTCCTCCTCATCTGACTTACGCACCTCCATTCGATCATACCATAGAATATGGATCTGATGGTCTCTTGTTGATGGGAGTGGTGTGTTACTAGAAGTTGATGGGGAACCATATAAGGTTGACCCTGGTGTTTCGATCACCTCTCTGTACGAAGGTGTCAGGGTTTGGTTTACCTCTCTATATGAAGGTGTCTGGAAAAAGGGATTATTTCCTTTCCCATGGGAGATATCACCGTGGGGAGGTTGACCATTGGTGGAATTCATGAGCAGCATCCCTATAATACATCTCCACACTACCACAAGGAGGACTATTATGGCAATGAATGCCTTATGCTTTTTCTTTGATAGAAGAGTCAAAAGACCCTTGTGGTGTTGAGAATGTGTCTCTAATGACCCCAAGGAAACTGCCATTGAGCAAATTAGGAATATAAACCATTATCTACATCATGGACAAAATATACCGACCTACCTTTTGTGACTGTGTAGGGATATGATCATACTGTGTGATGATTGTTAGAGTCTGTATATAATCGCATGGTGATTTGGGAGTATGAGCCCGCTTATAAGAATATTTTAGAATATGAAAATAACTTGTATCATTACTGATAGAGATATGAGCTTTTCCTGAGGCATGTGCCATTCTTACTTGGTGATCCTCAGTCAATATAGGAGTATGAACCCAGTCTCAAGCCTTCAGGATATGTCGCTGGTCTTTCTCGGTAAGAGTATGAGCTTGCCTCGAAGTGTGTGCCACTCTCACCTGGTGAGAACCAGTTGGAATAGGATTATGAGCCTGGTTTGAATATTAATTCCCTATCGGAATATGCAGACATACCTCTATAATGAGAGCAGGAATATAATACTCCTTCTATATTGCCTTGGAATGATGCTGGTGCAATTGTTTGTCGGAGGAAGTAGGAATATATGCCTTGCTTTCGTGATCTACTGGGGTATTCCAGACAGATTCACTATAGGAATATAAGCCCACCCTGAGGCTTGTGCCATTATCACTTGGTTAGCCTTGTCCAGAATAGAGATATATGCTCGATCTTGGGCCTTTGGAGTATGCCGCTGGATTTTTTCAACAGGAATATGAGCCTGTCCTGAGGCTTGTTCCCCTCTCACATGGTGATCCTTGAAAAGAATGGGGGTATTCACCTGATCCTAGGCCTTTGGAATATATCGTTGGACTTCTTCAACAAGCATGTGTCCCTATCACAAGGCGTGTGCCACTCTCACCTGGTGATTCCCAATTGAAACATGAGTATGATCCCAACCCAATGCCTCTCCCTTTATCTAAATACGATGATAATCCTCATGGGAGGGAGAAAGAATGTGTGCTTACTCTGATACAACCACTTGTTCACAATGATCATAGTGTTGAGTTGTCCTAGTAGTAGGGATAGGAGTATAAGACCGTGCCTTTATCTGTAACAGTTCCAGAATATGCCGGCGGAGCTCTTCAGCTATTTCTAAAATATATCAAAATCTTAGAAAAGTGTGTGCAGAGATATAAACTTACACATTCTTCATCTCTATTATCTTTTGAAAGATATATTCGATCAAAATAGGGATATGTTCCCACTTCTTTCCTCAATGTTCCATCAGATTATACTAATGGGCTTTGTGAACGGGGTGGGAGTATGATCCTCCCCCAAGTTTGATGTGGGAATATGCCCATAGACTTGTTTTGAGATAGTAAGGATATGGTAATTCTTACTAGTTTTTGATGTTGTATGTTGGTGGGCATCGTTAGTAGGAGTGGGGATATGAGCCCCCTCCTAGATATCCAACACTTTCCTCCTCTGATGAGTCTTCCTTATAGCCCCGGCATGGGCATTAGAGGAGGATGTGTGTTGGGTGGTACGCTTAACAAATGACTGATGGGTACTAGTATAACAATGTTGGTGACGACAATTCACATGTTCCCTCCTCGGCAACACTTGAACAAAAATGGATCCATATTCGGCCTCTTATTCTACCTTCATCAGATATGGAAGGTGGCAGTTATCATGATCTCGGGATAAACTCTCGAAGCAGTTGTTCTTAGTGAAGAGGGTTACTATCTTAGAAGTAGCCTTTTCTGGGTGATGTAGGTTTTTCAGCTGTCGTACTTGGATAATCTCATGGGTAGCTTTCATGGTTGGGATCATACCATGTTATTGCTACTCTCAGACCATCGTATTCTCCACCTACTATTGGAGCTGTTGAGATGGTGAGATTGCTTTATGACCCATGGGGGTTGAAATGGTAGATGAGTTATCAGTGTGACTTCTAGATGATGAAGACATTTCCTCAGGTTGGGAGTCAGTCGATGAGAGCAGTACCTGCAATCACACAGACAATAGGGAACTAGTTTACCAATTAGTGATATATCATAGGCATTAAAATGTTCAATCGAATATGCAAGGTTAACAAAATTGTCCTATATTTCCTTTTTTTTCCATCCTTCTTACGTGGACTTGTCAACGTGAGGATGGACTTACAACAATCCTAGATTATTCTGGTCTAACTACTTTGTTTGAATATATGGTTTTCAAAACAGAGTGGCCTAAGAGATCCACATCAAGACTATGAACATTTTTTTTCATATTAGGAGAAAGAAACATGGCTTGATGAATTATAACCCAATCATTTATTATTGGATAGATTCACATTAGGTTTACCATTTTTTTTTCATTGGGTTTTGATATGTGGGATGGACTCCCCTTGATGGTTTGATTGAGGGATATTTTAAGGCATCACTTAGCCACACACATCAGGTTTACCATATGTTTCCCCTTCTATAGAAACTTCCAATGTTTCCTTCATCCATAGTTGGGTATAGAACTACTTTCCAAAGGCCGAAATTCATTTAGGTTTTTAGGCCCATAGACTCTTGGGGACTCACATTGGTCGAGAGGGTGGGAGTTCAGGATCATCACACCCTTTTAGGTGTAATTATTTCCTACTCTAGAACCCACTTATAGATTTAATATATGTTCTTGAATCTCTTCCTAATCTCAATATGGGACCTATTACCCTAAGGAAATAACTATATGTTAATAATATTTTATATGAAAAGGACTGGGATCTCTTTAGTGGATCCACCTATATGTATCTGAGGTTCTTCATCATTTTTCGGTAACAAGAAGTTTCTTATATATTGAATCCATATAACCAAGTTCTTCGGAGCATGCTTCTATGTAAGGATGTAGTTAATATTCTGAGGAGGGGATTGAGACATTATGAGTCATCCTACGTATCTTGATTGTTTCAGAAATCAAAACCCACATAGTTTGTTCATCCCATGTAGTTTAATTTCATTCGATGAGGACATATTCCTAGGTACTAAGACACCAAATATTTGAGCTTGAACCGTAAGGGGGTGTCCTAAATATCTTGAGTATAGTAAGAATTAGATTTATCATAGTTCTCATGGTGTTGTGTCATTATAGAGACTCATAGTGCATATGATATGATTATTGAGAATTCCTAAGCTCACATGAGCCATGATCACTGTGAGAAAAATGGATGGAAAATGATCACTTCATTACTCATGATGCAAGGATTATGTGCTGGGACTATCTTGAGATGATTTATTATGGGACTCAGGTCTTGGAGAGAGGTCTCAAGTATCTTGGTTATGAAGGGAATCAAAGTCATCATAGATTGGTGGGTTTCTCAGTCTACTGATGGATGAGATAGGGTGATCATCTCCTAGGACTAATTGAGTCCCACTAGTTGGGATGTCAGAGTTAGGAAAGGACTTAAAATGAAAGGGGTGTTTATTTGAGATCATGCCTTAAGAAGAAATCCTACATATCCTGGTTATTAAAGTAATTAGAGTCATCATAGTTTAGTTTGTGTCAGGGGTTACACACTGTGGTTTCCTCGTACCATTATTGGGGTTTATAGTGTAGATCATATGGTCATTGCTACTCCCTAAGAACACATGATCCATGCTCATTATCAGAAACAAGGGATAGTAAATAATAAATGAACTTTCTTTGAATATGGGACTTAGATTCTAGGGTTTCCCTAAATGATCAATATGGAGATTTAACCCCAGGGAGAGGTATCCTACATATCCTAAATATGGTAAGAATCAAAGTTGTCATAGTTCCCTTTATGTTGGGGATTACACACTTAGGATGCCCTGTCCTATTATGGAGGTTCGTATTTCCTAATGAGGTGTTCATTGTGTCCCCCTAAGAACAAATGATCTATGATTGGGGTGAGAATAAAGGGGAGAAAATGATCATCCCCATGTCACATAGTTATGACACTTGTTTATAGGAATAACCCTTGGGGTGTTTGGTATAGTGCTCGAGCCTTAAGAAGGTGTCCTATGTATCCTAATTATATTGGTAATCATAGTTTTCAGAGTTCATTTTAGGTAAAATCTTACACAATGAGGTTTCCCTATATTTGGGGCTTACACAATGAGGATTCCCTATATTCACAGCTTACACACTGAGGACAAACAATGCTATCAAGTATTGAGATTCCCTATTGATATGGCCTTCCTATATGGAGGAAATCATATGAACCAGTTAGCATGTACTAAGAGCCATCACATGACCTGGCTTGACACATATGGAGGGAATCATGAGTGTCAATGTGGAATAATCCGAACGAGGTCACATATCTTGAATAACACCTTTTAGGAGACCTCGTGAGACCTGGACGACATGTCTGGAGGGTTTCATGAGTCTCATATGTCTTTCCTAGGGGGTGTAACGATATCCTAGTTTCCATGCTTAGGGGGTATTGTGATCGATTGGTTATTATTTCCAGATGCTTTCAAGAGACTCGAATGACATGAGAAGACGCCATTAAATGAGTCTGGATATGTGTCCGAAAGACATTACAGGTTCTAGGTGAAATACCTAGAGGGTGTCACAGGATCAAAGTGGTGTTTGTGGGGGAAACCATTTGGATCACTCTGACATGTCTAGAGTATTACACATTTCCCAGATGGCATGCTGGAGGAGTGTCACAAAATCTAGGTGACATGTCCTAGTGATGTTGCATGTCTTTGGGTGACTCTT
This sequence comes from Viscum album, assembly GCA_963277665.1. NCBI lineage: Eukaryota > Viridiplantae > Streptophyta > Magnoliopsida > Santalales > Viscaceae > Viscum > Viscum album. The sequence goes on from OY728141.1 coordinate 916,411,065, forward strand.
GCGGAGTGCATGAGGGCCAGGGGGTATGTAATTCACTTAAGTCTTCCACCTTTAATCTATATTCTAACACTTGAATTAGAAATTCCTTAGGTTTATTTAGTACAAGTTCCTTTAAGTCTTGCATGATATGTAAGACATGTGGTATGTTCTTCGCAAGTCTTTCCAGAAGTCCTTATTTTGATCTATGTATGGTCATGAGAAGAACCTTATGTGTGGAACATGATTGCTCTGGCTATCCACCAGTGTATTACTGAATAGAAAGTTTCTGGTCATATGATCGGTTGCTCTGAGAAATCCACAGAGGCTGAGAGTTGAATCATCCAGAGTCCAAGCATCCAGAGTCTCAAAGTCCAACCTTCATAGTCACAGTCCCTTTTTCATGATGGGGCGGGGAATTTATAGGCATCGCCCCCGGGTTGTTTGGTGCTTTTTTTGAAATATCTATCATGAGTCCAGACTAGAGCCAGAAAATGGACCTGGTGCCATGAGGATCCGCATGTCTCCATCGTGGACTGCTCTGAGTGTTTCACCTGATTTTCATTGATCACGAGTCTCTTCCATCAACACAACATTTATTATATTATAACCAATTAATGGGGAATTTTTTGATCATGCAGATGTATCAAATTACTTCCATGTTGTCATGTTGATATACTGAAGAGCCATTGAAATATCCAAGTTCTTATAGAAAGGCGTTCACAAGACATCAATTGACTTGTCTTGGGGTATCACGGGACCACGCCACGAGTGCACTGGGCTCATCGCATGCCTTTCAGCAACCAAGAACACCTCTCACATCCTCCATTTTGATCACCTGTATTTTATGTGACATATATTAGGAGTCATTAAGGATTTCATGTGTTTTTTCAAGGACATTTATTTTATTTTTTAGTGATGTGTTGCGTGACCAATATGGGTCATATGGGGAGGTGAAGTCATTTCATTGGAAAAATCAATTTATTCTTACTTAGTGCACCAAAGGGTTACCTAGACATACCCAAGTAATTCTTTGTGTTGAGTCTGATACACCAAAGGGATTTCATGAGATGAGGTAGAAAGTTCACTGAGGTCTTGCAGTGTCTCGCGGGTTTCTAGGGGTGCACCACATGTCTTTCAGTGACCAAAAACACCTCTCACCTCCCCCTTTTATCTCCCTTGTTTCATCCAAAAAAGGTTCATAGGTCTTGAGAGTTTTTATGAGTAATATCTATGAGTCTTACTTGATTTTTTAGTGATGTATCACATGACCAATATGGGTCATATGGAGTGTTCGCAAAAATGTAGTGGACAGGTCTATCCGTCTGTCCTTAGAGCACCAAAAGGGCTGCCTGAACATACCCAAGGACTTCTGTGCAGTAGGGATGAAAAACCAAAGGGTTGTTGTGAGATGATGTGGACATGTCTTCGAGGTATTGCAGTGTCTCATAGATCTCCAGGGGAGTGTGTTGCATGTATTTTAGTGATTGTGAACACCTCTCACCTCCTCCCTATCATCTCCTTCATTTTATCCTAAAAGGGTTTGGAGGTATTGTGAGTTTTCCTAGATGTCAACAAGGAATTTTATTTTTCCCAATGATGATATAAATAATGAGATTCATGAACACTAGGGGTATCTTCCTTTGAATATCATCCCTCCTTATTTTCAAAGGATTTTGGGTGGTTTTTCATGCACTTGCTAATTACAAACCATGCGACATAAGGGAGCTCGTTCGGCTGTCACTATATGACCATAAATTGTCTGGGGAGCCTTCATAAGATCAAGAAGTTCCATCAAAGGGGGATCTATGGGACTTTATATGGGTTATTCACCATGTGTTGAAGCCTTCATGTGACCTTGAGATGGTCACACAATCGTGATTCCTTAAGAGGCTCATGTGATCCACAGGTCTCAGCCATCCTATCCTTACTTTGCTTTTCTTGGGGAAAATAATACCCATATTTAGGTATTTCTTCCTTTGTAATTTTTCCAATGTACATCTGGCAGACATCAACAATGAGATAATTAATTAGATACACTAGGTTTATTATTCATTGGATTCTATAACATGTTTTTAGAAGAATATATGGTAAAAGTGTTTTATCCATGATAAAGTATTTATCTAGATATTTGTTAAAATATAAGGGAACTTGATTACCCCCAATAATGATTTATTTTAATGAATAAAATCTTTTTTACTCTAAACACATAGAGTTCTATATGATATATCTAACCTATAGTTTATTTTCTTTATATCCCCACTAAAAAATAAATTTAATTTCCTAAAACAAAAATTAGTTTCTGTTGAGTCTCAAAAAGATATTCTAAAGAGAACACGATGTCTAAGGAGATAGTGGGAGTATATTTGGACTTATAGAATTTCAGATTTCAAAAATAAAATATTTTTCCAATCTAATTTTGATTTATTTTCACTTAATATCCTAAAGAGTTAGGGTATGTGATAGTAAAGAAAAAAATGTAAATAATTACATTTATTGACTGTGAGAAAGTTAATATCACTATTAACTAAATAATTTTACTAGTCTAAGATTATAGTGATTCTTCACTTAATATCCTAAAGAAGTTTAGGATATGTGATGGTAAAGAAACATTTGAAGTGTTACATTTAGTTACCATAACAAGTGATCATTAGAACTCCCTAAAGGTTTATACTATCCAATATATAAATTGTATCACTTGGTATTATAAAATGGTTTAGGGAATGGAGGTAAATAGAAATGTAAATAGTTATATTAGTTACCATAATGTAGTGAATATCACTTTATTCTAAAAGATTTTAGGATATGCTGATAAAGAGATAATTTAAATATAGTTACATTATTTACAAAATATTTCAAGAAAAAAGTTTTATAGAAAGGGTTCCAAGGATTATGATGATGTACTTAGAAAGGTTTCTTAGTAAACAATAGAAGATAACATTATAATATTTGATGTAATAAAGTATATATGTTTGAATATAAGTTCAAAGAGTTTAAATTAACTAATATGATTCATAAGTATCACCATTATTCAAACTTTCCCACTTAATAAATTTTACTCATAAAAAGGTCAGTGAGATTATTTTATTAGATGATCACATAGGGATGTGATAGGAATTACATATGGATGTAATGTTCAAAAACAAAATATGTAGTAATAACATGAGATACATGTATAATTTCAAGATACCAAACACTTAAGAGATAAGTTGTAATCATTATAAACATATCATGAAATTATAATAAATGAAATCTCCAATTATCATTCATTCATGTGTGTTGTAATTTTATTTTACATGAACAATCAAATGATAATATCCCCTCAAAGTATGACTTTAAGTTGTCCCTAACCGATGATCATTATGAGATTTTAGTGCAAGTGGGAGATTGTTGTATGTGTACTAAAATATAGATGAGATACATGTACACATGTATATGATGTATGATATATATATATATATATATATATATATATATATTATATGACAATATATATAAAATTTACATTTAATAAATGCATATGATGCATGCATTTTTAATGCATGAAATTCATAAATAATATATATATATATATATATATTATTTATTTCTCCTAAATAGTTTATTTATCAGTTACAATATATGTTGAATGGGTCAAAGGTTCTGTGTTAAATTCTATGTTTCAAGATACAATGATCTATAATATGATTATGTAACACACATAATATTAGTGGGGTATATATAAAAGTAGCTTGAGGTTTTGGTCATGTTAATAAACTAGGTAAAAACTGACCATATGAGTGACCTATTAAAAAGTATCCTAGATGGTTCACACAAGTATATAAACTTGGATAATATATAATAATTTTGATAATGGAGGCCTTAGTGTACCATAAATTTTGTGATGTTAGATTATTAAGGTTAGGTGGCTTTGTTGAAATAAATTTTAGTGGTTCTTTAAGGGGGATAAATTTTTTATGGTGAGGACCTGGGTAAAACTTAAGGGTTTTGGAACATTTATATACCCAAATTTAATGAAATAAAACAAAAAAAATCCATGCACTATATCTTATAAGAGAGGAATCAATAAAAAATATAAAAAAATCATACATCACTATCAATGTAAAATCCACTACACTAGTGACTTTAATCAAGTTATCTCATAACTAACCAATAGGTACATGCCTCCAAAGGTATCAAACAACTACTGGAATCACCAAATGATTTAATGTGACCAATTTTACATTAAATTTGTGTTTGAACCTACTTTACAAAGGAAAGTAAAGAGAAAATATCTTAAGAGTGATTTGTATTATATATAATGGACTCCAATGTATGTGAATGACATCTATGACTCTATTATATAAGGCTCTTTCATTGAATTAAGGATCTTATTGGAATCATAACATTTCATACAATATAGAATAGCGAACTATTTGGATCCTTTGTTTTAACTGTTATAATAGCTCCTCATTTATGAATCTAATTGTTAAATTCCTTTAACAATAAATAATCTATCTAAAAATTATCACATGATGAATTGATAAGTTTAATGAAACTTGATAATTTTTATATGAGATCTGATCAAATGATATCAAGTATCATTCTACATAAGCACTATGATACAAAATCAAGGACCATGACTCAAAAAAATCCAAGGTAGAATACTCTCAATACATTTTGGTTTATGATTTAGTACATATTTTAAAAAAATATTATGCTTATAATAAAGCCTCATAGACTTTATGAACAACTTTAAATCCCTTTTCAAACCCATTTAAACTCATTTAAGATATGATTATCATATAAAATCTCTTAAATTTTATAAAAACACCATATACAAAAATTTATCCTTATTTCAAGGCCTACTCCAAGTCCATATGAGCCTTTGTAGTATTGAAGAAATTATGAATTCCCTAATCCATAATTGTGATCAAAGAGTATCCTCTAGAAAAATTTCTCTGCTACTCAGGCTATAAAGGGCACTATCATGATCTCGATCAAACACACACATATATCCATTTTGAAATGTAAACCATAATATATATCTATTTATTTTGTATGTATGATTATATAATCCTTTTTTCCACTACATTAAGTGGCCACTAAACATGAAATATATCAATGTATTGTAGGATATTTCATACATTCATGATTCTTTGAGATAGATTGACTAGTTTGAATTAATATATCACATGATATTCTTTCAAAATAGTTGAGCACATCACACTTCATTTAACTATGTTTGACCATTCATTTTCTTCATCTAATTCAATCAATGGCCAAGGTGTTATACTTGTAAATATAAATGGAAAATTTATCTTGGTTAAACTCAATTGATAACTTGATCAACAAAATACCCAACCAAACCATATTCAGCTCACCATTAAGGTTGAAGTAATAAAGTTATCAATGTATGAAGGTTTACATGATATGTATCATATAAAACTCAAGTAATAAGGTTTCATATGGATCATGCACCCTAAAATATATCAATAACTATATGAAATTCTATGTGATATACTTTGGGGGGATTGTTAAGATAATACAACTCTAATTATTATCATGCGAGTCTACTCTTTAGTATATACAATATTATACTCATGTAGATCTTGTTATATCATTATAAACCATAAAACTATGATGATAATTTGTTATGGAAAACTTAAATTCATATAATTATGGAGTTTATCACTATACTATTCATATAATATATAAAACAAAAATGAATAAATGGTAAATAGATATTTCCTTTATTATATAATCATAATACATTTACATTGACAACAACCATTACATCCAGTGTCTCATGTATCTAATACTCAAAGAATTTATATAACCCTCATATTTATATTAAGTTAATATCTTTATAAAATTTTCCACTATATTATCCTCAACATCCACCCAATTATGTTTACATTACCCCTCTCAATTATTTCTTGAATGAGATAATATTTTTAAAGGATTTTTTAGACCATTACTGAGATCTAAATTCCTTGGTTTATAAAATTTATCTATTTTTTTCACCTTAAATATAAATTTCTCCCAATATTCCAAGAACTACCCTAAGTATGGTGATAAAATTATTTATACAAATAGATTACTTTTCTACTCTTCCTCAGTTGTTAAGTCCTACAAGATAGATTCTTTGGAGCTCTTCTAATTAATAACTATACTATTGAGACAAAAAATAAAAACCATATTAAGATATCATATCATCAATTTTAGTTTGGAAACTTGCATAAATATAGTCTCATATAATGATCTATTGTTCACCTTAAATGAACAATTACATATCCTTTGTTCTTCTGTAGTACTTAAGAATATTCTTTATAGAAATCTAGTGACTCCCTGGGATTGGATTGATATTTTTTTATTATACTCAAAGCATGAGTGACATTGGGTTGAGTAAATTATATGGAATAAATTATAGATCCTATGGTGAACTTATAAGGAATCTTATCCATGTTTTTTTACTTTATAATGCTTTAGAATGGCATTGAGTCTTAGTAAGTATCATTCTATCCAACACTGGTAAAAACCATTTCTTAGAGTTCTCTATGTTAGACTGCTTTGAAACTTTACAATATATGTGCTTGGATTCATTCTAAGTATCCTCTTATATCTATTTATATATATATATATATATTAATATCCAATATATAAGAATCTTCACCCACATGTTTCATTGAGAAACATTTTATTAACTATATTTTTATATAATGTAAATTTGGGATATCATTTCCAATGGGTAGTATGTCATCCACATACAATACCAATAATATCACAACACTCCCACTAATCCTATTATATACACAGAAATCTTATATGTTATTAATAAAACCAAGATCTTTGATTTTATCATTAAACTGGATATTACAACTCTATGAAGTTTAATTCAATACACAAATAGATCATTACAACTTATATAACTTAATAGAATTATTTATCACTTAAAAACCTTTAGGATCTATCATATACATGTCATTGACTAAATTATCATTAAGGAAAGAGGTTTCGACATCCATTTTATATATATAATTATGATAATGAGTAGTTTTAGAAAGCAATATCTGAATAGAATTTATCACCACTAACGATGATAATTTCTCTTTATATTCAATATCATTAATTTTTTTATAACTATTTTCCACCAATACAACTGTATAGGTAGACACTATAAAATTTATGTCAGTTTTCTTTCAAAAAAACCACTCATGAGCTATGAGACTCACCCATTTAGGTGTATTTATTAAGTCCCAAACATGGTTTGTATACATGTAGTCCATATCAGATCAGATCTCATGTCCACTAGAAATTTCAAAAAATTGGAACTCTTAATGGAATTTTGGTAGGCAACATGTTCATCAACTATATTCATTATTTAATCACTATTTTAAAAAAATCAATATCTCTTAGGATCTTGATGAATCCCACCAGACCTTTAAGGTTCTTGTATAAACTAATTTAATTCTATTTCTACAACCACTTGTGGAACCATCTAAAAAAACAGTTCTCTTTATTGGTTTTGAATTTATTTAAGTTATACTTTCCTTTCACTAACATATCAAACAATGTAAACCTCCTCAAGGAAAACACTATATCTATGACAACCCATATATTCTATACTATTTATTTAATGATCTGTTACATAACAAAAATACCAAAATTTAGAGAGGCCTAGTGTATTTGAGTAATTAGATACACATAACAATAAATTGAAACAAGGGTAAAAAATTATTTAAAAACTCCATAATACACCCTTATATTCCATTTATCTTCTAAGACTGAACAAGATAACTTGGTGATGTACATAAGAAAGGGGTGAGCTATAAAATTTATCAAGGAAAAAATCCACACATATCATAAAGCAGAGAAGTAAATGTGAGTCAAGTGGCATAACATGATGGCATAGAAAGGCGAGAATCATAATTTTGAACATCAAAGTATGATTTAAGATGATAACACCAAGACATCATAGGCACAAGAGACTTAGCCCAGTTGGTGAGGACTCGACAAGTGCATCCAAGAGATCCAAGATCAAATCCGGGTGGAGCCATATTTCTGGGTACTATATCAACATAGTAGTAGGTACCATAACAGGCACCGTTTGATATCATAGCAACTAGAACTATTAATCAGTTTGGGATTTTGAGCCCTCGATTTGGTCCTTGATTCCTTAAAGGCCTTAAATCCACCCAAGAACTTAGGGAAAGTAAGGATTTTAGGCCACATCAAGGACTTTGGGCCACCTCAAGACCTTTGGGCCACCTCAAGAACTTCAAACTACATTAAATTGTGCTTAAATGGACCAAACAGACTCTACAAGGAGTAGGCTCCAGATAAGGATTCGGCATAGGATCATTCACCAGAGAAGGGCAATCAAATTTAGAAGAATGATAGGGTATGTAAATTTACATCAAGATCAGCCCATGCGTGCACATGAAGCCCAGCCGAACAACCATGTTAAGGTGGAGAGTTGACATCATGATAAAGATGTTGGGGAGGGGCAGTTACAAGTTGTTATAGTTTGGATTAATTCCTCTAAGACCTACGGGTCATGTAATGTCTAAAAGACTATGGTCCAAGTAATGGTTAACCTTTATCCATTAAAAGGGGGATTATTAAAAATGAATAAAAATAGAAGTCCTTTGGGCCATTTGGACTAAGACATCATAGGAATGTGAAAACAACATAAAACATGACATCACAAGCATAAGTAAAGACTAAACACTGGGACATAATAACATAGTTTTCTTAGTCTAACCATCCATGCACCATAAATTGTATATCACAAGATAAAAACATTACCCAATGTATTATAGGGCTATATAAATATAGTCCCACCCATCACATTAATATTATGTACATGAATTTTTGTGCCACATAGATCATATAAAATAATATTGTCTTTCATTAAATTTAATCCCATGATTAATAAGTGTGAGTTAAATATATAGAAATACCCAATAAATTAATTATTGGAACAATTAGGTGAATATGTTTGAGTGTAAATGGTAATGGGTATTCATAACATAAAATTTGGGCATAAAAAATCATGGAATAATTTTGGCAGCATAATGGGTGCACATAAAGGTTCATGGAAGAGTTTAATGAGAGTAAAATGTGGCCTATAATTACTTGGGAATCATAAGTATACTAAATTTATGTGTAAAAATAAATTACATCATGAACAATTATAAATAAAAATTCTTAATACAAATAAAGTACTTGAATAAAAAGGAAGAGGAAGAGGATCCCTTACCATGAGAGGGCGCTTCTAAAATGTTGAGAAGACCTTCTTAAGAGCTTTGGTACACCTTAAAAGGGATTTAGGGAGGGATATGTAGAGAGATATTAAATTAATAATCAATGGGTTTTGAGTGAAGAGGAATGAGAGGTTGACAAGGTATTTATAAAAAAAGATATGGGAATTCTTTATTAATATCTAAACATAGGTTTTGGACTCTAAGTAATAAAATAATAAAAAACACAAAACATACCATGGTTTCTACCAAATAAGAGTGTTTTCCAATATTTTATTAGGATAAGAACCAAACTTATTAAAATAATACCATCCATGATGTGTAAGAGAGTCATGTTCATAACGAGTTCTTTTTAAATTATTAAAATATAATATAGGTGTTGAAGGATTCATTATAGGTTTGTAAAATTAATAAAATAACTTCAAAATATATTATTTTAAAGGGAAACATATTTTTTATTTATTATGTATTTTATAGTATTTATTAGAACACTTTTTGGCTATTATAATGGCATAATACATGCTATATATTTATATGGTATTTATTTTTTACCCAAAAAAGTAAAATATCTCAGAAAATTATGAAAAATTCACCATTGGATAATTTCATTATGATAATTTAGAAAATTATATTTATTTTAACAAATAATTTTTAAATATATAAATTTCCACTTTTAAATAAAAATATTTTTTATTGAAAAATACTAGTTTTTACAACACAAACAAAAACTTGACCCTTATAAAAATTACGCGAGACTTCATTAAATTATATTATCATTAAATAATATTATTAGTTATTAAAAAGAGTGTTTTAATTGAAACTATATATATTTTACCAAAATAAAATTTTGGTTTCTTCATATCAAAATATAATTTTATCAAACTCATTATGTAATCGTGTATATATATAAGGTAATAATGAAAATCGATAAATATAATAATTATTTCATTAAAAAGAATATATAAAAAATTAATACTACTATGATATAGATAAATAAACACTTATTACACTACCGCATTCCATAAGGTTAAGGTGTGTGATAGTAGTACTTTCCTAGAGTGGTTCAGTGAAAATGGTTTGGGAGATGATCTCTACATGCTTAGTCTTATCTTATAACTAGTTTTTCTTTTGTTTCACTTTTTTAATCTCGACTTGGGATTGGTTAAGGGAAAATCCTAGTGATAACATATCCCTTTAAAGATATGATAAATGAGCTTCATAATGTATGATTATACTATCCCAGACCATTTATTCTTCATTTTATGTCAATTAGACTTAGAATAACCCTTAATATGTACTAATATTAATGGTCACTAAATAATGACTATATTATCAATGGTTATGATGATTAACGGTCCATTAAGAATGGTAGAAAAAATATGTATATATTTTATAATGGTCCAAGAATTACAAATGAAATATAGTGCATGTGTTTTCTATAAATACATTAATTAATATATAATTTATTCATTCATAAGGTAATTTTATTTATAAAGTAGGTCGATGTATCTAGGAATATGATTTCCCTTCTTCACAAAACTCATGATTTTCTTTCGTGGTGATATATTAAGGAACACATTATCTCTGACCTCAAACTCTAGGTCTCTTAGATGATTTTCTGCATTTATTTTTTGTCAACTATGCACGAATTTCATATGATTATAAATGGTTTGAACCTTCTCTATCATCTCTTAGATAATATCAGGTACCATAAATTTCCACTCTAAAACTTCATCCCATATTTTTGGAGTATAAAACCTTATCTCATACAAAGCCTCATAAGGTTCCATTTGAATGCTATAGTAGAAACTATTATTATATGAGAACTTAACTAGGGGAAGGTGATGATCCACACATCCTTGGAAATCCATTAAACATGATCTCAAAAAATCTTACAGAGTTTTAATGTTTCTATCAGACTGAATATTCATTTGAGGGTGATAAGTAGTATTGAAACTCATCTCTATATTCAATGCTTATTGAAGGATTCTCTAGAATATCAAGGTAAACCTAGGATCTCGATCATATATAGTGGAGAGTGTTACCCCATGAAATCTTACCACTTATCTTATATATATCTTAGAGAATTATTCAATAAATAAACCTTCCTTGATAGTAATGGAATGTGATCACTTTTAGTGAAGATTAATACAAGGTTGAGTGGGTATTTATAGCAAAATTGGGAAATTATTTATTGATTTCTAAACATAAGTTTTGGAATCTAAGTAATAAAATAATAAAAAGTGAAAACATTTTGATGGTTTCTAGTAAAGAGGAGTGGCTTACAATATCTTATTAGGTTAAGAACCAAAATCATTAAAATAATACCATCTAAAATGTGGAAGTGATCCATGTTCATAAATAATTCTTTTTAAAGCCATAAAATACAATATAGGTTTTAGAGGATTCATTATAGGTCTTGTAAAATTAACCAAATAGATTAAAAATAGATTATTTTAAAGGGAAAACCTATTTTTGGTCATGGATGAATTTTATAATGTTTATTACATCACTTTTGCGATATTATGATGTTATAATACAAAATGTATATTTATACCATATTTTTATTTTACCCAAAAATTTTATTGTCTTAGAAATTTATGAAAAGTTCACCATTGGATAATTTTGATGTATTGATCTCAAAAATAATATTTATTTTGACAAAATAATTCTCTAAATATATAAATATCCACTTTTAAATAAAAAATAATATTTATTGAAAAATACCAGTTTTTACGACACAAATATTTTGAACCTTATAAAAATTACATAAGATTTCATTAAATTATATTATCATTTATGTTTAAATAAATATTATTTAATAAAAAAATTCATTGAAATAAAATTTATTTTTAAACTATTGGATTTATCTGAAAGAGTTTTTTAATTGAAACTATATATATTTCACAAAAAGACAATTTTGACTTCTTCATATCAAAATATAATTTTATCAAATTCATTATATAGTCATGTATATATATAAGGTAATAATAGAAAAGGATAAATATAATCATTATTTTATTAAAAAAAATATACAAATACAAATTACTATGGTCTAGATACATAACCCCTTACTACAACATACTCTCTAAGGGTAATTTGTGCGATAGTAGTACTCAGGGTGGTTCAACGAACATGGTTTGAATGGTTATCTCTCTAAGCTTAAACTTATCTCATAAATGGTTTCAATTAGGTTTTAGTTGATGAATCTTATATTTGTATTAGTCAATCTAAAAGCCCAACGATTCCATCTCCCTTATAATCTTTGATAAACAAGCTTTATATGGTATGATTCTACCAGTTAAGTACATCGATTATTTCTTATATTTACATTAGATTTTATCATAACCCATAATATATACTAATATTAATGGTAACTGTAGAATAACTATATTATCAATAGTTATGATGCATAACGGTCTTTTAAGGTCAATGAAAAAATTATGACTATATTCTATAATGGTCAAAAATAACAAATGAAATATAATTCATGTTTTTTCTATAAATAAATTACTTAATAAATAATTTATTCATTAATATGGTAATTTTATTTATAAAAATTTGGTTTGTTTCAATATCAAGACATAAACACTTTGTGTTCATTGGGATTATAAAAGTAAAATACCATAGTGTCATGACCCCTCCCCCCAAAGGTACCCCTCCTAGGATATCAATGAGGGAAGGGAGATAATGATAGATGAAGATCTCTTTCAATAGGGAATAGGTTGGAGATAAACACTAAAAGTATATCATATATACAAATAAGAGGAATTGCCCTCTAATATTTGAGAAACAAGAGACGAGATAGAAACACCCAACAAATTTTTCTCACAGAAAAAGAAAATAAAAACCCCAATACAAGCATGGAATTTCATACAACTGAAAAACTATAAAATAACTACAAGAACCAAAAGTAAAAGACTTGATAGCTATCATGAACCAACCCGGGTCGACCCTGAACTGGTCACCCGAGCCGGTCTGCGACATGGCCCGAGAGGCGTTCCTGATCCTCCCGGGATGGCGATAAGCACTAGGGCATCAACAGAGGCTGTGGGAACAATTTCGCCCAATATAAATAAATAAAGCAGCAAAAATAAAACAGAGCAATGCAGAATAAGTAAACCGAACAAAAAGACCAAACAGGAACAAATGAAAAATAAAACTAACCAAACACAACGTCCGAACTAACTCCGTGCGTCCTTGCGGGTCACTCTCCGACTCAACGATCAAGCATCGCCCAAGGCAAGCGCACTCAAGATGTAGCCTGCACAAACACTAAAAAAAGAAAGAACTATAGGCATGAGTATTAAAACTCAATAGGCTAGCCCGGTATCTATTCCCAATGCACTACCTTTAAAAATAAAATAAACATCATTTCAAGTTTGAACTTCAATTTATAAAAGTAAGTTTTTCTACATGTTACTCAAAAACAAAGTACGATTCATTTCCCCTATTCATTTCTCAAAACCCAAGTCATTATTTTATTGAGACATTAGAATTTTTCAAAGGGGAAGTGATGTTTACATTTCCAATTTTCACAAAAAATATACAACACCTTTCTTTGAAAACAGTTTTCATAAACCACTTTAAAACCACTCATCACTTTCTAGTAAAAACACTACACATGAAAACACTACATTAGTTACATAGTATGGGAAATGAAAAGAAAATATATGCAAGTACTATATTCATCACAGAAAGTAATTGAAAAGTCACAGACATGGGTGAACCTAGGAGATCATGAATAAACCAGAAGACACCAATACATGAGAAATCATCCTCGTTGACATGTCACAGACGATGAAATCCAAACTCTCAATACGCTCGACCATCCTTTCTCAGGCATGTATAGGGAAAATCCAATAGTAATAAACCCAATATATCCACCTACTATGGGCCATTGGTCAGTACCATAACCTACCAGTGCAGCAATCATTCTTAGAATATTCTCTAAATATGCCAGATTCCCATGTTTCAAGTGTTTAGAAAAGGGGTGAGCCAACCGACACCAACCGAGCGCCCAATCATATATATATATATATATATATATATATATATATATATATATGTAAATCAAAACAAGTATCACCTTGAGCCACTCTATGGGACAACCTCTTTCCTTGAAACTACTCAAGCACCCGGGAGCCTCTAAGCACGACCTCCCAAACAATCAATTGCAACCAAGCCATGAGAGTTATCCTAGGAGGGTTTTTTATCAAAACATTTTCATCGTTTTCCATAAAGTTCCAACCGGGCATTAAATACACTTCACAATCACCACTTTAAAAAGAACCAAAATGCTTGTTCAAGCTCTAGAAGAAATCATTTATCATTAAAACTAGAACTATAATTGAAATTCTGTTAATTATGTTTAAAAACCAAACTGGCAATATTTCACTACTGGGTGTCCGTTAATCAAGAAAATATTTCAAGTGTCCTGTATAAAATAAACGACTCTTTTTACACCAAATAATCATTTAAAAATAAATTTTTTATATTATCTCACATTTATTAAAAATAATAAAATATTTAATCTGAACAAATAGTGTGCACAAATAGTAGGAAATAATGTAACTTAAATTTTAAAAAAGCAGTGCAATGAGAACCTACCTCAAGATCAAAGAGCGATGACAAAACAACCTTGGAACCAAGGAACGATGACAAAACATGTGTCCGAAGCCATGTGATAAAGTCCAACACTCTGCATAATAGATATCAAGGACTCGGACACATAAAAAAAACTCACTAGAGCATGCGAAACCAAGCAGCGGGGAGAAACGCTCACCTCGAAACTGAAGTGCGACGACGATGCAAACCAAAGACCGCTTTGTGAGGGTTTTAAAACATCAAAAACCTACCAAAATAATGTAATAAGTTTTGAAAAATTTATAAAACACAAATCCAGAGGCACAAAAAATTTATACCTAAAAAACACTCAATTTTACACAAAAAAGCTATTTTTAAAGTTAACTGCACAATGAGACCATACTAGACAAGACTTCAAACATATACCGCATACTAAATGAATAATAAAAAGGTTTCACAAAATATATAATATGTATACTAAGTGAAAAAAATATAATTAAAGTTTCTTAAATTAAAAAAATAAGCACAGGGGAATTACTACATTGGATACGTGGCACGATGATAACGCAACCTTAGAAATGGTGTGAGATCTCATTCAAACCTCAACCATGCACTCTAGAGGCTGAAACTAACCCGACGCTACCAAAAAGAACCCAAAATAAATGCAATCTCAAACCGAGACAAAAGAAGAAAACAAGAATAAAATAAAAAAAATAAAAAGGTATACCGACAGGGAGAGAGGGAGGATGGTCAGACAACGGCTGTGAGGTGGGCTGGTAGAAGATGCAGCGGCAGGGAGAAGGCACCGGGTCAAGGTGTTGGGGTGCGCTGCAAGGAGGCCGAGGGCTAGTGTTGGGTTGCTACGACAGGAGGGCGACGGGGAGGCCGATGGCGTCTGGTGGAGAGGAGATGCTGTTGGCCAATTGAAAAAAAAGAGAAGAAAAAAAGGATGTTGGGAAGAAGGGGGAAATATATTGGGCAGGGTGAAACCGTTGGGGGTCCACGACGGGGGCTGCCAGATGAGAGACGGAGGGGTAAGCCAGCGACGGGTGATTCGGGCAGCGGCGGTGTGAGGTAGTGAGGGAGCTGCGTCGGCTGGGGCAGCTGGAGAAAAGAGCTGTGCTGGGAGGGCATGCTACGGGGATGCGGGAAAGATCCACTGGGGCGCACCAGAGGATCTACTGAGGGTTTCTATCAGGAAGGAGGGCGTTGTCCTGCTCGCACCGCACACCAGGAGCTCGCGCCGCACACCGGGAAGAAGGAAGGGAGGGCTGGTCTGGTTCACTACATAGCACAATGAGGGGGAAAAGGCCAGGACGGGGAGGCGCACCGCATGCAGGGGTGCCAGTGGTGGGCTTCCGCGCTGAGGAGGCAGATCCAGAGCGACTGGGTAAGGAGGGTGCGCCACTAGAAGTGGCTGTGCCATTGGGAAAAGGAGCCGTGTGGGGGATGCACAATGAAGGAGAGTGATGGCTGGGTAATGCGCCACACAGTGGGGGGGGAAAGGGTTAGCGTGGGAGAGGGAGAGGAAAAAAGTGAGGTGCACCGAAACCCTAAAAAAAACTAAGAAAATAAAAGTAATAATGATAATTATGAATATAAACACAACAACAATAATAATAATAATATTATTATTATTAGTATTAATGAAAATAATAATGAAAATAATATTATAGATAATACTAATAACAATAATAATAATTAAACTTCTTGATTGTAATAAAAATTAATAATTTTCACAAAAATAATAATTATAATAGTAAGAAGAAGACTCATAATAATAATAAAATAATTAAAGTATTTATATTATCTAAAAATTAATAAAATCATTAACACAATAAAAACCATAAATTACACAACAATTAGTATGTGTTTAAAATATAAAACTTTTTATTTCAATTTTTCTAAGATGACCGGGATGCGTAGTTACCCGGGTGGAGCCGCGCGGGGTTTCCAAAATGCGCTCTACTCGCGCGCCCAATGACGCCGCGTCAAAAAGTGCACTTTTAAATGAAGACTGAAAGAAAGTTTTGTCCAAGACTCACCCAAACCCCAACAAAAATTATTAAAGGAAGAAAATAATTAAATAAATTAAACACACGGGTCGAGGTGTGACAGTAGCAGACTCAAATCCAAAATATCTCCTGAACAACTCCACGATCTAGTAATATCTAGCCTAATTTCCAACTATCTCTTGAAGATCTGAAAAATATTTTACATATACATTGGGTGAGTATAATTAGTATACTCAATAGGATCTTCCCTGAAGCCTCTCATGAAAAAGTTAAATAAATAATAATAAATCATAGTGAACAACATGTGAAGCTAACTCATCACATAATTTGGTATGATAAGTTCCTTGCCTTACTATGACTCTATCACTAAGTTTTGTATACTAGAATAATATAATATCCAAAATATATCAAATAAGGCACCCTACTACCACTTCACCATTGGTTTTCCACTATTCCCTAATGTTACACATCATAAGCCATCTCTCTCTAAATGAAAGTGAGCTCAAAGATACCTGAGCCACTATAACATACCATTCATCATGTGCATCACATTGTCTCATCATCCCATCCATATTTCCTAATAGTAACCAAGTAATTTCAGGGAGACACCTTAACCCGTATGTCGATTATTATACCTCAAGCCATAAAACCCATATAAAAAATATCTACAATAATCCTTCAGATACTATATGTAGAGATAAATGTGTGTGAAATAACTATAATTCATTATGTACCTCTATAGACATATATGATAAAAATAACCACCCAAAATACCATCACATAATACTATTAGGATAAGATAGTGGGGAAATAGGGGATAGTCAGTCATCCATTCTTTGACAACCTGGATGTTTGAGAAAACATCCTCTCATAGTCCATTAGGTGTCAGTCGCACTACCGAAAATGGTGTGGTAGAATAGGAAATCACATAACATAGAAAATATATATAGCTCACAACCACACTATGGGAATCAACATAGTCTTAATATCAACTGAAACTATTGTCACTCAAACACTTGACCACCACTTCTAAAGACTAGATATCCTATAAGCACAAAAATATTCAATAAGATTTTCTTTTATTTATTTATATTGAAAATTTCACATTACATTTATTATTTCAATTGACCATTAACATTGCTTTATCATTACTTTAACATGATTACCAATTGATTCCCATGACCTACAAGTATAATTTAACCAATCCCACAGTTTCTCAATATTGGCATCATTTTCATTCTAATAAGACACCAACCCCATGAGTTAAAAAATTTAACATTCATTATCATTCCATAATTATAGGTACTCTAGGACTCATCCTAAGTTACCATAAAATAGATGCATAAAGTAACTACAACCAACTACATAAATAAGTGGGGAATGGAATGTTTAGATAAGAAACATATCCATATAACATTTTAAGTAGATTCATTAACATGAAATCATCTCATCTTTCAACACAACAATGAGAAATCCCATATTTAACCCATTCAATCTGTCCCATTTCCATCCTTGACACCAAAATGGGTACCAACATCCATCCTGCCACCACCCATACTAAATGTTTCCACAAAACTGGTCCTCCCTTCCCATGTATTTCCAACCATAAACCATCCTAGTCTCATATAACATCACATAGCAAGGATCACATCCATATCAAACACATAAGGCATCAAGCAGACAATAAACTATCAAAATGACATCTAGGGCCTAAAAACCAAACAATACAACCATCATAAGAAAATGAGATCTCTCAAAACTAAAACTTTATCTTTATAAAACAACCAGTTCAGTGCCATCTTGGATTAACCAATTCATTTATAATAGATTAAAACCACTGATAAACTAAGTCATCATCTATTAAAATCTATGAATTATTTAAACATGATTTCCAACATAACTTATTGTTTCATCAATATATAAGGATGAATATTTTAATTAAAGATTCCACTTTATTATTTCATTAACAAGTATTATTGGCTTCCCATTCCTTAACTAATTTCATTCACATAAGGAAGAAATATTTCAATTAAACATGACTCTTTGTTAATTATCTAAAAAAATTCAATATTTATGTTCTTTAACTAATTTCAGCATTAAAAAAATACTAATAGAAAATTTAAAAAAATATTATAACTAAAAAATTAACATATATAGAACAATATATATTAAAACAAGAGTAAAACCGTTATCATGGTGTAAACACATGACATCATTTCAACCGCAAACCATATATTTTCATTATTTCAAGTTTAATCTCTATTAAGGTTAATTACACTTCTACCAAAATAGATAAATCATGTTAACTTTATAATTAGAAAAAAAATAGAAGAAATAATGAATCCCCTATCTTGATTATAAGTTCAATGTTCTTCACATAATAATGGCCGATCAAGGATCAACCACCATCAAAACCAAATGAAAAGTAACTGGAACCTAGAATCAGCAAACCACCATCAAACCACACACATGTTTCATCCTCAAAATAAAAGTCTTAACACAATAATCATCTAAATAAAATGTATGAATAAATAAAGGGTAGAAAGTATTAGGAAAAAGGTTCCTTGATCCCAAATCCTTCTATTTTCTATGATTGGATTTAGAATTCACAAATAGATAACCAAGGGTTATCAAGCGAGTTAGGGTGAACTCTTACCCAACAAAAATTATTTTCAAAAAAACCTTTATAGAAGAAATCGCTCGACAAATCCCTAGTCCATATAGTTTTTTATAGAAATTGGAGGAATTAAATAGGAGGTTTATAGATTAGTTAATATAGGGAAGTTATCAACTTAAAAATGAATTTAATACTCCTTTTAACTCCTCACCTGTTTCCACTTTCGAATTGGTCATGATTCATGGATATTAGTAGCCATTTCAGCTATTCAAGACCAATATGACCACCACCACAACTTCCACCATGACTTCCACCATGTCCTGGCCATGGTTGTGGTGTTCTTCAGTGCATAAAGTCAAAATGAAATCCCCTACAACATATTTACCACACCCAAGATATTTTCCCCTTTCCACGACTTCCAAAATTTCTCAAAAATCCATTTCCCCATCTCCATTTTAGACAAGAGACCCTTCAAGATAGCACGCCCGATGCCACACCCACCTTGGGTGTTTTGAGTTGGCCATTTTTGAAAAGAGGAATAAACTTGGCCTAAAAAACCCCAAAACGTCTTTAAAATCCTTATTGATGGTTGTGGGTCACCAACACCACACGACCATCCAAAAACAGCCTTCACTATATCCATCACTAGGGTGTGGATACCATTTTAAAATCCAAAACTCCTATAAATCCTCAAAAAACCTCCAAACTCCCTCTTGATACCTCCAAGACTCAGATAAGTAAAAAAGAAAAGGCCCATAAGGTTCACACCATTACATTAGATAGCTCTCAAATAATTCTCATCCTTAATAATTTAATTCAATTATTTAAGAGAAGAAAAATAAAAAGGGGTCATCAGAATAGCCACCCTACAAGACATCTCTCAATAATATCACCATCATAAGAGCACAAACCTCTCACTTATATGAACATGAAACAAATCTATACAACACCAACAACCATCTCTCAAAAACTCTCCTAGGGGAGATACTTCTTAAACATGATTAAAACCATAATCACGCCATCAGAGAAGAGAAAAACATCTCATAAACTATGTAAAGGTAAACAACCACAAAACATTGATACAAAATAATATTTAAACATAAAAAATTTTATATAATTAGAACATATCCACAAATCATGTTATTAGATTCTATCCTCCACACTAACATGTCTATATAAGACATGAACTGAGGGAATAACACATCTGTGTGATACCTTCTCCTAGTGTTCCTGAATCTCAACAGATCACTCCTCAAAGGCTGAATCATCATCAATGTTGATCTCTCCATAATCGATGATGTGATAGTCATCATGAAGATAACAGATAAGTTGTGACACATTAAAGTCATCATTAATCTGACTCATCTATAGGAGAAGTTCTATCTGATATGAAATGACTCTAATATGAACTAACACCTCAAAATACCTAACAAACTAGGTAGAAAGATTACTCCCATGAAAAAAAATCACTTATCATGATGAAGAGTTACCTTTAAGAACACACGATCTCTAATTTCAAATACTAAAGGTATCCTACTTTGTTCAGCATAGGACTTCTGATGATCTTATGATTCCTTCATCCTATCATGAATTACTCAAACCATCTTAGTTGTGATTTTCACTTGTTTTATCCTGATAATTTCTGAATCTTTAACCCAAGTCCATCATAATGTAGAATGAAAATATTTTCTATACAAATATTCACATGAAACATAAAAATTGTGGAGTGAAAACTATTGTTTCAAGAAAAACCATTCAAAGATAGGTGCCTCATCCACAATCCTCTAAAATCCAGGACACAAGTACCAAACATGTCTTCAAGAGTCTGGATGGTCTGCCATGTCTAACCATCAGTCTGTAGTTGAAAATAAGTGCTAAGGCACAAATGGGTGAAAAGAAGAATGATGAATAATTGTATAAACATTATATGTAAAATGAGGATCATGATCAGAGATTATCATCCTCAAGACTCTATGGAGCCTCACATCCTCCTCTAGGAATTTCCTCAAAAAAACCTCCATTTTGATCGATTCCTTGATCAATAAAAAGTGGTTTGACTATTTCAAATGATCCACTATCAACCACATAACATCATATATTCCTTGAGATAGAGGTAAAATAGTAATGAATTCCATTGAAATCTATTACCACTTACATTGATTAATATATAATAGCTGGAGAAAACCATCAGGAACATAGTGTCCAACCTTCACCTTATGGAAAACTAAACATCATGACACAAACACTACAATTGAATGCTTCAATCTAGGACACCAATATTGACCTCTCAGAGAATGGTACATATTTTTCACGCCAAGATGTACTACTAAGGGTGAGATGTGGAAATCATGGAGAACCATCTCACACATCACCGAAGGAATGAAAAACATCCCATGGAATAATAATCAGTAATGATCATCCTCAAACCAACCATAAGGGGAATCACCTTAGAAAAAATTATCTCTCTATGCCTCCACTACATAATCCCTTAACCGACACTCCTCCACCTATTGAATTAAATATTATTATACCATCATATGAAAAAGGAAACCTATTCCACAAACCTCACCAATATCAAGATGAATCACTAATAGATCTTCGATCACTCTCTAGGGATCTCCAGATTCACGCATGAAAACACTAAAGTGACTTTCTACTTAGCACATCGGCTATAAAATTTTCCGTTCTAGGTGTATAGTAAATCACAAAGTCATAATCCTACAAGAATTACATTCAACTATACTATCATAAGTTTAGGTCATGTTGGGAGAAGACATAGATTTTGATCTTATGGTTGGTGAAAATCACAAAACGCTCACCGGTGAGGTAGTGCAACCAAAATTTTTAGGAGAACAAGGATACTTCCAACTCAAGATCATGGGTGGAATAGTTATGTTCATGGGTATGTAACTGATGAGTCCCATAATAGACAACTGATCTCTTCTATATCAAGACACTTCCCAAGAGAATATGCAAATCATAATAGAAATCTCAAACTAAACTCCTACTAAGAAATGAATAACAAGAGAATTGATCAAATTCTTCTTTAGGAACTTGAGATATACCTAACACTGGCCAGCCTATAAGACCTCATGATATTTTATGGTCAAGGATTCAAGAGGATTCACAATATGAGATAATTTGGGTATGAACCTCCTGTAATATCCTACAAGACTAAGGAAACTATAAATCTCTATAATAATCTTGGGATATACATAAGAAACAACCGACCATATATTTGAAGAATCCATAGATACACTATCCTAGGACATGAAATTTCCTATGAAAAGAACCTCATGATCCTAGAAATCAAACATATACAACTTTACATATAGCTAATGATGGTGAAGAACTCCCAAAACTACCCATAGATGCTATTAATGATCTTCCTCAAACAAAGATTACACAAGGATATCATCGATGAAAACCACTATGAATAGATATAGGAACTCTCAAAACAATACATTCATCAAACCCATTAATACAGCTAGAGTATTATTCACACTAAAAAACATTACAATGAACTCATAATACCTATAATGACATTGGAAAGAAACCTTTGATATATCCTCATCCTTCACCCGCATATGATGATACCCCAATTCTAGATCAATTTTTATGAACCAACTAGATCCTTTCAGCTGAACAAATAAATCATCAATTTGTGGAAGAGGGTAGTGATTATTCACTATCACCTAGTTCAAGAAATAATAATCGATAAAGATATGATGACTAACATAAATATTATTCATGAAAAAAACTAGATCACCCCAAGGTGAAACATTCATCTAAACACAACCTCATTGAAAAATATCATCAATCTATCCCCAAAGATCCTGAAACTCAAAATGTGTAATCCTATATAAAGACATACAGACCAGGGAAGCGCCTGTCTGTAGCTCTATCCCAAACTTGATCTATCATTAAGGGGTTAACACCACAAACTCGTTAATAAAGAAATCAGATCACTCTTCCATAACCCTAGGAATCACCATCCCCAAAACCTATGAAAAACTTAGCATCAACTTGACCATCAAGGAAAAAATGGACTGGACACACCTCTGACCCATCTATGGGTCTATCTCACCAAAGAACATGGTAGAATCTCCATCAACATCATAGAACATGATATTTATCTTAAATGAATCCATGATAGACTGCACTGAATAAAACTAGTCCATAACCATTATGATTTCATATGGTTGTATTCATAAACATAGGAAGTATCCCCCAGAGTGGTGCTTCCACAAAACTAGTCCATAGTCTCTACATACTTCATACAGACTAGACTGACCTCCAACTGATGTAGTAAACACTAAGATAACTGGAATCCTTTATACCTGAATTCCTAAATCATGGAATAGGGTAGGTGATATGTAGTAGTGCATAACTCATGAATCAAACAAAGCATTGAACCAAGTAGAAAACAAGGAAAGGGTACCTTAAATGATGTCTGAATCTTCTAGTGATGGAAATTCCAATGAATGAAACTGGCCACAACCTGCTCCATGACCTATCTAACCCTGATGAAAACCACCTCCATGGAAATCCTCTAATTGCAGAGGATGAGGATCATCATGAGGCTATACTATGCCTACCTAATCTCCTCTCTACTGATCCAAATTTGGAGCACCCTAATGATACTACCTTATCTAAAACTTCTGAAATAGAGGAACCTAAAATGGAACAACTATTTCATATTACTGATTATAAAGGTCTAGAATTCTTTCCACTAGTGACCATATCCCCCATAATAAAAAAAATTGTTTGATCCATTGTTAGGGGCCTGAGAGCCGCCCCCCATAGAAACAAGATGATGAGGGATATGACCTACCCCCGGTAGTTTGAAAACACTTATGTCTTAACAACAGGGAACCCCTAAACACAACTCTACTATGGGGAGAATCCTGATGAATCCCCTCTCACAATGTTACGGTCCTAGTCAATGTTCTTCCAATGTCCTATGCTCTTGACAACACCTCAAGATACATCAGTAGGATAAATGGGGTGAAATCATGCTAGATATCTAGACACAAAGCCTCATCAAAATGCCTCACCCTTGCCTCCTCATATGAAAAAAGGTTCGAAGCATATCAAAGAAGGGTCTTGAAATGGATCCTAAAATCTCACACACTAGAACTCCCCTATCGAAGAGTAAGAATCTCTTGGTGACTAGACAACTTCACAGTTTAAGAAATAAACTTGTCTTGAATCTATTCTTGTAACTTCTCTCATGAGATAGAAAACTCCTAATGATCTCTAAGGAACTAAAAACACCACTGTCTGGCTTCCACATGAAGCATCATCACTACCAATGAAACCCAATGCTCCTTCCAAGAACATATCGAACTAAATTCTATCTACACATCCTCCAACT
Organism: Viscum album; assembly: GCA_963277665.1. Lineage (NCBI taxonomy): Eukaryota > Viridiplantae > Streptophyta > Magnoliopsida > Santalales > Viscaceae > Viscum > Viscum album. Next base: position 916,435,881 of record OY728141.1, read on the forward strand.
AGTCCTCTATCACTAATTCTAAAATAGATCCCTTATACTTCTGTATACTCTAGTGACAAAACCCTCAGAGTGACCTCCTCTATACATATTTTTCATTGACCTCAACTTTTTGGTGATCTTATGGAACATCATATTAAACATATTTGGTTCAAAATGATGAGGATGTTGACCTGGATCCATAACTACCAAATAAAAAATGTTTAGGAACTTATAAACATGGAATATATAATATTTATGATTATTTATTTATTTATTTATTTAAGGTTTAACATAATCCAAAATTCTATACATTTTTAACACAATTGCAAAGAAGAATTATAGATGATACTTTCCCAGGTATCTTCCCCGAAAACAACATCCCTTCACTTAGTATGCTCAGTAAACTTAAATGTATATGAATATATTCACAAGGGTCCCTAAATACCCATGTGCTCGTTAGCCTCCCATGTTTACCTTGCTTAGTAAGTTTAGATGTCATTTTTCCCTACCAACCCATGCGGTCCTCCGTAGTGCCTACCCCTAATCCTATCCCTCAACCTAAATATTTGATACCACTTTGTCACAACTCCCCACCAAAGGTACCCCTTCTAGGTGGGAAATAAGAGAAGGGATATAATGATACCCAAAACCCACCTCCAATAGGTCATAGATTGGTGATTAGCACAAGGTCTATATCATACTAACAAATGAGAGGCATTAAACTCTATGATTTTTGAAACAAGAGATAAGATAGAATAATTCAACAAATCCTCATAAAAAAAGTAAAGAGAGATCTAAATACATTCATGTTATGTTATAAAACTAAACAACTATAAAATAACTACAAGAACCAAAGGTAAAAACCTTGACAATGACCTTAAAGACCAAACAAATCCTTAAAAACTCCATGAGAGTAATGTCCAGTATGATATATAACCCACTCCTACAGACCTAAAAAATAGTTTATATATATGTAGGGTGAGAATAACAGGTATATTCTATAGGATCTTTCCCAGATCCTCTTGAAAAAGATAAATAAAGTATATAATTCCCAGTAAACAAAAAGTGAAATAACTCATCACCTAATCAGGTATGCTATGTTCCTAGCCTCACCAAGGATCTATCACCAAGTATCTCATACAAGAATAATATAATATCCAATATATATCAAATAAGGTACCCCACCACCACTTCCCAACTAGTTTGCTGCTCAAACCCAATATCGTACGTCCTAATCCATCACTCTTCAAAAGAATACCATCTCGAAGAAAAGTAAGAAACTATAACATCCCATGAATCTTATGCATCAAATAATCCCATATTCCCATCCACATCTCTATATAGTAACCAGGTAATTTATAGAATCCACCATAGCTCATATGTCAAGTATTATACATCAAACCATCACAACCCATACATGAAATTCCTATAATAAATCTTAGGATAATATATCTGGATATATATGTGTGTGGAATAACCTCAATCCATTATTTTCCTCTACACGCATACATGGGAAAAGTAACCATCATGTATACCAACACATTATACTGACAGGAGAAGAGAGTGGGAAAAGAGGGTGTAGTCTTTAATCTATTCCCCACTAACTTGGATGTTGGGGAAAACAATATCCTAGAGTCCTTTAGGCATCAGTATACATAACACCAATGGTGGGGTAACATATGAAATCACATAACATATAGGATATATAACTCACAAAAAAACTATGAGCATCAACCTAGTCTTTGGTTCAATTTTAACTATTGTTACTCAGACACCCAACTACCACCGCTAAGGACTCGATATCCTACAATAAAAAAAACATTTAAGAAGACTTTTATTTATTTATTTCCATTAATCATTTTTAATTAAATTTTCCTTCAATTAACAAGTAAAATTACTTTATCATTTCTTTAACATGATAACCAAATGATTCTCATTCCCTCTAGGCATAAACCAATTGATCCCATTAGTTGTCAATATTATTATAATTTTTACTCCTAAAATTCACCAACCCTATAGGTTAAAACATTTAACATTAATTATAATTACATAATTCTAGGCACTCTAAGACTCATCTTAAGTTACCATATAAATTATTCATAAACCAAGCATAACTAGATGTGTTTATTAGTGGGGAAAGGAATGAAAAAAAGAAACCAAACCATCCAGACTTTTAAATAGGTTCATTAACAAGTAAATATCCCAAATTTTAGAAAAACAATGGGTAAACCTAGATTCAACCCATTTCTTCAATCGTAGTTCCATCCCTAACACTACCATACATATTATCATCCATCACTCCATCACCAACACAAATTATTTCTACAAAAAACGGGCCTCCCTACCCATGTATCAAAAAAAATCATCCATCCTAATCTTATATTACATCCCATAGCAAGTATCACATCTAGAGACAACACACAAGGCATTCGGAAAACAATAAATAGTCAACAGGGCATCTAGGCCCTAAAAACTAAGGCATCCAACCTTCACAATCACACGATCTTGGTCAAACCCAAACATTTACCATTATCAAAAAACAGGTTCATTATCATCTTGAATTAACTAATTCATTTATCATAGGTTACAACCACAGGAAACCAATGACATCATCTATTAAAAGATATAAATTATTTAAACATTCTTTCAATCATAACTTCTAGTTTCATAAAACTATAAGGAAGTAAGTTTTAACTAAACATTATTATTTAATATGTTATCAAAAATAATTATTATCTTCTCATTATTTATCCAATTCCATTAACACAATGAAGAAAAAATTCAATTAAACATGTATAATGTTTCACTTTGATTTCCATAAAAACATAAGAAAGTATGGTTTCATTTAAATATGCCTCTTTGTTAATTATCCAACAAAAAATTTTAGTTTTACATTATTTAACCAATTTAAACATAACAAACTTGCTATTCTAAATCATAATCAAACATACTAACCATAACACTAACATAGATAACACACTATTTAGTCAAACAAGAGAAAAACCATTGTCACGGTGGAAACACATGTGATAACTACAACCTTAAACCATATATTTTCATTATTTATGATTTAATATTAATTAAGGTTAATTTCAATATTACCTAAAGAGATAAATCATACAAACTTTATGATTGAACAAAAAAACAAGAGAAACAATGTATCCCCTACCTCGATTAGAATTTCAATATTCTTTGTATAAGAATGGATGATTGAGGATCAACCACCACTAAAAATAAAGGAAGAATAGCTGGAACATAGAATCCACAATCCTACATTAAACCACACATAGGTTTCAGCCTCAAAATAGAAGGCTAAATAGAATGATCATCCAGAAAAAAGGGATGAACAAATAAAGGTTGGAAAGGAGAATGAAAAAGGTACTTTAAACTAAAAGTGTTTTATTCTTGATGACCAGAGTTAGAATAAAAAAAGAGTTGATAAAGGGGGTTTAGGGGAGGTAGAATAAAATATTACCCAAAATAAATTGTTTCATTGAAACCTTCATGGAATAAATCACTTGAATAAGCCCTAGTTCTTATGGTGTGATTGAAAATTGAAGGAATTCAAGAGGATCTATATGGATTGGATAATAGTGGGGAAGAATCTAATTAAAAATGAATTTAATACACATTTTAACTCCTAATAAATTTATAATTTTAAAATGGTCAAGATCCATGATGACCAGTGTCCATTTTGGCCATTCAAAAACCATCCTGTCCATCACTATAGATTTTCCATGGCTGTGGTGTTCTTTGGCATGTCAGCCTGAAATGGAATACTCTATGACATTTTTACCATACCCAAGCCATTTATATTTTGCAAAAAATTCCAAAATAGCCGAAAAAACCAATTCCCCCATCCTTTTTTAGATAGAATACCCTTTAAGGAAACATGCCTAGTGCCATGCCCACCTTGGGCATTTTGAGTTGGCCATTTCAGACAAGAAGAACACACCAGGCCAAAAATTACCTCCAAAACATCTTTACAAGCCGTGTTACTGGATGTGGTGAACTAGTACCACATGACCAGCCCAATATGGTCTCCACCACAACCCCACCAGAGCATGGTGACCCTTTAAAAATCCAAAAACTCCTCTCAAGCCTCCAAAAAACCTCTATAATTCCATTTAGCACTTTCTAGCCTCTGATAAACACAAAGGAATGGTCAGAAAGGTCCAAACCACTATACATATTATTTTTAGGATAAATAACAAAAATGAATTTATTTATGTTAGGGTATAGTTTGTTAGGATCCAAGAATCATATATATGATTCAGAACCCTAAATTCTTATAAAATATAAATTGGGAAACCTCCTATTCCATATCTCATTTTGTGTTTTATGACTTACTTAGATGGAACATGATTTAATATGAAAGATATTTCTTCTAGATCATATCTCTAGAATGACATAGAATTGTGGAACTAAGTCATCATTGACTGAACTATGTATTAAAAGATATGATACCTCCTGTAATACATGTTATTTCACTATGGTACTATATGAAGAGCGAGTTATAAAAATACCATAATATCCTAGATGATCAGTAAATTTATGGCTATTCACCACATATATTTGATAAAAAAATATGGATACTTTTTCCCAATTGATTATATACATAATTTACAAACTCTCTACACTTTTCAAAGGTTTTGAACTTGTGTATCATAATAAATACATAACCATAATGACTAAAATAATTATTAAAGGTTACAAAGTAACTATACTCACCACTTTATTACATACTCATTATCCCACATACAACACTATGTGTGAGATCCAATAGTCTACTAACACTCGCATATTTTCCACTAAAAGTTGATTTGATCATTTTTAAAAATAAACAAGATTTTTATTTGTTAAATTATTTACAATAAAGTGATTCTAATTTTAACATATTAACCTAACCCATTGGATTGGGAAGGATCAAGATTCCGCTAAACATAGGTGACATCCCCTAGATACCAATGCCAATGGATTTACTGAATTATGGGGGGGGATGATTAGCCTTTAAATTTATCGACCTATAATATACAATAATGAAGAGACATAGTATATTACATGACGTAAAACCAAATAATATAAATAGATAAAAAATCACAATTAGAGTCCCATCCAAATGATAGTACAATATAGTGTAAAAACCAAATTAAAATAAGATCCGAATACCAAGGTGGCACTACTCCAGACTTTAACCCTCAACCAAATCCAGGCTCCATAAATGACCAAACACAACATTATGATGATCTACTAGAGAAGTATGAAATATTCCCTTTACCAATATCATAGTAGACAACATCTATATACATATCAAGGTTCATATGATATAGGTGAGTATATTGACTCTATAGGAAAACCCTAAGACTTCCCATACACGCTAGTAGGATAAAAAAAGTTTGAAAAAATTATATAAAATAGATAAAGAGTATAAAACAAGTTATAAATAGAAATAAATGTAAATACATGAATTATCCCACACTAAAAGTACACCCATGGTATGAAAATACACATGCATTAAACCCACACCCTAATACATCTCTCGTCAAAGCATGCCCTCTGAACAGTCCAACTCACGAGTGGAAACCCCTTTCCTTCAGTTTCAAGTCATCACATGGAGGTATAATCTAGTGGGACCCAAATGGAATGATAACCAAGTGTAAACTAACAAGTATACCTCCAATGTAGTATGAAATCAATCCAACCATGATCATACTAATTTGTCACAACCCATTTCATTCTTTAATCAAAATTATCATTAAATATTTTCATTAAACATGTTGTAGGTGAAAACCATAACCCTTAAATTAAGAACCAAAAAATCATGGGGGGTTTTACAAAGGGTTTAAATTCAAGGTTTTCATCAAATAATATGATAAATCGGGTTAAGAAAATAAATCCATCAAGTTCTTGATAGAAGTTGAATGAGAGAGAATCCACCTACCTTGAATACAATTGCTAAGATGGAAATACATCATGATCTCACAAATCCAGTAATTTACCATCATACCTTAAAAAAATAACAAGGTCTTTCCATAAAAACACATAATAAACCATAAATCCAAGAAATATGTACCTAGACTTGGGTTCCTCTCAAGATAACACAATAAGGTAAAGGAGGAGAAAGAGAAACATGGCTATCACCTTTGATCCCTATGGCCCAATTCTCAATGATTCATCATAATCAATATCCAAATGGAAGGAAAGGACCAAAATAACCTATAAGAAGCTCAAAGATTGAGATACTAATTAAATGGATATATAATGAGAGTTTAAGTGGTAGTTTTGGGTCTTAAAACATTTTATAGATTTAATTAATAACTCATCACGGTTCGACTATATGATTTGGAAAACCCTACGCCAACCATATCAATAATAATAGTAAACACCCAAATAACTATGAATTATTCCATTTTTTGAAAATTCACAAACTTGCACGATTGATTCATGGTTTTCCCAAAACATGATCCAACCTGTGCTTCAACAGTGTTAGCTTCCTTACCCCTTACATTGTTACCTGGGGAAATCCACATAGTTTCCCCTAACCACACACCCTCTAGAATGCTTCCAAAACTTCCCAAAACAATCCAAAAACTCTCATAACTCAACCCAATAATTATATAAATTCAAAATACTTAATAAATTATAAAATATATTTAAAATGGGGGTGTTACATTCTCCCCATCATTGGAATTTTTATCCTCAAAGAGCTAGAGATCGGTGGTGTCTTAAAATACCTCCGACCATTTCTCAAACATAAGCTTATCTTATTCCCAATTTTTCTCTTGAATTATACCATGGATCCATAATACCCATACTAAAGAGATATGTATTCATAACAAGATAATTTCTTGCCTATCCAAATGATGAACTGGGGCATGGATCAAAGTAGAATTCAGTTCAAGAGTGATGTTGTCCCAAAAAATAACATGACTAGAATCAGTCTAGTAATTATTGAGATGAGACCCATGGAAAACATTTAGAAATCACTAAATCATGGTGATAAGTCTAAATGATATGAAAAATCACCAGTACATTCCATAATATCGAATGGTTTGATGCATTGAGGAGCTAATTTTCTTACTAACCCAAATAGTGGTGACTTAGTCTCAGTGACACTTTCAAGAATACATGGTAACCTAAATCAAAATATAAGGGTCCTCAGTGATGATCAATATCATATTTTCAATGTATTTGGGTAATTTCCATTATTTACCTAATCATCTAGATCTTCATAGTAGTCTCATATAAACTAATTGGTCCAATCAATGATGTTCCCCCAGTCTCTACCCAAAAAAGTGGGGATCGACATGGGTTGTTATACAATGCCTCAAAAAGACCAATTTGTATCATATCCTAATAGATATTATTATATGAAAAATACACTAAATAGAAATGATATTCCCATGAACCATAAAAATCCATAACAAAATATCTGAGCATGTCTTTTAGTTTTGGATAGTTTGTTTTGATTGGCCATCCATTTTTGGATGATATGTTATGCTCATGTTCAACCAAGTCCCAATGGTTTTTTGTAAGGATTTATAAAACCATGAGGTAAATCTAGGGTATTAGTAAAATATAATAGAAACTAGTACTTCATGAAACTTAACCACATATCAAATATTAATATTCACTGAGTCTTTTTCTATATTTGATTATCAAATTAGAATGAAATATGCTAACATGGTGAGTTGGTCAACAATTACCCAAATCATGTCATAATTCTGATGCATATGTGGAAGACCCCTGAAAATGTCTATGAATTTTTTTTCCATTTACATACAGGTATTGACATATACTATAACATGAATATTGGTCCTTGGTTTTGAGTATTTAATTATTTACAGGTGAGACATATCGAACATAGTCAACCAACTTAAGTTTCACACCAACCATAAAAAATGGGTTTTCATTACCCTGTACATCTTCTGAATACCTGGGTGGACATATCATTTGGAATAGTGATAAGAAAAAGGGCTCCATTCTTGGAATGATAAAGGAACTACAATCTGATCACCAAAATCAAAACACATAGTTTACATCCTTTATCCAACCTTCAATGGTCTCCTCATCATTGATGTTTGATATAATAGTATGGAAGTTTTAGTATGATTGATGAGCCTCTTTAACTAGGTTAATAGAATCAAGAATAATATTAGACATAAATAAATATACATCCTAATTCAATTCCATACAATCCAAAAGCATGTGTTTAATTACTCCCATTAATTACAATTGGTCATGAGTTTTCTCATACTACCTAGTTATAAGACTTCCAACTCAGTGCATCATCCACTGTATTCCATTTTCTAGACATATAAACCAAGTAAAATTTAAACATATCATGATAATTCATCCATCACCATTGACTCAGGTTTAAGTATGTTTGGGAAAATATGTATTTTAAACATTTATGATCTGTAAACACAATGAACTTTTCACTGAAGAGATAGAGACACCATGTTTTAATGAATGTACCACCACAGCTAATTCCAGATCATGCATTGGATAATTATTTTCATGTTTTCACAATTTCCTTAACCCGTATGCTATGATATAGTGTCATTACATAATAATACAACCCAATCCATATTCAGACACATCATAATACACCACATAGTGTTGTCCTAATTTTGGAAAGATAAGGATTGGTTCCAAAGTAAGACAAACCTTAATTTCCAGAAAGTATTTCTAGAAGTCATAATACTATTTCAATAGAATAACTTTCCTTTTTAATTTACTCATATGAGAAGTTAGTATTGATAAATCCATAAAAAATTAACGATAATAGTCTACTAATTCTAGAAAGCTTCATATCTCAAAGAAGTTATTGGGTAGTTTCTGAGAAATGTCTACTTCAATCTTTTTAGGATCAGTTGATATGCATTTTTTAGAAGTAACATGACCATGGAAACGAAATTATTGTATCTATAAGTCACACTTAGGGAAATTAACATAAAGTTAGTGCTCACAAAATACGATTAATAAAATATCCAAGTGTCTTTCATAGTCATCTATGGTATGATAGTATATAGAGATATCGTGAAAAAATACCATGAGAAATGAGTCATGGTACTTATATAAGATAGAGTTCATTAATTTCAGGAAAATTAAAATTTTATTCATAAGGAAAAAGGGCATGAACACATATTCATAATGTCTATATCATCTTTGAAAAGCTATCTTTGAGATATCCTCTTTCCTAACTCAGAGTTGGTGATACCCTGATTATAGATAAATTTTAGAGAAATATTTGGATTCATTTAATTGATAAAATTGGCCATAAATTAATAGAATATGATATTTATTATTGATCATGAATTGATTTAGTTTATGATTATCAACACATAACCGAAGTGAACCATATGGATTTTTTTAAAAATAGAGGACCATATTGGATTAAGGTGACATACTTGTTATTATGAAGCCCTTGATTTCTAATTCCTATATTTGGAAATTAAATTAAATTAATTAAATTGGTTCTATTCTATATGAAAGAATAGAAATAAGTCTTGTTCCAAGAAGTATATTGGTAGAGAATTCAATTTCCCATTCAGGTGGTAAACTATAGAAAGCATACTTAATGACATCAGGGTATTAATATACTATAATAGGAATAATCTTATTTTTAGTTTCATCATTCATGCCTAGGTCATCACTAACAATTGATAAAATGTGGTTCCATACATAGTCACTATAGGTCCTTCTCTAGCCATATTATTATCCCAATCCCCTTTAAATAAATTAACCACTCCATTAGGGGATGCAGATGTGAATTACTAGACATAAAAATATATATAATATTTTAATTGTACTAACAACTCCATTACAAATATTAAATCAAATATGTACACCTCTGAGATAGTAAACTCCCACTGAAATCACACTACATCTATGGTAATAAAATATGATGGACATTTAAATCATCTATATTCCCATTTCCTAATTGGTTTTTGATGACCAGGACATAATAAATCATTTCCATGTGCAATGCCAATTGATTTACCACACGAGAAGAAATAAAATAGTGGGGTACACCAGTATCAAATAAATCACGCATTAAAGTAGATTCGATAAGAATGTCACCTCACACCATTGAGGGACCCGATTTATTCTCGTGATGACCTTCTCATCTACATAAAATTTTCTATCTATTTCCCTTAGCTAATACTTGATTTCTTATTGTGGTGGTATCAGTTAAACTATCGATGTGTTCCTAGAATTAGCTTGAGTTGCTCAAATCTGAGGGTGAGAAAAATTTTGATGAGATCATCCTAGTAGAGCATGAGATTCCTGAGATATATTAGAACCATTATCACCAGTTTACTTTATAGTATAGACATAATAACTCTTGATAAGTGTTAGTTTTTTGTAATTGTGTCACTCTTGATATGGTGCTGTACATTCACTTTTCTCATGCTCTAATTAACTAAATTGGAAATAACTAGATTTATAACTGCAACATGGAATAAAAGGGGCCAATATAGTGGATCAGTTCTCTAATTCCATACTATTCTAGGAGTAGATATCCCTTTTATGCTTATTTCTAACATTGAGGTTCCCACTTATGTCTGGTCACAAAAATATGTTTCCTCCCATTTGGTTGCCAACAATGTATTTTCCTATTACTGGCATCTTGTTCACTATTTTCATGTAGTTATTAATATTGAACATTCTATCCTTAGAGTGAATATCTTGTGATAAAACCAACTCAAATATGCATTCCTTAAGAGATTCACTAATAGCCACCTATAATGAAAAGTGATCTAGGTATGTGAATCATGCTATATATTCCACAATCTACATACTTACTTGTTTCAGAATAAATAATTTCATCATCTATGACACCCATATAGTACGTGGATAGAATTATTTGTAAAACTATTCCAAAAATCCTTCTTTAGTAAGGAAGTTGTAAATATTATATCAAACAACCAAGTCCCACCACTATCATTCTAGGTCTTCAAACATGCACACCTCTAGATTAAATTTAATTTATATTGTATATCTAAAGAAATCAAATATTTTGTTCATCCTACCCAACCATGTTTATACTTGTGCAGGTCCTGAATCTCCCCCAAAATATTGATGGGTTCTTTCTTTAGAATTCCAATGATCGATCCATATAACTTGATTCCTTGGTTTTATTTAGCTTTTCAATAGCTTGAAATTATTTTCTAATTCTCTAGACATACAGTTGGTTCCCCAATGGTTCTTCTCGAACCATTTTCTCAGATGCACCCTCTTACTGGTTTCTAAGTCCCCTAACTGGTGGAATATTTCTATAACTATATAAACAAGTACCACCTAATTACCACATAGCTCGTGTAGGTTATATATTATATCTTAGGACAACAAGAAAAATCAAGATAACTTTTTTAGAGTCACAAATCAATAAATTAAAATGGATGCTAAAGTCTTAATGGGAAGTCTTATTACTAATTCATGATACCAAATTTTCATCATCTAAACCCAAGAGGATGAGTTAAAAACACGCCTATAAGTTCTTAACAACACTTTTGTATTTGAACCACCTTAGTAACTTAAATTTTGATATAAAAAGATTAGTTAAATATTTTTATGCTATACATTTCAATTTCCAACACATCCTATCTTCTAGATATCATCCGAACTGATGAATCATACCAAACTGATACCATTTTTAGAATCCCAACCCAATACACTAGCTTGGTAAAGACTAATATGCCACTCACCTTAGGTGACATCCCCCATACATTAAAGGCTGAAAATAAATGCAAATAGATTTACTAAATCACGAAGTGCCAATTTTATCTTAAGTAATCAACCTACAATAGACAATAGTGACGAGAAATAATATGATTCATGAAGTAAAAATAATAATAATACGAAGACATAAAAAAGGAACAATCAAAGTAACATAAAAAAGATAATACAATGCAGTGTAAAAAACCCAAAGACATAAGATTTGAGTACCAATGTGGCACTACTCTAGAGTTGAACCCTAGACCAACTCCAAGATCCATTAATGAACTCCCACAACATCACGATTATCAATTAGAGAAGTATGAAGTCTTCCCTTTACGTATATAATGATAGTAAACATCTAAATGCACACACACCAAGGGTCATATATAGGGGGGAGTATATCGAATCAGTATAAAACCCCCAAGACTTACAAAAAACCCCACCAGGAGAAGAAAATTTAGCACAATTTATATAAAATAGGAAGAGAGTATAAAGTAAGTTATCAAGGGAGATAAATGTAAAATAGTGAATTAACCCACACTACAAACACACCCATGTCATGAACATGCACATGCATGGAATACACACCCCAATTCATCTCTCGTAAAAGAGGGCCCTTTGAATAGTATAACTTGTGATTTGAAAACCTATCCCTTTAGTACCACGTCTTCACTTAGTGGTATAATATAGTGTGTCCCATATGACATTATAAACGAGTATGAAAGAAAGAGTCTACCCTCAAATGTAGTATGAACACACACAAACCATGATCATGCTAAGTTCTCAAAAAACATTTCATTCCTTATTCAAAACTCATATTGTAGTATTTCATTGAACATGTTGTGGTCACCACAACCCTTAAATTAAGAACAATAAAACATGGGGGGTTTTCCAAAGGGGTTTTATTCAAGGTTTTCATCAAAGAATATATAAAATCTAGTTTATAAAGAAAATAAATAATTTTATTATTAGAAGTGAAATGAGAGAGAAGTAACCTACCTCGAATATGGTCTCTAAGATGGAAATACACCATGATATCATAGTTCTATGCCTTTACGAAATTACCATAAACAGATCATAAATAAATCCCATAAAAAAACATCTTAAACCATAAATATTTGAAATATTACCCTAGTCTAGGGCTATTATCAAGAGAATATAATGAGATATATGAGGATAAAGATAAATGAGGCTCGTACCTTTGATCCCTAGGGATTAGGGCTCAAAAATTTAATGAAAATGGTCTTTGGATGGAAGGAAATCACTAAAAATGATTAGAGGAAGACTACAATTCAAGATCATAAGACAAGAAAATAATAATTAGTGTTTCAGGGGAATTTTTGGGTCTTAACACATTTTTTTAGATTTAATTAATCACACTACACGATTAGGATATATAGTTTGTCAAAAAATGAACCAACCATGCTGATGATCCTAGAAAAATCTAGGATTGTACGGTTTGGTAAACCATTAGCCAACTGTGCATTACGTCACTGACCAAAAATTTTTGAAGTCATATGGTTTCCCAGATTTTGTACCAACCATGCACTTGACCAATGAGTTTCCTTACCCCTCACATTCTTACTTGAGGAAATCCACATGGTTTCCCCTAATTGTAATTTAAACATGAACCCTATATATTGATTCAAAAACTCCCTAAAACTATAAAAAACTTCTAAAACTCAATACAATCATTAAATTACATCAAAATACATAATAAAAGAGAAAATTACCTTAAACTAGGGGTGTTACACCAATGATACATCTCTATGGAGTCTTTGGATGTGTTTCTTATTTATCTTCCCAATACAATAATGCCAAAGATAAGTTGTGTCAGATTCAACCTTAAACTAATTATATTGAACATTATAGATAGGATTATCTATATCTAGAATTTATAAACCATTTTTTAGATTCCCAATTACATAAAAAAATTTATTCATGTATATAGAACAACTCTTATTCTTAATCATGAATGAAAATTATTTCTACTATATACTAGATATAGAATTAAAATTTCTATTTATTTATATAATATAGTAATAGTTTTAGAATTATAAAACTATTACACTAGGTGTACTTAGATTATTAGTGTCAAATTTCAATATAAAAACTTTTATCCCATTTCTAACACACAAATCCACTTCTCTTTTCAATAATCCTTTATTATTTTTAATCCAGTGTACATCAACAAAAATGTATGATGAAAACTTGGTATGTAATGAACCTCTAACGACCCAAAATTCTCATATATAGATATTACATCTCTTTAGCTGAATATTCATTATATTACACAAACACATGCCCAAGGATCATAAAGGTATAGTGCCTTTGGAAACTTGGACACATAAAAAATTGATCCATAAGTAAGCTACTTTAAATCCCACTATGTTATTAATAAATAACTCCATTCTTAGACATATCATACATAATACCTTTAATCATAACCTGGGGAAAGGAAACATAAGAATGGGTGAGCTTAGATGCCCAGTAAGGGTAACTAAGTGAGATATCAACATATCCTGAGCGTAGATGTATGAGAACATGATAATAACATTTAAGAAGCATACCCTAAATACCATAGATCATAAAATTTAGTCATGAAATAAATATTGGTAGTTTATAATACGGGAATCATGGAGTAATCAAAGAACATGAGTCATGAGAGAATAAAATTAGAATAAGACATGGAATTTTGGAATATACATAAGTATAGAAGATCATTTCTTTTTTAGTAAAGGTTTATTTCTAAAACTATAATAGTGTAATGGGTTCACTCCCCAAACCATTAGAGTAGTCAAGGTTCACTCCCAAGAATATTATAGTGGATAAAGTCCCTTACTAAATTGGGTTCACTTCTCATTACATCCTTATTTATATAATGAGATATTGATATTTATCTAATTTATTATAGGTAGATATAGGTCCCACCAATCACTTATTCAAAATCATACATGCATGTTCCACAAGATCATAAAACATTCATCATATCATAACCCATTAAAAGAAATGGATTTCATAAACATCTCATAATATCATAAACTATGTAAAAGAAACAGGTTTCATAATCATTTCATAATTTCATCAAAGAATAACCCATGAAAAATAAGTGGGTTTCTTAAGTATTAAATCATGGTATAACTTTTGGAAGATAAAAAGGTTCCATAAACATATTTTCATCATAAACATAAAACATCCAGAGAAAGAATAAGAATGGTATCCTTAGAATACATCCCTAGTAAAGAATAAGTAATATCAAAGGATTCCATATTATATAGAAAATTATTTTTAAGGATAAATTGTAACATTTATTGAGGAAAATATCCTTTCCACTTTGAAAAAACTTTATAGAACATAAAACATTTTCAAAATCCTTTAATTTGATAATTACATTTTTAAAACTTAAATTTCAAAAAAAATAAAAATAATTTTATTTTAAAATAACCTTTGAAACATATAAATTAGTACTTAAAATAATGATTTGGTCATGATGAATGAAAATACCACTAATTTTATACATGTTAAAATAAAGATTCATTTTTCATTTTTGTTAAAATAAAAATGAGCATTATTAGGAAAATGATATGAAGAATTATTTAATTTTTTATTAAAAATTAAAATATGAGTAAAATATTATTTAATAAATCATTTTGATAAATTTAAATCCTTTTTTGAAAACATTTTTAGAAGACACGTTTTTGGAAGAAAAAATGTTTTCAACTAAAGAGATAAATGAAGACGATTTTTATTAAAAACATTATTTTGAACTATTGAGTATATAAAGAGAGGAAAATGAATAGAAAACATTTATTCTCATGACATAAAAATAGAAGAATAAGATTCATTAATTTCTTGAGATATGAATTAGAATATTTCATCCTTAGAAACATAATCATACACAATCCTGATAAATGATGAGTTTGTAACAAAAAATCATTACCACTTTGGTATCTTTTGAATCGTAAGCACTATTAAATATTATCATAAAATGATAATTTAAATATCATTAAAATAATTATATTTATTATTTAATATGTAAAAGTGGTATTATATACACCTCATAGAAGAATATACGTGCATATCATAACTTATGTCCCAAAGAAGCCAATTTAAGACAAAAATCCCTTACCGCTTTAGTATCTTTTGAACCGTGAAACCCATGAAAGATACATCCTAAAATTATTATGTGAATACCCATAATTTTAATTATAATTGTTATAAAATATATTAATTATTATTATATACACCACACTAAAGGAATAAGTGGTGTATATGACATGTATCCCACAAATATAAAAAGTGAGATTAAAATCCCTTACTGTATGTCTCATCTTTCTTCATACACATTCAAACATCCTGTATAATAAATATATGTTTATTATATATCTATTATAGAACCATCATAATATATATCATACCATATATTATTTACTTATTACCTTTGATTAAAATTATATTTCAGGTAATAACATCTTTTTTTTTCATGTATGTTTTGATTTTTATTTTTGATCCTATAAATTTGATCATAGTTACATAATCTCCAGAATTATAACCATGATATAAATATAATATATATTCAGTATATATGTATTTAGATTAATATGTAAAATTTATATATATAAAATGAAATACACCATTCATGGATATGGTAGGCTGTATGTACGCATAATCGTTGTTTCCATTTCCTCAATGGATTAAAAGAAAAAAAGGTAAATAATATATTACCATTATAGAATAATTTTTATTTCACATATATCACATATATTAATTAAATTTACCCTAATTACCTTCCATTAAAAGATTCATTAAAAAAAATTACACCACGTTGCGAGGTGACTGTCCGTCGTACACACAAACAACGTTATCATATCCCCCACTGAATGAAAAGTAAGAAGATATATGTGGTATATTAATTAAAGAAGTTCAATTATTTTTCAAATATCATATATATTCATTTAATATATACTTATTACCATCCAATTAAAATATAAATAAAAAACACATCACATTGGTTCGGTAGGCGGTAGTCCGCCATACACACGAGCAACACTATTTTTTCCCAACAAGTTGGGAGGTAATAAGGTAGATGAGGTATTATTATTCCCAATATATAATTGTATAATAAATTTTATATATAAATATTAAATCCATAATTATATCCATATATGAGAGGTGTTGATAGAAAATGAATAACATCGGTTCGCGAGGCAATAGTCCGCTGTACACATGAATGATGATTTCATATCCCATTTGATGGAAGATTAGAAGTTTTTGGGTTATTAAATTAACATAATAACATCTAATTATATGGAATATACTGATGTTTTTATATCTACATGTTTTATTAATAATTGAAGGAGGTGGAGGAAGAAATAATATAAAATGCTTGGTTTGGGAAGTTACCTCTTATTAAGACAAATTCTTTTGGTTTTCACTAAAAGGCTTCTTAGGTTGGATTTATGACCAAAATATTCCTTCTTAGATTTAAGGAGTGAATTAAGGAAGTTATTTGGGTATAAATTTCCATAAAAATGGGGTTTTTAAGTATGAAGAGGATTTTAGAGGGGGTGTCCTTTTATAAGTGATGTGAGTGGGAGACTTGTAATTTTTGGAAAGAAAAATGAATGAACACATTTTTCACATTCCAAAATGTTAGAAAATGAAAAATTCAAGAAAATATATTGTAAAAGGTATAAATATGTCCATACAATTGGTTTTGAACAAGTTTTGGATCATTTTAACCCTTATCTTTTTAGTTTAATCCTTAAGGTAAACTCATTTTTACCTTAACCGTGGTAAATAATTTTTACTATTTTTACTATTAATTATGGTGAAAAAAATATGACCTTATTATAAAATATAAATTATTATTATTAAAAATATTTATTCTATTTTTCCAAATTTCATTCATATAATTGAAAAAATCAATTTAAAATTAATCCCACAGAAGTGACGATAAAACGGTTTTCGAAAGAGAAAATGTTCAAAAGTTTAAAAGTTTTTATATAAAAATTAATTATAAAATTTATTAAAATGGTGTAAATTAGATTAATAGATATTTAATTTAACTAATTATACTTTTAAGACCATATTAAAACAATTTTTAATTTTTTAAATGCTTTAAAATAAATGTTAATTCTTAATAAAAACATTTATTTTTCACTATTCATTGAAAAATTTATTATCTTAGAAATTATAAAAAAAATTCACCTTAAGATAATTTTGACATGATAATTTCAAAAATTAAGTTTATTTTTTAAAATAAATATTCTAAAATTTAAAAAAATAATTTTAAAATAAGTGTACAAAAGGCAACAAAACTACTTTTTAGAAAAATACAGTTTCAAAGTGTAAAAATTGGATTAATTCTTATCACTTATATTGAAAACATATAAGATGAATGTTAAAAATTTTATTGAATATAAAATACATAAATTTCCTTAAAATAATTCACAAAATTTTTTTTTTTAATCTATTGAGGAAAAATTCATTTTTGTGTATAAAAATTGTTTTTCAGAAAAAAAAATTCCTTTATTTTCAAATAGTTTTTATTTTCATTTCTAATTAATTAGTCACCAAATAATTAATTTTATACAAATTTGAAGAACATAATTTTTCATAATTTAGTTAATCCTATTCATACCTTCTATTCCAATATCTTGGTGATAAATATCATATAAAATAATAATATTTTAATAGTAGGCCAAATTTTATTTAAACTTGGTGTTGTGTGTATCACAAGGTAAAATCGGCGTTTCATGTAAAAAAAATCTAAAATCAGTGTTTTATGTAACACCAAATAAAATCAGTGTTTAATGTAAAGATAAATATAAAAAAGATTAAATTTATTAGAAAAAAACATTTCACAAAATCTTAGAGTGTTACAGAACTGGCTCAGGATGAACCGACACATCACCCGACCTGGATCCCTAGAAGGCTTAAAGAGAGTTCCTGATCCCCATGGGTTGGAGAATAACCCCTAAGTATTAAGTAAGAACATGTGGGAATTATTTTACCCTAAAATATAAGTTAACACATCCCAAAGATATTTTACTAATAATTTTTTATTTTATTTCTTTACATTGGAAGTCCATACAACACCTAACAAAAAGAAAAATATAAATAAAAAATTAGATGAACAGAAATAGTCCCAAACAATGATAATGATCCAACCCATTCCAAAAATAAACAATATCTAAATGAAAAATAGACATACATCATCTAATAATAATACATATCATGATATAATTAAATAAAACTAGAACATAATAAAATAAGGTTTGTCTTGACCGATACATCGACATACAAAATAAAAAAAGATTAAGCTATACAAGAAAAACCCTCTTTGAAACTAGGGTTTCTCTCCAAATTCATAGTCACCATATTCATCCCAATGAATTATATACAATTTGAAATATTACACAAGATCTATATGAAATAATAGTAATAATATATATACACAAAGTAGTGTGTATACAGGATGTGAACAAAACAACCTAGTAGGATCTCGACAAGAATTCTATGATATTACTTTAATAAAACATGTCATAAATACTATTTTTCCTTATAATGTAAACTATGGTCTTTATTTTTAATAAGGTAACAATAAAATCAAATCACACACTCTCACCTTTAAGGAGTAAATCTTTCCCTTTTAATTAAAATCAAGTTGGGTTTTCACTTAGTATAAAAATGATTTCTAACCTTAAATGAGGGCCTCGATTTAAAAAAAAAACACAATGAAACAATTTTCCCACATGTCCAACCTTTTATAAAATCTCAATATAAAACCAACCATTTGGATTCCCATTTGACGAAATGCTCCAAAAACATCTTTTAAACCATTTTATAAACCATCCAAACCATAAAGGATAAAAACACAATAAAAACATGCGACAATATATCAATTGAGCATAAAAAAGAAGACAATTAAAATGGTTATTAAAGAAAATAATCACAAGGGGATACATACAAATAAGGAATCCCTTATATAAACCATTGATCAATGAAGAATTGTCATGGGATATCCCCTTAGGTCTTAAGAGCGATGAACCTGAACTGGAAACTAGTACCCTAGGTCAACTTATAATAACATGTCCAACTTGGCAGTCATTTAGAAATATTTGGTCCCTATAATACATCCTAGTAGTGTGAAGCTACCATGGGCACATAAACCATCCTCGGAGCGCTTGACTTCCACATGAAGTAACCCCCTAGAAAGAGAAAATCCACACCATGGGCTACATATATCCAAATATCCTAATCAGTATCTTATAAGTCCCAAGAACAACAACCAAGGAGGAAAATAATAAATTTAGATAAAAAATAAATAAAACATAAAAAATATTTCAAACCTCACCTCTAATGTCCTCACACAAAACAACCCCTTTCCACATCATTCAACCACTATAGAATAATAAGTAACCCATAACAGGTGAAATAGAAGACATGGAAAGTAATGAGGATATCATAAGAAATAAACCACTTGTTGTATAAAATACCAAATAATCATTCACATTAAAATATAATTAGAATGTTGATCCATTTACACATTTCACAAATTCCATTTTCAAACACTATTTTGAAACCATTTTAAAATAATGCTCTTTCTAAATTCAAAACATTCATTAAAAACATGGATTCCTTCCTTTAAAATAAAAAACATGGAATATTAAAAAAAATCATGAAAACCATTTAAAATTCCCTGATAGGAATTTTCATAAGGGTCCTTTAGAATTAAATCCTTCATTTCAAAGAGGATTTTTAAATTCATTAATGAAACTTTTATTCCATGTCATGACCCAAACTACTGAGGCCTGCCTGGCTAGAAATAAGCTAAGTGTGACTACACCAATCGCACCTACAATAGGCCAGATGCTAGAAAATAGTGTTGAGTAGGAATATATCACACATGGGAGTCCTTAACCTAAGTACTTATACACATACACACATCTCCTAACCGAAACAATACTGATAAAGTAAAAAAATAAATGATACCATAAATGCATGCACAACATCTATAGCACATCAGAGTATTAAAAAAGTAATAAAAATGATAAATGGTCTAAATACAAGACCAACCAAAAATTTAAAAGGATTCCAACCTACTTAGAAAGATGAGACTACTATCAAATGAAATAATTGGTAAATACCTTAGTCTTTCATGCCCAAACTAAGTTCTTCTTGCTTCCAATCCCCCTCATACATTGTCAAATGACTTGTTGTCAACATAAGACATGAAATGTGTAGTCAAATTCCATATAGGGGTGAGTATAATAATAACCTATAGGATACCGTGAAATATCAAAACATAAATCATCAATAGTAGTCAGCTTAAATACATAGGTATGTTCATAAGAATATGAGACATATTGATAATAAAGAATAAACTAAGATATACTCATAATAGAATTCAAGTTTAAAGTTGGTCTTATCTATCCTAATATCCATAAGATACAACTCAAGGTTTCAAGATAACTCTCATATGGGAGAATCCACTCCATGATCCAAATTTTCACAGATAGAAATCACCTGAGAGGTCGTGCACATCGGGTCTTGCCAAAAAATATATACATTGGAACTCCAAATATCTCAAAGCCCAGATTGGGGATCACACCCAAGACTACTTGGGGGGGGGGGCACTATGAACCATACTAAAATAACTCTCTAAGTAAGGGATCATATGTATGATGATACCATGAATCCTATGGTGTTAACCTACAGGATATGGGATCAACAACTTATGTATGTTAGTCATTCTGATAACCAAAATTCTAGCAAAGGTGGATGAAATAATGATCGAGGATCACACCCAGGACCACTGGGAGACACTATGAACTCTATCCAAGACTCATCCCATAGAGGGGATCACAATCATGCGCTGAGTATGTAATGACGCACTGTACCCTTATAGGGATAGACAAAGGGAAGTCACTCAACCGATATTGGTATACACAGAAATAGTCTCAGGGAAAATACCCAAGATCATACTATAGATTAACTGAGAAGAAAGAGTGATCCAAACTAGCCTTAAAGGATTACATGATGTGTATATAATGGTATATGATGTGTCTTAATAAGCCTTACATTACTGGTGCCTCATGCTTATAAATCAAACATCCTTCCAAAGTACATGATGTGTCCCATAGGGTACATGTTGTGTAGATGTCCGTACAACACTCAGAATTCCCACTTCAATTTATTCTATACATATTTACATGCCCACATACTTTAGGCTGTTACCTTGTACCTTTCCCTGTTCATTCTTGTGTACTTGGCTATGTTTGAGTACATAGCTCTACCCGTGTACACCTAGCCTACCCATGTTCCTAGAAATTCCCATGACCGTGTATCTTCAGAGATACATACCGATACACTGACATAAGTAACACAAAAAGTGGTGGGGACCAGATAGTGTATGATCCTAAACTTTCCTTAGAAACCCTAGTGCCAAAGCTAGGTCCCTACACGATGTGAGTTCTTTGGGAATACATCACGTTACATGGAAATGTCTATAATCTATAGATTGTTCAATACATCATCAACTACACATAAAACTATTGATTTAGCCACAAATCATGATCAATAATAACAAATCTTGGGTTGACCATGCTCAACACTACTAGTAGCCAGATTGCAGCCACATCCACCCCTAGTAAATCTTCCCCCATCGAGCCATACCATTATTGCATGAAAAAACCTAAAAACCATACATTAAACTTAGAAAAAAAACCCAATCTAATATCAATATAATTACATCCCCATACACCTTTATTGAATCATTTATATCAAATTTGGACTCACAAAAACAATATGTTACACCAAAGATCAAACACAAAACGATCGGTTTCCAAGTGTTCATAAAACCACTGGACCAAAAGAAATGAGAATGATGAATACATGTTGAATGGGGGGAGAAATCAAAAAAACATAAAATGTAATGAAGATAAGATGTCTTTTAGGTTTTTCACAATCCATTTTAATTATAATGATGAATGAATTAACTATAAAATAATCAAATAAATCAATTGTAACTCAACTATTTATGTGTGAATCAATTATTTTTAGTGGAGTTGATCTGTGTTCAAAATGAGATAAAAAGATGGGATAAATCCATATAAATCAAATATACCAGGAGTTTGTATCAATAGATGATGAAGAATAGTCTTGTATTTCTATCACTGGTGAGATCCATGAACTCTACTTCACGCTGATTGTCGATCCACGATGCAGTCATTGTTCCTCTGAGAACGATCCTCCAAATAATCCTCACTAGGTCTCGAGGGTTATGTGGATAACCCTGAGATTTACCCATAACCGTTTATTTATAGAGGATGGATTAGGTCATGTTAATTAAAAAAAATAAAATAAATCAATTAATTAATTAGTTTATCTGCCCATAACCATGCTCAAGCCAAGTGTCTGATGCACTATAAGGTTATGTTACGCCTAGGCTGAAACCCAATATCTGAACTCAAAAATGGACTCAAATTTATGATTTGAACATATATTATGATTTTATTCAACTTTTTCAGGAAATATTAGTGCATATGATATAATATATTTAATATATTTATTATATCCAAACCGGGCACACCGGGCCTCAGAATTTCAGGATGTCTGAGTGCATGGATCCAGAAATATTCCTCAATATTTTGAAAAGTCTTTCTTGTAAAAAATAGGGTTGTTATATTCTCCCCACATTTAAGGAATTTTTCTTTGAAAAGTGAAATACTAATCACAAATGAGGACACCAAGATCTCAACTGAGTTTCCCACTCCCACAATATCTCTTAAGGGTTCTCATGTTTTGAACAAACATGAACCCAAGGGAAACAATTTCCCATGAAGGGTCTTCTCTGGTTCATACCCAAACACTACCAACCTCCTCAAACTCCTTGAAAAGTTAACTCCACCCTCATTGTCCTAATCATCTTGGTCGACATCGTGCAATAAGTCATTCTCATGTCTCCTCAATTGCGACATGTAGAAAACACTGATCACCTGGTTTAACTATGGTTACATGGTCTAGTGGTATGCCACCTCGCTAACCCAACATAATAAATAGAAAAGGGCCTATGAAACCTAGAAATAGCTTTCTATTTAGCCAAATCCCTACAATCCTCAATGAGGGGAGATCTCTTAGAACACACGATCTCCTCATCAAACCCAAAGGCTACTGTTATCATTCCAAAAATAACTCATGATATTACTAGTAAGTCCACATCTACCTCTATGCAAGTTTCAAACTTTAAAACTATCACTAACACTGACTTTAGTTCCACAATAATTGTTTCCCACTGGCTCAAACTAGTATTGTGGTGACCTATAGGGTCTCCTATACATGTCCTCCTATGGTACTACACCGATGGTGGAGTGGTAACTGTTATGATATCAAAACTCTTCTGATGATAAATGATCCTCCCAAATATGGCCCCTATTTAACATTCAACCCTAAGTCATGTTATTGAGAACCTAAATACTCCTATTTACCTGGAAAAATATCTTGGGAGATCAACCATAACTAATTCTCAAAGCATCCTACATCCACTCCCTAATCATGACGTGAAGTGAGAATCATATTCTAAAATGATTGTTTAGGGAATTACAAAAATCTGTACTACCTCTTTCATGTATAAGAATACCAAGATCTCCACTAATATCTATTAGTCTTCACCTACTAATGGGTGAGATATCAATATTTAAACCTAGTAACAAGATAAAATATCCTTGGTCTGAAAAACCAATTCCAAAGTTTCTTAGTACACCCTCATATCTACTGGATGTACTAATAAGGGAAAAACATCTTAAACAAATCCCCTAATAACATTAAAGGTTTCATTATCTATCCTCAAAAGGATAAACTACTCCCCAATTTCAGAAAATCCATCAAGAACATGTCCAATGGATATCCAGTCACACAAAACCTTAGAATCAATATCCCTAAGATATGCCTTCTTAAATCACTTAAAAAGTGGAGGGGTAATAAAAAATGGCTTCAGATATGTTTCACTATCCTGAAACTCAAGGGTCAACTACAAATATTCCAGCCACTCTCTCACCCCAATCAAAAAAATATTATATATATCCTCATTATGAGTATTAGCTATCACCACTACACTCTCGAGTGGTTCTCAAGTTCACACTACCCCAACCTATTCAGGTTCTACCATAGCTCTCATGTCTAGGAAGACATATCCCAAGAAGTGGGCCTCCTAAATCTAGAACTAATGCTTCAATATATTTCCATAAATTCGATACTCTAAGATCATGTATAAAACCATCCTCAAGTTTCTCCCATACTACAAAACTGATACCGATTACACTAGGAATTAAGAAAGGAATACCACAATGAATCAATATAATAAGAGTCAAATGATCTAATTCATAAGTCTTACAACACACTGGGGAATAAAACATTCTAAAATCTATCACTAGAAATAAAAGAAACTGTAGTGGATTTAGAAAACCACAGTAAGTATATCTCCTACTCAACCCTAAAGCCAGTGATAACCTACACTGAGGTCAAAACTTCAAGAACTACTTCACCCCAATTCATATCTCAAATAATTCATCAATTCATGGGGGGTGGGTACTCATCCCTTACAGTCACCTGGCTCAGGTGACATCAATCCACACCTAACCTTGATACTTCATCCACCTCCTAGGTGAAAAATTCTGGGATGACTTTGAAAACACACTCAGTTGTACAAATCCCTATCTCTACAGACTCTCTAACTATAAATTTAGATCTTATTGCTACATAGGGTCATCCAATATGGTAGTACATATATTGGTCCATCCATGGTGTAAGTACATATAGAAAAAAATTATTTATTAGGAGGTAAACCTAGAACCTCCTCATAGAAGACATCCTCATACCTCTACCACATCATAAGAACTAAAAATTCATATCACTAGTTTCTATAAGGGTCATACTAGGTAATTGATAAGAAATAGACTATATACTTCTACACACAAGATAATCCTAATCTTCTTGGGGTCACTTCTTACCAAAGGAGAAAAACTCCACCCCACAACTCGAATTCACTGAAACCCTCACTGGTAATAGCCAATTGTGCATGGATGGTAGACAACCAGTCTATAATGAGGAAAAAATCACAGGGTCCCACTCCTGTTATGGAAAAGTTTCACATGGGGCTCTCTCCCTTATCCAGATTTAGGTCACACTATCGATAGAGGAATGTGATCAAACTTCCTCTATGTAGAATCCTATCTCTACTGAAAAAACAACCTATACCCACAGTTCAAAACCGTGGGTATAGCCCCCAAAACTGTGGGTATAGGATATACCCACGGTTTTTGGAACCGTGGGCTGGAATGGCGTCGGTATAGGGGTCTCAGCCTATAACCATGGTTTGGAGAGAACCGTGGGTATAGGGGAGTCAAATGTGGCACATGCTGGAATAGCATGGCACACAACAGACCCCACAGTTTGAAAACCGTTCGGTATATAAATTCAAAAAAATCGCCTCTTGGGTTTTGAACCCAAACTTCTCACTCGGACGCGCAGATGTGCCCCACCAATAGACCAACCGACATGTTAATTTTATTTGTTATATATACATATATCTTCATATATATTTTAATATGCCATATTTATATTCCAAAAAAACGCACGGTGGGTTTCGAACCCGCGCCTCTGCTGAGCCTCGCGACCACGCCCCCAACAACGAACCAACCAACCTATAAGTTTTTCTTGTCATATTAACATATATCTTTGTATATAAATTAATATGCGGTATTTAAATTTCAAAAACACTCCCGAAGGAATTCGAACCCGAGACTAGCGCTAAATATCGCGGCCCCGACACACCGACCGACCAACTAAGCTAAAGAACTTTGCAAAGTTTATATTTATATGTATATAAATATATGAATGTAAACCATAAAAAAATGTCTTCCCACCAAATTTTCCCCCTGTCCCACCTAAATTTCTTTCCCCATCATAATGCGGGAAAGCTATACCCACGGTTTTGGAGAACCTTCGGTATAGGTCTTAAAAAAAACCGCAATACCGACAGTTTTCAAGAACCATCGGTATAGGTCTTCAGAAAATACCCTATACCCATGGTTTTTTCCAAAACCATGGGTATAGGTCTTAAAAGAAGACTATACCCACAGTTTTTGACACAATTGTGGGTATAGGTGGCCTATACCCACAGTTTTGAAAAACCGTGGGTATAGGTTCACATACTATCCCTATACCCATGGTTTCTTGCAAAACCGTGGGTATAGACCTATTTTCCAGTAGTGTATAAACACAAGGGTTGAGCTAAGGGACCAAATAGAAACTCTAAGATCTCAAACTAGGGATATAGAAAGACAATAGTGGCTCCTTAATGTGACTATAAAAAGTGTAGATAAAATATAAAAGAAACATACTGTACCAGGAATCAATTCTAAAACCTATGGTTCATGATCCTTCAACACTTGAAGCTACTCATACCCCTGAACACCAGATCCTTGAGTATGGTGTGGGCCACCTACGGGTGGTGGTGGTGGAAATAGATCAAAGTGACAATTATTATCCACTAAATGAGGATAATATTAATTGTAAATATATATAATATTCATGTTCTTTATTATTCATAAACACCATTTTAGTGCATTTTACACTTTGAACATCATTTCACATTATAATTTGTAATTCCTTCTTAAAATGCACTATTATGTGGTACATTTTTTATCATCATTTAAAGTACCAAATGATCTTGATTTTATTTTCATATTTAATTTTCAGGTTTATAATTATATTGGGAACAATTAATACTTGTGGAGTGTTGGAAGATTCACATTAGAAGACCAACAAAATGAGATTTCATGCAAACAATTCTGGAGAAGGCAGATTGGAAACCATCCCACTGATGAGCATGTGGGGCCCAACATACAGCCCCAATGAAGCCCAAATTTCTTGTTATGCTAGAAGACATATATAGGAAAAAATAATTATTCAGGAGATAGTGCTAATTCGGCCTAAATGATGGAAATTATGGTGGACCAAATAGAATATCAAAATCTGGTCTAGAATCTGCGACCTAGAAAATTATCCCACTAAATCAGCCATACCTCCCGATTCACAACTCCAAATGGGGCCAACTTTTATAGAAGGTTAAGAGACATCCAGAGATATATTTTATTTTTTTACAAACAACTATAATTCATCTATTTATATGGTCTTTCAATGCATCTGTTCAGTGGTTTCAAGTTGGCTGCCACCTCAGATCAAGAGTGGAAAAGTCCAAGTTCCACAAGCTTTCCACCACCCTAGGCCTACCATAATCAAGTGGTATGCTTTTTACTATTGGAGGCTCGACCCAAGGCTCACAAAATTCCTATTTAAGGTAGTGGTGGTGGAGTAGTTTATCATCTTTGAGCTTTGTTTCATCTTAATGTTATACTTCCAATTTGATGTTGTAATCACATTCCCTCCATTGTAAGTTCCTTGAATTACCTTAGCTTCTTTATAAAAGTTCTTCATCTTCCCTTTTTATATTATTCTTATTATCTCTTTTATACCATTACCTCAAGGTGTAAACTTTTTCACACCAAACCTTTTTATATTATCACACAATGGTGGAGTGATTGTTATTTTATTGTTTTTTTACTTCTCCAATTCCTCCCTCATGAGTCTACTTTCCACTTCAATTTAAACCATAGGATCAATGGAGGGCTAACCCACTTATGGTTTGATCCAAGGGAGTATTAAGAGGATATATTGGATTTAATTTATCACTACCTTAATCTCCAATCGCTTCTTTTAAATGAGATTTTTATTTGATGATTTTAAAACTTCTTCATCCTTATTGAATTGTAAAGCCACAAACTTCAAGTGCTAATACAAACCTTTACCTTGGAGTGATCAAAGATTTGATCCATCAAGTGTATAGGTGATTAGTATTAGGGTGTGTAGGAATTAAACCATTGTGTGATGATTTTGTCTGATCTTCTTAAATGAACTCATCTCAAATATAAGAAATTAAAATAGTTAAAAAGGGAATGCATCCAATCCACCCCAAGTGATAACCTAGGATCAACTAATACTTTAAAATTGAATTAAATTCAGTGTCTTAGAGTTCACTTAAACCCATATAAAATCAACCCAAGTTATCCACTTCATAGCCAAAAATATTCCATAGAATGTTCGTGTCTATAGGTTTCTTCTTAGGTCTCTGAGGATTCGACAACCCAAGCTAAACTACAAGGACAATTCTACCTTCATCTCTTGGGTAAATTTAAGTGTGAATCAGAAAAACACCTCCTGCTACTCTCCAAGATTCTATTTCTAACCCATCACCCTGAAAACCTCCCCATTCTAACGATTTCCTCTTCCTGGATATTCTATCAACTGTCTCTTTGTATGTAGAATGATGGGTAGGAAAATCCCTTATGATATGACCCAAACCATCAAAACTATAACAAAACATTTTCCTTAGTGGAATGAGCTATCACAAGGTCTTTGGGAATAATTCAACCACTTGATACATGAACTGCATCACATACTTGCTATTAATGAGCCCTAATTTCCTTGGATCATAAGTGATCAATGCCATAGAAGCTCACGATAAGTGTTCAATCCCTACACATCATCATCCCGCACTAATAGAGGCATCCAAAAATTAATATGACATGATTAATCCGCCTAAACCACTAGGGATGGGTCTATGTATAGATCAATGGGTGAAATAATCACTTTGTTTCCAACTAGAAAGAAAACTGCCTCATGACCAGTCCCCTACAAGGAGGCCTCATTACCCATCGAGTAATACAGTCAACTCTACAACAGAAACCTCACCAGCTTTCATCAAGAATAAATCCTAAAAGAAGACAAGACGTACCACCACCATTGAGTATATTTGGGGAGATGACTCCAAAAGGACATAAAAACCAAAACCAATTACTATATGATGAATGCACCATAGTTTTTTGTAAAAATAATGTCTACATATACTGAGTAAAAAATTAGGTTACCAGAGTCCTAGTGAATGGATACATCATCCACCACACTAAAATTTTAATGACCCAAACTTTTTAATAATATTTGTTTCTGAAATTGGTGTGTTATTTCATTTTATACTCCATAAAGCTATATACTTTAATTAATGAAGTGATACCTTTGGGTTTCGTCTGTTATATGACTATTGGTCAATATGACCATTGGAAAATAAACTCTTAACATTATAATTATTGTTTATAAATACAAGTGATCTTGGTTAATTAATACAGAAATTAGAGTCAATGGCCTCATCCAGTAGAGTCGGGCCGTACGAAGCCCATCTGTCAGAGCTTGGGAAGAAGGTAGCATCTCTGGGATTTTCTCTAGACTAAGCCCATGCAAAGATTCAACATGTGAAGCTTGATTAGAATCGTTTAAGGGAGAAGTTAAAGCTGATATAAATCACCACTCAGGAAATGTTTTCCGAGCCGCCCCAAGATTCTATCACCATAGAAAACCTTACACTTTGGTCCTATACAGGTGTTATAAGGGGATATGTAACGAGACCTTAGTTACATTGTGTAATCCTTTTATATTAATAAATTTTTATTTCTTATTATGTCAAATTTTTGAATTTCAAATGTCCAGATAAAAGTATGATGAAGTTCCATATTATTGATGAATTTTGGAAAAAGGGATATTTTAAAATATTTTTGTAAACCTTAAATAATTAATAATTTGAAATGATTTTCAGAAAATGGTCTTCTACAATTGTGACCAGTAAGAAATTTAGAGTCTAATAAGATCAACATAATTTTTGGTGAATGGTAAAGTATGAATAGTAATATACCCTTATAAATAGTAATAAATAGTAAATCGACCAAAAAAAATGAAACTTCACCCACAAATGTATAAATATAATTTAGACATCTTAAAAGTGAAAAAATGGCCATAATATAAGTATTGGTATGTTTGTATGTCATAAATAATTTAATTAAAATTTTATAATTAATTTAAAAATTTAAAATAAAAATTTATTTTCATAAAATGTAATCATAAATTTTTACTTTTTGTATTATGGTTATACGATAATTTTATGGGACATTGATTACTTTTTCGAGGCGTTAAAAAATAATATATACTTTTAGAGTTGTTTTTTTGAATAAATAATGATTTTATTTAAAAATTATATTAAAAATATTTAGCTAATTATTTTCATAAAATGGAGTTCATTTTTGAATTTAGAGCATCGATATTAGGTTAGTGTGAATTTTTGGGATTTTTTTGAAACATTTGAATTTTCAGTGAATAGTAAAAATATAGTTTTGAGTTTTGGATGTTTAATGACATCATTGATGATGTAATCATGATGTAATAAATATGGTAGACTTGTGAATAGTAATATATGTTATGAGGTGTCCCAAGTGGCCAATACCATTGATGAAGATCACATTTTCATATATTTTATACTGTAAATCATTGTTTATAATTCCATCATAGTGTTATTGTATGGGTAATTGTCACATTTTTATGATATTAGTAATATTCTGAGCTTAATAGTAAAAATGACCCATTTCGAATTTTTAACTATTTTAACTTATTTCTGTTGTTTGGATATAAAATTTTCTATACTAATCCAAATTAAAAAATTGTTTCTTTTTCAGATTCTACACATCCATGGCTTCATTTACTATTTTTGGACTAAAAACGGAATCAGCCATATGGAAGCTAAAAAGAATATCACAAGTGGGAGCATGAAAACTATTCACAGTTCTGCCAATTTTTGGTGTGGGGTCCATAATGCATTCATGGTGGGCCCAAATGTTTTGAAATTTGGTGGGGGCATGCAAGGAGTTTTTGAGAATCTTTCATTAAGGAAGGACCACGTTTATTTCCCATTTAAGGGGTCATTAAAGCATCCTAATCTAGAGGTTTGTGATTTGGCGAGTCTGACTGGACAAAATAAATGGTCAGAGTAAAACGGGCATAACTCTCGGAATACTTGTCCAAATACACTGAGATTTTTAGGGGAAACACCCAAGACAATCATGAACAACATTTAAGAAGTGTGAAACACTTGAATATGTCATTTAATGGGGCTACACCGCATCAACATTCAGTGGATAAATTCTAGATATAAAAGGGGGAGAGGTCCTTTCTCTCAAATCATCCCATTCTCCATTCCATTTCTTTAAGGCACCAAGGAGAAGATCTCCACCGAGGGAGGCCGGCAACAAATATTCCCCATTTCATTTCTTTTCCTAATTTTTGTTTTACTTTTCAATTTTAATTTAGATTTCTAATAAAATTCATGCATTTTTTTTATTTTTGTGTCCACCCATCCACATTATTTTCTTCTTCATCATTTCTCCTTCTTTTCTTATTTATTATTCTCATATTATCCACCATGACCTGTTACCCTAAAAAATGAGGGGTTAACCTGAGACTTGTCCTGGTGGAGGTATGTGGAAATTTCATTTATTCTATGCTTAAATTCTGATGTTTTATTATGTTTGTGATGAGCAAGAGTGATGTGCACGGGTGTGGCGATCGTCCACCACAACACTGATCTCAAACTCATTTCTATTCTTTTATTAAATATTTTCCCTCCCTTCTACTAGATACAAGCTCTTCATACGATGGAGTTGAGCCATTCAGTGGTTGAAATGGCATATGATGGAGCCAGGTCTTAGAAGATGTCACACTCTCTATCGAGGTGTGCCATCAACCTTGATTATAGGAGGAGGTGAAGTTAATATTACTAAATGCATTCAATATTTCACACCAATAAATAAAAGAATAGTAATTCATGAATGAGATCTCATAATTTAATTACCAAACTTAATTTAAATACCAACAAGGAGAATGATGAAACCCACAAACCAACCCATAAAGGCCAAGTTCTTTCTCAATTAATTGCATTTTGTCTTTTCATGTTAGTTTTATCTTTTATTTTAATTAAATTGCATTCCATTCCTAGATAAAAAAACAAAAAAAAGTAATTTAGTTAAATTAGATTAAGTAAGTAAATGATTGAGAAAGCTCTTCAAGTGAGATGCCCCTGGTCAGCCTCTATGCTGCACTAGAAAAATTAAATTGCTTTTTCCATTCCCTATGATAGGCGTGCATCAACCATGGGTAAATACCATGGGTAAGCCCATGGTTTTTCAAATACCACCGATGAGGTGTCCCTTGGAAATTAATTAATTATTCCCTCACTTTTCCTATAAATACCAATCCATTACCTCATTAATTTCATTCCAAAATCCTCCTAAATTAAGATCTGGTATTTATACCTCCCAAAGATTCCTCCCAAGGTTCCCTCAAGCCCCCCAAGGTCCCAACCTTTGGGATTTCAAAGATACTCTTCAAGGTAAGGAAGCCTTTCACCCTCCTCTTTTTAGTCACAATTTTCTTTATGTTATGTCTTCTAGTATCCATATTCTTATATGGGGGTATGTTATTATATATTCTTATTAATATCCATTTCATGTACAAATGATGATAATACCTTTCTTCTCTCATCAATTTATTTTCTGAATTTTTAAGCGATGCTGTTAAGCTTTTGAATTTTTCATAAAATAAATAGCATATTCTCTTTTATTTATGTTTTCTTTTAATGTGGCATTTCATTAAAATATCCATACCATGATCTTATTATGTACCCATACTATATTATGAATTATTTATGAGTGTTTTAACCTTTACCCCTCTCTTTTTAATGTTTTCTAAAATGATGTTATGTAGCTGTTATGCTGCAGAATTTTCGTCTCAAAATATCTCTCTTTTTCTCAAGAAATTATCTTGTATTATTTATGTGGATACCCAAATATATTTTCATTTCCAGGGGTATTCATCAATACATAAAATTGAACTATTTTATTCTAGAAGAGACATACATATAACCCTCACTCCCTTTCCATGGGTTATAAATGACATAATGATCTTATTTTTATGTACTTTTTATACGTCACGATTTTGACATGAAACCCATTTCGTTGATTCTATTTGGGTTATTTATGAAATGTTTAATTATGATATACATGGCTCAAATGAAAATAAATACATATTAAGGGTGCACCTGATATCTCTCTAATGCATTGGGTAAAGAATTAATCTATAGAGATGACAAGTTTCACGATACATTGGTGAATAACCTTGGTAATGTTTTTATGACACCTTGGGAATGAACCTTGGTGATATGTTCATGAATTTATAAATGAAATGTTGTATCCACATATTCAAGTTTTGATTCCTATTATTTTTATTATGATATGCATCTTTTTTCGTTGCTCATGTCTTGTGGTTTTCATCACGTTTTTATTGATATCACAAGTAAACTGATTCCCTTGATTTTATTACTAGGACTTATGCTCACTCTTTCCTTGGATGTATGTCTCCAAGTTATGAGATGAAGCAATTGTACTTAGGATGAACTTATGATGAATCCTTACAAGTGGATTAGAAGAATGTTTTTTGTTGTTTTCATGTATTATGTTCCAGATTTCCAAGACACTATAATTTAAAGATCATTTGTTTGTAAAATGTAATGAAAAGTTATGTAATATAAAGGCGGGATGCTATATTTGGTATCAAAGAAAAGTTTAGTTATTTATAGAAATTAGGCTATGAAAACTTTAGGAATAATCCTATAGAAAAGTTTAAATATAGGAAAACTTCCTAGTATTTTGGTGAGTATTGAGTAAGTGGTTTATCAAGAAAATACATCCTTGTCTGGATATGATCATGTAGAGGCGGCTCTGACATAGATGTACCAAGGAGTGAAAACTCTGATAAGGAGTTTCGAGCTTGACCTGGGATATCCTGGTACACAGCAATGGTCCTTTCTTCAATATTGGTTATGACACTCCTAGGGGATATGTTTGGTTAATCATTAGCTTTTTATGAATCATTATGAAGGATTTATAGAGAAATGCAATTTTTTAAAGCATGAAGTTTTAAGAAATAAAATCCTTTATGGTTAAAAGATTCATAAATCAAATAAGTTTCTCACTATGGTTTTTTTCTTTTAGAAAATGGAGAGAAATAGGAGGAACCATGCAAATGGTGACCGCAATGGACCATGCGCTGATGACCCTCCGATGGAAGCCGGAATGGAAACTTTCATGCGAATGGTGAACCAAATGACTCAAGTTATGGGAAATAACTTGAGTCAAGCTGAGAGACCAATATCACCATAAAGGGAACAACTTTCTGTTGAATCCTTTATGTGTCAACGACCACCAAACTTCAGTGAATCTACCGACCCATTGATTTCTGAAAAGTGGATCACCTCTATTGAGAAGATCTTTTCTGTGTTCCACTGTTCAGAGTAAGAGAAGGTCACCCTGGCTATCTATCGCTTAGAGGGAGAAGCTGATCAATGGTGGGAACTGATTAAAAACAAGAGGCCAAGAGTAGAGGTTGAAGCTATTGAGTGGGAAGAGTTAAGAGGGATCTTCTTCAGCAAGTATTTCCCTCGATTGATGAGAAAAAGAATGGAAAAGGAGTTTCTCAAGATGAAGCAGAAGGAGAATGAATCTGTGGGAAGCAACGAGATGAACTTCACAATGATTTCACATTACACCTATAGCATTGTCATGGATCGAAATGGTAAGGTTGATAGATTTTTTTATTGACTGATACCTCATCTACAAAGGAATCTAGCCAACCGAGTTTATGATAACTATGGGGAGATCGTGCGAAGTGCGATGAAAGTCGAACTCGAGTTTGGTGAAATGCAATGGTCTCATAAATAAAATGACAAGAAAAGATCTATGGAGCCAATATTTGGGAGGAGCTTTGATCATGGAATAGGAAGCAAGCAAGTTCAATGTCCCACGTGTAATAAATATGGGAAGAGGTATTCAGAGAACTACCTGCTTGAAAGTAGTAAATTCTACAAGTGTGGAAGAGATGACCATATCGCACATAATTATTGTAGCGAGGTGAAGACACAACTTCCAAACACTAACGACAAACGGGAGATGGTGCAGGCCCTACCTAATGTCCAATGCTATAAGTGTTGACAACTTGGGAACTTTTCTAGTCACTATCCAAATCCGAGGGTAGTGAAGGGGAATCACCATCAACCTCAGCATAGGCCAAGGGGGAAAGGTCATGCTTTTTCAATCACTACAGATGAAGTTGAAGTGCCAAATGATGTGGTGGCAGGTACAATTGTTGTTCTCTCAAAGATAGAAATTACTTTGTTTGATTCTGGTTCAACCCATTTCTTTATTTCCTCCAAGTTTTCAATGAATTTAGAATCAAACCCCGATTTTCAATAAAAAGAGTTATCAGTCAAGAATTTTGGTGGGATTATCCAAGCATCGTCAGTGTTTAGAAACTTTAGTATTTAATTTAGTGAGCACAATCTTATCACAAATCAAGTAGTCATTCCCATGATAGAATTTTACATTATACTAGGGATGGACTGGATTTAAAGTATAATGCTAAGATTAAATGAAGAAGCAAAGAAATATCAGTAGTCTTGAATGGAAAACCTACAGTTATCTTCCAAGGATAGATATCTCAACCTGATCTTTGTCTAGAAGAACCGTCTATATCCTTCTTTATAGAGTTGATCAGTGAATAAGAAGAAGGAAATGAGACTTTGAGGATAGAAAATTCCCCCATCATCGAGGAATACGTTGAAATATTTCTTCAGGAGTTACCCAGACCTCCTCTAGAAAGAGAGGTAGCATTATCCATTGAACACATACTTGGGTGTCTTACGATTTATAAGACCCCCTATAGGATAGAAAATGTGGAGATAGAAGAATTAAACAAACAACTCCAAGATCTTTTGGAGAAGGGGTTTATCTGACCGAGTGTGTCTCCTTGGGGAGAACCTATTCTCCTTGTGAAGAAGAAGGATAGATCAGTGCATCTATGCATTGATTACAGATAACTGAACGGGATCATAGTGAAGAAAAAATACCATATTCCAAGAATTGATGTAGAGACTCAGGTTTTTGGCCCTGTCAGACTTTGTAATATTTCTACGAATAATTCCAGAGCTAGGCGCGAAGACGGCGTGCGATTCTGAGGCCCGGTGTGCCCGGAATTAATTTTATAAAAATATTAAGTATTTTTATACTATGCACGTGGCGGGGGTGTGATATCTCCTAAATGGTAGCTCAGAACGGGGATCTGAGGGTACGGTTGCGTCCGGAACGTGCCTTTTACCCTAGGCGATGTGTAAACTTTGCGGGCGCGGGCCTGCGGAGAGAAACGCCACCAAGGGCGTTTTCGTTAATAAGTAGCAAAGTTAGTGTGCGAGCGTCGGCTCACATAACTTCTGAACGGAGTCTCGGATGGAAAATCTGAGTCTGCCGTTGCGTTCAAAACGGCGCGTTTACCCTAGGGGTGACCTTACTTTTGTTCGCATCGGGCGTCGGGTCCGAGGCGGGTTTGGCGCCGACGGGCAGCTGATATAAATATCAGCGCCCCCCCCCCTTTATCGTTCCTTTCGACGTTCTTCGCCGTTCTTCATCGCCACTCCGCCAAATCGAGAAAACGAAGTGCCCACGAGCTCGGAATTCGATGGCAGACGTTCCAGGAGCGCACAACGGAAGCTTTGGAGCGCGGATCTAAGGCAGAACGTCGGTGTTTCGCCCGCGAGGTAGGCAGTTTGAGTTTTAAAATCCCGGATCCCGTTATGTGTTGTTTTTCTTCAAATCGTCATAAGGGTTGTATAATTCGGGTTCCGAACTTTCCGAAACTTGTTTCGGATCTGATTTTGGAGCACCGGGGTGCTCCCGGGGGTCCCTGAAAGTTTTCCGGCGGAAATACCGGATTCCGGCGGCGGCCATGGCGGAATCCGGCAGGGCAGGGCGGCGGCGCGGCGGAATCCGGCGGCGGCGCGGTGGTTTCCGGCGAGGCTGGCGGTGGTCCGACCAGGCTTTTCCGGGGGTTCTTTAAACCCCCGTAACTCGCAAACCGAAACTCCGATTTGCGATCCGTTTGCGGCGACACGTTCCTTGCGTCGAGATGGACCTTTTGAACTAACTTTGATAATTTTAAAGGTTCGGGATCGTGGCCCGGGAGCTAGAACCGTCGTATAAAATAATATTATTTTATTATTTTACCACTTCGAGCCGTTGTAACTTCTACCCGGAGCGTCCGATTGACGTGCCGTCAGTGGCATTGGGACCCTGATGGTACGACGGACTTTTTGAGTTGGTTTCCAGGTGTTGGGTGTGAGAATGGGGTGTGGGCCCCATGAGGTCGGGTTTTGGCGTTTGCGGAGAAACGCAGCTTTTGCACCAGGAGTTTGATTTTGGCGGATGAATAGTTGATCCTGTGTGTTTTTCCAAGAGGAACGCAATGGTGTATTCCGTTCGATGAGTTTCGGAATCCAGGCGTGGGCCCCCCACGAGCTGGGCTTCGGTGAATAGTTCATTTTTCACCGGGTGTCCGTTTCGGACGAGCGAGTAGTCGATTCCGCTTGTTTTTCCGAAGGGATCTCCGTGGTGTGATCCGCTCGATGGGTTTCGGGATCGTTGTGTGGGCCCCGCACGAGCTAGCTACGATGAATAGTGCCTTTTTCACCGGTGCTCCATTTAGGGCGAGTAAATAGCCTATCCTGTGTGTTTTTCCGCGTGGAACGCGATGGTGGCCTCAGTTTTGGCCTAGGAGGTGCGTAGTGTGGCGTTGTGGCAGGTCGCTCGGGTTAGCGACGTTTGGACCAACAGTGGTTGAGGGTTCTCCCTTGGTTCGTTCCTACGAGGGTTCATGTGGTATCAAAACCTTCGTATGGGTTTGTGATCCTCTCGATGGGATGTTTAAACTGTTATAGTTGTGGTATCCCTCCGGTGGGCCCGGAGTGGATCCTCTAGCATCTTTACCCTAGATCAGGTTCTTGGTATCGCTGTGACCGCTTATTTACGGGCGGCGATCCCCTATCTAGTAGGTTAACCCCGTAGGGTTTGTGGCATCATCAGGAATATGATCCCCTACGCAGCGGGTCATGCAGAGTAGGGTTGTGGCATCGTCGGGTTTACGATCCCCTACTCAGCATGATGTTTATAGTAGGGTTGCAGTATCGTTGGTTATACAATCCCCTACTCAGCGCTTGGTGTTGGTAGGGTTGCGGTATCGTTGGTTATGCGATCCCCTACTCAGCGCGTGGTTTCGGTAGGGTTGCGACATCGTCGGTTCGATCCCCTACATCGTGAGTTATACCAGATAGGGTTCCGGTATCGTCGTGACCATCTTTATATGGACAATGATCCTCTATCTGAGTGTTGAGCTTCTGTCGAGCGCCAGATCGGGTTGTGGTATTCCCCATCGGATCCTGGGTGTGATCCCCTATCTGTGAGTACTACGTATGCCAGATCAGGTCGTGGTATCCCCCAGCGGACCCTGGGAGTGATCCCCTATATGTGAGCTATGTATACCGGAGTGGGTCTTGGTATCCCCTAGCAGACCCTAGCGGTGATCCCCTCTCCGAAGAGTTTGGTGGTTATGGTGTTTCAGCGATGTTTCCTCAGTGATGTTATCCGACGAGCGTGGTCTCTCGGGTGAGCGTCTGAGATGTTTTTTTGGGACCCGATGGAGTGTATCTCTCGGATGAGTTTCATCTGGTATGACAGTGATCATGGGGTGTACTCTCCTTGTTGGGACAGTTGCTGGTGATGAGGTCGGTACCTCTTGTGGCTTTGTGGCGTGAGCTGAGTATATCTGGTTTGTTCAAGGTGTATATATAGGCATACACCTGAGCTGAGCTGAGATGAATTGTTGTGTTTAGTCGAGGATGGTCATGAGATGGAGTTTCTCTCTCGTCTGGGTTCCCTCTGGCTGGGTTGAGCGGACAGTTGCCTTTCAGTTGCTCCCTTGGGTTTTGGGTTTTTGGGGTGCCTACTGAGTATGTTTATACTCACCCCTGCACGGTATTTTCCCGCACATGTTTGTGTCTTGTGCAGACCACTGGCCCTTCGACGGAGTCCCAGGAGGACCCGGAGCAGGCAGAGCTTAGTGAGCGTGTTGACCGGGGTGTTTACCGGAGCTGTGCCGAGGGAGCTTTCCGGCGGGTGTTTGTGGCAGCGTTCCCCTTCTTCAGAGCAGGTTGGATGCGCTTTTGTAGTTTTCTTTTGGTGGGCCCTGTTTTGCCCTTTTGTACTTTTGCTGTTGCACTCTAGTTTAGGATAGATTGTATGCATGCATTTACTTTTCAGTTTCTATATCTCTGCACTGTTGCATGGAGGTGTTTGTGGGTGCATGTGTACAGGTACCTTAGGCTAATGCCTCCAATGTGTGTGATAGCCTACTCAGCGCTAGTCGCCAGCCCCTGGCCTATTGGAGGCGGGCTTGGGGAGTCGCGGCTCAAGCCCCATTGGGTCGGGTCGTGAAAATTGATGACTTATTTGACCAACTTCATGGGGCTCAATTATTTTCTAAGATTAATCTTCGATCTCGTTATCATTAATTGAGGGTGAATAAAGACGATATTCCAAAAACATCCTTCCGATCAAGATATGGGCATTATGAGTTTGTTGTTATGCCATTCTGACTGACTAATGCACCTGCTATTTTTATGGATTTGATGAATAGAGTCTTTGAGGACTACCTTGATAAATTTTTAGTAGTTTTTATTAATGATATTCTAATAATTCCAAAAGTCGTGAGGAGCATGAAGATCATCTAAGGGGTATTTTTCAAACTCTATAGAAGGAAAGGATTTTTGGAAAGTTCAGAAAATGTGAATTCTAGTTGCAACAAGTTGCTTTCTTGGGGCACATTGTTTCCAATGAAGGAATCACAGTTGACCCTGCAAAGACAAAAATTGTATAGTAGTGGCCTTAGCCTACAATAATAATTGATATTCGTAGTTTCCTTGGTTTAGCGAGATATTATTGGAGGTTTTTGAAGAAATTTTCCCGAATTTCTAATCCATTAACCAAGTTAACTAGAAAAGGGGTCAAGTTCATCTGGATAAAGGAGTGTGAGGAAACTTTCCAAGAGCTGAAGAAGAGATTGGTTACTGCACCCATTTAAATCTTCTCTCAAGTGGAGAAGGATTTGTTATTTTTAGCGATGCATCTCTAAAAGGGCTTGGGTGTGTCCTCATGAAAAATGACAAATTCATTGCTTATTCATCTTGAAAGTTGAAGACTCATGAGAAGAACAATCCTACACATTATCTGGAGATGGCTGCAGTCATTTTTTCTCATAAGACATGAATGCACTATCTTTATGGGGAGAAATGTGATATATAAATAGACCATCAAAGTTTGAAGTATATTTTCACACAAAAGGAATTGAACATGAGGCAAAGGAGATTGTTGGAACTTCTCAAAGACTATGATTGTTCAATTAATTATAATTCCAAAAGAGCAAACAAAGTCGTTGATGCATTAAGTAGGAAAGATCCAGTTGTTCTTTCCTTGATGAGGATTAAAAAATATCATTTGTTCAATGAACTAGTAAAGTCGGACATGGGAATTATAAGGGAAGTGACATTATCAACCCTTACCCAAATAATTTCTCAACCGTCATTACTAGATAAGATCAAGAAAGCTTAGAAAGAAGATATTTTATTATAGAGGAAGTTTGAGGCTATAAAGGATGGGAAGTTTCCTGAGTTCAATATTGATCAAGGTGTACTGAAATTTCATACAGGACTATGTGTTTAATTTATTCTGTAAATAAAGAAGTAGTTTTTGGATGAAGCACATAGCTATACTTTCTCTATACATCTTGAAAGCACAGAAATGTATAGGGACCTTCGTGATCATTATTGGTGGGATAATATGAAAAGGGAAATTTTTGACTAAAATTAAAGGTGCCTGGTATGTTAGAAAGTAAAGACAGAGTGAAAATTTATTAAAAGGGTATTGCAACCACTACCCATACCAGCATGGAAGTGGGACAATATCACTATGGACTTTGTCACTGTTCTCCCGAGAACTTCCAAAGGAAACAATGTGATATGGGTTATTATGGACCGTCTCACCAAGACTGACCATTTTATCTCCATTTAGGAAGATTTCACTCTTGATCAACATTCCAGGATTTACGTGAAGGAAGCATTAAGGCTGCATGGAGTTCCACTTTCTATCGTATCTGATCATGATCCAGGGCTCACATCAAAATTATGGAGAAGTCTTCAACATGCTATGAGCACTAAATTGAATTTCTGTACAGCCTGTCACCCCCAAACTGATGGCCAATCTTAAAGGACTATTCAAACACTTGAGGAAATACTGAGAACATTCTCAATGGAATTTAAAGCTGGATGGGATAAACATATCCCTTTAGTTGAGTTCTCTTACAACAACAGCTTCCACTCGAGCATTCAAATGGAACCCTATGAAGCTCTATATGGTAAGATGTGTAGAACTCCTACTTGTTTGCATGAATCAAGTGAGAGAAAGATTCTTGGGCCTGATCTTGTGCAAGAGATTATAGGAAAAGTTCATGCCATCCAACAACACATTAAGGCTTCTCACAGTCAGCAAAAGATCTATGCTGACAACCATCGAAGGTACTTGGAGTTTGATGTTGGTGACAAATTATTTCTTCGAATTTCACCTTGGAATAGATTCATGAGGTTTGGGAAAAAGGGAAGCTCATCCCTAGGTACATTGGCCCCTATAAAATCCTTGATCGCCTAAGCGCAGTGGAATATCAACTTTCACTTCCTCCAAATATATCAAAATTTCATGATGTCTTCCATGTATCCCTTTTGAGGAAGTACACACCTGAACCTTCACATATACTAAATCTAGAGGTGGTACAATTGGAACATCACCTCTCTTATGAGGAACATATGGTGGAGATCTTGGATCGTAGAGACAAGGTTCTATGCAACAAGACTACCCACCTTATTAAGGTGTTGTGGTGGAACCACAAGTGTG
Organism: Viscum album; assembly: GCA_963277665.1. NCBI lineage: Eukaryota > Viridiplantae > Streptophyta > Magnoliopsida > Santalales > Viscaceae > Viscum > Viscum album. Next base: position 916,478,405 of record OY728141.1, read on the forward strand.
AAGAAGCCACGTGGGAACCAGAGGAATTTATGTGGAATAAGTACCCACACCTATTCTCATCTGAGGGTACGAGTTAAAATTTTGGGGGTGAAATTTTTTTAGGGAGGAAGAATGTAACAACCTGAACTTTTTAATAATATTTGTTTCCTAAATTTGTGTGTTATTTCATTTTATACTCCACATAACTATATCCTTTAATTAATGAAGTGATACCATTGGGTTTCGACTATTATATGACCATTGGCCAATATGACCATTAAAAAATAAACTCTTAACATTATAATTATTGTTTATAAATATAAGTGATCTTGGTTAATTAATACAGAAAGAAGAGTCCATGGCCTCATCCAGTAGACTCGGGTCGTATGAAGCCCATCTGTAAGAGCTTGGAAAGGATGTAGCATCTATGGGCTTTGCTCTGGACTAAGCCCAAGCTGAGCTTCAATATGTGAAGCTTGAACAAAATCACATAAGGGAGAAGTTCAAGCTAATAGAAATCACCACTCGGGCAATGTTGTCTGAGCCACCCCAAGATTCTATCACCATAGTACACCTTACACTTAGGTCCTATGCAGGTGTTATAAGGGGCTATGTAACGAGACCTTAGTTATGTTATGTAATCCTCTTGTATAAATAAATTATTTATTTATTATTATGTTAAATTTGTGAATTTAAAATGTCCAGATAAATGTAGGATGAAGTTCCATATTATTGATGAATTTTGGAAAAGGGGTATTTTAAAATATTTTTGTAAACCTTAAATAATTAATAATGTGAAATGATTTTCAGAAAATTGTCTTCTACAATTGTGACCATTAATAAATTTAGAGTCTAATAAGTTCAACTTAATTTTTGGTGAATAGTAAAGTATGAATCATAATATACCCTTATGAATAGTAATGAATAATAATTAATAGTAAATCGGAAAAAAAATAGAAACTTCATCCATGAATGTATATATATAATTTAGACATCTTAAAAGTGAAAAAATGGACATAATATAAGTATTCGTATTTTTGTATGTCATAAATATTTTAATTAAAATTCTATAATTAATTTTATAATTTAAAATAAAAATTTGTTTTCATAAAATGTAATCGTAAATTGTTACTTTATTGTCTTATGGTTATACTATAATTTTATAGGACCTTGATTACTTTTTCATGGTGTCTCAAAATAAGTTATAGTTTTAGAGTTGTTTTTTAAATAATGATTTTTTTTAAAAAATTAAATTAAAAAACTTCAGATTTTTTTTTCATAAAATGGAGTTAATTTTTTAATTCAGAGCATCAATATTAGGTTAGGGTGAACTTTTGGGATTTTTCTGAAACAGTTGAATTTTCGGTGAATAATAAAAATACAGTTTTGAGTTTATGGTGTTTAATGACATCATTGATGATGTAATCATGATGTAATAAATCTGGTAGACTTTTGAATAGTAATATATGTATAAGGTGTCTCAAGTTGCCAATACCATGGGAAAGCCCATGGTTTTTCACATACAACCGATGAGGTGTCCCTTGGAAATTAATTAAATATTCCCTCACTTTTCCTATAAATACCTATCCATTCCCCCATTAATGTCATTCCAAAATCCTCCTCAACAAATATATGGTCTTTCTACCTCCCAAGGAGTCCTCCCAAGGTGCCCTCAATCCCCCCAAGGTCCCAACCTTCGAGCTTTCGAAGATACTCTTCAAGGTAAGGGAACCTTTCACCCTCCTCTTTTTAGTCATGATTTCCTTTTTGTTATGTCTTCTAGTTTCCATCTTCTTATGTGGTATTATGTTCTTATATATTTTTACTACTGTCCATTTCATGTCCAAATTATTATAGACCATTTCCACTATCATCAATTTATTTTCCGAATTTTTTAGTGATGCTGTTAGGCTGTCGAATTTTTCGTAAAAGAAATAGTGTATTGTCTTTTCTTTCATGTTTTTTTCATGTGGTATGTATTTCAAATATTCATAACATGATCTTATTATGTATCCATACTATATTATGAATTATTTATGAGTGGTTGACCCCTTTCCCCTCACTTTTTAATGTTTTCTAAAACGATGTTATGCAGCTGTTATGCGGTAGAATTTTCATCTCAAAATATCTCTCTTTTTCTCAAGAAATTCTATTGTATATTTATGTGGATACCCAAATCTATTTTAATTTCCAGGGGTATTCATCAATATATAAAATTTATCTAATTGATTCTGGAGTTGACATACATATAACCCTCACTCCCTTTCCATGGGTTATAAATGACATAATGATCTTATTTTTAATTACTTTTTAAACGTCATGATTTTGACATGAAAATCATTTCTTTGATTATATTAGGGTTATTTATGAAATTTTTGATTATGATCTATTTGTATAACATGAAAATAAATAAATAATAATGGTGTGCCCCGATAGAACTCCAATGCATTGGGTAAATAATTAATCTCTAGAGATGACAAGTTTTACGATATCTTGGTGAATAACCTCAGTAATGTTTTTATGACACCTTGGGAATGAACCTTGGTGATATGTTCATGAATGTATAAATGAAATATTTTAACCACATATTAAAGTTTTAATTCATTTTATTTTTATTATGATATTCCTCTTTTTCCATTGCTCATGTCTTGTGGTTTTCAACAAGTTCTTATTGATATCACATGTAAACTGATTCCCTTAATTTCCTTACTGGGCCTTTTTCCCACCATTTCCTTTCATGTATGTCTCTATGTTATGAGAAGAAGAAAGTTTACTTAGTATGAACTTATGATGAAGCCTTACAAGTGTATTAGAAGATTTTTTTATGTTTTTTTCATGTTTTATGTTCCTGATTTCCAAGACACTAGACTTTAAAGATCCTCTGTTTGTAAAATGTAATGAAAAGTTATGTAATATAAAGGCGAGATGCTATAGTTGGTATCAAAGGAAAGTTTAGTTATTTATGGAAATTAGGATTTAAAAAATTTAGGAATAATCATATAGATATGTTTAAAATATAGGAAAACTTCCTGGTATTTTGATGAGTATTAAGTAAGTTGTTTGTCAAGAAAATACATCCCTATCTGGATACGATCAGGTAGAGGCGGATCTGGCAGAGATGTACCTAGGGGTGAAAACTCGGACAACGAGTTTCAGGATTGAACCGAGGTATCCTGGTACACGACAACGGGCCTTGTGGCACTCTTGGTTAAGACACTCTTAGGGGATTTGTTTGGTTTATCATATTCTTTTTATGAATCATTATGAGGGTTTTATAGAGAAATTTAATTGTTTAAATCATGAAGTTTTAAGACATAAAAACCTTTATGGTTAAAATATTTGTAAATAAAATAAGTTTCTCACTAAGTTTTTATTCTTTTACAAAATGGCAGGCAATAGGAGGAAATGTGTTAATGGTGACCGCAATAAACCATGCACTGAAAACCCTCTGATGGGATCCAGAATGGAAACTTTCATGTGAATAGTGAACCAACTAACTCAAGTTATGGGAAATAACTTGAATCAAGATGAGAGAATGATCTCATCGTAAAGAGAAAAACTTTCTGTTGAATCTTTTATGTGTCAATGACCACCAACCTTCAGTGGATCTACCGACCCATTGATTTCTGAATAATGGATTAGCTCTATCGAGAAGATCTTTTCTGTTCTCCGCTGTTCAGAGAAAGAGAAGGTCACCCTGTCTATCTATCACATAGAGGGAGAAGCTGATCAGTGGTGGGAATTGATTAAAAACAAGAGGCTAAGAGTGGAGGTTGAAGCTATGGAGTGGGAAGAGTTCAGAGGGATCTTTTTGAGAGTAAGAGAAGGTCACCCTATCTACAGTTGTTTTTACTCTAAAGATATAGAGGCACTATATTTATGGGGAGAAATGTGATATATACACAGACCATCAAAGTTTGAAGTATATTTTTCACACAAAAGGAATTGAACATGAGAAAGAGGAGATGGTTGGACCTTCTCAAAGACTATGATTGTTCAATTCATTATCATCCCGAAAGAGAAAAAAAAGTCATTGATGCATTAAGCAGGAAAGACCCAGTTGTTCTTTCCATGATGAGGATTCAAAGATAACCTTTGATCAATGACCTAGTAAAGTTGGACATGGGAATTATAAAGGAAGGGACATCATCAACCCTAACCCAAATGATTTTTCAACCATCATTACTAGATAAGATCAAGAAAGATTAGAAATAAGATCCTTTATTACAGAATAAGATTGAGGCTGTAAAGGATGTGAAGATTCTTGAGTTCAATATTGATCAAGAAGGTGTACTGAAATTTCATACAATACTATGTGTTCCATCTATTTCAGAATTAAAGAAGGAGTCGATGGATGAAGCTCATAGCTCTAATTTCTCTATACATCCTTGAAGCACAAAAATGTGTAGGGACCTTCGTGATCATTATTGATGGGATAATATGAAAAGGTAAATTTATGAATACACTTCGAGGTGCCTGTTATGTCAATAAGTAAAGGCAGAGTGAAAACTTCCTAAAGGGGTATTGCAACCACTACCCATACCAACATGGAAGTGGGACAATATCACTATGGACTTTGTCATTGGTCTCCTGAGAAATTCCAAGGGAAACAATGTGATATGGGTTATTGTGGACCATCTCACAAATACTGACCATTTTATCTCCATTTGGGAAGATTTATCTCTTGATAAACTTTCTAGGATTTATGTGAAGGAAGTGGTAAGGCTATATAGAGTTTCACTTTCTATCGGATCTGATCATGATCCAAGGTTCACATCAAAATTTTGGAGAAGTCTTCAACATGCTCTGAGCACTGAATTGAATTTCAATACAACCTATCACCCCTAAACTGATGGCCAATCTAAAAGGACTATTCAAACACTTGAGGATATACTGAGAACATGCTCAATGGAATTTATAGGCAGATGGGATCAACATCTCTCTTTAGTTGAGTTCTCTTACAACAACAGCTTCCACTCAAGCATTCAAATAGAACCCTATGAAGATCTATATGGTAAGAGGTGTAGAACTCCTACTTGTTGGCATAAAGCTGGTGAGAGAAATTTTTTTGGTCTGATCTTGTGCAAGAGATGACAGAAAAATTCCATGCCATCCAAAAACACATTAAGGCTGCTCAGAGTCGGCAAAAGAGATATGTCGACAACTATCGAAGGCACTTGGAGTTTGATGTTGGTGAAAAAGACTTTCTTAAAATTACACCTTGGAAGAGAGTCAAAAGGTTTGGAAAAAATGGAAGCTCAAACCTTGGTAAATTTGCCCCTATGAAATCCTTGATCACGTAGGAGCAGTGGCCTATCGGCCTCCACTTCCCCCAAAACTAGCACATTTCATGATGTCTTCCACGTATCCCTCTTGAGGAAGTACAGACCTGACCCTTCACATATACTAAATCCAGAGGTGGTACAACTAGAACATGACCTCTCTTATGAGAAACAACCTATGGATATCTTAGATCACAGAGACACGATTCTACACACCAAGACTACCCACCTTGTAAATGTCTTGTGGAGGAACCATAAGTGTGAAGAAGCCATGTGGGAACCAGAAGAGTTTATAAGGAAGAAGTACCCACACCTTTTCTATTCTGAGGGTATGAGTTAAAATTTTCGGGATGAAATTTCTTTATGGGGGAAGAATGTAACAACCCAAACTTTTTAATAGTATTTGTTTCCTAAATTTGTGTGTTATTTCATTTTATACTACAAAAAACTATATCATTTAATTAATGAAGTGATACTGTTGGGTTTTGACTATTATATGACCATTTTAAAATAAAATCTTAACATTAAAATTATTGTTTATAAATACAAGTGATCTTGGTTAATTAATACAAAAAGAAGAGTCGATGGCCTCATCCAGTAGACTCAGGCCGTACAAAGCCCATCTGTCAAAGCTTGGGAAGGAGGTAGCATCTCTGGGCTTTACTTTGGACCAAGCCCAAGCTGAGCTTTAACATGTGAAGCTTGAACATAATCACCTTCAGAGAAGTTCAAGCTAATAGAAATCACCACTCGAGCAATGTTGTCCAAGCCACCCCAAGATTCTATCACCATAGCATGCCTTACACTTAGGTCCTTATAAGGGAATATGTAATAGGACCTTAGTTACTTTGTGTAATCCTTTTGTATAAATAAAATTGTTATTTATTACTATGTTAAATTTGTGAATTTAAAATGTCTGGATAAATGTAGAATGAAGTTCCATATTATTGATGAATTTTGGAAAAAGGAGTATTTTAATTTTTTTAAACTTAAAATAATTAATAATGTGGAATGATTTTCAGAAAATGGTCTTCTACAATTGTGACTAGTAAGAAATTTAGAGTCTGATAAGATCAATTTAATTTTTGGTGAATAATAAAGTATGAATAGTAATATACCCTTATGAATAGTAATTAATCATAATGAATAGTAAATTGGCCAAAAAATAGAAACTTCACCCAGGAATGTATAAATATAATTTAGACATATTAAATGTGAAAAAATGGCCATAATATAAGTATTGGTATTTTTGTATGTCATAAATATTTTAATTACAATTTTATAATTAATTTAATATTTTAAAATAAAAATTTATTTTCATAAAATGTAATCATAAATTGTTACTTTATTGTCTTATGGTTATAAGATAATTTTATGGGACCTTGATTACCTTTTCAAGGTGTTACAAAATAAGTTATAGTTTTAGAATTGTTTTTTTGAATAAATAATGATTTTATTAAAAAAGTAAATCAAAAATATTTAGAAAATTATTTTAATAATATGGAGTTCATTTTTTAATTCATATAATCAATATTAGGTTAGGTTGAATTTTTGGGATTTTTCTGAAATAATTGAAATTTCAGTGAATAGTAAAAAAATATAGTTTTGAGTTTCAGGTGTTTAATACAATCATTGCTGATGTAATCATGATGTAATAAATCTGGTCGACTTTTGAATAGTAAGATATTTTATGAGGGGTCCCAAGTGGCCAATACCATGGGAAAATAACATGGGTAAGCCCATGGTTTTTCAAATACCACAGATGAGGTGTCCCATGGAAATTAATTAAAATATTCCCTCACTTTTCCTATAAATACCAAGCCATTCCCTCATTCATTTCATTAAAAAATCCTCCTAAACGAATCTATGGTCTTTCTACCTCCCAAGGAGTCTTCCCAAGGTCCCCTCAATCCTGTCAAGGTCCCAACCTTCGAGCTTTCAAAGATACTCTTCAAGATAAGGGAACCTTTCACCCTCCTCTTTTTAGTCATGATTTTCTTTATGTTATGTCTTCTAGTTTCCATATTCCTATGTGGGGGTATGTTCTTATATATTCTTATTACTTTCCATTTTATTTCCAAATGATGAGAGACCCATTCCGCTCTCATCAATTTATTTTCTGAATTTTTTAACGATGTCGTTAGGTTGTCGAATTTTTCATTAAAGAAATAGCGTCTTCTCTTTTCTTTAATGTTTTCTTTTCATGTGGAATATCATTAAAATATCCATACCATTATCTTGTTATGTACCCATAATGTATTATTAATGATTTAAGAGTGGTTTACCCTTGTCCCCTCTTTTTTTTAATGTTTTATAAAATGATGTTATGTAGTCGTTATGCTGCAGAATTTTCGTCTCAAAATCTCTCTCTTTTTATCAAGAAATTATCTTATATTATTTATGTGGATACCCAAATCAATTTCCATTTCTAGGGGTATTTATCAATAAAAAAAAATATCTATTTTATTCTATAATTGACATACATATAACCCTAACTCCCTTTCCATGGGTTATAAATGACATAATGATCTTATTTTTAAGTAGTTTTTAAATATCAGGATTTTGACATGAAACCCATTTCCTTGATTCTATTTGGGTTATTTATGAAATTTTTGATTATGATATATGTGGATCACATGAAAATAAATAAATATTAAGGGTGATCCCTAATAGAGATCCAATGTATTGGGTAAAGAATTAATCTCTAGAGATGAAAAGTTTCACGATACATTGGTGAATAACCTTGGTAATGTTTTTATAACACCTTGGGAATGAACCTTGGTGATATGTTCATGAATGTATAAATGAAATTTTGTAGCAACATATTAATTTTGTTATTCATGTTATTTTTATTGTGATATTCCTCTTTTTCCATTGCTCATGTCTTGTGGTTTTCATCAAGTTCTTATTGATATCACAAGTAAACTGATTCCCTTGATTTTCTTACTGGGCCTTCTGCTCAACCTTTCCTTTGATGTATGTCTCTAGGTTATGAGATTAAGAAATTGTACTTAGAATGAAATTATTATGAAGCCTTACATTTGGATTAGAAGAATTTTTTATGTTGTTTTCATGTTTTATATTCTTGATTTCTAGGACACTAGACTTTAAAGATCCTTTGTTTGTAAAATGTAATGAAAAGTTATGTAATATAAAGGAGGGATGCTATAAAACTAGAGTCCCTATCCTGAAATCCAAACTCAAAATACTTCAAAACTATTTCCATGAATCCCAAACCAATCTCATATTTATATAAAACTCTATTCTCCTGTCCTATGGTAGAACCGACCACCTCAAATACTACTATGTCATGACTAGACCCACTTGGGCCTACCTGACCAGTGATAAGATAAGTGTGAATACCTAAATAATTCCTCCATTAAGATATGGGATGGATACTAGTTCCAAGTTGTCATATCTCACACATGGGAGGCCTCTAAATAAGTACCTAGAAACACAAACACACACACATCCAAAGCCATACAATGATACAGAAGTAAAAATAACTGATACCATAAATTCATGCACAACATTTATCCCATATCAGAATAATTTTTTTTATTAAAATAGATAAAGGGGACACATATAAGCCCAACCAAAAACTTAAAAGTAGTCCAACATACTCATATGGAGGAGAATACTATCAAATGAAACAAACACCTTAGTTTTTCTATCACAAACTAACTCCACCTACTCTCGATCCTCCCAGGACACTGTCAAATGGTCTATCATCTGTATAAGACATTACATATGTAGGAAACTTCCATTCCGGGGTGAATATAACAATACCAAGTAGGATACCCTAAAATAACCAAACATAAATCACCAGTTGTAGTCATCTCAGATACATAGGTATATTAATTAGGATATGATACATATTGATAATCAAGAATAAACCCAGATATTTTCATAATAGACTCCAAGTACCAAGAAGGAATTAGACAAACTACCAACCCCAAGATTTCACTCTAGGTTTCAAGATAATTATCATATAGGAGAATCCAATTCATGATCGAAACTATCATTGATAGTTCTCACTTGATAGGTTGTGCTCATCAGGTCTTTCTAAAGAAGATACACATAGGAATATTGAGGATCTTGAAACCCAGATAGGGGATCACCCCCAAGATCAGTGGGTGGGAAACCATATACCCAACTAGAATAAAAATCTAAGTAAGGATCATATGTACGATGATACCATGAACCATATGAAGTTAACTTGCTAGATAGGGGATCGATGCTCTGTGCATGGTGTCCACACAAATACCATGAACCCTACCCAAGGTGGATGAAATAATGATAGAGGATCACACCCATGATTGTTAGGGGAAAACATGAACTCTATTAGAGACTCATAATATAGAGGGGATCACAATATTGTGTTAATTATGTAATTTTATACTGTACCCTCATAATGATAGACCGATATAACTCACTTAACTGATACTGGTCTATATCGAAATAGTCCAAGGAAAAACACCTATGCTCATACCAGAGATGAACTGAGAAGAATGAGGGATCAAAACTACCCTAAAAGAAGTAATCAATGTTTATATGATAGTATATGATGCATCTCACTAGGTATAGAACTTCCCATGTCTTATGCTCACACGACATGTATATTTCCAAAATACACATCATGGCCCATTGGGTACACGATGTCTAGATGTTCGTCTGATACTCAGTGTTCTACCTACCCATAACCATGTAAATATAGACATTAATATTTAATTCCTCCATGACCATATACCTGGATATTTCCTTTCTTGTGTACTTGTTCATGTTTGAGTATCGGTCCATTCCCATGTACTTGGCCGTGTTTCATTACATGACCCATGTACACCTGGCTTACCCGTGTTCCTAGCCATTTCTATTCTTGTGTATCATTCAGGATACATTCCAAGATTCCAACATGATTTACATTAAATATGGGGGGGGGGGGGACCACACGATGTGTGATCCTTAACTTTCCATTGAAATCCTAGCACTGTAGCTAGGGCCCTACAGGGCATGTGTTCTTTGGGCACACGCCATGTAACTAGAGAATTTCCAGAATTTCCAGGTTGTTCAACACATCATCACCCACGCGGATAACTACCAATATAGAAACCAATCATGTTTGATAATAGTGGATCTTGGGTTGAATATGCTCACTGCCATTGGTATCTAGATTCTAGCCATATCCACCTCTCAAAAATCGCCTCCTGTCGAGTCGTACAATCACCGCATGCCAAAACCCCCAAACTGTGTGTCAAAACAGAAAATGAGAACCCCTAATACAATCTCAATCCAATTAAATTTCCACAAACCTTGATCACATCACTTATATTGAATCCAAACATGTGTAAATGATCTGTTGCACTGAAGATCTAACGTAGAATGTTCAATTTCTATGTATTCATCAAACCGCTAGCCTAAAAGAAATGCCAAAGGTTAACGCACATAGACCTGGGGGATAAATCCATAAAAAATAAAATAGGAATGAACCTTCGATATTTTTAGGTTGTCCACAATACAATTATATTATAATGATGAATTAATTAACCAATAGAAAATCATAAAAATCAATTGTAAATCAACTATCGATGTGCGAATCAATTCTTTTTAGTGGAATTGATCAACATTTGAGATGGGTTAAATAGATGGGATGAATCCACATAACTCAAATCTAATACCTAGAGTTTAGATCAATCACTAATGAATAATGGTATTTCAGGTCCATCATTAGTGATATCCATGAACACTTCCACACACCAATCATCGATCCATGATTCAGTAGTCATTCCTCCAAGAATAATCCTCCAACAACTCCTCTCTAGGTCACCAGGGTTATAAAAATAACCCTAATACTTACCTATAATTGGTTATTTATATAGGAGGTATTAGGTTATGGAAATTAAACAAATAATTGAAATTAATCAATTAATTAATTAATTAATCCACTGATGACCATGCTCAACCCAAGTGTCTAACACGCTCCAAGGTTACATCACGCATAGGGTAAAAATCACACTCTGAACTCAATAGAGGCCTCATATCTTTGATTCAATATTATATTATAGACTAATTTTACTATTATAGAAAAAAAATATATACATGATATAATATATTTAATATTTTTATTATATCTATACCGAGATCACTGAGCCTTATAATTTCATGTTGTCTCAGCGCCAAGATCCCGAAATATTACTTAATATTTTTCAAAGTCTTTCAAGGTAAAAATAGGCATGTTACATTCCAAGAAAATAATTTCATGGAAAAAATTTATATTTATATTCATGTAATCATATACAACTATACTTTAATTAAAAATATATTTCTCAAACTCAAGAATTCCATTAATTGCAAACCAAATGAATAGAATAGAAACACCCACCTCAAACTGATGGAAATAATCCACATTGTGTCTCCTTCCACGTATAACACTAAAAAAATCTAGAAATAACCCTCTATGTGTCTTAAATAATGAAAACCCTAGGTTATAATCAAACCAAACCCCAACCCTAGCTTGGACTGTGAATTCGAGTTCTGAGATAAGGAGAAAACCTAGGAGAATGGAAGATGAGGGGAAGGGAAAGAGAAAAAGGAATTAATAGGGAGTTATTACCTTAAAATACTCTTGAAATTTGAAGGGGAGATTCTAAAATTGAAGGGATGAAGAGAAGAGAGCTCTCCCTAGGATCTATGTCTTTTGACTGAGTGAATGGGGGAAGAGGAATCCAGAATCCGATAAAAACCATGAGGGAAAAATAGAATTTCAATTTTATTTTTAAAACATGGATATCTCTCATGTTTAGGCTACACAATTTGTTAAACCATGCCCCAACCATATAGCTTTCACTAGAAAATCATCAGATAAATATGAAAAACCACACTGTCAAAATTAAAAATCCATTTGCATGCTTCCTGCATACTTTCTAATAATAATGCATAATCTATGCACCAAAACCTTTACACACAAAAGGTATCACAATATATATACTATGTATCACATGATCTAGTTCCAACTATGCTCTACCCATGTATATAAATCATGAAAGAAAAAAATGAACTACAAAAATCCCTACATAAGGGTCATCAAACAGTTTCCCCTAAACCCTGTGTCTTAACCATGTAATAGAGGAAAATTTCAAGATTTTTTTAAATCTTAATCTGAAATATAAATGTTTTAAAATAACATAGAATTAGATAAATATAAAAAACCCAACAATAATGTAGAGTGTTACAATCTTCCCCCATGCCCTTTCCCCTAGAAATTCCTTGGTCAAAAATATAAGTTGATTGAAAATTAGAACCTCCACACTTCAAAACATAATGCGGGTGGGTTGGGGAAGACTATATAGAAAACTCTCTAGAGAAAAACACTTGACACAATTCATTATCAAAACTAACGACCAAAATAATGGATACTTAGAACCCAATTCCTATAAAAATATAAAACAATTCGAAGCACTGACTAAACCAAAACCGAGATTCGAAAACTAAAGGAACAAAGACCCATTATAATTCTTTCACCAATTTATATTTCTTATAAATAATGGAATGAGAATAAATAATTCTAAGAATAAACCAATACAAAGAATAAAACTCATCCTCTATAAAGTGAAAAAGGCTAGGAAATCATTTATTAATTATAAACAACTATTTTTCTATAAACTTACCGAAACTCTAAGAAGACCCAACCCCCAACCAACTCGGATCCAAAAATGAAACTCATTTCTAATCCACTAAAAATATATAAACAAAAAGCAAATATAAATATAAACCCCAAAAAGCCTCATCAAAACCAACATGGCTTTTAGCCTTGGGTCACCGCTCTCCACATAGGTAAACTAGGACCTCAACCATTGGACATTGTCTCACAATGACCATTTAAACCCAAAACCACGACCCTTAAGTTCTTACAAGAAAGAAATATCTGTCTAGATACCCGATAATAGACCCAAATGTTTTCCATGTCCAAACCAAAATGGATATATCCAATCCACAACTATATCCAAACATATAAACCTTGATAAATTGAATTCCACTATACAAGGAGAGAATAATTAAAAATAACCAGCATCTATAGGAAAAAAATGAACAACCAAAGTAATAATTGTAAAATAAGAACCTCATAATGATCTAACATATCGAACAAGATTACACTTGAAACTTATTCCAATAATACAACTCATTAAACCTAAAATACGTCTCAAAAACCATACCCAAACACACAAAATATTTCTCCTTCCTATAGAAAACCATGAAACTAAGAAAGTATACGACCCCAACATGCGTATGTGGTCTGAGATAAGGAGAATAAAAAGTTCTTAATCCACCCACACACTCAGAGTTTGGGTATAATCATGAACCAAAGGAATCCCTTCTAATCAATACAACAATTCACTGAAAGGATCATCCTTAGAAACATGACTTCTACATTTTCTATTGACCTTTATGGGAGGCATAATTTTACTAGCATAAGAAATTAATCAAAATAATTCATGCCTCATAATTCTAACCAAATAGTTCCATTACCACTAAGAGAAAAAAATAAAAGAACATTAGATTTTAAAAATAAAATACACCAATCACGGAACATAAAATCTCTTTTCTTTATAACCAAAATTTCTATCCTGAGTCAAAATTTCATTTGACTAAGGAATTCCTTAAAAAAATCATCCTTATTTAAAAACAAAAAAACATTTGAAACATCTTATCCCTTTTAAAATCAAAATGAACCATTTGGTAACTTTATTACATGTTAGAATCACCATGGAAATAATTTCTCACTAAATTATAATTTGAAATCATGTATAAATTTAATTAAATACTTTTAAAAATTTTATGTAATATTATACTTAAATTTAAAAATAAAATTCCAAAAATACTATAATAAAACCAACTAAATTATAAAATGTTTCATTTAAAACATGAAAATCATTTTCAAACAACATGGAAAAACTAGTTTTAAAGATAATGGTTTACAAAATTACCCCCATTTTCATTAAAAACAATCATTAAAATATTAAAAACATACATGAAACAAGAAAAACTAAGTATACCCTTCAAACAATATCAATTCAAATCACATAAAAACACCATCAAAACCCTCTTCAATTAATTTCAAATAAAGAGAAATCACTTTGGGAGTGATCCAGAACCATGAGGGATCAAAATAAAAAAACCGGATAGGGTGTAGAGTTGTGAAAAATTTAGACACATGGTTTTTCAAGACATGAACTAACCATATCAGAAGCTCTGTGAATCTTATAGAACAATCTTCATGGGAATCACATGGTTAGATAGATATTTTAGGATAACGGTGTAGTTACATTCATACTTCCATATATAAGGGAACCCCTAAAATCACTTATAAAACTCATTAAGGATTAAAATATTATATTATTATAACAATAACACATAAAAAAGTCTTAAAATAAATCAAAATGAAATACTAAATCCTAGTTACCCATGGTTACTTGAGATTTATCATAAGGAAGAACCGGCTAATCACTTTACCATATGTTCAAATAGAGTCCCAACACTCCCACCTCAAACTACCAAGACACATTCTCAAATAACGAGAAGGAAATAAAAAGAAATAGGGTCTACATAGAACCTAGGATTTGATACCATTTTTTAATGGACCACCTCAGGTTAAGAAAACATATCACCTGACCTAACTTGCCACAAGTCCTAAAGGGAATTATTGATCCCCATGGGTTGGTGACTTGTTCCTAAGCATCAAGGAAGAAAATATGGGAATGATTTTACCCTAAAATAAGAGTTTACATACCCTTTATATATTTTACTCATAATCCATCATGTTGAATCCTTATATTGGATTTCCATGAAACACCCAATAAATAAAAAAATATAAATAAACAAAATGAGATGAAATAAATGAGTCACAACCAACGATAATGATCCAACGCATTCCATAAATAAACAACATAAAAATGACACAACTTACATATATGATCCAAGAATAATAAATATCAAGATATAATGAAACAAAACTGGAACATAATAAAAGAAGGGTAATATCAACCAATACATAAACATGCCAAATAAAAAAAGACCAAGCCACACCATAAGAACCTCTATGAAACTAGTATTTCTATCAATATCCCCACTCACCATCATCAGAAAAATAAATTATAAATAATTTAGAATAGAACATGGATTCTATATAAAACAATAGGAACAACACACATGCATATCAGTGTGTATGAAAGGTGTTTGAAAAACAACCCAATAGGGTCTTACCCCAGAGTTTATGAAATTCATTTAATAAAATATGACATAAATTCTAGTTTTAAATATAATAGAATATATGGTTTTAATTTTTAATAAGGTAATAATAAATTCAAATCACACACCCTCACCTTTAAAGGGAAAATGTTCCATTTTTAAATATAATTAATTGGGGACTCTACTTAGTATAAAAATAATTTATAAATAAAAATGAAGGCATTAATTTAAAATTAATCATGATGAAAACATTTTCCCTCACTCCCAACCTTTCATAAAATCCCAAGTGAAAACCAACCATTTAATTTTCCATTTAAAAAACATGTTAAAACATATTTTAAACCATTTTATAAACCAACTAAACCATAAAGGATAAAAATCCAAAAAAAGCACCACTATATCAAAAGATCATAACAAAAGTAGATAAAGAAAATAGTTCCCACAAAAAATAATCCAAAAGGGATACATGTAAGCAGGGAATAAAATTTATAAACCACTAACCAATGACAAAGTTTTATGGCTTATCCCCCTAGGTTCGATGTGTGACAAACCCAAACCAACATCTGATAAAATAGATCAACCTATAAGAAAGCATTAATCCTGGTAGTCTTGTAAAACTATATGAGATCTAAAATCTATCTTAAGAGAATGAATCTACCATGGGCACATAATTCATCCCGGGAGTGCTCAACTTCTATGGGAAGTGTTCCACTAAAAAGAGTAGAGTCCACACCGGGGGTTGCATATATCCAGATCTCTTACTTAGTCTCCTAAGAGTCTCATGAACAATTATAAAGGAGGTGAGAAAGATATTGATATAATCACATAAATAGAACATAAACAATATCTCACACCGCACCTCCAATTCTATCAAACAAAACAAACCCTTTCTATATCATCAAACCATTGAAGAATAATAAATATCCCTTAAAGGGTGAAATAGACAATGGGTAAATCATTTAGGATATCATAATAAATATACAATTTTCATTATAAATTGATAAATATGCCTTTACATGAATATAAAATCATAATGCCATGCCATTTAAACTTTTCACAAATTTTGTTTTCAAACACCATTTAGAAACCATTTTGAAACAAAACCCATTATAAATCTAAACAAATTATTTAAAAACATATATCCCTTAATTTAAAATCTAAAACCTGGTCTATGCCCTACATTTTTCATCACAAACCATTAAAGGTGACTCATTATCATTTTAAAAAGGGGTTTGGTAAATAAAAACCATAATTTCAAAGAGTAATTTGAAATTTATCAATAAACCTTTTATTCCAAGCCAATAATTTCATAAAAAAGATTTATATTTCTATATTTGGAGCCATATAAAGATATAATTTATTTAAAATATAATTTCTAAAACTAAATTATTTAATTAATTTTAAACAAAAGTAATAATATAGAAACACCTACCTCAAATCGTTAATCATCAATCCACATTATGTTACCTTCCATAAAGAACACTAAAAAATGTAATAAATCACTCTCTAGAGGTTTAAGAAAATAAAAACCCTAAGTGAGAGTAAACCCAAAACCTAACCCTATATTGGATAGTGAATTAGGGTTTTGGGAGAAGTATAATTCCCAAGAGAATAGAAGAGAAGGGGAAGGGGAATAGAAAATAGGCAGAAGAGAGAAGGATTACATCAAAATCCTCTTGAAATTTAAAAGATAGATTCCAAAAACAAAGGGAGGAAGAGGGGAGATCTCTCCCTAGGCTCCATTGTGTTCAACTTAATGAATGGAAGGAATAAGAAGGCAAATGTCCCTAAAAAACAAGAGAGGAAAAAAATAGACTTTTTTAAATCTCAGAAATCTCACATGGTTAGGATGCACAGTTTGGAAAACCATGAGCTGATTGTGCAACTTGCACTAGACAAGCACTGAGCACATATATGGTTTAGATATATGATTTTCTAACCTATGTGCCAACCATGAAAAAAATAACTACAAAAACTCTAGATCACTCCATTCACTTGTCGTATAGTTTTTAATAACTATGCACAATCCATGTACCAACACCTTTACACACAAAATGTATCACACAATTTCTAATTGGTTTTTCATGGTTTGGATCCAAATATTCTCTACATATGCATAAAGAGGTGTAAGAAAAAAACGAACTAAAAAAATCTCTACATAAGGGTCATCAAAAAATTTCCCCTAATCCATACACATTAACCACACAACAAAGAATTTTTTTAATATTTTTATAAATTTTCAACCAAACACTCAATGTTTTAAAATACCCTAGAATTAAATAAAAAAATACTAGTAATATGGGATGTTACACAACATACAATACTAATGATTCAAGGAAAAATTATCAAACTTAAATAAAAATATATCAATTTATAGTTACAACCTATTAGATATCTAAAAATGTTGTTCATGATGCATGGAGTTATCTATAACAAGAGATATATTTGAGTGTGTATCACATTTTATATCATTTCAATAAGGACTTATTAATTTTTCTCACTATATAAATGTCAACCTAGATAAGTTCAAAATTTAATCCACAACTTTTATAGTATTAAATAATGTTAATAATACCACATATGTCTCTTTGATATTCAGGTAGATAACTCTTTTCCCAATTCAATATATAAATTTTCCTAAATCCATTCCTTCAGAAACCAAACAGTTATTATGACAACCCTTGTCTTTATTAAAAATTAATTCCTGATTTATTACATAAAATTACACTTAATACAACCTAGAATATCTATATATCTAGTATATTTTAAAATTAGGTACAACATATAAAACTTTAAAACATGAAAAAATATCATCTTTATTGAAACTTCCTTAACATGCTCACACTTAAAACTGCATAGGATAACCTGGGGACATACATAATAAAGGGGTGAGCTATAAATCCCAGTAAGGGAATAAACATGGAATAATATGATGAAATACAGAAAATAGGAATATAAAAGGGTAATAATAGGTGTGAGAATAATAACCATGAATAATAAGGCATGATATAGCATGATAATCGTAACATGGGAAATGTGGAAACAACTTGAAATACCGCATCACAAACATAGGTTAAGGATAACTAATAATATAACATGATGGAATAATTCACATAAAGGAATCAGGTTCAATATTTTTTTCCAAAAATAAGCCTCATGAGACTAAAAATTACCCAATTCATTAGAGCACTATATAATTCTGGGTTCACCCATCATTTTCAATTCATTCTCATGCTTAAGTGTGACACATAGATCATACAACATGAATTCATTCATCATAATATTTTATTCCACAGTCAAGGGGTGTAAAATAAATACATTTAATTACAAATTAAGAAAATTAGAAGTTTATAAAATTTAATACCCTTGATAGGAAATTGTTATGGTATCCACTATATAATTGTTTTGGCAAGTAAAATTGTGGTGAAATTTTGGTAGAATAAAGACATCAGATAAAAAATCATAAAATGGGTTGAGGAGAGTGAAATGGGTATATCATAATTTGGAAATAAAATGGAAAAGTAATAATGACATGGAAATAAATATTATTACATTATTAATTAAAAATAGAATGCATAAGATATTAAAGAATCTAGAATTTAAGAAGAGAAGGAAAATATCCCTTACTTGAGTGTGTGAATCCAAATGCTTGGGAGGAGCTTCTTAAGAGTTTGGGGGAACCTTGGGAGGACAATATAGAATGTAAGGAAGAGTAAGGATGCGTTAAAATGAATTTTAGCGAAGATAAATGGGAGATTGGGTGGTTTTATGTAGGAAAAGAGTGGGAAATTCTTTATCATTTCTCAAACTTAGGTTTTGGACTCTATAAAATAAAAGAACCAAAACCAAAAACCTTACCTGGGTTTTTGCTCATTGTTTCTACCAAATGAGAGTGTTTTATATTATTTTATAAGTACAAGGTCCGAAATTAATAAAATAATACCATTTATTATGTGCAAGTGAGTCATACTCTTAATGAAATGATTTAAAAACCTTAAAATATATTATAAGTTTGGTAGGATTCATAATGGTTTTATAAAATAAATTAAATAAAAAAAAAACAAAATTATTTTAAATGAAAACATATATTTTTTCATGGATACATTTTATAGTATTTATTACATAATATTTGGGTCATTATGATGTCATAATATATAAATTATAGTTATACAGTATTTAATTTTTTACCAAAAATTTGACTGTCTCAGAAAATTATGAAAAATTCACCATTGGATAATTTGAACATTATGATTCCAAAAATAATATTAATTTTTTTATAAATAATTTTCTAAATATGTTAATTTTCACTTAAAAAATCTACATTTCTTTATAAATGCTGGGTATTTGACAATAACAATTTTCAAACCCTTATAAAAATTATATTTGTGTTCATAAAAATTATATGATCATTTACATTTGATAAAATTATTTAATAATAATATTTTATTAAAATATTATTTATTTCAAAAATCCATTAATTCATCAAAATAAATTCCATAATGGAATTTTAATATTAACTAAAAATACTATTTATGTTTTATTGTTTAAAAATAAAAATCATTTATAAAATAATAATAATAGGATGAAAGTATATTCATTATTCGATAAATAATAATGTACATACTCATATTCTTACGGTATTGATACATATCCCTTAAACACACTATTAAATTTCCCAAGATTAAGGTGTTTGACAGTGATACTTTCATGGGGTGGTTCAATATACATGGTTTAGGCCATGATCTCAATGAGATTTAACTTCTCCCGTAAACGGTTTATCTCATGTTTATGTTGTTGGATCTTAGCTTGGTATTGGTCAAGATAAAATCTCAATGATTCTATCTCCCATGGAATCTCTGATAAATGGGCTTCATAGGGTATGGTTCTATTGATCGAGGCCATCACTTCCTTAGTTTGTGTCAATTGGATTTTTTAAAACCCTATATTTATACTAATCATGTGATAATTGTTCAATATATTTTTTATCAATGGTAAAGATTCTTAATGATCATTTAAATTTGATTGGATATAATAAAACCAAATAAGTTGATGTGTTTTCTATGAAAATATTACATAATAATTGATTTAATTAAATCACAAAGAAATTTTTATTTATAAAAATTCAGGTCATTACAGTTATGGAAACATATCTAAATATAACCAAAATCTAAGTTTGATGTAGGAACCAAATGGTTATGGTCACTTATAATATTATTTACTTACATAATATAATTCATCGATACCTAATTATTATGGTCAACCAGACTAAATGATTGAGTCTTGAAAAATGTTTTCTATGGAAGTAATCTTATATTTAGTAGTTCTAGGCGTTTTTAGTATCACCATTTTCATATATATCTTACATATATCATACATAACTATCATATCCCATGAAATCATTACATATTATGTAATCTCTATATGTATACATTCTTTTATAAATTTATTTTTTAATATTATTCCTTTAGCCAAATTATTATATTCTAAACATATTAATTCAAAAAACCTTATAAAACAAATTATTTGTATTACTTACACAATAATAAAACCCAATTATATCAACACATATCCAAATGTATCCCATGCATAAGTTACATGAAACCCTTTCATGTAAAGTCTTATAATTATAAAAAACCAAAATTCCCACAAGAGAAATAATGGTGTGATAGGTAACCTACCTCCACATTTCTTGGATAAAGTCTAAGCACTCAGGCTAGTGATAAGTATAACATAAAGTCTAACAATCCATTAATCAAAAATCAATAGAGGACTTAATTTTAAGATAACTCTAACACCAAATATTTATAAATCATAACCACACATTATAATTGAATTTATAACTAAAAAAATATTCATGATTAAAATAAAACTAAATATTTTATATTTTACTAATTATATAACTGTTATAGGAATGAAATGACAATTATATGACATGTTTTAGAAAATTTAAATTAAATAATATAAAATCCATAATGTAATCAATTTATATACATGAATATTAAATATGGATTTCATAAATAAATTAAAAATTATGAAGATATCTTTGAGGAATTGAAGCTTGAAGGATCCTTATCAAGTAAATTGAAAAAAGGAGAGCTGAGAGGGGATTAGTTATCTCAATTGAGACATGGTCAATATGGCATTGAACTTACACTGGGGGATATAATTCTCACACAATCACCATTCTATCCTATGGTGATATGTTTAGATGAACTTTTTATTAGAGGCATTATATGACTTATTCAATGAGGTAATTAATTCATGAGTTTGGGTTTTTTTATGTTTTATTTATTCTAAACACTCTCATGGATGAGTTGGAATCACTTTTTACTTGAGTGTAAATGAATAAGAAGTAAATAAGTATAGTTTTGTTGTAGATTCCAAATCCTGTAGTGAAGTATATGATCACATCATAATAGATTTGAGTTAATATTACATAGGAAATACTTTACATAATATGAAGGGATAACACTCTTGATTATTCCTATATAGGAATTATTTAATCTCACATGAGAAAGATAACTCCATGGACATGTTGGTCATTCTGTGATGTTGTTGATAGGATATTGAGTTAATATAACATGAGAGGTTATGTTGTAGGGTTAATCTTACATGAGAAGGGAATGGATATGATTTAAGAAGCATCATTCCAAATAAGAGACGATTTATTCACAATGGTGCATCTAAGGGATCAAGGAGTTGGTTTCCCTATGAAGAAACCCTAGGATAGTTAAGTGTTATACTATTTTGGGGACCCAAGTGGTCTCACACCAAGGGTAAATGATTCATGATGAAAGGTATAATGAAGTGAAGATGACTATGACACAGTTGAAGGAATCATACCTCTACTTCATAAGAGAGAAAGGATTTTAGGATTTGTTTATTATATATATTTGAGACTTTCCATGCTATAATTCATGAACCATATCATAATGGGTCTGAATAGAGAAAATTGATGTATTTTTTATTCTATATTTCAAATATTCTATTAAATAATGTGTGTAATGTCTATAAATAGAGACGTGACTTACCTAGATAATGTATGTGTGACAAAACAAAGAGAGGGTGCCTATTCCAGGATAATTCCATGTACCATTCAACAAGATTTTGAGGATAGGAACAAGGGTTCCCCCAAGACTAAATTAGAGAAGCACTCACGATATGAGAATTTAAGATCATTCAACTTATTTATTATTTTTTATCTTTTAATTAGAGTTCAAGAAAATATAATTTATTAATTTCACGATCCTTTTATAAAAAATTGGAATGTGGTAAGTGAGGACACAATAACTACACCTTAAGGATTATCCATATGATAATAAGGGTGAGTGAACCTTGTAAAAACTCTTGTTCCTATGCTTATTCATTCTTGATCAACCTCTATTAATCACATTTTTACCATTAGGATCATGTTTCACTAACTATTAATAGGAATCACATTGTTTTCAAGTGAGAGTTGGTGTTTTTAGTGACCATTAATTCACCCCTCTTAGTGGTGGTACACTCTCCCCCAAGCCTATCAATTGGTATCAATGAATTTTTAAAATAACTTCAGGTATTATTCTCTTAGATATGAGTTTTATTTCAATTTATTATATCTTTGATCAATGATATCTATTGAATCTATGAATATCATAAAAATAAGGGAGTTTGTCAGGCAAAACCCCCTCAAGGTAACATTGAAGAATTTTTGGGTTGATTGTGTCTATTGAAAAATAGGGTTTCCTTGGTCATTTGTGGTGTTCTAGAGACATTTTTGAAAAACTATGATGACAAAGAACCATGTCAAAGGAATGTATGATCTGGAGGCAATACAAAAAAAAAACAGATACAAGGTGACATTATTTTCTAGTGTTTTCCAAATTTTTGGGTCTCAAAATCAGAAAATAGAGAAAAATGTTTTTGGAAAAGGAAGTTTCACAAAATATTGAAGGTGATTTGGAAACATGAATGCAAGGCATGTTTTAGGATCAAAATGTTGAAAATGGAAAAGGCATGATGTGCATGAAAGATTTAGAAATGTGCGCACAAGATGAGGTTGTGCAAAATAAACTTACACATCCAATCCGACTTCAAATTGGGTTGTGCATGCAAAAAGGGTATCTGACATGTTTCTTTGAATCTTACACATAGGGGTCAGTAATGCCTATAAATAATAGGTGACCCCCTCATTCGATAGATCTCAAAATTTAGAGAGAATATGAGCTCTGAATCGCGTAAGAATTTTAAGCAAAGGGAATTGGGAGAAAGAATTTGAGTTGCACACAAGCTAAGAAAGTTGCATGTAAGATTTGAGTTATGCGTAAGATTGATGTTATGTGCAAGGGGTGTTTCATAAAAGAAGTGGAATCTTGCACACAAGGAATTAATTTAGCACACAAGACACAATAAGTGTTGCATGAAGGATTTGAGGTTGCCTAGTAATACTAAATTAAAGATGTATTCATTAGTGGATGAAAGTGGGACATCAATCGATTATCTACATAAAATGGAGGATGCATTCATTAAAGATAATGAAGGCACCTACATGTCTATAAACTGTGAGTTGATTCTGAAAAAGTAGTAAGAACACTTAAATTGAGAGAGTAGTGAGCTTTCAAATTGTGATTGGTTGTAAACTAGGAGGGACATTGAGTCCAGCCCAAACTTTTTAAACAAATATTACAATTTTAGTGGATTTTTTACATCTACACATTGTTATTGTATTCTCCTTGGATGTATCCAAGTGAGGGTGAACCAAGTTAAAATTATTGTGTCTCATGCATGCTTTGATTCCTGTTTATACTTTTATAAGAGAAAGAGATATAAGAGTGTTTTATTTTGTAATGAAACAAGATCAAAAGGGGAAATTGTTTTAATATATTATACCATAATTCACCTCCCCTCTCATAGTATTTGACCTAGTGGACCTAACAATTGGTATCAAAGGGAAAGTTTAATATCAGTGTTTCTCTCTCAATGGAGGTCATCAATCACAAAGGGATTCTGATCTTCGATGGGAATAATTTTCAACTATAGAAGAATTAGATAAAAAAATGCTTCTGATCTTTGGGAATGTATGTGTATACAATAAATATTCATGGAATATTAGCCAACATCAATAGTGGTGCATTAACAGAAGTTGAAATAAGGGAATTGGATTCTGATGCCAAAGGAATCAATGATTTAGTTGGATCCCTATTAAATGCAACATATACCAAGGTGATGTCATGTAAAACATAAAATTACATGTGGGAAAAGCTATTGAATATATATAAAGGTGATTCAAAGGTCATAGAGGCAAAGAATAAGGTTCTGCGGAACAAGTAAAAAGATCTGAGAATGAACCCAAACAAGTCTGTTGATGCATTATTTTATAGGATAAATGTTTTAGTGGAAGAAATGTGAGGTCTTGGAGAAGTAATTGAAGATATAAATATTGTGAAGCATATATTCTGTAAAATTACACCTCGGTTCAATCCAAAAGTTTTAGTATTGGAAGATAAAGATCAGAATATTCTGACACTAGATAACATACACAGTACCCTTGTAGCATATGAAATGAGAAATGATGATAATGATGCTATGAAAAAAAGGAAATCTAAATAGGGGGAATTCAAGGCCATGACAAAGCTCATTATTGAATATTATCATGAATAAGAAGAGAAAAATGAGGTAATTTAATTCCTTTATTCAAATATATAAAGAGGAAAAGGAATGTTCAAGGGGAAACTTCCAATTTATTTCTTTAGATGTGGAAAGGTTAGTCATATTGCAGCAAGGTTCCCTAAGAAGTTCCAAGAAGATGATGAGGATGAAGTCAAAATACCTATTAAGATGTCTTCATCCAATAAGAAAGGAATGAAAATTTTTAAGATAAATTTCTATAAGAAAAAGAATCTTCTTCCACAAGAATGTGACAGTTTAGATGAATTATAGGTTGAAAAGGTTGAAGAGATAGAGAACTGTAATGATGGTAGAGAAAATGCTATGGTGTTAGTTTTTAGTAGAACTCATGAAAAATAATAAACCAAAATTGATAAAGTAGAAGTTGAAGGAGTAGTTGATATGGAGGCTGAATTTGAATAAGCTCTTGAGAAGATAGATGTTTGGAGAGAAAAAATGAAGAAATACAACAAAGTGATTCATGATGCCAAACTCTACATGAAAAAAACAAGATGAAGATAATTATAAGTCAATTTAAGAAACTAATAATCTCAAGTCTTCATTGATAGTGGAATTAGAAAAATTTAGTGTGCACTAGCTCAAGGTTGAAGAATAGGGAAGGGAATTAATGGTTTGAATAACACAGTGAAAGATCAAATCAAACACATTGAAGAAATTGTAGAAGAAGTAATTGTTGTGAAATGAAAATTTAATTATTAAGAAAAACTCTTAAACCCTAAAATGAAATTGGGAAATTAGATCATTAAAAATATGGAAAAGTTGGAAGTGGAGCATTGAGGTCTAGTAGAATGAAAGCAACAATCAAATCTAAGTGATAAGGCTAGTATGGGGCTTGATAAAAAATATTAAGCTATCATGGTTGAAGTCAGACTGCAAGAACCCACTACTATATTGAAATTTTATTTGGGTATGAAGTAGAATTAGAAGATTCATAGAAACTAAGGGACAACAAGAAGTGCAGATGTAACACATAGGAATGAAACTTACATTAGGTGTTACTTCTGTGGAAAGATGAGACATTCACAAAATGTGTGTTTCATAGCTTGGAGATAGTGAAGGGAAAAAGAACAAAAGTGGTAGAAAAACAGATCTCGGTACTCTAGAATAACTTTCAAGGGATATTTTTTTGGTGTAGAGTATTTGGGCATATTGATAGATATTGTACATCAACTATTTAGAGGAATGTACTGGAGCAGAATCAAAGTAGTCACAAGCATCAAATCAAATAATCAACAGGTGAGTCAAAGATGAAAAATATATTTTCATATTTCTAGGATGAATTTGGTCCATTATATTATTAAGAAGATAAATTTTGTCAATATTTATGGAGTATGAATTGAAAAACATGGATCAAGAAGAATAAAGATGAGAAGGCTGTGGTTGATGAAATTTCCCTAAAAGCATCAGATCGTTCTGGTGTATGGATCCTTGATAGAGTTTTGACATACCATATGACATGGAATAAGGATATTGTTATAGGAATAAAGTATTTCAAATATGGATTTTTCAAATTTGGAGACGATGAAGGCCTAAAGATAATTGGTTCGGGGAAGGCTAGGTTTGGGGGAAAGAAATTAGATGTGACGGTGTCTTAGTAATAGAAGGTCTCAGTCACAAATTTCTTAGCATAAATCAACTTTGTGACTCCGGGAATTCTATAATATTTACTAAGAATATGTGTATCATCAAAGTAATATATGGTGTAGTTTTACTATATGAAAAAAAAACAAAGGGAAATCTATACCTTGTAAGTTGGGAAGAAGATATATATTTTTTTATCCAGCGAAGAAGAAATCAAGTTGTGGCATAAATGACTTGGTCTTCTATGCCAAACATATTTGGAAGATCTGGTAAAGTGTGATGTAGTTAGATATCTCCCTAATCTATCACATGATCGTACTCATACATGCGATTCATGTCAACAATGGAAGATCATCAGAAACACGTACAAGGCAAAGGAATATAAGACAACAAGAGTTATTGAATTGGTTCATGTTGATGTCTGTGGACCTATCTCACAAAGATAAATTGAAAGAAAGAGGTATTATGTTTTGTTTATTGATGATTATATCATAATTATATGGGTATTTTCATTTCTCATAAGTTCGATGTGTTTAGTTTCATAAAATAGCCTTAGAGGAAATCTGAAAGGATACTTGGATAAAAAATTATGAAGTTTCATATTGACAATGATATAGAATTAAAAAATAGTCAAGTGGAGGACTATCTATATAAACATGGGATAAGGCATAAATTTTCTTTATTAATAACTCCTCAACAGAATGAATTGGTTGAGAGGAGAAATCATATCATCAATAACATGGAAAAAATGATTCTTTTTGAAAAGACCTACCAGAGAAATTTTGGAAGGGAGCAGTCTTGACATCAGTTTACATCTCTAACCAGGATCTATTGTGCCCGAGGTAAGGAAATAATCCACATGAGATGTGGTATGGAAAGAATCCAATGTTAAAATACTTTCTAATATTTGTAAGTAAGTGTTTTATTATCAATAAAGAAAAAAACACGAAATTTGAGTCATGTAGAGACGAGGGGATATTCTTTTGATACTCAGGAAAAATAAAATCATATAAATTCTTTAATAAGAGGATGGAAAAATTATTTTAGAGAAATGATGTAACTATAATGGATAATGTAGAGAATATTCAACAAAATATTAAAAAATTTCCTGACGAAAATGATGAGGAGGAAGGTAACACAGGGAGAGAAGTGGTAGATGCTGATTCAGAAGAAGTCATTGATGAGTTGGAGGAAGAAAATTATGTGTCTATAAAGTAGCCACATTTTTGAGTAGAAATTGATAGAAAAAATATCATTAGTAACTAGACAACACCTATTCAAACAAGAAGAATTAATTCATTACAACAGTTATCTTTCCTATCTCAAGTAGAGCCTAAATGTTTTACTGATGCAGCTGGAGATGAAACCTGGGTTTAGGAAATGAATGATGAGTTAGACCAGATTGAGAATAATCAGACCTAGGATATTGTTTTGAGGCCAACAGATAAGAATATCATTGGGACTAAATTGGTCTTTCGTAACAAGATGAGTGAATATGACGCAGTGATTCAAAACAAAGCATGATTTGTGTGAAAAGGTTATTCCCAGATAGAGGGTATCGATGTCGATGAAACATTTACACCCGTTGTAAGGATGGATACAATCATATTATTCTTTTTCATTTCAGTGAAATGAAAGTTCAAATTTTTCTAGATGGATGTCAAGTCTTCATTTTTGAATGGGGTTCTGGAAGGAGAAGAGTATGTTATGAAACCAGATGGTATTCTCATTCATGAATATGAGAACAAAGTTTGTCAGTTGAATATGGTGCTATATGGTTCGAATAAAGCACCAAGAGCATATACTCGAGACTAGATTAGTATTTGAAGAAGCTAGGTTTTTAGTGTGGTGGAGTTGATTACAATATTTATGTTAATAATGACAGTAATAGAAGGATGATGATGTTGGTTTATGTCGATGACAGAATATTTGGTGGATCAGATGAAGCACAATGCAGACAATTTTTTGAATTCTTGAAAAGTGAGTTTTAAATGTCAAATATTGGTGAGATGACATTTTTCCATGGTTTACAGGTAACACAAGGAAAGAATGGAACATTCATTTCACAATCTAAATATGTCAAGGAGGTTTTGAGAAGATTTGGAATGGACAATTCCAAGGAGATAATGACTCCGATGGCTGCTAAGATGAAACTATCAAGGGATAATGAATGAAAAATGTTAATGTATAGAATACAAGTAGATCATTGGAAGCCTATTATACTTAATAGTGAAACGACTAGATATTGTGTTTTCTACATGTCAGGCAGCGTAGTATCGAAGCAATCCCGAGGAAATCCACATGATTATAGTGAAAATAATACTTTGGTATATCAAGGGCACTATGGATTTTGGATTTATGTTTGATGAAAAATCCTAGATTGTGTTATTGGGATATAAAGATGCATATTAGTCCAGATCAGTAGATGATATAAATTTAACATCAGGTGGTTCATTCTATCTTGGTGGAGTGTGTATTTCTTGGCTAAGAAAGAAACAAGATTTCATTTCTTTGAGCACTGCAGAAGATGAGTATATTGCGGCCACTCTAGATTGCATGTTGTTATTATAGATGAAGAAATAACTTGATGACATGGGATTTGAAGTGAATTCTCTGATTAGAATGCAATGCGATAATTATAGTTCTACCAATCTTATAAAAAATCTTTTTCATCACTCAAGGAAAAATTACATTGAGATCAAATATCATTTTTTCAATGAGAAAGTGGAGAAATGGATAGTGAAGTTGGAGTATGTGCCTACATAATTATAGGTTTCAGAAATTATAATAAAGGAATTACCCAAAGAAGCATTTGGGAGGCATCGACTGGCTCTGGGAGTCCAGTCGACTCCCCACACTTGAAAAATCATGGATGTAGAACCCCTCTCTCCCTAAGATATGGTGTGTTTTATCTATTGTAATGATTTTTGTTCTTTACATTGTTGAAAACCACAAAGTAGTGACCTTTTGTTTTTGGAGAAATGGTGAGAAAGTGTGACTATTCAAGGGGGAGAAATTGTAGCTAAACAAAAGAAGATAGAAAATTTCATTTCAAAGACACGGGGAGAAGCTGACTGGTGGATAAGTGAGATAGTGGGAGTAGCAAGATAAGGGGGGAATTAAATCTAAAAATGATAGCAGTGATCAATCAAAGAAGTTATATAGTGAAAACTGTGGTTCTTGATGAAATTAGTTGATTGGTTTCAAGAATTGGTGTTAGTAATGAAGTGATTCATTGAAAAATGTTTTATCATACTCTTTTTTCTCATGCCAAGCATTGATCATGTGGGATTAGAGTATGTGTTGAGTAAATATTTGATCACTATCAAAATTTCATGATGTGAATGGTAGTTGAATAATGATGAAGCTATAAAAAGGTATCATTTTATTAAAGAGTTGTTAACAAATCCAAAAGGGGATATTGTTGGGCAAAAACCCCTCAAGGTAACATTGAAGCATTTTTGGGTTAATTGTGTTTGTTGACAAATAGGGTTTCCTTGGTCATTTGTGGTGTTTGAGGGATATTGTTGAAATACTATTTTGAAAAATAACAATGTCAAAGGAATGGAATATATGGAGGTAGTAAGAAAAGAACAATTACAAGGTGGCATTGTTTTCCAGTGTTTTCCAAATTTTTGGGCCTCAAAATCATAAAATGGAGAAATGTGTTTTTGGAAAAGGAAGTTGCACACAAGATTGAAGGTAATTTGGAAAATTACATGCAAGGAATGTTTCGAGATCATAATGTAGAAAAATAGAAAAGGCATAATGTGCATGAAATATGAAGTTGTAGGAAAGAAACTTGTGCACCCAATGAAATGTCAAATTGGGTTGTGCATGCACATAGGGGATACTACACGATGCATCGAATCTTCCGCATAGGGGTCAGCGATGCCTATAAATAATAGGTTACCCCATCATTTGATAGATCTTAACAATTAGAAAGAATCTGAACTTCGGATCGCATAATAAGTTTAAGCAAAGGGAGTTACACGAAATAATTTGAGTTGCACACAAGCTAAGAAAGTTGTGCATAAGATTTTAGTTTCCTGTAAGATTGAAGTTGCGTGCAAGGGTTTTTTTGTGAAAAAGTGTAATCCTGCATGAAACTAATTAAAGTTGTGCACAAGACACAATAAGTGTTGTTTGAATGAGTTGAGGTTACCCTGTAATATTACGGTAAAGTTGTATTCATCAGTGGATGAAAGTGAGACATCAATAGAGCATCTACATACAATGGATGATGAATTCATTAGAGATAATGGAGGGACCTACAAGTCTATAAACTATGAGTGTATTTTGAAGAATCAGTTGGCACACTTCAGTTGAGAGAGTAGCGAGATTCTAAATTGTGATTGGTTATAAACCTGAAGGGATAGTGATTCCACTCTAAACATTGTAAACAACAGTGTTCTTTTAGTGGATTTGGTACATTAGCACATTTCCATTGTATGCACCTTGGATGTAGCCCAATGAGGGTGAAACAAGTAAAAATTGATGTTTCTTGTGCATGATTTAATTTATATTCATACTTTACTATGGGAAAAAGATATAGGTGAGTATTGTTTATTAATGAAACAAGATCAGAAGGGGAAATGTTTTTAATCTTCCATACCCTAATTCACCCCCCTCTTAGAGTATTTGACATATTGGACCGAACAGAGTTCCCATGTTCAATGGTAAAGGATTATATCTACGGAGAGAGAGATAGAATGTTTTTACATATTCTATCACACATCCTAAGCATTATTGATATCACCAAGAATAGTGATAATATTATCAAAATATGAAATAACTTACACTAAACTTGACAAGAAGAATATCAAAGTCAATGGGAGAGACTGTAATGAGTTTCTTTCTTCACTCATATAAAATGAGTCAAAAAAAGTTATGATATTGAATAAAACCAATATAATATATGTAAAAATCCATGATATCCATGAAGGAGACATGAAGTTGAGAGAGTCTCGATTACAATCCAACCGGGATGAGTTTAAAGATATCTGAATAGGATAAGATGAATCACTTTATGAATTATTTTTTTGAGTAAATAAGAACATAATATTAATTTTAAGTTATGGTGAAATAATGATGATTCTATAATAATGAATAAGTTGATGACAATCCTCCTAGGTAAATTTTATATGAAAATTTCAACCCTTGAGGTTCAAGACTTGGATGAGTAGACCGTAAAAAATTCAAAAAATGTTTTGATCACCTATGAGATAAGAAGAGGTCCATCCTAAATAAGAAAATGGAAAATAAAAATGAAACCACATTCAATTATCTATAAGGTTCAAATCATATTGATTAAAATAGGTATCATGAGGAAGAAACTAATTTCAAAGATGATTCCATAGACATTGAAGAATTTATCTCTTTATTAACAAAAGTCATGCAACTAGAAAAATGTATATATAAAGCAAATCTTCCATTTAAATTCTTTAATTATGGAAAAATTAGTTTCTTTCCATTAGGATACCATGATAAGAAATAATAAGATTAAAAATGAAGATCAATCCAAAATATCATCTTGGTGGAATAAGCTGGCTATAAAATGCAATGGATGATGATTCATAAAAGTTAAATAAAAATCCAATACAATAAAGAAGAAAAATATTTTCTCACAACATTAACCCATATCTTTTGATGAGGAAATTGAAATAGATTAATAATACTTATAGGGTGAAGGGAAAAGTATATTTATATCCAAATAAAATCATCTCAAAGATACCCATAGTGAAAAAAAGAAGGAATTAGTGATGAAGAATTGAATGATGAAGAAACACCCAAAGGGTTTTAATTTAGAGTGTATTTCATGGTGTGTTTGAAAGAAAATAAGAGAATTGAATGATATTAAAAGAGATCGAATATGGAGAATGATTCATTAAGGAAATATCTTAATGAGTTAAAATGTAAAGTCATTATAGATATTGAAATTTAGTTTTAAAAAAATATGGGACATCTCAATGAAATTCTTGAAACAAGTGATAAACAGATTGATATTACCCATACAAATCTTATTTACAAGGATAAGGAGATGAATAGTCTTGAGACAAATATAGTATAAGTTATAAATTACTTGAGAATTACCCAATCCATATATTTTAAAATTTAACTTTAGTAAAATATCTATAATATAGAAAATGGTTGATAATACTATTAAGTATCCTGGTGATTATTCCATGGTGTTAAGAAAATTTTCTTTGGAAATGCTAACTTTTAATTCAATGAGTGGAAGTAGTGATAAAGGAATGAATAAGGTGATTATATCAGATAGAAAAGAAGCTATAACTACATCCATGACTTATGATGGTGTTGGAAATTCCAAATCTAAAGTGGTTTATAAAGAAATGAATGTTTAGTCTAAGCCTAAGTGTGAGGTCAAGGTAATAAAATGGATTCTAAGCTTGAGAATTTTGAAAAATAGTAACTTACAGAAAATTAAAAATCATAAAAAGAAGAGTATTTTAAAGATCCTATTTTCTATCCAAGTATATTTCTATTTTATAGAAGATGTTGTTATTATAAAATCTAAGGACACAAAGCATATGTGTGTGGGAATAATTTCTCACCCCCTTAATCTAATAAATGTGTTGAAATGATGGGATTAAAATGAAATTCAAAAATTTTGTCCAAGATAAAATCTTAAATAGAAGATATAATTACCAAACAATTTTTATTTTATTAAATAGAATTGTGAGAGGTTTGAATAACTCAACCAATCTTCAAAAAAATACCTTACCATGTTAGTGAAGAAGATAAAGAAAAATATAATTCAATTTTTTTATAATGGAG
This sequence comes from Viscum album, assembly GCA_963277665.1. Lineage (NCBI taxonomy): Eukaryota > Viridiplantae > Streptophyta > Magnoliopsida > Santalales > Viscaceae > Viscum > Viscum album. The sequence goes on from OY728141.1 coordinate 916,511,953, forward strand.
AATCATCAAGTGCGTACAATGGTAGTTGTGGAGAATTAATAGGTTGATAAAGGAGAAACGTTGTGGATCCTTGATAGTGGTTTCTTGTCACATGTGGTTGGAATTTTTTTATTGAAATATATCTAATGGAATGATAGAGGATTTTCCACTTTTTTAAATTCTAGATCACTCAATGTGAAAATTAGTGGATTCACCAAGATTGGTAAGAAGAAATATATTGATGTTCTATTTATAAATGGGTTGGGGCATAATCTCCTTAGTTTTTCTAAACATTTTGATAATGGTAATGATGTGATATCTTATAATAATGAGTGTTTCTATAAAATATTAAAGTATGGAACAATTATAAAAATGGTTCAGTGAAAGAATTGAAACTTGTTCAAAATTTTTGAAGATTAAAATTCATGTTGCATGAATACAAAATATGAAAACAAAAGTTTTATTAGAATACATAGACACTTTGGGAAAGTGAATATGGATATTCTCATTAAGAAATAAATTTTTATAAATCTATTTAAGATTAAAATTGAAACACTCAACACATACACCACTTGTTATAATGAAAAAAATAGTAAGCAAGAGTCATAAGCTAGTGGAAATTAAAGTGAAGAAATATCTTTTATTTGAAATCATATATGTGTGTGGAATGATGATATTTATTTAAACTAATATAATTAAGTATTTCATATTTTTTTAATGATTTTTCTCATATGAATTATGTATAATTTTATAAGTAAAACTAAATCTCTTGAAATAATTAGGCACTTTTGTGGGATTACTGTGAATCAAACTGGGTATACTATCAAAATATTTTTATTCAATAATGGATATGAATACAAGAATGAAGAGTTCAATGCATATATTGAGAATCATGGGATAATAAATGAATATAATTCTCTATACACACACCAAAAAAAGTATTTATTGAGAGAAATAATAGAATATTGGTGGACATGTTAAGAACAATGCTTTTGAATCTTGGAACTTCAAAAAAATAGAGACATTCCATAACAAAGGTTGTCGATATTACAAATTTTTTATTACTCCAATATTTTTTCAAAACACCATATAAGTTATGGTTCAAAAACAATATGTTATAAAATAACTTTATGGTATTTAGTATCCCATGATTTATCAAGATTAAAGTAAAACATATGGACAAGTTTGATGACTGGGAATATGAAGGAAAGATTCTTGGGTATACACTTGATGAAAGGAGTTATTGATACTTAAATATTAATATAAGTAATATTATTGATAAATTTGATTCAATTGTGTTGGAAAATAAAAATTTCACAAAATAATCATTATTTTTTGATGATAATATTGAAAAATCCCTTAAAAAAGAAACTGAACAAAATGAGAATATTTTGGATGTATGAGTAGATTTGAATAATTCTCATGATGATTTTGAAAATTCAAACTGGGAAGAAGGACCATAGATAAGAAGATATAAGTTTGAAATACATAGAAAACATGATGTATATAAAAATATTTTTAGATATAGATACAAGAGGGTAAACGCCCAAATAATCATTATAATTTCTAATCACATCATCTTTATTTTGTAGGTTAAAGAAATGAGTGTAGATGATTCCTTATAACACAAGCATTTTATTTCAGTGATGGAAGAATATATGAACCAAATTGATAATAATAAAACATGGGAATTAGTGTCATGAACCAAAGAAAAAAATTTGATCAGGATGAAGTGAGTTTCCATAATAAATTCATTGATAAATTTGAATTATCATATAATAAATCTCATCTTGTTTACAAAGGATATTATAAAATTGAAGGTATTAATTTTGATGATACAATTTCTCCAATTTCAAGGTTATAAAAAATTTAAATATTTCATTCAATTTTTTCTAAGAGAAACTAAAAAGTATTCTAAATGGATGTAAAGTCTATGTTCCTTGATGTATAACTTTAGTAAGAGTTATGTATTGAAAAACTTGAAGTGTTTATCCTTAATGGTGATGGTTTTTGAGTTTATAAGATGAAGAAAATATTATATGGGCTCAAAAAAGTTCCTCATGCATGGTATTTAAATCTATAATGTAGTATAAGTGCATTCAATTTAGAAAAAGGTAATGTGGATCCAAATATTTATGTAAAGGGAGATGAAAAAAATTACTCATAATGATTCTATATATTTATGAAATAATTTTTATAGAAATAAAGAAGAATATTGTGAGGATTTTAATGCAAAAATAAAGATACTTTTTAAATTAAATTATTGGTGAGATGAAATTATTCTTGGGACCATAATATGTGAATAAACTAGATTTTATCTCTCTTACAAGAAAAGTTTTCTTGTGAGTTACTCAAAAAGTTTTGAATAGAGGAATCAATAGAGTTTTCCTCTTCTATAGAACAAATAACTAAGATTTAACTAGATAAAATAAGGAAAGAGGGTGAATTAAATAGATTTATTAAGGATCATTGGAAGCATAATATATTTTATGTTTTCAATACTAGACATTGTGTGTGTAGTTACACTCTCTATATGATTACAAAGTAACCTAAAAGAGTCAAATCTTATTAAAGAAAAAAAAAACAGTTTTTGCTACATTAAAGGATCTCTTGATTATAGCTCTAGGTATGATAATAAATCATCATTAAAACTTTATGGTTATAACAATGTATATTGGGAAGGAAATTTTGGAGATATAGCCAAATTTTGGAGATACTTTCTTTATCAGAGGGAGATGTGTTGCATGGAACTCTAAGATGAAGAATTCTTTCAATCTTATCTCAACATAAACTGAGTATGTTCCGACATCAAAAGACAAAACTCAAATGAAATGGATGATTTTTTGGCTTAATGATATGATTATTAATGTCTCATACACATTTGTGATTGGGTGTGACAGTCATATTATAATCATCTTATCAAATATTCTAGTAAAATATTCATGGTCAAAATATGTTAACATCAAGTTCCACTTCATCATGGAAATGGTTGAATGGGGAGATATTTCATTGGATCATGTTTCAACCCAATAGAAAGTCTCAAACATCTTGATGAATCCCTTGTCCAAGGCTTCCTTCCAGAACTTTATAGTGTTTTTGGGAGTGTATTATTACTTAAAATAATTATAATTATATTACATCTATTTTCCCCATTTTATTTCTTTGATTTTTTTTAACAAAGGGTTATAATACAAAAGGATATGTTCTTGTAAAGGGGGATAGGACCTAGTGTTTTTTAATTGATCATTAAAGGGGAGAGGAAATAAGAAATTTAGTTTTTGGTAAATTAGGTTTTGATAATATTTCATGTATTGATTCTCATATTTCCAACAAATACAAAGGGGGATATTGAAGATACCTTTGAGAGATTAAATATTGAAGGAACCAAATGAATTTGAATTGAAAATGGTGGATCTGAGTTGATATGAGTTATCTCAATTAATATATGATCAATATGGAATTGATCTTACATTGAGGGATGGAGTTCTCTATAAATCACCATTATATCCCATAGTTATATATTTAGATAACATTCATATTGGATGTATGTTATGAATTGTTTCTTAGGGAAATTAATTTATGAGTTTAGGGTATTTTCATGTTTTATTAATCGGTAAAATTTTCATTGATGATTTTTAATCACCTTGAAGTTGAGTGTAGATTATAAGGAATTAAAGGTGTAAATATTTTCTAGATATTTCAAATCATTGTGCAAAGTATATGATCAATATATAGTAAATTTGATTTAATATCATATAAAAAAACTTTACATGACATGAGGGGATAAATATCTTGAGTTATTACTATATAGTAATGATTTAATATCACAAGAGAGAGATCATATCATACACATGTTGGTCACACTGTGATGTTATATAATAGAGAATGAGTAAATATGATGTGAGAGGCTATACTGTGGGGTTAATATAACACAATAATGGGATAAATATGATGGGAGAATCTTCATATTGAAGCTAAAATGATTTCACCACAATGGCACTATTGTGAAAGTGGGTTAGCTAGACCTAATATGAATAACAATTTTTTATTACCATATCATTTATGAGATTAATTGTGCATGATGTATTATTTATATAATAGTGTTGATACTTATGTGTTTACTATTTTCATGGTAACACCCTTATATTATTTTTTGTATCAATAATTTATAGCAGTTCTCGAAAATAATGAGAACCTTGAGATACTATGAAATTAATCTTAAACATATGTATTATGGTCTAGATACATCATAATGATAGGACATAGATTATGTCTGAATATTAGGTGTTGGGGGCTCATTAAATTTGAGGCTTCTTCTCATGAAGTTTACACTTAGTGATCTTGAGTAAAGATGATTATGAGGATTATACAACCAATAGGAACACTACATGTTTCATGCTTCATTGGATGTTCATATCTAAAACACATGCATTGGTCTATTGACTTGATATCATAATCAATGTGTACCATTTTATTTTTTACTTTTTTGAAAGACAAAAACTATGATTTTTTTTGTGGTGAGGTATCTTGCATTGGGTGTATCATTGGTGGTATGACATTGGTTGAATGGTATAGATATATTTTTTCACTTCCAATAGGAAGAAATATCTTTGGCCTAGTTGACCAAGATGGTACTACCTTTATTAAATCCATGACCATGGTAGAATAATCTAAGTATAACTAGTAAGGTCATAAAATAAAAAAGTAAGAATGAATGATATCATGAAGTGTGTATCCTACTTTATGAGATATCACAAGATAATGAGATTATATTACATGGTGTTTGTTTATAGGAGGATTTCATTGTGATGACCAAAACTTATCTCTTTAGGGGACATGATGTGTTTTTAGATACCACTCTTGGTCTTTATGTATGACTTGATGCTACTGAGATAAGGTCATATAGGTCCACACACAAAGTATATTCAAAATCCTAAACAATTGTAATGAAGTGGAGTTTAGGATATGATGGTCCTCACATCAAGGACCAATTTATGTTTCAGTTTAAATGATCATATAAAAAATTAATAAATTCAATATTATTCAATTTTATAATAATAAGTGTTTAATTTAATAAATCATAGTATTCAAAAGTTATTAAGTATATATAATGAAAATATTTAACAAAAAAAATATTATTTTATTCACTATTTTTTTAATATTTATGGGAGAGGGAAGTTAAGTTAATGACTCTCATTTCATCATGTAATATATTTTTTATATATTAAAAATATGTGATGAAATACATATAAAATTATTGACACAATTAATAGGTTTTACAAAATATATAAGGATTATTTAGAAGGTTAAATATGTTTAGGGGACAATGTGAAATTTACAAGGCTATTAGAAAACCTATATAAGTCTAGAGAGGCCCAAGTTTAAATCATTATTCACTCACCCAAATTTGGGAGTATTTATATCCTCTCTCCTGCATATTAGAGTTAGAAGAATCCATTATAAGCTTATTGATCAGATTTATCCTTCTCCAATCGAAAGAATGACATATCAATGATAATTAAGGCATTGAAGGATCCATTAATTATCTACACTAGTACATGGAAATCAATGATGGACGAACCCAAAGGATTTTGTAATACATCCAGATGATCTAGAGTGTTCTAGATTTATTTAATTCAAGTGATGATCGTCAATGATGAGCAAAAAATGTTTTTGATCAAAATCAAATGAGGTACAGTTTCAGTTTTGATTTACAATACCAATTTTAATTTTCCTTATTTAATTCAAATGAGTTATTTGGGTGTTTATCAGGTTGTGGATACTCTCATTACAACGTCATGATATTGATTTCAACATAAATTTTTTAAATACCTACCATTTCATGCTTCCACTAAGTGAGCAATACCTACAGAGTTTTATCAGATAGATAATGTGTTTAATTAATTTGAATTTAATTTGAATTTAATTTTAATTTTCAGGAATTTGAGTATAGGGTGTCATAATGGTATCAAATCCACTAAGGACACATTGATCCAATTTTGGATGGATAAGATATGACCATTCGAAGATTGAAAATGATTTTTTAGATAAAAATTTATAATAAAAACATAAATCATATATATTATCTTTAGATAGTGGGTTTTGGATTCTTAGGGGATGGGATAAATATTACATACATTTATGGTAGGAAAAAATATATTAAAAAAATAATGATTGGACTAATGCATTGACGCCAGAGTAAGGATAAATTTTAAAAAACTGGTTGTCCTGCATTTATATAGTAGATAGAAAGAAAGAAAAAAATTATATATATTTTTTGTGGGTGGAAATCATCACCTCACATATCCATTTGTCCCCCTACTAATTTTAGTGATGTGGATAGTTACACTTTTGGTGCCACCCCCTTCTCACATGCCCCTACAAGGGTGTGCAACCACCCACTAACACAACAGTCCAATTGGGTTGGCCTGACTTAGGCCAGGCCGTGTCAGTCCTGTCTAACCCGCTCAACCCTCTTCAAATCTAGTTAAGGCCCAAAACCCCTTTAGAGGTTAAAAAAATGTCTGTGATGTCCAAAAAATGTAAATAAATCTTATAGTATTTAAAAAATATTAGGAAATTAATGAAATTATTTTTTGGACTACGTGATGAGTATTTTTGGAATTAAAACCAATTTAATTTATTTTAATTTATTAAAATTTATCAAGTGTATAATTATTCACAAAATTTAATTTTATTATGTTATTTTTATGTGTATAGACTGATAACGAGCTTAGATGGGCCAATATATGTTTGATATTTATTTATTTACTCATTGAAATTTTGTGATGGTCATAATAATTAATTCATAAATAATGGTACGTGCATCGTCTCTCTCCTCATTACATGAATATAGGTCCACATGTCCATGAGTGCTCATATTTTTTTATTGTTCATTCCCAAGACCACTTCAACCACATTTGAGGATTCATGTACAATTATGTATATGAACAAAGATGCAAATCATGGTAATATTTTTTGAAATACCACACATTAGTCAAATGAGTTGGATGAGGGAGCATTACTTGAATTAGATGCGATTCATGGAGTAACCTTTAAGGTATCATTTGACCTATCAATTTCTTGATATATCAACCATTATAAAAGATCATGATCACATAACTTTTTTATTTAATGATTTATATATGGCTTATTATTTTTTTTTTGTTTTTATAGTCTATAAGAGATCATATAACGTAATATAAAATAATGAATATAAAAAATTGACATTTACAATGATTTTTTCTATTTAACAATGATTAAGTTGTGAGAATAAACACATAGATAAATCATGAAAAAAAAGAATTTCATTCACTAAAAAAACTATAAAAACTCCCAAAGAAAATATAAAGTCTTTTAACTCCTTCCATCACTTGAATTTGAACAAAACCATATGTATGAGTTTCTCACCAACTCTAGTTTATATTACCTCTTATCACTAAGATGTTCTCATGAAAGTGGTGGGTTAAGTTAACTAAAATTGTTATAAAAGAAATATCCAAATCTATCTTGGTACAATTTTTAGGAAAATAAATGAGAAAATCAATGTTTTTCTTTGTACGAGATGGGAATTCACTCAACAGATCAAGTATTCATGATTTAATATATTTTAATAGCCATAAACATAAATTGAAACTCTTTGAATAGTGGCATAGATATATATTGGACTATAATGAGAGGTTTTAAGGATCCTTACAACTATAATACTCAAGTGACCAATTATTCTGAATATTGTAGTTGAGGGATACCATGATTTTATAAAATAGAGGATACAGTTAGGATTATTAAATCCATAATGTCTAATTATAGGTAATAAAAATAATCATACAATTATTATTAAGTTTTATTTTTTATAAAATGGAAAGTAATACTATAAACCCACTGTGATAAATGTTGGAAAAATAATATTTTTTAACCTACAAAAATTTCCAAGAGTGGTATAGGTTCTAATGCATATAAATATGATATGAATATAAATTTTGTGTGATAAAGTCCCCACTACATGTTATGCTACCTTAGGTAGTAAGTGATGGTGAACATGAAGTTTATAAGAGACCCATGTGTGACACATTAGATGTTTACATCATAATCATATCATAAATTTTCAGTGAGTTTTTTAAGAAACATCATGACATGGATGGTTATACCATGTTGTTTCACCTATGAGAAGTTTGTGAGGATAAAGTTATAAAAAAAATGAATGATATTGTCATTACGCCCAAAACATTTAAATTGAGATATGAATCATGATCTTTCAAGATATCTCATTCTCTCATCCATATACACCAACTACTTTAATTTCATTGGGCATTATAAAATGAATAGTATAAAGAAACCAGTTTAATATATTTTGGGTGAGGTTCACCAAGAAGATAATAACTTAAAGAAAGATAAATATTTAGTTCTCATGGTGAATGAGATGAACGAAATGGTTAAAAATACCATGAATAATTTAAATTCAATTTAATATTTAAAATTTACTTCTAAGAAACTAATGATGAAGAAGGAGATCATCAAACATGTGTCCATTTACTTTGTATGTGAAAAGATAGTTCACTGGAAGAGAAATTGAAATGAATTGATGAAGAAGTAAAGTATTCTAATTTAATTATATTCATCAATGCATGTGATATTTATATTTTACTTATTAATTATTAGTTACAATATGAAACGTACATATTTATATTAAAATATAGGTACCAAGGAATTTCATAAACATTACACAAAGTAAGGTGAATTATACAAGTAGTTGAGAAAGGGTGATTCCAATGTCCACAGTGAGAAGAACACAACTCCAATTTTTTCAATTTGATTGATTCCAGTTGAATGATTATTTTTTATCAAGTATTACCAAATAGTTATCTCTTGTGTCCATTGGATAAAATGAGAAATTATTTCATTATAGAATGAATATTATTTGTGATGTCCCATAATCAACAAATAGTTCAGTAATACTTGAATGATCAACATTAAATTATAGATATAAAATGTAAGACTCAATAATACCCAGTTATGTCATGTTATTTCTTAGCCAAGTAAATTTAGAATAAAATGTCAAGAATATAATAAGTAAGGTGTTTAGAATTAATTTGAGCTAATTATTTTTATGTATTTGAAATAATTTATTATATGGCTTAAAGTTATAAATACACCTTTTAGGGTTAAAGTTGATAAATATATATAGATTCTATAAATATTAAAATAAGATAAGTGAAAACTATTTCAAATATAAGATAAATGTAAAATTAATATACTTATTGAGATCTCTTTAAGATATTTAAGGAATATTATTGGTAAGAATAAATGAGAAGCTTTTGCTGGTGATCCAATGAATATCTTAACTAATTATTCATTAATCATTAAAATATAGAGTTGATTTATTTCTAAACCCACATTTCCTAATACTCATCATATCCATAATGTTAGTAAAAAGAGTATTGATGACGAGACTTATAAGAATTCATCAATAATTAAAATATATAGAGGATTTATTCCTGAACTTAAATTTTTATATACATATGAAATCCATGATGTAAGTAAAAGGAGTATCAATGATGAGTTTTATAAGCCTTGTAAAGTATTCTATTATCTTTTTGAGACATGTTTTACAAATAATAGTGTCAATCCACAAACATATAACATATATAATGATAAATGGATATCATAAGAGTTATAATATAAATAAAATACATTATTTGATAAAATTATGTGTTTAGATGCAATGAGTTTACTAAGTCAATGTTATAATCAAACTTATTTCAAGAATAACATGAATTTAATCTAAGGTAATTATCCTAATGGATGTTAATTTTATTACATAAATCCCTAAGATAAAAAATTTATTGTCAAGTGTAATATTATATTTCAATATACATGAATAAATCCCTATTTGAGAATGTGGGAGAAAGATATATTTGAATCAAGTAAAATCTTGATATAAACATAGTGTTGGAATAGGAACAAGATCCATAAGATCTCATGGGGTGAATTTTTCTAAAGACACATAATGTATAGGAATGTTGAAACCATAGAAATGTTTTTATATTCACCATGACAGTTGATATATTATTCATTAATAATAATGAATACTATATTAAATTAGTGTAGAGAATTTTTATTATTATAAATTTTATATGAATTCAGATATGGATTTTGTGCATCAAAATTTGATTTTACATTTTGATATGTTTCTCTCAAGGATGTAAAATCATTGGTGGGTATTCATGAGAAACTACGAATGGATAGTCATGTTTGAGACAATAAGGAATTAAAGTTTATGGAAAGTTTCATTCTGTTTAGACATAGTCTAAGATAATGCCTTCCTCAAAAATCATTATGAAAAATACATTTGAATTATACTTGTCATATAAATTTTTAAATGACTATTATATTAGGCATTTATATGTCAAGACCATTTTACTTATACAAGTTTAAAAAATCCATTTATAGATAGAATCAAGCATAGTGGTCATTGAATATTCATTTGGAATAATACATTTCCATGTTTCTATGAGAGGTTAGTGGGATATTTTTAGTTTTCCAAGTTAATATGTTAATATAATATAGAAAAACATTATTTTTATTATATTCATTAAAGACTAGGATTTAAAATTACTATCCAAATATTAACTTAAATTCATAACCCAAGTTATATGGAACAAGATCTACCAAGTTATATATATAGGTTTCTTAGACCAATTTAAAAAATATACATTGAAATGGTATTGAAAAATAAAAGTTGGAACAATTGAAGAGAGAATTATTGTAATGTCACATGGTATAAATCACCATAAGAATACATGTTTAGACTTAGGAGGATATTAAAATGGTGATTAGAATTCTATATGCAACTGTGATGGAGATATCACATATAATATTCTATGTACTAGATATTATATTACCAATATGATAGGAAAATATCAGATATGACTTGGAGACCTTCTTGTAAATTTTTTAGAACTATCGAGTTTTACTTGAGAAAGTAAAATGGATATATACTTGGTGCATGATGAGGAAGAAAAAATAGTTATAAAGGGGACACAAATACTATTCCTTTTTATATTTTTGATCTAACAATATAGTTATGCTAATTTAATGATCAATAATATCTCATTAAAACTATTGATTTCCAATTTTACAAATACCAAGTATGTTGTGGATTCTCATTAAGATAAAAAAGTAGTATAAAATACATAATGATTTTTTTCCAATTATTGGAATCATAACCAAAGGTATTGGTAAATATGTATTGTATTTGATACAGGATAAAATGGGATTTACTTGGTTATTTCATATCTTGAGTAGTTTTACTCAAGGAGGTTAAGTTAGAGATAATAGAGAATCCATGTAGGAAAATATAGTGGAACCATTTACTGAATCCACAAATCAGTCGAATCATGATCTTATGATATGAGGGCTAATAGGGTGATAGTTATCAAATAGGTTCTAGTGAAAGTGAGAGTATTGGGAAAGTGGGTTGCCTAGGCCAAACATGAACATTGCTTCTCAATTACCATATCATGTATATAGTGAGTTACATATGATTTATTCTTAATATAATAGTTTTTATACTACTGCATCCATTATTTACATGTTAATGTCATTATATTATTTATCAAATCAATAGGTTATGATAGTTCCTAGCAATAATGATAACCTCAAGATACTATGATAGTAATGCTAAACACATGTCCTATGGTCTAGATACACCATAATGATGGGACACAAATGATGTATGGAAATTTGTAGTTGGGTCCTCAAAATCATTGAGGCTTCTTAATATTGAATAAAATATAACATGGAGATTGAACTATAAATTGGAACACCACATGTTATAGGTGTCATTGGATGTTCCTCTTTAAAATCACATGTATTGGTCCCTTGACTTGAGATCATTATCAATGCATACCATTTGATTTTGTACTTTGATGCAAGATTAATTTCATGACATTTATTTTTTTGGTGAGTGATCTTGTATTGGGTGTGTCATGATGGTATGGAATTCATTTAATGTTCAAGATATACTTTTTCATTTCCTAAAGGAATAAATATCTAGATCTTAATTGACTAGTATGGTAGCACCTTTATTAAATCCATGGTCATGGTAGAAGATGGAAAGTCTATCCAATAGGGTTATAAAATAAAAAATTAAGAAAGGATGATGACATGAAGTGTGGGTCCTACTTTATGGGATATGATGATAAAAAGAGATTATATTACATGACATGTGTTTGTAAGAGGTTGTCATTTCTATAACTAAACCTTATCCATTAAAGAGACATGATGTGTTGTTAGATACCACTATTAGTCTTTGAGTATAACATATTATTATTGAGATAAGTTCTTAAAGGTTTAATCACAAATCATATTTAAAATCCTATCCCATTATAATTAATTAGAGTTTAGGATATGGTGGGAATCATCTTAGGGCTTGAGATATGACTAAGTTTAAACTATCACAATGAAAATTTATAAATTAAATTTTATTCAAGTTTAGAATAATAAGGGTTGAATTTATGAAATAAAATTATTCAAAAATTATTAAATAAATACATAGAAAATATTTAAAAAGCGAATATTATTTTATTTAAGGTTAGTTAAATATTTATAAGAGATTCTAATTGAGTTAATGACTCACATTTTACCTCATAATATATTTTTATATATTAAAACTATGTGATGGAATATATTGGACATTATTTATATGATTACTAGGTCATATATAATATTTAGGGTTTATTTAGAAGGTTAAATATTTTCAGCCTACCTATATAAGTTCGAAGAGGCCCACATTCAAATAAATATTAAGTCACCTGAATTTTGGAGAATCTATCTCCTCTACCATGAGCCCTAGAGAGAAGAGTCAGTATGAGCTTCTTGATTTGATTTCTCATTCCTAGATCAAAGGAATGACATATTAATGATCCTCAAGAGATTAACGGCTTCATTAATTCTTTGTTCTAGCACCCTAAAATTGGTGATTAATGCACCCATAGGATTTTGGAACATGTGTGGATGATCTAGAGGGTTATGAATTTAGTTTTTTTAATATAAATCATTGACGATGAGAAAAATTAATTTTCAATCAAAATCAAAGGAGGTATGGTTTTGATTTTGATTTACAGTTTTAATTTTCATTTTTAATCCTTAATTCATCCACATAAGATTTTTATGTGGTTATTGGGTTGTGGTTACATTGGTGATGGAATCATGATATTGATCCCAACATAATTTTTTTAAATTTCTATAATTTTGTGCCTTTTATTCACACCTAGTACCTAAAAGTGCATCTATGGGATTAATAATTATTCAACTACACCAAAGAGTAACCCTAGGAGAGTTAAGCGTCACACCATTTTAGGGATCCTAGTGGCCCCATGCTAGGAGACAATGGTTTACACTATAAATGGAAGTAATGTGAAGAGGAAAATGATGTAGTATGAGGAACCATACCACTAACACCTGGCTAAAAAGGGTTTTAGGAATTTTTAGATCTAAAGATATGATAAATTCCACACCATAGTTCATAAATCATAGTGTAATGGTTCTGATCAGAGAATATTGATGGATTTTTGGGTCTATAGAAGTTAAATATTCCACACCACAAACTATGAATTAATCCACAAACCCATTCAATGATCTTATGGGATACCCAAACCTCTTTAGGATTTTTTATTCTATATATTTTTAATTTTAGGATCATGCTGTGCGTAGGGGTTCCACACCATATTGCATCTGATGTCTATAAATAAACAAGTGATTCACCTATAGAGTGTATGTGTAACTAAACAAAGAGGTTTCTACATATTATAAGATCCTTCGAAGGAGGATTCATAATGATTTAGAGTAGAATATTAAGGGTTCACACCAAGTCTAAATTTTGGAGGCATTCTAGTTACAAGAAGTATATATCCTTTGAATTATTGGTGCTTGTAGTTAATCTTATAATTAGAGTTCAATATAATCCTATTTCTCTATTCTTTGTTCCATTGATAATAAATTGGAATGTGGGAAGTGATATTTCAATCAATTCACACCAAGTATAAGACACTTTATAATAAGGATGAGTGAACCTTGTAAAAATCCATTATGTCCATGTGCGTTCTTCCTCAATAAACCACTCATCATCACATTATCACCATATAGATTGTGTTTCACTAACCATTGAAAAAAATCACATTGTTTATAAGTTAGAGTTGGTGTTTTTGGTGGACACTAATTTACCTCCTATCAATTGTTCTATGATTTCCCCTAGTCATATCAAATTCATATATTCAAAATAATATATAAAAGTGTAAATTCTATCAAAACTTCTTTTAATAAGGTACAAAGTTTCATGAATTTAGTACGATCTATTTGAACCCATTCTGGTGAATGTTTTTGATATATTATTTTAAATTTACATTTTTTTGTTAATAAAAAAGGATGTAAAAATATCAAAAAATAATAATCTATTTTATGATATAAAACCTGCATTGTTTTTCTTAAAAAAATCAATTTTCTTGAAATTTTTTTATAAATAATTATATGATGTTTTAACACACACTATATTTATTAAAAAAATTGTAAATCATGATGAGATATGATAACCATTAGTCTTGGTTTTGGAATAACATATTTGTTTTTATTTTTATAAGAATTATCTCATCAACTATTCACCTCTATAGGATCTGATACTATTGAAGAATTTTTTGAGATATCTATATGTCCAAAAGTAGGATAAGAAATCCCAAAATACACACACAAGATCTATCCAAATAAGAGTAAATAAAATGAAAAAAATCATACCTAAATGTACATGTCAAACATTATAAAACAATAAGTTTGATCAAGTTTTATCAATAGAAAAAATGGTTCCCTACCTTCAAAGGTATCTACCAGCCACTATAATCCCTAAACACTTTGGTAGGTCCCCTTCTTTATCAAAGGTGTGCTCGAACCTCCACTAAAAAGAAAAATAAAGATATTTTTTTGAGAGATCTCCAATTTATATATAATAAACTCTAATATACATAAATGAGGTCCATGTACTACATTATATAACACTACTTCATTGAATTCTGGATCTTTATGGAGTCATGGCATTTTAAATATTATAAAATGAAATAATCTTTGATTAATTATTATAATAGATTCTTATTTATGAATTTTATTGTTAAAATAATTTATTAATCCTTAATCTTCCTATATATAATCATATGATATAAATGAAATGTAATAATCTATATAGGAGAGTCGGATGAATGACATCCAATGCTATTCTACATAATCCCCATGATATGGAATGAAGAGTTGTGACCCAATAAAAACCCCAATGTGGTGACTCTTATCAAAGTATGTTTTATGATTTAAATAATATGTCTATAATTAATTACTTGTAGGGGATAAATTCTTTTCTAAGTTATACCATTGAAATCATCATAGACTTTTGGGTGAAAGGGGATAATCTCTCCAAGGTAAGTGACCTTATAAAAAACTAGATATAGAGAAAATATTTCAGGAAAATTTGTGAATTAAATGATGATTCAAGGGGTATATGAATGGATTTAATTTTTAAATCATTTTTTATAATTGATTTAAAAGATAGACTATACCATAGGTTAAAATATTAAACCATGGTGAAGTTATATTTCATGAATGTGCACATGATAAAACCTTTGGAAAACTCATGTTTTTTCATATAACTGAGGATTTTGAATCATAAATCATCTCCAATAGATTATATTCTTATTTTGGCATTTGATAAGTTGATAATTTCTAAGATAAATTTTATCTCTTGGTGTCATGACTCTTGAGCTTTATCATTTCAAATAGGAAGTCAAATAATCATTTAATAGGAAAAGGTTAATGGTTCAATCATAGTAAAAAACTAGGTAAGGTCAAGATAAATCATTTCCATTTATTAATAACATTTATTAATTTTATTTTATAGAGTTATATTCATTATAATAATATTAATCAATTTTTTATTCAAAAATGAAAAATCTTTATTTCTAACTAAATTTTGTTTTTATGCATTATATAGTTTTAATTAAAATATTAATTTTCAAAATTTTTAATTTGAATTTGAATAAATTAAATTAAATTTTAAATTAATCATGTAAAAATTATATTATTATTAATTTTTGAGAATTTTTTTGAAAAGAATGATTTTTCAATTAATATTGAAAAACACTGATTTTTATTGAAAACTGCATTTTATTATAAAGTATGTAGAAATTCATATTCTATTTTGGAATATTTTTATAATTTAACTAGTTCATTTTTTTAACATAATCCAATTATATTCCTTATAATGAACTTTATACTTGAATTTTGGAATAAAACATTTATATTTGAAAAAATAATTTTTATAAAAAATTGATTTTCATTGTGTTTTTATTGTTTAATTTTAAATTATATTCTTTAACTTTTGTGAAATAAATATTGAAAAATGGAGTCAATATTTGGAACTAGGAGGTCCAAATTTTGTAAATATTTCCCTTTTATTTTATTTCATTTTTAGTTGTAACCTTAGTAAATAATTATATCCATGGTGAGGTTAAATCAAGTAATTAAGGTTAAAAATTATATGATAAGGAATCAAAAATGACCATAACACTTTAATTTATCTTATTGGATGAGTGGAGTTTTTCCATTTCCCTATAATTTTAAAAAATATGTATACTTGGTTCCATATTTCATTTATTTTGACCATTATAATATTTAAGTAATAGAGAAAGTAATAAATGTCAGTCTCTTATTGTTAATATCTATAATATTATGTGATAGGGATAAAAAAAGCTTGCTCAATACAAAATATTAATTTTAATGAAAAATTATTGTTTATCATGTTAATTTATTTATAATTTTATATTATTAAATAATTACCTTAAATGCTTATGAAATGCAGACACAATATTTATTCAGTTAATAGAAAAACAAAATAAATAATATTAAAAATATTAAAAGTAATATAATTTGAATGAATTAAAATTTTATAAGAGTTTTTTATATTAATATTACATTTTTGGTAAATTTTAATTTAATAGATCTAAATTTCTTCGATGTCATGTGGTTTTCAAAGTCAAATTAAATGAATAGTTCCAAAATTGACATTAATGACATTAAATAATAAATATGTTTCATTAAATTATTTAAAATACCTAAAAATAATATAATAGTATAAGTGATTATTATATGGTTTAAAATATCAACCATAGTCCATTTATGGTCCAATTTTCCATTTATAGTTACTATTGTAACCTGTAAAGAGTAAAAAACATTATTATCACCATAATTGTCAAAAATGTAAATGAGTGGTTAAAAAAATATAAGGGAAAAAAGAAAAAAACTTATCAAAATTTTATTATAAGAGATTAATTTGACCAATACTTATCCTATATTTTAATTATATCATATCAGACCCATTTTTCCATGAAAATTATTTATATTAATTTAATAATTTATGTAATTCCAAGAGTTCCACTCCTCTCTCTTCTAAAGGGCACATCATATTCTCTTTTATTCACACATAAAAAATACTTTTGGATCAGAAAATACTTTCTCAAATCCATTACTATAATCCATCCCATCATTCTAGGGGTCTTGTTTAAGGAATAATACCATTCTTAGAGGGCTTAAGGTGTAAAGAAAAGAAGATTGTTTGAAGAAGTGATATAGCTTTTAACTGAATGTTTTAGTGTTATTTATTCTTCTACCTCCTTAAAATATAATTAAAGCATGATTATATAATAAAATTAGTATCTAAAATATACTAATATGTTATTATGTCATCAAATGGAAAACCAAACCACTGTCCATGGGTACGACAGACTCCGCCTCACGAATTGATATAGTTCATTTTCTATAAAAGCCTCTCAAAAAGGGATATAATTGTTGATTTAATATATATATATATATATTATATTAATTCCATATATTTAATTTTTAGAGATAATATATCATATAATTTCTTAACTTTTCATTCATTTAAAAATGATATCATTGTTCATGCGTACATATGGACCACCACCTCCATAAAGTGTTGTGATTTAGTTTTATCACCACATCATATGGAATATATATATAAGTTTATTAAAAAATATAATATGATATTTTTGATTTAGTGATATATTTTTAATGATAAAATAACACCTACCTTCTTTCCACCATGATCGTTGAATAATAGAAGCATTACTTATGAAAATGTACGAACTACCATCTCCATGATTACAACATAGTAATTTTTCATACCCATCTTTAATGGTTGGATTTAAAATTGTAATTTATATATAAATATTATATATATGTCATTATTATCATTATTACTTAGATAATGTAATAATTAACTCTTTGATCATAGCCAACCTACTGAATTCATTTTTGACATATGATCCAAATATCATCAAAACATCTAATGTAAACATAATTGATTGAGTAATTGATTAAAACATGGTAAAAGTAATAATTAAGAAGAAAATATTTCTTAAAAAATTAAAAAATTAAATTATTTTTATTATTTAGTAAGATAAGTAATGTATGTGATGACTCATACTCTGGGTAAGGGACACTTTACTTTAAAAACCACATTTTAAATGTTTTAAATATTTATTGTTCAAATATTTCCCTTCCATGTGCATATTAATAAAACTATTTTATGGATGTATTTATATAGAAAATAAATAATTATGAAGGAAAATTTATTTATTGACTTTTTTTAATGGTATTTAAAAAGAATGTTTTTACAACTTTTATACGTATTGTTTTGAAAAAATGACAAAAATGAACTTTTTATTTTATCATATATGGAATCAATGGTTTTTTAAAATACCATAATTTTCATTTTATGTTGTGATTTATTTACAATATTTCATGTTTTTTTAAAATAAAAACTCACTTTTTCTTTGATCTTAGTATTTTAAGAAATGGTTTTAAATTCAATGGATATTTCAATATCAAGAAATGTTTTCTTATGGGTGAAAAAAATATTTTTATGGATTTAATTTTAAAAATTGAAATTTTTTGTGTTTTATGAATATGTTAAGGTTATTGGGAATTTATTATAATCATGGGTAGTTCTATTATAATATAAGTACGGTTGGTTCCATTATAAACCAAATATGGTTGGGTCTATGATATCCATCCTATTCATTAGATAAGATTTATATTGGAAGTTGACCATAAGGGTTATTCCATTAATAACTATAAATTTTATTCCATTTGTAATTTTGAAGGTTATTATATATGAAATTGATATATCGAAGTGCATTGGATTCCTATGAATTTTATAGTTATGATAAACTTATTAGATTCCCAAAGAAGGTGTAAATATAATTTTCTAATGATCAGGTGTTTTATGACAATAAGAAGAAAAGGTGGTCCTGGTGGTAGGTAATGGGAAAAAACCCATCAAAGAACTACGAAGATAAGAAAATAAAAGTCCTAGTTTGTGATAGGTGAGGTAAAAATAACCATGGGGAATGATTTTCGAAATATGAGAATCACTTACCATATAGTATGTATGAGAATATGGGTTGTGATTATAATGAAAAAGATCTTGGTAGTGTTAAAGAAAATTTTTATAAGCAGGCAATAATTTTTTTAAATATAATGAAATGAGTCATTATGAATATTAGTGTTTAAATAATAGCATGAATTATGTGAAGCAACAAGACTATAAGTAGATGGTCATGGTGAAATCCATTAAAACAACTTCTGCTGATGTTGGTCTATAAAATAAAGTGGAAACCTGTACAATTCTTATTTATTCATATTATTCTAATGTCTTGTTTGATTCTCGGTCTACACATTCTTTCATTTCTAAGAAATTTTCAACTAAATTGGATATTTCACCTCAAGAAATTAAGCAAAAAATCATGGTTAAAACACCTGGGGGATGTATTCAAGAAAAAAATAAATTATAAAAATATTTCTATTGTTATCTAGGGAAAGACTTTACCTAAAAACATTGTTTTATTTCCCCTAGTATAGTTTTATGTTATTCTGGGTATGGATTGGATATATCATTTCCATGATAAGATATATTGTAGAGATAAAGAAGTTTTTTTCATAAATAGTTTTAGTTTGTATAAAATAATGAATTTAAACCTTTGATAACATATCAAGAAGTAGATAAATGATTAAAATATGGGAATTAAAGTTATCTTGCACATATTATTGAAAATAATGGAACTGTTCAAATTTATTATGTACTGGTAGTAAAATAATACTTGGAAGTTTTTTCTAATGAGTTTCTCAGTGTTATACCTAATTGGGATTTTTAATTTACTATTAACTTAGTGTTTGATGTTAGTACAATTTCAAAATGCCCTTATCAAATATCCCATGTAGAACTTTTCAAATTTAAAAATTAGTTGCACGAGTTTCTAGATAAAGGTTTCATTAATCCTAGCACTTCAACAAGGGGTGATCCTATTTTTTTGTTAAAAATAAAGATGGTTCCATGAGACTTTTAATTTATTATATATATTTGAATAACATTATTGTTAAGAATAATTATCTATTTCCTCATATCGATGGCTTGATTGATCATCTCTAGGGAGGTCAATATTTTTTGAAGGTTGATCTCAGGTATGGGTAACATTAGCTGAATGTGAAGGAGGATAAAATCCTAAAAATAGTGTTTGATTATAGTTATAGACATTATGAGTTTTTTTTATTTCCTTTGGGTTTAAAATACCTAAACCATATATATGGTTCTTATGAAAAGTGTTTTCCATGAATATTTGGATTAGTTTTTTGTTATTTTATTGATGATATATTTATTTATTCAAAAAGTTACGAGGATAATGAAAAACATATAAGGATTTTTTTAAACCCTAAAATTAAATAATTTATATAAAAACTTTTAAAAATGTGATTTTTGGCTACAACATATTTCATTCCTTGGACACAATATAAATTAATATGGAATAACACTTGATCCTGCTAAAGATAAAGTTGTTGACGAATGGATGGACCTTCAAATGTTACTAAGATTCATAGTTTTATTGGATTAATATGTTATTAACAAAAAAAATTTGAAAACTTTTCATGGTTATCTAGTCTATAAAATAAGTTAACAAGAATGGGATTTTGGTTCATATAGATAAAAAATGAGATGAATGCTTCCAGGAATTGAAAAGAAGATTAAATAATGATCTAGTTTTAGACCTAACATATAGAAATGACGACTTTGTTATCGAAAATGATTCTTCATTGAAGGTAATGAGTAATTTTTTATTACAAAATAATCATGTAATTTATTATTCTTCATGTTAACTAAAACATCAAGAGAAAAATTATCTGACACATGACCTTGAACTAGAGGCTATAGTATTTATTTAAAAATATAAAAACACCCTTTATATGGAGTAAAGTGTGAAATATATACTAATCATAAATGTTTTAATTATATTTTAACTTATAAATAGTTAAACATGAGATAGAGAAGATGGATGGAATTAATAAAGGATTATGGTTGAACAATTCATTAACTTCCAGGTAATAAAACATAATATTTTATTATTTGAGTCAGAAAGAGAATGAGTTATTAATTATTATATTTGAGGAACATGATCTATTGGTTAATTATTTGATGAATGTTGACTTATAAATTTTGCATGTAATAACTCCCTCTATTTTATTTGAAGTGTATGTACAATCATCTCTATTAGAAAGAATTAAGTAATCTCAGAAATAAGACAGTGAGTTATAGGAAAAGGTAGATTTAGTTAAGAAAGTAAAGATTCCTGAATTTAATGTTGAAAAATATGGTTTTTTTGAGATTAAAAAAAGGTTATTAGTTTCATGTGACCCCAAGTTAAAGAAATAACTATTGACTGAGACTCAAAGTTCTCCTTTTTATATTTTAGGCCTTTAGGAATATTTCTAGTGGGAAGAAATGAATAAAGATATTTCTTATTTTACTTTGAAATGTTTGAATTTTAAACACGATAAAGACAAAAGAAAATTACAAAATATAATTATTCAAGATTTTACAATGTTGTAATGGAAATTGAATAATATATATATGGGGTTCATGGTGATATTACCAAATACATCTTGAGGTAATAATGTGATTTGGGTATTTTTTGAATGATTAACCAAATCCATGTATTTTGTTTCCATCTAAGACAATATGTATTCTGATAAAATTTATCAACATTATGTTAAAGAGATAATGATATTACATAGAGTCTCTATTTATATTATATATGGTCATGATTCCATATTTATCACTAATTATTGGAAAATTATTCAGAAGTCATTGGGTACTAAATTGAATTTCAGTACATATTTTCATCCTTAATCTGATGGAAAATATGAGAGAATAATTTAGAATCTAGAGGATATGATTTTATATTTTTTAATTTATTATTAGGTAAGATGGGAGAAATATATAACTTTAGTTAATTTTATTATAATATAAGTTTTCAATCTAGTATACAGATGAACCCTTTTGAGGATTTATATGGAAAGAGGTGTCAGATTCTAACTTAATGGGATGAATTCAGAGAAATAAAGTTTTTGGGACCATAAATGGTAGAAGAAATGGATAAGAAGGTGGAGATTATTAAATAACACATGAATATGCTCAGAGAAGGCATAAAAGTTTTATAGATAACCAAAGGAGAGACTCTTCTTTCTGGGTAAGTGATCAGGTTTTTCTTAAATTTTCTCCATGAAATATTATTATGCATTTTGGTTAAAAGGGTAAGATAAGTCTATAGTTAATTGGACCGTATGAAATCCTAAAGAAACTTTGAACAATTTCCTGCCTAATGGTCTTACTCCTGAGTTTATCCTAGGTACACAATGTATTTCATGTTTCAATGTTAAGAAAATATATGCAGGATTCATCTCATGTTTTGAGCCCTGAAGTAGTTTAGTTGAAAGATAACCTTTATTATAAGGAACAAACATTTCAGATTCTTAACTATAGATAGAAAGTGTTTTAGAATAAGGTCATTCAACAGGTTATGGTTTTTTATAAAAACAATATGATTGAAAAAGAAACATGAGAATATGAAATTAATATAAGGTAAAGATATCCCCACTTATTAAAGAAATAAATAAAATTACGATGACATAATTTCTAAAAGGGGGAAGAATGTAAAAACCCTTATAAGTTGAAGTTAAATCATTTTCATACCTTATTAATACTAATTAATTTGATATTATAGAGTTATATTAATTATAATAATATTAAGTAATTTTTCATTCAAAAATAAAAAATTTATTTCTTACTAAATTGGGTTTTCATGTATTGGGTTTTATTAGAATCTTGATTTTTGAATTGTAGAATTTTAATTTGAAAAAATGAAATTTATTTCTAAATTCACCATGTCAAAAATACATTTGGATAAATTTTTGATAATTTTCTTAGAAGTTGGTTTTTTCAATTAATAGTGAATAATACTGATTTTTATTGAAAATTATATTTTATTTTAATGTATTTACCATGTCATAATCTATTTTATATTAGTTTTAAAATTTATTCAGTTCATTTTTATCAATAGTAATCCAATTATATCCCCTGTAGTTAATTTTTCACTTGATTTTAGTATAAACACAATTTTATACTTAAAAAGAATTTTTCCAAAAAACAGCTTTTCATTACATTTTATAGGTTTAATTATAAATTAAATTCTTATACCTATGTGAATTAAATATTAAAAAATTAATTACATATTTTTAATCATGAGGTCTAATTTTTTTAAATAATATATTTTATTTTAGGTCATTTTGAATTGTAACATTAGTAAATAAGTATCACCATGGTAAGGGTAAATCAGGTAAATATTATTAAAAATAACATGATAAGGACTAAAAATTGAACATAGGACTTGAATTTATCCTATTTTATTATTTTATTTTGGTAATTTCCATCAATGTTTCGATAATATGGAAAATTTGTGCCATATTTATTTGATTTTTACCTTTATAATATTTAAGTAAAAGATAAAGCCAAAAATGTGATTCTATTGTTTTTAATATCTTTAATATTGTGAGATAGGAATAAAAAATTATATTAGGTTATAAATATTCATTTAAAAGATAATTTTTTTTATCATTGTAATTTCTTTTTAATTTTTAGTGATGAAATAATTACCTTAAATTCTTAACTAATACCAACATGGTATTTATTCAATTAATAGAAAAGTAAAATACATGATTTTAAAAATATAAAAAGTAATGTAATTTTAATGAATTATGGAGTAATTTTTTTTGGATAAATATAAAATTTTAGGGAAGTGTTAATTGATTATATTATAATTCATTTTCTTTTATGTTGTTCTCAAAGTCAAATTAAATAAATAGTACCAAAATTGACATTAATGATATTAAGTAATAAATAATGTTTTATTGAATGATTTAAAGTTACTAAAAATTATATCATTATCCAAATTATTTGGATAAGGTTTAATTTAATAAAAATGGTCCATTTATTTACCAATTTTCATTTTATAATAACTATCGTGACTCCTAAAGAGTGAAAAACTTTGTTATTTTCATAATTGTGAAAAAAGGTTAACGGGGGGTAAATCAAATATACGAGGGTATAAACATAGAATAAACTTGTATAAATTTCATTTTATGAGATTATTTCAATCCATACTAATCATATCTTATAAATATATAATTTTTGAGATATTTTCCCATGAAAATTATTTTATATTAATTTAACACTTTAAGTGATTCCAAGAGTGCCCTTCCCATCTCTTATAAAAGGGAATCTCCTCTCCTATTTTATGTACACATAAAAATCATTTTGGTTCAGAAAATACCTACAAAAATTAATACCTATAATCACTCCTCTCATTATAGAGATATTTTTATAGGAATAATACCAATCTTAACGATCTCAAGGTGTAAAGAAAAGGATATTATCTGAAAAAGAGGTATAGCTTTTAATCGAATGTTTTGGTTTTATTTCTTCTTATAACACCTTAAAATATTCTTCAAACATGATGATATAAAAAAATATTTATCTACCATATAATTAGATTTTATTATTTTAATGTAATAACTTATATCCATATTCTTCTTCAATCAAATGGGAAACAAAACCATCATTTATGTATACGGTGAACTACCATCTCACAAACCGATGTAATTCATTTTCTATCACCACCTATCATGAATGGTTATAATGATGGATGTAATATATATATATATATATATATATATATATATGATATTAATGATGTATTTATCATTATTTAAAGATAATATATTATCTAATTTATTAACTTTCAATTCATTTAAAAATGATAACATCATCTGTGTGTATGTGAGGACTACCACCTCCATTAAGTGATGTGATTCATTTTTCATCATCACATCATATGAATGATATATATAAATTCATGTAAAGATATAATATGATATTTATGGAATAATTATCATTATGGAAGGTTAAAAAATAAAACTTACCTCTTTTCCATCATGATCATTGAAAAATGGGAGCGTTACTCATGCACACGTACGACCTACCATCTCCATGACTGTATCATAGTCATTTTTCATAAACAAATGTCATGGTTGGTTTTAAAATTGTTATTTAAATATAAATTTGATAATTTTTTAATGATTATTATTGTGGATATGATGAAATAATTACCTCTTTGACCATATTCAACCAACCAAATTCATTGTGGACATATGAGTCGAATATCATCAAAACATCTGATGTGAACTTAATTGATTAAGTAATTGATTATAACATGATAAAAATAATAATCAACATGACAAAAGTTCTTAAAAAATTAAAAAATTATCTTTATTTTATTATTCAGGAAGATAAATAACATACATTATGATTTATACTTGAGGTAAGGGACACTTTAATTTAAAAAACTTCATTTCAAAAATTTTAATGATTTATTTTCTAAATATTTTTCTTCCATGCACATTTTTTAAAAATTATTTCATGGATGTATTTATATGGACATGATGAATTATAAAGGAAATATTATATCACTCATCACATTCTTTAAATGGTTTTCAAAATGAATATTATTATATATTTCATACAGAAAGTTTAAAAAAAGACAAAATGGAATTTTCAATTTTAACATATATGACATCAATAATTTTCCCCATCACCATAACCATTATTTTATGTTTGGATCACATTAAATGTTTTCATGTTTTATTCAAATAAAAATTATCTTTTAATTTAGTATGAGTATTTTTAAATCGATTTTTAAATGAAATAGATATTTCAATACGGGGAAATTTTTTCTTATTGGTGAAAAGAATATTTTTATGAGTGTATATTGAAAATTGCAAGATTTCATGTGCTATGATTATATTATGGTTATTGGGAATTTTTTATGATAATGGGTAGTTCCATTATAAACCAAGGATGAGTGGTTCCATTATAAATCAAGGACATGTGGGTCCATGATAACTCTATAATACATTGGGTGAGATTTATGTTAGAAGTTGACCATGAAGGTTATTCCATTTGTAACCGTGAAGTAATTCCATTGGTGAACATGAAAGTTATTCCATTTATAAATTTGAATATTATTCCGTATGTAATAGGTTTATGAAAATGATTCCTAAATTTACTTATATGATTTATTTATGCTTTCTATGGTATGTATGTAAATATTATGATTTCACATGGTAAGCTAGTGAGATTATGTTTATATAAAATTATTTTACACTTCTTAAGGGTAAAAAATACAAGTTTAAAAAAATGAGTTTTTTGTGATTGGAAAGAAATATATATGAGTTTTATTCTTCCATTAATATTTATCATGAAATATTTCATGAAAATATTGGGTCCATGAAGTTTATTTTTTGGGTAGGAGAATGATTATTTTAAACCCAAAGTTTTTTTTAAAAGAAAATTTTTTATAAGTATTAATGGACTAATGATTTTTTTATGTCCCTTAACAAGTTTTTTTTTCACATCCCATATTTTAAAAAAATAAGAGGTTTTAAGGATGGGTAAGAATAAATAAGAACTCAGGTTGAAAGCCATGAATATTATTCATCAAAATAAAACATGCTTTATTTTAAAAAAATTATATTGTAGAAAAAATGTATACTGAATAGAAGTATCTAATTTTTAATATTACGATTTTTTATATAAGAGTTATGACCTAATTCTGTAAAACTTTAAACCTTAAAGATATTCTTAGAATGAAAGAAAGTGAATTTTAGTCTAAAAAACACTAAATTTTGCAATGTTTATGGTTGGGTCCTTATAAAAACCCTTGAAATTTGTGTGTACTAATCATATTTAACCAAGGTATAATATTGGAATTCACTATGGTTATTATGATAAGTAAAGTCTTTATGCACTAGTTTTCATATACCTAAAATTCTATGAAAATTTTCTCAAAATTTGGGCCATTATTTTAACCACTTTTTGAGTGACTACAGTGATAAGAATTATTGAGGTACATATCATTATCATCCCTACTAATAATTATATTTTATTTACATAGGTATAATATTTTTTTTGGTAGGGATTGATTATGTGAAAAAAACCATTGAAGTTAATATATCAAAAAATACGGTTAAAGACTACAACACAATGCATTGTTACATGTTGAGAAAATTAGAGGATTTTTTGTTCTTGGGTGGTTATAAGGGGAAAATGGTAATTTATTATATAATATGATCATGGATGATTTTTATGACCACTCTATTGGTATCATAATTTTGTGTTTACCCTAAAATAAGTTTAGTGAAATTCTGATCCATTCATACTTTCACCAAATATTTAATATTAAATTAATTAAATATTAAGTATTCATGAATTTTCTTTTGATGATATATTTTGAATGGTGTTTTAGAATTAATTTATTAATCTATGGTTGAGTATGGAATGGGGTTTTTTCATAGGCTGGGAATAAACTCATATTGGGTGATGGGCCAAGGCCAGGGACCATTTTCTTTTCATTTTCATTTACTCTTTCCCTTTTCTTTTCATTATACCTATAGCTTGTATCATACACTATAGGGATACCTCCCTTTATCACATGTTTAAATAAGTGGAAGAATATGGAGAGGGAGTGTGGGATCATTATATCTTTATCAATCGGTGGTAGACCCAGATGCAATAGGTCATAGTGTGGCCCCTAGCTCAGAGTTTTATTATTTTCACAATGAAATAGCTTTTTGATCAATTTTTTTGCTAAATAAACATTAATTTTTTTATGTTTTAAATACTCGTATATGTTTTTGGTAGTTCCATGAGAGCCTCATGGCGGTGTTTTTGGGTGGATCTTTGGTTTTGGGGGCTTTTCAAGGGATTTCCATTTCAGAAACCTATTTACACGGTGTGCAGTTAATTGAACACATAACATGTGTTATTTATTTAGGGAGAGGGAAGTAAGAGGGGATCGAATTATGTGTGTTTTTGAGAAACTATACATGGGGGAGACTCAGGGAGTGGCTAGTTATTTGGTTAGATACCCCATGTAGAGTCACATGGCCATGTAGAGTACACAGTCGGACCCCATATGAGGTACACAACTAGTGTCCATGTATATTTTTTTGTCATAACCCATGTGCGTTACATGGAAAGACACCCTGTGTGGTGATAGTACATGTTGTGCACTTTAATAAGTACTTAATGGGTTATATGTATGTACAAGTCTTGGGTTGATGGATGGGGGGTACTTGTTTTTTACACAAGGTTGAGGTTGCGTATGTTATCTTTTGAAGAGTTTCACATGTTTTATTACCCTAGAGCTAGAACCAAACTTGTGAGTAATCCATTATCGGTTTTTAATGAATGGAACACAATAGTGGAATACTTACATTATTTAGAGGATATTAGATAGGTGATTTTCTTTGGTTGAATCTTGATGGGAGGATTTCTTCAAGGTTTTGATTTAGAATCCTACTATAGTTTAGGTTATGTTGTGAGATCTAGGTGAGATCCATGATATTGTTGGATGAATTTTCTTATGGAAGAAAGTAGATTTTTGTTTTTGTTTCTTTAGATGATTCCCGAAATTGAAGATCAAGTAGTATCTCCAAGTATATCTTGGACGATCCTTATATATCAGGACTGGTCACTCATGGTAGGAATAGTTGAGCGTAGATCCAATGATTAAGGATTGGATTAGTTAAATCCATTGGGATGGGTTGACACTATGGAGTGGAAGGAATTTATGGGTGCTATCAAGTGGATATTGAGATGGTTTTGAGGGATTCTAGAAGATTCCATTATGGGAGAGAAGATACCTAATTATGGGTTATACACTGGAGAAGTTGACTAAGCTTTATTGTGATGGGATTGAACCAAGGTTTCACTTGTGCTAAGGATCCCCTTATAGGGTGTCTTGATTTTTATAGTAGTTTAAGGATCCCCTTGTTGGGTGTCTTGATTTTGATGGTAGTTTAGCATTATTTTATAGGAATGGTGATTCTTATGGATTCCCATTTGGGTGAGGTGATGGTCATGGATATGTCATGTGTAATAATCATAGAATGAGGTTTCTATACTGGTCGTGGCCCATGGTTTGAGATGTTCGTGATCCATGGGACCATGTGAGTCCCATTTTTTTTTGACCCAATGAGGTTTAGATATTGGTTTCAACATTGGTGAATTTGGGTTCCAACTTAGAACCTATCATATTGTGGTAGTGGTATTGGTGGTGATGAGTTTGGTGATTGACCAACCCATGTTTTCATGGCCTTTAAATGGGATTTTTTAGTTAGTTTATGATTAAGTTTGATGTGAGAGGGGGATTTTGGGATTTCATTAGATCAGGTGTTATACCTAATATTTATTTTATTATCTCCTATGATGTATGGTTGTGTTTAGGTAGGCCTAAGGATATAATGGATGATCTGGAGGTGTGAAACCCCGGTAGTTAGAATTTTTCCTTGAGTAAAGCTTGGATATCCATGGTCATGGATGATTTAGAGGACCTGGGTTATGGGTTTACCCCTTCCATAATTATATATTTTTATGGAAACAGATTGTGTTTTTAGTAATATCAATTTTTGGATAGGTTATATTAGTGTTAGTAGAGTTTCTATCGCTAGTTTGGATCATGATATTAGAGTCCTAATGCTTGATAATATTGCATGTTGTGTTTGTGGATTCCTAGGATGAGATCCTAGGGCTAGAAATTAATGATTATTAAATTGTTAGATGTATTGGACCTCCTATATAGATATGGAGGGTGTTCCTAATGTCTTTTGTCTAGATGATCCATGTGCTGTAAGTCCTTCGGAATAAGCTGGAGTAGGGGTAGATTTACCTCAAGTATCAACTTAGATGTCGAGGTCTGCTGCTTTATTTTTTTTTCATCCCCCATTTTATATTTCTATTATTTATTTTTATTCCAATAGTTTTTCATTTTAATTGGTTGGGGATATCACCTATGCATGAACTTATATATGATAATAGATGTTAGGTTCACCATTGGGGGTGACCTACTGAGATTTATTTCTCATTCCTACAAATTAACTTTGGTGTGCATTAAAACAAATATGAATAATTTAATATAGAGGATATGATGAAAAATGGATGAGGCTGAGGCTTAGAGTTTCATGATTGAGTATTACTACTTGTGCGGAGTCTGATGATTGGGCTGGAGCAGCCTAGTGGTTGTGGAAGATCAAGTTAGGGGTACGAATCAATGTTGGATATAAATACTTATTTATATTTTGTTTCTTTATTTATTTTATATGTGTGATCGACCGAATGGGAAACCAATTATTTTATGTTATAGAATGAAATTTATTTTGTGTTATATGTGTCATTTATATGATGCTTATATTTTATTTATGTGTACTCTAATGTTTATGGATTCATGTATGTATTTGGTTATTTTTCACATTCATTTCACTCTAATTCAAGGGTATAGTCTTCCCATTGTAACTTTTGGACCCCCCGCTTCTAGTCTGTAGCCTCTAGAATATGGGTAGGTGTACTTGAGGTCTTCTAGAGAGCTATATTGAGTGATGTATCAGTTCAACCCGGGCCGATTCATTACAAAATGGTATCCATGCTGGTCTTATTTTGCAATCTGAGGAGTTGTTAGATATATGGTTTTGGAATATATCCAAACATATGATGCATATCCAATTGGTGTGTGGTGGAAACCATTACTAATAAAAATTCCATGTTTCTAGGGCATGAGATTTTTTTTCCCGTTTTCTGTTTTTATGGTTGTATGATTTCACATAGTTTGATACACTTGGGTTTGTGGATTTATAGTTTATTTGGTGTTGGATCTTGGCCTATTGGAAAGAGACCAATATACATGAATCATTCTTGGAACATAGGATTCACATGACATATGCTTATTTATGTTTTATTTCATTGACAACATAGGTATAGTTATTCAAAGTGTATACAACGACATATATGGAGTTGTTCTATATAGATCCTTAGTGGAATTATACTCAACTAAACCACATGTACATTTTATTTAATTATAGGATATTTTAATATTAAGGAGGGATGTTTAATTTTGGTGTAAAGGAAGTCCATTCATCAATGAATTCATGGATACCATCATGGTCCAATGCAGGATTTGGATGCCCTGGTGGTTTCACTATGTGGGGAAGGATTCTTAAGAGCTGTTTGGATCTAGCTCAAGTTTCCCTAAAGTTTTAGTCTCTATGAAGTCCTAGGTTAAATTTTTGGGTTGGGGGCAGTGTAACACCTTGATATTTTATTAAAAACACACACACATATATATTAATTTTTTCTATAGCTTCTGTTACACACAACACTTAGCCTAAAAGAAAAGTGAAATATTATTAATTAAATATGACTGTTATAACCTAGATGTTAAAATTGGATGGTATGAATATGATTAAATAAAATTAAGAATATATATATATATACATATATATATATATATAAATATAATACTCAAAATAAATTAATTTATAAAATGTTAGAAAATAATCACTCAATTTTTAGTAAAGTCATTTTATTTTTCAATAATATGTTCTCTTTAAGAATAGTTTTTATTGATTTTATGATAAAATATTAGAATTATTTTCTATAAATTTAGAAAATTTATTTTATAAAAATGATATAATTTTTGGAATAAACATATCAAAATAATATTAAGGTGAAATTTTGATATTTTTTGAAAAGTCTAATTTTTTAATGAATAGTGAAATTTTTTATTTTTTATTGAATAATGTATTTTATGTTAAAGTATTTAAAAATTTAAATTATTTTTTGTATTAGTTTTAAAATTTAATTAGTTCCTTTATATTAAACATAATCTAATTATAGTCTCTGTAATGAAATTAATACTTGAATTTGGTATAAAAACATTGTTATATTTGAAAAAAGTATTTCACTGAAAAACTTTTTTTTCATTGCATTTTGTATTTTATTATTAAAATAATTTATTTTTATTATATAAATTGATTATTTAAAAATTTATTACACATTTTTAATTAGGAGGTTAAAATTTGAAAAATAAGACACTTTTATTTTTGGTCAATATGTATATTAATCGTGATACAATTTATCACCTTAGTAAAGGGTAAATCCGGTTAATCTAGGTTGAGATCAAGTGATAAGTTAATAATTTTTCATATTAATTCTTATTTTATTAATATAATTCTATAATTATCACCTTAGTAACTAAATTTATTTTTTCAATGTACACTTGTCCATGAAAATGACCTGTATAATATTTAAAGAAAAGAAAGTTACATAATTTCACTCTCTTGGTTTTAAATATATATTATGTTTCCCCATAAGAAAAAATCAAGTTATGAATGGATATTAATTTTTATTTTGTGAATAATAAAATAATATTCATGATAGTAATTTTTTTATAATTTTTAGTGTTTAAATAATTTCCTTAAAATCATGTTCAACACTAATATAGCGTTTATTCAATTAATAGAAAAATAAAATAAATGATTTTAAAAATATTAAAAGTAATATAATTTTTGTGATTTATATAATTAATTTTTTTATAATAAATATAACATAATATTTATTTTTAAGTGAATTATATTAGAATTAAAAAAATTTTTATGCAATTTATGTAAAATTAAATTAATAGTGTCAAAATTGACATTAATGATATTTTATCAAAATAAGATTTTTTTAAATTAGATAAAAATAATAAAAATATTAAAAGAGGATAATATATGGTTTAAAATGTTATCCTTTGCTTTTTATGAACCAATTTTTACCTTATAAGTAAAATTATAACCCTTTAATAGTAAAAAAGTGATTACCATGGTTAATATTAAAATTGGTTAACCAAGTAATTATTAAAAAAGAAAAGGTTTAAAACACCACTTAAAACTTTAAAAATTAAATTGGTTGATGGTATTTAAACATTATACTATATTATCTTTCAATACCTACCCATTTTGAGGTATTTTTTCTGTATAATTACTTTATTATATTTTAATCTTTAAAGAAATCTGAAGAGTGCCCCTCCCCTCAATTATAAAAAGAATCCCCTCCTTTCTCTTATTCACACCACTTTTAGCCTTATAGATCAACCATACCATAAAAAATTCCCTTTAAAATTCCTTATAAACATTATATAGGTTCTTATCTTCCCAATAGAAAAACCCTAGGATCCTTAATATATGATCTAAAGGAATTTTTTTAAAGAAGAGGTAATCGCTGTAACTACCCAAACCTTTATGAATTAAAATTCATCTTGATCTAATTAGATGTATTATTATGTAAAATGATTATATAAACATATGAACTTCCTTGGTATAATGTTTTTATATTTTAAAATACCATTAAGAATTATTACCGTTGCTAATATAGCCGTTGAATAGTGATCACATGATTAGTATAAATATAAGGCTTTAAAAAATCAAATTTACTGAGACAAAGGAAGTGATGGACTCATCTAGTAGAATTTCCCCATATGAAGCCCATTTTTCAGAGCTCTAAAATGAGGTAGCATCACTGTGCTTCACTCTGGACCAAGCCCAAGTTGAGCTTCAACACGTTAAGTTTGAACAGAACTGCCTGCGAGAGAAGTGGAAGTTAATAGAGATTACCACCCGAGTGATGTTATCCGAGCCTCCCCAAGAGTCTATCACCATCACACACCTTACCCTTAGGTATTATGCGGGTGTTATAAGGGTTTATGTAACAAGACCCTAGCACTATTATTATGTGCATTATTTTTGTATAGAATAATGAATATACATTCATTTTATTTCTGTCACTTTGTAAATGGGTTTTAAAGCACAAATAGTATTTTTAGTTAATATTCTATTAAGAAATCTATTTTGATGAATTAAAGATTTTTTTGAATTAAATAATATTTTAATAAAATATTATCACAAAATCACTTTTTTTAATATATATGGTCATATAATCTTTATGAATATAATTGTAATTTTTATTATGATTTGAAAGCTATTTTCGTCAAAACCTACAATTTTTTGATAAATATTAGTTTTTATTTTAACATTTAAAATTAAAATATTTAGAAAATTATTTAGATGAAATGAATATCATTTTTGGATTCAGGACGTTGAAATTATCTAATAGTGAATTTTTCATAATTTTTTGAGATAATCTAATTTTTGGGTAAAAATTAAGTACCATTTAAATATATAATGTGTTTTATAACATCATAATGACCCAATAGTGATGTAATAAAATACTATAAAATTTAATTTCAGATGATATATGTTTTAAATTCAAAATAATATGATTTTATATTTGTTTGATTAATTTTATGGTACCTTAGTGGACCCTCTAAGACTTATAAAATATTTTAACTTTTTAAAATGATTTCCTTGAGGGTGTGACTCACCTCCAAATAAACAAGCCTAATATTTTAATAAGTTCGGACATTGTCCTTATAAAATAATTTTTTTTCACTCAACTTTGGAAAAAACTCTGGGAAAAAGCCATGGGATGATTTTCTATTTTCATTAGTTTAATGTGTAGTGTCCAAAACCTAAATAATAAAGAATTCTCTCTCCTTTCCTATATAAACCCACTCAATATCCCATTACTCTTCCCTAAAAACATTTGAAGATCAAAAAAAAAACTCTTCCCTCGTCTCTATAGAATCCTCCCAAGGCACCCAAATATCCCTAGAAGCCTCTCTCAAGCTGCTCCCGAGCCTTTGGGATCACACTTCCATGTAAGGGATTTCTTCCTTTCTAATTTTTGTATAAGTTTTATTTATGTGATTATACCATTTTATTTTCAATTAAAAATGTTGGGGTATGATTTTGAACCTCCCCATACTACCCTAATTATGTTTTAATTATTATATACCTCTTTCTCTCTCATTAATGCCTCCCATGTACAGCCGTTACCAATCCAAAATTCCGTAAGGGTTTTCTCTCTCCTCATTTACATTTCAAGAAATTATTTTATACCATACCCATTTATCTATTACGGGTATTCACATTTATACACATTTACTTATTGATTATATAATTTCATGTATGTATTCCACATTTCTTTATCATGGAATAAATGAAAATGTTGAATGATTCCATGTTGCACACTTATGCATGAAATGAAATGTTTATAAAGGGTACACCCTGATAGCACTATAATGCATTGAGTAAATAATAGCATCATGATACACCATGTGTAATGAGGGTTTACTCATTATCCATGTGCAATGAGACTTGGATCATGCTAATATAATGTTAAATGTTGTTTCCACATTTTTATGTTTTGATAACCATGCTATATCATGCCTTTATATTCATATTTCTTTTGTGCTCCATTGATAGGCCTATTGCCTAACATGTAATATATTATTCATTTTATGCCTTGTTTACTCCCTTAATGGGATTTATATTTCACCCTTTTTTTATGAATTTCCTTAGGTTATCCCACGCAATGCTAAGTTCAAAGGAATATTGTGGTCATGTAGAAGAAATTTTCAATAAAGATGTTGTGTTTTATGTTCTAAGTTGTTATGTAATGTTCCTATTTTCCTAATACACTAGACCTATCAATCCTCTGAGTCATTTTAAGTGTATGTTTATGTAATAAATCATGTTTATGTGTGTAATAAATAGCAGAGTTATTATAGTTGGTATTATAGGATATGTTTATTTATTTTTGGGATTAGTATTAGAAAACCCTAGTGAAATCCTTAGGGATATGAATAAGTATAATAAAAACATCCCTAAATTTTTCTGATTATAGAATAAGTGGTTTATAAAGAAAATACATCCCTATCTTGATACGAACAAGTAGATGTGGCTCTGACACATATGTATCTAGAGGCAAAACCTAAAAACACCACTTTGAGCTAGACTCGAATGAGAATTGGTGCATGACAATGGGCCTTGCTGCACTCTTGGTTATGATACTCCTGGGGGATATGATTTGGTAAATTCATAATCATAGTATGAACCATTATCAATAGAATAAAAAAATTCCACTAAGAATATATTTTGAGAAGTAGATCATGGATAACATAGATTGAAGCCTGTAAATTCATAAGTTAAGGAAATAAATGTAATTTATAAGTTATACCTTTTTTTCATTGGAATACCCTTTATGTGAACATGTGCCTCAACCGGGTTGGTGAGGATTCATTAAGTGCATCCAAGCGACCCGGGATCAAATCCAGGCAGAGGCATAATTTTTGGGGCATTGTAGCAGTACTGTAGAAGGTACTGTTTGGAACTGTAGTATCTGAGAATATTTTTCCGTTTGGGCCTTCGGGCCACCGATTTGGTCCCAGAGTCCTTTAAGGCCTTTGGGCCACCCAATCCTTCATGTTAGCGAGGACTTCAGGACAACTCAAGGCCTTCGGGCCACCTTATGTGTAGATGAAAACTAGATAACCTAAAAGGAACAACCTCCAAAAAGAGGATGAGCAATGAGATTTCACCATAGCAGAAGCTAAACGGATTGTAAGAATGAGAGGGTATAGCGCCTGCCATTGGGACAAGCCTATGCATGCATGGGAAATCCCAACCAAACATCCATGAAAAGGTGGAGATATGATTTCATGATGAAGATGTTGGGGAGTAGTAGCTCCAAGAAGTTAGTCTGGGTTGTATGTAATGTTTGAAGCCTACGAGCAATGAATTCATCTAAGGCCTATGGGCCATGTAATACTTACGCCTACGAGCCTTATAAGGGTTCCACCTTACCCCTTGAAAGGTGTATTATCAAAAATCAATAAAAAAATGAATGCCTTCGGGCCATTGGAGGATTACCCTTTATGTGTTACCCCTAACTATATTTTTATTCTAGACAATGGTCGGTAATAGGAGGGCTCAGGCTAACAATCGATGCGAAGATCAATGTGATGACTGTTCTAATGAGATTCCCAATCCGATGGGTGCAGGAACCACAAACTTTGTCATGATAATCTCTCTATTAACTCAAGTTTTGAATAGAAACAAGGGTCAAGAGGAACGTTCAAACCCCCCCTAAGAAAGAACAAGTCGCAATCAAGAGCCTCATGAGACAAAGGCCTCCTACTTTTAATGGATCATCAAATCCCCCAATCACTGAAAAATGGATCAACTCTATTGAAAATATCTTCTCCATCCATCAATGTTCCAAACAAGAGAATGTTCTTCTGTATGCTTATTGTATATAGGGTGAATCTAATCAATGGTGGACATTGATAAAATATACAAAGCCTAAAGAAGAGATCAAGGTCTTATAATGGAAGGATTTCCAGAAGATGTTTTTTAATAAATATTTTACTCACACCCTCCAAATTAAGATAGAAAGGGACTTACATTCCCTCAATAAAAAATATGATGAATCCATCGGAATGTATTAGGAAAACTTTATAAGGCTTGCATGATACGCCTCTGGATTTTTCATTACCCCTAAATGCAAGGTTTACCGCTTCTTTGGTGTGTTGAAACCTGGCCTATAGAAATTCCTAACAATTTGTGACTTTGATATCTATGAGGAAATTTTAATATGTTCTCTAAAAGTCGAAATGGAGATCGGAGAATCTCAGGGGTATCATGGGAATAAGTAGCGGAAATTGGACTTTAATTATGGCAGTCCAATGGATAAATCCAATGGTACTAAGAAATTCCATCACCCCACTTGCCAAAGGTGCGGAAAGAAGCACCCCAAAAATTGCCTAAAGGGGATGATGAAATGATTTAGGTATGGATGAGAAGGGAAACTAAATATTAACCATTGACAAGAAAAACCCGCTACTGCGGCAGAGGAGAGGAATTCTCTGTTAGACCCTCAACACATTGTTCATTGCTTCAACTACAAAGAATCGAGGCACATTGCAAACCAGTGCCTAAGATAAGGGTTTTTAGAGGCAACCAAAAACCTCTAAGGTAGAAAGGGAGAGCTTTTTCTATTACTACTGTTGAAGCGAACCCCAACAATGAAGTGGTGACAGGTATGTTGGTTATTAATTCAAGAATAGAAAACATAATTTTTGATTCTGGTCCTACACATTCTTTTATATCCCTAAAGATTAGTAGGACAATCCCAACACCACCACAAATCATGGAAGTATAGATTTTGGTGAGAACTAAAAATGGGTAAATCATTGCATCCCATGAATATAAATCCTCCCCTATCACAATTTGTTGATTGAACTTCCCAGAAAACCTTACAATACTTTATATGGTGGATTTTAATGAAATTCTTGGCATGGATTGGATTTCCCTATATAGATCCAACACAAATTGTTATGAGAGAAAAATCACTCTCCATATGTCTAATCGACCCCCGATTCTATACAAGTGCAAAGAGGAGGATGAATCTTCTTTAGAAACATCATCTCAATAGTGGATATTACTACCCTATGAGCATGCATATCTTACTTAGATGATTAATTATAAGGAAGAAACCATCCTTAAAGACATTCCTATTGTGAGGGAAATCACTGAAGTGTTTCCTGAGGATTTTCCTGATCTTCATCCTAGAAGAGATGTTGAATTCTCGATTGATCTTATACTTGGGGATTTACCAATATCCAAGAATCCATATAGAATGGCTATTTTGGAGCTTCAGGAGCTAAAAAACAACTACAGAAGAATCTGGATAAAGGGTTGACACACCCAAATGCTTCACAATGGGGTGAACCGGTCCTCTTCGTTAAG
Source organism: Viscum album (assembly GCA_963277665.1). NCBI lineage: Eukaryota > Viridiplantae > Streptophyta > Magnoliopsida > Santalales > Viscaceae > Viscum > Viscum album. Next base: position 916,550,947 of record OY728141.1, read on the forward strand.
AATAAGGATGGGTCAATACGCCTTTTCATTGATTATTGTGAGCTAAAAAAATAATGATAAAGAACAATTATCCATTACCCTGAAATAATGACTTGTTAGATCAGTTATGTGGAGCAGAATACTTCTTCAAGGTGGATTTGCAGTCGGGATATTACCAAGTAAGGGTGAAAAAGGAGGATATCCCCAAGACTGATTTTGTACAAGGTACAAGCACTATTAATTCATAGTAATGAATTTAATACTCACTAATGCTCCATCAATCTTCATAGAATTTACGAATAGAGTCTTTAGATATTACCTCGACAAATTTGTGGTAGTCTTTATAGATGATATTCTAATATAATTCAAAACCAAGGAGGAGCATGGGGAGAATCTAAGAACTATATTGGAGACCTTCCAAAAGGATAATATCTATGAAAAGTACATAAAGTGTGAGTTCCAGTTAAAGGAAGTCTCATTATTGGGTCATATCATCACAAGTAATGGGATATCTGTGGATCTCTCCACAAGAGCTACAATTGAGGGAAGGCCGAGGCTAACATCAGTTACAGATATCTGTAGCTTCCTAGGGTTATCTGGATATTATCGCCACTTTGTGAGAAATTTATCACGATTTTCTAACCCTCTTACCAAGAAACCCAAAAGGGAGTCAAGTTTTCTTGGAGTGATGAATTCGAAGATAGCTTCAAGGAGTTGAAAATGAGGATTATCACTGCACCCATGATCATACTACCAACAAGTGGAGAACTTTTTGTGGTATTTAGTAATGCTTCAAAGAAGAGAATGGGATATGTGTTGATGAAAAATGACAAATTCATTGCCTAAGATTTATGAAAATTGAAAGTTCATGAGAAAAACTATCCAACACATGATATGAAGTTGGATGTAGTAATCTTCGCTTTGAAAATTTGGTGACATTACCTTTTTGGGGAGAAGATTGAAATATACATAGATCACAAAAGCTTTAAGTATATAATCGCAAATAAAGAGTTGAATATTCACCAATGAAGATGGTTAAAGCTGATAAAAAACTATGACTGTTCAATCCATTACCACCCTGGGAAAGCGAACAAGGCAACAAATGCTATAATTAAAAATGACCCATCAATTCTATCATCGATGAGAATTTAAAGGGATCAAATATTTGTAGATTTGATGAAAATTGACATGGGAATCATAAAGAAAAGAACATAATAAATCCTTTAACAAATGATTGCTCAACCGCCTCTTTTGGAAAGGTTAAAGGATGCTCAAAAGGACAATATGGGAATTCAGAAGAAAGTGGAAACTATGAGAAAAAGGTAAATCCTTAGAGTTTAATGTTAATGGAGAAGGAATTTTTATATTTGGGAGAATACTATGTGTTCCATAAAATCCAAAGTTGAAGAATGAACTTTTGGATGTTGCAATAGTTCAAATTTCTCCATTCACACAGGAAACACAAAGATGTATCAAGATCTCTGAGAGAATTATTGGTGGGATAACATGAAGAAGGGGATAGATGAGTATACATCAATGTGCCTGGTATGTAAACAAGTGAAGGATGAGAGGCCGATGTCTAAGGGGATGATGCCACCATTACCCATAAAAACATGTAAATGGGAGAACATCACCATGGACTTTGTCACAAGACTTCTGAAGACATCCAAAGAAAATAATGCTATATGGGTTGTTGTGGATCATCTTACAAAGATTGTACACTTCATTGAAATTCTGTAGGATTTCTCATTGGATCAACTGGAACAGATATACATCAAAGAAGTGGTAAGGGTACATGGATTACGACTATAAATTTTATTTGATCGAGATCCATGATTCACCTCTAAGTTCTAGAAGAGTCTCCAACACACTCTGAATACTGAGCTGAACTTTAGTATGACTTGTCATCCTCAAACTGATGGGAAATCTGAGCAGACTATACAAACACTTGAGGATATGTTGAGATCTTGATCAATATACTTCAAAGGAGGATAGAATGAACACCTTCCTCTGGTTGAGTTCTCTTACAATAATAGTTTCCACTCAAGAATCCAAATGGCTCCTTATAAAACCCTTTATGGGAAGAGATGCAGAACACCAACACATTGGGATGAAGTTGGGGAGTGAAAACTCATAGATCCAGAAATGGTCAAAGAAATGGTGGAGAAGTCTAAAACCATCCAGCTACACATTAAAGCTTCTCAGAGTCGAAAAAAATGCTATGCTGATAATCATTGATGAGACCTTGAGTTTCATGTTGGGGACATGGTATTCTTCGCATATCACCATGGAAGAGAGTTATGAGATTTGGGAAGAAGTGAAATCTTATTCCAAGGTACATCGACCCTTTTGATATCCTTGATCACATTGGAGCAGTGGCATATTGACTAGCACTCCCACCGAACCTGTCTCAAGTACATGATGTATTCCATCTATCACTCTTGAGGAAGTACATACCTAACCCATCACATGTACTCAATACAGAGGTGGTACCATTGGAAAATAAACTCTTCTATGAAGAGAATCTGGTAAAGATCATAGATTGTATAGAAAATGTTCTATGAAATAATACAATTCCCCTCATCAAGGTGTTGTGGGGAAACCACAGGTTTGAAGAAGCAACATGGGAATCATAGGAAGTGATGAAGCAGAGTTACCGTCATCTCTTTTAGTGTGGGAAAAAGAAAATTTGAGGGAAAATTTTCTTAAGGGGGAAGATTTTAATGACCAAAAACTTTATTAATAAAAATTACTCTTGATCTAATTTAATATATTATTATGTAAAATGGTTATATAAAACATATAAACTTCCATGGTTTTATGTTTTTTGAATTTTAAAATACCATTAAGAATTTTTATCACTACTAATATAGTTGTTGAATAGTGATCATGTGATTAGTATAAATATAGGGATTTAACAAATCCAATTTACTCTGATGAAGGAAGTGATGGCCTCATACAGTAGAATTACTCCATATGAAGACCATTTTTAGAGCTCAGAAAGGAGGTAGTATAAAGACCCGACCTTATTACATACTTAATATTGAATTTAGTCAAGAAAAAACTTACTTTTATATTGAAAATATTTTCATATTTAGATATTTATAGAATTAGGACAATACATTCATGACATTACACATTATTATAGAGTGGATACCATAAAAACAGTTTCCATTTTTTCAAAATATAAAACATTAAAACTTAAAACAAGACTCCTTAAAAATTATTCAACATTTAAAATGGATTTATTCCTTGTATTACACATCCATTAACCTCTGAAAAATCATTTAAAAACTTGTGATAAGCACAAAAGCTCAGTAAGGGATGGAAAATAAGGAAAGATCACATTAGTCCATGAATACTCGTAACATGTGAAATCATTTTCAAAAGACATTCTTGTCACCCATATATACTTACTTTGTGTAACATGAGATTTAAAAAAGTTCCACACAAAATATCAGAATATAAATATAATCATAATGGTATATTAGGGAATTACTTACATAATCTTGTAACCATTCCTGGCTACCTTATAATTTTTAACCCTCACGACTACCATACTTTGTGTAACCATCGCAGTTACACTTGGAGTAACCATATGGACGACCTCCAACTTACTCATACCCAATGAATTGGAGGGAGATATAGGTCCCACCCTTCATCATAAATAATTCCCAAGAACCAAAACATAATCATACAACATGAATAACTCCATAAAAACATTACGTTGGAATTTTGTAAAACTGAATTTAAAAAGAGGATTTTTAAAGAAAAGACCCTTCTAAATATCATACAATTGAAGAGAGACTTAATATAGTGGATGGAGTATGTATATATAATGTAAATAAACATAATAAAACATAATATAAACAGAACCCATCACAAAAAAAATTTAAATAGAACATAAATAATGAAGTAAAAGGTTAACCCAAAGAATGGAAATCGGGTTAAGAATTCCCTTACCTCGGGTTTTTCTTAATTCCAACTTATTTAAACCTCCTGTATAATGGTTAAAATAGTGTTATTAATATTTTAAAGAAACATTTTCATGTTTATAACATCTTATATGATCATTTTATAACATTCTTTCACCCTTAATTGTTAGTATTTTCCCCGTTGGACTGTTTTTGGATGAATTCTTTACATGATTTCTATGATTGGTTCATGGTGGACATTCTTATTGATTATAAGTGAAACTACATAATTGTAATGTATTATTATTTAAATATATCCCATAAAATAAATTATTACATTTATCATTTTGAATTCTTACATGAGGATGATTCATAAGTTAGAACATTAATGATGTTTGTTTAGATCCTTTTAGTGGTTCTTTGATAATAAAAACCTCGTTTTGTCTTATAAATTAGAACCATGAGTAAAAAAGAATTTCAGAACCATTGGTGAGTCATAAAACATATATTATAACCTGGTTCAATCATAAAAATGGTTTGATACCAGACTTGAAGTAATTAATGCAAATTGAAATCACATCGTCCATGATGTCGGTAATTTGACACATCACGAATAATATTTTAATTCCTTGAATAAGTGGGGGAGGAGAAAAATAATATTGATGAATTTTCCATTAACATGAGAGCATCCAGAATATAAAATATTATGGATCTTTCATTATTATTGGTTAAGATGAGGTGAGTAAAGAAGAAGAAAATAAAGGAATTTTAAAATAAAAGAAAACTTGATAAATTTCTCACGACAATTCGACAGCCTAACGATGTCTCTTAAAATTTCATAAAAATAGTTTTAATGAGAGGAAGGGGATATCTCATCATTCATAAATAATATGGGAATTAAGGGGGGATATTTAATGAAATATCCAATCATAAGACAAAGTAAATGGAAGATAATAACATAAAATGAAAGAAAAGAATGAAAATAAAAGTGGATGTTTACCTCTTGATCTCTCCTCCTTGAGATCCTCCTTAAGGGCTTTGGTTTTGGTCTTTTGGTGAGACCAGAAGATCTAGGACATGAGGAAGAATATTGGGGTGTGAATTTGGAAGAAACTAGTCAATGCTTAAGGCTTGAGAGGTGTGGGAGGAAGAGGGGAGTGAGGGTGGTATTTATAGTGGAGGAGAGGGGGTATTTTTCATTAATTTAATCATTATTAAAATATTTTTGCTGAATACTATGAATAATATTAATTCATGTGACCCTAAATAGTAAAAGGAATGTGAGTTCGAACCAAGTGGGATTACATCATCCTTGCATCACTTATGATGTAGTAAATAAAGTATTTAGCATTTATCGTATTTTATGGTATTTTACTATTCATATAAAATTCCTGAATTTCAAAAAAATCCCAAAAATTTACCCTAACCATTTTTCGACAAGTTGAATTAAAAAATGAAGTCCATTTTTGGAAAATAATTTTCTAAATATTATTAATTTATTTTTTAAATAAAAGCATACTTAATTCAAAAATTAATAGTTCTAATTCTAAAACTTCTTCTTTATCACAATGAAAAATTAACCAAGATGTTATTATCTTCTATCCTTATGAAAATTTAAAAAATAATAAAATTTACTATGCATTAGGGTCATATCACTATTCATATTACTATTCATAAGGGTATGTTACTATTCACCAAAAAAACAAGTTGGTTCTAATAAACTCCAAATAACATACTGAACACAATTGTAGATGACGGTTTCTTGAAATTCAGAACATAGAAGTAGAAAGTTATGTTTTAAATTCTAATTAAAAATATCTACTTAAAACAAAGTTCCATGCATTTCTATTTATTTTTAAAAAACTTGGGGTGTTATATTATCCCCACCTTCTTGAAATTGCGTCCTCACAATTTTATTTAGTTATTAAACAACTGAGGGTACCATTCCCTCATAGCATTTTCAGACTCCCATTTTGATTCTTCAACCATGTGGTTTCTCCACAAAACCTTTACCTGTTGGATTACCTTATTTCGCAATACCTGTTCCCTTCGATTAAGAATCTGAACTGGGTTCTATTCATAAAAAAGGTTCTCTTCCCGCTGAACTGCTTCTAGGATTAAGACATGTGATGAGTCTGGCACATACTTTCTCAACATTGAAACATGAAAAACATTGTGTACTTGAAACAAACTCGGAGGCAAAGCTATGCGGTATGCAACTGTTCTAACTTTATTCAAGATTTCAAAAGGACCGATGAACCGTGGACTTAGCTTTCCTTTCTTACCAAAATGCATCACAATTTTCCAAGGAGAGACTTTAAGGAAAACATAGTCACCTGCCTTGAAAGAGAAGTATTTCCTTTTATTATCTGCATAACTTTTATGCCTGCTCTGAGCTGTCCTCATGTGCTGCTAGATCATCCTCACTTTCTCAGCCACTTCTTCAACTAATTCTGGCCCCATCAGGTTTCCTTCACCGACTTCATCCCAAAACGCTGGAGTATGACACCGCTTCTCATACAAGGCCTCAAAAGGTGACATCTAAATACTAGAATGAAATCTATTATTATAAGAAAACTCAACTAAAGAAAGATATTGATCCCAACTTCCCTGGTAGTCCATTGAACAAGCTTGAAGCATATCCTTCAAAGTTTGAATCGTTCTTTCTGACAGCCCATCTGATTGAGGATGAAAGGATGTACTAAAATTTAACTCTGTGCCCAACGACTTCTTAAGTACCTTCCAAAAGTTAGAAGTGAACCTAGGATCTCGGTCAGATTCAATGGAAAGAGGAACTCCTTGTAAACTAACAATCTCCTTGAGGTACAATCGAGAAAGCTGATCCAAAGATATTGTATCTCGAATTGATAAAAAATTTGCAGACTTTGTTAGCCGATCAAAAATAACCCAAATCACATTGTTACCTAGAGAATTCTTTGGTAGTACCACCACAAAATCCATGGATACATTCTCCCATTTCCACTCTGGCACTGGTAAAGGCTGAAGCATCCCCTTCGGTAACTGCTACTCTGCTTTAACTTGCTAACATGTCAAATATTTCATGGTAAAATCTTCTATATCTCTTTTCATTCTATCCCACCAGTAATACTCCTGAAGGTCTCTATACATATTTGTACTTCCAGGACGAACTGAAAATGGAGAACTACGAGCTTCGCACAACAAATATTTCTTCAACTGAGAATCACTAGGCAGACACAACCTTTTTCCAAATCTTACAACATGATCTTTATCAAGGTTAAATTCTAGCAACTTACCCACTTTAACCAATTCTACCTTTTTCTGTAGTTCATAGTCTTCCTTCTGTGCTCTCTTAATTCTGTCTGACAATGAAGACTTCACTAAAACCTAAAACAAAATAGAGGTATTCTCTACACCAACAACTTCTAATCCAAAATTCATAAAATAATTAATCAAGGGATAATGTTCCAAACGTAACATGGTTAATGATGGATGATGTTTCTGACTTAATGCATCCACTACTTTATTTTCTTTTCTAGGATGATAATTGATCATGCATTCATAATCCTTTATCAGTTCTATCCATCTTATCTACCTCGTGTTTAATTCCTTCTGAGTGAATATATACTTTAGAATTTTATGGTTTGTATATATTTGTCATTTGGTTCTATATAGATGATGCCTCCAAATTTTCAAAGAAAAAAAAACCACAACTGAAAATTCTAAATCATGTGTGGTATAATTTATCTCATGAGGTTTAAGTTGTCTCAAATAATAGGCAATTACTTGACCATTCTGCATCAAAACACAACCAAGTCCCTTCAAAGAAGCATCACTGTAGATAACAAACTCACCATTTCGGTAAGGTAAGGCCAAAACTGGAGCATTCACCAATCTCTTCTTCAGTTCTTGAAAAAAAACATCACATTCTTCTGTACAAATAAATTTAATCCCTTTCCGTGTTATCTTAGTTATCGGGCAAGATAACTGTGCAAAGTTCTTAACAAACCGTCAGTAATAACTTGATAAGACCAGAAAACTACGAATCTCTGTAACATTTGTGGGTCTTGGCCATTAATCAACTACTTTTGTTTTGGAAGGATCAAATATTATTCCATCCTTATTTACAATGTGCCCAAGAAAAGAAATTTGTTGCAACCAAAAATCACACTTGTTGAATTTTCCATATAGTTTCTTTTCTTTTAAAGTATCCAAAACAACCCTTAGATGTTTTTCATGCTCCTCTTTATTTTTAGAAAATACCAGAATGTCATCAATAAATACAACCGAAAACTTATCCAAGAACTCATGAAATACTCTATTCATAAGATTAATGAATACAGAAGGTGCATTAGTTAATCCAAACAACATAACAAAAAATTCATAATGCCCATATCTAGTACGAAAGGCTGTTTTCGGGATGTCATCCTCTTTTTCGTTCAGCTGATGGTATCTGGATCTCAAGTCAATCTTGGAAAAGTACTGATATCCCTAGAGCTGATCAAACAAGTCATCAATATGAGGAAAAGGATACTTGTTTTTAACAGTGATGTTATTCAAAGCTCTATAATCAATGTAAAGTCTCATGGAACCATCTTTTTTTTACAAACAAAATAGGGTCTCCCCATGGTGAAGTGATAGGATGAATGAAGCCTTTGTCAAGAAAATCATGCAACTGGTTTTTCAATTCAAGAAGTTCTATTGGAGCCATATGATATGCGGGTTTTGAAATTGGCTTAGCATCTGGAACTAAGTCAATTTTGAATTTGACTTCTCAATAAGGTATGACACCGTGTAATTCATCAGAAAAAACATCAAGGTATTCATTTACCACTGGGACATCATTAATTTGAACACTTCCCTTGTTTTCAAAAATATGATCAAGATAACTTTCATTTCCATATTTTAATAGTTTCTCACCTTCCTGATATGTTATCAATTGTATGGGTTCATTCTTGTATACAAACTGAAACTCTTTCTAAGGAACAACTTCTTTAGCTCAATAGTCAATCATAGTATGATAATCAGAAAACTAGTCTATCCCCAGAATAACATCAAACTCAACTAAGGGTAAAACAACAAGGTTTGTAGGTAAAGTCTTTCCACAAACCACAATTGAAGGATTCTTATAATTCCTATTTTCTATAACATTTCCCCTCGGTGTTTTAACAACAAGTTCAGGTCTCATTTGTTGAGGTGATATTTTCAATTTACCAGAAAATTTCTCAGAGATGAAGGAATGTGTAGACCCCATATCAAACAAAACTTTAGAAAAATCAGAGTAAACAAACAAGTTACCTGATACAACTTCATTGAATGGCCCTACATCTACTAACGTATTCACAAAGGATCTCACTACACCTTTCTGCTTGTAGTCTGGCTTCTTTGCATAATTAGAATCTCTCTTTGGATAGAAATTTTCATTGTAACCCATCTCACCACATTTGAAACACTTTACAGTTTTCTTATCAGGATTATTATTAGGATCATTTTCATTGCAATCTCGGGCCATATGTCCAAACTTACCACATTTAAAACACTTTCCAGTTTTTATAAGACATTCCCCAGGGTGTTTCTTTCCACACTTTTCACAAACTAAAAATTGGATTTTCTTACAATAAAATTTCTTTTGTTGATTCTTACCCATTTCTTTCCAACTAAACATCTTCTTCTCTTTGTTTTCAAAATGCACGTGATCATCAGAAAACTCCGTCTCTACCCTCTCAGCATATCAGAAAAGTTTCTCATTACTTTTGAATTCGTGAGAGGCCAACGCCCTTCGATACCTTGGATTAAATCCGGAGTGAAAGTGGTTGATTTTTCTATCAAGATCAAGAATAATATTTGGAGCATACCTCACTAGTCAGGTGAAGTTCGCTTCATACACATCCACTGAGTCTTCTTTCTTCTATTTCAATTAAAGGAATTGCTTCTCCATTCTAAGTCGCACCACGTTAGGAAAATATTTTTCAAGGAAAAGACATTTAAATTCATCCCACTCTAAGGCATAAAAATCCTCTCTACCCCTAGCATTCTTTTCCATTGACCACCACTAACCAGCTTCCTCTTCAAAATGATAAATAGAAAGACTTACCTTTTGATTTTTTGAGCATCCCATAACCTGAAATATATTTTCAAGGGCTTTGATCCATCCTTCAACTGCTACTGGGTCAGAAGACCCATTGAATGTAGAAGGATGTTGTCTCATAAAATGTTCCACTACTGTCATGTTCTGTTTTGGTACCTATATTGGTTCTCTTGCATGGATTCCACCACCATTTATTTCCTACGTTATCTAAGCCATTACTGTCACAAACTGCTCAGTTCCAATCCCTACCATTCCAGGCTATAGTTCCATAAGGATGTCATTCTGTCGGTGCCTCTCCTCTTCAGCAGCCATGTTCCTTCTACGTACAACCATTCTAAACAAACATGTCTTAGATAAAGCAACATGGTAATCTTTAAATGCTATAACATTTCAAATCAAACATATAGTGAAAATCATTTATGGTATTCTATTAACATCACCCTAACCCCTAAAGTTATCTAAACCATCCTCTGATACCAACTATAAAGACTCGACCTTATTACATACTTAATCTTGAATTTAGTCAAGAAAACACTTCCTTTTACATTGAATATCTTTTCAAGTTTAGATCTTTAGATAATTAGGACAATACATTCATGACATTACACATTATTATAGAGTAGATACCATAAAATTAGTTTCTATTTTTTCAAAATATAAAACATTAAAACTTAAAACAAGAATCCTTGACAATTATTCAAAATTTAACATGGCTTCCTTCCTTGTATTACACATCCATTAAACTATGAAAAATAATTTAAAAAATTGGGATGAGCACAAAATCTTAGTAAGGGATGGAAAAGAAGGAAAGATCACATTAGTCCGTGAATACTTGTAACATGTGAAAGAATTTTCAAAAGACATTCTTGTCACCCATATATACTTTGTGAAACATGATATTTAAAAAAGATCCACAAAAAACATGAGAATATAAATATAATCATAATGGTATCTTGGGTAATTACTTAAATAATCTTGTAACCATTCTTGTCTACCTTTTAATTTGTAACCCTCATGGCTACCTTACTTTGTGTAACCATCGCAGTTACACTTGAAGTAACCATATAGTTGACCTCCAAATTACTCATAACCAATTCATTGGAGGGAGATATAGGTCCCACCCTTAATCATAAATCATTCCCAATAACCAAAACATAATCATACAACATGAATAATTCCATAAAAACATTACTTTGGAATTTCGTAAAAACGAATTTAAAAGGAGGATTTCTAAAGAAAAACCCCTTATAAATATCATACAATTGAAGAGAGAATTAATAGAGTGGATGGAGTATGTATATATACTGTAAATAAACACAATAAAACATAATAAAAACAGAACCGATCACACCAAAAATTTAAGTAGCACATAAATAATGAAGTAGATGGTTAACCCAAAGAATGGAAATCGGGTTTAAGAATTCCCTTACCTCAGGTTTTTATTACTTACAACTTGTTTAAACCTACTTTATAATGGTTAAAATAGTGTTATTAATATTTTAAAGAAACATTTTCATGTTTATAACATCTTATAAGATCATTTCATAAAATCATTTCACCCTTAATTGTTAGTATTTTTCCCCTTGCACTGTTTTTGGGTGAATTCTTTACATGATTTCTATGATTGGTTCATGGTGGACATTCTTGTCGATTGGAAGTGAAACTCCAAAATTGGAATGGAGTAGTATTTACATATAAACAGTAACATAAATTATTATATTTATCATTTTTAATTATTACATGACGATGATCCATAAGTTATAACATTAATGATGTTCGTTTAGATCATTTTAGTGGTTCTTTGATAATAACAACCTTATTTTGTCTTATAAATTATAACCATGAGTAAAAAAGAATTAAAAAACCATGGGTGAGTCATAAAAACTATATTATAACCTGGTTCAATCATAAAAATTGTTTGATTACCAGACTTGAATGAATTAACGCAAATTGAAATCACATCGTCCACGATGTCAGTAATTTGACACATCAGAGACAATATTTTAATTCCCTGAATAAGTGGGGGAGGAGAAAAATAATATTGATGAATTTTCCAAGAAAATGAGAGAATATAGAATATACAAGATTATGGAGCTTTCATGCTTCTTGGTTAATATTATGTGAGGAAAGAAGAAGAAAAGAAAGGAATCTTAAAATAAATGAAAACTTGATAAATTTCTCATGATAATTCAGTAGCCTAACGACGTCTCTTAAAATTTCATAAAAATAGTTTGATGAGAGGAAGGGGATATATGATCATTCATACATAATATGGAAAGTAAAGGGGGATATTTAATGAAATATCCCATCATAATTTAAATGGAATGGAAGATAATAACATAAAATGAAAGAAAAGAATGAAAATAAAAGAGGACGTTTACCTCTTGATCTCTTCTCCTTGAGATCCTCCTTAAGGGCTTTGGTTTTGGTATTTTGGTTAGACCAGTAGCTCAAGGACGTGGGGAAGAAGATTGGGGAGGGAATTTTTTAGAAATTAAAAAATGCTCAAGACTTGAGAGGTGTGGGAGGAAGAGGGGAGTGAGGGTGGTATTTATAGTGGAGGAGAGGAGGTATTTTTCATTATTTTAATCATTATTATAATATTTTTGCTCAAGACTATGAATAACCTTAATTAATGTGACCCCAAATAGTAAAAAAGGCATATTAGTTTGAACCAAGTGGGATTAAATCATCCTTGCATCACCTATGACGAAGTAAATCAAGTATTTAACATTTATCGTAATTTATTGTATTTTACTATTCATAAAACATTCTTGAATTTTAGAAAAATCCCAAAAATTTACAATAACCATTTTTCGAAGTGTAGAATTAAAAAACGAAGTCCATTTTTGCAAAAAAAAAATTCTAAATATTATTAATTTTTTTTAAAATAAATGAATACTTAATTCAAAAATTAATAGTTCTAATTCTACAACTACTTCTTTATCACAGTGAAAAATTAACCAAGATGTTATTAACTTCTAGCCTTAAGGAAATAAAAAAATTATAAAATTTACTATTCATTATGTTCATATCACTATTCATAATACTATTTATAAGGGTATGTTACTATTCACCAAAAAAAACAAGTTGGTTCCAATAAACTCCAAATAACATATTGAGCACAATTTTAGATGACAGTTTCTTGAAATTCAGAACATAGAAGTAGAAAAGTTATGTTTTAAAGGCTAATTAAAAATATATACTTAAAAAAAAGTTCCATGAATTTCTCTTTATTTTTATAAAAACTTGGGGTGTTACAGGTAGCGTCACTAGGCTTCGCATTAGACCATGTCCAATCTGATCTTTAACATGTTAAGCTTTAACGGAACCGACTGCGGGAGAAGTGGAAGTTAATCAAGATTACCACTAGAGTGATGTTATCCGAGCCCCCCCCCCAAGAGTCTATCACCATCGCACAACTTAACCTTATGTCTTATGTGGGTGTTATATGGGGTTATGTAATATGACCTTAGCACTATGATTATGAGCATTATTTTTGTATAGAATAAATAATATACATTCATTTTATTATTGTTACTTTTTAAATAGTTTTAAAGCACAAATAGTATTTTTAGTAAATATTCAATTAAGAAATCTAATTTTCCGAATTAATTGAATTTTTTTAATTAAATAATATTTTAATAAAAAATTATTACTAAATTAATTTTTATTAAATATAAATGATTTTATAATTTTTATGAATAAAATTGTAATTTTTATTAAGGTTTGAAAGCTGTTTTTGTCAAAACCAATGAATTTTCGATAAATGTCGGTTTTTATTTTAAAATTAAAAATTCAAATATTTAGAAAATTATTTAGATAAAATGGATATCATTTTTTGATTTAGGACATCTAAATTATCTAATGGTGAATTTTTCAAAATTTTATGAGATAGTGGAATTTTTGGGTAAGAATTAAATACCTTTTAAATATATAATGTGTTTTATGACATAATAATGAACCAATAGTGATGTAATAAATTAATATATAAGGTATGTTAGGCCAATATATGTCTTAAATTGAAAATAATATGATTTTATATTTGTTTCATTAATTTTATGGTGCCTTACTGGACCCTCGAAGACTTATAAAATATTTTAACTTTTTAAAATGATTTCTTTGAGAGTGTGACCCACCTATACATAATCAAGCCTAATATTTTAATAAGTTAGGAAATTAGACTTATAAAATAATGTTTTACACTCTACTTTGAAAAAAACCATGGTCAAAAACCATGGTAAGTTTTGTGGTTCTGATTAGTTTAAGGTGTAGTGTCCAAAACCTAAATAATAAAGAATTTCCTCTCCTTCCCTATATAAACCCACTCAATCTACCATTATTGTTTACTAAAACACTTTTTATCTATAAAAAAATCTTCTCTAATCTCTCTAGAATCCTCCCATGTCACCCTAATATCCCTATAATCCTCTCTCAAGCCTCTCCCAAGCCTTTGGGATCACACTTCAATATAAGGGATTTCTTCCTTTCTTATTTTTGTCCAAGTTTTATTTATGTTGTTATACCATTTTATTTTCAATTAAAAATATTGGGGTATGATTTATCACCTCCCCCATACTATCCTCATTATGTTTTAATTATGGGAGCCCTATTTCTCTCTCATTAATTCCTCCCATGTACACCCATTACCAAGTGAAAATTTTATAAGGGTTTTATCTCTCCCCATTTACATTTCAAGAAATTATTTTATATTATGCATCTAAATTCCATTAAATATTTTGGGATATGTATCCATAATACCCCCTTACTGTGCATTTAATGTTCATATAATGATATTCTCATCTATCTCTCATCAACTATTTTTATGAATTCTTATGTCACGTCGTTATGCCGCCAAAATTGCACCGCGATTTTTAAAGCCAAAGTCATTGTATAGTGAATACCATGCCCATTTATCTATGAAGGGTATTCACCATTAAAAAAATTTACTTATTGATTATATAATTTTATGTATTTTTTCCATATTTATTTATCTTGTAATAAATGGTGATGTTGAATGATTCAATGTTGTATGATCCATGTGGCACACTTATGCAGGAAATGAAATGTTTATTAAGGGTGCGCCATTAGCGCTCCAATTCATTGGGTAAAGAATAGTATCATGATATGACATGTGTAGTGAGGGTTTAATCATGATAATTAAAGTAAAATCAAGTTTTTAACATGCTAATTAAAGTTCAATGAGGGTTTACTCATGATCCATGTGCAATGACCCTTGGCTCATGCTAAAATCTTATTAAATGTTGTTTCCACATTTCCATGTTATGATAACCGTGCTATATGATTCCTTTATGTTCCTATTTTTATTATTATCCATTGATACTCCTATTTCATAACATTTACTATATTCTTCATGTTATTCCTTTTTTATTCCCTTACTGGGCTTTATAGCTCACCCTTTTCTTATGCATGTCCTCAGGTTATCCCATGCAATGATAATTACGAAGGAATGTTGTGGTCATGTAAAAGACATTTTCAATAAAGATGTTGTGTTTTATGTTATTAGTTGTTATGTAATGTTCCTATTTTCACAATATACTAGACCTCTTGATCCCCAAAGTTGTATTAACTGCAAGTTTATGTAATAAATCATGTTTATGTGTGTAATAAAAAGCAGGGTTGTTATAATCGCATTAATCGGTCACTTTCTTTTTAATTATTATTTTACCTACACTAAATCTAATATATTATTAAAAAAATAATAAATTAATTATCCTGTATATACTTAAATGTTGTTATTATTATGAAACCACTTTTATTAACCCCATTTACATTGAATTGGAAGTGACAATATCGCTCGTGCGTACGTATGACTTACCATCTCCGCACAACGATACAATTCATTTTCCATAACCAGATTTCATGGATGATTATTATGATGGTTTAAAGTTTATATATGATATTTATGACATAATTATTCTTATTTAATGATGATATCATATCTACCTTCTTACCTTCCAATCCTTTAAAAAAGAATAATGTTACTTGTGTGTACATGTGGACTACGACCTCTACTAAGGGATGTGATTTGAATCCATTTCCATTTTACTTGGATTGTAATAAGGATGGATTTAATGAATATATATGATATATATATGATATAATAATTATTATTTTAAGTTTATTTATTATTCACATTCCTTTTTTCACCCATCTAAAAGTAAAAATATTGTTCATGTGTACGTACGACCTACCATCTTCATGAGCGATGTAATTAATTTGTCAAATTCTAAATTTTATGAATGATTCTAAATATATATATATATATAGTGGTTATATATGATATTTATATAATTATTAACATTATTTATATAATGAAACTTTAACAACCCAATATTTCATAGTATGTATATTTTAAATTTAACATCTTCGATAGCTTATATTGGATGCAACACTAAGAATAAATGAACCATGATATACTATTAAATATTAACATAACTATTGGAATATTATTGTGACAATTATAAATTGTAATATGAACATTAGAAAAATAACCTCACCTATGAAAGTATAAATACAATTTCGGTATCTTATAAATGAAAATATGATATATTTATATCATGTAATAAGTAAATAAATGTTTTAAAAATGATAAATTAAGTGTTGGTATTTTTGTGAAGCGTAAATGTTTATTTATAAAGTTACAATTAATATAATTATTTAAAAGAAAATTTATTTTCAGAAAATAGATTCATATATCAATATTTTTTTATTATAATTATAGGATAATTTTATGAGACCATAATTAATATTTTGAAGTGTTGTAAAATCAGTTATAATATTAAAGTCATTATTTTTCAAATAAATGAAGATTTTATTTAAAAATTAAATCTATGAAATTTATAAATTATTTTCATAAAATGGAGTTTATTTTTGAAATATAAACATTGAGAAAAATTTAGGGTTAACATCCCGGTTCCGGGTGCCACTCAACGAGTTCCCCGAAACCAGTTCACCACATGATCTCAAGCGCATTTCCCCAAATACCAAAGGCTGCCGACTAGCAACGAGGGCCCAGGTATGATAGTGGGGAAACTATGCCCTCATTTGTCAAAGTGTTGTGCAACAGAATATAATATAAAGCATATAACAACAATGAAAGTAATAAACCATACACATTTAATATAACAACTGCAGTAAAGGATAACCATCCAGATATATATATATATATATGATTCAACATGTCTCATGTTCTAAGAAACAGCTAGAACATGTTACATAGCAGTGCCACACAATACAGAGTACAACAAAAGAGAACAAAGAAACCGGTAGCATCGCGAGCCTAAGCCCGGTCCCATGCTCCCCTACTCCTCAACAACAATCAAGTACCTATATAAGGACCCTTGACCTTATCTAAATCTGCAAAAACATAATCTGTTTGGGACGAAAAGCATGACCCGAACAGGGTGTGAGAAATAAATCCCAGTAGGCACCCACCAAAGGCCCGTGCCCAACTATGTGTAAACATGCAACAACAGTGTTCAGTAGTAAAATGCAATAAAGTAAGCAGTGCTGAAAAGTAACTAACTTAACCAGTTATGTTGCCATTTTAATATCCATTTAATCATTTAATTTAAAATACCACCACAGTGAATATTCTAAGTAAACATCCAATGTCCCCAAACACGTAAACCCCTACCCTCAGGTAAAGAGAATCCAACCATAAGAATCTACCCACAAGTGTAAGAAGTGTCGCCCACAGGCACAGAATTAGCTTCCTAAAGGCATGGAAGAAGTTACCCACATGCTAAATAGTACAGTACCCACAGGCTAATCACAACACTTCCCTCAGGATAAACAAGTAACCGGGCCATGCCCAACATGTAACCAGCAATATACAAGCAATTCATCTCAAGGAAATTATACAATCATTATTTTAAAGGCATAAAATAAACAAGCCATACCCTCGGGTATCCTGACCAAATGACTAAACAGAGGAACGCACCCCCGGGGTGGTCCTGGATCCAAGCAACGATCCCAAATAGTAGTTTTATTATCACAATTAATTACCTAATAAACTATAGGCATTTAAAATAGCCATGAACTCAGCCACATGACACCCCAACATGGGTTTGTGGCACAACGGTATATAAAAATGCATAACAGTTGGAATATAAACACCAATCCACCAACCTTATATGCCCCTTATCAGTAAACTCGAATGACATTCCATGAATCGTCCTAGAACAAGGAAGATCTGAGGTAAAATAATTCTCGCTTAAACGTAAATAACACCCATTATAGGAATAATTGGCAAGAATGATTAAAGAAGAGTAGAGGGCTTACCCGTGCGTTTCCAACGACATCGTCCGAGGCGGAAACAGATTCTTGACGTGCGCTCGGCGGATCTCCAAATCTCTGACCTTCCTCTCTCGAGCCCTCTTCCCATTCTAAGCCTTCCCTGTGAATAGGGGAGGCTACTGCCCATTTTAAGCGAAAAAAACAAAGTACACGACATGTATTTCCAAGTACACGGTGTGTACTTTTCATTTTTTAACTGTTCCTCTGGAAGTTTCCCACCAGCGTGGCACTGTTCATCTGCCAACTTGACTACACGACATGTCTCCTTGAGTACACGGAGTGTTCGGTCACATAACTGGCCACAACCTTACTATTCTTCTACTGACTGACTACACAGAGTGTAAGGGACCACTACACGGCATGTAGTCGGTCTTTACTCCCTTCGTTGCCGACATAGCTACATGCCCTGTGTAATCATCCCACACAGCCAAAAGTACACGACATGTGGAAAAGTACACGACGTGTACTTCCAAATTTTTGGATTTTCCCCATTTTCCATATTTCCAAAAAAATAATTAAGGAAAAGAGAAAGGAAGAAACCCGTACCTCAAAAGTAAGAACCAGGCACTACTGGAAATAGAGGATTTCCCAACGGTTTATAACTATTGGGAAAGGCTGCATAACCATTGGTATATGTTATAACAATGGTTCTGCAAACCGTAGGGATGTAAGCCATTGGGAAATCTTTTCCCAACGATTTACAGTGAACCATTGGGATAGGGTGGAGAAAATTTACCCTATTCAAACGGTTTGGGAAAACCATTGGGAAAGCTTTTCCCAACGGTTTACAACCGTTGGGATAGGGTAAAGAAAAATAACCCTATCCTAATGGTTCTGGAAAATTGTTGGGAAAGTTTTTTCCAACAGTTTTCCCAAACCGTTGGTAAAATCACAATCTCTCCTCTTTCCCAACAGTTTCTAAACCGTTGAGAAAAGTGTTTTACCAATGGTTCCATGAACCGTTGGTAAAATAGAACACAGAATGCTATGCCAATGGTTTAAAACCATTGGCTTAGCCTATGCTGGGAAAATTGCACAACAGCTCTGCAATTTTCCCAACATCTCCCCAATTTTCCCACCAGGTCTCATTTTGTGGGTTCCACCTCATTTTCAATCCAATTATTATACCTGCAATAAAATAACATACATATACAATTATTGTACCTGGAATAACCAACTAACACATACATATAGAGAACAAATTCATACACATTTAACATATAATGCTGGAACTATACACATCCATAATTAAATTAGAATTCATAACTTAATTATAAACATACATAATTCATTTAGAATTCATTTTAAAATTTAGATGACAATTATATGTGGAATTTGGAAGTCAATTCATAATTTGATTGGTTTTTTGTATACCATATATTTTTACCTAAAATGATGTCCATTTTAAACAAAATACATACACCTAGAGTGCTACTGGCCACACCACACC
The DNA here is from genome assembly GCA_963277665.1 of Viscum album. Lineage (NCBI taxonomy): Eukaryota > Viridiplantae > Streptophyta > Magnoliopsida > Santalales > Viscaceae > Viscum > Viscum album. Next base: position 916,570,679 of record OY728141.1, read on the forward strand.
ACATATTGAGGTGGGGTTGACTTGGACACGTCACATATGACCCATGGATCGTTCTCCAAAAGTTTCAACAGAAACCAAATGAATTTGGCCTATTTTCCGTATGTCAGTTCATGTTTTTCAATTAAAATGATTTCCTTTTGAAACAAAAGGCAGAAACTTTGAGTGGTGCTAGCCACACCGCGTCTCAGATTGAGGCGGGGTTGATTTTTACGCGTCACATATAACTCGTGAATCGTTCTCATAATGTTTCAATGGAAACCAAATGCGTTTGGTCAGTTTTCCGTATGTACTTAAAATGTTGTCCATTTTAGACAAAAGAGAGCCACATAGAGTGATTCTAGCCACACTATGCCTCAGATTAAGGAGGGTTTGACTCGTACATGTCACATATGACTCATGGATCGTTGTACTAAAGTATCGACACAATCTGAATGCATTTGGTCAGTTTTTCGTATGCCAGTTGATGTTTTTCACTTAAAATGATGTCCTTTTGAAACAAAAGACAGACAATTTGAGTGGTGGCAGCCACACCGAGCCTCGTATTGAGGCGGGTCTGACTCGTACACGTCACATATGACCCATGGATCGTTGTGCTAAAGTATCGACACAATCCGATGTGTTTGGTCAATTTTTTGTATGCTAGTTGATGTTTTTCAATTAAAATGACGTCCTTTTGAAACAAAAGGCAGACACTTTGAGTGGTTCTGACCACACTGCATCTCAAATTTAGGCGGGTTTGATTTTTACATGTCAATATGACCCATTAATCATTCTCCTAAAGTTTCAATGGAAAACGAATGCGTTTGGTCAGTTTTCCATATGTACTTAAAATGTTTTCCATTTTAAACAAAAGACAGTCACTTAGAGTGATTCTGGCCACACCGTCCCTCAAATTAATATGGGGTGACTCTTACACATCACATTTGACCCATGGATTGTTGTTATAAAGTATCAACACAATCTGAACGCGTTTGGACGCTTTTCTGTATCCCAGTTGATATTTTTCACTTAAAATGTCATCCTTTTGAAACAAAAGATAGACACTTTGAGTGATGTTGGCCACACTGTGCCTCATATTGAGGTAGGGGTGACTCGTACACATCACATATGACCCATGGATCGTTGTGCTAAAGTACTGACACAATCCGAATGCATTTGTCGGTTTTCCGTATGCCAGTTGATGTTTTTCAATTAAAATGACGTTCTTTTGAAACAAAAGGCAGACACTTTGAGTAGTGGTGGACACACCGTGACTCGGATGTAGGTGGGGTTGACTCGTACACGTCACATATGACCCATGGATCGTTGTGCTTATGTATCGACACAATCTGAATGCGTTTGTTCGGTTTTCCGTATGCCAGATTATGTTTTTTAATTAAAATGACATCTTTTTGAAACAGAAGAAAGACACTTTGAGTGGTGCCTACCACACCACATTTCAGATTGAGGAGGGGTTGATTCTTACACTTCCCATATGACCCATGAATATTTCTCCTAATGTTTCAATGGAAATCGAATTCGTTTGATCGGTTTTCCATATGTACTTAAAATGTTGTCCATTTTAAGCAAAAGAGAGCCACTTAGAGTGATTCCAGCCACACCGTGCCTCAGATTAAGGCAAGGTTGACTTGTACATGTCATATATGACCCATGTATCATTGTGTTAAAGTATTGACACAATAAAAATGCGTTTGGTTGGTTTTCCGTATGCCAGTTAATGTTTTTCACTTCAAATGACGTCCTTTTGAAACAAAAGACAGACACTTTGAGTGGTGGAGGGCACACCGTGCCCCGAATTGAGGCAGGGTTGACTCATACATGTCATATATGACCCATGGATTGTTTTTCTAAAGTATAGACACAATCGGAATGCGTTTGGTCGGTTTTTCGTATGCCATTTGATGTTTTTCAATTAAAAAGACGTCCTTTTGAAACAAAAGGCAGACACTTTGAGTGGTGATGGCTACACCATGCCTTGGATTGTGGCAGGGTTGACTCGTACACATCAGATATGACCCATGGATCATTGTGATAAAGTATCGACACAATTTGAATGCATTTGGTCGGTTTTTCATATGCCAGTTGATGTTTTTCAATTAAAATGACGTCCTTTTAAAACAAAAGGCAGACACTTTAAGTGGTGCCGGCCACAACATGCCTCTTATTGAGGCAGGGTTGACTTGTACACATCACGTATGACCCATTGATAGTTCTCCTAAAGTTTCAACAGAAACCAAATGAGTTTGGTTGGTTTTCCATATGTACTTAAAATGTCATCCATTTTAAACAAAAGAGAGCCACTTAGAGTGATTATGGACACACCGTGACTCTGATTAAGACGGGGTTGACTCGTACACGTCACATTTGACCTATGGATTGTTATACTAAAGTATCGACACAATGCGAATGCGTTTGGTCACTTTTCCGTATGCCAGTTGATATTTTTCACTTAAAATGACTTCCTTTTGAAACAAAAGACATACACTTTGAGTGATGCGACCACACCATGCCTCGGATTGAGGCAGGGTTGACTCGTACACATCACATATTACCCATGGATAGTTTTTCTAAAGTATCCACACAATCCAAATGCGTTTGTCAGTTTTCCGTATGCCAGTTGATGATTTTCAATTAAAATGACATCCTTTTGAAACAAAAGGAAGAAACTTTGAGTGGTGGCGGCCACACTACGTCTTGGATTGAGGCGGGGTTGACTCATACATGTCACATATGACCCATGGATCATTGTGCTAATGTATCGACACAATCTGAATGCGTTTGTTCGGTTTTTTTATGCCATTTTATGTTTTTCAATTAAAATGTTGTCCTTTTGAAATAGAAGACAAAAACTTTGAGTAGTGCTGGCCACACCACATATCATATTGAGGCGGGGTTGATTCTTACACGTTCCAAATGATCCATGAATCATTCTCCTAAAGTTTCAACAGAAACCGAATGCGTTTGGTCGGTTTTCCGTATGTACTTAAAATGTTGTCCATTTTAAGCAAAAGAGAGCCACTTATAGTGGTTCCGGCCACACTGTGCCTCATATTAATGCGGGGTTGACTCGTACACATCACATATGACCCATGGATCGTTGTTATAAACTATCGACATAATACGAATGCGTTTGGTCGGTTTTCTGTATTCCAGTTGATGTTTTTCAATTAAAATAATGTCCTTTTGAAACAAAAGGCAGACACATTGAGTGGTGGAGGCCACACCACACCACGGATTGAGGTGGAGTTGACTTGTACACATCACAAATAACCCATATATCATTGTGCTAATGTATCAATACAATCCAAATGCATTTGTTCAGTTTTCCGTATGCCAGTTTATGTTTTTCAATTAAAATGACGTCCTTTTGAAACAGAAGACAGACACTTTGAATGGTGATGGCCACACCACATCACAGACTGAGGTAGGGTTTATTGTTACACGTCACATATGACCCATTAATCGTTCTCCTAAAGTTTCAACGGAAACCGAATGCGTTTGGTCAGTTTTCCGTATGTACTTAAAATGTTGTCCATTTTAAGCAAAAGAGAGCCACTTAGAGTGATTCCGGCAACACCGTGCCTCAGATTAAGGCGGGGTTTACTCGTACACGTCACATATGACCCATGGATCAATGTTCTAAAATATCAACACAATCCTAATGCTTTTGGTCGATTTTCTGTATTCCAGTTGATGTTTTTCACTTAAAATGATGTCCTTTTGAAACAAAAGATAGAAACATTGAGTGGTGGTGGCCACTCCATGCCTCGGATTGAGGCGAGGTTGACTCGTACACGTCACATATGACCCATGGATCATTATGCTAAAGTATCGACACAATCCGAATGCGTTTGTTCGCTTTTCTGTATGCCAGTTGATGTTTTTCAATTAAAATGACTTCCTTTTGAAACAAAAGGCAGACACTTTGAGTGGTTCCGACCACACCGCGCCTCAGATTGAGGTGAGGTTGACTCGTACATGTCAAATATGACCCATGGATTTTTCTCCTAATGTTTCAACGGAAAATGAATGCATTTGATCGGTTTTCTGTATGTACTTAAAATGTTGTCCATTTTAAACAAAAGAGAGTCACTTAGAGTGATTTTGGCCACACTGTGCCTCCGATTAAGATAGGGTTGAATCGTACACGTCACATTTGACCCATGTATTATTGTGCTAAAGTATAGACACAATCCGAATGCGTTTGGTCACTTTTTTGTATGACAGTTGATATTTTTCACTTAAAATGACGTCCTTTGGAAATAAAAGACAGACACTTTGAGTGATGGAGGCCACACCACGCCTCTGATTGAGGCCGGGTTTACTCATACACGTCACATATGACCCATGGATCGTTGTGCTAAAGTATCAACACAATCCAAATGAGTTTGTGAGTTTTCCTTATGCCAGTTGATGTTTTCCAATTAAAATGACGTCCTTTTGAAACAAAAGGCAGACACTTGCCTCGGATTGAGGCGGGGTTGACTCGTACACATAACATATAACCCATGGATGATTTTTCTAAAGTATCGAGACAATCCGAATGCATTAGGTCGGTTTTCCGTATGCCAGTTGATGTTTTTCAATTAAAATGACGTCCTTTTAAAACAAAAGGTAGACACTTTGAGTGGTGGCGGCCACATCGTACCTCAGATTGAGGCTGGATTGACTCGTACACGTCACATATGACCCATGGATCATTGTGCTAAAGTATCAACACAATCCGAATGCGTTAGGTTAGTTTTCCTTATTCCAGTTGATGTTTTTCAATTAAAATGACGTCCTTTTGAAACAAAAGGCAGACACTTTGAGTGGTGTCGGCCACACCGCACCTCGGATTGAGGCGGGGTTGATTTTTAGACATTACATATGACCCATGGATCGTTCTCCTAAAGTTTCAACGGAAACCCAATGCGTTTGGTCGGTTTTCCATGTGTACTTCAAATGTTGTTCATTTTATGAGAATCCTCATGTGTCTATTAGTGGAATGGTATTTACTTAAAATCTTGTGGATATTTATATAAAATATTTTTATATCATTCTTAGTATGGATTAGATTTTAGTTTATAATGCTATGAAACATTTCGGAGCTAACAATGTCATGCACAATGAATACATCTCTTTTATAACATACCAAGAATCTATGATATTGATTAGATGTGTAAATGTGATTTACATTGATTATCATGATGAAAATAAATACAATATATATTATAGATTTTCTAGTATTAAATGAAATCAAGGAGGGTGGGGGGATGTTTGGCAGGGCTGTCTGGGGGGCTATCCGGTGGGTGTCCGGGGGGCTGTCCGGGGACCAAGGAGGAGGGTGGGTGGTGGGGGGGGGGGGGCTGTGTGGGGGGTTGTCCGGGGTCCAAGGATGAGGGGGGGGGGTGTCCAGGGGGCTGTCTGGGGGGCTGTTCAGGGGGCTGTCCGAGGTCCAGGGAGGAGGGTGGGGGGGGGGGGGGCTGTGCGGGGGGCTGTCCGGGGGGTGTTCGAGGGGTTGACCGGGGTCCAAGGAGGAGGGTGGGGGGGGTGTCTGGGGTCCAGGGAGGAGGGTGGGGGGGGGGGGGCTTTTCGGGGGATGTTCAGGGGGCTGTTCGGGGGTGTTCGGGGGGTTGTCCGGGGTCCAAGGAAGAGGGTGGGGGGGGGGGGGGGGCTGTCCGTGGGGCTCTCTGGGGGGCTGTCCGGGGGGTTGTTCGGGGACCAGGGAGGAGGGTGGGGGGTGGGGGGCTGTTCGGGGGGCTGTCCAGGGGCTGTTCGGGGGGTTGTCCGGGGTCCAAGGAAGAGGGTGGGGGGGGGGCAGTCCGGGGGGGGGGGGGCAGTCCGGGGTCCAGGGAGGAGGGTGGGGGGATATCCGTGGGATGTTTGGGGGGCTGTCCAGGGGCTATCCGGGGGTGTTCGGGGGGGGGGGGGGTTGTCTAGGGTCCAAGGAAGAGGGTGGGGTGGGGGGGGCTGTCTGGGGGCTGTCTGGGGGGCTGTCCGGTGGGGCTGTCCGAGGTCCAGGGAGGAGGGTGTGGGGTTGTCCAGGGTCAGGAAGGAGGGGGGTTCCCAAACACACAACCACTAAAAGACAACAACATCCATAAAAATAGATAATATATAAAAATAACTCAACTCCAATACTATACTATGAGTCTAGATAAAACCAACAACTAGAATAGATTAAATATCAAATCTCAGTAATATCAGTCAAAAATGTAATGGATCAACTTGTCCCACATCACCATCACCATCATCACCATCATCATAACCCTCGTCCTCATCCCCATCATCGTCCTCACCCTCCTCACCCTCTCCCTCCTCCTCATCCTCACCCTCCTCCTCACCCTCACCACCCGCCACACCCTCCTCCTCTTCCTCCTCTTCCGCATCAGACTACTCGCCATCATCATCATCAAGCTGGACATCATCCTGACCACCACTAGAACTGCCACCTGGTGCACCGTATATAGAATGTATCGACGAAATACACTCATCAAAAGCTGGTATGACCTCTGTTGTAAGTATAGGATGTAGAACTTCAATAAATTTCATAAACGCACTGTTTGCCCTAGCAGACTGTTCTGTCATCTCTGTGGCCCTTTTCTCAGCCTGTGCTGCCTGTGCCTTAACTTGCTACAGCTCGGTGGCACTACAGCTCGTACCTTAGGATGGAAAATACCTCATCGGGGCTATCCTAGGTTGGCAACGTACTCTACCAGAATGCTCCTCTCCTAAGACCTGATGTAAGTGATCTGTTGGCCCAAAATTGTCTAGTTCTTGGGCATCGAGGGCCTCTAAAGAAGCCTGTTACAAATATAAATATATAATTAAGCTGAACAATAGATATTAAAATATAAATTCAATAGATTAAAAATTACAATCTACTCCTAAGTCGCTTCGTTGACAGCACTTCCATCATTTTCCCGTCTACTCAAGCAAAACAGTTTTGCTTGAGGCACACATCCTTCAATATTTTGTATTTTCCTCTACAATGACATTGAAAACTAAATTTATATGAAAAATTTATCAAACTATTAAATAATTGAGGAAACAAAAGAAATTCTAAGGTGTAAATAAAACTTATAAACAATTGTCATACCTGCTTCCTCTCATGATCAGGCATCATAGTGCGTCCCAGTGTAGGGAGGTATTTTTTGCATCAATGTTGTTTTTATTTTTTCCAGATGATTCCTAAATAAAATTTTAAAATGAAACAGATAGTATTAATGCAAAACATGAAAGTTATTATTTAAATACCTCAAATGTTATTAATACTTTAAACTGGGTACTCGTCCAATGAGTAATCATCTAACGATACTGCTCTACAGGACAATCATCCACCACTGGTACCGCCTCTAACTCAATGCCAACTCTAGAAACCCATCCGATATACAACTCATTCTTGTAGGCTCTCCAATGCTCGCCTAAATCCTTTAGACATTCCGGTCCTGCACCCTCACCATCGGGAAAATTAAATTGAAGCTAAAATCAAAATATTAATTCATATAAATACAAAAATAATTCATGGAATTAAATAGAACCAATTTTTTTACCCATATCTCTGCCCAAGCTCTATTGTTGACCCCATGTGGAAAATGTCTCTAGGATATCAGGCTTACGGGAATGATGTCGGAGTATTTGGTAAGCGTCGCCAAAAAACTCCGACATTGCTGCCCTGTTGTAACGCCCCGACCCCAGTTACCCAGAGTCAGTGCATTAATTACATAACATTGGCATGATCACAAGAAATATCAAATCTCGAAAGACCGATTGGTTTAGTAGCCTTGGAAACACTAGATATATTCATAAGTTTTACATTACATCATCAAAATAAAAAAAACTACTACAACAACATATTGTCTCCATAGTCCACACTATTAACCCCTCATAATATCCTTGCAAGTCATTCATAATTTACTTCTTCACATCCTGGGAAAATAAAACATAGAAAAGGGGTGAGCTCAAATTCCCAGTAAGGATAACAATATAGCGGAAACTTTCATAAATAAGAATAAACATTTAAGGCAATGTATAACTAAAACAAAAGCCTTTTAAACTTTAACTTCAACATAGTATGGCATAAATAAAATGAAATAATGCCATTTACTTATTCACATAGATATTCTACTAATCGAATAATCACATGCAATATCAATAACCACTTTCATAATGATGGAATGCATAATGCCAGACTATCATAACCACATAGCCAAGGCCTCGTGCCAAGACTACAAATAAGATTTTGCCAAGGCCTTGTGCCAAGACAATAGTTTGTCTCATGAGACCTACCAATGCATCGAGGATCTATAGCGGGCTCCACCCGTCACATATTAAGTCCAATGCATTCCCATATGAAAAGGTTTAAACATAACACAAACATTCGTATTAAAACTAGCATACGAAATGTCAATACTTTCACCATAAACCATGAATAGTATATAAAAAAATAGCACATCCACAGTCAAACATATCACAAAAACTTCAATACAATATAAAAGTTTTGTATCATGATATATCATCCTCAAATAAGTGTAAAATCCATTAAAGGATGTTGACATAGATGAAATCAAAACTCTTTTTAAAAAAATATCTCTTTCTATTTTGAAATCATTTAAGAGACATATATTTATAAAATACAACATTTTCTTTGAAAATATTCTTATAAGCTTGTAAGGGAAGCTTTGACGATTTTATAACGGCGGAAAATAACCGCACCCGCCGTATAAGTTAAAAAAAACATTCTTATCTTAATTCTGTCGAAAAGGTTAAAAAGCACCTTGTTTGGAAAACGACAGAAAGATTCCCTTATAAACCTCTTATAAAAAGTCAAACAAGGGTATAAATGACTTTAACCCATATTCTTTTAAATATTAAAAATGTTTTGAAATACATTTTGAAGAAACATGGATGTGGATGATAACGAGATCCCAATAGATTATTACGTATAAACAACCTCGGATAATGAAGAGATTGTGAAATAACCCTTACCTTGTACTTTTCCTTGGTTGGGGTAGGTTAACCTCTTGTATAATGGTGAAATAATTTTTATTAAATTATAAAATAATCATATACATTATTATGATATCATATATGATCTTTTAATATTGATTTGATAATAATATCTTAGTATTATCGTTGTTTCGGGTGTGAACTTACTTGTTTTCTTTTGTATGTTTTGTTATGTAAGACATGTTTTTAAAGGATAGGTTGTATATTATTCATATCCAGAATGATATCAAGTCTTTAAACATCATTTTTAAATCATCAAATGATAATTATACTTGAATGGATACGATGGAGAATGAATCTCATCGCGTTCGTGGAGACGGTAGTCCGTACGTACGCACGAGCGACAATATCATTCTTTTGATATTAAAATAATATATAAATGGATGGTATATCATATATACAGAATCATTAACATGTTATATTTATTATTTACATGAGTTACACATCATTATTATACTCATCCAAATAATATTATATCGAATAACAATTACACCACGACGTGGAGACGGTAAGCCGTACGTACGCACGTATGGTGACATGTTATTCAAAGGGTGGATAGAATACTGAATATGGTTGTACCATATTTATAATAACATCACAGTATATATATGATACTGGATTTATTATTTTAGAATGGTATCAACAAAGGAAGAAGAAGTGGAAGAAGAAATGAACTTAGAAAAGGGTGGTGAAATCATTACCTCTTCTTCGGGTTCTTCCTTTTGATTTGATCAAAAGGGCTCCCTAGGTTGGCTTTCTGATCAAACTAAGGCCCCTAGGTTGTAGTGAGGGAAGTTGGGAGAGTATTTGGGCAGGGTTTGGACGAGCCAAGTGGTTTGAGAGGTGTGAGGAATGAGTAGAAGTGGTCTCCTTTTATAAGGGAGAGGAGGGGATCTTTAGGAAAGAGTGAAAGTATTACTCTATAATATAATTATATTCGGTTTATAATGGTCCAAAAATCATTGAGGTCGAAGATAAGATGACTCATTTTCTAAATAACATCAACCAATAAGAATTGGACAGGTTTGAGATAATATTTTAATCATTATAATATTATTTATTTAAATGATTTATTAATGAGGTAAACATTGCATCATTATTGTGTCATTAATAATTTAAATTATTTGATGTCTAAAAATTATAAATAAAATATCATTATGTAGGAAATCTTGTTATATTTCTAATGAATATTTATAATCGAATATCCAACATGTATAACCCTATGTAAAAATTGTTCTTCTAAAAGATGTAAGCTTATGCCATTTTTATTTTTATTTTAACTTTATTAATATAATGTGTCCCTACCACATACAAGTGGCTCTAAGGGGTCCCCAAATCGACCCAAGGATGCCCATGGTCGGGTATGTGTCCACCAATAAGGTTAGGACACGTTTTAGGGTAATTTTGTATTATTATAATATTATTGTTTAACCCTTATTTACCGGATTTACCCTTTAACCATGGTAAATAAAATATTTACCGCAGTAATTATTCAAAATGTGTAAAAATAAAAGTTACCTATTTACATAATTTGGACATCCTGATTCCAAATATGTAATCCATTTTTCCAAATTCAAAACAAAGAAGTGGCATAAATTAATTTAAAATTAATTCCCGTTGTTAAAATAAAAAGCGTGTTTTTAAGAGATAATAACTATCAAAAGATTGACACTTGTTTATGTCTGGTTTAATTGTGAAATTATGTCCAATGACAAACATTAAATTTAATGGTAAAAATATATTCTAAATATACTTTAAAACCACTCAAATTCATAATTTATCAATATTAATTATTTTGATTAAAAAGTTGATTTTAATTAAAATTTAGTAATTTTCACTATTCATCAAAATATAAAAGTTATCCGAAAAGTACCAAAATTTCACCCTAGGCTAATTTAAATATTCCGAATCCAAAAATGAATTCCATTTTGAAATATAAAATATATATGATTTCAAAAAGTAGGTATTACTATTCACAACGGCTAGTTTAATTAGTTGTGGTGTGTGTTAGAACTCGAGGTTGCGTACAACACACGCTATCGCATTATTCGAAGGGAAACGTACCGTGGAAGCTTGGGGTGTTACATTCTCCCCTACTTAAAATAATTGCATCCTTGAAATTTCTAGGGTATTAATACATAAAAAGACTCGGGTGGTTCTTCATCATAAGTTCCTCGGGTTCCCACGTTGCCTCTTCCATCTTATGATTTCTCCACAAAACTTTTACCAGACGCGTCGTCCGGTTTCTCAGTACTTGTTCTCTTGTATCAAGAATCCTGACAGGCTCTTCACAATAAGATAGATCGGGTTCCAGTTCTAATTTCTTCATAGGTGAGTACATGCGTTGGATCAGGCATGTATTTCCTCAACAAAGATACGTGGAACACATCGTGAACTTTGGAGAGACTTGGCGGCATTGCCAATCGGTAATCTACAACCCCAATTCGTTCTAGAATTTCGAAAGGTCTGATGTACCTGGGACTCAATTTACCTTTCTTACCAAAACGTATGACTCCCTTCCATTGAGATACCTTTAGGAAAACATGATCACCGACTTGAAATTCCAAATCCTTCCTTCGATTATCGGCATAGCTCTTCTGCCTACTTTGAGCTGCTCTGGTGTGATTTTGGATTACCTTCACCTTTTCCATCGTTTCCTCCACCAGTTCTGGACCTACAAGTTTTCCTTCACCGACGTCATCCCAACAGGTTGGTGTACGACATCTCTTTCCGTATAATGCTTCATATGGTGCCATCTGAATACTCGAATGGAAGCTATTGTTATAGGAAAATTCTACCAGTGGTAAATATTGATCCCACATACCCTAAAAGTCAAGTGAGCAAGATCTCAACATGTCTTCTAGGGTTTGAATAGTCCGTTCTGATTGTCCATCTGTCTGAGGGTGGTAAGCAGTGCTCAAATGAAGTTCAGTATCCAGGGATTTCTGAAGACTTTTCCAAAATCTTGAAGTAAAACGGGGATCACGATCAGAAACAATCGATAGGGGTACTCCATGAAGTCTCACAACTTCATTAATGTATAGTCTTGCTAGACGTTCCAGGGGTATATCTTCTCTTATAGCAAGAAAATGTGCTGACTTGGTAAGACGATCAACAATAACCCATATTTCATCGTTCCTTCTAGGAGTCTTTGGTAGCCCCATGACAAAGTCCATCGTAATATTGTCCCATTTCCACTCTGGTATGGGAAGAGGTTGCATGACTCCTCCAGGCTGTTGCCTTCCAGCTTTCACTTGTTGACAAACCATACATCTTGACACAAAATCAGCAATCTCCCTCTTCATGTTGTCCCATCAAAAATGTTCCTTCAAATCTCTATACATTTTGGTGCTCCCAGGGTGTATAGAGAAATTGGAACTATGAGCATCATCCAGCAATTCCCTTTTCAGATCAGGTAAATCGGGAACACAAAGTCTCTTCCCGAATTTCAAAATTCCATCTTCATACACAAAGTCTCTCAATCTCCCATCATTCACAGCTTTAATCTTCTTCTGAAATTCTTCATCATCGGTCTGAGAACTCTTAATCCTTTCTAGTAAAGATGGTTTGGAAACCATTTGAAAAAGCATTGATGTTTCACCTTCCCTGGTTATTCCCATGTCCATCTTCACTAGATCCATGATAATTGGATCCCTTTCAATTCTCATCATGTTCAAAACTCCATGGTCTTTTCTGCTCAAAGCATCTGCCACCTTGTTTGCTTTCCCCGGGTGGTAGTGTATCGTGCAATCATAATCCTTGAGTAATTCAAGCCATCTCCCTTTGCCTCATGTTGAGTTATTTTTGTGAGAAAATATACTTCAAACTCTTGTGATCAGTATAAATCTCACATTTTTCACCATAGAGGTAGTGTCTCCATATCTTCAAAGCAAATATCACAGCTGATAACTCAAGATCATGAGTAGGATAGTTTTTTTCATGAATTTTCAACTATCGTGATGCATAGGCAATAACTCTATCATTCTGCATAAGGACACAACCAAGTCCTTTCTTTGATGCATCACTATAAATAACGAACCCATCATTCCCCGATGGTAGAGTCAATATAGGAGCATTGACTAATCTTCTCTTCAGTTCTTCGAAACATTCTTCACACTCTTTTTTCCAAACAAATTTAACCTCTTTACGTGTGAGCTTCGTTAATGGGTTAGCCAATCGGGCAAAATTCTGGACGAAACGTCGATAATAACCTGCCAAACCAATAAAACTACGTACCTCAGTTATACTCGTAGGTGCTGGCCATTCTTGGATTGCCTTGGTCTTAGAAGGATCAATAGAGATTCCATATTTAGAGACAATATGGCCAAGAAAAGAAATATCATGAAGCCAGAATTCACACTTGCTAAACTTCCCATATAATTCATGCCTCCTCAGAGTCTTCAAGATAATGCGCAAGTGATTTTCATGATCTTCGTAGGTTTTGGAGTATACCAAGATATCATCAATAAATACCACCACAAATTCATCGAGATACTCCTTGAAAACTCTATTCATCAGATCCATGAATACAGATGGTGCATTAGTCAATCCAAACGGAATTACAGTAAACTCGTAATGCCCGTACCTGGTTCGAAATGCTGTCTTCGGAATGTCTTCCTTCTTCAAACACAACTGATGGTATCCAGATCGAAGGTCAATCTTTGAAAAGTATTGAGCTCCATGTAGTTGGTCAAATAAATCATCAATACGAGGTAGGGGATACTTGTTCTTTATCGTTATAGCATTGATCTCCCTGTAGTCGATACATAACCTCATAGATCCATCTTTCTTTTTAACAAAAGAACAGGGGCTCCCCATGGAGAAACACTAGGGTGAATAAATCCCTTATTACTCAATTCCTCTAGTTGTTTCTTTAGTTCGACTAATTCTACAGTGGCCATTCTATAAGGGGTCTTCGATATAGGCCTTGATCCAGGAATCAAATCAATGGAAAACTCAACTTCTCGTTCTGGAGGATGTCCAGGTAAATCTTCCGGAAATACATCTAAAAATTCTTTCACAACAGGTACATCCTCTATTTGAACATTCCTTTCCTCACCGACAGTTATTTCATTCTCTTCCTCCCCAATAATTGAATTAAGTTGAGCTACTGGGGGTGGATCTAAATAAGAATTAGGTGGTGACGATTCTGCTCTAAAGATAAGGTGTTCCTTATCATTATCATCAAGAATCGTAACCTCTTTCTTCTTACAATAAATCTTCACATCATAGTCCGAAAGCCAGTCTATACCGAGGATTATATCAAACTCAATAATAGGTATGACGATGAGATCAGTAGATAAAGAAAATTTATTTTCTCTAATGGGGACTGATTCACAAAACTTTGTTGCAATGATACTTCCCTTAGGAGTTTTAACTGACAACTCCCTTATTAAATCAAATTGGAAATATCTAATTTTCTTAGCAAACTGGGAAGATATGAAACAATGCGATGATCCAGAATCAAATAATGCATTTGCTAAACTTGAGGAAACCATTAAATTACCTGCCACCACGTCTTTCGGAGCTTCTACCTCAGTAGTAGTGATAGCATAAGCCTGGCCTTGATCCCTTGGCCTTTTCTGAGGTAAGTTCTCCTGACTCTTAGGACATTCATTTGCATAATGCCCCATCTCCCTGCAATTGTAGCACTGAACGTTGGTAGCTTCCTTCTTCCCCTTGCAATCACGAGCTTAGTGGCCTTTTTCACCACACTTGTAACATACTCCCATTCCCTTCAAGCAAGTACCAGGGTGTTTCTTCCCGCATTTAGCACAGGATGGATATTCAACCTTTCCCTTATTCCCCTTATTTCCATTCCCAGATTGATCAGCAGGTCTCTTCTTCTCTTTCTTTGCTTTAAAGTCATAAGACTTAGAGAATTCCTTTTCGGTCTTGATAGCACATGAGACAATGTCTTCGTACGATGAAAAGGATTGTGAGACTAATGTTCGACGGAGAAATGGTTTTAACCCATCAAAGAAACGATCAATCTTACTTCTTGGGTTGCGAATATAATCTCCAGCATACCTCACTAACCTTGTAAAGTTAGCCTCATACTTTGTGACATTCTCATCCTCCTTTTGTCTCAGACTCAGAAATTGCCTTTCCATATCTGCTTGATGGTCGCGAGGAAAGTATTTTTCTAAAAACAGATCTTTGAACTCCCTCCATTCCATATTTGATACTTCATCATCTTACTTTGTATTTTGAATCAATGACCACCATTGATCAGCATCTCCAGTGAGGCGGTAAACTGTCATGATAACTTTTTCCCTTTCACTGCTCCCCAAAGCCTGAAATATTTTCTCTAGGGAAAATATCCATTGCTCAGCTACTAAGGGATTTGTACTCCCATTGAACGTTGGTGGTTGTTGCCTCATGAATCGATCTAACATTGATCCTCCATGCTGCGAATCAGGGTGCTCCATACGGGTAAGGTTATTATTCATAACCTGAGTAAGTTGTCCCAGTATGGTGATTAGCTGATCAGCACCAGTTGCATCACCAGCCTCACTATAATTATCTTGAGTAGGAGGGAAATCCCTACATAGAGTGCGTGCATTGATACGGTTTCCATTTCTTCCACTAGGCGCCATTTCTAAACAATGGCATAAACTAGATCAGCTTATGAATCAAAATACATAATCCCATACTTATAAAATACTTAACATAAATTGAACTATTTATGGATATAATCCATAATCATAAGAATGTTTTCTTTGAGGAAGTATATACTCATAATCCCTTCAAAATGATTTGTAAAGAAAAATGAGAGTTATCCTAAGCATAACCCCTGGGAGTGTCGTAACCAAGAGTGCAGCAAGACCCGTTGTCGTGCACCAGTTCCCGTTCAAGTCTAGCTCAAAGCGGTGTTTTCGGGTTTTACCCCTTGGTACATCTGTGCCAGAGCTGCCTCTACCTGCTCGTATCCAGACAGGGATGTATTGCTCAGAAAACTCACAAAATCTCTACAATACCAAAATTCTAGGAAGTTCTTCTATACTAATCCTCAAAGTTCATCTTAGGTCTACGTGCTCTAATCAGAGTTTATCTAAATCTAGCTTCCAAGGTTTGTAATAAACTTCCTCTGATACCAACTATAACGCCCCGACCCCAGTTCCCCAGAGTCAGTGCATTAATTACATAACATTGGCATGATCACAAGAAAGATCAAATCTCGAAATACCGATTGGTTTAGTAGCCTTGGAAACACTAGATATATTCATAAGTTTTACATTACATCATCAAAATAAAAAAACTACTACAACAACATATTGTCTCCATAGTCCACACTATTAACCCCTCATAATATCCCTGCAAGTCATTCATAATTTACTTCTTCACATCCTGGGAAAATAAAACATAGAAAAGGGGTGAGCTCAAATGCCCAGTAAGGATAACAATATAGCGGAAACTTTCATAAATAAGAATAAACATTTAAGGCAATGTATAAATAAAACAAAATCCTTTTAAACTTTAACTTCAACATAGTATGGCCTAAATAAAATGAAATAATTCCATTTACTTATTCACATGGATATTCTACTAATCGAACAATCACATGCAATATCAATAACCACTTTCATAATGATGGAATGCATAATGCCATACTATCATAACCACATAGCCAAGGCCTCGTGCCAAGACTACAAATAAGATTTTGCCAAGTCCTTGTGCCAAGACACTAGTTTGTTTCATGAGACCTACCGATGCATCGAGGAGCTATAGCGGGCTCCACCCATCACATATTAAGTCCAATGCATTCCCATATGAAAAGGTTTAAACATAACACAAACATTCGTATTAAAACTAGCATACGAAATGTCAATACTTTCACCATAAACCATGAATGGTATATAAAAAAATAGCACATCCATAGTCAAACATATCACAAAACCTTCAATACAATATAAAAGTTTTGTATCATGATATATCATCCTCAAATAAGCGTAAAATCCATTAAAGGATGTTGACATAGATGAAATCAAAACTCTTTTTAAAGAAATATCTCTTTCTATTTTGAAATCATTTAAGAGACATATATTTATAAAATAAAACATTTTCTTTGAAAATATTCTTATAAGCTTGTAAGGGAAGCTTTGACGATTTTATAACGGCGGAAAATAACCGCACCCGCCGTATAAGTTAAAAAAACATTCTTATCTTAATTCTGTCGAAAAGGTTAAAAAGAACCTTGTTTGGAAAACGATGGAAAGATTCCCTTATAAACCTCTTATAAAAAGTCAAAAAAGGGTATAAATGACTTTAACCCATATTCTTTTAAATATTAAAAATGTTTTGAAATACATTTTGAAGAAACATGGATGTGGATGATAACGAGATCCCAGTAGATTATTACGTATAAACAACCTCGGATAATGAAGAGATTGTGAAATAACCCTTACCTTGTACTTTTCCTTGGTTGGGGTAGGTTAACCTCCTGTATAATGGTGAAATAATTGTTATTAAATTATAAAATAATCATATACATTATTATGATATCATATATGATCTTTTAATATTGATTTGATAATAATATCTTAGTATTATTGTTGTTTCGGGTGTGAACTTACTTGTTTTCTTTTGTATGTTTTGTTACGTAAGACATGTTTGTAAAGGATAGGTTGTATATTATTCATATCCAGAATGATATCAAGTCTTTAAACATCATTTTTAAATCATCAAATGATAATTATACTTGAATGGATACGATGGAGAATGAATCTCATCGCGTTCGTGGAGACGGTAGTCCGTACGTACGCACGAGCGACAATATCATTATTTTGATATTAAAATAATATATAAATGGATGGTATATCATATATACAGAATCATTAACATGTTATATTTATTATTTACATGAGTTACACATCATTATTATACCCATCCAAATAATATTAAATCGAATAACAATTACACCATGACGTGGAGACGGTAAGCCGTACGTACGCACGTATGGTGACATGTTATTCAAAGGGTGGATAGAATACTGAATATGGTTGTACCATATTTATAATAACATCATAGTATATATATGATACTGGATTTATTATTTTATAATGGTAACAACAAAGGAAGAAGAAGTGGAAGAAGAAATGAACTTAGAAAAGGGTGGTGAAATCATTACCTCTTCTTCGGGTTCTTCCTTTTGATTTGATCAAAAGGGCTCTTTATGTTGGCTTTCTGATCAAACTAAGGCCCCTAGGTTGTATTGAGGGAAGTTGGGAGAGTATTTGGGAAGGGTTTGGACGAGCCAAGTGGCTTGAGAGGTGTGAGGAATGAGTAGAAGTTGTCTCCTTTTATAAGGGAGAGGAGGGGCTCTTTAAGAAAGAGTGAAAGTATTACTTTATAATATAATTATATTCGGTTTATAATGGTCCAAAAATCATTGAGGTCGAAGATAGGATGAATAATTTTCTAAATAACATCAACCAATAAGAATTGGACAGGTTTTAGATAATATTTTAATCATTATAATCTTATTTATTTAAATGATTTATTAATGAGGTAAACATTGCATCATTATTGTGTCATTAATAATTTAAATTATTTGATGTCTAAAAATTATAAATAAAATATAATTATGTAGGAAATCTTTTTATCTTTCTAATGAATATTTATAATAGAAAATCCAACATGTATAACCCTATGTAAAAATTGTTCTTCTAAAATATGTAAGCTTATGCCATTTTTATTTTTATTTTAACTTTATTAATATAATGTGTCCCTACCACATACAAGTGGCTCTAAGGGGTCCCCAAATCGACCCAAGGATGCCCATGGTCGGGTATGTGTCCACCAATAAGGTTAGGACACGTTTTAGGGTAATTTTGTATTATTATAATATTATTTTTTAACCCTTATTTACCGGATTTACCCTTTAACCATGGTAAATAAAATATTTACCGCAGTAATTATTCAAAATGTGTAAAAATAAAAGTTACCTATTTACATAATTTGGACATCCTGATCCCAAATATGTAATCCATTTTTACAAATTCAAAACACAGAAGTGGCAGAAATTAATTTAAAATTAATTCCCGTTGTTAAAATAAAAAGCGTGTTTTTAAGAGATAATAACTATCAAAAGATTGACACTTGTTTATGTCTGGTTTAATTGTGAAATTATGTCCAATGACAAACATTAAATTAAATGGTAAAAATATATTCTAAATATACTTTAAAACCACTCAAATTCATAATTTATCAATATTAATTATTTTGATTAAAAAAGTTGATTTTAATTAAAATTTAGTAATTTTCACTATTCATCAAAATATAAAAGTTATCCAAAAAGTACCAAAATTTCACCCTAGGCTAATTTCAATATTCCAAATCCAAAAATGAAGTCCATTTTGAAATATAAAATATATATGATTTCAAAAAGTAGGTATTACTATTCACAACGGCTAGTTTAATTAGTTGTGGTGTGTGTTAGAACTCGAGGTTGCGTACAACACACGCTATCGCATTATTCGAAGGGAAACGTACTGTGGAAGCTTGGGGTGTTACACCTGTTTTCTCAACCATTTGGTTGTATTCATTATAATCCACCATAACATTTGTGCAGCGGTTTCACACCGAACGCATGCATGTACGCCCCCGCCCACGCCTCCTATTAGTAGATGTATCTGTCATGAAAGAAAAACAAATATTTTATCAAAACATGTTATAATGAAAATAAATATTGCTATAAATATTTGTTAGGGTTATATAAATATACCTTTACCGGTCTGATCGCTAAGCACCGCTAGATCCACAGAAACTGATGGAACTTCCTGTGGTGGAACAGGAGTCGAAGATGATGGAATATAGAAGCTCGGAGAGATAGAAGTAGAAGGAAAAGAAGATGGGACAACTGTCTGACTAGATGCTGACTGGGGAGTGGGAATCATCATGGGATGTGAAAATGATGGGCCAGAAGATGCATAAGGTAGAAAAAACATGGGAGGCCTAAATATCCCATGTTTCCTTAACGATACACCGGGATCAGAATGTGGGAAGGATGACATGTTAGTGGGAGGGGTAGGGTCTAGTCAGGTACGCACAACTGCTCGTCCACCTCTGGTATGAACCCCCCTCGTACCACCGGCCTGAGTACTAGGACCAGTACTAGGCTCCTCGTCGAATAACTGTCGACGTATAGGTGGATCCTACAAAAATGTTTACAAAAAAATTAATCACATGACATTATATATTCTTTAAATATATCAATTTGAAATAAAGTACTCACTATAGGCACTAATGATGGAATTCCCAACTCCGTCATTCGACGATTGTTCTCCATCATTTTTTTCCTTCATCTCTCTTCAATTGGCTTCATTTCCTGCTTTTTAAAACAAATATGTAATTAATTAGAAAAAGAAAACTAATGTGTAACCCAAAAAACTAAATATATGAGGGAATAGGGGGATTCATTGGTAATTTAGCTATCAACTGTTTTAGAAGAGCTTGAATGTATTTAATAAATCATACAAGTTGTAATGTTCACCAAGTTAGAAATATTGTTTGACTATGTTTGAATATAGTTCAAATCCAAATTAGAAAATGCAATTCAAATAAAACTGCAACCAATAAACATTGAAAATTCACATAATGGTCAAGTCAGCTATCAATTTTTTTAGAAGAGCTTGAATGGATTTAATAAATCATACAAGTTGTAATATTCACCTAGTTAGAAATATTGTTTGACTATGTTTGAATACAATTCAATTACAAATTAGAAAATACAATTCAAATAAAACTGCAACCAATAAACATTGAAAATTCACATAATGGTCAAGTCAGCTATCAATTGTTTTAGAAGAGCTTGAATGGATTTAATAAATCATACAAGTTTTAATGTTCACCAAGTTAGAAATATTGTTTGACTATGTTTGAATACAGTTCAATTCCAAATTAGAAAATGCAATTCAAATAAAACTACAACCAATAAACATTGAAAATTCACATAACGGTCAAGTCAGCTATCAATTGTTTTAGAAGATATTGAATGAATTTAATAAATCAAACAAGTTGTAATGTTCACCAAGTTAGAAATATTATTTGACTATGTTTGAATACAGTACATTTCCAAATTAGAAAATGCAATTCAAATAAAACTACAACCAATAAACATTGAAAGTTCACATAACAGTCTAGTCAGCTATCAATTGTTTTAGAAGAGCTTGAATGGATTTAATAAATCATACAAGTTGTAATGTTGACCAAGTTAGAAATATTGTTTGACTATGTTTGAGTACAGTTCAACTCCAAATTAGAAAATGAAATTCAAATAAAACTGCAACCAATAAATATTGAAAATTCACATAATGGTCAAGTCAGCTAAAACATATTTGTGATTAATACTAAATCAATTTGAATATTACCAACCTTAACAACCCAACTCAAGGTAAACCAAAAGAATTGAGAACATGGATGAATGATTCTATATATTTTCAACCACAACTTTAGGTTCACAATCAACTCTGATAATTGAGCTATTTGAGTCATCAAAAGAAATAAATGGATTAGTTCCAATGGAACTAGGGACAGTGTCAATTCCATCATCACCATAATCAAAAGTATGTCTTGGAATTACTTAAACTATGACACCAAATTCAGGTCGAAGTTGGTCTTTGACATAAAAAACTTTTTTAGCCATTGATGCCAACACATATGGTTCTTCAGTAGCAAGAGTGCGAGTCATATTAATTACTCAAAATCCACAATCATCAATAAATGTGCCATGTCTCGTAATCGAATCAAAACAATGGCATTTCATCATTGTGACTCATCCATGAGAGTAATAATCCAATATTATTATTTTCTCAACAACTCCATAATAACCCAAATTTTCAAATCGCGGTCTACTATCTGATGCACTGGCATAACAATCTGTTGTGGTAGTAACCATAACATCATCATGTTGTGTTCTCATGTTATTTACTCGTTCAGTGAAAATAAATTTGTACCCATTGATAATAATTGATTTACAGTCACGAACCACGATATTAAGACCAAAAGCCAAAGCTCTTATTTCCTCAGAGACAGAGTCAGCATAAAAACTCAATACCTGCAATATAAATGACTATTAAACATAATTAAATATTGATATAATTATTTTAAACATTAATTTTTTTATACCTTCAATTTTAACCAAGAATAAAACTCTTTGCTATGCAAAGTCTCTCTCCTTCTCAAAGATAATGAACAATGCTTCCTATTTATCATTGTTTTAAGTTCCCTGTAGATAAAAAATATGAATAGTTTAACAGATATATATGTAAGATATACACAATCAATTTAGTTACCTGATATAGTCATCGAAAAAATCACAGTTGAACAAAACTGTGCGATGTGCCATCTCCCGCTCTTCATGGATTAATGTCTTCAATGTATATGATCCAGGAACTCCTTCTGTTTGAAGAAGTGATAGAAAACTAGGTTTAATTTGCTCATACTATTCTTCTTCATTTCTCATTGGTCTGTTCAATCTTGTAGTAAGATCAGATAAATACATTGAGCATAAATCCATACATTCTTGAGCCAAGTAACCATTCACAATAGAACCTTCGGGATGATTTCTGTTTCGGACATAAGACATTAATGTGAACATATTTCTTTCAGTTGGATACATCAAATAAAAAGAAACAGGTCCTACGAGAAGTATTTCAGTGGGAATATAGATAGTCAAATGCAGCATGCATGTGAAAAATGATGGAGGAAATATTTTTTCCAACTCACACAAAATCAATGGGGCATTTGTCGAAATTTTTTGCAAGAAAGACTTGGACAACTTCTTAGCATAAAGATCTCTAAAAAAATGGAACAACTGAATAACATCCACCCTTAAATTATTGTACAAAAGATGACAAATTTCTATTGGAAGCAACTCATGTAGTAGAACGTGATAATCATGAGTCTTCAAAGATTTTAGCTTCAACTCTCTTTTGTTGAACCATTTAGATATGTTGCTTGAATAGCCATCAGTAACTCTAATAGTCTCTAATACTTCCAAAAATTGTTTTTTTTTCATAGGTGTCATCACATAAGAAGCACATGAAAGTTGCCATTTATTTTCACTGATACGCACAGGATGTAATTCTGGTCTGATGCCCCAATCCACCAAGTCACGTCAAGATCGTAAATCATCTTTTGTCTTCCCCTTGACATTTAGAAGAACCGAAAGGAACATTTCACATATATTCTTTTCAATATGCATTACGTCTAAGCAACTACGTAACAAATTGGTTGACCAATAAGGCAAATCAAAAAATATACTCCTCTTCCTCCAATTGTAACAGGTTTCAGTGGAAACATTATTTCTATTTCCAGATTTCATTTGACCCTTCCTGAATGAAAAACTAAAATCTTTAAATTCATTAAGCACGTCAGTTCCAGACATATGCTGAGGTGGATCATCAGTCTCTATGGTATTATCAAATCTTTGACGATTCATTCTATATGAATGATCCTTTGTCAAGAATCATTGATGTCCCATAAAACTGAAACTACAGCATTGTTTCAGTCTTCTGAATCGTGTATTCTTCATACAAACTGAACATGACAATTTTCCCTTTGTGCTCCATCCAGACATCATTGCATAAGCCGGAAAATCATTGATTGTCCACATAAGCGCAACACACATCTGAAATATGTCTTTTGAACATGCATCGTATGTGCGCACACCCACATCCCAAAGAAGATTGAACTCTTTTATTAAAGGTTTCATGTAGACATCAATATCAATGTCGGGATCAAAAGGACCATATATGAGTATACTCATGAAAGTGAAAGGTTTTTTCATACACAACCATGGGGGAAGATTATAAATGTGTATAAGAACTGGCCATGTGCTGTGCGAAGTAAGCATCTTCCCAAACGGATTAAAACCATCACATGAAAGACCCAACCTCACATTACACACGCCAGCTGCAAAATCAGGATGTCGAGCATAAAATCTCTACCATGCAAATCCATCTGCAGGATGAACCAACTCATCATTAGTCTTCTTTCTCTCGGTATCATTCCATCTCATTTTTATTGATATTTCATCAGGCATAAAAAGATTTTGGAGTCTGGGGATCAATGGAAAGTGCCACATTACTTTCTGTGGAACGCGGAATGGTGTTCCATCAGATTTTGACTTCCAGCGGGATGTGCCACATTTAATACAATCATTTCATTCAGCGGTTTCCTCCCAGAATAAACTGGAATCTTTCAAGCAAGCATGAATTTTTTTTCTTGAAAATCCAAGTTCCTCAACTAGCTTCCATGCCATATAGTGGTTTGAGGGAATATCTGCATCATCTGGAAGTAAATCCTGTGTAACACCCCAAGAATTCATAATGTGTTATTTCTTCAAAATAATTCAATAACTTGCACTACACGCAACACCGAGTTCAATTGCACCATGACTTACCAAAAAGCCATTCAAAAGAGGTTATGAATAGTATTAACTAAATTTTAAACTTTATATAATCCTTATAATTTTTCCATATTATGAGTATCTTAGACATAATGCAAGAACAAATTCATTTTCAGTATTGCACTTTTATCAACTTTTAATAGTGAACCCTTTTTAAATACAATATTTTAAACTTTTTGACTAAATTGGGACATCAAAAATTTAAAATGAAACATCCCAAGCTTCCACGGTACGCTTTCTTTGAATAATACAGTAGCGTGTGTTGTACGCAACCTTGAGTTTTAACACACACCACAACCAATCAAACTAGCCATTATGAATAGTAATACCTAATTTTTGAAATTATATATATTTTATATTTCAAAATGGACTTCATTTTTGGTTTCGGAATATCTAATTTATCCTAAGGTGAAATTTTGGTACTTTTCGGATAACTTTCATATTTTGATGAATAGTGAAAATTACTAAATTTTAATTAAAAACAACTTTTTTAATCAAAATAATTAATAGTGATAAATTATGAATTTGAGTGGTTTTAAAGTATATTTAGAATATATTTTTACCATTTAATATAATTTTGGTCATTAGACATAATTTTACAATTAAACCGAACATAAACAAGTGTCAATCTTTTGATAGTTATTATCTCTTAAAAACACGCTTTTTGTTTTGACAGCGGGAATTAATTTTAAATTAATTTCTGCCACTTCTGTGTTTTGAATTTAGAAAAATGGATTCCATATTTGGAATCAGGATGTCCAAATTGTGTAAATAGGTAACTTTTATTTTTAGACATTTTGAATAATTACTGTGGTAAATATTTTATTTACCATGGTTAAGGGTAAATCTGGTAAATAAGGGTTAAAAAATAATATTATAATAATAATAAATTACCCTAAAACGTGTCCTAGCCTTATTGGTTGATACCTTTTCGACCATAGGCATCTTTGAGACGATTTGGGGACCCCATGGTGCCACTTGTAGGTGACAGGGACACTTTATTTTAATTAAGTTAAAATGAATACAAAAATGACACAAGCATATATCTTTTAGAAAAACAATTATTACATAGGGTTATATATGTTGGATATTAGATTATAATAATTAATTAGAAAGATAAAAAGATTTCATACATAATTATATTTTATTTATAATTTTTAGACATTAAATAATTTATTTTATTTATGACACAATGATGATGCAGTAATTACTAAAATAGTGAAAAATTAAATTAATTGATATTATAAATATGCAAATAAATATAATATGAAACTTTTAATGAATTAAACTAATTTTCTAGGATAATAAGATATATTAGGATTGATTTAATTTACTTTTTTTGAAGTAATCAATCTGTTATGAGTTTCAAAAAAATCAACTATTGAATAGTGTCAGAATTGACATAAAAGAGTTCTTAAAACAAATATTATATTATTAATTGATATTAAATTCCTAAAAATATAAGGTTCGGCCAAGAGACTTATATCATGATAGGTTCATCATTAATGGACCACTTGGGGGTCTCTTGGATGTATATAGTAAGTTTATTAACCATATTATATAAAAATACAAAGAGACATTGTAAAAGTGAAACTAATTAACTTAGAGTTAATACTTAAATATAAGGTTAATATAAGTACCCAAACCTGTCTAAATTCTATTGGTTGAGTTTTTTTCGACCCATACCCACCTTAACCTTTGAATAGTCAACTTTGGAACCATTGGAAACCGATTATGAATTTATTATAAACTAATATCTCTAGCTTTTCCAAAGGTGCCCCTCACCCCTCTTATAAAAGGGCACTCCTCCTTCTCATTTCTTCACACCTTCAAAGCCTTTTGGTTCGGCCAAACTCTACCCAAATACTATCCCAACTTCCTTCACTACAACCTAGAGGCCTTAGTTTTTTCATAAATCCAACCTAAGGAGCTCTTTTGATCAAATCAAAAGGAAGAACCCGAAGAAGAGGTAATGATTTCACCACCCTTTTTCCATGTTCATTTCTTCTTCCACTTCTTCTTCCTTTGTTGTTACCATTCTAAAATAATAACTCCAGTATCATATATATACTGTGATGTTATTATAAATATGGTACAACCATATTCAGTATTCTATCCACCCTTTGAATAACATGTCACCATACGTGCGTACGTACGGATTACCGTCTCCACGTCGTGGTGTAATTGTTATTCAATATAATATTATTTGGATGGGTATAATAATGATATGTAACTCATGTAAATAATAAATATAACATGTTAATGATTCTGTATATATGATATAAAAACCATTTATATATTATTTTAATATCAAAAGAATGATATTGTCGCTCGTGCGTACGTACGGACTACCGTCTCCACAAACGCGATGAGATTCATTCTCCATCGTATCCATTCAAGTATAATTATCATTTGATGATTTAAAAAATTATGTTTAAGGACTTGATATCATTATGTATATGAATAATATAAAACCTATCCGTTACAAACATTTCTTACGTAACAAAACATATAAAAGAAAACAAGTAAGTTAACACCCGAAACAACGATAATACTAAGATATTATTATCAAATCAATATTAAAAGATCATATATGATATCATATTAATATATATTATTCTTGTATAATTTAATAATAATTATTTCACCATTATACAGGAGGTTAACCTACCCCAACCAAGGAAAAGTACAAGGTAAGGGTTATTTCACAAAATCTTCATTATCCGAGGTTGTTTATATGCAATAATCTACTGGGATCTCTTTATCATCCACATCCATGTTTCTTCAAAATGTATTTCAAAACATTTTTATTATTTAAAAGAATATGGGTTAAAGTCATTTATACCCTTTTTTGACTTTTTATAAGAGGAATCTTTCCGTCTTTTTCAAAACAAGGTCCTTTTTAACCTTTTCGACAAAATTAAGGTAAGAATGTTTTTTTAACTTGTACGGCGAGTGCAGTTATTTTCTGCCGTTATAAAATCTTCAAAGTTTTCCTTACAAGCTTATAAGAATATTTTCAAGAAAATGTTTTATTTTTTATGTCTCTTAAATTATTTCAAAAATAGAATGAGATATTTCTCCAAAAAGTGTTTTGATTTCATTTATGTCAACATCCTTTGATGGATTTTACGCTTATTTGAAGTTGATTTATTATGATACAAAACTTCTATATTGTATTGAAGGTTTTGTGATATGTTTGACTGTGGATGTGCTATTTTTATACCATTCATAGTTTATGGTGAAATTATTGACATTTCATATGCTATTTTTAATACCAATGTTTATGTTATGTTTAAACCTTTTCATATGGGAATGAATTGGACTTAATATGTGACGGGTGGAGCCCGCTATAGCTCCTCGATGCATCGGTAGGTCTCATGAGACAAACTAGTGTCTTGGAACAAGGCCTTGGCAAAATCTTATTTGTAGTCTTGGCACGAGGCCTTGGCTATGTGGTTATGATAGTCTGGCATTATGCCTTCCAACATTATGAAAGTGGTTATTGATATTGCATGTGATTATTCGATTAGTAGAATATCCATGTGAACAAGTAAATGGCATTATTTCATTTTACTTTTTCTATACTATGTTGAAGTTCAAGTTTAAAAGGCTTTTATTTTAGTTATACATAGCCTTAAATGTTTATTCTTATTTATGAAAGTTTCCGGTATATTGTTATCCTTACTGGGCATTTGAGCTCACCCCTTTTCTATGTTTTATTTTTCCCAGGAAGTGAAGAAGTAAATTATGAATGACCTGCAGGGATATTATGTGGGGATATTAGTGTGGTTTATGGAGACAATATGTTGTTGTAGTAGTTTTTCATTTTATGATGTAATGTAAAACTTATGAATATATCTAGTGTTTCCAAGGCTACTAAACCAATCGGTCTTTCGAGATTTGATCTTTCTTGTGATCATGACAATGTTATGTAATAATGCACCGACTCTGGGTAACTAGGGTCGGGGCATTACAGTTGGTATTAGAGGAAGTTTAGTACAAACCTTGGAAACTAGATTTAGATAAACTCTGATTAGAGCATGTAGACCTAAGATGAACTTGGAGGATTAGTATAGAAGAACTTCCTAGAATTTTGGTATTGTAGAGATTTTGTGAGTTTTCCGAGCAATACATCTCTGTCTGGATACGAGCAGGTAGAGGCGGCTCTGGCACAGATGTACCTAGGGGTAAAACCCAAAAACACCGCTTTGAGCTAGACTCGAACGGGAACTGGTGCACGACAACGGGTCTTGCTGCACTCTTGGTTACGACACTCTCGGGGGATATGCTTAGGATAATTCTCATTTTCTTTACAAACCATTATTAAGGGTTTATGAGTATATACATCCTCAAAGGAGACATTTTTATGATTATGGATTATATCCATAAATAGTTCAATTTATGTTAAGTGTTTTATAAGTATGGGATTATGTATTTTGATTCATAAACTGATCTAGTGTATACCATTGTTTAGAAATGGCGCCCAGTAGAAGGAATGAGAACTCTAGCAATGCACATGATACAAAGAGAAAGAAGGATCATATATTTTATGGTCTTAAGCCAAAATTTACAAGAGAAATAGTCTCGCATGTATTATCATCATATGAAGAAATAATATCATGTGTTGATAAGATAAGTAAAGAGTTTACTGAGTCCTATGGCTTTGAAGGGAAGCAAGAGAAGAAAAGGATGGAAGAGAGAAATATGGATAAAGGGAAGAGGGAAAAGAAGAATTTTCCCATATGTGGTAACTGTGGAAAGAAACACCCTGGAACTTGCCTGAAAGGAATGGGAGTTTGTTATAAGTGTGGAGGAAAAGGGCACAAAGTACGTGACTGCAAGGGTAAGAAAATGGTTTCAAATGTACAATGCTTCATTTGCAAGGAGTTTGGACACTACGCGAACCTATGTCCCAGTCATCACACTATGCCGCAAATGATGTTATTGGATAATAATCAAGTTATGATACTACCACAGATGAAGAGGAATGATTAGAGTTCTTATGTTGATTATGTCAATTGAGTGTAGTATCAACAATGTACTTGTTATAATAATTATGGAGTATATAAGGATTGTACTGCAGTACTATTTCATTAAGGACTTGAGATTGTGTGGAACAAAGAAAAGTGACTCAATAGCAGGATAAATTTTTGGAAAATATATGGTTGATAGAATGATAAACCATAATATAGTTTTGATACCGAGGTAGTGTTTTTCGAATAATACATGATTATTTTGGAAAAATTATATTGGATATTCTTGACTACCTTGGAACTGATTAATGATTTGTATATTCCATCATTGTTGGGGTTTAAAACATTTTTGGATTGATGAAGTATATCCCGCATTCTATATGGAATAAGGGAGAATGAATGTAATCAATAAGGAATATGGTAATTCAGGATGTTTCAGTGTATTAAAAGAATACATGATGAAGGTATTCATATGCTATTACGGGGTAAAAAGGATCTATATTATGTTTACCTTCCTTATAAATGTTGGACTGTGAGTTTGGACAGAAGTATTTTGGATAGTTCAAGTTTGGATTATTTTGGATTGCCATAAAAGGACAACCCGGAGGTCGGGCGGCAACCCGTCGCGTCCGGCAAGGCTGTGAGACTTGAACCCGCAACCGAAGGGCGACAAGGGTGTATCACCTACCACTGGCCCACGAGATGTCCTGGATTAAATAATGTAGTTTTTTTAAAAGATCTAGTAGATGAATTATAAATTCATTTATTTTGGAACCCTGTACGAATAGTATAAATAGAAAAAAAAATTACATTCTATTATCTTTTAGAGTGAAAGATGAGTTTGTGGTAGAAATTTATTAATGGATAAAACTCTAATTATAAAGTAAGTATATCTTCTTATGATCTTATCCAATCTCATAAATGAATTCCTCAACATTAATAAAAGGAACTTAGAACAAAAATGTTGTCCTAGATGGTACATTAAATCATCACTAATTTATGGCTTTGGGATTTTTGGCCTTTTCATAGCCATGTTCTCTACCACTCTCCATCAGATAATTGATGGTTAGATTTCTCTTCCATATCCATATTTTCCTACATGGAACCCTAGTATGTGTTATTTTCGGTAATATTCATACTTTCTACTCTTTGTTATAAATAGAGGCCTCATTAATTCATTTTTCGATGTAGGATTTCAACTAAGATATTTTTAAACGTCAAAAATGTGTTATCCCAATACCCTATGTGTTTTTGAACCGATGGTATTTCAAATCATCATAGATTGATGAGTTTAAGGACCTCAATTTTATACTTGTTTGTGATTGATGACCTCAATCACTACCTATAAATATTTACGTTTTTCCTCCAATTATATGTCTCTAATTGCCACCAATGTTCTCCTAATCGAGATCATAATTTGGTGGTGACCCTTTGATTTCTCTTTTCCTCATATTAAGACTAAATTTTAGTAACCCAATTTCCGATGTGGGTTTTCCCACAAATATATTTTCTACTTTCAACGTTTTATTTTCGAAGAACAATTTCAAATTGCGAGGACGCAATTTATTGAAGGAGGGGAGAATGTAACACCCCAAGAATTCATAATGTGTTGTTTCTTCAAAATAATTCAATAACTTGCACTACACTCAACACCGAGTTCAATTGCACCATGACTTACCAAAAATCCATTCAAAAGAGGTTATGAATAGTATTAACTAAATTTTAAACTTTATATAATCCTTATAATTTTTCCATATTATGAGTATCTTAGACATAATGCAAGAACAAATTCATTTTCAGTATTGCACTTTTATCAACTTTTAATAGTGAACCCTTTTTAAATACAATATTTTAAACTTTTTGACTAAATGGGGACATCAAAAATTTAAAATGAAACATCCCAAGCTTCCACGGTACGCTTTCTTTGAATAATACAGTAGCGTTTGTTGTACGTAACCTTGAGTTTTAACACACACCACAACCAATCAAACTAGCCGTTATGAATAGTAATACATAATTTTTGAAATTATATATATTTTATATTTCAAAATGGACTTCATTTTTGGATTCAGAATATCTAATTTAGCCTAAGGTAAAATTTTGGTACTTTTCGGATAACTTTCATATTTTGATGAATAGTGAAAATTACTAAATTTTAATTAAAAACAACCTTTTTAATCAAAATAATTAATAGTGATAAATTATGAATTTAAGTGGTTTTAATGTATATTTAGAATATATTTATACAATTTAATATAATTTTGGTCATTGGACATAATTTTACAATTAAACCAAACATAAACAAGTGTCAATCTTTTGATAGTTATTATCTCTTAAAAACACGCTTTTTGTTTTGACAGCGGGAAGTAATTTTAAATTAATTTCTGCCACTTCTGTGTTTTGAATTTAAAAAAATGGATTCCATATTTGGAATCAGGATATCAAAATTGTGTAAATAGGTAACTTTTATTTTTATACATTTTGAATAATTACTGTGGTAAATATTTTATTTACCATGGTTAAGGGTAAATCTGGTAAATAAGGGTTAAAAAATAATATTATAATAATAATAAATTACCCTAAAACGTGTCCTAGCCTTATTGGTTGATACATGTTTGACCATAGGAATCTTTGGGTTGATTTGGGGACCCCATGGTGCCACTTGTAGGTGATAGGGACACATTATTTTAATTAAGTTAAAATGAATACAAAAATGACACAAGCATATATCTTTTAGAAAAACAATTATTACATAGGGTTATATATGTTAGATTTTAGATTATAAATATTAATTAGAAAGATAAAAAGATTTCCTACATAATTATATTTTATTTATAATTTTTAGACATTAAATAATGTATTTTATTTATGACACAATGATGATGAAGTAATTACTAAAATAGTGAAAAATTAAATTAATTGATATTATAAATACCCAAATAAATATAATATGAAACTTTTAATGAATTAAACTAATTTTCTAGGATAATATGATATATTATGATTGATTTAATTTACTTTTTTAGAAGTAATCAATCTGTTATGAGTTTCAAAAAAATTAACTATTGAATAGTGTCAGAATTGACATAAAAGAGTTCTTAAAACAAATATTATATTATTAATTGATATTAAATTCCTAAAAATCTAAGGTTCGGCCAAGAGACTTATATCATGATAGGTTAATCATTAATGGACCACTTGGGGGTCTCTTGGATGTATATAGTATGTTTATTAACCATATTATATAAAAATACAAAGAGACATTGTAAAAGTGAAACTAATTAACTTAGAGTTAATACTTAAAGATAAGGTTAATATAAGTACCCAAACCTGTCTAAATTCTGTTGGTTGAGTTGTTTTCGACCCATCCCCACCTTAACCTTTGAATAGTCAACTTTTTATCCATTGGAAACCTATTATGAATTTATTATAAACTAATATCTCTAGCTTTTCCAAAGGTGCCCCTCACCCCTCTTATAAAAGGGCACTCCTCCTTCTCATTTCTTCACAACTTAAAAGCCTTTTGGTTCGGCCAAACTCTGCCCAAATACTCTACCAACTTCCCTCACTACAACCTAGAGGCCTTAGTTTGATCAGAAAGCCAACCTAAGGAGTCCTTTTGATCAAATCAAAAGGAAGAACCCGAAGAAGAGGTAATGATTTCACCACCCTTTTTCCAAGTTCATTTCTTCTTCCACTTCTTCTTCCTTTGTTGTTACCATTCTAAAATAATAACTCCAGTATCATATATATACTGTGATGTTATTATAAATATGGTACAACTATATTCAGTATTCTATCCACCCTTTGAATAACATGTCACCATACATGCGTACGTACGGCTTACCGTCTCCACGTCGTGGTGTAATTGTTATTCAATATAATATTATTTGGATGGGTATAATAATGATATGCAACTCATGTAAATAATAAATATAACATGTTAATGATTCTTTATATATGATATAACAACCATTTATATATTATTTTACTATCAAAAGAATGATATTGTCGCTCGTGCGTACGTACGGACTACCGTCTCCCCGAACGCGATGAGATTCATTCTCCATCGTATCCATTCTAGTATAATTATCATTTTATGATTTAAAAAATGATTTTTAAGGACTTGATATCATTCTGGATATGAATAATATACAACCTATCCTTTACAAACATGTCTTACGTAACAAAACATATAAAAGAAAACAAGTAAGTTAACACCCGAAACAACGATAATACTAAGATATTATTATCAAATCAATATTAAAAGATCATATATGATATAATATTAATATATATGATTCTTGTATAATTTAATAACAATTAGTTCACCATTATACAGGAGGTTAACCTACCCCAACCAAGGAAAAGTGCAAGGTAAGGGTTATTTCACAATCTCTTCATTATCTGAGGTTGTTTATATATAATAATCTTCTGGGATCTCTTTATCATCCACATCCATGTTTCTTCAAAATGTATTTCAAAACATTTTTATTATTTACAAGAATATGGGTTAAAGTCATTTATACCATTGTTTGAATTTTTATAAGAGGAATCTTTTCGTCGTTTTCAAAACAAGGTCCTTTTTAACCTTTTCGACAGAATTAAGGTAAGAATGTTTTTTTTAACTTGTACGGCGAGTGCGGTTATTTTCTGCCGTTATAAAATCTTCAAAGTTTTCCTTACAAGATTATAAGAATATTTTCAAGAAATTTTTTTATTTTATATGGCTCTTAAATAGAAAGAGATATTTCTCCAAAAAGTGTTTTGATTTCATCTATGTCAACATCCTTTGATGGATTTTACGCTTATTTGAAGTTGATTTATTATGATGCAAAACTTCTATATTGTATTCAAGGTTTTGTGATATGTTTGACTGTGGATGTGCTATTTTTATACCATTCATAGTTTATGGTGAAATTATTGACATTTCGTATGATATTTTTAATACAAATGTTTATGTTATGTTTAAAACTTTTCATATGGGAATGCATTGGACTTAATATATGACGGGTGGAGCCCGTTATAGATCCTCGATGCATCGGTAGGTCTCATGAGACAAACTAGTGTCTTGGCACAAGGCCTTGGAAAAATCTTATTTGTAGTCTTGGCACGAGGCCTTGGCTATGTGGTTATGATAGTCTGGCATTATGCATTCCAACATTATGAAAGTGGTTATTGATATTGCATGTGATTATTCGATTAGTAGAATATCCATGTGAACAAGTAAATGGCATTATTTCATTTTACTTTTGCCATACTATGTTGAAGTTCAAGTTTAAAAGGCTTTTGTTTTAGTTATACATAGCCTTAAATGTTTATTCTTATTTATGAAAGGTTCCGGTATATTGTTATCCTTACTGGGCATTTGAGCTCACCCCTTTTCTATGTTTTATTTTTCCCAGGAAGTGAAGAAATAAATTATGAATGACCTGCAGGGATATTATGTGGGGATATGAGTGTGGTTTATGGAGACAATATGTTTTTGTAGTAGTTTTTCATTTTATGATGTAATGTAAAAATTATGAATATATGTAGTGTTTCCAAGGCTACTAAACCAATCGGTCTTTCGAGATTTGATCTTTCTTGTGAACATGCCAATGTTATGTAATAATGCACCGACTCTGGGTAACGAGGGTCAGGGCGTTACATCCTTTATGAGGGTAAGAATGTAATCGATTGATGTATTAGAAATCCCATACATAGTTTTCCCATGAAACAATCGGATTAAAAATTCCAGCCTTTTCATTTTATAACATTGTCGATATACTGAAGTCATGGAAGCATCATTCAATTTTTTCACCCTATCAATATCATCATTTTCACTAGATGCATCAGCTGTGCTCATATCGAAGTCTTCTTGAGTCGAAATCCTTTCTTTTTCATGATGAAAAATAAACGGAAGCTGATCATCAAACAAATTCTCCATTCCAATCTTTTCATTTTGATCATCACCAATTTGAGATTTCATTTTCTCCCCATTGTGATACCACACAAAGTAGTTTTCTTGAAAACCATTTTTGGTTATGTGGTAGCTGACTTCTTCATGACTCAACCAAGGTCTACCAACACAATTGGAACATGGGCAGTGTATGCGACCACTATCTGAAGCATTGTGAAATGAAAAATCTATAAAGCTATCCAAATTGTTTTGAAAATCGCTTGAGATCCGATCAGTTTCATACATCCAACTTTTGTCCATTATGTAAAATGAATTTATATAAATCATTTTATCATAAAAAATTCAATAGGATTGAACTTTAATAGAAAATACATTTAAGTAAATGATAAAGGGAGAAGTTTCTAGTAGATGTAGTGAAAAGAAACCCACCCTCATAAAAGTGATTATTGGCGAAGAAGGACACATAATATACAAAGTACAATGAGAACCATATTTAGTTGACCCTAAAGTTATATTAGTACAGTTATCTTGGGGGAAATGAAATATATGATCCTGGTAAACTGATGAATTCAAAAGCTCGTATTCCATATGTTGGACACTATCTAAGGCAAGAAATCATGTGAGGATGGGTTTACATCATTCAATTTCTTACATGCTAGTGAGAATGAAGACTTAAATTATTGACTTGAGTTCACTGATACCATGTCAACCGTTATACACACCATGTGAACCCTTATACACACCATATGAACCCTTATACTATATCGTCATTATTACAACCATTAATAAAAACTTATTAAATAACAACACTTATTAAAGATAATAAAATTGAATATAAATAAATAATAATATTGGATATATCAAGTAAAATTAATTCATACCATCTTACATCATAAATGACCACCCAAAACCATGATTAATGACCACAAAGCTCCCCTTTCGGCCATAACAAAAGTGAAAACAAAAACACATAGTTGTAGAAAAAAACTTCATTTGTGTGAAGAACAATAATCTCATGATCCTCATGATATTTGAACCACACAGTCATGATTATAGAGATGAACTTGTATCCATGAAACCATATGAGAAACATGATTCAATACATTCATTTTTCTGATTTTCCCAAGCATTTTAAGGAACTCGAAATCAGTGAAAATGGTCATTGTGTTTTAAAAAGGTGATTGAATAACACATGTATGATGTCAAAGGCAGAATGATTAATGGTTATATTAGAAAAAATAATATTCAATAATATTGTGAATTTGACATTCTGTGAATTAGTTTCATGAAGAAGGAAGAAGTACTAATTAGGGACCGCTTACTATTTGTCAAAGTTCAAGAAGATACTCCATATGTTCTATTGTGTAAAGGATAAGTGAACAGTGTGTGATTTCATATATATATAGATTTTGATAGAAACATGATACATACTTGTTATGTAATACACATAGTGTACAAAAATTAAGATGAACAAGATATTCATGTTTGGCATGATCTTAATGAAAGAGTGATTTTCATGAAATAATATCAATAAATATTACAAACAATTTCTTATTAGTTCTTATACATGAACCTATAATATTTGAACCAGATTAAAAAAAATCTATGAATCTTCAAAATTAGAACACAATAAAGAGACACCATTCCCTTATAAATGTAAATGTGTAATGAAAACATTAATTAGACATACACTGATATAGGGATTTGAGTACACAATTCATTGAACAATCATAAAATTTTACAAAAACCCTAAAAATTGGGAATAGTGAAATCATTGAGAATAGAAGGGTATGATTTATAAGAGGTGGAACTATATCCTTGATAAAATATAGAAGGAGTCTAACATGGTAGGTGCTGATCCGATGGAAGATGTGGGGATTGGGAAGTGCTTCTGCCAAGGAATCGCGTCTGGAGACCAGTGGAAGGCTTCTGGAATCGTGGGGAGGATGCTATATGCATTTGGGTATTTAGGGCTTTTTTTCCCAACGGTTCTTAAAAACCATTAGGAAAACCCAATCTTTCCCAACGGTTTCATAAAAACGTTGGGAAAACTAAGTTTTTCCCCACTTTTCCCAATGGTTTCATAAAACTGTTGGGAAAACTAAGTTTTTCCCCACTTTTCCAAATGGTTTCATAAAACCATTTGGAAAAGTCAGTTCTTCAAGGTCTTTAACAACATTTTATATAAACCATTGGGAAAGAAAACATATACCAACGATTCTTTGAACCATTGGTATATAAGTGTTGGGAAAACTCCCCTTTCCAGTAGTGAGGTTCTTACAAACTTCCCCCTTAAGACGATTCGTCCTCGAATTGCCCTTCCAAGTGTGGAGAAGATAAAGCCATGAACAAATCCGGCCACTAAGCACGTACATCGGTCTCCCGCTCCCAGGTTTCATCCTACACTCGGCCATGATGCCATTTCACCCATACGAGAGGAACTGACCGGACTCATAGAACCTTCGTGCTCCTATCAACGATACGAATCAGATGTTTCTCAAAGGATGCATCAAACTGAAGCTCAACCTCCTTGGGCTGAAAGACGTGAGATGATTCTGAATGACAGTGGCGCAACTGAGATACATGGAAGACGTCATGCGTGGCCTGGTACCTCTGTGGTAACTGCAACCAATAGGTAACCAGGCCGACTCTCTCCAGAATATCAAATGGCCCAACATAACTCAGTGAAATTTTACCCTGTCTTTTAATATGCCTATGTCCCAGCCTCGGTGAAACATGCAAGAAAACCTGATCCCCGACCACGAACCCTAAAGGTCATCTGTGGTGATCAGCATAAGATTTCTGACGAGACTGCGCGGTAGCCATTCTCTTCTTAATCAACTAGACCTGCTCAGAAGTCTCATGTACGAGACACAGTCCCAATAGAGCTACCTCACCTGCCTCTAACCAGCACACGGGTGATCAGCATGGCCTACCATATAAAGCCTCATATGCTTACATCTCAATAGTTTCCTGAAAACTATTATTATAGGCAAACTCGACTAGGGGTATATACTTCTCCCAAGATCCCTCAAAGTCTAGGATGCATGCACACAACATGTCCTCAAGCACCTGTATCATACGCTCTTACTGGCCATCAGTCTGAGGGTGGTAATCTGTGCTTAGAAGCACCTGTGTACCCAGTGACCTCTGAAAACTCTGCCTGAAACAAGATGTAAAATGGACGTCCCTATCTGAAATGATAGAACGAGGAACCCCATGAAGACATATGATCTCTAAAATATACAACTTTCCGAGATCGTTAACATCGAAGGTCTCCTTGATCGGAAAAAAGTGAGCTACCTTCGTGAGTCTGTCCACAACAACCCACACAACATCATTGCCTCTAGGTGACCTCAGTAATCCTGTCATGAAATCCATCGCAACATCATCCCATTTCCACTCCGGAATGGGTAACTATTGTAATAGTCCGACTGGCCTCTGATGCTCTACCTTCACCTGCTGACAGGTGGAAGACCTCGTAACAAAACCAGCTACATCTCTCTTCATACCCGGCCACCAGTACTGACGTCTTAAGTCAAGGTACATCTTGGTAACCCCAGGATGAACTGCCCAAGTTGAAGCATGAAACTTCTGCATCAGATCCTCACGTATATACCTTGGAACCCACACTCGTCCATGGAAACATAGTATCTCATCATCACCTATCATCCAACCAGGAGGAGGGTCCTCACTTGCCACCGACTCCCATAGAACTAGGCCTTCTGAATAAGATAGTTGTCTCATCATCACTCTATCCAGGAGGTTATTATTCACAGCTAAAGATGAAAGATAAGTCTACCCTTGACTGTCGTGCACCTCCAAATGAATCTCAGAGAACAAATCCATGAGCTGCCACTCATTACTGGCCTCTTGCACAGCCTGTATCTGAGTCTTCCTGCTCAGTGCATCAGCTACTGCATTACCTTTACCAGGTGTATAGGCAAGCTCGAAGTCAAAGGACTGAAGGTATTCAACCCACCTTCGCTGCCTCAGATTCAAGTCACACAGAGTAAAGATATACTTGAGACTTTTGTGGTCAATGAAAACCACAAAATGTTATCCCAACAGATAGTGTCTCCAATAGCACAACGCATGCACAACTACAACCAACTCAAGATCATGCATCAGGTAATTCCTCTCATGTGGCCTCAACTGCCGAGACCCGTAAGCAACAACTCTATCACCCTGCATCAACACAGCTCCTAGCCCAATACCTGATGCATCACAGTAAACTGTATAGCTCTTCCCCTGCTCTGGGAGTATCAAGATTGGTGCTGATGTCAACCTTCCCTTAAGGTCCTAAAAGGCTGCCTCGCAAGCTTCCGACCATATGAAATTCACACCATTCTTAGTCAAACCCATCAACGGTGCTGCTAAGTGGGAGAAGTCCTGGATGAAGCGTCTATAGTAACCATCCAGCCCTAAGGAACTTTGTATCTCAAACATGTTCTTAGGATGCTCCCAGGAAACTACTGCTCTCACATTCTCTAGGTCCACGACAACTTCTGCCTCTGAGATGATATGACCCAGGAAGTTAATCTGGTCCATCCAAAAGTGGCACTTTGAGAGAATAACATATAGCTGATTCTCCCTCAGTGTACTCAATACGATCTCAAGATGGGTGGAATGGTCATGTCTAGTGTGAGAGTACACCAAGATGTCGTCCACGAATACTACCATGAAAGAGTCCACATAAGGATGGAACACACGATTCATCAGAGCCATGAAAACTGTTGGTGCGTTCGTGAGTCTGAACAGCATAACTGTATACTCTTATAGACTATACCTACTCTTGAAAGCTGTGAGAGGTATATCAGTTGGTCTAACACACGGCTGATGATATCCTGATCTCAAGTCAATCTTCAAGAACACTCATGCTCCATGAAGTTAATCAAAAAGATCATCAATCCTTGGTAAGGGATATCAGTTATTAACCGTTAACTATTTCAGCTTCTGATAATCCACACAGAGTCCGAGAGTACCGTTCTCCTTCTTTGAAAAGAGAACTGACGAACCCCACGGAGAAGTACTGGGTCAGATAAAAACCTTTGGCTGTAACTCCTCTAACTGCCTCTTGAGCTCCTGAAACTTAGGTGTGGCCATACTATAAGGAGAAATGGACACTGGTGCATCTTCTATCACAAGCTAAATAGAGAAATACACCACTCTCCAGAGGTAGACACGAAAAATAATCCGGGAAGACATCCCTGAAATGATCAACCACTAGAGGGAACACCATCTGACAAGTCTCCTGA
This sequence comes from Viscum album, assembly GCA_963277665.1. NCBI lineage: Eukaryota > Viridiplantae > Streptophyta > Magnoliopsida > Santalales > Viscaceae > Viscum > Viscum album. The sequence goes on from OY728141.1 coordinate 916,611,218, forward strand.
TCATCCAGATATAAACTCGCAATCTGGGCTGTGACTCCTCCTCACGCATGATGCTCTGGTCCAGCTCGACTCACTCGAACATCCCATTCACCCTTGTATAGAAATTCTCCACCCTCTGGTGATGTGAAACTCACCCTGTGACGATAGTAATCTACAAAGGTTTCAAAGGGAACCAACCAGTTCATTCCGAGAATGATGTCATAAGCTATCATCTCTAAGACATAGACGTCCCAAAGAAAGTGACACCCACCAACCTCAAGGGGGAACTCCTTGAACTGAAGCACACCTGCTGTTCTATCCCCCAACAGAATGTCTAGTGTCATGATATAAGGAGAAGTAGAAACACAGATTCCAAGGCTCTCCACAATGGGTACAAATATGAAACTATGTGTAGCACTCGTATCGAAAAGTACAGAAGATAAAACAGAAGCTACTATAATAGTACCTCTGACTATAGAAGGTTCAGGATCCTGCTCCTGTTGGGTCTGTTGCACTGTATATGTCTGCCTAGTGCTGCGACCCTGTGACATAGCCTGACTACCCTGAGCTATCCCGCCTTGCTGCCTTTGAGATCCTGGTGTTTGGCTACCACGGCCATAACCACCATCTTTGCCTGCACGCCCTGACATATTCCAGTTCCCTAACTGGTATGAAGCTTCTAGTCTTTCTCCCGCTTGCAGAGTCTGCACAGAACCCCTCTCACTAGACACTGTTGGAAACACCCTACAAAAGCACTGTAGATGACCCATCCTGCTGCAATCTCATCACTCCACTAGGTCTCGTGGACACTGTGGCCACTTGTGCCCCTCTCTACCACACTGGTAGCACATTACCTGGACACATGAGGCATTCTTGTAACTGGTACTGCCACCCTGAGATAATTCCATCGATCTCTTCCTCTTCCTAGTAGAAATCATACCAAAAACTAGTGTTGAACTGCCCTGGCCCACACCACTAGCTTCTCACAGGTTCCTCTCTGTAATCAGTGCCTGATTCACAATATCTTGTACTGAAGGAAACCTGAAAACATTCACCAGCACTCGGATGTCATATCGGAGACCATCCTCAAAGAGCCTAGCCCTCAACGTCTCATCACCCACCATAATGGGTGCAAAACGCTGAAGCTCAGTAAAGCGAGCAGAATAGTCCATCACCGACATAGCGCCCTGCTGTAGATTCATGAACTCTCGAGCTCTCTCTTCCCTTAGTATCTTCGGAAAGAAGAAGTCATAGAAGACTACCTGAAAATCATCCCACACCATGTCTCTGTGATGCTCTGACTGGGTGGTAACATCCCACCACCTCTTGGCAGAATCACACAGCATGTACGTCGTGAGCTTGACCCTCTACCCTAGAGGCATCTCAAGATACTCGAAAATAGTCTGCATCGATCCAAGCCAAGAATTCTTAGCTAGTGGTCTTCCATACCCTAAAAATGTAGGCGGATGCTGCTTCTAGAAGATATGTGTCAGCTCGTCCATAGATGTGGCAGCCGGCGGTGCTCCCTGAAAGGTCTGCATGAACCGCATAAAGCCTTCACAGAATAGCACATATGCGCTTGTGTCCAGTATAACGGCTGGCAACACATCTGGATCTTCTGGAGGATTCACTAGTTGCCCATGTCCCACCATCTCTAGAGTATACTTATTGCGGATCTCCTGGTGAGAAACACGTTGTAATCTCAGCGACATGACACTACAAGGTCAAATGCACACCTTAAGAACAAGATTAACAATGACCGAAAATGAAGAAACCCAAAAGGGAACAGGAGGAAGAAGGCATTCAAAATTTTCAAAACAAGACTACACGACGTATGTACAGACTACACGGCATGTACTTGACTTCTCTTTCCCTACTCAGGTCCTTATACACGGCTGAGCTACACGACTCCCATTTGAACAAAACTACACGGCGTGTATATAACCTACACGACGTGTATGGTGTAATTTTCCAACTGCCCGTGTCATTTGTGACACAGGAGACTACTCGGCTTGACAATACACAGCGTGTTACACCCGCACATGGTGTGGGAACCACCCTATTTCCCAGTCACATGGATAAGTGCAAATGGTCTGTCCTTGGACAAGACAAAACGGCGTGTCCCATAGGTACACGACGTGTACCTAGATGTGCTCCGCCGACCTGTGTTGTTAGTTACACGGCCGGATACACAGCTCAACCTACACGGTGTGTCCTATATACACACGGCATGTACGTGAAAGGAACACCCAGACCCATGTTGTTAGTTACACGGCCAGGTCCCCAGGTCACACTACACAGCGTGTACATCTGGTACATGGTGTGTTCACCCTGAACATTTCCCTTCCCCATGTTGCTGTCCACATGGTTTGTGACACGAGAAGAGAATACACGGTGTGTATTCAAAAAGTTTTATTTTATTCCCGAACAGAATAACATACACGGCGTTTGTAAAGTACTACACGACGTGTGTACTGGGTTTTCTAGATAGTATGCCTCAGAAACTTCTTCGAAACCCAGAAAACACTGAAAAAAAACACCTAAGTGCCAAATTCGGATCTGTGAGGGCCCATACTCCCCACAAATCAAAGTTTGACATATTATCTGTGTTATGAAATACGATAAACACCCAATGATCCACCAAATTCTGGTCAATGAGGGAGCATACTCCCCAAAAACCAATGTTTGGCATCCATTCAATAAATAGGATCATACAAAAATACACTATCACATAGCAGGTATTTATCAAGCAGCTATCACAACAGCATTCTTTACTAGCACAATAACTATCACAACAACATGCAATTTCTAATGCACCTACATGGCATAGAACTGTTCATGGCATGTGATTTCTAGCATGTGACTAAATGATGAATGAGATGAAATACCCTCATCTCATTGGGTTGCAACTAAATAGAACCCAAGGATAAAATATAACCATCACAATCACAAGTACGTCACACTTCGGTGAAAAAAAATCAACTGTAGAATTGAAAAATCAGTAAAATTGCAATACAAGGTAACTTGGCTTTTCCCTGTACACGGGTTAGCTACTCCCGGGCACAACTTATTACCATCTACCGTTCCTGTCCTATCCCTGACTAAGGCTCCAAATAGTAAGTCAAAGAAAAGAAACCCATCTGATACCACTTTGTAACGTCCCGATTCTGGGTGCCACTCAACGGGTGCCCCGAACCCGGTTCGCCACATGACCTCAAGTGCATTTCCCAAAACGCTAGAGGCTACTGAAAAGCAGCAAGGGCCTAGGTCTGATAGTAGGGAATCTATGCCCTCAGTTGTCAAAGTGTAGTGCAACAGAATATAATATAAATCATACAACAACAACATAAGCAATAAACCATACACATTTAATATAACAACTGCTGTAAAGGATAACCAGCCATATATATATATATATATATGATGCAACATGTCTCAAGTTCTAAGAAAATATATAGAACATTTTACATAGTAGTGCCATACAATACAGAGTACAACAAAATAGAACAAAACAACCAGTAGCATCGCGAGCCTAAGCCCGGTCCCATGCTCCCCTACTCCTCAGCAGGAATCAAGTACCTGTAGAAGGACCCTTGACTTTATCTACACTTGTAGAAATGTAATCTGTTTGAGCTGAAAAGCATGACCCAAACAGGGTGTGAGAAATAAATCCTAGTAGGCACCCACCAAAGGCCCGTTCCCAACTGTGTGTAAACATGCAACAATAGTGTGTAGTAGTAAAATGCAATAAAGTAAGCAATACTGAAAATTAAATAACTTAACCGGCTATATTGCCATTTTAATATCCATTTAATCATTTAATTTAAAATACCACCACAGTGAATATTCTAAGTAAACAGCCAATGTCCTCAAACACGTAAACCCCTACCCTCAGGTAAAGAGAATCCAACCACAAGAATCTGCCCACAGGCGTACAGATATTGCCCACAGGCGTAAGAAGTGTTGCCCACAGGCACAAAATCAGCTGCCCATAGGCACAGAAGAAGTTTCCCACATGCTAAATAGTACAGTGCCCGCAAGATAATCACAACACTGCCCTCAGGCTAAACAGGTAATCGGGCCATGCCCAACAAGTAACCAGCAATATACAAGCAATTCCTCTCAATGAAAATCTACAATTATAATTTTAAAGGCATAAAATAAACAAGGCATACCCTCGGGTATCCTGGCCAAGCAGCTAAACAGAGGAAAACACCCCCGGAGTGGTCCTAGATCCAAGCAATGATCCTAAACAGTAGTTTTAATATCACAATTAATTACCTAATCAACTCTAGGCATTTAAAATAGCCACGACCTCAGCCACACGACACCCCAACATGGGTTCGTGGCACAACGGTACACAAAAATGCACAATAGTTGGAATATAAACACCAAGCCTCCTACCTTATATGCCCCTGATCAGTATACTCAAACAACGTTCCACGAATTGTCCTAGAACGAGGTAGATCTGAGGTAAAATAATTATCTCTTAAATGAAAATAACTCCCATTAGATGAATAATTTGCAAGAACGATTGAAGAAGATTTAAGGGATTACCCATGCGGTTCCAACGAGATCGTCCGAGCTGGAAACAGATTCTTGATGTGCGCTCGGAGGATCTCAAAAGCTCCGACCTTCCTCTCCCGAGCCCTCTTCCCGTTCTAAGCCTTCCCTATGAACAGGGGAGGCTACTTCCCATTTTAAGCGAAAAAACAAAGTACACGACGTGTATTTCCAAGTACACGGCGTGTAATTTCCATTTTTTAGCTGTAACTCTTGCAGTTTCCCGCCAGCGTGACACTGTTCAACTGCCGACATGACTACATGGCATGTCTTCTTGAGTACACGGCGTGTCTCCTTGAGTACACGGTGTGTTCCGTCGCACAGCTGGCCATCGCCTTACTATTCGCTTGTCGACTGACTACACGGCGTGTAAGGGACCAATACACAGCGTGTAGTCATTCTTTACAGTCTTCGTTGCCGACATGGCTACACGCCCTGTGTACTCATCCCACAGGGCCAAAATTACATGGCGTGTGGAAAAGTACACGGTGTGTACTTCCAAATTTTGGGATTTTTCCCCATTTTCCATATTTCCTCAAAAAACTTAAGGAAAAGAGAAAGGAAGAAACCTATACCTCAAAAGTAAGAACCAGGTTCTTATATATGTTTTGGTATTTTTCTAAAAAATTTAATTTTTGGTGAATAGTGAAATACTATAATTTATGGTATTTAACAATATAAGTAAATAAATGAATTTTTGATTCTTGGTTGTTTCATGGATTATGTAAGTGGACATTATATAGAACTAAAATTATCTAGTTACTTTATTTAGTCACATTAATCAGTACTATTGATAGTCTTGAGCCTAAATAATAAACTAACGAATACAATAATCAAAAAACACCCCTCTCATCCACTATAAGTACCACCACTCACCACCCCTTGTCCTCAAACATTTTAATCTTTTGGTATTTCTTATATTATACCAAATTCCTCTCCCAAACCTCTTCCCCACATTCTATTCTTACTGTTCTCACAAAATTCTAATCCCAAGTGCCTTCAGGAGGTTCTCAAGGAGACTCTATAGAAGAGGTAAAATCCTCTTTCTTTTTCTTTTAATTTCTTTAATTTATTTTCTTTTCTTATACTATTCTTACCTCCTCTATCCAAAAATTCATGATTACTATAGTATATTATATATACTATAATTTTATTATGTTAACTTAATATCCATCATCAAACCCCTTCTCCTCGCCCTTTTATTATAAAAACAAAAACATCGTCTGTGATTTGTCGATTTACCGCCATCATGGATGATGCATTTTCATTTTACATTACAGCCATCAATCCAGGTCATAAAACCATTATTATAGATAAATAAGATTTTATTATACATATTATAAGTTATATAATGTTCTTGAACCAATATATAAACATTATATTAAATAAAATGATATAAGTTCATGATGGTCGTAAAAACCACCAAGAATAAATTAAATCATTTTCATTTACATTTTATCTAATGAATGATTCTCATACAATATAACCAAATGATATATAAGATAATTTGAACTTATATAATTTCATTAATAACATATAATTTTAATTATGTAGAACTATTCCCATTTTATATGAGCTTTCATACCTATATACAAGCAAACCGATCATGAAAAAACAAGAAAACAAACACTCCCAGAATGATGAAATTTAATCTTATAACTCATAAAAAGGCCATAAACGAACTTAATAAAATTATAATAAATAAAATATATATTTAATAGGTTCTTAATTAAATTATTAATGAATTAAATTTGATTATCCCAAACATTAAGCACAATTACATAACGTTTTTGGACATAGGGAAAATGATTCTCTCTGAACACTTATTTTTACCTTCAGGTTACACTTTCTATCTCTTAACCCCAATGTAATTCTTAGTTATTATAATTTAATACTCATAAATTATGTATCTATTTTCCAAAAATATTTATTTATCTCAATTATTATTTCTTTTATATGTGCCCCTTTTCAATTCTTCCTGATAAGCAAGCCTAATTAAAGGGAACTTCTCAATTTCTTACTCATTTTCAAGTAATCTTGATCATCTATTTTAATCCAAAACTATTTTTATAAAATCACTATTTTCTATAATTAAAATATATCTTAGTTTATATCTTTATTTATTCAAACAATTATGCTTTTTTCCAATTTAAATACTCTTATATTCTCCCTTAAACCGCACTGAAGTGGGTCATTTCTAAAGTTACATAAAAAGTTTTTTATATATTTTCACTTAAGTTGGACATAAATTATCTTTATATATGAATATTTTACATTATTAATGTCCATGTATGATTTAAATCCATTATTTAATGGATAAATTTTTGATACGTCAAATTTTTATCCCTTTTGACATGATTTTGATACCCATTTCATTCCATGGGTAACCCTTATGTTAATTTCTTATACTTAATTGAGGTTGATATCTTATGATACCATCTACTATATTTTATTGAATGGTTTATGATCATTTTAAAATGTTATGTACTATCTTGATACCATTATCCATATTAATCATGATAGTTTATGATTATGTTTACTAATTGGGGAAATTATTTACATTTCATATGCTAGTTTCAATATGAATATATATATATATATATTGATTGTGTTTCAAACCTTTTATATGAGGAATGAATTGGAATTAGTAAGTTTTGTGAGGGGACCTATATAGCCCCTCAATGCATCTATAAGTCTCATCAAACTAACTATACTAGGTTTTGGATGAGGCCTTAACTTTATGTAGACTTCTTGGATAAGGACTTGATGCTATGTTTTTGATGTCCTGCTTTATGAATTCCCTCATTATGAGATTAGTTATTTATAATCTATGTGATTATTTGACTAGTAGAATATCCACAGTTTTGTAAATTTCTCATGTGATTATTTATATGTAGTTATTTAATCATCTTTTATTACTGATATATTATGTTCAAGATTATGTTTTAATGACATCTGTTTTTAGTTATTCACCTTAATTTATTGTTTATGTTTATTTATGATAGCTTATGATGTATTTATTACCCTTACTAAGAATATGATATGACCCATTTATTATGTTTTATTTTTAACCAAGATTCCAAGAAACATATTATGAATGACTTGCAAGGATAATATAAGATAATAATGGTGTTCTTAAAGGAATCAATATATTGTATTTAATTTAAATTTGTAATTTATGTATCTACTTTTCCAAAACTACTAAATTGTTCTTTCCTTTGAGATGTGATTAATTGTACAATATGCCAATTTAATAAAATAAGGAACTAGATCTGAGCTACTGGGGTCAGGGTCTTTACATAAACCATCAAAAAATTGTAAGGACCAAAACTACTGAACCAAAACATACTTGAAAAACAAAGAAGATATCACCTAGAATAGTGATTATAATAAAGATTTGTTAATAAATAGGAGATAAAAGGTTATAAGTAAATCATATATCGTATTATATATAAAATTATTTTTCTATAATAGATTTATCATAAAACTATATTTTTTATATTGGATATTTGAACACATATAAAGGAAGTCATACTTTAGATAAGGGCATTTTAATCTCACTTTTATTTTCTGTGAGAGTTATATCATACTTAACACTTGTATATTTTATATAGTGTATATAATACCCATTAATGCATTTTTTGATAATTTTTTTTAAATTTATGGATATTTACATATAAATTTAATGTTTTTTCTTTCACGAGGCTTAAGATTCAAATGTTACTAAAGCGGTAAGGGGTTTATGTTACAATTTCATAGTTTATCAATATTTTTTATGATTAAGTTTTCAATGATGAATTATTATGATCTAAATCTCAAGAAACATATTAATTTTATTCTCCTCTATTTATTTCTATAAAATAAAATACTTCTCATAATTTTACTCACATTAAGTACTCAAGAGACTGAAAACATGTTTGTAAGGAAAACAGACTTCATTTGTATCTTTAGTAGAAAATCCTATCTCTTCCATGTCATTGTTTTCTAAAAATTGTTTTAATAATGTTTTAATACTATCCAATGAATTTTTAAAGTTATTTTATCCATTTTTTAATTTTTACAAATTTTTTTAAAAGTAATCTTCTTATCATTTTATGAATGAGTTTTTTTTTTAAATTTTTATAAAAATGTGGGAGGAATGTTTTTCTTAAACTTACAAGGCATGGATGAAATTTACTGACATCATGACTACTGAATACTATAAATATAACTTTATGAGTTTCCAAGTATATTTTCAATGAATATAATTTTCACTAAATTTTGTGAATTTTTAGTTTTTGAAAAGTGATTTTATAAGTGAAAAGGTTATTTTTATATAGAATGTTTTAATGATATTGTAATGGTGTTTCTATTCATCAAAGAAAAAAACCATTGATTTCACTTATGATTTAATAAGGATATGATCCAGGGACACCATCCTCTAATGTTTTATATTTATTATGATAATATATGTATGAAAATTATATATTTTCCATGAGTTATGCTTTGATGAAATGATGAAATGTTTATGAAACCCATTTATTTTACTGGTGTTATGCTATGATGAAATGTTTTGAAACCCATTTATTTTATTGTATTATGATATGATGAATTTTTTATGATATTGTGTCACAAATATGTATGATTATAATTATGTGGTAGATGGGACTTGAATTATATGTCCCTACAATGCATTGGGTATAGATTGATATCTCATGAGACAAATAGGACTAGAATGGAGAGTGAACCGAGTTCAGTAAGGGACTCTATCCACTAAGATAGTCTTATGTGTGAACCTTTTGTACTATGAAAATTTTGGAAGTAAACCCAAAAAATTATGATAGTATTGAGAATAAAACATTGATACTTTGATGATTGTAAGAGTTAACCCAATCTAATATCATAGTCTTTCTAGTGATCCTTTACTACTATAGAAATGATTTTATATTCTTATGTGTATGAAAAAAAACTCTTGTATTATGTTAATGTTATGTTCTTATATATCATGTTATTTGATTCCTTTACGATTAATGTCTAATGAATTACCAATATCTATTCCATGACTCAATATTATGATCTATGATATGTAGGGTTTGGTATTTTTTTAAAATGTTTTACTCGTGTTATCATACACTTATGCTCATGTTATACTGATACCTCTCTTGTTTACCTCTACCAAGAATATGAGCTCACCATTTCTTATATTTCCATTTCCCAGTCCATTAAGTATGTTACTAAGTATAACATGTCTAATAATGGTACTAGTTATGAATATTTAAGTGGGAGAAGATGTAGTACACATATGAACCAGTTGTTTATGTATCCATGTTTCCAGTAACACTAGACCTATATTATTCTGACATAGATCATTATGTTATGTATTGAATATTCATATTAAAAGTTGTAATATATATATATATATAAGAAAAGTATCGGTCACTATAGTTGGTGTGAGAGAAAGGTTTAGTTAACCTTTGAAAACTAGTTTGAGAAAACACTAGTGAGAACCCTAGGGATAAGGCTAAGTATAAGATAATATAATAATGTTTTGGTAATGATCCTAGATGACCAAGGTTAAACCTAAGGTTTCATAGATCGATAAGAAGGTGTCTTTATTTAGACATCTAATAATTTTTTTTTCATGATTATGTGGTTTTCCACAGGGATTATCATTGCTCACATTATGCTTTTTGGTTTTAGACAATGGTTGGAACCTAAAGGAATCATGCAAACAATGAATGTGATGACTAATAATATAATCATCCTCATGAATAACCAAATTTATTAAGAGTTGGGATAAAATAAATTGTGACTATCCTCACTGAACTATATCCATCTATTAGTGGTAACACAGATCACAATGAACTTATTAATTCACTATAAAGGGAGAAACATGTTAATAAATCATTTATGAAAAGAATCCACCCTCCTTCTATGGATCTTCTAACCCACTGGTTATTTATCTCTCGATCAATGTGATAGAAAAGTTATTTTTTGTTATTTAGTGCTCAAACCATGAAAAATTTACCCAATATGTCTATCATTTGGAAGGTAAAGTAGATAAATGGTGGAATCATATTAAGAATATAGAGAAAGAGGATAAAATTGACTCCATATAATGTAATGAGTTTAAAATGATATTTTTTAGTAAGTGATTCCCTTGTATTATACGTATAAAAATGGAGAATAAATTTCTTAAGATTAATTATAAGGATAATGAATCCATTTTTCCTCATATGGAAAATTTTACAAGACATGAAAGGCATAATTATGGTTTAATAATAATCCGTGAAAGAAAAATTAATTGATTCTTTAGTGGCTTCAAACCACATATTTGAAATGAATTATCCATAAGGGACTTAAAAAGCTATGAATAAATAATTATATGTGTACTCAAATTGTAAATGGAAGCTATAAATCCTCATGGTTCCAGTGATAAGAAAAGGAAGATGTAGTTTCATGGAAGATCCAGTGGTATATCACATGGAGGGAAGGAAAAGTTTTAAACTCCTACTTGATAAATTTTTTTGAAGGATCAATTAAGTGAATTATTGAAAGGAATAAGAAAATGTTTCAAGTAAATGAGACCTATCCATCATTAAAAAATGTCAAAGTGATGTGAATAGGATAGTCATTTAAATTAATAAAGAGATAACTCAATATAATACACCTATCACAATTCAGTTCTATAAATTCAAATATTTTTAGCATTATAAAAATTAATACCCTAACCTAAGGGCTAATGATGATTATAACCCATAACAACCTCTGAAGTCAAAGGATAAAGGGACATATTATGAAATCATAACTGCTGAAGTGAATAATGATATTTAGGGAACAATTATCCTCCACGCCAGAGTTGGGGATTCCATGTTGAATATTATATGAATATTCCATATGGAAATATTATACTTTAGTGAAATTTGATGTGATTGGGAGCATTGATTAACTTTCTATATATTGATTCCAAATAAATTTACAAAATAATAAAGTCATATTTTATATTCTAGAATATACATATGATAATATATCGATACAAGGATGAACCCAATAGAAACATTTTTGGTTAATATAGGATCTTATTTAAGGATTAAAGGGCGAATTATCTTTTGGAATCATATATTATTTTACTATGAATTTAATTTGGGAAATGATAAGGGTAAATATATTTTGGCATGAGCCCTTATGAGTGATTAAAATTATTTCAAGATAATTTTTTAGTCTATCATTAAAGGATATGAGATAAATTCTTACTAATATTTGGGTTTTATTTTTTGATAGACATATTTTGGTGGAGCCTTAGGATAAATATTTACCAAATGGATCCATATGAACTCTGGGTGTTGTTATTGAGGTTTTAGAAATTAACTTACTGTATTTATATATATATTGGATAAACTATGTGGATTTTTTTTGATAAATATTTAGTGGTGGAAGGAATGAATTATGAGTCTTATGATTCATTAAAAATTAATTTTAGTTCGTTTGGAATAAAAAATTTCATCTTGAATAGTCATCATTTGTAGGAACAGATGAGATCATAGTGGAAATTGACTAAAATAAGAAATTATAATTTTCAAGTAGGTATATTCCCTTATGTTCATAGATTATATAGTAAAGTAATTCCTAAACTCTAGGAAGATGGATATTGAAATTTTTTTGTCCTATTAACTTCAATTCTGATTAATTGATTCTCTTTTTCAACGATCACAGATTTAAGGTTTTTTGGTCTTTAACTTTTCCTCACAATGTTCTCTATCACTCTCTATCAGTCCTTGTGGGTGAGTTTTCTCTTTCATGTCTATATTTTCAATTCTCGCTAATGTTCTTCTATTCATAAACCCAGTTTTTCATTCTTTTATATGACATTTATATTTCCCTTTCACTATTTCAAGAGAAATTTTTATTAACCCCTTTTACAATGTGGGTTTACAAAAATTAATTTTAAAATATCATACCTTTTATTATTGAGAACATGTTCAAATTATGAGGAAAAAATTTATGGGGGGAGGGGATAATATAACACCCTGAGATATTATGATTTTTTTAATTTCTTCAATTTCTTGCATTAAACGAAACACCAACCTTAGAAGAACCATGAAATATTATTATTTAAATATGACCATTATAACCTAGACATTGAAATTGGTTGGTATGGATAGGATTAACTAATTTATAATATATATATATATATTTATATATATAGGTCATACTAAATATTAATTTATTGATAAATTCTTAGTAAATAATCACTAAATATTTAGTAAATTCATTTTATTTTTGAAAAATATGTTTTCTTAAAAAATGTTATTTATTTATTTTTTGATTTATTATTATAATATATTTCTTAAACTTTTAGAAACATTGTTTTATAAAAATAATACCATTTTTTAAATTATCATATTAAAATTATGTTATAATGAAATTTTGATATTTTTTCTGAAATGGTTGATTTTTCAATAAATAGTGAAAAGTATTGATTTTTATTTAAAATTGTATTTTCTTTTAAAGTATTTATAAAGTGAAATTATATTTTTAATTATTTTTAAAATTAAATTATTTTATTTTTATTAAAAATAATAACATTATATATTTGGAATGAAATTTATACATTAATTTGGAATAAAAATATTTTTATACTTACAAATGTATTTTTCTGAGAAACTATTTTCATGGTATTTTGAGTTTTAATATTTTTTTTTTTTCGAATTATAGAAATTGAATCATTATAAATTGATTCCATATTTTGAATCAGTATTTTAAAATTTGGTAAAAAAATTTCTTTTATTTTTTGTCAATATGAATATTAACCATGGAAAAATTTTCCACCTCGATAAAGGGAAAATCAGGTTAATCTATGTTAAAGCTAAGTAATAAGATCATAATTCTTATTGTATAAATTTAATTTGACCCTTATCACCTTAGTCTCTAAATATATTTTTTAATGGACATAAGTCCTTGAAAATGAACTATATAATATTTAATGCAAAGAAATTTGCAAAATGTCACTCTTAGTTTTAAATATCTCTTAAGTGTTCACATAGAGACAAAATAAAATCACGGAAGAATATAAATGTCTGTTTTGTGCCGAATAAAATTATATTAATTATTTAAATTTTCTTAAAATTTTTAATGATTAAATAATTACATTAAAATCATGCACAATGCTATTACAACATTTATTCAATTGAAAGAAAAATAAAATAAATGATTTTAAAAATATTAAAAGTAATATAATTTGAGTGATTAATTGTGTTCCATGAATTGTTTTGATAAATATTTCATATTATTGATGTGTAGAAGGATTATATTTTAATAATATCTTTGTATTTATATATTTTAAGTAAAACTAATTAATAGATTCAAAATCAACATTAATGATGTTTTAACAAAATTATATTTCATTAAATTATTTAAAATAAATAAAAATTTAAAGTAGGAAAATGTGGATAATATATGGTCTAAAATTTTATTCCATAGACATTTAAGAACAAATTCTTACTTTATAATTAAAATTTTTACCCTTTAAGAATAAAAAAGATGTTATTGTAGTTAATGTTAAAATTAGTTAACCAAGTGGTTAATAAAAAATATATGGTTTAAGAAAAGAATTAAACATTCAATTTTTTTGTTTGATGGTATTTCAACCCCATATTATCTTATCATTTAATAACTAGACTTTTAGAGTCATTTAGGATGGAAAATGACTTTATTATATTTTAATCTTTTAAGAAATCCCAAGAGTACCCCCCCCCCCTCAATTATAAAAGGCTGTCCACCTTTATCTTCTTCAAACCAGTTCGAGGATTCTATGTCAACCATACTAAAAATAAATACCTTATAAACTTAATTATATACAATTAATAGGTTCTGATCTTCCCAAAATATCAACCCTAGGATCCTTAAGAAACGATCTAAAGAGATTTTTTCAAAGAAGAGGTAATCGACTTAACCAATCACTTTCTTTTTAATTCTTCTTTTACCTCTTATAAATCTCTTATATTATTCATAAAATAATAACTTAATTATCATAAATATAATTAATTTTTTTTATTATTTTTAAACCACCTTTATTCACCCTCTTTCCATCAAATTGGGAGTGAAGGTATCACTCATGCGTATGTAGAATGCTCAAATTAATTTTTAACCATGTTTTATTTTTTTTGTAAAATGGATTAATACGAATCTTATTTTTGTTTTCTAAATAGAGTAATTTTTGACTTAATAAAAAAATATGAATGGACTATTTTTATTTAACTTATATGGAATAAAATTAATTTACTATCATCATGAACACAATATACTATGTAGATTAATTTATATGTTTCTAAGGATGTTTTAAAATAAAATTATTTTAAAAATATTTTGTGAATTTTTAATTTCTGAAAAGTTATTTTCAAAGTGGAAAGGGTATTTTTATCAAGAATTTTTTAATTATCCTGTAATATTATTTCTATTCATCAAAGACAACAACCATTTATTTCCCTTATCCTTTATTATGCATATGATCCAAGAATAACATACTTATTCTTTCACTATATGTTTTATGTTTATGATTAAAATATTTTTATAAAAATCATTCGTTTTCTATAGGATATATTATGATAAAATGATGAAATGTTTTTGAAACATGTTTTTTCCCATGGTTTATACTATAATGAAATATTTATTAAACCAATTTATTTTCATGGTTTCTAATAGAATGAAGGTTTTATGATCTTATATAAAACATATGATGTTATAGATGGGCCCATAATTATATATCCCTCCAATGTATTGAGTAAATATTGATATCTCATGTGATAAATAGGTTTGGAATGTAGAGTGATCCTAATTTAGTAAGGGACTCTGTCTACTATGATATTATTAGAAGTGAAATTTGACTACTACGATGGTTTGGGGATTATAACCGATTAATTATGATAATCTTAGGAGTGAACCTTGACTACTATGATTGTTTTGGGAGTGAAACCAATCCACTAGGATTGTCCTGTAGTGAGCCTTGACTATTTTGGAAATTATTTTCTATACTTATGTGTATGACACCAAATCATATCTTATGCCAGTGTTATATTCTCATATATCATTTTATTTCATTAATTTAAGATTAATGTCTTATAAAAAAAAGATTTATTCCATGACTCAGAATTATGATATAAGATATGCATGATATGGGTTTTTTCAAATTTTATACTCATGTTCTTATACCCTTATGGCCATGTTATGTTGAAATCTCCCTTATTTACCCTCAATGAGTATAAGAGATCAGCCTTTATTATGTTTCCTTTTACCAGTTTATGAATAATAGCACTATGTATGATATATCTTATAAGTGTTCTAGTTTTGAATATTTTTGTCATAGATGGTGTAGTGTAATTATGAAATATTTTTTATATACCAAAGTTTCCAGGGATACTAGAACTATATGATTCTGAAATGTATCATTATGTTATGTATTTAATATATATATAAAAATATGAAATAGATATTGATGGAAATCTTGGGTTGCTATAGGTAGTTCCAACCATGTGTTTTATACTAGGTCTTGTGGTAGGGGCCCTAAGTCCAGCTACCTTCCAGGAGGTTGGGTGGGCATGTATGATATTAATTTTGGTGGGGATCACAAGAGGTATAGTAACTGAAAGGGTTCATTATTTAACAATGATTCCTTATGTATTATTTATTCTTTGTAATTCTAGTTCTAGGAGTGTGCTTAGTTTCGAGGTCATATAGAGAGGGCAGGTTTGGTATGATGCATTGAACTATTTGTTTTTCTATTTTTTGTTACAATTTTGGTGGAATTGTGAGAGTGTTATTTTATATGTTGGTTTTGTATTGACACCTAGGTGGAGGGTGGTCATGTAGTTGATCTTGGAATTAGGGAGGTGCCATGTTTTTTAAGAGGAGTTTTGAGGGTGATCCAACTGATTAGAACCAACCTGTGTGAATAGAATGGATACAAGTTTAGGTGTGTATCTTACATTTTGTATGACATGGTTCGTGTATGTTTGGGTCCTTTTGTTCTTTTGGATTGTGAGATAACATGTGACTGTTGTGATCTAGTGATTCTGAGTATGCTAGTGTGTAAGATCAAATGAGTGGTTCTTGAAGAATCACTCTACCTTAAAGAGGAGAGTTTTAAGGTACCATATCCATATATTTCAACCCTTTGTGTTCTTATGAAGTATGAGGTACTCAAAGGATTATTAGAAATTTTTTGGAGATGTTTGGATGATAAATATAGAATCAGGGAGAATTCACGATGTGTAAGGTTTTCACATCATGAATGCACAATTCATGACTTGGGTGAGAGCCTGATTCTTAGCCCGAATGTCATTCATAGATTGTGTAATACCGGTTCATGGGGTGCCTCATGATATGAAATAAATTAGGGTTGAATAATATTAGGAGACATGTTTTTTAGGACATAAAAACCTGATACTTTCATGATGTGAAATGGGTTCATTCTATGAAAATCCATTGTACAATGTACCTTCATAAATTGTAGGACCTTAGGTTTTCTCAATCCCTACAATTTTTCTCTCAATTTCTAGGAGATCCATAATGATATCATAATGGGTTTTGGTATCCCTTTAAATGGGATTGATTATTGGATTCCCATGTTTGGTCCATGCGGATCCAAGGTATATTTTACCTTTTATCTCATGGCTATTTGATCTGGATGCTAGTTTTTCTTATTCCCATGAAATGGTGGTTATCTACATCATTTTAATAGATTTTTCTTAGTTTTTTATTAGTGAGGTTGTTCCTCGACATACTTGGAGGGATGTAGCTTCTTTTGGTATGGGTGATCAGGATCTACAACATTGTTCCATTATAATGTGGAGAACATTGATGCCTTTGAGGTAGGGAATTAATTTTTTCTACTATTTATTTATATGAAATTGAAAAGTTATTATGGTTTAACCCTTTGGATGGTAATAAAATTAACCTAATAATTATTGAACCATATCAGTAAATAATTGGTTATAGAAATAAAATGTGGATACTTTCTACCATGAAAACAGTTTGCCTATGGATTTTATAGATAGTGTGCTATATATACTATTCTTGTTATTATTTCTTGTGATGTTATAAATTATCATGTTTCCCTTGATAAAAAATGATAAATAATTTAAATATGGTTATTTTTAATTAGTTGGCTAAAGAGGTCTTTGCTTTGCTTTAATAATAAAATGAGGCTTCGGCCCCAACCTTTTAAAAAAAAACGGTTGTTTGATAAAGATAATTTCTAGGTCTGGAGTTGCTCGCCTGCGTAAGAAGGTCGAGAGCCTTGAGTTTGAAGCTATGATAACTCGTTTATGTGTGAAGGTTGGATGCCTTGTTTTAGTCTCTAGATAGAAATATTGTCTATGATTGTTTATTTACTTATACTTTTATTATGTTACTTGGATGTGAGCTTTACTTCATGATGTGATATGAGCCTGGGATGGATGATGTGATATGGGGTAGGGAGGCCCAAATAATGTGGTATTAGTTGCTACCTACGATGGAGAGATGCATCGAGATACGCACGTGGGTGTTGAGGATGAAACTAGAGATGAAATAAATGATTGAATATGGACTTAACCATTTATGTGATACTGTTTTATTCTTGATTTACATGAATTTGTTTAATGGATGATGGTTGGGTTTCTTTTTTTATCTGTATTCTCTTCCCCACTACTTAAGATAGTTACATGTGTTTGGTTTTATGTTATCTCTTGGTGGTAGCTTAGGATGGCTTCCTAGAGTACCTGATATATCTAATTATTCTTATAATGAGTAATAAATGATAAACCCATGGGGTTTGTGTTTATGGAATGAAAATTATAAAAATATGGTAATGTTGAGAAACCATGGACCCAGTTTGGATAAATCCTAGAGGGAATGGACTTCATGATGATGGTTAATGAATATATATTGAAATATTGTTAATGGTTAATTTAATTTTTAATAATTTAATTAATGTAAAGAAATGATAAAAATATAATTAATTAATATAAATCCTTAAATGATTACATTCTTATAGGATATCTAGTCCCTAGTAGTGGAAACCGAGTGTCTGAGAGATGATAGCTATAGTTGAGCTTAGAACTAAGTTATTTCTTTAGTGTGGTTTTGAGCTATATTATATTTTGTATATTCTATGATTTCATACACTACCCCCACCCTGTCGGTTAGGGTGACTGACACCTAGTGGATTCTAGGAGGATGTTTTCCCCAACATCTTAGTGGGAGGATGGGTGGATGATTACCCCATCAAGCCCCACTCTCTTCTCTTGGTAGTTACTTGTACTGGTATACATGATGGTTAATTTTTCCATATATGTGTATATGGGGTTTCTATGGCTTGTGGTTATTCCACACAGAATCTTCTCTTAATATTGTATCCAAAGGATGATTATAGGTATGACTTGTATAGGTTATGATAGATTGAGGTTCCTTACTTAGTGTATGAGCTGCAATGGCTTGAAGTATATTACCTGATGTGTGATACACATCATACAGACTGTGGTTGATCTAGGAAAATACTTGGTTACTATATAGATATGTGACATGGGATTATGTCATGATGTTATGCATAAGGTACATGTTGGGTTTCATTTCCTAAGTGTCTATGGGATGGATTAATTTAGAGAGAGATGGTTAAAGATGTGCGACATTGGGTTTGAGCATAAAACTAGAGGGGAAGTAGGAGAAAGGTACCCTTGGAATTTAATTATTATATTTTATGCTCTTTTTTATGTGGTAAATACTGAGATTTATCCATGGTGAGGCTAAGAACTTAGTATACCGGTTTAGGTGACAAGTTAGTCTCACTATTGTTCACTATGCTTTAACATGTTTTCTTTTCTTTTTCATGAGAGGCTCTAGGTAGGATCTTAATGAGTATACTATTATGCTCACCCCATGTATATATAAACTATTTTTAGGTCGGTAGTTATGGGTTGGATATCGGGCTGGATATTACTAGGTCTTGGTTTTTTAAGAGTTGTATGGGCTTTATGGTCACTTTCATCTTTATGTTTTGGTACTTGTAGTTTATTTTTTTCACTTATTTTAGTACTATATAACATTGCAAGTATGAACTTGGGATTTATTTATATTTATGAGAAGGTGTTGATTAATTTATATATTATATATTTATCTTCCACATGTTCTATTAGAGGGAAATGCCTCACATATGTATGTTTATTAGACACTCAGTGCTAGTCTGCAACCTTGGGCCTACTAGAGGCCAGACTCAGACAATCTCCATCTCTATTCTCTCATTAAAAACACAATCGGGGTACTCTTTGGAGATTAGGGTGTCCTGAACGATTGGAATCATAGGTTTAGTTTGAGGGATATTATTGATTTTGGAGTTAGGCATTGGTGAGATTGCCTGGGTTGGTAGAAAAAATATGTCAGCTAAGTTTATTAAACTATGTAAACAAAGGAGACTGACCAAGACATGGTTATTTATGGCCCCCTATGATCTGATGCATAGACTTTTAATTTTACTGAGCCTACTAAATGAAGTGATATCGGTTGAAGGGTAGAAACCTAGGAAAGGATCATGAATCATTCTTCTTTGAGACTGTGTTTAAAATAGGTATACCTTATGATAGGATAAAACCATAACAAGATTACAATTAATTAATTTATTAATGTTAAATATTTCATATTATAGGTTTAGGAGTTCAAATAGGTTTTTTGCAGGCATAGATCTAGGTCGAAGACCTCTATAGGTTTTCACTAAAGATGTTCGGTAGGATGTTCCACAAGATCATCACAGATTGGAGGTCAACAATGATGAAACTTGGAAGAGGACACTCCAGGAGTTTCAAGGGGAAATTTTATATAATTTTTAGGGGCATTTTTATAATTTATTTGAGAAATTATGGTTGAAGGAGGTTGAGATAGCATTTAGTTCGATCCATGCTCAGAAAGGGCACTGGGTTTCATCAGATATGATGATGCTATGTGGAGAAATGAGGTAGTGGAAGTTCATATTTCTTGGGGATCATGAGGAGTTGAATGTATCATGGGAGAATTTCCAAGGAAAGTTCAAAGTAGAGGTCCATTATTTAATAGTGAATATGTCTAGTTTCCAAGAGTTTCTTACACTTTGACATGGGAGTTCCAGTATGAGAGAGTTTGGGATTTATTTTAGGACCATTTTGTGATATGATTCAGACCTATTTATAGATTATAAGGCTAGGGTGAGGCATTTTGAGGAGGCATTGAATCCATAGATCTTATGTCTCGTCACACCATTTATGATGAAGTCATATCTCAAGGTGATAGTGACAGAAACATTCATTGAGAAGACACTGGTCAAAACTAGTTTTTCATGAGAGGGGAGTCATCAATATTCATCACAAAGAAGAGAAGTGGTCTAGGGTTCGCAGTTTTCTGGATAGAAGATCTTTTGGTCATATGGGGCCAGGTCCCATCCCTCATCATTTCATTTCTCTTGGGGTAGTGGATATAATAGTTATACCAAGGTATCATATGCATGTTTTTATTGTATAGGACATGATCATCATTAGTGAGAGTGCCCAACCATTATGAGTAGTCAGCATGCATGAAGTGTTCCACCTCAAGATCCTCCAATGATCTAGTTTCTTCTGAGTCAGTAATAACATGGTTTTATAGTTTAGGATCAATTGATAAGAGATGAGTAAGGTAGAGTACAACCCCGATACACTCCCCATTCTTATAGATAATAGAATGACCATTGAGGTGGTCATTAAAATGGCCATAAAGGTTATGGATATGGTTGTAGTTAACTTTATAAATTATCATTTCTATCACTGGGTGAGACAGACATTGTTCCAGGTATCATTTTCTTATTTTCTACATTGGTGCATGCTTTGTTTGATTTAGAATATACACACTCCTTTGTATCACCTTCCATCATAAATGATTTGGGACTTAAGGTAGAGAGGATTCCAGTGCCCTTGGAATTGACTATGCTAGTTGAAGGCTGAGAAGAATTTTATGAAGTATGTAGAGACTATGCGATAGTGGTGGGATAACATCACTCTTGTGGAGACTTTATATGTTTATGAATATAGAAAGATGAAATCATCCTCATCATGGATTGGTTGTATTCACTATAGTATATCATGGATTTCTTCATTACAAAGGTTATGTTATACGATGCTAATAGAGAGCCATTGGTGTTTTTTGGAAAGAGAAACCCTCATATGGGTAAGATGTATATTCCATACTTGTATTCCATAATGGTCAAGTTTAATCTAATTTCATCGAAAGTTCAACAGTCATTGCTTCCTAGGGTCATATAAGAGTAACCTGATGACTTTATAGAGGAAGTTGTAGCATGTCCACCTTGATGGGAGACTAGGTTTGATATAGAACTATAGACAGGTGTGTATCATATCTCAATTTCACTATATATGATGTTTCTTTATATATTGTGAGATCTATGAGTAAATCTCAACAATATGTTTTAGTGAGGTTTTTTAATTGAGTTTCTCACCTTGGGGTGCACAAGGTTTTTTCATGAAGAAGACTGATGGTAGTTTGTATATTTTCATCGATTATCATTTCTTGAACCAAGTTATGATGAATAACCTCTATCAAATTTTTTAGATTTATGATTTATTCAATCAGCTATAGGGAGAAAGTTGGTTCTTAAAGATCGATCTTTGGTCAGGATATCACCAGATGCGGGTGAAGGATAAGGATATTCAGATGACTGCTTTCTATTGTCATAATGGGAATTATGAGTTCATCATGATGTCATTTGGTGCAATTAAAACTCTACATTTGTTCATGGTGTTGATGAAAATAGTGTTTATAGAGTTTTGGGATAAGTTTATGTTGGTTTTCATCGATGACATTCTTTTGTACTCTCTATCAAAGGAGGAGTGCACAAAGCATCTATGTGCCATTTTGGAAGTTATTAATCATCAAAATTTGTTTGAAAAGTTGTTAAAGTGTGATTTTTGTACTCATTAAGTTCATTTATTGAGGAATGTGGTATCTTTGTAGGGAGTATCTATGGATCCTTTAATGATCGAGGTAGTTTTTTATTTGGCAGCCCCCAAGATAGTGGCATAGGAACATAGTTTTCTTGGTCTTGAAGGATATTGTATGGGGTTAGTATCCAATTTATCTCATGTTTTAACTCCACTAAGGACCTTTATGGGAAAGTATAATATGTTATTATGGACTAAGAAGTGTCTGAAAAATTTCAAGTACCTGAAGGATAAGTTGGTCAGTGCTCTAATCCTTTATTTTCCAATTGTGGGAGTTCAGTTTGAGGTTTTCTGTGATGCTCCACATATTGGATTGGGATGTTTTCTAATGTATTAGAGATCAATTGTTTATTATGGGTCTCAATAGTTATGTACCAATGTGCGTAACTATTCCATACATGATCTTGAGTTGATATAAGTTGAGTTTGTTTCTAAGTTGTGGCGACATTACCTAATTTGTGAGTGTTTTGTGGTTTTTACTAATCATAAGAGCCTGAGGTATTTCTTCTACCAGCATGATTTGAAATTGTTCTAGTGATGGTGGATGGAATTATTACAATATTATGACTTTAAGATTTCATATATACTAGGAAAGAGAATGTTGTAGAAGATGCACTGAGAAGGAAGTCACATAGTGATTCCATGCATGAATTTGGATATTTTTTTAGAGTGATGGAAGAAATATTAGAAATTAATCTTGATATGGGAGAAGTTGGAGGAAGAGTTTTTCTTTTATAGATGGAGGTGTAGCCGTCTTTGGTGTAGTAGGTGGAGGAGTCATAGGTAGGGGATTCTGAGGTGGAGGTTTAGTGGGACCAAATTGTTTTTGTTGATTCCTCTAATGGTCAGTCTAAGGATGGAAAAAATTGGATTTTATTTCAAAAAAGGATTTTTGTCCCTTCTATGATTCATCAGATAGTTCTCTATGAGTTCCATATCTCACCATTGGCAGTACAGCTCAGTGTGATGAATATGTACTATACCCTAAGAGGTTTTATGGGTGTCCAAGGTTGAATCATGCAGTTTCAGTGTTTTTTTCTTGAATTTGGTCTAGTAGAATGTGTAGGCTTAGCACCGTGTTCTTGGTGTATTTATACATCCATTAGACATTCCTTATTGGAAGTGGGAGGACATCTCGATGGACTCTATTACAGGTTTATCTCAAGCTCAGGGAGGCTATGATGTTATATGGGTGATAGTGGATCACTTGATGAAATCATCCCACTTTATAGTGATTAGGTAGTTGATATCAGTTGATGTTTTATTGAGGTAGTATCTGGAGGAGGTGGTGTGGCTCCATGGAGTCCCAAGTAAAATCATCTCTGATTGAGATTCTTATTTTACCTCTAGGGTATGTTGAGATATCCCGTATTCTTTTAGCTATCAGTTATTCCTTGTAAATTCTTTTTATCCAAAGACATATGGTAAGATAGAGAAGGCCATCTAGACTCTTTAATACATGTTTCACTCTTGTGTCCTGGATTTTTTAGGTTCATGGATAAGTCACCTCCCCTTTTTAAAGTTTTCTTAGAATAATTTTTTTCAATCCACTATTGATATGGAACCATTTGAAGCTTTGTATGGTTGACCTTTCTATTCCCCATTATGCTGGACAGGAGTTGGAGATGCAATAATTATTAGGGTAGAACTAGTATAGAATATGATATATATGGTTCACATAATTAATGAGAGGATAAAGGTAGTGCATGATAATCATAAATCCTTTTATGATCATCATATGAGACTTCTATTGTTCGACGTTGGAGATCATGTTTTTATTAAGGTGAATCCCCTATATATGAGAATAATACATGATATTTTTCACATGTCGCAGATTTTTTATTACCTTCATGATGACTCTCATATCATCGATTGGGAAGAGATCAATGTTGAAGATGGCATGAACTTCAAGGAGTGACCTATGGAGATCTAGGACCACTAATATAAGGTGTTGCGTAGGCATGGTATTCCCTTAGTTCATGTCTTGTGGTGGCATGGTGGCATAGAAGAGTGTACCAAAGAACATGAATAACAGATATGTACTCGGTACCCTAAGTTGTTTGATGTTTACCACTTATATTGTAATGTTGATCATTTTTATGGATGTTGACCTTTTTGGTTTATGAGATTGTTCCCTCTTGTTTCTTATCGGCAACCTTTATCTTGTTTGAGAGGTATCTCTCCCAATAGAGAATTTAGGACTGGGTTGTTTCTATTGTATTGTTTGTCTCCATTCCTTTAAAAAGGATTTTGAGATCTAGTGATGGAGAGATCCTTGAGATGTATCTAGTGGGGCGGCTGTTCAGATGACCCTTTTTCATTTTATCTTTGCGTTTTGTTTTGGATTCTCATAGATGATAATGTTTTGAGAGGATTCTGATGTAAGGGACTATATACATATATTTTGAACCTTTATGTGTTTCTAAATTCCGAGGTATTAAGAGGAGGTGTAAAGTATGATTGGAGATGTTTAGATGCTAAAAGATTGAATCATGGAGATTTTACAACATATAAGGCTTTCACATCATGAATGCATTGTTTACAGCTTAGGAGAGAGAGCCTGATTCATGGAATGAAATCTTTTGATGGATTGTGTAATGTTGGTTCATGGTCTGTATCATAATGTGAAATAAATCAGGGCTAAATAATCCAAGGTGATGTATTATTTGGTGGTAATGAAAAAACAAATACTTTCACAATGTGAAAGGGTTTCACACAATGAAAATACACTATAAAACACACCTTTATAAGTTTCATTCTCCCAGGTTTTCTCAAACCCTATGACTTTTATCTAAATTAATAGGTGATCTGCTATGTTTTCTTCAAGAAATTTTGTATCCTTTCAATGGGGATTGATTTTCAGCTTCCCATGCTAGGTATGTAGTGATCTGAGGTACATGTTACCTTTTATCTAATCGTTCATTGATCTGGATCCTCCCACTTCTTATTTGCATGAGATAATGGTTTCTCTTTGTCATTTTAATGTATTTTTCTTGGTATTTTTGTGTGGTTTTTCCATGGAATCATTATTGGGATGAATCTTCTTATGTGAGGGATGATCAGGATCTATGAATTTGGTCCATTCTTGTGTGAAGAGAATTAAAGACTTTGAGGTTGAATATTCTTTCATTATCCTATTTATTTATGTGCAGTCATAATGTTTTCATAGTTTATCCCTTTGTATGGAAATTCAATTAACCTAATAATTATTGAAAAATATCAATAAATAATTATTTTTACTAGCCGAATATTGTTTATTTCTACCATGATAACAGTTTGCCACTTGATTTTCTATATAGTGTGCTATCCATGTTATGCTTGTTATCATGGCTTGTAATGATATGGATTATCATGTTGTTCTTGATGGAAAATGATAGATAATGTAAATATGATAATTTTCAATTAGTTGGATAAATTATTAAATAATAGGCATGTCAAATTAATATATTGTTTCTTGTAATTTTATGGAAATTCAAATTGATGCAAAGAACATGCATAAATAAATATGTTTATCTATCACAATGTAATTGGTAAATAATATGAATCCTGATAATTATTTTTTTATAATGTTGAAATGAAAAGGCATGATAATGAGAATGGTAATTCTCTAAGTTTTTTGAAATTGGTCTTAATGTTAAGTTCGTGTTTAAATTTTGAAGGATTGTTATAGATTGATCCCATAGGTTTTCCACAGTTGGAACTTATAAATAATGAATAACTTATTTCAAGATGGAATAAAACCCAATTATTTGACAAAGATAATTTATTAGTCCTGACTTTCCCATCTTCTTGAGATGGATAAGTGCCTTGAGTTTAGAGATGTGATATCTCATTTATGTGTGAAGGTTTAATGCCTTGTTTTAGTGAGTAGATTTTCATATTGTTTATGCTTGTTTGTTTCTTCCACTTTTGTATAGTTTTATGGATTTGAGATTCACTTTATGATGTGATATGTGCCTGGTATGGATGATCCTAGGATGGATGGTCCTAGGATGGATGATCCTAGGAGGATGATCCTAGGATATATGATCCTAGGATGGATGATCCTAGGATGGATGATGTGATATGGGGAGGTGAGGCCTGAATGATATGCTAGAAGTTGACACATATGATAGAGAGATGCATCAGGATATACACATGGGTGTTGAGGATGACACTGGAGATGATGTAACATATTGAATCTATTCTTACTTAGTAATGTGATAAATCTAGAAGCTTTATTGACACAAATTTATTTAATGGTTGATTTTCAAGTTTCTTGTTTTAGCTGCCTTCCCTTCCTAACTCTCTGAGGTTCTTGGATATGTTTGGTTTCATATTTCCTCTTGGTGGTTTCTTAGGATGGTTTCGTAGAGTACATTGTATATATAATGATGTTAATAATGAATAATAAATACTAAACCCATGGGATTGGTGTCAATGGAATAAAAATACTAAAATGATATTAATCTTTAGAAACTATGCACTTCACGCTGATGGTTAATGAATGTATCTTGAAATAATTCTAATTATTAAATTAATGGATAATAAATTAATTAAAAAAATAAAATGAAAAAAAATAAAATTATCAATTAATATTTTTCTTTAAATGCTTGTGTGCTTATATGATATCTACTCTCAAGTAGTGGATTCCATGTGTTCAATATATGATAACTGTAATTGATATTAGGAATAGGTTATTCCCTTAGTGCGGTTGTGAGATATATTATATCTTGTATATTTTGTGAGTTCATACACTACACCAGCCATGTTATTTTGGGTGACTGACACCTAGTGGATTTTGGGAGGTTGTTTTCCCTAACATCTTAGTAGGAGGATGGATGGATGATTACCGCATATGGCCCCACTCTATTGTCTTGGTAGTTAATTTTGTTGGTATGATAATTGGTTAATTTTCCCATATATGTTGGTAGAGGTTTATTATAAATTATGGTTATTTCAAACACATGTATCTCTGAATTTAGTATCCAAAGAAGGATTATAGGCCTGGTGTGTATAGGCCGTGATGGATTGATATTTCTAACTCATTGTATAGGATGTGATGGCTTGAGGTATATTACCCAATGTATGATACATTTCATATAAGATATGGTGGCTCTAAAAAACTACTTTGTTACTATATACAAATGTGATATAGGATTATGTAATGATTTGATGCATAAGGTACTTATTATAATTCCTTCCCAAGGTGTCTGTGGGATAGATTATTTTGGATAGAGATGGGTCTATACGTGCGGCATTGGGAAAGAGTGGGAAACTAGTAGGGAAGTTGGATCATGGTACCCTTGATGTTTCATTGTCATATTATATGATATCTTGTATATGATACTTGATGATATTTATCCATGGTGAGGTTGGAAAATTAGTATACCTATTTAGGTGATGATCTAGTTTCACTGTAGTTCACAGTGGTTTACCATGATTTATTTATATTTTACATGAGAGGCTTTAGGGAGGTTCATATTTAGTATAATATTGTGCTCAAACCATGTATATATAAACTAGTTTTAGTTCAACAGGAGTAGATTTGACATTGGGATGGATATTACTAGATCATGGTTTTATAAGATATTTTTGGGCTTCGTGGTGACTATCGTCTTTATATTTTAGTACTTATTGTTTTTTTTCTATTTCTTTAGTATTGTATGGAATTTCATGTATGCAATTCAGATTCATTTAAATATCCTAAAAGGTGTTGATTGGTGTATCTATAATATCTCTCTCTTCTTTATGTTCTCTTAGAGGGAAATGCCTCCCATATATATGTTTATATTAACCTTGATGGTACTCACTAATTCAGGGCCTACTAGAGGAAGGAATTGGGTAGTCACAATCTCCCCTATCTCATTTCTGACTCAGGTGGGGTACTCTTTGGGGGTAGGGGGTTCTGAAAAGAGTGGTGGTTGCCTTTTATTTTAGGGATGAATATATTTTGTGTGAAGACATGTGCGTGTTGGTTATGCGTAGTTCCATTTGGTTCACAAATTGGTATAGTAGACTGTGCATGGGTATGTTGTTCTTGTTTGGGTCTTGGGAGAACTCGAGTGGTTTAGCCATGGGGGACCAGTTGAGATCTGTACTCGAGGAGCTGTGTAAGTGATTCCATATGGTGGGGAGTACACCATAGTTCATTGGGGGATGTGATCCTCATTAAATGTAGTTTCTCACCAAAACCAATGTTTTTCCTAGTGAGATATAAAAGAGATGTATTTATTTATTTCATGATAGCACTATGGTATGAGTTAGTTGATCCTGTCTAGTCATTACACTCAATAGTGGATGGGGCGTGAGCCATGGAGTTTGGTGTTTGGTTATAAGATGATGATAATGATACTCCCACATAGAGGAGCATCTCATAAGTTGGAGATAAATGACATTAATATTGGAGGGGTAGTGGGTACACTGGTATTAAGTGTAGAAGCATGTTGTCCAGTTGACCATTAGGGCTTCTTAGAGGCAATAAGTGTTATAGTGGGTAGTTTTTAATGAACCACATCATTACGAGTTGATAAAATCTGGGAAAATTTTATTTGTTGTTTTTGAGTGGTTTTAAGGGTAAAAATAATAATTCATCTTATAATACAATCTAATATAATTTTTATGACCACTTCATTGATCCCAAAATAGTGTGTTTAACCAATGACATTGGTTTAGTGGAATTATAACCCATTAATATTTTTATAGAATAGTTAATATTTAATAAATTAAATATTAATTATACATGCATGTTTATTTAGTAATATCTTTTGAAGAAATCATAAAAGTGAAATTTTGACTCCATGGTTGAGATCATAATAGGATGTTTTTCCTAGGTGAGGCCTAAACACATCTCGGGCACTGAGGCTAGGACCATACCCTCTATATTTTATTTACATTTTTTTATTTTTATTTTTTCCCTTTTAATTTTCTCATTTCCTGCTCCACATGTTTTTCTACATACAAAAAAGAGCGTCCCCTATTTTTCATGTGTTTATCCAAGAGGAGGAATAGGGATATGGAGTGAGGGATCACACAAGTGTCTATTAAAGGTAAATTTGAGAGCACTGGGTGTATGGAACCAATACGAGCTGGAAGCTTCAACATTTTTACTGATAGGAATTTTTTTTTTACAAAAATTAACCATAAAAATAGTTTTTTTTAAGTTTTAAAGCACACTATGTGTTTTTTGGAAGTTACATGAGAGTCTCTTGAGGTATTTTTGGCCGAATCATAGGTTTTAGGTGCTTTGTGAGGGATTTCCATTTGGGAAACCCATCTACATGGTGAGTAGCTTAAAGAGCACACACTATGTATTATTCTTTCCTATAATTGTGAGGAATAAGGGATAAAAAATGTGTTTTCAAGTCATGCCACATAAGGGAGATTTGGGGTGTGTCTACGTACTTGGGAAAGACACCGCATTTTAGGGAACATGAACCTGTAGAGTATAAAACATACCCAACACAAGGTCTATGGCTAGTGGCCATGTATGGTATTTGTTTATTTTCTTTTATGGGTTACATGGACTGGTATATCTCACAATGTTCCATGTGTGTTACATGCCATTTATAGATAATAAATTCCATATACTTTTGTAAGTATACAATAGGTTGGTCAAATGTACATTAATTGGGTTGATGTTGGGGTTACACACTATGTATTTCACTTTTTCAGAAATTTCACAAATTTTCTCACATTAAAGTTATAACTAGACTTATGGATAGTCTATTCTAGGTGTTTTTACATATGGATTATGAAGGTGGAATCCTTTGGTGCTCAAAATCTTTTGGAGTGGTTCTTTCGAAAGGGTGAGTCTTAGTGGGAGGATTTCGTTGAGGTTTTCTTAGAATCCACCTATGGGCTGTGTTATTTAGTGAGACCTAGGTGAGAGTCATGGGAATTTTGGATGAATTTTATGGTGATTAAAAGTGGTGTTTTTAGTTTCTTCATATGATTCCTAGAAGGTGGGATCGATTAGTATCTTTGTGGAGATCTTAGATGGTCCCTTGATATTGGGACTGGTTGTTCGAGGTTTTAGTAGTGAGGTTTAGATCCTAAGATTGAGGATAAAATTGATTGGATCCTTTGGGACATGTTTATGGTAATAATGTGTTTCCTAGAACAAAATAAATAGTACATTTTTATTACCATATCATGTATACAATGAGTTATACTTGATGTATACTTACCATAATAGTGTTTTTTTCATCCACTATTTCCACGGGAATGTCCATAAATTATTTTTCATATTGAAAGGTTATGATAGTTATTAGGATATAATGAGAACCTTGATATACTATGAAATCAATCTTAAAAATATTTAATATGGTCTAGATAGATCACAAAAAAACAACACATATGATGTCCTACTATCAGGTGATGGGGGATAATAAGAATTGAGATTTCTTATTAAGTTTTCAGTCAATGATCTCGAGTATATGAGATTATAAGAGCTAACCCACCAATAGGAACACCACAAGTTTCAGATTTCCTTGGTGGTTTCTATACAAAAACACATGTAATCATCTCCTCACTTGAGATTATTATTAGAGTACACTATTTGATTGCATACATTGGAGTAAGATAAAACTATGACATTAATGTCATATAAAGGTATCTTGCATTGGGTGGGTCATTGTAGGTATGGAATTGATTGAGTCATAGAGATAGAATTTTTAACTTTCAAAAGGAAGTGTTATCACAAGCCTAGTTGATTAGGATGGTAGTGCCTTCACCAAATCCATGGCCATGGTAGAAGAAGGCAAGTTCATCTAGAAAGTTCAATGAAAAATAAAGCAAGAAAGGATGATGACAGAAAGTGTACATACTACTTTATGAGATATTTCTAGTCAACAAGATTATATTACACAGTTTGTGTTCATATTAAGGGTTATCATTTTTGTGACTTTTCTTTATCTCCTTAGGGGTCCTGATGGTTTTCTATATTCCAATCTAGGTCTATAAATAGTATTCACTGTTATCGAGACAAGGGCTTAGAGGGTCACACACTTAGTGTATTAAAAATTAATCCCTATTCTATTTAATAAGAGTATATGGAATGGTGGTCCCCACCATGGTGTCCATGATATGTTAGAGAATATAAAATCACCAAGTAATAAATAAATTCATAATTCTTTGAGTATAGAATAACTAGATTTTTAATTTATTTATTTATTGTATTTACAAGTATTAAATAAAATACATGGAAAAATATTATATGAAGAAATATTATTTTAATATCCAAGGTTCATTTAATATTTGAAGGAACGATGATTTGAGTTAATGGATCACTTTTATCATGTATATATTTATTATATTATAAGGGATAAAAATATAAATGATATTTATGACTCAGTAATATGATGTCGTTTATAGATTATTTAGTGGGAAATAAATATTTGGGTGTTGGGGAGAATTTTTTAGGTATTTTGAACTTCTATGTATAAGTGGGTGAAGGCTCTCTCATAGGGCACTATTCATTACATGAATTTGAGAGCCTCTATCTTCTTTATTCAATATCCTAGAAAGAGAATAAGATAACCCGATACCCGATCCAAGTTCTTCTTCATGGATTAATGGATCATAATTTCATTGATTGTTGGGACAAGAAGGCATAATCATATCTCCACACTAGCACCCAAATATCAATGATCGACATTCCCATTGACTTTTAAAGCATGTGTGGATGATCTAGAGGGATCTGACTTTGGTTTCTTTGAGAAAAAGTTTCCAATGACAAATAGTTTTTAAATGAATCATCAAATTGAATGATGTAATGTTTGATTTATTTTTTGTGCATAAAAACATCACTTGGGATCCTTAAGCCTTCGTGCTGGGTTGCACATCACTGGAGTCGACATAGTTCTGTCGATCTAGTGATGAAAAATATTAAATTCTCAATCCATCTTCTTCTGATGGGTTACCTGATACCTTAAATTGGTATCATATGAATTTCATGATGATTTAAGACAAGGAAAAAAAAAATTAAATTTTCAATAAATTTATGTAGAGGGTGTCAATATGGTCTCATCGCCACATACGATGAAACAATACGACCTCATATAGCCAAGTTATAAAAATTTGAAGATTAATATAGATTAATGTTTGTTTTATTAAGAGTTTATATTAAAGAACCTATATGTGTATATTTGTTATATATATGTTATAATTTACCAAACAAAATCAGAGATAATTTCTAGGGAATTGTAGTATTCTGTCGGGTAATATGGTGGTCGAAATAGTGTTTTTTCAGCTAACCATTATTTCCACACCCATGTTGTTATTTAATATATATATATATATATATATATATTAAATTTCAATCACCTAAATATAAGGCATTGGATTACCTTCATGTGAGAAAATAATTTAAAGGTGTTTTCAAATAGTGTAAAGGTTATATGATTAGAATTTAAAAATACAGAAACAAAAGATAAATGACATAGGGGGTGTAGTACATTGATAGAGACCAAGAAATAGAATGGGGAAGCACATAGGTTTTAAGGATAAATAAAAATCTAACCTAAATTAAGGGGGGTTATCTATTCTACCTAAAAAAGGAAAAAATGGGGGGGGTAGGGGTTCAGATCCACTTCTGTGAACCTACACATTCAGCTAACAACCACCATACCTAGAATCTTCCACAACTAAACGTAGATAGACTCACCTCACCACATTATTGAACCTCCATCCCACTCATCCTCTACCTCCCATAGATACCCTTTGTCCGAGTGCCCACCACCATCAAACCCCCTATAGACCAGTTGGCTCACTTTGATACGTCATCTCGCCTGCCGCCTCCTACCTGATCTCCCATAGCTAGCCTATATCCTGTGAGACCCTATGCACTAACCAACCCCTCGTCACCATTTATGGCTGCTGGGTGATAGCCCCTTATCAGTCTTCTATCCCTATCATCGGCGAAAATCCCATCCACTGTCTCTTCATGCATGACCTCCCTTGCCGCGACATCATGTATTGCCGAAACCTTCTCAACTCCTTTAAAATAACTGAGGTAAATCATTATACATGAGTCTATTTTCTTTACATGTTATAGACAAGTCTATGGAAGTTTATATGCAATTATTTTAAGTAGAATCAAGAAGAGGCTTCCACTTAGTGTATATTCATCATTGCATGTGAAATTTATATTATAATTCGTGGGTATTGAATTCAATATGAATATCACATATGTGTATTTAAATATTGTAACAAAGTAAGTATAAAAAAATTATAATAAGTAAGACATTTTCTCTAATAATCTAAGAAAGTATGATTCATAATTTAGCAGTGAGAAACACACAACTTCAAATTTCTAAGCTTATTGGTTCTAGTTAAACTTTTTTAACTATTTCCAAGAAAATTATCTCACATGTCTTTTGGAAATAAGGAGACATTATTCCAATTTTTGGAATGAATATTTTTTTGGTGTCTTATACATAATTAATGGTCTAATAATTCTTGAATCATTAGCAATGACTGATGATTATAAAATTTAATACTAAGTTTTACCTATTTAGGGAAAGTTAATTATTTCCCTAGTAAAACTAAATAGTTATTGAGTATATACCTAGTATGTTTTTAGACTCTATTGAGTTAAAGGAAATAGGTATTATTAAAACAATTTCTTATTTAGTTTTGGATAAAAAAAATATATAAATAAAGGTAAGACATAGAGCTTTCAGAATTTTTTTAGTCAGAGTGTGTGAACTATTCAAAGGTTAAGTTAGATATAAACTTATATACTTCATGAGATTATTTTAAGTGTTTTAAGGAATATAAAAGTGAATTATGACATATGAATGGTCAGAATATATGAGTTACTTCAGGCCCTTGTGCCGAATAATATCTTGATGAAGCATTCATCCATCATAAAGCATAAAGTCAATTTTGTCTTAAACTCATGTTTCCATATATAAATCAAAGAAATGATGTTAGTGAAGAGGATTGATGATTTTTCATACATGTAAAAATTTATCATTGAAATAGAGAATGGAGTAATTTATAAATGAACATTTATTTATACACATCAGATTCAATATGCATGTAAAAGAAGAATCATTATTGAGACACATATTTATTACAGAATCTTCCATTTTTTTTATTAAATACTTCACAAATATTAGTGTAATCCGATAACCATATGCCAAATATATTTACAAATGGATATCATATGAGTTATAGTATGATATAAATCCATTATGTCATAATAATATGAGTTTATATGAAATGTGTTTTTTAAAGTTATAAACAAACATGAATCAATCCAAACATAATGTCTATTTATAGTAATTATCATAAAAGTTTCTAGGGATATTATAGAAACCCCTGAGATTGAAAAGTGATAGTCAAGTAATAGAGTATATTTTTGTAAAAGATTGAACTTCTCTATTTGAGATAGTGAGAGCAATATAGACTTTGATTTAGTCAATTATGGAGATGCACAAGTGGTTGGCATAGAACCAAGATCCATAAATGCTTGTAGAAATGGAATGTTCTAGAGGCATATAAAATGTAGGTAGTTTAAAAAATAGTAATTATTTTATATTCACCATGAGAAGTGATACTTTATTAATTGATAATAACTAATCCTTCAAGTAGTAAATGGAAATAATATAATTTTGAAGTGTGGTACCAATAAGGCTAGATTGGTAATACTAAATCATCATTCCGAAATCAATTATAATTTTCTTCATTTCATAGATACTTTCTATGATCATTATATTAGGCATTAGATGTCAAGACCACCAATCTTAGAAGGAGTCTATATGATGTAACTAAAAAGGGATGGTGACACCATAAAATGCCAATATGGGGTGAAAGTTACTGGAATCTAGTTTTGGATTTAATTTAGCGACAAGATCAAAGAATATTTATTTGGATGATTTTTTTCCATATGTCTGCAAGAGGTTAGTGGGATTGCTATTGTTTTTAAGTAAAATATGTTGTTATTATATAGGAAATAGATTTTGGACTTACAGTTTGTTAATACCATAATGGATGTGTCTCTCCATAGATTAACTTAAAGTAGAAACCTAAGATTTAAGGGACAAGATATATTGAGGTAGATCTAATGGGGTTCTTAGACTAATTAAAAGTATATATATATTAACATTGTATTGAAAAATAAAATTTATAAAAATTTTAGATATAATTTTTACCAATTTCACATGACATAAATTTATCCAAGAAGATATGTATGAGACATTAGAGAATATTAATGTGGTGAGTTGAATTCCATATGCTTCTATGGTGGATCAACCACATATTCCATGTTCTGTACAAGATATGATATTCCCAAAATATAATTTATGGTAGGAAAATATCAGCTATATCTAGTATAACTACGTTAGAAGTGGTTAGGACTATATGATTGTACTTGAGAGAGTACAAAAAGTTGTGTTCGTGGTACTTGGAGAGGAAGGAACACTAGTTTTAAGGAAAAAACTAATATTCCTTTAGATCAATATGATCGAATATCATAGTGGGTCCATGTTAACAAGAAAAATAAGCTCATTCAAGCTAGTGGTTTTTATATCTAAAAATAATGAGTGTGTTTTATATTCTAATGCAGCTGAATAAGAAGGGTAAAATACACATTGATTTATTCCAATTCTTGGAATCTCACCTAGTAAGAAAGGTTTTATAATAATATAATTTATGGTAATCCTAATGATGGAACTATCAAAGATTTCAAGTTTTGATAGTGGAAAAAAGTAATATATGATAGGATATCATCTCTCGAGGCATCTTAATCAAAGAGGTGAAGTTACCGATAATAGAATAGCCATATATTAATGACCTAGTGTGACCAATGGATAAGGCTATAACTTAGCCGTATCATGATATTATCATGTGAGATCTAACAAAGATAGTTAGAAAGTTATCTCTAGTGAAAGTGGGAGTGTTGTAATAGTGGGTTCCCTAGAACCAACTGAATATTACTTTTTAATTACCATATCATGTATACAAT
This sequence comes from Viscum album, assembly GCA_963277665.1. NCBI lineage: Eukaryota > Viridiplantae > Streptophyta > Magnoliopsida > Santalales > Viscaceae > Viscum > Viscum album. The sequence continues at coordinate 916,647,683 of OY728141.1, forward strand.
GAGTTATGCATGATGTATACTTACCTTGATAATGTTTATATTTCTTAATATACTATTTACATGGTAATTACCACATGTTATTTGTTATATCAAAAGGTTATATCAGTTTACAGTTTATAATGAGAATGTAAAGATATTATGACATAAATCTTAAACATATTTTTATGGCCCAGATACATCATACTGAATAGACATAGATGATGTATTAATATCATGTGTTGGGGGATTATAAGCATTAATACCAGTTCTCATGAAGTTATAAATTGTTGATCTTGAGTATATGAGATCATGAGGACTGACCCACCTATATGAACACCTCATGTTTTAAGTTTTATTAGTAATTCCTATCTATTAACATGTGTAAAGGTCTCCTGAATTGAGATTGGTATCAGTGTATACTATTTGATTACATACTTTAATGGAAGATACAAACTATAGATTTAATTTCATTGCGAGTTAACTTTTATTGGGTGTGTCAATGAAGGTATGAAATTGATTTAATAATAAATATAGAATTTTTCACTTCTAAAGGATGTGATATCTCAGACCTAGATGATCATGATTGTAATAACTTCACTAAATCAATGGTCATAGTAGAAGAAGGTATGTTCATCCATAATGGTTAATGATTAATAAATCAATAATAAATTATGATACAAAGTCAGTGTCCTTTTTTTATGAGATACCACCAGATAAAGAGATTATATTACAAACTGTGTTATCATAGGAAATGTTGTCATTGATATGAATTTTTCTAATGGGTTTCTAGATTCTACTCCTAGTCTATGAATAATATTCACTGTTATCTAGATAAGGTCATAGAGGTTCATACTCTTAGAGTATATAAAATTCTTCCCCATTCTATTAAATAAGATTATATGACATGGTCTTCCCCACCATGGTGTTTTATATATATATGAAAATATATTATCTAAAAGTAATAAATAAATTCATTATTATTTGAACATAAAATAATTGGATTCAAATTTATTTATTTTATAAATTTAAAAGTATTAAAGTAAATACATGGAAAAATATTATATAAAAAAATATTATTTTAATATTCAATGTTTGTTTAATATTTATTATAATGATGAGTTGAGTTAATGGGTCAATTTTATCTTGTGATATATTTATTATATTACAATTAAGTCATAAAAATATAAATTATATTTATGACTTAGTAAATTAGTCATACGATGTCATTTATAACTTATGTTGTGGGAAATAAATATCCTGGAGTCAGGGATCCATTTCTAGGTATTTGGAAACTCACTATATAAGTGGGAGGAGGCTCTATTATAGGCTATTATTCATCACATGAAGTTGAGAGACTCTCTCTCTTATTTCCCAAATCCTAGAGATAGAAGCAGATGATCCAAGATACCAATGTGAGTTCCTCTTTATGTATCGATTGATTATAAATACAATGATCATTGGGCATCAAAGGAATCATATAATCTCTATGCTAACACTTGGATATCAACGATCTTTGTTTCGACAGACTTTCAAGGCTTGTGTGGATGATCTAGAGGTATATGAAATCAGTTCCTTCTAGAAATATTCACTGATAAAGAATTATTGTTGAATGTATTGTCAAATAGAATGGGGTAATATTAGATTTATTTTTCATTTTTAAAAACTTCACCCAAGATCCTTAGGACTTCGTACCAGGTTGCACATCATTGGAGTTGATGTAGTTATGTTGATCTGGTGATGGAACATTTGAAACAACTGACTTATCTTCTTCCCCTATGCACCACATTACCTTCATGGTTGATGTTGTGTGATGGAGGGTACAATTGGGTGTTTTTGAGTGGATGTTGAGATAGATCTATGGAGACCTAGATGATTCCCTTATGGGCTGATTGATAATTAAGGATAGGTTTTGCATTGGATAGGACGACTGAGTTTTCTTACCACAGGCTTAACCCAAGGTTTCAATTTTGTTGAGCAGCCCCTTGTAGGGTTACCTAGTTTTGATGGTAGTTGGGGTTTTCCTTATAGGCATGGTGATGATTATAAATTACATTGTGGGGGAGGTGATCACCATTGATGGGTTTGGTTTCATAGTCTCTATATGTGGTTTCTATGTTGGGCATCGACTATGGTTTGAGATGAACATGAACTATAGGACCATGGGAGAATGATGTTTTGTTTAAATAGCGAGGGTTCATTACTGGATTCATCATTGGTGACTTATAGTGTCACCTTATAATCCACATATGGGTGTTTTCCCATTTTGTCCATGGTGGTGATGACAGGTTCAACATTTGATCGAATAGTAATTTTATAGCCTTTTTATGAGATGTTTAAGGCAGTTTCTACAGAGTGTAGATGTGATAGGATCCTTTTAGAATGCTATTGGATTAAGAATTTTCCTTGAGATTTATCTGGTTATCTCCTCTACCAGATGGTTATTCTTAGTCATTATCACGGCTCTAATGATTGTTTTGGAAGAGTGAAGCCCCTCTAGTTAGTACTTCTCTTTGACTAGAGTTTAGGTCCCATAATCCCAAAAATTTTGGAGGACCCATCATGTTGGTCGATACCTTCTTCGATTATATATTTTTTGAATCGTAGTTGGTTCTATAGGAATAATGTGTTTTTAAAGGTTTTAACAATGTTTTTAGAGTTCCTATCACATGTTTAGATTGTTCTAGTGGAGACCTAGAGCCTGGTAGTGTTTGATAGTATAGTTGTAGATGCCTTGGATGATATCGCAGGGTTTTACATTCATTCTTATTGCATTTATAGATGTCTTGAAGTACTTATTTAGATCTAGAGGAAATTCCTGATGTAATGTAACTAGGTGAGCCATATTCCATAAGTCCTCAGGTGTGGGCCAGAGTGAGGGTAGGTTTATGTAGAGCGTCACTTTAGATCCTGGGGTCTACTATTCTATCTATTTTGTTATAACCCTTTTTTTATATTTTTGTTGTTTATTTTGTGCCAGTAGTTGTTTTATTTGACAACCTGAGGAATATAACAAGTGTAGTCACTTGTATCTGACAAGATATTTTAGTTTCACCATTAGGGGAGAGTTACTAAAATTTATTTCTCACCCTCTATATGTGAACTTTGGTGTGTGTGTATACCCATATGTTTTCTTTTAGATGGATCATAGGATGCACAATGGATGATATCGAGGCCTAATGTTTCTTGATATTGTAGGAATTATTGTATGGATTTTGATGATTGATCTTAAGAAAATCGATAGTTATGGGAGACTAGGTTTGAGGTATGGCTTAGTGTTAGAAGTAGAGCCTTGTTTATATTGAGTTTTTATTCTATATATGTGATTGGTCTAGTGGGAAATTAGTTTATGTATGTTATATCATGACGATGAGTCAGTGTGTTGAATTATTTTTCTATATCATGTTGATTCTCATATTTTATTCATGTGTACTCTTATATTTATAGATGCATGTATGTCTTTGGTTATTTTTTAGTTTTATTGCACTCACATTTGTTGGTATTGTCACCCCACTATATCTTCTAGACCCTCATAATTAGTCAGTATCCTCTTCCATATAAGGAGGCACACTTGAGTCCTTGTGGTGAGATAGATTGAGTGATGTGTAATGTCAAACTAGAGTGGTTTATTATGAAACCCATGTGAATGATGACCAATTTATGATATAATTTTAATGATGAGGTGAAATTATTTTGAATATAGGATATTTTTCACGGCGTTGTAATCATAGATTATGGTTGTCATGATACTTGGAAAATGATATGAAAGAGTGCATGAAGTTCTAGATAAAGGGAGATATTATTGATGGTGATTAACTCCTATTACTTTAGGTATTCTTTATAAAAATATTGAGTTGGGTAGTTATTGATAAAAATTGGTTAGAAGGTATGACTATTTTATTCATGGTAAAAGTCTCTTTATATTAAAAATGAAATCCTTAATAAATCATGGCTATCTAGTTATAGTAAGGACTAGAGAAGTCAAAAGTGATATGCTAGAAAAACTATAGATTCCATATTAATGTACTAACTACCCAAAATAAAACCTTTATAACTATTTATTTGAAAAAAACTAATGAATTCCTTTGAATAAATATTACAGGTTATGAATACATTAAGCTAGAAATTTAGAATCAATCATCAATATGATTGTTGCGGCGAGATAACATTTAGTGAAATGAGAGGGTTAGTATTTCCCCTTTATTAAAAGTTATTTTTGTTGTTATGATCACCTCAGGATGTGATAATAAATTAATATAATGATCCCTATAGGAATAGTTCCATTGAATCCCATGATAAAAGGGTGTTATTAACCCATATTATTTATTGAATGATGGCCACTCATGAACCACCTAGAAAAAAAAGTGAAGAAATGAGATATCAAGGTTAATAATAAATCTAATAGGTTATGTTTTTATGATGTTTAATATTTCACTATAAATTATGAGTATAATTAAAGTGACTTGATAATACATGATCTGGTGGGTTCAAACAATCTATATGAATGATGAATTTTTTAGTAGTTGTACACCTACTTGTGGTATATGGGAAAGATGTTCAATGATCAAGTTTGTTGTTTTTTAATTTTATATTTATTTATTTTGGATGAAAAATCAATTAGATACATTTATATTAAAGTATAATTTGATTATAAATCCTTATATAACAGTCCTTATGGTTTTTATTTAAAGATGAAGGGTGAAAATTTCTCCCATTGAGCTAAATGATGTAGTTATTCAAGCTATATAAGGAATGTTTTGAGTGAGTTTCACACTTTTTGGTTGATATTAATATATGGTGTTACTAAATTCTACCAATAGATTCAGTGATAATATTGGTTAATAGGTATATACTATTACACCACATTTATAGCTTAATGCCTCACCAATTTTCAACTGGAGGTTGAGCATTGATGTTTTATAGAATTTATGAGTCATCCAATAAATTTTCTATAGAAAGAGTGAGATGATGAAGTGATAAGTTTCATGGTGGATCATTTATATAATCTGAGTGATTATGAAATCATTTTGGTTATAATTGAAAATTTATTGATTTATACTAAATACAAAATTATTTCAGATTCAATCATTCGTGGGTATATCAAATGATTATAATTGATTAAAATATTATATTGGAATTAAATTTCAAATATTGATGGGGAAGTTTAAATCCTTCCTTTTATTATAGTTGGTCAATTTTATTTGAGTATGTGATACAACTATCAATGTGGAATATGGATTCTAAATTCCATGAAAACATGATCAAGGTTCCTTCTTCAGGGTGACATTTATTACTAAATATTTCACACCACATCTTTCCATTCTATCGAGATGAAAATATCTATCTAAATTAGACTTTGGGATAATTATCTTTCAAGTGGGGGTGAAATGATGTAGTATCATACCTACTTTAATTTTATTTATTTTTTAGTACACTAATTTCCAATCTATTTTTGGCTGGGAGAATTTGTTTGGTTAAATTGACCATTGTTTCTAAAATGGTCTATTACTTTTTGGTCTATAAATGGCCCGTCGGAATTTTTAGAAAAATTAATACATATATTAAAAACTTCATTTGGTCTGGAAGAATTTTTGAAAAGAAGCTTGTTACAATACCTTGGAAATCATGTTGTAAACCCATTGATAATGGTAAAATTGGCATTAAAAATTTAAAGTTGTTCAATGATGCTCTTGAGGCCTGCCTTACTTGGCGCATTATTAATTATACTTCTAAAGCTACTAAATTTATGAACGATATATTCCTATTTAATATTTTAAAAGGGAATTTTAATTTCATCAACTCATCTGTCTGGCCATCTATCCAGGACTCATATCACAAGATCATGCAAAATTCTAAATGGATAGTCAGTGCTGATTATTCCATAAATGCCCGGTGTGACAAATTGTGTGGTAACCCTATGATATCATTGTTACCCTCTAATAATATTCCTGAAGATACTAATCAGACTATAAAGGAGGTCTTATAATCTCATCAACATGATCTCACTGATAATATTGTGCAAATTATTGATAATAATCTATTTTCTTCAGATGTTGATTTCCTTGTTTGGGAACCTTCTACAAATGGAATTCTAGATTCTAAAAAATATTATAAGAATAATTTCTCTAAAAATTAATCTAGTTTTATTTGGGTGAATCATTTTAACAAACCCTAGATTAAACCTTCCAGGATCACCCTTATTTGGTGCATTTCCCATAATAGATTACCAACAGAAACTGGTCTGCAAACTTTTGGCGTTCAACTCTGTTCTAAATGTTGCCTGTGTAATCAGCATAGGGAGGATTCCAATCATCTTTTTCTATCTTGTGTGATGTCCTCTACCATTTGGAATTATAGTTTTGAATTATTTAATTGCAGATAGTTCTTTACTGACTCAATTTCCTAGTTATTAAAAAATTGCACTAGACATGAAGCTTCTCTACAGGTTAAAAATATTTTTCTTGCGGTAGTGGTGGAACTCCTGCATGAGATCTGGTATGTTAGAAATGATATCATTCAAAATAATCTCTCTCTCAATCTTAATGTAGATAAATCTCGGAATCTTTTTGTGATTCATGAATCTTCCTCAATTTAAAAAGGCTGTTGCAACAATTCAGTTGGTGACTTTGAGATCCTTCATCATCTTCGTGTTCCTAGCATCTACCCAAAGCCTAAACTCTCCTTTGAAGTTTTCTGGTAATCACCAATGTTAGGATGGATCAAGGTGAACGTTGATGTCACTTCTAAAGGCAACCCAGGCCCTGCTAGTTGTGGTGCTATCTTTAGAGACTCTGCTGGCCAGTGTCAGGGATGCTTCTATGATGGATGTGGTCACTCTTCATCTCTAGAGGCAGAAATACTGGGGGTCATTCATGCTATTGAATTTTCACTTCAAAGAGGTTGGAGAAATCTGTGGATTGAAAGTGATTCAACCACTATCATTCATGCCATCTGGAATGGAAACATCCATCTGGCCTGGACACTTACCACTCATTGGATGAATTGTCTGAGCTTGTTCCATGGGATCGATTATATAGCTACTCATGCCTACTGTGAAGCGAATGCCGTTGCTGATGCTCTTTCCAAAAAATGAGTTCATCAGAGCATGACTTGGCTGGAATCTATTCCATCTGATTTACTATATCTTTTTGATAGAGATTGTAAAAAAATCCCATCCTTTCATCTCTTGTAATCCTTTCTTATTTATCAATAAATTGTGCTTTGGTCTTTGACCAAATCATTACCTTTTAAATATATATATATATAATTACATTGAATTTTTATTTTATTTTAAAAATAAGTGAAAGGATAAGTTTCTATTTATATCTTTGGATAACCATATTGTAATAGATTATCAAATACTTCTAATATTTTTAATTTGAAACATTTTTTAAAACTCATTATCATTCCCTTCTCAAATTCCTTATGGTAAAAATTAATTTTTTTTTTCATTCTACATCAGTTAGTATTAGTGAATAACTAATCCTAATTTAATACCACTGATTTCCAGTTTCCTTGATTCCCCTACTAAAATATGTCTAAACCTTGGGTACCTAATAACCTTATTGGGATCACCACCACAACCTGTCCCATTCCATATTTTCAATATTCCAAATAACCTGGGTTATTTTTACTTACCACATTCAAATATCATAGAATATCCCATATATTATCACAATATATACTATCCACATATCTTCCTAGTGTATAGGTATCAAAATTATTTAGACACACAGTAGTATGTTGAAAGGATGTGTGGGGAGGATCTAAATAACATCTTTTTATTTAATACATTTTTTGAATCAATTCATTTTATACACCTGATCTAAGTAATCAATGATTTTAAAAAAAGTATCTCTTATTGGATGAGGTAATATATCATGTCACACTTTGAAATATATAAAATAAATTTTACTATTATTGAAAGGATGTTGGATGTAATGAACCAACCCAGGTTTCAACTTAGTCCAGCACCCAAATAGGTCCACCACTGTCTTGAGGGGAATTATTCATCCACATGGTATAGTGACAACAACCAAGATATCAGAAAAATTCAATGATAAAAATTTCATACGTTAAACCAAATTTAAATCACAATGATACTTTCATTAAAAAATCCATCATAACCCTTCTAAAAGCCTGACCTCAATGCCAAATCAAATAAGTAGCAAGTAGTAGTATAAAAACTTTAAGAAATTTCAAATAATTTAAAACAAATAAACACCTCAACTATCTCTAACCCCTTCACACACAACAACCCCAATCCTACCCTAAATAACTCCATATATATAATGCACCACCCTTAAAGTAACTAAATTAAGAGGCTTATTTTTCTAATGTAATAAAGAAACTAATTAAAACAATATAAACCACTAACCTTCATGGTAACTTATAAGTTATGAATCAAACATGATACCAAATATGCCTGATGTGTGATCAAAATACGAACCAAAACTTGAAATTGACATATGATAATAAAGGTGTTAGTTAACATATTTTTTTAAATAGTTAGGGGGAAGACGCCCTATTAAACCAAATAAACTCCTCTATATTTTATGGGTAGAGGGATCCCATCACCTTGCATTATTGATACAGGGAACAAAGTCCCAAAATAAAGACCTAAATTCCTAATGGGAATTAACTACTAGAATATTTACTTATACCCATGGTTCAAAACTGTGGATATAGACCCAAAAACTTTGGGTAGGGGATATACCAATGGTTTTATGAAAATTTATTTATACTAAATTATTCATTATTATTATTATTATTATGGAAAATTAATGGGCCGATATATTCCCACTTTTTGATCAATATTTGGGTATAGGATTTCTTGTAGCCTTCTTGTGATTTTTTTATGCGCAACCTATTTCCACAGTTTAAAAAAACCATAGGTATAAGGGTGACCTATATCCACAGTTTTTGGAGAACCAGGGGTATATGTCTTTCCCATGATTTTTCCCAAGAAACTTATTCCCACTATTTACTAAAAATGTGGGTATAGGGGTGACTTATACCCCTATTTTTTGGAGAAGTGTGGGTATAGGTCCTTCCCATGAAATCCCCCCCCACAAAACCTATTCCCACAGTTCTACAAAAATTGTGGGTATAAGTACCCTTATAACCATGATTTTTGGAGAACTGTGGGTATATGTCCTTCCTGTGAATTTTTTTCCCATGGATACAAGGGTGTCCTATAGCCATAGTTTTTTCCAAAACCATGTGTATGACCTATTTTTCTAGTAGTGAAAACCCAAATCAAGACTCACATGCCCAGCCTGTGGTCACTAGAGTTCATCGGTCCTCCCTATTTCTAACCTATTCTCTCGCCACTACAGATCACCTAAAAAACCTATATAAAAACCACTAGAGGTTGCACCACCAACCAAGCTCCACTTCCCTTGGGGTATTCGACTACCCAAACTCATGCCAACCCTTTTCAACAATTGCAACCTTGCCGTCCATTTATTCCCTTCATGCCAACCCCCACCTTTAGCTCCTACCGACGATGCCCTTGAATATGGTCGTCCATCCACAACCATGACGGGCCATAAAACTACCATGATCTATAATATCCCCTATTATGACATATTGCTGCTAATAAATACTACCCACATGAGTGGAAAAGAGCCCGCCCCCAAATTGTGGTAAATATGTTGTGGGTAGGAGTTAAACACTGGTCTCCACACCCATGGAATGTTATATGTAGAAACATGTAACCAAATAAGCTACACCATATTGTTGGGATTGAGCAAGAACATGCTCATTAGGATACCACTTTCCTTTCTACATTCCTAACTTTTAATGAAAGGTCCATTTTACACTCGTTTGAAACATAATTATAAAGTAGATTTTCTAAAGCATAAGTTCATGAAAATCTAATATCAAGTCCATAAATATTCTATAAACTTTCATTTTTTATTTTTATTAAATGAAATAAATAAATTTAAATTTATTTTATCATCTCAATCCCTTATAGTGAAAACACCATTTTTAAATCCACTTTATAAATCCATTATTAAGTCCCTTAGTACAATTTTTTTTCCAAAACCAATTTGGACCCATTTTAATTAAGAAAAAAAGGGTATATTAAACTATAAAATAGGCCCTGTGAATCAAAAAAAAGGTGGAAAATGAAAATATGATATAACTAATATAATAAATAAGGATAAAACTCAAGCACAAGATGAGGATTCCCTATATAAACTGCCAAAAAAGAAGTGTGTTTAATGAGACATAACATAGGTTCTAACTAGGATGATATTAGACCTAGTATCATCAGAATACACTCTACCTAGGACCCTAGTGGAATAGTTATAATTGGAAAACAATACCCTCTTGAGGGTGAACAAGTTTAACATAAACCCCTAATAAGGTATAACTCCCCAGATACCTAGTTACCGATTCCCAACACTCTAGTGTTACACACATCCATACCATCAACTAGCTACTTAGGTTCCCATGACTAATAAGATATTTTATATTTTTAATTAAAACAAACAAGATTCATAAACAACAAATAATAATAACCCTCTCCCACCACTAATTCCCATGCATAGAAACAACCCTATCTATCCATCACTATTTATTCCATATAATGCACCCACCATTTGGGAAATAACAATGGGGGAAATTAGAGAGGACCTCACAAAATAACAATTGAAATTATTTTTAGGAATTTAAAAATATATTAGTATGCCAAGTCTTGATGTCACATTTTGGAAATCCGTTATAAAGAAGGAAACATTTTTAAATCCCTTAAAAAATTGGAATAACCATCAAAATTGATTTAATAAACCACTATGCATTTTTAAATACTTTTAAATACTTAAAAAATAATATTTAGTTCCTCACATGATCAAAAAATGGGTAGAAACATTTTAAAACACCAATTTTTATTCAAATTTCTTTGAAACTCTTTAATAATTCTTGTAATTTCAAGTATCTCTTGAAATTCCAAGTAAAACCTCCCAAAAAACTATTTTAAAGTCCCAATTTTTTTTATAAATCTCAAAAACAATTTTAAAATTCATTTTAGAATTATTGCATGAAATTAATGTGCTCAGTTAAGAAAAAAAAATTAACTGACCTTAAATGTAGTAAAATCAATCAATTTCTATAAAAACCATAATAAAATAAAATTTATTCCTTAGAAATCCAATAAATATATGTAATACCGTAATTAGAAATTCAAAATAATAATTTAGAACCAAATCTATTACTAGTTATAAAATTTGAAGTTAGAACATGGGGAAAACCTACCTTGAATCAATGATAGATGGATTATAACATAAAATATGAGATGAATGAAGTTTGAGAAATGAATTTCACACCCCTGTATCAAAGGGAATCACAAAAATCCAATTAAACCAACACCCAAGGGTTTTACTGAGAGGGGAATTGGGATTGGAATAGAATACAGAAAGAATTAATAAATAAAGAATATAAGAGGATACCCTACCATGGAGTTTCAAACATGAATCACTAAAGAATAGCCTTGAATCATCAAGTGAGAAGGGATATTGAGGATTGTCGGTGTTCCAAGAAGGGGTAATGGATATGGGTGTATTATGAGAATGTTTATGGGAAATAATTTGATTTGGGGTTTTTAATCTTGGGATGTAAAAGTTGTAATTTTATAAAAATTTAAATCTGAGCATCTTGTATGGTTAGGATGTACAGTTTGGTAAACTGCACACTAACTTTGTAACTTCCACCACCTCAAAAAATTCTCTCACACCATTTCACATAGGAATATGCATAGTTTAACTAAGCTTGTCAAATGAAACTATCCAATTACTGACCCAATAAACATAGTATTCAAACCGTTACTCCTAACTCTTCAGGCTAACCATGCGATACACACAAAAATGTCTAAAAATTGTTGAAAATTGTAATAACCCAAAATAATATAAAAAATTGAAATTAATATAAAATAACCAATGATAATAACACAGGGTGTTATAGTCTCCCCACTATAATGGGTTATTCCACAAAAAATCCATTAGAATATTTTGAAGACAACAAAGAACTTAAAATTTTAACACACCAAGAAATAGGTGAGTGGTATGAGTGATTAGAATAGATTCTAATTGATGATACCACCAATGAAATCTATTACTCAAGAGAAATATAGCATATCCTCATACAACATCCAATAGCTCCAAGTGGAATTCACCTCACCAATAGAGGAAACAAGTCTTAAAAAATACCATGACCTATTAGGGTCTCCTCACCATTTACACTTCATAAAAAATTGTGGGTCAATAACATACACACACCCAAAAATACACAACACTAAGAAAGTATACTTCCCTAAAACAAATAATGAAGATCACAATTCCACTTCCAAATACATCGACCATCCAAGAATCTTGATAAAAAAACTAATAGAAAACATTAACCAAGGGGGATAAACTCCAAAAACTCTAAAAAAACCAACTTGTAACCCCTTGAGATTTTTTGAAATATTTATTTCAAAATAATTTAATCTTTTTACTATTCTCCATTTCATGCAACATTGAATATAGATTGTGTTATATGAAATTAGAAATTTATTCTTTCTTTTTACACAACACATTGTTTATTATTCACTAAATGAAATACATATATTATCTTGTGGTACAGACAAGACTATGTTTAGCTTATGTTACACACAATTTTGAGTTCCTTCGATAGCCTTTGTTACATGCAAGACCTAGTTTTACCTAACTACAACATACACTTAATATAATTATTAAAATATTATTATAATAACCACCTAACCATTATATGTTGAGTTATGAATAGGTTTAATTAAATTATAAAAAATGGTTTACACATGTATATAAAATGAATCATTTGGTTATCAATTACTTAAAAATGATTGTTAAAACTATTTGAAAATTATGAAATTCCTTTTCTTATAAAACTATGTACAAACACCATTTCATATCAATAAATTAAACAAAACACTATTTATTTTTTTAATAAAATTTATATATTATATATTAAATCGATTTTTCACACTCATCAAAAAGGTTTTGTTGGAATAATATAAAAATAAACCTAATTTTATAAATAAAAATATGTATTTTTCTAAAAGTTAATATTTAAAACCCTTTAATGGAGAAAACATTTTAAATATAATTTATGAAAAATTTATAATTTTTATTTGAAAAAATAAACTTCTTTTTTGAAATAGGGATATACAAATTTACTTTGATTGAATTTTTTATATATTCAATGAAGTATCATATTTTTATGTACAGTGAAGAGACACTAACTTTTAATTGAAAACTACATTCTCATATAATTTATTTTTACAATTAAAATATATTTTAAAGTTTTTTAAAGTATATTTAGATAAATTATATATTAATTAATTTAATTTAAGTCATTTGAACCAATTTCACATTGAAATTGGATATAAAAATATTTCAAACTTTTGAAATGTTTTACATTAAAACTCACTTTCCCATCACGTATCAGGATTAATTTTTAATCACTTTCTACCAATTATGTGATTAGAATTTGGAAAAAACAGATTAAATATTTTTAATCATCATAATTTATAATCTCTAAAAAGTTTAAGTCATTTTTTTACCAAAATTATTAATTAAAGTAGTTAAAATTAATTACAATGATTAAGGTAAAAATGAGTTTACTTAGTAGTTAAAATTTAACTTAAGTTGCCAAATAACCTAGAAACATGTCCAAAATAAATTTTTAGACATATTTATAACATATACCCCCTTTTATCTAAAATTTACCTTTAATGGAGACACATGATGTAAGGGAGAACTTTCATTAGTGTTTACCTTTTTATATTTACAAGAATGCCACTCCTCCTCCACTATAAAAAGGCACTCACCCCTATATTATTCACACATCTCAAGACCTTTGTATTGTAAAAACCATGAAACCATAATCTCCCAAATTTACTCACTTAATCTTATAATTCTAAATTTGGTCATAAAGCAAACCAAGTTATTCCTTTGATGCAAACCAAAAGGAATTACTTAAAGAAGAGAAAACATCCTTTAACTCGACCTTTTGTTTTATTTTATTTCTAAAACCATCATTTTTTTATTAATTATTCATATAATAACCTAATTATCCTCAATATACTGATATGTTTTTATGTGAAGGGTTATACCAACACTCAAACCCATTTCCATCAAATGGGATACACAATCATCATTCGTGTTTATAGAAGACCACCACCTCCATTACTACATATAAATAATGGAAATAATGATGTAATTTATGTTATTATATGATATATATGATATTTATGATATATTTATTCTTCTGAGTTTATTATATAACATTCACCTTCATGCTTTCCATTTTTTAGAAATACGATAACTTCGTTTGTAGATGTATGGACTACCACCTCCTCAAAGTGATGTGATTCGTTCACACATTGGATAGAATGTATCAAGGATGGGTTTAGTGAATTTATATGTTATAGATGACATAATAATTATTTTTTAATTATATTATATATATATATATTTCATTCATTTTCTATCTTTCAATATGGAAAGAAAACAAAAACCACATTCATGCGTACATATGACCTACCGTCTCCATGAATGGTGTATTCCACTTCATATTATATATTTTATTTATTATTATAAATATTTATATAATGAATATATATGATATTGATATAATGTTTTAAATTTTGGAAATAAGTAAATCATGATCTATGTAAGAGGATCGAGAATAAGAAGTCAAATCATATAAGAAAAATAGAGCGAATATTTGTCAAAACATAACATTAACATGAAATTGTTAACAAATGTATAATATGAAGTCCTAATAACATAATATATGAAATTATATATAAGAATATGTTTCTATGGTAGATTTAGAATAAAATTATATTTATTATATAGGAAATTTTAATTTTTATGAAGAAATTCAAATCTTAAGGAAAAGGGGATCTCTAGTCTCACTTTTATTTCTATGAGACTTATTCTTTATTCACCACTAATTTATTTTGTGTGGTCTATATACTACCCATTAATGTAATATATTATTATTATACTTAAATTTATCTTCATTTACATACCAATTTTATGATATCTATTTCATGGGGTTTTACGGTTCAAAAGTTACAAAATCAATAAGGGAGTTTTTTCTGAGTTTTTTTCTTTGAGATTAATGCCATTTTATAAACCTATATTTTTCTATGAGGTGTATATACTTTCATTGAAATGTTATATCATGAATATAATTCTTTTACTTATATTTTAATCTTCATTAAATGTTATTATTTCCCAAGTATTATGATTCAATGATACCCAAGTGATAAGAGTTTATTGCTTCAATCTCATCATTTATCAAGATTATTTATGATTATGATTCCACTGATGAAATATTATGATCAATCTCTCAAGGAATCTCATGAATTTTCTTTTAATATTGTTATTTATGATATATTTTACTAATGGTACTATTTTTACACTCTATGGTATTTAATATAATTAACAAAATATTTTTAATAAAATTTGACCTTATCTTTCTTTTCGGTAAAAAATTTGATTTATTCAAAAACCATGTTTTTAAAAATGTTTTAAAAAAAATGTTTCTAAGTGATATTTTAATATCATTTTCAAGGAAAATGATTATATTTTTTTTTATATTTTAAAAAGTGTTTAAAATGGATTTCAAAATCTCGTTTAAAATTTTTATAGGCTATCTTCATAGAAAATGTCTTCAAAATGTTTTCAAGATTTAATTATATATTTTCCAAGATATTTTCAAAACAAAGTTTTCAAAAAGTTTTCAAAGATTTATTTATAATTTTTCAAATATATTTTCAACAAAAAAAGGTTTAAATTTTTTTTCAATATTAATTTTTATATTTTCAAATAAATATTTAATGAATTTTTTTTCAAATTTTTTAAAGATTCCTTTATAAGTTTTCAATGATATTTTCATAGAAAAAGTATTTTTTAAAATGTTTTTTTTAAAATGTTTTCAAAGAGAAAAGAATTTTTTCATCAAGAAATGTTTTAAATAATTTTTAATGATTAATTCATAAGTTTTTAATGTGTTTTTCAAATAAAATATTTGGAAAATATTTTATGCTTTAATAATTGTTTTTGAAAGAAATTTTATTTAACTTATGAATTGATCCATGTGATCTATCAAAATACATATCCATATAAGATGATATACTTTGAAATATTTTATGAATTACTAGGTATATGATCCAAGGATATCTTTCTAATTATTTTCTTTATATGGTTTATGATTAATATGACAAGTGGTTTAAAAAACTTGGGTTAAAACATGATAAAATACTTATGAAACCCTCTTCCTTTTAAGGAATATTATATAATTATGATACCTTTCTTTTTTACATTGGTTATATGATGAAAATTTTAAGACACCCATTTCATTTCATGGGTTATGATATGATGTTTATGAAACCCATCTATTTTTATGGTGAATGATATGATAAGAGTTTTATTTTCTTATGGAACTCATATGTATGATTTAATTATGTGATGGGTGGGACCTATATATCCCTCCAATTCATTGGGTAAATATTAATATCTCATGATATAGACATGGGTTAATCAGGGAGTGAACTCGGTTCAGTAAAGGGCTATGTCCACTTATATGGTCTTAGTAATGAGCCTTGACTACTAATATGGTCTTAGGAGTGAACCTTGACCATTAAGATGGTTTAGGGAGTAAACCCATTCCACTACAAGGATAGGTATGAAACTGGGGATGGTGGTGTGTCCTTCTAATAGTTGTATCCCCCATCTAGTGACTTGGAAGGTTTTGGAAATGATCCTTGGCTTATATGGAATGATTTTATATGCTTAAATGTATAAAAAAAATTCTATGTCATATTCCAATGTTATGATCTCATGGATTATTATCTTGATTTCCTTATGATTAATGTCTTTTGAACTACCAATATTTACATCATGACTCATGTATATGATCCTTGATTAGTAGGGTATGATCTTCAAATGTTAGTCTCATGTTCTCATACCCTTATGCTCATGTTATGATTATATATCTACCTTGTTTACCCTTAATGAGCACCGGATCTCACCCATTTCCTATGTTTCTTTTACCTAGGTCATGAAGAAAGGTTTTAAGTAGATGTAACAAAGGGTATGATATTTTAGGGAGGTTTTAAGATCTTTCACTGAGTTAGAATATTATGTTTCCATGTTTACAAAGACACTAAACTATTATAGTCCTTAGGAATTTATTTTTGTAAAGTGATAAATATTCATCTAAAATGATGTAATATCCATGTATGTGAAGCCTAAGTAACTATACAAAAAGGTATTATCTCCCAATCACTAAAGAAAAAACACCACAATTCAAAGATCCATCAGCACAAAACCACATATTCCTAAGCTTGGGTTAAGGATCTAGAAAGAAATTAATCCTAAAACATCACCCATGGGGAACCACCCATGGAAAGTTTAATAAAATCCCAACAACTCTAACCATAGTGAAATTGATCCATATCCATTATGGAATCCTAAGAACCCACCTAAGGGTTTCTATGCTCAACCCATAAATATAAAAATCCTAATTCACTAGAGATGAGACACAAACCACAGAAAACACAAGGGATATGATCTACATCCTGGAATAAACACAACATAAATAACTAAAATCTCATAAGTACCCACATGGAATCATACAAAGTAAAAATTATACCAAAAACACCTCAAATGACCTTATCAACTCTCAGTCTAATTATGCATCCCAATAACCATATCAAGGAAAAAGGATCCACAAACTCCACTGGAACTGAAATATATTATCTCAATAAACCTATAATGGAACTATTTCTACACAAGAAAAGGGAAAAATAATGATTCAAGAAAAATTAGAATAGATCCAAGATAAAATAATACTGTGGATCTATCCCTCGATTCTATGTTTGGGTAGGGACATCAACTTGAGGAACTACATCTAAGGAATGAATATAATCACCTTAATGATAATCCCTTGTGACCGATAATCCATTATTTTTCATAACCATTTCTTGTGGTTGAATTTAAACAATAAAAAACAAAAACTCGACTAGTTCAGGACTCATAAATCAAACCAAACTATCCCTTCATCAATATCAGGACAAAACTTCAAACACCACTCTCCAAAACCAAACATATTAATCATACAATATAAAACCTCTTTCCATAAAAATAAAAAGTTTCCAATGAGTTTTTTCAAAATAATTTTCACTAAAACATACCCATGAAAGCATGAAGTTACTCAAAATAATTTTATTTATTTTTAAAAGTTTCAATAAAATAAAAATTTCTAATCAATCTCCATATTTTATTATTATAAAACCATTAAATTTTATGTTATTTTAAAAAAACTTAACAATAAAATTAATTAACACCATCTGGTTTTCCAAAACCCCAAACACAACTAAAGAATTTATTTTAAATTAAATCATTTCATAAAATATTTCTCTTTCTCAACAACCATATAAAAAAATATAACCCAACCATCTAACACATATCAATATGATATCATCAGCATATGAAAAAAATCCCGTGGATTAGCCTAAAATGAGTGATGGACACCATCACTAACCATTTTAGATCTAAATAGGTTGAATAATAAGTATAAAGGTATATAGGTCTATTCATGGTGTGGATAAATAGTTTGGAAAACCAAGTGGAAAATGTGTGTTGACCTTTATGAAAATTCTTAAACCATGTACCTAGGGGATCTACATAGTTTTTTAAATCATGTGAGCTATCCAAGTAACATTGGTTCTCCTTTTATTTTCACCCAAGATATTATAATAATCTCAAAACCTCCCATATATGGGTATATGATCCGTAAAAATATTCAAAAAAAATCTAATTCAAAAATAAAAACCCCAACTACTAAGGAATGCGAACTTTATCATGATATGGGGTGAACAAGAACTTATATATGATATACCTATTGAGTCACAACCTGATCCTAATATATTTTCTACCTTGAAATCTCTAAATAAACCTAGGATCCCAACGAATAACCTAGGATTTGATACTATTTATAATGAATCGATCTAGACTACCACATGATCTAGCACCTGAATTGGTCTTCCATAGGACTATGGTGAATTGAAAATCCCCATGGACAAGCGATAAGCACTATGGTATAAAAAAATAAATGGGAATAGTTTATACATTAAAAAATTGTTAAATCAAAATGAAACTTTTACCCGAAAATCCATCATGACCCATCCATGATTTGTATATTCATGCCAAACCAAACAAGTTGGAAGAAGCTGTGCAAACACTTAAAGAAATTTAAAACAATTTAAAACAAAGTAATCCTTCAACCCACCTCCAAACCTCACTTACACAATATCCTTAGTTATATCCTCCATATATGCACATATATAATTCTCCCCCTTCAAGTAAAAAAAGCACATAATGGACTATTTGAATGATGAAATAAAGAAACTAAATAAAACAATATAAACTACTAACCTCTATGTGACATCATAATCCATGAATCAACCATTACACCAAATAAACCCCATGTGTGATCAATAGTTGAACCAAAATCTAAAACCTAGATATGATAATATAGGCATGATAAAATAAATTCTTTTTATACCAACACCCAACTTTCCACATGACCAGATTTTAATTAAATAACCACTTAAATATAGTTTGAAACATAATTAGAATGTAGATTTTACATGCTATAAGTTCATGAAAATTAAATATAATTTCCATATATAATATATATCATAGAAGATTTAACTTTTATTTTTCTTAAATGAAAATAACCACTTTAAATACATTTTAATGATTCAAGATATTGTATACAAAACACAAATCTTGAAAACCATTTTATAAATCCCTGACAAAAGCCTTTAGTTAAAATAATTTTCCATATCCTTTTTTGAACCAATTTTAAAGAAATAAAATCAAACTCGAAGGGTAGGGTATTATATAAAAATAAGCATCAATAGTCAAAAGATAGATCATAAAAGTAAATAAGGTAATGGTGCCACAACCAATTTATGAAAGAGGGAAACCAATCAAGTATAAGATTTGGATTCCCTACAAAAACATCCAATAAAAAAGTGAGTGTCATGGGATCTAACCTTGGTTCAATCTAGAATGATACTAGTGTTGGTATTATTGTAATACACTCTATCTAGGTCACCACCATGTGAAATCAGGTTAATTACCATCTGAATCCATCTTGAGGGTGACCGGGTATAACCTAAACCTCTAGGATCCCCTAGGGAACAAGTTAGTGAGATTCAACAAAATAGTTTAACACACACACATACCTTCCACTAATTACCCAGGTTCCTATGTCCAACAAAAACTTAAAGGTGAGAAATTAAAATAATCCAGATCCATAAATAAATAATAATATTAAATATCTATCACTTATAATTCCATTATATAAAAACATACCCTATGGACCCATCACTAGTCAATGGATAAAATCCACAACCCATAAGAGGGAAACAATAATGGGGAAAATTAGAGAGTTACTAAAAAAATACCAATTAATTTTTTTGGTAAATGACTAATGAGACTTTAAAACTAGCTTGAGATTTTAAGCCTTGATGTCACATTTTGGAACTCAATTATAAATAAGGAACCATTTTTCAATACCTTAAGAAATAATAGGAATGACAGTTTAAATAAATTTAAGTAAACACACATATTATAAAAATTATTAGAGGATTAAAATAGTAATATTTAATTCTTAGAATGACTCAAATAGGGTCGAAACATTTTCAAACCCCATGATTTATTCCAAAAAGTTTTTGATATCCTTTAAAAATAC
This sequence comes from Viscum album, assembly GCA_963277665.1. Lineage (NCBI taxonomy): Eukaryota > Viridiplantae > Streptophyta > Magnoliopsida > Santalales > Viscaceae > Viscum > Viscum album. The sequence goes on from OY728141.1 coordinate 916,668,461, forward strand.
TTGGAATTTTATGTATTACTTGAAATGAAAAAAAAACCTTGTAAAAATGAATTTGAAAGTTACAAATTTTTTTATAAATCTAAAATATAATATTAAGGATAATTTAGAAAATATTACAAGAAATTGATATTTCAAATTAAGAAAAAAATTAAACTGACCTTGAAAATAGGAAAACCATTAACTTTTTATTAAAACCATGATGAAATAAAATTTATTACTTATAAATCCAATGAAAATATAAAATAAAGTCATTAGAAAATCAAAACAAAAATTTAGAATGCAATGAATTTTTAGGTACAAAATTAAAATTTAGGTCATTGGTAAAACATACATGGAAGCAATAGAGAATGTATTTAAAAGTCAAACAAGAGATGAACATAGTTCAAAAAATAAATCTCATGACCTAACATCAAAGGAATTAAAAAAAAATCAATTAGAATGACATTATAGGGTTTGACCAAGAGGGGAACTATGGTAGGGAGAGAATAAAGTAAGAGTGGAGGAAGAAAGAAGAGAAGGGAGACCCAACATTGGAGTTTTAACCTTTAAATATAAAGAAATCACCATGAATCACCAAGATAAAAGAAATACTATAGGATAAGAGGCAGAACAAGGATGAGGGTTGTGGCTGAGGGTGTTGCACGAGAGAGGGGAGGGTAAATAAGGGTACTTTGGGTTTTTATTCTATGGAGGGAAAATTTGGAGTATCATAAAATTAAAATCTTGGAATCACATATAGTTAGGATACATGGTTTGGTAAAAGTGTGAAAAAATATAGCTTCTAATACCAAATAAAAATTCCCCAACATTGTTTTTTCTAGAACCATATATGGTTTAACTAATTTTTTGTTTATCATGCCAAACAATACTATACAATTTCAAACCCAATACATATGGTCTCTACATGGACACTCTTAACCGCGTGGGATAACTGCGAGACACTAAAAAAGTGTCCAAAAATTAAAATTTTGGTTTTATGAAATTACCAAAACATAAAATTATTTGAGATAATATAACAAATATAAAATAACCAACTATAGTAACATGGAGTGTTACATTTGAGAAAAAAGAGAACAAGTAGGACAAGTAAATATTTCAACATGAAATATTTTAAAAAGAATTATAAATAGAATACTTATTACTGTAGAATATCAACTAATACATCAAGGTCCTATCACACCACACCACCACACAATTACCTTGAAAAAAATTAAAACCATTAACAAATTTTATTAGTCTTGTTTTGGGTGGATCTATTATCCTCTCTCTAACGATGAAAGTTTTATTAGTAATGGGCATGAAAAAAATGAAAAAAACTTAGAAAATTAATGTTTTATTACTAGATCAAATGTCATGATGTCATCTCTATAGAAGCACCACTCGATTATTAACCTAAGTATTCAATGTGACTAATCTTAAGAAGAGAATTTAAAATCAAAATTTTACCTAATTTGATTTGAATAGAATGAATATTACAGTCATTATAAAAGATTATATCTTAAATAAACCAATTTTTGATCTCTCTAGATCTTCCAAACATAATCTATAATTATACTGGTACATCTATCATCAATTTCTATGTTTTATTATAGGTAATCGATGATTCCTTCAACATAGTATTGATTTCTATAATGTTGTTCCTTCAATCCAGAAAGGAAATCATAGATTTTGACTCTTTAAATATCTCCTTCCCTCTCTCTAGGATGTAGGATATTTTAAAAAAGATATATCAAATTCAAGGGATGAATAATACTATGAATTTTGGCTTACTCTCAATTAAATAAAAAGATTAATACATACTTAAATTTCACTTTGTCATCCCCAATTAAATATAACCTTCAAAATAAGAAATAAATGACACTTGTGACTTAGTAATAGGGTAAAAACACCATAAATATTTTATAAGACACTTGTAACATTAAAATAATATTATATGATAAAATATGAGTCATTAACTTCACTCATATCTCCCAAAAATATTTAATGAAACATGAATAATTAATCTTCCATAAAATATTTTTTTTATTCACTCACTTTCAAATACACTAAGTCATTATATTTAACACTTATAATTTTAAACATGAATAAAACGGAATTTATTTATTTCTTGAGATCATTTAGACTTGGACAAAACCTTTCACCCTCAATGGTGCTCACCATATCCTATACTTCAATTCCTTAGAATTGGTTAAGCTCTTGAATATTCTTTGTGTGTAACCCTCTATGTCCAAATTTTGATATAAGAGATTCATACTCATAGAACAAGATTAAAATATAGAAACATGTCATGGACCCTAAGAAGATATGGTTTAGTCGTAACATTGAAAATTGCATACGAATGAACTCTATGAAATATAATCTCTTTATCTTATGATATCTCATAAAACAAAATGCATCACTTGTGACACCATCCTTGATTTATTTATTCTTTTAATTTTTATTAGGAATATAATTACCTTATTCTAATATATACATGGATTTAATAAAGGTATTACTATCCTAGTCAACGTGTCCTAAGATATCTCTTACTCTGCATGAATTTGATTAATTATGCCTTTATGATTCAACCAAATCCATACCACCAACGACACACCTAATGCATGATACCCTTCCACCAAAATAATTGTCGTGGTTTTTATATTACATCAAAGTATATGCTCAAATTATAATCATTGATAATGATCCTAATTTGAGAGATCAATTCACATGTTCATAAATAAAAACATCCAATGAAACCTGTAACATGTGATGTTCTTATTGTCATGTTTTTCCTCTTGATCTCCTCTACTCAATATCACCAAGTATGAAATTCACAAAAAGTTGTCTAAATGATTATGACACCCCATCATGTGATAGTAAAACATAATCTATGTTATATCAATATAATTTATCTTGACCATAATAAATATATTTAATATTACTTTCATAGTATCTCAATGTTCTAATTATATATAAAATCTACTATAATCTTTTGATATGAAAAATAATCAAAGGATATTACTATACTAATAGTAAAAATAGAAGTAACAATACTATTATGGTAATATAACATTGTGAACTACTCTATATATATATGACATGGTAATTGAAAAGTAACACTCAAGTTGATTCAAGAGCACCCACTTTTGAAACACTTCCACTTACACAAGATTTAATATTCTTACTATTAATATGTTAGTTATCATATGATAGGATCATGATTCTATGGATTAATAGATTTAATAATTAGGCCTTCCAAGTTTTCTTACATGGAATATATATTTTCTATAACTTTATCCCCTTGATTAAAACTCCCAAAAGAGATTATATCCCTCGGTATATCACTTTTTTCCTCTATCATATCCTCAGATTCATTTCTAGTACTTTTTGGTAAGTTTATAAAAATTTATATTATGATAATAATTCACTTTCTTGGTATGATTCCAAGAATTGGAACAAATCATTTCATATTTGAATTACTTCTTTAACAACATTATAAGTGTCATCATACTTAGTATAAATAGATATCGATACCACTGGGTTCAATGAGATTATATTTATCATTTTCTTATCCAATATGTGATATTAGATAAATTTATCAATAGGAAGACTATTTTATGTCCCTTAATAATTAATGTTCATTACTCTCTATGCACTGAGTACATATCCCTTTCACGTTCTCAAAACTATTGAATATTTCTAACTGTTACCTTCACAGTTCCCTTGGATTTATCTAATTTTGGAATTTTATAATATATGTAATTAAATTATGAGATCTAGTATGTAGAATTTTGTATGTGATAGTTCCATATCTGAAGCTCATTGAATTATAATCACCAATTTAATCTCTTCTTATTCCTTATATATGTAGTATTGGAGAGATTTATTGCCTGGGACATTAGAAAAAATTCTAAAATTAATAAAATTTACATTTTTCAATACCTCATTAGTATATATACATTGAATTGGTATATAAAAACCATTATAACTACCTTAATAGATCTCTTTTACTATAACTTAGGTCACTAATTTAAGTCAATTTTTAGATAGATTACTTGCATCCATGAATTAATTTCTTGTAAGACTAATAACTGTTTTATATATTTTATCAAGCATATCTATTTGGAAAACATATTGTTCTCCCACTAAATTCTTATTGAGACTTAGTATACTATTGTTCAAAAAAAATATTATATGATCACGATGGTTTAATCAACCCATAAATGGATCTCTATAACTTTTATTCATTATTGGAATTCATAGGTGCCACTAACCCTTTCTGGTTGTTTCATAATGACACCTTTCAAGAAAGTTATTCTTGACATCCAACGCCCAATAAAATGATCAAAGAAATTTTTTATGTTGAGTTTATTTATGATGAATTGAAGCATGGAAAGTTGTTATAAGAAATTTATCCTCATTTGTAACATAATTATACAACCCATGTATAGTTTCCATTGAATACCAACTAATGAATTTACATCAATTAGAGAAACCACAAAAATAAAATTTTTCTTTTTTGCACGTGGAATCCATTTTATGAATTCATATAAACTTATCACTTTATCATTTTTCCATTTACTACATATTTTAGGATAAATATTATTTATTCTAAGTGGATAATATATCACCTTACTCAATGATCTTAAAACCATATCTCTTTGGCTTTATCTTTCATATGTAATATGTGTCCTTAGAAAATTCCTTTTATAACAACCTATACTTTACATACATTGTTAATACTTCAAAATTGAAGCACACTTATTACAACATATGACAAAACCACAAAGGACCGTATAGGTATAGTGTCTTTAGAAACTGGGAAACATAAACAACTGGTTCATAAATCTTCTACAGTGTCTCCCATTTATTTCATCATATCTAGGGTCCCTTTTAGCATATTCTACTTAATATCCATCTTCCTGACCTGGGGAAAAGAAAACATAAAAGGGTGAGCTCAAATGCTCAGCAAGGGCAAATAAAAGAAATAAAAATCATATCATATCTTTTTAAAAATCATAACCTGAAAAAGAGATCATAATATCTTAACATGGAATAAATCATAGAAGTGAAAATGAGATCCCCATAATCATAACATGAAACTTGAAACTTTGTGGCGTGCACACATAATCATGGAAAATCATTTCTTGTTAGTCATGACTCATTGCCAAGACTATCTTAGTGGACAAAGTCCATTTCTAAACCGAGTTCACTCCTCGTTTCAGTCCTGTATCACTGAACCGAAATAACCTTCCGTTCCAGCCATGTCTATCTCATGAGATATAAAATCTTTACCCAATGCATTGGAGGGAGATATAGGTCCCACCCATCTTATAATGAATCCTTTCTTATGTGTGCCAAATAATCATAAACCATACATCATAGCGTAACCCATGTAATAAAAATGGAATTCTTAAACAACATGACATCATAAAACAATTCATATAAGATAAAGGAATTCATAAAAATATTTCCATCACAACATAATCAAATCCATGTAATAATAGGTATAAAAACAGAACCCTTTTATTATCTTAGATGGAAAATAATTTTGATAAAATACTTGAACTCCATTCTTGAGGAAAATATCCTTTCTACTTAAAAAACATTTTTCCTTTCATAACATGTCATACAACTTTAAAATAAAAGAAGTTGATTAAAAATAAACTTGAAAACTTGTAAAGGAAGTTTCTTGGAAATAATGTTTTAAAAATCCATTCATGCCGTATAAGTTTAAAAAAACATTCTTTGTACTTTTGTCGGAAAAGTCAAAAAGTACCTCGTACGAAAAACAACAAAAGATTCCTTTCATATCTTTTACTAAAAACTCACCGAAGGGTAAAATTGGTTATAAAATATTATATAAGGATATAAATATTACATATTGAGGAAGCATGGATGTGGATGATAAAATACACCCCAGTAAATTTCAATGTATAAACAATATCGGATAAAAATGAGATTGTGATATTTCCCTTACCTTAGGTACGATTTGATTTTTACGTGTCCGAAGCTCCTGTATAATGGTTTAAATAATGTTATTGACTTATTCCAGAATCATAAATATTGATATGATATCATATATGGTCATATTCTTAGCTTCTTGTTAGTAATATTTCATTGTTACTTGTTACTCGGGTCCTTATTGCCTTTTGTTCTTATGCGTGTTTTGCCGAATAAATTCTTATTCTTCTTTTAAGGTTATAGATACCTTATATCCAGAATGGAATTAGTGTAACATATATCATATTTATTCATTCAATTCATTTATATAATTACTATGTAATGATGATCATGTAGAACGAGTCGCATCACATCGTGGAGACGGTATTCCGTACGTACGCACGAGTGATGATATCGTTCCTATGATCGTGGAATTGTATTGGAGTATATATATATTATTTCAGTATCAATATTACTTAATAATAATCATAAATAGTTACGCATTACACCATTATACCCATCATTGTAAGGTGGTGGTGGAAAATAGATTACACCACGGCGTGGAGACAGTATTCCGTACGTACGCACGCGCGGTGATTTCATTTTTCTGTAGGATGGATAGAAGGTGAATTAGGGTTGTTTAATATTTATAATAACATATCAGTATGTAAGTAATACTGATTTTATTACTTTATAATGAAACAACTAAAGAAGAAGAAGTTGAAGAAGAAAGAAATTGAAAAGATCGGTAATGGATATTACCTCTTCTTTGGAACGCTTCTTTGAATCCTCCACTTAGGGAAATAAGATTGGTCTTTGAAGAAGACAAGGACCTCTAGGATTATTCTAGGGAAGTTGAGAGGAGAAAATGGCAGGGGTTAGCCGAGCTTGAGTGCTCAAATTGGTGTGAGGAGGAGGGGGAGGAGGTGCCCTTTTATAAGGGAGGGGAGGGGCACCTTATTAATATCTCAAAATATTATTTTATATTAAAGTAAAAATCGGTTTATAATGGCTCCAAAGGGTCTTATTTCGAAGCTAAAGTGGGGATGGATCGAAATCCTATCAACCAATAGGATTTAGACAAGTTTAGGGTATTATTTTAACCTTATCAATTAGATTTAACTCTAAGTTAAATAATTTAACTTTTACCGTGTCTTTTTGTTTTCTTTCACTATATGGTTAAAACACTTACTATAACATGCCAAAAGAACCCCAAATTGTTTATTATTAATATATATATCCTTATCTAAGTCATTTTACCGAGCCTTAGATTTTTAGGAATAAAATAACAATTAATAATATAATATTTGATTTAAAAACTATTTTGTGTCAATTTTGACACTATTTGATATATGATTTTTGTGAAAGTCATAACAGAATTATGTGTTCGAACCAAGTTGATTAAATCAACACTAATATATCATAGTAACCTAGAAAATTAGTGTAATTCATAAAAAGTCTCAAATTAAATTTATTTTGGTGTTTATAACATCAATTATGTCAATATTTCATAAATAAGATAATTACTGCATCATCGTTGTGTCATAATTAAATTAAATTATTTAATGTCTAAAAATTATAAATAAAATACCATTATGTAGGAAATCTTTTTATCTTTATAATGAATATTTATTGTCGAATTTATCTTATGTATAACCCCATATTAAAAATGATTTACTTATTAAACTTTTATTTTAACTATTTTAACCCTTCTTTAAATAAATTAATAATAAATGTCCTAATCTAACCCAAGTGGGCCTAAATGGTCATATTTTATTCCTAAGTTTGTTTTTGGTCGAATTAAACTTATCCAATAGAATTAGGACATGTGTTAGGGTAATAGTAATATCATATTTACCCTTAGTTACCCTATTTACTATTAACCGCGGTAAAAAAAAGTAAAAAGTTACTATTCACCAAAAAATTATTTTTATCTCATTGAACCACATTTTACTTACTGATATCAACCGTGTCTATCAGATTTTCAAAATTCCATTCACAGAAGTGGTAAAATTATGTTTTATGCAAAATTCAGTTTTTAACCTACCACTTAGTGGTTTCACTATTCATCAAAAATTGAAAGTTTTCAGAAAAATACCAAAATTTCACCCTAGGCTAATTTAGGTATTCCGAATCCAAAAATGAAGTCCATTTTGAAAAATAAAATTTATAAAATTTCAAAAAGTGGTTATTACTATTCATAACGGCTAGTTTTAATAATATTTTAATAGCATATCGTTGTTTAGTGAAACTCGGTATTGCGTACGACGCAAGCTATCGAGGAAGGTCGCGATTGCATGTAAAGTAAGCCAAGAAAGTGTGTAGTGAAAGATTCATTTGAACAAAATATTACTCATAAAAATCTCGGGTGTTACATTCTACCCCCCTTAAAAAGAATTTCGCCCTCGAAATTCGTCACTTTGTAACAAACAGATGAGGATACTTCTCCCTCATCATATTCTCAAGCTCCCATGTAGCTTCTTCTAATTGGTGGTTCTTCCATAAAACTTTCACCAAGCGAGTGGTCTTGTTTCGTAGGACTTTTTGGCTATGATCCAGAATCTCTATCGGCTGTTCTTCATAAGAAAGATCTTGCTCCAGCAGTACAACTTCTGAGCTGAGTACATGTGAAGGATCAGGTATGTACTTTCTCAGGAGAGATACATGGAACACATCGTGAACTTGAGAGAGATTCGGTGGAAGCGCCAATCGGTAAGCTACCATTCCAACAAGATCCAGTATTTCGAAAGGACCGATATATCTAGGGCTCAACTTCCCCTTCTTTCCAAATCTCATAACCCTCTTCCAGGGAGATATTCGTAAGAACACTTTATCACCCATTTCAAACTCTAGGTCTTTTCTTCGGTTGTCGGCATAACTTTTCTGTCGACTCTGAGCTGCTCTTATGTGTTGTTGAATAGATCTGACCTTTTCTGCCATTTCATCAACGAGATCAGGTCCTAATAGCTTTCTTTCCCCAACTTCATCCCAGCAAGTTGGAGACCTGCATTTCTTTCCATAGAGAGCTTCATAAGGAGCCATCTGAATACTGGAGTGAAAGCTATTATTATAAGAAAATTCCACCAAGGGTAGGTGTTGATCCCAACCTCCTTTGGAATCCATAGAGCAAGCTCTCAACATATCTTCTAGGGTTTGAATTGTTCTTTCAGACTGACCGTCTGTCTGGGGATGATAAGCAGTGCTGAAACTCAACTATGTATCTAGAGTATGCTGAAAACTTCGCCAGAACTTCGAGGTAAATCTCGGATCCCAATCAGATATAATAGAAAGTGGTACTCCATGCAATCTTACCACTTCCTTTACATATATCCTGGAAAGCTGATCTAGAGAGAAATCCTCTCTAATAGCAATGAAGTGTGCAGACTTTGTAAGACGATCAACTATGACCCAAATAGAATTATTGTCTTTGGATGTTTTAGGAAGTCCTGTGACAAAGTCCATAATGATGTTTTCCCATTTCCATTCGGGTATAGGTAATGGTTGTAACATCCCCTTAGACTTCTGTCTCTCAGCTTTAACTTGTTGACAAACCAAGCATCGAGAGACATATTCAGCAACATCTCTTTTCATGCCATCCCACCAGAAGTACTCTTTCAGGTCCCTATACATCTTCGTGCTTCCAGGATGAATAGAGAATGATGAACTATGAGCCTCATCCAGCAGCTCCTTCTTTAATTCGGGGATGGGAGGAACACAAACCCGATTCCTGAACTTTATTATCCCATCACAATCAAGGTTGAATTCAGGAACATTTCTCACCTTCTTTTGTAACTCGACATCTTCTTTCTGTGCCTCTTTAATCTTCACATGTATAGATGGTTGAACATTCATTTGAGAAAGATAAGATTTTCCCCCTTCCATTATAATTCCAAGATCCATCCTTTGTAAATCCATAAATATTGGATCCTTTGTGATCCTCATCATGGATAAACTAGCATGGTCTTGTCGACTTAATGCATCTTCCACCTTGTTTGCTTTCCCAGGGTGGTAATGGATTGAGCAGTCATAATCCTTAATCAGCTCCAACCATCTTCTTTGACGCATATTCAGCTCCTTTTGTGTGAAAATATACTTTAAACTTTTATGATCAGTATAAATATCACACCTTTCACCATAAAGGTAATGCCTCCAAATCTTTAATGCAAAGATTACCGCAACCAACTCCAAATCATGTGTTGGGTAATTTTGCTCATGGATTTTCAACTGTTGTGAGGCATAAGCTATCACCATATCATTTTGCATAAGAACACACCCCAATCCCTTCTTGGATGCATCACTGTAGATCACAAACCTTTCTCCACTACAAGGCAGTGTGAGCACAGGTGCACTGGATAACCTTCTTTTAAACTCCTTGAAATTCTCTTCACATTCCTCTGTCCAAACAAACATAACTCCTTTCCGAGTCAACTTGGTGAGTGCATTAGATAATCGTGAAAAATCCTTTACAAAACGTCGATAATATCCAGCCAAACCAAGAAAACTTCGGATCTCAGTTACTGTTGTTGGTCTTGACCATCTTTCGATAACCTCTGTTTTTGCTGGATCCATAGATATCCCCTCTTTTGAGATTATGTGACCCAAAAATGCAACTTTTTGAATCCAAAATTCACACTTGGTAAATTTGGAATAAAGCTTCTCCTTTCTCAGGGTCTTCAATATAATTCTCAAGTGATCTTCATGCTCTTCCTTGCTCTTTGAATAGACAAGAATATCGTCTATAAAGACTACCACAAATTTTTCAAGATAGTCTCTAAAGACTCTATTCATTAGATCCATGAAGATAGCAGGGGCATTAGTAAGACCAAATGGCATCACTATAAATTCATAGTGTCCATACCTTGTACGGAAAGCCGTATTTGGTATATCCTCCCTTTTGATCCTTAATTGATGATACCCTGAATGAAGATCAATCTTGGAAAAGTATTGAGCTCCGCGTAGTTGGTCAAATAAGTCATCAATGCGTGGGAGAGGATATTTGTTCTTGATAGTGATCTTGTTAAGTTCTCGGTAATCAATGCAGAGTCTCATTGATCCATCTTTCTTCTTAACAAATAAAACAGGTGCTCCCCAAGGTGACGCACTAGGGCGTATGAATCCCTTATCAAGATTCTCTTGGAGTTACTTCTTCAATTCCTACAACTCAATTGGGGCCATTCTATAAGGTGTCTTTGAAATAGGCAAAGCACCCGGTACGAGTTCTATTGAAAACTCAACTTCACGATTTGGTGGAAGACCCGGTAATTCCTCCGGAAAGACATCATCAAACTCCCGTACAATGGGCATATTCTTAATCGTGAGTTTCTCACCAACCATTTGAGATAAATAACCTTCATTTAGTGGAATCAATACCCATAAGATGGAAGAAATTTCCACTGGAAGGTTATGTTCATCCTTGCATTGATAGACGATCGTAGATTGATCTGGAATATGAAATGTGACTTCCCTTCTTTGGCAATTGATATGAGCTCCATGTAGAGAAAGACAATCCATGCCAAGAATCACATCAAATTCCACTAAAGGAAGGATCACAAGATTTGCAGGAAGCACTTTCCCACAAACTTCGATCGGAGAAGAATTACAAACTTTTGATGTGACTGTTGTGCCATTAGGTGTTGTCACAGCTAACTCAACATCTAATTGTTGAGGTAATACGGTGATACCCTTAGAAAATTCTTTAGAAATAAAAGAGTGGGTGGATCCAGAATCAAACAAAACATTTGATACTTTAGAGTGGATGGTAAGTGTACCTTTCACCACTTCGTTATCGTACTCCACATCGCTGATAGAAATTGCATGTGACTTTCCTTTGTCTTTAGCCTTAAGATTTTGTTGACGTCGACCATCATCATCAACCCTTGGATTTGGGCATTGATTGGCATAATGCCCCATCTCCTTGCACTTGAAACATTGAAGTGTAGTAGGTTCATTCTGTGTATCCCTTCCTTTTTTTTCATCATTAGACATCTTCTTCCCATTTTCGCGGCATTCAAATGCCCGATGACCTTCCTTTCCACATTTGAAACATTTACTTGTCCCTTTAAGACAAATCCCTCAATGTTTCTTTCCACACTTTGAGCATAAGGTAAAGCTCATCTTCTTTTCAGTGTGCTCTTTAGATTTTCCTTTGAATTCCATCTTCCTCTTCTTATCAAACCCATGTGACTGATGGGTTACTCCAATCTCCATCTCGACTTTGAGAGCACATCGAACGATTTCCTCGTAGCTATTGAAGTCCCTTATGGCTAACGCCCTTCGAAGACTTGGTTTTAAGACACTAAAGAATCGATCGATCTTACTCTCAGGTTGGATAATAATACCAGAAGCGTACCTTGCAAGTCTCATAGGTACCAACAGATTCATCATCCCTTTGCTTCAGTTCAAGAAACTCTTTCTCCATCTTTTTTCGGAGAATACGAGGGAAGTACTTATTGAAAAATAAGTTCTTGAACTCATCCCATTCCATAGACTCAATTTCATCCCTTTGCCTCGTATTCTTAATAAGATTCCACCATTGATCAGCATCTCCTTCCAAACAATACACTGCTAGGATGACTTTATCATGTTCAGAACATTGAAGAACTGAAAATATATTTTCAGTAGTACTAATCCATTGTTCAGAAACTAATGGATCAGTAGACCCACTGAAAGAAGGTGGATGCTGCCTCATGAAGGATTCAACAGAATGTTGCTCCTTCCTTTGCTCGTTTGGAAGTCCTGCATGATTCATAGCTTGAGAAAGTTGTGTGAGCATGGCTACAAGATTTTGCATTCCAGCTCCCATATCGTTTGGTTGCTCAGGGGGACAATCATTGCATTGCCCATCACATTCCGCATTAACACGGTTCCTTCGGGTTCCAGCCATTGACTAAAACCAAGAATAATAGTGTGAGCGACACTAATTATAATAGTAAAACCACATAATCAAGAATAAAACTTCACACTTAAGGTCTTATCCTAGGGTATTCATGGCCATTTCTAAAACACTAAGATTGTGTTCTATGCTTAGACTTATCCTTAGGGTTCTTACTAAGGCTTTCACATCCTAGTTTCCAAAGGTTGACTATACCTTTCCTCTGATACCAACTATAACGACCCATACTTTACATACATTGTTAATACTTAAAAATTGAAGCACACTTATTACAACATATGACAAAACCACAAAGGACCGTATAGGTATAGTGTCTTTAGAAACTGGGAAACATAAACAACTGGTTCATAAATCTTCTACAGTGTCTCCCATTTATTTCATCATATCTAGGGTCCCTTTTAGCATATTCTACTTAATATCCATCTTCCTGACCTGGGGAAAAGAAAACATAAAAGGGTGAGCTCAAATGCTCAGCAAGGGCAAATAAAAGAAATAAAAATCATATCATATCTTTTTGAAAATCATAACCTGCAAAAGAGATCATAATATTTTAACATAGAATAAATCATAGAATTGAAAATGAGATCCCCATAATCATAACATGAAACTTTAAACTTTGTGGCATGCACACATAATCATGGAAAATCATTTCTTGTTAGTCATAACTCATTGCCAAGACTATCTTAGCAGACAAAGTCCATTTCTGAACCGAGTTCACTCCTCGTTTCAGTCCTGTATCACTGAACCGAAATAACCTTACGTTCCAGCCATGTCTATCTCATGAGATATAAAATCTTTACCCAATGCATTGGAGGGAGATATAGGTCCCACCCATCTTATAATGAATCCTTTCTTATGTGTGCCACATAATCATAAACCATGCATCATAGCGTAACCCATGTAATAAAAATGGAATTCTTAAACAACATGACATCATAAAACAATTCATATAAGATAAAGGAATTCATAAAAATATTTCCATCACAACATAATAAAATCCATTTAATAATAGGTATAAAAACAGAACCCTTTTATTATCTTAGATGGAAAATAATTTTGATAAAATACTTGAACTCCATTCTTGAGGAAAATATCCTTTCTACTTCAAAAACATTTTTCCCTTCATATCATGTCATACAACTTTAAAATAAAAGAAGTTGATTAAAAATAAACTTGAAAACTTTTAAAGGAAGTTTCTTGGAAATAATGTTTTAAAAATCCATTCATGCTGTATAAGTTTAAAAAAACATTCTTTGTACTTTTGTCGGAAAAGTCAAAAAGTACCTCGTAAGAAAAACAACAAAAGATTCCTTTCATATATTTTACTAAAAACTCACTGAAGGGTAAAATTGGTTATAAACTATTATATAAGGATATAAATATTACATATTGAGGAAGCATGGATGTGGATGATAAAATACACCCTAGTAAATTTCAATGTATAAACAATCTCGAATAAAAATGAGATTGTGATATTTCCCTTACCTTAGGTCCGATTTGCTTTGTACATGTCCGAAGCTCCTGTATAATGGTTTAAATAATGTTATTGACTTATTCCAGAATCATAAATATTGATATGATATCATATATGGTCATATTCTTAGCTTCTTGTTAGTAATATTTCATTGTTACTTGTTACTCGGGTCCTTATTGCCTTTTGTTCTTATGCGTGTTTTGCCGAATAAATTCTTATTCTTTTTTTAAGGTTATAGATAACTTATATCCAGAATGGTATTATTGTAACATATATCATATTTATTCATTCAATTAATTTATATAATTACTATGTAATGATGATCATGTAGAACGAGTCGCATCACATCGTGGAGACGGTATTCCGTACGTACGCACGAATGATGATATCGTTCCTATGATCGTGAAATTGTATTGGAGTATATATATATTATTTCATTATCAATATTACTTAATAATAATCATAAATAGTTACTCATTACACCATTATACCCATCCTTGTAAGGTGGTGGTGGAAAATAGATTACACCACGGCATGAAGACGGTATTCCGTACGTACGCACGCGTGATGATTTCATTTTTCCGTAGGATGGATAGAAGGTGAATTAGGGTTGTTTAATATTTTTAATAACATATCAGTATGTAAGTAATACTGATGTTATTACTTTATAATGAAACAACTAAAGAAGAAGAATTTGAAGAAGAAAGAAATTGAAAATATCGGTAATGGATATTACCTCTTCTTTGGAACGCTTCTTTGAATCCTCCACTTAGGGAACTAAGATTGGTCTTTGAAGAAGACCAGGACCTCTAGGATTATTCTAGGGAAGTGGAGAGGAGAAAATGTCAGGGGTTGGCCGAGCTTGAGTGCTCAAATTAGTGTGAGGAGGAGGGGGAGGAGGTGCCCTTTTATAAGGGAGGGGAGGGGCACCTTAGGAATATCTCAAAATATTATTTTATATTAAAGTCTAAATCGGTTTATAATGGCTCCAAAGGGTCTTATTTCGAAGCTAAAGTGGGGATGGGTAGAAATCCTATCAACCAATAGTATTTAGACAAGTTTAGAGTATTATTTTAACCTTATCAATTAGATTTAACTCTAAGTTAAATAATTTAACTTTTACCGTGTCTTTTTGTTTTCTTTCACTATATGGTTAAAACACTTACTATAAAATGCCAAACGAACCCCAAATTGTTTATTATTAATATATATATCCTTATATAAGTCATTTGGCCGAACCTTAGATTTTTAAGAATAATATAAAAATTAATAATATAATATTTGATTTAAAAACTATTTTGTGTCAATTTTGACACTATTTGATATATGATTTTTGTGAAAGTCATAACAGAATTATATGTTCAAACCAAGTTGATTAAATCAACACTAATATATCATAGTAACCTAGAAAATTAGTGTAATTCATAAAAAGTCTCAAATTACATTTATTTTGGTGTTTATAACATCAATTATGTCAATATTTCATAAATAAGATAATTACTGCATCATCGTTGTGTCATAATTAAATTAAATTATTTAATGTCTAAAAATTATAAATAAAATACCATTATGTAGGAAATATTTTTAGCTTTCTAATGAATATTTATTGTCGAATTTATCTTATGTATAACCCCATATTAAAAATGATTTACTTATTAAACTTTTATTTTAACTATTTTAACCCTTCTTTAAATAAATTAATAATAAATGTCCTAATCTAACCCAAGTGGGCCTAAATGCTCATAGTTTATTCCTAAGTTTGTTTTTGGTCGAATTAAACTTATCCAATAGAATTAGGACATGTGTTAGGGTAATAGTAATATCATATTTACCCTTAGTTACCCTATTTACTTTTAACCGCGGTAAAAAAAAGTAAAAAGTTACTATTCACCAAAAAATTATTTTTATCTCATTGAACCACATTTTACTTACTGATATCAACCGTGTCTGTCGGATTTTTGAAATTCCATTCACAGAAGTGGTAAAATTAAGTTTTATGCAAAATTCAGTTTTTAACCTACCACTTAGTGGTTTCACTATTCATCAAAAATTGAAAGTTTTCAGAAAAATACCAAAATTTCACCCTAGGCTAATTTCGGTATTCCGAATCCAAAAATGAAGTCCATTTTGAAAAATAAAATTTATAAAATTTTAAAAAGTGGTTATTACTATTCATAATGGCTAGTTTTAATAATATTTTAATAGCATATCGTTGTTTAGTGAAACTCGGTATTGCGTACGACGCAAGCTATCGAGGAAGGTCGCGATTGCGTGTAAAGTAAGCCAAGAAAGTGTGTAGTGAAAGATTCCTTTGAACAAAATATTACTCAAAAAAATCTCGGGTGTTACACCTTTCCCATAAAAATGAAAAACATATTCTTATGACAAGTATTTGTTCATATCCATCCATTGAATTTATTCAAGGTAATCTTTCTAAATAATATCCTTATGTTTTTAAATGATCTTTAAACCCTCTATGGTTTATAATTTATAAGTCTTATTATGTGAAAATAATTTTTTTCTATAAAAATCACTCTTACTCTTGCTTCAAAGGTATTGAATAAATTTACATTAGAGTTTACAAGTGTTATTAAAGTTTAAAGCCTCTTTCCTCGAGTTATTTAATGGTATAATAGTTTTTTAAAAAGGTATCATAAGGGTAATCATAACTTGTGTAAAGGTAACCCCATGGTTCATGAATTACTTAAGGGTTCTCAAGGCACTAATTAAAGGTTCCTCCAAAGTTGTGTATGATCAGAACCTAAATATAAGGGTAATTATACCAGTATAAGGGTATATTAAGTTTTGTAAAGGCTCATCCAGAGTTGTTCAAGGTTACTAGTGGAGTTTTGTAAGAGTACCAATGAGTTACGCATACGTGCGTAAGGGTAAATCTTAGTTGCCTAAGGGAATTATTGGAGTTGTGTGAGTGTAACCTTTATTTTCATATGTTTCATAAAGTTAAATGAAGTTAACTTTAACCAAAATACTATTTGAATGTATGGGTAATAGGTTTTTTCTACTGTGTAAGGTTAAAACAAATTAATATTATATAAAACTATATTGTTGTGAGTTTTGGGTGCAGTGGAAGCATCAGATGAGTCATGCCCAAATTTGATTCTTATCACGATCCATGATTAATTACATATTTACATGATGATGAATGTCATGATCAATAGTATTAAATTAATGAATATATTCATTTTAGAAACATTAAAACCAAAGTACATGATATTCACATATTATTTATAATTAATTTAAGAAATTATAGAATTACCTTGTGAGAAATTCTTTCTTCATTGATGAATGTGAAAATGGATCTATGTAATACCATCATTTAATTGTTGGATTAAAGAATATATTCACTTTAGTGGTGATACACACATATTCCATGAATCTTTGAACGTCACTGTAGTAATCTCTAGGTGCTAGCATAACAAATCCTAATGCTTGCGTCAATCACCTTTGATAACCTTGAGAACCACTTCGAGGAAGGGATCTCTTCAATATCTCTTGAATCTAGAGTGGAAGGTGGTGGAATATATATCTCCATTCTTGAGAACATTCTGGGAGAGGGATCTCTCTAGTGTATGAGACGATTCTCTCAAGATTTTATTGCGTACAACACAAAATGAATTGGTTTTATATAAAAATAATATAATTGGGTTTATATAATGCCAGAGTTAGAAACAAATAACTGCATAAGTTCCCTATATTATTTATTTAATCCATGTAGAGCCCCATGTATATAATAAAAATAATATTATTATTTCCTAACATGATCTAAACTCACGAATTAAATTAAATATTATTTATTCAAATAATATTAAATATATATATTTTTTCTACCCATACCATTAAAATTTGTCTTCCATTCCTCTGCAATATTTATTAGGCCCTAAATAATGACAAGTTATTTAATAAATAAATATCACTACATTATTTTCCAATAAATAAATAAATATTATATTCACTAAATAATAAAAAAATATTTATTAAATATTTTTATCACATAATATTCTCTCGAGTAACAAGTGATGGAATATATTTGTTTAGGAAAAATGAATAATCATTAAACCATATACAAGAATAATATTTATTGAACTTGTTAAATAATAAATAATAATATATTATTTAACTAATATTCTTGATACACTTAGTGTGTGGCCCTATTGGCCTCTTTCTCAGCGGCATTAGGTGAAGCAACCTAATGTCCAAGATTAGCATTTAGAAACAGGCCAAGGCACCCATATAGAAAGATGTTTATATGGAAATGAAATAATACCTCATATATATTCTTACCATATAATGTAATCCCTTTATTAAGGTATCTCTAATCAAGTAGGCTGCATTCTAGTGCAATCAACCAATGTGCTCAATGTATTTTTTTTTGAATTTTCAGAAATTGAACCTTTGTATAGAGCACCATGTTATTGGATTTATTTTGGATATAACACTTAAATAAAAGGTCTTGAGATATAAAATTACATTAAATAATATAAGGGACAAATCCTTTCTCACATTATAAATTAATGAAATATTACTTGTGACACACCCAATGTATTCTACCTCACTACGAACCTATGTCATCACATTTTTTATCAATACATCAAAGTGCATGATTTATAATTTTCATTAATAATAATAATATTAATTTCTAAGTATCAATAAACACATCCAAATATAATAACATCAAATGAAACATATGAATATAGATTTTCTACTAGAGGGTCTTGTTCTCAGAATATCCTACACTGGATATTACTAAGTTCGTACCCATGATAAGGTTTCTCAAAGTCCTATGAGTCTCCACCCCTAATAGCATATATCATATGTGTCCCTCAAATGATTTAATCCAACTATAGAATATATATTTAATAATATTCTTGTAACAATTCTGGGTTCTCATCATAGGAGTGAAATGTTATGGCATTCCAATGCAATAGCCACTCTTAGGACATAATCACACTCCATGTTACATAGAAGAAAAATTATGATGTGATAAGGAGTTTTTTAATTTTCAACAAAATGAATTCAATTTATCATATATTACAGAGAAGTTGGTTCTAGGACACGAAATCCAACAAAGTCCCACTTGCACTAGATCCAAAGGATACATACCATCAGTATTCTTGCTCTCACATGATACTCATGCTAATAATAATATAGGCCTTTAGTCAAGGTTATTCCCATGTTTTTTTTGGGAACTCTACTTACTGAAACTGCACCCATTTTGGAAAAATACCACCACAGTTGATACTTACAGAGTATGCGCATTGTCCATTGGTGTGACCATGGCTCTTTTAAAAGAGCCACCGCTATAGTTTCATCACAATACAATATGACATGGTCATTACTACTAGGTGCCACATCAAGATCCGAGATAAATATTTATATCCAAATAAATTACTTGGATGCAACATGAACCTCTATATTGTCAGACTCCACTATAGAATTAGTGTGAATTGGATACTTTGAACTCTTATTTCTCATATCTCATCCATTGAGACAGATAACCTATCCTAACTACAACTTCAAATGATTTTGATCTGTTTGAAAAATAGCATCAATTTCACCCCTAATCAATAGATTCTCATCTCCTTTATACACAAAGAATATATCCTATGTTCTTCTTAGATAATTAAGGAAAACCTTAAAAGTAGACTAATAAAATTCTTCTTGATCAAATTGATATCTTTCTACCATGATAAATACATTGGAAATATCAATTATAGTACATAACTTGGCATACATGATTGATCATATCACTGAAGCATATGATATCTTACTCATTATATCATTCTCATATTGTTTTTGAGGACAAATTTTCTTAGAGAGATTTATACTATGTGACACCTGAACCAATCCCCTCTTGGGTTGTTCCATACTAAATCTCTTTAGTATCTAGTAAATGTATGTACTTTTACATAGTCTATGAATCCTCTTGGATCTATCATCAACGTTCTTTATCCTTAGAATATATTCCGCTTCACATAAGTCCTTTATTGACAAAAATTTCTTTAACTAGTCCTTAAAAGACTGTAAGAATGTTATATCATTTCCAATAAGTAATATTTCATCAAAATATACTAATAGTACAACAACTACATTCCCACTAAAGCTTTTGTAAACCCACGGCTCAAATTAGTTCTTAACAAAACCAAATTCCTCTATGGATTCATCGAATCGAATTTTCTTTTACCTAGATTCTTTTTTCAATCCACAAATGGATCTTTATAACTTGAAAATATCTTTTTCATCACCTAGTGTCACAAACCCTTCTGGTTGTGTCATATGAGAATCTTCCTAAAGGTTCCCATTAAGGAATTCAGTTTTGACATCCATCTACCAAATTTATAGTCATGGTAAGCTGCTATAGAAAGTAGAATTATGATGGATTTAAACATGGAAACTTGTTAAAAGGTTTACCATAGTAAATTCTATGAGAATGTTTAAACCCTTTACCCACTAGCCTTGTTTTAGAGGTATTTAACATACTTTACATGTCTATTTTTCTTTTAATTACCCATTTTCACCCTATATTATTTACATCAATTGGTGCATTGACCAAAACTCAATTTTTTTTGGATACATGAAATATATTTTAGAATTCATTACTTCTTTCCATATTAAAGATTCTAAGTGCTCTAATTCCTCTTTGTTGGAGAGAGGTTCATTATTTTTAACCAATAACCAGTCACTATCTTCGATGACTAGAAAACCATATCTCTTGGGTTCTATTATCTATCTAGTTCTCCTCATTTAACTTTTGTTTCGAGAACTATTTCTTCTATAGGGAACTATGGAATCTATTCTTGTACCAAATATTGTGTATCTTGAGAATCAAATTCATTGATTTCAACCTTTATCTATCTATACATTTTGATTATTCTCTCCCTATCAAGAAAGAAAAATTATCTGGTGATAGTCACTTTATTTTATAAGGGGCTACATAAGTAGTATATCTATATTTCATTAAGATACCATATATAGATCACTTTGTTCCCTGGGGTGTTTTTTATTTCTTGGTATGGCCCTAACAAATTCCTAACAACTTCATACACATGTATATTAAAAAAAGGTTTCTTTAAACTCTATAACTCGAAGAGAATTATGTTTTGTACTTTAGTCATTACTTAGTTTATTGTGTAAGCCACAGTTTGTAATGCATATCTCCAAAAGTATAATGGATGATCCGTGTGACTCACCATTGAACTTACCATGTCTAACATAGTACGATTCCTCCTTTCACTAATTCTATTTCACTATGGTGTGTAATGTGGAGTGAGTTGAGATATAATTCCAGACTCCAATTGAAATTTGATAAACTATGGGTTAATAAAGTCACCACCTCGATCCGATCAAAGATTCTTTATCTTATTTCTTAGTTGATTCTCTACTTCATTCTTTAATTATATGAATTTCTCAATAAAATCAGACTTAAAACTCATCAAATAGACATATCCATATCCACTAAAGTCATTTTTAAAATTTATGAAGTAATAATACTCAGCTATAACTTATATTGGAAATGGTCTACACACATCAATGTGCACTAATCCTAAAATCTCTATGGCCCTTTCACCCAATCCATCTAATAGTGGTTTGGTTGTTTTTCCTTGTAAACAATAATGACATATTTCAAGTGGTTTTAGCTCAAAAGATTCTAAATAACCATCTTGAAATAGAATTTTCAAACTCTTCTCCTTTACATAAAGAAGAATGTGATTCCATAGTTGGGAGTTATATGATTCATGTGAACATGGTCTGTTATATATTTCTAGCACTTATCTTTCATAATTTAATACCTAAATACTATTATTTAAATGTTATATACCATAAAACATGTTTTATTTATAAAAGAAACAAATTTTATTTCAAAACATGATAATAAAACCATCTGCATTTAATAATGATATAGAAATTTTGTTCTTGGTAACAATTGGAACATAATAACAGTCCCTTAAAACCAATATCATTCCTATTGGAAATTAAAGGTGGTAGTCACCAATGGCTAGAGCAGCCAACCTCACACCATTAGAAGATAAAATATCCACATATCCTCTAGAATTATTTAATAATCTACTTGGTTATTGTATTTCAATATAGATGTGAGCACCACAAGCTGTATTTAATACCCAATGTGTTGATGTTGAAATATTACACTTGATAATGAATGCATATTTAGCTTATCCTTACTTTTGGGTGTAGTTATTCTTCCAATTGCCTTGCTTCACACATGAAAAACATACTGCCTCATTTTCCCTTCGCTTCTTATGGATTATCCTCTTCTTGTAAGGATGATGCTTGGGAGCTTTAGAATTTATATGAGTCTGAGGTAACTTCACCATTTCTTCCTTTTCTTATTTAATATAAGGACCTAAGGTTTTTCACGACCCATGTCCTTATCCACGTGGAGAATTATAGTAAGATGTTCCTAAAGCCTCTTCTCATTATTTCTCAAGTTTTAATTTAAAATAAAACTAGAGAAGGACTTGGGTAGGGAGGAATGTATGAGATATGTAAATAAATCATCTGAGAATTTAATCCCTAAGATTTCTAAGAGTTTAATGTATCCAATAATATTGATTACATGAGGATCCAATAGCACCGAATCTCCATGTGTAGTTGTGAATAGATCATTGGAGATCTTATATATATCTTGTATGTCCTTCTCTTGATAGAGATCCTGAAGGTATGACATCACGCTATATGCATCCATGTCCTCATGTTGCTTCAAAATCTCATTGGTTATGGATGACACCATAAAAAACTGAACATATGTAGAATCATTCAATTTTTTCCCATAGAGAGGTAACTCTTCCTCACTATAATCCTTACCGGGAACCTCATGAATAGTTTCTTGTAACACATATAACTTCCTTCCATGTTGTAGGATAACATGCAAGGACCTTTACCATTATTGGAAATTTTTGTCAGCTAAAAGTATATCCTTATTAATTATAGATCACAGTGAGATTTTTTTTTATTTTATTATTTTTTCTAAAAATAATATGAGCATATTTTTAGTACTTTATTTGATAAAATTTAGACAAATAAATAAATATTATATTTATTAATCTCTTACGATTTTATCTAAACCCTACAACCCTCACCATTGGATTTATAATATCATATTTTTTTATACATTTGAGTTTCAAGGATCCATATTCTCTTTATCATCATCATAAATTTATCCATTCTATAAATTTGAATGGATTTAGGTAGGCATTAAAAATTCCAACTACATCAACTCATACATCCTTAATCTGTTGAGTGGACTCCCCAAACCTAAAATCCTTAAATTGGATTTCCTTAACCTTTGACTCTCAGTTATAATAAGTCTTTCCTTGGAAGTAAACCCTTGATGTGAAATAAATTAATTCAACCCAAAAATTCAACTTACAATTCCATAATAATTGAAGCAACTACAAATTTGGATGGTCAAGCAATTTGAACCATGGTTTGATTTTAACTAAAGTATTAGAAGTCCATAATGACCTAATATATATTATTTAAGGATTATATCATTTATGCATGCATTTACAATTATTATCATTATTTCATGGTTGTTAAAATTGAGTGGATTTACTTAAGTGATTAACAATGTATTAAATAATATTTATGCATAATTCAATTTATTTTAGTTCTATATTGAATGCCTGTTAATTAATTAATTTACATAATCATGAAAAAATATCCCTAATAAAATATCCATGAAACATGATAGAAATAAAATAATTAAGTGGTATAATCATGATATTTTACTAATGGTTTGTTTATCTAGTAGATTATAAAATAATCGTCAACCTAATGGAAAAACACATGGAACCATTAATGGGTTGTGTTGTAACTTTCAACCTATCGACCTATATATCTCTATTTGATTGGTTTCTCTCGAGACCCAAACTTGAACAAACTCTAATATCTTGGGAGATCCATCCATTAAATATGATTTTACTCACATATAAGTTAGGTAAACTAAATGATTGTTTAAGGGGTTTATATAAAAGAAACCATGAGAACATATGGCCTTACATAATTAGAGGAGAGACAACATAAAAGCCAAGAATTTAATTTAATAACAAATTAAATCAAACCAATCACATACAAAGGTCTGGTCTATTCTTATGATCATTTACATGCAAGGAACATATTATGAATTAAATAAAATTACCATTCTATTATAATAATTCTTATTTAAGATAAATCATACTCAAATCAATTAATGATCTTATTTAATTAATCAATTATTTAATCTTAATTATTATCAGAATTTCCTTCATATTCTCATTCATCACAATTTTAAACAAATAAAATAAATTTATTTAAAATCAACTATACATAATAAAAAAATATACCTCAAAGTCAACACAATGAGTATCCCTTCGAACTATCCAACGTATATTATAATTGTATACTTTTTTCCCTTGTGACATGTGTCATATAAAACTTATCACATAATTTCAAAGCATATAACATCAAATTAATTAACAAATGGAATACATGGTATTTACATAGCATGTTATGATTCAATGCATGTAGAGTAATAATTATAATATTACTTATACATGATATGTAAATATGAAAATCATACAGAAATTAATTATACATTTATAAATAAGAAACTAGTCAAATGGCATGTACTGTCAATTGAATGAACACATAGAAAACATGTTGATAAGGTTTTCACAATATATTATATTAATTTTCAATTATGCGTAGTTTGGTAAAAGTACACGACATGTACATTTGAACTACATGACAAGTACTTTTCTCATTGTCTGTCTACGACACATGATTAGGGACTTGACATGAAACCATCCCATTAAAATGTTAGAGTACACTGCATGTACATGGGATACATAGAATCTGTTCTTTGAGTTACATGGACACCAGTCATGTTTGGCATGTAAGAGAATACATAGCCCGTCTGTGACTAAGGAACTGCACATCGTGTACTGAAGTTACATAGATTGTAATCTGGATGAATGTGCATCAGGCTACCCCAGTCAACATGTGATGTACAATTAAATTCACGACATGTAATAAATAAATAAGGCTTGAATTAATTCCAAATTAATTCAAGATGTATTAAATAATAGTACAATAAGTGTACCTCTAGGTTACATGGTGTGTACTATTGTGTTATCTTACCAAACTACTTGGAACCTATGGATGAGATCTTTGAATTTATTTCATTTATAAAATTAAAATATTTGATTATATTTATGAGAAATGAAGAGTAAGGAAACAAATCTTCCAATTTAGATTAAAGAATGATTAATCTAGAATTTAGAAACAATAATAAATGCATAAATAAATAATTTATGTTTAAATAATTATAAATAAGTATGTACAACCCTCTAATACCCCTTGTGGGTTCTGGGTGCAGTGGAAGCATTAGATGGGTCATAACAAACTTTTATTTTTTTCATGATCAATGATTAATCCAAGATTTACATGATGATGAATGTTGTGATCAAAAAAATTAAATAAAATAATATAAAAAATGGATAAACATCCAAATCAAAGCATATGATCATTACATATTTTTTATAATTTATTTAAGAAATTAAATAATGACCTTGTGTGAAATTATTTCTTTGTTTATGGATATAATAATATATATACATAATATCATCATTTCATTGAAGGAATCAAGGATATATTTACTTTAGTTGTTATCCACATGTGTTCCATGAATCTACAAACATCGTTGTAGGAATCTCTGGGTGATAGCATAGAAGATCCTAACACTTTCTTTTTTCCCTTTGATTTCCCCATGATCTGTTTTGATGAATGGTTCTCTTCGACCCCTCTAGACTTGAGAGTGGAAGGTGGAGGAAGACCACTCTCCATTCTTGAGAAGGTTATAGGATAGGGAGCTCTCTAGGTCTTTAGAGGATTCTCTTAATATTTCATTGTTCACAACAAAAAATGTTTGGATCTATTACAAAATAATATAATTGGGTTTATATACTACAAGGGTTAGAAATAAATAATTGCACAAGTGCAATTTATTATTTATTTAATCCATACGGAACCCCATGTCTATAGTAATAATAATAATAACATTTCCTAACATGTGCTGAACTCACAAACTAAATTAAGTATTATTTATTGAAATAATATTCAATATATATTATTTCTCACTTGTTCATTAAACTCAGTCCTCTATTCCTCCACAATATTTATCAGGCCTTGAATAATGACTATTTATTTAATCAATAAATATCACTATATTATTCAACAATAAATGATAAAATATTATATTAATTAAATATCAAATAATTTTTTAGTAAATATTTTTTCCAAATAATATTCTCTCAGATAACTATTGATAAAATATATGTGATCAATAAAACAAGAATAATTATTAAAAAATGTGTGAGAATAATATTTAATCAACTCTTTCAATAAGTAATAATAATATATTATTTCCCTGAGATTCTAGATACACTTAGTATGTGGCCCTATAGGCGTATTTCTCAGAGCATTAGGCAAAGAAACCAAAATTACATGGTTAACTTCTATCAATTGGACAAGCCACCCATATAGAAAGAAGTTAATACCTTAATATCATAATACTGTATATAGAAACTTAATTTGTAATTTAATGCCTTTGCAAGAATTTCTCTAATTAAGTAGGTTGCATGGTGGTTCCATCAA
The DNA here is from genome assembly GCA_963277665.1 of Viscum album. Lineage (NCBI taxonomy): Eukaryota > Viridiplantae > Streptophyta > Magnoliopsida > Santalales > Viscaceae > Viscum > Viscum album. The sequence goes on from OY728141.1 coordinate 916,695,421, forward strand.
TCTATGTGCTCAGTGTATCTTTCTTTGACTTTCAAAAATCAAACATTCCTATAGGAAAACATGAACATGGATATATTGAGTCTATAAAATTTCCATTTAAGGGGCTGAGATACCAACTTCAGTTAAAGAATATAAGGGAATTTTTTTTCTGGCATTATTCATTAATGAAATATTACTTGTGACGCGCCCAATATATCCTACCTTTTCATGAACATATGTCTTCATTATTTTCATAAATACATCAAATTACATAACTTATGTAACATATCAAGCATTAACAGTATGATTCCTTTTAAATAATTCAATAGCTTGCGCTGCATGCAACATCAAGTTCAAGCGCACCATAACCTATCAAACTAGCCGTTTAAAAAGCAGTTATGAAAAGTATTAACAAATTATGAAATTTATAAAATTTATTTTTTAAAATAGTATTCATTATTGAATTAAGAATATCAAAATTAACTTATATTGAATTTTTATTATTTTTTTGAAACGTTTCAATTTTTGATAAATAGAAAAAATACTGCACTGTTGTTAAAAAACTGATTTTTTCATTTAAATAATTATTTTACATTAAATTTATTTTAAAGTAAAAATATATAGGTAATAAATATATTAGTTTAATTTAGGTCATCAGAATAATTTTTATAATAGAATTAGATATAAAAATTTTATTAAACTTTTGAACATCTCTTTTACCCGCATTCTAACCACATCTCTAGATTAGCATTAAACGTAATTTTCAACTTTTGTGAACTTAATTTTAAAAACCAAACATACATTGTTGTAATTAGTATGAAAAATTTGGTCTAATAGAATCAAAATAATTTTTCGTGAATAGTATTTTTTGAATTTTATTTACCATTATTAAACGTAAATAGGGTAATTAAAGGTAAAATATATATTATAATATATAATATTACCTTAACACTTGTCCTAATTTAATTGGATAAGTTTTTTTTGACCAAAATAAACCTTAGGTTGAAAATATGATCCTTTTTAATCCACTTGTGTTAGATTACAACATTTATTATATTTTATTTAAAGAAGAGTTAAAAATGTCAAATTTAACTTTTAATAACTATATTATTTTTAATACTAGGATATATAAGTGATATGGTCTAATATAACTAGGATTTATAAATCTAAAATGACTATATAAGTAATGGTAATTTATTTATAATTTTAGTAAAAAAATAATTAAATTAAATGGTGACACAATAATGATGAAGTAATTGAATTATTAAAAGAAGAATCAATTAAATGATACTAAAAATATAATAATAAATATAGTCTACTTAATTAATGAAATTATAGAATTTTATAGAAAACATAGATAGGTTATTGACATCTTATAAGTTTTTTTGAAGTTATCATGTTGGTTTGATATTTTTAAAAAAGAAAATTTTGAATAGTATCAAAATTGACATAAATGATACCTTAAAATAAATAATATTTAATTAAATGTTATAATATTCATAAAAAAATAAGGTTCTTAAAAATAATGAGGATAATTTTAATAATTTCATAAATTATCTAATTGTGGTTCGTTTGGATTTTTATAGCAACTATATTAATCCTATATTATAAAAGGACAAGTAAACACGGTAAGAGTTAAACTGTTTAGCTAAGGGTTAAATCCAAACGACAAGGTTAATGTTTTGACCTAAACTTGTATAAAAATTATTGTATTAGAGTATTTAGACCCATACCCATATTATACTCAAAATGAATCACTTTTTAGATATTTAAAACTGACAATCAATTTATTATAAATTAATATTTTAAGATCTTCCAAAAGTGACCCTCACATCTCTTATAAAAGGGAACCCTTCCTTATCTTCAATTCACAAATCTAAAGCCATTTATTTGGGCAACCCAAACCCATTTATCCTCTTAAATTCACTCAATTCATCTTGTAGGCCATACTTTGGGCATAAATTTATACTAAAGAGTCCTTTTGTACAAACCAAGAAAAGATACCCAAAAAAGTGGTAATTGTTTTATCACATCATTCAAAGTTTTTTTATTATTCCTATTTATATTTTGTATACATATAAAAATAATAAATATATTATGATAAATATACTTAGATGTTATTATAATCATAATACAACCATATTCCCCGTTTTATTTATTGTACAAATTATAATATCACCATTCGTGCGTACGTACGGTTATCGTATCCACGCCATCGTGTAATTTGTTATTCAACACTATATTAATTGGATGGGTATAATGATGTTTATAATGAATATAAATAATTACTATAACATGATAATGATTTTTTTTAATTAGTATACCATACAATTCAATTTAACCATCAAGGGAATGATACTGTCACTCATGCGTACTTACGGCCTACCGTCTCCACGGTGTGATGAGATTCATTATCCACATTAACCATACAAGAATGATAATAAAATTCTTATGATGAGTAAATATAATGTTTACAAACATAATATAATTCTATATATGAATAAAATATATATCTTGTCCATAAAAAACATAAATTACATGAAAAAACGGGAATGGAAAAACGAAGTAGTTAACACCCTAAACAATGTTAATAATGAAATATTATTAACAAAATGATATAAGTGGATCATATATGATATAATAAATATGGATATGGTTATTTTATAATTTAATAAAATAATTTAACCATTATAACAGAGGTTTAATCACCATGGAAAAAAGGAAAGTACAAGGTAAGGGTTAATTTCACAACCTCATTATTATTCGAGATTGTTTATATGTAAGTATCTATAGGAAAATCTTTATCATCAATATATATGTTTCTTAAAATGTTTTTCAAAATATTATATAAAATTATTTATATTTATTTTTACCAATGTTTGTCTCTTTATAATTTTTTTGAAAGTAATCTATCCATCATTTTCCAAATGAGGTACTTTATAACCATTTTGAAGAATTATGTAAAGAATAGTTTTTTAACTTATATAGAATGAGTGGATATTTCTTCTGTCCTAAATCCTTAACATTTTTAAGCTTACCCTTCAATATTATAAGGTTTTTTTTCAAAAAAAATGTTTTCTTTTACAATTGTGTGATTTTTTCGAAGTAAAAAAGTGGCATTTTTATCAGATTTGTAATGATTTCATTAGTTTATTTTCATTTATGTCTACATCCTTTGTTGGATTTTATGCTTAATTGAGTTTGATTTATTATGATACAATATTCAATATTTTATTGAAGGGTTTAAGATATGTTTGAATTTGTATATTCTATTTACATTTCATTCATGGTTTATGTTTAAATTATTAACATTTCGTATTATAGTTTTAATACAAAAGTTTATGTTATGTTTTTCCCCTTTCATAAGGGGAATGAATTAGAATTAGTAAGTGATGGGGGGGAACTGCTATATACCCTTCAATGCATTGGTAGGTCTAATGAGACAAATTAGTGTCCTAGAACAAGGCCTTAATTTTATGGTTATGATTTATGACATTATGCATTCCCTCATTATGAGATTAGTTATTGATATTACATATAATTATTATTCTAGTAGAATATACATGTGAATGTTTAAATGGAATTATTTTATTTATTCTTGCCATATTATGCTGAATTTTATGTTTAAAAGGATTGTGTTTTAGTTTAATACCATGCCTTAAAATTTTATTCTTATTTATGATAGCTTCCGTTAAATTGTTTATCCATACCGAGCTTTTGAGATCTCCCCTTTCTTATGTTTATTCTTTCCCAAGGATGTGAAGAAGTATATTTAGATTGACCTGAAGAGACAGTATTAGGGATATGAGAGTTTTAAAATGGGATAATATGTTGTTTTTCATTTCATGATATAATGTAGAACTTATGTTTGTATCTAGTTTTTCAAAGACAACTAAATTGATTGTTCATTAGGGATTTTATTTCTTGTGATCATACCAATGAAACATAAAATGATGAATCAAATTTGGGTAAATGGGGTTGGGCATTATAGTTGGTATTAGTGGAAGTTTAATACAAACCTTAGAATATAGATTTAAAAAACCATTGATTATGGAAAATTACCCTAATATAGACATTGAGGATATGGTATAGAAGAAAATTCTAGAATTTTGGCAATATATAGATTATGTGGTTATTCCCAGAAAATTCATCCATGTTTGGATACTACAAGTAGATGTGGTTCTAGAGCAGATATACCTAGGAGTAATAACTCCATTAGTTTGTTTTTTTCTTAACTCGGGGTAACCTGGTACATGATAATAAGACTTACTACGCACCTAGTTTGACACTCTTGGGGGATATGCTTTGGATAATTCACATTTTATTTAAAAACCATAATGAAGAATTTACGAGTAAATATGTCCCCAAAGAACCATTTTTATTATTATGGATTATATATGCATAAAATTTTCAATTTATGTTGAGTATTTTACTAGTTTGGAGTTATTCATTATGGTTTATAACCTAATATAGTGTATTCCATTTTTTAGAAGTGGCACTGGGTGGAAGGAATGAAAACAACATCAACACAAGTAGTCCCTGTAGGGATTTACCTTCTATGATATATAAAGATAGTGGAGCTGGTCATACAACTAGCACTAAACAACTTATAAACATACTGGGAAAACTGACTAAGGTTATGAATAATAACCTTACTCATATGAAACAACATGATCCACAATGCAGATGATCAATGTTAGACCACTTCTTGAGGTAACAACCCCTAACATTCAATGGTACTAAAAATCCTTTTATAGATAAGTAGTGGATAAGTTCCTTAGAGAAAATATTTCTTGCTTCAGGGAGTAACAAAAGGGAAAAAGTTGTTATGGATGTCTATCTTCTATCAGACGATGAAGATCAATGGTGGTCATTAATTCAAAACATGAAGTAGGATGAATAGGCCATAAATATCAAATGGAGGGAATTTAAATAACACTTCCTAGAAAAATACTTTCCTTGTGATCTATAAGAAGATATGAAGAGGCAATTTATGAGACTAAGTTAGAAAGAGGATGAGAATGTTGAAAAGTATAAAGCTAACTTCACAAGGTTATAAAGACATGCTTTAGACTACATATTTTTCCAAAAAAGTAAGATTGATCAATTATTTAATTGGTTAAACCCATTACTCTGACTAGAGATGGTCTCAAAATATTTATCATTGTACGAGGATATAGTCTCATGTGATTTCCAGAGAGAAATGGAATTCTTAAGGTCTTTTGACTATAAAGGAAAGAAGGAGAAGAAGAGATATGATGAATACTCTGGAAAAGTAAATAAGGGGAAGAATAGAAAAGATGAAATTCCACTCTAAAGTAATTATGGGAAGAAAAAACCTGGTAATTGATTAAAGGGGATGAGAGTTTTTACAAGTGTGGAGAAAAAGGGCCCCAAGCTCATGATTTCAAGTATAAGAAAGAAGCTATCAATGTTCAGTGAAACAATTTTTAAGAGATATGATATTATGAAAACTATTTTCCTAAGCGTCAAGGAAACCTTCCCTAGAAATGGCCAAGGGAGCAAGGCCAAGCTTTTTCAATCACAACTACTTAGGTTGAGGTTCTTAATATTATGGTGGTATGTACTTTAATCATTTCCTCAAATTTATCCAAAGCATTTTTTGATTCTAGATGCTCTCATCCCATTTTAACTTCCCAATTTGATTTAAAAATTAGGTATTTTGAATTCACATTAACAGGGGAGTTTTCAGTCAAAATCTCTAAGGAATTTCTTATTATAATTACTATGTATCAAGAAGTTCCCATTAGGGCATATAAATGTGATTTATCTATTGAATTTATCATCATACCTATGATTTACTTTGATATAATCCTTAGTATTGATCGATTATTAAAATATGATGTGAAAAATTATTACAAGAAGAAGGAAGTAGCATTTTGTGAGGAAGATGTAGAATCTATTATCTTTAGATAAAAAACTTTATCAACTTATTCTTATCAAAATAAACCTCCAATAGCGTTACTAAATGAGATTCATAGGGGGAATTGGAAATAACATCTATGGATAAAGAAATAAATATTAAAATTGAGGATGTACCTATTGTATGTGAATATATTGATGTATTTCCAAAGGATTTACCTAGACATCCTCTAGAGTAAAAATTTGAATTTACTATTGATTTAATCCTTGATGCAAGGCCAATATTAGACCTTCCCTATAGAATGACCACTATGTAATTAGTAGGGATAAAGAAAAAACTAGATGAGTTGATTAATAAAGGATTTATTCACCCCAGTTTTTCTCCATGGGGATACCCAATTCCATTTATTAAGAAGAAAAATGGATCAATGAGGCTGTGCATTGACTATTGAGAAATCAATTCTATTAAAATAAAGAAAAATTACCATCTTCCTTGAATTGATGATTTATTTTATGAAATTCATGAAGCTCAATATTTTTTGAATATTGAACTTCGTTCTGGATATTAACAATTGTGTGTAAAAAAGGAAGATATTCCAAACATTGTATTACGAACCATGTTTAGTCATTAAGAATTTATAGTAATGCCATTTGGATTATCTAATGCACCCTATATTTTCATGGATCTAATGAACAATGTGTTCAAGGAATATTTTCATGATTTTTTCATAGTTTTTATTAATGATATCTTGTATACGCCAAAAGCTACAAAGACCATGAGAAGCACTTGAAGATTATTCTGGAGACTCTTAGAAGAAATGAACTATATTTAAAGTTTAGAAAGTGTGCATTCTAGATTCAGGAAACTTATTTTCATGGCCATATTTTCTCTAAAGGTAGAATCTCTATTGATCCTTCAATGATAAAGGCAATCCAAGAAATGCCAGCACCAATGAGTATGACTGAGGTATGTAGTTTTATTAGTTTAACAGGTTATGATCATCATTTTGTCTAGAATTTTTTCTGATTGGAAATCCCATTAACCAGGATCACACGTAAAGGGGTTAAATTATTTTTGGAGAAAAGAGTGTGAAGAATGTTTTCCAGAATTGAATAGAATATTAGTCAATTATCCTAACTTGACTTCAAAATATAGAAATTATGGGTTTGTAATTTATAGTGATGCATCAAAGAAAGGAATCAGTTGTGTCCTCATGCAAAATTATAGTGTTATTGCTTATGAATCAAGGCAATTGAAAATTCATGAACAAAAATACCCAAATCATGATCTAAAGTTAGAATAAATAATCATTTCTCTCAAAATATGGATACATTATCTCTATAGTGAAATATGTGAGATATATACTAATCACAAGAGGTTGAGATATATTTTATCACAGGAATAACTCAACATGATACAAAGGAGATGTCTTGATCTACTCAAGGATTATAATTTAACAATAATGTACCACCCAAGGAAGGAAAATAAAGTGGAAGATGCTTTGAGTAAAAATGACTATGGAGTTTTAAAAAAAATTAGAGTTGAAAAGGATCCTCTATTCATGGATCTAGTAAATATGGATATGGAAATTATCATGGAAGGTAAAACATCACTACTTTTTCAAATGGTTTCCAAACCTTCTTTACTGTAAAGGACAAAAAGTTCTTAGTCTGATGATGAGGAGTTTCAAAAGAAAATTAAAGTTGTGAATGATGGGAGATTTATTGACTTTGTATTTGAAGATGGTATTTTGAAATTTGGGAAGAGGCTTTATGTTCCGGGTATAATTGAGCTAAAAAGGGAATTATTGGATGATTCTCATAGCTTCAATTTATCTATACACCTTGGTGGCACTAATATGTATAGAGAATTGAAGGAATGGTTTTTGTGGGACAATATAAAGAGGGAGATTACTGATTATGTATCGAGATGTTTGGTTTATCAATATGTGATATCTGGAAGACAATATCCTAAAGGATTCATGCAACCTCTTCCTATACCTGTGTGAAAATGTGATGATATTATGATGGAATTTTCCTTGGGGTTACCAAATACTCCTAGAAGAAATAATGCAATATGGGTTATTGTTGATCGTCTGACCAAATTAGCACATTTTCTTTATATAAGAGAAGATTTACCACTTGAAAATTTGGAAAGACTTTACATTAACGTAGCTTTAAGACTTCATGTTGTACCCCTATCGATTCTTTCTGACCATGATCCTCATTTTACATCAATATTATGGAAAAGTATTCAGAAAGACCGAGATACTAAGATTAATTTGAGCACTTCCTACCACCCTCAAACTAATGGAAAATCATAAAGTACTATTCAAACCTTAGAAGATATGTTGAAATCTAGCTCAATTGACTTTCAAGGTATGTGGTATCAGTATTTACCTCTGGTAGAATTTTTTATATAACAATAGCTTCAATTAAAGTATAAATATGGCATCATATGAAGAATTATATGGAAAGATATTTCATACATCGACATGTTGGGATGATGTTGGTGAAAGAAAACTCACAGGCCTAGAACATGTTGAGGAAACAACAGAAAAAGTGAAAACAATTGAGAACTATATCAAAAAAACTCAAAGTAGGAAAAAGTGCTACACTAATAACTAAAGGAAGGATTTTGAATTTCAACTTGGAGATCATGTCTTCTTGAAGGTATCTCCATGGAAGGGTGTTATAAAATTCATTAAAAAGTGTAAATTAAGTCCCAAGTACATCAGAACTTTTTAGATTCTGGCATAAATTGGAGTTGTAGCTTACCATTTGGTAATGCCTCAAAATCTCTCCAAAGTTCATGATATGTTACATGTATCAATGTTAAAGAAATATATGACAAACCCAATGCATGTACTCATGTACAATGAATTATAACTAGAACCCAATCTGTCATATTGTGAAGAGCCTATCAAAATTCTTGATACAGGAGAACAAGTGTTGAGAAATTGTATGACTCTTATGGTAAAGGTTCTTTGGAGGAACAATAAAATGGAAGAGGAGACTTGGGAACATGAAGAACTTTTGAGGAAGAACCACCCAAATATTTTTATAAAGTGGTATTATATAAATTTCAAGGTTGAAATTATTTGAAGGAGGGAAGAATGTAACACTCCAAGATTCCAGGGTAGGCTTCATTTTAAATAATTCTATATATTGCGCTACACGCAACATCGAATTTGATCACACCATTACCTATCAAAATAATTGTTTAAAAAGCGGTTATCAATAGTATTTAACAAATTATGAAATTTATAATTTTTTTTTTCAAAATAGACTTCATTTTTGAATATGTAATATCAAAATTTTCTTATAATTAATTTTTGTTATTTTTCTAAAAAGTTTCAATTTTTGATGAATAGTGAAAATACTACATTATTGTCAAAAAACCGACATTTTCATTTAAATATTTATTTTAATTTAAATTTATTTTAAAATAAAAATAGATGCATAATAAATATATTATTCTAATTTAGGTAATAGGAATAATTTTTATAATTTAATTTGTTATAAAAAATTTATTAAAGTTTTTCAATGTCTCTTTTACCCACCTTCTAACCACATCTGTGGATTAACATTAAATGTATTTTTACCACTTCTGTGAATTGAATTGTGAAAAAAATAGACATATATGGTTTTAATCAGTATAAAAATTTTATCTAATAGGATCAAAATAAGTTTTCTGAATTGTAACTTTTGAATTTTATTTACCATAGTTAAAGGTAAATAATGTAATTAATTATAAAAATAATATTATAACATAATATTACCCTAAAAGTTGCCCTAATTTAATTAGATAAGTGTTTTCTAACCAGAATTAATTTTAGTTATAAAATAAGATCCTTTTTAATCCACTTGTGTTAGATTTGTACATTTAATAAATTTTATTTAAAGAAGAGTTAAAAATGCCATATTAAAATTTTAATAAATATATCATTTTTAATATGAGGAAATATAAGTTATATGGTCAACTATAAATATTATTTATAAATATAATATATTATCTAAATAATGTTAATTTATTTAAAATTTTAGGAAATAAATAATTAAATTAAATGGTGACATAATAATGATGCAGTAATTGAATTATTAAAGGAAGAATCAATGAAATGATGTTTAAAATATTAAAATAAATATAATTTTACTTAATTAATGACATCCATTAATTTTATAGATAACCTAGAAATTTTACTAACATATTAAAAGTTTTTTTTGAAGTTATTATGCTGGTTTGATGTTTTTAAAAATTAAAATTTTGAATAGTATTAAAATTGACATAAATGATACTTTAAAATAAATAATATTTAATTAAAATTTATAAAATTCAAAAAAAAAATATTAGGTTCATAAAAATAATTATTATAATGTTAAAAATTTCATAAATTATCCAATGGAGGTTTGTTTGGAATTTTATAGTAACTATATTAGCCCTATATTATAAGAGGACAAGTAAACATGGAAAGTGTTAAAATATTTAACTAAGGGTTAAATCAAAAGATAAGGTTAATTTTGTAACCTAAACATGTATAAAAATAATTATATGAGATTATTTTGACCTATAATCATATTATACTTGAAATAAATTACTTTGGAGCTATTTGAAACAGAAAATCAATTTATAATAAATTAATATTTTAAGATCTTCCAAAAGTGCCCCTCACCTATGTTATAAAAGGGAAACCTTCTTTCTCTTTGATTAACACATATAAATCCATTTAGTTCGGTAAAAACCTGACCATTTATCCTCCCAACTTCCCTTAAATAATCTTAGAGGCTGTACTTTGGGCATAAATCCATTCTATGAAGTCCTTTTGTACAAACCAAAAGAAGATACCTGAAAAAGAGGTAATTGTTTTATCACCTATTTCAAAGTTCTTTTCTTATTATACTTCTTCTTTATATGTTATTTCCATATAAAAATAATAAATCCAGTATTATACATATACTTAGTGGTTATTATAATCCTGATACAACCATATTCTTCATTTTATCCATCGTAAGAATAAAAATATCACCATGCATGCGTGCAGACGACTTACCGTCACCACGTCATGATGTAATTTTTTATTCAACACTAAATTAATTGGAAGGATATAATGATGAGTATAACAGATATAAATAATTAATATAACATGATAATGATTATATATAATTAATATACCATCAAATTCCATTTAACCATCAAGGTAATGATATCATCGCTCGTGCATACTTACGGCATACTGTCTCCACGACATGATGAGATTCATTCTCCATGTTAACCATCCTAGAATGATTATAAAATTCTTATGATGTGTAAATATAATTTTTATAAACTTAATATAATTCTATATAATAATAAAATATATATCCTATGCATAAAAAATATTATATTCAGGATAAAACTAGAATGGGAAAATGAAGCAGTTAACACCCAAAACAATGGTAATACTGTAATATTATTAAGAAAATGATCTAAGAGGATATTATATGATATCATAAATATAGATATGGTTATATTATAATTTAATTACATAATTTACCCATTATAAAGAAGATCAAATCTCCTTATAGTAAAGGAAAGGTCAAGGTAAGGGTTAATTTCACAATCTCTTTATTATCTGAGATTGTTTATAAGTAAGCATCTATAGGGAAATCATTATCATCCATATTAATGTTTCTTAAAAAAATTGAAAATATTACTGATAATTATTTAAATTTATTTTTACCCATGTTTGAATCTTGATAAATGGTTTGAAAGGAATATTTCCATCATTTTTGAAATGTGGTACTTTATGACCTTTTTAACAAATTAAGGAAATAATGTTTTTTAACTTATACGGTGTGAGTGACTATTTATGCCGTCATAACTCCTTAAATTTTTGAAGCTTCCCCTATAAGATTATAAGGTTAGTTTATAAAATAAATTTTTTGTTTTATAATTGTGTGACATTTTAAAAGTAAAAAGGTACATTTCTGTCAAAGATTTTCAATGATTTCATTAGTTTATTTTCATCTATGTCAACATCCATCATTGGATTTTATGCGTTATTGAGGTTAAATTATTATGATACAATCTTCCATATTATATTGAAGGGTTTATGATATGTTTGACTATGGATGTTATTTTTTTATACCATTGACTATTTATGGTTAAATTATTAACATTTCATATGTTAGTTTTAATACAAATGTTTATGTTAGGTTTTACCCCTTTATTAAGAGGAATACATTAGAATTAGCAAGTGACAGATGGGGATCTCTATAGATTTTTAATTCATTAGCAGGTCTCATGAGACAAACTGGTGCCTTGGAAAAAGGTTTTGATTATATGGTTATGTATGATCTTGGCATGAGGCCTTAACGGTATGGTTATGATGTCTGACATTATGCATTCCATCATTATGATATTAGTTATTTATATTACATGTAATTATTTGACTAGTAGAATATCTATGTGAATGCTTAAATGAAATTATTTGATTTATTATTTCCATATTATGCTACATATTATGTTTAAAAAGGCTTTTGTTTCAGTTTCATACATTTCCTTAGAAGTTTATGCTTATTTAGGATTGCTTTTGTAATATAGTTTATCCTTACTAAGCATCTGAGATCACCCCTTTATTATGTTTCTTTTTTCTCCAAGATATGAAGAAGAATATTATGATTGACATATAGGGATAATCTAAGGGATATTATAGTTTTAAATGGGGATAATATTTATTTTCATTTAAAGATATAATATTAAACTTATATTTGTATCTTGTTTTTCTGAGGCTATTAAACTGATCGATCCTTGGGGATTTGATTTCTTGTGATCATGACAATGTAACATAAAATAATGCACCGACTATGGGTAACTAATATTGGGGAGTTACAACTTATAATTCTCAATAATTATAATATTAACGTTTATGTATCAATAAACACATTTGTAGATAGGAACATCCAATGAAACATATTAATGTGGGTTTCTTACTAGTGGGTCTCATTATCATACTATACTACACTAGATTTTACCAAGGGAATACATCATGAGAAGGTGAATTAAACTCTTACGAATCTCTACCCCTGGTAGACTATATCATTTTTTTCTCTAAAATTATTTCATCTAGCTATATAATATATATTTTTTAATACTTTATTTGCACTCTTGGGTTCTCATCATAGTGGGAAACTACTATGACCTTTTAGTATGACAACTAATCTTAGAACATTATCACATGCTATGTTTCCTAGAATAACAATCATGATGTGATAATAATTTTATTAATATTAAAAAAAAATTAAAACAGGTTTTCATAAAGTACACAAAATTTGGTTCTAGGGAACCATATCCAATAGCTATCATGTATGTGTATCTATTATTTCCCTATTTTTTGGATTTCCTTCCTCTCTTTGATCGATAACCACATTAACTCATTTCCAATGGTTTTAAAATAAAAAAATCTTTATTTTAAATAATTGGTAATCGTTTAAATTTTATTTAACATTTCAAAAAAAATTAAATGGAAAATATGTTAAATATAAATTAATGGGGATTAATTGGGAATATCTTTTCATATTATAAAATACCATATCTTCCCTATTTTAGTTATCCTTGATTTCTGAATTTATGGGGAATATAAACCTTGTTGTTTGAGTTTGTGAGTCTTTTACAAATCATATGAGGCTTTTCTTTCTTCTAGATCTACATTTTTTTGTTGAAGATATCAACATCTTCCCTCTATTCTCACGTGTTTTGAAAGGACAATTCCAAGTATTCTTATTTTTGTTCAAATTGTTAGAAAATGTTATTTTTTAAACCCTTATATAAAATTAATGAATAATTATTGAAATTATAATGGAATGAATAATAATAATAATTCTAGTTTATCTAGTATTATTCTTTAGATAGATTTTATAATCACATGTGAAATTGTAATTATTATTTAAGAAATAATATAGGATTATGGAGACGGATAATGGAGAATTATCATGATTATTATGGATTATCTGGGAGATAGAAAAATATTATCACATGTTAGCTTTAATTTATTTTCACAATAAGATGATAGAGTTAGTTCTAGGAATCCTTGATGAACCATGAACGTTTACATATTGAAAACTATGATAATAAAGCCTAAGAAGAAGTATTCATGGTTGTAGAGGTTTCTAATACATCACTTAAACCACACAAGGTGGTCTATCCTTGGATTTGGAAGTGAAAATCATGATGTTGGAAGTCCTAAAATTTCATGCATGCCTTATATGGGTTGTTGGAATGATTGTTGGAATGAATGTGTAGCCTTGGGAAACCTACATCTGATGCTTGATCACATGAGGTCTCTGTGTATATCCTTTTACCTGTGATTGTGATTCTTTCAAATGGATTTTGATGATTATGATACTATTGAATTGATGTGATTTTTGATAAGTCATTTTCATCTTATATCGTATGTGCTATTCTTCTATCTTCTATGACTGAGCATGTTGGTTGAGCCTATTTAGACTATCTTTCAAGAAGGATGTTACAAACATTGGTTGACATTTACTTAGGCTATCTTAGCTGGAAGGATGTTTCATATTCTTGGGTCTATCTACATTAGAGGGATGTGTCAGGCTTGTATTGACATGTATTTGGACTATCTCATTTAATAGGATGTGACAAATTCTTGGGGATATCCACTCGAAATGAGAGTGATATATTGGGTGGATGAGTGATGTTACATCTCAGTATTGTTCTAAAGTATGTAGGGTTGGTCCCAAGTAACCCAACACATGTTTCATAATTGTTTGATAAATTTATATTTATTACTATACCATGTTTATACTCATGAAATTTAATTTTATATCTTATAAATTGATGTTAAGGTCCATTGGTGGTGTACCAATGAGTCTTGTAAACACGCTACTTGGTCATTTTGATGTTATTCTAGATTTCATGACTAGGGAACCTGTGATGGGAAAGGGCCCTATGGTGTATAGTTGAGTATATGGATTAAGAGGATATTTAAATTGATGGATGGAGTTCGAGTGGGATGTCTACTATTTATTTTATTACTTGCTTAACCCACACCCTGGATCCTTTGTTTTTATTTATTTATTATATGAATTGTATTCAGTATTTTACATTATACATGTTACTCAGATTATTTATTAGTTATTATTTTTCATAAGAAATGATAATGAGGGTATAGTCTCCCTACTGATGGACTTTTAACGTCACTGATAGTTGGATACCTCTTACATATATAGAGATACACATGTGATCACATGGAATTCTTACTCAGACTTGGTGGTTTTGGTTGAGATTTTAAAAAATGGCATTATAGAAACAAGATTAAATAACTAATCTTTTATCTTTTCTTTGATTTGGGATAGGGTAGATAGGAGATAATAAGGTTGGGACTCAGATAAGGAAACTATGTCAGTGTCTGATCAGTACTGCATAGTAGACCTATGAGATTTCATAAAGTGGGGAATTTACATTTTTATAATTTGATGTTAATGTTGATTAAATTCTCCTTTGGTGATGCATATGATGTTGATATGTGATTTATAGAATTTTTGTGTTCATTCATACATCATGATATGAATGCAGGATCACATGAGTTATATAGAATTTACTTGAATTCAATAGATCCCAATTAATCATCTGCCAATTGCATTTATGTTATATTCTGGGTTCATTATTTCATGCATTCCTTATTGGAGCATGTTATATTCTATGATTATATGTATATAAGTGGTTGTGAGTAATGTACAGGTACCAGAGGCTTGACTTTGGTTTTGGGTAGTACTTAGAGTTTTGACTTATACTTTTGGGTATCCTCTTATGTTAAAACCTGTTGTGAATCCTTTTGTATACCTGTATAATTTTTTATTTCATTTTTTTAAAGCTATTGTATTTTATATATGTTGGATTTATTTTTGGTTTATGAGGAATTTTTGGAAATATTTCCTCATAAACGACTTGAATATCTAGTTTTAACCCCATCATAAAAGTAGATACAACTAATCATGATCCCCTAGTTGCTCTAGCAAGTCAAGCTATGGAACCAGTATAGATGAGACTCTTTTGAATAGTTCTTATTTAGGTTAGACTAGCCCACAGGGGAAAGCTGACTATGGTACATTATTCTTGTGAATTCCAGCTCTAAAATCCCTATATTTATAGGGAAATAAAGGACCTCAGGACATGGAGTATTGGATAAAGATCATTGATACAATTTTAAACCTTGTAGAGAACCCATGGGATTGACCAGTTAAGATTGAGACCTTCATGATTTAAGGCACAAATGAATGATAGTAGGATGTCATGCTCTAGGTAGGTAGGTGGGAAGGGATGACTTGGGAAACCTTTAAGGATATATTTTTGAGGAATTCTTTATCAATATATTGAAGTTTGATCACGCCCATGTGTTTATATAGTTCCAGAAGGGGGTGATGACAAGGTTATCCCATTCAACGCATTTCATAGAGATAATACATTTTATCCTCTTATAATAGGAAAACAAGGTAAAAAAATCAAAGAAGTTCAATAATGGTCTTCACCTAGAGCTAAAATGAAAGGTCATGATCTTTGAACTAATGAACTTTGTTGTAGTGCTTCATAAGGCACTGATGATAGAGAAGGGAATTGAGAAAGATAGACCAACTAGTATTCTTCCTTCTATGAGTGGATCGATAGGTTCCTTCTCCAACACTTTCTTGGTTACTTATTCTGAGAATAATAAGATAAAGTCATAGGATAGACACTAGGGTGGTGATTAACTGTCAAAATTGATTAGGGTTCTTTAACTCCCTCTAAGGGGGATGAATTTACTAAATGCTACAATTGTAGGTAGAGGGGAAACTGCCTCGATTATTTTTAATTTTCTCTCAATACATGTCATTAGTGTGGTATGATAGGGAATATGTTGTGGTTTTATGATTAGATTTCAAGGATGCATACTGCTAGAGATGTCTTAGTACCTCAATATCTAGTGTATACCCCATGGAGTTCGATAAACCAGGTGACTCATGATCCTCTAGAACATCATGGAGTATTGAATGAAAGGGATTATGAAATTTATTAGGTTCCAATAATAAGTAGAGAGAAACCTTCAATAGTATGAGGTATAATCATATTTTATTATTTTCCTCTAACTATTTCATAGTTTTATAGGAGGATATTTTTTTCCTATCTTCTCAAGTGGTTATTAGTTTGTATTTAATAGTTAAATTATATTCCAATATTCTTAATATTTTTTGATCTTAGTGTCCTGAGTTATTCAAGAAATATGGAGAGAGATACTTCTCAATTCTGAGAATCCATTAGGGGGGAGTAAATTGTAAGATCCGAATTTTTTTAAATGATATTTAAACCCTATTTGGTTTATAATTTGTATGTCTTATTATGTGTAAATATTTTTTCATTAAAAATTACCCTTACTCTTGGTTTTAAGGTGCTTCTTAAAAGTAAGAGGGAGTTTAAAAATTTTACCTAAGGGTAAATCCCCATTCCTTGAGTTATTTATGGGTATAATGGTTTTTCAATATGCTATGTTAGGTAAAGGAAAGACCTACATAATATAAACCCCTAGTTCATGTATTGCTTAAGGATACTCAAGGTGATATTTAAAGGAACCTACAAAGTTACATAAGGGTACCATCCTGTAAGGGCCCAAGATTTTTATACATAAACAATACAACATTTTATATGAATATTTAAAGCATTTCATAAAAAAATTCCTTGGGACTTTAAAGTTTTAATTTATTTGGAGACTAGATACACAATATTATTATCTCATGAAATATCTTCAAATTCTCCCATAAAGATCATCCCATTCCGTACTTTTAATAGAAACACCCTACTTAGAACCTTTCTCCATTGCGTAGGGAAAGGAAACATAAGAAAGGGTGATCTCAGATGCTCATTAAGGGTAAAAATGGGGGAAATCAATCGATGGTCATATGAAAGAATAAAATAACAATAAATGTATGAGATCATGAACATAACTTATGAATTTCATACTCAATCTATCAAATATCACAAACATAATTCATGGTATAAATCATTATCTTTTCAAAAGACACGATTCATAAAAGTAAGAAATCATCATAAATCAATCATGAACCAAAAGTTCATGTCATAAAAGTGTGACACCATCCTAAGATAAGAAAACATTTCATATTTCAAGGTTAACTACCAAATCCATAAAATAATATTGGATAAGGCCTAAATACCGATTTACTATAATGGATGAACCACATATACTTGTTTCTTATAATGGATCAAGCACATCAAATTTTTCCCATAATAGATCAAGCACACTAAATTATATCTGATAGTCCTCTCATGAGATATAAATATTTACCCAATGTACTAGAAGAATATATAATTCTAGGACCACCCATAACATAATGAAAACCATACATTTGTTTTCATAGAAAATTCATTATATCATCACATCGTAATCTATGTATAGAAAATAAGATTCAAAAACATTTCATAATCTCATCATAGCATAACCCATGGATTTTTTTTAAATATCTGATAATAGTAATCATAAACCATATAGAGAAATAATAATTATGGTACCATTGGATCATATCCACGTTAAAACATATTCAACTCAAAATGTTTTTGTATTTGACGGATAGAAATACTATTAGAAACATTTTTGAAGAAAATATACTTTCTATTCTGAAAAAAATTATTTAAAATATAAAAACTTAAAAAATATTAGGGAAGAAATTTTATTTGAAAATAAATATTGAAACATTAAAAGTAACCTTCAGTGTATTGAACATTCATAACAGTTGAAAATGTCTATTAATGCTGTATAATTTAAAGCAAAGCATCCCTTTCACGTTTTTGGTAAAACATTCAAAAGTACCTCATTCATAAAATCAAAAGTAGATTTCTTTTATTTTTTTAAAAAATTAAAAAAGGGTAAAAATTAATTTAAACAATTATTGTATAATATTAAAAAAATTCGTGAAAAAAATTTCAGAAAATATGGTCATGGTAGAGAAATATTTCTGATCGAATAGTAAAACATTGTCGGTTTTCCTTAAAAATGTTCCTTCAGTACCTTGAGTACTTGAACTAAATAAAATTAATGGAAAACTTGTATTTATCAATAAATAATCATAGGAGAATAAAAATTAAAGGTATGTATCAGTTAAGGGATATATAATTTCCACAATGGAAATTCATGTATAAATAATCTTGATTAAAATTGGATTGAAATATAAATCCCTTACCTTAAGTCTTGCTTTTCATAATTCATATTCAAAACTATTATAAAATAAATAAAGAATTATTATAAATATATTACAGATCCATACTCATATCAATAATACATTTTATGATTTAATTATGACATATTTCACCTATTTTTTTAAAAAATTTGTTATTAAAAACATTGTTTTGGGTGATAATTTCTTCGTTTTTCATGCATGTTTCATTTCAGAAGCCTTAGTATTTGTAATTTGTTCATGGTTTAATAATTTATAGAATTATAATAATTATTAAAATATAAAATATAAAATATATATATATATCTATATATATTCGTCCATAAAAGTTATAGATGAAAAAATGAATTACACTGTTTATGGAGACGTTGGGCTGTATGTACGCAAGAACGCAACTTTGACTTTTCTACAGATGAAATGAAAAAAAGGTAAATAATGATTAAACATTATTATATCATTATTATATCATATTCATAATATATATTATAAAATATATCCTTATTACCATCCATGTAAAGTGGAGATGAAAAATGTATCATATCGCTTCGTGGAGGTGGTAGTCCAGACATACACACATGTGCCTTTATCAAATTCCAATAGTTTGGAAGGTAAGAGTTAGATAAGATAACATTATTACAGAAGAATAATTATGTCATGAATATAATATATAAACATTAATACCATCATAATAATCAGACATAAAACTTGGTGATGGAAAATGAATTGTATCACTATGTGGTGATGGTAAGTCGTACGTACACACAAGTGATACTTTCAATCACTATTTGATAGGAAAGAGTGTGGATAATGGTGGTTTGATAATCATAATAAAATTTTATTATATTTTGGATACTTAATTTTTTATTTAATTAATAACATAACATATTTATAGGAGTTAAAATATTAATTAAAAAGAATGTGACCAGTAAAGATGATTACCTATTATTTGAAACAACTCCTTTAGATCTTCTCTTAAAGACCCTAAGGATGGTATCATGGGAAAAATAAAACCTCTATAATGTGTATAAGGGAGTGGAAAAGATAATTTGTTAGGGTTTTTCTGAGATATAATGATGAAATTGGAGTGAAGAAGAGAAAATAGAGGTGCCCTTTTATAAGTCGGGGGGGGGGGGGCTTTGGAATTTCATAAAAGATCAAAAAATAATATAGTAATTATCAAAAAATGCCTCCAAAAGGATAGGTATTCAAATATAATATTACATATAGTATAAATACTACCAAAAAATAAAATTCAGTCAGGTGTAAATGAGTTTTAAACCTTATCATTTTGTTTAACCCCTTAGTTAACAAATTTTAACCTTATTTATGGTAACATCTTTTTTCACTCTTTAAAGAGTTATACTTTTTATTATAATGTAAAAATTGACTCAAAAAAATACGTGAGGTAAAATTTTATACTATATACTATGAACATTTTCCTATTTCATGATTTTTATTATTTTTAAATAATTTAATAAAATATAATTTTTATAAAATATCATTATTGTCAATTTTGACACTATTCACTTAATTTGACCTAAAAGACATAAATAAAAAAGTTTTTATTAGAATTTAATCCTTTTATAAACCACTAATATGTCATATTCTTCTCTAAAATTATTTTAACACCGTATATCACTCAAGTTATATAAATTTTAATATTTTTAAAATAATTTATATTTTTCTACTAATTGAAGAATTACTACATCAAATTTTTAAAAGAATTTAAGGTAATTATAAAATTACATAAAATTATAAATAAATTTACATCGTGAAAATAATATCACAATTATAAAAATAAAAATTTATACTCATTTATAACCTTCTTTTTTCCTTAATTGGAAACTTAATAGTTATTTAAAACTAAGAGAGTAAAAATTTGTAACATTCTTTGATTTAAATATTATATTGGTCACTTTTTTAGAAATGTGTCCCTTAAATAAATAAATTTCTATAAAAAGGTGATGAGGTTAATATTAAATTCATCCAATAGGAATTAGGATGAAAAATGACGGCCTTATCACTATGTTTTAACCTATATTAATCCAATTTACCCTTTACTGAGGTGACAAAATTTACCACGATAATTATTCATAATTTCTAAAAATAAAAGTGAACTATTTACCAAATTTGATCCCCATGATTCCAAATACAGAATAAAATTTATAAAATTCAATTTATATAAATTGAATAAATTAATTTTAAAATATTCATGCAAAACGTGATGAAAATTACTTTTTAGAAAAATAAAATTTAAACCTAAAAATTGATTTATTCGTATACCAAGTCTAAAAAAATATTAGATAAATTATAAAACATTTTATTGAATATTTAATATTTAAATTTAATTAAAATCATTCACCAACAGCAAAAAATTTAATTTATTAAGATAAAAACACATTACATGCATAATTTTTTTTCCATAAAATATCTCTTTTATTTTTAAATGTTTTTTATTTTTATTTATAATTAATTGATAACCTATGGATAAATTTTATTCATATGTAAAACATAGATTTTTCATAATTTAGTTAGTCCTATCCATACCCATCAATCCAATTTCTAGGCAATAACCATCAAATTAAATAATAATATTTTAATAGTATATCTCAGTTTGTTTAAAATCAGTGTTGCATGTAATAAAAACTATCAAAGAAATAAAATTTATTTATTTAGAACTATTTCTTTAAATATCATGGTGTTACATTTTAACCCCCTTAAAATTCATTTCACCCACAAAATTTTTCACACTGATACAAAAAGATGAGGATTATCCTACCTCATCACATCCTCAAGTTCCCATAGCTTCCTCAAATTTTTGGTTTCTCCAAAAAACATTAACCTTGTAAGTGGTCTTATTTAATAGAACATTGCTTCTATGATATATAATGTTCACTAGTTTTTCTTCATAAGAGATATATTTTTCTTGTGGTATGACCTTTGAGTTCATTAAATTTAGAGGATCAGGTATGTACTTCCTCAAGAGAGATGCATAGAACACATCATGAACAAGAGAGAGATTTAGTGGAAGCATAAAATGATAATCTATCATCCCGATATGATCAATAATTTTTAAGGGTCTAATATATCATGGGATCAAAATTACATTTTTTAAAAACCTCATAACCCTTTTCCAAGGATACATTCTTAAGAATACCTTATCACCAACTTTGAACTCCAAATCTCACTGATGATTGTCCATATAACTTTTCTATTAACTTTGTGACATCATTATGTGTTTCTGAATGGATATAAACTTCTATTTTATTTCTTTAGTTAGCTCAGGTCCCAAAATATTTCTTTCTCTAACTTTATCCAAACACATTGGAGATATGAACTTCATTCAATAAAGAGATCCATAAGGGTACATATTTATTCTTGAGTGAAATATATTATTATAAAAAAATTACATCAAAGGAAGGTGTTAATACCAAAAAACTTTGAATTATATATAGCAAGATCATAACATTTCTTATAGGGTTTTAATGGTCCTATAATACTGACCATATATTTGAGGAAGATAAGTAGTATTGAAACTTATCTTTGTATCTAGATCCTACTGAAGACTATACCAAATTATTGAGGTAAAAATTAGATACCAATACGATATAATATAATGTGGTACTCTATTAAACCTTACAACTTATTTAGTAAATAAATTTTAGATATGATCAAGAGATAAATATTCTCTAATTACAATGAAATGTGATGACTTATTAAGGTGATTGAATACAACCCATATAACATTATGACCTTTAGAAGTTTTAGAGAGTCTAATGTTGATTTCCATGGTGATGTTTTTCAATTTCTATTAGGGTTAGGGTAATGGTTGTAACATCCCCTTAGAATTAGATCTCTCAACCTTAAAAAACTAAGAATCAAGATAAAAACTATGAGATAACACTCTTTATTTCGTCCCATTAGAAATATTTTTTTATATTTCTATACATATTCATACTTCTATAATGAATAGATAATGAAGAAAAACAAGCCTCATTCAAGAGATATTTTTTGAAATCTAATATAGGTAGAACACATACATGGTTTCTAAATTTTATCATTATATCAAAATTAAGGTTGAATTTATGAACATTTCTCACCTTATTTTGTAGCTAAACATCTTCCTTCTGGGCCTCTTTAATCCTCACATGGATAGATGACTGGACATTAATTTGATCATGACAAGATTTCTCCCCTTTGTTTTTCTAGATCCATCATTTTCAATTCCAAAAATATTGAATCTTTTTTAGTCCTCGCCACAGGTAAGATATCATGATTATTTTTAATCAAAACATATTTTGCCTTGTTTACTTTCCGGGGGTGGTAATGTATTGAGCAATAATAATATTTAATTACCTCAAACCATTTTCTGTGGAACATATTCAAATCTTTCTATCTAAAAATAAATTCAAAATTTTATGATTAGTAAACATAGCACACCTTTATATATAAATATAGTTCCTAGATATCTTTAATTATTTTTTTAAAGAAAGCTAAAAATCACATGTTTGGAAATTTTTTTCATTAACCTTTAGTTGACATGATGCATAAGATATAACCATATTGTTCTTCCTGATAATGCATCCCAATACATTCTTTAATGCATCAATATAGATTATAAACCCTTCAACACAATAGGGTAATGTAAGAACAATTTCAATTACTGGACTTCTTTAAACATTCCTCACATTCATACGTCTAAAATAACTTGGATCCCTTATGAGTTAACGTAGTTAGTGGATTTTAGAATAATGATATTTTATAATTTTTTTTATAATTTCTATAAAATACATGAAAACTGTGGAACTCAGTAACCATGGTTGGTCTGGGACATTTATTAATAACATTTTTCTTTGAAGGATCCACTGAAATTCCATCAAATGAGATTATATGTCCCAATAATGAATCTTTATGAAGAAATAATCTACACTTAGTAAAATTTTTATATAAATTGTCCTTGCTTTGGGTATTTATCATAATTATAAAGTGATCTTAAAGTTCTTCCATACCCTTTGAATATATAATAACATCATCTATAAAAACTAACACAAACTGATTGAGGTAATATTTAATGACTCTATTAATTAATTCTATCAATATAGTGTGGTAATTGGTAATAAAAAAAGCAATCACTATAAATTCATAGTGTCCATATCCTTTATAGAATATCATCTTTTGAATATAATCCTTCTTGACTCACAATTAATGGTATCTATAATGAAGGAAAGAATTGGAAAAATATTTATCATCATGCAGTTGATCAAATAAGTCATCAATACAATGTAGAGGATACTTATTCTTTATAGTGATCATTTTAAGTTCTTAATAATCAATGCAGAGTCTCAATGATCAAAATTTCTTCTTAACAAAAACAACTAGTTAACCCCATAGTGATGCTCTAGGGTGAATGAATCACTTTCCATGATTATCTTGGATTTTCTTCTTCAATTCCTACAACTCAATCGGGTTCATTCTATAAGGAATCTGTTGGTCAGAGTAGGACACTAAATATGGGGCTAAATTGAGTTCCTATAAAAATTTATGTTAAAATGTTTCTTTAAAAGATTCCCATAATTTAATATAAAATTGTCCAGTTAATCAAGGTAGTGAAATTATAATATCTTGACTCTTTAAATAGTTTCCTAGAAGATTGATTAATTATTAGTTATAAAAATATGAGATATTGATACAACTTTTGAAACTACTCTAATAAAGAAAAAAAGTTATAACTACTATCGAAGACTAACTCTCATAGTAAAATTCAGTTTTCTGAAATCTAAATAACAACAGAGAAAACAAAATCTTAATACAGAGTGGATAAAACAAGTGGTTCAGTGTCAAACTGAGACCTAATTCACTCCACTTGGTAATCACCTGCCACCAAGAAATATATATATAAAATTATTTGATCTACACCATGGATTGGGGTTAACAATAGTACACCAGAATATTCAGGTCACAAGAACTCTACCATAGTTCTACATGGGAATAGAAACAACCAGGTCACACAGAACCTCTTCCACAACTCTTCATAGAATGAACAAGTATAAAAAGACAGTTGTTTGAGGATATATAGTATCTTATAGTTTAATGTAGGGGACAGTGTCTATTTTAGAGATAGATGCACACACTGCTCGAAAATGTAACTAAATGATACAAAACAGAGGAATAATAATTAGATAGAGTTTAGAAGGCTCTGTGTGTTATGTATTTCACCTATGGACTCTTTGATGTATCAAATTTGAATCTCAAGTCCTCTTCTAGAAATAGACTCTAAAATAGAGTGTCAAGGAGTACTATGTTTTATTGTCAAGGAGGGTAAAAATGTACTTATCCATAGGTTCAGTTGAATTATACAGAGATGGCGAATCTATGATGATCAATAATATTATGGTTCACACCAAGTGGTAATAAATAATTCCTTGTGTGTTATTCCTTTCTATATGTTGCATATGTGGTTTCTTTGGCACTGTTTCTGCTTGTATCTTCTTATGTATATATCTCTCTTTCATGCACTCCTCTTTATATATATATATATATATATATATATATTATTTTAGGATTAAAATGTGCATGTTTGAAGTTATATATTGTACCTCTTAGTTATCCTCATTTAAAATGTCCAAAAAAAGTATTAAATTATTCATTCGCATGAAAACATAAGAAATATGATTGTTAGAATGAATTTAAAATAAAAAGAAATTTTAAATAGTCTATTGGTGAGTCTTCCGTCGGTATCTCCTTCTGTTGGTGACTCATTCCATCGGTGTTTCATTCTCTCGGTCTTTCCTTGCATCGTTGACCTAATGCATCGGTGACTCAATTGCATTAATAGTGAGTCCTTGCATCAGTAACACCATGCATCAGTAACTCGAACTTACTGCGAGTCCTTGCATTTGTAGTTCCTTTGCGTCGATAAGTCCTTTGTGTGAGTAGGTCCTTTGAATTGGTAGGTCGTTTGCATCAGTAGGTCCTTTTTTTGGTAAGTCCTTTATGACATTAGGTAATCTATCAGTGATATAGTTGATCTGTCGGTGTGTCAATTGCACTGTTGGTGACTCGGTTGGACTGTCAGTTTCTCATCTCTTCTTTCAGTGCTAGTCAGTCATACTATAACGACCCAAAATTTCATTAATGGAAATACCTCTGGATCTAATTAAATGTCTCTTTGTGTAAACTGTTTATATTAAATGTCAAATACCTTGGTTTTATGTCAAGAATTGTGATCGTTGCTAATATAGCCGTTGAACAGTGACCACCTAATTAGTATACATATATGGCTTTAAAAAATCCAATTTACCCAGACAAAGGAAGTGATGGCCCTATCCAGTAGACATGCCCCATACGAAGCCCATTTTTTAGAGATCAGAAAGGATGTGGTGTCATTGGTATTTTCTCTTGACCAAGCCCAAGCCGAGCTTGAATATGTTAAGCTCAAGTGGGACCGCCTACGAGAGAAGTGGAAGTTGATAAAGATTACCACCCGAGCAACGTTATTCCGAGCCACCCCAAGAGTCTGTCACCACCACAGACCTTACTCTTTAGTATTATGTAGGTGTTATAGGGGGTTATGTAACAAGCCCTTAGCACTATGGTTACATACATTACTTTTATATATAATAATGAATATACATTCATTTTATTATTATTACCTTCTAAATAGTTTTTTAAAGCACAAATAGTATTTTTAGTTATTGTTCTACTAAGAAATATATTTTTTTGAATTAATGTATTTTTTATTTAAATAATATTTTAATAAAAAATTATTATTTTTATTAAATTAATTTTTATTAAATATAAATTATAGTATAATTTTATGAATGCAATCGTAATTTTTATTAAGTTTTGAAAGCAATTTTTGTCAAAACCTGTGAATTTTCGATAAATGTCAGTTTTTATTTTAAAATTTAAAATTAAAATATTTAGAAAATTGTTTATATAAAATAAATATTATTTCTGGAATCAGGACGTCGAAATTATCCATTGGTGAATTTTTCATAATTTTCTGAGACAGTCAAATTTTTGGGTAAAAATTAAATACCATTTAAATATATAATGTATTTTATGACATCATAATGACCCAATAGTGATGTAATAAAATAAAATAATATTTATTTTTGGCCAATATATGTTTTACCTTTAAAATAATGTGATTATGGGTTTGTTTGACTTATTTTACAACGCATTAATGGACCCTTCAAGACTTATTAAACATCTTATCTTTTTAAATTGTTTTCCTTGGGAGTGTGACTCACCTCCACATATGAAACCCCATTATTTTATGAAGTTAGGACTGTGGACCTATAAAATATTTCTTTCCACTTCCCTTTTCCAAAAACCATGGGATGGTTTGTGGTTTGGATTGGTAAAATGGGAGGTGTCCCAAACCTAAATAATAAAGAATTCCCCCACCTTTCCTATATAAACCCACCTAAGCTCTGAATTCCTCCTCACTCAAAGCATTTGGAGTTCGTCCAACCTCTACCCTCATCTCTCTATAATCCTTCCAAGGTTCCCCAAGCTCCCAAGAATCCTCTCTGAAGCCTCTCTCAAGCCTATGGAAGCACACTTCCAAGTAAGTGTTTTTCTTCCTTTATCATTTTGTCTAATTTTTTAAATATCATTATGCCCTATTAATTTCAATTATAAATGTTGGGGAATTCTTTCAAACCTCCCCCATACTGCCCTTTTTATGTTTGAATTATGGGATACCACTTTCTCTCTCATTAAATGCATCCCATGTACACCCGTTACTATGCCGAAATTCCGAAAGAAATTTCTCTCTCCTCTTTTACATTCAAGCAATTCTTTTGTATCATGACTCTAAATTCCATTAAAATTATTGGGACATGTATCTATAGGACCCACTTACTTTAAATTTCATGTAAATATTATGAGACTCCCCTTTTTCTCTCATCAACCATTTTTATGAATTCTTACATCACGCCGTTACGCTGCCGAAAATGCACCGATTTTCTAAGCAAATGTCATTGTGTAGTGAATACCATGCCAATTTCTCTATCAAGGGTATTCACCTTTATGAACATTTACATATTGTTCAAAGAGTTTCATGTATTTATTCCACATTAATTTATCATATAATAATTGATTATTTTGAATGATTCAATGTTTTATGATCCATGTGGCACACTTATGCATGAAATGAAATGTTTAAGAAGGGTGTACCCTTATAGCGCTCCAATGCATTGGGTAAAGTATAGTATCATGATACGTCATGTGCAATGGGTGTTTACTCATGATAATTCATGTAAAATGAGGTTTTAGTCATGATTAATGTGCAATGAGGATTTACTCATGCTCCATGTGAAATGAGCCTTTGCACATGCTAATTCCCTGTTAAGTGATGTTGCCACATTTCCATGTTATGATTTCATACTTTATCATGCCTTTTTGTTTATGATTCTCTTGTGCTCTATTGATATGCCTATTTTATAACATGTATTTTATTCCTCATTGTAACAGCCCAAGATTTTATAAAGAAATATTCTTTTTAATTTTATTAATGTCTTGTGTTGTACGCTACACCAAAAGGAGCTTGCACAACACGCATCCTTGTCTTGCCTTGCATTACACGCAATCGCGACCTTCCCCGATAGCGTGTGTAATACGCAATACCGAGTTTCACTAAACAACGATGTGCTATTAAAATATTATTAAAACTAGCCGTTATGAATAGTAATAACCACTTTTTAAAATTCTGTAAATCTTATTTTTCAAAATGAACTTCATTCTTGGATTCGGAGTATCGAATTTAGCCTAAGGTGAAATTTTGGTACTTTTCGGATAACGTTCATATTCTGATGAATAGTGAAAAATTACTAAATTATAATTAAAAACAACTTTTTTAATCGAAATAATTAATAGTGATAAATTATTAATTTGAGTGGTTTTAAAGTATATTTAGAATATATTTTTACAATTTAATACAATGTTGGTCATTGGTTGTAATTTCACATTTAAACCAGACATAATCAAGTGTCAATCTTTTGATATATATTGTTTTCTAAAAACACGCTATTTATTTTAACAGCAGGATTTAATTATAAAATTAATTAATGAAACTTCTATGTTATGAATTTGGTAAAATAGATTTCATTTTTGAATTCGGAATATGAAATATAGCTTAGGATGAAATTTTGGCATTGTTCTGAAAAATATCAATTTTTGATGAATAGTGAAACTACTAAGTGGTAGTTAAAAAAACTGAATTTTTCATAAAACTTAATTTTGCCGCTTCTGTGAATGGAATTTCGAAAATCCGAGAGACACGGTTAATATCAAGGACTAAAATGTGGTTCAATGAGATGAAATTTTTTTTTGGTGAATAGTAACTTTTTACTTTTTTTACCGCGGTTAATAGTAAATAGGGTAACTAAGGGTAAATATGATATTACTATTACCCTAACACATTCCTAATTCTATTGGACAAGTGTAATTCGACCAAAAACAAACTTAGGAATAAAATATGACCATTTAGGCCCACTTGGATTAGATTAGGACATTTATTATTAATTTATTTAAAGAAAGGTTAAAATAGTTAAAATCAAAGTTTAATAAGTAAATAATTTTTAATATGGGGTTATACATAAGATAAATTCGATTGTAAATATTAATTAGAAAGCTAAAAAGAGTTCCTACATCATGGTATTTTATTTGTAATTTTTAGACATCAAATAATTTAATTTATTTATGACACAACGATGATGCAGTAATTATCTTATTAATGAAATATTGACATAATTGATGTTATAAACACCAAAATAAATGTAATTTGAGATTTTTTATGAATTCCACTAATTTTCTAGGTTACTATGATATATTAATGTTGATTTAATCAACTTGGTTCGAACATTTAATTCTGTTATGACTTTCACAAAAATCATATATCAAATAGTGTCAAAATTGACAAAAAATAGTTTTTAAATCAAATATTATATTATTAATTGTTATTGTATTCCTAAAAATCTAAGGTTCGGCCAAATGACTTAGATAAGGATATATATATTAATAATAAAAAAATTTGGGGTTCGTTTGGCATGTTATAGTAAGTGTATTAACCATATAGTGAAAGAAAACAAAAAGACATGGTAAAAGATAAATTATTTAACTTAGAGTTAAATCTAATTGATAAGGTTAAAATAATATCCTAAACTTGTCTAAATTCTATTGGTTGATAGGATTTCGACCCATACCCACTTTAGCTTCGAAATAAGACCCTTTGGAACCTTCATAAACCGATTTTGACTTTAATATAAAATAATATTTTGAGATATTCCTAAGGTGCCCCTCTCCTCCCTTATAAAAGGACACCTCCTCCCCCTCCTCCTCACATCAATTTGAGCACTCAAGCTCGTCCAACCCCTGCCAAAATCCCTTCTCCACTTCCCTAGAAACATCCTAGAGGTTCCGGTCTTCCTCAAAGACCAATTCTAGTGCCCTAAGAGGAGGTCTCAAAGAGGCATTTCAAAGAAGAGGTAATTACCGTTACCAATTCTTTCATCTTTATTTCTTCTTCCACTTATTCTTCTTAGGTTGTTTCATTATGAAGTAATAACATCAGTATCACTCATATACTGATATGTTATTATAAGTATGAAACAACCCTATCTCACCATCTATCCATCCTACGGAAAAAGAAATCACCGCACGTGCGTACGTACGGAATACCGTCTCCACGCCGTGGTGTAATCTATTTTCCACCACCACCTTACATGGATGGGTATAATGGTGTAAAGAATAACTATACATAGTTATTACAACATCATATTGATTCTGATATATTGTATAATCCACTCCAATTCAATTCAATATTTATAGAAATGATATCATCGCTCGTGCGTACGTACGGACTACCGTCTCCACGACGCGATGAGATTCATTCTCCATGTTAACCATTTAAGAATGATTATAAAGTATATATAAGAAATAATAATGAAATATATGACATTATAAAGCTACTGGATTTATGTATATATATATATATATATATATGTATGTCATCTACTTACTTCCATTCAAGACAATAAGGAAAGGAAAACAGCGTTCATGCGTACGTACGGACTACCGTCTCCATGAACGGTGTTTTTCATTTCATTTATCTATCTATTATATATATATATATACTGAATATATATGATATATAAATCATATTTTATATTCTGGAAATAAGTAAATCATGATATAAGTAATAATAATGTCAAGAACAACAAGTCAGAACACCTACGATAAATGAAACGATTTTACCCAAAACGCTTCTTTAACATGGAGTTTACAAAAGAACGGGTAATATAATGTCATAAGTGAACCATATATGATATCATAACAACGAATATGATTCTGTAATAAGTCAATGACATTATTTAAACCATTATACAGGAGCTTCGGACACGTACAAAGCAAATCGGACCTAAGGTAAGGGAAATATCACAATCTCATTTTTATCTAAGATTGTTTATACTTTGGTATTTACTGGGGTTTATTTTATCATCCACATCCATGTTCCCTCAATATGTAATATTGTTTCCATCCACTTAAAATTGTTTAAATCCATTTTTACCCTTCGGTGAGTTTTTAGTAAAGAATATGAAAGGAATCTTTTGTCATTTTTTTGTACGAGGTACTTTTTGACTTTTCCGACAAAAGTACGAAAGAATGTTTTTTTTAACTTATACGGCATGAATGGATTTTTAAAACATTATTTCCAAGAATATTCCTTTACAAGTTTTCAATTTTATTTTTAATCAACTTCTTTTAGTTTATAATTGTATGACATGTTAAGAAAAGAAAAGAGTTTTTGAAGAAGAAAGGATATTTTCCTCAAGAATGGAGTTCAAGTGTTTTATCAAAATTATTTTCCATATAAGATAATAAAGGGTTCTGTTTTATCCCTATTATTACATTGATTTGATTCTGTTGTAAGTGAATTATTTTTATGAAGTCATTTACCTTTTATGATTTGTTTTATGATGTCATGATGTTTCAAGAATCCCATTTTTACTACATGTGTTATGTGATGAAGTATGATTTATGATTTTGTGGCACACATAAGAATGGTATCATTATGAGATGGGTGGGACCTATATCTCCCTCCAATGCATTGGGTAATGATTTTATATCTCATGAGATAGAAATGGCTGGAACGGAAGGTTATTTCGGTTCAGTGATACAGGACTGAAACGAGGAGTGAACTCGGTTCAGAAAGGGACTTTGTCCACTAAGATAGTCTTGGCGATGAGTCATGACTAACAAGAAATGATTTTCCATGATTATGTGTGCATGCCAAAAAGTTTCAAGTTTTATGATATGATTATGGGGATCTCATTTTCACTTCTATGATTTGTTCCATGTTAAGATATTATGCTCTCTTTTGCAAGTTAAGATTTCCAAAAAGTTATGTTCTTATGAATATGATGTGATTGATTTTTCTTTTGTATACCCTTACTGAGCATTTGAGCTCACCCTTTTATGTTTTCTTTTCCCCAGGATATAAAGAAAGGTTTTAGGTAAAAAAAAGGAAGATCTTTATGGGAGATATTGAAGATCTTTCACCACGATTAGAAGACTACGTTCCGAGTTTCCAAAGACACTAAACTATTACGATCCTTGTGTGTGTGTTTTTGTTATGTACTAAGTATTCCACAAAAGTAATGTAATGTCCATGTACGATAAGCTTCGGGTCTCTACAGTTGGTATCAGAGGAAAGGTTTAGTCAACCTTTGGAAACTAGGATGTGAAAACGTTAGTGAGATCCCTAGAGATATTTCTAAGGTATGTCTAGGGATGTCCCTAGGGATAAGTATACGTATAGGTTATAGTAATAGAATTACGCTAATGATCATAGAATTAAACCTAAGATGTTGGATATTGAAGGTACTCCCCCTTTATTATGTTGTTTTCCCTAGAATGACTTTTGCCTCTCACACTATTCTTTTTGGGTTTTAGACGATGGCTGGAACCCGAAAGAACCGTGTTGATCAATGCAATGGACAATGCAATGATTTCCCTCCTGAACAAACAAATGTTATGGGAGATGGAGTGCAAAATCTTATTGCTATACTTACACAAGCTATGAATCATTCTGGACTTCCAAATGAGCAGAGAAGGGAACAATATTCTATTGAGTCCTTCATGAGGCAACGCCCACCTTCTTTCAGTGGGACTTCCGATCCACTTGTTGCTGAATAATGGATCAGTACCACTGAAAAGATATTTTCAGTTCTTAAATGTTCTGAACATGATAAAGTCATCTTAGCAGTATATCGTTTGGAAGGTGAAGCTGATCAATGGTGGAATCTTATCAAGAATACGAGGCCAAGGGATGAAATTGAGTCCATGGAATGGGACGAGTTCAAGAACTTGTTTTTCAGTAAGTACTTCCCTCGTATTCTTCGAACAAAGATGGAGAAAGAGTTTCTTGAACTGAAGCAAAGGGACGATGAATCTGTTGGTACCTATGAAGCAAATTTTACATGACTTGCAAGGTATGCTTCTGGTATTATCATCCAACCTGAAAGTAAAGTTGATCGATTTTTCAGTGGCTTAAAACCAAGTCTTCGAAGGGTATTAGCTATAAGAGACTTTAGTAGCTATGAAGAAATTGTGCGTTGTGCTATCAAGGTAGAAATGGAAGTTGGTGTTACATATCCATCTCATGGTTTTGACAAGAAACGAAAGATGGAGTTCAAGGAGAAATCTCAGAATAATGGTGAAAAGAAGATGAATGTTTCCTTATGCACAAAGTGTGGAAAGAAGCATGGTGGAGATTGTCTTAAAGGGACTAGAAAATGTTTTAAGTGTGGAAAAGAAGGTCATCGAGCAGCTGAGTGTCGAAGTAATGGAAAAAGGGTTTCTAATGATGTGAATAAAGCAAACACTGCAGAGAACGCACCACCAACACTTCAATGCTTCAAGTGCAAGGAAATGGGGCATTATGCTAATAATTTCCCTAATCCAAGGGTTAGTGATGATCAACATGAGCAACCACTGAAGGAAAAGGACAAAGGGAAGTCACATGCGATCACTATTGGCGATGTTGAATATGATAACGATGTGGTGGAATGATTAAGCGTTTATGTAATGGGATTCCAAAATAATGTTGTATCATTGAGTATTGCAATATTTATTGATGTGGTATTCAAAGTGATTGAGATATTTTTTTTTTGGAAATAAGATGATATGCGCATAATGAAGACGAGAAAATGAAATGTTTAATAGTATTCATGAGCTCATGATTGATATAAGGACTAAGTGATATCATGGTTTGATTATAAAGAATTTTGAGGATTTCGGTATGTGAAAAGTGTTAACTTTTAACTGCATTCAAGTTTTCACTAAGGTTCAATGGGTATTCAAGAGAGTATGAGATTAAGGACTTTGAATGTTTGGAATGTGACCAACAAGACATATCTTATGATATGTGGGGATCAACGACAGTATTAAATCTCTGGTAATCGTTGTCACTATATTATGAGAGTGGACTGCAGTATTATAAGCCTAAAGATTAGACTGAATTATGTTGGACATAAGTTAGTATTGTTTAAGGATAGAAGATTTTCGATATTATTGATGGGATGTTATAGTAACATAGTTTTAGAAAAAGGACAACCTGCAGGACGGGCGACAGCCCATCGCTTCGGA
This sequence comes from Viscum album, assembly GCA_963277665.1. Classification (NCBI taxonomy): domain Eukaryota; kingdom Viridiplantae; phylum Streptophyta; class Magnoliopsida; order Santalales; family Viscaceae; genus Viscum; species Viscum album. Next base: position 916,730,161 of record OY728141.1, read on the forward strand.
CAAGGCTGTAGGAATCGAACCCACAACCGAAGTGCGACTGGCCTTTATCACCTACCACTGGCCTACAGGAAGTCCATGTTTAGTAGAAACTAGTTTTATTATATTAAGCAGTATTATATATGAAGTATAAGTCCATTTTAGGAACCATATATGATTAATCTCACTATAGATCGACTTATGTATATAAGTTTTGCTAACCTTTTGTTTGAGACAGATGGAATGACCTGTCATTCTATCACATGATCTGCTAACACTTCACGAATAACAAATTCAACTTCATTTATTTAAGAGATGAAGTGGAAATTGTTCAAAGCACGAACAACAGTGAGATTGTACCAAAATAAAGTAAGTATTTATTCTAATTCAAATTTTCAACTTTAGGGGAAATGATCTTGAAAACCAAAAATGTTGTCCTAGTGATCTTATACCTGATGAATCAGATGGTACCTTATATCATCACAAATCTATGGATTTGTGATTACTGGCTTTTCCATAGCCCTGTTCACTACCACTCTCCTTCAGAACATGATGGTTAGATTTCTCTTCCATATCCATATTTTCACCTATGTGGAAACCCAATGATTAGTTTATTTGGGTAACCGTTACGTTTCATACTTTTGTTTTTAAAGATTGGTTTTGATATTCCTTTTTACGATGTGGGTTTCTATTAAATAAACTTTCGAATAGTAAACCATTTATAACCCCGACGAATTTCGAGGGCGAAATTCATTTTAAGGGGGGTAGAATGTAACAGCCCAAGATTTTATAAAGAAATATTCTTTTTAATTTTATTAATGTCTTGTGTTGTACGCTACACCAAAAGGAGCTTGCACAACACGCATCCTTGTCTTTCCTTGCATTACACGCAATCGCGACCTTCCCCGATAGCGTGTGTAATACGCAATACCGAGTTTCACTAAACAACGATGTGCTATTAAAATATTATTAAAACTAGCCGTTATGAATAGTAATAACCACTTTTTAAAATTCTGTAAATCTTATTTTTCAAAATGAACTTCATTCTTGGATTCGGAGTATCGAATTTAGCCTAAGGTGAAATTTTGGTACTTTTCGGATAACGTTCATATTCTGATGAATAGTGAAAAATTACTAAATTATAATTAAAAACAACTTTTTTAATCGAAATAATTAATAGTGATAAATTATTAATTTGAGTGGTTTTAAAGTATATTTAGAATATATTTTTACAATTTAATACAATGTTGGTCATTGGTTGTAATTTCACATTTAAACCAGACATAATCAAGTGTCAATCTTTTGATATATATTGTTTCCTAAAAACACGCTATTTATTTTAACAACAGGATTTAATTATAAAATTAATTAATGAAACTTCTATGTTATGAATTTGGTAAAATAGATTTCATTTTTGAATTCGGAATATGAAATATAGCTTAGGATGAAATTTTGGCATTGTTCTGAAAAATATCAATTTTTGATGAATAGTGAAACTACTAAGTGGTAGTTAAAAAAACTGAATTTTTCATAAAACTTAATTTTTCCGCTTCTGTGAATGGAATTTCGAAAATCCGAGAGACACGGTTAATATCAAGGACTAAAATGTGGTTCAATGAGATGAATTTTTTTTTGGTGAATAGTAACTTTTTACTTTTTTTACCGCGGTTAATAGTAAATAGGGTAACTAAGGGTAAATATGATATTACTATTACCCTAACACATGTCCTAATTCTATTGGACAAGTGTAATTCGACCAAAAACAAACTTAGGAATAAAATATGACCATTTAGGCCCACTTGGATTAGATTAGGACATTTATTATTAATTTATTTAAAGAAAGGTTAAAATAGTTAAAATCAAAGTTTAATAAGTAAATCATTTTTAATATGGGGTTATATATAAGATAAATTCGATTGTAAATATTCATTAGAAAGCTAAAATGATTTCCTACATGATGGTATTTTATTTGTAATTTTTAGACATCAAATAATTTAATTTATTTATGACACAACGATGATGCAGTAATTATCTTATTAATGAAATATTGACATAATTGATGTTATAAACACCAAAATAAATGTAATTTGAGATTTTTTATGAATTACACTAATTTTGTAGGTTACTATGATATATTAATGTTGATTTAATCAACTTGTTTCGAACATTTAATTCTGTTATGACTTTCACAAAAATCATATATCAAATAGTGTCAAAATTGACAAAAAATAGTTTTTAAATCAAATATTATATTATTAATTGTTATTGTATTCCTAAAAATCTAAGGTTCGGCCAAATGACTTAGATAAGGATATATATATTAATAATAAAAAAATTTGGGGTTCGTTTGGCATGTTATAGTAAGTGTATTAACCATATAGTGAAAGAAAACAAAAAGACATGGTAAAAGTTAAATTATTTAACTTAGAGTTAAATCTAATTGATAAGGTTAAAATAATATCCTAAACTTGTCTAAATTCTATTGGTTGATAGGATTTCGACCCATCCCCACTTTAGCTTCGAAATAAGACCCTTTGGAACCTTTATAAACCGATTTTGACTTTAATATAAAATAATATTTTGAGATATTCCTAAGGTGCTCCTCTCCTCCCTTATAAAAGGACACCTCCTCCCCCTCCTCCTCACACCAATTTGAGCACTCAAGCTCGGCCAACCCCTGCCGAAATCCCTTCTCCACTTACCTAGCAACATCCTAGAGGTTCTGGTCTTCCTCAAAGACCAATTCTAGTGCCCTAAGAGGAGGTCTCAAAGAGGCATTTCAAAGAAGAGGTAATTACCGTTACCAATTCTTTCATCTTTATTTCTTCTTCCACTTCTTCTTCTTAGGTTGTTTCATTATGAAGTAATAACATCAGTATCACTCATATACTGATATGTTATTATAAGTATGAAATAACCCTATTTCACCATCTATCCATCCTACGGAAAAAGAAATCACCGCGCGTGCGTACGTACGAAATACCGTCTCCACGCTGTGGTGTAATCTATTTTCCACCACCACCTTACATGGATGGGTATAATGGTGTAAAGAATAACTATACATAGTTATTACAACATCATATTGATTCTGATATATTGTATAATCCACTCCAATTCAATTCAATATTTATAGAAATGATATCATCGCTCGTGCGTACGTACGGACTACCGTCTCCACGACGCGATGAGATTCATTCTCCATGTTAACCATTTAAGAATGATTATAAAGTATATATAAGAAATAATAATGAAATATATGAAATTATAAAGCTACTGGATTTATGTATATATATATATATATATGTATGTCATCTACTTACTTCCATTCAAGACAATAAGGAAAGGAAAACAGCGTTCATGCGTACGTACGGACTACCGTCTCCATGAACGGTGTTTTTCATTTCATTTATCTATCTATTATATATATATATATATACTGAATATATATGATATATAAATCATATTTTATATTCTGGAAGTAATTAAATCATGATATAAGTAATAATAATGTCAATAACAACAAGTCAGAACACCTACGATAAATGAAACGATTTTACCCAAAACGCTTCTTTAACATGGAGTTTACAAAAGAACGGGTAATATAATGTCATAAGTGAACCATATATGATATCATAACAACGAATATGATTCTGTAATAAGTCAATGACATTATTTAAACCATTATACAGGAGCTTCGGACACGTACAAAGCAAATCGGACCTAAGGTAAGGGAAATATCACAATCTCATTTTTATCTGAGATTGTTTATACTTTGGTATTTACTGGGGTTTATTTTATCATCCACATCCATGTTCCCTCAATATGTAATATTGTTTCCATCCACTTAAAATTGTTTAAATCCATTTTTACCCTTCGGTGAGTTTTTAGTAAAGAATATGAAAGGAATCTTTTGTCATTTTTTTGTACGAGGTACTTTTTGACTTTTCCGACAAAAGTACGAAAGAATGTTTTTTTTAACTTATACGGCATGAATGGATTTCTAAAACATTATTTCCAAGAATATTCCTTTACAAGTTTTCAAGTTTATTTTTAATCAACTTCTTTTAGTTTATAATTGTATGACATGTTAAGAAAAGAAAAGAGTTTTTGAAGAAGAAAGGATATTTTCCTCAAGAATGGAGTTCAAGTGTTTTATCAAAATTATTTTCCATCTAAGATAATAAAGGGTTCTGTTTTATCCCTATTATTACATTGATTTGATTCTGTTGTAAGTGAATTATTTTTATGAAGTCATTTACCTTTTATGATTTGTTTTATGATGTCATGATGTTTCAAGAATCCCATTTTTACTACATGTGTTATGTGATGATGTATGATTTATGATTTTGTGGCACACATAAGAATGGTATCATTATGAGATGGGTGGGACCTATATCTCCCTCCAATGCATTGGGTAATGATTTTATATCTCATGAGATAGAAATGGCTGGAACGTAAGGTTATTTCGGTTCAGTGATATAGGACTGAAACGAGGAGTGAACTCGGTTCAGAAAGGGACTTTGTCCACTAAGATAGTCTTGGCGATGAGTCATGACTAACAAGAAATGATTTTCCATGATTATGTGTGCATGCCACAAAGTTTCAAGTTTTATGATATGATTATGGGGATCTCATTTTCACTTATATGATTTGTTCCATGTTAAGATATTATGCTCTCTTTTGCAGGTTAAGATTTCCAAAAAGTTATGTTCTTATGAATATGATGTGATTGATTTTTCTTTTGTATACCCTTACTGAGCATTTGAGCTCACCCTTTTATGTTTTCTTTTCCCCAGGATATAAAGAAAGGTTTTAGGTAAAAAAAAGGAAGATCTTTATGGGAGATATTGAAGATCTTTCACCACGATTAGAAGACTACGTTCCGAGTTTCCAAAGACACTAAACTATTACGATCCTTGTGTGTGTGTTTTTGTTATGTACTAAGTATTCCGCAAAAGTAATGTAATATCCATGTACGATAAGCTTCGGGTCTCTACACTCATGTTATTCCATGATTATTCCATTACTGGGCTTTATAGCTCATTTAACACCCCAAGCTTCCATGGTACACTTCTCTTTGAATAATACAGTAGCGTGTGTTGTACGCAACTTCGAGTTCTAACACACTACAACCAATCAAACTAGCCTTTATGAATAGTAATACCCATTTTTTGAAATTTTATAAATTTTAACTTTCAAAATGTACTTAATTTTTGGATTCAGAATATCAAAATTATCTTAGGGTGATTTTTTGGTATTTTTCTGAAAACTTTCAATTTTTGATGAATAGTGAAAAACACGGAGTTATAGTTTAAAACCAAATTTTTATTTAAATAATTATTTATTTTATTTAAATTTATTTTATGTCAATATATATATATATATAATACCTATATAAGTTCAATGTAATTCATTGGATTCAGTTTATAATAATTTTATATATATAAAAACTTTATTGAATTTTTCACCGTCTCTTACCCACCTCCTAGGATAAATTGAAAATTCACATAAAACATAATTTTACCACTCATGTGAGTGGAATTGAAAAAATCCAAGAGTCATGGTTGATATAAGTAAGTAAAATGTGGCTCAATAAAATGAAAATAATATTTTATGAATAATAACTTTTTACTTTTATTTACCACAGTTAAAAGTAAATAGGGTTATTAAGGGTAAAAATGATATTATTATTAGCCTAACACATGTCAAAATTCTATTAAATAAGTATAGTTCGAACAAAAAAACCTTAGGAATAAAATATGAACCACTTTGGTCCACTTGGATTAGATTTGGACATTTATTATTATTTAATTCAAAGAAGAGTTAAAAGAGTTAAAATCAAAGTTTAATAACTAAAAAATATTTAATATTGGGTTATAGATAAGATAAATTCAACTATAAATATTCATCATAAATATAAAAATATTTTCTACATAATGGTATTTTATTTATATTTTTTAAAAATTAAATACTTTAATTTATATATGACACAATGATGATGCAATAATTATGTAATTATTGAAATATGAAAATAATTGATATTATAAATGTCCAAATAAATGTAATATGATACTTTTTTTGAATTAAAATAATTTTATAGGTTAATATGACATATTATGGTTGGTTAGATGATTTTTTTTAAAAGTTATAACACTGTTATAAATTTATTAAAAACAAAATACCAAATAGTGTCAAAATTGACATAAAAGAGTTTTTAAAACAAATATTATATTATTAATTGATATTATATTCCTAAAAATATAAGGTTTGTCCAAAATACTTATATAATGATAGTTGTATCATTAATGAACCATTTTTGGTTCTCTTGGAAGTATATAGTATGTTTATTAACCATAAAATATAAAAATAGAAAGAGACATAGTAAATGTCAAACTATTTAACTAAGAGTTAAATCTAAAATATAAAGTTAATATAGTGACCCAAACATATCTAAAACCTATTGTTTGAGTGGTTTTAGACCCATATATACCTTATCCTTTAAATAATACATTTTGTAGCCATTATAAATCGAAAATTATTTTATTATAAAATAATATTTCTAGCTTTTCCTAAGGTGCCCCTCGCCCCTCTTATAAAAGGACACTCCCCATTCACTATAATTCACACCTTAAAATCCTATTGTCTCGGCCAAACTCTGCAAAAATACCCTCTCAACTATCCTACCTTCATCCTAGAGGCCTTACTTTAGTCAGAAATCCCACCTAAAGATCCCTTTTGATCAAATCAAAAGGAAGAACCTGAAGAAGAGGTAAATATTCCATCACCTCTTTCAAGTTCCTTTCTTCTTCCACTTCCTTTTTCTTTGTTGTTTACATTCTAAAATAATAACTCCAGTATATTATATATACTTTGATGTTATTATAAATATGTTAAAACCAAATTCATTATTCTATCCATCCTTTGAATGACATTTCACCATACGTGCGTACGTACGACTTACCGTCTCCACATCGTGGTGTAATTTTTATTCAATACATGATTATTTGGATGGGTATAATAATGAAGTGTATTTTATGTAAATAATAAATATAACATGATATTTATTCTGTATATATGATATACCATCCAATTATATATTATTTTAATATCAAAATAGTGATATTTTCTTTCGTGCGTACGTACGGATTACCGTCTCCACAAATGTGATGAGATTCATTCCCCATCGTATCCATTCAAGACTAATTTCCATTAGATTATTAAAATTAATTTTTAAATACTTGATATCATTATGTATATGAATAATATACATCCCATCCATAACAATTATGACTCACATAACAAAGAAAATAAAGGAAAATGAATCCGTTAACACCCGAAATGACGATAATACTAAGATATTATTAACAAAGCAATGTAAAAAGATCATATATGATATCATATTAATGTATATTATCATTGTATAATTTAATAAAAATAATTTCACCATTATACAAGAGTTTAACCTACCCTCAACCAAGGAAAAGTACAAGGTAAGGGTTAATTCTACAATCTCTTTATTATCCGAGGTTGTTTACACATAATTATCTACTGGGACCTCTTTATCATTCACATCCATGTTTCTTAAAAATGTATTTAAAAAAATTCTTAATATTTTATAGACTATGGTTTAAAGTAATTTATACCCTTGTTTTAATTTTTATAAGATGTTTTATAAAGGAATCTTTCCATCATTTTCCAAACAAGGTCCTTTTTAACCTTTTCGACAAAATTAAGGTAATAATGTCTTTTTTAACTTATACGGAGGGTGAGACTACTTTTTTCCATTATAAAATCTTCGAAACATCAATTAAAAGCTTATAATAATATTTTCAAGTAAATGTTTTCTTTTATAATTATGTGACTTTTAAATGATTTAAAAAAAGAGATATTTCTCCCAAATTGTTTTGATTTCATCTATGTCAACATCCTTTGATGGATTTAAAGTTTATTTGAAGTTGATTTTTTATGATACAAAACTTCCATATTGTATTGAAGGTTTTGTGATATATTTGGTAGTGGATTTTTTATTTTTATACCATTCATGGTTTATGTAGAAAGTATTAAATTTTTTTATGCTAGTTTTAATACGAATGTTTATGTTATGTTTAAACCTTCTCATATGAGGAATGCATTGGACTTAGAAAGTAACGGGTGGAGCCCACTATAGATCCTCGATGCATCGGTAGGTCTCATGAGACAAACTAGTGTCTTGGAACAAGGCCTTAAAAAAATATTATTTGTTTTCTTGGCACAAGGCCTTGACTTTGTGATTATGATAGTCTGACATTATGCATTCTATCATTATGAAAGTTGTTATTGATATTGCAAGTGGTTATTTGACTATTAGAATATCCATGTGAATAAGTAAATAGAATTATTTTATTTTATTTTTGACATATTATTTTTAAGTTCAAGTTTAAAAAGGCTTTTGTTTTAGTTATACATTGCCTTAAATGTTTATGCTTATTTAAGGAAGTTTCCACTATATTGTTATCCTTACTGAGCATCTAAGCTCAAACCTTTCTATGTTTTATTTTTTCCCAGGATGTGAAGAAGTATTTTATGACTGACCTGCAGGGATAGTCTAAGGGGATATGAGTGTGGACTATGGATACTATGTTGTTTTAGGTTTTCACTTTATCAAGTAATGTAAGACTTATGAATGTATCTAGTATTTCCAAGGCTACTAAAATATTCGGTCTTTCAAGACTTGATCTTTTGTGATCATGCCAATTTTATGTAATAATGCACCAAATCTGGGTAACTGGGGTTGGGGTGTTATAGTTGGTATCAGAGGAAGTTTAGTACAAAACTTGGAAGATAGATTTAGATATACTCTGATTATAACACATAGCCCTAAGATAGACTTTGAGGATTTGTATAGAAGAACTTCATAGAATTTTGGTATTGTAGAGATTTTGTGAGTTTTACAAGAAATACATCCCTATCTGGATATGAGCTGGTAGAGGCAGATCTGACACAGATGTACCTATGGGTAAAACTCGAAATCACCGCTTTGAGCTAGACTCAAACAAGAACTGATGCACGACAATGGGCCTTGCTACACTCTAGTTTACGACACTCCCGGGGGATATGCTTTGGATAATTATAATTTTCTTTACAAACCATTGTGAAGGGTTTATGAGTATATAATTTCTCAAAGAAAACATTTTTATGATTATGGATTATATCCATAAATTATTCAATTTAAGTTAAGTGTTTTAGAAGTTTGGAATTATGTATTTTGAGTCATAAGCTAATCTAGTTTATGCCACTGTTTAGAAATGGAACCTAGTGGAAGGAATAGAAACTGTATCAATGCATGCACTCCATGTAGGGGTTTCCATCCTACTCAAGATAACTATAGTGGATCTGGTGATACAACCGGTGCTGATTGGCTTATCACCATATTGGGACAACTCACTTAGTTTATGAATAATAACCTTACCCGTATGGAGCCCCCTGATCCACAGCATGGAGGATCAATGTTAGATCGCTTCATGAGGCAACAACCACCAACATTCAATGGGAGTACAAATCCATTATTAGCTGAGTAATCGATAAATTTCTTAAAGAAAATATTCCATGCCTTGGGGAGTAGTGAAAGGGAAAAAGTTATCATGGCAGTTACCGCCTCACTGGAGATGCTGATCAATGGTAGTCACTGATTCAAAACACAAAGGAAGATGATGAAGTATAAAATATGGAATAGAGGGATATTAATGTGCTTTTCTTAGAAAAACACTTTCCTCGTGACCATCGAGCTGATATGGAAAGGCAATTTTTGAGTCTGAGGCAAAAGAAGGATGAGAATGTCGTAAAGTATGAGACTCTCTTTACATGGTTAGTGAGGCATGCTGCAGATTATATACATAACCCAAGAAGCAAGATTTATCATTTATTTGATGGGTTAAAACCATTTCTCCATCGAGCATTAGTATCACAATCATTCTCATCGTACAAAGATATTGTCTCATGTGCTATCAAGATAGAAAAAGAATTCTATAAGTCTTATGACTTTAAAGTAAACCAAGAGAAGAAGAGATCTACTGATCACTCTAGAAATGGAAATAAGGGGATGAAAGGAAAAGTTGATTATCCATACTACATTAAATGTGGGAAGAAACACCCCAGTACTTGCTTGAAGGGAATGGGAGTCTGTTACAAGTGTGGTGAAAAATTCCACCAATCCCATGACTGAAAGGGGAATAAAGAGGCTAATGATGTTCAATGCTACAATTGTAGGGATATGTGACATTATGCAAATGAATGTACTAAGTGTCAGGTGAACTTACCTAAGAAAAGAACAAGGGATCAAGGCCAAGATTATGTTATCACTACTACTGAGGTAGAAGCTCTGAAAGATGTGGTGGCAGGTAATTTAATGGTTTCCTCAAGTTTAGAAAATACTTTATTTGATTCTGGATAATCGCATTGTTTCATATCTTCCCAGTTTTTTAAGAAAAATAGATATTTCCAATTTGATTTAACAAGGGAGTTGTCAGTCAAAAATCCAAAGAAATGTATCATTGCAACAAAGTTTTGTGAATCAGTCCCCATTAGAGAACATAAATGTTATTTATCTGCTGATCTCATCGTCATACCCATGATTGGATTTGATATAATCCTCAGTATGGATTGGCTTTCGGACCATGATGTGAAAAATTATTGCAAGAATAAGGACGTTACAATTTTTGATGATGATGATAAAGAACACCTTATCTTTAGAGTATAATCATCACCACCTGATCCTCATCTAGATCCACCCCCAGTAGCTCAACTAAATTAAATTATTGGGGAGGAAGAGAATTAAATAACTATGGGTGAGGAAAGAAATGTTCAAATAGAGGATGTACCTATTGTGAAAGAATATGTAGATGTGTTTCTGGAAGATTTACCTGGACATCCTCCAGAACGAGAAATTTAGTTTTTTACTGATTTTATTCCTGGTTCAAGGCCCATATCGAATACCCCTTATTGAAAGACCACTTTGGAATTAGTGGAAATAAAGAAACAACTATAGGAATTGAGTAATAAGGGATTTATTTTCCCTTGTGTTTCTCCATGGGGAGCCCCTGTCCTTTTTATTTAGAAGAAAGATGGATCTATGAGGTTATGTATTGACTACAGGGATATCAATGCTATAAAAATAAAGAACAAGTATCCCCTACCTCGCATTGATGATTTATTTGACCAACTTCATGGATATCATTACTTTTAAAAGATTGACCTTCGATCTGGATATCGCCAGTTGTGTGTGAAGAACGAAGACATTCTGAAGACAACATTTCGAACCAGGTATAGGCATTACGAGTTTATAGTAATTCCTTTTCGATTGACTAATGCACCCTCTATCTTCATGGATCTAATGAACATAGCTTTCAAAGAATATCTCAATGATTTTGTAGTGGTATTTATTGATTATATCTTGGTATACTCCAAAAGCTATGAAGATCATGAAAATCACTTGCACATTATCCTGAAGACTCTTAGAAGACATGAATTATATGGGATGTTTAGAAAGTGTGAATTCTGGATTCAGGAGATTTCTTTTCATGGCCATATTGTCTCCAAATATGGAATCTCTGTTGATCCTTAAAAGACCAAGGAAATCCGATAATGTCCACCACCAATGAGTATAAATGAGGTACGCAGTTTTATTGGATTAACAGGTTATTATCAGTGCTTCGTCCAAAATTTGGCCCGATTGGCTAACCCATTAACCAAGATCACACGTAAAGGGGTGAAATTTTGTTTGAAAAAAAAGAGTGTGAATAATGTTTTGAATAACTAAAGAGAATATTAGTCAATGATTCTATATTGAATCTACCATCAGGGAATAATGGGTTCTTTATTTATAGTGATGCATCGAAGAAAGGACTTGGTTGTTTCCTTATGCAGAATGATAGGGTTATTTCCTATGCATCACGACAGCTGAAAATTCATGAGAAAAACTATCCTACTCATGACCTTAAGTTAGAAGTTGTAATCTTTGATTTGAATATTTGGAGACACTACCTCTGTGGTGAAAATGTGAGATTTATATTGATCACAAGAGTTTGAAGTATATTTTCTTACAGAAAGAACTCAACATGAGGCAAATGAGATGGCTTGAACTACTCAAGGATTATGATTGCACGATACACTACCACCCGGGGAAGGAAAATAAGGTGGAAGATGCTTTGATTAGAAAGGATCATGGAGTATTGAACAAGATGAGAGTTGAAAGGGATCCTATTTTCATGGATCTAGTAAAGATGGATATGGGAATCACCCTGGAATGTAAAACATCAATACTTTTTCAAATGGTTTCCAAACAATATTTACTAGAAAGGATACAGAGTTCTCAAACCGATGATGAAGAGTTTAAAAAGAATATTAAAGTTGTGAATGATGGGAGACTGAGTGAATTTCTGTTTGAAGTTGGAATTTTGAAATTTGGGAAGAGACTTTGTGTTCCTGATATACTTGATCTAAAAAGAGAATTGTTGGATAATGCTCACAGTTCTAATTTCTCTATACACCTTGGGAGCACCAAAATGTATAGAGATTTAAAGGAACATTTTTGGTGGGACGACATGAAGAGGGAGATTTCTGATTTTGTGTCAAGAAGTATGGTTTTTCAACAAGTGAAAGCTGGAAGGCAAAATCCTAGAGGAGTCATGCAACCTCTTCCCATACCAGAGTGGAAATGAGATAATATTACGATGGACTTTGTCATGGGACTACCAAAGACTCATAAAAGGAATGATGCAATATGGGTCATAGTTGATAGTCTTACCAAGTCAGCACATTTTCTTGATATAAGAGAAGATCTACCACTTGAACGCCTATCAAGACTATATATTAATGAAGTTGTGAGACTTCATAAAGTACCCCTATCGATTGTTTCAGATCATGATCCCTGTTTTACTTCAAGATTATAGAAATGTATTCAGAAAGCCCTGGATACTGAGCTTTGTTTGAGTACTACCTACCACCCCCAAACTGATGGAAAATCAGAACAGACTATTCAAACCTTATAAGAAATGTTGAGATCATGCTCACTTGACTTTCAAGGTATGTGGAATCAATATTTACCTCTGGTGGAATTTTCCTATAACAATAGCTTCCATTCAAGTATTATGATGGCACTTTATGAAGAATTATATAGAAAGAGATGTTGTACACCAACCTGTTGGGATGAGTTTGGTGAAAGAAAACTCATAGGTAATCCAAAACCACATCAAAGAAGCTCAAAGTAGGCAGACGAGCTATGCCGATAACCGAAGGAAGGATTTGGGATTTCAGGTAGGAGATCATGTTTTCTTGAAGGTATATCCAGGGAAGGGTGTTATACGTTTCATTAAGAAGGGTAAATTGAGTCCCAGGTACATCAAACCTTTTGAAATTCTAGAACTAATAGGGATATAGATTACCGTTTGGCAATGCTACCAAGTCTCTTCAAAGTTCACGATGTGTTCCACGTATCACTATTGAGAAAATATATGCCTGACCCAATGCATGTACTCACCAATGAAGAATTAGAACTGGAACCTGATCTGTCTTATTGCGAAGATCCTATCAAGGTTCTTGATACAAGAGAACAAGTGTTGAGAAATCGGATGGCTCATCTGGTAAACTTTCTATGGAGAAACCATAAGATGGAAGAGGCAACGTGGGAACCCAGGGAACTTATGATAAAGAACCACATGAGTCTTTTCATGTAGTAATATTCTAGAAATTTCAAGGAGAAAATTATTTAAAGGGGGGGATAATTTAACACCCCAATCTTCCACAATATGCTTCTCTTTAAATGATATAGTAGCATGTGTTGTACACAACTTCGAGTTCTAACACAACACAACCAATCAAATTAGCCGTTATAAATAATAATAACCACTTTTTTAAATTTTATAAATTTTATCCTTCAAAATGGACTTCATTTTTGGATTCGGAATATTGAAATTAGCTTATGGTGAATTTTTGGTACTTTTCTAAAAACTTTCATTTTTTGATGAATAGTGAAAAACACTGAGTTATAGTTTTAAACCGAATTTTTATTTAAATAATTATTTATTTTATTTAAATTTATATTAGGTCAAAATAGATATATAATACCTATATAATTTCAATTTAATTCATTGGAGTTAGTTTATAATAATTTTAGATATATAAAAACTTTATTGAACTTTTCACCGTCTTTTACCCACCTCATAGGAGAAATTGCAAATTCACATAAAACATAATTTTCCCTCTTATATGAGTGGAATTTAAAAAATACAAGAGTCACAGTTGATATTAGTAAGTAAAATGTGGTTCAATAAGATGAAAATAATTTTTGGTGAATAGTAATTTTTTTACTTTTATTTACCACAGTTAAAAGTAAATAGGGTATTTAAGGGTAAAAATGATATTATTATTACCCTAAAAAATGTCCTAATTCTATTAAATAAGTATAGTTAAACCAAAAATAACCTTAGGAATAAAATATGAACCTCTTTGGTCCACTTGGATTAGATTATAACATTTATTATTATTTAATTCAAAGAAGAGTTAAAAGAGTTAAAATCAAAGTTTAATAACTAAAACCTTTTTAATATAGGTTTATACAAAAGATAAATTAGACTATAAAAATTAATTATAAATATAAAAATATTTCCTACATAATGGTATTTTATTTATATTTTTTATACATTAACTAATTTAAATTATTTATGACACAATGATGGTGCAGTAATTAACTAATTAATGAAATATTAAATTAATTGATTTTATAAATATCCAAATAAATGTAATATGAGAATTTTTATGAATTAAACTAATTTTATAGGTTAATATGACTTATTAGGGTTGTTTAGATGATATTTTTTCTAAGTAATAATGCTGTTATAAATTTAGCAAAAACAAAATACCAAATAGATTCAAAATTGACATAAAAGCGTTTTTAAAACATGTATTATATTATTAATTGATATTATATTTCTAAAAATCTAAGGTTCAGCCAAAAGACTTATATAATGATAGGTGTATAATTAATGAACCATTTGAGGTTCTCTTGGAAGTATATATTTTGTTTATTAACCATATAATATAAAAATACAAAGAGACATGGTAAATGTCAAACTATTTAACTAAGAGTTAAATCAAAAAGATAAAGTTAATATAGTGACACAAAACTGTCTAAAACCTTTTGGTTGAGTGGTTTTTGACCCATACCCACCTTATACTTTAAATAATCCATTTTGGATCCATTAGAAACAGAAAATAATTTTATAATAAAATAATATTTCTAGCTTTTCCTAATATGTCCCTCACCCCTCTTATAAATGGGCACTCCACCTTCTCTCTAATTCACACCTTCAAAGCCTCTTGGCTCAGCCAAAATCGGACCAAATACCCTCTAATAGTCATTACATTAGTTATAAATCCTAGCTAAGGATCCCTTTTTATCAAATCAAAAGGAAGAACCTGAAGAAGAGGTAAATATTCCATCACCTCTTTCAAGTTCCTTTCTTCTTTCACTTCCTTTTTCTTTGTTTTTTCCATTATAAAATAATAAATACAGTATATTCTATATAATTTGATGTTATTATAAATATGTTATAACAAAATTCATTATTCTATCCATCCTTTGAATGACATGTCACCATATGTGCGTACGTACGACTTACCGTCTCCACGTCGTGGTGTAATTGTTATTCAATACATGATTATTTGGATGGGTATAATGATGATGTGTATTCAATGTAAATAATAAATATAACATGATAATGATTATGTATATATTATATACCATCCAATTATATATTAATTTAATATCAGAAGAGTGATATTGTCGCTCATGCATATGTACGGATTACCGTTTCCACGAACGCGATGAGATTCATTCCCCATCATATGCATTCAAGACTAATTTCCATTAGATGATTAAAAATAATGATTAAACACTTGATATAATTCTAGATATTAATGAGATACATCCCATCCATAACAATTATGACTCACATAACAAATAATTTAAAGTAAAACGAATCCGTTAACACCCGAAATGACAATAATACTAAGATATTATTAACAAAGTAATGTTAAAAGATCATATATGATATCATATTAATGTATATGATTATTTTATAATTTAATAACAATTATTTCACCATTATTTAGGAGGTTAACCTCCCATCGACCAAGGAAAAGTAAAAGGTAAGGTTTAATTCTACAATCTCTTTATTATCTGAGGTTATTTATATGTAATTATGTACTGGTACGTCATTATCATCCACATCCATGTTTCTTAAAAATGTATTTAAAAACATTCTTTATATTTTATAGACTATGAGTTAAAGTCATTTATAACCTTGTTTGACTTTTTGTAAGATTTTTATAAGGGAATCTTTCCGTCGTTTTCCAAACAATGTCATTTTTAACCTTTTTGACAAAATTAAGGTAAGAATGTCTTTTTTAACTTATACGGTGGGTGCAGATATTTTCCACCATTATAAAATCTTCGAAGCTTCCCTTATAATCTTATTATAATATTTTCAAGTAAATTTTTTCTTTTATAATTATGTGACTTTTAAATTATTTAAAAAAAGATATTTCTCTCAAATAGTTTTGATTTCATCTATGTCAACATAATTTGTTGGATTTTAAGCTTATTTGAAGTCGATTTATTATGATACAAAACTTCCATATTGTTTTGAATGTTTTGTGATATGTCTAACTGTGTATGTGTTATTTTTATACCATTCATGGTTTATGGAGAAAGTATTGACATTTCGTATGCTAGTTTTAATATGAATGTTTATGTTATGTTTAAACCAGTTCATATGAGGAATGCATTGGACTTTGTAAGTGACGGGTGGAGCCCGGTATAGCTCCTCAATGCATCGGTAGGTATCATAAGACAAACTAGTGTCTTGTAACAAGACATTGAAAAAATATTATTTTTAGTCTTGGCACCAGGCCTTTACTATGTGGTTATGATTGTATGGCATTATACATTCCATCATTATGAAAGTGGTTATTGATATTGCATGTGATTATTTTACTAGTAGAATATCCATGTGAATAAGTAAATGACATTATTTCATTTTATTTTTTCTATATTATGATGAAGTTTAAGTTTATAAAGGCTTTTGTTTTAGTTATACATTTCCTTAAATGTTTATTCTTATTTATGAAAGTTTCCGCTATATTGTTATCCTTACTGAGCATCTGAGCTCACCCCTTTCTATGTTTTATTTTTTCCCCGGATGTGAAGAAGTATTTTATGACTGACGTGCAGGGATAGTCTGAGGGGATATGAGTGTGAACTATGGAGACTATGTTGTTTTAGTTTTTCACTTTATCATTTAATGTAAGACTTATGAATGTATCTAGTGTTTCCAAGGCTACTAAATTAATCTGTCTTTCGAGAATTGATCTTTTGTGATCATGCCAATGTTATGTAATAATTCACCGACTCTGGGTAAATGGGGTCAGGGTGTTACATCTAACCCTTTTCTTATGGATGTCCTTAGGTTATCCCATTCAATGATAAGTATGAGGGATTATAGTGGTCATGTAAAGTATGTTTTCAATTAAGATGTGGTATTTCATGTTTTAAGTTCTTATGTAATGATCCTAATCCCCAAAGACACTAGGCCTCTCAATCTTCTATATTTTTTCAAGTGAAGTTTATATAATAATTTATGTTTAATTGTGTAATAAAAGATAAGGGTTTTCATAGTTGGTATCAGAGGATAGGTTTAGTTATTTTTGGTATTAGGATTAGAAACCCCCAGTAGAGAATTAGAGACAAGACTAAGTATAATAAAAACATTCCTAAGTTTTGGTGAGTATTGAGTAAGTGGTTTATCAAGAAAATATATCCATGTCTAGATACGAGCAGGTAGAGGAAGCTCTCGTACAAATGTATCCTAGGGGTAAAACCCAAAAACACCGCTTTGAGCTAGACTCGAATGGGAACTGGTGCACAACAACAGGCCTTGCTGTACTCTTGGTTATGGCACTCCCGAGCAATATGCTTTAGTAAATTCACAAACTTAGTATGAACCATTATTAATGGGAAAAAATTCCCTAAGAATATATGTTAGAAAGTAGATCACGGATACCATAGATTGAAGCCAATAGATTCATATGTTAAGGAAATAAAATTTATTTATAAGTTAATAGTTTTTTCCTTACATTACATTTTATGTGTTACCTCTAACTTTCCTTTTATTCTAGCCAATGGCTGGTAATAGGAGGACTCGGTCTAACAACCGATGTGAAGATCAATGTGATGACTGTACTAATGAGATTCCCAATCCAATAGAAGTGGGAATCATGAACTTTATCACGATTCTCTCTCAGATAACTAAAGCTTGGAATATAAACATGGGTCAATAAGAACGTTCAACCCCCCTAAGAAAGAACAAGTTGATATCGAGAGCTTCATGAGACAAAGGCCATCTACTTTTAATAGATTATTCAATCCCTCAATCACTGAACAATGGATCAACTCCATTGAAAAGATCTTATCCATCCTTCAATTTTCTGAAAAAGGGAAGGTTCTCCTAGCTTCTTATCATATGGAGGGTGAAGCTGATCAATGGTGGGAATTGATCAAAAATACAAATCTTGAGGAGGAGATCAAGGTGTTGGAATGGAAGGATTTTTGGAAGATGTTTTTTGATAAATATTTTCTGCGCACCCTCCGACTTAAGATGGAAAGGGACTTCCTTTCCCTCAAGAAAAAAGACAACGAATCTGTTGGAGCGTATGAGGCAAACTTCACAAGGATTACATGATACGCTTTTGGCATTGTCGTTACCCCCGATTGCAGGGTTGACCACTTCTTTGGTGGGATGAAACCTAGCTCGAGGAAAGCGCTGGCAATCTGTGACTTCAACATCTATGAGAAAATTGTCTGATGTGCCATCATGGTTGAAATGGAGATCTTAAAATCTCAAGGGTATCATGAGGATAAGAAGCGTAAGGTGGAATTAAATGTTGGGGGTCTGATGGATAAATCCAACGATGCAAAAAAGATACCGCACCCCACTTACCAAAGGTGAGGAAAAAAGCACGCTGGAAATTTCCTGAAGGGGATGAGAAAATGCTTTAGGTGTGGAAGAGAAGGGCACTTGGCTATTAACTGCTGACAAGAAAAACCTGCGGCTATAATAGAGGAAAGTAACACTTTGTTAGAACCTGAACACATTGTTCATTTCTACAACTGTAAAAAACCAGGGAATCTTGCAAATTAGTTCCCTAAGGCAAGGGTTTTCAGAGGCAACTAACAACCTCCAAGGCAGCAAGAGTGAGATTTTTCCATCACTACTACTGAAGTGAACACTGACAATGAAGTGGTGACATGTACACTAGTTATTCATTCAAAAATAGCGAACTTACATTTTGATTCAGGTTCTATGCATTCTTTTTTATCTCGAAAGATTAGTAGAACAAAACCAGCACCACCAAAAATCATGGAAGTGAAGATGTCGGTGAGTACGACAAATGGGGAAATCATTTCATCCCATGAATATAACTCCTCCCCTATCATAATCTGGGGATTGAACTTCTTAGAGAGCCTCATCATACTCCCTCAAGTGGAATTTGATGCTATTCTTGGTATGAATTTTCTTTCCTTATATGGAGCCAACATAAATTTCTGTAGGAGGGAAATAATTCTCCATGTGGAGAATCCACCCCCTGATTCTTTACAAGTGCAAGGAGGAAGATGAATCTTCATTATATCCATCATCTCAATCGTGGATATTACTGCCCTATGAGCATGCGTATCTGGCTCAGATGATTGAGTATAAGGAGGTAACCATCCTAGAGGACATGCCTATTGTGAGGGAATTCGCTGAAGTGTTTCTCGAGGAATTTCCTTGACTTCCTCCTAGAAGAGATGTTGAATTATAAATTGATCATATACCTAGGGAATTTAAAATATCCAAGGCTCCCTATATAATGGCTATTTTGGAGCTTGAGGAGTTGAAGAAACTACTACAGGAGAATCTGGATAGAGGCTTTATATGCCCAAGTGCTTCACCATGGGGTGCACCAGTCATCTTGATCAAGAAGAAGGATGGGTCAATGCTCCTTTGAATCGATTATCATGAGCTAAACAAAATCACGATAAAGAACAAGTATCCTCTCCCACGAATTGATGACTTGTTCAATCAGCTATGTGGAGTACAATACTTCTCTAAGGTGGATTTGTAGTCAGAATATTATCAAGTAAAGGTGAAGAAAGAAGATATCCCCAAGACTGCTTTTCGTACAAGATACGGGCATTATGAATTCATAGTAATGACTTTCAAACTCACTAATGATCATGAAAACTTCATGGACTTGATGAATAGAGTCTTTAGATATTACCTCGACAAATTTTTGGTAGTCTTTATAGATGATATTCTGATATACTCCAAAACCGCGGAGGATCATGAGGAGCATCTGAAAACTGTACTAGAGACCTTGCGAAAGGAGAATCTCTATGAAAAGTACAGAAAGTGTGAGTTCTGGTTGAAGGAGGTCTCATTCTTGGGCCATATCATCACAATAAATGGAATATCTATGGATTCCTCCAAAAAATATGCAGTTTAGGGGTGGCCAAGGCCAACTTTGATTACGGATATCTGTAGCTTCTTGGGGTTAGCTGGTTATTATCGACGATTTGTGAGAAATTTCCCATGATTGTCCAACCCTCTTACGAAGATAACTCAGAAGGGAGTAAAGTTTTCTTGGAGTGATGAATGTGAAGAAGGCTTCAAGGAGTTGAAATAGATGCTTATCACTATGCCCATTCTCACTTTACCCACAAGTGGAGAAATTTTTGTGGTATTCAGTGATGCTTCAAAGAAGGGCATGAGATGTGTGTTGATGAAAAATGACAAAGTCATTGCCTACGATTTAAGGAAATTGAAAGTTCATGAACTGAATTATCCAACACATGACCTTGAGTTGGCTACAATGATCTTTTCTTTGAAAATTTGGAAACATTATCTCTTTGGGGAGAAGTGTGAAATATATACGGACCCCAAAAGACTCAAGTATATATTCACAAAGAAAGAGTTGAACATGCGCTAACAAAGATGGTTAGATCTGATCAAAGACTATGACTGCTCAATCCATTACCACCCTAGGAAAGTGAAGAAAGTGGATGATTCCCTAAGTAAAAAGGACTCAGCGATTCTATCCTTGATGAGAATTGAAAAGGATCTAATGTTCTTAGATTTGATGAAGATGGACATGTGAATAATAAAGAATGGAACATCATAAATCCTTTCACAAATGATTACTCAACCATCGCTTATAGAAAGGTTAAAAGATGCTAAAAAAGATGATGTGGGAATTCAAGAAAAAGTGGAAGCTATCAGAAAAGGGAAATCCTCAGAGTTTAATGTTAATGAAGAAGGAATTGTGAGATTTGGGAAAATAATATGTGTTCCATCAAGTCCAGAGCTGAAGAAGTGTCTTTTTGATGATGCACATAGTTCGAATTTCTCTATTAACCCAGGAAACACAAAGATGTATCGAGATCTCTGAGAGAATTATTGGTGGGATAATATGAAGACGGAGATTGTTAAATATACATCAAACTGCCTGGTGTGTCAGCAAGTGAAGGCAGAGAGGCATAAGTCTAAGGGGATGATGCAACCATTGTCCATACTAGAATGGAAATGGGGGAACATTACCATGGACTTTGTCATCAGAATTTTAAAGACATCCAATGGCAACAATTCAATCTGGGTTGTCATGGATCGTCTTAAAAAGGCTACACACTTCATTGCTATTCAAGAGAATTTCTCATTAGATCAACTGGCACAGATATATATTAGGGAAGTGGAAAGGCTGTATGGAGTACCACTATCTATTGTGTCCGATTAAGATCCAAGATTCACCTCTTTGTTTTGGAAGAGTCTTCAACATGATCAGAATACTGAACTGAGCTTTAGTACAACTTATCATCCTCAAACTGATGGCCAATCCTAGAGGACTATACAAACACTTAAGGACATGTTGAGAGCATGATCAATGGACTTTAAAGGAGTATGGGATCAACATCTTCCTCTGGTTGAGTTCTCTTATAATTAAATTTTCCACTTGAGCATCCAAATGGCCCCATATGAAGCCCTTTATAGGCAAAGGTGTAGAACACCAGCATGTTGGAATGAGGTCGGTGAGCGTAAGCTTCTTGGACCAGAAATGGTCGAAGAAATGGTGGAGAATGTGAAAAACATTCAACATCATATCAAGGAAGCCCAGAGTCAACAGAAGAGTTATGAAGATAACCATCGATGAGACCTTGAGTTTAAAGTTGGGGACATGGTATTTCTATGCATATCTCCTTAGAAGAAGGTCATGAGGTTTGGAAAGAAAGGGAAGTTAAGTCCAAGGTAAATCGGTCCCTTTGAGTTTATTGATCATGTCGGGGCTGTGATCTATCGACTGGCACATCCACCTACCCTGGACAAAGTACACGATGTCTTTAATGTATCCCTCTTAAGAAAGTACATACTGGACCCTTCACATGTACTCTCTTCAGACGTGGTACAATTAGAGGATGATATTTCTTATGAGGAGAAACCAGTGAAAATCTTCGATTCTAGAAAAAAGTTCTATGAAATAATAAAATGCCCCTCGTCAAGGTGTTATGGAGAAACAAAAAGTTTTAGAAAGCAACATGGGAATCATAGGAAATGATGAAGCAAAGTTACCCACATTTGTTTTTTTGTGGGAAAATAAAATTTCATGGGCGAAAATTTTTTAAGGGGGGAAGATAGTAACGAAACAAACATTCATTAATAGAAATCCCTCTTGATCTACTAAAATGTCTCTTTATGTAAAATGTTTATATAAAATGTCAAATTATTTGGTTTTATGTTATGAATTGTGACCATTGCTAATATAGTCGTTGAATAGTGATCACCTGATTAGTATAAATATAGGGCTTTAACAAATCCAATTTACCCAGACAAAGGAAACGATGACCTCATCCATTAGATGTGCCCCATACGAAGCCCATTTGTCAGATCTGGGAATGGAGGTGGTTTCATTGGGCTTCTATCTTGACCAAGCCCAAGCCGAGCTTGAGTATGTTAAGCTCGAGCGGGAACGCCTACAAGAGATGTGGAAGTTGATAGAGATTACGACCTGAGCAATGTTATCCAAGCCACCTCAAGAGTATGTCACCATCACACACCTTACTCTTTGGTCTTATGCGGGTGTTATAAGGGGTTATTTAACAAGACCTTAGCATTGTGGTTATGTACATTATTTTTGTATATAATAATGAATATACTTTTATATTATTATTGTTACCTTGTAAATAGTTTTTTTAAAGAACGAATAGTATTTTTAGTTAATATTCAACTAAGAAATATATTTTGATAAATTAATGTACTTTTTAATTAAATTAAATTTTAATAAAATATTATTATTGTTATTAAATTAACTTTTATTAAATATAAATGATCGTATAATTTTATGAATGCAATCATAATTTTTATTAAGGTTTGAAAGCCATTTTGGTCAAAACCCGTGAATTTTCGAAAAATGTCAGTTTTTATTTTAAAAGTAAAAATTAACATTTTTAGAAAATTATTTAGATAAAATAAATATTATTTCTCGAATCAGGACATCAAAATTATCCAATGGTAATTTTTTCATAATTTGCTGAGACAGTCAAATTTTTGGGTAAAAATTAAATACCGTTTAAATATATAATGTGTTTTATGACATCATAATGACCTAATAGTGATGTAATAAAATAATATAAGATTTTAGTTTGACCAATATATGTTTTACCATTAAAATAATATGATTTTGGGTTTGTTTGACTTATTTTAAAAAGCATTAATGGACCCTTCAAGACTTATTAAACATCTTGTCTTTTTAAATTGTTTTCCTTGAGAGTGCGAATCACCTTCACATAAGCAACCCCATTATTTTCAGAAGTTCTGACTTTGGATATATAAAATATTCTCTTCCACTTCCCTTTGAAAAAACAAATGGCAATAACCATGGGATGGTTTGTGGTTTGGATTCTTTTTATGCGAGGTGTCCCAAACCAAAATAATAATGAATTCCCTCAACTTTCCTATATAAACCCACCCAAGCTCCCACTTAATCCTCAGTAAATGATTTTGGAGTTAATAAAAACTCTTCCCTACTCTCTATATAATCCTCCAAAGGTTCCCCAAGCTCCCAATAATCCTCTCCCAAGCCTCTCTCAATCCTTTGGAAGCACACTTCCAAGTAAGGGTTTTTCATCCTTTCTCATTTTTGTCCAATTTTATTAATGTTGTTATGACCTTTTAATATCAATTATAAATGTTGGGGTATGGTTTAACACCTCCCCCATACTTCCCTATTTATGTTTTAATTATGGTAGATACAGTTATCTCTCATTAAATTCCTCCCATGTATACCGGTTACTATGCCGGAATTCCGAAAGAAATTTCACTCTCCTCTTTTACATTCAAGTAATTCTTTTGTATCATGACTCTAAATTCCTTTAAAATTGTTGGGACATGTATCTATATGACACCTTACTATCCATTTCATGTAAATATGACGAGACACCCCTTTTTCTCTTGTCAAACATTTTTATGAATTCTTACGTCATGTCGTTATGCTACTGAAATTGCACCGATTCTCTAAGCCAATATCATTGTGTAGTGAATTCCATGCCCATTTCTCTATCAAGGGTATTCTCCTTTATGCACATTTACATATTGTTTAAATAGTTTCATATATTTTTTCCACATTCTTTTATTGTGTAATAATTGATTATGTTGAATGATTCAATGTTTTATGATCCATGTGGCACACTTATGCATGAAATGAAATGTTTAAGAAGGGTGCACCCTTATAGTGCTCCAATGAATTGGGTAAAGTATTGTATCATGATACATCATGTGAAATGGGTTTTTAATCATGATAATTCAAGTTCAATAAGGTTTTACTGGTGCTTCATGTGCAATGAGGGTTTACTCATGCTCCTTGTGCAATGAGCCTCGGCTCATGCTAATTCCATGTTAAGTGTTGTAGCCACATTTCCATGTTATGATTATCATGATTTATCATGACTTTATGTTTATGCTTCTATTTTTCTCTATTGTTATGCCTATTTTCTAACATGTATTTTATTCCTAATTTTATTCCATGATTATTCCCTTATTGGGATTTATATCTCACCATTTTCTTATGCATGTCCTCAGGTAATCCCATGCAATGCTAAGTATGAGGGAATGTAGTGGTCATGTAAAGGAAGTTTTTAATTAAGATTTAATATTTAATATTTTAAGTTATGTAATTATCCTAATCCCCAAAGACACTAGACATCTTGATCTTCTATATTTTATCAAGTGAAGTTTATGTAATAAATTATGTTTAACTGTGTAATAAAAGATCTAGGTTTTCATACATATAAAATATTTCTATTTGAAATAGATTACACCATAATTATTAATATAATGTGTTAAACATATATGTGATCATAGAAAATCATAATTATACTTATGGAAAATTAAACAATCAATATTGAAATAATTAGGCATGATTAATGATTTGTGATTATTAAAACCAGTAATACTAGATAAGGTGTCCAACAGTCTCCTATGACCCAAAAATCTCTCCCTTTTGATGATCACAAATCTTGGCCTTATTTAGTACAATAATTTGATGTAGAATATAATCATTCTACTTTTCATCTGCCATTATTGATGATTCTTCTCAATTTATAAATATGGTTCAGAGGTAAAATAAATAGTAATGGTATCGAAGAAAACTACACTACATAATAGTGATATCAAAGGTAAAGTAAATAAGGGTAATTCCAAACTATTCTACCACTTTTGGGATTGTCAAAAAAAGTGAAAAGGGTATGAAAACAATTTACAAATAAATTAAAGTGAATCAAAGGAATAATATAGAGTATAGAGTAATAAATAGAAGACAAATAGATTAAATACATGAGAATAAAATTTCATTAATCAAAGAAGTATAATGTATTTTAAATCTTTAGGAAAAGACAAAAAAAAGACAACCAGACATCCCTATTAGATAATGATCCACACTACGAATCTTGATAAAGAGGTTCCTTCCATTTCTTATAGGGATCAATATAGGTTCCAATAGTTAGTGGCTGAGAAGCTCAAGGGTCTGAATAAATTTTCAGAGGATGTAGGATCACTCCTTCTGTAACATTTGGTATAAGGATCTATTTGTGTTGGGATGACAGAGGAGGTTGAATCTGCTCTTGAATCACTAGATAAATCTAACTCAAGTCCTGAGTAACTGAAATCTGAGGTTGAGGCACTAACCTAGAAGGTCCAATAGGAGAAGAAAAAGTCACTTCAATGATTTCACTTTTCACATGAAGGTATGTATTAAACATCTTTATTAAATCCTCAATAATTTCACCACCATACTTAATTGCTTTATCTAATTCATCTTTATTCTCCATGAATTTTTCCAAAAGAGGGGTGAAGTCCCTCTACTTATGTACTTTATCTTTAAAGTCTCTGGTTACTAGAGTCAAAGAAATATTTTCTATCAAATACTTGAAGAGATTGGTCAACTGCTATTGGGTAATGATTTTATTGAAATATTAATAAAACTTTTCTATAATTTGACCGTTTTCAGTCACAACACTCTTGGGATAGATTCTAAAAATATCATGAACATGGTCACTATTTTTCTCAATATATTCAAGGTTGGAAAAACACGAAGCATCAAAGAGAGCTTAAAGATCTTCTTTAACAACACTTTGAACTACATCAATGTCTAGGGTCTGAGAAGACTGACTAGAGGTTGAAGGAACATCAGTAGGAACTGAGGTATGTGTCTTAAAGGCCTTAAGAAGAGTCTCCAAACAAACTTTATACTCTGAGGTCAAATTTTTTATTGTATAAACATGCCAAAAAATCACTTTTCTCAACTTGGAAGTATTTGTAACAATTGTCTAAGCAGTAGTGATTAGGTTATGTTAAATCTCTTCTATCACTTTATTTGCAACATTAGCTACATCAACCTCACTCATAACCATTATCTCACTAAGAATAGAAACTACTTGCCCAAACATCTTCAATTATGATATTGAATATCTAAGATATTTTAATTCATCACTTAGCTCAGTGTTTTACTTTCTATCTTGTTGAATCTCAATAACAAATGAGATTGACCTCAGGTACTTACGACTGAACATACTTCTTCCTTAAATATTTCAAAGTCTACTTCAGTTACAGAGTCACTGGGAAGGGTATCAACCCCAAATTATTTGGAAATAGCTACAAATACTTCATCATTTGGGTCTTTATAATCTAAAACCAGTGTTACATACCTAAGATTCCTTTCCCATTCAAACATTACATCACCATTTAGAGGAGTGCGAGTGTCAAGTCTTACTCTTCGAAGTTGATTCTCTTCATCAGTTAGATCTCCCATTTCTTGAGGCTCCCCCTCAATCCAAGATCTACTCACTGGTTTCTCACCTTAAGTAATAGGTCACCTTCTTTCATTTACTAATTGAGGTACATGAATTTCTTGAGCTTCCACTTCATCATGAATTTTATCACATTATCTGACTTCAAAAACAATTTCAGGAGGTTCTTCAAAAATGTGTCTGATCCGCAGCTTCACCTATTTCAATATCTCCACTTTGATCATACTTATGATGGTCATAATCACTTTCACTACTTTTATCATCATCATGTCCAGATATATGCTCATCATTTCCATTTCTATCATCATTTTCTTAACCTTCTTCCTCATCACTACCATTGCCACTTTAATCATATTCACTTCCTCCTTCTTCTTCAAACCCACAGGTTCTACTTACATATTCTCCTAATCTCCATTATCTTAAAGTTTGGTCTCATTATAGGGTAAGGCAAGTGGGAGACAAGGAGGTCTAAAAGAAAAACCTTTGTGAGCTTCAGTGGTGTCAGGATCACTCCTATCATCGATAGGTTACCCTTGATATCTGATTGGTGTAGAAGGCTGCAATTCTTCTTCTGAAGAGTAAACAACTTTCTTATCTTTTCCCAAACCAGGATCAACCATATTATTAGGCCTATTTGGATGGTCCACTGGACTAAAAATATCATAAATTTTATCTCTATCTCCAACCCATTATTTCTTCTATAGGTTCTAGTTGTTGTTTATTTTTTTTACAGATCTCATTACTGAGGCAGATCCCACTATACTCAGAAACAAATTCTTCTCCTTCATTAACGAAACCTTTCTCTTTTAACATAGTCAAGATTAACCTTGGATAAAACAAGGAATTGGTTTTGAAAGAAGTCTAGATAATTTCATTCATGTGCATAGTAAGGTATTTACACAGATTTACCTTAATCCCTTTTCTCAATAGGTAAACTAAGTAGTCATATTGATACTTTAGAGATGCAAAGTCCCTTTTACTAGGATATATATGACATAGAATAAACATTAACAGTATTCTACACTCTCTACAAAAATCTATTTCAATGGGTATCTTGTGCTCATAATTATTAGTAAGCTCCTTCAGAGCTGTCTCAAAGAAGAAAATATTGCTCTCAAGTGGAGAATTGCCCTGATAATTATAAAACACACCCTCATAGGTTCCCTTAATACATTCATCCCATTTTCTTAAGGAAAAAGAAATTATCGTACCTTTCAATATGGACTTAATTCAAGCATCATCACTTCCTTCTAGCAGAAAATCCACAATCATATAAAACTCTTGAAATAGATTCAGGTAGAAGGGTATTTCATTTTCTGAGAACCACTCAAGCCATCCCTGATCCTGTAGCACCTTGAGCAGTAAATACTTTCTTTCAAACATCCATTCCACAAGAACCTATTTTTATAGAGTTACTACATGGTTTTCCAAAGTAGGATTCACAGGTCCAGAAGAATTTCTCAATTACCCTCTATGTTTATTAGCTACACGAGACTCACCACCTTCAAGATATTGCTTCACACATCCCATTACAATAGATCGGTAGGAAGGTCTTAAGTTGAATGGTCAGGGGTAGAGAGAGAAAAAGGTGAGTGAGTGTAAGGGTAAATGAGTATAGTGAATCAATTGAAATTTATATCATTTAGGGCTTTAAAAATTTCAAAATCATGAAATCGTGAACTGGTTTGAACAAAATCAACTAAATTGTGTCATTTTGGTAAAAACATAAAACAGGTAGAAATAATGAGTCATCAGTGTTATAATGACAAATTATTGGCATGATGAATTTTCCATAACACTATCAGTGTCATATTAACAAGGATTCAGTGTCGGTATGAAAAAGTATCGACATAACAAAGCGTCGGTGCCAGCATGACAAGGTGTCAGTGTTAGCATGACAACTATATCGGTATGAAAAATTTATCGATGTTAGTAAGACATTGTCAGCTACATACTATCAATGTTGACATGACACTATCTTTTTGAATTTTCCAGTGTTAGTATGACAACTTCACTTAAAATTATCAAAGGAAGAATAACCTAATGTCCTATATATTGGTCATTCCTAACTCATGTATGATGTAGTTCATTCTATCAGAGGTCAATGGATTAGTGAAAATGTTAGCAAGATGGTGTTGAGTTCCCATGAATTCTAAATTTATATCCACTTTTTGATAATGGTCTCTCAAAAAGTGATGTCTTATATAATTTTTTTTGTCTTAGAATGTGAAAGATGATTATTATAAATATTGGTAGCACTTGTGTCATCACAAATTATAGAAACATGTCTGAATTGAAATCCATAGTCTAGTAATGTGTGTTTCATACAAAAAATTTGTTCATAATAACTACCAAAATCTATGTAGTCAGCTTTGTGAGTAGATAAAGCAACTGTATTAGGTTTCTTACTACACCATGAAACTAGAGGCTTGCCCAAAAATTGATATGTTCCAGAGGTGCTTTTTTAATCTAACTTACAGCCACCAAAATTAGGATCTAAATAACTCACCAAATCGAAAGGTTTTCCTCTAGTATAGATCATTACAATGTTGGTAGTATGTTTGAGGTATTTTAAAATCCTTTTAATAGTAAGAATATGAGATTCTTTTGGGTTGTCTTGAAAATGTGAACACATGCACACACTAAAAACAATATTTGTCCTTCTAATAGTCAAGTATAGTAAACATCCAATCATTCCTCTATAAGTGGTTTGATCAACATATTTAATATATTCATCAAGATTCAACTTACATGTTATACTCATTGGAGTGTCACTACTCTTAGTGCTTTCAAATCCAAATATTTTCAAAATATCCTTAGTATATTTACATTGATTCAAAACAATACCTTCTTTATTTTGAAATATTTTCAATCCCGTAAGGAATTTGAGTTCACCCATTAAAATCATTTCAAAATCCCTTTGCATCATATTTGAAAAATCAACACATAAAGAATTTCTAGAAGATCTAAAAATAATATCATCTATATAAATTTTTATTACTAAAATATATTTGGAAATTCGTTTTATAAAAAGGGTAGGATCAACAATACCTTTTATAAAACATTTAGAAATAACAAAATTTCTAATCCTATCATACCAAGCTCTTAGAGTTTTCTTTAAACCATATAAATATTTAGTTAATTTATAAACATGATTTGGAAAGTGTGGATTTGTAATACCAGGGGGTCCCTCAACAAAAACATCCTCAATTATATAACCATTTAAGTATTCACTCTTGACATCCATTTGATAAAGTTTGAAATATAGATGGGCTACATAGGAAAGAAAGACTCTAATGGACTCAAGTTTAGCTACTGATGTAAATGTTTCCTCATAGTCAATACCTTCTTCTAGACTATAACATTGTATAACCAATCAAGATTTGTTTCTAACTATGTTACTATCTTAATCTACATTATTCCTAAACACCCATTTAGTGCCTATAGTCTAGGTGTCTTTGGGTATATCTACAACTTTATAGATTTTTTTCTTTCAAACTGATTTAACTCTTCTTGTATAGCCATCACCCAAAATTTATCAATGATAGCATCATTGATGTTCTTAGGTTCAAGCTATGACAAAAAATCTTGATAATCAACCAAATTTTTTAGATAAGCTCTAGTATGTGTTTCTTTGTATAAATATCCCACTATAGCATCTAAATAATGGTTCTTGAGAGTTCTAACAGATCTATAAAAAGGACTAGTCACTTCAAGTTCTTCTACAAATTCAAGTTCATCAAGGCTAGAATTTGGATAATTTCCAGAACTGGAGGTTTTAATAGATTTATTCACAGAATGATCAAAGGATTTATTATTGATGTCTAGATTTAAAATATCTTCTTCATGATTCTCTAGAGAGGCCTTTGGCTCATGTGGATATGTCTCATCAAACATTACATGTACAGATTCTTCCACACATTTGGTTCTCTTATTGAAGACTCTATAGGCTTTACTAGTAATTGAATAACCTACCAAAATTCCTTTCTCACTCTAGGAGGTTTTTTTCTAGATTATCCTTAGTGTTAAGGATGTAGACAGTGCAACCAAAGACTTAGAAGTAGTTAACCTTGGGGTTTCTATAGTTCCACAAATCATATGGAGTTCTTTTAAGCATTGGTCTAATAAAGATTATATTGATTATATAACATGTTTTATTGAAAAATTCTACCCAAATGTATATAGGTAGGTCATACTCACTAAGCATGGTTCTAGATGTTTCTTACAAGGTTCTATTTTTTTTTCTATAACTACATTTTGATGGGGTATCCAAAGAGCAGAGAAGTTATGGCTATATCCATTTTGTAAGAAAATAGATTCAAAATCTTGGTTCTCAAAATCACAACCACAGTCACTTATTAGGGTTTTAATTTTAAGACCATGTTGATTTTCTAAATTCAGAGAATACTTGGTGAAATGAGAGAAAGCTTCACTTTTGTGAGCCAAGAAAAAGGTCAATGTATATCTAGATTAGTCATATACAAGAACATAGACATAATGCTTCCCACTTATACTTGAAACTTTAGAAGGTCCAAACCAGTCCATGTGAACCAACTCAAGAGGTTAATAATTTAAAACTTCTTTATTTGGTGTGAAAGAGATTTTGTCTTTTTTACCATTTTGATAAGGATTACAAACTTTGTCATTTGGAAACCCAAGTTTCGGTAGATCCTAGAAAAACACTTTTCTAGTATGATTTATAAGTGAGTGTATATTTCAGTGTCCTAATATCCTATGAAAAAACCATGACTCTATATGAAAATCACTCAAAAAGAAACATTTGGAGAAGTTAAAGAATCTAAATCAACAACATAAACATTTTCATTTTTAAAAGTAGAAAATACTAACTTATTTTTAGAATTAAAAACATATCATGCTTCATTTTAAAATTTAACATCAAAATCATCATCACGTATCTAAGGGATTCTAAGTAGATTGTATTTTAATCCATTAACAAAAATTACTTTAGAAAATAAAATTGAGTTAGTATTACCAATCCGACCAAGGATATTGATTTTTCCATTAGCACTGTCACCAAAGGTGACATCCCCATCATCAATCTTTATCAAGTTCTTGAAGCATGATTAATATCCTATCATGTGTCTTGAACATCCACTATCCAAGTACGATAATCTTTTATAGGATCTCTACAAATAGTTTTCCTATAAAAACAAATTAGACCAGAATAGATTTTGGTACTCATATTTGATTGGCTCCAGTAATATTAGTAATAAGATCGTTGGGAACCCACATTTGCTGCATGGGTTTCCTATAAGTAGTATGTAAAGTATTTAAAAAGTAAACTTTATTTTGTCAAGAAAAATTTGAAATAGTAGAAGATGTTTCACAGCTGGAAAAAGAATAAAATTTTCCAAAACATGGCATAAAACTAGATTTTCTAGATTTTGTTACAAAATGAGTTTTTTTTTTCATATTCCTCTTTACGAGTTCATATCTTATTCTAGTAGTATAATTAAGAACTAATTTTTACCAAGAATTTGAAGTTATATTTCATTTAAATTGGTAAATCTTATAGATACTTTTTCAATTTCTCATTTGACAATTTATGCTCATTGTTTTCCTTAAGCAGTTGAGTGTTTTGCTCTTTTTCTATAGCAAGTTAAGATTTAATATTGGTAGTGAAAATATGCTATTTATTTAATGATTTGTATTTTAATTTTAGTTCATTCCATGTATCTTCTATAATTTTGAAATATTAATAAATTTTTTCATTAGTCATGTTTTTAGAATCACTTTCATGTCCAAAATAATAAGCATTATGTTTAGGAGAGTTCAGTGTCAACTAAAATGTGTTTTTCATAAAACACATATTTTCTTTATTAGAATTTTCATCATGATAGGATTCTGAGTCACGTGAGATATGCTCATAATTACTCCAAGTTTCCTTCATGGTCTTTTTATACTTTCAGTCATTATCATCATACTTATTCTTGTACTTTATCTTGGGACAGTTAGCCTTTACATGTCCCTTTCTCTTACATTCATAACATATTATTTCACTGGAAGTATCACCTTTCTTCCAATTTTTTTCTAAGAACCTTCATGATCATTCTTACCTTTGTAGTTGGGTTTTCTAGATAATTTATTTATTATATAAAATTTCATAAACCTTCTGGGTATTTGATCGATCTCTTCACCACTACTTATTTATGATTGTTCATCACTTGAACTTTCAGTTTCATCTTGAACTTTTTCCTTCTTCTTGGAGGTAGTAGATTTGAAAGCAACATATTTTATTTTGGGTGCATAATCTTCTTCTTTATTGAATTTTAGTTCTCCATCATACATCATAAACATTCCTATCATATCCTTTACTAGAAACTTGTTGATGTTACATGATTATTTAATTGATATAGAAGTCCCTCTCCATCTATCTGGTAAGCATTTGAGTATTCTCATGATTTTCTCCTAGGGTGTAACATCCCATCCCAAAGAGATCATAGTTTTCAAAATTTCATTAAACCTGAGATACATATCAGAAATAGGCTCATCAAGATTAATTTTAATGTTATCATGTTTAATAATATATGTGTTAAGTCTCATTACATTAAAACTATAAGTTTCTTCATGTGAAACCAATAAAGTGTCCCAAATTTCATTGGTTGTTTTACATATATAAATTCTATTAAACTCTTAATATTCTAAAGAAAAGTATAGGGAATTCATAGCTTTGAAATTATAGTTATAAGCATTTTTAGCTGGGTTATCCCAAGTATTCCTATCAGTAGAAGGAATTTTCTATTCATCTATAATTGAAGACCAAATTTCAAAACCCATACTTTCTAGGTGCATTTTTATTTTAATTTTCCATTGTGAATAATTTGTTCTATTAATGAATGGAGTTCTGTTGGTAGAAAAAAGATCCAATATATTTTCTATAATAAATAAATAGTCATTTAAAAAACCATAAATTTAGAACTAACCAATATTTAAAGATCTTTGAAACACAACTAAATCACAGTTGAAAAAGATTTTAAAATGGATTTAAAATTTTAAAAACAACAACTTGAAAACATAACCTCTGATACCAAATGTTGGTCAGAGTAGGACACACAATAAGGGGGTTAATTGAGTTCTTATAAAAAAATTTGTTAGAAATTTTACTTAAAAGATTCCCCCAATTGAAAATAAAACTGGAAAGTTAATCAAGGTTGTGAAATTATAATAGCTTTACTGTTCAAATAGTATATTAGAAGATTGATTAATTCTCAGTTATAATAATATGAGATATTGATAAAACTTTTTAAACTACTCTAATAAAGAAAAGTAGTTATAACTACTATCCAAGACCGACTATCAAAGAAAAATGTAGTTTTCTAAAATATGAATAACAACATAGAAAATAAAATTTTAAAACACAGTGGATAAAACAAGTTCTTCAGTCTCAGGTTGAGACCTAATCCACTACACTTGGTGATCACCTAACACCAATATATATATATATATATATATAAATCTTTTATCTACCCCCTGGATCAAGGTTACAACAGTACACCATACTATCCAGGTCACAAGACCTCGACCACAGTTCTACATGGCAACGAAAACAACCAAGTCACACAGGTCCTCTTCCACAGTTCTTCAGGGGATGAATATATGTAAAAATAAAATTGTTTGAGGATATCTAGTATCCTCTAGTTTACTATAGGATACAATGTGCGTTTTATAGATAAATGCACACACTACACAAAAATGTAATTAAAGAATATACAATAGAACAATAAGAATTAGATAGAGTTTAGAAGGATATGTGTGTTATGAAGTTCAGCTCTGGACTCTTTGGTGTATCAGAGTTGAACCTCAAGTCCTATTCTAGAAAATGACACTAACATAGAGTGTCGTGGAGTAATGTATTCTATCATCCAAGAGAGTAAAAATGTTATCCTCCTAAGGTTCGGTTTAATGCTATAGAGGCAATGGAGCTTTGGTGAACATCAGTCTTATGGTTCAGACCCAGAAGAAATGAATAATTCCTTGTGTGTTCTTCCTTTATATATGTTTCTTATGTAGTTTCTTTAGTATCATGTTTTCTCGTATCTTCTTGGGTATATATGTCTTTTTCATGCACTCCTAATTGTATATATATTCTTCTAGCCTGAAAATGTGCATGTTTTGAGGTAGATGTTGTACCTCATACTTCTGAAATCCTCATTTAATATGTCTGAAACAAAGTATTAAATTAATTAGTCACATTAAAACACTCAAAACTTGGCTGTTAGAAGTTATTTTAAATAAAATAAATTTTAAACAGTCTATCGATGAGTCTTTTATTGTTATCTCCTTCTGTAGGTGACTCATTCCATTGGCGTGTCATTCTGTCAGTCTTTCCATGCATCAATGACTCATTGTATTCGTCTCTTAATGCGTCGTTGACTCAATTTCATTGATGGTTATTACTTGAATCGGTAGCACCATGCATGGTGACTCATTTGAATAGATAGTGAGTCCTTATATCGGAAGGTCCTTTGCATATTTAGGTCCTTTTCATTGGTAGGTCCTTTGTGTTGGTAGGTTCTTTGCATTGATAGGTCTTTTGTGTCAGTAGGTCTTTTGCATCGGTAGGTCATCTATCAGTGTGATAGTTAATCTGTCATTATGTTGATTGTACTATTAGTGACTCATTTGAAGTATTAGTATCTCATCTCTTCTTTCGATGTTAGTCTATCAAACGTAGAAAATATTTCTATTTGGACTAGATTACAACATAAATATAAATAGAACGTGTTAAACTTATATGTGATCATAGATAATCATAATTATAAATATAAAAACTTAAACAAACAATATTGAAATGATTAGGCATGATTAAAAAAATTTTATTATTAAAACCATTAATACTAGAGAAGGTGGCGAACAATCTCTTATAGGCCAATATAATGTTCAAAATAGGTGTGACACAAGGTATGAGTTGTTTTGAAAAGTCAACTTCAAAATTCAATGGAAGACCAAGAAAATCATCTAGAAATATATCAACAAACTCTTATAAAATAGGAATATATTTTATGTGGATTTCTCCCCAACCACATGAGATAAACATACATTTTGAATAGAAATAATTACCAATGTAATGGATGTAATTTCCATTATAAGCTCGTAATTATCATCACACTGATAGAAAATCATAAGTTGGTTTAGAATATAAAATGTAACTTCCCTTAATATGAAATTGATTTAGGATTAAGGTATAGAAAATCAATCTATTCCTAAAATAACATTGAATTCAACTATTGGAATAGTAAATAGACTTTTAGGAAACACATTCCCATAATCTTCAATAAAAAAGTCATAGAATTATGATGCGATCATTGTAATATTATGTATTTTTATAGCTAACTTGAAATATAATCTCAGATGTGTTAATTATATACCCTTAGAAAATTCTTTAGAAATAAAATATTGGTAAGATATAGAATCAAATAATACCTTAGATGTTCTAGAGTGGTTGATAAGTTCACCTTTCACAATTTCAGTCTTGTAACCCACTTCTATAGTAATGATAACAAGAAATTTCCCTTTGTGTTTGATCATAAGTGGTTGTTGATGTTGATTATCAAAAAGCTTCAGATTCATGAAATGATTGTCATATTTCCCATATTCATTGCATCTGAATCATTGGAGTGTTGGTGGTGAGTTATTTAGAATCTTCTTTTCCCCTATTTCATTAACCATCTAATTTATCTCCTTTCAACATTCATAAGGTTTATAACCTTATATTAAACATTTAAATCAGCACATAATTCCATTAAATAAATTTCCTTAATGTTTATTACCACATTTATGACATGTAGATGGCTAGAATTTCTTTCCACCATGCAATTTATTAAAGTTTTCTGGGGACTGAATCTCTTATTTCTTATTAAAACCATGGGAATTGTGGGAATATCCAATTTTCATTTCTATCTTGAGTTATCATCAAAATAGCTACGAATGTTTCTTATAGCAAAAGCCTTTGGGAGACTTCCTTTTAAGCTATCAAAGAATCAATCAATTTTTATTCTAGGGAAAATGATTATACTAGAGGCATACCTTGAATGGCTTGTAAAATTTTCCTCATAGGAACAAATAGATTCATTATACTTTTGGTTTAGCACAAGGAATTCTTTCTCAATTTTTGAATGTAGAATAAATGGGAAGTACATACTGAAAAATATGATCTTAAACTCACCCCATTAAATGGATTCAATTTATTCATATTGGATCATATTATTAATGAGATTCCACCGTTGATCTTATTCACCTTCCAAATGATACAAAGATAAGAAAACTTTTTTATGTTCAATTCACTGAAGAACGAAAAATATTT
Source organism: Viscum album (assembly GCA_963277665.1). Classification (NCBI taxonomy): domain Eukaryota; kingdom Viridiplantae; phylum Streptophyta; class Magnoliopsida; order Santalales; family Viscaceae; genus Viscum; species Viscum album. The sequence goes on from OY728141.1 coordinate 916,767,882, forward strand.
TTTAGTGGTTCTAATAAATCACTCAGCTACTAAAGGATTAAAAGAACCATTTAAAGAAGGTAAATGTTTCCTCATGAAATACTCAAAAATATGTTGTTCCCTTATTTTATAGTTTATAAACTCATCATGATTCACAACCTAATAAATTATTGTTATTATAACAACCTGATTATGTATTCCATATCCTAATATATTTGGTTGCTCATGTGGTAATTCATTGCATTGTCTATCACATTTATTGTTAACATGAAGTCTTTAGATTCTATAAATTGATTAAATCCAAAAATAAAAGTTTAAGAATCAAGCTATAGTGAAGTATCATATAATCATGAAATATATTTTATAAAATATATAAATCATGAAACCACCTTCTCAATCTATGAAACCTTAGGTTAAACCTATGTTATCCATGGAAATGACAAAAAATTTAGAATGTTATCTTATACTTAGAGTTATCCCCTGGGCTTTCAAAAATGTTTTATAATCATAATATATAAATACTGACTAAATTTTTCTCTAATATGAACTGTAAAGGCCTAGGATTTTAATATATAAATATTATATCTTTTTAGATGAATATTTAATTCATTTCATAAAAACATACCCGAGGACCGTAAAATTTTAGTGTCTCTGGAGACTATATACATAATATTCTTATCTCATGGAAGTTCTTCATCATCTCCCATAAAGATCATACTATTTAGTACTATTCATAAACAAACCCTACTAGAAACCTTTCTTCATAACATTGGGAAATTAAATATAAGAAAGTGTGAGTGTATATTCCAAGTAAGGGTAAACATGAGAGAGATCAATTGATGATCATATGAAAGAATAAGATAATAATAAGGGTATCAGATCATGAACATAACTTAAAAATTTTATACCCAATCTATAAATGATAATAAACATGATTCAGGGTATAGATATTTTTCATTTCATAACACATTATTTATAATAGTAAGAAATCATTATAAATCCATCATGAACCTTAAGTTCATGTCATAAAAGTGTGTCACCATCCTAGTTATAATAACCATTTCATATGCCTATATTAACTATCAAGACCATAAAATCACAATAGATCATGCCTCACTGCCTTTTTACCATAATGGATCAAGAACATTGGCATGTTTCCAATAATGGATCGATCATATCAACTTTTTACCCATAATGGATCAAGAAGATCAACTAGTTACCCATAATGGATCAATCACACCATCTTGTTTCTCATATTTATATCATGAGATATAAAACTTTACCCATTAAATTAGATAGAAATATAATTACAGTACCATCCATCACATAATGAAAACTATACATATTTTTTCCACAAGATCATAAAACTTTTATCATATCTTGTTATCATAACTCATGCAAATAAAATAGATTTCATAAACATTTCATAATATCATCGTTGAATAACCCATGGAAAATAAATGGGTTTCATAAATATATCATCATCATAATAATCAACCACATAGAGAAATAATAAGGATGATACAATTGTATCATATCGCTAGTGAAACATAATAAATACTAAATGTTATTGTTGTTGATGAATAAAAATATTATTAAAAACATTCTTCAGGAAAATATCATTTCCATTTTAAAATACATTCTTTTAAAAATAAAAAATTCCAAAATATTATGGAAAAATTTTTATTTGAAAAGAACTATGGAAAATTTTATAGGATTCTATAAATAATTTAGTGTTCAGGATGAACAAAAATTCATTTTATGTCATATAAGTTAAAATAAAACATTCGTTTCACATTTTTAAAAAAATAGTCAAAAGTAACTCATTGAGAAGATGATAAGAATATTCATTTTAAAAAAAATTTAAAAAATTTAAAAATGGTAGAAATGAATTTAAATTATAATTCGATAATGGAAAATACATTATTTAAAATATTTTCTAAATCCATGGGCATGGAAGAGAATGATTCATGAGTGAGTAGAAAAACATGGTCGGTTTTCATTAAAAATATTATCTTAGTATCTTGAGAAATAAAATTGAGTAAAATTAACTAAAAATATGTATTTCTCAATAAATAACTAGAGGATAAAAAATTAAATGTATTTTTATATAAGGATCATATAATTTCCTCAATAAAAATTCAATCATAAACAATCATGATTAAAATAGGATTAAAACCTAAACCCCCTACCTCAAGTATCACATTTCCTCATTCATGTTATAAAATAATGTATAATAAATTTATAATTATTATACATGTTTTGAATAACCATAATCATATTTATCAGACCATGTATTATTTTTTTATGTTATCTTAGCACCTATTTATTAACAATTTGTTATTAAAACCACTGTTCTTGGTGATAATTGCTTTTTTTTTCATGCATGTTTCAGTTCGACAGTCTTGAGATTAGTAATTTGATATTGGTTCCACAATCTATATAATTTTAATCATGATATAAATATCATATATATTCATTATATATATATATTTATAGTCATCCATAAAATTTATAGATAGAAAAAATAATTAAATTATTTATGGAGATGGTAGTCCATACGCTCGCATGAATGATGTTTTATATTTCTGACGGATGGGAAAAATGAGACGGAAATACTAATTCACCTTTAAAAAATTATTATTATATAATTTAATTAATATATATTAATAAAATCCATCCTTATTACCATTAATGTAAAGAAGAGATGAAAAATGAATCTCATCACTTCATGGAGGTGGTAGTTCACACTTACGCCCGAGTGAAATTATCGTTTTCCAAAGGTTTATAAGATAGGAATTTAGATATGATATTATTATTATATAATAATAATTAAATCATTAATATTAAATATAAAAATTAGACCTATCACAATACCTATCTTTTGAAAAATGGTTTTGGAAAATGAAGTGTATCACTATGTGGAGACTATAAGTCGTATATACACACGAGTGATACTTTCACTTCCCATTTGATGGGAAAGAGGGAGGATAATAGTGGTTTAATAATCATAATAACATTTTGGTATATTTATTATAATTTATTTATTATTTAATGTATAATATAAAAAATTTATATGAGGTGAAAGAAGAATTAAAAATAATGTGATCTGTTATGGTGATTACCTTATCCTTGAAACAACTCCTTTAGATATCCTATTATGGACCCCTAGGGTTGGTAATTTAGGAATTAAAACACCCATAGAATGTGTATAATGCAGTGTATAATTGAATTTGGTAGGGTTTCATCAAGCTATTATTCTCAAAGTGGTGTGAATAAGAGAAAGGAAAGGTTCCCTTTTATAAGTGAAGGGAGGGGTACTCTTGGAATTTCTTAAAAGATTACAATACAATAAAGTAATTATATAGCATATTTTAATCAAAATAAAAATTATTATAATATATTATAATATATTTTCTTTATAAAACTAAAAAGAAAAATTTGAATAGGTTTAAGTGGTTCTTGAAACCTTACATTTTTGTTTAACCCTTCAGTTAACCTATTTTATCCTTAACCGCAGTAACATCTTTGTCCATCTTAAGGGGTTATAATTTTACTTATACATTAAAAATTGAATAATAAATGAAATATGGGTAAAATTTTATATCATATATTATCCAAAATTTCCTCTTTCATGATTTTATGATTTTTAAATAATTTAATAAAATATAATTTTGATAAAATATTATTAATGTCAATTTTGAAACTATTCATTTAATTTGAATTAAAAGACATAAGCACAATGTTTTAATTTTAATATAGTAATTTTAAACCAAAATAATATTTTATTTTCATCTATAATTTTTTTTAACACCATAAACCACTCAAATTATATTAACTTTAATATTTATAAAATCATTTATAATATTTTTTCTATTAATTAAAGAATTACTACATTGAAATTTCATAAAAATTTAGAGTATTTATGTTATTAATAAATTTTTTAAATAAATTTACATCATGAAAATAATTTTATTATTATTAAAATAAATATTTATATTCATTCATATCTCATTTTCCCTTATTTCGAAACTTAATAGATATTTAAAACTATAAGAGTGATATTTTATAACTTTATTTAATTTAAATATTATATATATCATTTTCTAGGGAATGTTTCCCTTAAAAAATTAGATTTATATCCTAAGGTGATAAGGTTTGAATTTCTTCCATCTAATAAGAATTAGGAATAAGAATTATGGCATGATCCCATGTTCCTAACTTATATTAACCTGATTTACTCTTTATTGGGGTGATAAATTTTTCCATGGTTACTATTAATAATTCCTAAAAATAAAAGGGCACTATTTAGAAAAATTTAATATCCTGATTAAAAATAATTAATCTATTTTATCAAATTCAATTTCTATAAGTTTTTGAAAATAATTTTAAAATAAGCATGAAAAACACGATGAAAACCGCTTTTGAGAAACATACATTTTTAAACATAAAAATGGATTTATTCTTATCCAATTTCTAAAAAAATGTTATATAAATGCTATAACATTTGATTAAATATATAAGATGTATATTTCAATAAAATAATTCAAAAATATTTCCTAATTTAATTTACTAAGATAAAAACATGTTGCATGCATATACCCATTTTTTTCCCCGAAAAACATCTCATTTATTTTCAAACAATTTTAATTTTCATTTACAATAAATTAATACACAATGAATTCATTTTATTCACATATAACTCATGATATTTTTCATATTTATTTAGTTTTATTCATACCCACCAATCTAACTACTATGCGATAACCATCACATTAAATAATAATATTTTTTTAGTATATCACGATTATTTTAAAAATAGTGTTTCATGTAACACAAACTATGAAATAAATAGAACTAATGTATAAGGAAATATTTCATAAAACATGGGGTGTTACACAGAAATTACGTAAGGGTACCCATACCTGGTTAAGGTTAAATGAAGCGGTATAAAGGTACCTATAAAGTTTCAAAGGGGTACCAATGGACTTTTTAAAGGTACCAGTGAGTTTCTTATACCCACGTAAGGGTAAATCTTAGTAGTGTTAGGGTAATAGTGGAGTTTTGTGAGGGTAAACATGATTTTTAGGCACTATTTAAAGTTAAATAAATTTACCTTTACACGAAATCTTGTCACCACATATGGGTAGAATATTTTTCCACTATGTAAGGGTAAAAGAAGTTACCCTTACACATCACTATACTATGACATATGGGTATTTATTTCTTCCAAAATTTTCAAATTTCCTTACTATATTTGATTAGTAACCATGTATAGTGACCTAATTCTTTTACACATATCATTACATGATTTTATGCATAATTAAATATTAAATTACAATCCAAGGATTGTAAAGTCTAGTGCCTTGGAAGACTATGTACATAAAAATGAAAACATGAAAATTAATAAAACATTTATTTATTTAACATCCATTATGAGCTCCTAAAATATTTTTATCCCTTATATATACATAGGATAACCTGGGGATAACATGAGAAAAGGGATGAGCTAAAAAGCCCAGTAAGGGAATAAACATTAAAATAAATCTTAGTACATGGGTTAGAAGGAATATATAATGATATAAAAATACATGGGTAATGATTAAACATAATGAATCATAAAATGTGATAGTATAATAATGGGTTCATAGTAATGTGGAAGAAACATAAAACGTGACTTTAGCATGAGTCAAGGATCATTGCACATTGAGGAGCATGAGTCAAAGCTCATTGCACATAGAGGAGCACGAGTCAAGGCTACCACCCAGATCATTGCACATAGAGTCTCATGAGACTAAAAGTTACCCAATTAATTGGAGTGATATATGGGCACACCCATAATAAAATTTTCATGAATATTATTTCCTCATGAAGATCCATGCATCAATAATTAAACATAAACACAAGGGTTTCCCATGGAAATGATTCAATATCATAATCATGTCAAAAGCATAATAAATGAGCGTATCATAAATGTGTAAATGAAATAAAGGAATTAAATCATACATGTAAGTACATAAATATAGACATATATCATGATAATTTAGTTCAAAATTTAGTGAAAATAGTGATTATGTAACTTTTGAAATAAAATATTTTAGTACGGTGTAAGGGAAAACATTCAAGATTCTTTAAAATGGAAAAAATATAATTGTTTTTATAAAACCAGAATTAAACCCATGAAAATTTTCATGATAAAGTGAGTGATTTTATAAAAATAATTATGGATTAAAATAAATTATGGATCACACTTTTAAATGGGTAAGAATTTATGAAGATCATTTGAATTTGGGTTTTCTTTTTGAAAAGACTGGAGAAGGGAACCTTTTAAAAACATGTATATCCATAAAAAGAAAGATGAATATATCTTGAAACATGATTTTGGAAAATATAAAAAACAGTTAGAATATTTACATAATAATAAAAGAGAATTTCATTTGGGTAAGATGATAGAAAGAATAACCCGATGAAATAATGGAAGTTCGAGTAGAATCACATACCTTATGTCTGAAAAAATTCTCCACTCGATCTAAATGTACTAGATAATAAAATTAGATTAATTAATTAATAATTACAGAATAATTTATTGATTTTATTTTTTATACTCTTATTAATTTCATTTGTGTCCTCTTTGGGGGGTTATGAAATTCAATTTCATCATTTGGGAGTGTTGATTTCCTTGGTTTTCATTATCGGTGTACTTGTATACAAATATAGAAAATTTTGTAGAATAAGGATAGTTTTATAGAACAGAAATTATATGTTATTAATTATCTTATAGAATATTAAATACCATTTTTTTTCCAGAAGTGAGGATGATTCAATATATAAATCACTAATGATAATCGTTTATATTAATTTAACATTTTTTGATCGCATCAAACTCATCTTGTTTTATAAATTATTGTAATGTATAAAAAATGATTAAAATAAATCACATAAGATATAATACACATATTATAACCTGGTTCAACCATAAAAATGGTTTCATGACCAGCCTTTATGATGTAATTTAAAGATGAAACCAAGTTGTCCACAAAGGTTGTAAATCAGCACCTCATGAACGATGTTTTCATTTATAAAGTAAAAGGGAGAGGAGAGGATATTTAATAAAGATTTATTCCATCAACATGATAATATTCTATTATATATATGATACTATAGTTTTCATGACTTTTGGATGAGGGAAGGTTTGGAGAGAAAAATAAAATAATTGAACTTGAAAAGAAATTGAAAGAAAATGGAAGAGGGTTTTACCTTTTTATTCCTTCTTCTTGAGAATCTCCATAAGGGATTTGTTTTATTATTTTGTTAACAAAAAAAATCTTCGATGTGGGGTAGAGGTTTTGATAGAGTATTCGGTATAATATAGATAATTCTCAAGGATTTATAGGTGTGAGGAGAAGAGGTAGAGAGGGGTGATATTTATAGTGGATGAGTGGGTGTTTTACCATTATTTTATTCAATATTTTATTATTTTTATCAATAAAAGAAATATTAATGATTATTGAGACTAAATACTATAATTTGCGCATGGGAGTTTGGAAAAATATTCACTTACATCATCCATGAAACAAGAATAACTAAAAAAATCATTTATTTACATATACTGTAAATTTTGTATTTCCTTATTCACTAAAAATTCAAGTATTTTAGAAAAATACCAAAAATTCACCCTAAATTTTTTTCGATGTGTAGAATTAAAAAATTAACTCTATTTTATGAAAATAATTTTATGAATATGATAAGTTTAATTATTAATTAAAATCGTTATTTACTTGGAAAATACAAATTTTAAAATTAAAACTTCTTTTCTAACACATTGAAAACTTTATTAATGTATCATTAGATTATATTATTATCATTATACTTTAAAAAAAATTATTAATAAGTTTTATAAAGATAATTTTTATTTTAAATTATTAAATTATTCATAAAATTGTTATTAAATATTTATGACTTATAAAAAACAACACTTAATTAATAATTTTTAAAATATTTATTTATTTATACTATGATATAATTACATCATATTATCACTTATAATAGGGATAAATTTTATTTATAATTCCATTTGTGTGGTTACTATTCAATTGGTCGGTCTACTCATAAGGGTTTTATTACTATTCCAAAGGTCAAGTTACTATTTCATCGGTGTAAGTTCTTTAACATCTAAAAATGACTTATTTAATTAATTATTCACTTATAAAGTTTGTATTGTGTTATTGTTGTGATTTTATATGATTATATATGACATTATTATAAGAAGGGTATTTCATTCATAAATGTTTTGGGTCGTTATACTCTTCTCCCTTATGAAATTTCACCATCAAAATTTAATTTTACATTATAAGTTGAAAATAGGTGTGGGTACTTCTCTTTCTTTGCTTGATCTGTCCCATGTTGCCTCTTCATACATATGGTTTTTTCAAATTACTTTTAACAGGTGATTAGTCTTATTGTGTAGAAAATTATTTATGTGATCGATGATCTTCACTCGCTGCTCCTCGTAAGAAAGACCATTCTCCAACAGTACCAACAATTAAGTTAATACATGTGAAGGATCCAGTATGTACTTCATAAAAAGGGATACTTGGAATACATCATTTACATGAGACATGGTTGGTGGAAGTTCTAGTCGATAGGACACAACCTGAAATGATCAAGTATCTCGAAGGGGACTATATACCTAGTACTTAACCTACCTTTCTTTGTGAATCTCATGATCCTCTTACACAAAGATATGTGGAGGAATACCATGTATCCAAACTTAAACATGAGGTCCCATCAATGATTGTATACATAAATCCTCTATCAATATTGGACTGCCTTGATGTGCTGCTGAATGGTTTTCACCTTCTCCACTATTTCTTAGATCATTTCAGGTCCTAGAATCTTATGTTCATTAACCTCATCCCATCATGCTGGTGTTTTACACATTTTTCCATAAATAGAATCATATGGATCCATTTGGATGCTCAAGTGGACACTATTGTTATAAGATAATTAGACTAGTATAAGATGTTGGTCCCATCCTCTTTTGAAGTCCATAGAACATGCTATAAACTTGTCTTCCAATGTCTGAATAGTCTGCTCAGATTGGCCATCAGTTTGACGATGAGAGGTTGTACTGAAGTTCAGCTTAGTGCTTAGAGCATCTTGGAGACTTTTCCAGAACACGGAGGTGAATCTTGGATTTTTGTAAGATATAATAGATAGTGGTAATCCATGTAGCGTTACCACTTCTTTGATGTATATCTATGCTAGTTGATCCAGTGAGAAGTCCTCTCGAATTGTGATAAAGTGAGCTATCTTTGTAAGAGGATCCACTATAACCCATATAGAACTGTTTCCTTTAGAAGTATTTGGATGTCCAGTGACAAATTCCATGGTAATGATCTCCCACTTCCATGTTGGTATGGATAATGGTTGCATCAACACTTTATACTTTTTTCTTTCATCCTTCAATTACTAACATACCAGGAAATTTGATGTATATTCATCAATCTCATTTTTCATATTGTCCCCCCAAAAGTTCCCCCTAGAGACCTTAATACATCTTTGTTCTCCCTAGGTGAATAGAGAAGTTTGAGCTATGTTCTTCATTATGAATATATTTATTTATCCCGGGATTGGATGTTACACATAGTTGTGACCCAAATCTTACAACTCTATCCTTATCGATCTTGAACTAGGAGGATTTCCCTTTCTTGATAGCTTCCACCTTTTTCTATATTTCCACATCATTTATTTGAGCATCCTTTATTTTCTCTATAAGGGATGGTTGAGAAATCATTTGGGATAGGATTGATGATTTTCTTCCCTTAATGATTCCCATTTCCATCCTTTGTATGACTAATAAAATTGGATCCTTCTTTAATTTTCATCATTGATAAAGATGTTGTATCCTTTCTACATAGAGCATCTGCCACCTTATTTACCTTACCCGGATGGTAGTGAATTGAATAGTTGTAAACCTTGATGAGGTATAACCATATTAGCGGGTTCGTATTAAACTCCTTCTATGCGAATGTATATTTAAGACTCTTGTGATCAGTATATATCTCACACTTATCCCCATAGAGATAATGTTCCCAAATTTTCAATGCAATGATCACAACTTCTAACTCCAGATCACACGTAGGATAGTTTTTCTTAGGAATTTTTATCTTCCTTGAGGCATATTATATCATTTATCAATTTTCATCAATAATCATCCTAATAATTTCTATTAAGAATAATTGTATACCACAAATAGTTCTCCACTTTTGGAGAGTGCGAGTACTAGGGTAGTGATGAGCCTTTTTTTGAGAACCTTAAAGATTTCCTCACATTCTTGAGTCTAAAAAAACTTCACTAACTTCCATGTCATCTTGTTTATTCGGTTTGAAAATTGTGATAAGTTATTCAAAAATTGTCAATAATACTCGTATAGACCAAGAAGGCTTCAAATCATTGTTACAGATGTTGGTCTAGGCCAGTATTCGATTGCCTTTATCTTGAAAGGCTCTACAGATATACCATTGCTGGTGATTAAATTCCCCAAGAATGATACTTCCTCCATCCATAACTCACATTCACTATACTTTGCATAAATTTTCTCCCCTTTCAAGGTATTAAACATAGTATTCAAATGATCTTCATGTTCCTCCTTATTCTTGGAGTATATCAAAATATCATCAATAATGATTTCCATAATTTTATAGAGGTAATATCTAAAGACTCTATTCATTAAATAATTAAATATTTATGGAGCATTAGTGAGTACCAAGGGCATAATTATGAAATCATAGTGTCCATAAATTATTTGTAAGGTAGTCTTGAAAATATCTTCCTTCCTCATATTTAATTGGTTATATGTCGACCAAAGGTCCACCTTAGAGAAATAACTGGACCCATGTAGCTGATAGAACAAGTCAACTATCTATGGTAGGAGATACTTTCCCTTTATCATGATTTTATTGAGCTCATGATAATCAATGAAAAAGGTTCATTGGTCTGTCCTTCTTCTTAACGAAGAGGACTGGTTCACCCCATGGTGAAACACTTAGCATATAAAACCCTTTTCATGATTCTCTTGTAACTACCTCTTCAGAACTTCCAGCTCAATGATGGAAATTCTATAAGGTGTCTTTGATATAGATAGAGATCCAAAAATATGTTCATTTGAGAACTCAATCTCTCGGTCAAGAAGAAGACTAATCAATTATTTAGAGAATACATTAGTGTAATTCCTCACTATGGTAATATCTTCGAGCATGGTCATCTCATTTGTCTCAATCACTTGAGTGAGATATACTTTCTTACAAGGTAGTAATATACACAATTGAGATGATTATTATAAAGGAGATTCATCTTTATACTTACACTTGTAATGAATTTGAGAATTCTTTGGGATGTGAAGAGTGAACTCCCTTTCAAGATAGTTGATGTTGGATTTGTATAAAGATAGCCAATCCATGCCCAAAATAGCATAAAAATCTACCAAAGGAAGTAAGACAAGATTTTTTGGGAGGTTCAATCCACAAACATTAATCGGGGAGGATTTATGTTCATCCGATGCAATAATTTCCCCATTATCTATTCTCATAGAAAACTCAATCTCCAAATTTTGAGGTTGAATTTGAATAGTTCTACTAAATTTGAAAGCTATGAAAGAATGCGTAGAACCAAAATAAAATAGTACATTCTCTATTATTGAATGAATAAGAAGGGTACCTATCCCCATATTGTTTTCTAGTTCCACATCAGCAGTAGTGGTAACATAATCTCATTTTTATTGCCGTAGAGGTTGTTGTTGATTACCTCTTAAAACCCCGGGCTAAGGGAATTGGTTTTCAAAATATTATGTTCTTTGTAGTGGAAACATTGCAATACTGGATGAGAAATTACTTAGAAGCTTCCTTTCTTCTTCCACATTAGTGGGGTTCTTCATATCCCTTTAGCAGTTCTGATCTATATGCCTCAATCTTCCACATTTTAAGCATTCACTAGTTCCCATTAGATAGTTCTTAGGATGCTTCTTCTTACAATTTTAACACGTGGGATATTCACTATTTTTTCCATCATGTGATTTATTTTCTGATACACCCATATTAGACCCCATTTTCTAATTTTTTTTATCGAAACCACAAAACCATTGTGATTCTTCAATCTCAATTTTAACCTTGAGGGAAAAAAGTAAAATATCTTTATAACTGTAAAAGTATCAAATCACTAATGATTTTTAAAGGCTTAGATTTAGTTTTCTAAAGAAGTGATCCACCTTGATTTCAGAGTTCATTAAAAATCCAGAGGCCTATCTTTCAATCCTTGTAATGTTTACTTCATAAGCCCCGATATATTCATCTTCCCTCATCTTAAGTTTGAAGAACTCTCTTTCCATCTCGAGACAAACAATTTAGGGAAAATACTTTTCGAAAAACATTTTTTTGAATTTCTCCCAATATATGGAATAATTTCCTTCTTGGAATTAGTATTTTTGATCAGTTTCCACCAATGATAAGCTTACCCGTTGAAATGGTAGACTTCCATCACAATTTTATCTTCTTCTGAGAACTGGAAGAAAGAGAATATCTTTTTAATGGAGTTAATCCACTATTTCTAGTGGAGGGGATCAAAATATCCACTAAACATGGGAGGAATTTTATTTATGAAATATTCGATGGAAACTTGATATTTACTTGGAGAAGGATGGTGTTACACATGATTCAAGTTATTATTTATAACTTGAGTTAGCTGAGTAAGAACTATCATAATGTTTTGAGCACCCATTCCCTTCATATTTGTAATTTCATTAGGGTAGTCATCACATTCCCTAGGACATTGATTGTTGTCACATGTTCTTCTCTTTCCATCCATTAGAAAAGAAAGATAAAGTTCAATTAGGGGGCTTAAATACTGACCTTATAAGCATAAAAAGGAAAATTTGACCATAAAAATGATAAACTGTTAAAATAAAAGTATATCCTAACTTGTGATTCCCTAGGTTTGAATCTAGGTTTTCGATGATATATTTCCTAATATATATTATTATGGGAATTTTCTTTTCTCCATTAACAATGGTTGTAGTGAGATTATGATTTTACCAAAGCATAATCCCTAGGAATGTCAAATTAGGTGCACAGTAAGGTCTGTTGTTGTGTATTAGGTTACCCTGAGTCGGGCCCAAAACACCTTTTCAGAGTTGTTAATCCTAGGTAAATCTATTATAGAACCACATCCACTTGTATTATCCATACATTAATTTATTTTCTTTATAGACCACTTACTATATACTGATGAAAATTTAGGTTTGTTTTCTCATACATAGTCTTATACCTAGGTTCCTAACTAAAGTTCTTTATTCCGAGTCCCCAAAAATAGCTAAAATTTGTCTCTGATACCAACTATAAAAACCTATCATTTTACACAAATCATTACATGATGTTAAGAATAGTTAAACATCAAATTACAAGCCAATGATCAAAATGTCTAGTATCTTGGATGACTAGGTACATTAAACTGAAAACATGAAACTTAATAAAACATTTGTTTATTTAAATCCGTTATGAGCTCCTAACATCCTTTGAGCCCTTACATATGCAGAAGATATCCTGGGGATAACACGAAAAAAGGGATGAGCTAAAAAGACTACTATGCGAATAAACATTAAAATAAATCTTTGTATATGGGTTATAAGGAAAAATATAATGATATAAAAAGGTATGGGACATGATTTAACATAAGGAATCATAACATGGGATCATTGTAACAACCAAATATTTTAATGAAATATTTTCTTTAAATAATTTTAATTCCTCAATAGCGTGAATTGCTCTCAATAATGAGTTTAAATTAATTGTAATATTTCTTTAGCATAAAATTACCATTATAACCTAGCCATTTTTGTTAGCGAGAATAAATATAACTAACTTATGAAAATGTATTGTGAATAAAAAATATAAATCAATTATATATTGGTTTTTTTGTTAAGTTCTTTAAAATTAGTAAATTAAATTAATAAAATATATTTATTATATATTTAATAAAACATTCTTGATATTCATCCATTATATATTTTTATCATAGGTTGTGAATAAACCCTATTTTATGTATAAAAACCTATATTTTTCAAAAGGGTAATTTTCTACCTTTTAATGGAGAACCCCTTTCAAATTAAGGATTGGAAAAATTAATAATTTTTATAAGATAAAATACAAATTTTATTAGGAATTGGTATACAAAAATTTACTTTGGATGAATTTATGATATTTTTTCGGACAACTTTCATGTTTTGATGATTAGTAAAAACACACTAAATTTTAATTAAAAAAACTTTTTTCATCCAAACAATTTATTTGGTTAACTTATAATATTGATTGGTTTTAAAGTATAAATAAAATATATTTTTATCTTTTAATATAATTTATGACATTATAATTAATTTTAAATTTAATTCATATGTAAAAATATTTTTATCTTTTGCAATGTTTTTACTTTTAAAACTCATTCTCTATTTCCGAAAATAGTATTAATTTTAAATTAATTAATAAAATTTCTTTTTTTTTTGAATTTTGAACAAATTAATTCCATATTTGGAATAATTAATTCCAAAATTTGAAAATAACTTACTTTTATTTTTGGTCATTATGAATATTAAATTCAGTAAATTTTATTAATATAGTAAATGCGTAAATCAGGTAATTAAGGGTAAATATAATATTATGAAATTACCCTAACACTTATACTAAAATCATTAGATGAGTGTGTTCCTACATAAATCATCCTTGGTTCTAAATTGTGTCCTTTGGAAGCTACATGGATGAGATTAGGACATTTAATTTATTTTACTTAAAGAAAAGTTAAATATGTCTTACTCTAATTTTAAAAACTATATCATTTTTAATATAAGGTTATAAAATAGATAAATTAGATTATAAATACTAATTTCAAAGATAAAATGTTTTTATTTTTCATGATAATTGAAATTTCTAGGTGATATATAGTTACCTATATATTTATACTTTAATGATGCTGAAATTATTTTTAAGAGATGAGAAATCAACAAAATTGTTTTTATTAAAATGATAATAACAATTTAAAGACCCAAACACTTGATAAAATATTATTAGTGACCATAAACATCCAAGGGTAGAGTTATTGACCATTTTGAGCCTTATATACGAGATTATGACACTTATATTATTTTATTTAAAGTGATGATAAACTTGTCACATTAATGTTTTAAAAGTATAACATTTTTAATGATTGATTTTACAAAATATATATTCAAATAAAAGTATTCTTATTAAATATAGTATATTTATATTCATCATAGCATTTTATTTTTAATTTTTATTCAATAAATAACTGTATTAAATAATTTCATAAAACTTTTGTAGTAGTTATTTTATTAAGGGAAATATCAAATAAATGTTATTAAAAATATTAAAATAAATATAATTTGAGACAATTAATATGTAAAATCAATTTTATAGATTAAATTTAAGTATTAGGAATATAATAAAATAATTTTTTTGATGTTAAATTGTTATCTTAATATTTTTAAAAATCAATGAATTGGATAGTGTCTAAATTGACACTATTGATTGTCTATCAAAATAAAGTTCTATTAAATTATTTAAAAATAATATTTTTTAAAAAAAAAATATATAATAATTTTTTTTGTCTAAAATGTTATAAGTTATTTATTTATGGTATAATTTATATCAAATATGTAAATATTTTACGCTTTTACTATTGAAATATTTATTACCCTAGTTAAAAATTAAATAGAATAAATATGGGTTAATTAAAATGATAAAGTTTAAATTGACTTAAAAACTTGTCTAAAATATATATTTTTTATGATATTACAACCCTATGTCATCTCATATTATAAATTAGTAAATTTTGGAGGTTTTTGGATGGGGTTTGATTTTATTATAAATTAATATTTTCAGAGATCCCAAAAGTGCCCCTTACCTCAATTATAAAAGGGTACCTCCTCCCTAACATATTAACTTCACATTGAGCATTAAATATTAGTAATGCCCAGAAATTTTACCTTATAAACTTCCCTAGTTATATTCTATGGGTTCTGGACTTCTTCAAAGACCAACTCGAGTTATTTTTGAGGATATTTAGAGGAAGCATGTCAAAGAAGTGGTAATCTCCTCTACTGATTCTTTCAAACTTATTTCTTCTTCTACTTACTATTCATGAGTTGTTTCATTATAAAGAAATAAATCCAGTATCACTTATACATTTAATTGTTATTATTATTATGAAACAACCATATTCCACCTTCTATTTATCCTATGAAAAATGACATCACAACACGTGCGTACGTACGACTTACCATCTCCACATTGTGGTGTAATCTGTTTTTCACTACCAGCTTACTTGGATGGGTATAATAATGTAAAACTATATATTATTATTATAACATGATATTGATTCTGAAATATTATACACCATCCACTTCAATACCTTTGATTAATTATGTGAACAATATCATCGCTTGTGCGTATGTACGACCTTCTGTCTCCATGATACAATGTGATTCATTCTACATCATCTTAATTAAAGAATGATTATATAAATGAATGGAATAAATAAATATGATATAAATGATACTAATATAATTATGTAAATGATATAACTATAACCTAATAATAGGAACAAGATCTTATTCGACAAAACATGCATAATGAGATAAATAACTTGACAACTGATGGATGAGTAATAATGTTACTAACAAATGGATGAGAATATGATAATATATGATATCATAAAAATGAATATGATTCTGAAATAATTCTATGAAATTATTCAAATCATTATACAAGAGTTTCATATACATTCAAAGGAAATTAGGCCTAAGGTAATGGATAATTTCTCAATCTCATTATTATTTAAGATTATTTATACGTAAGTATTTACTAGGGTGTATTTATCATCCATGTCCATGTTTCCTAAATATGTAATATTATTTATATTAATATTAAATTTTTTAATGTCAGTTTTACCCATTTGTGAATTTTAATTAAATGGTATGAAATGAATGTTTTGTCATTTTTGATAGGAGGTACTTTTTTACTATTGTAGTAAAAGTATGAGGAGAATATATTTTTAACTTATACGACATGATTTTTTTTACATTTTAATAATGAATTATTTCCATGAAAATTCGTCTACCGTATTTAAATTTTATTTTCAAATAAGTTATTTCATTTTAAAATTGTGCCACATTTTGAGAAAATAAAACGTTTTTGAAGAAGAAAGTATAGTATCATGAAGAATTAATTCCAAGTGTTATATCAAAATTATTTTCCATGTAAGATGGAATTATTTAATAGGGTTTCTTTTCAAGTATAATATCCTTATTGTTCTGATGATTTTATTTTGTTTATTATGGAATTAATTTTTTGAAATCCATTTTTTTACATGGATTATGTTATGGTGGAATGATGTTTAAAGAAACCCATTTTATTCCTTGGGTTATGATGAATGATTTATGTTATTGGGGAACACATAAGAATGATTTAATTATGATATGGGTGGGACCTATATCTACCTCTAATTCATTTGGTAAATATTTATATCTCATGAGATATAAATGGATGGAATTCAAAATGATCTTGGTTCATTAGTACAGGGTTGGAATGAGGAGTAAACTCAGTTTTGTAATGGAATTTGTCCGCTATGATGTCTTGGAAATGAACCTTGACTAATATGAAATGAATTTCTATGCTTATGTGTATGCCATAGAATTTCATGTCTTATGTTATGACTTTTGGTATTACATTTATTGATTCATATGAACTTTTTTGATTTATACCATGGTATGATATCACGATCTTTCATATGCAGTATAATATTTTCTAATGTTATGTTCTTAAATCTTATGATTATGATATGATTGATATATCCCTTTTTTACCCTTACTAAGCATAAGAGCTCACCCTTTCATATTTTTCATTTCCCCTAGGTTATGAAGAAGGGTATTAAGTAAGATATGTAAAAATTGGGTCTAGATATGACAAAATATGTGGGAGATAATGAAGATGTTTTATGAACCAGTTGTTTATGTTTCCCAATTTCAAAAAACACTATTCCTATACAGTCCTACCGTGACTTTGTTATATTTTGTAAGGAATATTATTCAATTTTGATCTGATATCAATGTATGTAAAGTGTAGTTAGTTACAATTATATAATTATGGATTCATAGAAATGTTAAAGAAACATAAATCATGAATTTCGCACAAGTTGAGGCTCGTTTCCCATAGTGGAGCATGAGTCAAGGATACCACCAAGATCGTTGCACATAATGTCTCATGAAACTAAAATTAACCCAATGAATTAGAGAACTATCTAGTAACACCCATTATAACATGTTCATGAATATTATTTCCACATAAATAATGATACATAATTAATCAAACATAAATATAAGGGTTACCAAAGGAAATAATTGGGTATCATAATCATGTCAAAATCATAATAAATGAGTGTATCAAAAATGTGTCCATGAAAAAATTCAATTAAATAATACATGGACATTTATAAATAAATATATGCATATATCATGATATTTGATGTCAAACTGAAGTGAAAAGAGTTATTAAAAAACATTATAAATTTAACATTTTAATACTATTTAAGGGAAAACGTTAAAGATTATTTAAAATTGAAAAGGAATAATTGTTTTTATAAAACCATAATTTAACCAGGTAAGTTTTTCATGATAAAATTATTTATTTTATAAAAATAATGGTGGCTTAAAAAAGTTCATGAAGAACACTTGAAAATGGGTAAGAATTCAGGAAGATCCCTTGAATCAGGTTTACTTTCCAAAAATATTTGAGAAGGGAACTTTTTAAAAACATGTATATCCCTAAAAATAAATATTAATGGATCTTGAAACATGAGTTTGGAATATATAAAAAACATTTGGAAGATGTACATAAAAACAAAATAGAATTTCAATTTCATAAGAAGATAGAAAGAATTACTCGAAGGAATAATGGAGGTTCAGGTAGAATCCCTTACCATATGTATGAAATTATTTTGAACATGATATTAATGTCTTGAATAATAAAATTAGATTCATTAATTAATAAGTAAAGAACCATTTATACATGTTTTTGACTTTTAATAATATTATTAAGTTCATTTATGTCCCTTTTTGTGGGTTATGAAATTCAATTTCATTATTTAGAAGCGTTGATTTCATTTGTTTTCATTATTGGTTTACCTGTATATAAATATGGAAAATTATGTAGAATGAATATAGTTGTCTAGAAATGAACATATATTTTATTAATGAAGTTTTAGAATATTAAAATTATTTTTTTTCTTAATGTTAGGATGATTCATTAGATAAATAATTAATGATAATATTTTAGATTAATTCAGCATTTTTTATCACAACAAACTCATCTTGTTTTATAAATTATTATCATGTGTAAAAAATGATTGCAGAACATTAAATAAGATATAATACATATATTATAATCTAGTTAAACCATAAAAATGGCTTTATGACCAGCCTTAAATATGGAATTGAAGGATGGATGCATGTCGTCCACCAAGGTTGTAAATCGGCACCTCATAGATGATGTTTTCATTCTTAAAGTAAAAGAGAGATGAGAAGAGATTTGATGAATAATTATTCAATAAACAAGAAACAATTACAATATATTTGGGATAATAAAGTGTCATTACTTTTTTATGAGGTTAGGTGAGGTGAGAAAAAGAAAATAACTGAACTTTAAAAGAAATTAAAAGAAAACAGAAGAGGGGTTTACCTCTTGATTCCTTCTTGAGAACCTCCTTAGGGGATTAGTTTTGGTTATTTATTAAGACAATAAGATCATAGACATGGGGGAGAGGTTTAGGAAGATTATTGGGTAGAATATAGACCCTGATCAAGGCTTGAGAGGTGTGAGGAGAACATGTGGTGAGGGGTGGTGTTTATAGTAGAAGGGGGGGGGGGGTTCTCATTATTTTGTTCAATATTTTATTATTTTTCTCAATACAAGATACAGTGATAATTCATTATTCTTAATAAATTAATTTTTTCATTTTAATTTTAAAAAATGTTCACTTACATCATCCATGACTCAATAATTCATTTATTTACGTATACTGTAAATTACCATATTTCACTATTCACCATAATTCCAGTATTTTAGAAAAATACAAAACAATTCACCCTAACCATTTTTAAATGTGTAGAATTAGAAAAAGAAATCCATTTTATAAAAATAATTTTCTAAACATGACAAATTTAATTTTTAATTAAAATAATTATTTACATACGAAATACAAATTCTAAAAATAATATTACTCTTCCAACACTTTGAAAATTTTATTAATGTCTCATAAAATTATCTTATAATCATAAGAAATAAAAAAAATAATTTATGAATAATTTTTTATGAAAATAAATTTTCTTTTACATTATCAAATTAGTCATAAAATTGTAATTAAATATTTATGACTTATAAAAATACCAACACATAGTTAATAATTTTTTGAATATTTATTTACATAAACTATGATATAAATATATCATATAATAACTTATAATATAGAAAAATTATTTTTATACATCCATTGGGGAGGTTATTATTCAATTGGTCAGTTTTCTATTAATAAGGGTCACATTACTATTCCAAAGGTCAAGTTATTTATTAATCGGTGTAGGTCCCATAACTTCTAAATATGCCTTTTATTTCATTAATTCTTTACTTATAAAGTTTTTATTTTTTTATTAATGTGATTTTATGTGATTTTATTGTATGAAATAATTATAAGAAGCATATTTCATTCATAAAATTTTTGGTTTGTTACACCATGTGAGCTCATTTTCAATGGTTTTAATAGAAATAATTTATGGATTTAAATTTTTTAGACCCATTTAATTACATATAATATTTTAAATGTTTGAAGTGGAAATAGGTTTTAATTTGAATTAATGATTATTAATAATCCTTGAATCCATATATTCTAAAATACAAAATCTTACTTGTTCCAGTCCCCCTTGATTTCTAAAGTCTCAGAGAATCAAAACCATGGAGTTTGAGTTTTTTAGTGTCATAAAAATAATCCAAGTCTTCTCTTTATTCTATATATACATTATTCTAGGTTGAATAGATCATCCCATATCCTCTATTCTCATGTTTTTTAAAAGGACAATTCAATGTATTCATATTCTTTTTCAATTTGTTTGAAAGTTATCTTTTCTAAAGTCTTATAGAAAATTGATGAAGAATTTTTAAAATGATAATGGAAATAACAATAAGAATAATTATATCTATCTAGGATTATTATAAACAGAGAGGATTATTATCTGATGTGAATTGTATTTCAAAATTTTTCTTAAATGGTAATAATCTATGAAATTATCAAAGAATGATGACAATCTGGAGGTTTATCCTGGATTTTTATAGAGAGAGAGTTTATAATTAGATGTTGAATTATTATTATTATATATGAAATAATATAAAATTATGAATAAGGATAATAGTAAATTTATATATTTATTTTAGATTATCTTGAATTTAGAATAATATTATCACTTGTCAATAATTATTTATTTTTGGAATAAAATGATAGAATTGGTTTTAGAAAAACAAGAAAATCATTAAGTGTTTATTTATATAATACTATGATAATACGGCTCAAGATGAGGTTTTATTATATTTCAAGGTTTCAAGTCCATATTTTGAACCACATAGGGTGGTTTATAATTGGATTTGGAAATTAAAACCCCGAAGTAGGAAGTCCTTAACTTTCATTCTTGTCTTATTGGGTTATTGGGATGATTGTTGGCATGCATGTGTAGTATAGAGAAACTTATGTATGATGTTTGATCATATGAGGTGTTTGTGTGTATCCTTTGACCTATGATTATGTTTCTTGCTTATGAACTATGATTATTATGATATTG
Source organism: Viscum album (assembly GCA_963277665.1). NCBI lineage: Eukaryota > Viridiplantae > Streptophyta > Magnoliopsida > Santalales > Viscaceae > Viscum > Viscum album. The sequence continues at coordinate 916,789,804 of OY728141.1, forward strand.
TAGGCTTGATGTGATGTTTGATATGTCATTTTCATCAATTATCATTTGTGATGTTCTTATATATTATACAACTAAGAATGTGGGATGATCATATTTAGACTATTATTTGAGAGGTATGTAAAGAAATTGTTCAATATGTAGTCAGGATATCCTATATACATTCTTGGGACTATCCACTTGAGAGGGATATGGAAGACCTTGGCCCATGTGTATTTAGATTATCTCATTCAGTGGTCTGTGTCACATGTTCGAGGCTATCCACTCAATATGGATGTTCTGAGATTGTTATGACATGCACTTGGGATATCCTAGCTAGAGGGATGTTTCACAATCTTGGGGATATCCCATCTAGAGTGATGTTTCAGGAAGATGACAAATGTTTCTTTCTTGCATGGTACTGAAGAAGGTAGACCACTATTTTTTTTTTCTGAAATGACATCGAAGCTAGTTGGGTCGGCCTTCGAGTACCCGACACATGTTTTGTACTTGTTTGATATATTTATATTTATAAATATACATTATTTATGCTTCTGGTGTGAACTTATATATCTTATGCACTGATGTTAAGGGACATTGGTGGTATCCTCCTATATCTTGTACCCATACCATACTCAGTAATTTTAGTGTGCTTATATATTTCAAGAATAAGGATTTGGTGAAGAGGTTCCTTTGGTGGATGGTTGAGAAGAGTTAGAAATAGTACATGGACGTTTCTATATGAATTTCAAGAAAGATGTATGCTATTGATTTTTTTACTACCATACCTGGGATCCATATTTTGTTTAGTTTATTTATTTTAGGACTTGTATGCTATATTTTACTTTCTGTATGCTAGTCTAATTATTTATTATTTTTCCTATGACATGATACTGAGGGTATAGTATCCCCACTAATGGAATTGACCCTCATTGATAGTCACCAGCCTCTTGTTCATGAGGAGGCACACATGAGGTCATGTAACATTTCAGATCAGACCTGGTTTTTTGGGTTGGGATGTTACCTGATCCCACTATCATAAAAAATAGATATAGAAACACTTATTGAAAAATAGTATTTCACTTAAATATAACTATTATATCTCATTGATTTATGTATTATCCTTAGTATCATTTATGATAATTAGATTTATATTATATTTTTCTTGATGAATTTTTTTATTGACTTGGACTTAAAAAACAACTTTTCAAATAAACACATGATGTGTGATATAATGTATTTATTACATAATATAACTTATATGATATAAATTTTGTATTATATTTGGTATATGTTTATGGTTTAATGATGTTATTGGAAAACTATTTCTTGTAAAGAAAATGAAATATTTTTCATGAATTATAAGTCTAATCATTAATTATCTATATATATACATCATGGATATGATGTACATAAGGAAATGTGATTTTAATAATAAATATACTCCATATTTTAATGATTAATGATTTCATTTAAAGTAACTCCTCGATAATGCCTTTACTAACATCATAGGTATGATGTGTGTAAGGAAATGAGAGTTTAGGAATAATTCCAATTTACATTTTCATGATCAATGATTGCTTAGATAAGATATTATTTGGATAAATGGCCTATTATGAATCTAACTCTAGCTTATAGTATAAATAGTTCATATGTATCTTGTTGAGATGATTCTAAAAGATTTTTTTCCTTGTCTACTTTACCATTAAGGGTATCTTGGTCATTATACTAAATAAGAAATAAAGTATAATACCTAAAAGTTGCGGATCATGAATATTCTAAACAACCTTATGGGTATTTTATGGAAATTTTATTTTTGATTTATTTAACCAAGTTTTATCTTACCACATCTGATAGTTATTGATCCTTACATTTTATATACATCATTTTTTCGGATGATTCAAGCATTAATGATCTATTAATTGACTATATGACACCAAAAAGAACATAAATTCCAAAATAAAATGATGACTCATTGTGTCTAATAGAAACATGATATAATTGTTTTGGTAATACTTAATAAAAAATAATTGTTAAACTAGAATCAATAAACTTGGTAGAACATAATTTTTGTTCTTCTCACTATCAAAATAGGATTCATCATTCCTCATATACTTAGATAATTCATGTTACATCTTGTAATGTTTCTAAACTTACTTATTTATTGTATTTGGATAAAAATGTTTGAAAAAAATATAGCATATAATAGCCAAGAAGTAATAAAATAGTATCACATGTAATGATGAATATTCATGATGTCAAAGGCAATGTTTTCTTCTTCATCTCCTTTAATTATTTTTAATTTCTATTACAGTAACCTTTATTAACACATGAAAAAATAGTAACCTATCTAATGTGATATATCATTACATTTGGTTTATGAGAAGTTCATTTTAAAATATCCATTTAACTAGAAATAGTTTGGGGATTTTTAACCTTGTATTTAAATTTATTCTCTATAAGAACTAAATATTTAACGTTATTTAAGTTCATGTCAACTTATAAAACCTTACACAAAATATATTAAAGTGGTTTCTCCATATAAGTATTTTTATAATCCTAAATGAAACCAGAGTAACTATTTGATAATGATGAAGTAATGGGATGTAATAAATCATAATTATACATATTTAAATTTACACATATTCGGTATAAACATAATCCAATTCATTTTTTACTTCACATTCTCCCTATAAACTTCTCAAAGATGAAATAACAAGGTAAAATTATCCATGTCCTGATTTTTATTTTATAACTCACTAGGAATTGATGATACAATTATGATGAAAACATCAAATTCAACATCCATGAGTCTCATATAAGGGTAATTATTACCACCATTTTTTAAGGTGGATTAATGGGTAGTGGGGACTCTAGTATATAAAATTTAATTTTATATCATAGTACTGTATAAATGTTCCTATAACACTCTTGGAATGTGATAACCAGAATTTTTTGAATAATTTTTGTTTCCTAAAAATGTGTGCTGTATTATTTTATACACAACATAAATATATATCTCAAATAATGATTTGAGTATATTTTGAAATGTGACCATTGGGATTCAACCATTAATCAATATGACCATTGGAAACAATAGTCTTAAAAATAATTTTAATTTTATATCTAGTATTATAAATAGATATGATAATGGTTAATTAAATAAAAAAAAAGAGTCAATGGCCTCATCCAATATATTCACGGTGTTCGAATCCCATTTATCAGAACATGGGAGGAAGGTAACATCATTGGGATTCACTATTGACCAATCCAATACCGAGCTTCAATAAGTGAGTTTTGAATGAAATCACATTTGGGAGAAGTTCAAGTTAGTGGAAATTACCACTCGGACAATGTTAGCCGAGTCACCCCATGAGTCTATCACCATCACACACTTTACCATTAGGGTTTTTGCCGGTGTTATAAGAGGTTAATTATTGAGGCCTTAGTTACTTAATTTATAATCCATTTCTATAAATAAAATCATTATACTATTAATTCCATTTTGAGAATATTGTTTCTAAAAAATATGATAAATTGATTTTTTAGAAAGAAATTGTACTTTGTAGAAATGATATAATTATTAAAATAAATTATGGTATTATTAATAATGATTATTTTAGTGAAATATTATTATTAAAACACTCTTATAAAATTTTAAATGATAAAATAAATTTATTTTTTTCAAGTGTCAGAAATTTTACTATGCATTTTATTGTGCATTTTCTATTTGCTATTATTTTTAATAACTAAGGATTTATAAATTTAAAAGTTAAATTTGTCATACTTATAGAATAATTATGATAAAATAAAAATCATTTTTGAACTCATCACTTCAAAATTAGGTTAGGGTTAATTTATTAGAATTTTCTAAAATATTTTTTTTGGTGAATAGTAAAAATACAATTTTTAGTATTAAGTATGTTTAATAAACTCATAATGATGTATTATGTAATTTAAAATATTGTTAGACTATTTTTAATATAATAACATAATAGGTGTCCCATGTGGCTAATACCATGGTCAAATACCATAGAAATCCCAAGGTTTTTCTAATACCACTACTAAGGTGTCCTTGGAAAGCCATAAAAAAATCCCTCAATTTTTCTATAAATACCCAATCATTTATAAATTATATTTCATTAAAAATTAATCATCCAAGAAAATATGATAGTTTTACCTCCCATGGAGTCCTCTAAAGGCATTATTAAGCCCCCAAGGCCCCAATATTTGAGTTTTTAGGAGTTACTCTTCAATGTAAGGGAGACTCCAACTCTTTTCCTTTCAAGTTCCCTTTTTATGTGGTATGTCTTTAAAATTTCCATAATATGTTATTATTTACATTTTATTATATCAATTTCTTGTATTATTAGTTTTATTATTTGGATACCCTTTCCCCTTATCTTTTTAATGTTTTCTAAAACCATGTTTCATACCCGTTGATCCACAAGATTTCTTTCTAAAAAATTTATCTCTTTTTCTCAAGAAATTATCTTATTTTATTTTGTGAATACCCAAAAATATTTCCTTTCATGGGATATTAAAATTGATGTAAAAATGATCTATTTTATTCGGGTATTAACTTACATTAAACCAACTTTTTTTCTTTATGGTTTAATAATGATATAAAGAACTTTTCTGTAACAACTTTTTTTTAATGTCACGATTTTGATATAAAACCTATTTCTTTTATTCTATATGGGTTATTTCTGAAATATTTTATTTTGATATATGAGGATCATATTAATTAATACATATTAAGGGTGTGCCCTGATATTTCTCCAATTCATTGGGTAAATAATTTAATCTCTAGAGATGACATGTTTTAGGATACCTTGGTGAATAACCTCGGTAATTTTTATGAATCATCGATGATAAACCTTGGTGATATACTTATGAATGACTCACTTAAATTTTGTATAAATATTTACAAATTATTATTCATTTTCATTTATTTATTATATTCCTCTGGTTCTCTTTTTCATTCCATAATGATATTCTTCATGTTCTAATTGAATTTCCTCAAGATCACATGTAAACGATTTACCTTATTTTCCCGTACTATGGCTTATATTCACCCTTTCCTTTGATGTATGTCCCCAGGTTATGAGATACAACAAATTTACTTAGTATGAACCTTTAAAAATCCTTTCAAGTGGAATAGAATAATGTTTTAAGTTTTCATGTATGGTGTACCTTTTTTCTAAGAAACTAAACATTAAAAGATCATGTATTTGTACAAAGTAATGAAAAGTTATGTAATAAAAGATGGGATGCCATGGTTGGTATCAAAGGATAGTTTAGTTATTTGTGAAAATTAATATTTTAAAACATTAGGAGGAACCCTATATAAATGTTTAAATATAGTAAAAACATACTTGTATTATGATGAAAAATTAAATAAGTGGTTTCTGAGAAAAGAAATATTTATCTGGATACGAACAAGGGGATATGGCTATAGCACAAATATACCTGGGGGTAACAATTCTAAAAAGGTGCATCATTCTTGACTCAACACAACCTGGTACACAATAATGGTCCTTGCTTTATTCCTGGTTGACACTCCCAAGGGATATGTTTGGCTAATCAGATGCTTTTTATGAACCATTATGAAGGATATATTAAAATTTTAATTGTTTTTAAGGAATGACATAATAAAGCATGATTTTTTAAGGCATGAAATTTATTTAGAATTATAATATTACTAAATGAAACATGTTTCTCACCAAGGATTTATTCTTTTATAAAATGGTGGGAAATAGGAGAAACTGCATAAATGGAGACCATAATGGACTAGGTGCTGATGACCTTTGATGTAAGATGGAATGGGAAACATAATAAGAATGATTAATCGACTAACTCAAGTTATGAAAAATAACTAGAATTAAGCTGAGAGACCATATTCACCTCAAAGGGAACAATATTTTGTGGAGTAATTTATGCGTCTGTTGCGTCCTTATCATTGGTTTTCCTTTCAGACTATTGGATGGTATGACCTTATTAATTCATTGAGATATTACAAGAATGACATCAGTTACATAGTATGACACTCTTATGACTATATATGGATGCCTGAGTTACGCTTCGGGTCCTGACTAGTATGATGTATTTATATATATGAATATATAAAGTAGTATGTATAGAGTCCATATATATATATAATTACACACTTATATAAACATATATATACATAGGGTGATGTGCTCAGAGACATCCCTGCTTGGCTAAAGCAGGTATAATCGGTCAGGTGTCCTTGAGGAACCCGAGCTTAGCTTGTTTATGTTTATTATTATGGCACTATATCATTTATGATACACCTTAAAACAAATTTATTATATATTAATGTACTATATTATGCTTTATACACAATTTAATGTGGCCTAATTAGTATATCTCACACCCTGTTCGGGCCGCCATTGCATTGGGGTACCTAAATATACCTAATGATTGAAATATTAGGTCCATGGATTGAGATTTCTTCATGTTATCCATCTAGTCTAGGATGTATTATGGGATAATAGGACCAAGATCATTCTTGTGATTCTATTATATATAACGATAATTTATTTTATTTATTTATTTCTTTTTATAGTCTTTCAATGTACTTGTAAGAACCCATGTTTTTAGAACGGGTCAAAGTCCCGACCCTGTTTGAATTTTTGACTTGTTTTTGAGAAAACTGGGAAAATCTATGAAATTATTGAAATTTCCAAACTACAAACCATGTACTCTATAGTACACACTGTGTAGGGGTTAGGAAAGTACCGGTGGTGTGCTTGCTGAGTACATGTCGTCTGATGATCATGTAGAAATTTCCTACTATACGACATGTAGTGTTCCTCGACACGCCGTGTATCCCCCTTTCTATGTACTGGATGTGTTCAAGCCTTGAGTCAACCCATGTGGCTCATCTAAGACGTGTGGCTACCTCGCTTAAGTCAGAGTACAGACAAGGCCACTACACAGTGTGTAGTCCTTAAATACACACTGTGTACTTTTATTTTTATTCGTTTACAAGAAAGAGAGTCGTATCGTATTTTAGGAAAAAACTTCTTCTTGCCCAACTTCAGAACAGGTCCATTACAATGATCCAAATAACATTTCCTACACTAGAATCATCATACAACATTCGTTTCTTAATCCATCAGTGGCTACGGGATCGCAACAACGAGGCTAAACCTGTACACCCTGTTTTGTTCTAGTTTCTTTGCCTCATGTGTCGCAGATTCCATCAGAGTGGATTTTCCATCATTTTACAGAAATGTAGATCTACGAAGGTCATCTTTGAATTGGAGCTCAATATTAGACGTGCCCACGTCTATGAGTCTCAGGTAGGTGGTTCATACCTTATTTTTTGTTTTCACAGACCTTTGGGAGGCACGACAAAAAGCATCTATTTGGGTATTTTGAGAGAGACCCTAATTTATCTTCTATTGTATATTAAATTGAATATTAGACCTCTGGAATTCCTTTGGGTAAACCCCTTTCCCTATATTTTTTGAGCAAGGCCAGGTGAGGGGTTGTTGCTCATTTGGGGCATTTGGGCTGGGGGTGCCAAAATGGTACTAGTTGTTTTTGTTTGACTAAACTTCTTAGTTTAATCTGTTAAGTTATGAGATGAATTTTTAGAGGCTCCAAAGACCTTCGTACTAGTATAAGACAACACATAGCTAGTGTAATTTAACTGTTTAGTTTGTTTTTCCAGTTTAATGTATTTCTTTTGATTATATAAGTAATTGCTCAATTTCATATGATGGAACCCTTGCGGTTGTGTTAGGCATGGCCCAAATATCCTTGAGGGATGCTGATCATAGGTTGGGCTTGACCTGGGTTACATTTGGTGGTTTTGACCATGGGATTGGATGTCATGGACATCGGCTTGAGGTAGGGTGACTGTCAGGTAGGGCATGGCCCGGGTTACCTGGATGGCAAGACCATCGAACATGAGCGGCATGGTTATAGGGGAATGAGGTGTCAAAGAGGTTGTGGCTTGGGTACTATTTTAGTGATTATCACTCTCCCATAACTTTGAGTAGTGTGCGCACATAGAGACTCCGTGATGAGGTGGTTTTGACCACTTGTGTATGTAGAGGCCCCTGTTAGTTGCATTTTAGGATCTTTTGGTTTGGCGGTGCTTGTCGTAGGAAGCCATGTGGAAGGTGAGGAGCCTTAAGAGAATAGAATTAAGGATACCAGGTTAGGGGAAGAGGCTCACTATGATTTGAGGGCAGGCATCACTGTCCCTTCAGTTACTTTATTTTGAGGGTAGACATCACTGTCCCTCCGGTTACTTTATTTAGAGGGCATACATCATGGTCCCTCTGGTTACTTGTTGAGGACAGGCATCTCTGGGTTACTATTTCTTGGGAATGCCTTTGGGACGTCGGTACTCAAGACACACGGTGTCTGGGGGCACATGGTGCTGGGTTACATGATAGAGATTCCGGTGTTGGCTGAAGCAAGTGACACTCCATGGTAGCTGCTGAGCACCAGTAGAGTTTGTGTTTACTTGTGAATCATAATGTTTACTTTTTTACTTATAAATGCATGAGTGCTTAAACACTTATATTAGGTATGCGCCGTTATGTGGTATCCTATTGAAAATCGTCTCACAGCCTGCATGGGACCTTCGGGAAACGTGCAGACTTTATTGATTTATGTGTAGAAAAGAGGCCATCTTCAAGAGTTGGGATGTATTAGCTATTTCATGGAGATGGTGTGGACATTGAGATCTTACCTAGATATATTTTACTTTGTTTTGTTTTATTTCTTGTATCAGCACACTTACCTGTTTTGTAACTACTGTAGGTTATCCATTGGTGCCCTTACATATGGATGCATGTTTGTTGTTCAGTGGTAGTTAAAAGTGATCAGCATGCTGTTGTGTTTACTTTCCACTGTTGTTGTTTATATTTATTACTTCCACTGTTTATCGAAATTGAATATTCTTTCGCTCTGCGGGTCTTGTTTGAGTCCGCTGAGTCGTTTATTTCGTTGCATCCTTATTATTATACTTGGACCAGTACCATTATTATCCTCTGAGAGAGTATATACTCCACATTATCCCTATAAAGACCCCCACTTCTATTCAGAAGCCTATGGTGTTCGGGGAGGTGTGCCTAAGGTAGTAACACCGTACCCATTTAGCATTGTTCGGGTGGCTGTTCGGGTTCAGGTTGTTACAAAGTGGTATCATAGGCAGGTTCTTGACAGGGATTTAGTACCAGTGTTTTTCTGGGTACTAATGATATTAAGGCCTCTCTTTTTTATTTATGCTGGTTTTACTATTTGGTATATGGTAGACTGGAGATAGGTTTTTACTGGAACTGGGTTTCTAGCTTGTTCTTAGGTGCCTGCAGCCCCAGGTACGAGGGATGAACTAAGTTACCATGGGTGGGAATTGCTGTTTTATTTTGCTCAGATTATAGTTTATATGATTTCCACCTTGGTGGCTCACTTGTTGTGTGATGTAATTGATTGTGATATGTAACCCTTGACTCGGTGCAGTAATGGAGGATTGGACCCTGGCCCGGTATGGTAGGGCTTGTTTTCTTGACTTTTGATAGGCACATTTTAGGGTATTTCAGTATCATAACTATAAGTTTTCTTTATGATTTTATAATACCATGTGAAAAATGTCAATTTCCATGCTTTGTATTCTTTTGAAATGTGAATAGGTGAAATTACTAAAAATATTTCTTTGTTTATTGCAATGCGTTATGCCATGATTTGTATATTTGTAGATTGCAGGATATTTGGGTATGGTTCTTGTATGAGCAGGCAAGTATAATGGTTGAGCTGATATTAATCACCATGATTGGGTGACTAGGTCATCGGTTTGAGGCAATGTTGGTTGTCAGGATGAGCATGGCCCGAGGTACTTTTGATACTTGGCTCTATTAAGGGCGGGTAAGGAGGCCATGAGGCTGGGAGGCCATGGGGATGGGTTGCGGTGGGGGGAGAGTAAGGGTAGTTTTTTATGATACCTTTTTACTGATTTCCTTGTCTACATTGAATATATATTGTTATATATATATGGGTTGTTTGACCATTTATGTTATTCAGCAGGTTCCTCTTTTATGTCTCGATGGAGCATCAGGCGGGTGATGATACAGTGCCGCAGGTGTAAGATCAGGTTCAGGATCTGGGGGAGGCAGATCAAGAGCCGTAGGTACAGGCTCAGGGATAGGATCAGGTCTAGGATCTAGTGCAGGCAGGACAACATCCGGGTATATTAGCGTTTGTACCATGGCTCGACGAGAATCTCTGAGCTATCCTAGTACGTGTCTTATAGGGGATTGACATAGGTGCATTGGGTACAGATCCATCTATGGAATATCTGACATGGGAGTTCCAGTCGCAGCACCCACCACTTTATCTAGGAGAGGGTGGTCCACAAGCAGCTGAGAACTGGATAGAGAGCATATATATGATTTTTGAGCAGCTCGAGATGCCTCTAGGTCGGAGGGTCAAGATGGCGATGTACATGCTGCGAGGACCAACAAAGCGTTGGTGGGGTGTGTGGGTGAAGGCTCATAGGCACGAAGGCATAGCATGGAAGGAATATGAGGAATGGTTGTTTGAGCACCTTTACCCGGAGACACTTGGGGCCAAGAAAGCATGAAAGTTCTTGATCCTTCGGCAAGGAGACATGTCTGTCATGGACTATGCGGCTACTTTCACTGAGCTGTCTTGCTTTGCACATGGTATGGTAAGTGATGACGCGACAAGGGTGAGATGCTTCGAGGATGGCTTACGACACACCATCCAGATCCAGGTGAATATCTTCAGGATGGGTTCATTCTTAGAGGTAGTGAATCAGGCGCTCATATCGGAGGGTAACCATAGAAATAGGCCCAAGGTTGACCGGGGAACAGTTCCAGGTGACGGTTCAGACAACAGGAAGTGAGGAAGGGATGAGTTCCAAAAGGGAAGCTAGGCCAATGACTTATCTAGACCACCTCATAGAAGTTATTTAGTGGTTTTCTTTATGTGTGGACAACCATGACATATTCAGACTCAGTACAATAGGCCTCCAAAGGAGTGTCGGGCATGAGAACAGGTCGGGCATCTGGAGAGGTTCGGCAGGCAGCATTCTTAGATAGCCGGCAAGAAGGGACCAGGATAGAAGGTGGCATCTAGAGTTGGTTCAGGTTTGGTACTAGGTGATGGTAGCTGAGGTTCAGTTGCACACGGAGGACGTGACATAGACAATGAGATCCAACTGGGGAGTCAATGGCCAATGGCTGGAGCAGCACCGTAGGGAAGTCAGGCATCAGACAGCTATACTTCAGGCCAGGTGCACACCATGGTGCTTCCAGAGGCTGAGCAGGCTGGTGAGCCGATGACACTTAGAGGTACACCACAGGTGTGTCCATGATTTCCATTTTTTCTTTTTGGAATGACCTATAGATGCATGTTTTTTTTGAGTGCACGTGACGCACAAGACCTATGTGAATTGACTGGAAACTAGTCAGTGGGATTGACGTCATATCGGGTGAGTGATATATTTATATATATGTATGAGATTTGTAGCATCAGGGGCCTCAAGGATGTGGGTTACTTGAGGTGTCGTGGGCATTGGGGCATCATGGATGCAGGTAACTTGAGGTTCTAGATGTCAGGTTCATTTTGAGCATCCATGGGATGCAAGAGCTCATGGAGGCGGACACCGATGCAGTGTGGGTGCCGTTGGGGTTGAGGAAAAGACACAAGAGCAAAAAAAAGGTGCAGTGGTGATGATGCATCACATGAGGACCATGAGTCCAGAAACATGTTAGTGAACCCTTGTTTTGTTGAGTTTTGTTGGGTTGAGACCGAGTTAGGCAATTCATAATGTGTGAAGACCCTTTAAAAATTTAGCCAGAACATTTGAGACCAGGGAAGTATGGGTTACTTTGATCAAGGTGGTATGTTTGGTGCCATCTCTGAGTTTAATTTGATAGCTCAAGGATGAGCTATATTAAGGTGGGGAAATTGTAAGAACCCGAGTTTTTAGAATGGGTCAAAATCCCGACCCTGTTTGAATTTTTGACTTGATTATGAGAAAACTGGGAAAATCTGGGAAGTTATAGAAATTTTCAGACTACACGCTATCTACTCTAAAACACACACTATGTAAGGGTTAGGTAAGTACCATCCATGTGCTCACTGAGTACATGTCATGTGATGACCGTGTAGAAATTTCATACTACACGGTGTCTAGTGTTTCTCGACACACCGTGTATCCTCATTTCTACGTGCCGACTGTGTTCAAGCCATGTGTCAACCTGTGTGGTGCATCCAAGTCATGTGGATACACTGTATAAGTTGAAGTATGGAAAAGGACACTACACGACATGTAGGCCTTAAATACATGCCTTGTACTTTTTTATTCTCTTAAAAGAAAGAACGTCGCGTATTTTTTCGAAAAACAACTTCTTCTTCCCCAACATTGGAACATGTCTGTTCCAAAGTTCCAAAGAACATTTAATACCCTAGAATAATCATCCGATGTCCATTCCTCAATCGGTCAGTGGCTGCGGGATCGCAACAACGAGTAAACCCGCACACCCTGTTTCTTTCTAGTTTCTTTGCCCCATGTGTCACAGTTTCCATTAGAGTAGATTTTCCAGGATTTGAAGGAAACATAGATCTATGCATATTGGCTTTGAATTGGAGCTTGATATAGGACGTGCCTACATCTATGAGCCTCATGTAGGTGGTGCATACCTTCTTTTGTGTTTTCGAAGACCTTTGGGTGGCGTGAAATAAAGCGCATATTTGAGTATTTTTTAGAGAGACCCTAATTTATCTATTATTTTATATTAAATTTCTTATTAGACCTATGGAATGCCTTCGGGTATGCCATTTTCCATGTTTTTTTTGAGTGAGGCTGGGAGAAGGACCATTGCTCATTTGGGGCATTTTGGCTGGGGGTTCCAAGATGGTACAAGTTGTTTTTGTTTGATTAAACAGTTGAGTTTAATCTATTAAGTTATGAGATGAATTGTTAGAGGCTCTAAAGACCTTGGTATGGGTATTGGACAACACATAGCTAGTGTAATTCAATTATTTAGTTTGTTTTTCCTGTTTAATGTATTTCTTTTGATTATATATGTAATTGATGAATTACATATGATGGAACCCTTATGGTTTTTTGGGCATGGCTCAGATATCCTTGAGTGATTCTGATCATAGGTTGGGATTGGATGGGGTTACATTGGGTGGTTATAACCACGAGATTGGGCATCATGGACGTCAGCCTGAGGTAGGGTGACTGTCAGGTTGGGCATGGCCCGAGTTACCTAGATGGCAAGACCATCAGACTTGAGTGGCATGGTCATAGGGGCATGAGTTGTCAGAGAGGTTGTGGCTTGGGTACTATTTTGATGATTACTGCTCAACCGAAACTTTGAGTAGTGTGCACACATAGTGATTCTGTGATGAGGTGGTTTTGACCACTCGTGTGGGTAGATGCCCCTGTTAATAGCGGTTTAGGTTCTTTTTATTTGGGTGTTGTTGCAGTAGGAAGCCATGTGGAAGGCAAGGAGCCTTCAGGGAATAGAATTGAGGTAGTTGGGATAGCGGTAAAGGATCACTGTGATTTGAGAGCAGGCATTGTTGTCCCTTTGATTACTTTATTTTGAGGGAAGTCATCATTGTCCCACCGATTACTTTATTTTGAGGGAAGACATTGTTTCCCCTCCGGTTTCTTGTTGAGGACTGGCATTGTTGTTCCTATGGGATTCAATTTCATGGGTGTGCCTTTGAGAGGTTGGTACTCGAGAAAATTGGTGTCAAAGGGCACATGGTGCCTGGTTAAATGATAGATATTTTAGGGTTGGCCAAAGCAGGTGACACTCCATGGTGGCTACTGAGCACCAGTGGAGTTTTTGTTTATTTGTGCATTGTACTGTTTACAGTTTCCTTATAAATTCATTCCTGCTTAAACACTTATATTAGGTACACACCATTGGGTGGTATCCTATTGAGATTCATCTCACACCCTGCACGGGCCCTTCGAGATGTGTGCCGACATTATGGATTTACTTGCAGGAAAGAGGCCAGCTTCAGGAGCAGGGCTCCATTAGCTATTGCATGGAGATGGTATGAACCTTGAGGTCTTGCATAACTGGAGTTTACTTTTTTTTGTTTTCTTTCCTATATCAGAATGCTTACTTATTTTGTAGCTACTATTGGTTATCCATTGATGCCCTTACATATGGATATTATGACCTGATTTGGATGCATGTTTGCTGTTCAGTGGTAGTTATAAGTAACCAACATGCTGTTGTGTTTACTTTCTTCTACCTTTGTTTATATTTATTGCTTCCCCTATTTATCGATATTGAATGTCCTTCCACTCTGTGGTTCGGGTTCGAGTCTGCTGAGTCGTTTATTCCGTTGCATCCTTATTATTATACTCAGACCAGTACAATTTTTATCCTCTGAGAGGGTGTAGCCTCCCCACTATACCTATAAATACCCTCACTGGTAGTCGGCAGCCTTTGGCATTATAGGAGGTGTTCCTAAGGTAGTAACACCCAATCCATTTAGCACTATTCGGGTGGCTTTTCAGGTCTGGGTTGTTACAGTACTGGATATACCTTCCCGTATTTTATGGTAGAGTATGTTCATACAAGATCATTTTTATTCTTTATTGATTTAAAATTTTTACTTCCTTCTACTACCTTTATTTATTATTTATTCCACTATGTTTTTACTAATATAGCCGGTATATTACCCCCAATTCACCTCCTTAGACCCTCATTTCTAGCCGACAACCTTTGATATATGGGTGGGTGTGTTTGAGCCCTAGTGGTTGAGAAACTTGGGGAATCATTCTATGTTTCTTTTAAGTCAGAACTCTACAATAGATACAAGAACAAGGAATTCAAGTAGCAGGGGATTATGAGTGGCATACATAACTTGTGGAATGTGAAGGAATGATCAATGTCCAGATCAATCGATTCCCATATTAGACTTCACCTTAGGCATGTAGTGATTAATTACCTAGGACATGTAAAACAAATCATGAACAGTACCATTGGATATGCTTCTCTAAGTTTTAGGCTTATTCCATATCCTAGAGAGGTTCTAACTGCAAATAAGCAACCTTTATGTTCATGGATATTACATTTATTTTTTATAATACTTAATGCATGACACAAACTGATGCCCAAATACCATATTGGTTTTGTTTTTTTGGAAACTTAGAACATAATATTCTAACTTGGTGAAAGATCATTAAAATCTCCCATAAATATCTTCCCATTTTATTTTCCTACCTAAAACCCTTATTTATAGCCTAGTGAAAAGAAAAATATAAAAGGGTGATCTTAAATTCTCAATAAGGGTAAACATGGAGTACATAAAACAAACCATAAATATTTGAACATCAAAACATGAACATAAATTTTAAACATCAAAATTATGAGTCTTGAAATAAATCCTGGGAGTACGTAAGGAATGGATCATAAAGAAACATTAACCATGATAGAATAAAATTGTCATAAAACATGTAATTGTGGAAAACTAATGAGAACATAATATGATTTCCATAGTAGACAATGCATTTCTTCCAAGACCATCATAGTGGACAAAGTCTACTATTGAACTGGGTTTACTTGTCATTCCTGCCAAATATTACTGAACTAGATTTACTTTTGATTCCATCCACATCTATCTCATGAGATATAGATCTTTAACCAATTCCTTGGAGGGATATATAGGTCCCACCAATCTCAAAATTAAATAATCCTTATATGTGCCACAAAAAATAAATCATTCATCATGTCAAAACCCAATAAATAAAATGGGTTTCTTAAATATTATTCTATTATAACATAATCCATAAAAAGACCATTCCATCATTAAAAAAAATAAAATCATATTAAAAATAGGGATATAAACAGAACCTTGTTTAAGATAAATATCTTATATGGAAAATAATTTTGATAAAACACATGAACTTAGTTCTTGAGGAAAATATATTTTCTTATTCAAAAATGTTTTCTTTAATCATAATGCCACACAATTTTGAAAGAAAAGATTTTAGTTGAAAATAAAATTGAAATAGTGTAGTGGATGATTCATGGAAATAAAGGGTTGTGAAGATGTAAAAATCTGTTCCTGTCGTATATCTTAAAAAACCATTCTCCTTGTACTTTTACCAGAAAAGTCAAAAAGTACCTCATATGGTAAACAAAAGAACGATTCTTTGCATACCATATAGTAAAAGTCAAAATGGGTAAAAATGAATTTAAATATAAATAAAATAATATTAAACATTTTATGAAAACTTTTCTTGAAAACATGGACATGGATGTTAAATATATCCCTAATAAATACTTACGAATAAAAAATCTTAGATAAAAATGAGATTGAAAAAGTTATCCCTTACCTTTGGTTTGATTTCTTCTGTATGTATGCATGAACGTTGTTTTCTTTTCTTTGTTGAATTGAATGGAAGTAAGTAAATGAAATATATATACATAAATATAGTAGCATTATTATGTCATATATTTCATGATTATTTATTATATATACTTTATAATCATTCTTGAATGGTTAACATGGAGAATTAATCTCATCGCGTCCCGGATACGGTAAGACGTACTTACGCATGAGCGACAATATCATTCTAATAATTGTTGAATGGTATTGAATTGGATGGTTTATAATAACTCATAATTAGTATCATGTTATAATAATAATATATAATTATTATTTCCACCATTATACCCATCCAAGTAAGGTGGTGGTGAAAAATATATTACACCACAATGTGGAGACGATAAGACGTACGTACGCATGGGCAGTGGTTTCATTTTTCATATGATGGACAGAAGGTGAAATAGTGTTGTTTCATATTTATAATAACACATAAATATATGAGTGATTCTAATGTTGTTACTTTATAATTAAAAAACTAACTGTGAGGAAGTAGAATAAGAAAATTTCGAAAGAATTGGTAGAAGATATTACAACTTCCTCAACGTGCCTCTTTTAAATTTATTTATAGGGAACTAGAGTTGCTCTTTTGAGTAGTAAAGAACCTCTAGAATGTAACCAGAGAATTTGAGAAGAGAAATGGGAATGGTTTGGGAGAGATTTGAGTCTCCAAATAGAGTGAAGAGGAGATGGATTATGTTCCCTTTTATAAGAGAGAAGAGGGCCACTTTAGGAAACTCTCAAAATATTAATTTATTATAAAATGATTTTCAGTTTCAAAAGGTAAAAAAACTAATTAAATTAGAATATAAGATGCATATTTTTTAAAATAATCTCAAATTATCATTTTATACAATTTTAGGTCTCAAATTTAACGTTATCTTTTAGCTTTAACCCTTAGTTAACTAATTTAACTCTCACCATTTCTTTTTGTATATTCATACTATATGGTTAATATAGTTAATATAAAATGACAATAGAACATAAAGAGTTTATTTAATATCATTTTCAACGTTATATAATTCATTTGTACGAATATTATATTTTTATGACTATTATATCATTTAATAAAATAGTATTTTTTTAAAACCCATTTATGTCAATTTTTATACTATTAATATCATGACTTTTTAAAAATTCATAGCAACTTTATTCTTTGAAAAAACTTCATTAATTAAAATATAAAAAGTAATAATCATCCATATAATTAGTGGATGGAATAAAAAGGTTCAACGTAAATTTATTTTAATATTTATAATCTCATTTATTTAAACCAATCACTAATTAGGTAATCACCGCATCGCCATTGTGTCATAAATAATTTTATTTATTTGGTGTTTTAAAATTATAAATAAAATACCATGATGTAGGAAATATAATCAGCTTTATAATTAATATCTATAGACATATAGATCATTTATATAACAATATATTAAAATATATTTAGTAATATATATTTAGGTTATAATTATCATAACTTTAAATTAATTCTTCTAAAATGTCATTTTCACATCCAAGTGAATCAATGGGGTCACAAAATCGACATAAGGATAAACATTGTAACACCCCAAGCTTCTACGGTACGTTTCCCTTTGAATAATGCGATAGCGTGTGTTGTACGCAACCTCGAGTTCTAACACACACCACAACTAATTAAACTAGCCGTTGTGAATAGTAATACCTAATTTTTGAAATTATATATATTTTATATTTGAAAATGGACTTCATTTTTGGACTCGGAATATCGAATTTAGCCTAAGGTGAAATTTTGGTACTTTTCGGATAACTTTCATATTTTGATGAATAGTGAAAATTACTAAATTTTAATTAAAAACAACTTTTTTAATCAAAATAATTAATAGTGATAAATTATGAATTTTAGTAGTTTTAAAGTATATTTAGAATATATTTTTACCATTTAATATAATGTTGGTCATTGGACATAATTTTACAATTAAACCGAACATAAACAAGTGTCAATCTTTTGATAGTTATTATCTCTTAAAAAAACGCTTTTTGTTTTGACAGCGGGAATTAATTTTAAATTAATTTCTGCCACTTCTGTGTTTTGAATTTAGGAAAATGGATTCCATATTTGGAATCATGATGTTCAAATTGTGTAAATAGGTAACTTTTATTTTTATCCATTTTGAATAATTACTGCGGTAAATATTTTATTTACCATGGTTAAGGGTAAATCCGGTAAATAAGGGTTAAAAAAATAATATTATAATAATACTAAATTACCCTAAAACGTGTCTTAACCCTATTGGTTGATACATGGTCGACCATGGGCATCTTTGGGTCTATTTTGGGACCCCATGGATCCACTTGTAAGTGATAATGACACATTATATTAATAAAGCTAAAATAAAAATAAAAATGACATAAGCTTACATCTTTTAGAAGAACAATTTTTACATAGGGTTATAAATGTTGGATTTTAGATTATAAATATTCATTAGAAAGCTAAAAATATTTCCTACATAATGATATTTTATTTATAATTTTTAGACATTAAATAATTTATTTTATTTATGACACAATGATGATGCAGTAATTACTATAATAGTGAAAAATTAAAATAATTGATATTATAAATACCCAAATAAATATAATATGAAACTTTTAATGAATTAAACTAATTTTCTAGGATAATATGATATATTAGTATTGATTTAATTCACTTTATTCGAAGTAATCAATCTGTTATAAGTTCCACAAAAATCAACTATTGAATAGTGTCAAAATTGACATAAAAGAGTTCTTAAAACAAATATTATATTATTAATTGATATTAAATTCCTAAAAATATAAGGTTCGGCCAAGAGACTTATATCATGATAGGTTCATCATTAATGGACCACTTGGGGGTCGTTTGGATGTATATAGTAAGTTTATTAACCATATTATATAAAAATACAAAGAGACATTGTAAAAGTGAAACTAATTAACTTAGAGTTAATACTTAAAGATAAGGTTAATATAAGTACCCAAACCTGTCTAAATTCTATTGGTTGAGTTGTTTTCGACCCATCCCCACCTTAAACTTTGAATAGTCAATTTTCGAGCCATTAGAAACCGAATATGAATTTATTATAAATTAATATTTCTAGCTTTTCCAAAGGTGCCCCTCACCCCTCTTATAAAAGGGCACTCCTCCTTCTCATTTATTCACACCTCTAAAGCCTTTTGGTTCGGCCAAACTTTGCCCAAATACTCTCCCAACATCCCTCAATACAACCTAGAGGCCTTAGTTTGATCAGAAAGCCAACCTAAGGAGCCCTTTTGATCAAATCAAAAGGAAGAACCCGAAGAAGAGGTAATGATTTCACCACCCTTCTCCAAGTTCATTTCTTCTTCCACTTCTTCTTCCTTTGTTGTTACCATTCTAAAATAATAACTCCAGTATCTCACATATACTATGATGTTATTATAAATATGGTACAATCATATTCAGTATTCTACCCACCCTTTGAATAACATGTCGCCATACGTGCGTACGTACGGCTTACCGTCTCCACGTCGTGGTGTAATTGTTATTCAATATAATATTATTTGGATGGGTATAATAATGATGTGTAACTCATGTAAATAATAAATATAACATGTTAATGATTCTGTATATATGATATACCATCCATTTATATATTATTTTAATATCAAAAGAATGATATTGTCGCTCGTGCGTACGTACGGACTACCGTCTCCACGAACGCGATGAGATTCATTCTCCATCGTATCCATTCAAGTATAATTATCATTTGATGATTTAAAAATGATGTTTAAGGACTGGATATCATTCTGGATATGAATAAGATACAACAACCATGGCTTATGTAACAAAACATATAAAAGAAAATGAGTAATTTAACTCCCGAAACGACGATAATTCTAAGATATTATTAACAAATCAATGTTAAAAGATCATATATGATATCATATTAAAATATATGATTCTTGTATAATTTAATAACAATTATTTCACCATTATACAGGAGGTTAACCTACCCCAACCAAGGAAAAGTACAAGGTAAGGGTTATTTCACAATCTCTTCATTATCCGAGGTTGTTTATACGTAATAATCTACTGGAATCTCTTTATCATCCACATCCATGTTTCTTAAAAATGTATTTCAAAACATTTTTACTATTTACTAAAATATGAGTTAAAGTCATTTATACCCTTTTTGACTTTTATAAGTGGTTTATAAAGGAATCTTTCCGTCATTTTCAAAACAAGGTCCTTTTTAACCTTTTCGACAGAATTGAGGTAAGAATGTTTTTTTAACTTATACGGCGGCTGCGGTTATTTTACGCCGTTATAAAATCTTCAAAGCTTTCCTTGCAAGATTATAAGAATATTTTCAAAGAAAATGTTTTATTTTATATGGATCTTAAATGATTTCAAAATAAAAGGAGATATTTCTTTAAAAAGAATTTTGATTTCATCTATGTCAACATCCTTTGATGGATTTTAAGATTATTTGAAGTTGATTTATTATGATACAAAACTTGTATATTGTATTGAAGGTTTTGTGATATGTTTGACTGTGGATGTGCTATTTTTATACCATTCATAGTTTATTATGAAAGTATTGACATTTCGTATGCTAGTTTTAATACGAATGTTTATGTTATGTTTAAACCTTTTCATATGGGAATGCATTGGACTTAATAAGTGACGGGTGGAGCCCGCTATAGCTCCTCGATGCATCGGTAGGTCTCATGAGACAAACTAGTGTCTTGGCATAAGGCCTTGACAAAATCTTATTTGTAGTATTGGCACGAGGCCTTGGCTATGTGGTTATGATAGTCTGGCATTATGCATTCCAACATTATGAAAGTGGTTATTGATTTTTGCATGTGATTATTCATTTAGTAGAATATCCATGTTAATAAGTAAATGGCATTATTTCATTTTATTTACGCCATACCATGTTGAAAGTTCGTATTTAAAAGGCTTTTGTTTTAGTTATACATTGCCTTAAATGTTTATTCTTATTTATGAAAGTTTCCACTTTATTGTTATCCTTACTGGGCATTTGAGCTCACCCTTTTTTTTTATGTTTTATTTTTCCCAGGATGTGAAGAAGTAAGTTATGAATGACCTGCAGGGATTTTATGAGGGGTTAATAGTGTGGATTGTGGAAACATTATGTTGTTGTATTAGTATTTCATTTTATGATGTAATGTAAAACTTATGAATATATCTAGTGTTTCCAAGGCTACTAAACCAATCGGTCTTTCGAGATTTGATCTTTCTTGTGATCATGCCAATGTTATGTAATTAATGCACCGACTCTGGGTAGCTGGGGTCGGGGCGTTACAGTTGGTATCAGAGGAAGTTTAGTACAAACCTTGGAAGCTAGATTTAGATAAACTCTGATTAGAGCACGTAGACCTAAGATGAACTTTGAGGATTAGTATAGAAGAACTTCCTAGAATTTTGGTATTGTAGAGATTTTGTGAGTTTTCCGAGCAATACATCCCTGTCTGGATACGAGCAGGTAGAGGCGGCTCTGGCACAGATGTACCTAGGGGTAAAACCCGAAAACACCGCTTTGAGCTAGACTCGAACGGGAACTGGTGCACGACAACGGGCCTTGCTGCACTCTTGGTTACGACACTCCCGGGGGATATGCTTAGGATAACTCTCATTTTCTTTACAAATCATTATGAAGGGTTTATGAGTATATACTTCCTCAAAGAAAACATTTTTATGATTATGGATTATATCCATAAATAGTTCAATTTATGTTAAGTGTTTTATAAGTATGGGATTATGTATTTTGATTCATAAACTGATCTAGTTTATGCCATTGTTTAGAAATGGCGCCTAGTGGAAGAAATGGAAACCGTATCAATGCACGCACTCCATGTAGGGATTTCCCTCCTGCTCAAGATAATTATAGTGGGGCTGGTGATGCAACTGGTGCTGATCAGCTAATCACCGTACTGGGACAACTTACTCAGGTTATGAATAATAACCTTACCCGTATGGAGCACCCTGATCCGCAGCGTGGAGGATCAATGTTAGATCGATTCATGAGACAACAACCACCAACGTTCAATGGGAGTACAAATCCCTTAGTAGCTGAGCAATGGATATTTTCCCTAGAGAAAATATTTCAGGCTTTGGGGAGTAGTGAAAGGGAAAAAGTTACCATGGTAGTTTACCGCCTCACTGGAGATGCTGATCAATGGTGGTCATTGATTCAAAACATGAAGGAAGATGATGAAGTATCAAACATGGAATGGAGGGAGTTCAAAGATCTGTTTTTAGAAAAATACTTTCCTCGCGACCATCGAGCAGATATGGAAAGACAATTTCTGAGTCTGAGACAAAAGGAGGATGAGAATGTCACAAAGTATGAGGCTAACTTTACAAGGTTAGCGAGGTACGCTGGTGATTATATTCGCAACCCAAGAAGTAAGATTGATCGTTTCTTTGATGGGTTAAAACCATTTCTCCGTCGAGCATTAGTCTCACAATCCTTTTCATCGTACGAAGACATTGTCTCATGTGCTATCAAGACCGAAAACAAATTCTCTAAGTCTTATGACTTTAAAGCAAAGCAAGAGAAGAAGAGACCTGCTGATCAATCTGGGAATGGAAATAAGGGGAAGAAGGGAAAGGTTGAATATCCATCTTGTGGTAAGTGCGGGAAGAAACACCCCGGTGCTTGCCTGAAGGGAATGGGAGTCTGTTACAAGTGTGGTGAAAAAGGCCACCAAGCTCATGATTGCAAGGGGAAGAAGGAAGCTACCAACGTTCAGTGCTACAATTGCAGGGAGATGGGGCATTATGCAAATGCATGTCCTAAGCGTCAGGAGAACTTACCTCAGAAAAGGCCAAGGGATCAAGGCCAGGCTTATGCTATCACTACTGCTGAGGTAGAAGCTCCGAAAGACGTGGTGGCAGGTAATTTAATGGTTTCCTCAAGTTTAGCAAATGCATTATTTGATTCTGGATCATCGCATTGTTTCATATCTTCCCAGTTTGCTAAGAAAATTAGATATTTCCAATTTGATTTAATAAGGGAGTTGTCAGTTAAAACTCCTAAGGGAAGTATCGTTGCAACAAAGTTTTGTGAATCAGTCCCCATTAGAGCACATAAATTTTCTTTATCTGCTGATTTCATCGTCATACCTATGATTGAGTTTGATATAATCCTCGGTATGGACTGGCTTTCGGACTAGGATGCGAAGATTTATTGTAAGAAGAAAGAGGTTAAGATTCTTGATGATAATGATAAGGAGCACCTTATTTTTAGAGCAGAATCGTCACCACCTAATTCTTATTTAGATCCACCCCTGTAGCTCAACTTAATTCAATTATCGGGGAGGAAGAGAATGAAATAACTGTCGGTGAGGAAAGGAATGTTCAAATAGAGGATGTACCTATTGTGAAAGAATTTGTAGATGTATTTCCGGAAGATTTACCTGGACATCCTCCAGAACGAGAAGTTGAGTTTTCTATTGATTTGATTCCTGGATCAAGGCCTATATCGAAGACCCCTTATAGAATGGCCACTGTAGAGCTAGTCGAACTAAAGAAACAACTAGAGGAATTGAGTAATAAGGGATTTATTCGCCCTAGTGTTTCTCCATGGGGAGCCCCTGTTCTTTTTGTTAAAAAGAAAGATGGATCTATGAGGTTATGTATCGATTACAGGGAGATCAATGATATAACGATAAAGAACAAGTATCCCCTACCTCGTATTGATGATTTATTTGACCAACTGCATGGAGCTCAATACTTTTCAAAGATTGACCTTCGATCTGGATACCATCAGTTGTGTGTAAAGAAGGAAGACATTCCGAAAACAGCATTTCGAACCAGGTACGGGCATTACGAGTTTACTGTAATGCCGTTTGGATTGACTAATGCACCCTCTGTATTCATGGATCTGATGAATAGAGTTTTCAAGGAGTATCTCGATGAATTTGTGGTGGTATTTATTGATGATATCTTGGTATACTCCAAAACCTACAAAGATCATGAAAATCACTTGCGCATTATCTTGAAGACTCTGAGGAGGCATGAATTATATGGAAAGTTTAGCAAGTGTGAATTCTGGCTTCAGGAGATTTCTTTTCTTGGCCATATTGTCTCTAAAGATGGAATCTCTGTTGATCCTTCTAAGACCAAGGCAATCCAAGAATGGCCAGCACCTACGAGTATAACTGAGGTACGTAGTTTTATTGGTTTGGCAGGTTATTATCGACGTTTCGTCCAGAATTTTGCCCGATTGGCTAACCCATTAACGAAGCTCACACGTAAAGGGGTTAAATTTGTTTGGACAAAAGAGTGTGAAGAATGTTTCGAAGAACTGAAGAGAAGATTAGTCAATGCTCCTATATTGACTCTACCATCGGGGAATGATGGGTTCGTTATTTATAGTGATGCATCAAAGAAAGGACTTGGCTGTGTCCTTATGCAGAATGATAGAGTTATTGCCTATGCATCACGACAGTTGAAAATTCATGAACAAAACTATCCTACTCATGATCTCGAGTTAGCAGCAGTGATCTTTGCTTTGAAAATATGGAGGCACTACCTCTATGGTGAAAAATGTGAGATTTATACTGATCACAAGAGTTTGAAGTATATTTTCTCACAAAAAGAACTCAACATGAGGCAAAGGAGATGGCTTTAATTACTCAAGGATTATGATTGTACGATACACTACCACCCAGGGAAGGCAAACAAGGTGGCAGATGCTTTGAGTAGAAAAGACCATGGAGTTTTGAACAATATGAGAATTGAAAGGGATCCAATTTTCATGGAGCTAGTGAAGATGGACATGGGAATAACCAGGGAAGGTGAAACATCAATGCTTTTTCAAATGGTTGCCAAACCATCTTTACTAGAAAGGATTAAGAGTTCTCAGACTGATGATGAAGAATTCCAAAAGAAGATTAAAGCTGTGAATGATGGGAGATTGAGAGACTTTGCGTATGAAGGTGGAATTTTTAAATTCGGGAAGAGACTTTGTGTTCCCAATATACCTGATCTAAAAAGGGAATTGCTGGATGATGCTCATAGTTCCAATTTCTCTATACACCCTGGGAGCACCAAAATGTATAGAGATTTGAAGGAACATTTTTGGTGGGACAACATGAAGAGGGAGATTGCTGATTTTGTGTCAAGATGTATGGTTTGTCAACAAGTGAAAGCTGGAAGGCAACAGCCTGGAGGAGTCATGCAACCTCTTCCCATACCGGAGTGGAAATGGGACAATATTACAATGGACTTTGTCATGGGGCTACCAAAGACTCCTAGAAGGAACGATGCAATATGGGTTATTGTTGATCGTCTTACCAAGTCAGCACATTTTCTTGCTATAAGAGAAGATCTACCCCTGGAACGTCTAGCAAGACTATACATTAATGAAGTTGTGAGACTTCATGGAGTACCCCTATCGATTGTTTCTGATCGTGATCCCTGTTTTACTTCAAGATTTTGGAAAAGTCTTCAGAAATCCCTGGATACTGAACTTCATTTGAGCACTGCTTACCACCCTCAGACAGACGGACAATCAGAACGGACTATTCAGACCTTAGAAGACATGTTTAGATCTTGCTCACTTGATTTTCAGGGTATGTGGGATCAATATTTACCACTAGTAGAATTTTCCTATAACAATAGCTTCCATTCGAGTATTCAGATGGCACCATATGAAGCGTTATATGGAAAGAGATGTCGTACACCAACCTGTTGGGATGACGTTGGTGAAAGAAAACTTGTAGGCCCAGAACTGGTGGAGGAAACGGTGGAAAAGGTGAAGGTAATCCAAAATCACATTAAAGCAGCTCAAAGTAGGCAGAAGAGCTATGCCGATAATCGAAGGAAGGATTTGGAATTTCAAGTCAGTGATCATGTTTTCCTGAAGGTATCTCCGTGGAAGGGAGTCATACGTTTTGGTAAGAAAGGTAAATTGAGTCCCAGGTACATCGGACCTTTCGAAATTCTAGAACGAATTGGGGCTGTAGCTTACCGATTGGCAATGCCGCCAAGTCTCTCCAAAGTTCACGATGTGTTCCACGTATCTCTGTTGAGGAAATACATGCCTGACCCAACGCATGTACTCACCTATGAAGATTTAGAACTGGAACCCGATCTGTCTTATTGCGAAGAGCCCATCAAGATTCTTGATACGAGAGAACAAGTGCTGAGAAACCGGACGACGCGTCTGGTAAAAGTTTTGTGGAGGAATCATAAGATGGAAGAGGCAACGTGGGAACCCGAGGAACTTATGATGAAGAACCACCCGAGTCTTTTTATGCAGTAATACCCTAGAAATTGCGAGGACACAATTATTTGAAGGAGGGGAGAATGTAACACCCCAAGCTTCTACGGTACGTTTCCCTTTGAATAATGCAATAGCGTGTGTTGTACGCAACCTCGAGTTCTAACAAACACCACAACTAATTAAACTAGCCGTTGTGAATAGCAATACCTAATTTTTGAAATTATATATATTTTATATTTGAAAATGGACTTCATTTTTGGACTCGGAATATCGAATTTAGCCTAAGGTGAAATTTTGGTACTTTTCGGATAACTTTCATATTTTGATGAATAGTGAAAATTACTAAATTTTAATTAAAAACAACTTTTTTAATCAAAATAATTAATAGTGATAAATTATGAATTTTAGTAGTTATAAAGTATATTTAGAATATATTTTTACCATTTAATATAATGTTGGTCATTGGACATAATTTTACAATTAAACCGAACATAAACAAGTGTCAATCTTTTGATAGTTATTATCTCTTAAAAACACGCTTTTTGTTTTGACAGCGGGAATTAATTTTAAATTAATTTCTGCCACTTCTGTGTTTTGAATTTAGGAAAATGGATTCCATATTTGGAATCAGGATGTTCAAATTGTGTAAATAGTTAACTTTTATTTTTAGACATTTTGAATAATTACTGCGGTAAATATTTTATTTACCATGGTTAAGGGTAAATCCGGTAAATAAGGGTTAAAAAAATAATATTATAATAATACTAAATTACCCTAAAACGTGTCTTAAACCTATTGGTTGATACATGGTCGACCATGGGCATCTTTGGGTCTATTTTGGGACCCCATGGATCCACTTGTAAGTGATAATGACACATTATATTAATAAAGCTAAAATAAAAATAAAAATGACATAAGCTTACATCTTTTAGAAGAACAATTTTTACATAGGGTTATACATGTTGGATTTTCGATTATAAATATTCATTAGAAATATAAAAGGATTTCCTACATAATTATATTTTATTTATAATTTTTAGACATTAAATAATTTATTTTATTTATGACACAATGATGATGCAGTAATTACTATAATAGTGAAAAATTAAAATAATTGATATTATAAATACCCAAATAAATATAATATGAAACTTTTAATGAATTAAACTAATTTTCTAGGATAATATGATATATTAGGATTGATTTAATTGACTTTATTCGAAGTAATCAATCTGTTATAAGTTTCACAAAAATCAACTATTGAATAGTGTCAAAATTGACATAAAAGAGTTCTTAAAACAAATATTATATTATTAATTGATATTAAATTCCTAAAAATCTAAGTTTCGGCCAAGAGACTTATATCATGATAGGTTCATCATTAATGGACCACTTGGGGGTCGTTTGGATGTATATAGTAAGTTTATTAACCATATTATATAAAAATACAAAGAGACATTGTAAAAGTGAAACTAATTAACTTAGAGTTAATACTTAAAGATAAGGTTAATATAAGTACCCAAACCTGTCTAAATTCTATTGGTTGAGTTGTTTTCGACCCATCCCCACCTTATCCTTTGAATAGTCAACTTTGGAGCCATTAGAAACCGAATATGAATTTATTATAAATGAATATTTCTAGCTTTTCCAAAGGTGCCCCTCACCCCTCTTATAAAAGGGCACTCCTCCTTCTCATTTCTTCACACCACTAAAGCCTTTTGGTTCGGCCAAACTCTGCCCAAATACTCTCCCAACATCCCTCAATACAACCTAGAGGCCTTAGTTTGATCAGAAAGCCAACCTAAGGAGCCCTTTTGATCAAATCAAAAGGAAGAACCCGAAGAAGAGGTAATGATTTCACCACCCTTCTCCAAGTTCATTTCTTCTTCCACTTCTTCTTCCTTTGTTCTTACCATTCTAAAATAATAACTCCAGTATCTCACATATACTGTGATGTTATTATAAATATGGTACAATCATATTCAGTATTCTATCCACCCTTTGAATAACATGTCGCCATACGTGCGTACGTACGGCTTACCGTCTCCACGTCGTGGTGTAATTGTTATTCAATATAATATTATTTGGATGGGTATAATAATGATGTGTAACTCATGTAAATAATAAATATAACATGTTAATGATTCTGTATATATGATATACCATCCATTTATATATTATTTTAATATCAAAAGAATGATATTGTCGCTCGTGCGTACGTACGGACTACCGTCTCCACGAACGCGATGAGATTCATTCTCCATCGTATCCATTCAAGTATAATTATCATTTGATGATTTAAAAATGATGTTTAAGGACTGGATATCATTCTGGATATGAATAAGATACAACAACCATGGCTTATGTAACAAAACATATAAAAGAAAATGAGTAAGTTAACTCCCAAAACGACGATAATTCTAAGATATTATTAACAAATCAATGTTAAAAGATCATATATGATATCATATTAAAATATATGATTCTTGTATAATTTAATAACAATTATTTCACCATTATACAGGAGGATAACCTAACCCAACCAAGGAAAAGTACAAGGTAAGGGTTATTTCACAATCTCTTCATTATCCGAGGTTGTTTATACGTAATAATCTACTGGGATCTCTTTATCATCCACATCCATGTTTCTTAAAAATGTATTTCAAAACATTTTTACTATTTACTAAAATATGAGTTAAAGTCATTTATACCCTTTTTGACTTTTATAAGTGGTTTATAAAGGAATCTTTCCGTCATTTTCAAAACAAGGTCCTTTTTAACCTTTTCGACAGAATTGAGGTAAGAATGTTTTTTTAACTTATACGGCGGCTGCGGTTATTTTACGCCGTTATAAAATCTTCAAAGCTTTCCTTACAAGCTTATAAGAATATTTTCAAAGAAAATGTTTTATTTTATATGGATCTTAAATGATTTCAAAATAAAAGGAGATATTTCTTTAAAAAGAATTTTGATTTCATCTATGTCAACATCCTTTGATGGATTTTAAGATTATTTGAAGTTGATTTATTATGATACAAAACTTCTATATTGTATTGAAGGTTTTGTGATATGTTTGACTGTGGATGTGCTATTTTTATACCATTCATAGTTTATTATGAAAGTATTGACATTTCGTATGCTAGTTTTAATACGAATGTTTATGTTATGTTTAAACCTTTTCATATGGGAATGCATTGGACTTAATAAGTGACGGGTGGAGCCCGCTATAGCTCCTCGATGCATCGGTAGGTCTCATGAGACAAACTAGTGTCTTGGCACAAGGCCTTGACAAAATCTTATTTGTAGTCTTGGCACGAGGCCTTGGCTATGTGGTTATGATAGTCTGGCATTATGCATTCCAACATTATGAAAGTGGTTATTGATTTTTGCATGTGATTATTCATTTAGTAGAATATCCATGTTAATAAGTAAATGGCATTATTTCATTTTATTTACGCCATACCATGTTGAAAGTTCGTATTTAAAAGGCTTTTGTTTTAGTTATACATTGCCTTAAATGTTTATTCTTATTTATGAAAGTTTCCACTTTATTGTTATCCTTACTGGGCATTTGAGCTCACCCCTTTTTTTTATGTTTTATTTTTCCTAGGATGTGAAGAAGTAAGTTATGAATGACCTGCAGGGATTTTATGAGGGGTTAATAGTGTGGATTGTGGAAACATTATGTTGTTGTATTAGTATTTCATTTTATGATGTAATGTAAAACTTATGAATATATCTAGTGTTTCCAAGGCTACTAAACCAATCGGTCTTTCGAGATTTGATCTTTCTTGTGATCATGCCAATGTTATGTAATTAATGCACCGACTCTGGGTAGCTGGGGTCGGGGCGTTACAAACATGGTTGGAAATATCTTATCCAATTGGATTAGAACATGTGTTATCATAGTTTAATAATATTATAATATTATTTTTTACCCTTATTTACCAAATTTTCCATTTAACCATGGTAAATAAAATAATTAATGAAGTTACTATTCATAATGCCCAAAAATAAAAGGTACCTATTTACACAATTTGAACCTTATGATTCAAAATATGGAATCCATTTTAACAAATTCAAAACAAAAAAGTTTCAGTTGTTAATTTATAATTAATTATCGTTGTCAAAA
The DNA here is from genome assembly GCA_963277665.1 of Viscum album. Classification (NCBI taxonomy): domain Eukaryota; kingdom Viridiplantae; phylum Streptophyta; class Magnoliopsida; order Santalales; family Viscaceae; genus Viscum; species Viscum album. The sequence continues at coordinate 916,820,605 of OY728141.1, forward strand.
CCAAAAGGTGTGTTTTTAAGAAGTAATAACTATCAAAAGATTGACTTGTGTTTATGTCCAATTTAAAAGTGAAATTACATACAATGAAAAATATTGGATTAAATGATAAAAATATAATCCAATTACACTTTAAAACCAATTAAAAAGTTAATCTGAATATATAAATAAATTAGATGAAAAGACAGTTTTTAATTAAAATGCAGTATTTTCACTATTCATAAAAATATGAAAGTTATCACAAAAATATAAAAAATTCATCCAAAGTATAATTTTATTTCCTTATTCCAAATTATAAGTTTATTTTGTCAAATTTAATTTATAAAATTATCAAAAACTAGATTTAAAATTGGTGCACCATCAAAAGGCGGCAAAATTTCATTTTTGGAAAAATACTTATTTTATCCTCAAAATTGAATTTTTTCTTATATCATGTTATAGAAAATACATAATATGAATCTTGAGGTTATATGAATTTTAAAATGTGGTTAATAAGATTAATAATGGCTAGTTTATATCCCATAATAATATTTTAATAATATATCGTTGTTTAGTGAAACTCGGTATCAGATACAACGCAAGATATCGAGGAAGATCACTCTTGTGTGTAACACCAGACAAGTCAATGTTGTGTGTAATGAAATCTTCCTTTGGTGTTGTGTGTAACATAATCCAAACATATTTTATTTATAAATTGAAAAAATATATACTCAGAGTTGCGAGAAATGGATTCCATCAAAATAACTTTAAATTGTGTGTAACACAAGCCAAGAATACTATTACATATACAACAAGCTAATCTGGTGTTGTTCATATCATAATATAATATTTTTGTATTCTAAAACACAATAAATCAAGTAAATCAAAAGAATCTATCTCAAAAAATCTCGAGGTGTTACATTTTACCCCCTTAAAATTAATTTTGTCCCCGAAATTTGTCCGGGTTATAAATCGGTTTCTACTTGAATGTCTCTTTCATGGAAACCCACATAAAAAAGGGATAATAAAAATTCATTTTAAAAAGTAAAGTTAGAGAAATAATGGTTATCCAAATTAACTCATCCTTGGGTTTCCACATAAGAGAACATAGGTGTGAAGTGAAAACATGGATTTGGAAGAGAAATCTAACCATCTGGATCTGATGGATATTGATAGAGAAAAAGGTTGGAGAAAGTTAACTACCAAAAATCCATAAATATGTGATTATTTAAGGGACCATCTGATTCATTGGATAATAAGATACTAGGACAACATTTTTGGTTTCAATATCCTTTTCCAAAAGTTGATTAATTTTGTATGAGAATAAATACTTACTTGATTTTGGTATAATATCATCATTATTTGTGCCTTGAACAATTTCCACTTCATATCTTATTTAAATAAATGAAGTTGATTTTTTCATTCTTGAAGTGTTAGAAAATCATGCGATATAATGATAGGTTACTACATCTGTCTCAATAAAAATGTTAGCATAGGTAATCAAATATGCATAAGGACACCTATAGTGGGATAATACATTAATCTAACAAACTTCAACCAAAATATAACTTATAAAATCCTTCCCAAAAATGAAAATATAAAACTTTAGAAAGAGCTGAACTAAATGACCTTAACATTTGTCTCCCATATCTCATTTTTTGGTCCTTGGTTATCACATTTCAAACATTTGAATACCTTAATCATTTATTCTCTCGGAACATGAATTACCATATAACTTTAGTGAAAACATGCATTTTTTGAAAATTAACTATTTACACACACCAAAAATACCAAAAATTACATATAATCAAACCATGATATCACTTTGTCCTTATATCAACCAGGATATCATTAATACTATAAAACATCTCATTATCTATTTATCCGTTCATTATGTGCAGATCATGTGTTTTCCAAAAAAATATAAATAACTTTTCATGGTTAGCGGTACCATTCAACATATACATTCAAATACTTAAGGAAAAACAATAGTGTAACAAACCATAGATGTTTATTTATTCCATAGTACCATACATTATTCTTGATAAACATGAAATCATTACACTATTTTCTTAAACCATTGACTGAGCTTCATCATTGTATTCCTCAGCACTTATTCTATATCATATATCATTTGTAGTCTCTTCATCATCATCAACATAAATACTACCTATACGAACAAGATGATTCTCTTTATGATATTTTCCCTTAGGGAATCAATTTTCATAATGTCCGTACATTCCAAAATTAAAACAATTAACTATGGTTGATGACTTAGTAATACCATTATCCTTGTCCATTGTATTAACATAGCCTTTTCCTTTTCAATTACAGGCTTTGTGTCTTTCTTTTCCACACTCAAAGCATCTTCCAGTTCATTTGAAACATTCTACTTGATTCCTCTTTATACATGATTTCCAGGAATAAAATTGAACTTTCTTTCCTCTATGATCATCATGAAACTCCATCTTTCTCTTATTAGCTTCTTAAGGAAACTAACCAATTTTTAGATTATTGATCATATTATGAGATTTTTGATTAGGAATAATAATTATGTTTCTCCTTCCACATACCATTTCATTTGGTTGATGATAAAGAATATCTTTCCATTGTCCATCATATTATCCATTAACATGAATCCTCCTATTTCCAACCATTTTCTAAAACCCGAAAAAATAGTGTGAGAGGCAAAAATTGTAATAGGAAAATAACATAATCAAGGGGAAGTAATTTCAATATCTAACATATTAGGTTTAATCCTAGATTATTCATGATAGTTACCATAATTCTTGGGCTGCAACCTATACTTATACTTAACCTTAGGGAAATCCCTAGACAAACCATAGAAATATCTCTAGGGATCTCACTAAAGTTTTGACATACTAGTTTCTAAAGTTTAAATAAAGATTTGCTCGAATACCAACTGTATAGACCCAATATTGACATATATGGACATTAATTTTATTTACTGAAATACTTAATACATGACACAAACAGACACCCGAAGACTGTATTAGTTTAGTATCTTTGGAAACCAGGAACATAATCTTCTAACTTGGGGAAATATCTTCAAAATCTCCCATACAGATTATCCCCTTTTATTTTCCTAATAAAAATCTTTCTTTATATCCTGGAGAAAAAAACAAATCAATTGGTGATCTCAAATGCTCAGTAAGGTTAAACATGGAGAACATAAAACAAACCCTAAACATTTGAACATAAAAACATGAACATAATGTTTAAACATAAAAATCTTGAGTCATGAAATAAATCATTGCAGTACGTAAGGAATGGATCCTAAATGAACATTAAACATGATAAAATATCTTTGGCATAAAACATGTATTTGTGTAAAACTAATGAGAACATAATATAATTCCCATAGTTCAAAGACATTGCTGCCAAGACCATCATAGTGGAAAAAGTACATTATTGAACCGGGTTTACTTGTCATTCTAGCCATGTATCAGGGAACCATATTTACTATCCCTTCTAACCATTTTTTTATCTAATGAGATATAATTCTTTACCCAATTCATTACAGTGAGATATAGGTCCCACCCATCTCAAAATGAAATCATCCTCACATGTTCCACAAAACATAAATAATTCATCATAGCATAACCCGAGAAAAAAATGGGTTTCTTAAATATCATTCCATCATAAAAAAATCCGTAAAAAATACCATTCCATCATTAATGTAACAAAATTATAGTAATAATATGGATTGAAACATAACCCTATTTAATAGTGTCATCTTATATGGAAAATAATTTTGATAAAACACTTGAACTTAGTTCTTGAAAAAAATATCATTTCTTCTTCGAAAATGTTTTCTTTTCTCAAAATGCCACACAATGTTAAAAGAAAAGATTTTAGTTGAAAATAAACTGGAAATATTTTAGTGGAATTTTCATCAAAATAAAGTGTTATGAATATGTAAAAATCCATTCATTCCATATAATTTAAAAAACATTGACCTCATACTTTTACCGAAAAAGTCAAAAAGTACCTCGTATGGAAAACAAAAGAAAGATTCCTTCCATACCATGTTGTAAAAGTAAAAAATGGGTAAAAATGAATATAAATATACATATAAGAATATAAATCATTTTATGGAAACATTTTTAGAAAACATGGACATGGATATAAAATATATCCCCAGTAAATACTTACCAATAAACAATATCGGATAAAAATGAGATTGGAAAAATGATCCCTTACCTTAGGTCTGATTTCTTCCGTATGTGTAAGAAAATCCTATATAGTGGGTTTAAAAATATTATTAACTTATAACAGAACCATAATAATATTTATGATATCTAATATAATTCACATATGACTTTATATTACCCATTCGTTTTTCAATTCCATGTTAAAGAAATTTTTGGGGTAATAATCACTTTATTTATCGTACGTGTTTTGATTTGTTATCCTTGATATTATTTGTTATATCCTGATTTAATTACTTAAATAATGTAAAAAATTATTTATATACCATATATATTCAGTATATAAATATATATATAATAGATATATAAATGAAATGGAATACACCATTCATGGAGACGGTAGGTCGTACGTATGCATGAACGCAGTTTTGGTTTCCTTATTGATTTGAATGAAATTATGTATATTAAATATATATAAATAAAAATAGTGGCATTATTATTTAATATATTTGATTAATATTTATTATATCTACTTTATAATCATTCTTTAATGGTTAACTTGGAGAATGGATGTCATCACGTTGTGGAGACGGTAAGCCATACGTACGCCCGAGTGACGATATCATTCCCATAATTATTGACTGGAATTTAATTGGATGGTGTATAATATATCAGAATTATTATAATATTATAATAATCATATATATTTATTATTTCAAACAGTATTACTATCCAAGAAAGGTGGTGTTGAAAAATAGATTACGCCACGACGTGGAGACGGTAATCCGTACGCACACACGCATGACAGTTTTGTTTTTCATAGGATGGATAGAAGGTGAAATAAGGTTGTTTCATATTTATAATAACATATAAGTATATTAGTGATAATTATTTTATTACTTTATAATTAAACAACTTAATAAGAAAAAGTATAATTAGAAATAAATTTGAAAGAATCAGTAGAAGGGATTACTTCTTTCTCGACGTGAATCCTTTAAATTTCCTCTTAGGGAAACAGAGTTGGTCTTTTGTGAAGACCAAAACCTATAGAGTGTAACTATGGAAGTTGAGAAGATAAATTGGAAGGGGTTGGATGATATTTAAGGCTCAAAATTTTCTAAATAGATAGGGAGGTGGTGCCCTTTTATAAGATAGGATATTGTCACTTTTGGAAACTCTCAAAATATTAATTTATTATAAAAATTATTTTTAGTTTCAAAAGGTCAAAAATAATTTAACTAGAATATAATATGATGATTTTTCAGAATACTCTCAACCAATATGTTATAGACATGTTTGGTTCTCAAATTTAACCTTATATTTTAGCTTTAACCCTTAGTTAACTAACTTAACTCTCACCATGTCTTCTTATTTATTCATACTATATGGATAATATAGTTACTATAAAATGCCAATAGATCCTCAAGTGGTTAATTAATTATATTTTAAACATTATATAAGTCATTTTTACAAATATTATATTTTTAGGACTATTATATCATTTAATAAAATAGTATTTGGTTAAAAACCCATTTATGTCAATTTTTATACTATTCATTCCATGACTTTTAAAAATCCATAACAACTTGATTCATTCAAAAAAACTTCATTAATTAAAATATAATAGGTAATAATCATCCATAAAATTCTTGGATGGAATAAAAAGGCTCAAAGTAAATTTATTTTAATATTTATAATCTCATTTATTTAAATAATTTATTAATAATATAATCACTACACCGTCATTTTTCCAAAAATAATTCTATTTATCTAGTGTCTAAAAATTATAAATAAAATAAAATGATATAGGATATATTTTTATATTTATAATTACTATCTATATACATATAGATATGTTACACAACTCTATATTAAAATTGATTATTAAAAGATATATGTTTAGGTTATAATTATCTTTACTTTAAATCAATTCTTATAAAACGTTGTTTTCAAATCCAAGTGAATCAATGGGGTCCCAAAGTCGACTCAAGGATGAGCATGGTTAGAAATATCTCATCCAATTGGATTATGACATGTGTTAGGGTAGTTTAATATTATTATAATATTATTTTTTATGTCTTTTAACCAGATTTACCCTTTAACCATGGTAAATAAAATAATTACTGAAGTTACTATTCATAATGTCAAAAAATAAATGGTACATATTTATACAATTTGTACCTTATGATTAAAAATATATAATAAATTTTTAAAAGTTCAAAACATAGATGTTTCAGTAATTAATTTAAAATTAATTCTCATTGTCAAAACCAAACAAATGGGGTTTTAGGAAGTAATAACTATCAAAAAATTGACATGTGTTTATTGTCAATTTAAAATTGAAATTACTTCCAATGAAATAATTGTATTAAATAATAAAAATAAAATCTAATTACACTTTAAAAACAATTAAAAAGACAATCTCACTATATAAATAAATTAGATGAAAATGAAGTTTTGAATTAAAATTTAGTATTTTTCCACTATTCATCAAAATATGAATGTTATCAGAAAAAATATCAAAAATTCATACAAAGAAAAAATTTATTTCCAATTTCCAAATAAGAAGTTTATTTGGTCAAATTGAACTTATAAAATTATCAAAAACTAGATTTTAAATTGGTGTTCCATTAAAAATAGACAAAAGTGCATTTTTTTAAAATACTTATTTTATTCAAAAAATTGAATTTTTTCTTATATCATGTTCTATAAAATACATAAGATGAATCTTACTATTATATAAAATTAAAAATGTTGTTAATACTATTCATAATGACTAGTTTGTAACCCATAATAATATTTTAATAATATATCATTGTTCAGTGAAACTCGGTATCACGTACAATGAAAGCTATCAAGGAAGGTCTCTCTTGCGTGTAATGCAAGCCAAGTCAGTGTTGTGTGTAGTGAAATATTCCTTTGATTTTTCATATAACATAATTCAAACTTAGTTCATTTATACATTGAACAAAATCTATACTCGGTGTTTCATGAAATGAATTCTATCAAAAGAACTTGAAATTTTGTACAACACAGGCCAAAAATATTGTTGTGTATACTGTAAGCTAATATGGCATTGCGTATTGCACAAGATAGTCTTGGTGTAGCATACAACACAAGACATCAAATAAATTAAAAAAATATATCTCATAAAATCTCAGGGCTTTACACCAACTCCCCCCATTATTTCCATTCCACTCCGCATGGTGGCACTCCTAAGCAACATGCCCTGCACACTTACCTATGTGCACTCATATGCCCTCATTACACATGGTGGGACTATCCTTGAGTCTACATGGATATCCCTATGACAGATGACCTTCTCAGATTGGCTAGATAAGTTGATGACCAATTTTTGGATGGTGTAAAATAATATAACAAGATATTATAAAATATATTTTATATATATATATGTAAACAAAATGTTTTTATAATATATATATAATTATATATTACCCTAAATTTATAATTTAATTTTAAATTTTTGTTCAGATTAATAAAACAGGATTTTACTTTCCTAAACTAAAGTATGAATTGTTCATGTTAATTTTTCAAAAATTAAATAATTTATTAATTTTAATTGATATAATTAAATTAGGTATTGAATTAAAATATCAATAAATAGTTTATAAATGATGAAAATGTATTTTGGAATGTTTTTGAATTTAATAAAGGGTGTTTTATACATTAATTAACTGTAAAAAATTTATGGTTAATGGATTAAATGTTTTGAAAAATTCATTACAAATATAACTTAAATATTAATTATATTTTTTCAAATTAATATAGTGTATAAAATTCATATAAATAACAATTAAAAAGGTATTTAACTTTTTACCAAATCATATTGAATATTTATAATATTTAAATAAAATATATAGTTAGAAATTTTAAGGATAATTTATCAAGAATTTAATAAATTAAATAAATATGGATGAAATATCAATATTTTCTTATTTAAAATTAAGTATTATTCAAATTAATTAATTTGAAATCTTTAAATAAAATAGTGACTTATTTAAATATTTCATTTAAACTACATCAATTTTTTTGATATATCCAATTAAAGGCTCAAATAATATAAATAATATTTTCATTATGTAAAAAGTTCACATAATAAAGAAATTGAATTATGAAAATTTTTTATAAACCCTAAAATATTATTTTTTAAGATGAAATTACAAATAATGTAAAATATGATATTGTTCACATTAAAATGTTATATAAACGTTTTTATGTATTAGATTATGAAATATTTTTAATCTTTATCTCAATTATAATTTTTTTATAGCATGATTTTAATTTAGAAAAAGTTCAAAAATTGTAATGATGTTTAAATTTATGAAATGTTCATTTATGTAAGTTGTTTATAACTTTACACATGTACATATATTTTTTATCTTGTGAAATTTTTGTATGAAAAATCTATGTGATAAATTACTTCTAGGAGATAGATCCCTACACTACATGCTAGGTATTAGTCTATAAAATTTAGTTTTCATCTACCAAGACATCAATTTTCTTTTAGAGTTATGTACTTGAGAATAATTGTTGAATATAGTTTGTGCCTATTAGGTGTTAGAGATATTAGGATTTAAATTCTCTCTTGAGTAAAGTCTACCTGGGGAGAGAAATCTGGGTTCAAACTACCGACCGACATGGTGGTTGCTGCCTTATTCTAGAATGGTGAGGGATTAGCTATCTACCACTCCAGGATTACTCATGTGTAGATTATCAATATTATATATCTCTATGAATTTATATGAAACTTTCATATACCTTATTTGTATGATGAATTTAGATATGTATGAATATACTGGGTATTTATTTTTGGGTGATTAACACAAACTTTTGGGTTGTGTAAAACGTTACACATTAATGTAACATGAACGCATTAATTATGTAGATTGTATAAAAATTCAAAAATCTAATTTGTTAAAATAATGTGCACAAAAGTGATTAAAAAATTAGATAATAAAAATTACCTAAGTTTAAATGGGATTAATATTAATGTGATTCATGTTATACTCATGATAATTTTAAATAAAAACTATCATATAATAAGTGTAAGATTAATTCCAAAGTGAAACTTTTAATGAATTTTTTCATCTAACTATGTAATGATTTGAATTTTCATGAATTTATAACTTATTTTTATTTTGGTTATAATCCTTTTTTTATCTTTGTAAATGTTCTCTATGTAATAATAATGGTCTTAGGAAAATCAGGGGATTTTTAGAATCCTAAACCTCTGAGTTTTGAAGGAAACATGATATATGCATGGTTTGACCAAAATGTGCGCCTGAGATCGCACAGTTTGGCCAAATTATATGGGGTATTTTAGAGGGTAGTAGAGAAAAATATAGTTTGAAAAAACCATGAGACACTATATGCATGGTTGTGCACCTTATCTCAGACATGTGGAAGAGGAAAATTGTATAGGTTGTACATGGTTAGTCTTACCGTGAGCTAGTCATGCATGGGGTGGCCTCCCTTGGGAAGTGATGAAGAATAGTTGGTGAAAAGTTTGGAAAACTATGTGATCAAACTATGAGCCTATTAAGTAGTGGAAAAATTACCCTTTTCACTTAAAATTTAATAAAACCTTATGCCTCTTTTCTATCTTCACCAATGCACAACAAACCCACACGTCAGAGTAATATCTCCGTTCTCTTCACCTAGGGATCAAGATAAGTCTCATATCATTTCATCATCATCATTCAAATTAGACTACTCTCACTAATATCCCTAATCTTATTTATTCTTTTCTTTGTTTATCTTTCCATATGTTATGCTATTTTGGTGTCCGCCCATATGCCCAATTTTTAGGGTGTTGGTATATTCTTACTTTTTCTCCCATTCTTATTCAAATCAGAGGCTTATATTAGATGAGTGGTCATCCATAGACCTAGGTTAGGTATTTTAGCATTATTTTCCCTAAAATTCAAGTTTGTTTCATAGATTCACCAGCATGAATCATGCTAAAAATTTATACAAGATACCTTAAAATTCATATTTATTTCCTAAATTAATTAAAATATGTTATTCCACTTCTATAGACTCGTGTTCAATTATAAAAGGATGCTGATCTCATTGATTTTCTCCTCTTTGGGTGTGCCAAATTAAATTTCCTCTTTTTATATAAATGTTTAAATGAAACAACACCATTTAAGTGTTCCGCTTGACTTGATAACTAAATTTCCTTTCCATGAAAATTGAATGGATTAATTAAATTAAATGAGAATTGGTGGAAAGGCTAAACCACATGTTATATATATATGTGTGTGTGAATTGTTAATTCTGCACCCTTGGTTAAATTTTATTAATGATTATAATTTTTTGAGTTAAAAAATTATTTCTATTTTAATTAGTATGCCATGGTTATTGGTTATTGAATAATGATTAAGGGTTCTGTTGGGCATGGTGTTTCACTCTGCATTATGTTGGGTGCTGAGCATGACATCTCATATCATTATACGTTTTTTGGGAGATGGGAATTATGTTCCTTTTTCCCTTCATTAGTTGTTAGTAATGAACAATCACCCAACCATATCCTGTGACAGGCTAGATGCCTCACATTCATATGAGATCCAAGTATTGTACCCTTTTTGGAGCCATTGGATCATTAGAGTAGTTATGGATGCCTGAATTATGCCTCAGGTCCAGCTGGCACATACTATCCACATATATACCTATATATGTCCTTATATATATAGTTTATATGCATTTATATATATTATATATGATTACACATTTGTATATATATATATGTGTGTGTGTGTGTGTGTGTGTGTGTGTGTAGATAAACATGATTATTGAGATCAGAAATTCCATCTTATACAGAAGTAGGCAGAGTCTTCCAGGTGTCCTATAGGAACCTGATCCAATGAGCATTTAATTTCCATCATTGTTTATTATTAATTGTACCTACACACTATTATGATATAAAAACTTTATGGATTATTTATAGATACCATTGGTGCTGGCCTAATGAGTTTATCTCATACACTACTCGGATAGCCTTTGCTACCAGAGTATAACTTATGACTATAGGTGTAGATAAGGGAAAACACCCTATTAGAAATGATTTATTTGTTTCATTTATACCTTGGAGCACTGGAATATAGGACTGAGGGTATTCTTGTAATGGTAGGGTAGTTTTTTTAGTATTTTTGCAATTGTTCATAGAATATTGTATATTCATGTCCCCTATATTCTATTGTTTCCCCTTTTTGTATATCATCATGCCATGAAATTATCATGTATATGAATCATCCTTTTTCTTCGATTATTATTTCAGTTTTTTGGTTGTTTATGCATTTTGTAGTTGATTATTATACTTGTTTCCACTATTCTATCTATTATATTATGCTTCTACTATTGTATGCATATATATATATTGTTACCGCTATGCGACACTAACATGATGTTATAATATCCTCATCATACTATCGTGGAACCTCACTGCTAGTTGGTAGCCTCTGGAATATAGGGAGGTTCACTTGAGGCTATATGACCTATCATCTTAGGGAACTAACTTAATGGATCTCAGGTCAGGATGTTACAAAGTGTTATCTGAGCTCTTTTTATTGGTCTTAAAATTTGGTTATTATATAGGAGACTAGGATGTAATGAAATCTAGTAATGAGCCTATTCCTAGGAGTAGCTAACCCATGTATAGGGGAAACCCAAATTACAAGGGATGGGTTATTACTCTTATTGGATTTTGCCTATTATAGTTGATATGATTTCAATGTTGGGTGATGCACATTATTTGTGATATTGTTATTTTTTATATTATTTTTACATACTTTATTCTTTGTCCTGGTTCAAAAAATAATTAACCTATCATGCATTATTATAGGAACATTTGAACAAATATTACATGCATTTTTCCATGACACATCTACTTTCTGCATGCATTTTCTAGATGCATATTGTTTAGTACATTTATTTTTATATGAATAAATTTGATAACATTTATTCACGATATAATATAAATATTAAAGTTCATACATCCATATAAATGGTTTTTCCAACATAGATTGGAGATAAAACCTTAATTGGACAATTATACCATCTTATGGGTTCTAGACCTACTGGTTCCATGGACTCAAGCAATGCTAGTTGATTGGGTTACTTGAATGATAAAGGTAATTTATAAAGTAAGTAATACTATAAATCCTAAATAGTGATTCATATAATCAAATCATTTAATATTATGTGTTACATCCTGATACCGAATGTAATGTCCATGTTGTAGTTAAATGATAGGCTAATTTCAATTTATTAGGATGATGAAACTTTATAAATTAGAAATGGAAAAACATCTAATTAGACCATGATATATATATATATATATATATATATATATATATATATTAGTATGAAAATGATTGAAATTAAACATATGAATTAAAATGGTAATAGCCAAATGGGATTCCAATTACAATGTAAAGGATTGTTTCTTCTATACCTTTCAATGGAAACTCCATATATCGAAACTTTGGTTGTGTGATATGAGACCTATACCCAAAATTTACCTTAGTAGTGGGTATTAGGGGTGTCTCTGATGTTATTATGGATGTTTATGGTTTTCCCTATCATATGAACCTAGATTTTGGAGCTGGTAGAGTGGTGAAATATTCTCTATAGGAAGGATGTATACTTATCCTATTGTCAATATTAAATCTTTCAACTACAAAATTATTTTATGAGGAAAGAATTTGTCATTGTAGAATCATTACACCATGAAAACCTCGATTCATATGCAAGGATGGCGGTGATGACCATTCACCATATGTAGTGGTCCATGAGATATTGGTGACACCTCCAATACTTCCACCTACGGAATGACTATTTATTCACAATATATGAATTGGCACCAAATTTAGAGAGGGTTTTCTTCATATGTGCAGTCTATGCAAGGTCTTACTTAAAATTCCTTGACCATGGAAGAGTTGACTCAGGAGTTCCAATAACAAAATCCTCCTACCATATTATGGGATTACAAAACACATGTTGTTGAGTCTTGGATGTAATCCTTGCTATCAATATTCGATCCTCGAGAAACTCCTCTAGAGTGTAGGCTTAATATTTCTACTTATATTCTATGTGGTTCTGCCAAGAGATGGTGGGATTTCATTACCCAAGAATATTTATATTGATACTTGATCTGGATGGATTTACATATGGTCTTCTAAGATTAATTATTTCCATAGACATTGAGAGATGATCAGGCTAGATATTTCAGGAACAAGTAGTAGGAATCCATGTCTATAATGGAGTATTCTTCTCATTTTATAGAGCTACAACAATGTAAATTAAATCTATATAGAATTGTTCCTAAAATTGTCAGGAGATTTGTGAATGGTATGGTATATTATATATGATTGTAGGTCAATATTTTTTGGCTGACTACTATTTAGGATATCGTCAACCAAACCAACATGATATATCAAAACTTGAGGGAAGCTGATGGTGTGATCCATGGTGGTTCAACACCCAGACCTGGAAATGGTTATTCTAGTGGAAGAAAGTGATTCATCAAGGTTTATGATGGGGGTATTAGTAGTTAGTAAACTCATAATGAAATATTCCTTATATGTCACAAGTATAGGAAAATAGGAGACACAAAAACTATGTGTATACTAGGCCAAGTTGAGAGTAGAGGTTGTGGCAGGATGGGGTGTATCCAGTGCTTATACAAGAATTTTCCATTAGTGACTAGAGAGAGTGGATCTACACCTATGCCATGTTCCATAGTAGGGAAAATAATATCTTTACATGAAGGAAGTTGGAATACCACTAGCTCAGCAATCCAATTTGGTGGTCGAGGTAGAGGTAATCAAACTCAAGACTCATAGTTCTGCCAAATTGGGCCTTCTCAGGGCAGTTAGGTTGTGACATAGGGATGTGATATGGGCTAGTTATACGCAGTGTAGCCTATAATAGAGGATAAGTGTGGTAGACAATCTATTTTTTGAGGTAATATTCTATTTTCATTTACTTTAGTGTCTTATTTATTTGACATAGGTACATAACACTCATTTATATCTACAAAAATTATGGAAATTTTATGCCTTGATATAGAATACTTATATGGTTTCATGACACTCGATACCCCTTTTTTAATCCAATATAAGAGTTTTTGCTGATGTAAGGTTTTCCCTTTGAGATAGATGAAAATATTTTCACATGGAATCTTTTCATCTCGGCATGATAGGGATTGAAATAATTATCAGGATGGACTAGTTGGTTCGCTACAAATACCATATAGACTATTATCACTAGTGGGAGTTATTTACATCACCAGAGGGTGGTAGACATATCAAAAAGGGAGAATGTGATGTCCACACATCTCAAGATAGACCCGAGAATCAGAGGATGGGAAGAGAGAAAACCCATATTACATGTTCTTTCTTGGATGATTAGGGAATACAACCTATTTTTTCCATCCTACGGTGGATTGATTCAAGGAGATATTCCATGAAAACTTTTCTTGGATAACTCTAGTGAGAGCAGTAGAATTCACTGTTGAGTTAGTTCTAGGTTCATCCCCAGTTTCCATTACTCCAAACACGATGTCACTTATAGATATTATGGATCTCAAGAAGTAGTTAAAAGACTTGGAATGTAAATTTTTAATCTAACCTAGTACATTCATATTGGGTTCACTGATCCTTTTTTCTAAGAAGGAAAATGTTACCCATAGGCTTTTTGTGGATTACCAATGGTTTAACCATATTATGGTATAGTCCAAAAATCCAATTCCTCAAATCGATGACCTATTTGATCAGCTCTAAGGAGTAATTGTTTTTCAAAGATTGATTTGAGGCTGGTCTACCATCAGGTCCCTGTAATATTTTTATACAACCTTTTACCACTTTCTAGAGAAATTTTGGCATTTATGAGTACCTGGTAATGCCGTTTAGTCTCATGAACAGACCTATATTTTTCATGTATCATATGAGTTAGGTTTTCTACCCACACCTTTATTAATTTGTGGTAGTATTTATGGATGACATATTGAGGTATTATTTCTCTCAGCGCAACCGTATAAAACATCATTACATTGTTCTAAATACACAAAGATAGAACAAGTTTTAATCTATGCTTATCAAATTCCACTTTTGGGTTGTGAAATTACAACTCCTAGTTTATATCATGTCAGAGTCGAGAGTATTATTAAACCTAGAAAAGTAGATAGCTTTAGTTTCTTGGGATCATCCCAATAACATCTTTTATATATGGATTTTATTGAGGAAAGTTGGTTATTACCAGAACTTCATCTAGGATTTCTAATTCATAACAATTCCATTTATAGGATTAACTAAAGAGGGTGTGAAATTCATATGGTCAGAGTGTTGTGAAATATAACTTTAGGAGTTGAAAGGCAGGTTGACTTTAGAACCAATTTTGATTCTACAAGAGCCAGAAAAGAGCTAAATAGTTTATTGTGAAGAATTAGGTTTCTGGTTGGGGGGAAGTTATAATGCATGAAGAGTTAGTCTTGGCATACAAGTCTCATCAGATACAACTTCATGAGGAGAAATACCCGATATAATATCATGAGCTATCTTCTCTAGTAAATTATTTACACTGTTGGAGGAATTATTTACATGGGGAGCATTTTTTGGTATTCACTGATCATAAAATACTCAAGTATATTATTATATTGTGTAATATAAATATTAGGAAACACATATGAGTTGAGTACCTACTATCCTTTATTTTGAGATTTTTTTATATTCTTGGTAAAGGTAATGTAGTAGCCGATGCTCTGAGATATAGGATTTAGACACATGTGGGTTTAGAGGCTAGTGATGAATTGAAGCTTATGGCCTTGTTTTTAGAAATGCTTGTTGAGGATTAGGAGGATCATGTGAATACCATACTCTCATATTTAGTAGTGACCTATACCCTTTTATAATGGATGAAAATGAGGCAACATTCAGATACCGAGGGCCTAGTCCCATGGAAAAGTATCTCATTTGATGATTTATCTTCTGGCTGGATAGTGGATGAGGATGTGACCTTTCACTTTCATGGGTTTGTTTGGGCCCTAAATGACATATGAGAGGAGTTATTGTAGGAATATCATGCATCAGTTTGGAAAGTATATACTAGGTTCAAAAATATGTATCAAGACATACATCACCAATATTGGTGGCCTACTATGAAATAGGATATAGCTGGATTTATAACTTGGTGTTCCACCTATCAGAAGGTAAAGGTGAAACATCAGCAACTGGCATGAATTTTACAACTGTTATTCATTATCATGTGGAAATGTAATGATGCCTCTATGGATTTCATGGAAGGTCTAACTATATATCCTAATTGAAACAAAATATTTTGGGTATTTTTTGATTGTTTGATGAAGGTCACACACTTATTACATATTTATGAGAACTTTTTGGTAAATGAGTTTGGGGGGATATATGTCAGGGGGGTCATAAATATTTATGGAGATCCATATTCTATCATATTTAATAGGGATGATCACTTTAAATATCTATTATAGAAAGGGTTACATAAAACATTGGGTATATAGGTGTTTTTGATAATATCTTATCACCCTTAGACCAAAAGATAGACAGAGCGCATGAATCTAGTGTCTGAGGACATGCTCTGTGCATGTGTTCTAGACTTTGGGGGTTCTTATGATAAACAAATACACCTAGTTGATTTTTTCACAATAATAGTTTTCAAGCTAACATCCAGATTGATCCTTTCAAGGCCTTATATATTAGGAATTTCTGATCACCTCTGTGCTGGCTAGAGGTAGGGGAGGTTTCTTTTCTTGGACCATGTCTCAATCAAGATACTTCAAAGAAATTTCAGCTGATCAGGAAGCGCATTTTGATAGCTTAGTCTAGATAGAAGTCTTATTCCAAATAACACCAATAACCTCTGGATTTCTAGGTCAGGTATTAGGTTTTCTTGAATTTTTTTCCTAGGTTGGGCCAACAAAGGATCATGAGTCAGGGTAATCTTTCACCTCTATTTATTAGACCTTTTGAGATATTAAATCAAATTTGAATAGTGGATTACCAGATTGCAATTTCTTAGATATACTAGTATATACACAATTATTTCTATACGTCTCAACTTAAATTGTATTATCCATACCCATCACATTTTTTTCAGCCTGATGAGTTTGAACTAGATGTGGATTCTTCCATCGAGGATTGATTAGTCCATATAATGTATCAAAGTGTGAAGAATCTCCATGGTAGGTAAGTTACTTTAGTATAAGTTATATAGAAGCATGAAAAATTACAAGATGAGACTTATTAGTGGGAAATTGGTATATGTACCCTATGGTTGATGATTTTCTCAAATGATCCCTCTTTACCCACAGAAGTCCAACTCAGGGACGAGTTTCTTTAAGAGGGGGGGGGGAGGTTGTGATGACCCAAATTTTCAAGATGGTATGACTCATTTTTTCACTTATAATCCTTTATTTTGTCTTGGAAAATATCTAATATGGAAAAAAAGGTTTTGGGAGAATATGGGTCATGTTTGGAGCTTAGAGCTCCAAGTTTAGGAGGAAACAGGTGAGGAGCACAATTTGACCAAACCATGCGCCTGTGCCCACATGGTTTGAAAAAACTATATGGGGTATTTTAGAGGAATGTAGAGGGATCTAAAATTTTAATAAATCATGATACCCTAGTTTCATGGCCTCACACATTGTCTCAGACATGGAAAAAAGAAAAATAAAACAGGATATGCGTGGTTAGCCTAACCATGCACTAGTTGTGCAAGGGGTGGCTGCCATTGGATTGTGTTGGAACATTGGTTGGTGCATGGTTTGACCAACCATGTAGCCAAACCATGAGAATCATTAGAATTTTGAAAATTAACCATTTTTCCTCAAAATTTTATAAAACCTAACCACATCTTCCTCCACGATAGAAGATATTTATGTTGGAATAAGCTCTTTATTATCCTCACATAGGGATCAAGATAACTCAACTGTCCAACCTTAGATTTCATATTTGTTAGTCACATTGGATCCCTCTCAGTAATATCCATAATAATACCAATTCCTTTCATCTTTTATCTTCCTATAGCTTGCACTATTTTGTTGCAAGCTCATATTCCCTATTTTCTAGGCATTGGTCCATTCATTCATTTTATCTAAATATTTCTAAAATCAAAATATTATAGTGAATGAGTGGTCATCCACATACCTAAGGTAGGTGGTCTAGAAATTTTTATTAAATGTATAGTTGGTTTAATAGATTCTACATTATGATGCATGCTGGATATTTCTACATGATGCCTTAGAATATATCATTCTTTCTCAAATTAATTAATTTGTTTTGTTACAATATCATAGACCCGTATTCAACTATCAGAGGATGTGGAAGTCATTTATTTCCACCCCTTGGGGTGTCCCAAATGAAATTATATCATTTTATATTGATTTTTAAATGACCAAACACCTTTTATGTGTCCAGATTGACTTGGGAAATGAATTTCATTGCCTTGAAAGTTAAATGTATTAATTAATTTGAATGAGAATGGGTGGAAATTCCATGCCACATGTTATATATATTTACAAGTATGAATTAAAAAAATTTCACCCTTGGATAATTTTTACAAATGATTATAATTTTTTTATAGTTAAACCCTCATTGAAATTATAATTAGTATGTTATGGTTATTAGATATTGAATAATGGTTTAGAGTTTTATTGAGCATGGCATTTGATGTTCACTTATGTTGAGTGTTGGGCATGACTTTCACAGCATTATACTTTTATTTTTTGTGATGTGTATGAAATTATACATTCCTTACTTCATTTGTTGGGAATAACGAATCACCCCACCGTCTTGAGTGATTGGAAAGATGTCTGACATTCATATGAGATCCAGGTCTTGTAACCTTGCTGAATCCATTAGCTCATTAGAGTAGTTATGGATGCCTGAGTTATGCCCTGGGTACATCTAGTACCTAGTATCCATGTATAGTCCTATATATGTACTTATGTATATAGTGTATAAACATTTATAAATATTATATATGATTAGGTATATTTATATATCTATATATGGATACACATGGTTTCTGATATCATAAATTTTGGACTATGTTAAAGCAGGTAGAGTCTTCTTGGTGTCTTATTGGAACATGAGATGATTGGTATTTATTTTCCAATATTGTTTATGATTTATTATACCTACACACTATTATGTTATGTACACTGGATGGATTATTTCTAAACACCATTGATTGTGGTCTACTAATTTTATCTCACATGATACTTAGGACACCTTTGGCACCCGAGTACACCATATGACTATAGGTGTAGATAAGGGATAACACCCTTTCATGGCTTCTTGGTTTGTTTCTTTTATAACCTGGATCATGGGAGCAGAGGACCAAACATATGCTCATAACTCTAGTTGAGATTCCTTTTGGTCTTCTTATATTTTTTATAGAATGTTGTATATACAAGTCCCTTACATTCCCTTATTTCCCATTTTTTTGTATCATCATTCCATGACATCATCATATATATGAATCAACCATTGGATTTTATTATTATTTCAGTTTTTTGGTTGTTTACTCTTCCAATATTGATTATTAGACTTGTTTCCACTATTCTATCTATTATATTATGATTCCACTATTTTGTGCTTATTTATTATTACCACCATTATACTCTTATTTGAGGGTATAGTCTCCCCACCTTACCACCTTGGACCCTCATTGCTTGTTGGTAGCCTCTAGAATAAGAGGAGGTGTGCTTGGGACCATGTAACCCACCACCTCGAGACACTGTCTTAGTGGATCTTAGATCAAGATGTTACATAATATGTAGGTTCTACCGAATTAGGGTGCAACTAGATTATATTGAGTAAGGTAAGAATTTAATGGGTGTCACTAAATCATAATTGGGTAGGTTCTTCCAAATTAGGGTTCCCCTAGATTATCCTTTGTTCATGATCTTGGAATTTTCTTTTGGTGAAACTTAATTGCGAAACCCAAAAAAGGGTCCTAGAGGAATAGAGTCGATTATTATCCATATGATGGATATAGACAATTTATTGTACACTTAACTATCCAAGAGTAATAACTATTTTTATTAGGGTAATTTTTTACCTAAATAACTAATAATTGAGATAAATGTCTATGAAGAATCATTTCTTAGTGAAATATATTTCATGAATCACTAAATATATATAATGTATAGATCTATCATTTTAGTGGGATAATTTTTATAAAAATTACTTGATTAAAAGATATAATACATGACACTATCTAATAAAAACTTTTATATAGAGAAAGTGCATCATCATCTACAAACTTACCTTTAAGATTAATCCTTAGATTGGAGAATCTTAAGGTAAGAAACTCCTATGATTGGTAACTTATGAAAAGTTCTCAAGTTATATTCATTGTTTCAAAGAAAAAACTTTTTTTAACCAGATTATTGAAGATGTTCAACAGGTGAATCTAATATGACTATATAAATCATAGAATGATTCTATTAAGGTATATTTAAGTATTGTTCTAGTTATGAAATTTATTTGGTTGTATTTGGTGATGCAGAGGCATTTATGAAAATTTTCCATATTATTCTAAAGTATTGAGAATGAATTAAATTGATATTTTTATATTCAGGTTTATGTGTTGTATAGAAAGTACAAGTGGTTGAAAGCTAAAATAGGTAGAAGAAAGGTGAATTTGGTGAGTCCAATAATGTTTATTCTAATATACAATTTTATTTAAACCTATAGTTATTATGAAAGGGAGTAGTGATTCTATGTGGTGGAATTTTTCAAGATACTTGAAAGAGTTTATGAAACTCTATGGAATGTCCATATCAAGTATCAATGTTATAAAAATAAATTCCTAGATTTTAAGGGGCATGAGTTACTAAATATATTTTTTACAAGTGATGTAAATATACATGAGTTAAAAATCAAAAGAATAATTTATAGATCCTATGGTTTGTATTAAAATTTTGACACAAATAGTTTCTATAATATTGATTTGAATATAATGATATTTTTTAATATCATATGAATATAATATAAAACATTTATATCTTCATGTTTTTGGATAATGGATAGTAATTATTGAAAAATATTTGTTACAAACAAGTTGATATGATTGATTAAATACACATGGTTTATGATTCCTCAAGTTCTATTACATGTTTTGAAAAGAAGATAAGGATAAAAGTGTTTTGTATGGGATGATATGTTTATCTAGTCATTTTTTTCAAACTTGATGAAAGTTATTCCCAACACTAATTAGTTAATTATTTTAAATAATAATATTCTTTTAAATAAATTTCTCTAAGCACATAAAATAAAATATATTATATGAAAATATTAATTTTTTCATTAAATATTCATATAAAAGTAAATAAATGTTATTTACTAACACAATAAAATTTATGTGGAATCATAGAAAAATATTTTGAGAATGAATTTAATTTTTCATAGCCCGGTGTGAATATATTTAAACTTAGATAATTTCAAAGTTAAAAAATAACTTTTTGTACTAGTATAAAGTTAAATTGATTTAATTAAATATCTTAAATAATTTAAGGACATTGATGATAAAAGAAAAATTTAATATTTAATATTTTGTTACCCTGATAAAGTGAGTTTTACTATTTATAATGATTTATTCTATTTAATGTGAATGTAAATTTATCTTAAAGAAGTTTAGGATATACTAGTAAATAAAAATTTTAATAGTTATATTGATTTAAAAGAAAACTTTTGATGAAATATGGTTCCATGTATGATAAAGTTAAATTTAGAAATGTATACAATAGAAGTAGACAACATAACATTTGATTTTGTAAGGTCAAGGAGTATGAATATTTTCAAAGCTTTGAACATTATGAATATGATTCCTATGTCTCACCATTATTCAAGCTAGCTTATTTTTTTAGATGTTACTCAATAATGAGTTTGTTGATGAATTTTTATCATCTTTTCACATAGTTTCATGATGATAATTATATATAGATATAAAGAATTATATATAGATGTTGTAGATATTATAATTTATCATTGTTTTATAATAAACGAATTCTCCATTTATCATTCATTAATGTGTGCTATAATAAACTTTACATAAATGGTAAAATGATAAATATCCCCTAAAAATACTTTTCTGAGTTATCCTTAATTAATTATGATCATAGAGTATAAGAGGTCAGGATTATGTTTTAATATTAGATTGAATAGATTATTTAAATCATTAAAAATGGTAGTATATGAGATATGAATAATAGATTCAAGAGGTAATAAGTAGATACTTATTACATGTATTTACCTACTAAAGTATATGCTCTGAAATGACATGTAATAATTGATATACTTAGGGGAATTTTCTTATTATCAATACTTCTTACCTAAGATTTTAAAGGTACCTAATATTAGAACATTCATACTTTGATATCTTACTTACAAAATTATACATATTTACATATCTAATAAGGGGTGGTTGGGTGTGTTTTTTATCATGTTATTGGTTGGAGTGAAACCAAGAATGGATTTTCCAACTTATATGATAACTAAAGACATTAATCCCGTGAATGAATTAGACAGAGGTGATGGATGAACATTCTTAGTTGTGTTACATATGAGGTGCTTAGATACTTATATGGGTGACATTTGATGTTCTAATTTTTTAGATTAATGACATGTGATGTATTCATCAATTTGATTAGTCTATTTTAAGGAATCAATGGAATATGAGTTGTCCTATTATAGATTGATATGTTTCAGGTCTAGTGGTCACTTGATGACATGTAAAAAGGTATCATATAGTGTACATATGATTTATATGATACATGTTGTTGTGTAAATGTTCATATATTTATATGAGTATGCTCGATGGAGATCACATTAGACCTATTATTAGTGTGAGTCACACTTAATCATTTCTAGAGCCTAATATTTTCTTAAATATATGAAATATAGATTTTTTTGAATTCTACTAAGGCCTATTGGGTAACAATGTTATGACCTTGTATAAAGATAAGGTTTCAGATAATGTTTTTTATTAAAAATTAATAGAGCTTGATAAAATCATATATAATTTTTTTGATGAATTCATAATGATTTATGTGGTTTTTCACTAGGTCTCAGAAATATTTTAGTGAAAGTGGGAGATTGTTGGATGTGCACTAAAACATACATGCTTATGATGCTTGAACATTGGCGTATATAATGCATGTATTATATATTTAACTTGTTGATATACAATATGATATACTATATATATACACATATAAGGAAAATATTACACATAAATAGTGTGAATTTATACAATTAGGAATAAGATTCATGTAGAATACATATATGATATAAAAGTATTCTTACAGCCAGGTTGCATTAAATGAAACCCAAAAACACAAGCAAATTACATTGAATATTCTCCTGGAAATAGATCCCTCCACATATTATTTCTATTTGTTTTAATCCATTAATAATGGATTAAAATATTTTCATTGATATCCTTGAACACATTCATCAATGAGGCACCAATTTGGGGGTATCATTCGATGATACTGGTAATAACTAATGCATTCTTAATTTATGAAGAACGTTGAGGCTTTGAATATAAAAAGAGAAGAGATACTCCTCATTGTTGTGTGGCTTGAATATATTTTTTTCAAATATATTGGTGATCATATATTGTATGTAAATACTTATATAAGACCTTTCTTCTTGATCCTCCTTCACATCTCTCCTAAAAAGGCTCTAACACCCCTTTTTTGAAATTTTCACAAATATAGTATCCCTTGTATCCTCCTTAGAGGTCGTATGACTTGATATGATACTCCTTTTTTATCATACTCATTCATTTTACCAAGATCTGGGAAGATGAAATATTCCATAAACATGAATAAGGTATTATCTATTTTGTATTTTTTTATATCTCACACATTACTTCTATTTTAGGATAAATACTTCCCATCTAGGTGTTATTATGCTATAGAAGGATCATACGATTATCCTCAAAGAACCAAAAAATTATATCTCTATACATATTCAATATATATGCAGCAAAATAGTTTCATAAATAAAAAACAATGAGGATTAGCAATGTTGATATTTTTTGGTATTTTATAACCAATTATATGTCCATTTATATATATTCTAGGTGAATATTTTTTTCTCCACATAGTGTGAGGCCATATATAAAATACTTAGCATAAATAATGAGGGGATTACTAGCCCCAAAATAAGTTTTAACAAAAATGATCATTGACCCAAAATTTTCCTAAGTAATTCTACCATAACATAAGTTTTTAATTATACAATATCCACTAGTATCCAACCTATTATAATTTTTAAGTGGTTTTCAGCATATATAGTGGCCTCCCTCTACATTACCGATGGGTCTTATCTAGACATAAATATCCAGAATTTTTTTTTAAAAATGATGAGATTCCTATAATGAACCACACATCATAAAAATAATATTACATCATTTTAAACATAAATATAAAAAAATTAAACCCATATATATAGGTATAGTTTATTTAGGATATTTGATACATCAAAAAACATTCTCTTAAAAATAGTCTGAAATATTTTATTTATATCTTTATAAATTTATCCTATTGATCACTATAAACATATCAATGAATAAGATATACCAAGTATATAAATAAAATAAGGGGTGATCCATAAATCCCAGTAGGGGGATAAGATAAACATTCGTTGAAATATTATATGAGTCAATAATACTAGGATGAAATCATAAAAGAAAAGAATAAAAAACTATAACATGGAAATATGGGATGTGATACAAAATATCAAAGGATCATGGTAATAATAAGAATCATAAAATTTTCCACATAAATAAGGAATTTAATCATAAAGATATGCCAAGGATATCCGCTAAGTTATTATAACATAATGGAAAAAGATAACGACAACATTCCCATACATCATAATGTGGACAGAGCTAACAGTAAAATTCCCTCAAATAGTGATCTCATAAGATATAAAGTAGTACTAAAACAATTGTTGGGTTGAAAACCTGGGCTCACCCTTCATCATAATAAGTCATTCATATGAGTTCCACATGGGGACGAATCATTCATAAATCATAAACCTAAAATAACCCTATTATAAAGGAATTAGTTACATAATTATACCAAAAAGATTTATCAAATTGAGAATCATGTAGACAATAAAATGGTAAGAGAGAATCTGTAGAGACCCGAAGCTTATCGTACATGGACATTACATTACTTTTGCGGAATACTTAGTACATAACAAAAACACACACACAAGGATCGTAATAGTTTAGTGTCCTTGGAAACTCGGAACGTAGTCTTCTAATCGTGGTGAAAGATCTTCAATATCTCCCATAAAGATCTTCCTTTTTTTACCTAAAACCTTTATTTATATCCTGGGGAAAAGAAAACATAAAAGGGTGATCTCAAATGCTCAGTAAGGGTATACAAAAGAAAAATCAATCACATCATATTCATAAGAACATAACTTTTTGGAAATCTTAACCTGCAAAAGAGAGCATAATATCTTAACATGGAACAAATCATAGAAGTGAAAATGAGATCCCCATAATCATATCATAAAACTTGAAACTTTTTGGCATGCACACATAATCATGGAAAATCATTTCTTGTTAGTCATGACTCATCGCCAAGACTATCTTAGTGGACAAAGTCCCTTTCTGAACTGAGTTCACTCCTCATTTCAGTCCTGTATCACTGAACCGAAATAACCTTCCGTTCCAGCCATTTCTATCTCATGAGATATAAAATCATTACCCAATGCATTGGAGGGAGATATAGGTCCCACCCATCTCATAATGATACCATTCTTATGTGTGCCACAAAATCATAAATCATACATCATCACATAACACATGTAGTAAAAATGGGATTCTTGAAACATCATGACATCATAAAAAAAATCATAAAAGGTAAATGACTTCATAAAAATAATTCACTTACAACAGAATCAAATCAATTTAATAATAGGGATAAAACAGAACCCTTTATTATCTTAGATGGAAAATAATTTTGATAAAACACTTGAACTCCATTCTTGAGGAAAATATCCTTTCTTCTTCAAAAACTCTTTTCATTTCGTAACATGTCATACAATTATAAACTAAAAGAAGTTGATTAAAAATAAACTTGAAAACTTGTAAAGGAATATTCTTGGAAATAATGTTTTAAAAATCCATTCATGTCGTATAAGTTAAAAAAACATTCTTTCGTACTTTTGTCGGAAAAGTCAAAAAGTACCTCGTACAAAAAAAATGACAAAAGATTCCTTTCATATTCTTTACTAAAAACTCACCGAAGGGTAAAAATGGATTTAAACAATTTTAAGTGGATGGAAACAATATTACATATTGAGGGAACATGGATGTGGATGATAAAATAAACCCCAGTAAATACCAAAGTATAAACAATCTCAGATAAAAACGAGATTGTGATATTTCCCTTACCTTAGGTCCGATTTGCTTTGTACGTGTCCGAAGCTCCTGTATAATGGTTTAAATAATGTCATTGACTTATTAAAGAATCATATTCGTTGTTATGATATCATATATGGTTCACTTATGACATTATATTACCCGTTCTTTTGTAAACTCCATGTTAAAGAAGCGTTTTGGGTAAAATCGTTTCATTTATCGTAGGTGTTCTGACTTGTTGTTCTTGACATTATTATTACTTATATCATGATTTACTTACTTCCAGAATATAAAATATGATTTATATATCATATATATTCAGTATATATATATATATAATAGATAGATAAATGAAATGAAAAACACCGTTCATGGAGACGGTAGTCCGTACGTACGCATGAACGCTGTTTTCCTTTCCTTATTGTCTTGAATGGAAGTAAGTAGATGACATACATATATATATATATATATACATAAATCCAGTAGCTTTATAATGTCATATATTTCATTATTATTTCTTATATATACTTTATAATCATTCTTAAATGGTTAACATGGAGAATGAATCTCATCGCGTCGTGGAGACGGTAGTCCGTACGTACGCACGAGCGATGATATCATTTCTATAAATATTGAATTGAATTGGAGTGGATTATACAATATATCAGAATCAATATGATGTTGTAATAACTATGTATAGTTATTCTTTACACCATTATACCCATCCATGTAAGGTGGTGGTGGAAAATAGATTACACCACGGCGTGGAGACGGTATTCCGTACGTACGCACGCGCGGTGATTTCTTTTTCCGTAGGATGGATAGATGGTGAAATAGGGTTGTTTAATACTTATAATAACATATCAGTATATGAGTGATACTGATGTTATTACTTCATAATGAAACAACCTAAGAAGAAGAAGTGGAAGAAGAAATAAAGATGAAAGAATTGGTAACGGTAATTACCTCTTCTTTGAAATGCCTCTTTGAGACCTCCTCTTAGGGCACTAGAATTGGTCTTTGAGGAAGACCAGAACCTCTAGGATGTTGCTAGGGAAGTGGAGAAGGGATTTTGGCAGGGGTTGGCCGAGCTTGAGTGCTCAAATTGGTGTGAGGAGGAGGGGGAGGAGGTGTCCTTTTATAAGGGAGGAGAGGGGCACCTTAGGAATATCTCAAAATATTATTTTATATTAAAGTCAAAATCGGTTTATAAAGGTTCCAAAGGGTCTTATTTCGAAGCTAAAGTGGGGATGGGTCGAAATCCTATCAAACAATAGGATTTAGACAAGTTTAGGGTATTATTTTAACCTTATCAATTAGATTTAACTCTAAGTTAAATAATTTAACTTTTACCGTGTCTTTTTGTTTTCTTTCACTATATGGTTAATAAACTTACTATAACATGCCAAACGAACCCCAAATTGTATATTATTAATACATATATCCTTATCTAAGTAATTTGGCCGAACCTTAGATTTTTAGGAATAAAATAACAATTAATAATATAATATTTGATTTAAAAACTATTTTGTGTCAATTTTGACACTATTTGATATATGATTTTTGTGAAAGTCATAACAGAATTATATGTTCGAACCAAGTTGATTAAATCAACACTAATATATCATAGTAACCTATAAAATTAGTGGAATTCATAAAAAGTCTCAAATTACATTTATTTTGGTGTTTATAACATCAATTATGTCAATATTTCATTAACAAGATAATTACTGCATCATCTTTGTGTCATAAATTAAATTATTTGATGTCTAAAAATTACAAATAAAATACCATAATGTATTAAATCTTTTTATCTTTCTAATGAATATTTACAATCGAATTTATCTTATGTATAACCCCATATTAGAAATGATTTACTTATTAAACTTTGATTTTAACTATTTTAACCCTTCTTTAAATAAATTAATAATAAATGTCCTAATCTAATCCAAGTGGGCCTAAATGGTCATATTTTATTCCTAAGTTTGTTTTTGGTCGAATTAAACTTGTACAATAGAATTAGGACATGTGTTAGGGTAATATTAATATCATATTTACCCTTAGTTACCCTATTTACTATTAACCGTGGTAAAAAAAGTAAAAAGTTACTATTCACCAAAAATTTATTTTCATCTCATTGAACCACATTTTAGTCCTTGATATTAACCGTGTCTCTCGGATTTTTGAAATTCCATTCACAGAAGCGGTAAAATTAAGTTTTATGCAAAATTCAGTTTTTAACCTACCACTTAGTGGTTTCACTATTCATCAAAAATTGAAGTTTTTCAGAAAAATGCCAAAATTTCACCCTAAGCTATAATTCATATTCCGAATTCAAAAATGAAATCTATTTTACCAAATTCATAACATAGAAGTTTCATTAATTAATTTTATAATTAAATCCCGCTGTTAAAATAAATAGCGTGTTTTTAGGAAACAATATATATCAAAAGATTGACACTTGATTATGTCTGGTTTAAATGTGAAATTACAACCAATGACCAACATTGTATTAAATTGTAAAAATATATTCTAAATATACTTTAAAACCACTCAAATTAATAATTTATCACTATTAATTATTTCGATTAAAAAAGTTGTTTTTAATTATAATTTAGTAATTTTTTACTATTCATCAGAATATGAACGTTATCCGAAAAGTACCAAAATTTCACCTTAGGCTAAATTCGATACTCCGAATCCAAGAATGAAGTTCATTTTGAAAAATAAGATTTAAAGAATTTTAAAAAGTGGTTATTACTATTCATAACGGCTAGTTTTAATAATATTTTAATAGCACATCATTGTTTAGTGAAACTCGGTATTGCGTATTACACACGCTATCGGGGAAGGTCGCGATTGCGTGTAATGCAAGGCAAGACAAGGATGCGTGTTGTGCAAGCTCCTTTTGGTGTTGCGTACAACACAAGACATTAATAAAATTAAAAAGAATATTTCTTTATAAAATCTTGGGCTGTTACATTCTACCCCCCTTAAAATGAATTTCGCCCTCGAAATTCGTCGGGGTTATAAATGGTTTACTATTCGAAAGTTTATTTAATAGAAACCCACATCGTAAAAAGGAATATCAAAACCAATCTTTAAAAACAAAAGTATGAAACATAACGGTTACCCAAATAAACTAATCATTGGGTTTCCACATAGGTGAAAATATGGATATGGAAGAGAAATCTAACCATCATGTTCTGATGGAGAGTGGTAGTGAACATGGCTATGGAAAAGCCAGTAATCACAAATCCATAGATTTGTGATGATATAAGGTACCATCTGATTCATCAGGTATAAGATCACTAGGACAACATTTTTGGTTTTCAAGATCATTTCCCCTAAAGTTGAAAATTTGAATTAGAATAAATACTTACTTTATTTTGGTACAATCTCACTGTTGTTCGTGCTTTGAACAATTTCCACTTCATCTCTTAAATAAATAAAGTTGAATTTGTTATTCGTGAAGTGTTAGCAGATCATGTGATAGAATGACAGGTCATTCCATCTGTCTCAAACAAAAGGTTAGCAAAACTTATATACATAAGTCGATCTATAGTGAGATTAACCATATATGGTTCCTAAAATGGACTTATACTTCATATATCATACTGCTTAATATAATAAAACTAGTTTCTACTAAACATGGACTTCCTGTAGGCCAGTGGTAAGTGATAAAGGCCAGTCGCACTTCGGTTGTGGGTTCGATTCCTACAGCCTTGTCCGAAGCGATGGGCTGTCGCTCGTCCTGCAGGTTGTCCTTTTTCTAAAACTACGTTACTATAACATCCCATCAATAATATCGAAAATCTTCTATCCTTAAACAATACTAACTTATGTCCAACATAATTCAGTCTAATCTTTAGGCTTATAATACTGCAGTCCACTCTCATAATATAGTGACAACGATTACCAGAGATTTAATACTGTCGTTGATCCCCACATATCATAAGATATGTCTTGTTGGTCACATTCCAAACATTCAAAGTCCTTAATCTCATACTCTCTTGAATACCCATTGAACCTTAGTGAAAACTTGAATGCAGTTAAAAGTTAACACTTTTCACATACCGAAATCCTCAAAATTCTTTATAATCAAACCATGATATCACTTAGTCCTTATATCAATCATGAGCTCATGAATACTGTTAAACATTTCATTTTCTCTTTTCCCTTCATTATGCGCATATCATCTTATTAAAAATATCTCAATCACTTTGAATACCACATTAGACCAACACATAAATATTTCAATACACCATAAAAGTACCTCAACAACATTATCCCTGAATACCATTACATAAACACTTCAGTCCATCCACTTCAATGATTGTCCTGGAAGAAGTCCTTCCTTGATTTAGAAGTATCTTTTTAGGTCAGGGCATTGAGTTGGGTAATGCCCATGTTCTCCACAAATAAGACATTGAACTCCATAACAGTCTGTCACTCTATGACCCTTTTCTCCACATAGATAACATCGGTCCCTCCATTTGAGGTATTCCTCAAGGTTCTTCTTCCCTTCTTTAGAAATCTCA
Organism: Viscum album; assembly: GCA_963277665.1. Lineage (NCBI taxonomy): Eukaryota > Viridiplantae > Streptophyta > Magnoliopsida > Santalales > Viscaceae > Viscum > Viscum album. The sequence continues at coordinate 916,851,743 of OY728141.1, forward strand.
ATCTTCCTTTCTTTATGCTCCTCAACATGCGAACATGCATAATAGTTTATCTTCCTCTTCTTTGATGAATTAGGCATACCACTAAATTTCACCTTGTTAATCATATATCGCGATGACTGATTTGGCATAATCACAAGATCTTTCTCTCTAGGAATTAAACAATTTTTTTTTGCCCATAGTCACCAATTTGTCCATTGGATTCAATGTTAACCGAATTCTTTCTGGTTCCCTCCATTAACTAAAACACAAAAAGAATCTTGTGAGAGGCAAAAATCATGCTAGGGAAAACAACATAGTAAAAGGGGGAGTACCCTTGATATCTAAAATCTTAGGTTTAATTCTAGGATCGTTAGCGTAATTCTATTACTATAACCTATACGTATACTTATCCCTAGGGACATCCCTAGACATACCTTAGATATATCTCTAGGGATCACACTAACGTTTTCGCATCCTAGTTTCCAAAGGTTGACTAAACCTTTCCTCTGATACCAACTGTAGAGACCCTAAGCTTATCGTACATGGACATTACATTACTTTTGCGGAATACTTAGTACATAACAAAAACACACACACAAGGATCGTAATAGTTTAGTGTCTTTGGAAACTCGGAACGTAGTCTTCTAATCGTGGTGAAAGATCTTCAATATCTCCCATAAAGATCTTCCTTTTTTTTACCTAAAGCCTTTCTTTATATCATGGGGAAAAGAAAACATAAAAGGGTGAGCTCAAATGCTCAGTAAGGGTATACAAAAGAAAAATCAATCACATCATATTCATAAGAACATAACTTTTTGGAAATCTTAACCTGCAAAAGAGAGCATAATATCTTAACATGGAACAAATCATAGAAGTGAAAATGAGATCCCCATAATCATATCATAAAACTTGAAACTTTGTGGCATGCACACATAATCATGGAAAATCATTTCTTGTTAGTCATGACTCATCGCCAAGACTATCTTAGTGGACAAAGTCCCTTTCTGAACCGAGTTCACTCCTCGTTTCAGTCCTGTATCACTGAACCGAAATAACCTTCCGTTCCAGCCATTTCTATCTCATGAGATATAAAATCATTACCCAATGCATTGGAGGGAGATATAGGTCCCACCCATCTCATAATGATACCATTCTTATGTGTGCCACAAAATCATAAATCATACATCATCACATAACACATGTAGTAAAAATGGGATTCTTGAAACATCATGACATCATAAAACAAATCATAAAAGGTAAATGACTTCATAAAAATAATTCACTTACAACAGAATCAAATCAATGTAATAATAGGGATAAAACAGAACCCTTTATTATCTTAGATGGAAAATAATTTTGATAAAACACTTGAACTCCATTCTTGAGGAAAATATCCTTTCTTCTTCAAAAACTCTTTTCTTTTCTTAACATGTCATACAATTATAAACTAAAAGAAGTTGATTAAAAATAAACTTGAAAACTTGTAAAGGAATATTCTTGGAAATAATGTTTTAAAAATCCATTCATGCCGTATAAGTTAAAAAAACATTCTTTCATACTTTTGTCGGAAAAGTCAAAAAGTACCTCGTACAAAAAAAAATGACAAAATATTCCTTTCATATTCTTTACTAAAAACTCACCGAAGGGTAAAAATGGATTTAAACAATTTTAAGTGGATGGAAACAATATTACATATTGAGGGAACATGGATGTGGATGATAAAATAAACCCCAGTAAATACCAAAGTATAAACAATCTCAGATAAAAATGAGATTGTGATATTTCCCTTACCTTAGGTCCGATTTGCTTTGTACGTGTCCGAAGCTCCTGTATAATGGTTTAAATAATGTAATTGACTTATTACAGAATCATATTCTTTGTTATGATATCATATATGGTTCACTTATGACATTATATTACCCGTTCTTTTGTAAACTCCATGTTAAAGAAGCATTTTGGGTAAAATCGTTTCATTTATCGTAGGTGTTCTGACTTGTTGTTCTTGACATTATTATTACTTATATCATGATTTACTTACTTCCAGAATATAAAATATGATTTATATATCATATATATTCAGTATATATATATATATATAATAGATAGATAAATGAAATGAAAAACACCGTTCATGGAGACGGTAGTCCGTACGTACGCATGAACGCTATTTTCCTTTCCTTATTGTCTTGAATGGAAGTAAGTAGATGACATACATATATATATATATATATATATATACATAAATCCAGTAGCTTTATAATGTCATATATTTCATTATTATTTCTTATATATACTTTATAATCATTCTTAAATGGTTAACATGTAGAATGAATCTCATCGCGTCGTGGAGACGGTAGTCCGTACGTACGCACGAGCGATGATATCATTTCTATAAATATTGAATTGAATTGGAGTGGATTATACAATATATCAGAATCAATATGATGTTGTAATAACTATGTATAGTTATTCTTTACACCATTATACTCATCCATGTAAGGTGGTGGTGGAAAATAGATTACACCACGGCGTGGAGACGGTATTCCGTACGTACGCACGCGCGGTGATTTCTTTTTCCGTAGGATGGATAGATGGTGAAATAGGGTTGTTTCATACTTATAATAACATATCAGTATATGAGTGATACTGATGTTGTTACTTCATAATGAAACAACCTAAGAAGAAGAAGTGGAAGAAGAAATAAAGATGAAAGAATTGGTAACGGTAATTACCTCTTCTTTGAAATGCCTCTTTGAGACCTCCTCTTAGGGCACTAGAATTGGTCTTTGAGGAAGACCAGAAACTCTAGGATGTTGCTAGGGAAGTGGAGAAGGGATTTCGGCAGGGGTTGGCCGAGCTTGAGTGCTCAAATTGGTGTGAGGAGGAGGGGGAGGAGGTGTCCTTTTATAAGGGAGGAGAGGGGCACCTTAGGAATATCTCAAAATATTATTTTATATTAAAGTCAAAATCGGTTTATAAAGGTTCCAAAGGGTCTTATTTCGAAGCTAAAGTGGGGATGGGTCGAAATCCTATCAACCAATAGGATTTAGACAAGTTTAGGGTATTATTTTAACCTTATCAATTAGATTTAACTCTAAGCTAAATAATTTAACTTTTACCGTGTCTTTTTGTTTTCTTTCACTATATGGTTAATAAACTTACTATAACATGCCAAACGAACCCCAAATTGTATATTATTAATAAATATATCCTTATCTAAGTCATTTGGCCGAACCTTAGATTTTTAGGAATAAAATAACAATTAATAATATAATATTTGATTTAAAAACTATTTTGTGTCAATTTTGACACTATTTGATATATGATTTTTGTGAAAGTCATAACAGAATTATATGTTCGAACCAAGTTGATTAAATCAACACTAATATATCATAGTAACCTATAAAATTAGTGGAATTCATAAAAAGTCTCAAATTACATTTATTTTGGTGTTTATAACATCAATTATGTCAATATTTCATTAACAAGATAATTACTGCATCATCTTTGTGTCATAAATTAAATTATTTCATGTCTAAAAATTACAAATAAAATACCATCATGTAGTAAATCTTTTTATCTTTCTAATGAATATTTACAATCGAATTTATCTTATGTATAACCCCATATTAGAAATGATTTACTTATTAAACTTTGATTTTAACTATTTTAACCCTTCTTTAAATAAATTAATAATAAATGTCCTAATCTAATCCAAGTGGGCCTAAATGGTCATATTTTATTCCTAAGTTTGTTTTTGGTCGAATTACACTTGTCCAATAGAATTAGGACATGTGTTAGGGTAATATTAATATCATATTTACCCTTAGTTACCCTATTTACTATTAACTGTGGTAAAAAAAGTAAAAAGTTACTATTCACCAAAAATTTATTTTCATCTCATTGAACCACATTTTAGTCCTTGATATTAACCGTGTCTCTCGGATTTTCGAAATTCCATTCACAGAAGCGGTAAAATTAAGTTTTATGCAAAATTCAGTTTTTAACCTACCACTTAGTGGTTTCACTATTCATCAAAAAATTGAAGTTTTTCAGAAAAATGCCAAAATTTCACCCTAAGCTATAATTCATATTCTGAATTCAAAAATGAAATCTATTTTACCAAATTCATAACATAGAAGTTTCATTAATTAATTTTATAATTAAATCCCGCTGTTAAAATAAATAGCGTGTTTTTAGGAAACAATATATATCAAAAGATTGACACTTGATTATGTCTGGTTTAAATGTGAAATTACAACCAATGACCAACATTGTATTAAATTGTAAAAATATATTCTAAATATACTTTAAAACCACTCAAATTAATAATTTATCACTATTAATTATTTCGATTAAAAAAGTTGTTTTTAATTATAATTTAGTAATTTTTCACTATTCATCAGAATATGAACGTTATCCGAAAAGTACCAAAATTTCACCTTAGGCTAAATTCGATACTCCGAATCCAAGAATGAAGTTCATTTTGAAAAATAAGATTTACAGAATATTAAAAAGTGGTTATTACTATTCATAACGGCTAGTTTTAATAATATTTTAATAGCACATCGTTGTTTAGTGAAACTCGGTATTGCGTATTACACACGCTATCGGGGAAGGTCGCGATTGCGTGTAATGCAAGGCAAGACAAGGATGCGTGTTGTGCAAGCTCCTTTTGGTGTAGCGTACAACACAAGACATTAATAAAATTAAAAAGAATATTTCTTTATAAAATCTTGGGCTGTTACAGAATCATCATATAATAAAAAAAATTAGTTCATTGAATAAAGAATAAAGGTATAGGAATAACATAAGAAGAAATGGGAATTATAGAAATAAAATTGAAAAGCTTCTCTTATAATATTTTTAGGGTTACATTTAAAGTAGTAATAGAAATAGAAACATAAAAGAAATTATATCCAATAAAAAAATAAAGAAAAAGGAATCATAAAGGTAATAAATTAAGTATATTAGAAATAAATAAATAGATATATGGGGGATAGAGAATATATCATTAAGAAATAGAAAGAATGAGAAACAGCCCTTACCTTAAATCCTAGACTTCTTAAGAATATCTTGTATCCTCATGAATAGTTAAGTTAATTTTATTAATTACTTACATTAGAAGCTTATTAATATTTATTTCATTTCTCAATGTCCATTTTTTGTCATGTTTCATTCATTTATTAAATTAATTGTTTTCAAATCAACCATTTTATGGTTATTTGGTTTATAAATTTAAAATCGCTTTGATGTAGCAGTAATGGTTGAATTCCACTTTCCAAATGGTTATATAAGATTAAAAAGTGTTTAGGTTCATGTTTGATGTCATTTAAGAAGTAACAAAGTTAAATATATTAGTATATAGTTACAATTTTAATAATCTTCCTCAGTAAGCTTGTTTTAGATGCTTAAAAATGATGATCATTTAATTTTAATATCATTATTACCGTGCCTATTTTATTATTCCACAATAATATAAATGGTATTATTTGATTATTAATGTTATATTAAATCTTAAAGAATATTTTTAAAAGTAGTTATGAATGATATTAGTGAAAATTTAAAAACTCATCATTCATTTAGGCAACAAAAAACTACCATGGGTGAATGATGTTTTTTGGAAGTGTTTAAAATAAGAAAAAAATGATAAATATTTTAGTTTAATAAAAACATTAGATTATATTGAAATTGTAGGTTTAATGTTATTTTTAATGACTAAAAATATTCTAAAATGGGTAATGAGATAATTTAAATTAGATGACATGGGTTTTGAAACCTTTACCATGCTCTTCGAGTTGCATTCGTTGGATTGAGTGTAAAGCCTTTAGAAGAAGGACATTTGGATAGAATGGATCATTAAGGATGTGACTAAGGGAGTTTATAAAGGTATATAGTAATTTTTCTGGAAAAGAAAAATATTTTCTAGGAAGGGATAATTTTTCTGAGGAAGGGTGTTTATATAGTCAAGGGGATGGGTATCTTTGAATGAAATAGAGATTATTTTATTATTTTGGATCAACAATATAAATAGTGTTGATTATTATGAATTTTATTATTGATTACTTAAAAATATAGTTTTTTTATATTTTAACACTCACAAAATTTAAATGAATTTTATAAATATATTATTTAATGTACAGAATAAAAATTCGTTTTCTATTAGAATAAAATTTAACTTAGGATTTTAAAATTGATATATAGGTTTGGAAATTAAATAATTTATCTTTTAAATGATTTTTAATAATTAAATACATTTTAAATTATGAAAATAATTGAATAATTTTTTTAATTCGTATTTGTATCATAATGATGTCATAAAACTTATGATATTCATATAAACTATATCTTTCTCTATTCAATAAAAAATTTAACCTTTTCAGAAAAATTAAAAAAAACCGCCTTAAGATAATATTTCGGGGTTATTCCAAAAATTAAATCTATTTTATAAAATTATAATTATAATTATTATAATAATTATTTTTACATAAAATCATATAATACAAATAAAAATAATGTTATCTCAAATAAATATTATTTAGTTTTCTAGGTGTGATCACATTTCTATTTGTTATTAATTATTAATTATTATATAATTGATATTTAATTATAATATATATTTTAACCAAAATATGTTTTAGATTTAGGTAATTCTAATATTTAACTTTTAACATAATACTAACACTTTGTTAAATAATTTAAAATAAACCACACTAAAATTTGTACTTATTTATGCTTTAAGTTATATAATTTGAAAAATCATTCTATAGAATTATATTATTATTTTTTACTTATTTTAATCATTGTAAAATTTTTAGGTGTTTTACTACTCATATCGGTCTAATAAAAATTTCAAAGCTCAATTAATATTCCAATAGTAAAATAATTAACTCAATGATAAAATAATTATTATACACCCTTGAAATACCTCTTATTTATTTACTTATTTATTATTCACTAACTCATTTTTTTTATCAAATTTACTTATAAATAATATAAAAAATTTCAATTGTATTTCTAATATTCTGCTCTATTTTTACAATGTTGTTCATGAGGGTTATATTTTTAGGAGACCATCTCTATATGGATTTTAAAATTATACTGATGTTATTTATTAATTTTTATTATACCATTGTAATGTTTTAAATTTTATTGAGTATATTTATAATTTATTTGTAATTATTTATATTGATGAAATAAAATAGGGTTTTTTATTATACTATACATGTGATTCGTACTATGCATGATACATAACTATGATGCACATAAATTTAGAGATGGAAATTCATTATATTTGAAATTTATGATTTTTTATACTTCCCTTAAAATCAAGAAACATATCCTGATCCTTTATCATCAAAAGGGTATTTATTCTAATATGGTATAAATTTGCTACTTATACATCATATCTTACATTGTTACAGGAATCCCAAAGTGACCAAAATTATTTAAAAAATCCATACTAAGAAGAAACCCCAAATAGAAGGAGAAATAAACACCATGAAACTATTCTAAGAGAATGGTAGAAAAAGACATAAATTTGGGGTGGATGTTAGGGTTTTTTGATATAAAATTCTAAAATGGAAAGTTCCTAGTCACCTTCAATGAAGAGATGCAACTATATTTCCACCTTCATATTACTGTCAAATATATATTTGGAGGCGAGCCTCATGCATCTTCTTTGGATCAAATTGTTAATTTTCATATTACCATGGTGAGAATGAACAATCATTAATCATTTGATTTCCTTGATATTAAAATTATGAGACACTTAAAGTGTTAACACATAATTATCTTTTTTCAGTGAGATAGATGTAACTAAAAAAATCCTTATAATTATCCTTAATAACCTCATGATAAAATTTTGATGGTTAATAATAATCATAAATTTTATATCATGGGTAAGAAAACCATGGAATAAGAGAGAAAAGGTAGCCTAATTTTCATTCTAGAATAAGATATCACTCATTTCTATGATACATTTAGAGTGATACATTAATGTATCTAGAGACTCTATGAGACATTCCAAAGAGTTTCTTGAGGATTATCCACATTGTGAAATCTATTTGAGGCCATCCCATATTTTATCAATGAAAATAATAACCATTATAATTGAAAACTGATAACATCTATGGATAATTTTTCTTTAATGTCATATATTTCCTATTATAGCCTCTATAAATTTATTCCAACATTATCTAGGGGACTCAAAATCACGTTCTAGCTAACCTAGTGACACTATTACTACTAATTCACATCCAATAATAAATTATATATGGTACAGGAAATGTTTTCAAAAAATTAAGAACGTTGATCACTAGGAGAATATGAATTATAATGGACATGAAGGTGGTGCTTATTTATACCATTTTACCTTTGAAGGATTAGAAATGGTTTTTTTTCTAGTTGATAATACCCCAAGAAATTTATTAACCATCATATCAACATACCAAATTTAAACCCTTTAACTAAATAAAATAGCACTGAAGTATTATAGGTGTTACAATTTCTTAGAGAAACTGACCCACCTTTCAACCATTTAACAACCTTTAAATAATAATTTAAAAGAAACGTATATATTATTTTTAAGAGGTTTATTCTTTTAGATACTTATTTTATATATATATATGCATGATATATATTAAATAATTGATGGTTTTTTTATTTTTCATTGAATAATATCATCTAATCATTCTAAAAAATAGTGAGTAATACTTGGATTCCCATAATATCCCCCAAAGGGATCCACCATACCTACTCTCACTAACAATTTTAGGAGTTTACTGAATATATCTTGAGATAGGAAAAAAATGCTCGAAAATAAAGTGTAACCTTTACTCAACCCTATAATGGGATTAAACAAGTTTAACCTTTTTCCCATCAGTATCATTGAGAACCATAATGAGTAGTAGTAGTGAAATTCTAAGTTATATAACCTTATTGAGAATCCACAATATAGAATAAATTTCAAGATGTAGTGATACAATATTTTATTATCAAATTTTCTAAATACACCTTCAACATGATGTTTCCTATGAAAAAAATTCTTACATGGATCCTACATCATCTAATAATAAAAATAAATGGCCCATTAGATGGTTCCATCTTTGATAAATCCATGTTGTTCCTCTAAGGTTACATTAGGAATGTGATTATTTAATATATCTTTAAGAATATTTTCAATGATTTTGTATGTAATTTTATTCATAATAATGGGAAGAAACATCTAAAATGAATTTTGATGGTTCAAAGTTAGGATAAAGAAAAGGGATGTTTCATAGGAAACTATAGGTAAAGAACTACCCCTAAAATATTCCTGAATCATATCTATGATCTTTTTCTTAAAAAATAACCCCATCACAATTCATGATTAAATCACCTGAAGAGACATGGTGTTGTCAGAAACTGTGATAAAATTTTCAAATAAGATAGAGTATATAGTAATCCACTGTAGTAAATTTCTAAATTTTTTTTAGTATATCATCATTAAAAATATATTATGTTGTAGTATGTGAATCAATATTATTATACGATATGGGATATTGGGACTATACTATATAACCATATTTTAGGTGAATAATTACTACATAGTAACCATAGATGACACCATAAGTGTTAATTAATTATGATATGGATATAAGAATTTGGATTTTACTATTATTTAAGATAATATGGGGTATCATGGACAATTATTGAATCATTCTTTATAACTTAGAGAATTTAAATAAGTTCAAGTAGATATTAAGATGATAACAATTCTATCATAGTTTATAAGAAAAAAAAGTTGGTCATCGTGACTAAAGATAAGGGATAAAAGATATTATAATAGATTTATATCAACATTACGACCAATTTCATGGACTGAAAACTTAGAGATATCTTAGGTAGGGAAATAGAGTAACACTTATCACCATTTATGATACCTTTATACTAGTGTGATCAATTAAAGGTCACATCATATAATTTCTTATGATATGGCATATTGTAAAGAAAGTTTTTCAATAATTAAAATGACCCCTACATATTAAAGGATATGAAATGAAGATTCCATTACTTATATCTATAATGATACATATATTTAATAATTGAACATGATTATTCCATAAGGATAAATAATGATTATTCCTATCATTTTACTCCTATGATTGAAGAAGAATGGTGGAAATATGTCTAATATACAATGTGAACAATATTTTTTATAAAGGATAGTCTTACCAAAATAGGAAAATTTTTAATATCTTAGAAAGCTATCACTCAAGGACAAGGAGAGAAAAAATTTAAAAGATCATCTGAGGTATTAAACATTTTTAGTGGAATGAGACATTTCATTGGAAATTATAAGGTCATGATGTTTTATTTAATCACATAAATGGATCACCGTTATCATATCCATGTATAATGATTTTAGAATTGTAACACCTAGAGGTGCCCCATACCCGGTTGGACATATGGCCTCAAACACATTTCCCCAAACACTAGAGGCTTATGACTAGCAGTGAGGGTCTTGGGTGTGATAGTTGGGAAACTATGCCCTCATTAGAAGTGTAATGAAGTGAAAATAAACAGATAAAAATAGCAGAAGTAGTAATAATACCATACAATAATAAACAACAGAAGACTGAAGAAATAAACAACTAAAGAACATATATAAATGATGCATGATATATATGTCTAGGAAAGCAGCCAACCCATTCACAATGCTGGAATACAGTGCTAAACCTGTGGTACAAAGAATAAAAATAACTTCAACAACACCACAAACCTCATCTTGGTCCCATGCTCTCCATCTCCACAACAGTCAAGTACCTGAAGTAGAAAGGCACCTTCCCTTATCTATACCTGCATCAATATAATCTGTTTGGTCCCAAAAGCATGACCCAAAGAGGGTGTGAGATGAATCCTAGAAGGAAACCACCCAAATAACTTTTCCAAACAATTAGTGAATATATATGGAAGGTAGTAAACAAAAGAAGAAAAAAATAAGAAAGTACTCAAAAGTAAACAATCATATAGTTCAATGGAATTCAATTTCATTTATCAGTTAAGAAATCAACAAACATAAGTGACCCTTTGTGAAGTAATCATAGAATAACCCCTTTGGTTCAACCAAACATACAAAATCAACCCTCTGGGATATACTCACAGTCTACCCCCTATGGTTTTTCTTTAGAAAAGACATTATGAGGAAGCACTCGCCATCACCCCCCCCCCCCCCCCCCGTGGTCTCAAATCGGTTACTATAGACACTCTGGGGAAGCACTAAATGTCCAATTACCCCTATGGTTTCATAACGAGGAAACTACAGACACTCTGAGGGATCACAAAGTCCATCCCCCTATGGTCTCGCAATATAAAAGTCAACAGACACTCTAGAGAAGCCCTCAACGTCCATTCTCCCTATGGTCTACTACACCAGGTTCTCATAGACCCGTGTAAGTCAGTCACACACAACGATACATGGTAGCCAAAGTAAATCCCAAGAACTACTTGGCTAAATAGTCTACATCATATCACAACTCATCAGATAAAATCACTCCATCCTAACAATATTAGGCATGAAAAGAAAAGCATCATAACAGGAAAGCTGGGCCAAACTGTCAAAACAAGAAACATGAGAAAAACATCAATAACATGGAAAAGTTAACCCAATTCACAAACAATTATCCTCTATCCAAACAAACAAGGCATAACAAGAAATAACAAGGCTATCAACCATAAACACGCAATACCTCAAACAAGGGTATTAGGCAATTTTGCATATATAACAGAAGGAATAACTACGAAAAGGTACAAACCACCTACCTCGAAGTTGTATGGATGATATACATGAACCTCAAGCCTTTAATTTCCCATAAATTATGTAGAACTACAAAAAACACAAAAAATGTTCAACTGAGGATATCTCGTGAAAGTAGAGGAATAAAGAGACAAGGTTCAAGAAGTAGGAAGAAATCACCGATGTGATTCCAACACAACTGACATAGTTCGATTTGAAGAATGGAAAATGAGTTGAGGGATCAGAGAAGAATCACTGGCTACGGATGCTCATGGATGAGATAGTTTGGGAAGAATATGGTTATGTCCATTATATGTGACCCCAGTATGTTTAAAGAAATAAAATGAAAATACACAATGTGTTCATTTAAAGTACACGAAATGTAATTTCCATAACTGGACTCCATGTTAGGTGGTCTCCAGGTCACCCCACACATCCATGTACTCAACCATTACATGGACAGTTCATGGTCACCCATAGCAACTAAGTACACAATATGTTCTTATAAGTACTTGGTGTGTACTTCGGAAATTTCCAGAAACTCCTCTTTTCCTAAGAAACAACCAGAAAAGAAAACATACCTGAAAAGAAGATCTGGGTTCTTAAAATATTCCCCCCTTATAAAAATTCATCCCTGAATTTCCCAATCAAGGTGGCGTAGAAGTATAATCCTTAAACAACTTCATCCACTATGATCGTACATCAGCCTCCCTCTTCTAGGTCTTATCCTGTACTCGCCCGTGCCACCATTGCCCTCATACCAGAGGAACATATAGGCCATGGAGAACCTTCACACTGCAATAAAAAATCTGGATAAGATTCTATTCAAATGATGCATCCACCTCTACCTCAACCTCTTCAAGTTGAGAAACATGAGATGGGTTTGAGAGGTAAGACTACAATTGAAAAATGTGGAAAAATCATGCATAACCTGGTACCTCTGAGGTAACTACAACTGATAAGAGACTATACGAACTCTCTCCAAAAACTCAAACGGTCTGACGTATCTCAGTGAAAGCTTGCCTTGTGTCCTACTCCTTATGTATCCCAACCTTGGTGTGACACGTAGAAAAACCTGATCTCCGACATCGAACTTCAGAGGCTGTCTCTGTCGATCTATATAAGACTTTTGTCATGACTTTGCAATAGCCATCCTCTTCCAAATCAACTCCACCTACTCTGTGGTCTCCTGAACAAGATGAGGTCCCAACATAGTTGCCTCTCCTGCCTCCAGCCATATAAGGGTGATCAACATGGCCTATCGTACAAATCATTATAAGGTGCCATCTGAATAGTTTCTTGAAAACTACTATTATAGGAAAAATCCACAAGAGGCATGTGTTTCTCCCAAGAACCTCCAAAGTATTGAATTCATGCTTGAAGCATGTCCTCCAGCACCTGAATCGTATGCTCAGACTGACCATCTATCTAGGGGTGGTAAACTATAATCAGAAGTACCTATGTACCCAAAGCATTCTATAATTATTTACAGACCCGAGAAGTAAAATGAGCATCCCTGCCTGAAACAATGAAGTGTGGAAATCCATGTAAACTTACAATCTCTCAGATGTTCAACCTTCCCATCTCATCAACACTGAAAGTCTATTTGATCAGTAAGAAGCGATAAACCTTCACGAGTCTGTCAATGTCAACCCAAACTGTATCATTCCCTTAAGGCGACCATGACAAACCTGTCATGAAGTTCATCGTGACATCATTCCAATTCCACTCTATAATGGGCAACTGATGTAAAAGGAATCCTAGCCGCTGATGCTCCACCTTCACTTGCTGACAGGTGGAATATCTCATGACAAATGCAACAACATATCTCTTCATACATGACCACCAATACAGATAGTGTAGATCATGATAAATCTTGGTTACACCAGGATGAATTGTCCAAACTAAGGAATGAAAGCCCTACATCATCTCCTCACTTATGTTTGCTGGCACCCACACGTGCCCATGAAAATGCAATATTTCATTCTCACCTATGGTCTATCCAAGAATGGGTTCCTCTCATGACACACTCTCCCATAGGACTAGGGCTTCAAAATCTGATAGCTACCTCATTCACACTCGATCGAGTAGAGTAGAGGTAACATCGGCAGAAGAAAGAAACATTTCCCCATGTCTGTCATGAACCTACAAATGCATCTCACAGAATAGATCCATAAGCTACCACTCACAGCTGGCCTCCTAAACTGCATGTATCTAAGTCCTCCTACTCAATGCATCATCAACTGTATTTCCTTTCCTAGGCCTGTAGGCAAGCTCAAAGTCAAAGGACTGAATGTAATCAACCCACCTTCATTGTCTCAGATTCAGATCACAGTGAGTGGAGATATACTTGAGAATTTTGTGATCGGTGAAGACCATAGAATTATCTCCCAAAAATAATTTATCCAATAGTGTAAAGCATGAACAACTATAGCCAACTTGAGATCGTGCATCAGGTAATTCCTCTCACATGGACTCAACTTCCAAGACTCGTACGCAACGACTTCTTCTCTCTATATAATCACTTCCCCTACCCAATACCTGATGCATCACAATAAACAGTATAGCTCTTTCCCAGATTATAAAAAACTAGTATCGGTGCTAAATTCAACCTCCCTTTCAGCTCCTAAATGGCGGACTCACAAGAATATGACTATAAGAACTTCACACCTTTCTTAGTCAGGCCTGTCAATGGTGCTACTGAGCATGAAAATTCCTATATGAAACATATGTTGTATCCACACAGCTTTATAAAACTTTGTACCTCAAAGACGTTCTTCGGCTTATCCTAGGAAACTACTGCTCCCACTTTCTCTAGGTCTACTGATACTCCTGTCTCTAAGATAACATGACCCAAGAAGTGAATTTGGTCCATCCAAAAGTGACTTTTTGAGAGATTATCATATAAATTATGCTCTCTCAATGTACTCAAAATGATCCCAAGATGGTTAGAATGGTCATGTTGAGTGTGAGAGTACACCATGATATCATCTCCGAATACCACCATGAAAGATTCCAAGTATGGATGGAACACTTGGTTCATCAGTGCCTTGAAAACTGCAGGTGCGTTTGTGAGGTTGAACGACATAACCATATACTTGTATAGACCATACCTACTCCTAAAGGCTTTAAGAGGTATATTAGATAGTCTAATGCACAACTGATGATAATTAGATACCATTTCAATCTTAGAGAACACTCGGGCTCCTCAAAGTCGATCAAATAGATCATCAATCCTCGACAAGGGATATCAGTTCTTGACCATCAACTGGTTCAAATTCTTATAATACACACAAAGTTGGAGGGTACCTTCCTCCTTTTTCACAAATATGATAGGTGAACCCAAAGGAGAAGTACTGGGTTGGATGAAACCCATTGATTACAACTCCTCCAAATTCTTATTGAGTTCCTATAATTCAAGTGTAGCCATCCTATAAGGATTAATGGACACCGGTGCCGCTCCTAGTACAAGATCAATAGAAAATTCCACCTCTCGCTCAGGAGGAAGCCCTAAAAAGTCCTCTAGAAAGAAATCCCTTAAACAATCCACCACTGAAGGAAATTCCATCTTTGTGGTCCCCTAGTCATCCAGATAGAGACTAGAAATCCAGGATGTAACTCCTCCCAACCCATAATGCTCGAGTTCTGCTATGCTCGCCTGAACATCCCACTATACCTTATGAATAAACGATCCGCCCTCTAGTGATGTGAAAAACACCCTATGACGATAGAAATTGACAATTTATTGGAAGGGAACTAACCAGTCTATTCCGAGAATGAAATCATAACATGTCATCTCTAGGTTATAGAGGTCCCATAAAAAGTGACACCCACTAACCTCAAGAGGGAACTCCATGCACTGACGTACACTAGCCATTTTTGTCCCCAACAGAGTGTCCAACATCAAGACATTAGGAGAAGTAAAGATACAGAGCCCAAGGCTCTCCACAACAGCGACATATATGAAACTATGAAAATACCCATGTATTGAAAAGTTCAGAAGCTAAAACTAAGGTAACTAGGATTGTACCTCGAACTGTAGAGGGTCTGGGATCCTGCTCCTACTGGGTCTACTCCCCCACAAAAGCCTGTCCTGCACTGCAACCCTATAAAGCTGACTAAAATCCTTGAGCTGATCAACCCTGTGGTCGCCGAAAACTCTACATTTGACCACCACATCCCCTACCTCGTCCTTGGGCTAAAAATCCAGAAGAACTCCAGTTCCCAGACTGATAAGAAACTGGTTGTGCTGCTCCTGAACATGGAGTCATAGCAAAATTCCTATCACCAGCTGTTAGTGAGAAGAACTGACAGAAGTGCTGAAAATGAACCATTTTGCCGCAAGATAGGAACTAGAATGGGTCTCTTGGGATAAGTGGCCTCGTATGCCCACTCCTCCTGCACTTGTAGCATACCACCTAGATACCAGAAGAAGTATCTCACCTACTACAATCCCCACGCATAGAGTCTCTATGGTGCTTCCTGCTATTAATTGGAGGGTTACTAATTCCGAATGTCGAGCTTCCCTAGCTCACAGCTTCAAAATCCCTTAGATTTTACTCCATGATTAGTGCCTGGTTGACTATAGAGGTGATAGAAGTCAACCTAAAGATGTTCACATGAGATCAGATGTCACGCCTGAGACCATCCTCAAACTTCATTGCTAGTAATAACTCATCACCTCCTGGGATGGGTGTGAAGCACTGCATCTCTGTGAATCGAGAAGAATACTCCATAACTGAAAGAGTACCCTGCTCCATACTCATGATCTCTCGGTCTCGATCGGCCCTCAAATTATCTAGGTAGAAGTAATAATAAAAGGTTTGCTGAAACACATCCCAAGCTATAACCTGTTGGTATCCCACCTGTGAGATCACATCCCACCATCTCATGGAAGAGTCCCAAAGAATATATGTAGCGAGCTTCATCCTCCTCTTTGAAGGCATCTCTAGATTGTCAAATATAAATAACATGGCTTCTAACCATGACCCTACAGCCTGAGTTCCCCATCCCCTATAAAGGTGGGAGGATGTTGTTGCTGGAAAACCTGTGTAAATTCTACCATTGACGGGGTAGGAGGTATTCATACTAATAAGGTCTGCATGAACCTCATAAAGACCTCTTGGAACTATGCGTCAACACCTGTGTCTAAAATGATGGCTGGTGCCAAGACTGGCGCTATAGGAGGATCTTCTGGTAGTCCCTAATAGGCCATGTCCAGAGTCTGATCACTGCCCTCTAACTGGTGCATAGTCAGAGGTCATCTCAGTGGCATGAATTTTCAAGGTCAAGCACACCCTTTAGATCAAGATTGTCAAGGACCAAAACTTATAAGTATAATAAGGGAACAAGGGGAAGAAATCATTCATGTTTTTTAAAACATGGTTACACGACATGTATATTGCCTACATGGCATGTTCCCTTAAGCCTTCACATGGTCGTGTACTTTTTCCCACCCAGGTCATGTAACACCCCATACACATGATGTGTTTTCCTAACACACGACATGTACTTGAATCCTCTTTCCATAGCAGTGTTCTCCTACACAGCTAAGCCACACAGTTTCTCTAGATTAAGACTACACGACATTTTAGTGCCAGACATGAAATGTACTAAACAAACTTCACCGACCTGTGTTGTTCATCACATGGCCGGTTACACAACTCACTCTACACGATGCGTTCCAGATGGACATGACGTGTACTAGAAGGATTCCACGACCCCATGTTATTCGTTACATGATCAGATACAAGGTTAATACTACACAATGTCTTCAAGCTTGACACAATGTGTATAACCTAAGTTTTATCTATCTGTGTCATTAGTCACACAGGTGGACACATGGTCTACACAGCACAATGTGTATATCTGATACACGACATGTCTCAACAAGGATTTCCAAACCCCGTGTCTCTGCCCACACAGCCAGTGACACAGTTAGGGACTACATAGCATGTATATACAGTACACGACATGTACTTAAGAAAAACAGTTCCTTCCCGAATAGAAGGACACATGACATGTATTCATCATTACATGATGGGTATTTTGGGTTTTTTCAGATAGTAAGCCTTAGAAACTACTCTAGAACCCAGAAAACACTAAAACTAACATTAAGGTTCCAAATTTCGATTCCGGTCCATGAGGGCCCATGACACCTCAAGAACCAAATTTTGGCATTCATTCAAACTAAAACTTACATATTAAAAATACCCTATCAAATAGTAGGTTTTCAATCAAGGTATTTATCCCAACATCATGCATTTTTAATAAAACATCTATTACAACAACATGAAATCAATAATTCACCCTAAATGGCCTGGAAAGAATACAGGAAATGTGATCTCTTACAAGTGCTTATATGATTAATGAGATGGAATGCCCTCATCTCATCAGGTTGCAACATAAAATAGAACCTCTATAATATCAACGATAACATCACAATACATGTGAATAACCCAACGGTGTAATCAAATCAACTGTAATAGTTATAAAACTAGGAAAATCACAATATATGAGGTAAAATGGCTTTTCCCTATACACGGGTTAGATACTCCCAGTCACAGCTTATTACCTAGTAGTTATTCCTTCCTATCCCTGGCTATAGGCTCTAAATAGTAAGTCCATAGAAAGAAGTTCCTCTGATACCACTTTGTAATGTCCCGGTTTTGGAAGTCGCCCAGAGGTGCCCCATACTCGGTTGGTCACATGGCCTCAAGCGCATTTCACCAAACACCAGAGGCTACCAACTAGTAGTGAGGGCCTTGGGTGTGATAATGGGGAAACTATGCCCTCATTGGAAAAGTAACACATCTGAAATAAACATATAACAATAAGGGAAGAAATAATAATAACATACCCCAATAAACAACGGAATATTGAAGAAATAAACAACTAAAGCACATATATAAATGGTGCATGATACGTTTGTCTAGGAAATCAGACAACCAAGTCTCAATGATGGAATACAGTGCTAAACACAAGGTATAAAGAACACAAATAACTCCAACAGAATCATAGGCCTCAGTTTGGTCCTGTCCTCTCCAGCTCCACAACAATCAAGTACCTAAAGTAGAAGGGCGCTTTCCCTTATCTAGACCTGCAACAATATAATCTGTTTATAATCATAAGCATGACCCAACTAGGGTGTGATATAAATCCCAGTAGGCCCCCACCCAAAGATTTTTTCCTAACAATCAATGAATATATATAGTAGGCAATAAACAAAATAACCAGAAAACAAGAAAGTACTCAAAATTAAACAATACTATAGTTCAATGGAATTAAATTTTATTTATTAGTTAATAAATAAACATACATAAGTGACCCCCTAGAATTTAATCACAACATAACCCCTCTAGTTCAACCAAACATACACAAGCAACCCCCTAGGAAGTACTCACAGTCTAACCCCTCTGGTTCAGCTTTAGAAAAGACACTATGAGGAAGCACTCGCTGTCAATTCCCCATGTGGTCTCATATCTGTAACTATAGACACTCTGGGGAAGCACTCAACATGCAATTCCTCCAATGGTCTCATAACGAGGAAACTACAGACACTCTGAGGAAGAAAAAAGTCTATCCCCCCTATGGTCTCACAATGTAAAAGTAAATAGACACCCTGGAGATTCCCTCAATATCCATTCTCCCTATGGTCTACTACACCAGGTTCTCATGGCCCTATGTAAGTCAGTCATTAACATCGATACATGGAATCCAATGTAAACTTCAAGAACTACTTGGATAAATAGTCTACAACATGTTAGATAAAATTACTCCATACCAACAATACTAGGCATGAAAATAAAAGCATCATAACAGGAAATCTAGACCAAACGGTCAAAACAAGAAACATGGAAAAAACTCTCATAGCATAGAAAAGTTGACCCTATTCACAAAAAATTATCCACTATAAAAAAACAAGGAATAGAAGGAAATAACAGGGCTAACAACCATAAACACACAATACCCCGAACAAAGGTATTGGGAACTTTTGCACATATAACTCAAGGACTAACTATGTAATGGAACAAACCACCTACTTCAATGTTTTACGAATGATATACATGAACCTTAGGCCTTGAATGTCCCTATAACTCTATAGATATACAAATATTCTAAAAAATTTCAACTGTGGATATCTCGTGAAAGAGGAGAAATCAATATATAAGGTTCAAGAAGAAATAAGAACTCACCGAAGCAATTCTAACACAAAATATGTAGTTCGATTCGAAGAACGGGCGATGAGTTGGGGGCTTAGAGAGGAATAAATAATTACAAATGTTCTTGGATGATATAGATCAAGAAGAAGATGGTTTTTTCAATTAGACATGACCCTGATCCATTTAATGAAATAAAAATAACATACACAACGTGTTCTTTAAAATTACATGACGTGTACTTTCCATAACCAGCCTCCACTTTAGGTGGTCTCCAGGTTACCCCACACAACCATGTAATCATCCATTAGATGACCAGTACATGGTCACCTGTGGAAACTGAGTACATGACGTGTACTTATAAGTATATGGCATGTACTCCTGAAATTTCCAAAAACACCTCTTTTCCTAAAGAAAAACCAGAAATGAGAAACATACCTGAAAATAAGATTTGGGTTCTTACAATAATGATAATAATATCTTGAGGAAGAAGTTTTTACTAAATAAAATTAGGTTTGTACACACATAAAATGGGGACTTATTATATTATGGGGGATTTTTTTGAGAGATATTTTGAAGGAATGACCACTATATCCAATCCATTATTACTTTAATACATAAATCATTAAATAAATATTTTATTCAAATAAAATCAAAACTAAAATCAATATTTTTATATATTTCTTACAAAAAAATTATATAAAACAATGATATAAAAGAGCATTGAGGGTTAATAATCCCCTTTAAGAGAAAACCTTGGTTTACCACATAATATATTCGAGAATTCGAAAATACTATTTTTAAAAAACTTGTAATGGTTTGTATAAAAACTCTAATATATATTCCAATGAAACTACATTTGTGCATTCAAAAAAATTATGAACATATATATTTGTTTTCATTGTTTCATTTTTATTTTGATTTTTCTTTTATTCTTAACCCTAGAATGATTTTCATAGAAATAATCATGTAATGAAGGTCTATTTAGATTAGAAATATTGATTTAAAGGATTATTTCCAAATCTAGATAATTATGGTCTATAGAACATTTACAATGTGAATTTGTTAACATTTATCATGTTTATTCTAGTGAAAAAAATTAAGACAATTAATTTTAAACAAAATATAGAAATCCCTATAGAGAACATTGAAAATATAGACTAGGAATTTAGGGGAATTATAATCTAAATATGCTACAAAACAAAACCATGTCATACTGCTGTTAACCATGTCATGGATTATGTTGGAGTAAACTATGTCATAAGAAAAGTTTCTATAGTGTGATTTGCTGCATGAGTGAATACGTTATATAATAATGCATGTTGATTTATTATTTCTCCCACTACAATATATCACTATCTTTTGTTACAATATCTGTTTCAATTAAAGGATATTTAAATATACTTATCAATAATTTAAAAATTAAACAACTGATTAATGATTAAACTACACTTTATAAGGTTTTTTTAATTTGTAAACATTTTTGAAATGTTTGGAATGATATATAAAAATTTATAAAATATTTTGGATTCCAAGGATCATAATTAGGGACTATATTAAGAGGTTCAATCCTTATATTATTATTTTTATATGAATACTATTTGAAAGTTTGTATAAAACTACAAAGTCACAACTATGATTCTATATTTCTATTCAATATACATTTTTATCTAACCATTGGGAATAGATAATCTTACCTAAGCATTAGGTGATTCATACAATCCATGGAAACCTTTGGAGGAGGGATCCTTTTGATTTCTTATGAGGGGTCTTCATCAAGGTCATGTAGATGATCTTAGATAAATTAGATTCATAGATTAAGGGAATGTTCTTTATTTATGTTTTATTAAATTAAAATAAATGGTGTGATCTTATGGGAAAATAAGTTTTAAGGGATTATTTTTAATTTCTGTGGATACACGTTACTCCCATTAATAAAAAATAGTTGTATTAGATCCACTTCCACATCTTTTATACTGATGTTTGAATAGATGAAGAATCTAGAAAAATGATTTTTTCTAAAACCATTAAGTATTTTATAGAAAAATAGTCATGGTATATGAAATTTCATCATACAAAACCATAGTTTATAAAGTAAATTTTGGTTTATAAAAAATTTATAAATTTATTTCATGGTTTAAGAGATTACTCCAAGTAAAATGTTTCCAAAAAAATAGATCATTATAAAAATATGATTTTTATGTCATGGTGTAAGTTGAAAATTGTTGTGTTTTATATAGGATTTCAGTTTCCATAATAAAACCAGGTTGTAAATTTATAAAACAACCTTGTGGTTTTAAAAGTGGTACTTTTAAAGGATCTTCATGAAATGATTTCTTCAGAATAACACCATCGTTGTTATTTTGGTAATTATATTCCCTTTTGAAAAATATAGACATTGTTTATAGTAAAATGCGATGTTGTTTTATGTTTTGTTTGGATTTTTTTTCTAAATTTATAAAAAACCTTTTTCTATAATAGAAGATATTGGATGTGATCTATATTTATTGTTAATTTATAAGGTTTATTGATTTATAAAGTGTTTATAAATTATTTAATAAGAATAAATATAACATTGTTTGTATTGTTTTATAAAATTTTTATAGATAAGAATTTGAAATATTCTTATTAAAGGATATATTAGGAAATTTATTGAAACTATGCCAAAAAAGTGTTTTAGTGGATTAAATAATGGTTTAAATAAATAGAAATATTTATATTTAATTTATATAATGTTTTTAAATAAAATATTAAATGTTATTATGAAATATAAAGATTCATATTTTTTCTAAATAATATATTCTTAAAATATAAAGAAGTTATTATTAAATTACTTTTAAAATTATAATATGAATAGGATCACAAAAAATAATATGAAATTATCATATTTATTTATTTATATATTGTATATAAATATTATTTAATTATAAAATTGTTTATAGTTTTTAATTTATGAAAGGTTCAAAAATATTTATCTTATATATAAATTTATGAATTTCTTATTCATTTAGTTTATTCTCCACTCTTTTTAATTTTTTAATATACAATTTTATATTATAATATAATTTATACTTAAGTTCAAAATGTTAAACATGTTCTTATATATTTCATACCATGTAAATAAGGAGTTAGATTCTAGGTACAATATAATATTTAGTTACATTTATTAAAAAAATATGATTTGTTTGTGGGTTATGAACTTAATAGTAAAGGCTCTATATGATATATGCATATTTGTTGTTATGATTATATTGAAACTACGGTCTCTATTAATTATTTATTGATAAATATTGGGATTTTGGGTAAAATATCTCACTAGACTAGAAGATTATATTTTTTAAATAAAGTTAGGGTTTAACTACTTACTATTCCATATATTCTCTTATATGTATTTTAGAGTTATATAATTTTAATCCTTTACATGAAAGGGTTTCATATACCTTATGCATAATATGTTTTTAGATATCTTTCAATATAATTATATTTTATTTTTTTAGTGAGTAACATAAATCTCGATTTATATAAAGTCTTATACATAAATATGTTTTGAACATATTAATTTATTTGAAGTTATAGGATATAAAAAATAATAATTAGATTCATGCATACAAAAAGGGAACACATGAGATGAGATGATGAGATATAAAATTTGATAGATTTAGGAAAAGATCTATATGCTCAATTACCTTAGAGTTATATATGATAATATTTAGATGATATTCTACCTAAATAATAGTGAAATAGGAGGAATGATAAATCTAAACTAAATCATTTTAAAATAAAGATATTGGTTCACTAGTAGATATGATTTATATAAAATGGTTATATTAATTTAGTGGGAGAACATTTAAAAAAAGTCCTTATTAAATGATTATAAAATATGATAATAATCTTATACAAAAACTATATCATATATACAATGGAATAAAAATAAAATTTAAATATGATATCAATTATGAAAAAAGTATAAGCTTAATGGAATCAATAAACTAGACTAGTATAGAAAATCAAGAATATTTTTTATGTAAAAAAAATTATGAGTTACAATAACCCCTTTCTGATCAGCTAACTGGGGAAGATATTTAAAAAATGGATTAAAATAATTTTTTGTAGCATAATAATTATTAACATGATTAATATTATCTAATTATTTTATCCATAAGTTTTAATTTATGAAAAAAATATTATAATATAGATCTTCTTAAAATTATAAAAAACATGAAATGAATCTATTGTGAACAAGTTATTCATGAGATATATAAGGTTTCAATGGCATTGTTTAAATATAATATAAATGAAAGAACTTCATTCTATAATCATGTGATCAATATAAATGGTAACATCAAAGGAATATAGTCGATGTTGTCCTATTTAAGCCTGAATCTATGTATGGAAATCATTATACAATAATCATAAAAAATGTACCAACAATTTTTGGTTAGTAATAATATAAATGAGTTCAATAAAAGTTTAATCAATATCCTCAATATATTGAGGATATTTGAGTGGAAAATGGGAGGTCTAGAATCTTGTTTCTATGATGATAGTATAAAAGGATACATGTCTAATCTATAAAATTAATATTAGAATGTCCAATATCTATCCCAGATCATTGAAACTTAAAGGTGGTGTCAACAAGGAAGTGAGTTGTTTCTATTTTTTCAAGAATGTATGTTTGAGATATAATTATCTAGAATATCTGAAGAGGTTTAAGAAATTCCATAGAGATTCCATGTTAGGTATTAATGTTATAGAGATATTTTTTTTCTTTGAAGGGTATGTAATTCCACATGTATATTTTATAATTATTGTTATTATAAATGTTTTCAAAACGGAAAATGAATTTATAGATAAAATTAAAATTTTATATTCAAGTGATGAATCAAAAGTTAGGTATATCAATGAGTATAATGGAATAATTATAATCTTGCATGGTTTTAAATAAAATATGTGTAATTTATCTCATTTTATTTCTCTTTTATGATAAGATATTGATTGTAAACAAAGAATTATGTCGAATAAAATTGGATTTTTTTTGATATGGACGATTTAAGATTCATTTAATTTTATAATTTTTTTTATAAAATAATTATAAAATTATTTTTTACAAGATAAAAATGATCTCTACAATTCATTTGTTAAAATATATGGGATAGAGTTCTTTCTACCCATCAATGGTCTACTTTAATAAATAATGATTATTTTTTCAATTATATCTCGCTAGAAACATAAACTTTCATATGATATATGGCTATTAATAGTTTATTTGTAAAATATTGTGACAATAGAAAATACTTATCATTATATTAACATAATGTTTTATGTCAAGGAATTATATTTTGGGAAAATATGACTTCTAAGAGGATAGTTAGAGTCTATTTAAATATAAATAAGTTAAAAGTATAATAAATGACTATACCAATCTAAATTATATTGAAGGTAACATTATAAACTAAAATAGTTTAATATATATTTTTAATGAAGGATATTAATTTAAAGAGTTTCATTTAATTTTATTTCCAAATGATCTCAATGAAAAGTTTGAATAAAAGGCTCTAATATAATGATATTATAGATATTCAATGAATTTTTTAATTATTTAAAGTAATAAATGTTATTAACATCAAAACATTAGATGTTATGAACTAATGAATTTGGAATATTATGTTTAAAAATTGAATATAGAGATTATAAATCTCGATATCAATATTATTCAAACAATATTTCTTCACACATATTAAAACTTTAAAGGAGTTTTTTGGGAGGATTTATCACATGGCCACATAGACATGTGGAGGAAATTATATAGAGATGTAATGAGTTTTAAAAAACCTAAAAAAATGAAAAAGCATAGGATCAATCTTGTGTTTTATCATATGTGATATGATTATTCTAATAGTTATAAATGTTTTTGTTGGTATTCTTAATGATTTTTATTGAAATATTAATGTATTTTTTTAATAAAAGGGAATCTCCAATTTATCTTTCTTTCATGTTTACTGTATATATTAAATGAATAGTAATTATTTTTAACCACCCATAGTATGAAATTGAGTTATACCTAATCAATGGGTCATCATATAGATTTATAGGTTATGATGATATGTGAATATTATCTTATTATGGATTTTTATAGAGATATATAATTCACTCACAAGGAAAAAGAGCTTTGTGTTTTAGATGACTCACCAAGTATATCACATAGAATTTCATACAATATGTCTCTAGTATAATAAGGGTGAATGTTTCATATTTAATTATCTTTACCTATGGTTAAAAATATATATATAGAATAAGAACCCTCATTATTTAATACCTTTCTTAAACCATCCCTAAGACTAAGCTAATCAAGGGGTGGTTCAGTATGTTTCTGATCATTCCGTTGGTTAAGGTTTATCCAAGATGGTATTTTTCCTCTTGTAAGATGAGCATGGAATATGTTCTCTTGATTGATATAGTCTGAAGAAGTTTATTTTCAAACATATATCAAGGACATATGATATTATTATCCATTTAGGTGAAGGGTATCTGATTTTTTTATACATCTATGTGATTGAAATGTGATGTGTTCATCTATATGGTTAGTCTATAGTTGGATAATTGAGAATGTATGAGTCAACAAAAGATATTGGCATACTTTGTATCTCATGGTCACTTGATTTCATGAAAAAATATGATATATAATTATTTATGTTCGATATGATATATATAGTGAACATGGGTATGTAGATATATGTTTTCAGATAAGGATCATTTCAAATACCACTGTAGATTGAGTATCACTGACATTTTCGGGAGGCCTTTCTTTGATTACACTTATGGATTAGAGAATTCATAATTTTTTATCAATTCTAAAAGATCGAGGTTTCCCACAAATTATTTTTATGAATAATGATTATGTTTTTTATAAAACATAAAGAGATACTGTAAAAGTATTTTGGAGGATATCCAAAAGGAGACGTAGATATATTTTCAGAATTTATTATATATGATATAATATGTGTTGAAAATAGATGGTAAATTATACAAATGAGATATTGAGTATATCCAAACGGTTTTTTAGATATGGTTTCAAAAGTTTTTATACTTGATGTGATATAAAGAGAAAATTAATTTAATATAAATGTGATAGTTCAAGTGGAATATTGATATAAATATACTCCAAAGTAAAAAACATGATGTGGATATATTAAGTATATTGTGGTTTGTGTCGTAGTAAAAAATTTTATAGTAAAAGTTACTGCATCGAGGTTATCTATATAAAAGTGCATGAATTATATTATAATCCATTTTTATTGATTCTTTCTTTTACTATATGCTATCAAGATTTTTTGTAACCATATGTGTTATTGCTTAAGTATTTTAAAGAATTTTATATTGATTATTTTATCATCAATAAATTAATTGTAGATTAAATTGTATGTTATAATGTTAAAAACTAGGTAATCCAAGAAATAGATTAACATTATGATTTATAAGTATTCATTTTATATACTTACATTCATTATATTTGTATAAATAATTTTATAAAAGTTTTCAGTGGAAATTGATATAGTTTTATTTAATTATTTTTTCCATGAATTACATGGATTTATTTAAGAGTTAAATTTCATGATTTTAGAAATTTTATTTTTTAAAATTGAATTAATTTTTGGAAGAAAAATATCAAATATAACCTAGGATTATTTTTTACTCTCTATTTTGATATTGGTATAAGTTCATTTTTAGATTAAAAGTTTATTTTTTCTAAAAAATGTTTCGATAATGTTTTACACATTTATATGAAATATAATTTTTATCACTTATATAAATTAAAACATGAAAAATAGATTCAATATTATTAGTTAGGATGTTCAAATTTATAAATGAGGTTAATTTTATTTTTTCTTTAGGAATAATATCCATGGTAAAAATTTGTCACCACAGAAAATGGAAATTCGAGTTAATTATGGTAAAAAATATGTGATGATGTAATAAAATATTATCTTAATTCTAACTAGATGATCTTAATTTGACACTTATTACCTTGTATTTGAATTTGTATAGTTTTGGAGCTAGTTTTCCATGATTAATAGGTTATAATATTTAATTGTTAAGAAACATTACAAGCATGCCACTCCCCTCACTAATAAAAGGGAACCTCCTCTCATCCCTTCCTCACATATTTTGAGCATTCTAGTTCAAGAAATCCTTTCCAAAACCTCTCATCAACATCCTCTCATCATATATGTTTTGGTTTTCTCAAAAGACCAATGCAAATAAGGATTAAGGTGTAATTCAATGAGAGATATATGAGGCGGAGTTATAGACCATATGAATCTAGACCAGATATAAGGTGAGATATTTTTCACTAACAACTTATTTTAAATTATTATATTCAAATATTTTTCCTTTATGTCCATGTTATTTGAAATTTTTCAAGAATTCTATTATTTATAATTAAAATTATGTTAAATTTCATTTTTTATAAATTTTCTTTCTTTTTAAAGATTTTCAATGTAATCTTTTAAACCTTTACCATATGGGTCATTTTGACATTTTTACAAAAGTGAAAAAAGAAATTTTTTTAACGTATATGACTTGAAATATTTTTATGACATTATAACTGTTATTCATTATCAAGATTTATTTAAAATTTTACTTAGTTAATTTGAAATAAAATATTTTTCTCAATATTTTTAGAATTTATAGTTTTAAAAAGTTTTTTGAAGGAAACATAAAATTTTTCTCATCTTTATGAGATAACTGAATAGTTATTACTTATGGTATTGAACTCTAATTAAAATGGGATTTATTATTAAAGTGAAATATATTTTTTTTATTCATTCTTTAGTTCTCTGAAATTTTATGTGAATAATGGGTGAGCCTAGTATAGCTATAATGATGGGTAAGCCTAATATACTTCTCTAAGCCATTGGGTAAAGTGATAGAGTTTACTTATTATAGGCTACTTCTAAGAGATATAAGAATTATCCAATTAGATTATTCCATTTTAAGTGTTATTTTAAGGGTGAATGGAAGGATAATGTCCCAAGGTACCTACATGATATTATTTCAATATTTTATAAATGAAATATTTTGATTTGAAAGGTCAAGAAAATGTGATTATGTTTTTAAGTATGGTTTATGACCTTTTTTATAAAGGTTAACATATTATTTTTCAAGGAAAGGTATTTATGAGTTTTCATGTTTTCCAAGAAAACATTGTGATTTTAGTTTTTTCCTTGATGATTTCATATGAAATGTTTAATGAAAGGAATTAATAAATTAAGTTTTTTTTATAAAAAATTAAATGAATATATGATATCAAATGTTTATTGTGAAAAAGAAAACATTCATTATATATTTTTAATTTTTATTAATAAAATGAGTATCTTTTCCTTTTCATCCCTTAGATTTTTTTCTTATCCAAGATTTTTTAATTAGTTTTCCTAGGTATTAATGATGGGTAGAATAATTAATAATGTCATAGTTCCATATATGGGTGTTACCTTTAATGAAGTAAGTGAATCTTTAAAAAGAACCTATGTTGTGGGAAAATGGATATTGTATGGAAGTTTCTATTTTTTTATGTTTTTTTAACTAATTTTAAAAGACTATAACCCAAAAATATCTTATAAATGTTTCAAAGTGAAAACCTTTTTATAAATCATGTAATTATGGGTTTTTAAAGTATATGATGTTATAGTTAATATTATAGAAACGATTTAGATAAATTTAGAGGATATGAGAATGTTAAAAGACACTTTGAAGATAATATAATTTATTTATATATTATAATAAGTTAAATTTAGAATATTTATATGTTTCTTTATCTAATCCATTTATATTTAGAATGGGTTTCCATATAGTAAATAAGGATAATAAGGTAAAAATTTAGTAATGGGATAATTACCTTCCAAATTAACAACTTATAACACCTAGAATAGAATTTTTTTTGGTAGTTTTAACTTAGTTGATCCATGATATTAATGGTTGATCCCATTAAAGAAAATTATTGAATCCTATGTAGAGAAATATGTCCATAGTAGAGTATTTCATGAAACCTCACCCTTTGACATTTAGTAGATATTCAAACCCAATAAAATCAAAATGATGGATTGATGTTTTAGAGAAGACATTTATGGTTTTGGGATATTTATATCATAAAATGGTAACCTTTTATATATTTCATTTTAAAGATGAAGTTGATCAATGATTGTCTTTGATTAAAAACACTATGGAATATGAATAAATTCATTCCATGGAATGAATTGTATTTAAAGATATATTCCTTGAAAAGTATTTTCCTAAATTTATTCCACTTCTAATAGAAATGAAATTCATGAAATTTAATTTAATGAGGAAGAATCTATTTTCTCATGGGAATCTAATTTTACTATATTAGCTAGGCATGCAGTGAATTTTATTCTAGAAAATGATAGTAAAATTTATCCGTTTTACACAACATTGAATCTAATTTTATGAAAGCTTATGGTTATTTATGAGTTTAGAAGTTATGAGAAAATTTTTAGGCATGATAATAAATTTGAGTTTAGTTTTTTGTATTTTTACAATAATAAGGATAATAAGTGATCTGAGTGGTAGGAAATAGAGAATCATTCATCAAATAAACTTGTGAGTAAGAAAATTCAATTTCACTCTTGTGATAATTGTGGAAATAAGCATTCAAGAAAATTATTTATGAGATATATTAATTGTTACTAATGTGAGAATATTAGACCTAAGGATCTTAAATACAAATAAAATAGAAATGAAAATGGTTAGACTAGTAATGAAAATTAGGTAGTGAAATATTTTAATTGTAATGAGTTGGGAAATTATGATTATATATGTCCAAAGCCAGTTATTCAAGGCAGGAATCATCATGATCAGAAACAAAAGGTATAAAAATATTATTTTTCTACTAAAACAATATTTGCAAGAACCTTAAAAAAATTGGTGACATTTATATTACTTTTTTCTTTAGAATATTTTAATTTCTTATTTAATTTGGCATCCACAAATTATTTTATATTTGTTAAAATTTCAAGTAAAATGGGAATACCATCTTAATAAATGAAGTTAGAACTCTGGGTAAAAACTCTTAGAGGTAGTATAAATATGAAAATAATTTATAAAAATATTCGGATTACCATATGTAGAATTTTATCATATAAACAATTTTATCTTTTTAATTGTAGAGTCTGATTTTATTCTAGGTATAGATTGGATTTCATTTTATCTGGGTAAAAAAATATAGAGATAAAGAATTTATTTTTTAAAATAAGTTTCTATAAATATATAAGAATGGATTAATACCTTTTAAAATATATTAAGAAGCTGAGAAAATAATAAAATATATAAGTGAATGTTATCATTCAAATATTTTTGAGAATAAAGGAACTTCTTGAATTAGTGATGTGCTAGTAGTAAATGAATATATAGATTTATTTCATAATTATTTATTTGATGTTATTCCTTATCAAGAGATTTATTATACTATTGAATTAGTTCTTGATGTGAAGATAATTTCAAAATATTCTTATTTAGTGGATTCAATTGAGTTTTTATTATTGAAAAATAAATTATAGGAATTTTCTAATT
Source organism: Viscum album (assembly GCA_963277665.1). Taxonomy (NCBI): domain Eukaryota; kingdom Viridiplantae; phylum Streptophyta; class Magnoliopsida; order Santalales; family Viscaceae; genus Viscum; species Viscum album. Next base: position 916,883,243 of record OY728141.1, read on the forward strand.
ACACAACTAAAAATTTGGGCTATAGCCACAGTTCTAAACCGTGGATATATGCCCTAAAACCGTGGCTATAGGTAATAGCCACGGTTCCTCAAACCGTGGCTAAGTTTGGCGTGGCTATAGGCCTAGACCTATAGCCACGGTTCTAAACCGTGGCTTTAACACTAGAGCCACGGTTGAAACCATGGCTATATACCTATAGCCACGGTTGCAACCGTGGCTATACTAAAGGCCGGACAGACTTAATAGCAACGGTTTAAAACCGTGGCATTATGTCTATAGCCACGGTTAATAACCTTGGTAATAAACCAATAGCCACGGTTTAAACCGTGGCTATAGGGTGTCCAAATCCATAAAAAAATACCCCCAACCCCCCTGGACACCCCCTCGACATCCCCTAGACACCCCCCTGGACACCCCCCTGCCACCCCCCTGCCACCCCCAGCCAGTCCCCCCCTGCCAGTCCCCCCCTTCCACCCCCTGCCAGTCCCCCCTGCCCCCTGCCACCCCCTGCTAGTCCCCCCAACCCCTGCTAGTCCCCCCTGCCCCTGCTAGTCCCCCCTGCCACCCCCTGCTTGTCCCCCTGCCAGCCCCCCCTGCCCACTACTAGTCCCCCCTGCCACTCCCCTGCTTGTCCCCCTGCCACCCCCCCTACCCCCTGCTTGTCCCCCCACCAGTCCCCCCCTGTCCCCTGCTTGTCCCCCTGCCAGCCCCCCTACCCCCTGCTTGCCCCTGCCAGCCCCCCATGCCCCCCTGCTTGTCCCCCTACTAGCCCCCTGCCCCCTGCTTGTCCCCCTGCCACCCCCCTCCCCTGCCTGGAAACCCCTCCCCCCTACTGGACACCCCTCCCCCCTTCCTGGACACCCCTCCACCCTGCTGGACACCCCTCCCCCCTGCTGGACACCCCTCCCCCTGCTGGACAGCCCTCCCCCCCCCCCCGTGTTGGACAGCCCCTCCCCCCTGCCAGCCAGCCCCCCCTGCCCCCTGCCAGTCCCCCCTACCACCCCTTACCAGTCCCCCCTACTAGTCCCCATTCCATCCCCCCTTCCCCTTCTAGTCCCCCTGCCCCCTGATAGGCCCCCTGCCCCCTGCTAGGCCCCCTGCTAGGCCCCCTGTCAGTCCCCTGCTAGTCCCCCTGCCCCCTGATCTGATAACCAAGTTTATCTGATCTGATAACCACAACATCTTCATCACTTCCAGATTAAGGTTTAACAGGTACCAATTCACCAATTATGACATTTTTAGCAGCATGAGATAAGACAGGAACAGACTGAACTACATCAGATTTACAGACCATGTTTAGCACCCCTCCACCCTGCTGGACACCCCCCCCCCCTGCCTGGACAGCACCCCCCCCCCTCCCTGGACAGCACCCCCCTCCCTCCCCCCCCTGGACACTGGACTTCCCCTGCATATTTACCCCTGATGGACACTGTACCCCTGCTGGAAACTGGAACCATACTCCCCCACCCCTACCAGCCCCCTTGTACCCATGCTGGACACAAGACTCCCCCCTGGAAACTAGTTCTAGGGATTCCCAAATCATATTTACCCCTATTAGACACTGGACTCCCCCCTGGACACTGGACTCCCCCTGCATATTTACCCCTGCTGGACACTGGACCCCTGCTTATAGCATCCCACCATTTTATAACAAAAACTTTCATTACATTACACAAATATGAGGATCGTTAAGGTTTAGTGTCTTGGAAACAAGGATCATAATACATAAAAAAACATAAAACATTCTTCTTAAACACTTGCAAGGCGTCTCCTTAAGTTCATTCTAGGTTCATTACTGCATCTCATAACCTGGGGACATACATCAAAAGAAAGGGTGAGCAGAAGGCCCAGTAAGGGAAATAAGAGGAACATTTTACATGTGAACTTGAGATACTTCAATAAGGACATGAAAAGAACTTTAAGGCATGAGAAAGAAATCATGAGGCATTTCATAATAAAAATAACATTTTTCATAACTTGAAGATGTGGCTACATCATTTAACATAGAAAATCATGAACATATCACCAAGGTCCATCCCCAATGTGTCATTTGAAAATTACCAAGGTTATTCACCAAGGTATCGTGAAAATTGTAATCTCTAGTGGTTACATCATTACCCAATGCATTGTAGCGCTATCAGGGCACACCCTTAAATTTGCCTTTATTATCATGTGAGCCACATATATCATCATCAAACATTTCATAAATAACCCACATAGCATAAAATAAATGGGTTTCATTTCATAATCATAACGTTTTAAAAACTGCTTTAAAGACATGATCTTTACGTCACTTTAAACCCACGAAATGGGGAAGCGGGTCTCATGTATGTAAATCCCAGAATTTAAAATGGAACATTTTGATATATATGTGAATACCCTTGTAGAAATAAGAGCTTTGAGTATTCACTTTATAACATAAAATAATTTTTGAGAAAAGAGAGAGGCATTTTGAGGGGAAAATTCTGCAGCATAACGGCTAAGTTTCGGGGTTTTAGAAAACATTGAAATGAGAGGGGACATGGGTCACCCACTCATAAATGATCCATAAAACAGTAGGGTGGAAGAATAAGAAGGACATATGGACATGGTAATGAAATTTGAGGGACATACCATTTGAAATGAAAAACATGGAAGGAAGAAAGAAAAATTAGATTTCTCTTATGAAAGTTCGGCAGCCTAACGGCGTTACTTAAACATCAACAAAAATGATCTGAAAAGATCAAATAGGGTCTCTCATCATGTGAACATAAGAGTTCAGTATGATAGATATAGAGATAATTCCCCAACATTACAAAAAGGAACTTGAAAGAATTGACATGAAAGTAGAACTTCAAAACGAGAAGGGTGAAGAACCACTTAAAAATTCGGCAGCCTAACGGCGCCACTTAAAACATCAAAATACTGAATTGAAGAGGTCAAATGGGGTCTCTCATCATATGAACATAAGAGTACAGTATGATATATATAGAGATCATACCCCAATATAACAAAAAGGAACTTGAAATAATTGACATGAAAGTAGAACTTCAAAACGAGAAGGGCGAAGAACCACTTAAAAATTCGGCAGCCTAACGGCGCCACTTAAAACATCAAAATACAGAATTGAAGAGATCAAATGGGGTCTCTCATCATATGATCATAAAATATCAGTATGATAATTTAGAGATCATACCCCAACATAATAAAAAGGAACATGAAATACTTGAATGAAAATAGAACTTGAAAACGAGGAAGGTGAAAGAATCCCTTAAAAAATTCGGCAGCCTAACGGCGCCACTTAAACATTCTTAAAACGAATTGATGAGAGCAAGGGGGGATCTCTCATCATATAAACATGAAAGGGCAGTAAGAGGAATATAAAAGAACATCCTCTCACATAAAAACATGGAGCATAATAGGAATGACATAAAAGAGATTACATGAAAAGAAAGAGAGGGGTCAGATCCCTTACCTTAAAACGTGACTCTTGAAACTCAAAGGATTGGACCTTGAGGGCTTGGGGGAACCTTGGTAGGACTCCTTGGGAGGTATTGAGACCAAAAATTCGTTGGGAATGAGTGGGGAGTCGAATGTATGAGAGGAGGGCTTGGTATTTATAGGGAAAGTGAGGGGACAAGGCATTAATGGCCAAGGGACACCTCACATGTGCTTTTCTCAAACCCATGTGCTCTCCCTTGTCATTTATCATGGAGTTAGGCCACATGGGGCCCCCAAAACAATAATTCATCACCCTTGGCCGGCCAACCCTCAAAAGATCTCATGAAATCATCATGACACCGTTATGATGTCATTAAACATACCGAAACCCTAAAACTGTATTTTTACTATTCACTGAAAATTCAACTTTCTCAGAAAAATCCCAAAATTTCACATTAACCAAATATCAATGCTCTGATTTCAAAAATGAAATCCATTTTATAAAAATAATTTTCTAAATATTTTTAATTTAATTTTTTAAATAAAAACACTATTCATCGAAAATTCATTTTTTCAGAAAAAACCCCAAAAATTACCATAACATAATATCAATGCTCTGAGTTAAAAAATAAATTCATTTTTATAAAAAAAAATTCTAATTATTTTAAATTAAATTTTTAATTAAAAAAACACTATTCACCCGAAAAAACTAATACTTGAATAATAATTAATGAAACCGTTATTTAACTATTTTATTGAATCACATTACTTAATCAAGGTGCCTAGATTATTTTAAAACTTTCGTTAAGTGAGATTACTAATCCATTTGGTCATATTACTAATCCTAATCATAAAATCACTATTCATAATTTACTATTCATCAAAAATCAAGTTGATCTTATTAGACTCTAAATTTAGTACTGAACATAATTGCAGAAGACCATTTTTTGAAAATCATTACACATTTTTAATTATTTAGGGTTTACATAAACATATTTAAAATATCCTTTTTCTAAAATTCATCAAAAATATGTATACTATATTTATCCGGCCATTTCAAAATTCATAAACTACATCATAAGAAGAAATCCTAATTTTTATTTAAAACAAGGATTACACAAGGTAGTTACGGTCTCGTTACATAACCCCTTATAACACCAGCATAGGACCTAAGAGTAAGGTGTGCTAGGGTGATAGAAGCTTGGGGCGGCTCAATCAACATTGCCCGAGTAGTAATTTCTATCAGTTTGAACTTCTCACGAAGGCGATTCCGTTCCAGCTTCACATGATGATGTTCGGCTTGGATTTGATCCAGAGCAAAGCCCAGTGGTGCTACCTCCTTCCCAATCCCTGTTAGATGGGCTTTGATCGGTCCAAGACTACTAGATGAGGCCATCGAATCTTCTTTCTATAATAATTAACCAAGATTACTTATATTTAGAGACAAAAATCAAAACATTTTGTTCACAGCGGTCATATTGACCGATGGTTATATAGTAGTCAAAACCCACTGATCTCATCATGTTTATCAAATAAAACATTTTTGTTGAGTATAACAATAACACATAAAATTGGGAAACAAATTTTATTTAAAAAAAATTTCGGGTTGTTACAATCTTCCCCCCTTAAGAAATTGCGTCCTCGCAATTTTAAAATTGGGTTTTGAAATTTCATTGAAAGTCCCACATCGGAAAAGGAGTCAGTAAAACTATTACTTTAAAATAAAGAAAGGGAAGTACAAAGGTCACCCGAGTTAACCCACACTAGGGTTCCATGTAGGAAAACATGGACATGGAGGAGAAAACAAAGGGTCAAGTTCTGAGGGAGAGTGATAGAGAACATGATTAGGAGAAAGTTAACCATGAGAAAATCCCAAACTTATGATGTGTGTAAACGGTCTTTGATTACCTAGTAGGAAACGTAAACCAACAACATTTTTGTTTTATGTTTCTTTTCATAATTTTGAGGATCTCATTTACTACATAGAACAAAAACATAAGAAAATATACTTACCTTCAAGTATAGTTTCATCCTTTAACAAGTCCCTACCAACACTAATCTTTTCTCCAAATGATGAGAATTCAAAAACACTTGGTCTCATAAAAGCACAATAATCATCTTCTATAGAATCACATAATCTACAAAAGATTAACTATCAATTTCTTCTACCTTTAAACATTATCCCAAAAACAGAAAGGTTAAGGTAAAACAACTCTTCAAAAAGAAAGAATCCCATAGGAATGGAAACTACTTTTAAATCATCAAAGTTCCATGGTACTACCCAAATTTCATCATAGACCATTCCATAAATAGCGGTCCTTAAAATTCCTCAAAACAAACCAAACTAAGATTGAAACCCAAATACAATAAGGATTTGATAACATAGTCTTCCAAAACAACTTTATTGTTCTTCTCCAGACAACATCAACCACTCTTAACATCTTATAAAAAAGTAGCTAACCTAAAAATATTTTACCCAAGATAGGTTAGTCATTCCCATAAGTAACCTAAATTACTATAAGTTAACCTTAAATTCATCGATTCTGCAAAATATAAGTCAACCTTACTCCTCAATGAAAATACCGTAGTAATCTATTTACCTCGATCAAATATGGTTCCGAAAATAATGAACGTCTTCCAAAATAATAATCATATTTTCATCCCCTAATCATCCCTATCATATTAATACGAAAATCGTCGCATTTCCTATCACATTGGTTGTCGGAACATGTTCTTCCATTTCCCACCATTAACTAAGAAGAGAAAGCATAGTTAGGGGCTTAAGTACTTAGCTAATAATCATGAAAAGGAACTGAAAGCATATAAGGATAACTTTTATATGAAAGGTATACCCTAACTTGTGATCTCCTAGGTTCCCATCTAGGTTATGAATGATCATATATTCTTATGTGAACCTTTATTTTATTTTTTATCTTTGTTCCTTTAACAATGGTTCATACCAAGCTTATGAATTTACCAAAGCATATTCCCCGGGAGTGTCGTAACCAAGAGTGCAGCAAGGCCCATTGTCGTGTACCAGTTCCCGTTCGAGTCTAGCTCAAAGCGGTGTTTTCGGGTTTTACCCCTATGTACATCTGTGCCAGAGCAACCTCTACCTGCTCGTATCCAGACAAGGATGTATTTGCTTGGCAACCCCTTACTCAATAGTCACCAAAATACCAGGAAGATTTCCTATATTAAACTTTTCTATAGGGTTCCTCCTAGAGTTTTCATATCCTAATTTCCACAAATAACTAAACCATCCTTTGATACCAACTATAGCATCCCGCCATTTTATAACAAAAACTTTCATTACATTACACAAATCTGAGGATCGTTAAGGTTTAGTGTCTTGGAAACAAGGATCATAATACATAAAAAAAACATAAAACATTCTTCTTAAACACTTGCAAGGCGTCTCCTTAAGTTCATTCTAGGTTCATTACTGCATCTCATAACCTGGGGACATACATCAAAAGAAAGGGTGAGCAGAAGGCCCAGTAAGGGAAACAAGAGGAACATTTTACATGTGAACTTGAGATACTTCAATAAGGACATGAAAAGAACTTTAAGGCATGATAAAGAAATCATGAGGCATTTCATAATAAAAATAACATTTTTAATAACTTGAAGATGTGGCTACATCATTTAACATAGACAATCATGAACATATCACCAAGGTCCATCCCCAAGGTGTCATTTGAAAATTACCAAGGTTATTCACCAAGGTATCATGAAAATTGTAATCTCTAGTGGTTACATCATTACCCAATGCATTGGAGCGCTATCAGGGCGCACCCTTAAATTTGCCTTTATTATCATGTGAGCCACATATATCATCATCAAAAATTTCATAAATAACCCACATAGCATAAAATAAATGGGTTTCATTTCATAATCATAACGTTTTAAAAACTACTTTAAAGACATGATCTTTACGTCACTTTAAACCCACGGAAAGGGAAAGCGGGTCTCATGTATGTAAATCCCAGAATTTAAAATGGAACATTTTGATATATATGTGAATACCCTTGTAGAAATAAGAGCTTTGAGTATTCACTTTATAACATAAAATAATTTTTGAGAAAAGAGAGAGGCATTTTGAGGGGAAAATTCTGAGCATAACGGCTAAGTTTCGGGGTTTTAGAAAACATTGAAATGAGAGGGGACATGGGTCACCCACTCATAAATGATCCATAAAACAGTAGGGTGGAAGAATAAGAAGGACATATGGACATGGTAATGAAATTTTAGGGAAATACCATTTGAAATGAAAAACATGGAAGGAAGAAAAAAAATTAGATTTCTCTTATGAAAGTTCGGCAGCCTAACAGCGTTACTTAAACATCAACAAAAATGATCTGAAAAGATCAAATAGGGTCTCTCATCATGTGAACATAAGAGTTCAGTATGATAGATATAGAGATAATTCCCCAACATTACAAAAAGGAACTTGAAATAATTGACATGAAAGTAGAACTTCAAAACGAGAAGGGTGAAGAACCACTTAAAAATTCGGCAGCCTAACGGCGCCACTTAAAACATCAAAATACTGAATTGAAGAGGTCAAATGGGGTCTCTCATCATATGAACATAAGAGTCCAGTATGATATATATAGAGATCATACCCCAATATAACAAAAAGGAACTTGAAATAATTGACATGAAAGTAGAACTTCAAAACGAGAAGGGTGAAGAACCACTTAAAAATTCGGCAGCCTAACGGCGCCACTTAAAACATCAAAATACAGAATTGAAGCGATCAAATGGGGTCTCTCATCATATGATCATAAAAGATCAGTATGATAATTTAGAGATCATACCCCAACATAATAAAAAGGAACATTAAAGACTTGAATGAAAATAGAACTTGAAAACGAGGAAGGTGAAAGAATCCCTTAAAAAATTCGGCAGCCTAACGGCGCCACTTAAACATTCTTAAAACGAATTGATGAGAGAAAGGGGGGATCTCTCATCATATAAACATGAAAGGGCAGTAAGAGGAATATAAAAGAACATCCTCTCACATAAAAACATGGAGCATAATAGGAATGACATAAAAGAGATTACATGAAAAGAAAGAGAGGGGTCGGATCCCTTACCTTAAAACGTGACTCTTGAAACTCAAAGGATTGGACCTTGAGGGCTTGGGGGCACCTTGGTAGGACTCCTTGGGAGGTATTGAGACCAAAAATTCGTTGGGAATGAGTGGGGAGTCGAATTTATGAGAGGAGGGCTTGGTATTTATAGGGAAAGTGAGGGGACAAGGCATTAATGGCCAAGGGACACCTCACATGTGCTTTTCTCAAACCCATGTGCTCTCCCTTGTCATTTATCATGGAGTTAGGCCACATGGGGCCCCCAAAACAATAATTCATCACCCTTGGCCGGCCAACCCTCAAAAGATCTCATGACATCATCATGACACCATTATGATGTCATTAAACATACCGAAACCCTAAAACTGTATTTTTACTATTCACTAAAAATTCAACTTTCTCAGAAAAATCCCAAAATTTCACATTAACCAAATATCAATGCTCTGATTTCAAAAATGAAATCCATTTTATAAAAATAATTTTCTAAATATTTTTAATTTAATTTTTTAAATAAAAACACTATTCATCGAAAATTCATTTTTTCATAAAAAACCCCAAAAATTACCATAACATAATATCGATGCTCTGAGTTCAAAAATAAATTCATTTTAAAAAAAAAATCTAATTATTTTTAATTAAATTTTTAATTAAAAAAACACTATTCACCTGAAAAAACTAATACTTGAATAATAATTAATGAAACCGTTATTTAACTATTTTATTGAATCACATTACTTAATCAAGGTGCCTAGATTATTTTAAAACTTTCGTTAAGTGAGATTACTAATCCATTTGGTCATATTACTAATCCTAATCATAAAATCACTATTCATAATTTACTATTTCTTCAAAAATCAAGTTGATCTTATTAGACTCTAAATTTAGTACTGAACATAATTGCAGAAGACCATTTTTTGAAAATCATTACACATTTTTAATTATTTAGGGTTTACATAAACATATTTAAAATATCCTTTTTCTAAAATTCATCAAAAATATGTATACTATATTTATCCGGCCATTTCAAAATTCATAAACTTCATCATAAGAAGAAATCCCAATTTTTATTTAAAATAAGGATTACACAAGGTAGTTACGGTCTCGTTACATAACCCCTTATAATACCAGCATAGGACCTGAGAGTAAGGTGTGCTAGGGTGATAGAAGCTTGGGGCGGCTCAATCAACATTGCCCGAGTAGTAATTTCTATCAGTTTGAACTTCTCATGAAGGCGATTCCGTTCCAGCTTCACATGATGATGTTCGGCTTGGATTTGATCCAGAGCAAAGCCCAGTGGTGCTACCTCCTTCCCAATCCCTGTTAGATGGGCTTCGATCGGTCCAAGACTACTAGGTGAGGCCATCTAATCTTCTTTCTATAATAATTAACCAAAATTACTTATATTTAGAGACAAAAATCAAAACATTTTGTTCACAGCGGTCATATTGACCGATGGTTATATAGTAGTCAAAACCCACTGATCTCATCATGTTTATCAAATAAAACATTTTTGTTGAGTATAACAATAACACATAAAATTGGGAAACAAATTTTATTTAAAAAAAATTCCGGGTCGTTACACTGCTGGACACTGGCCCCATACTATAGGTTCTTAGTAGGACCACCCCATACTATAGGTTCTTAGTAGGACTTGGGAAACACTTGAAACAAAATTCAGAAGTAGCTATATATGAGTAATCTAGGAAAACATACATATAATCAGTCTGGAAAATAAAACATAATAAACTATAAAATGTTTATGGAAATAAAATAAAACATATTTGAAATTGGAAAACATTACCAGAAAAACTGTTTATCAACTAAACAAACTGCTTGGTGAAATCATGGTCACACATGCTCATCCTCAGATAAAATCTGCTTGCATTTCATGTAGTACTGCATTAAACAAAACATTGGAATTATGATTTGAAATTGAGTTACCAGATTTTATAGCACCGTGCTCACTATCTATAGGTGGTGAAATTGTTATACCTGGTGCCTGTGAAGTATCTGTGGGATGTTTTATGATATTTTCCAAATCTGGACAGCATTGCATTTTCTCTATAGAGACATTCATAACCTGCATGGGCTTAGGTTCCTGGACAACCCTCTTGCACCCCCTTGAAACCCCCTGGACAGCCCCCTTGAACACCCCCTTGCACCCCCATGCCCCCCTTAGTCCCCCATGCCCCCCTGCACCCCACTGGACAGCCCCCATGCCCCAACTGGACAGCCCCACTAGACACCCCCTGCACCCCCTAGACAACCCTCCCCCCTGCCGGACACCCCTCCCCCTACTTGGACAGCCCCTCCCCCTACTGGACACCCCTCCCCCTGCTGGAAACCCCTGCCCCCTACCCCCTGCCCCCTACACCCCACTGGACAACCCCCATGCCCCAACTGGACAGCCCCACTGGACACACATCAACCCCTGAAGAACTACCCTTGAATGTTGATTTCCCAAATGAGGCTACCCTCTTAGTGGATCATGTCAAAGAGTATTAGAAAACATATTTTGATGGTGATTTTCAAAGATCTACTGAAATAATGCTTAATAATTCCAAACTTAATTGAGTAGGCCAGGTGGTTGTCTTTATCACACCAATACAAGACGTCCAATCATACTTTTTTCTATTTTTATAAGGTTTCACTGATGATGTGGAAAATTATTAGGCTCTCATTACTGGTCATCAGTTATCAGATTATATTTATTTCCCCCAAATGGATATGAAGGGAGAATCCAAGTTATCCCTCAAATATATTAATGGTGACCAGAGGAGGGGAGTCCGTCAGGGGAGGCGCGGTCGTCCGAGGAGGAGAGGTCTTCAGGAGGAGGGGAGTGCGTCGGGGGAGGAGGGGAGTCCGTCGGTGTCGGGGGAGGCTCTATCGTCTGGGGAGGGGGAGGCGCGGTCGTCCGGGGAGGGGAGTGCGTCGAGGGAGGGGAGTGAGTCGGGGAGGGTTCCGTAGGAGGAGCCCGAGAGAATATTGGCCAAATCGCACATATAGCCATGGTTGAATTTTTATCCGTTGGTATAACCATGCTATAACCACTGAGAACAACACAGAACATACATTTCTTGGCACATATTATTTGCAAAATAGGTGGAAGGAATGAAAGTTGAATATGTATAGAAGGTGTGATGAAGGTTGATAGAAACAGAGGACACACATTTTGTTAGGAATAAAATTGAGAGAGGAGAAAAACAAGAAGGTACAATGGTAAATTTCTATATTGAGAGAAAGCAGTTCAGAGAGAGAGAGAGTTACAGTTTGGGGGAGAAGAGGAAGAAGTGGAAGAACCATTCGCTGAGTCCTTGCATAATCTGTTGAAGGACCATTCGCCGAGTCCTTGCATAATCTGTTGAAGTCCAAAAAAGAATACCAGCAATAGACACCACTACTGGACACCCCTCCTCCTGGACCATCACCCCTGGACACCCCTGGACCACCCCCCTGAACACCCCTCCCCCATGCTGGACACCCCTCTCCCCCTGCCTGGACAGCCCCTCCCCCTGCTGGACACCCCTCCCCCTGCTTGACACCCCTACCCCCTGCCCCCTGACCCTGGACACCCCAGGACAGACCCCCACCCCCAGAACCTGGACAACCCCCCAGACCATGGACACCCCCCATAACCTACCCCCCCAAACCCAGACCCCCAGGAAAGACCCCCCCCCCAGACCCTGGACACCCCAGGACAGACCCCCCCCACTGGACCCCCTAGACACCCCATGGACAAACCCCCCAGGACAGCCCCCCCAGACCCTGGACACCCCAGGACAGACCCCCCCCCCCCAACTGGACCCCCTAGACAACAGATGGATGTCATGGGATATTGCTAAAAGACCGAATCCGGCTGCTGAAATCAACATTAAGTAAGAAGAGGTAAATGAAGAAAAATGAATAAAATTTTCCCAATATACTTGGGAAATTTTATTCATCAGCAGGAAGAATAATAGAAGAACGGTAGCTGAGTGTTCCTTCCCCAGAGGTGGAGAATGATTTTTTTACATAGGATCTGTCTAATATTTAATGGAAGAAAGAGGGAGAGGAAATTAAGTACCTCATTACAAGTGGAAGCATCCAACAAATTCTCTTCCAATGGAATAAAATATTACAAAAAAAATCTATAAACATTCTCTCTCTTCTTGTGGCATCCAGGTGTCCAGGTGGTTAATAATTTGGTTGAGATGAGGTTGTGGACTCATGGGGGCAAGCATGAAGGAAACTAAGTTGGAATAGATTTTAAGTAGGTTTCTCTTGTTTTTCTGAAGTGGCAGGGCTGATTGGGTCTTAAATAAGTGAGTTGGAACAGGAATTTAGATGAGGGATTCAAATGTTAAGGGGTCTGGTTTAATTGGTTAGAATTGGGTGAGGTTTGGAATGGTTTTAAAGTGGGATGCCTGGTGGAAAATGTGGGGTTGGTGGCTTAGAAGTTGAGAGGTGGGTAGGCCTGATTGCTGGTCAAGTTGTGGATGGGTTGCCTAGGTGGATTGAAAAATGGTGGGGGACTGGGAAGGAGTTCATAGTGGCTAAATTGAAGTGGGATATTGGAATTGTAGTAGGTCTTGAGTTTGGATTTTTTAGTGAGAGTGGAAATGGCCTTGGAATAGCTGGTTTGATTTTGGTGGGTTGGCCATGGGATTTTTATAGTGCATCGAAAAATAGTCACAAGCAGGGCTTGGTTTGGTGTGAAATTCAGTCAAACGGTTGTGGGAACCATCATGGAAGCAACTACAAAATACAGACAAGAGCTAGTCTCCTCTACAGTGAAGACCCTTCATGGAAACTCTTCAAGCAAACTAGGTCTCCAGTTACATCTTTGTCCATAACAAACAAGCCCTGTTTTCATAGGCCCAAACAGACCTCCCTTTGCCAGCTTGTGGGGGAAATGTGGGAACTCCAGCATGAAATAGGCCCACAGAATAGAACAACCTCTTTGGAATTGCATCAAACAGATTGTGTGCAGCCTTTAAAACTCAACTTGGCAGTGATCATCCTCCTCCAATGAGTGCTACATGAGATGAGGGAATTATGGAAGGAATTTCATCTAAAACATCCAAAACCAGACATTGAATTTCCATCACAACAGGCTGATCCGGTTCAGACGACATGTGCAGAAGATGAGGATGATCTGGTTCGGACAACATGTGAAGAGGATGAGGAAAAAGAAGAATTACCGAACAAATATTATATGATACATGTACAATAAAATATGCCAGACAATTCCAAACTAATGTTCTCAGTTTAATTGAGTCGTTGTACCACCTGCTATGCACGTTTTGTGGAAATATGGATGAGAGGCAGTGCTGAGAGGAGATATAGTTTAGGAATGAGGAAATAAGAAAAATTATAGAGTTAACCATTCAATGTTTCTCTAAGGAGGAGTAACCGCCATAGGGTGTCGTCCTGGAGCAGGGCCAAATCACGGCGTGACCGCGGCGTGACCGCCATAGGGTGTCGTCCTGGAGGAGTAGCCGCCGCAGGGTGTCGTCCTGGAGTAGGTCCAAATCATGGTGTGACCGCGGCGTGACTGCGGCGTGACCGCAGCGTGACCGCGGCGTGACCGCGGCATGACCGCCGCAGGGTGTCGTCCTGGAGGAGTAACCGCCGCAGGGTGTCATCCTGGAGCAAGGCCAAATCACGGTGTGACCGCGACATGACCACGGTGTGACCGCCGTAGGGTGTTGTCCTAGAGGAGTAACTGTCGCAGGGTGTCGTCCTGGAGCAGGGCCAAATCATGGCGTGACCGCGGCGTGACCGCGCACCTACGATGTGTGCTTTATGACTAACAATGACATAAAGTACAAGGAAAACATCAATGCAATAATGTTAAGCAAGGTATACCACTGTGAGTTTTCACAGACAGCGCACCTCCGTTGGAGGGGTTTTATTACAAAACCAGGACTTATTTATCAAATGAAACAATTATCTGAACTAAAACTTATTCAAGAATTGAAATTTAATATAAACATGAAAAATTAAGAAGGCAACTAAATGAAATTTAAAACATTCTCGAATTAAATGGGCTAGGAGAGGGACCCTACCTCAACCCCATAGCAACAAAAATGAAATTCTGTATAGAAACGATTCAATTACATAGAATAAAATCATGAGAATAAAATACCATATTCAAGATATACATTCCCAGGGGATATGGATTCCTGTATAAAGAACCAAACTAGTAAGTCTGAATAGATGCTAGTAGCAGCCATGATTAAAAATAGCACAAGATAACACATAACATTCTAAGTGCAGGAAAACCAAATTTGATATATCAAATGAACAAAGTGTACCACTCTTCGCTTGTATGCATGGAACTGTTCCACTAAATCAACAATAACTTCCTGCTTGAGACCCTGTAGGAAAACACAAACATTACCAGTAGCTAAGGTAGGGATTGCCATTGAAAACTCAAAAATCTTTTACACGTGAATAATTCATTGGTTTCAAATTCCAGAACTTTTTATCAGAAATGCAATCACACCTGCCCCCCACTATTTTTTCTTGGGGATGATGGAGTTTCCCTTGACTTGAGATTAGTACTTTTCAAGGAATCCTCTATTCATTGGGAAATGGTAGAGAAATATCATTCCCCACCTGTATACATCAACAAGATGAATTGTGTTGACATCTCGTCATGGGGATTGTTGATGCACATGGAAAAAAATAGAATGCATGTTTCCAGAACAACAGAAATTTAAAAACAACAAAATAACAAAAACAGAATACAATAGAACAAACAAAAATAATAACTAATCAAAAACAGAATGCAATAGAACAAACAAAATAATGAAAACAGAATGCATGTTTGGACACCCCCCCACCCCTGCAATGAAATATTTTTTCAAGATGATGAAGAATTGCAAAGAGTTTATGTGAAAATTGTTTGAAAATGTTGTTAAAAAAGTGATCCATGCTTTGGAGAAATTGCATAAAGTATCCATGAATGTCAGTGATGCTCAGTTAGAAGTGAATATTAAGAAAATAAAAGAGTTTAACGACTCTTTATTTGAGATATTCCAAATGCGAGGATCAACCCCTGCCACCCCCTGTATAGCTTCCCTTGCACCCCCTACACATCCCCCCTTGCACCCCCTGCACATCCCCCCTTGCACCCCCTACACATCCCCCCTCCCCCCTAGACAACCCCCCTGGACACCCCTCCCCCCCCCCTAGAAAACCACCCTGAACACCCCTCCCACCCCCCTAGACACCCCCCATGGACCCCCCCCCCCAGACACCCCTCCCTCCCCCTAGACCCCCTGATAAGTGCAGAATTGTACAGAAATTCTGCAAGCCATCCTCTATTAATACTTCATTGAAAGATGCTCTGAAAGGGAAAAATATTAATACCAAACACTATGTTAGAAAAAAAATACAAAGAAGGTTAAAAAGAGGTCACCTGGGATAACAATTCTGCTACTAGTAAATCCTAGGAAGACTTAGTAGAGGAATAAGAATCCCAAGGATGTGTTCATGCTGAAACTGGTAACTCTAATGGTGCGGAAATACTAAGTGATTTTTCTAAATAATCCTTAATTTTCCAAGAGGCATCGGATTATATTCTCTCTTTTTCATTAAATCTACAGTCTGAATCCCTCTTTTGGAGTTCATTACCTCAGAATTATTAAAAACAGTTGATATGGATGACAGACTTGCAGCTGGATTTTCTCAGGTTGCTCTGTCTATGAAATTGTCAGAGCACACACCTTCTCAACATATAAACATCAGTATAAACGATTCATACCCTATAATGAAAGTATTACAATCCAGGGAAGATTATTTTAGGTTGGGGATCCAGCTCACTATAAAGAAAGTTTATTCTACCAACCATTCCAACAAGAGAGAGTTGAGAAGCTCTAATTAAAAAAGTGAAACTGAGAAATAACAAAAAGGGGGACTTTCCCCCATTCAGAAAAAATGATGTGTATCCTCTTATAGAATTATCAGGGGCTAGCCAACCCTAGAACATTATGTTGCCTTAGGCTTCTTGTGAGTAAACGGAAACCTGATTTCATTGGCATCTCTGAGCTAAAATCTAATAACATCACTTCTGGTTCTTTTTTTCCCAAAATGGTAATTCTTTTCTATGTTCTGTGAAAGATATCACTAGTATTGAAATAATTTTCTTGGTTTTCCATCATAATGTTACTAATCCTTCTATTTTTTGAGTGGACAACCAAATTATCACTCGCACCTTCCTTAACGAGGGTTGGATCTCTTTTTGTTAAATGGTTTATGCTTTCTACTATTACATCAGTTGAAGAACTCATTAGAAACACATGAATGAGATTTCAAGAGTTATATTAGATCCCTCGGTTATAATGGGAGATTCTAATGTTATTTTACATGCAGATGACAAGATTGGACATGTTTCCAATGCTACCACAATGAGATATTTTATAGCTTGTATTGAGGAATTAAAACTTATTGAAACCAATCTGATTGATTCCAAATACACTTGGTATAGGAGGAATCTAAATGGAAGTAGGGCCTGTAGGGTTGACCGTGCCTTTGGTAATCACTCTCTTCATGGATGTTGGAAAACCATCTCTTGTGTCACTCAAGTAAAGCATAATTATGATCACTATACAATTCTTACAACCTTTATTGCTAAGGGGGACAAGCTAACAATTCCCTATATGTTTTATAATTCTTGGACCATCAAATTCTTACAACCTTCAGATACTTTCCCTGAAATTTGGAATTCACTCAACCACTCCATGATTACCTCCTTAGATATTATCCACCAAGGAAATGAGTAAAATTAAGGATACACTACAACCACATACTGAAGTGGTAGAACCCCTTACACATGAGGAAGGATTTTCTCAATGGGTAGAAGATTTGAAATAATTGAGAAGAATCAATGAATAACTTCTCTGAGGTAGCATTCCTGCTGGATATATTCTATAAGCAGATCCTCAACTCATACTCCCAACTTGAGCACCTTATCAAAGAGGGTTCTCTACCATAACTAGAATTAAGATGAAACATCCTATCAACATGGGGTACGAACAACCAACATACATGAATCAAGAAATAGAAAATACAGAGTTCCCAACATTTTTTACACAACCAAAACATGTCTAGGAGCATCATTATAGACCTCACCCTATAGGTTACACATGACATATACTAATAGGGATGCCACATTTTACTCTACCTGTTGTTGCACCTATTCATGCTCCTTCTCAGCTAGACATTCCTCAAGGGCTCATAAAAACTATTGATTCTCTAAGGGATTGATTAGAATCCATAGAGGTATAGTGGGAATTGGTAAAACTATAAAACAAGACTTACCCTAAAGGGGGTGATCTGAATTTTCCCCACTAAATTTGGGAAACACTACATTTCCAATTTTTAATGGTTTAGGGGACCTAGAGAAGAATTTGACCCATTTTGTGTCCCGTTGTGATTCCATGATGGGGACCCCTAAAAAATAAGTAGTGAAACCCAAGATCTTTATACAGAAATTATAGGTACCAACATTTTTAGGGTACACCGGTTCATCGAATCAATCAATTACAGGGTGGGAAGATCTCTATTGGATGTTTCTGTTCCAATTCAGCTTGATTCTATAGAAGAAAACTATACTAAATCTCTCAAACTACAAATGGTAGGATAATGAGAGGGTTTTATATTTCATTTCGTGGTGAAAGGAGTTGACATACTCCTTAAGCCAACATTTTCCTCAAGAATATTTTTTGTTCATCTGTATATAGAATCTTCATGATTATTTTCACATACCACTCACCCCTATTAAATATATAGAAGTGTTTTGGGATCTAGCCACAATTTCATAAATAAGGGAAGAATTCATAGAATGAACCAAGTCTAAGTTCTATTTAATTCCCCCTGCTGGACACCCCCCCTGCTGGACATCCCCTCCCCCTGCCTGGACACCCCTCCCCCCTACTGGACAGCCCCTCCCCCTGCCTGGACACCCCCCCCTGCTGGACACCCCTCCCCCCTGCTGGACACCCCTCCCCCCTGCTGGACACCCCTTCCCCCTCCTGGACACCCCTCCCCCAGCTGGACAGCCCCCCCTGCTGGACAACCCCTCCCCCTGCCTGGACACCCCTCCCTCCCTGCTGGACAGCCCCTCCCCCTACCTGGACACCCCTCCCCCCTGTTGGATACCCCCCCTGCTGGATAGCCCTCCCCCTTCTGCACAGCCCTCCCCCCTACTGGACAGCCCTCCCCCCTGAGGGACAGCCCTCCCCCCTGCTAGACAGCCCTCCCCACTGCCGGACAACCCCTCCCCCCAGACACCCCTGCCCCCTCCCCCCCTCCACCCTGCCCCCTGCACCCCTCCACCCTGCCCCCTTCTCCCCTCCACCCAGCCCCCTATCATACTTCAATACATCCCGAAGATATTATCAAAGACACTTCAAGACATAAAATGACTATTTTCAACAAATATAACAAAAGACCAAAATATATGATGCAAGAACCACAAATCAAATACCCCTCTCTACATACATGATGTAGTATGGTAAAAAGAAATAAATGAACTTACCAACATGTTACCATCATAAAAAATGGTGCCTTAAGAGTACTTTGGGTTCATATTTCTTTTTCACCCTAAGCCTATATTTTACCTACAAGAAATAAAACAAAAAAGATCAAAATAAATCAGAAGTAATTATGTAGAGAATAAATAATTGATAAGAAATATATTTGTGTTTATGTTCCTGAATACAAACATGTATCCTGGAAAAATAGTAGATGCAAGAACAAAAAATCAAAGCTTACTTTAGAGGAAAATGTTTTGTTTTGAAAAGTTACTATTAGAAATTAGAGCTTCAAAAATTTCATCACCAGTTGCACCCTATCTTTATCAAACTATAAAAGGTTTATAGAAGAAAGAAGGTTATACATTCATATCGAGCACAACAATTGAGTACCATAGAATTCATCTCATAAAAAAGATTTTAGAATTGCAACCATAAAACTATGATTAAATTTTTATTTTATGTTTGTAAAACTACATGTGAACAAAATAATATGTTAATATCACTCTAATCAAAACCAATAACTGAGAAGTGAAGTTCACATAGATGCCCATTACCAAGAATGGATGTTCTCCCTTGCTTATCGGTTGCATGCCAACAGGCCCGCATTAGAACCAACACCAACCACCTCGTCCTATGGTAGAAATGATTAATTAGATATATGCATAAATTTGTAACAATAATGAATTTTTTTATCTAATTACAAACAAAGCATATAACTAATATATTAAAAACAAAAGAAAATAAGAACATAGAGTTCAAACAATCACACAAAATGCATGAATGATACCCACTAGTTACTATATTAACAACTTCAACACATATTCATGGGTTTTAAAGTAGATGCATGTTAACATTTGAAGTTCAAAAATGATTTTTAGTAAAACAATAAAATAAGCATACACACCAAAATTTCAATACACAAAGGTAGTAAAAAAGGAAGCAACAACCAACAGATTTAACAAGATGATTTCAGCATACAAAATTTATTAAAAGGAAACTTCCAACCATTTATTTCAACTAAAAAAAAGAAGTGAATTTTCAAGTTTAAGTAGAAAAATCACAGAATTTAAACTATTACTCCCATGGTGTAGATGCTCTATTCATTTGAGATCATTGGAAAAAATTTCCCTTCTTTTCTTGTTGACTAAATACATTTGATTTCCAAAATTTCATCTCCTATATGTGTAAACATATACATTAATTTATAAAATTTAAAGTTCAAAACAGAACAAATTTGGTGCTTTAATTTAGAGATTTGGTAGTGTCTATGGATTATGGTCAGTGCATCCTATAATGGAGATGAAATTGGATTCGATAGAGTAGATGATGGAATGGTTTCTACAATAATTAGAACTCATGGAAATGAAGATAGATGAAGCGCTACAGCCATCCGAGTAGTATCCAGTGTAGGAAAAATGCTTGAAGGGGCTATCAAATAGAAGAATCAAAGAATTATTATCAAGTAAACACTGCAACAAATAGAAGAATCAAAGCACCCATCATTAACACACCTGTGCGAGGAGGGCGCGACGAGGAGGGCGCGGTGAGGAGGGCGCAGCACAGAGGAGGCGTCGGCGAGGAGGCGTTGGGGAGGAGGGCGTGGTGAGGAGGCATCGGCGAGGAGGGCGCGGCGAGGAGGAGGGCGCGACGAGGAGGGCGCGGCGCGGAGGAGGCGTCAGCGAGGAGGCTTCGGGGTAGAGCAGGGCACGGCGAGGAGGAGGAATTGCGAGGGGGGGGGAGAAGTAGCCCGATAGGTTTGGAAAAAAATGGGGTTGCTGCATATAGCCACGGATGAAGATATTAACGTGGCAGTATATAAGATAGAGCCACAGACCTATAGAACTGTGGCTATAGGTCCATGGATATAGGTCAGATTTGTAGTAGTGTTAGTTTTTCATCTGACCAAGCACTTCACTATGGGGTGATCCTATTTTTTTCAAAAATTAAGATGGTTATATGAGGTTGTGCATTGATTATATATAACTCAATAACATCACTATTAATAAAAAGTACCCATTTATTCATATAGATGATTGTTTTATTTGATAAATGATACACAATAATTTTAAAATATTGATCTAAGGTTTGGGTATCACGAGCTAAAGGTGTAGGAGGAAGAAATTCTAGGTATGGTGTTATTTACGAGGTATGGTTGTTATAAGTTTTTAGTTATTCTTTCTTGTTTAACAAACAGACCTCTCTATTTATGTATCCAATGAATATAACATTCCATGAGTATTTAGATAATTTTTTGGTTGTTTTTATCCATGTTATTATAGTATAATCTAAAATTTATTAAGATCATGATAAAAAATTAAGGTTTCTTTCATATACTTTAAAAAATATGTTTTATGGAAAATTCAGTAATTTTGAATTTTGCCCAAAAAATTACTTTCTTGTGAAAATTGTTTTTAAATATAGCATAATTACTCATCCTATAAAAACCAATGTGGTGTAAGAGTAGCCAAGGCCTACAAATGTCACTAAGATTCAAATAATTATTGGATAAGTGGATTACTACTAATAGTTTATTGAAAATATTTCTCAGTTGTCTTGCCCACTAGTCAATTTAACTGAAAAACGAGTTAAATTTATCCAAAAAAAGGAATGTTATGATTTATTTCAATAATTTAAAAGAGGATTGGTAAATTCTCCAGTGTCATCCTTACAAAAAAAATTGTGAATTTTTTATTTACACTGATTATTATTTGAAGGGACTTGGTTGTGTCTTGATACAGGCTGACCATATTATCATGTATACATCTCAATAATTAAAAAACCCTTAGTATAATTACTGTACATCAGATATTTAGCTGACTTTAGTTGTTTTTGTATTTAAAAAATATGAATACATCCTTTATATGGGGATTAATGTGAAATTTATACTGATAATAAATGTTTATAGTATATATTCCCAAAAAAATAGTCAAACATATGAAAAATAATATTTCTAGAAAAGATTAAGGATTATGATTGTGAAATTAACTATCATCCAAGTAATGAAAATAGGATTACTGATTCCTTGAGTTGAAAAGATAAAGAATCATTAATTGTGCTATAACTAGAACATGATCCTGTAGTTAATTATTTAATGAATATTATCTTGTAAATTATACGTGCATAAACTTCTTTTGGGATGGCTTAGGTATTAACGCAGTCATCTTTTTCCGAAAAAATTTAGGAGGCTCAGAATGAAGATGTTAGTTTGAATGAAAGAGTTGAATTGACCAAGAAGGGTAATTCTCTTAAATTTTATATTGATAATGAAGGTGTTATCATATTTAAAAGGGGGATGTGTGTGCCATGTGATTCCTAGATAAAGAATGGATTATTTTTGAAATCTCATATCTCTCTATTTTTTATTCATCTTTGTAGAACTAAGATGTACATAGATCTTTTGAAATATTTTTGG
The DNA here is from genome assembly GCA_963277665.1 of Viscum album. NCBI lineage: Eukaryota > Viridiplantae > Streptophyta > Magnoliopsida > Santalales > Viscaceae > Viscum > Viscum album. Next base: position 916,905,697 of record OY728141.1, read on the forward strand.
TGGGATGATATGAAGAAATATTAAACTGATTTTACCATGAAATATTCAACTTTTCAACAGTTTAAAGTCGAGTTAAAACTACCGAATGGTATTCATTATTCTTTTCTAATGTCTGAATAGTAGTGGGAGATTATTTCCATGGATTTTGTTATAGGATTACCAAATACATCTCAAGGTAATAATGTTATTTGGGTTATTGTTTATCATTTGACTAAATATACAAATTTTATATATATACAAGATACTATGTATTTATATCAGCTTTAGAGAAATTATCTAATGGAAATAGTAAGGTTACATGGATTTTCCCTCTCAATTATATTTGACCATGATCCCAGGTTTAAATCAAAATTTTCTAAAGGACTTTAGAAGTAAATTGTTACTATATTAAATTTTATTCTATATTTTCATCCCCAATATAATTAAAAATTGGAGTGTAAGATTTATAATGTTTCGGATAAGATTTGAGCTTTCGGATTGTATTATCAAGGAATTTGGGATTATCAAGTTTCTTAAGTTAAATTTTCTTATAATAAATTTTTTTTATTCAAGTATATAGATGGATCCTTTAGGGGAATTCTATTGAAAACACTATCAGACTCTAGTACATTGGCATGATGTCAATGACAGGAAATTGTTAGGACTAGAATTGGTAGAAGAGATGGTTGATATGTTAAACATTATTTAGAAGCACATAAGGACATTTCATAGTAGGAATATGAGTTATATAGATCATAGAAGTATATAATGTGATCATAATAGGAATATGAGTTATAAGATTAGATTTTGGACCACAAAGAGAATGTAATGTGAAATAATGTGATTCCTGAGCTAAATTTTTTATATAATAATCATAATATTTAAGAAGTAACATGGTAATCTGAAAATTTTATGAGGGAAAAATACTTTCACTTATTTATGTAATGAATAAAATTATGAGGATACAATTTACTATGAATAAAAGAATATTAAAACCCATTTAATCAAATAAATTGATCAATTTAACGATTTATAAGTATTCATTTTATGTATTTATATTCATCATAGTTTTATAAATATTTTTTTAAAAAAATTCAGTCGAAAAGGGAATAGTTTTATTTAACTTAATTCTTTTCCACGAATTACATTGTTTTATTTGAAAGAAATTTTTTTTGTCTTTAGAAATTGAAATTGATAAAAATTAATTCATTTTTGAAATCAATATATCAAATTTATCTTAGGATGAAGTTGTTTTTATTCTGAAAAGATTGATTTTTGAGTAAATAGTGAAAAATGCTGATTTTTGCAAAACCATCATTTCCTTTCAATAAATAAAGTAATATAAAATTTATATTATATTTTAGATTTGATTTTAAATTTAATTAATATACATTTTATTAAATATAATTTAAATATTTCACTAGGAATAAATATTATATTTGATTTTGGTATAAGTTCATTTTTTGTCTTAAAAATGATTTTTTCTACAAAAAATTTTCTTTACATTTTACACATTTATATTAAACTCAATTTCATCCACTTCTACAAATTTAATTTGAAAAATATATTAAAAATTTGGAATAATTAGTTTCAGATTTTTTAATGTCTTCAATGTCATTTTTTGTCATTATGAATAGTAACCAAGGTAGAAATTTTTTACCATGGTAAAAGGTAAATTGGGTTAATTAAGCTAATAATTTATTGATAAGGCCACAAAATCTTATCAAAATTGTTATTTTAAAAAAAATTCAAACCATATTAACTTATATTTTAAATTAGACGATCATGTGAAACTTTTCAAATATTAGGACTTTATAATATTTAAATGTTTTGAAAAATTACAAGTATGCAACACCCCTCACTTATAAAAGGTCACATCCTCTCCTCCCTTACTCTCACATTTTGAGAGCTCTATCTTAGCCAATACCTACCCAAAAATCTCTAAAAACCACCTCCCCACATCCTAGAGGTATATTAATTCTCATAATACTAATACTATAAGGTTTAAAGTGTCAAACAAAAGGATATATTTGAGGATAAGGAGTTAAAGAATGTATGAAGCTAGGCAAGGCACAAGGTAAAATATTTTTTTTTAAAACCTTATTTTAATGTCTTCCCTTAAATTTTTTTTATTCCATACACATTTTCTTTGAAATTTTTTAAAAATTATATTATTCATACTTAAAAATATATTTAATTTCATTTTCAACTACTTTTGACTTTCTTTTTAAAGGTTTAAAGTGTAATTTTTTAAACATTAACCGAATGTGTCATTTTGATGTTTTTAGAAAAATGAAAAATTAATATGTTTTAACATATATGACATAACAACTTTTACATAAATTTGTAGCCATTATTCAATATAAATATTACTTTATAAGTTTTCTTTGTTATTTCCAAATAAAATATATCTCTAAATAGTTTTTGATTTTTTTATAAGTATTTTTTGTGGAAACAGAAACCATTTCTCATCTTTATGAGGTAAATGAAAGTGTTATTTCTTATGAGATTGAATTCAAATTCAAATGGGTTTTATGATTAAAGCTAAATATATATTTTTTTTATTAATTCTATTGTTCTTGGATAGTTTATATGAATTATGGGTGAGACTGATGCATCTCTAATGGTGGGAGTGCCGGATATAGCTTTCCAATGCATTGGGAAAAGTGAAGACATTTAGTAGTTATAGGTTACTCAAAAGATATATGAGAATTTTCTAATTATATGATTCCATTGTAAGGGTTTTTATAAGGGTTAATGTACGGATAATTAACCTAGGTACCTACATGATATGCAGTATGTGGTTTATAAAGGAAATATATTTATTTTAAAAGGCAATAAAATGATATTTTGTTTTTATTGAACTTTTATAACCATTTTTTTATAAAAGTTAAAGGAATGGTTTTCAAGGAAAGGTATTCATGAGTTTTTAATTTCTCCAAGAAACACTCATGATTATGATTTTTTCTTTCATGATTTTTTTATGAAATGTTTCATGAAATATATTAACCAATTATTTTTTGTTTTTATAAAAAAATACATAGATATATGAGACAAAATGTTTATTGTGAAAAATGAAAACTTTCTTATGGAGTTTTTAGTTTTTAAAATGAAATTATAGGTTTCATTTCCTTTTTTGTACCTTAATCATATATTTTTTCTCATTGACCATTTTCAAATGATTTTTCATTGGACATAAAGATGGGTAGAGAAATTAAAAAAAGTCATATTTACACCTATGGGAATAACCTTGATAAAATAAAGTGGGAATTTATAAATAACATGCTTTCTATAAAAAATGATAATGTGTGGAGATTTATAATTTGGTATGTAATGTTTTAAATAATTCTCTAAAACTATAAATTAAAAAGATCCTATGAATGTTAGAAATTAAAACCCTCATTATAAATCATGTAATTATTAGTTGGTTAAGGTAAAAGGAATATGTATAAGTAGGTGTAACATTTGGAAACGTTTTTGAAGACAGTTAAATATTAATTTAATATTTAGGACTGTGATTTTACATAGAGTATATATAAATTGGTTCAATCCTTATACATGTGTGTCATGAAAATACTATTTGAAAATGTGTATGAAACTACAATGTCATATATATCATTCTCTCATTCCCATTAATCCGTGGTTATAGAAGGTCATGAGGAATTGATAATCCTAACACTGCATTAAGTGATTCATAAAATCCATGGATACCTTTATAGGAAGGAGTGTTTTGATTGGTTCTAATGGATCTATATCATGTTTGTGTATGATATATTTGATATATAATGTTCACAATAAACAATATTATTATTCATTTATGTTTTACTCAATTCAAATGAATAATTAGATGATGTAGAAAAACTGGTTTTAGTGGAATGTTTATGATTTATTTAGATAATGGGTTTCCCCCCAAAAACCTCAACTTTTTATTACACCAAACTTAATTTATCAAAGAAATAGATTCATGTATCTTACATTTGTAATTGATTTTTTAAATCAAACATAGACTCATCGAACTTCTATCTAAGTTTCATGGTCTTTTATGAGAATATACAAATAAGAATTTGAAATAATACATTATTTTTATCCTTTAATAAAATCAAGAGTTTCTGAATAACATGTTAAGTGAAGATCATTCCCATTTTCATTGGAATAATCTTGTAAAGTATGATTATAATGTATACAATCTTGATATGCTATAACCTGAGATATAATTCAATATATTTTACTTTAAAAACTCTTTCAAACCTCTATAAAAACTACTCTAATAAACACAAACTATGGAATTGAAAATTTCATATGAGAGAGTTTATATGAGTACTCTGAATGGATTAAGAAACATTATGCAAGATGAACACATCAATACATATCAAAACATTATTTATAAGAATTTATCTACCAAGGTATAACTGAGAGTGATAGAAACTTATTAGAGGAATCATAAGAATTATAATTCAATGAAAAATATCTATTGATAATTAAAGAACTACTGAGAGAGGATACTTCATAGAACTTAAAAAAATTGTTTAAGGAGAATATAACCAATGGTGTACATTGGGTGAAATATCTTTACAATAAATTGATGAAAAATAAGTAGAATTTTCTAAGAATCTTTTTGTGATATATAAATATCAACCATAATATAAGAGAAACCACCCCTTATCTAATTGGTATAATTTATACTTCACATGATCATTTAACTGATTTTTTTTCACAATAATAAGAACTAAATAATTATACTAGAGTTTTTAGAAACAATCCATACAAATCACCAGTGTAAAACCAACAGTGGGGGGATAATTAGAATGTTATGTATGGATTTGGTAAATAAAAAAAATCAAAAATAACAAAGTAAATCCTTATAATAAAGGATTCAACAAGGTAATTAACTATCATAATTTTAATAAAGGATAGTGAATTCTCAATCATCAATCAGTTATCATTATCATGGATATGTTTAAGCATAAGTAAAATCTATCACAAATGAATTATTAATGATTTCAATTACTCAAAAATTAAATTAATGATCCATGGTAATGAGCTAAAGGTTATGAAAAATTAAATGGAAAATATTTCTATAAATCATAATGAGTTTATAAACCAATAATTTGGTAAAATTACTCTTTAGTTATCGCTAAACCAAAAATGAAATATCAATGTAATCATTTTTATATTTGTAATGGAAATTGTATTCTTCAGAATAGATTTCCAAAGATTAAAAAATACCTAAAACAACCTAAAAAGGGAGGAATCATCTTTTGAGAATCGTTTCGAAAAACTAGCCAAATAATATGAGAATATATAATACTCATAAGAAAATAAAGGAAAACATAAAAGAGAAAATATATACCTCCTAGAACATTTTAATTCTGTTTAAGGATAATCCAATTATAGAAGGTAACTGAAGAATATTTAAGAGAGATATCCTTCAAATTTTTAATAAGGTAGAGATCAATATTCTTATATTATAAGTAATCAGTAATATATAAATTTATTAAAAATTCATGAAGGATATTTTTATAAAGAAGAGAATTCAAGTTAATAAGAGAGTAATTTTGGGTTGGAATATCCTGTCATTAATAACCCTATAAATTATTTTTATCTAACAAGATCAAAGACCATTCATAATTACATGTTATATATGGGAGTTAAATTTTAATTATTTTTTATGTTACCAATATACATAAATGAATCTAATGACTTACTCCATACTATAGAAAAAAAATTACAACTGATCAAAAAAAGTAATAACTTATTGAGTATGTATTTTAGAATATATTTTGGTTTGGTGGATGGACTTATTCTTTATTGTGTTCATTTAGGTTTTTAGTATAGAAGAAAATATTTGTAAATCACATGAACTGATAATATTTGGATGACCGTTTTTAAAAAATAAAAAAACCATAATCATTGTTTATGAAGGGATAATTTTATGGATTTTAGAGATAAAATGGTATATTTTAACATTAAATAATTAATGAAATACCACTTTAAGAAATATTTTGGTTTCAAAATTCTACATTTTGAATACTAATATTTCTTTAATGGGAAAAATGATTTTTAAGGAAATTATAATTTGGGGTCGAATATGATATCTTTAAATGTTCTTATGGATAATGAAATAATTTTTGAAACTGATTGATAATATAATAAGGTTGAATTTGATGAAAAACCATGAGATATTATGATAAAATAATTTTATAATAGTCTTTATTTTTCTATTTATGGATGATATTGAAACTAATGGTTCACACTATTTATAAGAAAAATTAGTTTCACAAGTCTGTGAAAACAAGTTTTTATTTTCTTTAACACAACCATCAAAACATGAATTGAAAGCATTAACCTCAAAATATAAAGGAAAATTAATTAATGGGTGAAGAGTGTTTAGTCATGATTATGGTAAGAAACCTATTTTCCAATTAATAAAGTGATTTTTTTAAAAATATAAAGAAAAAAAGAAATATGATTGAATTTATGTAACATTATATGACTTTGTCTTATTATTTAAATGCATAGAACATTTTTGTAAAATACAGTTAAACCTATTAGAAAACCATAAATATGACTAACCCCATATCACTATAAGTCATTAAGAAATTTGTTGAGAAAATTTTAATGACTATAATCATTAAAATAATTTTTAAATAATAGCATGTACTCCAAATTCAAATTATACCTAGGAAGTGTGGCTTAACCATTATTGAAAATTATATGAAATAACTTGTGTCTATGAGAGTCAAAAATCATTGAAGATAATCTATTTGTTATAGTATTCTAATCTGTTTTGCTTTAAATATCTTATTTTAAATTCTATTCATATATTAATTTGTAGAAATATTTATTGGGAAAAACCATTTTTACTTTTTAAATGGCTTCTCTAGATATTTTTAGGTTCTAATTGTATCGAAGGTTCAAGATAAAATCACCTCCATATATTCATTTGGTATGTTTTCATATATAAGGATTCCATTTAGATTATTTAATTCACTGGGAAATTTTTGTTTTTTTATACTAGTTATAAACTTAGGTTTTATTAAATATTAATTAGAGGTAATTTCCGATGATTTAATAGTATATGGAACATTTTTTGGATATTAAATTTAAAATTTGAATAATTTCTTAGAAATATTCACTTAGAAAAAATTGGTTTTAAATTTTGAGAAATACCATTTTATGGTAATGAAAGGTGTTTTTTAGGACATGTAATTTTGAAAACATGGAAGTTAAGTTGATAAATTCAATATTGAAATCATTAAAAAATTTATATACTATGCTTTTATGAGAAATTTGAAGTTATTATCAGAGAATTTCATTTTTTATAAAATATTTTAAAATAATTCTAGTAATATTATTTTACCATTGTATATATTACATTAAAAGAAATAATTTTTTAGTTAATGATTCATGTAGCGAATAATTTTATTAATCGAAGAATATTATTACAACCCCAACAATCTGTAAGAAATCATGTAGGGATCTCCCATTTGAACTGTTATGTGATGCCTCCAATTATGATGCTTGATTATTTCTCTCATAAAAGATAAAAGGGAAATCACATTCAATTATATATGAATTTAATACTTACATACACCTAAAGTGAAATATTATAGAATAGAGAAAAAGTTCTTTAAAATTATCTTTTCACTTCAATTTTTTTCACCTTTATTAGGTACTAAATTTTTAGTTTTTTTATCATAAAACCTTGAGATATCATTTAAAGAAATCAAATATAATACCAAGTATTTTGATATGGATATTATTGATTCAAGAGTTTTATCCAAAGATAAAGGATAGTTAGGGGATAAAAAAATATTGTAGATGATCAGATGAGAAGACTATAACATACAGTGGATGTGAAAATGTCTATTAAGATTCCATTGAGTGAATCACTATTGGGTGATATACTCTTAATAATATTGAATAAAAATACTTGGTATGATAATATAATGAATTTATTATTCACATTTTAAGTCCCTAAAATAATTAACAAACTTCAATTTTTGAAACTAAAAGATTAATCAAAGTGATTTTTTAGGTAAGATCCACATCTTTGGTAAATCCTTAATGACTAAATATTTAAAATATTTATACCAAAAACTAAAATTTACTTTGTTTTTATATTTTTCCACACATTATCTTTTAGAGGTCACTTTATATAAAAAACTAATATAAAGGTATTTAAATTAGGATTATAATTTCCTACCTTGTTTAAATATTTATATGATTTTTTTAAAAGTTGTAAAAGATAAAAATTCAATAGAAAAATTTCTAATGGAAAGTGATTACTTAATAACCAATTAATTTTTATAAAGAATTTTATTCATGGGTTGTTGATTTTAAGGGTTTATTCTCTATATTGTTTAGTTTGGTGTATATTTTTTTTGTCAATTGATTATGTTTCAAAATTATTGGTGGCTAAATCCACGTAAAATGATGAATAAAATGTTTTAATAAATTTTTCATGTGTCATATATTATACAAATTTGGTATTTCCAAATTCATCATTACAGATTAGGGGTCAAATTTTTGTGACAAAATCATGAAATATTTATTGAATAATTGTGTGTGTTTCATAATATATATGCACATTTAATAAAAAATTGATAAGATGAGGTTACCAATGAAGTAGTGAAAAGTATTTAGATAAAATTATCAATACCAACAAGAAGGATTGAAGTAAGATCCTAGAATATACTCTTTGTACATACACAACTACTATGAAGACCTCAATAGAATTTTCTACTTATAAAATAGTTTTATATTGAGATGAAACCTTTTATAGAGTTAGAACATAATGAAAATAGTTTTTCAAAAAGATGAACAAGGACTTGATAAGTTTTTGAGGATAAATAATGTTCTAAATACATGATCTAGAATAAATTAGATGAGATTCTATTTAGAATTTAAGGATTTAAAAGGAAAGAACACAAGTTTCTAAAGAAAAAACCATAAAATATAATGATTCTTATATTAGAGACAAGGTATCATTGTATATTTCTCAATTGAAGTCAATACTAGATAAACTTCATTCTAAATTGATTGGAGACTCTACTATTATCGGTTTTTCCTATATAGTGTAATAGAGATGAGGAGAGATACATCAAAGAGATCTTTCACAGCAAATGGGAATATCCATAATATATTTCTTGAATATTTTTATAAACAAATGATATAGGAGTTATTTCCCTTATATGATACCCATGAATAAAATAATTAGGTTAACCCGTTACATCAGTTTTATTGGTTTGTCATTACATCATTATCTATTTTAAATTTGATGTATCTCTCCTCATCTCTATTACACTATATAGGAAAAACCGATAATATTATATGATACCCATGAATAAAATAATTAGGTTAACCCGTTACATCAGTTTTATTGGTTTGTCATTACATCATTATCTATTTTAAATTTATATATTTTTAAATTGGGTTACATTGAGAATAATAAAATAATAAAATATATGAGATGGGTCAATTATTTTAGGATATAGATAGATTCATTTTCTTTAATTATCAATTTGTTTTATTTGTTTTATTTTTTATACTATTTTATGTTTTTCAACATTTTATAGCATAATTAAATAAAAAAAATTCATTCTTATCCGCTAGGTCACTTTTGAGGGATTATTTTAGTCTAATTACGATCATTTATATGAATATTGATATTTTCTAATTTACATATTTTGATTTTCAAAAATTTACATGATTTATGAATAATTTTGGAAATCAATTCCTTTGAGTGGTTATCTTATGTTTATATTATAAATAAAAAGGTATTCTAAATATTGTAACATATTCCTTCAAAACCATATTTTTATTAAGAGAATATATAATTATGTATTATCTTCTAGAAAATTTTGGGACTTTAATTTCAAACAAATAGAGTTCAAGAGTTATTCCAAAGTACTAAAAAAATTATTTTTTGGAAAGTAAACCCATTGGGTGTAGTTTAACATTATTATCTTAATTTTATGGTCTTAGAAACCATTTACATCATTATAAGTGATCTATATTAAAAGCATGTCCATATTCACTTACCTATGAATTGGGTATTTTTTATGATTACATTTTAAGGATATGAATGGGGGATGTAATATATCTTGGATATCTTAGGAGTTAGAATGAATTTTTAGGGAGAGTGTGAGGGTGTTGTCATTGGAATTAGAAGGGAGGTACTTGAAGCCATTTGAAATTATAATTCTAATATTCCATTTATTCTCTAGGGGAAATAACAAAAAAAATATTTAAAAGAAAAAAACTAGATAATTATGGAAGAATCAATAAATTTTAAACCGACTTGATGTGTACAACATTGAAAAAATAAAAAGGGAAACATTTTTTTGGTGAAATAATTAAAATTAAAAATAAGTGAGTTATTTTTATTGAGTTATGAATTGTTAACCATGAACTATATAGTAAGATTTAAAAATACCTACTAATCACTTTTTATTTTAAGGATCAACCATGAACTTAAAGATTAGAAATAATCTATAAAATTCATAAATATTGATATAATATTTTCTATTTGAGGGAATATATGAGATTAAACCAAATTTTATAATGAGAATAAATTATCTTTTGTTAATATTTATTGAATAAATAAGACTTTTAGAATGAATTTTTTTCATTATTGTAAGTATGGAAATGGAATAATAAAATAAATATTTTTTATAGAAAATAAATCATGTAATTGGGTTCATTAAAGAGGCATGATGAAATTATAGTTTAAATGATTAAATAAATTTATCACATTTTACTTGGGAATTAGATTTGATTTTTCTATATATATTTTCATGAATTAATTAATTATTTTTTTCTTATGTTTTCAAAATGTTAAGTGTTGTGTAATTAATAAATATAAATTATTAATTTTTTCGAAGTGAATTTCATGCCATATTATTCTGAGTTTTTTATAAATATTTTCCATTAATCACATTTTCATATTTTTATGTTTATTTTATTTTATAATAATATATATCTTTTATTTTAGAATTGATGGACATTAATTTTTTTAATAATTTAATGAAATTATTGTGGAAACATTAATTTTTCTCAATTTTATGTTTGTAGGTGATGATTTAAAATTAAAGAAAACATAGATGTTTGGGAGAAGGGATGCAATTCAACCAATAAGAAGAATTTTCCATCAATGATAAAAAAATTATTTAGGAGAAGTTAATTTTGATTATATAAGGCCATACAAGGGTAGATGAAGGAATTTGATGTTTAGAAGAGCATTTTTGACAGCATTGTTCTGACTAATGACCAATATCGTTGCATTTTCAGCGGATCTACTGCAGATACATTTAATATTAAATATTTTATTGCCACAAAATCTATGAATTATGTTTAGTATTTTTGGGGAGATACACTATGGTTAAAGGAGATCCCTTTGAAGTTCTCTTTCCTATTGTGGCGTGTTTGGAACAATGCCTTGCCAACCAAAGGGAGTATCCAGCGAAGAGAGATCAACCTTGCCTCTAAATTACTAGTTACAGGGAGCTGAGTTATGAGTCCCCGATTCACCTTCTCTTTAATGGTGAGTGGGTTAATTCATTTTGGGGATCTTAAGGATAGTTTACAGGGTGATCTGATTAAATTGTTTCTACTGGGAACTTCCTCCATTTTTGGTTCCACGGTGCAGAGACACCAGGCCCTAAGAGGAAATACAAGGCTTTAATTTTCACTACAGGGTGTTGGGTCCTCTGGTCATCCAAAAATTCCAGGAGTCGTCAGTCCTTGATAGGGACCATCATATGTATCCTCTTCAAAATTAGAAACATAGTTCTAGACTTTTCCAGGTTATAAAAAGGCTCAAGGAATGACCCTTACCTCATGGCCCTTCGTCCCTCACATCCCTCTCGTAACAATAAATTACTCTAGGGAAATTAATCAAATGGAAGACACCCCTCTGGGGGAACATGTTTAACACATATGGGTCATGATGTATGGGATCAATGTGTAATGGTGGGGTGATCAGAGATCCCAATGGCTCAGTTGTGGCAGCTCTCTCGGCTTTCTTTGAAAATGGAGACTATCTTCAAGTGGTATCCCATGCTATTCTCATAGGATTTCTCTTATTTAATCAGAGGAACATTATTATCAGAGAGGTTGAGAATGATTCACTAATAATTTACAAATATCATTAAGGAAACAATCTAATTCCTTGGACCATTTAATACTCCGTCAAAATGTGCAAGAGGATAATGAATAATCCCAAGTCCATCCTTTATCCTTAGCATGATGGTAATGTTGTAGCTAACATCCTCTCTTATAAAGAGTCTTTATATGATCAGATCATATTTTCCACTAGTCTTGGTTCCTTTCCCCCTAAGGGTACCAAATGTGTTCAGGCTGATGATCTTGGGATCCACTATTTTAGACCCCCTTAATTGTTTCCTTGTAGGATCTTCATACCTTTTTTTTCTTTTAAAAAAATAAAAAGTCTTTTGTTGGAGGGAAGTGATGACCAGTAGATATATAAATTTAAAATAAAAGATGATGATGTTACATGAGAGTTGTAAGAAACATGATTGTAAAGACCCAAAGTTTTTCAATGAAAATTTCCTTCATATAATTATGTCATAAAATCACATGAACGCACAAAATAATAAACTACTAAGTGATAAGTGACCTTTAAACATAAGTTTTTCACTTCTGTGTTTGGAATTTTAAAAATCCTACATACACGGTTGTGTTCAAGATGATTTCTGGAGTCTGATAGAACAAACTTGTTTTTTTGGTGAACAGTAACATACCCTTATGAATGATAAAATGAATAGCAATATGAATCTTATGAATAGTAAATAATAATATTATTTTATTTTCTTAAGGCAATAAGATAATGAGATCTTAATTAATTTTTCAATGAAAAATAAAATTAAGTGCACCTTTAATATTGTTATTTTTCGAATTAACTATGACTTTGTTTAAAAATAATATTAATAATATTAATAAAATTAATTTTGAAAAATGGACTTCATTTTTGAATTCTAAATGTCAAAAAATGATAGGTGAAATTTTTGGTATTTTTATGAAAAACTCGAATTTTTTATGAGTAGTGAAATACAGTAAAATACCGTATGTACAATTTAACAGTTAAATACAATATTCATGACATCACAAGTGATGCAAGGCCACTTGGTTCAAACTCATATTAACTTATTACAATTAGGGGTCACATGAAACAATACTATTCATTGTCTTGAGGGAAATAATAAAATAATGAATTAAATATTCAAAATTTACCCCTCCCTCCACTATAAAAACCACCCTTCACACTCTCATTCCCTCACACCCCTCAAGCTCCAAGACTTCCATAAACTCTACTTAAAAATCCTCCTTATCCCATCCCCCACTTCCAAGTGATTTTGGTCTCATCAAAATACCAAGCTTAGGCCCTTAAGGAGGTTCTCAAGAGAAGGATTCAAGAGGTGATTTCTCTCCCTCTTCTCCTTTAATTTCCTTTCATGTTCAAGTTCATTTCTTGATCTCTCCCCACCTATCATCACCCAAATTTTATTGTAAGTCCAGTATTATACATATAATGGAATTTTATTATGGTAATCGGATATTATATCATCCATCCTCCCTTTCCCTCTTTCTTTTATTTTATTAAAGAGAACGTTGTTCGTGAGGTGTTAATTTATCACCTTCAAGAACGACATGTTTTCTTCTTCCATTTCTACCTTCAAATTTGGTCATAAAACCATTTTTATGGTTGAAAAAGAATATTTTATATGTATTATGTCTTATTTAAAGTTCTGTAACTGACTTATGAACATATTACTAAGTGATAAATTAAAACAAGTTTGTTGTGATCGAAAAACCGCCCAAATTAACCCAAACAATCATCATTTAATTCTTATCTAATGATTCATCCACATGGATCTAATATAATTCATTATAATATCATTCAAACTCTTGTTATATCATTAATAACATGTAATATCAGTTTTTTATGATTACCCATGTTCTACCCGGATATCAATTTAAGAATACAAGTAAACCACTCAAGAAAACCATAAAAACAAAAATTCCCAAACTATGTTTCTAAAATCTATAACTCATTCAAAGAAGCATAAAATTACATAATGAAACCATAATGAACTCTATTAATGTATAAAAGGTTCTGGAATTTTTAATTAATGAATATAATGTCATTATTTAGACATTAAAGAGAAGAAAGCATTCAGATACAAGGTAAGGGGAAATCTCGAACTCAATTTTCTTCCTTCAGGTTCTCCTTCTTTCACTCAATTTTGATATGGTTACTCCTTAAAGATCATTTCTTCAAAATTATCTTAACTTTTCTGGGATATACATGTTTTCTAATGAATTTTATGTCTAACCAAATGTTTTTCAAAATAACTCTTCTTTTAAGAACTCAACTTGTACCTCTCATTCATGGTTGATGGTTCTTGTATCAAGTATGTTGTTCCCTCTTTATTTTGGTAACCCAAAGCTTATGAATGTATTCATATGATATTAAACCCATTCCTTTACATGGGTTAGTTATGTTCACTTTTTATATGTTTTCTATGTGGAAATCATGATAATGATAATGTTATGATGTGACGGGTGCGCCCAGAATTATATAGCGCAATATGAATGTTTCAAAGTGATGAGTGCGCCAGGAATTATACAGGGCTCCAATGAATTGGGTAAAGTGATTAATCTCATGAGTATATGTGAAATGATGTGTGAACAAGATTGTATCTTGGTTCACAAGTGTGTGTGGTAGTTAACCACTAAAACTTAATGTTTTATTTTTATTCATTGCCACATTTCAAGTCTTTTATTTATGTTCCTCTCATGTTCATGATCTTTTGACTATGTCATTATTATGCTCACCCCATGCTATATTCTTATTATCTATCCTCTTACTGGGATTTAATCTAACCCCTTTTTATGTATATCCTCAGGTGGCTACAAGTACTAAGGAGAGGACAAGTGTTAATAAGAAGCTAGAGAAGAAGAAATTAATACATTTTTATGCTTGATGTTGTAATTGTTATGTACGGTCCTAGTTTTCCCAAGACACTAAACCTTTGGATCCTCTATGTGTAATACTATTATGTTTTTTATCTTTAAAATGATGTAATAGTAATGTAAGAAATGGTTGGGGTGATATAGTTGGTATCAGAGGAATGGTTTAGTTAATTTGGGAATTAGGATTAGTGAACCCTAGAGAAAACCTCTAGCAAGAGACTAAGTACAAGCAGGCACAAAAGAAAATCTATATAGGGATCCCATATGTTATGTTTTTTTGGTATGAATTGTTTAAATGAATAAGTTATTCATATCTTGTTTACTTATTTTTTGTTCTAACCTTTTCTATTTTAGAAAATGGTGCGAACCAGGAGAAATTAGGCCAACAACTTGTGCGAGGGCCAATGCAATGATTTCTCGAACGACATCCCCAATGATTTGGGAGGTGGAGTTCAAAAATTCCTGGTGATGCTTACCCAATTATATCAGGTTATGAACACTAACCATAATAATGGGGAACATCCTCCTTCACCAAAGAGGGATCAACTGGCTATCGATTGTTTTATGCGGCAATGACCACCAACATTTAGTGGATCTTCCAATACACTGGTTATGGAACAGTGGGTTAACTCCATGGAGAAGATCTTTTCTGTTCTTCACTGTTATAAGCTGGAGGAGGTGACCCTAGCCGTTTATCATCTAGATGGAGAAGCTGATCAATGGTGGGATTTGATTAAGAACACCAAGCCAAGGTAGGAAATTGAAGAGATGGAATGATAAGACTTTAAGATAATGTTTCTTAATAAGTATTTCCCACAAACTCTTAGTATGATGATGGAGAGAGAATTTATAGAGCTCAAGAAAAAAGATGTAGAATCTGTCACAACCTATGAAGTTAATTTCACAAGGCTTGAATGGTATGCTTCGGGTTTTGTTATCAACAATGATAGAAAAATTGATAGATTCTTTAGTAGATTAAAACCAGTCCTCTGAAAGGCTCTTACAATTCGATACTTTGGGAGTTATGAAGAAGTTGTTTGATGTGATCTAAAAGTGGAGATGGAGTTTGGATAATGGTACCATGGCTATGGTGATATGAAAAGAAAGATGGAGTTTCAAGCTGGTGGATCTAATGACAAAGGTGGGAAGAAAAATCAACAACCCACATGCCAAAAATGTGGGAAGTTGCACCATGGGAACATCCTAAAAGGGACAAGGAAATGCTTCAAGTGTGGGAAAGAAGGACACTATGCCCAAGAGTGTCAAAAAGGCACAAAAAGGAAGGAGAATATAGCTGATTAAAGGAGATAACCACTCATGGTTCAATGCTACAAGTGTAGGGAGCTAGGGCACTATGGAAACCAGTGCACTAAACCTCAAGTTCTTGAGGGAAATCAGAATCAGCAACCACCAAAGCCATAGAAACAAGGGAAGGCATATTCCATCACTACTACGGAGGTGGAGCATGATAATGAAGTTGTACAAGGTACACTTCCTAATCACTCAAGAATGGAAAAAGTCTTATTTTATTCTGGTTATATGCATTCCTTTATATCTTTCAAGTTTGATAGAACTATAGAATCTAAGACCTGAAACCTTGAAGTAGAGATATCTATAAAAACACCAAGTGGTGTAATCATTCCAACCCAAGAGTTTTACTCTTCTCCTATTGTCATGTGTGGGAAGATTCTTCCGAAAAATCTCATAATACTTCCCTTGGTGGAATTTGACGCTATAATGGGAATGAATTGGCTCTCGTTATATAGAGCACATATCAACTTTCAGGAAAAGGAAATATCTTTTAATATTCCGAACCATCCCAGGATCTTCTACAAATGCAAGGAAGATCTTGAATCTCCTTTGAAAAATCCTTCAATGGTGTGGTTGTTGATTCCCTATGATGAAGCATACCTCGCCCAAATGGTTGATTCGAAGGAAAGTACCAACCTTGAGGAAATTCCCATTGTGAGGGAATACAGTGATGTATTTCCCAAAGAGTTACCCGGAATTCCCCCAGATCGTGAGGTAGATTTCTCAATTGAACTCATACCCAGAGCTACTCCTATCTCGAAGTGTCCTTATAGGATGGCCCCTATCGAACTGGAGGAGTTAATGAAGCAGCTGCAAGAGCATCTGGACAAAGGGTTCATACACCCTAGTGCATCACCTTGGTGTGAACCAGTGCTCTTTGTTGAGACGAAGTATGGAAAAATGCGGTTGTGTATCGATTATTGGGAACTCAACAAGATCATTATAAAGAACAAGTATCCTATTCCAAGGATTGATGACTTGTTCGATCAGTTAAGAAGAGCTTAATACTTCTCAAAGGTGGATCTTCATTCTGGATATCATCAGGTAAAGGTGAAGGAGGAAGATATTCAGAATACTTCCTTCCATACAAGGTATGGGCACTATGAGTTTTTCGTGATGCCCTTCAGACTTACTAATTACCCTGAAATCTTTATGGAATTGCGGAAAAGAGTCTTTAGACATTACCTCAAAAAATTTCTGGTAGTGTTTATCAATGATATTCTCATCTACTATAAGAGTAATGAGGAACATGAAGAACATCTAATACATGTGTTGGAGACATTTATGAAGGAGAATTTGTACTCCAAGTTCAACAAGTGTGACTTTTTGATGAAGCAAGTCATGTTCTTGGGACATGTGATCACAAGTGACGAAATTTTGGTGGATCCTTCAAAGACAATGGTGATTGAGGAATGGCCCAGGCCCTCTAGTGTCACAGAAATCTGTAGTTTCATTGGATTATCTGGCTACTACCGAAGTTTTGTGAGAAACATATCTCAATTGTCATGCCCACTAACTAAGTTAACAAGGAATGGGGTAAAGTATGTCTGGACTGAAGAATGTGAGGGATGCTTCAAGGAGCTAAAGAGAACGCTGATCACTGCACCTGTACTCACACTACCGAAAAGTGGAAAGCATTTTGTGATATACAGTGATGTTTCAAATAACGTCTTGGGTTGTGTACTCATTAAAAATGATAACGTGATAGCCTATTCCTCATGACAGTTGAATATCCATTAGCAGAACTACCCGATGCATGATCTGGAGCTGGTAGCCGTGATTTTTGCATTGAAAATCTAGTGGAACTACCTTTATGGCGAGAAGTGTGACATATACAATGACCATATGATCCTAAAGTATATATTCACACAAAAGGAGCTCAACTTGCATCAAAGGAGATGGTTAGAGATAATCAAGGATTACGATTTCTCTATTAACTATCATCTTGGAAAGGCGAACAAGGTAGGTGATGCTCTAAGCAGAAAAGAACCTACTACTCAATCCATGCTGAGAATTGAGAAAGACCTTATCTTCATGGATATGAAAAGAATAGATTTGGAAATCATAAGGGTAGGGGATACATCCTACCTTTCCCAAATGATTGTGCAACCATCCATCCGGGAGAAGATTAAGGAAGCACAAAGGGATGATGTGGCGATACAAAAGAGGGTGAATGCAGTAAAAGAAGGGAAGATGCAAGAGTTACATATCGATGATGATGGTGTGATTCGGTTTGGAACACCACTTTGTGTGCCTTCATCACCTAGGATAAAGAAAGAGCTACAGGACAATTCATATAACTCAACTCTCTCTATCCATCCTGTGAGTACCAAGATGTATCGTGATCTTCGGGAACACTTCTGGTGAGATAACATGAAGATGGAGATTGCAGAATATATATCAAGGTGATTGGTATGTCAGCAAGTTAAAGTTGAACGACAAAAGTCCAAAGGTATGATGCATCCATTGCCTATACCCATGTGGAAATGGGAAAATGTTACTATGGACTTTGTCATGGGTCTCCTAAAGAATTCAAAGGGAAATAATGTGATATGGGTTGTGGTTGACCGACTCACCAATACTGCCCATTTTATCACTATTCGGGAAGATATCTTGCTTGAACAACTTGCAAAGATATATGTGAAGGAAGTGGTGAGACTGAACGGTGTTCCACTCTCAATTGTCTCTGACCGTG
This sequence comes from Viscum album, assembly GCA_963277665.1. Taxonomy (NCBI): domain Eukaryota; kingdom Viridiplantae; phylum Streptophyta; class Magnoliopsida; order Santalales; family Viscaceae; genus Viscum; species Viscum album. Next base: position 916,924,679 of record OY728141.1, read on the forward strand.
ATCTGAGGTTCACATCTAAATTCTGGAGGAGCCTTCAACATGGTTTGAGTACTGAATTAAATTTCAGCACGACCTATCACCCCCAAACTGATGGCCAATCTGAAAGGACAATTCATATGCTTGAAGATATTCTTAGGGCATGCTCTCTAGAATTCAAAGGTTTATGGGATCAGCATCTCCCATTGGTTGAGTTCTCATAAAATAATAGCTTCCACTCAAGTATTCATATGGATCTATATGAAGCTCTATATAGAAAGCGATGTAAAACTTCAACCTGTGGGGATGAAGTTGGAGAAAGAAAGCTACTTGGACCTAATCTTATTCAAGAGATGATAGAGAAGGTTTAGGTCATCTAGAAACACATCAAAGCTGCTCAAAGTCAGAAAAAGAGCTATGCTGACAACCGTCGAAGGGACTTGGAGTTCGACGTTGGAGGTAAAGTCTTCCTTTGAATATCTCCATAGAATAGAGTCATGCGATTTTGGAAGAAAGGGAAGCTAAGCCCAAGGTACATTAGCCCCTTTGAGTTCCTTGACCATATAGGATCTGTTGCATATCATCTTGCACTTCCACCGAATAGGCTCTAGTTCATGATGTTTTTCACGTATCACTCCTGAGTAAGTACATACCTGATCCCTCACATGAACTAAACTCAGGGGTGGTGCAGCTGGAAGATGATCTCTCCTATGAGGAGTAGCCAGTAAAGATTCTGGACTGAAGTGATAAGGTTCTACGCAACAAGAAAACCCAACTTTTCAATGTGTTGTGGAAGAACCATAAGTTTAAGGAAGCAACTTGGGAACTGGAAGAGGCGATGAAGGAGAAGTACCCTCACCTGTTTATGTAAAACGAAATTTCGAGGGCGAAATTTCTTAAGGGGGGAAAATGTAACGACCAAAAGTTTTTCAATGAAAATTTCCTTTATAAAATTATGTTATAAAATCACATTAATGCACAAAATATTGAACTAATATGTTATAAGTGACCTTTAAACATATTTTTTCACTTCTGTGTTTGAGATTTGGAAAATCCGACATACACAATTGTGTTCAAGATGAATTTTAGAGTCTGATAGAACAAACTTGTTTTTTTGGTGAAGAGTAACATACCCTTATGAATAGTAAAATGAATAGTAATATGAACCTTATGAATAGTAAATAATAATATTATTTTATTTTCTTAAGGAAATAAGATAATGAGATCTTAATATATTTTTCAATGAGAAATAAAACTTAGTGCCCCTTTAAGATTGTTATTTTTCGAATTAACTATGACTTTTTTTAAAAATTAAATTAATAATATTTAGAAAAATAATTTTAAAAAATGGACTTCATTTTTGAATTCTACACATCAAAAAATGGTTAGGGTAAATATTTTGGTATTTTTCTGAAAAGCTCGAATTTTTTATGAATAGTGAAATACGGTAAAATACCGTATATACAATTTAACAGTTAAATACACTATTCATGACATCAAAAGTGATGCAAGGCCACTTGGTTCGAACTCACATGAACATATTACTATTAGGGGTCACATGAAACAATACTACTGGTTGTCTTGTGGGAAATAATAAAATTACGGATTAAATATTCAAAATTTACCCCTCCCCTCCACTATAAAAACCACCCTTCACACCCTCATTCCCTCACACCTCTCGAGCTCCAGGCCTTCTCTAAAATCTATCCAAACATCCTCCCTATCCCCTATCCCACATCCAAGAGCTTCTGGTCTCATCAAAAGACCATGCTTAGGCCCTTAAGGAGGTTCTCAAGAGAAGGATTCAAGAGGTAATTTCTCTCCTCTTTTAATTTCCTTTCCTATTCAAGTTCATTTCGTGATCTCTCCCCACCTATCTTCACCCAAATGGTATTGTAACTCTAGTATTATAAATATAATAGAATTTTATGTTTATAATGGGATATTATATCATCCAACCACCCTTTTCCCACTTTCTTTTATTTTATTAAATAGAACGTTGTTCGTGAGGAGTTAATTTATCACCTTCAAGAATGACATGTTTTCTTCTTCCATTTCTACCTTCAGATCTGGTCATGAAACCATTTTTATGGTTGAAACAGAATATGTTATATGTATTATGTCCTATTTAAATTTATATACCTGACTTAGGAAAATATTACTAAGTGATAAATTAAAACAAGTTTGCTGTGATCGAAAAACCACCCAAATTATCCCAAACAATCATCATTTAATTATTATCTAATGATTCATCCACATGGATCTAATATAATTCATTATAAGATCATTAAAACTCCGGTAATATCATTAATAACATGCAATATCAATTCTAGATGATTACCCATGTTCTACCCAAACATCAATTTAAGAATACAAGTTAACCACTCAAGAAAACCATAAAAACAAACATTCCCGAACAATGTTTACAAACTCTATAACTCATTCAAAGGCACATAAAATTGAATTATGATACCAGAATAAAACCTATTAATGTATAAAAGGTCCTTTAATTTCTAATTAATGAATATAATGTCATTATATAGGACATTAAATAGAAGAAAGCATTCGGATACAAGGTATGGGGAAATCTCAAACACAATTTTCTTCCTTCAGGTTCTCCTTATTTCACTCCATTTTGATATGGTTACTCCTTAAAGATCATTTCTTCATAATTATGTTACCTTTTCTGGGATATATATTTTTTCTAATTAAGCTTATGTCAAACCAAATGTTTTCCAAAATAACTCTTCTTTTAAGAACTCAACTTTTTCCTCTCAATAATAGTTGATGGTTCTTGTATCAAGTATGTTGTTCCCTCTTTCTTTTGGGAACCCAAATATTATGAATTTATTCTTATGAGATGAAACCCATTCCTTTACATGGGTTAGTTATGTTCACTTTTATATGTTTTCTATTTGGAAATCATGATAATGATAATGTTATGATGTGACGGGTGTGCCCGGAATTATATAGCGCAATATGAATGTTTCAAAGTGACGGGTGTGCCTGGAATTATACAGCACTCCAATGCATTGGTTAAAGTGATGAATCTCATGAGTATATGTGAAATGATGTTTTAACAAGATTCTACCTTGGTTAACAAGTATGTGTGGTAGTTAACCACTAAAACGCGATGTTTCATTTTTATGCATTGCCACGTTTCAAGTCTTTTATTTATTTTCCTCTAATGTTCATGATCTTTTGCCTATGTCATGATTATGCTCACTCCATGATATATTCTTCTTATCTATCCTCTTACTGGGATTTTAGCTCACCCCTTTTGATGTATATCTTCCGGTGGCTACAAGTACTAAGGAGAGGACAAGTGCCAATAAGAAGCTAGAGAAGAAGAAATTAATAAATTTTTATGCTTGGTGTTGTAATTGTTATGTATGGTCCTAGTTTTTTCAAGACACTAAACCTTTGGATCCACTATGTTTATAACTATTCTGTAGTTTATATTTAAAATGATGTAATAGTAATGTAAGAAAAGACTGGGGTGCTATAATTATTGATTGTGATAGACATTTAATAGGGTCTGAGATGTCATGAACGGTGACAACCAATGCGATAACCCATGAAATAATAGAATTGCATGTCATAGGGAGTGCTATTTTAAGTTTTAAGTGTAGATAATGTTCACTGAATAGGAATCAAGATATAGTGATAAACAATATAGGATTATCATTTCCCAGTACAAAATCACTTGAAGTGATACATATTTGTCTCTTTATATGATTGGTATATCATAATTCACAATAATAATATTATAAAGGATTTTTAAAATATCATAATTGATGATATAGTATGTTTTATGTTGTGACACAATCATTTTTTGTGATATAGGATATCAGAATATTGCAAAGAAATGATGTTTTAAGTGAATAATACTTATGCAACTACCATAAATTATGATATAGGAATTTATGAGTTATGATATATATTTGAGAGATGGGGTGTATTTTTCTCAAATATTATATATGATATCATAGATATTGTTAGAATCATTGTTTATGACATAAAGTATCATAATGATCTCAAAAATAGATTGTGAATGGAATAGGAATTTCATTGTTTATGAGAAAACATATTTCTTCGATAGCTAATTAATAGAAGTGATAACAAAGATTATGAGAAGGGTATATTAGTATTATAATGGGTATCATAGATAATAACTTGGATATATTTTAGAAAGCGATAAGGGAGGACTTCTTATAACTATTTATGATACCATGATATCATAGAGAGAGAATAAAGGTTATGTTATATCATTTACTATAATATGAGACGAGAGAACCAATTTATATTTTTATGATTACTGAGAGGGATAAGGGGTAAATCATTTATCCTCACTTTTTATGTTTTCTTACATAAGAAACAACCTCACCTCCAGTTATTGAGAAATGACTCTACTAAAATTACAAATGTACACACATAGGAACACAAGTTTTTTTCAAGTATTACTAATCAATATAATTAGCTAGTAATTATAATGGTTTGGGGATAATCTAGGACCACACAACCACTATAAAGAAATAGTTTTTTTAGTTACAACATGTATGGAATATTTGTTACTGAAATCATTATATACCTTCAAAAATGAATGAGATCCTTTCATAGATAATATGTACAATTATTTTTTATAAAAATAATAACAACCTTCAACAATGGGCTTTATTATGTTTTAACTATGGAACTTTATCCATAATTTCCTTTCTGAAATTTATTCTTCTACTTGAGTTTCTAGCACAACAACAATTGAGAAATTCTTCCTATACTTCTATATGATATTATATGTTGATCACTTCTTCATCTATTTCCCTTGGGTTGAAATAATTATGATAAATCCCTATCTATATGATCAACTCTATTTTTATAATATCTCATTAACACTATCCATACAATTCCTCTTCACACTATTCATCTGATTATAGTTGACATGAAAACTTTGTCTGGTACCCTGAAACTTCACCATTGCAGAATTTCACCGGATTTAAACAAAAAGAACTCAAACTTCTCAGCACACCACTGAAATTATATATTATTAAATTATACAATGATATAGGGTGAAGTGTTTACATTAAAATTCAATATTCACACTCAACTTTTAAACATACTAGTAAAAATATTCAATGCTTGACTGCATTAAAAGTTTTTAAAATTTATGAACTTTCCATAACACTTGGAATCAAAAAATATTCAAGGTTTTCTTAAAATTTATCTAGAATCCTGATCATTTTATGGGAATATTGGACCATTAAACATCCATCTCAACATCATCACATTTAATGACTTTATGATAAATTTATAAATATATTATAACCAACTATTATCTATATCTTTATAAAACATATTCTATGTGTTGAAAATATTATTCAATGTTCCCTCACAACTTTAGTAGGAACATCTCAAAATATTTTCACAATACTCTTCCTTTATATTATAACTTTCTTTTGAAACATTAATCAATTGAATTTCCTAGGAAATGTATTTCTGATGAACTTCATTAAAAAAAATTTCTAATTACTTCATATGAAGACTTCTATCCGATGACTTAATAAATTGCTTAATTTTTATCTTAATCTTTGTACAAGTCTATCTGATAGAATTGATACATAAGAAAAAAATTCTTCTCTCTGATGAACATATATAAGTACATTCAGTTGACTTATACATTTCCTCTAATAGATGAACTTATAATAATTGGTCTATTCAGTGGACTATATAAGATGGTTTTTAAAGTATCATCTAATGAAATCTATTGGATGAAATTTTCAAAATTCTATTCGATGAGCTCCGTCTGATAAAATTTCACAGATTCCTCTATTTGATACATCTTAAAACATCATATAATTGGTATACTTCATATATTTTTACCCGATAACACTCTTTTACTTCCAAAACTCTATAAATTCATAAACCTTGATCTTTGAGTCATTAATTTTCATTAATTTGTGGCTTGAGCATTAAAAAACCAGATTTCTGTCCAATAACATTAATCTGATATACTCACATATGTAAAAATTCAACTTTCTACCCAAACCTAGCAAGAATCATGAATTTATTTTTTAATTTTGATATATTTAGGATCATCAAAGCACCTCCTTATTTGATTGTATGAACATATCTATCTAATGAAATGGTAAAAAAATTACATCCATACTTCATCTATTTTCCCTAGCCAAATTAACTTGATCTATGATACTCGATTCAATGGACTCAATTTGGTGACCTTAGTCCATTGGAAAAAATCCTATTTCATTTATATCTCTAGAATGTAAAGTGATTTATGTTAAACAACAAAATAAAACACATTTATTAATCATTTTTCTTGAAAACCATCTTCTTCAAAATATCTATAATCTTATTAATTCCTAAATAGGATATGGTAAAACAATATTTTTAATCATAATATTTATTCTAGTATATCATAGGTTAAAAAATGTAGATGTTCATACTTATATTCTTGAAGCTAGATCACTTTATGCATGGAATAATATTATTCTAGAAGGATTGAGGATGATAAATTCTATCATATAACACTAATCATGGATGAATAATTGTGAAAATTTTTCTAACATGAAATGTATATAATCTTTTACGTGTAGAAATTTCTAACTAGAAAGGGAAAAGATTTAATAGTATAAACATATTTTTTCCAATGATAAGGTGAGTGGAAGTAAAAAATATTATAAATGGTATAAAATATCAATATTGAAATAATGTATTTGAGATAGAGAGCAAATGTTATTAAATTTTAAATTAAACACATGGAAAAATTATAGATTATCATATCTATGTGGAGAGATCTTGGAATAAGAAAAGTAACTCAAAGAAGATGTTATTGTTGAATAAAAGGTGGAAAGTAAAAACATGGAAAGGGGATTGATCCACATTTTGAGTATGCAACTTCTTTTATTTGTTTTTTCCACTATTTGTTTTAAAACATAAATGTAAGGATATACCATTATATTATAGATCTTGAAATTGAAGAAAAAAAATAATATATTGAGTCCATTTTTCATTTATAATTCTTTATTATTATTACTTTTCTTGGATTTATAAATTTTGAATGAATAAAAGTGGGTGGTTTTGTTTATATTTATCTTTATTTATTTTTTATTTATTCTTTCATTAATTAGTATTTATTTAGTTCTGTTCCTTTGATCCATTATTCACACAATGGGAGTAAATGAATAAAAAATGAACAATTATGGATGCATTTATTTGATTTGGGATGAATCATTCTAGATTCAACTACACAATCCATATTTATCTTATTTAATATTATTTATAAGTATTTTATTTTTCAATTTTAAAAGGATCATATCTTTGTTATATATATTTACCATATAATCTTATAAAAGAAAATATGAGGGTCGATTTGTTATGGTTATAGGGTATTAATACTCAAATTTTGAGTTAATGATCATTGAAAAGTCTGTTGTTATTTATTTCTTTCACTGTGTAAGAATATAGTAAGATTAAATCACTTATTAGACTAGTTAGGATTTGTTTTGGGAAATATTATAATGGATTTATCACTATATCTAGTCTACTATTACTATAATACTTGTTTCTTCAACTTATCATTTTCATTAAATAAAATAAAAAATCAAATCATCATTTGCATTTATTTCTTATGAAACAAAATATATAAAAAGAATGTAGAAAAAAGATAATTGAGTATAGGTAATCCTATTTGAGGGAAATCCATAAGTATCCACATAATAGGATTTCTAAAGACTATTTGGTACTAAATTTTGATGGTTGGAATTGATTCTCTAGTCTTATAACAATCCATTTTCAATAAATATATATTTTTTCTCTATATAAACTCATTTGATACATAATTTGAGAAGATTTATTGGAATATGGGAATGATGATACCATGAAGAATAAGGCTGTTTATTTATGGTAGTAGGATAAACTCTTTATGACTGATTTTTTCATACATTATTATCATTATTTGGTTGTGATAATATATAGTGATATTAAATGTTAAATTTAAAATAAAAAATTAATAAAATTAACTTATAGTAATTTTTATTATTTAAATTATGATAATATTAGATAGAATTCATTATTCATGACCATCATCGATGGATGATATGACCTATAGCCATGACCCCCTTCTCGGTGTAACCTACCCATCTCATGTAGACCTACTCATTTGGTGATCTGTATATGGATTATCAATGAGTGATATTCAAAGAAATATGGGAAGGTTTGTACTACCATGAAAAAGAATATTTTAAGAATAAAAATGAGAGGTTTATAATGAATTGAGGATATTGGATGGTTATGAATAGGGTGTCAGTGGGTGAAGACATGTGGGTAGGAAATGATACAATTTTCAGAAATATTGATTTAATATTCTATTTTGGTGATGTACTGGGGTTTAAAATGTAGAGTTGTATAATTTAAAGTGATAAATAATGTTCCATTAGATTGGATTAATTTATTTACAATTTAAAGAATACAAAAATATTTGATATATCAGTACATCCTATATATTGCAGGATGTGTCAAGAAAAGTGTTTTGGTTTTAAAACAACCTTTAGTGGAAGGTAGATGATATACCCATTGGGGTTGAAGTGTGTGGTAGTAAAGGAAAAAACCCCATTGGTAAATTGGGGTAAAAATATTTAGGTTCAACTATAATGTATTTCTTGGTGAGGAGGGTCTAGGTTAGCCATGATCCAAGTGAGTCAGGAAACAAGTTTCCCATAAAGAACCAGTCCATCATAAAACCCATATAGAAAAGACAACCTCTATATTCTCATAGATTTATTAGTTATGAAAACATAAATTTCCCATTCTCTATCCAATAATTGATAAAAATATAATTTTTTATATTTTCATCATTTCTTTTTCAAGTTTATTTTCTATTTCACTCATTTTCCCCGTTAATCCGGATTTTGATCTTTTTAATTCCATTTGAGATTGTTTCAAGGATATTTTTAACATTTTTAATAATTAGATGAAAATTTTTAGGATGATTTAGTTCAATAAAATTTTTATACTATTTTTATATTTTTTTTATCATGTTAAAAACCACATTGTATTCTTTTTTGTTATTTTTAGTTCTTAATACTTTGGTCTTTCTCAAAATATATTTTTGAATGTAGACATGTGCATGTTAAACTGAAGATGGTTATGGTGACTATGAAGTATGAGGAGCACTATGTGGGACCCAGGATAATAATTATGACATTGGGGGATAATATTTTATAAATATAAAATGTTAATTGTTTAATAATTTGTAATTCCATGATTTAACCCCCACCATTTTTATAATTTAAGGGAAATCACATTGTATTTAGTTTCTAAGAAGATTTTTTTATTTATTGTGAAAATAGACTAAAATAATATTTTTAATTATTTTATTATTATATTAATTAATATATTTAATGGAAAATATTTAAAATCAATTATTTTGTTACATTGAAGGCGAATAAGAATCAAGATACAACTGTTACTATTGTTTCATTTGTGAGAAATAAATTTGGATAAGTATACTCATATATAAAATTAATTCTAAGAATATTGACATATAAAAATTGTAAATTACAATCATTTTTAAGATAATATAATCTCATATAAAGGAAACCAATAAAAATAAAGGATAAATTGGAAAGAAACCTTCATGTATAATATATTATTACTGTTACGTAAGATATTGAGAAATAAAGAGGATAAATTGGAAAAGTCTTAGATCTACAAGTGATATGTAATATATTTGGATATTATATAATATTATTTATCTTATTTTCAAGGAGGAAATATTGTCACATAATATATTATCTTGGGTAAAGCTAAAAAATTAGAAAGGGGTTGGAATTCATAATAACCTTAGGGATGGTATGAAAGAAAGTTTTCATATACATAATATTTTATTCATTTATTGATTTATGTGTAACATATTTAAATAGATATATAATACTTTTTGTAGTTCCCATGTGTTTTTAGTATATATTACATTTCCTCTTATGATGCATAATATTTTTGAATACAACTAATATTTTTTGAGGTAGACTAGATGTGTAAGGTTTATCACTTATTTGAAAATTAATCTATACATATCACATATTATACTTTCCTTTGCTAAAATTTCAAGAACCAATTAACAATATATCATCTAGGCTATGAGGAATCTTGTTTGAGATTCAGTACTTCTTACAAGTTATTACTTTTCATGTTAGGGAGAATGAAGTCACACCATGAGGGGAATAAAAGGAGTTGGTTCGGGGAAATTTTTAGAAACTACATTATGGAAAGAACCCTAACATGATGTGGAATTATAAAAATAACATTCAAATTTAACCTTGATAATTTCAGAATGATTTTTTTAGAGATATATTTCTATCTAAAATAATACGGTAAGAACATTCCAAGCTGAGGGATGCCACACCCTAGGGGATTAAGACATGAAAATTGTTAAGGTCTATGCAATGACTAATGCCCTATCATGGTGTATCATAAATTTAAACTGATGAATCTATGGGGAATAAATCTTAATAATTTAAAAAATTTAGTTAATTTATATATATATTTGACTGAGTAGAAAGGATAAAATTTATAAGTTAGGAAATAATGAATCCTTGAGTCAAAATATTTACTAAGGATATAAATGAAGTATTCAAAAATAATAAATTATGGGATGTTAATCAAATATATCATGGAGGATATTCAAATTCGAATAGGATATAATCTTAAGATGGATGATCTGGAATAAATAAAAACTGAGAATCTATAAAAAAATAATATACCAAAGGGATATAATGAGAGATCTATTTTTTGAGTTTTGATTTCTACTTTCTGGTGTTGCTATATTTTAAGTTTTTATTCTATACCACTACCTCTTAACTCTTGAATATAATAGTTATATTTTTTTTTCATTGGATTAGGGTGAGGGTAAATATTTTTGAATGACTGATTTTGGTACATCAATAAATAAAATTTCCATTTTAGTTAATCAATTTATGTATTTAGTTGCTAGATAATAGTTTGAGTGTGCTTGTGTTAAATTATGTTATCTATATTAATTATTTTCTATGTTGGATGATAAAAAAATATCACCCTAAACTTATTTTAGCTTATATAAGATGTTATTTTCTAGAATAAGTGGTCAGAATCTAGTGATTATAGATATGTGAGTAGAAGACAATGTATTACTTCAAAATTTTGTAGGAACACCAAAACTCGATTGAGTTTTTCTTGAGAAATTTAACGGTGGTTTACTATTTGGATATCAGTTGATACATTTTCAGAAACATAAGAAGAATGGTTGGTTATATAGTTATTACTTCAATATTAAACCTCACCATTTATATTAACCTATGGAAAATTTTGAATCATTTATGGATTCATTCATTTATTAATTAGTTAGAAGAAGAGTGAACTATTTTAAAGGAAATGATAGAATTATAACTGGTAATGAAACCATTGAACCTAAAACCAATAATTTAATTGGTAGAAACTCAGTTGATTAATATTTTTTGAAATTCCATAAAACTAAAATCATAACCCCCCCCCCCCCCCTTATGAGTTTTAATAGATGAATCTTTTACCCTTTTTAGAGATAATATATGGTTTCCACAATATATATATTATAACCTTAGGTTTTTAAATATATTTTTTCATAGCCATGAAACTTGTGTAAAAAAACATATCATAATTATTAGAGAAGGGGTGTCTGAATATCTAAAATCTAAATTATATGACCTATTTAATTCTAACAACGTTTCTCTCTCTTAATTCTTATATTGAGAGGACTATACTGAAATGTTTTATAAAATTAAATTTATAAACTTCTTTTGAATATATTTCTCTTTAAAAATCTAATGAATCTATTACTATTCACTATAACCCTATAACCATGGCATAAGTCTCTAACCAAACTCTAATTTATCTTCTTATAACCCATTTTCTAAATAAAACCCAATTTCCATTCTCACATTACCAACTGACTTGTAGATAAAAACTAGTCTAATAGAATTATTTCCTAGATTCAATGGGCTTATAAGTTAATACCCTAACAAGCATATCAAGGAATTTAATTTGGTATCCTCAACACTCAAGTCGAGAGGAGTAGCTGAAGAGAAATTAAAATGGAGAGACACTGCATTCTCTTTGGAAGGAGTAACTAATAAATGGTTCTATATCCTATAGTGAGTATAAGTACATGATTAGGATAAACCCCTGACCATGAGATCATAGAACTAATATAAATTTAATATTTATATAACATACTTACACTATTATTGAGGTATGAAAGGTTTCAAACAATAGGGAAGGAATAAAGTTGTGTAGACCAAATCCAAACAAAACAAACAAAAACAAAAAACAATAATAACTAAAGTAAACGGTGAAAATGGATAGCAGTGGGTGAAATTGAATGAAAAAAAGATAAAGAGACAACCAGTGGGTGAATTGAGGGTCCTTAGGGTGATTTGGAATGTTATAAAAGATATTCTAAAATTCTAATCAAAGTAATCTAGTTATCCAGTTCTTAAGAAATGGTGGAATTCACTGAAAATTTGTACTAATGAACTTATATAGCACGATGAACCTTCTTGAGCCTTGATCTTTTGATCTTTACCCTTGAATTAATCCATTCATTACAGAGAAGTGATGTATTATCCTTTTCTAATTTTTGATAATTATATCAGTGATTCAATTTGAAAGGATTCATCACCCTAACCTATGGGTTCTTGGATAGTGAAAAATAATGATCATAATAAAAATAGATATGAACACTGAGCTAAACAGATGCACTAAATAATTAAACTAATAAAAAAATAATGGATTAATGAAAATCACTTCATTATATCCCGATTCCTCTAAAATATTTATCCATAAATATTAATAAAAACATGAATGAAAATAAGGAGATAAAATAGATGACGAAACATATATTATAATATGAGTTTCTTCCTCATGCTCCTACTTCGATCCTATATTTCTAGCTCAACTGTATTTTTGTTTTCTCTATCATATATGGGGAATGGTGATGGTCAAATGGATGATTTTTGACAATGGATGGATGGATCTAAAATGTGTGCATGTAGTTCTGGAGTTAGTGTGGATGGTTCTGGAATGGCCCCCAGAATGGATGGTGTGTCTAGATCCCTCTTGAATGGAGTGGTGGTTTTTGGATTAGTGAAGATGGTTCTAGGATGCCCTTCATGAACCCCTATCATGGGTTGTCCTACTATTTTTCATTTGAATGCCTACCAATCTTTTCTTTCATCTCATGGTCACTACTCATACAAATTTGACTCATTTCCACATGGTAGGTCTGTCACTATATTTCCTCCTCTAGTAACTATAACCATTATCCCTAAAATAGAATGCACATATGGTTTAACATCCTACCCCATCTCATTGGCTTGAGAGGGTGGGGGAATGCTACTTGACCTTAAGTGACATTCCCAAGGTGCTAAAGGCTGGAAATAAATGCCGAGGGCTTCAAGAATAAATAGGGGAACGATTTTCCCTTGAGATATAACCAACAAACCTGACAATCCACTTACAAAAAACTATATGATGCCTGTCAATAAAACATACAAATCCATACAATACCAAAAGACAACCATCTAATCCATAAAAATACCACATGTAAAATACAACTAAACACACTAAACCAGATCAGATTACCAATTGATAGACTAAACAAGAGACCCAAAATAAACACAGACACCCTCCACATCTCCACACAAAGCTCCATGCTCTAAGAACCACCACATCTCCCTAACATCACAATGAGCCACCAAAAATGATATGATTTACCTTTACCTATGCCCAATAATATGACATCTGCAAATCACAAAAGTTCCAAATTAGGGGCTGATCACTAATACTCAGTAGGTTTCCCCAAATGACTTCCCTACACATGCCACTAGGTTAAAACTGTTAGCAAGTTTATATAAAGTAGTTTATATAAAATTATCACAAGTGAAACCATTACCATAATCCTAAAATAACCTTACTAAGAAACCTAAACAAAACCATGAAACCCAATGGAAATCAAAACAATCATTCCATAATCCATCTCACCATTTATCATTAGCATAAAAAATTCCATCTTGAAAAGCAATGCACAACAGTACAACCAAAACGGTGGAGCTTCTGTCTAACATGTGCACCCATTTCCACTAGTGGTACTCCACTTATCCTTTAATGTTGGACCATCCTTCCACTATCCATCCTTTTATTATAGTGGTTCTTCCCACCCACTTCCACACAACATTACAACAATCCATAACCAAGCGTATAACCCACCAAGGCTATAGAACATAACAATAATCATTTCTATCACATTCCAATACACTTCAATAAATCACCCTTTTATTGAAACCACCATTTAATAATTTCCATGACAAAAAATATTTAAATAAAACAAAATCTTTATTGAAAATCATTTTTTATCTACCATTTTCAGAAATCAATCCAAGAAAACCTTTTTAAAATCTATATTTTAAAATCCACAACAAGGGAATTTGACCCCATGACCCCCTTTTTCCAAAAATCCCCAAAAACATCCAAAAAGAGATTTGAAACCAATTTCACACATTAAAAACACAATTAATTTTGAACAAAACTAATTAATTTTAACCAAGACTCATGTTCAATAAAAGTATAGTCGAGAGAGAAGCTACCTACCTTTAAGGTTTCGGTGAATTCAACCCACAAGAAACAAATCCCAAAATCTGGGAAAATGCACCATTATAACCGCTCTAGATCCTCTTTCCTATCATAAAAATGCCTTAAAATCAACAACCAAGGCAACAAAAAACCTATATCTACATGAAACAGATTTATATATAGAAAACCATGAAAGGTAAAAGATTATATCTAGATGAAATCAAAGGGAAACCAAGAGAAGAGACTTACTCGTGAAGAACCCCCATAAAACCACCAAGAAACCCCTTCAATTCTCATCCAAAATGAGTGTAAGAGACCCTCCAGACCTTGAGAACCAAAGATACTGAGTGAGGCTCGAGTGGGAGAAGATTTTGAGAGAAATAGGTCAATCCTGAGGGAGCACGAATTTAAATACCCTACATTTAAGTGGTTGAACAGTTTATAAAACCATGCACTACCCATGCACATGCCACTGTCTTGGGAGGAGGGGTCTACAGAGATTCCTCGTATGGTTTGGAGAACCTTTTATAGGCCATGCGAATCCTACTGTCACCCCCTGCACGGTTTCCTAGATAACCCACATGGTTTCCCCTAACCGTTCTCACACCGTTCTCTCTTAGAAAATCCTAAAAACTTTTTCAAAACAATTGAAAACTCTCCTAACCACTTCTCAACTCATACCATTAAAATTAAACACATAAAAATGCATATAAAAGGAACATACCTAAAACTAGGGGTGTTATATTCTCCCCACCATTGGACTTTCCGTCCTTGGAAATTAAAGAACCATCTCATTGTCGAAAGAGCTCGGGCCATTTCTCGTCCATCTCTTTCTCCCACTCCCAAGTCTCCCCTTGAATT
Source organism: Viscum album (assembly GCA_963277665.1). NCBI lineage: Eukaryota > Viridiplantae > Streptophyta > Magnoliopsida > Santalales > Viscaceae > Viscum > Viscum album. Next base: position 916,940,165 of record OY728141.1, read on the forward strand.
TGAACATGTTACAACAAATCCCAAACTAAACTGATTCTTTTACCATGAAATACTTTCTCTTGACTATCCATAGTATGCACTGGCATGTGCATCAAGGAAGCATCATGTTCTAGCTCAACATGATCCCAATGAATCACATGGCCACAATACGGCTGATACATTTTCAAATGTGACACATGAAACACATTTTGAATCGCACTAAACTATGGTGGAAAATCCAAATGATAATCCACCACTCCAATCTTCTCAAGTATCTCAAAAGGTCCAACATACCTCAGAGATAACTTACCATGCTTCCCAAACCAATGATATCCCAAATTAGGAGAGATCCTTAAAAACCCATGATCACTCAACTCGAATGACAAATGTCATCAATAATGGTCTGCATATGATTTCTAACAACATTGAGTTATCTTCATTCTCTTCCTGATCAACATGATATTTTCTGTAGTCTCTTGGAGAAGTCTTGGTCCAATCATCGAAGTCTCACCCGTTTCCACCCAACATAGTGTTGAACAATAAGGATGCACGTATAATGACTCAAACGGAGCCATATGTATCGAATCCTAATAATTGTTATTATAGGAGAACTCCACCAATAGTAAGTGATCCTCCCATGAACCACCAAAATCCATTAGACAAGCCGTTATCATATCCTCCACGGTTTGTATCGTCATCTCAGATTAGTCGTCCTTCTGAGGATGATACGTCGTGCTTATCGTCAAATATGTACCAAGGGATTGCTATAAGGATTTTTAGAAAAAATATATGATCCTCAGATCTCTATCTCATACAATTGAAACTGTAAACACCATGCTTCTTTACCACCTCCCGGATATAGATTTTGGATAGATCCTTCATCATATGATATTCACGAATCGGAATGAAATGGGAAGACTTTGTGAGCCAATCCACAATCACCCATATGGCATCCTGCTTCTGGACTGTTATTAGGAGACCTATCACAAAATCCATTTCTATCTACTCCCATTTCTATACTGGGATTGGTAAAGACTGCAACATGCATGTTGGCCACTAATGCTCTGCCTTGAATGGCTGACAAGTCAAGCATCTCAAGACAAACCCGACCACATCCCTTTTCATACTAGCCCACCAAAACTACAATTTCAATGCCTTATACATTTTCCGAATTCTAGTATTGACAACCCACCTAAAATGATGATAATCCTTGAGAATTTTCTCCCGAAAAGCCACTGGTACTACCATCCAATTCCAAAAACACAAGACTGAATTCCCATTCAGTTCCCAGTTCTCAACGGTCTCCCACCATTCTGTTTTGACCTCATCGCCATACACTCAGAATCTGATACCTGTACCACTTTAACAAAACCAGCCAGGTCAAGAACTAATGAAATTAGAAAGAAGACCACTTTGTCACCCCAGTACTCACATTCCTACTACATGTCAGCTATGATGGACATCAACTGCCACTGACTCGATCCTTGTTTCACCACTTGAGTATATGACTTATTACTTAATATATCCACTACCAAATTTCCCTTCCTGGTTTGTACATTTAGTCGAAATCAAACATCTTGAGATATCCCATCCATCTCCTTTGACTCAAGTTTAAATCTCTTTGTGAGAAGATATGCTTTAAGCTCTTATGGTTAGTAACCACTCTAAATTTTTCACTGAAGAGATAATGACACCCCATTTTTAAACCATGAACCACTAATACCAACTCTAAATCATGATTTGGGTGGTTATTCTCATGAAACCTCAACTATCGTGAGCTATATGAATCCCCATGATCCCCCTCCATGAGAACACACCCCAATTCTGATCCTAATGCATCACAATACACAACGTACCCTTTCCCTGGTTCTGGAAAAACCAAGATTGGTGCTGATGTAAGGAACCCCTTTAGCTCTTCAAAACCTTTCTTAAACTTCTGATCCCATTGAAATGAGACATTCTTCCATGTTGATGCTGTCATCGGTGAAGACTATTGTGAAAAATCATGAAAAAAATGTCAATAATACCCAGCTAGACCAAGGAATGTCCATATCTTTAAAACATTATTTGGAGGTTTTCATGAGATAACAACCTATATCTTTTTCGAATAAACTAAAACACCCCTCTCTAAAATATCATGGCCAATGAAACTAACCTCCTGTATCCAAAAGTCCCACTTTTAAAATTTGACATACAACTAATGAACCCTTAAGATCTCTAACATGATTGCCAAGTGTTGATCATGATCTACCCTTTTAATCGAATAAACCAGTATATCATCAAAAAATACCACCCCAAAAGAATATAGATATCTAGAATGACCCCTAGTTTTCAAACTCTTTCAACTGCAGCTCTAATTCCTACAATTCTGATGGTGCTATTCGATACGACGAAGTGGGATAGGACTGGTACCCAGAAGAAGATCAATCGTAAACCCCACTTCCCTCACTAGTGGAAACCCTTAGAAATCTTTAGGAAATACATCCATAAACTGATCCACAACTACTGGAAGAACATTCAACTCAACACCTTCCACCGATGAAAATAAAAATGCCTCTAACTAATATGAGATCATTCCAACAGTTGGTGCTAAAAAAATCTATTTCACCCAAATTTTCCCTCTTATCTCCTCTAAAGAGATGTCTAATTCAATCCTCCATCACAAAACTAACCGTTCGCGCATAGAAATCGATGTGGTCCTTAAACGTCACCAACCAATCCATTCCTAGGATTATATCATAAGCATCTATCTCAAGCACCATTAAATCTCACGTCAATTCAATGTCGTCCAAAAATAAACAACAGCCTCAACATAGGAAGGATCAACACTCTCTTTGACGCAGAGAAGTTTGTAGTTTCAAAATAGAAGGCATCATTTCCACTATTAAGCCCAAAAAATCAATGATGCGAGAAGCAAAAAAAGAATATAAGGCACCCGTATCAAACAAAGATTGCATCAATGTGGAATTTAAAAGAACCGTACCTCGCACCGTCGATGGTCCTGACTGATCATCCACCCCAACCTGCTCAGCTCAAAAAAAACAGCTCTCTTTCTACGCTCTGCTATTTAATACCCTACTCAGGCATCATGGTATTCTAAGAATCACCATTACCCACTTTACTCTACTTCCAAGGGGTATACTATTTCCCCCGTCCTGTCGGGGCATAAGACCCCTACTACCCCTGAGGAGTGTCATAGACACCCGATCCTGGAGCATTCTGAAAATAACACTGTAGATGCCCCATATGCTTACAATTATGACATGATCAAGGTTGTGTCCTACAATCCCACTTGACGTGGCTCATAGAACAACATTCAAAACATCTTGGATTACTCTAAGGCTTCATAGGAAGATTAACTGATCCTATTATTGGATTCTAAATAGTATTCTCACCCTAGAAATAAGTTTCCCTCTTCCTCTTGAACCCAGCGTTTGAGTTCCTACTATTCCTTTGGGGTACCAATATGCCTCCTCCTCCTGTATCCCCCACAAGATCCCCTCATCAACTGTAGCTCGATTCACCATTTTTGTGTAATCATCTATACACAACACCACTATCTTGGAACTAATTTCCTAGTTCAACTCAACTTCAAAATTTTGTTCCTTCAATGATGTACTACCCTCCACCTCGGGTGAAAACCGCACTATGTTCATAAACTTATCCACATATTCCTTAACCGCCATGCTCCTTTGCTTCAAACTGAATAAATATGTTATACGCTGAATTCTGAACATAAGAGGGTATAATTTTTTATTAAACAATTCCTCAAACCCCTCTCATGTCCAACTTTGGTCCGTCTTGGCTTGGACTGTCAGCTCCCACCACTAAAGGTTAGGATCATCCAAAAAATACATGTCTAACTTCACTTTTATATCTTTCTATGTTCCCAAAAAGTCAAATATATTATTCATCTTAATCAGCCATGCTTCATCCCTCTCTAGGTCTAAATCACCCCCAACGATTGGTGGATTATGCCTTTGAAACTAAATTCCATGATCCACATGCCCTAGTTCGTCTCCTTTATGAGCACTTCCCACTTCTTGGAAATCTTTCACTATACTCTACACTAGCTATTGGTTCACCTAGGCCTTAGGTGGAACCACATCTTTGCAGCTTCCACTGGTAGGTCTCTACGATGCCTACCTGGCGCCATTTCTATCAAGACCAAAACCACCATAAGTATTACTCCCTTAACAAGAAAGGGTATACAATTTTCAAATTCAATTACATAATAACTACCACAATAAGGATTTCCACAGTTTACATTTCTCATATTTCACCATTTTAAAAAACCCACCACATTTTGAAAATCAACCCATTTTCAAAATACGACCAATTTCCATGTTTCAAATCCTTCTATTTCAAAACCCAATTCATATTTTTCAAAATCCTCCCATTCATATCACACCATAATTAATTATAACACAATGAAATATGCATACTAGTTGGAATTCATTTCTATCATGCATTCCATGCTCATCTCATTTGTGACACCCACAACAATGAGATTTCCAATGCCTATAAGTGTCTTCAAACACTTATGTACCCGACTCCCTGGTAACTTGAATTTCAACATAAAAGGGCTAGACACGTCCTTTTATGCTATACATTCCATGTTCTGAAAATCCTACACCTTTCTACCATCTCAACTCAAGGAATCATTCAAGAATGAATGTTAACACCAAGATCAATGATCAACACCAAATATCAAACAAATGCTCTCACTTGAAAGCTAAGGATCAAAAAAACTAATACCACTTGCAAAATACCTCCCCATATCATGGGATTAAGAGGGAGGGGGAATGTTACTTGGTCTTAAGAAATGTTCCCAAGGTGCCAAAGGATGGCAATAAATGATTAGGGATTCGATAATAAATGGGGGAATGATTTTCCCTTGACATACAACCAACCAACCCAATAATCCACTAATATCAAACTATGTGATGCATGTCGATAAAACATCTAAACCCATACAATACCAAAAGGCTACCAAATAATCCATAACAAATGCACATGACAAATACAACCAAACATACTAAACTAGATAAGAGTACCAAGCATAAGAATAAAAAAGAGAACCAAAATAAACCAAGAAACACTCCATAGCTCCACAACAAGCTCCATGATCGAAGCACCAACACATCTCCCATGAATCACCACGATCCACTAGCAATGATATGATTTACCTTTACCTGTGTCCTGGAATACAACATCTACAAATCACCAAAGTGCCTAAGTAGGGGGTGAGTACTAATACTCGGTTGGTTTTCCCCAAATTACTTCCCTATATAGGCTATTAGGATAAAACCGTTAGCAATTTTTTATAAAGCAGTTTATATAAAATAATCACAAGTGAAACCATTACCATAAACCAAACATACCCTTACTAAGACACCTCATTCAAACCAAGCAACCCAAGGGAATGCCAAATAATCATCCCATAATCCATTTCACCATTAAAAATTAGCACAAAAATTTCCATCTTGAAAATCAATGCACAACTAGACAACCAAAACGGTGGTGCTTCCATTGAACCCGTGCACCCATTTCCACTAGTGGTACTCCATGCCCATTTATCCTTTTATAGGGGCCCTTCTATCCACTATCCATCCCTTTATTATAGTGGTGTTTCCCACATACTTCCACAAAACATTCCAACAAGTCATAACGAAGCATATAACCCTCGAAGGCCACAAAACATAAAAATAATCATTTCCATTACATGTCAATCCACTTCAATAAATCACCCATTTATTGAAACAACAATTTAATCATTTTCCAGGCCAAACAATATTTCAATAAAAAAACACATTTATTGAAAACCCTTTTTCATCAACTATTTTCACAAGACAATCTCAGAAACCCATTTTAATACTTCTATTTTAGAATTCACAAAAAGATTATTTCACCCCATAACCCCTTTTTTCCAAAAATCCCCAAAAACACCACATAAGGGATTTCCAACCTATTTATCCCATCAAAAACAAAATTAATTATGAACAAAAAAATTAATTGTAACCAAGATTCATGTTCTAGATAAGTGGAGTTGAGAGAGAATCCAACTACCTTTAGGGTTCCGCCGAATTCATCCCACAAGCAACCACACCCAAAATCAGGGAAAATGCTCCACTACAACCACTCTATATCCCCTTCCCTATCATTCACAAGCAATAAAATCAATACCTAAGGAAAAAAAAACCCTAGATATACATGAAACATATGTATATCTATAAAACAAATAAATAGAAAAGTATAGATCTAGAGAAAATCAAAGGGAAACCAAGAGTAGAAATATACTTGAGTAGAATGACCTTCAAAACAACAAGAAACCCCTTTGATTCGCATCCCAAATTAGTGGGAGAGACCTTCCGAACCTTGATAACTGAAAATACCAAGTGAAGAACTAGTGTGAAAAGATTTGGAGAGAAATATGTGAAGCTCGAGGGAGCCCAGATTAAAAATCCTACATTTAAGTGGCTTCATAGTTAGTTTGCACGGTTTGGAAAATCGTGCACAAAACATGTGCATGCCATTGTCTTGAGAGGAGGGGTCTGAATGGTTTCCTCACACGGTTTGAAAAAACATGAGTAGGCCATGAAAAGCTTAATGTATCCCCCCTACAAAGTTACCTAGAGAACCTGCATGGTTTCCCCTAACTATGCTCCCTTTGAAAGGGAGGAGGGAGTTGTTCAGTGGCTAAAAGAGGGGTGAAGGGGGGATTCTATTTGTAGAGGAGAAGGGGTGGTCAAGAAAAAGGGGGAAAAGTGGCTCTAACCTTCATTTACAAGAATAATGAGGCTTGATATTGTAGAGGGATGAGGTTGATGGATTAATATGTAGAAAGAAATATAACTTAGAAAGGATTCAGTTTATATTTGTTTTAGTTTCAGTTTGGGATCTTTCAGTAGCGTGGACTTGGCTTAGTTTCGACCTCAGATTAGATATAGATGAAGAGATCTGGATCAGGTTCCATATCATTGTGTAAACCTTAATATACATTGGAGGTGTAGAGGTATAGGTTGGTTATGGTTGTCTATATTGTGGGTGTCGGGTTCAACTTGATGTGAGTGTCAATTTATTCAGATCAGATTTCTTGTTCTTTATTGATTCATGGATCATCTGTACTCATTTTTTATTTTTTTGGTGGGAATAACACTAACACAGGTGATCGACATTGAGTGAGTGTGGTAGTGAGTTAAAGTTTAACCATTCATGGTGGATGGATGTTGCTCTTTTGAGTCACCATTCGAGTTGTAGAGGAAGGAAGGGGAAATAGTGTGTGAATGAGGAATGGTGGGTCGAAGGGGAAAGGGGGTGGCAGTGACTCAATTGATCCACCATTGGAGGAGGTAAAATGATGAGTTAGGGGGTTACCATTGGAAATGGGAGATGATGACTCATATGAGTCACCATTGGGTGGTGATGGAGGTAGGCGAGGATGGTTGACGATGGGTTTTACTCTGGCGATGGATGAAAATTCTGACGGTGACATAGAGGAGTCACCAATCTCTATATTGCTACCGAAAGAGTCTGGTGATAGCTCATGCTCTTTATTATGGTGGTGGGTGAGGCCTTCATAGCACCTGAAAAATTATCAAACAAAAAATACTGATTATATAATAAAGAAAAAAAATTAATTTAAAAAAAATAAAAATTAATTAATTAATATTATAAGAGAAATTGACCTTAATCATTAAATTGTTAAATACCAAATTATATTGGTAATAATTATTCAACATAGAATTTAATTGAGATATCTATTTGTTAACATATTTTAACATATATGTAAAATAAATTCAAAAATAGTAATTTTTTCAAAATAATATAAATTTAGAGTTAATTTTCATAAAATAATTAACTAATTAATTAATTAATAGAATTAATAAAATAAAATAATTAACTAATTAAAATTAATTATTTAAAATAATAAAACTTAAATAAGAAATATTTTTCAACAAATTAATATGATGAAATAATTGAATTGATGAATTAATCTTAAAATAATGGAAATGGAAGAAAATAAATTAATTAAAAAAACAATTAAAAAATAAATTAAATAAATATATTATTTAAATGATAAAAGATTTATAAAATTTAAATATATTTAAAAAAATTATAAATAAAATAAAATAATGAAATTAAAAAAATGAAAAAATGATTTTGAAAACACAAAATGAAATAATATAATAATTAAAAGAATAAAACATAAAAAATATAAATTTAAACAAAAAACAACATAAAAACGGACTTAATTCTATAATAAATAATTAAAATTAAAATTTTCAAAAATATCTAATATAAACAACAAAACAAATAAAATTAACAGCAATTCAATTTTTTTAGAACATAAAATATTAAATACCAAAATTGTTATTTATTAATCAAATTTTTTGATTTTAATTATAAAAAGGGAATAAAAAGTGAAAATGGATGTGCAAAAAAGTAATGAAAAAAAGGCCACTTCAAGATCCACCACACTTAATCAATTGATATATCAGGAAATTCAATGTGTTTTATTTCTGTATAAAACTATAAAAATCATCCTCCATAAGTTCTAAGTGGCTCCAAATTTAAGGAGATAAAAAATCCATCCACTATTTGAAAAATTAGGCCTCCAATATGAATGTTACCAACTCCATTATATACATTAAAAATAGGTACCAATTCTAGGATTGCAATAGTTTAGATAAAAATGGTATTAATATTTTAATAAGAGGCACTATCAATTTTTACTCTTCCTTAGGTTCAAAAAAATGAAGATCCATTATTTATATTAGTTTTTTGTTAGTTTCTTAGTCACTTCATTGATTTAACTAAAATGATAATTAAATAAGTCAATTTCCCCTTCATCATTTGAATTCAAAATTCCCCTCAAATAAGTGAGTTCATTTTTAACAAGGAATTATTTTTCATTATTCCTTGCGAATTTTCATATACATGGAACTGTGAAAATAACTTATTGAATTTGAAAATGGATTTTATTTATTTACAAAAAATCTCCCACAAGCCTTATCCTAAAGACCAAGGGTGGAGTCTCATTTTCCCATTTTAATCCAAAATCGAAGGAATTATAAGATTATCATTAGAGTTGTCCCCCAAAAGTGTTTTCTCAAAAAGATTATTCCCCAAGGTTTAAGTTCAAATTTCTAGTTTTTTTAGTCAAAATAAAAATTCCACAAAGATCTCTCTCATATAACTCTCTTTCCGTGTACTAAATGTGTAGTTCCACAAAACAGCAGGCATAAACACTCAGTAATCAAGCATTCCTAGAAAATTGGTTGCATGTCTTGTTAACACCCCTCCCCCAAACATAGCGAACACCACTCCCCCACACATTGTTTACTGAATTTTCCCCAATGCTGAGGTTTATAGTCGAAGAAACTTTCAATCAAAACAAATTGGAAATTCAATACTAAAGGATTAATGATGGGGTTTCAGTAAAATTTAAAATTTGATTTTAAAATAAAAAAATAAATTAAAATAAAAATCATAAAACAAAATAAATTAAAAACCACCACTAAAAATATATCATTGAATTTTTTGCCAAAAATATTCTTGAATCGGATGATTTGATAAATAATTTTCAAAGGAGTAGATAAAATTAACTTGAAATTTCACAGTGAGCATTAGAAAAAATAGAACGGAAGTCCAAACCTTAGTAAATAATTAAAAATAGTGAAAAAGAAGGAACCATAAATAGCAAAAAAATAATAAAAAGAAACAAAATAGTTACTCCCCAGATATACAGAAGCTATTTTAAATGTTGTTAAACAAATTGCATCAACCCATCACAAAAATGAACCAATCATCAGGTTAAAAAATTTAAAGTTCCTTCAAAATGAAAAAGATTATATGAGAATTCATAATTAAATAAAATAATTGAAATTTACCAGATTCTGAGTTAATGGAAGTGTTATCCAATGTTCTTCAACTAGAATCTTCTTTCGGGAATGGATGTTCCAAATAAATCTTCTACTGGTAAAAAAATTCTCAAAGATAACTAGGACCACCAAACCACCTGCACATCAAGACTACTTGAAACTTGGAAAAAATATCCATCAATAAAGTGAAAAAATATGTCAATGGAATTTAATAACTCTCATTCACCAATCAAGAGAGGCAGAAAACCAATCACAGAGAATTTATTGAAACTAAAAATTATACCAGAAAACACGAATACTCATGAGTTTTTTCCCATATAGTGGTAGGCTTAAAGTTCCCATCCAGGCCCAGTCCCGTAAAAAAATTTATAATCATGATATTTAAATGGGTAAAAATTATTAATGGATTTCAATTTACTATCTTCTATGAAAAAAAATATGAACTTTTAAGAGATTTATATTTTTAGAAGAAAAAAATATTCTCTAAAAATCATACCACATAATAAGAGAGAGCGTGCTATCCAGATTAACTGGACCTCTAAAAACCACTCCCTTGGATGTAAAAAAGATAAAAATAAGTGCAAAAATATCACTTAAGTGATCAATAAGTCTTCCCCATCTTCCCCTAATAATTTATTCTTAAAGAAACCTAGAAATTAATGAAAATATAGCAGCTACTTCCTTAGCATTTCTAGAAAATGTTCCTATCACAACTTGAATATCATAAAACTCAGAATACTCCCATTTAAAAGATTCAAACTCAGCTTTCAAATGATCCTTCCAATTTTCCATTTAATAATCAAGTGATGTAAATATTTCAAGAAATAGTTTATTTACATGAAACAAATTATCAAACTACATATGTATGTAGTTTTCAAAGAAAAATACTTGTAGAAAATAAGCACAATCATTATGTTTTTTTAGTAGGACATAAAATAGAACACTCTCCATATTCAAGAACTTTAAAACATTAAAACTAAAAATTAAAATTTTCATAAATAGGTCGAGACAGTTTATGAAAAAGTTGTGACTCACACATAAAAATGGGTTCTACGGAAAAAATTTCCTCATCAACAGGATGGTGTGGGGATGGGCCTGCCGCCATAGTAAAAGTTTCAATGGGACAGAGAATCCTTATTTTTGTGACCTTGAGAGGGAAATAGTGATACTTTTATCTAAACTAAATTTTTAAACATTGATTCTTATAAACATCAATTAGGAAAAATCATACATCATGTTTGGGTTTTTCAAAAACCAAAATTTTCTCCACATCAGCAATAACTAAGAGGGTAAGATTTCTTCTGTACATATGAATGATAGCTTCTCCAATAGCAAAAAAGGGGATAACTAAGATGATTATGATCTATTCATCACATTCCACATAAAAAATTAAGAAATATGTGGGTATTGTCAGTTTTCCAACAATCACTAATATGTTATACACCCTTCAATATGAATGAGTCAGTGAACTATTAAAGAGTTTAAGAGAAACAATAGTTTGTTTCAAATACCTAAGACCGAAATTTTGAAAAAGGGAGTAAGAAATCAAGTTAATACTCTCTCTTAAATCACATATAAAATTTAGTTGTCAACTACCTCCTATTTGGCATTGAATAACAAATCTTCCATGGTCCTTTTACATGGGACAAATCTTCCTTAATAGAACCACACTACATTCCTCATTGATATTGATGATGTCCAATTTATTTCAATCATTTTTGTTATCCATAAACCTTTTGGTGAATTTGAAATATTATGAGATTTTATCCAAGGATTATAAGAAAGGAATGTTGATTTTGAAGTCTCGAATCATTTTCAGGAACCTTATATAGTCAGGTTCATCACTCATTTTTACTTTTTCTCAGAAGGGAATATGAGGGGAATAATTTTTTAAAACATATTTATTTATCACATGCTCCACAAACCGAAATTTCTTCTTTCCTTCCTTAATCAACTCCCATTTCATTGTAATTAGTTTTTTTAAATTAAAATGTGTGGATTCAACATTCTTTTTAGGTTGGAACTTTCTATCTAGATTTCTAGATTCTTCATTTTCCAGATATTTAAACCCAAATTCATTGAAATCCTTAATTTCTTCTTTAATAGGCTATACCCTAATGGATTATTGGGGTTTTAGGACACTTATTATGGTGAAATCCATCAAATTCTCTTGAGTATTAAAAACTGTAGTACTCAAATACTTACCTATTTCCCTAGAATTCATATTACCATCTAGTTAATCCATTTGAGTTTACAAATTATCAAGCCTTTATTATTGGTAATCATGTTTTGTAATAATATAACTAACATGTTCCTATAAATAAAACTTTTTATTTGAAGGACCATCTATGTTTTGAACTTGATTCCATGTTTGATTCAAGTATCCAGGTGTAAAAATAGGTTGTTTGCTAACATTTTGTTCTATCCAGGACAAGTTTTCTTGACCTTTTTATCTAGATTTATATTTATTTGAAAATGAGTCATTTTTTTATATTAAATATCCATTAAATCCAAAAATTGATAATTATACTCTAGATGGGCTAGTATAAAAAATTGAGGCAACAATGTTGAGTGTGATTCTACATCCCAGAATGAGTGCATTGCTCTCTACGTGTGTTATTAGGGTAAACTACATCATCCAATGTGTTGGTTTGAGCCCTATTCATCACTCTCTTCCTTGTAGACTTGTGATTATATTTTTGATAATGTTTTTCAAAAATATCCTTATTCACTGGGGATGTCTTATAAAGAAATCACCATAATAAAAATGATTTACAAGATTCTAGTTGTGTGGCATGAGGCTATTATAAAATGTTTCCATCAAAACATGGGGTGATAATTGGTGATTGTGAAATTTTTTAAGTAGGCCTATAAACCAATCCCATGTGTCATAAAAGAGATCTACCTCATCTAAAAAAACAGATGATCTTATGTATGAACTCTCTGGTGGTGTACTTAGGATACAATTTGGAGGTGAATGAATTGAACATCAGATCCCAAGTATCAAAAATCTCTTCATCTGAATTTTGGAACCAACTACCATCCATTCCATTGAGAAAAAATGGGAACACCCTAAACCTAATATCCTCCCAACTCAACCCATGGAGATGTATTTTCTACACTAAACTGTAGAAATATCTAAGAAATTATAGTGAATCCCCATTTGGCTCAACAATGAAGGAATGAAGAAAAGAGAGATGAGGTTGATTAAGTTCATAGTTCTAAGACCTTAGAGTGAGCCTCATGTAGGAAGGATTGTTAGATAATTAAATCAATAGATAATCTCTGATTCTAGGCATATCAAGGGATTTATTTTGAGGTCATGGTATATTCAGATCAAGATTTTCATTTTGAGATTCTTGAACAACCAAATTCTTCAATTTAAATTAAATTTGTTTTCTAAGTAAAAAACATTTCTTATTGATTTCTGAAATTGGTATTTCCTATTTTGATATGAAAAATTAGTGTTTATGTAGTTTTAGTGAAAACAGAAATGAGTTTTTTGTATATTTTTTATTTTTTTTATTTTTTAGGTTTTTATTTTTCTTTTAGTTTTTTTAGTATTTTTATAATGTTCTGAGTTTTTTTCTTGGTCGCACATGCCTTCCCCAACAATGGTGCAAAATTTGACTACAAGATCATTGACCTCATGAAAATTTAATATTTATATAACCTACATACAATAGTAATGTGATAAGAAATTCATCAAACCATAGAAAAGGAATAAAGTTGTGAAGACTAAATCCTAACAAAATAAACCAAAATAAATAACAATAAAAACAAAAATGAAAAGTAAAATTAGAATTCAATGGGTGAAAGTGAATGAAAATAGAGAAATAGACAACCAATAGGTGAATTTAGGGTCCTTGGTGTTCTTTTAAAATGATAAAAAATAAATTCTCTTATTCTACTCAAATTAATCCAATTATCCAGTTCTTTTAAAATGGTTTAGATTTACTAAGCTGTGGAATCAGTGAACTTACACATCATGATGAACCTTATTGAACCTTGATGTTTCAATTTTTAACCTTTAATTAATTTATTCATAGGAATAAGGGGAAAAATGAAAAAAAAATGATTCAAGAAGAAAAAGAAAAAGGAAAAAAAGAAAAAAATAAATATAGATAATATGGAAAAAAAGAAAAAAAGAGGAAAAAAGGAAAGAATATAAAAATGAAGTTGAATAAAAAAGAAAAAAATATATTTAACCACAAGGAAGGATGGAAAAAATTATAAGTTGTTGTTCATTTTATGTATTTTAGTAGTTTTCTTAAGTTGTTTATGAATAATTTAAGTTAATCTTTAATGTATCAATTTCTTCTATTTTTGATGATGTTGTTTTTTATTTGTTGTATTATTTTTCATTTTTAATTCATTTTATTCTTGTATTATTTTATTTTTTGTTTTCAAAATCATTTTTTCATTTATTTAAAATAATTTTTTAATTTATTTATTCTATATTTAATTTTTTTTAAAATATTTTATTATTAAAATTTTCCTTTTATTTAATTGATTTTATTATTTTTATTTTTTCAACTTTTTTTTTACTTTTTTCTATTTTTATTTATTTTTCAATTAATTCATAAAGTTAATTTATTATTCTTTTTAATTTTAAAATAAAAAAATCACTTTTTTATACCTTAAATAATTAAATTATGTTTATTTTTTAAATTATTTTCTTTAAATTTTTTAATACTTAGTAATATTTAATTATAATATAAATCTTTGATTTTATTAATTATATTAATTAATTAGTTAGTTAATTAATTTAAGTAAACTATCTTTTAAAATTTTTTATTTTTCTACCAAAATTTTAACCATGGGGTCATTGAACTCGCGTAAATTTAATATATATATATATATATATAACATACTTACACTAGTACTATAGTAAGAAAGGTGTGGAACCATAGAGAAGAACTAAAGTTGTACTGATGAAAGCCAAAAAAATAATGTGAACAGTGAAAATGGAATACAGTGGGTGAAAGCAAATGAAATGCAAATAAAGGGCAACTATTTAGTGAATTTGTGGTCCTCAGGTTTCTTTGAAATGATAGAAAAAATATTTTCTTATTCTACTTAAATTTATCCCATTATCTGGTGCTTAAAAATGCTGAACATTTACTAAGATGGTGCATTAGTGAGATTCCATGGCATGGTGAACCTTCTCGAGCCTTGATCTTTTGATCTTGACCCTTGAGTTAATCAACTCATTATGGAGGAGAGATGCATTGACTTTTTCCAATTTCATTACTTTAGTCAATGATGTAAGGTTAAAAGATTCATTATCCTCACTTGTTAGTTCTTTGGTACTGAAAAATGGTGCTTATAAATAAAAAAATCAGAACATAGAACTAAAATGATGCAATGGCCAATTAAACTAAAAAAACAGAATAGATAATTTAAATTCACTTCATAAGATCCTGATTCCCCTAAGAAAATTATATAAACATAAAAATAGGAAATGAATATAAAAGGAAGAAAGATATAAAGAAGCATATCTGGAAACATTTCTCCCTCAGGCATATCTAGTGGGATTTTATTTTGTATATTTAAAATCAATTTTCTATTTATTTAATATAATTATTTTATTTTATTTATTCTATATTTAATTTTATTTTATTTTTTAAAAATATTTTATTATTAAAAATTTATTTTTTATTTAATATAATTTATTATTTTAATTATTTTTGTAAGAAAATTATATTCTTCTATGTTTATTTATTTTTAAATCAATATATCAATTCAATTTATTCTTTTTATTAATTTTCAAATAAATTAATTTCACTTTTATTCACGACACTTTAAATAATTAAATTTTATTTTGATTTTAAATTTTTAGGCTTAGTAATATTTAATTATTATATAATTCATTGATTGTATTAATTCTGTAAATTAATTAATCAGTTAATTAATTTAAGCAAACTGAATTTAAACCTATTCCAAAAAGTTTTATTCATTAGCTGAGTCTATAAAATATTTTTAAAGGAGTATGAGATATTAGCATACAATTTTACCATAAATTAATGGAAACCAACAACAATACTAATTTGAACTTAGGAAAATTTAATATTTATATATCATACCTACCCTAGTACTGTGGTATGAAATGTGTCAAACAACTTGGAAGGAATAATTTTTTCAATCCAAAGATAAAAAACAAAAAAATAAATGAAAAAAACAATAAAAAATAAGGTAAACAATGAAAAAGGAATACAATGGGTGAAAGTGAATGAAAAACAGAGAAAGTGAATACCAATGGGTGGATTTAGGGTTATCAGCATGCTTTGAAATGATATAAAATATATCATCATATTCAACTCAAATGAATCAAGTTATCCAGTACTTAAGATATGGTGGAGATTTAATGAGATGTTGCATCAGTGAACATTCACAGCTTGATGAACCTTCTAGAGCCTTGATATTTCAATCTTGACCATTGAATTAATTCATTCATAGGAATAAGAATAAAAAAAATAAAAATAAAAAGAATGAAAAATTAGAAAAATTGACAAAAAAAGGGAAAAAAAGAGGAAAAGATAAAAAAATAAAAAAAATGAATAGAGAAAGAGAAAAAAATGATAATAGAATAAAAAAGAAAAAATAGGAAAAAAGGAAAGAAAAAAGTTGTTGATCTATAGGGAAGAATTACAAAAAATTAAGAATTGTTGTTAATTTTATGTATTTTAGTGTTTTTCTTATGTAGTTTATGAATAATTTAAAATTAACCAATTAATGTATCATTTTATTTCATTTTTTTAAGATGTAGTTCTTGTTTAAATTTTGATTTTAATTTTTTATTTGTTTTATTCTTGTATTATTTTATTTTATTGTTTCAAAATCATTTTTTCATTTATTTAATATTGTTATTTTATTTGTTTTATTCATTATTTAATTTTATTTTATTTTTTTAAAATCACTTAGTATTAATTTTTTTATTTAATTTTTTTATTATATTCATTTTTTTTTAAAAAAATTATTTTTTTATTTTTATTTAATTTAAATAAATTATCTAATTCAATTTATTCTACTTTTTAATTTGCAAATAAATAAATTTCACTTTTTCTTTTTATACAATAAATAATTAAATTAATTTTAAAATTTTAATTCCCTTATTTTTTTAATACTTAGTAATATTTAATTATAATATAATGCATTGATTTTATTAATTAATTTAATAAATTATTTAGTTAATTAATTTACGCAAATTGAATTTTAACCTTTTCTTTTTTTCTGGAAAAATTTTACATCAAAGTCATTTAGCTATTGAAAATTTTATATTTATATGACCTACTTACACTGATACTATGGTAAGAAAGGTGTCTAACCATAGGGAAAGACTAAATTTCTACAGACCAAAGCCAAAAGGACTAAAAAAAATAAAAAAAAAAACTAAAGTAAATAATGATAATAGAATGCATTTAGTGAATGTGAATGAAAAATAGAGAAACAGACAACCAATGGGTGAATTTAGTGTCCTCGGGATGCTTTGACATGAAAGATAAGATATTCTCTTATTCTACTCAAATTAATCCAATTATCCTATTCTTAAGAAATGGAGGAGATTCACTAAGTTATTGCGTTAGTGAATTTTCATAGCATGATAAACCTTCATGGTCCTTGATATTTTGATCTTGACCATTGATATTTTGATCTTGAAAATTTAATCTATCTGTTCTTTATGGATAAGAGATCCATTGAACTTTTTAAATTTTCCATACTTCAGTCAATGATCCAAGGTGAAAAGATTCACTACCCTCAAATGTTGGTTCTTAGGTTGTGAAAAACAATTCTTATAAAAAAAGAGAAAAAAATGGATCTAAACATATTTAATAAACAATTAAACAAATAAAAATAATGTGTATAAACGAAAATAACTTTATTACTTCCTGATTCAGATAAAAAAATTAACTACACATGAAAACAAGAAATGAAAATAAAAGGGAGATAAGGATGAAGAATCATCTCTTCTGAGATTTCTCCCGCAAGAATCACAGGAGAGATGTCATTTTGTATTTTCAAAATCTTTTTTTCATTTATTTAATATCCTTCATTTATTTGTTTTATTATTTACTTAATACTCTTTCAATTTTTTTAAAATATTTTATTATTTAAATTTTATTTTTGTTTAATTAGTTTTATTATTTTCTTTGTTTTTATAACTTTTGTTTACTTTCATTTTTTTATTTTTAAATTAATTCATCAATAAAGTTAATTCTGATTTTGAACTTCTAAATAAATAAATTTCACTTATAGTTTTAATTATTTAAATAATTAAATTAAATTTAACTTTTTTAATTCTTCTCTTTAAATTTTTTATTACTTAGTAATATTTAATTAGAAAATATTCTTTGATTTTATTAATTCTCTTGATTAATTAATTTTTAAATTAATTTAAGATAATTTAATTTTATCCTTTTCCAAAATGTTTCATGCATCAAACGAGTTTATGATTGATTTATAAAGAAGTAGAAAAAATCAGAATGAGATTTCACATTAGATTAAATTAAATTTGTAGTATAATTGATTTAAACTCATACAAATTTAATATTTATATAACCCATTTACACATATTTTTTGGTAAGAAATGTGCCGTATAATATGGAAGGACTAAAGTTGTGTAGACTAAATCCAAAAAAAACAAAAACAAACAAAAAATAATAAAAACTGAAGTGGAAAATTAAAATGGGATAAAGTGGGTAAAAGTGAATGAAAGACAGAGAAAGAACCAACCATTAGGTGAATTTAGGCTCCTTGGGGTGCTTTGAAATGGATTAAAAGATATTATCCTACTATACTCAAATTAATCCAATTATCCAGTTCTTAATAATTGGTAAAGAATCCTTATGTTGTTGCATCGGTTAACTTCTACATCATGATGAACATTCTTATGCCATGATCCTTCGATCTTGACCGTTGAATTAGTCAGTTGATTATAGAGAATAGATACATTAAAATTTTCTATTTTTCCATAATTCGGTTAATGATCCTAGGTGAAAAGATTCACTACCCTCACCTGTCAGTTATTGGATAGTGAAAAACAATACTGATAAAAAAAATAGAGAAGAGAATCAAAGTAAATAGATGAACTAAAAAATTAAACTAATAAAAATATAATGGATAAACAAAAATCACTTCATTACAGAACAATTATACTAAAATATTTAACTAATCATACAAATAAAAATTAGAAGTAAAATAATGAGTGAAAAGAGATGAAGTAGAATCTCTTTTGAGATTATTTCCTTTCTCAATCTCCTACTCTAATCCTTTATTCATACTCAGGAATCTATCCTTATTTTATGTCCTCTCCTGTGGGTGGTGTTGGTCCGATTGATGATTAACATTAATAAATGGATGAATCTAGAATGTGTGTCTGATTCTTGATTTGGTGTCTATGGTTCTACAATGTCCCCTAAGAATGGATGGTGTGTCTAGATCCCTCTCTAATGGATTGGTGGTTCTGGGATTGGTGCTTCTGGTGTTAGAATGATTTGGATGCCCGCCTATGATGGTCTATCCTCATATTTTTCAATAAAATTCTTTCAAATACTTTCCTTCATCTCATATTCACCAGTCATACTACTTTTATGCTTATCCACATGGAAGATCCATCATTGTACTTCCTCCTCCTCCAGTAACTGTAGCCATGCTCTTTCAAACATAATGAACAACCACCACATTTTTCGATTCATGCAGCATACCTTAATTATTTTTATGGGTTATTTCACACAAAATGTTCGGAAAAAATACCTCAAGGTAACATTGTATCATTAATGGGTTGGTTGTGATTTTTAGCAAAGTAGACATTAATCGTGAATTGTTGAGTTCTAGATATGTTGTTGACAATCCATATTGATAAAGAACCATAACAAAGGAATGAAATATCTGTAGGTGGTACAAAAGAATAGATACAAGGTGGTGCCATTTTCTAGTGTTTTCCAAATTTTGGGGGTCCATAATTTGGGGTTTAGTGAGCATCACAAAAATTGGATTTCCTTGATGATCTCATCAAAATATGTTAAAGGCATGATTTTTGCAATTATGGTCCTCAAGAAGTGGATTTCACAAAGACATGAAGAATTTTGTTGGTGAGCTATCCAACTATGACGAGCTTCATGTACGGAAGAGGTGATGAGCATTGTGGGGAAGCATTATGGTGGTAGTGCAAGGTGTTTAAGAGATCATTGTGAGGAATCATTGCAGTGATAGTGTGAAGCGTTTGATGGAGATCATTGCGACAACGAAAAATTCAAGTGGTGCTTTGTGAAGGGAATATGCACCATAGAGACATTTTTGACCGATCCAAAAATCGTGTCGAAAGAAGTGGAGCTCTACGTTCAACCATGCCTACAAATAAGAGGACACCCCTGTTTATTTCAGATGAGATTAAGAGAGAAAAATCATATTTGTTTTGATTTTGTGAAGAAATGTGTGCTTTGGGAAACAAGGTTTCAAAGAGAGCTTGAGATTTGTGAAAATACTACTCTATTCTTAACCAAATTCAACGCTTATAAGAATCAATAGCTTCAAAAAGATGGGGTGATTCGTTTTTTCATTGTGAGTTTCATGAAGTATAGTGTTTCCTGAATTCAGTGTGCTTCACAATAGAAGTGGGATCTATAGAGGCTAGTTGAGCTTTGCGAAAGGAAGGAGCTTCGCGGTGGTTAATCGAGCTCCATGAAAGAAGTGAGGTTCAAAAATTTGTTTGAGCTATTCTAAGTAGTGATCTTTGGGAATTAGTGTCCCCTGTGATGTAGTGTTCTCTGTGGAGTAGTGTGCCCTGCAAAGTAATGTGCTTTGCAAAGAGGCAGGGACTTCGCAAAGGCATGTTTGAGATTTTTGAAATAAGGGACTTTACGAAGAGTGTTCTTTGAGAAATGAATTCAAAAGGTTATTTCCCAATGGTTAGTGTAAAAGGTGTATTAATCAATGGATTATAATTTGATTTCAACATAGCATCTATATACATTATAAAATTACTTTATTAGAAACAACGAGAGAACCTACATGTCCATAAACTGTGAGTGGATCCTTTCCATAGTTGTGAGCGACGGGAGAGAAAGAAGGTGATCCTTTATATTGGCAGTGAGTCAAAGAGAGAGAAATAGGGAGTGACCCTTGGGAAAGCAGTGATCTGACCCTAAACTTTTTAAAGGTAGTGTGCCTGAGCATAAAAGTGATCTAGCCCGAACATTGTAAAGTGGTACTGAGATTTAGTGGATTTGGTACATTGGCACATTGCTATTGTATGCTCCTTGAACATAGCCCAGGGAGGGTGAAACCGGTAAATTTTTCTGTGTTTTCCCACTTGCTTCCCTACATTTCATTCAAAGAAACATCACCAGATAATGATGGAAGGAATATCGTCTGCATAAACACTTAATTGCAAACAAATTAACCCTTATAACAAAGAGATTAAGATCTAGTGGGGTAGGAAAAATAACTCAGAAAATAATATCCACACCCTGATTCACCCCCCTCTCAGGGTATCTATGCCCCTTTTAGACCTAACACAAAACATATATTAAGAGATTAAAATTATAATAATTAATTTATTATGAGAATTTAATAATTTATATATATATACAAATTAACAAATAAATAATAAAAAATATAACCACATATAAAAATAACTATATACAATTTTTATAAAAATATAAAATTATTAATATATAAACCTTTGTAAATAAATATACATATAATTATTGTTATTATTATATTGAATTATATTATTATTAGAATTCAAGAAAACAAATATTTACAAAAAAGGTACTTAAAATTAGTAGATATAACTATATATACAGATCTATGAATTTAGGTTATTATAATATATATTATTATATATATATATAATTATATAAAAAATAGGAAAAATAAGTGGGGGGATTAACCAGAAGAGAAGGGGGGGGAGTTGTTCTACAACTGAAATAGGGGGGGTCGATTTTCAGAGGAGTGGGGGTGCTCAAACAAAAGGGGGGAGGGTGGTGCCAACATTCAATGTCATAGAGGAGGAGGTTACGCATCACGATAGTGTGAGGTTGAAGGATTTATCAGCAAGAAAAAGAGTGGCTTATTAGGGATTCAACTTAGATCTGGTTTGTTTTCGGTTTGGGAACCATTAGTGGGTTCGATTTGGTTTGCTTTCTGAGTCAGATCGGACATAGATGAGGTGATGTGGATTAGGTTCCAAATATATGCAGTGACCTCAGTTATCATTGAAGGAGTGGAGGTAGAGGTTGGTTCTTGGTGTTGGAAGTGTGGGTATAGTGATCTTCTTGGAGTGAGTATCGATTTATTCAGATCTAATTTCTTGTTATTTATTGATTCTTGGATTATCTGTGATCACATGTGACTGTATGTGCTTGCTTTTTGTTCTATGGTGGGCGCGAAGGTGGAACGGGTGATCGGTGGTGAGTTAGGGTGACTGTGACTAAAAGTAGTAATCGTTGAGTGGTGCTGGTTGTTGGTGAGGTTGGTAGGAAGAGGGTGAAAATTCTGGAGGTGATGGAGAGGAGTAATCACTCTCTACTTTTCTACCACTAGAGTCTCATGATAACTCATGTGCTCTATTATGGTAGTGGGTTATGTAGTGGTAGCACCTAAAAAATTATCGAACAAAAAATAAATCTTACAAAATAAAGCATAAAAAATGGTTTTAGTAAAATAAATCAGCAAACTTATATTATAAAATAAATTAATATTAAAATATTAATTTTTTAAATAAAAAATTAACTTGGTAATAATTACTCAACACAGAACTTAATTCATATTTTAATTTGTTAACATTTGTTAACATTTAAACAAAATAAATTCAATATTGTTAATTTATTAAAATAATAAAAAATCAAATTCATGTTTATTAAATTAATTAACTCAATAATTAATTAAAAGAATTAATAAAATTAATTAATTAAATAATTAAAATTAATTATTTTAAATACAAAAACTAAAATGAGAATCATTTAGTAACAAATTATAATGATTGAATAATTAAATTGTTGAATTAATTTAAAAATAATGAAAATATAAGAAAATAAATTAATTAAAAAACAATTAAAATTAAAAAATCAATTAAATAAAAAAATTATTTAAACAATAAAATTTTTATAAAATTGATATTTAATTAAATAAATAATAAATCAAATAGAATAATTATGTTGATTAAATTAAATAGTGATTTTGAAAAGAAAAAATAAAATAATAAATAAATTGAATGAATAAAATATAAAAAATTAAACAAAATACAACATCCTAAAAAAGGGAAGTTAATGCTACAATAATTTATTAAAAATTAAATTGTTCATAGATAACTAAGATAAACACTAAAACACATAAAATTAAAAACAATTCATAATTTTAAAATTTAATATAAAAAACCACAATTGTTAATTATTAAAAAAAACTCATTATTTTAATAGTAAAAAGAGAATGAAAAGAGAAAATTAATGTGGGGAATGTAAAGAAATAAAGGACACATAAACTATATATGACATTTCTCTAGATTTTATTCCTTATATTAAGGATTATAGAAATCTAGAAGGATATTTATGCCATAATATAGATATCAAGCAAGACTTTGTATGAGTATTGGGAATTTTTTAGGAAGTTGTGTCTATGTTACCCTCACCAAGCCAACAAGGTAAACTATTTTACAGTATTATTCTATCAAGGTCCTCTTGATAGTGACTAAAATATATTGGATTCATCATTAAAAGGATATTTTATTCAAAAATATCTGGTAGAATCTGGAGGACTGATAGAGAATATAGAACAAAATTTTCAATAATTTGACACTATAAGGACTGGTACTAGAGGATTACATGAGGCAAGGTCTTCTGAATCAATTTTTTAGAGTCTAAAATTAAGAAACTAACAAATATATTTAGAAAAATGGTAACCAAAAAAACAAGTGAACAAGAATCATCAACAATGTTATGTGGTTTATGTTCATCTCTAAACCATTATATTGACCATTGTGATGAAGTGCAGGGAACTAAAAGCTGTATAGATTCCAGGAAACAAATAAAATTTTAGCATCCCAATAAAGGATAGAGATACAATTTCTAATCTTGATATGGATTTTGAAATCAACAAAACAGGGTCTAACCATCTTTTTAGAAGCAATATCAATAACTGGCACCATATTAACAACTATAAAAAATATTGATATCCAACTAGCCTTCCAACCACAACAATTTCAGTAAAATAAGACTTAGAAATGCTCAACTAGTTAATAAACACCTATGTATAACAAAAAAATTCATAGGTTCAGGATTTAATGAATGAGGTAAAAGATGTAATAAATTATTTTAGAATCCTTATGGATATACAAACTAAAAAAGGAAAATTGCCTACTAAATTAGTTTCAATCACTGGAGTTAATGTGGTCCTTGTAACAACTAGAAGTGGATAGAATATTCATCCTATTTATAAATATGATTCCAAGCATAACCATGCCAACAATAAAGATGATGAGTGTTATGAAGAAAATGAGAGGAAACCTACAATGGAATATAAAAAACATCCTATGGAGAAAGAAAGAAATGAATGTGGAAGTGAGGCTTGAGAAATACAAGAATAAGTAAAAAACATTGGTATAAACATATCTGAGGGAAATTAAATTCTTCTATTAACCTATACTTTAATAATTATTTATTAAAATAAAATATAGGAGGATGAAATCCAGAGGAAGATTATTGAAACTTTTTAAAAATTAGAAATTAGTATACCACTACATGAATCTCTAAAACATATTCCTTAATATACTATGTTACATAAGTAAATGTGTACCAAAAATAATATATCTCAACAGAAATCAAGAGTAAACTTAGGAATAAGTGTTTCAACCTTGGTCACACCACAACTTCCAATATAATATTAATATATGCATACATTTTCAATCCCATGTACCATTGGTTATATGTATTTTAAATAAGCACCTTGTGATATTTGATATTTTATTAATTTAATTCCACGTTCTATTTTTACTTATTTAAATATTGGAGAACTCAAACCCACAAGAGTGTTTTTTCAAATTTCAAATAGATCTAGTGTATTCCTAGGTAGCGTACTTGAATATATTTTTTCAGAGTAAAAATTTGATCTTTTTAGCTGATTTATATGTGATTAGCATGTATAAGGATTAAAAAATAACTTAGTTGGATATAATAATATGATGAACCTTATTCAAAATAGCAAAGACAATAATAAATTTCCATAAAATAACTTTAAATATGTATTTTAGTGAGAAAACCTTCAACTTTAGCATTTTTTATTTCATGGTGTAACCATTGGAAGAGAATTAAAAAATCTAGTATTTTAAAATAGATTTTAATCTTGTGAAAACATTTAGGATATTAAACTTCAAAAAAAAATGGGAGAAACATTAAAACCTTATAAAACTAGTTGATGATGAGGTGAATTATACTTTTTAATGGTTTTGATAGTTTATGAAAAATATTATGGAGTTAAAATTTTATCATTTATGTAGGAATCCAAGGTTATATAGGTTGGTAGAAAAAAATTATTTCATTATTAGCGGATCCCCAACAACTAGGGTTAAAACCATTTCCATTTATTTATAATATGTTTTCCTAATTGAAGGAAATTTTTTTCTATTTATCATTTATTGAATCATATCTCCTAACCCATAATAAAAAATAATGAAAAATTTGAGAGAAATTTTTTATGTCATATGTTGGATTTTTGAAGATAACCATAGGGTATTTCTAAAAATATATATGCATAGAATTTTGTTTAAAAAAGATTCAAAACCAGTTCTGTAGCCCTAGATATGACTTGATCCAACTATTATGGAGTTAGTCAAAAAATAATTTTAAATTTTATTAGTAGATGGTATAATATACCCCATTTTTGACTCCCAAAGGGTCAGTCCCTTTCACATAGTTCCTAAGAAAACTAGACAGCCTATAGAATAGAATGAACAAGATGAACTAATTACTATAAGTGTCCAAAATACTTGGAGAGTGTTTGTATACTATGGTAAATTAAACCAGGTCACCATAAAATAACATTTTTCCAATCCCTTTATTTATAAAATTATAAAAATAAATTCAGATAAAACTAATTACTGTTATATATATATATAGGCTACTTTCATGTAGCTATTTCACCAAAGGGGTAAGATAAAAGTATATACATATTCTTATGGAACCTTTTCTTACAAAATAATTCCATTTTTACTACAAAATACAATATTTATATTTTAGGGATTCAAGGTATGCATTTTCCTTAATGTTTTTGAGGAAATAATGGATGTATTTTTGGATTAATTAGCTATCTTTAGAAGTTATTTTGATCACTTAATGGGAAATCTAGGTGAAGTTTTAAAAAATGATTTAGAAATAACATGGTTTTTAATTTTAATTTGTTCATTTTATTATAGAAAAAGTAAATTTTCTAGGGAATGAAATTTAACTACATGTTATTGAGGTTGATAAATAAGAAATTGAAGTTATTAATTTATTTCATTAAACAACTTATGTGAAACGTGATATATATTTTCTAGGACATGTAGGATTATAGAGAGTATTTATCTATGATTTTAGTAAAATTTAACTTCTACTATCCATGTTTCATATTAAATATACTGAATTTAAATTTGATGATTACAATGAAAAAAAATTTGATGAGTTAAAGTATAGTATTTGCACACCTAAAATCATGAATCCACATAATTAGGAGAACTCTTTTAAACTATAATGTGATGTTTCAAACCAAGCTATTGGAATAGTTCTATCCCAAAAAAATTTATGAGAGGAATTATATCATTGAATATGCTTCATGAATATTGGATATAACTAAAAACCCTTACAAAACTATTGATTTTTTATAGAAATTGTTTATTCTTTGTATAAATTTATATCTTATTTTATTGGTACGAATGTGACTATTTTCTTTGATCATGTATCCCTTTAGTACCTAATTATGAATGATTAAGAGAAAACAAAGTTAGTTAAATCGGTGATATTGCTACAATAATATGATTTGTGGATAAAATACAAGACATATGCTAAGAATCAGGTAGAAAACCACTTGATCTAGAAACCCCATACTACAAAGTTGGAAATTAGAGACTAGGATATATTAAATGACTTCATTATAGGGGGGATTCTGTATTTTATTTAAAGTATAGGTTCCACAATATGTTGATATATTGAATTTTATAGTAACCACTCTAGTTACATCCCTCCTAAACCAATAAAAAACTTTTTAACTTGAATCTAACTTAACAATTTTTATTTTGGATAACATATATCATTGGAATATTTTTAATGGTGAATTGATCCGGAGTTGTTTTCATGGGAGTGAGGTATAATCTATCTTGAAATTCTATTATACATTACCTTGTAGATGGAACTTTAGACCAAAAATATCAACTAGAAATGTTTCTAAATTAGATATATATTATCCCACACTATTTAAAGATCCTAATTAATTTTTTATGAAATTTATGTATTTTCAAAATCACTAGAAACTACTCTAAGAGAAAATAAATGTCTCAAATACTGCTAAAATATTGTGAAATATTTGAAGTACGTGGAATAGATTTTGTGGGACCCATTACCATGTATTTTATAAATTATCATATCTTGTTGGCTATGTACTATGTTCCAAAATTAATGGTTGAAAGAGATTCACAAAAAGATTATTATGATACTATTTTGAATTTTTAAGATTTTTTTATAGATTTAGTGTCGAAAGAGAAATAACCATTGACCAAGAAACATTATTTTGCAATAAGTGTATGAAATCTTCGATGATAAAGTATAAGGTACATCAAAAGACATCAACTCTTTAACACCCAAAAAATGATGGACATGATAAAGTTTTAAATATAGAAATAAATGGAATATTGAAAAATACCATCATTCCAAATAAGAATGATTTTATCCAAAGAATGGAAGTCACCTAGTTGGATTAGAAAACAACCTATGAAACTCTTATTGGAATGACACCAAATCAGTTGATCAGTGGGAAAAAAATTATTTACCCATGGAGATGGAACATGAGGCTTATTGGGAAGTAAGGGAAACTAATATAGATGTTTGATGTTCTAGAAAGGAGAGAAGATTTCAGATTCTAGAAATGTAAGAAATCTGAAGAGAAGGCTTTGTGAACTCAATAATTTACAAAGAGAGGATAATAGTGGAAAATGAAAATATAATTCAACAAAAATAATTTCTTTAAGGAGATTAAGTTGTACATTAAAAATTATGATATAAATTAATGTTGGGTAATATTAATTCTATGTGGGAAGTTCCATTTATTTCTACTAATGTAAACCCATTTGTTGTTTCTAAAAAATTAAATAAGAGGAGAGCCCATTCAATATAATTTTTGATAGGATAATGTAGTATCATGTAAATATTCCAAAAAACCCAATGGAAGTCATCAAAATCTACCAAAACATTTATAAAAAAAACCCTAGGTTATACCATTAATTAACACATGATGTTTTCATTCCTTATATTAAATCTTCTCAATATTCATTTTCTATTAGAACTCATTGAGTAAACTACATCATTAATATGTAGGGTAGGGTAAATCATTGTATATTTTTGGAATTTAAAAGAACTAATAGTTTATTTATTTTAATTATTTTATTTCATTTTCTATTTTAGTGTGTTTTGAAACATTTTGATATCAAATTAAATACCCTTTAAAATTTTAAACCTATTTCAATTGTGAAAAATTGATTTTACGTAGGAAACTAAATTTATATGAATGATGAAATGGACTTATTTCTAAATTCAAAATGTTTGTAATTCATAAAAACATCATTGATTTTTTAATCCCATTACATGATATACTAACCAATACTAAAATCACTTACCTAAGAAGATTATAATTTTTTTTGAAATCTTCTCCACAATACACTTATTTTTTGAGAGGACCAATAAATTTTTGAATAAACATAATTTAATAATAAATCTAGTTAAAACCTTGTATCATTGAGGTCCTATTGTTGAAAATTATTGTGGCATTATTTTTGTTTTAAATGAACTATTTGATGAGAATATTATTTTCCTCTCAAACTTTTACATTTGAACCTTATTATCACCCTGAATTAATAAATTCAGTTATTTGGAATCCACATTATGTGACCATAATCAATAAATTCCAATCTATAGAATTAATTGTGTGATACTAGTTGAACTAAACTATATGTGAGGATGGTGTTTTGTAAAATCTACAAAAAAATGAAGTTATATTTATGAAAAAAAATTGGGAAGAATCTATTTTCTAAAGCTTCAAATTTGAACAATATGGATAAGGAAATACATTTTCTTAGAGTAATAGAGCTATCACAATTTTATAAAGGTCAAATATTCCTCTATTCCATCAAAATTAAAATTTGAGTATAATTAGAAAATGAAAATAATTTGGTTAATGTAAATAAAGTAGAGAAACACTAAAAATATTTCCAATCATTATTGTTTGAACATTATATGAGAATATAAATGTATTTTATAACTAATATACAGAAAGGAGATGGTAATAAGAATTCTAGTATTTAGTGAAAACTATAAATCATGCATTTTACTTCATATTTGATCTAATCCTCATAATTATGCCTTAATTTTTTTAATATTCAGACCTACCAATCTTATGTCAAAAACCTTGTAAAGTCTTCATGACAATCGCAAGCACTTGATTTATTGGGTGGATACTTATAAACATGTTAAGCCTATAGTGACCCTTTCATGTGGTTGGAATGAGAAAATATTTTCTTAAAATTCATACTTTATGTGATGAGAGAAATAATTCAAGTAAGGTCGGTATAAATGAGTATGGGTGGTTGAAAAATAAGTGGAAATGAATTTAAATTAGTTAATAAAGAAAATATACTTAAGAACATTTAGAAGGTATGATAAGTTTGACTCACATGGATATATAAAAGGGGACTCATATTTTCTAGTGTTTAGAATTTCTATTAAATTTTATTTTTTATGTTCAATTTCCCATTAGTGAAAATTTTATGTGTGGGGAAATTGATTGATCTAATATATTCATTTTTTATACTTTTTTATTTAATGGTTTAATCCCTACAAGTTTGATATTTTTAGAGTAATTTCGTTTTATTTACATTATAAGAATATTTTGAACATTATTTTGAAAATGTAAAAAATATAATATTAATAATTTTATTATTTTTTAAATTAATGGATTGAATTGGAAGCTATTGGTAATTACTTTTTTTGTTACTATAAAGGTTAAAAATTATCTAGATATATCTTTAAAATTGGTTGTAGTAGTGAGAGATGAATTTATCTAAGTCTAAATACATGTAAAAGTCATTCTGAAAATCTTGATATAAATAAATTGTAAAGTGACCATCATGTGTAAAATATTCTCATCATATACATAATATAATAAGAAATATTGAGTATAATATGGAAATAGACCTTCATGATAATATATTCTCATCCCATTCATAATTTACTGAGTAACATAAAAAAGAAATTCTTAAAATCTTCAATCTAGAATTGATATATAATATCTCTGGATGTTACATGTGATATTTTCCTTTATTTATAAGAATTTAATGATTTTATATAAGATATTTAATGGGAGAAAGTGGATGAAATGAAAAAGGGGAGGAATGATTAATATCCTTATAGATGATGTGAAATAAATTTTATACATACATAATATTTTCCATATAAAATGAGTGATGTATAACATGTTTAAGATGATATATAAAATTTTTCTAAAGCTCCCATGAGTTGTGTAAAATAATATCCATTTTTTATGAAGATATATAAGATTTTATATCAATGTGTTATATATTTTTGGAAGCATAGGGGATGTGTATTGTTGTATACATAATAGAATTTTCCTCCTAATATATCATGTATGATATTTTACTTCAAAGAAACTTTTAGAACCAAATAAGACCACACTATGGAATGTTTATCCATGTGATGAAGGGATTTATGAAATATTTAGCCTTTATTCACAATTTCTAGTGCCCTATCAATGTATAATGAATTTAATCCATGAGGTTAATGAAATGATATAAGTCACATAAATGTATTTAAACCACACCATGGATATAACCTTGTCATGTAATAGTACAATCAAAAGGGAATGATAATTTCACAATAAGAATTTCAGGGGGGATTTTTATAGATATATATTCCTATCTAAAATATAAAGGGTAGAACATAACTAGGTGATGGATTCAATGTTTTTTATGATGAAGACTTGAATATTTTTAAGTGACATGTTATTCACAATTCCCAATCTTGGGGTGCCACATATTTAAATTGTTGAAAACAAAGGGAAGCATCCTGATACTTTTAAAAAATTTAGTGCTTTCTATATATTTTTGTGAATAAGAAGAAGGGATAATATTTTGAATTAGTAAATAATGAAACCTTAAGTCAAACTATTTACTAATTATGGGAAGGTAAAATTCCATGTTTTATATTTTCGGGAAGTCAAATAGATATCTCAGGGAGGATACTTAAATTCTGAGATAAGATAATCTCTTTGGGGTTTTCTAGGAATAAAGGAAAATGATGAATCTAAAAATAGAATTAGAGACCCATGGGAGGTGATAATAAATTAAATGTTTTAATTTTATTTTATGCATACTATTGTTTTTATATTTTCATTTTTCTTCTTTCCCACTGCCTGTTATCTCTCAAATGGAGAGATAAAAACATTGGTTGATTGGGATAGGGTAAAGAGAACATTTTATGATGCTTAATTTTGGTAATTAAATGTGTAAAGGTTCTATTTCTTCTAGTTTATTTCTACATTCTATATCTAGATAGTAGTTTGAGCATGACTGTGTTAAAGTATGTTATATATATATATAATATTTTCTCTCCCACATTTTCTAATCAAACATATTCATCAACAGTGTTTATATTATATATTATAGAATAAGCTATGTTCGGTAGTGATAATATTGGGATTATTGATATGTATGTGTGGAAGAAAATGTATTATTTTTTAATTTTTAAGGAACCCAATTTCATGTCTAGTATTTTCCTGAGTAATTTGGGGGTGTTTTTCTATTTATATTTCATTTAATGTATTTACACAAACATATGAATGAGGCTTTATTAAATAGTGATTACCACTACATTATAACACAAAATTTCTCACAACCTTGAAAAAATGATTAATTTATGATGGAGTCTTTCATTTATAATTTATTAAGAAGAATAGTAAACAATTTTAAAAATAATGATAACCGTTAAAATTGGTAATCCAACTACGAAACCCAATAACTCTCATTTCTTTGTTAAAAAATCACTTGTTTAAGATGCTTTCAAATTCATTAAACCTGAAATCATCAAAACATATAATTTATTAATTATAAAAACTATTTTTTATCCCAACTCTAGAGAAAATATATAGTTTATACTATACAATATATAATAAACATAGTTTTGAAATATATTTTTATACACCCATGACAACTATGTCAATATGAATAAATGATTTTCAATGAAAATATGTTTTAATGTCCTTGAAGATAATTAGTGGTAATAATCCTATAATTATTTTTATGAGAAACTAAAATCTAGTGTATTTGATGAGTTGATAAATTATTTTTGTCAGCTTATAAGAGTAATATAATTATTCCACACAACCCTTCAATTATGTTATCCTCATCATCATCAAATTTTCTCCACTAGAAGATTGTTATGTGTGCATAGTTTTTCTTTATACATGGTAAGAGTTATTTAATAGTTATCTGTGAAACTATATTGGTATAATTAATTTTTAAATGAAACTAATCTAATATTTTGTTCCATTTGACTATCCTAATTGACTATAACTCATAATCTAGTGATTTTCATCTATATAGATGTTTTTATTGATGGGATATTGATTTATTAATTATTTTTATGTCTTGTGTAATTATACTCATGCAATTATTCTTATAGAAATTCATGTGATAATGGAATGAATTGTTACCATAGGCTAAAAATGATGGGTGACGAATATTTGAGGTTATTACTCTTGGTGATGACTTTAGGAATGGGTTTAAATGTGATCCCTAATGTTTTATAACATTTCAATGATATAAATATTATGAATCACATATTGGAGTTCGTCATAGAGTGACCCTAAAATTGGCCCATCACATCCAATGTCTATATATTATGGATTTATAACTATATATTTTAGTATCAATATATATTACTTTCATCGTGCATTAAGTGATTTTATGTGCTCTATTAATTTTTATATTTCCATACATCACCTGTTTTACCCATGACAATGTGTGATCGTCCACTAACATGACACATTAGGTTTGGGTATTCCTTTAGAACAATTAAGTATCTATGTAGCACAAAACTCTATGCTTGGGTTTTGAATTCTTTTATTTGATTTCCCATACAACTATAATATTTCCTAAATTGTTTTTTGGGGTTCCCTAAAAATTAAAGTTATGGTCATTCATTCCCTACTTTTATGTTTATATCATTGCAGTATTTATTAATTGGAGAGATATTGTTTGTGTTATTATAGGGTAAAGACTTATTTGGTGATATATATATAGGTATGATAAATCTTAGACTTCAAGGATTAGAGATCATGGAATAAAATATCTTTTATTCCCTTGCTGATGAGATTATTTCCTAGTTGATTGTTTATCATGTCTACCCCTTTTTTTAAAGTTTTTCTGAAATGAATATATATTTTAATTATATATATATTATGCATGAAATATCTCAAATTTGGTGTTATTTATCACTTAGTATGTCTTATATGGTTTTTATACCCACCCCTTGCAATGACCCATGTTGTTAGGGTGTCAATGGAGTGGGAGGAAGATCCAAACTTTGGTAGAATCGATGCCAGAGTAAATCAATATTATTTGAATTTAGATTTATTGTGTGATTTTTTGGACATTTATTAATTTATTAATATCACATTTTGGGAGTGAAAATATAGGCCAATAACACACAAAGTAAAATCTCAACCATTAGAAAAATGAGGTTCTTTAGGTGGAAGAATTAATCCACCAAAATGTTTTTAGTGTTATTCCACACTTATAGTGGCCAAAAACATGATATAGACCACTCTACATGGGATCTATTGGAGTGAAAGATAGAACCATTAGTACCATTAAAAATATAGTGGATCCTGTAAGATATCTAGCGACCTTACTCAACTCCTACTATAATTGGGGGAAGAAAGGTAATTTAAGGGGATTTATTTTCAAACCCCCTTTGATTATTGGGGATACTAGAGACTTAAAAGAGAGGGGAGAGCTCTTACTTTATCCCTACACCCCCCTTTATTTCCTTGAACCATGTAGAATTTGAGTGTGTTGGTTCATAGTTTTTGGTGAGTTATTATCCTCCTTCATCTTACTTTCCTTATACATTTCTATCTTCAAATTTTAGGACGTTTCATTTTGGTATTTAAATCTAATTTTACTAGATCGTGGTAGAATCTAATTGAAATGATGGGTCTTCCATATTAATGAGCTATAAGAGGCCATGAGAGGTTAAATGCGAGTCTGTAGATATAATTTCACTATAGATAAGTGGATAAATGATTTCATATTTGGATTTAAATTATTTTTAATGAAATTATTAATTGGATTGGGTATATAAATTGTGGATTTTATTGTTCTTAAGATCTTAGGTTTATTGGGAGTGGACTGAACATCATTGATTAGGTTTTTAATGAGTTTACTCTACTCGATGATATTTTTACCTTATTATTCAAAATGTAATTTTATTGAATAATTAAATATTATTAAATAAAATTAATCAGTTAAGTTATTAGATGATATAGGGACTTGAAGATGATGGTTATGATCAAGGATCATTGGGATAATCTTTGATAGATGTTGGAAATTTCTTATAGGGGGAATAACTCCATGATGGAATTCAGTGGTCCATAATTTTACCATTCTTATATTTAAATTCATGTATTGTGTGATGTAAAGGTTAGTGTATGTTAGTGAAAATGAACTAAAATGAAATTGAGGTAGGTTTCCATGTGTAAGATGAGACAAGTGAGGTTTTTTAGGATTATATAATATCCTCTAGTGTTTTTCATTGACTATATAGCCACCAAGTCCTATGCTTCCTAAGGGAATTTCTAGGTTATAAGAAAATTGGAACCCATGGAGGTTTTCTAACCTTGATCAAAATCTCTATTGGTCTAGAGAGATATTACATGCTGGTGTATGATATTTACCTAGGTTTATGGGATAAGGGTCAGTCTAATATGTGATTATTGGATAAATAGTTATAACTTTTGGTCCCACTATACACTCTAAGATGGGGGTAAATTTGGGTGTCTTGAAAAATTATTCTTATCTTTAATAAAATTGGATATTGTATTCATACTGGAAAAGAAACACTAAATATATCTTCTAAGTAAAACCAAATTCAAAATAGTAAAGAGTGACGAAAATATTTATTTTAATTCATTCACACATAATGGACTATATCAAAGGAGTACATATAAAGGATGTGTTGATATGTTAACACACCACTACTTTATTTGTATGTGATTACATTTTTAAAGAAAAACTAACTGATCATCTATGGTTCATAACCCCTTCCCCAATTTCACTAAAAAAATTCAAAAGTGTTAAAAAGATATAATAAGAATACAACTTGAACTTAGAATGATATACTCGAGATTTTTTTCACTTAGGTAGGTGTTATCTTGATGTTTGGAGCTGATAGGGTGGGGTCATCTGAATGGAATGGACTATTCACTATAGATTGTGCTGGATTGGGCCACCCGATGAGTAGTGGTTTAATAATGTGAATTTGATATAGGTTGGTATGTTTTTCAATGATTCTCACTATATCTTTCATGCATATGTGGAGAAAACACAACTAAATAGTCTTCAACAGTGATCTTAGAACCTATTTTGAACTAGGATGTGGACGAAGAATTTATTTGAATGTTGATTTTGCAGAATAAAGTATTTATTACCTTTGATTAATGAGCTAGAAACATTGGTACTTGTTTTTTGATGATATTTGATGTTAGTTAAATTTAAATGTGATCAATGGAGCATTCTAATTTACAGCCCTTTTAGTGTTAGTGTAGAATTTTGGGAAGGAAAAAATGAGTCAATGTCATGTGATGACCACCTATAACTATCTTTTAGGTGGTGGAGAAAATTTCTCCCACCAATAATGAGACTATTAAAAAACCATTATGGGATAGATATTCATATTTTCTGTTTTTTTTACATTCTATGTGATTGTGAAACTTTTGAATAATAAGCAATTTTGATTGTTGGGTCATGAAAAGACTCAATCAGAGAGGAAGTGTTTACTCACTTAACTATTATTTCAAGGTAGAATAGAACCAGTATATTTTTTAGTAAAATGGGATGTTTCATTCCTAAGTAATTGTATATTTAGTTCTCTTAGAGCTGAAACCTTCTCTTCTAAATATTCAATGAAATATATATAAAATTAATATTCAAAGATTAATCATAATTGTAACTCTAATTGATCACACTTCACCTTAAATATTGTTATCCAATGAACTTAACTTTCAATAACTCATTTTATGGATCTTTAAGAATCCCTTGTTTATTTTCTATATTTGATACCTCTTCCTCTAACAAACCACTACAAAGTATACTCCATGAATATTGAATTTTTAATGGAAAAACCAAATCTAAGGAAACTTCCATCTTATGTTTCTTCAATCACAACCCTTGGATAATCTTCAAATTGATTTGTACTATAGAAATTTTATTTCCTTCATGGGGATTAGATGAGAGAAACTCTAGGGTTTTGAATTATATTATATAATACATACCAATTTTGAACATTTTTCCATTTCATATCTTAATTCCCTAATGATATTGAGCTCCTAAATGTAAGGATCACTTATTTTAATATTTTATTATTGATCTAATAATTTGAACAACCTTTTCTGAATACTATCAGTGGTTTATTTTCCTATTTTCTATATTTATTATATGTACAATTTAAATAAAAAAAACAAGAGAAAAAATTATTTTTTACATTATTCTCCTCTATAGGATGTTGCAACAGTACTAGAAAAATGATCTATAGCCACAGATCTATAGCCACAGTTTAAATGATCTGTGGCTATAGATAAGATATAGCCACACCCAAATATCTGGGCATAACAATACATCATCTATTTTTTTTTTGATCGGTCTTTCCTCCCCCACCCGAATCCTTTTCCCTCATCGTCCTCATCATTCCTCCTCCCCTACACCTATTAAGATTCCTCCTCCCCTCCTCCTCCCTTTGCATTCCTCTTTCCCTTGAAATTTCTAATTCCCCTTCAGATCCGATACAACCGAAAAACCTTCCCTTCAGCTCCAATGAGGCTCCAACGCCTCTCTGCTGATGTGGCACTGGCTCTGCTAGTCCACCTCCCCGTCAACATGACCTACCCACCTCCCTGAGGTCACCTCACCTCTATATCGACACTACTCTGAGGCTTCCTCCTCACCCCTCCTCTAGTTCACCTCCTACACGGCGATTTGGGGTAGGAATCTTCATCTATTACCTTCCTTATTACTTTTATTTTATCCTCTCTAATTTTAATAGTTCCCATTAAGGTTTTCAGTGCCGATTCTACCATAACATGATGGAATTGACCAGGAATCTTGGTTCTTTACTACGGCTTAGAGATTAGATGTCTCGTGATGCAGAACGCATGGCATCACTAATCATTTTGGAGATGGTATGAGGCCTAATGGATTGGTTTTTAACTTTTAGATAAATTTATTGGAATTTTCTGGTAATCAAGTGTTTTTTGTTAGGGATTTTTCCGAGATCAATTTCATGGGTATATTTTAGGCCTTTTTTAGGTAGTTTGTTGTGGTTTTAGAACATAGAAGAACCTCAATATTATTTTAGGAATTTATTCCTATATTTTTTTTAATTAATTAATTATAAATTTTTATAATTAATTTTCTCTACTTCACAGAATGGAATAGTTTCCTGGGACAATATTTGACCATAGGATTAGGTTTTCAGCTTTAGCGTTTTTATCATAAGATAGGTTGGGTGTTCTTTATTTGTTATATTTCCCTAATCGATAGTTGTTTATTAATTTCTTTAGTTATTAAATGACTATTGATTTTTTAGGATCCCCTTGAGAACCTTTGTGGGTCATCTTTGAGAAGTGAGGGTCACGAGTGTCTCATAGAGGGGTTTTGTTTATAAACCCACACTCATTGTTTTTGATTCAAGAGAAAACCTCACATGCTCTTATGTGACACATAAGGGTAGGAAAGGGGAGAAACATAGATATAATTATTTCCTTGTGATTTGAGTTTGGGCCTGTGATGGTCTATCCTTGGTGCTTTCTATGTGGGGTGTGGTGTTAGAACCCTCAAGTAGTTAGAGGCCTTTTGTGAGATTATTTGTTTTAGTCTAGGTTATATGGGAGGTTCCCCTGAAGTTTTTTGGATTTATAACCCTTAAAGTGAGTAGTTTATAGAGAGGTTTTCCATGAAGGTTTTGATTTTAGAGTTCATCAAATAGAGATTTGGTGTGAGAACCATGTGGGGGTTGTATGTTTTTTTGGACAACTTTCCACAGGTGATGCCAATGGGATTCTTTTGATGTTCATGGGAACTTTCCTTGGGTAGTCCAATGCATATAGCTTTAGGTGTTTTTACATCTCTTAGAAGGCAGGAATAAGAATTATTTTGGATGTTTCTTGGATGTTTAGAAAAATTTATTGGGGTTTGATTTGTTAAGGTTTTGGAAGTTCTTGCCAGAGGTTTAATCCAATTGGAACCTTTAGGTTGGGCCGACACCACAGGGTGTTGGTTAAGGCTGGGATTCACTGAGATTAGGTTTGATATGGGTCTTAAGAAACCTTGAGGACTTTCTTATGGGTTTGGTTATTCTTGATGATTCCATTGTGGGTGAGGTGATGATCATTGATGGGTTAGTTTTCTGATTCTCTAGATGAGGTTTCCCTAGCTAGATTGTATCATGATTTGATAGACGTATTCTAGGGGACCATGGGTTCCCCATGTTTTATTATCCCTAAGAGGTTCGGTCTTAATTTATTCATTGGTCTCTTTGGGTGTTACCTTAGAAGCTAGAGTTTGAAAATGTGCGCCTATTGTGGCTATTTTCGTAATGTTTTGTTCATGAATTTGAATGAATATTGTTTTATACCTTATACCAAAGATTGTTGAGGAAGTTCCTTGCTCAGGTACTATAAATAAGATGATAACTTTGGGATATTATTGGATCAAGATTTTTCCCTAAGATTGATAAGATGTTTTATTTTATTGGCCTCTTAGTTGTGTTAGAAATGTCCTAGGGAGCTAATGGGTGATCTGAATTAGTGCATGCCCTGGTTTAGAGTTAAAATGGCAATAGGGTTAGTGGGAATGGATTTTTAGAACTCACTGATAGTGGTCATGGATGTTGGGCACTCCCATCATGAAATCCTCTTCTCCTCCATATATTTGAAGTGTCAAACATATCCACTTATGAGATAAGGACATAATCACATGACATTCTTGGAAAATAGACTTGATATACTCAACTATAAGTCTATGAGGCAAAAACCTTTAGAAAAACAATATTTTATAAATAATTTATCAATGCAGTACATAAATCATTGATTATGTGATGTCAATATAAAAAATAATATTTGGGTTGTTCAACATAACCTCAATGACCAATTAGAATTAGGTTTTCTAGATTTTGAGATTCCATACAGTTTGTCATTATTGAAAACATTAATCTAGGATTTTCTCCCCTTGAGGGATGGTCTCACATTCTTCATCATGGAAAATCTAACTTCAATGGTATTCTAGGAAGGATACTTCATTCTTGTTATAACAAAATAATAAAACAATCACCCATCTCCCAAATTGTTTTCTTTAATTCACTATTGGAAGGTATAAATAAAATGAATGGGAATAATGAGGTGATACCTTCCCAGTAGTTTTTTCAGGCTGTAAATTTTTTTTACTAAGAGATTTCCTACTTCTAATTCAACTACTTCTATTCTTCTCAAGTCTGCTCCCCCTTTTTTCATCCTAGTTCCAGTGAAATAACAAATTGTACCATTACTCAAAATATTTTTACCTAAAACTTTTATAACAATATAAATATCCCTTGAAACTCGATCTTCCTTTATATTGATGATTTTTTTTATAAAATTATGCATGTTTTCCAGGCATCCTCTAGCCTTTATTTTCCCATTTCCTTGGGGTCTTTCCATTCTCAGGTCATCTATAAAAGGAAAATTTTTACACCATTCATCATCCTAAAAATATTCAAATTATATTTCATAATCTTTATAATGAAAGGAAATAGATTTAGTATCACATGATAATTTATAAAAATGTTGTACCTTTTTCATGGGGCTAGTTTTCTCATCATCCTTGGATGGTTCATCTTGAATATCCATCACATTTTCGTAGACTTATATAATATTCTTTAAGGAATTTTCAGATTTAAGATACCTATATTGTGCTTCATGAAGTTCCATTTATTTAAAAACCAATTTTTTATTAAGAGATTCTGGTATTCTGTCTTATTATACACATTTCATCATAGAAATTTTTATCTCTTCTATGAGATCATTCTACTTCACATTTACACTTCTTTTTTTCTTTTACATTAGATTTACTTTCTTCTAATATATGGATTTATGGTCAAAGTAAGAAATAAAATCAATTGTTAGAATATTTTATGTATAACCGTCTCATTTTTCTACTTCTTAACTACATTAAATCTATATTTATCTCTTTACCTTATAGGAATATATGTATATTAATGGAAAATTATATTTTATTAGTTGTTCATGTAGGTGATTTTGTTTTTTTATTTTTCCTGTAGTTAATGTTGGGGGGATGGTGCGCGGGGGGGGGGGTGTAAGGGGAGGTGGGGTGAGATGGTGGAGGGGTGTGTATGTGTGTGTGTGGGGGGGGGGGCGGGTGGTTGGGGGAGTGGTGCGGGAACTGGTGGTTGGGGGGAGGGTTGGGGGGCTGGTGCATGGGGGAGGGGGCTGATGTAGGGATGGTGGGGTGGGCTGGTGGGGGGGGGGGGTGGCTGGTGCAGGTTGGGGGGGGGGGGGTTGGTTCATTGTGTGTGGGGTGTTGACATTCACATATAATATTATTTTTGTCACTTGCTTCTACTCTTGACCTAGAGTGAAATTTATTCAAAGTGAGAGGTGTTGGCAAGGTTATCTTAATTGGATGGTTCATGTAGAGTGAAATTCTATATCTTTGAGGCTTATTTTTATCTTTGATGTAATCACACTAATGGATTATAGGTGGAAAATATCAATATTTTATTATTGTATATGAGTAGCATTGACTCTATGAAGAGTTCATAAATTTTATAATATGAGAATTATTTTCTTTGGTTGTGGTTCTAGATAGATTATAGGAGCATTATAATAGTTTATCCAACCACATAATCCTTATAGCACTATATCTTGATTCATGTAAGATGCATCCAATTTGTGCATGCTATTTTTCTTATGTATTTTTCATAGATCTAACCATACTAATTAGTTTTATGGTATCTTTTAATTCTTACCAGGTGAATGTCAGTATTGGAACATCATGTTACAACAGATGAGTTATAAAACTCATGAGTTCAGTTATCTAGACTAGATGGAACCCCTATGGTATGCACTTGGGTTTTATAGTTCATTCATTTACATTAATAATTGTCCATCATCACCTATTATATTATTTCCTTTCTCACTAATTATTTTCCACCCACTTCAATTTTTAGGTTAAATTATTGATGATTCATCATATCACTGGCATTTTGTTGAAGTCTCTTGGGACCTGTTTCTATGTGTTGCAGAAACTAGCTCCTAAGGCGATGCGGTTCGAGTTGTCATCATCAAAAGAAAACATGCCTTGAGGATGAGGTAGGTTCCATCTTCTAGCCTCTTTAATTCAAGAATGTTTTAAATTGAATTTATTTTCCTTTTTAATTCTGTATGTTTATATTAAATGGAAATTCTTGAGTATGTGTTAGTTAAGATAATTGTTTTGTTTGATAAACAAGTCATGGTTTTGTAATAAAACCCCTCCAACAGAGGTGCGCTGTCTGCGAAAACTCACAGTCGTATACCTTTCTTGAAATTATTGCACTGATGTTTTCCTTATACTTGAGGTCGTTGTTAGTCATAAACCACACATCGTACTTGACCCTTTTTATATCCCTATAGGGGGTTGACCTATTTTTA
Organism: Viscum album; assembly: GCA_963277665.1. Lineage (NCBI taxonomy): Eukaryota > Viridiplantae > Streptophyta > Magnoliopsida > Santalales > Viscaceae > Viscum > Viscum album. The sequence goes on from OY728141.1 coordinate 916,982,242, forward strand.
TTAAAACATTTTTTTGAACCAAAAAACCCTTTAATAACTGTTATACTTTTAAGATGGAATTTCCCAAGTAGGCAAGTGATGTAATGACCAAGTCACCACTAAGTGAATAACTTGATTTATATGGAATGGATTTTCATAGAAGAAAGCCTTTCCTTGAGTTTTTAAATTGATAGGACCTTTTTTAAATAAAATGAATAGTTATGCTTGTATTAAGTGACATATCTCTGAGTGTTTTGTAATGATTTGCCTTGTATTAAGTGGTTTAAGTGGAATGAAATGTGGAGGGTGTCATGGGGGTGCATTGGGTGGGTAGGGGGTGTGGGGTGGGCAGGGAGGGTGTGTAGGGAAGGGGGCATGGGGTAGGGGGTGCGCTGGGGGCAGGGGGAGGGGGTGTGATGGGGGTGTGCAGGGGGTGTATGGGGTGTGAAGGGGGGTGTGTAGGGGGTTTCCCCTTTTTTACTAAAACAACTATTTTAACCAAAACACCCTTTAAGTGCCGTTAGAGTTTTAAGATAGAATTGCCCAAGCAGGAAAGTGCTGTAATGACCAAGTCACCACTAAGTGACCCCCTTTGATCTTATAAATAGAATTTCTATGTTTTAATGAATTGAATGAGTTAAATTGAACCGAACTTGGTTAACTTGGTACATGATCAGCAATGCCTCATGTAGTGAATTATGTAACTGTTTTTTCCTACAGGGGGTGTGTAGGGGGTGATGGGGTGTGTAAGGGGGTGGTGTCAGGGGTTCCCCTCTTTTTATTAAAATGGTTGTTTGAACTAGAAAACCCTTTAAGTGTCATTATACTTTTAAGATGGAATTTCCCAAGAATGCAAGTGATGTAATGACCAAGTCACCACTAAGTGACCCCCCTTTAATCTTATAAATAAAATTGTTATGTTTTAATGAATTGAATGAGTAAAATTGAACTAGACATGGTTAACTTGGAACATGAGTGGTAATGCCTCATGTAGTGAATTATGTAACAGTTATGCCTACAGGGGTGTGTGCAGGGGGTGCATGGGGTGTGTAGGGGGATTCCCTCTTTATATTAAAACAACTTTTTGAACCAGAACACCCTTTAAGTGTTGTTAGAATTTTAAGATGGAATTTCCCAAGCAGGCAAGTGTTGTAATGACTAAGTCACCACTAAGTGACCCCCTTTGATCTTATAAATTGAATTTCTATGTTTTAATGAATTGAATGAGTTATGTTGAACCAAACATGGTTAACTTGGCACACGAGTGGTAATGCCTCATGTAGTTAATTATGTAACAGTTATGCCTACAGGGGTGCATGGGGTGTGTGTAGGGGGTTGCCCTCTTTTTATTAAAATGTCTATTTGAGCAAAACACCCTTTAAGTGTTGTTAGACTTTTAAGATGGAATTTCCCAAGCAAGCAAGTGACGTAATGACTAAGTCACCACTAAGTGACCCCCTTTGTTCTTTTAAAAAGAATTGCTTTGTTTTAATGAATTGAATGAGTTAAATTGAACCAAAGATGGTTAACTTGGCACATGAGTGGTAATGCCTTATGTAGTTAATTATGTAACGATTATGCCTAATTTCTAAGGTTTAATTGTATGTCATGAAATAAATAGAGTGGCTTATTCATGGTGACTTGCACTCCACTTTTGAAATGTTGAGGGTGTGTGCAGGTGTGAATGGGGGTGTAAGGGCAGTGTATGGGGGGGTGCAGTGGGGGTGTGAAGGGAGGGTGTGTGCAGGTTTTCAGTGGGTTCAAGGGCTGTGTGTGGGGGGGATGCAAGGTGGCTGTGCAGGGGGTGCAAGGGGTTATGCTAGGGGGGGTCTGCTTACTCATGTTTAATCAACATTTATTGAAATTTTATGTACCAAACATGTATGTTTTCAATATATTAAGTTTAATCAATATTCATGCAGGTTTTAGATAATGCATACAAGGTTATAGGGTGGAATAACACTCGATTTTGGAGAAATATACCATCATGAAAGATTGGAGCAATGATATATTTTCGAGTAGTGGGTCATTTTTTTCAGTTAGTATTTTTATTTACTTGTATTAAATATGAGTTTTGATTAATTTTTTAGACTGAAAGTACTCTTATTGAGTGATTGATGATTTATTTAATTTGAGTAGGTGTTAGTTTTTTAGACCAATAGAACATGCATTTTTTTGAGAAGTCTTGTTTTTTATTGAGCAGTGGGTCATTTATTAGAGCATTGAATTATTATCATTTGAATGCACGTGCAAGAACCATTGTAGGGGGTTGTCTATAGGAGAGTGGGCTCTATCTGGGGGGATGTCCACGGGTGGGGGGCTATGCAATGGGGGGGGGAGGGGTCTGTCTATGGGGGAGTTGAGGGGGGGGCTTTCATGGGGGAATGGGTGCTGTAGGGGGGGTCCTGTTTGGGTGGGGTGGATCTCTCCGGTGGGCGTCTAGTGGTGGGGGGATGTGTGGGGGGGGGTGTGAAATGGGGGGGAGTGGGGGATGTGCAGGGGGTCTTGCAATGGAGGTGAGTGGAGGGGGGATTTTCATGGGGGAAGGGGTGTTGTTGGGGGGTCATGTCCAGGTGGGTGGGTGGGGGGGTCCTGTCTGGGTAGGGGGGGTCCTGTCTTGGTAGGGGGGAATTTAGTGTTATAAGATTCCCTATTTTCTCAAATGTTTTGATATTAAAGGATTAGAGTTGAGCTAATCAGGACTTCTTTGTTCCCTTATTACTTTTATTAACTCAGAATGTATGGATTATTCCTTCTTTTATTTCTCTAAAACACTCTTGAGTACTTAGATATTTGAGCAAATTTTTCACATTATGCTACCTTTATGGTTTTAAGGAATCCTATTGGGTATATTTATACTCAACCATGCACATGAATTATGCCAACATGTGTTGTTATTGAGTATAAGATTCATGGGATTGGAGATGGCTTGGATAGACATAGATTTGAGGTGTCTTGTTCAGATAAAATGCTCAGGGATGCTAGGAGATTCATTATGGAGCATGGGGATTTGTGATAGTAGTGGCCAACAATACAAATACAGAGTGATCCAATAGTATGTGAAATATGGAGGATCTTCTCAGTACTTCTTGTTCTGTAGAATTTTTATATATATGTCTTGTTTTCCTTGTATTTATCTCATGGGGTATATATTTGTGTCTACTGTCTCCTGCATATATTATATACACTTCTGTTGATTATATATATTATACTCGTATTTTGGATTTATCTTTTTTCAGTTGATTATATATATTATACTGGTATTTTGGATTTATCCTCTGTTGGGGGGGGGTGCAAGGGGGGTGGGGAAAGGGGGTTGTGGGGGGAGGAAAAACTAGCAGGGGGGAGGGGAGGGGGTAAGTGGGGTCTTCAGTGGTGCATGTGGGGGGGGGGTCTATCCAAGGGTGTAAGGGGTGGAGGGAAAATAGGTAGGGGGAGGGTGCAGAAAGGTAGGGGGTATGTAGGGTAATGGGGAGGAGGGGGGGAGGGTGCAAAAGAGTGGGGGGGTCTGCAGGGAAGAGGAGAGGGGTTCAAGGGGGAGGGTTCAGAAGGGTGGGTATGCAGGGCAGTGGGGAGGGGTGTAAGGGTGGAGGGTGCAGGAGGGAAGGGGAGGGTGCATGAGGGAAGGGGGGAGGGAAAACTGGAAGGGGTTGCAAGAGGGCAGGGGTGTCTATAGGGCAGTGGGGAGGAGGGTAGGGGGAGGGTGCAGGGGGGGTCTGCAGGGTAGAGGGGAGGGGTGAAAGGGGGGAGGGTGTAGGAGGGGGGGGGGTCTTTAGGGTAGTGGGGAGGGGTGGAAGGGGGATGGGTTCAGGTGGGAAGGGGGTCTGTAGTGGTGCAAGGGGGCCCTTTCCAGGGTGCAAGGGGGGTCTTTCTAGAGGTGCAAGGGGGTCTGAAGGGGTGTAAGGGGGTATGTCCCGAGGTGCAGGGGGTGTGTCTATAAAAAGGGGGGGGGTCTTTAGGGTAGTGGGGAGGGGGTGGGGTCTGTAGGGGTGAAAGGGGGTTTGGAAGGGGGACGAGAGGATGGGAAGGGGGAGGTGGTGTTTCCAGGGGTGAAAGGGGGGTCTATCCAGGGGTGAAAGTGGGGTCTGTCTAGGGTGCAAGGGGTCTGTCCAGGGTAAAAGGGGGTCTGCCCAGGGTGCAAGGGTGGGGTCTGTCCAGGGTGCAGGGGTGGGGTCTATCTAGGGGTGCAAGGGTTCTGTCTAGGGGTGCAAGGGGGTCTGTACAAGGAGGAAGGTGGGTCTATCTAGGGGTGAATGGGGGTTTGTCTAGGGGTGAAAGGGGGCATGTCTAGGGGTGCAAGGGGGTATGTCTAGGGGTGTAAGGGGGTCTGTAGGGGTGTAGGGTGGGTCTGTCCAGGGGTACTGGAAGGGGTTCTGTCTAGGGTGCATGGGGGTCTGTCCAGGGGTGTGGTGGGGCTGGTTTTTTTTATAAAATCAGAAGGGTCATATCCACAGTTTCAAATAGTATCTAAAGCCCTATATCCATTGTTCATTGAACCATGGATATAGGCTGAACACTATAGCCACAGTTTAAAATCGTGGGTATAGGGATATAGCCACGTTTTGAATCATGTCTATAGGTCTATAGCCACAGTTCAAACCATGGCTATAGCCGTATACCAATGGTTTGCAACTGTGGCTATAGGGTTCAACCTATATCCATGCCAATATGAGCCATGTTTCAATGAACTATGGCTATAACCTATAGCCACGGTTTTTGGGCTTATAGCCATGATTCCAAACCATAGCTATAACATATATTTCTAGTAGTGCAAGGAGAATGCAATAAATAATGTGTCGATGTACCAATACACTAAATCTCACTATATGGAGGTTAGTCTAGGTCACTCTTGTCTGTGTTCATTTCCCTTGAATGTTTAGGGTAAATGAAATATCTTTGTAGGTTTACTTCCCTCATAATTACTATATATTTCATCATAGTTAGAAGTAGGATAACAAGTTGGATCATTAGGAAGGACCAATATCAAATATTTTCTGTGATGAATAGGATGTCTATGTAGGTGACATTATTACCATATTCATCCCATATAATCTTTTTTTTAAATCACTATGTGAGTAGATTTATCATTCCCTAAGATTTCATGGAGTCACTTTATTCTTTTATCTTTGGATGGTTTCTCAATGAGTTCAAAACTTCAATTTATATATCTTTATTTTCTACATAGTATAAATTCATTTGTTTTCTCTCTTGGATTCATTTTTTTCAATTTTCATTAAGTCTTACTATATTTTCTAGAACTGATATAGAAAATTTTATAAAGACATCAATATTAATATTATGGTTTGGATTAATTAGTTTTTCTTTATATTTTTCACATATTTAACCAAGTGTCCCACACATTTAGTACATTCATTTAGAGTCATTAAATTAAAATTATGGCCCTAATGTAACTCCCCTATTGAATTTCAAATTTTTATAGAAAACTATCTGACTACAATGTGATCCCTTATTATACGGCGTATTCATCTTCTCCAAAACATCACCATAGCGTATCATATTCTATTATGGTGTAGAGTGGGAGATCTATCAAAACCTACCTCATCATATTTTTACCAACAATATAACCTCATATATTTGATTGGATCCACAAATCTCACACATTAAATTCCTTATACATAACCCATTATCATGACATGATCTTCTTAAAGTTATCCATACACCGAATTGTATACAATGTAGATCTTTTAGATTACAACATAATATTTAATAATTTTTTCAATCATAAAATATTCTACACAGTGTAAATCCTAACCCAAAATCACAATGGATTTAAATATCATGGACCTCTCATCTTCAATAAGACAAAAGTGTAACCTTATTTCCGTTATGTAGGGACACTTACATGAATAAGGATGTATATTTAAATGAGAAATTTTTTTACCCTTCCATAGGAAGATATATTATTGGATTATATTTTAGCAAGGTTTGAGTTATCTTGATGAAATTTCATCCATAACTTAGTTATCGTTTATATGATGTAGGCCTAACACATATGAAAAAATATCCATGACTTGGAACTTATAAAGATTCAGGTATACTATTATTAAACATTCCCATATGACATTGAACTATCTAACTATAACATAGGAAACTTAAATAATTCTTATGAAATGCATATTCACTTATGAATCTATAATCTATAGCATGACCACCAATCCTACAGTGAATCCCAAAAATTTTATTTCCCCACATCATATTTTCAATCATAATTCCACTACTATATTAATCAAATCCCTCTATAGGGTATCAATAAAATCCATTATGACCCTATTATTCCCAAAGGGTCATGTGCCACCCTGAACATTCCATGCTTTATAGTTCCATTCTACATTGTAGCCTTCACATTCACACATAATAACGCCAACCAGTTATTGTTCTCAATTATACTACCACCTAAGACAAGTTTTTCTTTGAGCATGGATGAATGTATCCCTAGTGTATGGATACTCAAATGGCCATAGTGAGTGTTTGGACAAAATTTTCCTCTTATATAATTTAATTTGTGGTGAAACCATTCTCTCCATAGTGTGATGGGAATATTAATGAAATCATAGAAGTCATAAAAATACCTCTTGAAACTTTCTATATGGTGACACTTTAAGTGTTATGGTGCACTATCTTTTAACGGTGTGGTCAACCATGATATTCTAGAGATTATTTTAAACCCATACTTCTTCTATAGTATAATGCATAATGTTGTGGTGTAGAGTTTATATTTTAGATAGATTTATCTCCATTATCTTAAAATTCTTCTTCTTCAATCTCTATATGTTTACTAAATCCACAAAACTCCTCCAAGAATCACTTACATTTACTTTAAAAAAAGAACTTGGGCCATCATCAACATATATTACCAACCAAAGTGGGCCAAATTTCACATATGTTTCCAACAAATCCACCCCAAACATTCTAAAAAAACCAATCCAAAACCTTATGGGTTTTACAATCTTCCCCTTGTATTTTTTTGTTATTATAACCACTTATTGTTTTTGAAAATATAATTAATCCCCACTATCACTTTGTAAATGAAATAAATTAGTTGTAATTAATACTCAATTATCCCCACCTTTTATCCCCCTTAATGTTTGAGTACCCCTATAATAAATTCTAATAGTATTTAGGGGAACACTTCCCCTTTATTCTATCCCTTTATTGATATTGTCTTTGCACCATTTATTCATATCAATTGTAAAAATTTATAGTTGGAATGTACAAATCCATAATCTTCTAAAAAATAACTTCCATTACCCTTCCATAAACTCAATTAAATATAATGACTCAATTTACCACTTAGAATTTAGGCTGCCAATTTTTTTTCTACGACTACTGAGCCAGGGATCGATATAGGAAACAAGAGTCTATATTAACATCCATAAATATATCAATGTCACTCATGAATACTAATAAAACTAAAAAAAATTATTTTTCCACTTTCCCAAAAAAAACACAACCTGTGAACTATAACACTTTATCACAAAAAATAATTAGTGAGGAATTATGACAACTTTTAGAAGAGGAAAAGTATCTTTTATTTTGGAAAAAGAATATTATATAATTATAAAGTATGGAAATTTACAATAATAGATTTTAAAAGGGGTAATATCTCATTGGATAATTCATAGCATGCGAACATCACAACTCACCACTTTGTTAGCAATCCCATCAACTAAGAATTTGGATTCCTGATAATAAATTCTAATAAAATAACTCATATTTGAGATGATATCTAAAAAATTTATCTATTGAGTGGTAAGATTACATGAGAGATATAATTGGTCATTTCTCACTTCTTTTATAATGGGGGAATAATCACACCAAATCCAATGTTGGTTCCATCCAATCTACCTTTACATGCTCACTACATTAATCAAGCCATGAATTTTCACCCATAAGGCTGAATTAATTCTATATGGGCCATAAATACAACCTATTAAATCTATATTGTGATCTCTATAGATAACTCTAAAACCATGGGGTCCTTTATTTACATTTGAGGTCCCATCCGAGTTTCACATAATCCATACAAATATTTGAAAATTACATATGATTTCTAGGGTTCCATGTGATGGTGGGAAGTTTATAGCAATTACAACATGTATAAAAATAGAGAGGTCATGCACATAATAATTGTATTGTTCATGTCATAGCATGTTAGCATTCTTCAATATCACTATGAAGCATGCAAGATTTATTTGAAGGTTAATGGGGTATGTTCATAGATCCTTTTGTTCTAACTAAATCAGATGGTATAAATGATTTTAGCACATTCCATATGGAATAAATTGTAGAGTCATAGAGAAATGGAGACCAGATAGAAGGTATTAATATGTTCCTATATATCATCATTCTAAGAAAGATATAACTCAAACACATCATAATTATCACTCCAAAAATATTAATTAGTGGCACAAATCAAGAAGATATTATAGAGTTCCTCCCTATGTTGGTATCATAAAGTGAATTTCGAATATAAAGAAATACTGGATTCTTAGAGAAAATAATCATCTAGAATATTAGAGTAGGATGATATTCATAATAACATTAATAGAGAATAAAAAATCCAAATCATTATCAACATTCCAATGAATCAATGATTAGTACCATTAATGTTATTTGAGTAATGTAGTTTCAATGTGAGAATTAAGTTGATAGAAAGTTCCAAAATCATGATATCATCCTAGTAGATGAGATTGTGGTGGATGACTATTTCTTTCACTGTCTCTAGAAGTTCAGTAGAATAATCCTCTAATTAATATCTAATAATAGCTTTGATATACACTATTGGATCAATAAAGTTGAGAAGGCCCAATAGGGGAGTACCAATATAGTTATCAAACCATAATTTAAGTGATTATTTCTTGTTGACTAACCAATTCACTTTGGAGTTAATGCTAGAAAAGGCTGCCTTAAGAGCTAGCCAAATAGAAAAATCAATATAATTCAATTTTTTAACCTATATTCTGTTCAGAAATATTGATCTCAAAATTCCAAGATTCTATAATTTATTATTAAACATCCTCTATGTGATGTGTGGTTATAGAGAGAGGTTAAACTTTTAGATATTCTTGATTCTGAGACCTCTAAGAGAAATAGGTTTTCACATTATTTACAGGGCACCATGATAGCTCTTCACTCAATAGTTCTCCCACTCTAGATAAAGTATTTATGGGGATATTGAGGTTCTTCAGAAGCACAAAATTTTTTTTGTTGACTATGAAAATGTAAAAAAAACATTGAGATAATAACATGATTTACAAGGAAAACCCTACCAGTTATTTATTGATATTTACCTATTTAGGAAGCCAATTAACTTCAAATATGAATCATGATGTGATTGAAATATGAATATCTGGACCAACCCCAAACATTGGAACTCCATGATAATTAAATGTTAATAGAATTTTCCTTATTCCTAACTCATTGATGATATCAATCTACCTTTTAGCTGAGGTATTATTTACAAATAAGACAAATTATTTTTCCTAACTAATTTATTGATCTAATACACTTTCATAGTGTGTAAGTGCATATTTTATATTTCTGAAATATTTCTTGTCCCATTGAGTTAAGAGTATGATTTCATATGTATATAAAAGTTAGGAAAAAGTAATCATACATTTGGATGCTCTAATTGGTTTTATATTTTCATTTTCAACCATTTTTAGATGCAGTCTACACAAGTAGTCCACTGTAATAAAAAATACGATGAATGAAAGTGAATCACCTAGCCCTACACCTAATAAATATTTAAGAAACCCTCTATGGATCCATTTTTTAGAAATTAGATATGTACTAATCCTAGTATAATTCTAACCCAATTGATATAATTGAAATCAAAGATAAATTTCACTAAAACCTTAAAAATGAATCCCTAATACATAGTGTTGAAGGACTTACTAATGTCAATATTTAGGGAAATATTACTACATCAGGTGGATATTCTATTAATATTTATACATTATGAATCATTTATGAGTATTTACTAGATAGTACTCCCTTTAATGAAACTAATTTTTTAAGGATATTTTTTTAGAGATCATGGACAACCTATTAGCAATAATTTTGCTAATAATTTTGTAAATAGTATTGATAGGGGAAAATATTTTAATTGTTCTTTATCATTGGAATTTTAAACATTTTTAATTTAATAAATGAATTAATCAATGACCCCTATGAGATAAGGACACATTAGAAGAAGTGATTGACTAACATGTAGACATCATGCTAAACTGTTTTCCAAAAGTATTGAAAGAAATAATTTTTGAAACCATTATGACCCCAGGAGCTTCTAACATTAAGATCAAAGGCTACATATTTTATATAAAAATACAGAGGGATTAAATAAGTCATTAAATTTTAAATAAGACTTAGTGGCAATGGAATAACATCTTCCAACTAATCATAAAAAATGCTAGTATCATTGAAGAAATTCATATAATAAGAGACAATATAGTCAGAACCTTCATGTCTATTATCAAAAAAATAGTCACCATCCTTAAGGTGGAATAATGGATTATTTGAGTTTCTAGACATTTTAATATAATGGAAGAATTTATATTTTCTATCTCTATCCTTGAGCCATTTTTATTTGAAGGTTTGTCTTTGAATATTTTCTTTGATAGTTAAGAGGTGGAAAATCTCAAGAGAGAACTTAGCATTATGCTCAAGGTGACAAGATAAATCTTGTCATGTGTTATCCTCTTGGATATGTTGTAGGTATGATTCAAGAGAAATGATTTATTTTTCAATAGATCGGAAACAATACCTTATCAAATCCTTCCATTTCCACTTGCCTAATTTTAGATTTATAATACAATACAAAGCATCATATTTTTAATCCGTAGAGGAATAAATGTTTTGGAAAATATTTCTACAATCAAGAATTGTAGTACAAGAATTTTTGAATCTAAAAGGGAATGTTTGTATGGTGTATCTATTGAGAAAGCTCACCAAAAATGTTATGGTGATCAAAGTTGATTCTGGTCAAGGTGAAACATGAAGTAGAAGTTCATGAGCCCAAGGCCGCTTCATTGATAAAATCATTATCAAATTTACTAGAAACCATTACGTTTATGTTCTTTCTGAACCATGTGTACTTGGCCCCCAAAAGCTTAAGTTCCATAAAATTATATTCCTCTATACAAGCTCTGAACTACCAGTATGATGAAGGGTGATAAAACACACCAAATTTCTAATCATAATTGAGAATTTCTTTAATATCCCAAATAATAGTACATGGGACACTATACATTCCAGAAAATTAATGGCCCATTACTATAATTATATAGAAAATTTATTTAAATTGTTTAAATAGATTAATGAACAATTATGTTGAATTCTTTCACTTTTCACATTCTATGTTATCATTTTTTCCCTTAAACTAATAAAAAAGGTCCCTAGTAGATTTTGTTGATCTAGAACTGACATAATTTGTACTTCTATGGATGCCTAGTTTCTTCCATGAACAATGTATCCCAAGCCTTGAAGATAAGTAATCTTTGAGGAAAAACCCTTTTGGTTTTAGAAAAGAAATGAAAATTAAGTTTTTGTGGATTAATTAAGAGCCTTAGAGTGCAAACTATTTCATGGTTGTATAAACCCTATCACTTATAAAACAATTTTTTTATTTTTATTTAGATTTGGTTTTAGAACCCCCATATTTGTTTCCTCCAGAATTCTTCTTTCTAGAATACTTTAAGTTTATTGCACCCTTTTTCACTTCAGAAGCATCAATTTCTATAGAAATGTCATCCTTGAATTTTGGGGTGGATCTACAAATATGGAATCCACCCCCTTAAAAGTTTTAGGAGAATTAGTAACTCAATTTTTAGTAGCCCAGAAGTTGGAATCAGATTCCCTATATTTTTTCTCTCATATTCTAAATGAATCTGACCCATATAGGATTTAGTACCTATGTTTTTTGAGACCAGAACTACATCTTCTTTATCTAACTCATTTTCATTCTATATTAGATGCACCATCTTGGATTTTGCATCATATGTATTTTATATTTTAGTTTTTGGATATCTATTAGGATGATCTATAGGATAGTGTGGTCATTAATTTATCATAGTCTTTCCAGATGAGTAAGGAATTGGGAGAATGTAGTCCTTTTGGATAAGATAAATTAACATGTATTCATCAATAGAGGAATTAGCCAAATTATAATTTTGAAGGTTTATAGATGAAGCATCCATGTGGTAACTCAATTGGATTTGTGCAAGGAGATTCATATTAACATTTAACATATTTTGCAATTATATGAATTTGTTTCCAACTTAAGAACATTATTCTATATGTATTTCACATTTCCACAAGAAATATTATCATCATTCACTATAAGAACTACTTCCTCATAACTACCTCTATAATAATTAAGACATAAGAATATGTTATTATTTTTCTCATCTTCCATCATTATTTCCCATGTTTTTTTCTGGTTGGGTTGGTGATCAACCATAACCTGATGTTTGGTTGGGAGCTCTATTAGTTTCTTTGACGGTTATCCCTGTTCATGGATAGAGTTCCTTAGTCTGTGAATTTTTCTATATAATTTCTTGGATATATATAATCGATTCATTTACTAAAATCCGGTGTTATAGGTGTTCTTGGAGGTCAAAGTGACTTATTCCCAACACTTTTCCAAATTTCCATTTTTGTGAGTAGTGTTTCCAGAATGGTGTCATTTTGTTTCCAAAATTTCCAAAATGGTGTCATGAATAGTGTTTCTAGAACGGTGTCATTTCATTTTTGAAATTTTCATAATGGTTTCATGAATAGTGTTTCAAGAATATTGTCATGAATAGTGTTTCCAAAACAGTGTCATATCCTTTTCAAAATTTCCAGAACAGTGTCATTAATAGTGTTTCCAGAATAGTGTAGTTTCCTTAACAAATTTCTAAAACATTTTCATGAAAAGTTCTTCCATAATGGTGTCATTTCAATTTCCAAATTTCTAGAATGGTTTCATGAAAAATGTTTCTAGAATGGTGTCATTTCCTTTTCCAAATTTATAGTTTTTACCAAATTTCTGTTGTTTGACCCCTGTGACATTTCCATTGATATAAAATGCATTCAAATCCTTTTTAAGGGATTTAAAGCCGATTCAAAGCCCATAAATCCTATATTAATTTTCCTAATGATGAGGAATCCTTTATTTGGTCAAACTGTGTGGTTAAATGTGATACTATTTTAATGGAAAATCCAAAATGTATATAAACAAATGCTTTATTTAGATTATTCTGAGGATGAGATACACTTCATCTTATTTTTCCTTCCTTGTTTTCCCCTGGAATGAGATTCTCATACCTTGCTTTCCCATATGAGTAATGCAATCAAACTTTCATCCTTGGAATGTTTCCCCTTGTAGTTTTTCTTAATACTTATGTGTACACCCTATTTTGGTGCAACTAGGAGGTGTCGATCAATCTTTGATGTAAGGTATGTTCTACCTCTGTTCTTCTCGGTTCTAGACCTTTCATCCTGGTTATCCATTTTCTTTTTATGAAATGTGATCTCTATGTTTCTAATGGATCATTATTGGGTGTTGTATGATTTGGTCGTGCCCCGACATCCTCAGTTGAATGCATTTATTGTGGGATAAATTATCATGATCTGTTGTGTTGGCTCATTCTTGTGCAATGAATGTTGGAAACTGTTTGAGGTAGGGGATTCATAGATCATCTATTATTTTCTCATGTAACTATAGAGTTAACATGATTTATCCACTATAACACAATGGAATTTACATAATAAATATTTGAACCAGATTAAAGAATTGGTTTTGATAATACGTTGTTGCCTCTTTATTTACTAGATTGTTTGATATCTATGCATTTATTATTTATAATTTCATTATTGATGGGAATTTTTAAAGAACCTAATGATGGGACTAATTGTGCATTAATTTTCCAAAGATAAAGAGGCATATAAATAAATTTGGTTGTTGTTTAAATTTTATGATAATCAAATTTATGTAGTAAACATGTTTAATAAATTTGTGATTGTTATAGTAGCTTGCTGGTTATATTGCCCATAGTTTGAACCTACTAATAATGAATTTGTTAATTCAATATGGATTAAATAGCGGGTTGTCAATAAAGGATAATACCTTGTAGGGTTCTAAGTTACCCTCTTTCTTGTAAAGAAAAAGCACCTTATTCTTTGAATCTATGAGTGCTCTTTATGGGTTAAGGGTGAATTCCTTTTTTGGGGCTAAGAGCCCAGTGGATTTTTTGTATGTTTCTTAATTCTTGAAATGTGATATGATCCTGGATGGATTTCATGGTATGTTGGGTAGGGGGGCCAGTTTTTATGCCAGCATTTGACACATAGAGTGGTGAGATGCACCGGTTTAAGCATTTGGGTGATGGGGGGGACACTAGAGATGATGAAACATATTGGATGAGAATGTTGAATGCTGGTAGAATCTTGTTGTTTACTTTCCTTGATACTTGAGACAGATGTTCTTGCTTACCATCCTTCCAAAAGAGGTAAAGATGCACAGAGTATTCAATGTGATTTCTGTGTTTTTATTCTACATGATGGATGGGCCTGCACTCTGACTATAGGTGGAAAAGACTTGACGAGTATTTTATCTACTCACTGTGTTAAGACCCTTGTGTTTGTAAGATTAGAATGTTTTTTTCTAGAATACCTATAATCATGGAAAATTTATGACATTGTTAAAAAATGATTGAATAAATGATGTTAACCCATGGGGTTGTAGCTTTATGGGATGCAATGGTGTGGTTACAATTTAAAGGAATTGTGGACTAGGTTTGGTTATGCCTAAAGGGCATGAAACTTTGGGTGTGTTGCTAATGGAATGTAATGTGGAATGATAATGATTAATTAATAGTTAAAGTATTAATTAACATAAAGAGGAATTTATTAAATAGGATAAGATGATGTAATAGATCTCTTTAAATGATTATATTTTTATATGATATCTAGTCTTAGTAGTGGCAACAAGGAGTCTGAGAGATGTTAGCTACAATTGATTCTAAGACTAGGTTATGCACATAGTGTGGTTGTGATATATATTATATCTTATACTTTTTGTGTTTCCATATGCTACCCCACCCTTTTAGTTAGTGATACTAACACCCTGGGGATTACGAGCCTTGGGGGGAGGTGGTGTTTTCCCCAACATCCTAGTGGGATGATGGATGGATGACTACCCCCCTTGGCTTCACTAACTTCTTTAGCTTGTTACTTGTGTTGGTAGGCACGACATTTATTTTTCCCCATATATGTGTGTATAGGGTTGTAATGTCTTTTGGTTATTCACACAAATATGTTGTGGATATTGTTTCTTATGGACTACTATAGGTGTAACATGTATAAGATGTGAATGCTTGAGGATCCTTACTCAATGTATGGGATATAATAGCTCTAGGTATAATACCAAATGTATGGTACGCGTTATGCGAGATGTGGTGGATCTAGGAAACTACCAGGTTAATTTTTGTGATGAAGATGGAGTGGTCCTTTTCCAATGTGTCTTCTGGAAATCCTTTGTATTGCACGGTGTGGTGCTTGCCCAGGTGTCTTTAGGCTAGCCTTTTTGGAGAGATATGCTTAGGACGTGCGACATTGGGGAAAAGTAAAAGTCCTGTGGGGAAGAGGTAGTGGGGTACCCTTGATATTCTTTAAAATATTATATACTCTTGTATGTGATACTTGATTAGAGTATCCATGGTGAGGCTCAGAACATAGCATACATGTTTATGTGATGAGTTATTTCCACTTGTTGTTCATTGTGCTTTAGCATGCTTTGTTTAATTTTTCACAAAAGGATTTGGGGAGGATCCTACTGAGTATACTGTTGTACTCACCCTTCATATATAAACTATTTTTGGGTCACTTAGAGTAGGTTGGAGATCAAGTTGGTTACTACTAGCTTGGGGTTTATAGGAGTTGTTCAGACTTCGTGGTTTCAACTATTTTACAATCTTTTGTTACATGTAGTTTTCTCTTTCTATTGTATTAGTTATTTCATGACATTACATATGTGTATATGGGATTTAATTTATATTGTATTATGAGAATGATTTTGTTGGTGTTTATTTTATCTCCCTCTTTTTCATGTGTTCTCTTATAGGGTAATGCCTCCCATCTGTGCCTTTATTATACACTCGGTGCTAGTCACCAACTTGGGGCCTATTGGAGGTGGGACTCAAAGGTCATTATCTCTCTTCTCACATTACTAAACTTGAAGGGGTTCACTTTGTAAGGAGGGAGTCCTAATATAGTGGTATCAGAGGCTCTGGTTGAGGGATAAGATAGAGTCTGGAGTTGGGAATATGTGAGGTTGCATGGGTTGGTAGGGAAACTGTGTCAGCCCAGTTTAACAGGTGCTATAAACACTGGAGACCAGTTGAGACATAGGTGTTTAGGGACCCCTATGATCTTATGTATAGAACTTTAATTTTACAGTGGATACTACACAAAATGGTACCAGTTTTAAGGTAGAGGCCTAAGAATGGATCATGCATCATTCTTCATTGTGAATGTGTTTGAATGGATAGAACTTGGGAGAGGTTAACCTAAAATGAATAAAAGAAAAAAATTAATTAATTTTGAATTATTCCATATTATAGGTTTATGAGTTCTAAATATTTGTTGTCTTCTCAGGCCTGGCTCATGGTGGATGACCTCATAAGGTTTGTGTAGAATCTGTCTAGCAGGTTGGATCGGAAGATCACCGTAGAGTAGAGTTTGATGATGATGATTCTCGGAGGAGGACCCTAAGAGTGTTTTAACACCAGAGTCTAAAAATTATGAGGCATCTATTTTAGATACAGTAACATAAGAATGATTGGAGGATGTTGAGATATCCTCCAGTTTAATCCATGATCAGAAGGATCACTGAGTGTTGTTGGTTGTGACGATGCTGGGTGGGGAAGTGAGGTAGTGGTGGTTCATATTTCTTGGGGATCATGTTGAGTCAGTGATCTTGTGGGAGAATAATTGAGATAAGTTCAGATCTTAGTTTCTTTCTTCGATCATGAAGGTGACCAGTTTCCAAGAGCTACATATCCTTCGACATGGAATCTCTTGTGTGTGAGAGTTCATGATCCATTTTAGAAACCTCCTGCGATATTCTTCAGACCTATTCCTAGATGGGGAGTACATAGAGAGTCATTTTGAGGATGATTTTCTTCTATAGATTTAGTGCTAGGTCACCCCGTTTAGGCTGCCAAAATATCTTGAGGTTCTAGAAAAGGTAGAGGTTATTGAGAGAACATTGGCCAGAACTGAATTGTCACGATAAGGGAGTCATCATAATTACTCATGAAGTAGATATACAGTTCAAGGTTACCAGTTATTAGGGTAGTAGAGTTTTCATTTGGGTGTGGTTGGTCTTAGCCCTCAGTAACTCATTTCTCCGGGGGGAAAGAATCTCATGCCTTTGTCATGGGATCATGATCTTGATTTTTATTATGAAGGAATATGTCATCAGAAGATAGATTTACCTGACTTTCATAGCAGTCAGTGTGCATCGGGTGTTCTGCTTTAGGTTCCTCTGTCGAGGTAGTTTCAACCAAGGTAGTAGCAGCAGGTTACCCCTATTTTGGATCAGTAGAGAGATGATTGGGAAGGCATTAGACAGCATCGAGAAACTCCCCGTCATTATAGAGAAGAGTGAGCCCATGGTATAGGTAACCATCAAGGTCATAGAGGCCATGGAGTAGGTCATGGTTAGCTTCATTCTATAGTGTTTCTAGTGCCAGATGATCCAGACATCATTTGAGGTACCTTTTGCTTGTTTTCTACTTGGGTGTATTCCTTGTTTGATTTTGGAGAGACACACTCCTTCATATTACCTGCACTATTCCATGCTTTGGAACTTGATGTAGATAGGATTATAGTTCCCTTGGTGTTGAATATGCTAGTTGGAGGTCAATCTGAATTGTTTAAAGTATGTAGAGACTATGAGCTAGTGCTAGGGTAGCACCTCTCTTGGTGAGATTTTTTATGTTTACGTATACGACCATATTATTTCGTCCTTATAATGTATCAGTTTTATTTGTTGCAAGATATTGTGGATTTATTCTATAGAGAGGTGGTGTTCTTTGATGCTGATGAAGAGTCGACAATGTTTGTTGGTGAGTAGGACCCTCAGATGGGTTAGATGAGTGCTCCATCTTTATAATCCTTAAGGGAAATACTGATGTTGAGTTCATCATAGGTTTATTAGCTGGCATTTCCCAGGTTCTTTGAAGAGTACCCTAATGTATTTACAAAAGTGGTTTTAGCATTACCCCCTCGACGAGAGATTGAGTTTGGGATCGAGCTAAAGCCAGGCATGTCTCATATCCTGATGCCTTTGTATTGGATGGTTCCTTTTAAGTTGAGGGAGATTTATATACAACTCAATGGTCCATTACAGTGTGGTTTAGTTCGGACGAGTGTGTCACTATGGGGTGTATCTATTTTGTTTGGGAAGAAGTATGACAATAGTTTGTGACTGGGTGTCGATTATCATCGCTTGAACCAAGTAAAATTGAAGAACTGCTATCATCATCTACTGATTGGTGACTTGTTCAATCAACTAAATCTTGTATGTTGGTTCTAAAAGATTGATTTGTGGTTCTAGTATCATCAAATGTGTGTGAAGTATAATGATATCCCAAATACTACATTCCATTGTTGTCAAGGGAATTATGAGTTCTTGGGTATTTTGTTTGGTTCAATGAATTCTATAACTGTTTTCATATGGTTGATGAATGTTGTGTTACATGAGTTTCAAGATAAGTTCATGGTGGTTTTCATTGATGACATCCGTGTGTACTCCACATATGAGGAGGAGCACAAAGAGCATCTACGTGCCATTTTGGTAGTCCTTTGTTAATAGAAGTTGTTTGGGAAGTTTTCGAAGTTGAGTTTTGGGCTCGAGAAGTCCATTTCTTAGGGTATGTTCTGTCCCAATAGAGAGTAGCTATGGATCCCTCAAAGATAGAAGTTGTTTTTTCATAGGAATACCCCAAGAAATTGGAAGATTTGTGAAGTTTCCATGGTCTCATAGTCTATTACAGGAGGTTTGTAGATGATTTATCTGAGGTTGTGAATCCTCTGACAACATTGACTAGGAAGGATATGGTGTTCATATAGACTGATCAGTGTCAAGAAGATTTTGAGTATCTGAAAGAGAAGTTGGTTAGTGCTCTAATCCTTTTTCTTCCATTATAGAGAGTTTAGTTTCATGTTTTATACAATGCATCATATAGAGGGTTGGGCTAGATTTTGGTGCAACAGAGATCAATCATTTCTTATGGGTCTTGGCAGTGGCATTCCCATGAACATAATTATTACACCAATGATCATGAGTTAGAAGCAGTGGTGTTTTCAATGAATTTGAGGAGACATTACCTCATTAGCGAGTTATTTGTGGTTTTCACTGATTATAATAGTCGGTAGTTTGTTTTCCCCTAACTTGACTTGAACATGATACAATGTCGGTGGATGGATTTCTTATAGGATTACATCTTCAAAATATTGTATACACATGGTAAAGGGAATTTTTAGCCGATACACTGAGCCTGATGTCATATTGTGATGCCATGCGTGAATTAGATTATTCCTAGAGGGTGATGGAAGAACTTTAAGAATTACATCTAGATATGGGAGAAGTATGGGTAAGAAGATGTCTTTTTTAGATGACTGTTCAATCACCTCTGGTGTAGCAGGTACAGTATAACCTGGCGGGGGACCTTGAGGTGGAGGTCTAGAGATATCGAGTTGTTTGTGGTGAGGCCCCTGAAGGTTGGTATGAGGATGAAGAAAACTAGGTGTTTTTTTAGGAAGTCTTTTCATTCCTTTTATGGGACAAGAGATGGTTCTCATGGAGTTCCATAGTTACCCTTTATCAGCACATCCTAGTGTGACATAGATTTACCAAGTTTTGAGGAGTCATTTTTGGTGTCCTGGGTTGAAGTGTGAAGTTACAGAGTTTGTGTCTTGATGTTGAGTCTTCTAGAAGGTGAAGACTAAGCATTGTGTTCCTGATGGTTTTCTCCATCCATTAGATGTTCCTCAATTGAAGTGGGAGGAAATCTCGATGGACTTTGTTACCATTTTACCTCTATATTAGGGAGGATATGATGTTATATGGGCGGTAGTGGATCATTTGATGAAATAAACCCACTTTATAGTAATCAAGGAGTCAAGGTCAGTAGAGGTTTTGTTGAGGAAATATCTAGAGGAGGTGGTGAAACTCCATAGAGTCTCAAGGATGATCCTTTCTTATTGAGATAATCATTTTACCTTCAGGGTGTAGAGAGGTCTCCATCATGATTTTTGCTCTTATTTATGCCTTATCACTACTTTTCACATACATATGGATGTTCATATAGATCAGACCATCAAGACTCTTGAAGACATGTTGCATTCTTGTGTCCTGTATTTTTGAGGTTTTTGAATGAGGTGCATACCCTTGGTAGAGCTTTATTACAACAATAGTTTTCACTCCACCATTGGTATGGTTTCGTTTAAATCCTGTAATGGCCAACCTTTCCATTCTCTATTATTTTTGACTTGGGACGGAGATTCATCAATTCTCAGACTGGAACAAGTATAGAATACAACATAGATGGTTTAGGTGATTCTTGAGAGGATGAAGGCAACTTAGTATCATTATAATTCTTATGTTAATCATAGGAGGAGATCTATGGAGTTTGACATTGGGGATCGTGTGTTTATGAAGGTGACTCCATGTCATGGGCAATGAAGTTTTGGTTATTGGAGTAATATTTATTCCTAGTTTGTTAGGTCTTTCAAGGTGTTGGATTTTGTTGGAGTCGTCGCATATTGAGTGTAACTTCCCCTATAGATATGTAAGATAAAAAATGTTTTTCACATGTCACAGCTCTTTCATTATCATCATAATTAATCTCACATTATCTATTGGGGTGAGATCTATGTTGATGATGATGTGGTCTTCGAGGAGTGGCCTATAGAGATCCGAGACCACAAGGAGAAGGTGTTACGTGGGCGTGTTATTCACATGGTTTGTGTCTTATGGTGACACTATTGCATGGGGGAGAGTACATGGGAATATAATTCATAGATAGAAACTCATTTACCCCAATATATTATATGTTCTTCTCATTTATTGTAATTATGTTCATTTTTGGTCGTATACCTTTCGGGTTTATAATATGTCTCTCTTTTGTCTCTTATTGTGGTCTGCTCACTTTTGAGAGGTATCTCCCATGGGAGAGTATTTAAGGTCTGGTTTTGGTTGTCTTTTGGTTTCACGTGTTTTTTAGAAGTGGTTGAGATCCTATGATAGCGAGAGTCTTGAGAAGTATCTCGAAGGGTGGTTTCTTAGACCCCATTTTCTATCTGGGTTGATTTTTAATTCTCAAGGATGATAATATTTTGATAGGTATCTAATGTAATAGTTTAGGCCTTTCTGGTATATTCCTTAGCTGAAATATGGTGACGGAGGTGTTCTAGGGGGTCAAGGTGACCAATTCCCAACACTTTTCCAAATTTCTAGTTTTGGAAATAGTGTTTCCAGAACCTTGTCATTTCCATTACAAAATTTCCAGAATGATGTCATAAATAGTGTTTCCCGAATGGTATCATTTTCTTTGCCAAATTTCTAGAACGGTTTCATGAACAATGTTTATAAAATGATGTCATTTATTTTGGAAAATTTGAAGAATAGTGTCATGAATAATGTTTCTAGAATGGTGTCATGAACAATGCTTCATGAATAATGTCATTTCTTTTTCCAAATTTCTAGAATGGAGTCTAGAATAGTGTTTACATAATTTTGTCATTTACTTTTCCAAATTCCCAAAACAGTTCCTTGAACAGTGTTTTCGGAATGATGTCATTTCCTTTTCCAAATTTATAGAATGGTGTCATGAACAATGTTTCTAGAACGGTGTCATATCCTTTTTCAAATTTCAAAATTTTCCCAGATTCCTATAGTTTCACCCCTTTGATGATCCCTTTCATGTAAAATGAATTCAAAGCATTTTTTAAGGGATTTAAAGCTGATTCGAATCCCATAACTCTAATCATAATTTTACAAATGGTGGGTAAGTATTTACTTGGTTAAACCGCATGGTTTAATGTGATCCTCTTCTAATGGAAAATCTAAAATGTATCTAAAAATTGTTCTCTTTGCATCATTTTGAGGCTGAGACACCCATAGACCAATTCTTCCTTCTTTATTTTTCCTAGATTGAGACACCTTGACCTTTCTTTCCCAAAGGAGTCATGCAATAAACCTTTTATCCATGGATAGTTTTTTCTTGTATTTTTTAAAACTGCTTATGCGCACCCCTATTTTGGTGCAACCAAGAGGTGTCAATCTGTCTTTGAATTAAGGTATGTTCTACCTCTATTCTTATGGGTTCTATAAATTTCTTCCCAATTATACTTTTCCTTTTTATGGCATGTGTTCTCAATGTTTCTAATGGATATTTCTTGGGTATTTGATGATGCGGTCATGCATCGACATCCTCAGGTGAATAAAGTCCTTGCAGGAGAGGTGTTCATGATCTGTTGTGTTGGACCATTCTCATTCAAAGAAAATTGTAAACCTTTTGAGGTAGGGGATTCATGGATTCAATATTATTTGATCTTGAAACTATAGAGTTAACATGATTTAGCCACTGGATCATAATGGAATTAGAAAAATAAATATTTGAACGGGATTAAAGAATTTGTTTTGATCATTTTTCATTGCCTCTTGATTCTCTAGATAGTGTGATATCTATACTTTTCTTGTTTAGCATGCCATTATTGTTGGAAATTGGTAAAGAACATAATGATGGGATTAATTTTTAATTAATTTACTAAAGATAAAGAGGCTAGTAAATGAATCTTGTTGTAGATGTAATTTGATGATAATCAAATTGATGTAGTAACAATTTCTAATTAATTTGTGATTTCAATAGTATATTGCTGGTTAGGTTTCCCATAGTTTGAACCAACTAATAATGAATCGGTTAATTCAAGATGGATTAAAGAACTCATTATTGATAAAGGATAATTTCTGGTAGGGTTCGGAGTTACCCTCTTTCAGGTAAAGTACAATAGCCTTATGCTTTAATGCTATGAGTACTCGTTATGGGTGATGGATGAATGAATTGTTTGGGGCCAATATCCCAATTTTTTTTTTTGTTTCCTGCTTCTTGTGTTGTGATATGATCCTAGATGGCTGTTGTGGTATGTGGGGCAGGGAGGCCTAGTGGTTGTGGCAGTAGTTGATGCATAGAGTGGCGAGATGTATGAGTTTATGCATGTGGGTGATAGAGAGGACACCATAGATGATGAAATGTGTTGGATGTGAATGTCGAATCCTTGTTGAATCTTGTTTTTTTGTTTATCTTCTTTACTTTCCCCACTTCTTGAGTCATATGGTATTTCTTACCCTATTTCCAAAAGAGATGAAGATATGTGGGGTATGCCAAGTGCTTTCTATGTTTAGCTTCTCAAGGATGGATGGGCCTGCGCTCTTGTTATAGGTGGAAAAGACTCGATGGGTACTTCATCTACTCACTGTGTTGATCCCATTGTGTTTGGAATATTAGAATATTTTTTTCCTATAATACCTGGTATTATATAAAATTGATAATTCTATTAACAGAATTTTGAATAAATTATGTTAAACTGTGTTGTTGGATCTTGCTGGGATGCAATGGTGAGGTTACAATTTAAAGTAACTGTGGACATGGTTTGGTTATTACTGGAGGGCATGGATCTTTGGGTGTGATGCTAATGGAATATAATGTTGAATGATAATGTTCAATTAATGTTTAGATAATTAAATAATATAAATTGAAACTGATTAAAGTGGACAATACGATTTAATAAATATCTTTAAATGGATGTATTTTTATAGGATATATAGTCTAGGAAGTGGCATCCAAGATTCTTAGAGATGTTAGCTATAGTTGATTCTAAGACTAAGTTATGCCCATAGTGTGGTTGTGAGTTATATTATATCATGTAATTTTTGTGTTTCTATACACTTCCCCACCCTATCAGTTAGGGATACTGACGCCCCATGGATTCTGTGCCCTAGGGGGGAAGGTGTTTTCCCCAATATCACGATGGGTGGATGGATGGCTGGATACCCCCTTTGGCCCTGCTCTCTTCTCTTCGTATTTACTTGTGCTGGTATGCACAATGGTTAGTTTTCCCTATATATGAGTGTATAGGGTTGTAATGGATTGTGATTAATAATACACATATATTCTGAAAATAGTTTCCTATGGACTGCTATAGGTGTAATATATATAGGTTGTGATGTCTTGAAGATCCTTACTCGGTGTGTGTGGTATAACGGATTGAGGTATAATACCCAACATATGATATGTGTTATGTGAGATGTGGTGTCTCTTGGAAACTACCTAGTTACTATTGGTTGTGTGGATGGTGTGGTGCTTATCCCAGGTGTCTGCGGGCAAGCCTTTTTGTTGCATGAGGTGCATGTTGTGGTGCTCTCCCAGGTGTCTTCAAGCCAACCTTTTTAGAGAGAGATTCCTAAGATGTGAAACGTTGGTGAGAAGTGGAAAACCATTGGGGAAGTGGTAGAAGGTTACCCTTGATATTCTTTACTATATTATATACTCTTATATATGATACTTAATAAGAGTAGCCTCAGGGAGGCTAGGAACAAAGAATACATGTATAGGTGATGAGTTAGTTTCAATTGTTGTTCACTATGATTTAGAATTACTTCTTTAATTTTTCATGGGAGGATCCTGGGAGGATCCTATTGAGTATATTGTTATACACATCCTATTTATATGAACTATTTTCCGGTCACATAGAGTTGGTTGGAGATCAGGTTGGTTATTAATAGCTTAGGGTTTACAAGAGCTATTAAGGATTCAGGGTATCTGTTGTTTTACTTTCTTTTTTTACTTGTAGTTTTCCCTTTCAATCTTAGTAGTTCTTACTTGAAATTACATATATGTACCTTTTATTTAATTTTTATTGTATTCTGAGTAGGATTTGGTTGGTTTCTGTCTCATCTCTCTCTTTCTCATGTGTTCTCTTAGAGGGAAATTCCACCCATTTGTGTGTTTTTTATACCCTCTATGCTAGTCACAAACCTAGGACCTACTGGTGGTGGGACTCGAGGGTCATTATCTATCTTCTCACATTTCTATCCTAGGAGGGGATCACATTGTTGGGGGGGGGGGTTTGACATTCTCATATCCCTCCATGATTTTTCACTATGATTAGACTTAACCTATTTATGTATAATCCTAAAATTGGAAATTTAACTTCCCACCATTTAGCAAACCCCACAAGAGGGAGGTGGGGGGGTGTTATCATATTCCACTTTGACATCAATTTACTCTCATGTGAGATCATGTTTAGTACATCAGGAATTTTGGTTTCTATATTGATATTAACTACGATCTGACCATAAAATACTACCTCCATATCAGTTTTTAATAGGTCCAACTTGATGGGAATTCCAATAAAAGAGGTGAGGTCATTAATAATGCTTGGGTGGCAATATAACCTATTTAATCTGTGAAGCTTAATCGAGATATGAACATTAGATTGTGTCACACTAAATTTATTTCACCATTATAAAATGGGTAAAAGAATTTAATGTTTTTTGGTATAAGGGGACCTAAGATATTCTTAAATCAAAGAATGAGTCTATTCATGATGAACCAAACCTTTACCTCAACACTTTACCTTTCCATTTCCTATATTTCAGGAAAATAAATTATAAATTCTTAAATATATTCTTTATCTTGAACAAATTTTTCATTCTACTCCTGTATCCTTTTTCCAATGGATAATGTTTGTGTGAAACCACTTACAAACATGTCTTATTAGATGTGAAAAATATTGTTCTTCATTAACTTAGTATTTTACAAATTTATGGAATAAATACCACTTGTGAAAGTATCTTATTGTATTGTAACATTATTAGATCTATCTTTTGGATTCCTTCTCCATTATTGAAAACATTCACTAGTTTTTATCTATTTCATTAGAGTTATTTTAGAACACTAAGTCATGCATATTCCTTGATAGTAATGAGATCCTTCTCAGATTTCTTTGGTGGATACTTCCTTTCATTCTTTCATTGAGCTAGTGAAACCCTTTTTTCGTTCAAATATATTTTCTTTGATTACTAGAGGGATGCTGGGAGTAACTAGATATTGGTGATTAATGCACCATCTAATTATTTCTATATTTTTATTCCAAAACTAAAACCTTATTTTCCATCACGACCGGTATTTTTCTTAGATAAACTTATTACTTTTATATAATTGGAGTAGAGGACCTCTTTAGGGAATATTTATCCTTTCATGCTTACTTCCTATAAAAATTAATTTCCAAATGCCTAAGATAAGAATAGATAAACCATCCCCCATAAAAAATATTCCTTTTCTTGAGGATTTTATATTATCCTCAAAACCATTTATTTATTTATACTTTTTATTCAATTTTGTATCCATTTCATTTATAATTAAAGAAACATCTGTTCATTATTTTCTTCCTTCTTCAAGATGATTTTTGAGTGAAATTATGAATAAATTCATTTCCTTCAATATAACCATATTCTTTATAATATCTTGGAAATTATATTCAATATAGTATCTTTATTCTATCATTTAGGATCCCATTTTCTTAATGTCAAACTTCTAGGATAATTCCTCACTCTTTAGCCTTTTATTTTCTAAGGAAAAATCTTATACACAAGAAGGAATCAATTTATTATTGCTTCTCCATTAAAAACCCAATGATCTAATAAAAATATAGGTTATTAAAGGTTAATTTATATGAGATAACCTAGGGATGTATTATGTTATAAAAATCATTTAAAATTTTAAACAATTTTTTCTTTATTATATCACTTCCCTAATGATCATGACCTCTTAAATGTATGGGTCACTTATTTTTCCCTTTTCTTATTCATCGAATAACATGAATATCCCATAAATAATATTACCAATAGTTTATTTTACCCTTTTTAAATATTCTATTATGTAGAATATAAAAAACATCACAAAAGATACATTTATTTATTACTTAATTGACTACTATGGGTTAATACAAGGAGCATGCTATCGATAATGTGTTGATTCACTAAAAAACTGAATCTCACTACATGGGGTTTTTTCTATGTCACTCCTGATAAGATAAAAACTCTTACAAGTTTAGGGTAGATTTAAAATATCCCTAGGATCACATCCCTTGTAATTCCACTCACTTTTCTCACTATTACAGGGAGGATAACATGTTGGATCAATGAACAAGAATAATATCACCTATTGTTTGAGATGAAACAAATACAGATTTTGGTGACTTTATTATCCAATTACTACTTCAAAACATACTTTCAAAACTACCATTTGACCAGTATTATCCTTCTATAATATGTCATGAAATCACCATCATATTCTATGTGAATATATATTTGATACTTTTCTGATCCGTATATATTTCACACTTTTCCCCAAATAGTCAATGCTGCCATATTTTCAATGTAAAGATCACAAATACCAACTCCATATCATATGTGGGATAGTTTTTCTCATGAATTTTAAACTTCCATGAGGCATATGCGATGAATTTGTCATTCTGAATCAACACATATCCTAGGCCCTTCTTCAAAGCATCAGTGAATATTACCAAAAGCTCCCCAAATGTGGGTAGTGTGAGAAAAGGGGAAGTAATAGGCCTATTATTCAACTATACGAAGCATTCTTCACATTCATCATTCCAAGAAAAATTTAATCCCTTCTGATTTTTCTTGGTAAGATGGTTTGAAAATCATGAGAAATTTCTCACAAATTAGTGATAATACCCTGCTAATCCCAAGAAGCTATGGATATGGTTCATAGTTGTTGTCCTCAATCATTCCTCAATTTATTTGGTTTTGGAAGGATCCATAGATATCCCATTACTTGTGATGATATTCCCCATGAATTGAAATTCATTAAACCAAAACTCACACTTGTTGTACTTTTCATAGAGAGTCTCCTTTAGCATGGTCTCTAGTATAGTGATTAGATACTCCTCAGGCTATTCCATGGTTTTTGAGTATATTAGTATATCATATTTAAAGACATCCAGAACTTTTTCAAGGTAATATCTAAAGACTCTATTCATCATGTCCCTAAAGATTACTGGAGCATTTATGAGTCTAAAAGGAATTACTATGAATTCATAGTGCCTGTACCTTGTACAAAAGTAGACTTTGGGATATACTCCATATTCACCCTTACTTGGTAATATCCCAACCAAAGATCCACCTTGGATAAGTATTTCCCTCCATGTATCTGATCGAACAATTCATCATTTCATGGAAAATGATACTTTTCCTTTATCGTGATTTTGTTGAGCTCGTGATAATCAATGCAATGGCTCATTGACACATCCTTTTTTTATAAAGAGGAATGGTGCACCCCATGATGAAGAATGTGGGCATATAAACACTTTATCTAGATTCTTCTACAGTAGTTTCTTTAGGTCCTCAAGCTCCACAACATCCATTATATATGGAGTATTGGATATTGGAAATTCCCTTGGTATAAGATCAATTGAGAATTCAACATCTCTTCTAAGAGTAAGACCATGCAATTCATCGGGAAACACATTGAAAAATTCCCTCACAATAGGTATTTCTTTGAGGATGGTTCCTTCCTTAGGATCAATAATCTAAGAATGATACACATGCACATAGGTAATTAATATCCATGCTTGATATGATGGTGATAAAGAAGATTCATCCTCCTCCTTTCACTTTTATAGAATTAGGGGTCGATTCACCGTATGATGAGTGATTTCATTTTCACGATAATTTATGTAGGCTCTATATAAGGAAATACAATCCATGCCAATAATTGCATCAAATTCTACCACTGGAAGTATGATGAGGTTCTCCTCCTCCAATGGACCGAAGGCCGTCATTTTTATTGATTTTTGATAACCCAACTCTCAAGGGGTGAGGTGGAACCCTTACAAGGCCCGTAGGTGTAAGTATTACATGGCTCATAGGCCTTTGATGAATTCATTGCCCGTAGGCTTCAAACATTACATTCAACCCAGACTAACTACTTGGAACTGCTCCTCCCCAGAATCTTCATCATGAAATCAACTCTCCACCATTGCATGGTTGTTCGTCTAGGATTTCCCATGCATGCACGAGCTTGTCCCAATGGAAGGTGTCATACCCTCTAATTCTTGAAATCCGTTTAGCTTCTACTTGTTCTTATGAAAAAAATGTGTATTTTCTTGATAAACCACTTACTCTATACTCAACAAAATTTAGGGATGTTTTTATTATACTTAGTCTTACCCTAAGTCTTTCACTGGGATTTTTTAATCCAAATCCTAGAAATAACTAAACATATCTCATGATACCAACTATAACAACCCTTGTCTTTATTATACATTTAAAAATTATTTATTACATAAACATGCACTTAATACAACCCAAAAGATCGATAGTTCTAGTTTATTTGGGGATTAGGAACACTACATTTCAACTTAAGACATAAAAGAAAACATATTTATTGAATTCTTCTTTTACATGACCACAAAATTCCTTCATCCTTAGTATTTAATGGGATAACCTAAGGATGTAGATAAGAAAAGGGTAAGCTATAAAGCCCCGTAAGGGAGTAAAAAATACATAACATGAAGAATAAAATACATGTTAGACAATAGGAATATCAATGGATCAGAAGAGAAACGTGAATACAAAGTCATGATATAATAGGATTATCATAACATAGTAATGTGACAACAACTTAAAACATTGCATCATAAATGTAAAGTAATTAGGTAAACCCATATCCCAAAATTGTGGATAAATTTACTAAAAGGAATCAGGTAAATACCTATCCCAACATGAATTATCATGATACTAAAAATTAACCACTGCATTGGAACCCTATCAGGGAGCACCCTTCATGAACATTTTAATCTCATGCGTAAGTGTGCCACATAGATCATATAAAATGGATTCATTTAACATAATAATTTATTCCCTGATAAAGTAATGTGTAATATATATATATGAAATACTATAATCAATAAGTATATTTCCATAATGGTGAATTCCTTTGATATAGAAATGGGAATGGAATTCACTACATGATGATTTTAGCATAGAAATCGTGGTACAATTTCGGTAGCATAACGACATCACATGGGGATTCATAAAATGGGTTGATGAGAGATAAATCGGTATCTCACCATTTAAGCATTAAATGGGTAATAATGGGATCATGGAGAAAAATATCCAAACATATGAATTGGAATTTGAGAGTGAAATGGGTATCTCACCAATAAAAAATAATAATGACAGTATGGTGGGGGTGAGAAAAAACACCCCCTCATTTTTAATCGAAAAATAAAAGGTATAACAATATAAGGAAATTTGGACAAAAATGTGAAATGAAGGACAGTGAGGATCCCTTACATAGATGTGTGATCACAAAGGCTTGGTAGAGGTTTATTTGGAGCTTGAGGATGACTTGGTAGGACTCTATGGAGTATGTGTAAATGTTATTAATAGTTTTATGGATCTTTATTGAAGATAAATTGGAGCTTGGGTGAGTTTATATAGGAAAGGTGGAGAAATTATTTATTATTTTGGTTTTAGACCCTACATACTAAAATATTCAAAATCAAAAACCATAACATGGTTTTTTTACCATGTTGTCTAGAAAAGGGGTGTGTCATACATTATTTTAGAAGGCTAAGGTCTGATTATATAAAAATATTTCCCTTACTTATGTGGAGGTGAGTCACACTTTCAAAGGAAATGATTTTAAAATATTAAAATATTTTATATGTCTTGGAGGATTCACTAAGGATTTATAAAACAAACAAAAAAAATCTAAAATTAAATTATTTTAGAGGAAAAACATATATTTTGTCAAATCTCCATTTTATTTCATTTTATTAAATTACTATTGAGTCATTATGATGTCATAAAACACATTATATATTTATACGGTATTTATTTTTTACCCAAAAATTTGATTATGACAGAAAAATATGAAAAATTAATTGTTGGATAATTTAGACATCCTGATTGAAAAAATAGTACTAATATTATCTAAATAATTTTTTAAATATGTGAATTTTTACATTTAAAATGAGAACCCATATTTATTGAAAATTGATGGGTTTTGAAAATAACTGTTTTCAATCATTAATAAAAATTACATTTGACTTCATAAAAAAGTATAATCACATTTATTATTAATAAAATCAATTTGATAATAATATTTTATTAAAATATTAATTATTTTAAAAATTCATTAATTCTTAATGACAAATTCTTTACAAAATTACACTTTATTTTTTATCATATAAAAATATAACTCTTATCAAACTGGCTACCTAATCATTTTAAGATAAGAAACTTATATAATAATCATTTATAAGAATTTTTTTATAATATTATTAATAAAAACCATAGTTTAATATAATAATGTATATATATTTCTCAAAAGTACCATTTTTATTCAAAAAATAAATTTATCAAATTCATCATTTTTTAAGAAAGACTATTCCAATAAAGGAATTGATAGAAAAAGACTTTTATTTATAGAAAGGGATTACACAATAAATAATTAATAAATTATTACATAACCCCTTATAACACATGTATAAGTCCTAAGGGTAATGTGTGTGATGGTGAAAGACTCTTGGGGCGGCTCGGATAACATCACCCAAGTGGTAATCTCTATTAACTTGAAATTCTCCCATAGGCGATTCTGTTCTAGCTTAACATGTTGAAACTCGACATGGTATTGGTCAAGATCAATGCCCAGTGACACTACATCCTTTATAAGCTCCAAAAAATGAGCTTTGTACGGACCATGTCTACTAGATGAGGCCATTATCTCCTTTTTCTATGTCTAAAGTATTTTTCAAGACGTTATATTTATATTAGTTGTGTGATCACTGTTCAATGATTATATTATCACTGGTAATTATACTTAAATATCATTTAAACCCAATAAATAAAAAATAGTGCATGTGTATTCTTTGTCCATAATAAATTAAATGATTGGGAATAATATTCATAAATGGTTGGGTTTTTATCGTAATTAATTAATTCATAAAACTATTATTAATAAAAATATACCCCAAACACCTTTTAATATAATTTATCAACATTTTATAAACCACATAAATTAATAAATTTCATAAAAATCAATTCCTTAAAAAGTTAATTTTTTACCTTTATGCATAATCCATATTCCGAATAAGGTAATACTCTCATTACCTTTGTGCAAACACTTTGTGTAAGGTAAATATTCCCACGACCATTACACAGACACTTTTTTGTAAGGGTAAGTGACCAAGACCCTTACACATCATAGATATATGTAAGGATAACATATATTTCCCTTTATGTGACACCCCTCACATAAAGGTAAGTCAAATATTACCTTTATGTAAATCCTTATAATATAGGTAAGTCTCAAAATACTTTTATATAAACCCTTCATATAAAGGTATAAATTGACTACTATGACTTTCTCTACCCTATAATACAAAATTTTTTTCTATTTTGAAGGTCCATAGCGACTCTTATGGTATGTAGATGGCCATGGATACTTGAGAATCCCAATGAAAAGACACTATGGGAAATTTAACACCATGGTTATAGTTATGTTTTTCAAAAACATGGATAAAATACATTTAATAATTGAAGAAACTTACTCTGACACCAATGATGGGTTTCATTTGATTATCATATGACCATTAGTAGTGGAAATGAACACAAACACCGAAATATTTCTCTCTATGTAATAAAATATGAAAATATATTTTAAAAACAGATCACAAAATGATATACCTCAAATTCCAAAAATATCATCATCCTTTATCTTCTTCTTCGATAGAGTACACTTTATAATGATCACACAGAGAATTAGATGTATTCATTCTACCTATGAAGGGGGAAGCACCAACCTGTGGATCCATGAACATTTTATGTGGCCTCCCAAACACTAAAGGGGTCCTATAACAATAACTATATTAAAAATAAAATTTTAGGAAGAAGGAAGTATCAATTATGTGTCAAAAAATCTCACACCCAAAAAGAGAGGATCACATACTCTTATATATCCACACTCAACACTCTAATTTAAATACTGATTGTGGACCATAAGAAATGAATCAAGTGTCGTCACATGGAACCTAATTGTTACAACCATTAGAGTGTTAATTCATCAATCATATAAATTAATAACATAAATACCATAAATGTATTGAACACTATGATTCATATCTAATAAACCATATGAGGGGACTTGGAAAGACACATTCATCACCCACATAAAAAATACTGATGTTGAGCCTTTTCACCGTGATGTTCACATAATCCACTACAATGTGGTGCTTCCCATTTTAGTGAATATCCATAATATCCCCCCCCCCTTTTCTCTCCCAGATTAAAAATATTCAACATGAATAGATTCTTCAAATTTCTCTAGAACTAATTCAAACAATTTTATAAATAAGTCTCCATAAATATTCAGGCTTTAAATAATTCTCTTTAATTCTAAATTATATATATTTTTCCTTATGTTCCCAACATTTAGTGTATGAATTTAGATCCATTAAATTTTAGTTAATTACCTAATGATACTACTTTATCATATATACAAATTTTATGGAAAAATTCCTAACATTGTAATGATATAATCTAGTATGGTGTAGCCAACTTCCTCATGGATTCACCATTGAATTACATATTATGCTATGGTGTAGAATATGAGCTCAATCATAACTTTTGGCATGTTATTATTCCCTATAGCATAACCTATTATATTTGACCATATCCAAAAAAATCACATTAAATTTTTCCAAACTCAACCATAATCATGGCATGATCTTTGTAAAAATTATCCTTACTCAAAAAATTCATAATACATAACTCATTTAGACCGTGACAGAATATCTTATATGTTTTCAAACGTCATGTCATCCACACTACCAAAATTACACCCTCTATGACACAATGGTTTCATGAAACATGGAATTATATTCATCAATATGATTTAGGTATAGATTTATTTCCATAGTCTAGACACCCTTAATTGAGCAATGATCTAACTTTACATGAGCACTTATTTTACCCTTTCATAGGAAGATAAATTCATTAATTACCTTTATATAAGGTTTGAGTTACCTTGATGAAATCTAATTTATTGTGTTACTCTAGTTCTTATGATATAGGCTTCAAACTTACATAAACATCACCACAACCTAACACTTACATTGAATCAGGTTTAGCTTTATACAACCTTACAATAAAAACAATCTCTATTTCACTAAATCATAGGAAAATAAAATCACCCTGATGTGTGGAGTAATCCATTGTTCATTTTCAATATGTGGAGTGTCCTATGATCATTTGGAATGAAAAAGACACACTATTTTCCCACATTGATATTTCCTCTATAATTCTTTTATTATACCATTCAAGTTCCACCATAGACCTGAAAAAGAATCCCTTAAGTCCCTACATTTTTTGAAGGGTCATGTGTCTCCCCACACATGTGATTCTCTATGGTGCTACCCTAAACCATTGCATCCCCCTTTACACATGCTAGTTCTAAACCATACTTATATGTACTATTTCTTTTCTCTAAGTAGAAGTATTCATTGATCTTGGACAACTTCCACCCTGGTGGTTGGCTAATCGGATCGCCCTAGCCAGTGGATGACCATATTTTCCCATTTACCCATTTTTTTTAAAGAATAACCATCCTCTATGTAGTGTGCAGGTAATTATTTAAAACTTATCAAGTCATATGAATACATCATGAAACCTTCTTTATGGAATAATTTTATGTTCTACGACACAATTTATTCCTATGGTGTGGTTAACTCTAATCGTTCAAAGATACATTTCCACCCAGAATGCATCTATGGAACTAAAAATTATATTTCATCATAAAGTCTATTTTTCAGACATATTTATCTATAGAGTATTATGCTTCTTCTTCTCCAAAACATATGAATATACTGAATCTATAAAAATCCTCCAAGGATTAATTTTATATATTTTCAATAAATAACTTTGTGTATCTTTATAGTAAATCACACCTTTTCATACATTAACATTACATAAAATTTTCTAAATACTTAAAACATTACAAAAATAGATTCCTAAAGAACCTACTAGTATAGTTCCATTAGACACATGGAAACATAAACCCTATTGCGTAAGTGAGCTAAATTATCTCCCACTAGGTTCTTCTTGAATAAAACCCTTCTTAGACCCATAAAACATAATATATATCTTCATAATATGGGGAAGAAAACCTAAAAAGGGGTGATCTAAAATGCTCAGTAAGGGTAAAATAGGGATACATATAATCATAATCATTTAGATATTTGTATGACATCATGATCATGAAAATAAAATATCATACCGTATATATCAAAGATCACATATATAAATCATGGCTTAAATCTTGGCAGTTTGTAAGACATGAATCATAAGGAAATAAAGAACATAAACTATAAGAGAAAAATATAGGTGTAAAACATGTAATTGTGGTTGAAAATTTTGTATATAGTATGATTTCTGTAGTATCCAAGTCATCAATACCAATACCATCTTGGTATTATGGGTTCACTCACCATACCATCTTGGTAGTCATGGTTCACTCCCATTTCCTTCTTAATAGCATGAACTCACTCCTCATACCATATTGGTAGTTATGGTTCACTCTTATGGCAATCTTAGTAGTTATGGTTCATTCTCAAGATCATATTAGTCTATCTCATGATATATAAATCTTTACCAAATTCATTATAGAGAGATTTAGGTCCCACCCATATCATAATGAAATCATACATACATGTGACACAAGATCGCAAATAATCATATCATGAACCACGATTTAAAATGGCTATCATAAACATGTAATCATATCATAACCAATATAAAGAGATAAGTTTCATAATCATTTCATAAAAAATGTATCCCATTAAAAGAAGTGGGTCCCAAAATCATATAACTTGTGAAAGAGAAATTGTTTTTATCAATATCATGTAACCAAAACATAATCCATTCAGAGAAATAATTTTAATGGAAACATTGAATAATTTACATAGGAAGGCACGAGTAACACCAAATAATGTCATATTATATGGGAAATAATTTTTAAAGATCTCTAAAAAATATTTCATGATGAAAATATTCTTTCTACGTTGAAAATGATTTTTAAAGCATAAATCCTTTTTGAAAATAAATTTACTTGAAAATAGTTTAAAAATTTTATAAAGGAAGAATTGAAAACCGTAAAAAAAATTAAAATACCATTTCATTGAAAATAGTATTTAGAGAAAATTTTAAAACATTTGGAAAAAATTTTGAATTTTATTTTGAAAACAAGGTTTTGGAATACAATAGATTTTTGACCGGAGATAGAGATGGTCAGATTTTACTAAAAAACCTTATCTTATGTATAAAAGAGTGGTAAAATGGCACTAATACATGAGGATATCCAGAAAAAGATATATTATAAGGAAAATAATAATTTTTCTTGAGATATGGATCATAATATTTCATCAAAGGAAGAAAAAACATAAATAATATTGAAAAAATGACAAGAATATCTCAATAAACTCTTATAACTTGGTAACTTGGGATCATACTGTCCATGTAATAAATGTAAATTACATTAATATTAAAATATCAGGAAATAAAATAAAATTCAAGAAATAACATGTAAAATATATGTATATAAACCTTGAAATATAATTTAGATGCATTACAAAACATGAGTATCAATAAAGGAAAATTGAGGCAAAAATATTTTACAGATTTTCTATCTTTTGAAACTTAGACCCCATGAAATAAATATCATAAAATGGACATGTTAATACCCATAAATTTAATTATAATATACATATAAAATAATCATGGGAAGTACATATAATAAAAAAATGGAAAGAGTGGCAAACATAACATGTATCTCACAGAAATAAAAAAGTGATTTGAAATTCCCATACGATGTTTCTTGACTCTCATAGTACTCATTCAAATCACATTTATAATAAATTTAAATTTAATATAAATATTCTACAGAACCATATTATTATATATAAGGTTTGATTATGACCTTATATTACTAGCTTTTTTACAATCCTATGTTAAGGTTTTACTTTGGGTTATATTTTCGTTATTCTTCACATGTGTCTTAATTTGTTATATATTGGTATTTATATTTTATATAGTGATGTAAAGAATATAAAAAATGATATAAATATAATTTATATACATTATTTGGGTGTTATAATAATCTATATAATATATAATTATGAAATAGAATACATTGTTCATGGAGGCGGTAGACCGTACATACAAATGAACGCTATTTCTATTTAATAGCCATGTTAAAAGAAATAATAATATAAAGATATGTGTATATGTGTATATTTATATATATAATTATTATATTAGATTTATGAAATAATATATGTCTTATATATTCACTAAAATCCCACTTAATAAAATCCATGTAATGTTTGAACAAATCATATTGCTTTGAGGGGACAGTAGTCAACAATTCCTCAAATGAAATTATCATATTAACACCAAATGGAATGTAAAAATATATATGCTATAAAATGAATAAATAATATTAAATAAATAATAAATATAACATAAAACTTATATAATCAATGTTTATATCATAATTTCTACCATGAGAGGCAATAAGAAAAATTGAACAATCAACGTTTAGTGAGTTGATAGTTCTCCGTACACATAAATTGTATGTTCATTATCCATTAGATGGAGGTGTTTATAAGTGTAATTTAAACATTATAATTTAAAATAATTTTATATTTAGGGTACTATTTTTTTATACAATCATTGTAAAATGAAATCGGGGTGGGTGGGGAAAGGGAACAGAACAAATGATTTGAGAGAAGATGTCACCTCTTAATCCAGTAACTCCTTTTGGTTTGTGCCAAATAGTTTCTTGAAATGAAATATTCAAAAGGGATGGATTATAGGAGTAAATTAGTATTTATTAAAAGTTTAGTGTTTTTATATTGGTATAACTTATGAGTTTTTAGAGGTGTGAGAAAGTTTGAGAGGTGGTTTCGTTATGAGGGAAGGAAAAGGACTTACATGGAATTTTTGAAAACAAGTTAGGTGTACACATGTTATTACCTAAAAAAATTATAAAAAACCATAAAAAATAAATAATTTAAGGTTAATGGAAGAATAATTTCCCTAAAATAGATTTTTTACAAGTTTATAGGTCATTTGGGCCCCTATGATTAAGATTTAGTTCTTAATCAAGCTTAATTTAACCTTAATCGTTGTGATTAATTTTAATCACTTTTTTACTAATCATTTTGGTCAAAAATAAATATTCTATAATTAGTCTCTTAATAATATAATGATTAAAATATTTTATATTGGTTTTTTCAAATTCATTCACAGTAATGGAAAAAGTAATATTAACGGCAATCCTACAGACGAAACGAAATTATGACTCTTTAAAGTAGAAAAATGTTCAAAAGTATGTTATGTTTTTATATTAAATTTCAAAGTGAAATTGATTATAATGAACTAAATTTTATTAATTAATGTATAATATATCTAGTTTGACCTTACAAAATTTTTAAGTGCAATTTAACATTAATAATTATTTAAAGGAATATGCAGTTTTTAAACTAAAAACAATATTTTTCACTTTTCATAAAACAATGACGTCTCTTAGAAAAATCCTAAAAATTCACTCTAATATAATTTTGAAATTATAAATTCAAAAAATATATTTATTTTAACAAATTATTTTTCTATATTTTTCTAAAATTAATTTTATTATTTTTCACAGAAGGACATTAAAAGAAGTTCGTTCGAGAATGTAATATTTTAAACGTAAAAAGAATTTACCAAAAATCATATATTTCATTATCAATATGATTTATTTATATAAAAAAATTATAAATAATATTTTCAAATTAGTTATTACTATTCTTATAACAGTTTTTAATGGAAAGGTAATAATTTTCTCATTTAAAAAATAATAAAAATAAAATGATGTTTTGTAGAAACATCATTATTTCATGTAACATACACCAAGTCGGAATTGCTTGTAATATAAGATGCATTGATGTTCCAAGTAACAAATGATGAGTTGGTTCCATTCAACGTATGACACTTTGGTTCCATGTGAAAAGATTGTTTGGATTATTACATTGAAATAATAAATGAAAATTTAATTTATTTGAAGAAAAGGCCCATAAAAAAACTCAGGGGGTTAAGTTCTACCCCCATAAAAATGAATTTCTCCCTCAAAATTCATCACTCAGGTAAAACAAATGACGATACTTCCTCTCCATCATATCCTCAAGTTCCCACATAGCTTCCTCTAATCGGTTATTTCTCCATTAAACATTGAACTGGTGAGTGGTCTTGTTTCGTAGAATTTTCTCTTTATGATCTAGAATTTCAATATGTTTCTCCTCATAAGAAAGATCCTAATAAGTAGTATAAAATCTAAGTCCAGTACATGTTAAGGGTTAGGTATGTACTTCTTCAGGATAGATACATGGAACACATCATGGAATTTGGAGAGATTTTGAGGAGGTTCCAACTGATAGGCTGCCGTCTGAATACGATCAAGAACTAAAATGGATTGATATACCTAGGGCTTAGTTTACCTTAAAGAATCTCATAACTCTATTCTAGGGTGAGATTTGTAGAAACACTTTTTCACCAAATTTAAATTCTAGATCACACTAACGGTTATCAGCATATCTTTTCTACTGACTTTGAGCTACCATGATATGTTGTTGAATTGTTCTAACCTTATCAACCATTTCTTTAGTGATATCAGGTCCCAATAACATTATTTCTATAACTTCATCCAAAAATTTCGGAGATATACATTTATTCTCATAGAGGACTTCATATGGTGTCATCTGAATTCTTTGGCAAAAGCTATTATTATAAGAAAACTCAAATAGATGAAGTTTTTGATCCCAACAACCTTTGAAATATAGAGAACTGGATCTCAACAGATCCTCTAGTGTTTGAATTGTTCTTTCATACTAAACATATATCTGAGGATGATAAGTAGTGTTGGAAATAAATTCTACATCAAGTGTTTGTTGAAGGCTTCACCTAAACTTTGAGGTAAACCTCAGATCCTGATCTGATATAATAGAATGTGGTACCCCTTGAAATCTTAACACTTCGTTAATTTATATCCTAGAATACTGATCTAGAGAGAAGTATTCTCTGATAGTGATGAAGTGTGCTAATAGAGTTAGTAGATTGGATACCACACATATTGCATTAAACCCTTTATAGGATTTGTGTAGTCTAACAAAAAAATCTATATTGATGTTCTTCTATTTCCATTCAAGTTTGGGTAATGGATGCAATATCCCCTTTGACCTTTTTATTTTATCCTTAACTTGTTTTCCTACAAAGCACCAATATACAAACTCTACAATATCTCTCTTCATGCCATCCCACTAGAAGTGTTCTTTCAAGTCTCTATACATCTTCATACATCTAGGATGAATAGTGAATGAAGAACTATGAGCTTCATATAATAGCTAATTCTTCAAATCTGGTATTAAAGTAACATATACACAGTTCCTAAACCTTATCATTCTATCCTAATCATGGTTAAACTCAAGAACATTTATGACATTCTTTTACAGCACTACATATTTCTTCTACACATCATTGATCTTCACATGTTTAGAGGGTTGTACATTCATTTGAGAAAAATAATATTTTTTACTTACTTCAGGATTTATAGATTCATCCTTTTAAAATCTAGAAATATTTGATCTTTTGTGATCCTCATCAAGGATAAGCTAGCTTGATCCTTCATACTCAAAGCAACTGCCACGTTGTCCACTTTCCCATGGTGATAATGTATTGAGCAATCATAATCCTTTATCAAATATGACCATATTCTCTAGGACAAGTTTAACTCCATCTATGTGAATATATATTTCATACTTTTATAATCATTATATATATCATACTTTTCTCAATAAAAATAATGGCTTTATATCTTTAATTCAAAAATTACCACTATAATCTCAAAATCATGAGTTGGGTAATTTTTTTCCTGAATCTTCAACTTCCATGAGGCATAAGCAATAACCATGTTATTATGAATAAAAAAACACCCTAATCCCTTCTTGTATGCATCACTATATATTAAAAACCATTCTCTACTATAGGGTAATGTAAGCACAGGTGCACTGACTGACCTTCAATTTAGTTCCTTGAAATTTTACTCACATTCATCTTTCTAGAGGAACTTGACACCCTTCTAAGATTACTTAGTCATAGGATTAGATAGTCATGATAAATTATCCAAAACCATCGAAAATATCAAGGTAAACCAAGAAATCTATGGATCTCAATCATTGTGGTTGGTCTAGGCCCGTATTCAATAGCATCCGTCTTGGATGGATCTACTGTTATACTATCTCTTGAGATTATGTGACCCAAAAATGAAACCTTCTGCTGCCAAAATTCACACTTTGTAAATTTTTCATATAGCATATCTTTCCTTAGGGTATTTAGTACAATTCTCAAGTGATCTTCATGATCCTACATTATGTTTCAATAGATAATAATATCATATATATATACTAATAGAAACTGATCAGGGAAATCTCTAAATATTATTTTCATTAAATCCATGAAGATATGATGGGAATTAGTAATACTAATAATAATCACTATATATTCATTGTGACCATACCATGTATAGTATGACATCTTGGGTATATCCAAATTTTTTCCCCTCAAATGATGATATCTACAATGATGGTCAATCCTAGAAAATTATTTATCTCCACATATTTGATCAAACAAAACATCAATATAGGGAAGATAATACTTGTTATTTATTGCGATATTTTTCAACTCTATATAATCAATGCATGGTTTCATTGATCCATAATTTTTTTTCACCAAAAGAACTATTGCACCCAAAGGTGACACACTTGACCGAATGAATCTCTTATCAAGTTTTTCTTAATCTTTCTTCTTCAATTCATTAAACTCAATCTGATAAATTTAATAAAAATTCTTTAAAATTGGTTTGGAACCAGTTATATGATCTATTGCGAACTCAAATTCATGTTTTGGTGGAAGAATAAGAGACTCTTTTGGAAATACATCCAGAAAATCCTGAACAATCATCATATCATCAATGTTAATTTCTCCCCAAACATTTGAGATAAACGACACTTTTTATGGGAATTAAGACCTATACAGTGGATGTAATATCCATAGGAAGTTCATTCTTATCATCAAATTGATGGATGATCGTTGGAGGGTTTGAAATATCAAAAGTAACATCCCTTCCTCAATAATTGATGTAATATTTATGTAGAGAAAGTTAATCCATACATAAGATAACATAAAATTCAACCAAAGGAAGAATGAAAATATTTTTGGAAGCACATTCCAAAAAACTTCAACTGGAAAGAAATCATAGATCTGAGATACAATCATCATACCATTAGGAATTTTCACTACTATTCCCATATCTAATTATTTTGGTAGAATCTAAATACCCCTATAAAATTCCTTAGATATGAAAGATTGGATCGATCTTGAATTAATTATGACATTAGAAGTTCTAAATTTGATGCTATGTGTACATTCCATCATGTCATTATTGCAATCCTCATCAGAAATAGCGATTACATGAGATTTCCCCTTGACCCTTCACTTAACAGGTTGCTGATATCGATCATCA
The DNA here is from genome assembly GCA_963277665.1 of Viscum album. NCBI lineage: Eukaryota > Viridiplantae > Streptophyta > Magnoliopsida > Santalales > Viscaceae > Viscum > Viscum album. Next base: position 917,025,000 of record OY728141.1, read on the forward strand.
TCAATAGACCTTGGGTTTTGGAAATGGTTAAAATAATTACAATTCTCCTTAAAATTGTAGCAATGAATCATGGGAGGTTCATTATGTGCTACTTTTGACTAGCCACAATATTTTCAAACTTTTTTCCATCAATTCAGAAATAAAATTCCTGATGGCCTTCCCTTTCACACATAAAATAATTTTTAGAACCCTTAAGATAATTTCCTCCAAGACACTTTCAACACTTAGGTTATAAAGGGAAGATCATCTTCTTCTCTTCATGGTTTTTATATTTTCCTTTATACACCATATTTATATTATTTTCAAAACCATGATATTGATATGTGACTCCACCTCCATTTCAACCATGATTTCACAACATAAAATCTCTTCTTAGCTATTAAAGTCACCAATGGATAACACCCTTCTGAGACTTAGATTTAAACCACTAAATAACCTATCAACATTATATTCAGGTTGGATGATAATTCCTAATGTGTACATCATAAGTCTCATGTAATTGGCCTCCTAGGTACCAAATGATTCATCATCCATTTTCTTCAAATCAAGAACTATTTCTCAATCATGTTATAATGAATTCTAGGAAATTACTCATTGAAAAATAAGTTCATGAACTCATCCCAATCAATTGATTCACTCTCATATTACTGTATTATATTCTTGATTAGAGTCCAACAATAGTATTCTTCACCTTCTGACTGATAGATAGCCAGAATGACATTCTCATACTCTGAACACTAGAGAACAGAGAATATACTTTATTTAGTACCGATCCATTATTCAGTAACAAGTAGATCAGAAGACCCTCTGAAAGAATGTGGGTGTTTCATCATGAAAGACTCAACATAATATTGTTCCCTAATTTTTTCATTTGGAATTCAACCATGATTCATAACTCGAGAAAGATGTGTGATCTTAGTAATGAGGGTTTTCATTATAACTCCCACAGTATTCAGTTGCTCAAGAGGACATTCATTTCACTATCCATTATAATCAATATTATGGAAAATATTCGGGTTCCATCCATTGAGTAAAACAAAAAGCATAGATTAATAAATATCCATCATAGTGAGTAACCACATAATTATGAAAATTCACCTATAGGATGTCTATGTTATGAAACCTTCCTTAATCTATGACACTATAGGTTTATCCTTGGTTATTCATAGACAACATATATTTAAATCCTTCATGATGTTTCATGAAGAGTTTGAAAATTTTTGAAACATATCCACTGGGAGCGTCAAACCATGTTTGCAGTAAGGGTCGTTATAATGCACTAGATTACCCCAAATTAGGTTAAAAACACTATGTTGGGGTTGTTACACTTAGGTACATCTGTAAAAATTACACATCCACATATAGTATCTAGATAAGGTTGTATTTCTAGGAAACCTCTCACACTATCCTTTACCAAAATTCCAGGACATTTTTCTTACTCTTAAACATATCCTTAGACATGTCCTTAGGGTTCTCAATAAGGTTTTCTCATCCCAAATTCCAAAGGTTAACTAAACCATTGTTATGATACCAACTATAGAAACCCTAACTTTTCATACATTAAAATTACATTACTTTTACAGAATACATAAAACATTATACAAATAAATTCCTAAAGACCACAATATTCTAGTGACTTTGGAAATATGTAAACATAAACACTAATACATAAGTGAGCTACATTATCTCCCACTAGTTTCTTATTGACTATCACCCTTCTTAGAAAGATAGAACATAATAATCATCTTCATTATATGGGAAAGAAAACATAAAAAGGGGTGAGATCAAATGCTCAGTAAGGTTAAACAAGGGAGATATGTAAACATAATCTTGAGAATAAGGGTCTAAGAACATGATCATTAAAATAGAAGATCATACCCTACATATAAAAGTTCATATACATCTATCATGATATAAATCATGGCAGTTTGTAAGACCTAAATCATAAGGGAATAAAGAACATAATCCATAAAATCACAAAATAAGAATAAAACATAGAATTGTGTAAGACACATATGCTTATAATATGATTTCCATTGTATCTAAGGAATCGCTACCAAGACCATATTGGTAGCATGGGTTCACTCCTCATATCATTTGGAATTCACAGTTCACTCCCATAACCATATTAATAGCATGATTTCACTCCTCATACCATCTTAGCAGTCATGGTTCACTTCCATGTCCATCGTAGTTGTCAAGGTTCATTACCAAGACCATATTAGTCTATATCATGAGATATAAATATTTTCCAAATGCATTGGAGGGAGATATAGGTCACACCCATCTCATAATGAAATCATACAATGATGTTTTACAAGGTCATAAATAATCATATAATAACCCATGAAATGAAGTGTGTATTATAAACATGTAAGAACATAATAACCTATGGAACGATACAGGTTCCATAATCATTTCTTCATAATCTTAACCCATGAAAAGAAGTGGGTTTCAAAATCATATAACCCCTGAAAGGGAAATGGGTTTCATCAACATCATTCCATCAAAACATAATCTATTCTAAGAAATAATATGAATGGAAACATTAAATTATTTCCACAAAAATAATGAGTAACAACAATTGATTTTATCTCATAAGTTATTTTTTTGAAAGACCTTTTAAAAATATTTTTTGAGGAAAATATCCTTTCTACATTGAAAACACATTTTAAAACATATTTTTTTATTTTAAAAAAAATTCTTTAAAAAATTATTGAAAAATTTACAAAAGAATAATTTAAAACCATAATTTATTTTTAAAATACCTTTTCCTTGAAAATTGGCTTCGATGATCTTTTGAAAAAATTCTAGAAATCATTTTTGAAAACATGGGTTTTGAATACAATAGATTTCATGCTGGAGAGAGAGATTGTCAGATTTTACTTAAAAAATTAAATTATATACCAAAGAGTGTAAAAATTGTAATAATACATGAGTATATACTAAATAAACATAGGATAAATAATATCATGAATGTTCTCGAGATATGTATCATAATTTTTCATCGAAGGAAGCATAAACATAAATAATATCGAAAAAACAATGAGAATATCTCAATAAACTGTTATAAATTGGTAACATGGAATCATACTCTCCATGTATAAAATTTAAATTAAGTGAATCTTAAAATATCATTAAATAAATTAAATTCCTGATATAACATGTAAAATGTAATTATATACACCTATAAAGAGAATTTAGGTGCCTAACAAAACACGAGTCTCAATATAGGCAAATTGAGACAAAACTGTTTTACTAATTTGGTAACTTTTGAAAATTAGAATCCAAGAAATAAATATAATAAAATGGATATGTTAATAACCATAAATTTAAGTATAAGATAAATATAATACAATCTTGGGCAGTACATTCACCACAAAAAAGGAAGGATTTGTCAATATAACATGTATCTCACAGAAATAAAATGTGAGATGAAATCCCCTTACCTTGTATTTTGACTATTGTTGTAATCATTCAAACCACCTATATAACTTATATAAATTCATTATAAATATTTTACTAAACAATATTATTATATAAAGTGGTTTATTATGACCTTATATTACCCACTTGTTAATATTTCTATGTCAAGGTTTCACTTCTGGTAATTTTCTCTTTATTCTTCATATGTATCTTAATTTGTTATATCTTGGGTATTTATACTTTATATGATAATTTAAAAAATTTAAACCTTGATATTAATATCATATATATAAATTATATGTTTATTATAATGATCTATATAATATATAAGTACAAAATGGAATACTGTCACGACCCGCCCTCGGGGCCCGTGCCGTGACTACCCCAAGCCCGCCTTCCATAGGCCAGGGGCTGGCGACTAGCACCAAGGCGTAAATCCCAACAAAAAGGGAAGGCATTGCCTTTGAAAAGTAAACAAGCACCACAGAGTAAGCAAGCAGAGAAGTAAACACTAAGTAAAAACTGTACAAGCTGTGCTGAAAGTAAAAGGGGCCGGAAATACAAGCCCAACAGTAAAGTACAACTGAAAGGAAAAACAGCAACTGAAAGAGAAAACTGTAACGTCGAGCCGTCCTCTGGAAATCCCGCCTGAGGGGTGGGTACAGATAGCCTCCACTACTCCTCGGGTCCACCTGACCGCTCCGAGTACGTCCCGCCCAGTGGTCCACCTAACCGCTCCGAGTACGTCCCGCCCAGTGGTCCACCTCCAGGTACCGTCCTGCTCCGCACGCCTCCACCACGATCAGCGCTGTCCGTCGTCTGCAACCAACACAATGTAGTGTGGGCAAAGCCCGTGCAGGGGTGAGTATAATCTACTTAGTAGGGACCCCGAGACCCCCGAAGGTCTCCCGAAATCCACAAAGGATAATCGACAAAGGAAAGATACAATCACGAAGTAACATCTGACACGTCTTAGGTATATGCCCATACATATACCTAAGTCATCAATCCCCGTTCGGCTCCAACGTCCGAGCCCAAGCACAACCCAGTCCACACAGGAAAGAAAAACGTATACCCACACAGGATAGCTCAACACAATCCACAAAGGAGAGTAAACAGTAAATCCACACAGGATAGCTCAACACAATCCACAAAAGAGAGTAAACTGTAAATCCACATAGGATAGCTCAACACAATCCACAAAGGAGAGTAACGCAAGATTCAGCTCACACAGGTATACTTCTTCGGATGACGATAAAGATGATCACTGATCCATCTAAGTCGTCGGACCCACGAAGGATCGATAGGTAACTAACCCCCGCAATGACCCACACAGGATCGGGCCCACACAGGACCTGTAGGCGCTGGCACACACAGAACCGCTGAGCGCGGACCCAGACAGGATCGGACCCACACAGGATCGGGCCCACACAGGACCGGGCCCACACATGACCTGTAGCACTGATCCACGGAGGATCGCTGAGTGCAGTAGTCGTCGCAGTCCACTGAGGATCTCTGCACAGTCATCACCGCAGTCCACTGAGGATCTCTGCACGGTCGTCGTCGGAGTCCACGGAGGATCTCTGCACAGTCGTCGCTGTCGAAGTAGCAGTCGCAGCCAGCCTAGGGTTCCCGCACACAGCAAGCTCGTTCGGGAGGGTCCGCTCCTCGAGCCGAGAGGCTGATACATCAACTGACACAAAGTCCGAAGTTGATGTATCCAAAAGTTCTGTATTGTCAACAGGAACTCAACGTCGCAGACGGCGCGTCAGTCGAACGCCCGGTCTGAGAGTTATTGGCATTTTCGTCCCAGGGGCCCGGTTGGTTTTTAAGGCAAAACCAACCCAACTGCACTCCACCTGCGTCCAAACCTCGGGCGGAGTATGCCAAAAGATCCGTCTCACTTATAAAAAAACAACAAAGCTGACGGCACGTCAATCGGACGTCCGTAGCTCAAGATATGAGCGTTTCCGCTCCGAGGGCCCAGTTGGTTTTGTGTACGAACCAACCCGGCCGAACTCAAAGTATTCCGAAACCTTGAGTGCGATATACCGAAACGACCGTCTCGATCCAAGGATCGCGTTTCCGCTGACGGCGAGTCGTTTGGAGGTTCGTAGCTCAAGTTACTGGCGTTTTAACAAAGACCGTCCGAAGACGGGGGGTACGGGCCTAGGCCGACCCGGCCCGACCCCCCCGGGAGTCGGCCGAACCGGGTCGACCCGACCCGGTCCGAACCGGTCCGGTTCGGCAGGGGCGCGGCCCGGCCGGTCGGACCGGCCTGGCCCGGTTCGGCCGAGCAGCCGAACGGCCGAGGCACGCGGGGCGCCGCACCCGCGGCCCCCCGCGTGGGGCCGCGCTGAGTCAGGACGCGACTTCAGCCGCGTCCGAGGGCACCGGACTAGCGCGGCCGCGGGTCCGCGGGTGCCGCCGTCGCCGCGCTGAGTCGCGGCGGCCTGTCCGACGGCGCGCCGGGGCGCCACCGCTCCCGGCTGCCGGCGCCGCCGCGCCGGCGACCCGCGCCGCCGGTGAGTTCCGCGGGCCACCGGGATTGTTCCGGTGGTCCGATTCTCTTCCCGTCTACGCCATTGTTCCTCCCGGGACTCGTTCTTCACTGCGGGATCGTCAAACATCTGTTGCGGCACGTTCCGTCATTTCCCATCAAATCCGCACAAAACGAAGAACGGCGGAGGGTCGTCGGGCCGTGTTCGTTTGGCCCGCACCCTCCGCGTTAAATATAAACAACGGGAGGAAAAATAAGTTCGACACATGAACGGATATCCGAAACAATTCTTAATGAAATAAAATTGTTTCATAAAAGGGAAAATAATAAAAATAAAAAAAGGGGTAATTCCCAAAAATAAATCCCTACCTCGTTGATCGTCGTGCGCGGGCGTTCTTCGCGGAAAAGCTCGTCGTGGAAGAGAGGGATCGTCGCGTCGTCGCGGGGAGGCATCGCGTCGTTGCGGAATCCAGCGTGAGTCGGCGAACTCAACGCACCATGAAACAGAAGATTTAATTTAATTAATTAAATCCGTGTTTTTGGTTAAGAACCATGAAGGAGATAAAAAGGAAGGTCCGAGACTCTTACCTCAAGCAGCCGATCGAAGATCCGTCGCGGAGGAAGAGACGTCGCAGAAGAACGTTGTCGGCGTTGCGGATCACGAAGTCGCGTCGTTGATTTCCGGGTTCGGCGTTCTTTGCGTTCTTCACGTTCTTCGCATTCTTCGCGTTCTTCGCAAAGGAGGAAGAAGGAACAAGGATTCTGTCTCAATGAGTAATCCCCCAAAAGATTTTATTTGGTCTTATTTTATTAATATGCCAACACACGAATACAGGTTAAGAAACGATTGAATTAATTCGTTGAATTAATTCAAAGAAAGAAACAGCCCATTTAATTCATGAAATAAACCTCCCAATTAAATGGTCTGTTAAGATTTTAAGAAACGCATCATTTGACTCTAATTAAGACGGGTTTTCGCGGGTGCGTTTCTTAGCGGAATGAAACGGCGGGGCTCGTGCGGGCCCCACCTCACAAATATCCTACCAAGGGGGTAGGATATTTCTGGATAGCATCCTATCCGGTTCAACTCAGTTCAAGCCGTCAATAAGTGGCTTCAAGTGGCTTCCAAGTGGCTTAAGTGAAATAAAATAAAGTTGTCGCAAAATTATTTTATTTCTTAACTTTAAGCCCGAAAATTAAAAACCACACCCGAGCAAACGCAACTCCGGAAGAGGCGTTTCTAAGCGAATACCGGCGCTGTGATTTCATCGGTGCCCTCAGAATTCGATTCCGGGCACCGGTTCAAAAGTTAGAAAAACCCGCTCGTCCGTTCACTGAATGTACCCGAGCCAAAACTTCGGAAAATGATTCCGGTCACACCGGGCCTCGGAATCAGGTGCCGTCAGAGACTGCTCTTTTGAAAAATTCCAAAGAAAATTAAGCAAAAAAAAATTCCTTGAAATTTACGGGTCTTTACATTACTCCCACCTCAGGGCTTTACGTCCCCGTAAAGATACATCAAAAACTAGGGAACAAATGTGGCTACTGAGCACGCATCTGAGCCTCCCGCTCCCAAGTGCTCTCCTGGAGGTTCTCGTGCTGCCACCTGATGCGCACAAGATGAATCGATCGCCCACATAGGACCTGCTCCTGTCGATCCTCTATCTCCACTGGGACCTCCGCAAAAGTCACCCCATCATCCACGTCTAGCTCCCCAGAGTCAATGATGTGCGTCGGGTCGTGCACGTATCTCCTCAGCTGGGATACGTGGAAGACGTCATGCACCCGGTGCAACTGAGGTGGTAGAGCCAGGCGATAAGCCACCTCGCCAATCCTGCTGACGACCTGGAAAGGCCCGATGAAGCGTGGAGACAACTTTCCGCCTCGTCCAAATCTCCGCAAACCACGTCGAGGTGAGACACGCAAGAAGACGTGGTCGCCATCCTCGAACTCTAGTGGCCTCCGCCTCCTGTCAGCATATGACTTCTGCTGGCTCTGTGTTGTCCTCATCCGCTCCTGGATGACCTGGACCTTCTCTGTCGTGGCCCGGACCATCTCTGGTCCCACAAGTGCTGACTCCCCAGGGTCTGTCCAGCACAAAGGAGATCTGCAAGGCCTGCCGTACAACACCTCGTAGGGTGCCATACGGATGGTGGAGTGGTAGCTGTTGTTGTATGTGAACTCCACCAAGGGTAGGTGGTCCTCCCAGCTGCGACCAAAGTCAAGGACACATGCACGGAGCATGTCCTCGAGAGTCTGAATGGTCCTCTCTGTCTGACCATCCGTCTGAGGGTGAAAGGCGGTGCTCAGGCGTAGCCGCGTCTCGAACGCCTCCTACAACCCCTTCCAAAGCCGGGAAGTAAAGCGAGCATCCCGATCGGAGATGATAGTCGATGGCACACCGTGAAGCCGTACAATCTCCTGAACGTAGAGACGTCCCAAGCTCTCCACTGAGCCCTGCTCTCGGATGGGTAAGAAGTGTGCCGACTTGGTGAGTCGGTCAACAATCACCCAAATGGATTCGTGACCTCTGGAAGTGTGTGGAAGTCCAGTCACGAAGTACATAGATATGCCATCCCACTTCCACTCCGGGACCTCCAAGGGCTGTACGAAGCCTGCTGGTACCTGGTGCTCTTCCTTCACCTGCTGGCAGGTGAGGTACCGCGAAACGAACTCTGCCACAACCTTCTTCATGCCCGGCCACCAGTGCTGACGTCTGAGATCCTGGTACATCTTCGCCACTCCAGGATGTACCGCCAAAGGAGAATTGTGGAACTCTCTCAGCACCTCCTCTCGTAAAGCAACTGGTACCAAGGTATGTCCTCTGAAAAGGAAATCGTGCTCTGCTCCAAGGGAGAAACCATCAGGTGCCTGTCCCGAGGATATCTGTGCACGCCGTGTCTCCTAGTCAGCGTCCCCACGTTGTGCCTCTCTGACCCGCTATAGAAGTGGAGGAGAGACTGTGAGAGACTGAAGGAAGGCTGCTCCGTCTCTATCCACGAATGATATCTGCAAGGCGGCTAGCTGCTCTGTCGCCTCCTCAAGCAGCTGGATGCTCGTCCTCCTGCTGAGGGCATCGGCTACCACATTCCCCTTCCCAGGAGTATAGACTATATCAAAGTCATAGTCCTGGAGGCACTTGAGCCATCGCTGCTGTCTCAGGTTCAGGTCCTTCTGAGAGAAGATGTACCTGAGACTTTGGTGGTCAGAAAAGACTGTGAAGCGCTCGCCCATCAGATAGTGCCGCCATGTCTTCAGGGCGAAGACTACTGCTGCTAACTCCAAGTCATGGGTAGCGTAGTTCTGCTCATGTGGCCTCAACTGACGTGATCCGTAGGCAATCATGGACCGCTCCTACATCAGGACACACCCGAGTCCAGTCCCTGATGCATCGTAGTAGACTACGTATCCAACTCCCTCCTCAGGCAACCTCAAGATAGGTGCGCTGGTCAACCTCTGCCTCAGCTCCTGGAAGCTCTGCTGACACCTGTCTGACCACACGAAGGGTTTCCCCTTCTTCGTCAATGCTGAGAGTGGGGCCGCAACTCTGGAGAAGTACGGCACAAATCTCCGATAGTAACCGGCTAGGCCCAAGAAACTCCGCACCTCTGTCACGCTCTTGGGTGGATCCCAAGCTAGTACTGCCTCGATCTTCGTGAGATCCACTGCAACTCCCGCCTCAAAAATGACGTGCCCTAAGAAGTGGACCTCACGTAACCAGAACTGACACTTCAATAGCTTTCCATAAAGCTGGTGCTCTCGGAGTGTGTCCAGTACAACACGTAAGTGGTAGGCGTGCTCCTCCTCCGAGGTCGAGTACACCAAGGTGTCGTCGATGAAGACTACGACAAATCGATCGAGGTATGGCTGGAAGATCCTATTCATGAGGCTCATGAACACTGCTGGAGCGTTGGTCATGCCGAAAGGCATAACCAAGAACTCATAGTGGCCATACTGACACCTGAAGGCCGTCTTCTGCACATCCTCGTCTCGAAATCTGAGCTGATGATAGCCTGACCTGAGGTCTATCTTCGAGAACCACCGTGCTCCCTTGAGCTGATCGAAGAGGTCATCAATCCTAGGTAGCGGATACTTGTTCCTCACTGTCACCTGGTTCAGGCGACGATAATCGACACACAGTCGCAAGCTCCCGTCCGCCTTCTTGGCGAACAATATCGGGGAAGCCCAGGGCGAAACACTGGGTCGGATGAACCCCTTTCCCTGTAAGTCCTCCAACTGTACCCGAAGCTCTCGAAGCTCAGTGGGGGCCATCCGATATGCTGGATTGGATATCGAGGCTGTCCCGGGGTACAGGTCAATATAAAAGTCTACCTCTCTGCGAGGAGGTAGTCCTGGAACGTCGTCGGGAAAGACGTCCGCGTACTGATCCACCACTGTAGGAAAACTGGGACTCCGCACGTCAACTGCTCCCAGGATGAGGCTAGCCAACTGATGAGTGATGGGCTGACCTCTCCTCTGCGTGAGTCCATCCTGTGCTGCAAAGGCTCCCTTCTCGCCGGTGAAGGTGAACCTGCTCCCGTCGGTGCGCACACATCGCACCTTGTGCCTAAAGCAGTTAATATGAGCATGGACCGTAGATAACCAATCCATGCCCAAGATGATGTCGTAAGGCCTCGACGCCGCTACAAGAAGATCCCAGCCGAAGCTCTAGCCTCCTAGAGTAAGCTCACACTACCGGCACCGGTGCGTAATCGTCGAGTCTGCTCCCGTAGGAGTCTCTAGCCGTATGGATCGAGCCAACGGCTCCGTCGAAATCTCCGAGCTACGAACAAGGGCAGTGGCTATGAAAGAGTGACTCGCTCCTGTGTCTATTAGAACTGCAAAAAGGGTGGAATAGACACAGATCATACCTCGAATCATCTCTGGCGCGCCGTGGTCGTAGGCCTCCGCTGCCTGGAGCTGTGCCTGTCTCTGCCCTCCGGCTCCCTAAGGTCGGGGCGGGCCTCCTGGTGGTGTTGGTGGCAGAGCCTCAAAGCATCGCCCACCGCCTGCTGCTCGACCAGCTCCTCTGCCTCGTCCGCCTCCTCCCTGCGGACCACCACGGTCGACCATCTGCCTGGGTGGTCCCTCCACCGTCTTCTGCCCCTTGGTACGACGGGTCGGGTAGTAACGAGCAGTGTGGCCCTGCCCACTGCACTCGTAGCACTGTCTGCCTCTCGGAAGGCTGGCTCCGCGCTGTGTGCCCCGCACCGTTGAGCTAGTGTCCCAGGGTCGTCTGCCGGAAGGCCTGGTCTTCCTAGAACCCTGAGTCATCCGTCGGCTACCTGCTGCCAAAGACTCCACTATCTGCCGCCCTGCGGCAGGTCTCGCTGTGGACTCAGCCAGGAAGCTCTCGATCAGGAGGGCTCGCTCCAGTACTCCTTCCTGGGTCGGGATGCTGAGGGAGATTAGTGATGCCCTGATCTCATGTCTCAATCCCTGCTCGAAGGTCCGGGCCCGGAAGAAGGGGTCCCGTACCATGTCTGTCGAGTAGCGAGATAGGTCGGTGAACCTCGCCGCGTACTGGGCGACCGTCAAGCTGCCCTGCCGCAGCTGAAGAAGCTCCTGGATGCGCACCGCACAGAGGGTGGTCGGGACGAACTCTGAGCGGAAGAGTCTCTCGAAGTCCGTCCAGATGAGGGAGGCCTCATTGTGTACCTGGAGCATCAGGCTCCACCATCGCCCTGCTGCTGTGTGCTGTAGGCTTGCCGCGAGGATCACCATGAGGTCTGCTGGTGTCCTCACTAGCCTGAAAACTCGGACAACCGCCTCCATCCAGTCCTCAGCTGCCTGGGGGTCCGACTCCCCACGGAACCTGGGTGGTCGCTGGCGCTGGAACTCGTGCAGAGCTCCGAGGCATCGTGTGTCGTCAGCTGCCAATGTTGGAAGCATCGGGGGATCGGCGGGTAAAGGTACCGCCGGTGCCTCTACTGTCAACGGGCCCTGTACCGAGGCCTCGTCGCTCAACGGGCTGTCGTCGCGCTCTACTCTAGGAACCCTAGCTGGCTGCTGTCGTCGTGCCATCCTGAAAAGGAAACAAGTGCGCCACGGTCAGAACAGTATACCTGGTGAGATGACACAAGTAATCACGAAGAAAACTTGAAACACACATGCAAACAATGTTGTCGTGCATTAAGTCGGAAATCAGAAGTCAGGGTCCTGGTGTATGGATACGTCGGCCGCCGCACCAACACTGGACTCCCTGGCCTGATAACCACACTCAATACACTAAACACTATTGCTTCACATAGAAGAAAGATCAGAGTCTGCGGTAGAACCGACCACCTCTAATACCAATTTGTCACGACCCACCCTCGGGGCCCGTGTTGTGACTACCCCAAGCCCTCCTTCCATAGGTCAGGGGCTGGCGACTAGCACCAAGGCGTAAATCCCAACAAAAAGGGAAGGCATTGCCTTTGAAAAGTAAACAAGCACCACAGAGTAAGCAAGCGGAAAAGTAAACACTAAGTAAAAACTGTACAAGCTATGCTGAAAGTAAAAGGGGCCAGAAATACAAGCCCAACAGTAAAGTACAACTGAAAGGAAAAACAGCAACTGAAAGGGAAAACTGTAACGTCGAGCCGTCCTCTGGAAATCCCGCCTGAAGGGTGGGTACAGATAGCCTCCACTACTCCTCGGGTCCACCTGACCGCTCCGAGTACGTCCCGCCCAGTGGTCCACCTGACCGCTCCGAGTACGTCCCGCCCAGTGGTCCACCTCCAGGTACCATCCTGCTCCGCACGCCTCCACCACGATCAGCGATGTCCGTCGTCTGCAACCAACACAACGTAGTGCGGGCAAAGCCCGTGCAGGGGTGATTATAAGCTACTCAGTAGGGACCCCGAGACCCCCGAAGGTCTCCCGAAATCCACAAAGGATAATACACAAAGGAAAGATACAATCACGAAGTAACATCTGACATGGCTTAGGTATATGCCCATACATATACCTAAGTCATCAATTCCCGTTCGGCTCCAACGTCCAAGCCCAAGAACAACCCAGTCCACACAGGAAAGCAAAACGTATACCCACACAGGATAGATCAACACAATCCACAAAGGAGAGTAAACAGTAAATCCACACAGGATAGCTCAACACAATCCACAAAGGAGAGTAAACAGTAAATCCACACAGGATAGCTCAACACAATCCACAAAGGAGAGTAAACAGTAAATCCACACAGAATAGCTCAACACAATCCACAAAGGAGAGTAAACAGTAAATCCACACAGGATAGCTCAACACAATCCACAAAGGACAGTAACGCAAGATTCAGCTCACACAGGTATACTTCTTTGGATGACGATAAAGATGATCACTGATCCATCTAAGTCGTCGGACCCACGAAGGATCGATAGGTAACTAACCCCCGCAATGAACACACAGGATCGGGCCCACACAGGACCTGTAGGCGCTGGCTCACACAGAACTGCTGAGCGCAGACCCACAAAGGATCGAACCCACACAGGATCGGGCCCACACAGGACCGGGCCCATACAGGACCTGTAGCACTGATCCACGGAGGATCGCTGAGTGCAGTAGTCATCACAGTCCATTGAGGATCTCTGCATAGTCGCCGCCGCAGTCCACTGAGGATCTCTGCACGGTCGTCGTCGGAGTCCACGGAGGATCTCTGCACAGTCGTCGCTGTCGAAGTAGTAGTCGCAGCCAGCCTAGGGTTCCCGCACACAGCAAGCTCGTTCGGGAGGGTCCGCTCCTCGAGCCGAGAGGCTGATACATCAACTGACACAAAGTCTGAAGTTGATGTATCCAAAAGTTCCGTATTGTCAACAGGAAGTCAACGTCGCAGACGGCGCGTCAATCGGACGCCCGGTCTGAGAGTTATTGGCATTTTCGTCCTAGGGGCCCGGTTGGTTTTTAAGGCAAAACCAACCCGACCGCACTCCACCTACGTCCAAACCTCAGGCGGAGTATGCCAAAAGATCCGTCTCACTTAGATAAAAACAACGAAGCTGACGGCACGTCAATCGGACGTCCGTAGCTCAAGATATGAGCGTTTCCGCTCCGAGGGCCCGGTTGGTTTCGTGTACGAACCAACCCGGCCAAACACAAAGTATTCCGAAACATTAAGTGAGATATACCGAAACGACCGTCTCGATCCAAGGATCGCGTTCCCACTGACGGCGAGTCATTTGGAGGCCCGTAGCTCAAGTTACGGGCGTTTGCACGAAGACCGTCCGAAGACGGGGGGTACGGGCCCAGGCCGACCCGGCCGGACCCCCCCCCCCCCCCGGGAGTCGGCCGAACCGGGTCGACCCAAAACGGTCTGACCCGGTCCGGTCTGGCGGGGGCGCGGCCCGGCCGGTCGGACCGGTCTGGCCCGGTTCGACCGAGCGGCCGAACGGCCGAGGCGCGCGGGGCGCCGCCCCCGCGGCCTGGTGGTGCCGCGGCCCCCCGCGTGGGGCCGCGCTGAGTCGGGACACGACTTCAGCCGCGTCCGAGGGCACCAGACCCGTGCGGCCGCGGGTCCGCGGGTGCCGCTGCCGCCGCGCTGAGTCACGACGGCCTGTCCGACAGCGCGCCGGGGCGCCGCCGCTCCCGACTGCCGGCGCCGCCGCGCCGGCGACCCGCACCGCCGGCGAGTTCCGCGGGCCACCGAGATCGTTTTGGTGGTCCGATTCCCTTCCCGTCTATGCCATTGTTCCTCCCGGGACTCGTTCTTCACTGCGGGATCATCAAACATCCGTTGCGGCACATTTCATTGTCGCCCGTCAAATCTGCACAAAACGAAGAACGGCGGAGGGTCGTCGGGCCGTGTTCGTTTGGCCCGCACCCTCCGCATTAGATGTAAACAACGGGAGGAAAAATAAGTTCAACACATGAACGCATATCCGAAATAATTCTTAATGAAATAAAATTGTTTCATAAATGGGAAAATAATAAAAATAAAAAAGGGGTAATTCCCAAAAATAAATCCCTACCTCGTTGATCGTCGCGCGCGGGCGTTCTTCGCGGAAAAGCTCGTCGCGGAAGAGAGGGATCGTCGCGTCGTCGCGGGGAGGCGTCGCGTCGTCGCGGAATCTGGCGTTGAGTTGGAGAACTCAACGCACCATGAAACAGCAAATTTAATTTAATTAATTAAATCCGTGTTTTTGGTTAAGAACCACGAAGGAGATAAAAAGGAAGGTCTGAGACTCTTACCTCAAGCAGTCGATCGAAGATCCGTCGCGGAGGAAGAGACGTCGCAGAAGAACGTTGTCGGCATTGCGGATCACGGTGTCGCGTCGTCGATTTCTGGGTTCGGCATTCTTCGCGTTCTTTGCGTTCTTCGCGTTCTTCGCGTTCTTCGCGAAGGAGGAAGAAGGAAAAAGGATTCTGTCTCAACAAGTAATCCCCCAAAAGATTTTGGTTGGTCTTATTTTATTAATATGCCAACACACGAATACAGGTTAAGAAACAATTGAATTAATTCGTTGAATTAATTCAACAAAAGAAACAACCCATTTAATTCACGAAATAAACCGCCCAATTAAATGGTCTGTTAATATTTTAAGAAACACGTCAGTTGACTCTCATTAAGACGGGTTTTCGTGGGTGCGTTTCTTAGCGGAAAGAAACGGCGGGGCTCGTGCGGGCCCCACCTCACAAATATCCTACCAAGGGGGTAGGATATTTATGGATAGAATCCTATCCGGTTCAACTCAGTTCAAGCCATGAATAAGTGGCTTCAAGTGGCTTCCAAGTGGCTTAAGTGAAATAAAATAAAGTTGTCGCAAAATTATTTTATTTCTTAACTTTAAGCCTGAAAATTAAAAACCACACCTGAGAAAACGCAACTCCGGAAGAGGCATTTCTAAGCAAATACCAGCGCTGCGATTTCATCGGTGCCCTCAGAATTCGATTCTGGGCACCGGTTCAAAAGTTAGAAAAACCCGCTCGTCCGTTCACTGAACGTACCCGAGCCAAAACTTCGGAAAATGATTTCGGGCACACCGGGCCTCGGAATCAGGTGCCCTCAGAGACTGTGCTCTTGAAAAATTCCAAAGAAAATTAAGAAAAAAAAATTTCCTTGAAATTTACGGGTCTTTACAAATACACTATTCCTGGAGATGGTAGGCCGTACGTACCCATGAACGCTATTTCAGTTTAATTATCATGTTGAAAGAAAGAAAGTAAAAGATAAATTTTCATATTAACACACAATAGAATGTAAAAATATATGTATTTTAAAAGGAATATAGAATCTTAAATATATAATAAATATAATATATTAAATATATTAAATATTTTCCATCATAATGTCTTCCATGAGAGGTGGTAAGGAAAATTTAGCAATCATCGTTTACTGAGGTGGTAGTTCACCGTACACATAAATAACTTGTTCGTTATCGATTATATGGATGTGTGTATAAGTTTAGGTTGAAACCTTTTAGTTAAAACATAATATTATATTGAAGATACTGGTTTTTTTATACAATCATGGAAAAAATAAATTTTAATGGGTTGTGAAAGAAAACAAAACAAAGGACTTGAGAGAAGATGTTACCTCCTAATAGGGTATCTCCTTTTGGTTTGATCCAAAAGGATACCTTGGATTGCATTATTCCCAAGTGAAGGATTCTATGAGGAAGGGAGGATTTATAGGACGTTTATGGGTCAGATCATGGACTAACTAAAGTGGTTTTAGAGGTGTGAGGAAGTGAGAGAGGTGGTGGCCTTTTATAGGGAAGTAAAAGGGCTCACATGGAAAATTTTAATACAAGTTTGGTGTACACGGGTTATTACATAAAAAAGTCATGAAAAACAAAATAAATCAATAATTGATGGTTTATGGAAGAATAATGTATATAAAATGGGTTTTGGAAATGTTTATTTCTCATTTGGCCCCCTAAAATTAAGGTTTAGTCCCTAATTAAGCTTAATTTGACCTTAATCATTGTGATTAATTTTTATCATTTTTACTAATAATTTTGGTCAAAAATCAACATGATATAATTATAATATAAATATTATAATTATTAAAATGGTATTTTCTAGTTTTCCAAAATCCAGTTCAAAGAATCATAAAAATTAAGATTAATGATAATCTCGTAGACGAGATGAAATTACAGGTCTTTAAAGTAGAAAAATGTTCCAAAGGTTGCTAAGTTTTTATATTAAATTTCATAGTGAAATTGATTATAATAATCTAAATTTTATTAATAGAAGTATAATTGATCTAATACGACAATAAAGAAAATTTAAATTATAATTGAACACTAATAATTATTTAATGTAAAAGGTAGTTTTTAACCTAAAAGCATCATTTTTCACTATTCATCAAAAAATGGTGTTTCTCAAAAAAATTTCAAAAATTAACTAAATGTTAATTTTGAATTTATAAATTCAAAAGTAAGGTTTATTTCATCAAATTAAAATTATAACTTTGTTAAAAATTAATTTTATTATTTTTCATAGAAGGACATTAAAAGCACTTCGTTCGAGAAAGCGATATTTTTTAGACATAAAAGGTGTTTACCAAAAATATTATCTTTCATTATCAATATGTTTTATTTATAAAAAAAATATAAAATTTATTTGAAAATTAGTTATTTTTGGTTATATAAATAAGTTTAACAGCTAGGTTATAATTATCCCATTTAATTAATTATAACAATAAAATGAGGTTTTGTAGAAACATTGTTGTTGCGTGTAACGTACACCAAGTTAGTATTGTGTGTAACATATGATGAGTCAACGTTCCACGTAACATGTAATTATTTGGCACTGTGTAACATATGCCAAGTTGGTACCATGTGAAAATAATGTTTAACTTAGTGTATTGTAACAAACGAAAATTTAATTTATTCGAAAAAGGTCCCTAAAAAACATGGTGTGTTACAATATTACACTTATATTGTCAAATAAATTGATCTACATTTCACTTACTTTCTCTAAAAATGAACACCACACATTGTG
Organism: Viscum album; assembly: GCA_963277665.1. Classification (NCBI taxonomy): domain Eukaryota; kingdom Viridiplantae; phylum Streptophyta; class Magnoliopsida; order Santalales; family Viscaceae; genus Viscum; species Viscum album. Next base: position 917,042,845 of record OY728141.1, read on the forward strand.
AAAAAAACATAATCTAAACCATCAAGGTTTCTAAAAAATAACATAGGTAGTCACTAGTTGCTCAAATAACCACCAAAACACTATTAGGACACCACATCATCATTCTTATTAGAATACTATATATTATATAAATCAGGATGGGGAAACACAACTTGTAGTGTGATATGTAATTTTTTAATTTAAATTTCTTCAACTATAAAATGAATTTCAATGTGATATGAACCAACACAATATATACCTAATAAGATTATCAAAGGAAACCAATCATTAAATTTCATGGTACTGTAACTTTTTCAAACCATGATATCAGAACATGGTTCCATAAAGATTTATTTGTATATATATAATCCATGGTATGGTTTAATGCTTTATGAAATGACATAATTTGAGCAGAACCATAGAAAAATTACCTAACATTCTTCACGATGTGGTACTAAACTCACGGTGTGTCCTCCTTTATCCAGTACTACTAAAAATAAACTAAGAATCTTATTTATATGAAAATTTGATTCACTGTGAGATAATATATACTATGATACTTATTAATATCTTATGAATGTTTTATATGTCCATTTTATAGATACAAATCGATTCACACTGTGACTATTCCTCTCATGTCATGAGTAACTCTAACATAATCACACCCCTTTTTCAACTTCTTACACTACTACTCTAGTTATGGTGTGCCTTTTCAATAATAGTGTGAAATATTTAAACTCTATCCAGTGACATAAAAATGTTCCTACTACCATATTAATTCAACTCCAATAATCATTACATACTTTAAAACAATCCATTTGATTTCCAACAGACTTCTAATTAATAAAAAATCCAATATTATAGCCTATGGTTACAAAAATATTCCCCTTTATATATATTTTTTCAATAGAACATTTATGTTATCAAACCACTATATATATTCTTTATAGATTCCATAATACCCCTATAGAAATGCCCCTAGTCTAAATCAAAGGTTTCATCTAATTAAATTCAGATCATATTCATATATATTTGATACTACCACTAGTCTAAATATTATTAAACATAATTTAACAAATTTCTATGCCTATGTGAGTATAATATTAATGACGGAAATAAGATAAATAATTAAGGTCTGCTATGTTTTACATTAAAAAATAAAATTTCCAAACATTTTAAGTACATTAAATATACCTATGAATAGTATCTCCCCTATCTTCTTACACCCAACAGAATATGAATAATTAAAAAAAGAAATAGAATCCAAATATAACATTAAATATAATGGTATAGAGTCATATAAACCTATTTAGTTTTAGGGAATTGGTTTAACACCACAGTTCAATTAATTCTTCAAGAAAACATGTGTAGACAATAGTTTGGTTAAGATTTCTGATGCCTTATGGTTTGTTTAAAAAACTGTTGCTCTAATATTTTCTCCACATTCTCCTTTATAAAGTGGTAATAGTTCTCAATGTGTTTAATGTGAGATTACTAAATGACATCCTTCATTAATTTAATGGAACTTTTTCTATCACCGTGAATCGAAATTGGATATTATACTACTTTAGAAAGATCTTAAAATTCCTTCTTTATTTATATTAGTTGTGTATAGGACATGATGATTAAAATATACTATTATTTTATTATACAAAAATAAACACAATCATATTTATTACTTTTCAATCCAAAATAGATATTTTAATGTAAAATGCTCCACCACTTCTGGATTTTCGATCCCCAATGTCACTAGCCCAATCTGGATCTGAATAAGACAAAAAAATCCTAATAATTTATATACATAAACACCAAACCATAATTAAATATTCCATTAATATAAATCATCATTATATTCATTTCCATATTTTTTTCATTCTTTGTAAAACTATGGAGCCATTCTACCAGTAATATAGAATATAAAATGTCTTGAATGGTTACAGTAAGCAAAAGTAAAATCATGATGATTCATCTATATAGAGTTGATTCTACTCTGTCACAATCCTCAATCTTTCAACGTTTAGTTCTAACTATAATTGGAGTTGAAACTAGATTTCAAATCTCATTTATGAATTTCTTAAAAACTTATCTTGCATAATTTACCTATGAGATGAATATAATTTGTTTTTTGGTAATATTTACAACCCCAGAATGCAATTCAATTTACCAATCAATGAAATATCAAATTCAAAACAGATTAATTAAGAAAAAAATTCAACAATATTATTGATTTTTCCTATAAATATAATTTTTTTCCACATAAAACATAATTATAAACTCTTCCTCGTATGATAATTTCATGTAGTGGTTGTGATAAAACCCAAATCTCATAAACTCTAACTTCCTCAAGAAGATATCAAATTTTCCATAATATTCATAAAGTTATTAATTTAGTATAGAAAAATACTTTAAAATAATCTCACTTTTGATTCATCGTTTCCAATAAAAAAAACCAACCATTTGATCTATATAAACTATTTCATTCAAGAATCCATTTAAAAATGTTGTCTTCACATCTATTTTGAACACTCTAAACATTATTTGAAAAAAAACCACTAGGGAAAGTATGGTAGGATATATTTTAAACATTGGTGAAAATATGTCTTCAACATTAATTTAATTAATCTTGGACAAATTTTTACATACCAAAATCTCTTTATTCCAGATAACTCTACTATTTTCATCATGTTTTTTAAAGACACATTGTATACCAATCACATTATGAACTTTTTCCCTTTACATAATCTTTAATGTTTTATTCTTGTCAAATAAATCCAACTATTTTTTCATGGATTTAACTGATAATTATTCCTCTAATGATTATTTAAATAAATTTTGTTTTTTTTTATAAAAGAGTAGTGTGCATCATTATCCTCATCCTGATAGTCTGTGTTAGAGAAAATATTATCTCTAAAAATATTTCCTGGATCAATTTGAAATACATTCCTTATTGATTTAGTCTTCAAATGACTATATTCTCTACCGTGTTAATTTTTTGATTCATCTTTAGAATAATAATACATCTAAATATTTTTATATTCTTTATAATCTACATTCATCTCTTCATCTTCTTTAATCACTTTTTTATGAACTATATATCCATAATTTTCTTTGGATTTATACTCAATAACCTTCAAATCACTTATCTCAAATATCCCATTTAGCCATTTATTAAAACACTCATCGGATTTACTCTTTTATGAGTATCCTAATAATATAAATTCATATAATTTATCACTATATTTTCCATTATTACACTATTTATTATTAATGGTGAATTTTATTCTGAGCACTATATGATGCTTCAATAAGGGATTTATTCCACTAAATATTTCATATGGAGCCTTCTCTATACCTAAATAGATTAATGATCTATTTTGATTATACCCATCTACTTGTAATTTTTATTTCTAGTAGTGGCATGAGATTCCAATTTCTATCAACATTTTTTCCATGTTGTTCACTATACGATTTATTCCTTTCAAAACCCCATTATGTTTGGGAGTTATCACCAAATATAATTCATACTTAATACCTTGTATTGAATTGTAATTTTAAAACTCATAGGATATATACTATATTCAGTTTTCTAATCTCAGAATCTTTAAAGCTATAACAGTTTAATTTTATTATCTTCTTTGAAATAATTTTATGAAATGAACAAAATCCCTCTTTGATCACATAAATATTGAACATCCCAACCTACTATAATCATAATTAAATAAGATGATGTAATTCTCACCATATGTTTCATCTTGACAAATTTTACTGCATAAATTGGTTCAGAATAGATTTAGTAATACTGATGCAAATTCCTTCTTCTATGGATACATATTTCAAACCATAATTTCTCACATACAAGTGTCATAATTTTTTACTGAATCTCGCATCATGTTAAGAATATCCAATACAACTATGAACTTGGTGAAATTATCTATACTTTATTGGCTAATGTACCCTAGATTTTAGTTCTGCAATTTATTTTCTTTGTCCACTATTAGAAGAAACCTATTCTATTTGTTATCTACCAAATATATATTTTTATTTTTTCTATAAAAATTCATAATATAATTCAGATACTTAACTTTTATAATAATTTATTTTTGATTAAATTTGACTTACAAGAAAGAGTAAAAAAATTTAATTACACATAATAATGTGTGACTAAGTCCATTAAAATAGTGGGGTTCAACATTCCTCAATTATTCTCCATCCAACAGGGTCTTTCTAATTCCTTCAATATTTAATTCACTTTTATTTCCAAACTGTATTGTTCCATAAAATCTTACCTTTATATTCTTAAATATATCCATACTATATATAATATGAGATGAACACACCCACAATTTATAATCAAGGTGTTACTATTATTTAATTATTTCAAAAAACTTTTAGTTAAATTTTCCTTCTTAATATTTTTCCTTTGCTTCCAAATGAGTTGAGATTTTTTTATCTCTTTTGATTTTATTTATCATAAATAATAATATTTAATTCTTCTTATTTAAGAAGATAAAACTTGTTTATCAATGTAATTGAATTGGATTTTATTGTATCCTTTTTCATTTAACTTATATACAAATATACATCGATTATCTTCCTGTAGTCTACTATTAATCCCTAAAATTTGGGAAATTAAAATAGTACCAATAAAATTAATTTATATTTTGATAAGAATTATATTTTCTACCTCTAATTTTATAAATTTTAATAGTCTCCCCTATTAAATTATTTTCAACTTCAACATAATTTAATATAATGGGAGAAAGAAAAATAAAAATCCCACACTTCATTAATGTAAATATCCTACCATTGTAATTTCTTTATAAATATCACACTTTTTAATACCTTCATTATTTTTGGAAAGTTCTTGATATTTGATAAAATTCTCTTTTATTTGTCACAACCCGTCCTTGGGGCCGGTGGCGTGACTACCCCAAGCCCGCCTTCCATAGGCCAGGGGCTGGCGACTAGCACCAAGGCGTAAATCCGGGTCAACAGGGAAGACATTGCCTTTGTAAAGTAAACAAACACCACAGAGAAAGAAAGAAAAAGTAAACACTAGCTGAAAACTGGGTCAAACAGTAAGTGCAGAAAGTGAATGGGCCATAATACAAACCCAAAGCTAAAAGTAAAGTACAACTAGAAAAGGGAAAACATCAACTAAAAGTAAAGCCGCAACGTCGAGCCACCCGATGGAAGTCCCTCCTGAAGGGTGGGTACAGATAGCCTCCACTGCTCCTCGGGTCCAGCCGACCGCTCCGAGTACGTCCCGCCCAGTGGTCCACCTCCAGGTATCATCCTGCTCCGCAAGCCTCAACCACGATCAGCGCTGTCCGTCGTCTGCAACCAACACAACCTAATGCGGACATAGCCCGTGCAGGGGTGAGTATAAGCTACTCAGTAGGGACCCCAAGACCCCCGAAGGTCTCCTAGAATCCACAAAGGATAATCCACAAAGGAGAGATACAATCACGAAGTAACATCCGACACTGTTTAGGTATATGCCCATACATATACCTAAGTCATCAATTCCAGTACGCTCCAACCTCCGAGTCCGTGTACAAACCAGTCCACATAGGAAAACAAACGTAATCCACATAGGAAAGCAAAACGTAATCCACACAGGATAGCACAACTCAATCCACAGAGGAAAAAAACAGGATTCAGCTCACACAGGTATACTTCATCGTAAGATGATATAGATGATCAGATATATCCGCTGATTCATCTAAGCCATCGGACCCACAAAGGATCGATAGGTACTAACCTCCGCAATTACCCACACAGGATCGATCATGAAGTTGAAAACATAGCTATCGGGAAACTCCCTCTCTATCAAGAACAATGGGCATGACGCTACAACCAAGCACTTCCCTCTTACCTTGTACTGTTGTAGTACTCCACCTATCGAGTACTGTGGGCGTGCTGCTACTACCAAGCACTTCCCACCATGGGTCTGCCGCTACAACCAAGAGCTCCCCCTTATATTCCCTAGTGATACTCCTTCTGTTGAGTAACACGGGTCTGTCGCTACAACCAAGCGCTCCTCCGCCGTGGGTCTTCCGCTACAACCAAGCGCTCCCCAGTGCCGCTACAACTAAGAGCTTCTCCATCGTGGGTCTGCCGCTACAACCAAGCGCTCCTCCGTCGTGGGTCTGCCGCTACAACCAAGCGCTCCCCCTCATATCCTCCAGAGGTACTCCTTCTGTTGAGTACCATGGGTCTGCCGCTACAACCAAGCACTCTTCTGCCGTGGGTCTACTACTACAACCAAGAGCTCCCCACTGGGCTATCCGTAACACACCGAGCAGTCATCAATTCTCAACCAGATCTAGGGTTTTCTCACACAGCATGCTCATTCCAGGAGGGTCCACTCCACGAGCTGAGAGGTCGTTGCATCAACTGACATGTAGTCCGGAGTTGATGTATCCCAAGATGTAACGTAGTGGTCACTGCCGAATCCATGGAGGATTCCCATACTATTTTCATCATCGTCGCTGTCGCAGCCAGCTCTAGGGTTCCCGCACACAGCAAGCTCGTTCGGGAGGGTCTGCTCCCCGAGCCGAGAGGCTATTACATCAACTGGTGAAAAGTCCATAGTTGATGTATCCAAAAGTTCTATATCGTCAACAGGAACTCAACGTAACAGACGGCGCGTCAATCAGACGCTTGTTCTGAGAGTTATTGGCTTTTTTTGTTCCAGGGGCCCGGTTGGTTATTTTTAGGCAAAACCAACCTGACCATACTCCATCTGCATCCAAAACTCAGGAGGAGTGAGCGAAAAGATCCGTCTCATATAGAGGAATCCACCAAAGTCGACGGCACGTCAATCGGACGTCCGGAGCTAAAGTTATGAGTGTTTCTGCTCCGAGGCCCCGATTGGTTTCGTGTACGAACCAACCCGGACGAAACCAAAGTATTCTGAAACCTTGAGTCTAATATACCGAAACAACCGTCTCGATCTAAGGATCGTGTTGCCACTAACGGCGCGTCAATCGGAGATCTCTAGCTCAAAATATGAGAAAAAGATCGAAAACGGGGGGTCTGGGCCCGGACCGACCCGGCCCGACCCCCCTTGGGTCGGCCCGAACCGGGTCGACCTGACCCGGGTCCGGGTCCGACCTGGTTGGGTGTGACCCAGCCCAGCCAGGGCAGCTCGGCCCAGCCTGGGCGCGACCCGGCCCGGCGGGTCGGGTCGGGTCGGGTCGGCCGAGCGAAGGAACCGCGGCCCCCGCGCGGGGGGTGGGGGGGGGGGTGCACTTCGCAGCACCCGGAAGCGGCATGCCGGCCGCGTCCCACCTCCCGGTTCTGCGCGGCCGCGGAACTGCCTCGCCGCCACGGATTCATCCACGATGGGTTTTTCCGGCGGCGCTCCGGGCGCCGCCGCCGCCTGGCGGCCGGCGGAAGCTTCCGCGGACCACCGGACACGTTCCGGTAGTCCGTTTTGCGTGCGGTCTTCGCCAGGGGTCCTCCCAGGACCCGATCATCACTTCAAGGCCCTCAAATCGCCCGTGCGGCCTCGTTTGTCGTCGTCTGCCGTTCCGCACACCAAGAACGAAAAAAGGCGGTGGGTTGAGACTTGTTTGTTAGTCCACACCCACCGCGTTAGCGGTTTTAATCAATTTCACAACAAAGGTTTAAACAAACGTCGTGGGTATAAATCCCAAAGATTTAAAGAATTCAAAACCCCTACCTCAACATCGTCGTCAGACGCGAGTTTGTCGCGGAATTGACCGTCGCGGAAGAAAAAGATCATTGCGTTGCGGAAGGGCGTCGTTGTCGCGCGGTACTCGGCGTCATGTCGACGAACTCCGAGGATCAAGAACATACAGATTTAATTATAACGATTAAATCAATGTTGTTGTTATAATCAACAAAGAAAAAATTTAAAAGACCCGAAATCTTCTACCTCAAGCATTTGATGATCGGAGATTGTTGCGGGGAAGAACGTCTCGGAAGAAGAGTTGTGGAAGGAGAATCATTGGCGTCGCGGAACACGGCGTCACGTCGTCGATCTCCGAGGGTTCGGCGTTCTTCGCGTTCTTCGCGGAGGGAAAAGAGGTACAGAGTTTCTGTCAAAACCTCTCAACGAACAATCCTCAAGAAGTCATGTGTTGGTCTTATTTTATTATTATGCCAACGGATTGTAAAACAGGTTAAGAAACGATAAAATTAATTCATAGAATTAATTGTAATGAATTAACAGCCCAATTAATAGGGGTGTTAAGAAATTAAAACACACGTCAGTTGACTTTCATTAAAAAGGGTTTTAGCAGGTTTGTCACATAGGGGAAAAGAAATGGTGGGGCTTGGGCGGGCCCCAACTCACAAATATCATACCAAGAGGGTAGGATATTTTGGGTTCCACCCTATCCGCTTCAACTCAGTTTAAGCAACTTAAAGTGGCTTAAGTGAAACAAAATAAAATTTGTCGTACCACATTATTTTATTTCTCAACTTAAAGCCCAAAAATTAAAAATCACACCCAAGAAAACACAACTCTGGAAAAGGCGTTTCTAGGCAAATATCGACGCTACGATTCCATCGGTGCCCTCAGAATCTGATTCCGGGCACCGATTCAAAAGTTAGAAAACCCCGCTCATCCGTTTACTGAACGTACCCGAGCCAAACTTCGAAAAATGATTCCGGGCACACCGGACCTCGAAATCAGGTGCCGTCAGAAACTGCGTTCTTGTAAAATTATAAAGAAAATTTAGAAAAAAAAAATTCCTTGAAATTTATGGGTCTTTACATTATTCTTATCTCATTTTCTCTTCATCTTGACTGAACCAATTTTTGATATACCAGCCTCATAACCATGACTTTTTTACCCATATACTTATGGTTTTGAGAACTAATCAATTGCCCATATGTTTTTACACCTAAAAATACCTTTTATTTTAAAAAATTAATATAAGAATTTCCAAAAATAAAACATATTCAATCCATCTATTTTAATCTATAGTTAAATATTTTTTTATTAAATATACAAATTCCTCCTCATGTGATTTTATTTTCTTAAGTTTATCCTTGATAAAAATATTAATATTATCAATGATCGTGGTCTATTACTCAATATTAAATCTTTTATTTATATATTATTTAAATTTTAATCAATTATATTCATATTATTTAACTAATTTTTCAATATAATCAACTTATTCTTTATTCTCATCAATATTACTTGAGGATTATTTCAAAAAATTTTAATATTCCAATTTTTTTCTAGTAAATAAATATTCTCAAGAGATCCTTCAAATTCTACCTAGATATCAAAATCTCCCTCTAGTTGATCATCATTTTCTTATCTATCATTAGATTTATCTACAACATCTATAATATAATCATGTATATTTAATATAAACTCATATTCATACCTTATAATTGATCTTCATCATTATATTCTTACTCATTAATAGACAAGAACTTTTTTGAAATTTCTTATGACTTAAATATCTTTAATTAAAGTTTATTTTAGGGTAAAATTCTTCAACTATTTTTGTGAGAACATAAAACTCACTATCCTCTCCATTATTCAATTTTGGAAACCAAGAAACAATGTACCCAATCATACCACAATGAGAATCCTCTAAATATAACTTACCTTCAAATCTTTCTTTGACTCTCTTTAACTTCCTATCCATAAGTAATGAAAAATCATCACTTAAATCCTCTTTAATTTCACCACCATGAATTTATTTCTTCTCAAATGATTTAATTTCTATCTCTTTAGTTGAATATTCTAATGAGTTCTCTAGATGCACTCATATTTCATATGGGACCAATTTACTATGTAAGTTATCATGGTACAATTCTCCATGGTTTTTTTTCTTCATGTGATGAAACATTAGGTTGGTACATTGGTGGTAACGTTCTGGTGATATTCTTTAAAATAATAGAACCCTTGATATCATCAATGATTCAACATATTACACCAACAAAAAATAGTAATATTGTTAATAAATCAATTTAAATTTTCACTGGAACTCTTCTTCAAATAATAAAAACTATTTAAAAAATTCTAGTGTTTCTTCCCTCACTTTTTATCACTTTTATGTATGTTAAAAAGATTTTCAAAAATATATTTTTCCATCATAAAATCCAACATATTTATAAAAATATTATTATATTATGTTCTCACCAAAGTATTATGAACCATAGAGTATTTATTACTCATCTTATTATCTACTTCCATTATTGATCTTCTGGTGGGATCACCAACTTTGATCCCTTATACTACTGCGGAGAAAACAACCCACCCAAGAGAATTTATATTTTGTCTCAATAGATTCTTCCATACAAAAAAAATTTCACCCATCAAATAGAGTTAATCACCTTTTATTTATAATATTTTATTTTTAAAAACATCTTTTAACAAATTCACCAAGATATAACTACTGCCTCTTGTATCACTTGTTGTAGCCTATGGTCTTGTTGTACAACCTAAAAGGGGTGTGGGGTGAATTATATTGTTTTTAAAAAATATTCTTATCTTTTAAACAATTTAATTTTCTCTTCAAATTATAAAATACAACTTAAATATATTTTGGAAGTAAAATAAAATAAAAAATAGTAAAGATAGAGGAAGGCAATATTTTTACTTGGTTCACCTACCACGGTCTTCGTACAATAAGGACATACAAATGATGTGTTGATATTCCAATTAACCACTACCTCACTGGTATGTGATTATAAAATTGTAGAAATATAAATTCTTTTCCAAGGTCCACAACCTTTTTTTATCTTCCACTCACTTATTTAAAGTGATTTATAAAGATATAATCAATAAAAAGGTTGAAATCACAAAATATCAATGAAAGTTATTATACAAAACAAAAAGGGTGTTCTATATGATGCATCTTATATTAACTACTAAATTATCATTGAAATGTATAAAAAATTAATCATATAATCCTAATATCAACTGTTACTCTAATTTATAACACTTGACCTTACAATTCTGGGTACTATATGGACTTCATTGTTGATTATTTTATTTTTAGATCTTTAAGATTTCTATCATTATTGTTTTTGTGACACCTCTTCCTATATATGGCCACAAAAAAGAATAATCATAGAATATTTGAATTTAAAATTCATAATTTAAATCTAATATAACTTGTAAGTTCTTTTTCATGGATTCCAAGATGTAAATAATCTTCATATTTATTTCCACTATAAAAATTTGAATAGGTAGTAATTTTTTACTGAAATTATAACCAAAACTCAAGGATACTTCCACCTTCATTATTTATATTTGAATATTATTGATTCTAAAAAACATTTCATTGAAATATACCTCATTACATGAATTTTTTGTTTTCACTTTATCATTCACCAACCACTAGTTGAGTCATGACATGAAATGAACTTTCATGCTGTGAATATAATAAGATAAAAAAACATCCAAAATATTATATTTCTTGGATATATAGATTTTTCATGCAATGATATCATTGATCAGTCCTTTTATTATTTATTGGAACCTATTATAAATCAAAAAGTGGTTTAATTCTTCATGATATGATCTAATTTTAGAAAAAACATTTAAAAATTACATAGTATCCTTTGTGGAATGTTACTAAATTCAAGATACATCTTCCAATATCTAGTACAATTGAAAATAACGTAAGATTATTTATGATACTTACATAAAATACATTATACAACCTAATATATTAATTAGCTACTGAATATATTACAAATGGTTTTCCTTTTCCATTTTCATGCTATTAATCAATTCACGGTGCTACCATTCATCTCAAAGATTGAATTACTCTTGAAAAAATACATGCACTTTTAACTTATCATACTACTACTCCAGTCACAAAACAACCTTTTCTATAATGGGAATAATTGTTTCTTAAATATCCATCTATTTTAATATATTTCTACAATCACCATATTTTAAATCGAAGCATAATCACATAATTAAAAATTCTTTATGTGACTTGCAATTGAAACTAAATCCATTTTTACATTATAAGGTTATAAAAAATAATATGGTATGTTGACTATCTAAGAGGGTGAACTATAGTATTGAATTGGGATTGATGGTAAAGGTATTGATAGGATTATATGGGTTTTAATGGAAGTTTTGTTAAGGGGATACTAGTGATAGAACTTCCTAGTGATCAATTTATTGTATGGGTTATAGTTTGGTATGGTCTAGTGATGAGCCTTTCTGGATAAGTCACTATGTGGTGGATACTACTGAAATGGGGATAATATTATTTATTTGATAAATAAAGGTTTTATATAAATATAAGAAATAACCTATTGATGGAAGAGTGTCATGTTGTTAGTGCATGATGGGTCGAATTTTTTTATGATGATATAGGTTGTAAAGGACGTAACCCAGAGGTTATGGGAAAAAAGTAAGGGGTTGAATCATAAGTTGTTATATCCTACTAATTAAATCCATTCCAATGATTCATGTGGTACACTTAGTGATTTTAACCAATGTCATGTAAGTTTTTATTTTGGGATGTGTTCATTAATGGGTGTGATGGGATATAATTGGGAGATATGATTTTAGTAGGGTGATTCCCATGATTTTTATTATAATAATCCTAACTTCTACATTTTATGTGATTCATTCATTATAGATTAATGGTTTTGATGAAATTATTTTTTCTATTCAATCTCTTATAGAGGATTACTACATGTTTGTTTTCTATAACATCGCCAATATTTTTTTAGTATTGATATATTTATTCTTTATTTTGGTGATATTTTATTCATTTGGTGATTTATATTCACACTTAGGATTTGTGATAACACATTATCTATTTATTATATTGATTATTAGAGATATCCTACTCAAAATTACTTTTCTAAAGTATTAGAGATAGCTCATTTACCATTTCATTTATTATGATAGGTGGTATCCTATTCACCATTAATTTAATTTAGGAAAAGTGATAACCCATTCACTATCATATTTCTTAAGATGAGTGATTTATTTTTTTGCAATTACTTGATTCGTATTAGTGACAGAACATTTACTGTTATATTTATAATGTTTAGTGATAAACCATTTACCATTATTTTATTAGTATTGGTTATAAATAATTCAACATTTCATTACTTATTATTATTGATAGACCACTCTCCATTTCTTATTTTAGTATTAGTGATAGACCATTTTCCATTACTTTTCTTTATGTTTGGTGATAACATGATCAACACTATTTTAATTGATAACTAGTGATACACTATTTGTAAACAGGTGATGCTCTATTCATTGTTGAGAGGGTATGATTTCTACAATGGTTGAGATAGTTGATATCAATTCACCAGGTGATATTCCATTCAATTTTGAGATTAGAAAAAAAATATTCACCAGTAAAGATGGGTTGAGTGCCAAGGAATCCCAATATTAATAGGTGACTCGTGATCCTAACCTATTATGAGGTTTTGATTACTTTATCCCATTATAGAACCAACCATTGTGTGGAAGCCCTACCTTATTAGTGCAATTGAATAAAAAGAAACTCCATCCCATTCTGATAGATTCCAAATAAAGAACGAGTCAACCATTAAGGTTGATTCTTGAGTACCCAATGATGTGATAAGTGATATACATGTGATTGTTTACCAATTTCATTTCATTTCATACATATATACAAATATATACTAGTATTTATTAGAGGACTATTAGTGGAGACCTACTATGTTTTTCACTCACACCCTACATTTGAACCATAGTGGATGTGTATTCCTTATGTTTGGATTGTAGATCAGGGACAAGATCAAACATAGTGTGTCAGCTAGAGAATCTTAGATGGGATGTGGAAACTCGTCTGAGGAGATCCTAAGGATTGGTATATGGTTATCCTTTTTTTCAATTCATTCATTGATTTCTATGATGATCCCATCAGATAATTTATCATAAGATATATTTCTATATACTCTAACATCAGTTTTTCATACATTATATTAATATTATCATTATGGTAAACATATTATTATACTTTCTTATATTGATATATAATCTTATATTATGTTATTGATACTTTTATAATTTACTATTATTGTTTTAAATATTATTAAGGGTATTGTCTACAAATAATTTTTTTTGAACTTCAACATTTATCATCAACTATATCATATAAGGAGGTGTATTTATGGCTAGATAATTCCCTAAATTAGGATTTATTGATGAAACATATGTCATAGATGTTTCTAAGAAGTATCATATATTTTTTATTGGTATTGTGATTTGGAATATGGTTTAGGGAGATTGCTGGTTAAAATATTTTTGTCAGTTTTTAGGATTCTTTTTTATATATAATTTTGCTTGAGCTTTTGGTAATTTTCTTAGATTGTAAATATTTTCCAATTTTAAGTAAATTTTGGGATTAACCTTCTAACTTATTCGAAATTGATTATTTTCATCGATTGTATTCCATTTTATGATTTCTTATTTAATGACATGTATTTACACTTATTTGGTATAAATTTATATAGGGGAGATAGATGGGAAGAGAGAATTCAAGAAATAAAGGGTTGTTATAATTTCAAATCCATCTTTTGCACAATGTTAAGAGGAAAATGTATTCTACTATCAGGGTCTGAGACTATACCACCACCCAACATAGTTCCAAGGAAAAATATTTATATGTCGTTGGAGCGCCAATGGTAGCTGCGCCTACTCCTGAGACAATTCCACCTCACCAACGTATCCTAGAGGGATCCACTGAGAAGGGGTTGAATGCTAATACAACCTCATATGATAAATTGGAAATTAATTGATAAACCAATGTAGCACTGCTGAGTATCTTGACTATATGTCTCATATCCAACTTAATGCGGTGACCTAACACATCGTACATTTTCATTGCAACTTATGATACATTGTGATGCTTTGTTTTTGTGAGAACATAATTATTTAGAAATGTATTCTGGGGGATACTTATAATAGTCTTAATACCATGAATCAAATTATATGAAGAACAAATAGAGCATCATGCCTCAATAAAACATTCTTTATCTGTTCTATGATATATTTTGCAAAAACCCAACAAGTAATCAATGCCTCGACACTGTCTCTCCTCCAGTCCTAAGATTAAATTTCCCATCAAAGTATCCTACAATAATCAGTTAATATACTTAAACAATCTAATAACCCATTATCCTCATTTCATCACATAATCATCGTCATAAAATTCATTGTAGATCAAGGAATGGTTTTGTAGAGTATCAAGGGTGGAGATATCCGATAAGAATATAAAGTGGGAGGAGTGCACATGAAATCTAGATAAGCTAGAAAGAGATCATTTTTTACTGATATATTATCTTACCTATTTTATAATTCATGCTTTTTATTTTCCTAGCATAGGTTTTGTATGTTTTTTCATATAAAGGGAGGTATTTTTAACTAATGTACAATATTACTATAAAATCTATATGTATGTGTTTATGATTCTTACCTATACAATTAACACTTATACAAAACTTATTTTGGAATATGACATGACTTAAACCACTGGACCCCACCTATACTAGTAGTAAGTTGAGTATACTACCTTAAATCTACCTATAATAGGTCAATATCTAGTGACTAGCACTAAGATAGAATAATACATACATGGGTGGACTTAGCCTGTATAACCTATAAAAGATATACGGCAATATCTATAATATCCTAAAACAAATAGAAAACACATAAATAACTAAAATAAAACATGCACATGACACAAAAAAAACAACCTAAGGGCATTCAATATAAATTCTAATATATAAGGGCAAAAATAAAAGTCCAAATAACCAAGAAAATAAATTGACCATGGGAAACAAGGAAAATATATCACCATATTGTTGAAAATCAATATTGAGAAATGAAATCAATAAATCCACGTAAGTTCTAACTCTACCAAAACCACACCCACCTAATTCACCATCGATATGTGCACTATCTTCACAGACACAACATGTATGGGCATAAATCCTATAAATGAGTGAGTATAAAGATACCATGTAAGATACCTAAAAAAATATAATGTAAATCGACTGCACGTTGGATTATATCCATGATATGAACAAATTAGCCACCCAACACAAGTTAATGTGGAAAATTTTTAAGAAATTTGTTATGTCTATACTTACCTATTTGAACCCATCCAAACCTCACATGGAGAAAGGGCTAACCCAAAAGATTACTCTTTTACAAGGATGAGGACACCATAAATAAACCCCACAATGTAGTGGAAAACTACACATCCATAATAATATGTATTAGGGATAATCAAACCATGATTGGTTTTTCTTATGCTTTATATCTAGGGCCATGCATCATCTTTAAATTAAAATTTCATGCACTTCATGTTACCCCATATTCACACTATCCAAATATAGTTGGCGTTCATAATGTTAATAAAAGATGTTAGTTCCTTGATTGAAATTAGATGATGAGATGTGGGTTCTTCCTTCTGTCAATTCCTCCTTGGATCTTGTTTCTATGTTAAAGTTTACCTCATATATTTGAGTCATGTTTGCGAAACTAGTTCATGGTTCCATGTTGAGTTGGATTCTAGTCAATCACACTGCTTCTTTCTCAATAGGAAAATAACATTTGGTACGAGTTGATAGTAATGTAGGGAATGTGTGGGAATTTTTTAGGCATTAGTTATGTTGGATATCTATAAAGTCATGTCATTTTGAAGTTTCAGTCATATCTTGTTTGATGAATCTTAGGCATAGAACCCATGGCATCCCATGTTGACCATGGTTATTTGATAAAAGGGGAATAAGTCTTCTGAGGATTTTCCATTAGGAATCCCATCTTTATTATATGGGTTATAGATTCTGGATCAAGACACTTGTTTAATGTCTGGTGGGGACAGTTGGGATATATGTTAAATGTCTTTTGGGGATAGTTAGGTCACAAGTTTAATATATTATGGGGATAGGTGGGACCTAGGATTAACGTTTTGTGGGAGAGGTGGGTCATATGATTAACATCTTGTGGGAATAGGTGGGTTATAGTTTTAACATCTTATGAGTATAGTTGGTTCAAGGAAGATAATTAGGACTTATACCTTAGGATGAGTCTGATGGTGTATTTTTGGGATATATAAAGATTTATGTTGGGATTCCACTCTTAGGATGCATGTTCTTCTTCCTCAGGTTAGATCAGGAGGGAATATCATCCCACTGATGGGTTAAGAAATATAATTTGGTATTATAGCTAAGGAGGAGGCCCATGAAGGCTTCTTAAAAGTTATCTCTTGATCATTACATGAGCCATCTTATTCTTGTCACATTGGAGATATTGTTCTTTCCATTGGAGAAATCCTAATCTCATAAAATAGTTTATACTACAGTTTAACCTCATGTTCTGAGGACTACTAGGTGAAATATTTATATCAATGGTTAGTGTAGGAATTATGAAACAATGTTCCTTTTTGGTTCAACATGGCCTGGAAGTATGGTGATGGATTTTTAGGTGTTTCTTATGGAGTAGTATGAATCAATGTATTCGAGGAATTAAAGAGGTGAATCTCAACTCATGACATGGGAAAGGGACCAAGAGGATCATGTCGTCTCAAGGTATTTCAAGGAGTGTATAAGAGTATCTCAACTCATGGTATTATATGGGATGCGCAATGGGAATGTGTAGCTCATAATCGAAATTTACTCAACTCATCCTGAAAATATCATGGTGTGAATCTCCTTTTTTATGTGGGTTAGTGACTATAGTGAAGTGGCAGGGTTGGGGGCCTCAAAATATAGGATTCCATTGATCTTTAGAAAGGTTGCAGGGGTGTAGCCCCATGGTATGGACTGGAAGGCATGTGTCTGAACACTATTTCACACAACTATGAATTAGGTCACACAACTAGGCACTGTGTTGTGCAACTTTTGGTGTTGCATGAAAATAAATTTATTTTAATAATTGCATAAAAGAACGATTTTTGGATAACACTATGTTGCAAAAAATTACAGTATTACATAAATAGGTTTGCATGAATGTTTTTACTTTGAATGAATTTTTTTTTTAAAGGGATAAAGTTTCTTTAAACCCTCTAAGAAAAATCTCATTCATTGAGGGGATTTTATGAGGTAATTTCATGAATTTTTCAAATATGGGGTTTTGAGAAGAAAAACCCCATATTTTTATGATCAAGCGATTTGATACATGAATCATAGAGGCCCTCTCCAAAAATTAGTGGTTTTTACCATATTTATATGCATTTTTTCTATGTCTTACAACTTAGCTGGTGTCGTACGACTTTATGAATTATCATTAAAATGCCTTTTTTGTGGTTGTCTCACATGTGTGTGGAGAATATATATTTGAAATCCCCTTTCTTGTGAAACTCAATTACATGGATGTGAAGGGGCTGGATTAATTTTTAGAATGTTCAATGGAATTCCAAATTTGGTTTGAAAATTTCCCCAGGTGGCTATTTTCAAAATTCAAAATTTAGATGAGAATAACTTTTAATCCACAAGACCATTTGAGATCCATGAGTAGTCAAATAAAACATTTCCAAATAAAATAATATCCTAGATAATGTTATTGAGAATTAGGTCCATATTTGGATGCATTTTCTAGGACCAGCTATCAGTATATATGAATAAATAAAACCCATATCACCTCTTCAATCCCCATGGGATATGACCAATAATTTTGCATTCAAAGGGTGACTATTAACCATGATCCAAACTACATGAACCAACAAAAAAAATTCCCAACATATAGGGTGACATAATAGACTCATTAGTTTACCTTTATTCCCCAAACAATGTCTTTTAAAATAGAAAGACCCTCTGGATATCTCTCTCATGGACTCCCATACCTGTAGGCTGAATATAGTTGGGGACTCACACATCATTAGTGGATATATGTTAGTGGTTCAAAACACTAATTAGCATAAGCTAAAACTCTATAATTCATTAAACATAAAACAAAACTTTAAAACATACCAGACTATAAGAAACTATTGAACTCAATATAACAAAATATTGTAAGCCAAGTCACACCCTAAATCACCACACTGAGTCAGCCCTGGTACACACTCTCACAAGTAAAACACTCTAAGACGTAACATGATAGGGAAATAAATAAAAACAAGAGAGAATAAATATTTATATGGTTGAATCATTTTGTATTATATGAATGGGATAATATTGATACTTCCTTTCATTTCATGAAAGTTACATAGATCATAATCCGAGTTAATCTTACATAATTTTTTATATATTTTCATATTAGTTGAGTTAAACTCAATTCACACATGTAAAATTGGTCCCATCCAACTTTTATAGTAGAGCCCAACTAGTGAACCTATGAAACCATATTCCAAGATTTATTAAGGACCTGTAGTTTTCCTTGGATACCTTTAATTGATCATAAGTACCTCTACCCAACCAAAAACTTCCAATGAACTAAACAAGTTACCCAAAAGGCCCAGGAATGAATCATAGATCCACCCCTACCAAAATGTTATTAAAAAAATAAAGTACAAATTCAGAGCATCAAAAGGGAGGTTTAAAAAGACGAGGAAAAAAACTTGCCACCGGCATCAGCCTCAACAAATTTCACACAACAATCAGGGGTGAAAAAAGACCATTCTGAGCTTGACTCCTCAATAGCCTTCTTTGATAAGGCATCAACAACCTGATTGGACTCCCTATAAACATGAATCACATCAATGATAGTAGAATTAAGAATATGAAGACATTCGATCCAATAAGGCAGCAAAACCCAAGGAATATTCCTCGATCGGTTTTTAAGAAGATCCACATCCACCATAGAATCTGATTCCAACCAAATAAATTTCGATCCAAAATTAAAAGCATAATTAATAGCTTTGATCATGGCCCAAAATTCAGCTTCAATAGCAGAACCCTGCCCAATATAATGATGGAAGCAGCCTTTGACAAAGCCCCGATAGGTGCGGAAAACTCCACCACAACCCAAAGGCCCAGGTGAACTAGCAGCCATGCCATCAACATTGACTTTCAGCCAAGAAGGGATAGGGGGGATCCATCTGATAGATTTCAAAACCCAAGGCTTCTTGGGTCTACCACTCACACCAAAATTTCTCAAAACAATAAAGTCATTCATCCCATTATGCATACACCTAGTTTGAATCTTAGAAGCAGTGTAAACAACCCTATGAATAGCCCTTACACCAGAATAAAAAGTGGGTGTGATTTCCTCAAAAAGTTGAGCATTACGTGCTCTCCAAATGAACCCAATGGAAGAAGAAACAACAACCATAATGATATTCCTGACCTGATCACTGCACCGGGCAGAAGCAGCAGACTGAAGAAGATTATCCACAGAGATGAAATCCAAACAGCACCTAATCATGTCTTGGATGTACTTCCAGAGACTGCAAATCATAGAACAAGAGAGAAAAATATTATCAATAGATTCAATAGCCACACGGAAAACAGGGCAGGCCAAAGAAAGCTGGAATCCCGCTCTTTGAAGAATACAGTGAACAGGTAGACGTATTTTCCAGATTGTTCATAAGAGTAGTAAAATGGAAGGTGGAATGAAGGAATTCTTATAGGAAATCAGCCACTGAGGTGTAGGATTCTGCCTAGTATAGAGAAAACTGTACATATGCTGAGCAGTAAGAAGGCCAGTGCTGCTCGGTTCCCAGATGAGAGTGTCAATATCCATAAACCGGTAATTCAAAATTTCAAATTGCAAATCAGAGGGAATAAGCTCCAATAGTCCAGTACAGTCAGCCTTCAAGAAAAAAATCTGGGCATTTAACAGCTGAGGAGGAATAGTAACATCTTGTTGAAGAAATCTAGATAACCAAATAGTGCTCCATATATTCATAGAAGAATCCCTACTCATCAACCATTTTGAGGAAGTCAGAAACCCATTAAAAGAAGACCTCAAAGTAGGCCAAACAGAAGAAAAGAGATAATGAGGATATGTTGTCCACAATCTTGAAGAAAACCGGGCTGAAATGAAATCCAAAGAAGCATCAGAAGAGGTAATGATATTCCAGGGAAAATTGCTAATTAGGGACTCGTTAAAAAGGACCAAATCTTTAATTCCAATGCCCCCCATCTCACTGGGCTTTATGCAATCTTTCCAGGCCACCACAACGAGCTTCTTCTCAAACATAGATCCAGTCCATATGAAGTTCCTGATAAGCCTTTGATGCTCCTTAATAAGATTCATGGGCCATCTGTAAGTAGAAAAAGCATAAAGAAACATAGATGTGATCACCGAGTTGACAAGGCAGATTCTTCTAGCCTGATTCATAGCCTTCCCTTTCCAATGAGCCATTTGAGCAGTGATGCAGGAAAAGATAAATTCAAGATGACATCTTTTCACCCTTCCCCATAAGAGGGGAACACTAAGATAAGTGAAAGGTAAAGAACCCCTCTTAACCCCAATAGATCTTGAGAGTTTGACCTGCTTTCTAATGCTCACACCCTTCCCAAAAACCACAAAGGACTTTTGAAAGCTAATGGCCTGCCCAACCACATCTTCATAATGATGAAAGATGGCTTTAATGGAGTTAACAGTTCTAAAATTAGACCTTCCAAAAAGTAGGATGTCATCAGCATAAAAAAGGTGAGAAGGAGCATATATGTCCCTTTCAACTGGAATCAGATTATACAAACCACCTTTAACCAAATTATTAATACAGTGACTAAGATAGTCCTCAGCAAGAGAAAATAAAAGACCGGATAGAGGATCCCCTTGACGAAATCCCCTAAAGCATTTAAAGAAACCCATGGGAGATCCATTAACCAAGACAGATAACCGAGCACTCTTAATAATAGAATGAATTAGGTTAATGAACTTCATGGAGAATCCATGCATCTTGAGAATGGATAGAAGAAAAATCCATTTCATAGTATCAAAATCTTTAGAGATGTCCACTTTTATGGAAAAAGTCCCTTGCTTAATCTTCCTTCTAATATCATTGATACACTCATAGGCAGTAAAGATACAGGTTTGGATACTTCTCTAAACAAGTTACTCTTATGCATTACATTAATGAATATTATATAATTATTTTTATGATTGACTGTGAGTAAAACCTTGTGTATTATAATTAGTGGACCCTTATGTATGTCATAACATTTTCTCAACATATTTCAAAACATTCCCACCTAAATATATTTATTAAGATACATAACATTCAAACCAATTACTCAATTGAACTTCTTATACCGTGAGGTTGAATATTAAGACAAAATATAATATCTAGATTTTATATTTCCAAATTTATGATTCAACACATGAAAAATACATCAAATTTACTAACAATATACCAATTATATACTAATTATAAGGAGAACATGAACACTTAATAAAAAACTACTGACCATCTCATCTTTTGAAAAAAAAACTGTGTCTACATGCCAGCTTTTAATCACCCTAGGCCAGCTGTGTCACAATGTTGCCGTAGAAATTCCTGGAATAAAAATTTAGTGAAAATTCCATCTAAATATTTCACTCCTATAATATTTCATAGCTCTAACACTCCATTCTACTAAATTTATTGATATGATGAAATTTCATATCAATGTTCTTTTTCTGGGAGTGAAACATCTGATTGTAGTCCAAATTAATTTCAATTTTTCTAACACAATAAACAAGTCAACTTCCACGAAATCTTTTGAGATACTCTATTAAATATTTGATATATATTAATTCTTTCACTACTTGTGTTATGGAAACATTTTCATATTTTGTATGGACATAGATATTGTTGGCTGAAATCTTGACATCAGGCTTACATCAATTCCTTTCAATCTAAAAATATTTCATGTGGAACTCTTTAATGTGTTTTTATTCAATAAATAGTATACATACACATAACCCTACAATTGATCATCCATTCCAAAACACAGAGACATATCTTTTGATCCTTTAAAATATCATAGAATACACTTCATAACTTCTTGATATTATTGACCTAGATTCTATATAAATCAAAAAAAATTCTGACAAAAAATAAATGTCTAGACTTATTCTTACCATTATATACATCCAGATTCAGACTTCTAATGAAAATATAACTTTAACCATATAATTATCCAAATTTATTATTTTAAATAATTTATACTTGGATTGTTTGAAGTGTTTAAACAATAGATTTGAGACTGATTTATATCTAGTTATTTGAATCTCTTGATGATATTCCTAATGCAATAACTTTGAGGCAAAACTAAAATTCAAGATTTTCATCCTCCCTCAATATATATTCCCATTATTTGGTTTTCCTCACCAAGATCCTTCATCTCAAATCATCTAAAAAAACTCACTTTTCAACTATTGAATCTATTTAATGTCTAAACTACCAGAAGCATATAATTCACAAATAGAAGTAGGATGATAATGCTCTCATCCTTCAAAACATTTTTTTCAAAATATTGATTCAAGTTTCTCTAGTTTAATCCATTCTATTACATGAATTTAATTAATCTTTCAGTCCCACTACCTTGGTTCATGTTTCAAGCCATATAAATTCCTTTTAAACTTACACACCAAGTCCATGTTCTATTTTTACATGAAATCATCTAATTGGATCATGTAGAACATAATCTCTAAATCACCATGATGGAATTAAATCATTAAATAAAATTATTAGAGGTGTAAATTTTGAGAAGAAAATAGACTCATCGCCGTATGGATGGTAGGGTGTTTAACTACAAATAAGAAAATCTCAGAGAATTACACCCCTATTTCTACTGATTACCTTTCATAACAAGACTATACTTGTACTTATTACTACTATTATATTCATCTTAAAACTCGATGACCCATTTGTTCTATAACAATTTCTTCACCAATGTTAGTTCTTTTAGCCCTCGTGTTCTATTTTCATCCATGAAATTCATCGCATATTTCATACCAAACTCCCACTTTTTAAAATCACTTAGACTAGCCACTTATTATGAGATCTCAGGATATCCTCCATGTATAAGAAGAAATTAATGAAAATTAGTTCCAATACATTGAAAAATTTATTTCACTTTGGTCGATTTTTTCAATTCTATTCATCGATTTTCTCTTTCCAGAACCACTAATTCTAAAAAAATTCTTTCCAAATCTCATCCTTGAGTTTTCGCGTTTCTTGAGAACTCTAGTATATGTTTTAATAACCTGATTGAAACCTCTCGTATTTTAATTCCCTATGAAAATTCATTAATTTTTTTCCTTTTATAAATATCATTTAAATCACCTTAGATATAATGAGTTGACTCATTGTTGCCAAATACATTTCCCACAATGTTTGGTATTTCCAAAAGGTATTCCCATTAAAGAGAACATATTGACTTCTAATGACCATCAATTTCTCATTAAACTAAATAAAAAATACAATTTTTTATCTCTATATTCCAAAAATAAATATTCTTGTTACTTTTCTTCATTTGTTTCCTGATCCTTGGCGTCCACATGGATATAGGTTAAATTTTAAAAAAAATTGAATTGAGTCAATTCCATTAGTTTTCTAAACCATATATATTCTAGAATATATTACCCTGTTGGTGTATAAAGATTAATGTCAACAAGGTATTATAAAAAATTGAAACTATTTCTCTAAATATCCTTAGGCATTCTAGAATATAGTCTCATGATCTAAGGATTTTTAATTAATGTCCAAGTAATCTGATCTTCAATACCATTCATATCTAGTGTTTCGGGTAATTATTTCTTAAAGATGATTCCTGTTCTATAGAAGAAATACTAGAAACCCTTGATATTGTACTTACTACAATTATTATACATTGAAAACATATACATGATTTTAGTCTCTATTTCAACCAAAAACCTACTTCGATCAAACACTCTGAACACATCAGATTTGTGATTAAGGAAGTAAACCCATATAAGAATTATTGTAAAATGATAAATGTCAAAACATATGCTATCCCACCATAAGAATGGATTGGTTAATACACCTAAACATACTTTTGAATGGGTTATAATTTATGATTATTTGGTTTCCTTCTATTCAAGTTGAATTACATATTTCTCTTCTTTCACAGTATACAACACTCATAATATATGAAGTCCATTTGATCATGCTTTAGTTTACCATTTGTAACTAGAAAAATCATGATTTTATTACAAACATTCTCAAGATGACAGTTCCTAAACTAGAATCTTTCAAAAGCTATTATTCAAGTAATTTTTTACCCATCTAAAATTTTTGGTAAATTAAAATGTCCCTTAATTTAAACCTATATCCCCAACCATAGAACTATGAGTAATATTTTATACTCCATTTTAAATCTATTTTTGAATCCTTGTTTATCAAAATTTCCAATGGAAGTTAAAATATTCTATAGACATGGTATGTGTATAACATTATAAATCCCCATGAAGATCATGTTTAACATCCAAAAAATAACATCACATTTCACTGTGATATCTAGAGTTACATTTTCAACTTGGTGAACCTTTTCAAAAATTTCAGATATATAATTTTTAATGCATAATTTTTTTTATTATAGAGTGAAATGAATTCATAAAATCAATGATCCATGATTTTAATGGAATTTTGAAACTCAAAATAAATGTAAAGACCCAGAAATTTGAAGGAAATTTTTTTTCTTAATTTTCTGTGGAATTTTACAAGAATGCAGTTTTTGACGGCACCTGATTCCGAGGCCCGGTGTTCCCGGAATCATTTTCTGAAGTTTGGCTCGGGTATGTTCAGGGAATGGATGAGCGGGCTTTTCTAACTTTTGAACCGGTTCCCGAAATCGAATTCCGAGGGCACCGATGGAATCGCAGCGCCAGTATTTGCTTAGAAACGCCTCTTTCGGAGTTGCGTTTGCTCAGTTGTGGTTTTTAATTTTCGGGCATAAAGTTAAGAAATAAAATAATTGTACTACAAACTTTATTTTATTTCACTTAAGCCACTTGGAATCCACTTGAAGTCACTTAAATGCGGCTTAAGCTGAGTTGATCCGGATAGGATGATATCCAGAAATATCCTACCCTCTTGGTAGGATATTTGTGAGGTGGGACCCGCACGAGCCCCACCGTTTCTTTTCCGCTAAGTAACGCACCCGTGAAAACCCGTCTTTATGAAAGTCAACTGATGCGTTTTCTTAATTTATTAACGCACCATTTAATTGGGCAGTTTTGTTCATAAATTAAGTGGGCAGTTCTTTCGTTAATTTAATTCTACGAATTAATGGGTCGTTACTTACCTCTTATTCGTTTGTTGGCGTAATAATAAAATAAGACCAACACCGTCTATTGGAGGATTACACGTTGAGAGGTTTTGACAGAAGTTCTTGTGCCTTCACCCTTCTTCGCGAAGAACGCAAAGAACGCGAAGAACGCGAAGAATGCGAAGAATGACGGCTTCCGACGAAGAACGCCGAACCCACGGAAATCGACGACGCGACGCCGTGTTCCGCGACGCCGATGTTTCCTCTTCCGCGACGTTCTGCTGCGACGTTCCTTCTTCCGCAATGAAATCTTCGAATCATCTGTTTGAGGTAAGAGTTTCAGGTTTCTTTTAAAACTTCTTTGTGGTTTATAACAACACATGGATTTAATTATTTATAATTAAATCTGTTGTTTCTTGGTCCTCGGAGTTCGTCAACGCGACGCCGGATACCACGACGATCTCCTCCTTCCGCGACGAACCCCTCCTTCCACGACGATCAAATCCGCGAAGAACCCGCGGGCGACGACTTGACAAGGTAGGGATTTTAATTTGGAAATGCCCTTTTCCCATGAAAGTTTCTTTAAAATTTAAGAACCGGATACAAATGAAAAATTTTAATTTATTAAAATTGTTGTTTCATGTGTGGAATTATTTCTCCCGTTGTTTTTATCTAACGCGGAGGGTGCGGGCCAAACGAACACGGCCCGACAACCCTCCGCCGTTCTTCGTGGTTGTGCGGATTTGGCGGGCGACGACAAAACATGACGCAAGGGAAATTTTTTAATCCCACAGTGAAGAACGGAACCCGGGAGGAACAACGGCGCAGACGGGAAGGAAAACGGACCACCGGAGCGACTCCGGTGGCCCGCGGAACCGGCTAGCAGCGCGGGTCACCGGCGCGGCGACACCGGCAGCTGGAGGCGGCGGCGGCGGCCAGCAAACCCACGGCCGCGCGGGTTCAGCTCGCCACACGGGACGCGGCGACATGCCGCATCTGTTCAATCAGCACGGCCCTTTGAGGGTCGCGACACCTCCATACCGCGGGGGCAGCGCCCCGCGGCGCTCGGCCACTCGGCCGCTCGGCCGAACCGAGCCCGGCCGGTCCGACCGGCCGGGCCGTGCCCTGACCGGAACGGACCAGGTCATACCGGGTTGGGTCGACCCGGTTCGGCCGACCCCGGGGGGGTCGGGCCGAGTCGGCCCGGGCCCGGACCCCCGTCTTCGAACCATTTTCGGTCAAATGCCCGTAACTTGAGCTACGGGCCTCCAAACGACTCACCGTCAGCGGCAACACGATCCTTGGATCGAGACTGTAATTTCGCAATATTGCACTCAAGGTTTCGGAATACTTTGAGTTCAGTCGGGTTGGTTCGTACACGAAACCAACCGGGCCTTCAGAGTGGAAACACTCATATCTTGAGCTACGGACGTCCGATTGATGTGCCGTCAGCTTTGTTGAATTCCTCTAAGTGAGACATATCTTTTGGCTCACTCCGCCCGAGGTTTGGACGCAGGTGGAGTATTGTCGGGTTGGTTTTGCCTTAAAAACCAACCGGGCCCCTGGGATGAAAAGGCCAATATCTCTCAGACCGGGCGTCCGATTGACGCGCCGTCTGTTGCGTTGAGTTCCTGTTGACGACACGGAACTTTTGGATACATCAACTTCAGGCTATGTGACAGTTGATGTATCAGCCTTTCGGGTCGTGGAGCGGACCCTCCCGAACAAACTTGCTGTGTGCGGGAACCCTAGAGCTGGCTGCGACTTCGACGACGACGACTGTGCAAAGATCCTCAGTGGACTGCAACGATGAAGACGGCTGGTCTTGTATCCTATGTGGGTCCTAGCTGTGCTGGTCTTGTATCCTATGTGGGTCCCAGCTTAGATGATTCAATACTGGTTTTGTATTCTATGTGGGTCCCAGTATAGATGAATCAATGAAGACAGCTGGTCTTGTATCCTATGTGGGTCCTAACTGTGTTGGTCTTGTATTCTATGTGGGTCCCAGCTTAGATGATTCAATACTGGTCTTGTATCCTATGTGGGTCCCAGTATAGATTAATCAATGAAGACAGCTGGTCTTGTATCCTATGTGGGTCATAGCTGTGCTGGTCTTGTATCCTATGTGGGTCCCAGCTTAGATGATCCAATACTGGTCTTGTATCCTATGTGGGTCCCAGTATAGATGAATCAATGAAGACATCTGGTATTGTATCCTGTGTGGGTCCTAGCTATGCTGGTCTTATATCCTATGTGGGTCCCAGCTTTGATGATTCAGTGCTGGTCTTGTATCCTATGTGGGTCCCAGCATAGACGAAACAATGAAGATGGTTGGTCTTGTATCCTATGTGTGTCCCAACTTAGATGATTCAGTATCTATATCTGATCATCTCATTCACCTTTTCGATGATGCATACCTGTGTGAGATGAATCTTGTGTTACTCTCCTTTGTGGATTGTGTTAAACTATCCTGTGTGGATTTACTGTTTACTCTCCTTTGTGGATTGTGTTGTGCTATCCTGTGTGGATTCTGTTTTGATTTCCTTTGTGGATTGTGTTATGCTATCATGTGTGGATTTACATTTTTCTCTCCATTGTGGAGTGTGTTGTGCTATCCTGTGTGGATTTACGTTTTGCTCTCCTTTGTGGATTGTGTTGTGCTATCCTGTGTGGATTTATGTTTGGTTTCCTGTGTGGAATGGGTTGTGCTTGGGCTCGGATGTTGGAGCCGAACAGGGATTGATGACTTAGGTATATGTATGGGCATATACCTAAGCAGTGTCGGTTGTTACTTCGTGATTGTATCTTTCTGTTGTGGTTTATCCTTTGTGGATTTCGGGAGACCTTCGGGGGTATCGGGGTCCCTACTGAGTAGCTTATACTCACCCCTGCACGGGATATGCCCCCACTACGTTGTGTTGGTTGCAGATGACGGACAACGTTGATCGTGGTTGAGGCTTGTAGAGAAGGACGGTACCTGGAGGAGGACCACTGGGCGGGACGTACTCGGAGCAGACGGCGGGACCCGAAGAGCAGTGGAGCTATCTATACCCACCCTTCAGGTGGGATTTCCAGAGGACGGCCCGACGCTGGGGCTTTTCTTTTCAGTTGTTGTTTTCCCCTTTCAGTTGTACTTTACAGTTGGGCTTGTATTTCCGGCCCCTTTTTACTTTCAGCACAACTTGTTACAGTTTTCACTTAGTGTTTACTCTTTTCCGCTTGCTTACTCTGTGGTTCTTGTTTACTTTTCAAAGGCAATGCCTTCCGTTTTGTTGGGATTTATGCCTTGGTGCTAGTCGCCAGCCCCTGACCTATGGAAGGCGGGCTTGGGGTAGTCACGGCATGGGCCCCGAGGATGGGTCGTGAAAAATTGGTATCAGAGGAGTTCGGTTCTACCGCAGACTCTGATCTTTCTTCTATGTGAAGCAATAGTGTTTAGTGTATTGGGTGTGGTTATCAGTCCAGGGAGTCCAATGTTGGTGCGGCGGCCGACGTATCTGTACCCCAGGACCCTGACTTCTGATTTCCGACTTAATGCATGAACACACTGATTGCATGTGTGTTCAGGTTTTCGTTGTGATTACTTGTGTCAGCTCACCAGGTATACAGTTCGGACTGTGGTGCACCTTCTTCTTTTCAGGATGGCCCCGTGATGGCAGCCAACTAGGGTTCCGAGAGTGGGGCATGATGACAGCCCACCGAGCGACGAGGCCTCGGTGCAGGGCTCCTTGTCAGCAGAGGCACTGGCGGTACCTTTACCCGCCGAGCCACCGATGCTACCAGCCCCAGCCGCTAACGATGCACGTCGCCTTAGCGCGCTACACGAGTTTCAGCGTCAGCGACCGCCCAGGTTCCGCAGGGAGACGG
This sequence comes from Viscum album, assembly GCA_963277665.1. Taxonomy (NCBI): domain Eukaryota; kingdom Viridiplantae; phylum Streptophyta; class Magnoliopsida; order Santalales; family Viscaceae; genus Viscum; species Viscum album. The sequence continues at coordinate 917,072,815 of OY728141.1, forward strand.
ACCCCCAGGCAGCCGAGGACTTGCTGGAGGCAGTGGTGCAAATTTTTAGGCTAGTGAGGACACCAACAGACCTCATGGTGATCCTCGCGGCGAGCCTACTACACGCAGCAGCGGGCCGATGGTGGAGCTTGATGCTCCAGGTGCACAACGAGACATCTCTTCTCTGGACAGACTTTGAGAGCATCTTCCGCTCCGAGTTCATCCCAGCCACCCTCCGTGCGGTGCGCATTCAGGATCTTCTTCAACTGCGGTAGGGCAGCTTGACAGTGGCCCAGTACTCAGCAAGATTTACTGATCTCTCGCGCTACTCCACATATATGGTACGGGACCCGTTCTTCCGGGCCCGGACCTTCGAGCAGGGACTGAGGCATGAGATCAGGGCTTCGATGATCTCCCTCAACATTCCGACTCAGGAAGAGGTGTTGGAGAGAGCCCTTCTAGTAGAGAGTTTTCTCGCCGAGCAGGCTCCAGTGACAGGGCCCTCTGCAGGGCGGCCTGAAGCAGGGTCTTCTGCAGCTGGCAGTAGACAGGTGACGCAGAGGTTCAAACAGGCCAGACCATCAGATGGGTAGTCTCAGGATGAAGATTCGGTTGTTCGGGGCACCCGAAGGAGAGCCAGCTACACGAGGGGTAAGCATTTCTACGCATGCAGTGGGCGAGGTCACATGGCTCGAGACTGCCCGACTCATCTTACAGATGAGCAGCAGGTGGTAGAGGGACCTCCCAGATAGAGGTTCGGCCACGGTGGTCTGCAGGGTGCAGGCGGACGAGGCAGAGGAGCTGGCCGAGTAGCCGATGGTGGGAGACACTTCGAGGTGTTGCCACCACCACCACCAGGAGGTCCACCCCGACCACAGGGAGTTGGTGGACATGGGAGAGCTCAGCTTCAGGCAGCTGAGGCCTTCGATCATGGAGCTCTGGGAGCAAACGGATAGGAGTGGAACTAGTGGATACGTCCTTTGTACTTCTAGTTCCTTGTTGCTATTGTGTAACGTCTTTGTATTATGAGCTGCAATAATAAAAGACGCATACCTTTGTGATGTTTTCATTCCTTTCCTCTTTTGTGCTGTTACTAAGAGGTTCCAGTTTTGACTGTTGACTTGATCCTCACTTGTGAGACATCTACTGGAGGAGACCCAGTTACCACACACTGATGCCGACAGTGTGACTCAACCCTTGGAGGCGAGAGTAACGGTTGGATCTCTTGGTAGTAGCGTCGAGGCATTACGACGTCATCCTTGGTATGGATTAGTATCATCCATGTCGGGATTGACTGTATTAGGCAAAGAAAGTGGTTCATCCAGGGGATGAGACCAGATTTCTCTTATCGGAAAAGAAGAAATCACAGAAGCTCTTGTAGGACCAGAGAAGGTCCAGGTCATCCTGGAGCGGATGAGGATAGCTCAGAGCCGGCAGAAGTCTTTTGCTGACAGGAGGCAGAGGCCACTCGAGTTCAAGGATGGCGATCACGTCTTCTGGCATGTCTCACCTTGACGTGGATTATGGAGATTTGGAGAGGTGGCTTATCACCTGGCTCTACCACCACAGTTGCTCCGGGTGCACGACGTCTTCCACGTATCTCAGCTGAGGAGATACGTGCACGACCCGACGCAAATCTTTGACCATGGAGAGCTGGTCTTTGATGATGGGACGACTTTTGCGGAGGTCCCAGTGGAGATCGAGGATCGACAGGAGTGGGTCCTACATGGATGATCGATTCCTCTAGTTCGCTTCAGATAGCTGTACGGGAACCTTCAGGAGAGCACTTTGGAGTGGGAGGCTCAGTTGCGTGCTCAGTACCACCTTTGTATCCCAAAGTTTGTGGTGAAGCTTTACGGGGACGTAAAGTCCTATGGTGGGAGTAATGTAAAGACCTGGAAATTTCAAGGAAATTTTTTTTCTTAATTTTCTTTGGAATTTTACAAGAACGCAGTTTCTGACAGGACCTGATTCCGAGGCCCGGTGTGCCCGGAATCATTTTCCGAAGTTTGGATCGGGTACGTTCAGTGAACGAACGAGCGGGTTTTTCTAACTTTTGAACATGTGCCTGGAATCGAATTCCGAGGGCACCGATGGAATTGCAGCGCCAGTATTTTCTTATAAACGCCTCTTCCAGAGTTGCATTTGCTCAGTTGTGGTTTTTAATTTTCGGGCTTAAAGTTAAGAAATAAAATAATTGTACTACAAACTTTATTTTATTTCACTTAAGCCACTTGGAAGCCACATGAATTCACTTAAAAGTGGCTTAAGATGAGTTGATCCGGATAGGATGCTATCCAGAAATATCCTACCCTCTTGGTAGGATATTTGTGAGGTGGGACCCGCACAAACCCCACCGTTTCTTTTCCGCTAAGTAACGCACCCGCGAAAACCCGTCTTTATGAAAGTCAACTGACGCGTTTTCTTAATTTCTTAATGCACCATTTAATTGGGCAGTTTTGTTCGTAAATTAAGTGGGAAGTTTCTTTCATTAATTTAATTATACGAATTAATGGGTCGTTACTTACCTCTTATTCGTTTGTTGGCGTAATAATAAAATAAGACCAACACCATCTTTTGGAGGATTACACGTTGAGAGGTTTTGACAGAAGTTCTTGTGCCTTCACCCTTCTTCGCGAAGAACGCAAAGAACGCGAAGAACGCGAAGAACGCGAAGAACACCGGATTCCGACGAAGAACGCCGAACCCGCAGAAATAGACGACGCGACGCCGTGTGCCACGACGCCGACGTTTCCTTCTCCGCGACGTTCTGCTGCGACGTTCCTTCTTCCGCAACGAAATCTTTGAATCATCTGTTTGAGGTAAGAGTTTCAGGTTTCTTTTAAAACTTCTTTTTGTTTTATAACAACACACAAATTTAATTATTTATAATTAAATCTGTTGTTTCTTGGTCCTCGGAGTTCGTCGACGCGGCACCGGATACCGCGACGATCACCTCCTTCTGCGACGAACCCCTCCTTCTGTGACGATCAAATCCGCGAAGAACCCGCGGGCGATGACTTGACGAGGTAGGGATTTTAATTTGGAAATTCCATTTTCCCATGAACGTTTATTTAAAATTTAAGAACCGGATTCAAATGAACAATTTTAATTTATTAAAATTGTTGTTTCATGTGTGGAATTATTTCTCCCGTTGTTTTTATCTAACATGGAGGGTGTGGGCCAAACGAACACGGCCTGACAACCCTCCGCCGTTCTTCGTGGTTGTGCGGATTTGGTGGGCGAAGAAAAAATGTGATGCAAGAGCCATTTGTTGATCCCGCAGTGAAGAATGGAACCCAGGAGGAATAACGGCGCAGATGGGAAGGAAAACGGACCACCTGAGCGACTCCGGTGGCCCGCAGAACCGGCCGGCGGCGCCCCGGCGCGCCGCCGGACAGAGCCGTGGCGGCGGCCAGCAGGCCCACGGCCGTGCGGGTCCAGCTCGCCGCACGGGACGCGGTGACATGCCGCGTCCGTTCAATCAGCGCGGCCCTTCGAGGGCCGCGGCACCTCCAGACCGCGGGGGCAGCGCCCCACGGCGCTCGGCCACTCGGACGCTCGGCCGAACCGAGCCAGGCCGGTCCGACTGGTCGGGCCGTGCCCTGGCTGGACCGGACCGGGTCAGACTAGGTCGGGTCGACCCGGTTCGGCCGAATCGGGGGGGGGGGGGGGGGGCGTTCGGGCCGAGTCGGCCCGGGCCCAGACCCCCCGTCTTCGGACCATTTTCGGTCCAATGCCCGTAACTTGAGCTACGGGCCTCCAAACGACTCGCCGTCAGCAGCAACGCGATCCTTGGATTGAGGCGGTCGTTTCAGTATATCACACTCAAGGTTTCAGAATACATTGTGTTCGGCCGGGTTGGTTCGTACACAAAACCAACCGGGCCTTCGGAGCGGAAACGCTAATATCTTGAGCTACAGACGTCCGATTGACGTGCCGTCAGCTTTGTTGAATTCCTCTAAGTGAGACGGATCTTTTGGCTCACTCCGCCCGAGGTTTTCATGCAGGTGGAGTACGATCGGGTTGGATTTTCCTTAAAAACCAACCGGGCCCCTGGGACGAAAAAGCCAATATCTCTCAGACCGGGCGTCCGATTGACGCACCGTCTGTTGCGTTGAGTTCCTGTTGACTGCACGGAACTTTTGGATACATCAACTTCGGGCTATGTGACAGTTGATGTATCAGCCTTTCGGCTCGTGGAGCGGACCCTCCCGAACAAGCTTGCTGTGTGCGGGAACCCTAGAGCTGGCTGCGACTTCGACGATGACGACTATGCAAAGATCCTCAGTGGACTGCAACGATGAAGACAACTAGTCTTGTATCCTATGTGGGTCCTAGCTGTGCTGGTCTTGTATCCTCTGTGGGTCCCAGCTTAGATGATTCAATACTGGTTTTGTATCCTATGTGGGTCCCATTATAGATGAATCAATGAAGACAGCTGGTCTTGTCTCCTATGTGGGTCCTAGCTGTGCTGGTCTTGTATCCTATGTGGGTCCCAGCTTAGATGATTCAATACTGGTCTTGTATCCTATGTGGGTCCCAGTATAGATGAATCAATGAAGACAGCTGGTCTTGTATCCTATGTGGGTCCTAGCTGTGCTGGTTTTGTATCCTATGTGGGTCCCAGCTTAGATGATTCAATACTGGTCTTGTATCCTATGTGGGTCCCAGTATAGATGAATCAATGAAGACAGCTGGTCTTGTATCCTATGTGGGTCCTAGCTGTGCTGGTCTTGTATCCTATGTGTGTCCCATCTTTGATGATTCAGTGCTGGTCTTGTATCCTATGTGGGTCCCAGCATAAACGAAACAATGAAGACGACTGGTCTTGTATCCTATGTGGGTCCCAGCTTAGATGATTCAGTATCTATGTCTGATCATCTCTTTCACCTTTTTGATGATTTATAGCTGTGTGAGCTGAATCCTGTGTTACTCTCCTTTGTGGATTGTGTTGTACTATCCTGTGTGGATTTACTGTTTACTCTCCTTTGTGGATTGTGTTGTGATATCCTGTGTGGATTCCGTTTTTCTTTCCTTTGTGGATTGTGTCATGCTATCCTGTGTGGATTTACGTTTTTCTCTCCATTATGGAGTGTGTTGTGCTATCCTGTGTGGATTTACGTTTTTCTCTCCTTTGTGGATTGTGTTGTGCTATCCTGTGTGGATTTATGTTTGCTTTCCTGTGTGGACTGGGTTGTGCTTGGGCTCGGATGTTGGAGCCGAACAGGGATTGATGACTTAGGTATATTTATGGGCATATACCTAAGCAGTGTCGGTTTTTACTTCGTTATTGTATCTTTCCATTGTGGTTTATCCTTTGTGGATTTCGGAAGACCTTTAGGGGTCTCGGGGTCCCTAATGAGTAGCTTATACTCACCCCTGCACGGGCTATGCCCGCACTACGTTGTGTTGGTTGTAGACAACGGACACCGTTGATCGTGGTTGAGGCTTGCAGAGCAGGATGGTACCTGGAGGTGGACCACTGGGCGGGACGTACTCGGAGCGGACGGCGGGACCCGAAGAGAAGTGGAGCTATATGTACCCACCCTTCAGGTAGGATTTCCAGAGGACGGCCCGATGCTGTGACTTTTCTTTTCAGTTGTTGTTTTCCTCTTTCAGTTGTACTTTACAGTTGCGCTTGTATTTCTGGCCCCTTTTTACTTTCAGCATAGTTTGTTACAGTTTTCACTTAGTGTTTACTCTTTTCTGCTTGCTTACTCTGTGGTGCTTGTTTACTTTTCAAAGGCAATGCCTTCCCTTTTTTTTGGGATTTACGCCTTGGTGCTAGTCGCCAGCCCCTGGCCTATGGAAGGCGGGCTTGGGGTAGTCACGGCACGGGCCCTGAGGACGGGTCGTGACAATAAACTTCTGCTACCTCTAGCTATAGAATTAACAAAAATTTAACTTTCATAAACTTCCCTTGTGAAATTCACCCTGTAATCCCTATAACCAGTCATCAAATTCTTCTTATTCATATAGTTCCAATATATGGGTGTGGGGAAACTAAATATACATTTTCTTCACCATTAACATATCTTATTATCTTATTATACCTATCCATTTAATTAAACTCCTTGTACTATCCACATTCTTTGTTGTTTTGATAGATTCTTAGACTCCTCTCTATTCAAGTTATTTATTCAGAACAATATTTATCAATTCCTAAAACACCAATTCTATTTCCCATAAGATTTACCTATAGAAATTACCATCATGTACCACTATTTTGGTAATTATAAAAATAAAAAGAATCATACAAATATTTTTTTGAAATTTACCGAAATTTATTTGTACTGTCTTGGAATCTGATTAATGTCATTCACATGATCATCCACTAGTGTTCCTTCTAAAATCCTTATTCCAAATAACCTTCCCATGATGACCACCTTTTTCATAATTTTAGTTTTCTCATACATGTATTCCATGACATCGATAAACTATATTATGTAATTCATAACCTAAATATTAAAGGAAATTTTTTATGTTAATGATATTTGAATCAATCCAAGCGCCTTCATGTATAAGAATTCACAGTCTAATTTTCTCTATTTTTTTTGTTTGATGAACTTCTAGCGACCCTATAGGTCCTTCTAAATTATATAGTGTTTCATATAAACCATTTATTAATTGAATTCCATCCCACTAAAATTTCTAATTATGAACATTCCTATATCTAATGTTTTACCTTCCAAAATAATGAATCTCACAAAATTGAAAATAATGTCACGCCCTGAATGATGCCTATTGAGTACGTTAAGAGACCATAACAAGAACCAAATATGATACCACTTTTTTGGATTTGAAACAAATATCACCTAGTGTTAAAACTTTGAAATATTCAAGTATAAAATCTAGCTATAGAAATTCACATACTATAGGAAACCATGACCTGAATATACTAAGATTTAAGAAATAAAGTAACACCCAAAATAACTACACCAATTCAACCATGGGACCCACTCTCAAACAAATAATACTCATAAAAAAAATCCTACAACCAAAATGAAGGAAAAAATGGAAAACAAATATTTTTATAATTATGAAAATAACTCCTACAATTATAGGAGATCACTACTTATTCCACTATTTTCCTATAAGAAACAAAGATTAATATCCAAGTTACTCCAATCTATTGTTTTTTTAATTTTAAATAATAATAGAGTTAAACTAAATGAATAAATTTAAAATTGGGATTACAGCACATTTATAGTGGCACCTAACCAATCAATCATTTCATTAATATTATAAAATTTTTATGGGTATCACCGTTGAACATGGTCATCTATGATCACCTGTAAGTTCCTCATATAGACTAAAAACTTATAGTGAACTGAACAAGTTACCCGGAAATATCAATTCGATGAATATTGTGTAATAATATTTCCAATAAACCATGAGAAAACCATTATGTATTTGTATTACTAAAACCTTACATATGTTTTTACTTCCACTCACCATCCTCTAGAACCTAACCACCTGAACATCTTAGTTTTTGAATATAAATTCTAGAACACTACCTCTATTAGAATTATTCTACCTTGATTCTAAACACATGTCCAAAACAAAATTATTAGTGTCTCTCCATCCATACATCTGAATCATAACTTTAATGATACTTCATGATTCCTAATAAGATATATACCAGTCAAGGGAGTTATCTACCCCATATATGCAAGACCCTAACCCTATTCCATTGAGTTGTTCCTAGACCCATTGTATAAGTGGGAAATTGAACCACCCCATCATTGTAAATACCATAAAATAATTCATGAGACCTTGATATGATTTTAGGGGAAACCAGTAGTAATGGATATCCCTTACCACTCATCCTTGATTCAATAGAGTATCAAAATAAAGGGGAAACCTATAGAAACATGAGGCACAAAATCCCCCAAACAACCAAGATATCTATGTTGATTAAATACCATAATCATCTTATCACAATTACATAAATGTAATGGAGTTAATATGCCTTCCAAAAAAAACAATTAAGGGAGTTTTTAACCCATATGGGGGACCTTTTACTTAACAAGGGACAATATTAATAAAGGGGAGTATTTTCTCCTCCCACATAAGGGCAATCTCATACATCCAAGTGGTCATTGAAAAAATATTTCAATCATGGAGAACCCAGACCCCATATATTTGGGAGAGTACTAACTCCATCACCATAAGGTAGGTCCTACACCTCATTTATGATGCAATGATTGAGGGGGTGACCAATACCATGCCCATAATATTTTTTCCTCATATTCACTGAAGTTAGGGATCTATTGAAAGGAAAACTGGGAATATAATGAAATAATTTCCCTCCATCTCCCATATCAATGCACGAGTTGCTAAAATTAATAAATAGCCTCCACTACCAAAAATGTAACCATGAAATTGAGACCATATCATATTAGGAGAGAATATATGACTCCCTATATTTTTATCCAAACCACTTCCAAGAATTCCAACTGTTGTTTGAGTTAGAAGAAGGAAAATCTCCCTGAGTTTCATGTTGAACTATAAATATATTTGGATTATACGACTTCAATGAGGAAACCACTGATGACTTTCCCAAACTCTTACATTCATGATTATTCCATCTTTTGACAAAGGATACAAAACTTTTGATGAACTCTCAATGTGAAAAAAACCCATAAATACATGTGAGGGTCCCACAATCTAGTATTTGATTTCTTCCAGGGGTTGTTTACTATCCCCACACATTCACAGAAATATTTATGGGAACCAGTCATCATATCTAGGGGCCAAGATATGTAAAAATTCCTAAATAATATATATGATAGACTATAATAATGGAAAGGACTACACCATCATGATATTCATGAAAAGATACACAATATTGGCTATTTACAAATCCAAATAAAACTCCTGGATAAAAAATGAGCAAAACCCCACCAAGGGGAAGGTAGAGGGTGTGAACCAATATATACATGGTGTGTACACCCAAAGCCTCAAAATGAGAATATACCAATTATGTCTCATAATGTGAACATGGATTACATTATGTGCCTCAAAGAGTACACGATGCATGGGTCCACATAGGACCCCAAGTCATGTGGTCTTAAAGTACACAATGTGTACTATCAGGAACACAATGTGTGATTCCCGAATACTTATTCTATCATGTATCCCGACCCATGTTGTGTTTTTTAGATTGATATGAAATATACTAATACACACCATGTACCTCACATGAGGTGGTTGGCCTTTTTATGATATGATGAGTCAGGTACCTGATGGCTATACATGACATGTTCATACGTCATACACATAATGTGGGAATTATCTCCTACCATAGTTGAACTAATGAAATACATGAGGTTTTCTCAATAATTACACTCAATTAAATTAGGAGTTTCATAAAAAACAGTCTACAAACTTTCCCAATCTTATAATTTCATTGAATATTTCTCCTCCAATAGACTTAAGAAATCCTACAGAAGTCAGAATTCAAATTTCACAGTGGAAAACAACAAAAAATAAGGAAGAAGTAGAAATTTAAATAATGAGTCCAACATTATGGTGAATCTCTAATGTTTTAAGTTCTGAGTGTTGATTATCCATATTCCAGTGTAACTTCTCCTGAAAATTTATCTGATTCCATCCTCAAATGAGCTTCCATATATCCCTCTTCCCTTTCTCATATGGTGTTGATGAATGGGGGCCTCTCCCTACCCCAATGTGTGTATGGGGAATCCCATGGGAGGGGGGAGGGAAATAAAAATTTAAAATTAAATTAATTCCTAAAAAGGACACATCCCATAATCTAAAATCCATTAGAATATTATAAATAACCTAGATAAAAGAACACAGTTCAGACGCAACTATAAGGTTCAAATTTTCATATGGAACTATTTTGATATATATTAATGATCTTATGTGAGGGAATAAATAAAATTTATTTAATAAATAAAAAATATCATGTAAATTCCTTAACACATCATTAAATCACATCACAAGGGTAGGAATATCATCTTGAGAATTCTGGAACTATAAGAAAACTTTTATGAGGTTGTTTTCTATGGGAAATTAATATTTTACCCTTCTAGATAGGTTAGGGTTTCGAGACTCAAAAATGATCTATGTCATCTCAATAAGAAATATTAGATCATTATATCCTCCCTACCTTTAATATATTTCATCCCAAAAAAGTAAACAACAAGGAAAACATATCAATAATATAATAATCCATCATCATGTAGAAAGATGCCACACCATCACACAAGATCCTACAACATCAAAAGTTCTATAAATATAAAAAAACACAAAATGAAAACCTCTTAGAAATGCATCCCCTTTATATCACTCAAATCAGGGTTTCCTAAAAAAATATCATTCCTCCATGAATATCAAGAAACTACAACCCATCATAGGGGATGCTCCCAAAATAAAGAACAACTCACCTCTCATGAATCACATCATGTCCTTTCCCCAAATGCCTTTTTGACTCTACCCACTAGATGACCATTCACGCCAGTGTGATGAAAGTCCATGAACCCTCAATATAAATTAGATAAGGTTGACTAAACATGATATTTTCTATGAGGTGTCAAACTCCCCACCTTCAAAATGGGATTCCAGGAATATTATCATATTAAAACAATAAAATCACATCTAAATACTAAATTAGGTGACCTAAAAGAGATATATACTACATCATGAAGAAACACTGCCGATTTTCATAAATATATGTCAAGAAAAAATATTAGAATTATACATCCTAGGGGATGAAGATAACTTATATCCTCTCATTCACTATTTTCTATCAACATCAACAATAATACACTTGATCAATTAACCATATCCAACATCTCACCCATCACAAATGACCTGATCTATATATTTCAAACCCTATGTATAAAACTTACCAAAAACCAAAGTTCTACAACCATAATCCAATGGAATGATATAAATCATAATATATCTTGACATAACTCTTGTAATATTTTACTAGAACTCTTAGTATGTCACCAAGGTTCCCATATAGCTGATATGACTAACTATTGGTTATTTAGATACTCACAACATCCAAAATAATGTTTTTTATTATGTTTCTGTCTTATCCCATATCTTGGATTAGTGATGATAACATCACATAGAAATACTCATGTAGATATATCCTATAAAAAATTAGATCTAGAGTATAGATCAATAATCTCTTTAGATCCTTGGTAGCCCTTGAATAAATACACAAAAATCCCTATGATATCAGAATACTCTCTCTTAATTATAGAGATATTTCCAAAAAATAAATATACTAATAATTGATCTAGAAATGGATGGATAATTCAACTAGAAATTCAACACTCCCACTATTTCAACTAGGAACTCATAAGGTCTATAACAACTCCCATAAACCTCCTAGGTAGATAGAAATAAATCCACACCAAGGGAAAACACATTGGACCTAATAGATCCTTTCCCCCAAGTACCCCATCATAGAGCCAATATCATCTAGATCAATCAGGATATCCATTGAACTAGAAAAGAATCATTGCATTCCCATAACACAAATCAATGTAGAGGTAAAACTCTTGATGAGGGGAAATTCTATAACATCACATTGTAAATAGATTATCCCCTTCTCTATAGTTACATGAATGATCCCTCTAAATTACTATAATGGGTAGATATATGCATATAAACCAATGAAATAACAAGTTATAACTTCCCAAGGGATTCCCATGATAATCAGTTAGGGCTTTATTCCAAGTGAAATAAGACCAAAAACCATATTCTTGATCATAAAGGACCACACAAAAACATTTATCCACTAGAATTTAGAGTGTGGATGATCATTTTTCACCATGATATCATCACCAGGCCTCACTCTTTAATGGTAGGATTGCAAGGAAAAACCTCTCCATGAAATCCACTTCAATGAGATGCCAGAAAGAAAGGTTAATGGTCACCTCTTGTAGAATTATCTGGTAATAATGTACTAGTCTAAAGACTCCATTAAGATCCTTGAATATTGGGGGAAATAAAAAAAAGAGAGGATAACATGCACTGGTGCTAACCAATAGGAGAACCAAAGAAAAAAAGTCATAAAGTATAATCATGAGCCACATTGGGCACCACATGATCAATCCTTCTATAACTCTCACTCACCCACGGTCCTGATTGCTAACTACATGATTTGAGAAAGAACCACCTTAGGGTTGTGGTGGGGGGGGGGTCTATATGTTATAAAAATCATACCAAGAGATAATGTTCACAACTATTATCATTCAACAACTACTTACCACTCCTAAGACAATATCTACACATAATGTATATATTTCACACATGAGGGGGGAACATCCAATCAATACTATCCAACAGGGGCTTTAAATCCTATAATCCAAATCATAATATATATTATCCTCATAATAAAAGTGATTGATAAGATACACCGATGTTAATCAATGGATCATCATGAGAAACACTCTTAGCTTGGAGATCAAAAAAATTCAAGACACTATCCAATCTCCCAATAATCACTAAATTATGGAGAGGGACTCACACCTCATTGAGAGTCTATAAATTAATTCAGGGGGTTAATAACCTCATCTATGGTGAAACCCATTCCCCAAAAAATGGATGAGGCCATAAACCACAAATAATCATTCCTTATATATTGTCAAACATTGACCTCTATAAATTGATGGGCCCCACCCAATATCATAGGGGGATATTGACTCCTTTGTAGTACATGGGACCCACACCTCTTTGCGATCAAGGGAATATCAACCCCATGCCTGAATGGAAAACCCATAAAATTTAAAATGGTAGTATGACCTCTTATATCAGAAGGGGATCAATAAACTCCATAATAAACATGGGGTATTCACAACTCACTAAGAAATATATGTTAGTTGGGGGAGTAACTACCCCTCCAATAAAGGACCCACCCCCTAAATATTTGGGGTTGCACAGACTCACATGATTAATAAACACATCACATCTTATATAATAAACACACTTACATAGATGGAGGGAACATGCCTTATCTAGTAAGAGTGTACAATATCCACTGTACTATGACGGAGCCACACCACATAAAGAGTAAGGGACTAGTGACACCATTCTTGAATGGAGGGATCAAGTAACCATAGATCGTAGTATTCCCCCCTACATCTATAGGGAAGTATATAGATTGAAAATCTCATATGGGGTAACAACACCATGGTATCAACACACTCCTAGGGTAATTACCTACCCCATGTTTGGAGGAATCATGACCTGAATCACATGGAAGTACCTAAAATTTGGGTTTTCTCTATAGAGTATTTCAGGCACCCTATCCAAAATATATACACCACTAAGGTGTTTATCAATACCATCCAGACCAACAACCCATGTTTACTAGTACCCCCCATCCAAGGTCTACGATAATGATGAGAAAATTTTCTAAGCATAAAAAACTAGAATATTAGGGGTGCAGCACCCAGGATCTCACACTAGTGTCAGTTGACCCATCAATCATGCATCCCATAAAAGGTCCATTCTATGCCCATAGAGAAATAATTATAATGAAATAATCAATCATCCTTATCACAAAACGAAATATCCAAATGTAGGATGTTATGGCATGTGTCCAACAATTCATTGACCATTTTATGATACATTCAATCACTTAAATATACCCTAAAAATAAATACATAAGAACCCAAGTTAGTAAATATATTATCATAGTCCTTACATTATAATAATTCATCCACCACGCCCTAGTTAGGTTCCTAGACAATAAACTATAACTAAGTGAATTAAGCATTGTCTACTTATATATCCCAAACCAAATCTCACAAGACAACAATATCCAAACTCCATTCCTAGGATCAAATCACTCTAATACCGATCTAACAAAACCCAACCCTTTGAAACCCCACATGGGTGGGCGATAAGGTGAGTGTGCTACCCCAAGAAAATATCTAATATGCCAGGACCTAATGACTGTCATCAAGAAGGCATAATAAATAAACAGGAAGCTATAGATTATAAAACCTAAAACATATTTACATCATCCTCAAAAATATATACAACCATTTAGGGTATAAAAATCTAACTAAAAATATAAATAAAGAAAAAAATATTTAACCTCATAAGGTAATAAAATAAAATTTCTAGTATAAAATGGAAAAATAAAAGTCAGAATAACCTTGAATATAATTTAATCATAAGTGGATAGAAAATAAGATATCCTAATTTAATATTTATATATAAATGAGATATTTTAATAATTTTAATGTATATCACATATTTCCCATATGTCTTATTAAATTTCCCATCCATTAGAAAGATTACTAGATCATTATATCCTTAAATTAATCGGGAACCTCTACCTCATCAGTGTAGAGAGGGTCCTGGGTTTCCCAATTCTTCCCCCTATAAACCTTATTCTAGAAGGCTCTTGTGAATGGGTTAGTCTATTATCGCATGGAACATATTTTGTTATACTAGAAGTTTATCTAGTGTCTAAATTACCATAGGTGATAGAGAACACCATGGTGCTCTCCCTATCATATGATGAGTCCAACATAGTTTTTTATTACCACAAAAAGAATCAAATAATGAAATTTGGGAAATATCAATCATCATTTTAAATGTTTGAAAAGTTTTTCTCTTATTAGAACTTTTCAACGGTGGAATTTATTTTTTATATTGAATCAAAAATAATTCAACATCCATATATTAATAAAGAAAGACTTTATAATATATTAGTCTTTAAATAGAAGGACCATTGAATCTCATCACATCCTTCTCTTCATGTGGTTTGTAGATATTCATGAGGGTTGGTATTCTCATTTAGCTATAGTTTGGGTTCATTTACTAGGAATAAATCTCGCTTTCCACAATATCACTACCATAAAATCAAGTTTTAACTCATTATGGTGCTTTATTTAGGAATGTCAAGGAATATTAATGATGAATAACCTGATGTTCACTTGGATTTGTGTTGAGATGAAGATCTCTTATCATCTCTCACTCCATATCCTACTTCAAGAAGGATCATTCCTCTTATTGTCATAGAGGCTTTAATTCTTATACATTATTGGATTATATTATAAATTACAACTCCATGGACATTAATAACATTTATAAAGAAAATCGATGTCTCCTTGGGCTTTGGGCATAGCTGGTAGTCTTCGTGGGGCTAAGGTGTCTACCTTAGTGGCTCAGGTCCGATGCCCTGCTTTAGCAATGATTGAGGCATCCCAATATGATCATATGGATGATTTAGGTTATATGAATGGATGTTTGACGCAATATCCCACTTATCCTATGGGTTTTCATAAAGGTGATGGCTAGATAGTGTCTCTTCCTCCCACACCATCGATTGAAATGGTAGAATACCTTATTTCATGTCATGAATGTATTGTACCCACTGTAAAGTACATTGGTATTATGGTATCTCTTGTTCCCATAATATCTTCAATGTTTTACCCCTCGGATGTTTTGTATTTCTCTCTAAAATCCTCTATAGTGGTATTAGGTAATGAGTCTTTGTTAGGATTATCCGAGAAGAATGACCTCTCTATCCCAATTTCATTTCTATTTCCCAATTCTTTTGTCCTTGATTACCCTAAAAATTCTATTTATAATTAATTAGATTCTCTATAATGGGTGTATAAGGTTTCCTAGGTCACCCTCAATTTGATTAGAATGTTATCTAAAAAGGATACTACTGCATTGCTTGAATCTAGTGGAATGACCACAAAGGTAAAGGCTAAATCTCTCACAGAAAGAGTTCAAACATCTTCAAGGAGGTTGGATATGAATGAAATAAATGCCATATTCTAGGTATAATAATGGATTTCATATTTATCTACAATGAAATGGGGTTAGCTTCCAGTACAATAATGTGAATATATCCTTACGAAATCTACGAGGCCAATGTCCTCCTTATTGAAAATCTTGGAACTTTAGCAAGGTAAAAGTTCTATTCAATATTTTATATCCATTATACATGCACTAGTGCAGAAAAAAAAATTTACGTCGGTTATTTTTTATTATTTACGTCGGTTTTTAGGCGACGTTAATACGGACGACGTTATAAATAACGTTTTTTACGTCGGTTATTTAAACCCCGATGTAATATCCCTAACATCACGGTGGTTATCACGTCGGTTCATATAATAACCGACGTGATAAATATGCGCGGGGGGGCTTTATCACGTCGGTTATTCCCTAAACCGACGTGATAAAATGCCTGGGATATCGTTTATCACGTCGGTTATGTCATAACCGACGTGATAAACCCTTCCCCTGGCCTATTATCACGTCGGTTTCTTAAATAACCGACATGATAAAAAGGCCTGGGAAACGTTTTAGCACGTCTGTTATCCAATAACCGACGTGGTAAATCGATTCCCAGGCCTTTTAGCACGTCGGTTATATTAAGAACCGACGTGATAAAATCCCCGGGAACGGTTTATCACGTCGGTTCTAGAAAAACCCGACGTGATAAACCCCTACCGATTTATTTACCACGTCGGTTATAAAATAACCGACGTGAAAGAATTTTTTTTTTAAATAATTGCACTGCTCTCACCAAAAAGCAACCAGAAACCAAACAAAAATAACCATGCCAGCCCTCCCCCAAGCCCCAACTGAACCCCACCCTCATCTATACCCACCTAACAACCTGGCCAGCCCTCCCCCACCACATTGGAGCCCCACCACAACCCTTGGACACCCCCCCACCCCTTGGACAGCCCCCCCCCCCCCACCCTCATTTACAGCCCCACGACCCCTAGTACAGCCTCAAACACCCATTGGACACCCCTCCCATATCCCTTGGACACCCTCCACCCCTTGGACACCCCCCACCCCTTGGACAGCCCCCCCACCCTCATTTACACCCCCAAGACCCCTAGTACAGCCTCAAACACCCATTGGACACCCCCCCACACCTTGACAGCCCTCCCAGACCCCTTGGACACCCCCCCGACCCCTGGACACCCCCCCCCCCCCCGAGCCCTTGGACAGCCCCAAACACCCCTTGGACACCCCTCCCATATCCCTTGGACCCCCCCACCCCTTGGACACCCCCCACCCCTTGGACAGCCCCCCCACCCTCATTTACACCCAACCGGCCCCTTGGACAGAACTCCCAGACACCTTGGACACCACTCCCATATCCCTTGGACACCCCCCACCCCTTGGACACCCCCCACCCCTTGGACAGCCCCCCACCCTCATTTACACCCAACCGGCCCCTTGGACAGAACTCCCAGGCACCTTGGACACCACTCCCATATCCCTTGGACACCCCACACCCCTTGGACACCCCCACCCCTTGGACAGCCCCCCCCCCACCCTCATTTACACCCAACCGGCCCCTTGGACAGAACTCCCAGACACCTTGGACACCACTCCCATATCCCTTGGACACCCCCCACCCCTTGGACACCCCCCACCCCTTCGACAGCCCCCCCACCCTCATTTACACCCCCCGAACACTAGGACAGCCCCAAACACCCCTTGGACACCCCTACCATATCCCTTGGACACCCCCCACCCCTTGGACACCCCCCACCCCTTGGACATCCCCCACCCCCTGGACACCCCCCGACCCCTTGGAAACCCCCCCTACCCCTTGGAAACCCCCCCATCCCCTTGGACAGCCCCAAACACCCCTTGGACACCCCTACTATATCCCTTGGACACCCCCCCCACCACTTGGACACCCCCACCCCTTGGACAGCCCCCCCCCCCACCCTCATTTACACCCAACCGACTCCTTGGACAGCCCCAAACACACCTTGGACACCCCTCCCATATCCCTTGGACACCCCCAACCCCTTGGACACCCCCACCCTCATTTACACCCCCCCGACCCCTAGGACAGCCCCAAACACACCTTGGACACCCCTCCCATATCCCTTGGACACCCCCCAAACACCCACCCACCCCCTTGGAACCTCTCCCCCCATACCAAAATCCAGACCAGAAAAACCATCAACAGTAGACCAAAACAAGAAGTAGAGAAAAATTAAACATTCACTTATATAACATTCAAAACTTACACTGTCAACTTTAAAAAAAACTAAATCCAACCTAAACGACTACGAAATACACAATTACATTGACAATATTCAAAATTACATTTTACATTACAAACAACTAAAAGTCAATCAAACCTGTAAAATAATTTGACCACTCCACTTGTAAGTGTTTGATATCTTCAGCAGTAAAGAGTTGAGGGTCATCAAAAAGCTACAAAGGAAAAGGATAGTAGTCAACGTGTATAATGAATAAATCAAATTGAAATATTATGAGAAAGAGGAAATCTTACCAGGTCAAAACTCAGAACTGTCCCAGTTGTTATTATTTCATACATAAATCTTAACATGTAATATCCGCATTCGATGATGCCTTGTTGCTCATGAAATTTCTGTTTGAATGAGTGTAAATTCAATATATTATTTTTATGTAATAAATCAAAATGTACAAATTATAAATGGATATTTACCTTCGCATGTACATATTTGATCTTGAAATTCCTTTTCTTTGCGCTTTTTCGAAAGTGGACCCATGCCCTATTAGAAAATAATACGAATGGGGTAAATTTAAAATTCATTATAATATATAAAACTATTGTGAAATTGAAACTTACGTTTCCAATATATTCTTAAAACTTTCTCGCACATCATCATGGAGAGAGCATATCCAATAAAGTGTTTTCTCCCTAGGGAAAAAAACCCCTATCATCCAATGATCCCTGATAAAAGGAAATTTAACGTTAGTGGTTTTTTATGTTAAAAGATAATTAACTCTTTGAGAGGGATGTGTTTCATACCTCTCACAAAAAGGCATCATCCAACACTGTGTGATTACATTCTTTTCAAATCTATCAGCAATATAAAGCATTCTTTGTTCCTCATCCAATGCACATGCTTCAGGGGAAATCAATTGTGGGTCCACGAATCCATATACATCTGTCAGCTCATTCCTCTCACAAATTTTATACAGATACCTAATACAAAGCAGACATAAGTATACATTTTTAATAAATATAACGCAAGGAAAAGGTGTTAAGACTTACATGATAAAAATTTTCACCACGTTGATGCCCAACTTATCTCCAGTGACAAACTCCATGATATCATTTTTCATAATCCCCACAAATAGTTCACGTCCACATACATGAGCTTCCATTGTAAAGTCATAATGATCCGCCAACAAATTTGAATATCTTGAAAATTTGTCAAGACTGCTAGTATCTGCATCTGATGTCATAGCTATCTGTCTTTGTTGTTGTCTATATAGTATTTCTTTACCTTTGAAGTATTCCTGTAAAAATAAATTGAAAAATATATTAGTTTTCAAATGATAAAACATTAATAAAAATATAAAATAAAAGATATAACATCCATACCTCTATGGTAATGAGTCGAAGAAGTCTGGATGGCCAAAGTAAAAAATGGCCGATACTATGTCCAACTGTCGTCACCTCATCTGTAGGTAATGGTATCTGAGCTGATCTATCTATAATATCATGTACAGTGACCCTCTGATTCTCTACATCTAACTGTTGATGATGAACTGTATCTCCTATACAATATACCATCCCATATGCAACTATATGATGTTGAGGATCATCAGCATACAACTCACAATAAGTAGGTAGCTGCGGCGGAGGAGGAGGATCAAAAATGGGGTCCGCAGGCTGAGGTGGGGGAGTAGGAGCTACTGGGAGAGGTGGAGTGGGAGTTTCACCCTGAAATTGTCTTTGCAAGTCTGCAAACATTAACTGCACCGATGCTCTAATCTTGTCCTCCATTGTCGCATTAATATTATGGACTTCAGCCTCCAAGGATTCTATTTTTTTTATAAACTCCCTCAACGTTAGAAGTTGAGGAACGTGGAAGCACTTTTCTTACCGATACACCTGCCGGATATCCTCTTACACGGCCAGGATGTTCGGGCTTTCCCAATGCCACAGATAAAATATCTTCCCTCCCAGATGGTGTAAATGTCCCCTGTGAACTCTGCTCCTCAAGAGAGTCCTGTAATAATTAATTGAACATTTCTATAATGATTGGAAATATATGACGAAAATAGTAAACTTAAATAAATAAAATAGATATCTTACAATCCTCTCAACTACGAGTCTCGATTCTTCCGAAAGATATTGTCCTTTTTTGCCCTTCCGAGCTCTTTTCCATTTCTCATGTCTAGATGGAGGGGATGGAGGGGCCACCTCTCCAGAGCTAGAAGACTCAGCTCTTAGTTGTTGAAATTTTTCTGCCATCATTTGTTCTTCCAATAATACATACCATCCCCGAGATAAACTATGAGGGTATACATTTTTAGATTGGATCTCTTGATGAGATTTCCTTGTTTGCTGTAAATTAAGAATAAGTAATCATTAACAAAACAATAATAAGATCATTTATATAAGAAAGCTTATAAAAGTTTACATTGCCCTTACCAAAAATGATTCTTTTCTTCTACTTTCAAAAAATTGTCTCCATGTGTCTTCATCTATAAAAGGATATATACGACATGGATTCTCACGACTCCTATGACCATAAATGAAATCAGATGAGAGGGTTGATTTGAAATCCCTCCATCTCCTAGCAGCCAACGATAAGCATTTCTTCCTGACTCCTCCAGTGTCAGGAATATCAAATGCCATCTGATAAAAAAGAGGTTAAAAATATTATATATACTAGAAACATTTAAAGAACAGTCAAACAATAGCAAAAGATCTTACCAAAATGGTCTCCCACAGCTGAGAAATTATCACCTTATCCACACTTCTCCAATCATCATAGAGAATGCTTACTTTGCTCTTAGCCTGAGTTGCTACAAAACCCTTAAAATCTTTAGCATTTGGACCTCTAGGAAGATCATCATCATCAAACTCCACGACTATCCTCTCCTCCTTCGTACGGGTAAGTGATAATTTTGGTAAACGTGTGCACCCATGCTTACCAACCTTTGAACTCTTTTTCGTAATAGGAGCATGTGAATGTTCCTCCCCAGATGTATGACCAATATGCTCATCTCCAGAATCATGTGGCTGATCAACTGATTGATCTGTCATTTTCCTTCAAATCAAAAAAACAAACATTAGTTCACAAATAGAAAAGTGTACTAAATTACATAATAGTAAACATTGGTAATATGGTAAGCATGTTAAACAATGATAAACATGGTAAACACAGACAAAAGGTTGCCAAGGAGTTGGCCCAAGAAAGCTGAAAAGTGGACTCACTGAGTCCACCGGTCAGCCGGTGTGAGCTCACCGGCCAGCCGGAGGACCCAGGCAGTAGACTTGCCCACTGCCTGGTGCCACCGGCCGGCCGCTGGCTCACCACCGACCGGCCGGTGGACCAGACAGAGAGCCTTCCTCTCTGTCTGGACCATCGGCCGCCCGCTGGCTCATCACCGGACGGCCGCTGGTGATCCAGACAAAGAGGAAGGCTCTCTGTCTGGTCCACCGGCCGGCCGGTGGTGATCCAGCGGCCGGCCGGTGGACCAGAGAGAGAGCCTTCCTCTCTCTCTGCACCACCGACCGGCCGCTGGCTCAACACCAGCCGACCGCTGGTGATCCAGACAGAGAGGAAGGCTCTCTGTCTGGATCACCAGCGGTCGGCCGGTGTTGAGCCAGCGGCCGGCCGGTGGTGCAGACAGAGAGGAAGGCTCTCTGTCTGGACCACCGGCCGGCCGCTGGCTCAGCACCGGCCGGCCGGTGGACCAGACATAGCTTTGTTCTGGACCACCGGCCAACCGGTGATCCACCACCGGCCAGCCGGTGCGCCCAGGACTTCTCCTCTTTACGGTTTTTATTGTTTTATCGTTTTGGTTTGATACATGTTTTAATAAGTAAATAATTTACAGTATCTTACATTATATGAAAAAACTAAATGTAAACAAGAAATAAACTTGTGTTACCTGTAATTTTAGGAATGTACAGTTGGATTGTTTTCCCAAATTCCTTCGTCGTGATCGTTCCTTATGGCACAAACCATGTCTTCAACATACTCATCATTATGTTCTGTTAATCTTTCCATGGAAGTAGGGATCTCACATAAATCAGCATCTTCATCAAATTCATCCTCACCAACATATTGGTTTTTCCCTTGTAAAACAACAGCCCACTGCATATCTGATTGATCTACTACATAGAAAATTTGACACCCCCCTCCTGGACACAACCGCCACCCCTGACCTGCTTGGACACCCCCCTGGACACCCCCCAACCCTCTGGACAGCCCCCGACCCCTCTGGACAGCCCCCCACCCCTCCTGGACACCACCCCCCACCCCCTACCCCCTTGGACACCCCCCTGGACATCCCCCAACCCTCTGGGCAGCCCCCCCACCCACCCGGACAACCCCAAATACCCTCTGGAGAGGCCGCCACCCACTTGGACAGCCCCCCACACCCATCCACCCCCTTGGACAGCCCCCCACACCCATCCACCCCCTTGGAAACCCCCCTGGACACCCCACCGACCCCTCTGGACAGGCCGCCACCCCCTTGGACAGCCCCCCACACCCACCCATCCCCTTGGCCACCACCCTGGACACCCCCTGACCCCTCTGGACAGCCCCCGACCCCTCTAGAAAGCACCCCCACCCCTCCTGGACACAACCCCCCACCCTCGACCTGCTTGGACACCCCCTGGACACCCCCCAACCCTCTGGACAGCCCCCCACCCCTCCTAAACACCACCACCCACCCCCTACCCCCTTGGACACCCCCCTGGACACCCCCCAACACCCACCCACACCCTTGGACAGCCCCCCACACCCACCCACCCCCTTGTAAACCCCCCTGGACACCCCCCGACCCCTCTGGACAGCCCCCCGCCCCTCCTGGACACCACCCCCCACCCCCTACCCCCTTGGACACCCCCTGGACATCCCCCAACCCTCTGGACAGCCCCCCCACCCACCCGGACAACCCCAAATACCCTCTGGAGAGGCCGCCACCCACTTGGACAGCCCCCCACACCCATCCACCCCCTTGGACACCCCCCTGGACACCCCACCGACCCCTCTGGACAGGCCGCCACCCCCTTGGACAGCCCCCCACACCCACCCATCCCCTTGGACACCACCCTGGACACCCCCCGACCCCTCTGGACAGCCCCCGACCCCTCTAGAAAGCACCCCCACCCCTCCTGGACACAACCCCCCACCCCCGACCTGCTTGGACACCCCCCTGGACACCCCCCAACCCTCTGGACAGCCCCCCCACCCCTCCTAAACACCACCCCCACCCCCTACCCCCTTGGACACCCCCCTGGACACCCCCCAACACCCACCCACACCCTTGGACAGCCCCCCACACCCACCCACCCCCTTGTAAACCCCCCTGGACACCCCCCGACCCCAAATCCATGCACCTATGCCATGGTTGTGTGTGAATAAAGTAGTAACAACTGTAAAAGGACAACCCATCCAAATGGACACGCCCCAACCCTCTCGGGGATTTATAGAAAACGATGAAAAATTAGTGAAATCATAAAATTACTCAATATTGCAAGTCGAACAAATAGATCTAGGGATGATAAATAAGATTATGGTGCCAAAACGAGTTAAAAGGGTTCGCAATCGAAGAATCTTAGCTAGTTTCAACAAAAAAATCACAACACATATATATATACTATCCGTGAAAAAAAACGAACGAGTGGGAGGATTACCTGAGTGCTGCGAGTTTAGATGATTGATCCGAGGAGATTAAATATGAGAAACGATGATCGCAAAACGAATCTAAACCAACGAAATGGACGAACCGATTCGGGTTTACGCGCGAGAGAGACGAGTCGCGGCTGTCGAAGGTAAACTCGCGAATGACAATCCACGGGTCTGGGTAAATTTTTAAATGAGTTATCACGTCGGTTATTCAATAACCGACGTAAAAACCTTCCTCCGATTCATTTTTTACGTCGGTTATTTTATAACCGACGTTATAAAGGGCTCAAAATCCGCGTTGTTTTACGTCGGTTATGGAATAACCGACGTCAAAAACATCTGCGGATTCTTTTTTTACGTCGGTTATTTTATAACCGACGTAAAAAAGCCTTCAAAAACCGCGTTTGTTACGTCGGTTATTCAATAACCGACGTAAAAAGGCCTTCAAAAACCGCGTTTTTTACGTCGGTTATAAAAATAACCGACGTAAAAAACGAAGGCGCGCGATTAATAACGTCGGTTATAAAAATAACCGACGTTAAAGGTGTACCGAACACAGGTTTTTACGTCGGTTAAGAAATAACTGACGTAAAAAACCTTGTTTTACATATTATGATGTCGGTTTTATAAAACCGACTTAAAAAATGGTGACGTAAAAAACGTTTTCTGCACTAGTGATGTAAGTAACTCCTCGTATGATAAAAAAACCAAGAAACACATATTGATCTTTTATAAAGATAATTTATCAGGGGAGATAGTTAATTCATATTCCCAACACATTACAATCATGGTGAAACACCATAAATAACCAATTTAATATTCTATTATATATGAAAAATTTAAAGTGAAGAATCAAAATAAACTCTAGAAATATATCTCTACTTTTAATATGGGTTCAAACCCATGATTCATAGGAAATAAATTTAAAATAATGTTCGATCATTCTGTGAAAAGGGGAGGATGATGTTTCTCTAAGAATTTTGTACTTGTCTTTAAAAACACATTTATGGCTAAAAACTAGAAATAATTGGGTTTATTAAGAAATAAGTTTATTTTATATAATAATATACATGGTAATTGATGAATTTATAGTTTCTGAGATATGTGTTAGTCCAATATTGAAGTTATTTTTTTGAACACCTCTTCCACCTATATGGACATGAATTTTTAAAACCACCCTTGTATTTTTCTCACTCTTTAAGGACTAGGTCATGAATATCATTTATCTTTAATCTATAATAAGTTTATACAAGAAGAAGAGTTATTATAAAGGGTAAAACAATCTTGGGATTCCCTGTGTATAGCCACCGCTAGATACATGAAGAATATATGTATTTATTTAATGAAATCATTTTGGATGAGAAGGAGGACCGCTACTATTATAAATAGTCTAGATTTGGTTCCTTAGAGATAAAGGAATTACATATTCTCTAATATAACCATCAAGGGGTTGATCAAAAATAATAATCTTACTGGGATGGCATGATTATAGTAATTTATAACTTTCTAATATGGTTCACTCTTCACCATTCTATTCCTATAAACTTTTATATTCAGTGAAAATGAGTTCAAATGGAATCTAAATTAATCTATTGAACTAAAATCATATATAGTTGAATAGAAATCTATTTTTAGGTGGTGAATAGGCCTCACACATCTAGTTTTTCCTAGCTGAGTATCTGAGAATCACCCATTTTTTAACACCTTCAATCTCTTCCTAGATTATTGGTTCAAAGTGTTTCGATTCTCTTTAGATGATCAAATTATTTTCAAGGTTGATCTCATCATGGTTCACTAGGATATATGGGATCACCAAAATCATGATAGGCACAATAAAATTCTTTATAAATCTTGACATTTGAAAATTAAATTTCTTTCATTGATTCATGATACAGTGCTTCTCTCTGGTGGGTCTGGGTCCACCTATTCCCTTTGGAACAAAGTTTTTTACATCCCTACCATTTGAAATCCTAATAATTATTTCCATAGAAATTAGTTCAAATAAATCCATCATATTTTAGGATTCAAACTCAAATATGATGGTCTATACTCGAATGGAATTATGTGAGGTGGGGATATTATTTAAGATGATTGTGGTTTTGTAATTTCTTCCCATAGTCTATACTATTTCTAAGGTAATCTTATTTAATAAAGAACCAATGCCTCGCTCATTAGACTTACTATATAAAAGGACAAGAATAATCCTATCTCAAAGGATGAGTCTAATTATAATTTGATTATAAAATTTACATGAGGCCTCTCTTTGAAATTCTAGTTTATTGCCTCCTCTATTTGGGGATGAAAGAATTAGATTAAATACAATGCGTTGATTAATCATACAAGGTGTGAGGCTAATGAAAAAGAAAAAAAAATCCAATCTTTCAAAGGGGATAAATTATTGAATCTTAATATTTTTCTATCTTTAGGACCACTTCCCTCATATTATATTTCTATTTTGTATGGGAACATGGTTAACCACCACCACATTATACCACATTAAACTCATAATTTTCTGTTTCTCAACCCTCACATTAAAAAAATTATCTTTCAATCAGAGAATGGGGATCAACATGCCATGTAAAATATATCTTGATCACTAAAAATGATGAATTCCACCGGTATCCCCTTGATATAGCTCCACCAACACCATAACCACCAGAATGTACAACAACATGTGTTCCATCTATATAGACACAACACATGTAGTCATAAATCTCGTGTAGGGTTGAGCATAAATATACCCAGTAAGACACCCAAAAAATACTACGGGAAGCCAATTTCTAGTCATCCAACAAGAAAGGGTTGAATTGAATAGGAAAATATCTCAAGTTAAAGGGAAAACATAATTTTGGGATGAATTTATGCCTTTAATTTCTAATATGATACCATTTAAACAAGGGATAACCCAAATGTCTACTCATTCCATGGGAAAACCATCCCATAAATAAAACCCACATAATAGGGGAAAACTCAACCTCCCTGCTCATATGTGTTATGTATGATCAAATAAAAACTAATCTGTATTGATTAACTATAACCCAAATCACCTCATCTTACCCATGAGGATCTTAATAGGATGATAATATACTGACGGAGGCTCATAAAAATATTTTCCACACTACAAGCATAAGAAACGCCAGTCACCCAACATATTGGGTAGAAATCCAAACTCTAAAGTGTAACATTATTCCCAAAAAAATGCATTATTATATAGAAATATCCATAATACATCTATCTTATAGAGTCATGTATTTATTATTTTATCAAAGTGGTGGATCAAAACCTCTCTAGGTGAGACACATACCAACTAAGGGAGTTACTGACCCCACAAATGGGTGACCCAAATAATGTTCCATGGAGGAGTACCTAGACCCATTTTACAAGAGAGAAATAATGCAACACATCAGTGAAGATACCCCAAAAGAAGTCTTGAGACCCTAATATGGTTCAAGGGGGAACCTATATTAAGGTGTATTTACTCTCACTATTCCCATCAAAATCAATGTGGCATACCAATAAGGAAACTTGGAGGATATTATGCACCTTATGTTCCAAATAATTTGATCAATATATGATTATCAACTACCATAATCATAAAATCACTATTCCATAACTGTAATGGTGGACCCATGCCTCACTGAAATGTGAAAACTGACTGAGGGAGTTACCTACCACTAAGGATGACCTTGTTTCTCACCGAGTTCCCAGATTGATCAAAGAGATTAATGTCTCCACCCATGTAATCATTGAATAATTCCTCAAAAGGGGAACAAAAAAATTATTTTTAGCATAGATAACTTATACCCTATATTTATAGGGGAGTAATAACTATATCACTACAAGGGATAACCCACACCTCAAAAATGATGTGATGCTCGAGGGAGTATCCCATATCATGCCCATATGGCTCTTTCCTAATAGTCACCAGAACTAGGTATTAAATAAAAGGGACTCTTTAAACACTCTGAAATTATCACACTATATCTTCCACAAAAACTCATGGGGTGCTACAAGGGAGAGAGGTCGTACGTCATCCATAATGTAACCTGATAAGGAAGACCATAGTGTAATGGGATAAAATAAATAACTACCCATTCTCCTATAAAAATTAAATTCATGAAATAAAACCTTGGAGTTTATTATAATAAAGGAAGTCTCTTTTAGTTTCACATTAAATTATAAGCCCCCTTAGACAACCATACTACAATGAGAGAATCTATAAATAATTTTTGAAAACCTAAATTCACGAACCTTCCATCCATGTCTAAAAGATCCAAAACTACTATTTAAATACTTGAGAGTACTGAATTAAAAAAAATAAGATTCCCCCACACATCTGTATCTGAGTTCTTCTAAGGATTGTTTACCATCCCTGTACTTTATTTGAATTATATATGGGATAATGTTTTTATCACCTTAGGGATTAGATGAAAATCATTCCCAAATAATCTTATTGATGGAATCTAATAGAAAATAAAAAATCCACCATTGCAATTTATAAGATAAAATAATTAGGATAAACTATTTACAATTCTAAATCCGACTCTTGGGAGATAAAAAGTAGAAAACTCTATTGAGGGATAGAAATATGTTGTGAACCAAGGTATACATGTTGTGTTCACCCAAATTCTCCATATGGGAAAGTACATGTATCATCTATTCATGTGAACTCAGATTACATATCCTGACTCAAGGATTACATGGATTTCATTTACAAATGGGACCTCAAGTCATGTTGTCCTAAAATACATGTTATGTACTCTCAAGAAAATGAAATGTGATACCTGATGACCTCCCAAGTCATATAATCCTTCTCATGTTGTGTCATGTCTACTGGAATGAGTTTCAACTCTATAGGCTATGTGTTGAACTATAAATCAATTCATATACTTGGAATCATTACAGAACATGTTCAAATTATCTATCCTTAATGTAGATGTAATATTATACCTTATTTGCATCAAATAATTTTATGATATGTTCTCAAGAACTACATTTTTCATGATAGGTAATTATAGTAAAATAAATTCTCCAAACCTACCCAATGACCTTGTTTTGCTGAAAATAACTCCCCCATAAGACTTAATTCATCAAAAAATAGATATAACTCAAAAATATGTGTAAAATAACTAAAAAATATGATGAAGTGTATATTCAAATAATGAGTCTGACCTCATGGAGAATCATAAAATCATCTAATTCCAGGAATATGTGATCCACATTATATAAGTACTTCTCCCAACCATAGCTTTGATTCCCATAGTGGTCATGCTACCTCATATCCCTCCTCCCTTATTCACATGGTGTCAATGGAAGGAGGTATCATTTTCACTTAAATTGTGAATTAGCATGTCCAAAAGGGGGATAAAAACAAAATTAATATT
This sequence comes from Viscum album, assembly GCA_963277665.1. Taxonomy (NCBI): domain Eukaryota; kingdom Viridiplantae; phylum Streptophyta; class Magnoliopsida; order Santalales; family Viscaceae; genus Viscum; species Viscum album. Next base: position 917,101,829 of record OY728141.1, read on the forward strand.
AAAATTAAAATAAAAACACAAAAACGTCTCATCCTGTGATCTAAAACATAGTTAGAGTACATACATTTCATAGGAAAAATTTCCCATTGCAAACTCAATTGTTGAGTCATAATTTATATAATACCCTTTATTTAGGAGAAATTTAATTTTCATGAGTGGGAATAAATAATATTTATTTAATAAATCATAAATATTTTAAAAATTCACTTGGCTTGGAATCTCATCAAATACAGGACTAAGGGAAAACATCTCATATTGATAATAGTGAAACAATCAGAAAATATTTATGAGATAATTAGAAAGTGTCAATTATAATTTTACACTTATTTAATGTTTGAGGCTCTGAGACTCAAAAATGAGATAATTATTCCACTTGTGAAAACCCAAATCACTATAATAAATAAACATAGGGGGGTTTGAGTTATGTGGAGAGAGTGGTATCTCCCCTCTAAATATTAGGTTGGGACACTTAAATATGAGTAAGGTAAGTGTAGAAGTGTGATATTTTACCCCATAGGTGACTAAAAAGCACCTTTGCTGGGATTAACAACCCTAATAGAACACCATCCTTGAGGGAGGGTGGCAACACATACATCACTGATGGGGATAACTTATTGTTACTAATTGTGAGTATATTGTAAATCTCATAGGAACCTCCATTTACATTATTATATCCTAGTAAGTGACTTAAGATAGATATTTTTAGAAATTTGGTAATGGTTACTCATAGTTTTTGTATAAATAGAAGATAATTTTGGGAGATTTGGTTGGATTAACTTCTCCATAGAGTGAATACCACATTAATAGATTCCTACTATTATATATTTGAATACCTGGGTAACCTTCACCTCAATATCTTTTCATATATCTATACACACATATTCACCCCCATACAATTAATTCTTTTGTTATAAATATAAACAAATTACATTTTGGATCAACACCTGTCTCTATAGAGATTACCCTATACTTTCCAATATTGTGAAACATAGAATAGGGGAGTGTGTTATTCCACAAAGATACATTCTCAATAGTCATAAATAGTACAAGTTATTTGAATAAAAGTATTAAATACTTGAATTTTTGGGAAAAAATACCAAAAACATATAAAAAATATAAAACTAAAAAAATAAAAGTTTAATTATTATATCCCTTATAGATTTAATTTCTTAACTATTTTAGATATAATTTCTTGAATGTTTCATTCTATTTTGATTGATACTAACCAATGTACTTAACTTTTATATTTCATTTTATAGGAAAGGTATCTGATAGGGTAAATGGATATATAGGAGAACATATGAATTATATGTTGTAAATTTGGAAATCCATTTTTAGAATTTTTGTGTCAAACCCAAAAATCACAATAGAAAAGTGTGTTCAATGTGAAGAAGATAAAATAGAATACTTAAATGAGGTTGAAAGATACTATGAAATTTAAGAAGTGTAACACTCCATGACTCATGTGAAACTTTTTTTTTTCTGAATAAATTAATTTTATTTGATGTCATGCACTGCATGCTACACTATTTCAAATAGTCATTATATTCTACACCAATATAAGCTTCTGTTACACCCAACACCAACATGTATTGTGTTACATGAAACACCAAGTTCTACAGAACATCATTTTTTATTATATTTATTTAAATGAGATAATTATAACCTATAAATTAAACATATTAATATGAAGATTATTAACTAATTTTAAAATATTAGTTATTATAATTTTATATAAATAAAAAATATTAATAATAAAGCATGTAACATTCATAAAGTCTTTATATATTTGAATATAATATTTTATCAAAAGTGTTGCTTTTTATGTATTAATGTGAAAAAAATATAATTAATTTTAGAAACTTTTTTCAATTTAATTTCGTAAAATAAATATAATTTTTTAATTTATAATGTTGAAATTATCTTAGTCGAATCTTATGTATTTTTCTGAAAATCTATTTTTGGATGAATAGTAAAAAATACTAAATTTTAATTCCAAACATCTTTTTTATATAATATATTTATATAGTTAAATTACATTTTAATTTAGTTTTAAAATTTAATGAGATTATTTTGAAATAAATTAATCCAAATTGGTACCAATTTAACATTTAAATTTGATATCAAAACAATCAAAACTTTTAAAAAACTTTTGTAAGAAACCCAATATCGTGAGAGGTCTACAAGATTAATTTTTAATTAATTTCTAAAAAAAATGTGATTATAATTTTAAAAAATGGATTCCAAATTTGGAATAAGAACAATTTCTAATAATTTTATATTATTTTTTTAATAAAAATATTATTGAAAGTTATTAATATTAATTACAGCAATTAAAAGAAAAATTTGCTTAACAAATGACTAGAACTTAAACATAAAGCCCAAAATGAACTAAAACATTGTCCAAAATCCATTGGATGTACATATTTCTTCCCTATACTCAATTTTCTAATATTGGAACCATTATTGGATCCACTTTTCATAGTAAAAATGTGGGTTGAATTCCCTTTTCAAAAAATGTACAAGAATACCACTCCTATGTTATAAAAAAGAACTCACCCCTCCCACTTATTCACACCTATCAAGCCTTTTGGATTGAAAACAAATATTCCTAAATATCCTCCCAAAAGTACTAACTTCATCATAGAAGCCTCCCTTTGGAAAAAAATCTATCCAAGGAATTCCTTTGGTGCAAACCAAAAGGTGTGGTAACATCCTTCCTCTAGCTCTTTTGTTTTATTTTTATTATCCACCCTATAATATCTTATTATTAAAATATTTTATTATAAATTAAGTATCCTTAATATACTGATATTTTTATCATTCTCTCGGTTTTACCTACACTTACACACACTTCTATCTAATGGGTAACGAACTTACTGTTCTTGTGTACGACAAACTCTCACCTCACAAAACGATGTTGTTCGTTTCTCTTTTACCGTCTCTCACGACTGGAAATTATGATGGAAAATATATTATATATTATATATATGATTTTATGATTTATTTTTTCTTATTTAATCATTATATTACATATAACTTCATTCTTTCATTGTTTTTGTAAAAATGATAATGTCGTTTGGGGAAGTGTGGACTACCGCCTCCTCAATACGATGTGATTCGTTCACACTCTATATGGAATGTATTTAGGATTGGTTCAGTAAAAATATTTGATATATATGAAATAATAATTATATCAAAATTATTATATATACATATATACATATATGTTATTTAGTTTCTTTCTTTCAATACGATAATTAAACAGAAACATCATTCATCCGTACGTATGACTTACCAACTCTGTGAATAGTGTATTCCATTTAATATTTATATATTTCATAGATTACTATAATTATATATATAATAAATATAAATTACATTTATATCATTTTTTACATACTATAATTCATGATATAAGTATTAGGACAAAAAATATAACAAATTAAGACACATGTGAAGAACAAAGAAGATATTACCCTAAATACAAACATAACATTGAAGTGTTAGTAAGAGGGTGATATAAATACATATATGGTATTATATATAAGAATTTGGTAATTTAAATGATTTGAAATAAACTTATATTTATTATAAATGTTGATTGTATGAGTACGAATAGAGTCAAGCCATAATGTAAGGGTATTTATAGTCTCACTTTTATTTCTGTGATATTTATGAATTATTCACCACTCATTTATTTTCTATGGTGTATAAAATAACCATTAATATACTCTATTATTATTAAACTTAAATATATGAGTAATTAAATATCCATTTTATTATCTCCCTTTCATGGGGTTTATGTTTCAAAAGTTACCAAAATCGGTATAGTAGTTTTGTCTCAATTTTTCTTCTCTGAGACACATGCTATGAATTTCAAAAACCATGTTTTAAAAAATGTATTAAAAAATGTTTTTAAATAGGATATTATAAGATAATTTTGAATTAAAAAGTATTTTAATAATGTTTTATGTTTTTAAAATAATTTTTTAAACGTTTTTAATTTTTTTTGAAAGAAATAGTTTTCAAAAAATTTTAAAGAATTATTTATAAGTTTACAAAGTTTTTTCAAAGAAATGGTTTTCAATAATTTTTCAATATTTATTTATAAGTTTTCAATTTTTTTTCAAATAAATGGTTTTCAAATCGTTTTAATCCTTTATTTATAGGTTTTTATATTTATTTTCAAAGAAAATGGTTTTCAAAAAGTTCCATTTTTTAAAAATCATTTTTCAAAAAAAGGATATTTTCCTCAAGAATTGTTTTTAAAATATATTTAAAATTTTATTTCCATCTAATATGACATATATTTGGGCTACTCATTCATTTTTGGGTAAATTATCAAAAATTTCCATTCATATTATTTCCCTAAATTGTTATTTATGGAATGGTGTTTATGAAACATGTTTGTCTTTTATGGGTTACATGTTTATGAAACTCATTTCTTATTCATAGGTGATATTTATATGAAACATTATTCATTTCAAGGGTTACTATTTTGATGAAACTATTATAAAAACTATCCCCTTTTACAAAGGTTATGATATTATTATATGTTTATGATACCCATTTCATTTCATGGGTTAATTTATGATTGTTTCTGATATTGTGCCACACATACAAACGATTTTATTATGAGATGAGTGTGACCTATATATCCCTCCAATGAATTGGGTAAAGATTTAAATTTCATGAGATAATGACGGGATTCAAGTTTATAGGATTGATCAACTTTTTAATATGTGGAAACCTGGTCCACTATGGGAATATGGGGAAACCTGATCCACTATGGGAAGATAGTGAAACCCAATACACTATGGGAAGATGGGAAACCTAATACACAATGAGAAGATGGGGAAAACTAATATCTTATTAGGAAAGATCTGTGAATGACAATGGTGGTGTGTCCCTCCAAGTAGGTTTAGTCCCCATGAAGTTCCCTAATATGTTTTGAAAATTCACCCTGACTTATGTGGAATGATTTACATGTTTTTGTGTCTCCCACAATTCCATGTTTTATTATTATGTTAGGTCTCATGGATCGTGATCTTGTTCCCTTATGATTTATGTCTTATGAACTTCTAATACTTATGCCATGATTGTAGAGAGTCGAAGCTTGATGTACATAGACATTACATTACTTTTCCAGAATACCTAATACATAACAAAAACAGATACCGAAGGACCATAATAGTTTAGTATCTTTGGAAACTTGGAATATAATCTTATAATCTTGGTGAAAGATCATCAACATCTCCCATAAAAATCTTCCCTTTTTTTTCTTATCTAAAACCTTTCTTTATATCCTAGGGAAAAGAAAACATATAAAGGGTGATCTCAAATGCTCAATAAGGGAAAACATAGAGAACATAAAATTATCTATAAACATTTGAATGCAAAAACTTGAACATAAAATCTAAACATCAAAATCTTGAGCAAAGACATAAATAATGGTAGTATGTAAGGCATATATCATAATGGAACATAAATCATCATAAAATAGAATGGGAATAAAACATGTAATTGTGGAAAACCATTAAGAACGTGATATGATTTCCATAGTAGCCAAGGAATTGCTGCCAAGACCATCTTAGTGGACAAAGTCCCTTTCTGAATCGAGTTCACTCCTTGTTCTAGTCCTGTAACACTAAACCGGATTAACTTACCGTTCCAGCCATGTCTATCTTGTGAGATATAAATCTTTAACCAATGCATTAGAGGGAGATATATGTCCCAACCATATAATAATGAAATCATTCATACTTGTTCCACAACATGAACATAAATCATTCATCATTACCCAAAGTATAAAATGTTATTCATAAATGTCATCCCATCGTAACATAATCAATATAAAATAAATGGATATCATTTCATCATAAGAAAAGTGAAACCATATAAATCATAGTGACATTATACTTGAAACATACTCATATGAAATAATGTCATCTTATATGGAAAATGGTTTTGATAAAACACTTGAAATGAATTCTTGAGGAAAATATCCTTTCTTCTTCAAAATCATTTTCTTTTCACAAAATTCCATGAAATTTTAAAATAAAATGATTTTTTTTAGAAATAGTCATTAAATCTTGTAGAGTAAGCTTCATGAAATTAAGTTGTTATAAAAACGTAAAAATCTGTTCATGCTGTATGTGTTAAAAAAACATTATTCTCGTACTTTTGCTGGAAAAGTCAAAAAGTACCTCGTAAAGTAATGGAATGGAAGATTCCATACATACCATATAGTAAAAGTAAAAAATGGGTAAAAATTAATTTGAACATAAATGAAACCATTTTTAGAAAACAGGTACATGGATGATAAATATAACCCTAGTAAATACTTATGAATAAACAATATCGGATAAAAATGAGATTTGAAAAGTTATCCCTTACCATAGGTCTGATATGCTTCGTATGTATCCTAACCTCTTTTATAATGATTTAAATAATATCAGTTGCTTATTACAGAATCATATTCATTTTTATGAAATCATATATGGATTACTTATGACTTTACATTACGCGTTTTTTTGTAAATTACATGTTAAAGCAGCATTTTGGGCAAAACTGTTTTATTTATCGTACATGTTTGGAATTGTTGTTATTGATATTATTATTACTTATATCATTATTTATTTACTTAAATAATGTAAATAATGATTTATATATCATATATATTCAGTATATATATATATAATATAGATGAATGAAATGAAATACACCGTTCATAGAGACGGTAGGCCGTACGTACGCATGAATACTGTTTTCCTTTCCTTATTGACTTGAATGAAAGTAAGTAGATGAAATATATATATATACATATAAATACAGTAGATTAATTATGTAATATATTTAATTATTATTCATTATATATACTTTATAATCATTCTTGAATGGTTAACATGGAGAATGGATCTCATCGCATCGTGGAGACGGTAATCCGTACGTACGCCCGAGCGATGATATCATTCCCATAATTATTGAATAAAATTGGAGTGGATTATATAATATCTCATAATCATTATGATGTTATAATAACCATATATAGTTATTCTTTACACCATTATAACCATCCATGTAAGGTGGTGGTGGAAAAACAGATTACACCACAGCGTGGAGACGGTATTCCGTACGTACACACGCGCGGTGATTTCATTCTCCATAGGATGGATAGAAGGTGAAATGGGGGTGTTTAATATTTATAATAACATATCATTATATTAGTGATACTTATTTTATTACTTTATAATGAAACAACTAAAGAAGAATAAGTTGAAGAAGAAAGAAAAGTTGAAAGAATCGGTAGAAGAGATTACCTATTCTTCGACGCACCTCTTTTAATATTCCTCTTAATGCACTAGAGTTGGTCTTTTGAGGAGACCATAACCTATATAATTTTTATAAGGAAGTTGAGAAGGGAAATGGGTAGGGTTTTTCTGAGCTTTAAATCTCAAAATTGTGTATATAGAAGAGGGAGGAGGTGCCCTTTTATAAGGGAGGAGAGGGGTACCGTAGGAAAAACTTAAAATATTATTTTATCATAAAGTCATATTCGGATTATAATAGCTCCAAATTGATTTATTTATAAGATAAAGTGGGTATGGGTCTAAATACTCTCAACCAATATGTTTTCGACTAGTTTAGGTAACTATTTTAACCTTATCATTTAGATTTAACTCTAAGTTAAATAATTTAACTTTTACTGTGTCTTCTTTTTTTACACTATATGGTTAATAAACATACTATAAAAGCCAAAAAAAACCCAAGTGGTTCATGATTAATATATATAACCGTATCTAAGTCATTTGTCCAAAACTTATATTTTTAGAAATAGAATAACAATTAATAATATAATATTTGTTTTATAAATTATTTTATGTCAATTTTGACACTATTTGGTAATTGATTTTTTTGAAACTCATAACATCGTGATTAGTTCGAATAAATTTAATTAAATCGATACTAACATGTTATATTAACCTATAAAAGTAGTGGAATTCATAAAAAGACTCAAATTACATTTATTTGGGTATTTATAACATCAATTATGTTAATATTTCATTAATAAGGTAACTACTGCATCATCATTGTGATGTAAATAAATTAAATTATTTAATGTATAAAAATTATAAATGACATACCATTATGTAGGAAATCATTTTATCTTTATAATGAATATTTATAGTTGAATTTATCTTATGTATAACCCAATATTAAAAATGTTTATTTATTAAACATTGATTTTAACTCTTTTAACTCTTCTTTGAATTAAATAATAATAAATTTCCTAATCTAATCCAAGTGGACCTAAATGATAATATTATATTACTAATATTTTTTTGGGTCTAATTATACTTATCCAATAGAATTAGGACATGTGTTAGGGTAATAATAATATCATTTTTACCCTTAATTGCCCTATTTACTTTTAACCGTGGTAAATAAATGTAAAAAGTTACTATTCACCAAAAATTATTTTTATCTTATTGAACCACATTTTACCCCTTTATATTAACCATGTCTCTAGGATTTTCAAAATTCCACTCATAGAAGCGGTAAAATGTAAATTTTCAAATTCTCCTAGGAGGTGGGTAAAAGAAGGTGAAAAGTTCAATAAAATTTTTATATATCTTAAATTATTATAAAATGACTTCAATGAATTACATTGAAATTATATAGGTATTATGTATTAATTTTGACCTAAAATAAATTAAAATAAAATAAATAATTATTTAAATAAAAAGTCAGTTTTTAAATAGTAACCTAGTGTTTTCACTATTCATCAAAAATTGAATGTTTTCAGAAAAATACCAAAAATTCACCCTAGGCTAATTTTGATATTCCTAATCAAAAAATGATGTCCATTTTGAAATATAAAATTTATAAAATTCCAAAGAGTGGGTATTACTATTCATAACTCCTACTTCATAATAATATTATAATAATATCTTGTTTAGTAAAACTCAGTATTACGTACTACACACGCTATCGAGGAAGGTCTTGGTTGCGTGTAATGCAAGCCAAGTCAGGGCTTCATGTAGTGAAAGCTCCATTTGATTTTGCGTATAACATAAAAAAACTTATTTCATTTATACATTAAACAAAATCTATACTTAATGTTGCGTAGAATAATTTTTACAAAACTAACTTGAAGTTGTGTGTAACACGATCCAAGAATAGTGTTGCATATACTGCAAGATAATACGGTGTTGCGTATAGTACAAGATAATCTTGGTGTAGTGTATAATAGAAGACATCAAAGAAATTAAAAATAATATATCTCATAAAATATCAGGGTGTTACATTGTACCCCCCTTAAAATGAATTTCGCCCTCAAAATTCATCGGGGTTATAAATCGTTTACTACATGAATGTTTCGTTCGTAAAATCCCACATCATAAAAGGAATACTAAAACTTAATTTTAAAAAGTAAAGTAAGATATGTAATGGTTAACTAGATTAACTCATCACTGGGTTTCCACATAGGAGAGCATAGGTGGAAATATGGATATGGAAGAAAAATCTAACCATCAAGTTATAATGAAGAGTGGTAGAGTACATGGCTATGAAAAAGACAACAATCACAAAGCCATAAATTTGTGATGATTTAAGGTACCATCTGATTCATCAGATATTAGAGCACTAGGACAACATTTTTGGTTTTCAATATCCTTTCCCTAAAGTTGAAATATTTGAATTAGAAGAAATACTTACTTGATTTTGGTACAATATCACTATTGTTTGTGCCTTGAACAATTTCCACTTCATATTTTAAAGAAATGAAGTTGAATTTGTCTTCCGGGAAGTGTTAACAGATCATGCGATAGAATGATAGGTCATTCCATCTGTCTCAAACATAAGGTTGACAAAAGTTATATACATAAGTCCATCTATGACGAGATTAATCGTATATGGTTCCAAAATGGGATTATACTTCATATATCATAATGCTTAATAAAATAAAACTAGTTTCTACTAACCAGGGACTTATTATAGGCCATTGGTAGGCGATAAAGGCATGTCGCACTTTTGTTGTGGGTTTGATTCCCACAACCTTGTCCGACGTGACGGGTTGTAGCATGTCCTGCAGATTATCCTTTTTCTAAAACTACATTATTATAACATTCCATCAATAATATCGAAAAAATTTCAAGCCTTAAACAATAATAACTTATGTCCAACATAATCCATTCCAATATTTAGAATTATCCAAAATACTTCTGTCCAAGCTCATAGTATAAAAAAACAATTAATAGAAATGCCATATAACAATCACATGAATACCATCATTTATATATCATAAGATATATCTTGTTGATCACATTCCCAACATGTGAATACCATAATCATGTATTCTCTTGAAAAATAAACTACCATAGAAGCTTAGTGAAAACATGAATGCTGTCAAAAGTTCACTCTTTACACATACCAAAATCCCAAAATTTCTATATACTCAAACCATGATATAACTTTGTCTGTTTATCAGTCATGAGCACATTTATTTTTTTCTTTATCCCTTCATTATTCATATATCATCTTCTTTCCAAAAAAATTTCAATCACTTTTCATGGTTACTGGTACTATATAATTATTGAAAACCAATACATAGATATTCCAAAATTCCATGATACCATAAATGGGATTCCATGATACTATTTTGAAATCCCATTACATAAACACTTAATCATTACAAAACATCATTGGCATACTCAAAATCACAAATAGTGATCTCATGTGACTTTCCTTTATCCTTTTCCTTAATATGTTGGTCACGTTGATCATCATTAACCCTTGGATTAGGGCATTGATTAGCATAATGCCCCATTTCCTTTCACATGAAGAATTGAAGTGTTGGTGGTGCGTTCTATGCAGTCTTTTCTTTATTCACATCATTAGCAACCATTTTTCCATTACTTCGACACTCAGCTACTCGATGACCTTATTTTTCACACTTAATACATTTCCTAGTCTCTTTAAGACAATCTACACCATGTTTTGTTTTCACACTTTAAACATAAATAAACATTCATCTTCTTTTCACCATTATTATGAGATTTCTCCTTAAACACCATCTTTCGTTTTGTGTCAAAACCATGAGAAGTATATGTATCACTAACTTCTATATCTACCTTGATAGCTCAACACACAATTTCTTCATAGGTACTGAAGTCTATTACAGCTAATTCCCTTCGAAGACTTGGTTTTAAGCCACTAAATAATCGATCAACTTTACCTTCAGGTTGGATAATAAAGCCAGATGCATACATTACAAGCCTTATAAAATCCGATTCGTATATACCAACAGATTCATCATCCATTTACATAAGCTCAAGGAAATTCTTTTCTATCTTTGTTCGAATAATATGAGGGAAGTACTTATTTAAAAATATGTTCTTGAAATCATCCCATTCCATGGATTCAATTTCATCTTGGGGCCTTGTATTCTTAATTAGAGTCCACCATTGATCTGATTCACCTTTAAAACGGTAAATTTCTAGAATGACTTTTTCATGTTCCAAATAGTAAAGTATGGAAAATATCTTTTCAATGGTACTGATTCATTGTTCATCAACAAGTGGATCAGAAGACCCACTGAAAGAAGGTGGATGTTGCCTCATGAAGGACTCAATAGAATATTTTTCCCTTCTCTGCTCATTTGGAAGTCCAGAATGATTCATATCTTGTGTAAGTATAGCCATAAGATTTTTCACTCCATCTCCCATAACATTGGTTTGATTAGGAGGGAAATCATTGCATTGTTCATTACATTGATCAACACAGTTCCTTCAGGTTCCAGCCATCATCTAAAACCCCAAAAGGGTAGTGTGAGAGGCAAAAATCATGCTAGGGAAAACAATATAATAAAGGGGGAATACCTTCAATATATAACATCTTATGGTTAATTCTAATATTGTTACCATAATTCTAGGACTATAACCTATACTTATACTTAACCTTAGGGACATATCTAGACATACCTTAGAAATATCTCTAGGGATCTCACTAAAGTTTTCGCATCCTAGTTTCCAAAGGTTATCTAAACCTTTCCTCTGATACCAACTGTAGAGACCTAAAGCTTTATGTAAATAGACATTACATTACTTTTGTGGAATACCTAATACATAACAAAAACAGACACCAAAGGATTGTAATATTTTAGTGTCTTTGGAAACTCGGAATATAATCTTCTAATCTTGGTGAAAGATCTTCAACATCTCCCATAGAGATCTTACCTTTTTTTTTCTTACCTAAAACCTTTCTTTATATCCTGGGGAAAAGAAAACATATAAAGGGTGAGCTCAAATTCTCATTAATGGCAAACATAGAGAACATAAAACAATCTATAAACATTTGAATGCAAAAACGTGAACATAAAATCTAAACAACAAAATCGGGAGCAAAGACATAAATAATGGAGGTACGTAAGGCATATATCATAAAGGAACACAAATAGTCATAAAATATCATGGGAGTAAAACATTTAATTGTGTAAAACAATTAAGCACATGATATAATTTCCATAATAGACAAGTCATTGCTACTAATACCATTTTAGTGGACAAAGTCCCTTTCTGAATCAAGTTCACTCCTCTTTCCAGTCCTATAACACTGAACCAGATTAACTTACCGGTCCATCCATGTCTATCTCATGAGATATAAATTATTACCCAATACATTAGAGGGAGATATAGGTCCTACCCATCTCATAATGAAATCATTCTTACTTGTGCCACCACATGAACATAAATAATTCATCATTACCCAAAGTATAAAATGGGATTCATAAAACACTTGAAATGAATTCTTGAGGAAAATATCCTTTCTTCTTCAAAATCATTTTCTTTTCACAAAATGCCATGAAATTTTAAAAGAAAAGAATTTTATTGAAAATAGTCCTTAAATCTTATAGAGTATGTTCATGAAAATAAGGCGTTATGAAACCGTAAAAATCTATCCATGCTGTATGTGTTAAAAAACATTCTTCTCGTACTTTTGCCGGAAAAGTCAAAAAGTACCTCGTAACGCAAACAAAAGAAAGATTCCATACATACCATGTAGTAAAAGTAAAAAATGGGTAAAACATAATTTAAACATACATGAAACCATTTTTATAAAATAGGGACACAGATGATAAATATAACCCCAGTAAATACTTATGAATAAACAATCTCAGATAAAAACGAGATTGGAAAAGTTATCACTTACCTTAGGTTTGATATGCTTCGTACGTATCCGAACCTACTGTAAAATGATTTAAATAATGTCATTGACTTATTAAAGAATCATATTTATTGTTATGATATCATATATGGTTTACTTATGACTTTATATGACCCGTTTTTTTGTAAATTACATGTTAAAGCAGCGTTTTGGGTAAAATCGTTTTATTTATCGTACGTGTTGGGAATTGTTGTTCTTGATATTATTATTACTTATATCATGATTTATTTACTTCCAGAATGTAAATAATGATTTATATATCATATATATTCAGTTTATATATATATATATAATAGATAGATTAATGAAATGAAATACACTGTTCATGGAGACGGTAGGCCGTACGTACGCATGAACGATGTTTACCTTTCTTTATTGACTTGAATGGAAGTAAGTAGATGACATATATATATATACATAAAAATAGTAGATTCATTATGTAATATATTTCATTATTATTCATTATATATACTTTATAATCATTCTTGAATGGTTAACATGGAGAATGAATCTCATTGCGTCGTGGAGACGGTAATCCATACGTACACACGAGCGATGATATCATTCCCATAATTATTGAATGGAATTGGAGTGGATGATATAATATCTAAGAATCATTATGATGTTATAATAACCATATATAGTTATTCTTTACACCATTATACCCATCCAAGTAAGGTGGTGGTGGAAAAAAATATTACACCACGGCGTGGAGACGGTATTCCGTACGTACGCACGCGTGGTGATTTTGTTTTTTTGTAGGATGGATAAAAGGTGAAATGGGGCTGTTTCATATTTATAATAACATATAATTATATTATTGATACTGATTTTATTACTTTATAATGAAGAAACTAAAGAAGAAGAAGTTTAAGAAGAAAGAAAACTTTAAAGAATCAGTAGAAGAGATTACCTATTCTTCGATGCACCTCTTTTAAGATTACTCTTAATGCACTAGAGTTGGTCTTTTGAGGATACCAGAACCTCTATAATCTTTCTAGGGAAGTTTAGAAGGTAAATGGGCAGGTTTCTTCCGAGCTTGAAAGCTCAAAATTGTGTAAAGAGAATAGGGAGGAGGTGCCCTTTTATAAGGGAGGAGAGGGGCACCTTAGGAAGAACATAAAATATTATTTTATAATATAGTCATATTCAGTTTATAATAGCTCAAAATTGATTTATTTTCAAGAAAAATTAGGGATGGGTCTAAATCCTCTAAAACAATATGTTTTAGACAATTTTAGGTTAATATTTAACCTTATCATTTATATTTAACTCTAAGTTAAATAATTTAACTTTTACCGTGTCTTCTTGTTTTTTACACTATATGGTTAATAAACATACTATAACAAGCCAAAAGAACCCCAAGTGGTTCATGATTAATCTATATACCCTTATCTAAGTCATTTGGATGAACCTTAGTTTTTATGAATAGAATAACAATTAATAATATAATATTTGTTTTATAAACTATTTTATGTCAATTTTGACACTATTTGGTAATTGATTTTTGTGAAAATTATAACAGCATGATTAGTCTGAATAAAATTAATTAAATCGATAATAACATTCCATATTAAACTATAAAATTAGTGGTCTTCATAAAAAGTTTAAAATTACATTTATTTAGGTATTTATAACATCAATTATGTTAATATTTCATTAATAGGGTAATTACTGCATCATTATTGTGACATAAATAAATTAAATTATTTAATGTATACAAATTATAAATTACATACCATTATATATTAAATCTTTTTATATTTTTAATGAATATTTATATTCAAATTTATCTTATGTATAACCCTATATTAAAAATGTTTTAGTTATTAAACTTTGATTTTAACTCTGTTAACTCTTCTTTGAATTAAATAATAATAAATGTCCTAAACTAATCCAAGTGGACCTAAATCATAATATTATATTCCTAAGGTTGTTTTGGGTTGTATTATATTTATCCAATAGAATTAGGACATGTGTTAGGGTAATAATAATATCATTTTTACCCTTAATTACCCTATTTACTTTTAGCCGTGGTAAATAAAAGTAAAAAGTTACTATTCACCAAAAATTATTTCTATCTTATTGAACCACATTTTACTCTTTGATATTAACCATGTCTCTCGGATTTTCAAAATTCCACTCACAGAAGTGGTAAAATGTAAATTTTCAAATTCTCCTAGGAGATGGGTAAAAGACGGTAAAAAGATCAATAAAATTTTTATATATCTAAAATTATTATAAAATGAATCCAATGAATTACATTGAACTTATGTTGGTATTATGCATAAATTTTGACCTGAAATAAATTTAAATAAAATAAATAATTATGTAAAAAAAATTCGGTTTTTAAATAGTAACCCTGTGTTTTCACTATTCATAAAAAATTGAATGTTTTCAGATAAATACCAAAAATTTACCCTAGGCCAATTTCGATATTCTGAATCCAAAAAAGAAGTCCATTTTGAAAGAGAAAATTTATAAAATTTCAAAAAGTGGGTATTACTATTCATAACGATTAGGTCATAATAATATTATAATAATATCTTGTTTAGTGAAACTCAGTATTACGTACTACACATGCTATAGAGGAAGGTCTTGATTGCGTTTCATGCAAGCCATGTCATGGCTGGGTGTAGTGAAAGATCCATTTGGTGTTTCGTATAACATAAACAAAACTTATTTCATTTATACATTTAAAAAAATCTATACTTAATGTTGTGTGGAATAATTTCCACAAAACAAACTTGAAATTGTGTGTAACACGAGCCAAGAATAGTGTTGCATATACTGCAAGCAAATACGATGTTGCGTATAGTACAAGATAATCTTGGTGTAGTGTATAATAGAAGACATCAAAGAAATTAAAAATAATATATCTCATAAAATTTCAGGGTGTCACAATGATTTACATTTATGATCTTTGGGGTATGATCCTTTAATTTTATGATCACATTCTCATACCCTTACGCTCATTTTTATGTTTATAATATTTCTTATTTACCCTTACTAAGAATCTAAGATCACCCCTTTTTATGTTCCCTTTCCCATGTTATGAAGATATGTATTAAGTATGATTTTTATAAGAAGGGTTATATTCATTAAGAACCCAGTGGGAGATAATGCAGCTCACTTAAGTACTAGTGTTTACGTTTCCATATTTCCAAAGGCACTAGGCTAATACAAGCTTTGGGAATTTATTTGTGTAATGTATTTTGTATTCCAAAAAAGTGGTTCGATTTTAATATATTAAAACTAAGGGTCTCTATAGTTGGTATAAGAGTAAAATTTTAGTTAAACTTTGGAATATAGGATGAGAAAAGATTAGTGAGAACTCTAAGGAAATTTCTTTGGATAAGTCTAAGGATAAAGAAAAGTATAAAAAATGTCTTGGAATTTTGGTAAAGGATAGAGAGAGTATTCCCCTAGAAATAAATTACAATCTAGTCACTAGAAGTGTAAATGTTTCTATAACATATATACATATGAATAAAAACTATGACAAGGTGTATTGGGCCTGACTTGAGCATATCCTAGTACAAAACAATGAGCCTTACTGGGCACCTAGTTTAAAAGTCACGAGGGATATGCATTAAGAATTCACAAACTCTTCAAAAACCATTATTAAGGATTTAAAAATAAACCAGTTATGAATAACCTAGGATAAAATTTGGGGATCATATATTAAGAAAGGTTTTATAATTTAGTCACCTTGTAAGTGGTTTTTCATGATTATGTGGTTCCTTGCTATGAAAAATATTTCTTACTCAATGCCTTTTGGTTTTAGTTAATGGATAGAACTCTAAGGAACCGTGTTAATGGGGATTTCAATATAAAATGACATTATTTTCTTCCAGAGAATATGAATGCTATTGGATTTGTAATGAAAAATATCATTTCAATTATCACCCAACATTATCAATCTATAAATCATGATGAGCTTCCAAATGTGGAAAGGAGGGAAGAATGTTCGGTTGATTCCTTCATAAAGTAATTCCCACCTAATTTTAGTGGGTCTTCTAGTCTACTTGTTTCTTAACGTTGGATCAATACCAATAAAAATATATTATCCATTATCCAGTGTTCAAAACATGAGAAAGTCATTCTGGATATTTATCAGTTAGAAGGTGAAGTCGACCAGTGGTGGACTCTAATCAAGAATATGAAGAATCAAGATGAAATCTAATCCATGGATTGGGATTAGTTCAAGTACTTATTACTCAATATGTAATTTCCCCATGTTCTTCGTATGAAGATAGAAATTGAGTTCCTTCAGTTGAAGAAAAAATACGATGAATCCATTAATACCTAAGAGGATAATTCAAAAGAGTTGTGAGGTATGCTTCTAGAAGTATCATCAGACCTGAAATTAAAGTTGACAGGTTAATCAGTGAATTAAATCCATGTTTCAAAAGAGTGTTGTCCATAAGATACTTTAGTAACTATGAATAGTTTTTCCATTGTAAAATTCAAGTTAAAATAGCAGCTAGTCCCATGGTTTTAATAAGAAGAGGAAATAGTTAGTTCAAAGAAAAATATAAAAAGCATGGATAGAAGAAGATGATACCTCATTTATTATCTATGTGTGGAAACAAGTATGGAGGAAATTTTATTATGCGGTATAATAAGTTTTTTAAGTTTGTAATGGATGGAAATTGGGAAGTTGATTGCCAAAACTAATGGGAATATATTGTCCAATGATGAAAATAGAGGAAACGATACACCTAATAAACATCCCACACTTCAGTTCTTCAAGTGTAAGGAGAAGGGGAAGTATTCTAAATAGTTCCCAAACACAAGAGTTGGTGATGATTATTGGCATCAATAACCTCTTAAATCGAGGTACAAGGAGTAATTTCATGTGATCACTATTTCTGTTGAGGGGTGCGATAATGACATGGTTAAAGGTACACTTGTCATCCACTCTAGAGTTTCTAATGTATTATTTTATTCTTTATATACCCTCTATTTCATATATAAATAATATTCTAAGTGTATTACTAATCCACCTAGATGATTATATGTGGAATTAGTAGTACAATACCCAAATGGTATGATGATTTCATTGCAATTCTATAATCCCTCTTCATTTGATGTTTATGGGAATGTACTTCCTAAGAGTCTTTTCATTATTCCCTTAGTCAAATTTGATATCATCTTAGGCATAGATTGGATTTCTTTTCGTAAATACCAAATTAATTGTTGAGGAAAACAACTTACCTTTGATATTTCAAACCAGCCTATGATCATCTATCAATGTGACGATAATTATGAATGCCCTATAGAGATTACATCTAGTGTATGGATCTTAATTCCCATTTTAAATGCATGTTTGTCTCAAATGGTTGAGGATAAAATAGAAATTTATGATATTTCTATTATTCATAAATTTGTGTACATGTTCATAGATATGTTTCTTGGGCTTCCACTGAAATGCGATGTTGAGTTCTCTATAGAACTCATACTTGGTTCCACACTAATTTAAAATACTACCAATACAATGGACCCAATTGAGTTTCATGAATTGAAGAAGAAAATATAAGAAAAATTTAATATGGGATTTATTCAACCAATTGTGTCACCTTGGGGTGCGCCTACCCTCTTTATGAAAACTAAATACAGACCAATGTGACTCTTCATTGATTATTCGGATTTCAATAAGATCATGATCAAGAACAAGTATCCTATTCCTCATATTAATTACTTGTTTGATCAACTGCACTGAGCTCAACACTTTTAAGAGATTTACCTTCATTTTAGATGTCATCAATTGAGGGTCATGACGGAGGATATACCCAAAATGACATTCCGTACAATGTTTAGACAATATGAATATAAATTTATGACTTTCATTCTTACTAATACTCTTACTATCTTTAGGGATTTGATGAATAGAGTTTTTAGACATTACATCGATCTGTTTTTGGTAGACTTTATGAATGATATACTTATCTATTCAAAGAATAAGTAAGACCATGGAGAACAATTGAAAATTTTACTAAATACCCTAAGGAAGGAGAATCTATTTGAAAAATGTATAAGGCGTGAATTTTTGCTGCCAAAGGTTTAATTTTTGGGTCGCATAATCTAGAGAGATGGTATAATAGTAGATCCATAAAATTAGAAGGATATTGAATGTTGGATTAGATCAACCAAAGTGACAGATATCCATATCTTTCTTTGTTTATATGGATATTGTAGATGGATTATGGAGAATTTCTCTTGACTATTTAATAGTTTTGCGAAGTTAACTTAGAAGGGTGCCAAGTTTCTCCAGATTGATGATTGTGTGGAAAACCTCACAAAATTGAAGAGAAGGTTAGTCTATGGATAAGTACTTATGTTACCATCTAGTGGAGAATAGTTTTTAATCTTATATTGATTCATTGAAGAATGTATTGGGATGCATTATTTATTAAAATTACATGGTTATAGGATATTACTTATAAAAGTTGAAGAATCAAGAGAAAAATAACCCAAATCACGATCTAGAGTTAGTAGTGTTAATTTTTTCATTAAATATAGAGATACATTAACTTTATAGAGAAAAGTGTGATATATACACCAATTATAAAATTCTGAAATATATATTCACACAGAATGAGTTTAACATGCTCTAGAGATGATAGTTAGAGCTGATAAAGGATTATGACAGCTCAATACATTACCACCCTAGGAAAGAGAAAAAGGATGATGATGATTTGATTCAAAAGGATAATACTCTATTATCCATAATGATAATAAATAAAGAAAAAATATTTCTAGATATGAAAAGGATGGATATGGAAATATTGAAGGAAGAGAAAAATTCTTATTTTTCTCAGTTGAATGTTCAACCCTCTATCCAACTGAATATCATCGAGAAGCTAAAGGAAGATGTAGAGATTAAAAACATGATTAGAGATGTTCCAAGGTTTTACCTTGATTAGGATAGAGTGATAAGGTTTAATAACTGTGTATGTGTTCCATGCATATCATATTTGAAGAAAGAGTTGTTAGAGGAAGATCATAGTTCCTCATTCTCTATTCATCTTGGAAGTAAGAAAATGTATAGGGATATGAATGATTACTTATGGTGGTATATCATGAGAGGGATATAATTGAGTTTATATCTTGGTTCATGGCATGGCATCATGATAAGGGTGCAAGACAAATGTCTAAGGAGATGTTACATCCATTAGCCATACTATAATAAAAATAGGAGCACATCATAATGGATTTTGTCATTGGACTCCACAAAATCTCTAAAGGTATTAATTCTATATGGGTGGTATTCGATCTCAACACTAAGTCATTACACTCCATCTCTATCAGAGAAGACTTCTCTCAAGACTAGCTTTCCAGGATATAAATAAAGGAAGTGGTATAGTGGCACTGAGTACCACGTTCTATTATATCTGATCAGGATTTCAGGTTTACCTCAATGTTATCGAGAATTCTTAAGCCATAACTTGACGAATAATTGAGTTTTAGTATTTCTTATCATCCTTATATGAATGGTTATTCTAAAATAACAATTCAAACCCTAGAGGACATGTTGAGATCTTTTTTGTTGGATTTCAAAGGCGGTTGTGATCAATACCTTCCAACTATTTTTTTTCTTACAATAATTTCTTTCACTCAAGAATTCAGATGTATCATAATGAATTCCAATGTAAGAACAAATGTAGATCTCCAATGTGCTAGGATGAATTTAGAGAAATAATTCCATTGGGATTAAAGATAGATAAAGAAATGGCTGAGAAGGTTAAAACCCTTAATTATAATATTATGACAGCACAAAGTTGATAGAAAATTTATGCTGATAACTATCGGTGTGATCTAGATTTTTAATATTTTGAGAAGGAATTTCTACCAATATCTCCCTAGAAAAAGTTTGTGTGGTTTAGGAAGAATGGGAAATTAAAACTTAGGTATATCAGTCACTTTGAAATTCATTATCATATCTTAATGGTAGCCTATCACATAGGACCTACTCCAACTCTCTCTCTAATGAGGAATTATATACCTGATCTTTAACCTGTAAAAAATTGAGAGGATATATCACTATATTAGGTTCTTTCTTACTTGGAACGACCAGTTCAAATTATGGATAATATAGATAAAGTTCAATGAAATAAGACCACTAACTTGTTCAATGTTTTGTAGAGAAATCACCAATTAGTGGATGCCATGTGAGAACTTTAGGATATGATGAGGCAAAAATATCTTCATTTTCTGTATCATAATAATGAATTTTGAGGGATAAATACATTTTACAGGTGGTAGAATTTAACACCCCATGTTTTTTTTTCTGAAACCATTTTTCAAATAAATTAATTTGTTTTATATGATGTGTTATAAACTACATTAAGTAAATTTTTAATTATATGCTACACCATGATCATCCTGTGAAAGACTCAATAATGACTTGTCTTGCGTTATATGAAACACCGAGTTTCTATTAATCATCATTTTATTATTAGAACTATTTAAATGGGATAATTATAAACCATCCATTAAACATAGTAATACGAATATTAATAACCAAATTTTTAATATTATTTATAAATTATTTATATAAATAAATTTTATTGATAATAAAACATGTAATATTGGTAATGTATTTATATGTTTGAAAACACTATTTTCTCAAATAAACTTCCTTTTATGTCCTTATATGATCAATAATTAAATTAATTAAAAACACTTTTATAAATTTAATTTGATAAAATAAAAATTATTTTTGAATTTATAATTTAAAAATTAACTTAGGGTTAATTTTATAATTTTTTCTCTGAAAACAACTGTTTATGTGAATCAAAAAAAATATTGAATTTTAATTCAAAACTACATTTTCATCTAATTTATTTATATTGTTAAATTACATGTTAATTTCTTTTTAAATTGTAATTTTATTAATTTTAAATTAATTAATCTAATTTATTTAATTAGATCAAATTTCACAATGAAATTGGATATCAAAACATTCCAACCTTTTAATCATTTTTCCTAAAAAAACCCATTATCACAACAAGTCTGTGGGATTACTTTTAAGTTAATTTATTTAAATTATAAGATTTAAATAATTAAATTAGGATTATATATTTGGAATAATAATAATTTATAATTTAAAATAATTCCAATTTAGTTTTTGACTGAAAATATTAGTTAATGCGATTAAAATTTATTGTAGTAATTCAGAAAAACATTAGCTTAAAAATGACAAAACCTTAAAATTAAGACCCAAAACGACTTATAAAATTTTAAAAAATCCATTTCATATATATATTTATAACCTATCCTTAATTTTATTAGACATGTAATATTATTTGATCCACTTTTCATAGGAATAATGTGGGTGGAATTCCCTTTTCAAAATTTACAAGAATGTCACTCCTTCTCCACTATAAAAAGGAAGTCATCCCTCCCACTTATTAACACTTATAAAGCCATTTGTCGTGGAATAAAACTAACTAAATATATTCCCAACATCAATACCTTAATCCTATTATCCTACATTTTATAATAAATACAACCAATGAATCCCTTTGGCACAAACCAAAATGAGTTACCCAAAGGAGAGGTAACAACCTTCCTCAAGCTCTTTTATTTTATTTTAATTCTCCACCCCTAAACTATTATTATTACATGATTATATAAAAAAATAATTAAAATAAATATACTAATATGTTTTAATTATATGGTTATGACCTATATTTACACACACATCCATCTAATAGGTAACAAACTTAACGTTCTTGTGTTAGGAAAACTATCGCCTAATGAAAAAATATTGTTCATTTTTCTTTAACACGTCTCATGGTTGGGAATTATAATGGAAACTATGTTATATATATATATTATATTTAGGATTTATTTATTCTTATTTAATCATTTTATAACAAACACATTCATGCTTTCCCTTTTTTAAAAATGATAATTTTGTTTGGGGAAGTGTGGACTATTGCCTCCTCAAATCGATGTGATTCATTCACACTCTACATGGAATGTATTAAAGTAGATATAAGTAAATTTATATTATATATTTGAAATGATAATTCAACTTGAATTATTATATATAAATATATACATATATCTATGTCATGTAATTTCCTTTTTTCAATATGATAATTAAACAGAAAAAACTTTCATTCATACGTACGACCTACTATCTCCATGAATGGTGTATTCCATTACATATTTATATCTTTAATAGATTATTATAAATACATATATAATCAATATAAATGATATTTATTTCATGTTTTACATTCTATAAATCATGATATAAGCACGAGGAACAAAAATATAACAAATTATGACACATGTGAAGAACAAACAAGATATTATCTAAAACGTAACCATAACATGGAAGTGGTAATAAAAAGGGGATATAAATCCATATATGGTATTAGATATAATAATATGGTTATGTAAAATATTTATAATAAACTTATATTTACTATATATGATATTTTTATGAGTATTATGAGATTCAATACATAAGGTAAGGGTATTTATAGTATCACTTTTATATATGTGAGATTTATGCCTTATCCACCACTCATCTATTTTGTGTGGTGTATATAATTCCAAGGAATATATTATGTGATTATTTTCCTTAAATATATCGGTATTTAAATTTCTATTTTATTATCTCAATTTCATGGGGATTATGTTTCAAAAGCTACCCAATTTGGTAAGGTAGTTTTGTCTTAATATTCCTCCTTTAAGAAACCTGCCATGAATTTCAAAAACCATGTTTTAAAAAATATATTAAAAAATGTTCCTAAAGAGGATATTTTAAAATCATTTTAAAGGAAAAAGTTTTTTATAATTTTTTTGGTTTTCAAATAATCCATTATAAGTTTTCAAAGTTTTTTCAAATAAATTATTTTGCAAATATTTTCAAGATTTCTTTATAATTTTTCAAAGTGTTTTCAGATAAATGGGTTTCAAAAAAATTTCAATAATTTCTTATATGTTTTTTAAATGTTTTCAATGAAATGATTTTCAATAAATTTTCATGATTTATTTATAGTTGTTCATGATTATTTTAAAATAAAATGTGTTTTTAAAGGTTTATGTTTTATAAATCAATTTTAAAAGAAGAAATAATATTTTACTCAATAAATTTTTTAAATGATATTTCAACTTATTTTATATCTAAAATGAAACATGTTGGTTTTACTTATGATTTTCATGGGAAATTTTCCAAATGTTTCATTCTTATTCTTTCTTTTAATGGTTTATGTTTTGATTTCATGTTGTTCATGAATCCCATTTCTATTTCATTGGTTACATGTTCATGAACACCGTTTCTTATTCATGAGATATATGTATATGAAGCCTACTTCTTTTTACGAGTTATGCTATTGATGAAATGATTATGAAACCTATGTCTTTTTCTATAGGTTATGATATGATTATATGTTTATGATACCTATTTCCTTTCATGGGTTATGATATGACTTTTTATGATCTTCTGGTCCGCGTATTTATGATTTTATTATGATATGGGTGGAACCTCTATCTCCTTGAAAGACATTTCAAAATGATTTACATCTAATTAGATAATTATGGGATTTCAGTCAACAAGATTGATCTATTATAGAAGATGGGGAAACCAAATATATTATTAGAGATATGGGTAAACCCAATATACTATGAGAATATGGGGTAACCCAATCCACTATGTGAAGATAGGAAAACCCAATCCATTATAAGGAAAACTTAAACTGAGGATTGTGGTGTGTCCCACCCAGTAGGTGTAGTTCCCATGAAGTTCCATGATAAGTTTTGGTCATATAACCTGACTTATAGGGAATGATATTAATTTATATCTATTGAAAACATGAGGGTATAGGAACATTTTAAAGGTATAATAACACATTATAAAAAAATAATACTCGATAATACTTGGATCATTAGTTAAGAGTCATAACATAAGTCTTTTAGGATAAATAATTAGATGTTATAGGATTGTTTCATTTTAGGAATTTAGTGTAAAAAATATGGAATAAGAAAAATAATTTTTAATCATAGAACAATGAGAATAATGAATAATTCCCATGAATTAAGTTGTGAACAAAACGAATCATGTCCATGCATTTTTATGTTAGAAAATCTAATCATGATCATACATTGATCTTTGAATAAACCTAGTTATTCCAACACATTATCGTTATCTCATAATATATAAAACATTAACCAATGTATTTAATGGATATATAAGACTCCACCTATCACATAATTAGAAACCATACTTATTTATACCATGAGAATATAAGATAACTCATAATTCTATCATATCTTAATTAACCAGTGGAAACTAAATGGGTTTCATGATAATTACCCCAAAACATCATCATAATTCATATAGAGAAAGAATGTGGATGGTATCATTAGATAATATATTCAAGGAATATTATAAATAATTAAAGTATGTTGACTTAGATTAAAAATAATTTTATAAAATCATTAAAACTGTTATTTGTAAAAAAATATTCAATATCTTTATCTTTGGTTAACTTTTATAGAATAAAAAATTTATAGAACATTTGGAATAATAATTTCAGGGAAAAAACATGAATACATAGAAAGGAATATTAATAATAAATAATGTAAATATTGATGGGAAAATTAGATCAATCAATAAATGTTAATAAATAACTCTTCTTTATAGTATTATAAATAAAGACCAAAATAACCCATAAAGAAAAAATTAAAAAGATTCCTTTATAAAAATTTGTATAAAAAAATATAGTAGAAAAATACCTCAAACATTCATTGAAATATAGAGAAGAAAATTATTTAAATATTATAAATAATGTTGATATTTAAAACTTTTAATGTATAGATTTAAAATAAAACCCTGATTTAAAATAAAACCACTTATAAATAAGAAAATACAGAAACATTGAAATAAATAACATAATAAGAAAATTAAAATACAATGATTATAAAGTGATTCAGGATATAATATAATAAATTTTACTATATAAACTATATAAATGAAAATTGGTGCATAATATGAAGCATGTATCCATGAAACTAAATTTAAATAATAAACCCTTACCGCCCTTGTAACATTTAAACTGGATGAAATTGAAGGTAATAACATTATGAGAACTTTTAAATACCATTAATTAAGTGAATTATATTGTAAAATACTATCATGTATCAGTATATATACCAAATAATGAAATATGATGTTGAATATATAACACATCTCAATTAATGAGAATTCACATAAGAAAACACTTACCTTAGATATCTGTTTCAATGGATGCACTATAAATTCCTTGTATAATAAAATTTGGTTTATTAATAATATATATAATAACCTTATTCTTATTTATTTCAATTTATACCATCCATTTATAACTTCTTATTAACAATATATAAATGGCTTGTTTTTAAAATTAACATTCTAGTGTTAAGCATTCGCATTTCCCTTATGTGTTCTAGTTTGTATGTTCTGGTCATTAGGTGTTTTTCATGGGATAATAATACGAAAAATGTTAATGATAATTAAATTCATGTTTTCAATAAATTTTTGGATTTCTATATCAATTTATTGAAAATATTTTTGTATTTCTCATAGAACACATAAAATCAATTTTTTCAAATATTATTACATTAATGATAAATATACTTTTGAATATTACCAATATGGAATTATGAAATCATATTAAACACATAAATATTAAATATTATTAAAACCATATATGTTTTTTTATTAAGTTGATAAATATTATAACAATGTTCATTTAGGCGGTAAAAGAGACCAAAATAAGAACATGTTATAATGGATGAATAAGTAAGAACATGTTTTTGAATAATGATATTAAAAAATTTACATAAGAATAATGATTTTTTTTAAATTGATAAATTAGATTTAATATTAATTAAATGAAGAAGAAATATAAGAATAATTTTTAATAAATTATCACTTACATCAAGATCATGAATCTCGTGTTGAAAAATCTCTTGTAAATGAGATGTTTAAGACTTATTCTTAGGAAAAAAATCTCAAAAATGTAACAAAAGATTATTAGGGAATGAAATATGATAGATTAATGAGAGGTATTATAATTTTTTATTATATTTGAAGTGGTGTAAGTGGGGTCCTTTTATAAGCTAATGGAGTTTAATTTCTGTAATACTAATTTATTAAAATGAAATGGGAAGTAATAATCATATAAAGTGGATCAAAATTAGCAAAATTTCAAAGATATGATATAGAAAGGTTGGTAATACACTACTAAAATCAATTATAGATATGTTTTAATTATATTTACAATATTATATCTTAATTTAACCCCCTATTGACCATTTAAACCTTTACCACAATGAATAACTTTTTCTATGGTAACTATTTTTTGTTACTAAAAATTAAATGGACCTTATTAAAGAATTTGAATTTGGTGATTTAAAAAAGGAAAACCATTTTTCAAGATTAAATTACCAGAGTCGGTGATAAGGTAGATTTTTCCTAAACCATTCATGTTTTTTCAAGGAATAAAACCCCGCAATTTTTTAATTTTGAAAGGATTTGAATGATTTTTTTGATATTGAGATTTTTTATATTAAATTATAAAAATGAAAAAAATAAATGTGTCTAATTTAGTTTAACAATCTATAGAATAAATTGCTTATGTGATGTTTTTATTCATGTATTTTTAAAAATCCTTTTTTGGGAAATGGAATGAGAAATTTGGCTATGTTTGAATCATAAGAATATTTATTAAAATATATTTATAGTCTCATTAGTATTTTTCATGATCATAAAAATTTTATAGATCTCTATAAGTCGCTTGATCACAAGTATTCTTATCCATTCAAAAGTATTTTCAAAGAATTTTAGGTATTTTATTATATTAGTAAGTCTTTTTACTTTTTCAAAAATATAATATTGTATATCTTTAAAATTCAGATGATGAATTTTTGAAAGAATTATATTCAATATAATTTGATTTTTTCAGGAATTATGTATTTCCACCACTATATTTATGCCGATCCATATGGATTCATTTTCAGGGGGAGATCAAAGTTCGAGGTTTATGGGATTATTTAGAGGAAATTAAAAGCATGATATGTATGAAAATTAAATTATATGAACACATACAATCATGTGAAGGAAACATAACTATTTCTACCACCTTAAATCTGATGGAGGGGAACCCGATGCATTCACATGAAGTTTCTAAAGACAAGATTGATGGATGTAATCAAATTTGAATAATTTTACCTCAATTTTCCTTATAGAACCAAAGCATACAAGTAGGCCATGATTAGGGAAGAGAGTATGGATTTCTAGATGGCTAAATTATTATGTGCTGGTTGGATAATCATGATCTATTGTAGCTACAAGGAAAAAGGAGAAAGATGTGAGAAAATTTATATATGCATGGATAATCTCATAGGTGGTGGAGATCTAGGAATAATTCATTTTTAGTCAATGAATTTAATTATATCTTAATTATATCTTTATAGAAACTAGATTTTAGAATGAAAAAATTATTTTTCTTTCTTGAATGATATTTATTTTAATGTATTCTAGATTTTTGATCGATTTATATGTGTAAATTTATTTTTATCATTATTTAAATTTATCAAGAAATTTATTTCCATTGAGAATAGTGATTTTTTAGGATTGATTTCTTAGAGGTATTTGAGATTTTGAGTCACATTTATAAGAGGAGAAACACCCCAATCAAAGTCTCAGTTTGGTATCCAGGTATATTTAGTTGTTCACCTAGAGTTATTACTCTATGTATTGTGAAATAAAATTAGATAAATATTTTAGGAAAATAAGAAAGGTGTTTGTTATGGAGAAACACAATCCATGGAATCTACTTTAAAACATGGTTTCCAAAAAAAAATCAAACATTTTTCAATTTATAACTCAAGATTTTTTCTTGAACTCATTTTATTTTTAATTTTAGTTTAAAATAAATTAAAATAACCAAATTTTTCTATTTATTATTTGATTAAAAAAATATAAAACCAAAGTCATAGTATGAAACATAAGTCTATCAACCACCCTAAGAGGCAACAAAATCTACTGATATATGGAATTATTTTAGGGATTTTTTTGATCTTTTAAAAGAGATTAAAAACCTAAAATTTCAACTGGAATCATTTTTTATAAGTTTTCTTAAGTTTATTTTAATATTTTTTTATTTATATAAATTCTAACACGAATTTTTTACCTTTAGATACCAAAATTTATCAAACTTATCACAATGGGGCAAGATCTATTATAGATTCAATTATATTTAGTTTTTATTCAACCACTAATAAATCAAGAGGAAATATTTTTGGACTTTAAATAATTATGGATGATAATAGAAAACTAAATGAATTTGATTTATATCCTGAGGACAAAAAATAAATCCCTATTGAATACCCTGCTACACCAGCTGTATATGAAATAAAATCTGGATTGATCAACCAAATTCCAAAATTCAGTATATTTTTTTTGTGATGATCCATGTAAACATTATAAAAAATCTAGTTGAATTTGTGTTAAAATGAAACCCCAAGTATTCAATGAAGATAAAATAATTATGGGAGATTTTTCTTTTTTAGAAGGAGTTTCCAAAGAATATTTTTTTATTCAAAAACAACATTAATTATATTTTAGAATGAATTTAAAAGTATGTTTGTTAAATCTTTTTCCTACTACTTAAACTTATTCCATTAGAAAATAAATCTTTAGAATTTTGAAAACCCATGTAAAACATTAAATAAATATTGGGAAAGATTTAAGTGAAATTGTTTTATCTATCCACACCATCAAATAAGTGACCAAATTTTGATCCAATACTTTTATTAAGGATTGTGTCCCGTTGATAGTGTTAGGATTAATGATGATGATGTTGGTTGTTTAGTTGATAAAAAATGTGATGTTTCTAGGAATTTTGTATAAAACAAATTCTATAATTCTCAATAATTTGGTATAATAGGCATGTTACATGCTAAATATGATCAAGAAATCCCCACCCTTATAAAAATAAAATTATTGCAATTCCACATATTGATCTAACCAAAATTATTAGGTCAATGATGTTGTTTAACACTTCAAAACCCCCAAAAACCCAAAATAACTTTTCAAATTAAAGTTAACTAAGGAAGTTGTTACTATAATGAATATTTTAGTTACCAATGTCCTTAAAAGAAAGATTATTTTGAAAATTCCAATGTTATTTTCCTTGAATTACCGTTTAAATCAAATCAACAAAGGCATATTCAACACAAATCAAATTATAACCAATGATGGAATAACCAATAAAATGAAATATTTATATAACTTGAAAAAAAATTTGAAGCTAATTCAAGTACTTATTAATAATGATAATTTAATGATAAATACAATTAATAATCTAAAAGAAATTTATAGCATGTTCATATCATCCAAAAATCGAAAAACAATTTTGAAAACTTTTTGAGATTAAAGATGATGTAGTACCAAAAATATTAATAATAACAATAGAACAATATGAATATATTGATGACTTAAGTGGGTCAATTAACTATTAATTTGGGTAACATGAGAAATCAAATCAATTTATGTTTACCATACCAACCCAAATTCAATATGAGAAATAAAGGAAAAGAAAATGTGAGTGAAAGTGAACTTAGAAAATGAACTAAATAGAATAACCCCAAATTGAAAATCCCAAAACATAGTCTAATCCCAAATCTATTATAGATAATTCAAATCCTCTTTCACTTTTTTTATAATACTATATAGAGAAACAATATGATAAAATTTCAAAATATATTTTAAAATAAAAATTTGTGTCACAAGAAAAGGATTTGATCAATAGAAACCAAGAAATATGGGGAAAATGATGATATGAACTTATGTTCAGTCTAATCAAGAAACATAAAAGTCATTAAATCCCCATCCTAAGAGTAAACCATCATAGAAAAAAGTGTTGAAAAATACATGGATATCTAAGTTTTAATTTTTTTTTGAAAAGTGAATGTCAATATCCATTTTTTATATTATATTAAAATAATTAAATAGTAGGTTTTTTTGAAAAAAAAATATATTTCTATAAAATAAAATTCAAAGGAGGAGAGAAAGTAAATTTATAATGGAATACATCTTCAATGATCTAACATGAATTTCTTGTAAAATTTATAGTTTTCAGAACCATCACTATTCCATTCAATATTAGAGAAAATTAATTCTATAATTTCATTATTTACTAATGAAATTCTATAAATATGACTCCACACTCGATTTATTCATCTTTACAGGTCAGAGAACTCAAACCACAATGTGTTCATTCAACATGCTAATCAAAGTACAAAAAAACATTATAAAGTTATTAGAGACATTATGGTTCAAATTAAAAACATATATTTCCCATCTAATATTAATATCTTAGATATGGTAGATGGTCTACTTAGCACACATCCACCTCCCATTCTTGCGATACCTTTATTGAAAACCAGTAACTCAATATTTAATGTCAATAATGGAACTTTTTTATAAGAATTTAGAAGATAAGTATGAATATTCCATATTTTTCAATACATTAACCAACTAAATTAGAATAATTAATTTTCTTAAGTAAACCTTATATATTGGTTTTCTACTAAAACTGATGTGTGTGAAAATTTTATATTTTGAAAATATATAAATTAATTTCAAACAAATTATTGGTAATCAAGAAACATATTTCCAACCCTTTTCTCTATTCAAAAAAATGATGAAATTACTTTTTTTAAATGAACCTTATATTTCAAGTTTTCAAATCAATGATAAATACATTGAACCAATTGAAACTACTACATGTGTACCTGATTATTTTGTAATGTTAAAATTTTTCATCATGAACCTATTAAAATTTTGAAATATCATGAACCTATTTTATTTTATTTGAAATAAACTGATAAATCTCATAATAAAACCCAATATAAATTTCAAAAAGTTGCGTAAAATTCTAGTGAAGATTCTTATTTTGTAATACCTTTTAAATATAGAAATTATTTGAATAATAAAACCAGTACATCGGATTTTGAATAGCCCGATATCCCCAACATCAATATAAAACATACTAATTTTAGTGAAGAAATAGGAAATTATATTTATGTTTTTTAGTCATAGAAGACTTCTTTGATAAATGAAAATTTCCCCTATGTTATATTTGAACCAATTACCTAAAAACTTCGAGTATACATTATTTGTTGATAATGAGAAATTATCAATAATCTTTTCCAGAGGCCAATAAAGGAACTAAGAGATCCAATTTCTAGGAGTCATCAAATCACATAATAAATCCTAATAATGGACCCTCTTTGATCTCACTCAAAATTTTCCTTCCACTTTCATGCATTGAATTATTTTGGTGAAAAATTCCAAACCTAGGAGATAATTGAAAATGAAAATGAACCCAAACATTTTAGAATTTTTTAATAAGTAATTCACTACTTTTTTGGATACTGGAATTATATTTCCCATATCTTATAGAATGTTGATTAGACACCTATAATTTCCCATAATAAAATTGATTTTACAGTTTCAATGAATGATTTCAATGAGACTGTACCTATTAGAGTTCTAAAAAAATAGAGGATGTGTATTGACTATAGAAAACTAAATATAGTCCTTAGGAAGGACCATTTAACACTTCCTTTTATTAATTAAGTTCTTGAGAGACTATATAGGTTTAATAACTATTTCTTTATTGGTTATTTCAAATCCACATAGCACCTGAGTATCAATAGAAAACAACTTTTTCATGTCATGTTGGAACATTTTCTTATATTAGAATTTCCTTTTGACAATGCAATTCTATAGTAACTCCATAGAGATCTATGGTGAATATTTTTCTCCATTTATAAAGGAGTTATTGATATTTTCATGGATAAATTCAAAATGTAGGAATGATATTTAAAAATATTATTGAAGAGTTTCATAGTTTTCTTAGAACATTCATTGATTAAAACATTGTTCCTGATTATGAAAAATTTCATTTCATGTTTAATAAAAGAATTTTAATTTGACATGTTAGGTCTCAAGTTTGAATAAAATTTTAAAAGTAGAAATTTAAGGTAGTTTCTTCAATAAATTATCCACAAAATTATGAGATATGCGAGATCATTAATCGTTCTTTATTTCCACTACAACATATTCAAAAAATACATTAGTAAAATAATTTTACCTTGTCCAAATTTATCTAAAAAAATATAATTAATCTTTTATAAGAGATAAAAAAATTATTAAAGGATATAAGGAAAAAAAATGATAACCCTACCCATTGTACTACCATATAACTGAGGCTTTCCCTTTGAAATAATAATGAACGCCTCTTAATATTCACTTGGGGATATTTTAATTACAAAACTAAGAAAAAAATATCATGTGATTTATTATGATTATAGTACTCTTTATTAATCCAAATATAACTACACAATCAATAAAATGGAGAATCTAGATATTGTATTTTATTTTGATAAGTTTAAATATTACCTATTGGGTTCTCAAGTAATTTTTCACTGACCATTTAGAAGTCAAATTTTAATGAATAATCCAAATTCCAAACCAAGTATTTTTAGATGTATATTATTGTTAAAAGAATTATATGTCGAAATAAAGGATAAGAGAAGAAATTAAATTATTGTGTTATAACATCTAAATTGATTTTCCATGATTTTTAATGGAAAACATCATATATATAAACCCTTCAAAGAAAAATTTCTTGAAGAAAAACAATATATTGTTATAAGTGAAAGACCATGGTTTTATTACCTAATAAAGTATGTAGTTTATTTTGAAATACCATATTGGGTTTATAGAAAAATTTATAATCCTGGGAGTTATTCAAAGAATTACATTTGGGACGACCCTTACCTATGGAATATTGTATGTGACCAAATGATAAGAAGATACATCCCAAATTATAACATTCAATCAATTTTGAATTTTTTCACTCATTAAGCTGTGAAAGAAAATTTGAATCTCCAATAAATTATATGAATGTGTTATATTAATGTTTATATTTACATTCCCATTTTAAATATGTTCCTAATTTATATAAAACATATAAAACCTTCCAATTTCAAGGGAATATTTTTATGAGAAATGAAACTCCATAACAACCCCTCGTGTTCTTTGATTTATTTGATTTATGGGGAGTGGATTTCATGTGAAACATTACAAACTATTCTAAATAATTGTATATAATAATTGTTGTGTTTATGTATCAATGTGGGTAGACATTATCCCCATAAAAACTGATTTATTAAAAGTGGATACCATATTTGTAAAATAAAATATGTTTTCTAGATTCGGTTTAATGATGATTTTAGACACCAATCAAGGATCCCATATTTATAATAAGAACATAAAACCTATATTGAAGAAATATACAGTTCTTCATAGGATTAATATACCTTATTAACCATAATAAAATGGAAGGGTTTAACTACAAAATAGTTAAATTTAATAGATTCTGGAGAAACTATGCATCCAAATAGAAAATATTGGAGTTTGAACATAAATGACGCACATTGGGCCTATAGAACTGATTTTAATACACTAATTAGAAATTCTTCAATAATATTAGTTTATGGAAAATATTTTAACCTATATTTTTATTTATAAAACAATTATTTTTGTAGCTATTAAAACATGTAACCTTCATATATTTTCTACTTAAAAAGAATGAGAAATATACTTCAGGACATAAAATAATTTCAAAATAATGCTAACGAAAGTTATAGGTTGTATAAGGGGAAGAAATATTTTTTTCATGATGAAATGTCACTCAATGAAGAATTTGAAGAAAGAGATAATGTTTTATTATTTGACACTTGGAAAAAGTTGATTTCTGGTAAATTTCATTCTTAGTGGCCAGGAACATTCATTGTTTCTTATGTTTTTTCCTTTAAGTGTTATCAAAATAAAAAAATAGATAAAGAAACACTATTAAATGATAATAGAAATAAATTAAAGATGTATAAATATTATTTTTAAGACCCACTTGGAGAGAATGAATACTTTTATGATATTTGATACCATTAAACACCATGTCGTGTTCTCCCATACAACTTGATTGATATTTTCCATGAGTTTTTATATTTATTGATTTCCTAAAATTTATAGAATAATAACGATTTTTGGATTACTACAAGAACCTAATTATTCTAATGATCCCTAACCATTCTTATTATTTATATAATGAGTATAATTTTTATGATATTAAACTTTTTTCTAAGTAAAACATAAAAATTAGCTAAGTCTTGAATATGTCATGACTAAGCTACCATTAATTCAATATGCTATTTCCAGTTCTAATCTATGAATGCCAAGTGAACCTAACATTAATGTATTCCTACCCTAAGGAGATAAAACTACTATCAAATTTTTCTAATATTGAGTAAATCTACCACAGAATAAATAAAAGGCTATAGATCTACCACTAGTTCAATAGTTCTACCTCTAATGAATCCAGTATCAGATATTCTACCCTAGATTTTCAGAATTAAACTCAAAAGTAATTCTCAAATGGATAGATTAAGTTATTACTTATAGTAAAAGTCATATGGATTTAAGAATGATTATTATTAAACAAATTTATATTTATTTTAATGGAAAATTCAGACTTTCTAGACATGTATCTTAGTAGAGGTATTTTTTAAATTCTATTATTTTACTCCAATGGAAAATTAGACCAGTGGATGGAAATAAATTCAGAAGACCCCCTTCATGCATGATAGAGTGGTTGAAATTCATGAATATAGAAACATAGATATAGAAACACTAGAATACATATATTCAGTGATACAAATGTGTGTGAGAGAACACTAATCAATAAAATGACCAAGAATAAATATTTTTTTGGACTTCCACAACACTCTCTTTTCCTGAATTTTTATGTAAACTCAATTAAACATTTTCAAGGATATTTTCAAATACATTTGAAGAACTGAGTGTATTTTGATTGAGATTCACAAAACTGTTACATCTATCATTTATTTCCCTTTTTGTTATAGAAAAATTTTGAGTTGTGTTTTTGTTTTTCCCAATTTATCAATAAAACACAATCTCCTTCACATAACTAGAGAGTTCTAGACAATATCCTACAATTATTTTCATTTTTACTCCC
This sequence comes from Viscum album, assembly GCA_963277665.1. Classification (NCBI taxonomy): domain Eukaryota; kingdom Viridiplantae; phylum Streptophyta; class Magnoliopsida; order Santalales; family Viscaceae; genus Viscum; species Viscum album. The sequence continues at coordinate 917,138,170 of OY728141.1, forward strand.
ATATATTACTATAGAAGAGGTTGTGTGTTACCTCTACTTCCTTTATCCTAGGTAGAACTTTTGAAGAGGATTTTTTAGAGTATAGAAAATCTTATTATATTAGTTTAAGAAATACAACACATGTTGTGGATCAATTTATTATATAATGATATACTTCAAAGAAGGTGATTTCCAAGTAGAGGGGATTATGTATCATCTTAATATTGAACCTGTTTTTTATTTACATTATGTAATTCCTAGTTTTTTTCTTTGTTTTAATGTAATGTAGTTTCTATCTTGTTAAACTATAACAAAACATTAATATGATAGTTGGTTTTAACTTATGTTTTATATAATGTGTTTATTTCTAGTATATTTTTTTAAAAAGTTAAAGATTTTTTGAAATTTCATTAAATAATTTTTTATCAAATTGTTTATAACATTTTCGAAAGAACAAATTATATAATTATAGAGTTCTATTTAAGTGGGTAAATTTAATAAATTGAGGGACTTATGGTTTAAATTAATTTAAAAAATATTTTTATTGGAAACTCAATTTACCCCCCAAAGTTGTCCACTCGGACCAACATTTGGTATTATATCACTATAAAAATATCTTTTTACTATGATCTAGTATTTCAACAAGAAATTAAAATTTTTGTAATATCTAAATTTATATATTTATGGATAATACTAAGATTAAAGGATATACAACTAAATGGGCTCATTATTTTAATGGATATAATTATTCTGAATATATGATCAGGATACACAATAACTACTATAAAACCAACATCTAACAAAAATTGTATTTATCAACATTAGAAAAAACTACTGATAAATGTCATATTTATCTACAATAAAGAAAGTGCTGATAAATTTAAACATTTATCAGTGCTTTATTTTAAGCACTCATAAAGGCCCTAATAAATGAAATGAAAGAAATAAATAAATAAATAATAAAAAACGAGTTTATTAAAAAATATATCAAAATTTTTATTAATTAAATAATTATTGATAAGAATGAATATATTGATTATACTATATATAATTTATAAATACTAATATGTAGAATATATTAAATATATAGAAATGAAAAATAAAAATTAAACAAATTAAAACTAAAAATAAGTAAATTGAGAAAAATATTAAACATTGTATTAATTAGGTGATTATTGATAATCTTACTAAAAATATATATTAAATATATTGATATATATTAATGTATATAAATTTGATTTTTATATTAAAAAATATTTATTAGCTTTAAATTAATTAGTCATATATTTATTGAATAATTTTTTTTATTAAAAATTAATATGAACTGAAAATATTGACTAATTCTATAGATTAATGGACATATAATTTAATTTCATTTTATTTTTCAATTTAACATATATCAATGGTGGGTTATATTGATTTCACATATACGTAATTAATGTATTTTTATTTACAATGCACATACACAAAACTTATCCATTTTTTCAATATTGTTAAAGTAAACTTATTTTTAATTTATTAAATTTGACTCATTTTTAACATTGATGAACTTAAAATTATATATTCAATAATAAGTTTAAAAAATATTTGTAAAAAAATATTTTTTAGAAAATATTTATAAATAAATATATTCATTAATAAATATATTTAAAACTATACATGATATATTTATAAAAATATATATTTATAATTATAAATAAATAAATAAATATTTTTTTAAAGCTATTTATATAATTATAAATACATAATTATATATATTTAAATAATTATTAACACTACTGTAAATTCAGGTTTTCCCAACGCTTCTTTAACAACGGTTTGCTTAAACTATTGTCAAAGAAGCCATTTCCCAACGGTTTTAGGAAACGGTTGGGGAAGGGGTGTCCAAGGAACCCTTTCCCATTAGTTTTTAAAAACCATTGGGAAATGTTTACCCCAAATATAGAATCGGCCGCTGCTCTCCCGTATTTATGACAGAACCCTAAATCTCTACAGGGCTCAGCTCCTCTCGCGACTTCCCCTATCCGAACATATGATACTCCATCTGAATCTTCTCAAATCAGGTATTCTCTTATTCATACACATAAAATATTTAAGTGGTACCTTGTTTTTATTGTTAATCATTTCATATTTTAGTTTTAAGTTTTTATTTTGATGTGTATATCATTTTTTTGTGTTTTGATTTAATCTAGACTTTATCCATTCCAATTCCACTATTGGAAATAGGCTTATTTGCAATGGGTCATTTGAGACGGGGGTTCGTCGCAAATGGCCCGTTGCGGAAAATGGCGTCGCAACTAAATCTATTTGCGACAGAACCGTCGCTAATACTAGTCGATGTATTTAACAAAATCTTTAAATAATCATTCGTGATGGTACCGTCGCAAATGGTATTTTCGACGGGTTGAGGAACTCGTCGCAAATAAATACAAAAAATAAACATTTGCGACGATCCCATCTCAAATTTTATTTGCATTGGGTTACTCATACCATCGCAAATAAGTATAAAAAAATATTCAAAAAATATATTAAGAAGTATTTGTGATGGGCCCATCGCAATTACCTTTTGCGACGGGGTCGTCCGCCTGTCGCAAATAAATATAAAAAATAAAAAAATAAAATATTATTATTATTATAATTCATATTAAAAATATTATAATTAATTTAAAATATTTGAAAATTTTAATATATATAAAAATATTAACTATTATAAAATATGAATAATATTATTAATCATATTAACTATTATAATATTATATAATAATAATAATAATATAAATAATTCATATTATTATAAATAATTAAAAAATTATAAAAAATAAAAAAATAAAAAATTAATATTATAATAAAATTATTATTATAATTTATATTAAAAATATAATAATTAAATTAAAATATTTGAAAATTTTAATATATATAAAAATATTAACTTTTATAAAATATAAATAATATTATTAATCATATTAATATTATAATATTATATAATAATAATAATATAAAAATTGATATTGTTATAAATAATTAAAAAATTATAATTTTACTTAAAATATTTGAAACTTTATATGTATTAAAAATATTAAATATAATATTTTTAAAATAATTAGAAAATAAAAATATGAAAATTATCAAAATTTGAAAAAAAAATATAAACAAATAATTAAAATACTAAATATAATATTAGTATTAATAAAATAAATAACAAACTATTAAAAATAAATAGAAATTAAATAATATAATATATAAGAGAGACAAAAACTCTGAATAGAAAATATTATATATTTTGAATTCACAAACATTATAACATCAAAAAAAATCACTGATCTAAAGGAGGAGGGGGAGGGGGAGGGGGAAGATCAGCAATAGCTGGTGGAGGAAACTCCATCCCTAATGCACGAGTAAGTCTACGCATGTACTCCATCTTCTCATGCTGTTGCTGCTGCCACAGACTCATATACTCCTCGTACACTTGTTGTTATCGTCGACGCTTTTCCTCATACTGCTGCTGCTGCAGACGCATCTCCTCTTGCTCCTTACAGAGACTCTCTATTAACTCAGTCTGAGATCACAACTGATCCACATACTGTGAAGCGGAAGATGATGCATGAGCTCCTCTCGAGGTAGTCGCCGACATCGCAGTAGTGCCATAATAATCTCCGGGATTCAGTCGACTGCCGATACAAACCACTCGGCCCTTCTCGAATCCATACTGGGTCACCTGCATCCCGACCACCTCATCATACTGATGGTCACTGGCATGATCAGCTGTATCGGCCTGACTTTCAGCCTGTGTCTATGATGCTGCGGCCTCATATGAATCATGTAATTGAAATTTAAAATTAAAATTATGAATATATTATATGTAGTTAATTTTAAAATTGAAAAATAAACAATCCTGACCACAATCTGGCGCTAGCAATCACATCTAATCTCCCCAATAGCTGGATCAGTATACATCCTCCGATATACATCGTACTCCATAATATCAGGCTTCTCGACAAACTATAAGAATATAAAATAAATTTTTAATATTTAAAGTTATATAAAATATTTATAAAAAATGTACATACGAGATGCTCTCTATGAGTGTTTGACATTCCATTATCTGACAAAACAAGTGTTTGACATTCCATTATCTGATTTGATAGCCATAAATTTGATAGCCATAAATTTGATAGCCATAAATTTGATAGCCATAAATTTGATAACCATAAATTTGATAGCCATAAATTTGATAGCCATAAATTTGATCAAAACAAGTGTTTGAAATTCCATTATCTGATTTGATAGCCATAAATTTAGTAACTGCTTCTAATTTACTTATCTTGAAAACAGGATATAATGCATCCTCATCAGACCTCAACAACTCATAAAATTAAAACAGTGCAGAATGAAGAGTTGAATAGATATCATTCTGAGTTTCTATATGTTGAACAGATGGACCTGCAACATCATGTACTAAATTTTAAAACTGAGATGGATCCGGAATCAAGTCAGTATCACCTTCTCTGGAAGTGCGTTCACCGTGTTGATACCAAAAAACATAATCCGATTGAAAACCAAAATGCAAGAGTTGTCCCCCAACGTTGTCAAAGTGTCAAACATTCTCAGTGCACATTTTTTACAAGGACATTTTATTGTACCTTCTGAAACAAATTCTGAATTTGATGCTGAAAATGCTATGAAAGTATCCACACCCTCAATATATACTATATTTAAACCAGAACTGTTTGGATTTCTACGTTGATTTATCTATACGCGGTCATCTAATAATGACTATTGTCGACTTCGATGTTCCATATTTTTCTATAAAATATAAAATCATTACTGGTTTTGAATAATTCGATAGAAGAAAAACAATCTCTAAAAGGGAAAACTATAATAATTACCACTACTTACGAGCGACACAATTTTCAATGAAATTATTAGTAATTAGTAACGTAATTGATAATATAATTAGAATGTAATATAATAATGTTATTAATTATATGATTAATATTTATAAAAAAATAATATTAATATTATTGAAATAATAAAAAATTATAAATTATTAAAATTATCAATATTCGCAACAGACTATTCTTAACATGTTCAAATCTTAAATGGTCGTTAATATTAATATTATTTCTTCATAAATATTAATCATAAAATTAATAACATTATTATATTACGTTACTAATTATATTATCAATTATGTTACTAATTAGTAATGAGAAGATATGCATAGAGAATGGTTAAACAAAATAAACGTGTTCATCTATCACCTTCGCTAATTGTCCTAATTGTTCGCCAATTGTTTTCTAATTGTTCTGCTAATTCGCTAATTGTTCTGCTTATTTACTAATTGTTCTGATTATTCGCTAATTGTTCACTAATTGATCTGCTTATTCGCTAATTGATCTGCTTATTCGCTAATTATTCTCTAATTGATATGCTTATTCACTAATTTTTCTGATTATTTGCTAATTGTTTTAATTATTTGCTTATTGTTTTAATTATTTGATAACTATCATATTATTAGTATTTTATTATTATTAATATTAAAATAATATAATTTTTTATACTATGTTACAATTCTCTTTTTAGTGTTGAAACTTGACATTCTGTCTCCACATGTAATATTTACATTCACTTTCATCTCTTTGTTGGCGATGAGGTTGATAATTTTGAAAATGAATGCAAATATTACATGTGGAGACAGAATGTGAAAATATTTCTAATTATCTGGTAATTATTCTAATTATCTGGTCTTTATTCTAATTATTTGGTAATTATTCTAATTATCTGGTAATTATTATAATTATCTTGTAATTATTCTAATTATCTAGTAATTATTCTAATTATCTGGTAGTTATTCTAATTATATGGTAATTATTCTAATTATATAGTAATTATTCTAATTATCTAGTAATTATTCTAATTATCTAGTAATTATTAGCTAATTATTTTTATTATTAGTTAATTTAAAATTAAATTAGATTATTACCAAACAAATATCATCCGGGAGTGTCGAACCAAGAGTGCAGCAAGTCCCGTTGTTGTATACCAGGATACCACGGGTCAGGCCCAAAATTCCTTGTCGGGACTTTCACCCCTAGGTACAGTTGTGCCAGAGCTGCCTCTACTTTTTCATATCAAGACAATGATTACTTGATTGATAAAGAATCTAATTATACCAAATTACATTATTTATCTACTAATTATGCCTAATTATTACTAACAAAATCATTTTATTAATAAAACTAAATATGAATAATAAATTAAATCAAATTTATCTAAATTACAACTAAATAACAAAAATTAAAATTAATATAAAAAGTTAAATGAATATAAAAATAAATAAAATAAAAATACCTTAAAGTTTATGCTGAACTTTTTGACACCTTTGAATTCTACTCGAAAAAAAATTAAAACTATTAAAAATGAAGATTGTAGAGAGAAAATAGAGAAGAATGAGATGTTCTGGAAAAAACGAATGGAGGTATATATAGGTTAGATTATTTACGACGGTAGTATTTGAGACGAGTGTAATGTCATAATTAGAAATATTTGCGGCGGGTCCTGTCGCAAATACCTTCGCTGCATTAATTACAGCCTGCAGTTAAAGGGTATTGGGCGGGACCCGTCGCAAATACCCCTGCCCCGAGAACTTTTTGCGACGGGTAGTGAACCCGTCGCAAATATTATTTACCGCCGCCTGCTATTTGCGATGGTGAGGATATGTCCCGTCACAAATACATTCTCTGCATTAATTACAGCTTTCGGTTAAATGGGAATATGCGACGGGAGCCGTCACAAATATTCGCGGTGTAAAAGGTTATTTGCGACGGGGCCCCTCGCAAATTCCCCTACCGCCAGAACTTTTTTGCGACGGGCTCGCTATGTAAGAAACCAGATCTCTTTCCAGGTATGTTTTTCCATTTTTCTGGAGTTTTTGAGAAAAATGAATTTTCTGGAAATTTCAGAAGTACCTGCTGTGTACTTTCTTAGTACACGCCGTGTACTCTTTTTCCAGCTCAAAGCCGGGTGCTGGCCGGGTCCGGGCCACACACACGGTGTGTAAGGTTGAGGTGGAGGCCGATTATTTTGGAGTACGGAAAATTATAAGTACACGTCATGTACTTTTTTTTTCATGAAACGGATCGGGGTCACATCTAACCCCCATATTCATCTTCTTCTACAGTTTTCGTCGTCCGTAGCGACTCGTACGGCCGAATCTTCGACGAACTCCCGCCTCGCCATCCGTTATCTGATTCGAGCATGGTCAGTTGCGTTGGAATCACAGCGGTGATTTCTTCCTTCTGCTTTAGCCTTATTTCTTGATTCCTCATCTTTTTCAAGTTATCATGGAATGAATGTTTTGTGCGTTTTCTTAAATCCACGTTGTTCTAAGAGGAATCTGTCATTGAGGTTCACGTATATCGATCTCCTAGGATCGAGGTAGGTGTTTTGTGTCTTTCCGTTGAAAGTTGATGAATATTATGTGGAAATTCCACCAATACCCGTGAACGGGGTATTGTGTGTTGCCTGTTTTTCCCTTGTTGTTTGCCTGATTTGCTTGATTGCTTTAGTAGAGGTTATTTCTTGTGAGTAGTGTAATTTATTTTGTGCTCGGGTTGTTTTTCCATGCTTTTTTTTCCTGTTGGACGTTTTTCCAGTTGCCATACCTTGTTGTAGGATAGTGGAACTGCCTCATTTGTTTTTCTGTTGAGACTTAGATGATAGCGAAGTAGTTCTTGAGGTTTACTTAGACAATATACATGCGCTGAGCATGTTTAGTTACACTCAGGACTGTGAGAACTTAGAGTAGTAGACCAAAGGGAGAATTGACGGAAGGGATTCTCTCGAGTGTCTTTTAATTACGATACGCATGCTATAGGTGGAATTAACGTTGAGTGCTTCCCCAGAGAGCCATTAGCACGACGCGGGCTATAGGGGGAATTGACGTTGAGTGCTTCCCCAGAGAGACTTTAGCACGATACAAGACTATAGGGGGAATTGACGGTGACTGCTTCCCCAGAGAGTCTGCTTAATTATGCAACTGAACCAGCGGGGTGAGACTGTGTGTGCCACCTAGAGGGTTACTAGTATTTATAGGTTGAACCATAGGGTTTAGGCTGTGAGAGCTACCCAGAGGGTTACCTTTTCCTTTGTTACTGGTTGTTACTTGTGGACTTCTTTGGTAAGAACTGTGGATTGTAGCTGCTTGTGCTTTCCTGTTTATTATTTCTTGTTTTATTACTTACCTTGTATTCATTGACTGTTAGGCACAAATCTTTGGGTGATTGCCTACTGGGATTGTATCTCACACCCTGTTTGGGCCATGCTTTTGGGCCCAAGCAGACTATGTTTCTGTAGGTATAGATAAGGGAAATCGCCCTTCTACTTCAGGATCATGACTGCATCAGGAGCTGGGGAGCATGGGACCGAGCCGTGGCTCGCGATGCTGAGGAGATTGTTTTGTTTTTCTTTTGCACTTGGTTCAGTTGTATTCCAGCATGTTGTTGTGTTTACTGATTTCCATAGATACTTGTACCTGCTGCATTATTATTATCATTGTCATCATAGCTATATATTCACTTTGCTTCCGCTGTTGGTTTCTGTTGGTATGCATGTTGTTTACTTCTTCCGCTGTTTATTTTTGATTTCTTACCTTGTATACCTTACCAAATTAGGGCATAGTTTACCCACCGACTCACCAAGTCCCTCGCTGCTAGTCGGCAGCCTTTGGCGCTCGGGGAAATGCGCTTGAGGTCATGCGGCGAACCGGGTACGGGGCACCAGTGGAGGGGATCCGGACTCAGGACGTTACAAAGTGGTATCAGAGGAGTTATTTTCTCTTGCTTTAATGTTTGGAGACTTTAACCAGGATAGGTTGGATTCGGTACTTGTCATTAATCTATGTCCGGGAGTAGCTAACCCGTGTATAGGGAAAAGCCATACTACCTCGTTAAATGCAGTTTTTGGGTTTTGAGATGTTATGGTTGGTATGTTTTCACCTAGAGTGATTCGTATGGATTGTGCGGTTATTGTTTTGATATTTCGGTTCTATTTCTATTCCAACTCGATGATATGAGGGTATTCCATCTCATGCATCATATAGGCACTTGTAGAAATCACATGTCATGCATTCTTGCCATGCCATCTAGGGTGCATTAGTGATTTCATGTTGTTGTGATAGGATCTATGTAGATTATGCATGCTATTGTGATAGATGCTTGATATATTCGCTGCTGTTGTGTTAGAAAACTGTTGTTTTATTTCATAATTAAAATGAATGCCAAATTTTGGTTCTTGATATGTTATGGGCCCTCACGGATCGGAATTTGACACCTTTTTCGCATTGTTTTCACTATTTCTAGAATTCTGCGCAGTTTCTGAGCTACTGCCCAGAGAAACCCAGAATACACGGCGTGTACTTTTTAGGGAACACACCATGTAGTTTTCAGGCCATGTCACTGACCATGTGAGCAGGACACGGTGTCATAGGAGTAACTTCGGGAACACGCCGTACACCATTGGTACACGCCGTGTGGGTTCGGAGCTGTGTACTCGGCCGTGTCGCTAACAACAGGGGCCAGAGAAGCTCAGGTAGAACACACCCTGTCCATAGGGAACACGTTGTGTAGTCCTGTCCAGGTACCCAGCCGTGTCGCGAACAACACGGGCCAGCGTTACCTTTCTTTCCACATGCCGTGTTTGTTCGGAACACGCCGTGTAGTCTTGCCCAGGTACCCGGTCGTGTCATGGACAACGCGGGATGGTGTCGCCTTCACCTATGCACGCCGTTCTTGTTTGGAGAACGCCGTGTATGGTCCATCTATGTATACGACCGTTTACTCAACAACACGGACCGCCTAAGCCTTGTCCAGTGCACGCCGTGTTGTTTCGAACACGTTGTGTAGTCTCGGGTTGAGTCGGACCGTGTGGGTTAGCCATGTAAGGAGACTCGGATAGGGGAATAGTTTTCAAGTACACGCCATGTGTGGGGTTCAACACGCCATGTAGTTTTTAGTGTACACGACTTGTAGGGTAGGAGTTCACACCCATGTCAGTGGTTTAAGAAGACACGCCGTGTAGTTTTATACACACCGTGTGGTCGTGTTTTGCAATCTTGTGTGTTTTTCTTCCCCTGTTCCAATTTTGTACTCTTGTGTTCTTTTTCCTTGTTTTCCTAATCTAAGGTGTGCTTTTGATCTTTTAGAGCTATGCCTCCGAGACGTCCTCCAGTCGTATGTATGTCGTCAGGCAGTGATCAGACGCCAGACAGAGCTGATCGAGAACTTCCTCTCGAACCCCCAGTCGAGTCAGCCTTGACACCGGTTGTTGTACCAGCCGCAAGCGCTGATGCGTAGTTCAGGGAAGGTTTCATGAGGATGATGCAGGCCTTACAAGGAGAACCGCCTCCTACCTCGTCTATGGCAAACTTGACGCGGGACTTTTAGCAGCAGCATCCTCCCACGTTCTCGGGGGAGGGAGGACCTCAGGCTGCAGAGTCATGGCTGGAAGCCATGCTGACTATCTTCGAGCATCTGGAGACACCTCCAGAGAGGCGGGTCATGCTCGGCACCTACATGCTTCGATACTCCACCAATAGGTGGTGGGACGTGATCTCACAGGCGGGTCAGCAGTAGGCTATGACATGGGAGGAGTTCCAGCGTGTGTTCTATGACTACTTCTACCTAGAGACCCTGAGGGCCGATCGAACCCGGGAGTTCAAGAGCTTAGAGCATGGTACTCTATCTGTCATGGAGTATTCCTCTCATTTCACTGATCTAAAGCATTTTATACCCCTTCGGGATGGGACTGGGGTGTTCTTGGAGATGAAGTTTGAGGATGGACTCAGGTGGGAGATCCGCTCGCAGGTGAACATCTTCCAGCTGACTTCCATTACTTCCATCGTCAACCAGGAATTGATTGCAGAGCACAATCTGAGATACTCAGGAGCTGCAAGCCAGGGCGGTTCTACTTCCAGAGTTAGCCATCCTCAAGATGACAGCAAGAAGCACCGTAGGGAGCCTACGCGCAGTGATTCGAGGAAGCAAGACGCATCACCAGGCAGCCAGGTGATATGCTATCAGTGTGGTCGGGTAGGGCACATGAGGCCGTAGTGCTAGAGAGACCCCGTGGAGTGCCGATCTTGCAGCAAGATGGGTCACCTTCAGTGTTTCTACCAGGTTTTCTCACCAGCAGCTGGTGACCGGGGTTCTTCCATGACTCCCCGTTCAGGAGCAGCCCCACCAGTTTCTCACCAGTCGGGGAACTGGAGTTCTTCCAGCCGTTCTGGCCGAGGTGGAGGTCAAGGTCATGGTGTTCAGCCACCAGTTCCTCAGTACCAGCAGGGCGGTTCAGCTCAGAGTGGTCATCCAGGGGTGCAGGGCCGCGGTACAAGCCAATCTTTCGCTGTGGAGTAGACTTATCCGGAGCAGGATCCCATCCCTTCTATTGTTCAAGGTATGATTTTAGTAGCATTAGTTTTATCTTCAAACCTTTTTGATACTGGTGCTATGCATAGATTTATCTCCATTGCTGGTGTGGAGAACCTTGGACTCTGCGTCTTTTCTTCTGCCGACTCGTTGACACTAGACACAGCTTTGGGAATAAGGACATCTAGTGTACACCAGTGTAGAGAGTGCCTTCTCGAGGTTGCAGGGTATCGCTTTTTATGGGATCTCTATGTCCTAGAGATGACATGCTATGATTTCATCCTTGGCATGGATTGGTTGATTCCCTTTCAGGCAGTCGTCCAATGTTATCACCGTAGAGTCAGTTTCATTTCACCTGAGGGTTAATCTTTTCTTCATAGAGGCAAATGGGACGTTCGGGCGAGTCGGGTAGGACATGAGAATCTTGGGCTAGGAGGGGTGACAACTCAGATTTCTAGTCTTTATCTGGATGATTAGGGGACTCCACAGTTGGACTTTCCTCCAGTGGTGGATCGCTTCAAGGATGTCTTCGCAGAGTACTTTTTAGGTTTGCCTCTAGAGCATGAGGTAGACTTTTCTATTGATCTTGTCCCAGGAGCGGCACCGGTGTCCATTCCTCCCTATAGGATAGCCACACCTGAGTTGCAAGAGCTCAAGAAGTAGTTGGAGGAGCTACAGGCTAAGGGTTTCATCCAACCCAGTACATCTCCTTGGGGTTCGCCTGTTCTATTTGCAAAGAAGGCAGACAGTACCTTTCAGCTTTGTGTGGATTATCAGAAGCTGAACAAGTTGACAGTCAAGAACCGATATCCCTTTCCGCAGATTAATGACCTCTTCGATCAGATTCGAGGAGCCTGGGTGTTCTCAAAGATCGACTTAAGGTCTGGTTATCATCAGTTGCGCGTTAGACCATCATATATACCGTTGATAGCTTTTAGGAGAAAGTATGGTCTATATGAGTATACAGTCATGCCGTTCGGACTCACAAACACACCTGAAGTTTTAATGGCACTGATGAACTGAGTGTTCGATCCTTACTTGGATTCCTTCATCGTGGTCTTCATGGATGATATCTTGGTGTACTCTCACACTCAACACGACCATGCCACACATCTTGAGAACGTTTTGAGTACAATAAGAGAGCATCATCTTTATGCTAAACTATCGAAGTGCCACTTCTGGATGGATCAGATTCACTTCATGGGTCACGTCATTTCAGAGGTAGGAGTATCTGTGGACCGAGAGAAAGTAAGGTCTGTAGTTTCCTGGGAGCAGCCGAAGAACATTTTTGAGGTACGAAGATTCCTAGGGATAGCTGGGTACTACAGACATTTCATTCAAGAATTTTCTCGTCTAGAAGCACCTTTGACAGGTCTGACCAAGAAGAGGGCGAAGTTTTTTTGGTCAGATTCTTGTGAGTCAGCCTTTCAGGAGCTGAAAGGGAGGTTGACCTCAGCACCAATACAAGTCTTGCCAGAGCCAGGCAAGAGCTACACTATTTACTGTGATGCTTCGGGTATCGGACTGGGAGTTGTGCTTATGCAGGGAGATGGAGTCATTGCGTACGGGTCTCAGCAGTTGAGGCCACATGGGAGGAACTACCATACACATGGTTTGGAGTTAGCTGCAGTTGTTCATGCCTTGCACTGTTGGAGACACTATCTTCTAGGAGAGCACTTTGTGGTCTTCACTGACCACAAGAGTCTCAAATATATCTTCACTCAACGTGATCTGAATCTGAGGCAGTGCAGGTTTGTCCAATATCTTCAGTATTTTGATTTCGATCTTGCCTATATGTCGGGAAAGGGCAACGCCGTGGCTGATGCGTTGAGCAGGAGAACTCAAATTCAGGAAGTTCAGGAGGCCAGTAGTGAGTGGAAGCTGATGACTCTGTTCTCTGAGATGCATCTGGAGGTGCATGACAGATGGGGATATACTTTTCTATCTTCTATAGCTGTTACCTCCATGCTACTTGATCAGGTACAGATGAGGCAGCTATCAGACTCAGAAGTCTTATTCCTGCGGGAGAGTGTGTCAGGAGAGGACCCCCTTCCTAGATGGACAGTGGGCAAGGATGAGATCTTGCATTTCCAGGGACGTGTATGGGTGCCAGTAGACATACGTGAGGAGATGATGTGGGATTTCCACTCCTCTATTTGGGAATTTCATCCTGGCGTCACCAAGATGTATCGGGACCTCTATCGCCAATACTGGTGGCCAGGTATGAAGAAGGATGTCGCTGGTTTTGTCATGAGATGTTCTACTTGTCAGAAAGTGAAAGCAGAGAATCAGTGACCAGCGGGACTTTTACAACAGTTACCCATTCCGGAGTGGAAGTGGAACGATGTTGCGGTGGACTTCGTGATCGGGTTGTCGAGATCACCTCAGGGGAAAGATGTTGTTTGGGTTGTATTCGACAGGCTAACTAAGGTTCCTCACTTCTTGCCGATCAGGGAGACCTTCAGTGTCGATGATCTGGGATGACTTTACATCAGAGAGATCATTCGTCTGCACGGAGTTCCACTCTCTATTGTTTCAGACAGAGATGCGTGCTTTACCTCTCGGTTTTGGCAGGGACTTTAGAAGGCCTTGGGTATATAGGTACTTTTGATTATAGCGTACCATCCCCAGACGGATGGCCAGTCCAAACGCACGATCCAGGTGCTTGAGGATATACTCCGAGCTTGCATCCTTGACTTTGGCGATTCTTGGGAGAAGCATATTCCTCAGGTGGAGTTCGCCTACAACAACTGTTTCTAGGCGACCATTCAGATGGACCCAGATGAGTCTTTGTACGGTAGGCCATGCTAATCACCATTATGCTGGTTGAAGGCAGGAGAGGCATCTTTGCTGGGACCTCGTCTTGTACAGGAGACTTCAGAGCAGATAGAGCTGATCAGAAAGAGGATCGATACAACGCAGTCTCGGCAGAAGTCTTATGCTGATCAACGGAGATGACCTCTGGAGTTCGAGGTCGGTGATCAGGTCTTCCTACGTATCGCACCAAGGTTGGGACACAAGAGGATTCGGAGACAGGGTAATCTTTCACCGTGGTACGTCGGGCCGTTTGAGGTCTTGGAGAGAGTGGGGTCGGTCGCCTATCGGTTGCATCTACCTCAGAGGTATCAAGAAATGCCTGATGTATTCCATGTCTCTCAGCTCCGACGTTACTTTTCAGACCCATCTCATGTCATTCAGCCCGAGGAAGTTGAGCTTGAAGCAGATGCGTCATTCGATGAGCATCCTATCCGTATTTTCGATCGTAGTACGAAGGTTCTCCGTGGGCGGTCTGTTCCTCCGGTACTGGTGCTATGGCAGCACAGGCGAGTACAGGACGAGACCTGGGAGAGGGAGGCCAATGTTAGATTGCAGTGGCTGGAGATGTTCGGTGTTTCTTCTTCTCCGCCTCATTAGGGAAATTCGGGGACAAATTTCTTTAAGGGGGGAAGTTTGTACGAACCCGGATCTCTTTCCAGGTATGTTTTTCCGTTTTTTCTGGAGTTTTTAAGAAAAATGAATTTTCTAGAAATTTCAGAAGTACACGACATGTACTCTTTTTATGGCTCGAATCCGTGTGTTGTCCGTGTCCGGGCCACACACACGGTGTGTAAGGCTGAGGTGGAGGCCAGTTATTTCAGAGTATGGAAAATTAGAAGTACACGCCATGTACTTAAAAAGTACACGCTGTGTACTTTCTTTTTTTTCATAAAACAGACCGACGTCACGTCTAACCCCCATATTCATCTTCTTCTGTAGTTTTCACCGTCCATAGTGACCTGTATGGACGAATATTCGACGAACTCCCACCTCGCTATTCGTTCTCCGATTCGAGCACGATTAGTTGCGTTGGAATCACAGCGATGAGTTCTTCGTTATGATTTAGACTTTTTTCTTGATTCCTCCTCGTTTCCAAGTTATTGTGGAATGAAGGTTTTGTGAATTTTCTCAGATCCGCATTGTTCTAAGAGGAATATGTCGTTGAGGTTCACGTATATCAATCTCCTAGGATCGAGGTAGGTGGTTTGTGCCTTTCCATTGAAAGTTGATGAATATTATATGCAAATTCCACCAATACCCGTCAACGGGGTATTGCGTGTTGCCTGTTTTGACCTTGTTGTTTGCCTTCTTCGAATGATTGATTTAGTAGAGGTTATTACTTGTGAGTAGTGTAATTTATTTTGTGCTCAGGTTGTTTTCCCATGCTTTTTTTTCCTGTTGGGCATTTTGTTAGTTGCCATACCTTGTTGTAGGATAGTGGAACCGCCTCTTTTGTTTTTATGTTGAGCCTTAGTTGATAGCCAAGTAGTTATTGAGGTTTAATTGGAAAATATACATGCACTGAGCATGTTAAGTTATACTCAGGACTATGAGAACCTAGAGTAGTAGACCAAAGGGAGAATTGACGGAAGGGCTTCTCTAGAGTGTCTTTTAATTACGATACGCAGGCTATAGGGGGAATTAATGTTGAGTGCTTCCCCAGAGAGCAATTAGCACGACGCAGGCTAAAGGGGGAATTGATGTTGTGTGCTTCGCCAGAGAGACTTTAGCACGATACGAGACTATAGGGGGAATTGACGGTGAGTGCTTCCCCAGAGATTCTTCTAAATTACGTAACTGAACTAAAGGGGTGAGACTGTGTGTGCCACCTAGAGGGTTGCTAGTATTTATAGATTAAACCATAGGGTTTAGGATGTGAGAGCTACCTAGAGGGTTACCTTTTCCTTTGTTATTGGTTGTTACTTGTGCACTTCTTTTGTTAGAACTGTGGATTGTAGCTTCTTGTGCTTTCCTGTTTACTGTTTCTTGTTTTATTACTTGCCTTGTATTCATTGACTATTAGGCACAAATCATTGGGTGATTGCCTACTGGGATTGTATCTCACACCCTGTTTGGGCCATGCTTTTGGGCCCAAGCAGACTATGTTGCTGTAGGTATAGATAAGGGCAAGCGCCCTTCTACTTCAGGATCTTGACTACATCAGGAGCTGGGGAGCATGGGACTGATCCGTGGCTCGCGATGCTGAGGAGATTATTTTGTTTTTCTTTTTCACTTGGTTCAGTTGTATTCTATCATGTTGTTGTGTTTTCTTCTTTCCATATATTCTTGTACCTGCTGCATTATTATCATCATTGTCATCATAGCTATATATTCACTTTTCTTCCACTGTTGGTTTCTGTTGGTATGCATGTTGTTTACTGCTTCCACTATTTATTGTTGATTTCATACCTTGTATACCTTATGGAATGAGGGCATAGTTTCCCCACCGACTCACTAAGGCCCTCGCTGCTAGTCGGTAGCCTCTAGCTCTTGGGGAAATGCGCTTGAGGTCATTTGGTGAACCGGGTATGGGGCACCAATGGAGGGGCTTCGGACTCGGGACATTACACGCTACCCGTTAGAAATATTATTTACCGCGGCCTACTATTTGCGATGGGGAGGATACATCTCGTCGAAAATATCCTTCCCACGTTTTGGCATGAAATCTGTGCCAAAACAATTGCGATGGGGCATCTCTCACCATTGCAAATAACTAATTATTTGCAATGGGAATGCATTCTCGTCGCAAATGTGTCTTCAGTCGGACAATTTGCAATGGGAATATATTCCCGTTTCAAATGAACTGTTGCAATAACGCAGTTTTCCCATAGTGCATTTAATTAATTAAATCTTCAACCCTCCATCAAAGAAGATGCATCTCAAATTTATTGCCGTTGGATTCTAGATTTTCTAAGTATGTGTTTTTATGCTTTTTTTCATCATGTAATTAATTGTTACTTGGAAATTTATTTATGTGTGTTTTTTAAATTTTAGTAAAGTTTTTATGAATGTTTTTCTTAAAATTCCTTGAAGAAAGTGTTTTATTAAAATAATTTATTTTAATAAGGCTCGTGTAATGTAATTTGTTATAGTACACTATGTGACTATGTTTGGTATTTAGTAGCACATGAGACAACTGGTTTCTGAGAATGTGTTGTGAAAGAGATTACATGGTTGGTTCAAGATTATATTTATGTTTTGAGCCTATTAATGAGTTGTTTTAAAGATATTTTGAGATATTTACCTTATGTTTATTGGTGAAAATGGGAGTTATAGACGTGGTTCATGATTAATACATATAATTTCTTCTAAACATGTGGATAAACCATGAATAGTAGTGAATTCATGAAATGTTTGATATTTTTAGTCCATTTTTATTTGGAGTTTCTTTTGATGCTGATGTTTCTTATTGATACCTATGATGGAAATTTATTTTCGTTTCTAAATTGGCTGAGACTCCCCCACCATTCAAAGTGTATGCAACCTCTACCCTTATTTAGTCATTGTGTTTACACAGCCTATGCAACCTCTTCCCTCATTTAATCAGTGAACTCAAGTCATTAATTCAAGCCTTCATTCTCACTAGCATGTAAGAAATTGAATATTGTAAACCCATCCTCACATGATCTCTTACCTTAGATAGTGTCCAACATATGGAATACGAGATTTTGAATTCATCAGTTAACCATGATCATATATTCCATTTCCCCAAGATGACTGTACTAATATAACATTAGGGTCAATTAAATATGGTTCTCATTGTACTTTGTATATTATGTTTCATTCTGGGCCAATAATCACTTTTATGAGGGTGGGGTTCTTTTCACTACCCATGTTGGCATGTGTAGACATCTATAAAAATGTTAGATAAGTCACAAGTTTAATTCAATAATGTTATTATCATTGACATACTTTATTGTTAATCTCAAATTTAAAAATAAATGTTTTTGGTCTATACTTAATGAAATTAAATCTTTTTACAGGCCATGAACAACCTATTCGTGTAGAATCTTAAAATTTATTCACCCATTGTGTGCACTTGACTTAGGGAAGTAATTGGGTAATGAAAGGTATGGACATAGAGGTGCCAAGAATGAGTTATTGAACATGAGTGAATGATTTGGGATGCCTATAACACATAATGGGACCTGAGGCATCTGCCTCTTATATACCTAATGAAAATTAATATAAATAAATTTTAATTTAATTTATGAGTACTTGTTTTTTACATTATTATAATAGTTCACTACATCAACTAGAAACATATTCCTTTATCGTTTACTTAAATGAATTTTCTATGAAGGTTCAATCTTATTGAATTGTTTATGACAAAATGACTTATATAAATTATTTTTATAGAATGGAGAGAAGTTGGATGTATGAAACCGATCGGATCTCAAGCAATTTTTAAAACAATTTGGAGAGCTTTATAGATTTTACATTTCACAATGCTTCAGATAGTGGTTGCATACACTTACTATGTTCTAATTGTGTTGGTAGACATTGGTTGAGCCATGAAGAAGTCATCTACCACATAACCCAAAATGGTTTTCAAGCAAACTACTTTGTGTGGTATCACAATGGGGAGAAAATGAAATCTCTAATTGGTGATGATCTAAATTAAAGGACTGGAATGGAGAATATGTTAGATGATTAGTTTTTATTTATTCCTCATCATGAAAAAGAAAGGATTTCGACGCAAGAAGACATCGATATGAGGATAGCTGATGAATCTAGTGAAAATGATGATATTGATAGGGTGAAAAAATTGAATGATGCTGCCACGACTCCAGTATATCGACAATGCGATAAAATGAAAAAGATGGAATTTTTAATCTGATTGTTTCATGGGAAAACTACGTATGGGATTTCTAATATAGGAATCTATTACATTTTTACACTCTTGAAAGATTTACTTCTAGATGATGCAGATATTCCCTCAAACCACTATATGGCATGGAAGTTAGTTGAGGAACTTGGATTTTCAAGAAACAAAATTCATGCTTGCCGGAAAGATTGCAGTTTATTATGGGAGGAAACCGCTGAATGAAATGATTGTATAAAATGTGGCACATCCTGTTGGAAGTCAAAATCTGATGGAACACAGTCCCGCGTTCCATAGAAAGTAATGTGGAAATTTCCATTGATCCCCAGACTCCAGAATCTTTTTATGTCTGATGACATATCAATAAAAACGAGATGGAATGATACCGAGAGAAAGAAGACTAATGATGAGTTGGTTCATCCCGCATATGGATTTCCATGGCATAGATTTGATGCTCGACATCTTGATTTTGCAGCTGAAGTGCATAATGTGAGGTTGGGTCTTTCATGCGACGGTTTTAATCCGTTTTGGCAGATGCTTACTTCGCACAACACATGGATAGTTTTTATACACATTTATAATTTTTCCCCATGGTTGTGTATGAAAAAACCTTTCACTTTCATGAGTATACTCATATCTGGTCCTTCTGATCCTGGCATTGATATTGATGTATACATTCAAACTTTAATAAAGAGTTGAAACTTATTTGAGATGTGGGTGTGCACACATACGATGCATGTTTGAAAGAAATATTTCATATGCATGTTGCGCTTATGTGGACGATCAATGATTTTTCAGCTTATGTAATTACGTCTGGATGGAGCACGAAGGAAAAATTTTCATGCCCAGTTTGTATGAAGAATACACGATCCAAAAGACTGAAACATCGTTGTAGTCTCAGTTTTATGGGACATCGAAGATTCTTGTCAAATGATCATCCATATAGAATGAATCGTCAAAGATTTGATAATACCATAGAGACCGATGATCCACCTCAGCGTATGTCTCGAAATTATGTGCTTAATGAATTGAAATATTTCAGTTTTTCATTCATGAAGGGTAAAATGAAATGTAGAAAGAGAAATAATGTTTCCACTGAAACCTATTACAATTGGAGGAAGAGGATTATATTTTTTAATTTGCCTTATTGGTCAACCAATTTGTTACATCATTGCTTATATGTAATGCATATTGAAATGAATATATGCAAAATGTTTCTTTCGATTCTTCTAAATGTCAAGGGGAAGATAAAAGATGATTTACGATCTCAGCGTGACTTGGTGGATTGGGGAATCAAACCAGAATTGCATCCTGTGTGTATCATTGAAAATAATTGGAAACTTCCATGTTCTTCTTATGTGATGACACCTATGAAAAAAAACAATTTCAATAAGTATTACAGACAATTAGAGTTCCTGATGGATATTCAAGCAATATATCTAAACAGGTCAACAGAAGCGAGTTGAAGATAAAATCATTGAAGTCTCATGATTATCATGTTCTACTGTATGAGTTGCTTCCAAAACAAATCCATCATCTTTTGTCCAATAATGTAACAGTGACTATTATTCGGTTGTTCCTTTTGTTTAGAGATCTTTTTTCTAAGAAGTTGTCCAAGCCTTTCTTGTAAATAATTTTGACAGATGCCCCATTAATTTTGTGTGATTGGGAGAAAATATTTCCTCCATCATTTTTAACATGCATGCTGCATCCGAATTTCCATATTCCCTCTGAAATACTTCTCAGAGGACCTGTTTTTTTCATTGGATGTATCCAAATGAAAGAAATATGTACACTTTAAAGTCTTATATTCGAAATAGGAATCAACCCTAAGGTTCTATCATGAACGGTTACTTGGCTCAAGAATGTATGGATTTCTACTCAATGTATTTATCTGATCTTACTACAAGAATGAACAGACCAATGAGAAATGAAGAAGAATAGTATGAGAAAATTGAACCCAGTTTTCTATCACTTCCTCAAATAGGAGGAATTCCTGTATCCTATACATTGAAGACATTAAGCCATGAAGAGCGGGAGATGGCACATCACACAGTTTTTTTCAACTGTGATTTGTTCGATGACTATATCATGTAACTAAATTGAATATGTATATATTACATATATATCTATTAAACTATTTATATTTTTTATCTACAGGGAACATAAAACAATGATAAATAGGAAGCATCGTTCTTTATCTTTGATAAGGAGAGAGACTTTGTATAGCAAAGAGTTTTCTTCATGGTTAAAATTGAAGGTAAAAATATTACTGTTTAAAATAATTATATCAATATTTAATTAATTTTAATAGTAATTTATATTGTAGGTATTGATTTTGTCTAATGACTCTATCTTTGAGGAAATAATAGCTTTGGATTTTGGTCCAAATACTGTGGTTTGTGACAGTAAATCAATTGTTATCAATGGGAACAATTTTATTGTCACTGAATGAGAAAAGAACATGAGAATGCAACATGATGGTGTTATGGTTACTGCAACAACAGATTGTTATGCCAGTGCATCAGATAGTAGACCGCGATTTGAAAATGTTGGTTATTATGGAGTCGTTGAGAAAATAGTAATATTGGATTATTACTCTCATGGACGAGTCACAATGATGAAATTCCATTGGTTTGATTTGATGATGAGAAAGGGCACATTTATTTATGATTGTGGATTTTGTGTAATTAATATGACTCGCACTCCTTTGCTACTAAAGAACCATATGTGTTGACATCAATGGCTAAACAAGTTTTTTATGCCAAAGACCAACTTCGACCTGAATTCGCTGTCATAGTTGAAGTAATTCCAAGAAATATATTTGATGATGGTGATGATGGAATTGACACTATCCCTAGTCCCATTAGAACAAATCCATTTATTTCTTTTTATGACTCCAATAGCTTAATTTTCTGAGTTGATTGTGAACCTAAAGTTGTGGTTGAAGTTATATCGAATCATTCATCGATGTTCTCAATTATTTTGGTTTACCTCGAGTTGGGTTGTTAAGGTTGGTAATATTCAAATTGATTTAGTATTTATTTCAAATATGTTTTAGTTGAATTGACTGTTATGTGAATTTTCAATGTTTATTGGTTGCAGTTTAATTTGAATTTCATTTTCTAATTTATAATTGAACTGTATTCAAACCTAGTCCAACAATATTTCTAACTTGGTGAACATTACAAAATGTATGATTTATTAAATACATTCAAGCTCTTCTAAAACAATTGATATCTAAATAACAAATGAATCCCCATATTCCCTCATATATTTTAGTTTTTTGGGTTACACATTAGATTCATTTTTCTAATTAAGTACATATTTGTTTTCAAAATAAGTAAATGAAGCCAATTGAAGAGAGACGAAGGAAAAAAATGTTGGAGAACAGTCATCAAATGGCGGAGATGGGTGTTCCACCATTAGTGCCTACAGTGAGTACTTTATTTCAAGTATAAATATTTAAGGAATATATAATGTCATGTGATTAATTTTTTTGTAGACATTTTTGTAGGATCCAACTATACGTCGATAGTTATTCGACGAGGAACCTAGTACTGGTCCTAGTACTCAGGTCAGTGGTAAAAGGAGGGTTTGTACCAGAGGTGGACGAGTAGTTTCATGTACCCGACTAGAACCTACCCCTCCCACTGACATGTCATCCTTCCCACATTCTGATCCCGGTGTGTTGTTAGGGAAACACGGGTTTTTTAGGCCTCCCATGTTTTCGCCACCTTTTGCATCTTCTGGCCAATCATTTTCATATCCCATGATGATTCCCACTCCCCAGTCAGAATCTAGTCATACAGTTGTCCCATATTCTTTTCCTTCTAATTCTATCTCTCTGAGCTTCTATATTCCATCATCTTTGACTCCTGTTCCACCACAAGGTGTTCGATCAGTTTATGTGGATCCAATGGTGCTCAGTGATCAGACTGGCGCAGGTATATTTATAGAACCCTAACAAATTTTTGTAGCAATATGTATTTTCATTATAACATGTTTTGATAAAATATTTGTTTTTCTTTCATGATAGATACATCTACTGATAGGAGGCGGGGGAAGGGGCGTACATGCATGCGTTCAGTGTGGAACCGCCACACACAGGTTATGGTGGATTACAATGAAGACAACCAAATGGTTGAGAAAATAGGGCAACAATGTCGGTGTTTTTTGGCGACATTTTCCAAATACTCTGACATCATTCCTGTCAGCCTTCTATCATGGACACATTTTCCACATGAGGTCTAAGATAGAGCTTTGGTAGAGATATGGGTAAAAAAATATGTTTTATTTAATGCTGTGAATTATTTTTGTATTTATATGAATTAATATTTTGATGTCAGCTTCGATTTAATTTTCCTGATGGTGAGGGTGTACGAGCAGAATTTCCAAATGATTTAGGCGAGATTTGGAGAGCCTACAAGCATGAGTTGTTTATTGGCTGGTGTGCTAGAGTTGGCACAGAGTTGGAGGCTGTACAAGTCATGGATGATTTTCCTATAGAGCAATATCATCAGATGATTACTCATTGGACGACTACCCTGTTTAAGGTATGAATCACATTTGAGGTATTTAAATAATAACATTCATGTTTTTCATTAATATTATCCTTTTCATTATCTAATTTTATTTAGGAATCATCTGGAAAAAATAAAAAAAAAACATTGAGGCAAAAAAATACCTCCACACACTAGGACATACTACGATGCCAGATCATGAGGGGAAGCAGGTATGAAAATTTTTTATCAGTTTTCTTTACAAGTTACACTTTCTTTTTTTCCTCAATTATTTAATCGTTTGTTAAAATTTTCATATAACTTTAGTTTTCAATTACATTATAGAGGCAAAAACAGAATATTGAAAGACGTATGCCTCAAGAAAAACTGGTTTGCTCGAGTAGACGGAAAAAGGATTGATGTGCAGTCAACGAAGTGACTAAGCAGCAGATTGTAAGTTTTAATCTGTTGATTTTATATTTTAATTTCTATTTTGTAACTTAATAATATATTTATATTTGTAACAGGATTCTTTATAGGCCCTCGATGCCCAAGAACTAGACAATTTTTGACCCATTGATCACTTACATCAGGTGTCGGGAGAGGAGCATCCTCGCAGAGTACGCTGCCGACCTAGGTTAGCCCCAACAAGGTATTGGCCCTCCTCAGTTACAAGTTGTAGTTCCACCGAGCTACAACATGTTAGGGCACAAGCAGAACAGTCTGAGAAAAGGGCCACAAAGATGGAAGAATAGTCTGCTAGGGAAAACAGTGCATTTATGAAATTTATTGAAGTTCTACGTCCAACACTTCCACCAGATGCCATCCCAGCTTTTGATGAATATATGTCATCGATACATTCTATATATGGTTTACCAGGTGGAAGTTCTAGTGGTGGTCAAGATGATTTACTGCCTGAAGATGATGATGGTGAAGAGTCTGATGTAGAAGAAGAGGGAGAGCAGGAGGGTGATTTGGATGGCGAGGGCGAGGAGGAGGGCGAGGGTGAGGAGGAGGGCGATGAGGAGGGTGAGGACAATGATGGGGATGAGGATGAGGGTGATGATGATGGTAATGATGGTGATGTTTATGTGGGAAAAATTGATCTGTTACAATTTTGACTAATATTACTATGATTTGATGTTTAATCTATTCTAGTTGTTGGTTTTATCTAGACCCGTAGTATAGTATTGGAGTTGAGTAATTTTTAAATATTGTCTATTTTCATGGATGTTATTGTCTTTTGGTGGTTGCAGTGTATCTTGAGCATGTTGATAGATTTTTGGGTGTTTGGTTACTCCATGGACAGTCCCCCTCCTTCCTGGACCCTGGACAACCCCCCACCATCCTCCTTGGACCCCGGACAACCCCTGGACAGCCCTCTGGACAGCCCCCACCATCCTCCTTGGTCCCCGGACAGCCCCCTGAACACCCCTCGGACAGCCCCCCAGACAGCCCCTCGGATAGCCCCCAGATAGCCCCCCACCCTCCTCTCTGGTCCCTAGACATCCCCCTTGACATCCCCTCAAACAGCCCCCCCCCCCCCGGACAGCCCCCCCACCCTCCTCCTTGGACCCCAGACAGCCCCCCGAACACCCCCCGAACAACCCCCGCACAACCCCCCCACCCTCCTCCTTGGTCCCCGGATATCCCTCCAGACATCCCCGCTATCCATGTGTCATTTGAGACTTGTAAGAGTCAATCCCTACTAAATCCTAGGCGTGGTGTGGCCGGTACCACTCTAACTGTGTCTATTTTGTATGAAATGGACAGGATTATAAGTGAAAAGAACAACTGACATACGGAAAACGGGCCAAACACATTCAGATTCTGTTGATAATTTTTCACAACGATCCATGGGTCATATGTGATTTTACGAGCCAACTCGGGCTCAATATGAGTCGCGGTGTGGCTGGGATCACTCTAAGTGTCTCCCTTTTGTTTAAAATGGACAACATTTTATGTACTTACAGAAAACCGAAAAAATTCATTTCGGTTTCCATTTAAACATTAGGATAACGATCCATGGGTCATATGTGACATGTACGAGTCAACCTCACCTCAATCTAAGGTGTGGTGTGATCGACACCACTCAAAGTGTCTCTATTTTGTTTAAAATGGACTTCATTTTAAGTGAAAACAACAACTAGCATATAGAAAACCGACCAAACGGATTCTGATTTGGTCTATAATTTAGAAAACTGATTCGTGGGTCATATGTGACTTGTACGAGTCAACCCTGCCTCAATCCGAGTCACGGTGTAGCCGACACCATTCATAGTGTCTCTATTTTGATTAAAATCGACTTCATTTTAAGTGGAAACAACAAGTGACATATGAAAAACTGACCAAATGGATTAAAAAATGTATTGATGCTTTAGGAAAACGATCCATGGGTCATATGTGATGTGTATGAGTCAACCTCAACTGAATCTAAGGTGCGGTGTGGCCAGAACCACTCTAAGTGTCTCTCTTTTGTTTTAAAAGGATATCATTTTAAGTGAAAATATCAACTGGCATACGGAAAACTGACCAAATGCATTCATATTGTGTTGATACTTTAGGAAAATGATCCATGGGTTATTTCAGATGTGTATGAGTCAACCCCATCTAAATCCAAGTCATGGTGTGGCCGGTAACACTCTCATTGTGTCTCTTTTGTTTAAAATGGATAGGATTGTAAGTGAAATGAACAAGTGGCATACGGAAAACCGACCAAATGCATTCTTATTCTGTTGATAATTTATCACAACGATCCATGGGTCATATGTGACGATTACGAGTAAACTCGGGCTCAATCTGAGTCGTGGTGTGGTCAGGATCACTCTAAGTGTTTCTATTTTGTTTAAAATGGACAACATTTTAAGTACATATGGAAAACCGAGCGAACGCATTCGGTTTCTGTTGAAACATTAGAATAACGATCCATGGGTCATATTTGACGTGTAAGAGTCAACCTCGCCTCAATCTGAGGCGTGGTTTGGCCGACACCACTCAAAGTTTCTCTCGTTTGTTTAATATGGACTTCATTTTAAGTGAAAACAACAACTACCATACGAAAAAATGACCAAATAGTTTCTGATTGTGTTGATAGTTTGGCACAACAATATGTGGGTCATATGTGATGTGTACGAGTCAACCCCACCTCAATCCAAGGCTTGTTATGACCGAAACCATTCATAGTGTCTCTCTTTTGTTTAAGATGAACATCATTTTAAGTGAAAACAAAAACTGACATACAAAAAACTGACCAAACACATTTCAAATGCATTGATGCTTTAGGAAAATGATCCATGGGTCATATGTGATGTGTATGAGTCAACCCCGCCTCAATCCGAGGCACGGTGTAGCCAGAACCACTCTAAGTGTCTCTCTTTTGTTTCAAAAGGATATCATTTTAAGTGAAAACATCAATTGGCATTTGGAAACCTGACCAAACACATTCATATTGTGTTGATATTTTATTATAATGATCCATCAGTCATTTGAGACATGTACGAGTCAACCCCATCTAAATCCAAGGCTCGGTGTGGCCGGTTCAACTCTAACGATGTCTCTTTTGTTTAAAATGGATAGGATTATAAGTGAAAAGAAAAACTTGCATATGGAAAACTGACCAAAAGCTTTCTAATTTTGTTGACAATTAATCACAACGATCCATGGGACATATGTGACATGTACGAGCCAACCCGATCTTAATCCGAGTCGCGGTGTGGCCGAGATCACTCTAAGTGTCTCTCTTTTGTTAAAAATGGACAACATTTTAAGTACATATGAAAAACTGACCAAAGACATTCGGTTTCCATTGAAACTTTAGGATAACGATCCATGGGTCAAATGTGACGTGTACGAGTCAATATCACCTCAATATGGGGCACAGTGTGGCCGACACCACTCAAAGTGTCTCTCTTTTGTTTAAAATGGACTTCATTTTAAGTGAAAACAACAACTAGCATACAGAAAACTATCCAAACATATTCTGATTGTGTAGATACTTTAGCACAATGATCCATGGGTCATATGTGATGTGTAAAAGTCAAACCCGCCTCAATCAAAGGTGCGGTGTGGCTGACACCATTCATAGCGTCTCTCTTTTATTTAAAATGGGCATCATTTTAAGTGAAAACAACAAGTGACATATGAAAAACTGACCAAATGGATTCAAAATGTGTTGATGCTTTAAGAAAACGATCCATGGGTCATATGGGACGTGTACGAGTCAACCCCACCTCAACCTGAGACGCAGTGTGGCCGACACCACTCTAAGTGTCTCTCTTTTGTTTTTAAAGGATATCATTTTAATTGAAAACATCAACTGGAATACAGAAGACTGACCAAATGCATTCGGATTGTGTTGATACTTTAGGAAAATGATCCATGAGTTATTTGAGATGTGTATGAGTCAACATCGTCTAGATCCGAGGCGCGGTGTGGCCGATACCACTCTAACTCTGTCTCTTTTGTTTAAAATGGACAGGATTATAATTGAAAAGAACAGCTGGCATACGGAAAACTGACAAACACCTTAAGATTCTGCTGATAATTTATCACAACGATCCATGGGTCATATGTGCCATGTATGATCCAACTCAGGCTCAATCCGAGTCGCGGTGTGGCCGGGATCACTCTAAGTGTCTCTCTTTTGTTTAAAATGGACAACATTTTAAGTACATACGGAAAACCAAACAAGCGAATTCAGTTTCCATTGAATCTTTAGGAGGATGATCCATGGGTCATATCTGACGTGTATGAGTCAACATCGCCTCAATCAGAGGTGTGGTGTGGCTGAAACCTCTCAAAGTGTCTCTCTTTTTTTTAAATGGACTACATTTTAAGTGAAAACAACAACTAGCATACGAAAAACTGACCAAATGGATTCGGATTATGTCGATACTTTAACAAAATGATCCTTGGGTCATATGTGGCATGCACAGGTCAACCCCGCCTCAATCTGAGTCATGGTGTGGCCGACACCATTCATACTGTCTCTTTTTTTGTTTAAAATGGACATCATTTTTAGTGAAAACAACAATTCACATACGAAAAACTGACCAAACGCATTCGAAATGTGTTTATGCTTCAGGAAAAAATTCTATGGGTCATATGTGATATGTTCGAGTCAACCCTGCCTCAATATGAGGTGTTGTGTGTCCAGCACCACTCTAAGTGTCTCTTTTTTATTTCAAAAGGATATCATTTTAAGTGAAAACATGAACTAGAAAACACAAAACCAACCAAATTCATTCGGATTGCATTGATACTTTAGGAAAATGATCCATGGGTCATTTGAGACATGTATGAGTCGACCAAGTCTAAATATGAGGTGCAGTGTGGCCGGGTACCACTCTAATTGTGTCTCTTTCATTTAAAATGGACAGGAATATAAGTGAAAAGAACAACTGGCATACCGAAAACCGACCAAACACATTTTGATTCTATAGATAATTTATCACAATGATCCATGGGTCATATGTGACGTGTATGAGACAAACCGGGCTCAATCCAAGTCACGGTGTGGCCGAGATCACTCAAAGTGTCTCTCTATTGTTTAAAATGGACAACATTTTAAGTAAATATGAAAATCTGACCAAACACATTATGTTTCCATTAAAACATTAGGATAACGATCCATGGGTCATATGTGACGTGCAGGAGTCAACCTCGCCTCAATCTGAGTCACGGTGTGGTCGACACCACTCAAAGTGTCTCTCTTTTGTTTAAAATGGACTTCATTTTAAGTGAAAACAAGAACTAGCATACGGAAAACTGACCAAATGGATTCTGATTGTGTCGATACTTTTTCACAATGATCCATGGGTCATATGTGATTTGTACGAGTCAACCCCTCCTCAATCCGAGGTGCAGTGCGGCCGACACCACTCATAGTATCTCTCTTTTGTTTAAAATAGACATCATTTTAAGTGAAAACAACAAGTGACATACGAAAAACTGACCAAATGCATTCAAAATGTGTTGATACTTCAGGACAATGATCCATGGGTTATATGTTACGTTTACAAGTCAACCTAACCTCAATCCAAGGCATGGTGTGGCCGAGACCACTGTAAGTGTCTCTCTTTTGTTTAAAATGGACAACATTTTAAGTACGTACGGAAAACTGACCAAACGAATTTTGATTGTGTTGATACTTTAGAACAATGATCCATGGGTAATATGTGACGTGTACGAATCAACCCCACCTCAATCTGAGATGTGGTGTGGCCGGAACCACTCAAAGTGTATGTCTTTTGTTTCAAAAGGACATCATTTTAAGTGAAAACATCAACTGACATATGGAAAACTAACCATACGCATTCATATTGTGTTGATCCATTAAGAAAAATATCCATGGGTCATTTGAGACATGTACGAGTCAGCCCCATCTAAATCCAAGACGTGATGTGGCCAATACCACTCTAACTATGACTCTTTTGTTTAAAATGGACATGATTATAAGTGAAAAGAACAACTGGTATACGAAAAACTGACCAAACGCATTTGGAATCTGTTGAAACTTTAGGAAAATGATCCATGGGTCATATGTTACGTGTATGAGTCAATCACATCTCAATACAAGTCGTGTTGTGGCCAGGGCCACCCAAAGTGTCTCTCTTTTGTTTAAAATGGACAACATTTTAAGTACATAAGGAAAACCGACCAAACTGATTCTGATTGTGATGATATTTTAGCACAACAATCCATGGGTCATTTGTGACGTGTACGAGTCAACCCCGCCTTAATACGAGGCGCAGTGTTGCCGACACCATTCAAATTGTCTCTCTTTTATTTAAAAATCACTTCATTTTAAGTGAAAACAACAACTGACATACGGAAAACTGATCAAACGCTTTCAGAATATGTTGATACATTAGGAAAATGATCCATGGGTCATTTGTGACGTGTACAAGTTAACCTTTCCTCAATATGAGGCACGTTGTAACCGGTATCACTCCAGGTGTATGTATTTTGTTTAAAATGGATATCATTTATAGGAAAAACATATAGTATATGAAAAACCGATCAAATTATGAATTGAATTACAGATTCCACATATAATTGTCATATAAATTTTAAATTGAATTCTAAATAAATTATGTATGTTTATAATTACGTTATGAATTCTGATTTTATTCTGGATGTGTATAGTTCTTGGATGCATTATATGTTAAATGTGTATGAATATTTCTTTATATGTATGTGTTATTTGGTTATTTCAGGTACAATAATTGTATATGTATGTGTTAGTTTATTGCAGGTACAATAATTGGGAATGATTGAAAACAAGAGGGAATGGATTGGCTGGTGTGAAAATTGCAAAAAAATGAGAGGGTAGCTGCTGTGCAAATTGCGGGATGTTGTGCAATTTGCATAGCAAAGGCTATTCCAACGGTTTGAAACCATTGGCATAGCCTCTATGAGTATTATTTTTACCAACAGTTCTATGAACCTTTGGTAAAAATAATTTCGCAACGGTTTAGAAACCGTTGGGAAAGAAGCCCTATGCTTGGTTTTCCCAGTGGTTCAAGCCAAACCGTTGGGAAAAACATTCCCAACGGTTTGGCACAATCGTTGGGATAGGTTAATTTTTTCTAACCTATCTCAATGGTTCACTGTAAACCGTTGGGAAAAGCTTTACCAACGGCTTACTTCCCTACAGTTTGCTGAACCGTTGGTATAATATATACCAATAGTTCTGCATCCTTTCCCAACGGTTCAGAACCATTGGGAAATCTTGCATTTCCAGTAGTGTAAATTTATAGTTAATTTACATAAATAATTAATATAATTACTATACATATATTTATTTATATATATAATTATATAATAATATATAATAATATAAGTACAATTTTTTTAAATAGTTATATAATTATAAATAAATAATTATATATTTAAATAATTATAAAATTAAAACAAATATATTTAAATAAGGAATATATTTAATATATTTATATTAATATATTTTTATTAATTATGTATATATATATTTACAATTTTTTCATTTATATTTATAATTATAAATCCTTTATCAATGATTAAGTAATAAGCGATGATAAAAGAAATCTTTATCAGGGTTTTTTTAAACACTGATTAAGATGAGGCTTTATCAACACTAGAAAAATCACTGATAAAAGTCATATATATTAGAGAAAAAACTTTAGTACTAATAAATATTGATTTTATCAGTGCTAAAAAAGTGTTGATAAATACCTAACATTACCAGCGTTAAAAAAGTGCTGATCAATATGCCTTTTATCAGTGATTAAATAATAAGCACTAATAAAAGGGAATTTTATATGTTCTTTTAAAAAAGTGCTGATTAAAATGTCCTAATCTAATTAAAAAACCTAACTTGTTGAGAACCCATCACGATATCATATGATTTCCATGGAATCCACCCATTGTTGGTGCTCCTCCTCATTGAATCGATGCTCGAATCACACAAACCCACTCGAATCACCCAATACCACTACCTCCAGTTGCTCAAACATTGTCCAACATTAAATGCTCAGTTTCAGTTAGGTATTAAATAGAAAACATTGAGATTTTGATTTGTCGGTGTCAAATTTTATTCAACCTAGTGAGGCATGATTTTGTTTTCCTTGGTAGGTTCCGATTTCTTTCAGTATTTATTATTTTGAGATTTGAATCTAAGGGTTTTTTTATTTTTCTTTACAGGTTCTGATTTTCTTTCTATATTTGTGCACAATCTGTTGTATTCTATTTTTCTTATTTTTTTGATTCGTTGTTTTATTGACTACTATTTTGGATATCTTGTTTTTGTCTTTTTAAACTATTATTTTGAATCAATTTTCTTCACTATCTACATTTATAACTTAGCTTACTTTTCTGTTTTGAATCAATTTCCTTTGTAGTTTCTGTGAAAATTTATTTAGAAAACCAATTCTCAGACTAATTAAGGTGTGAAGAAGAAACAAAAGTTAATTTTATGGAATTCATGTAAGGGAATTTTTTTGTTCATATTCTCTTTTAAAATTATGATGTAAGGTTTTTTTATAAAAAATATTATTTTCTCAGAACTATGTTGGTTTATTTTAAGAGAAATATCAGTAAGGGTGATACCATATTTATTTATTTTCAATGGATCACTATTTTCAAAATTATTATGGTGTTTTATTTATTTTTCTATCCTGTTATATTCTATTGTATGGGTAACATATATTTTTTTAAATTTATGTTTATTTTATAAGTATACATATAAATATATATATTTCTATCTTTATATATGTTTTTTATGATCTTATAATGTAAGGATGATTTTATAATTATTTATTCACAAATTATAATTCTATATTTTTCAATTATGAAGGTATTATATTTATTTTCAGTAAAAATTATGCTTAAATGTGATTTTTTTTCCAATTATGTGTCTTATAAATTCACTGATATATATATGTTTAAATGTGTGTAGGATATACACTGAAAGGGTTGATGTGTTTTTCTCCTTTTTTGATATATCTTGTCAATGGGTATTATTTATTTATTCTAACTTCTTTATGGACCTCCCTAGAATCTGAAGGATGGTTCAATGTATATTAGATAACCTCACTAGAATCTTTAGGTTTCTACATCATTTGTTACCAAAAATATAATGGAGGTTATCAAATTATATATATTTGAAATTATTTATAGGCATTCATCGTTTTAGGTATATATATATAATTTAGGTCAATATATACATTTAATGAAAATTAATAAAATTTATACATAAAGAACCAATAAAATATTATAAACTCATGTTACTTTCAAAATAATAAAATTAGGTAACAATTTATACATTTTTTTGAAATAATTAATATTTCCAAAATTTAAATACATATATTATATACAATATTACCCCAAAAAATAATTATTCATAATTAATATAATTTTCAAATTATTATTAATAGTATTTTTTTAGTTTCATTTAAAAAATAGTATTATATATATACATCGAAAAATATACTGTATATTTAAATAAATTTGAATATGATAAATAATACACAAATATATATATATATATATATAATTATATAAAAATAAATTAACTAATATAATACATATATTTATAATATTTAGGTAGATTCACTATATTTATCTATGTATCGAATGGTGAGTGACATCCATTTTATAGTTTTTGACAGTGGAAGGTGTGCACCCCGTTCAAGTTTACTGCCTATTGAGGTAGGAGTGAATGAAGTAAACACCCCCATTGACCCCTTTTCCAATCATATAAAACCCTATATTTTTTTTAAATAAAATAAAACCAATTAAAAAACAAATTTTTATCAAAAAAATATAATAAATCCCCAACCAATTATTTTATTAATGTTTTATTCAAATCCTTTTGGATAAATTTAAGGATTAAAATTAAATTAAAATATAATTAACTATGCCTCCATGTGAAAACTAATAAATTAATTTCATTAACATACACTCATTTGCTGAAATTACACTATATCAACCCTAGCCCTCCGAGCTGCGCAACACTACAGTTGCATATTCTGATCATCCTATCTCAACCCTCTTTATTTCTTTCCCTCCATTCACACTATCATTTTTCTAATTGCATAGAGATTTTATTTGGAACGATTTTGTGACAATGGGGGTGTAGTGTTAATAACTAGTATCAATTGTGTAATTCTCACAAATGGGAGGAATATCCATTTTTAGAGAACACAATGAAGTAAATGGGAGGCATTTCCTATAGTACTTCCTTGTGTACTCTAAAAGCAGAAACGCCTCCCATTTTTGATAATTACACTATTAAAACAAGTTATTAACTCAAAGCCTCTATTGCCACAAAATAATTCAAGATAAAAGCTCCACATAACTATAGAAACAATAGAGGGAAGTGTGGTAAGGAAATGTAGAGGGTGGAGGCAGAAGAATTAGAATACATAATTGTAGTGCTGCACAACCTTGGGGTCTTGGGTTGTTATAATGTCATTTTAGCTAACGAGTGTATGTTACTGAAATTAATTTATTTTATTTTATGTATAGGGAGAGTTAATGATGAATTACTTTAATTTTTATCCTCAAATATATCCACAAGGATCTGAATAAAACTTTAATAAAATGATTGTTAGAGTCTTTTTTATATTTTTTTAAATAAAACATGTTTTCTTCAATTGGTTTTATTTTATTAAATAAATTATAGAGTTTTTTATGATGGGAAAAAGAGGTCAATGGAGGCATTTAAATTGTTCCAAATTATAGAAATAATCCATAAGTCATTTTAGATGTGTCGGAATGAGCCGCACCTCAATTCAACACATGGTGTGACCGTTATGACTCAATATTCACATTATGAGTTTAAAATTTACAGTTAGGTTCAAAAAATGTCACTCACTAGAAAAAAAGATAACACACTAAGGTTTTCATGATAATTTACGAAATAAAATCATAATTTCTTTGTAATGTGTTAGAATTGGACACACATCAAACTGATACACGATGTGATTTGTGTAGGTCAAAGTATGCGTTTCCAGCTTAAAATGTCATTTTAGTAAAAAAAGTAACATAATCAAAATTGTTAAAATGAATTCATTTGATACTTTATGAAAATTATCCACAAGTCATTTTATACACGTATTAATCAATCGTACCTCAATCCGATATATGGTGGGACAGGAAGGACTCTAAGTGCAACTTTTTTAAAAAATAAAATCAATTTTAATGAAATGGACATTTTACCTACTTAAAACTATGAAAACACATTCATATTGTATTGAAAATATTTTTAAATTATCCCTATGTCATTTGTGACATTTAGGAATTAGTCGTACTTTAATCTAACACATAGTGTCCCCAGTATGACTAAATGTGTCCGATATTGGTTTAAAATTAATAGTTTAGTTCAAAAATTCCACTCACTTGAAACCATGAAAACAAACAACAATTTTTTTGATAATTTAGGAAACTGATTCATAAGTAATTTTTGACATGTAGGAATTTATCTCATGTAAACCCAATACATGATGTGATTGTTATGAGTCAAAGTGTGAGTTTCTAGTTTTAAATGACATTTTAGTAAAAAGTGACAAGTGACATACTCAAAAACGAGTAAATGCATTAAAATTGTTTTTATACATTATAAAAATGATCCATAAGACATTTGTGACATGTAAAAATTATACACACCTAAATATTACACATGCAGTATGACTCCAAGTACTTATTTCTATTTAAAATAGACATTAATTTTAGTAAAGAAAAAAACTTAATCAATGTGTCCATTATCAGTTTAAAATCAATATTTAGCTCTAAAAGGTACAAGTCACTAAAAATGAGAAAATACACTTAGAATTTATTGGAAATTAAGGTCATAGATTCATATATAATTTATTACATGTAGGAATCATTATCACATCAAACTAATACATGATTTAATCTGTATGAGTCAAAGTGTGTGTTTTAAATTTAAAATGATATTTTATTAAAAAAGACCAGTGACATACTCAAAACTGATAAAACACATTAGTATTGTTTTGATAAATTTGGAAAACAATCCATAAGTTATTTGTAACGTTTAAAAATTATCTTCCCCTCAATCCCATGCATGGTGTAAACAGTATGACTCTAAGTGCATCAATATTTAAATTAACATCTATTTTAGTAAATAAATAACCTACTCAAAAATGAAAAAAAACAATAATTTTTTATTGATACATTAGGAAACTTATGAATAAGTGATTTGAGATGTTCATGAATTATCCACACATCAATATAACACATGGTGTGACCGATATGAATCCAACTGTTCATTTTATTTAAAAATGATGTCAATTTTTGTAAAAAGTATATCTAACCTTCTTAGAACCGAGAAAATGAATTAAAATCATTTAAATGCTTTAAGAAAATTATCCATAAGTCATTTTTAATGTGTAGGAATCAACCACACCTCAATTTGATACACAATGTGATCAGCATGAGTCAAGGTGAATGTTTCAATTTTAAAATGGCATTTTAGTAAAAAAGATTAGTGACATACTAAAAAAAAATAAAGCACATTCATATTGTATTGATGCTTTAAGAAAATGATCCATATATAATTTGGGATGTGTAATAATCAAACACACCTAAATCAAATGCTCGGTGTAACCAATATGACTCAGAGTGTGTCTTTTTATTAAAAATTTTCCTAAATTTCTATAAAATGGAAAATTGTCCAACTCAAAACCAAGAAAAAACATTCGAGTTGTTTTTATACTTTATGAAAATGATCTATAATTAATTTGTGATGTGTAGGGATTAGTCTCACCTTAATATAATACACAATGTTCCCATTATAACACAAAGTTTCTGTTATCAGTTTAACATTGACATTTTAGTTCAAAAAGTGTCACTCAATGAAAACTGATAAAATGACCTAGTATTTTATTTGATAATTTATGAAAATGATTCATAAGCCATTTTTAATGTATAGAAATCTGTTTCATGTCAAATCGATACATGATGAGATTAGATTCAGTCAAAACTGCGTGTTTCCAGTTTAAAAGTGACATTTTAGTAAAAAAAGAAAACTAACATACTCAAAACTAAGAAAACACATTAAGATTGTTTTGATACTTTAGGAAAATAAAACACAAACTCATTTGAAATGTTTTGGAATTATTCTCACTTTAATATGATGCACGGTGTGACTGGTATGACTCCAAGTACGTCTTTTTATTTAAAATTAACATCAATTTTAATAAAAGTAACACTTTTTGTTAATTTAATTATTTATATTATTACTAAAATAAATTTATTTTTTATATAGGTGTGTTATTTGGTTCGATTAGGGGTGGTTTTTTGGAAATAGCATGAGTTGGGTGAGGATTAAAGGACAAGTTGAACATTGATGTTTTTGAATGTATGTAATAATATATATTTATATAATTTTATAAACCAATGTCTGAAATGTCAATAGTATAGTGTTTTTTTCTCGGGTTTGTGTTGTAAATTTAAATTAATTTAAATATTTTATTGTTTATTCTTTTTGTTGATATCTAGTTTGTTTATGGTGATATATTTTGCTATTATAGCACACTATAGTGGTTCTCTAGTATTCTCTTACAACACACTCTAATATATCCCTTTATCAACGCTTTTAAAAGCATTGATAAAGTTCTACTTTATCAGAGATTTTATGAGTGATGATAAAACTTCTATTATCAGTGCTTTTATAAGCACATATAATGGTGTAATTTATCAGCACTTCTATAACCACTGATAAAAGTCCCTTTATTAGTGCTTTTATTAGCACTGATAAATGGTGACTTTAGCGGTGCTAAATTAAAGCGCTGTTAAATTGTTCCTTTATTAGTGATTTTGAAAGAATTGATAAATGTCCCATTTATCAGCACTTTTTCTAGTGACGATAAAGAACATTTTTATTAGTACCTTTTCAACAGTGATAAAAGACTAGGTATTTTAACCTTTCTCATGTATTCATCACTTTTCTAGCACGGATAAAGGCTATTTCTAGCACTATTGAAGGCCTATTTTGTAGTAGTGATTCATATTGAGAGAATTATATTTGACATCTATACTATAATTTCATACAAATATGTAATACACAAGAACTATAGAAAATAGATGGGATGCTACATTTAAATCTGAATATGATTGAAATTTTAATGAAATGAATCAATTATATTGTTCTTTAGGAGAAGATTAACTCAATTAAATAAATTCTGGTACTTTGGAATTTGAAATATGGGATACATGGGTCTTTCTTAGGAGGGAATGTCTATTATTAAATAAATATATTTAAATACGTAAACTTTTAAATATGATACTTTAAAATGAAATATGATGAATAAATTTTTGATATGTATCTCATGTCTAATGAAATATTCTACACTATAAAATCATATGGAAATAAGTTTACTGAAAAAATTCAAGTAATGAGATAACTAAGATGTTAAACTAAAAGATGGAGAGGAAATTCAGTTTTTGTCAGAGAATCCTATGAAATGAATTAACTTACAATTAAAAGAACTTATATGATAGCTCATAATTTTTTATTATTAATTACACGTAAGAAAATTGGAAGGATATAAAACAAATAGAAAGTACATATCCTTAAATTCTTCTAAATCAAATCTAAAAGAAAAAATACAGAATGATAGATCCAATGATGGGGAATCACCCTCAGACAATGATAAGGAAATGAACCATTTAGGTAGAAATTTCTTGATATTTTACAGGAGGAATAAATTATTCAAAAGATAAAATTAAAGTTGTAATCATGAAAAATAATGTAATTTTAGAAATTTGTTAAAATGGGACTATTCAACTAATGAGATAACCAGCTATGAATATAAAATAAAAAGACACTTTAAAGTAGACTATCCCAAGATGAAATATAAGAAAAAGTATGAGGATAAACATAAAATGTATAAAAAAGATACGAAATACACCTTGAGTTCCTTTGAGGACAGTTCAAGTGATTCTAATTCAATAATAGAAGACAAAAATGAAGAATCGAACATGTGTTTCATGAAAAACACAAATGAGGTATCAAATATTTTTCCTATATCACCTGAACCTATTTAAAATATTTATATGAATGAAAATAATGATGAAAATAAAACTAGTGAGGATTTATTCAAATATAGTTATATGGTGTAAGATATATTTAATGAAAATAAGGATAAATAAAAAATATTAATGAACAATCAAGTTTTTCAGGTCAGTTTAAATATGATTTTTCAAGAAAAATCTAAATATGATCAACTTTTAAATGATCAAAATTAGATTAACTTGTATAATGTACAATTAAATACATATATATAAAGATTTACAAAAGGTAAAAAAACCTAACACTATATTATTGGTAATAAAACCACTCTTAAATATACAATTGTAATTGTTTACCAACAGGGAAAGAGGAGGATATATGTGAAAATTTTGTTCCCACTTCTAAAACTACCATTTTTGTAAATAGTTTTTATTCTTATGGATGTAAATTTTTTTATTTATCAAGTTTTAAAATCTATTTATGGAAATATGTCAAGAAATTGTTGAATCCTAAATCTCTTATTATTACCATCTCTAGATGCAAGAAAACATTAGTAGAAAAATCTTTTCTTGTCTAATATGCTTTCTATAGGAAACATACTTAAAGAGTACCAGTAAGGATATGTGATATATGGATAGTTGATGTTATAGATACTTGATTGGGTAATAATCAATCATCAAAAACCTTATCAAATCTGATAGAATACATATCACTTTTTGTGAAAATACCAAAAATAAAATCTTTGGAATTGGTCAAATTTGTAACTCCATTATTATTTTAATATCTTATGTATTATTTATAGATGGTTTAAGGTATAATATTATTAACATCTCAAAATTATGCGATAATGGTTACCATTTTATATTTGAAATTATTTATTTTAAAGTATTTGAGGCCAAACATGCTTTAGTTTTTATTGATTTGTGAAATGATAATATTTATAATAATGATTTTAATTCATTAATTACTAAAAATATTTCTTATTTGAGTGAATTTAACAAAGATTCATAGATTTGAATAGGATACTAGGACATTGAAACCTACACTCTCTATAGAAGCTAACTAAAAATGTTTATTCAAGGATATACCCAAACTAGAATTTCCAATATACAAAGTCTGAAATACGTGTCAAAGGGGAAAGAAGAAAAAATATATTTCAAAAAATGAAAGAAGCTTCAACTTCTTAGCCCATAGATTTGGTTCACATGTACTTGTTTGTAACCTCTAGAGTTCCCATATTAAATGTGATGCACTATACTTATATTCTAGTAGATTATTTTTTTCAGATACACCTAGGTATTATTTATATCTCGCAGAAGTGAAGCATGTTCTTAGTTTTCAAATTATAAAAAAGATATTGATATCCTTAGTGGACTTAGAATTAAAAAATTAAAAATAGATCATGTCTATGATTTTAAAAATAAATATTTTGAATCTATATTCTCACAACATAGCTATAATCATAACTATTATACTCATAGGATCCCACATCTGAATGGTGTAGTAGAAAAATAAATAGAACCCTTCAAGAAATTTCTTTCACCATGCTCAATAACTATGATTTACCTATATATTTTAGGATAAAATATGTAAACACATCTTGGTATATCATTAAAAAAGTTTTAATTAGAATTTTTTTGAAGAAGTCCCCATATTAGTTATGGAATAATATAAAACAAAGGTTAATTAGTTTAATGTTTTTGTTTGTAAAGTCGTTATACTCAATAGAAAATATAATTCAGACATGTTTTCATCCAAAAGTGATGAAACAAATTTCTCTAGATATACGACATCTAGTAAATTATATAGGGTATTTAAAAAAAGGACCAAGATAATGGAAGAGTCTATACATGTAAATTTTGATGAAATAGATCCACATGAACCAAACATCCCTTTTGAAAATCATGAGGATAACCTTTCATGTTTAGATATTAATGTTAAACCTAGTGATAGTTCTATCAAACCTATAGGAAAAAATCTCAGTTATGTGGAAAAGTCTGAACCTAAACCTATAAGTGAAAATGAATTGTCAGATACTTCCATTCTTAGAGATGTTATGAATCATTGATATCGTCCTGTAGATGCTATTATAAGTGATCTAGATAAAGTAATTTTTACTAGATCTTCTCTTAGAAACCATGTTGAACATCAATATTTCTTTTCACAGATTGAACCTAGGAATATCATAGTACCAATTGATGATGAAATAAGTTTTTATGGAAATTAAACAAGTTAAGACTCAATTGTATTGAAATAAAGTTCAGAATGTAGTTTAAAGACCCATGAATTACCTTTACATTGGAACTAAATACATGTTTAGGAATAAGGTAGATTGGTTGAGAACTATAATTAGAAATAATGATAGATTTGTTTCATAACGATATAGTCAAGATGAAGGTATTTAATATGATGAAACCTTTTCACTAGTATCTATTATTAAAGCTATCAGCATTCTACTTGCATATGTAACACATTTGGATTTCAAATTATATCAAATGGATGCCAAGAGCACATTCTTAAATTGTTATATAGTTGATATTTTTTTGGGGAAACACTCAATATTTTAAAAACCTATCTTTCCAAATCATGTATTTAAATTAAAAAAAAGATTTATATGGTTTAAAACAATATTCTAGATCTTGGGACAATAGGATAAAATTATTTTTATTTCAAAAAGTTTTACTAAAGGAATAGTTAACCCACCTTTATTTATTAAAATAATTTCAAGAGATATTTTAGTTGTACAAATATTTATTGATGATAATTATATTTGTATCTTAATGAAATTAATTATATATTTAATTCTCAATAATAATTTAAAAATAATTTGAAAAGAGTTTAATGGGTGAACTTATATTCTTTACTATATTTCAAAAAAATAAGGAATTATATTAAATAAAAGAAAGTAAGAAAATATATTTAATTTTTTTGGTATGGATAGTGCTAAAGGTAGTGATACACATATTATTACGAGATGTAAACTAGATCTTGATGAATCCAAGAAAGAAGTTGATAAAACCACATATAGAGGTATGATAGGATGTTTACTGTACATTATTTTTAACTGACTAAATATAATTTTTAGCATGTGAATGTTTGATCATTTCCAATGATACCCAAAAGAAACACATTTTATTACTGTGGAAATAATTTTCAAATATCTAAAAAGTACAATCAACATAGGATAATTTTATTCTAATGGAAAAACACATGATTTAGTTTGTGATAATGATGTTTATTTTGGTGGACGTATAATAGATAGAAAAATCACCACTAGAACTTTTCAATTTTTGGTCAAGTATCAAATTTCATGGTATAATAATAAACAAAACTCCATTGCACTATCCACTACTAATGATGAGTATATAACTTTATGGATTTCATGTGCACATATTATATGGATAAACCACACTTTGATAGACTATTGATATCAAATCTAAGATTTACCTATAAATTATGTTAATACAATTGCTATTAAAATTTGAAAGAATCTTGTTTATCACTCATGAAACAAAAATATTGACATAAGACATCACATTTTGAAAGACCATTTTCAAAAGGGTGATATAACTATTGAATTCGTTGGATCATGTTATTATCTTACTGATGTATTCACAAATTCTTTGAATTTTGAGAGAATGAGGTATATCATACATTAACTTAGAATGAAAATTATTTAGGTCCAGTATTTTCAAGTTTAATTTGTTTCTAGTATAGAAAAATAAATAAAACCATCACTCTTACTAAATTATATACCATTATATGATCTACTATTATAATATATACTATTATATGATCTACTTTTAGGTGATCTACCATGGTGTGCTACCATACACATGATTCCATTTAATTTTTACCATTACAACCTATTCAAATAAAATTTATTTTAATTAAGATTAATATTTATCTTGAATTTTTTATCAAATTTTTATTCTTTTTTATAATTCTAAAATACTTAAATGATAAATTTCATAATTTAGAGCCTGATGTTAAAATCCTCTCTTGTGTGCACTCTTTGAAACCTTTCACTTTCTATATTAACCCGCGACCCTCTTCCTTCAACCTTGAACCATTGAATACATTAAAAATTTGCATGAGTGATGTTTCCTAGAGTTTTTCCTTACGAGTTTCATCCTAAGAATAAATATAATGGAGAATGAAGTCATCTTGTAGAACCGAGTACCCCCTGGTGTGTATCTAGATTAGTAGTTTTTGAAAAGAATGTTGATTCTTCTTTGATGTCTTGAAGCGATTCACTCGTGTAGAAAAAGATCAAGGAATATGGATGGGTAGAATGATTTTTATGGAACTAAATCCTATTCTACCCTAGATTGGTACCTGATATTGTTCTATATTATGAGTATTAGTATAATGAAATGAAATATTTTATCACTTTATCAATGAATGGAAAAGATATTGTTTTATTTTGGAATAAATGGTATAAATGTATCAATGTTCCATATAAAGGTATTGTTTAGGATACTAAAGGTTATTTTACCATAAATTTTTTTAACTTTAGGATTGGGGATTTAGTTCTTGAGCTTATAAGGAATTAAACAATAAGAACACATGCTGATATTGATTTATATAGAGAATTATTATTTCTTTCCATGTTCATTTATCACATGTTGTGTACCAAGAAGGGGGAATTCAACACTATGAGGTATCAATACATATTCTTTTTGTTTCTTCTGAATTTTGGAGACAAAATTAATCTGTATTAATATTTGATAGTTCATATGATGGATTTATTTAATCATTCATTGAGTTCAAATTATCTTCCCTATTCTAAGATTATCTCTGATATTTTAGAGGAAAGAGACCTTGTTTTTAAGTTGAAAAAAGATAATAATTTTTTATGGTTTTTTACTTAGTCAGTTTCCCTGTATGGTAATTAAAGTCAACTAGAACCCATGGTTGA
The DNA here is from genome assembly GCA_963277665.1 of Viscum album. Classification (NCBI taxonomy): domain Eukaryota; kingdom Viridiplantae; phylum Streptophyta; class Magnoliopsida; order Santalales; family Viscaceae; genus Viscum; species Viscum album. The sequence goes on from OY728141.1 coordinate 917,182,148, forward strand.
AAAGATTGGCAGTGGAAAATGAAAAAATCTATGAGAAATCACATCCATATGAGAAAACAACTTGAGAAAGAGAATTGGTTGACCCTATCTTAGAGCCATATGATATTGTGTAATATTCATCTAATGATGAAGGTGAGGCTGATTCTATTAGTACTAAAGCTGATGAAGAAAAGGAAGATAGAGATGAAGTAAAGGAGTTTGTACCAACTTTAGTGGAACTGGGGAGGGATCATAATGTTGTTAAAATTTTCAATATATCTTATGGAACTCTTAATCCGCATATCTCCCTGCACACTAATGAAATTTTTTTAGAAGAATAAGGTGAGATAAAATAAACTAAAGTCTCAAAAATTTATTAATTTGATATATCTAATTATGATATGCTAGAGGATATGGTTGTGTTTTTTGATGATTTATAGTATGATGTTGATGGTGGAGATGAGGATGAATAGTAAAATCCCTATCATATTATCACAGATTCTAGTAGGTCTACCATTAGAGATTAGTAGGGAACATCCCCACCAACTTCAACAAGTCATAAATATTTTTATATATATGAACCTAGTGCTTCAAAAGTTCTAGATTCTAGAATACATGTTCATCCAACTAGTTTTGAAAGATATAAGGGTGATGAAACAACTAATACAAAGAAGTCTTTAGGATCTATCATACTTGGTCTGGCATATTCATACTCAGATGATGATGATGTTTTTGATGAAAATGATCGGGGATGTCCACTAAAGCATGGTGGAAATATGATATTATTTGATCAGAGATATTATAAGGGATATTTATTTTAAATAATTGATTAATAAGAGTGGTCAAGACCATTAAATTCTAATTCATTTTATGTGGAATATGGTCATGATGATGAATGCATTTATAGTCAAGAGTGTGATTCACATACTCCTTCTCCTCCTACGCAGAACACTAACCTCACTCAGGATAATATCAATGCTTTTAGAGTATATATTTTATCAAATCTATGTGGTATTCTTAGACATTATTCTTTTTAGGATTATATATTTAGTGAGGATGATAATTCTTTGATAGAATCCTTTAAAGTGGCTAATATCTAACCTAAATATATCCTCAAAAATCAAAAATATAAAAAATAGAGAATAAGTAGTTGGTTGAAAATATAAATTCCCTTCAATAATGTTTTAAGTATATGAGAAACAATATGAATTAAAGAGATTTATCTTTAAAAGATATTATAGACTCTTTGTATATAATAAGAGATGCTTCTTCGAGAGAACCACCTCCATTGGCACCTATTTCTCCTGATGATGAGTATATCAGATCTATTTTGAAAGAATAAATGTAATATTTTATCAATTATTTATCTACTCCTCATCAATATGATCTTGAGAATATAAAATCCCATCATTATCACATTTATAAGTTTCTTAGAGAGTTGTTGAATGAGGCTAGAAGTGATATAGCAACAATCACTAATGTTACCATGTTATAACTTTGTAGGATATATCTAAGAATGAAATCAATTATAATTTTATGTTATTGAATAAAAATTTTAGGATACATCCTATTACCATGGAATTCAAGGATTAGGTAATCTAGTTAATTATTTTTCCCCTCTTCTCATGTTTTTATAGAAGAAAATGAAGACTTTATCAAGGATATGGAGCATGGTTGTAGGGTAATCAATCAATTTTTTGAGTTTATGGAACCATTTCTATACACTACCATGACTAAATTCATTAGACCTATATATATTCTTATGACTGTATCCCTTTCATTTCCCTTATCAACACCCTTTCAGACCAATTCTAGGAATGTTATTTCATTTTCACTTACACCAATGGAAGCTACGATACATCTTAGGCCAGCTGTCTTTATGCCTCTTTTACCTTCTACTTATTTCACTTATTCCCTATATATTGCTGGAAAAGGGAAGTACCTTTTACATTCTACCTCTACTCAGTCTAAGGAGTCTTATTCAAAATTTGATTAGGCTTTTATAGTGATTATATTTTTTGTTTTTCCTTTACTACTATAGAATCTAAACATTATAGATTAATCACAATTATCACTTTTATAGTTGTTTTATTATTTCATTAATGGTTAATTATAAAATTTTTATAATATCAAAAATGGGTAGAAATATTGTATGGAAAGAATCCTAAATATGGATTACATAAATGGACTTTGACTATTGAGTATATTGTGTTCACTTAATTAAACTGTTAAAATGTTTTTTCTATGATTATGAATGATATGATTTTTATCATAAGAAAGGGGGAGATTATTATCTTAGTCAAAGAACCTCCTAATTTTAATGACCCAAAATCATATTTATTATATTTCTAATTAGTTTAATGTTTCATGATTGTCAACTATTTTCTAGACAAAACATAAAAATTAAGAATTTCATGAATCTACCATGACTAAGCTACCATTTGGTTAAGAAACAAATACTGATTCAAATATGTGACAACTAAGTGAATCTAAAATCAATGTATTTCTGCCACAAGGATCTACAACTAATTTTGATTGGTGATACTCTTGAGTAGATCTTTCCCTTGAAATATCAACTATCTGACTAATCTACTGAAAGAAAGATCTACAACTATAGATCTACCACTAGTTTAATAGTGCTACCGCCAATACATATATTGTTAGATCTGCTACCATATCTATTTATAAATAGATTAAAAATTAATTATATATTCTATATAATAAGGAATTCAATTCATTATGAGGAACATGGATTTAAAAATAATTATTCTTAAAAAACTCCATGGTTGTTTTAAATGTAAATTCATACTTTCCAGATCTTTCTCTATGTATGAGGTTTTTGTTATTCTATTATTATCCTATAACTGATAATTGGATTGGATAGAAACCTATAAATTCATAATAACACCTCATGTGTGATATATTTGATGAAATTAATTAATATATAAATAAAAACTCACATGTGTAGGAAGATAAAGAATCAATTATACACATGTGTGAGGGAGAACAATAATCAGGAGACTGACTATGAAAAATGAGTTTTGTAGACTTCAATGAAACTTTGTTTTCCTGTATTTCTTTGAAAACTCCATTGATGATTCACCAGGATATTTTAAATGAAATATGTCAAAACAATTATATTCAGATTTAGCTTCACCACAGCTCCATGTCTATCATTTCTTACTCCTTATGTTTTTTCATAGATTTGAGCTATGTTTTTGTTTTACCCTGTTTATTAGTTAAACATTGTTTAATCCACCAAAATGGAGAGTGATAAACACTCACATTAGAATAATTTATTATGTACTCCAAAATATAACTATAGAAGAGGTTATGTGTGACCTAGAATTATTTTCTCCCATACATAAATCTGAAAGAATATTTTGTATATCTTGAACTATATTAGTAAAATTGTTTTTAAAAACATGATCTAGGTTGTGGCTTAATTTATTGTATAACAAACTTCTTAGCAGTGGGTGATATCCAAGTAGAGGGGATTAGGTCTTAGCTTGATAACGAACCCCTTGTTTTGTTACACTGTATGATTTTTTGTTTTGTGTTAATTTTTTTAAAGTAAACAAGTTTTTATTTTTTAAACAATTACAAAACATTAGTTTGATAGTTGGATTTAATTTTTATTTTATATATAGTGATTGTTTCTAGTAGATTAGTTTTGAAAGTTAAAGAGTTTTCAAAATTAGTTTAACTGAGCTATGATGAAACTATTGAGAAACCATTAAAAAGAGAAAATTATATAATTCTAGAGTTTTAGTTAACTTGATGAATTTTATAAATTAGGGGATTTAAGTTCAAAATTTATTTATAGACATCTCTAATTTAAAACTCAATACACACCCTCTTGAGTTTTCCACTAGGAACAAAAATGGCATTACAAAAAATGATTATATTGGTAGGAATATTTAATTAATTTAGGATTTTTTTTGTATTTTAATTTCATTTTATGTTTATTTTTAATGAGTTATGAGATAGAATTTAAAACAGATGTAATTTTTGAAACAGAAGGAAATCGATGAACTGATTTACTATAATGACCCAAAATTTTAACAATGTAATTTAACCATTAATATAATAATTTAATATAGTATAAATATCCTAAAATCACATATATACTATAAGAAAATGTTTATAAAAGAAGAATTATGGAATAATAAATATTTCTAGATGTTACGGAACCTACATCAATGAAATAGTAACCTGGCCTTAGGAAAAGTAATATGACCCGTATGAATAGTATACCTTACAAATAAATAGTAGGCTCACCCATTAAGGTATAAATAAAATTTAGGCATCTTAAAAATTAAAATATGGTATAATTATATCATAGTCTTTGAAAATAAATGATTTAAAACATATTATTTAATTGTTGGTATTTTTTTAAGTCATAAATATTTAATTACATTTTTAGAATTAATTTAATAATTTAAAAGAAATAGTATTTTCATAAACTATATTAATAAATTAATATTTTTAATTATTTATTATTTTATGATAATTTTAATAGACCTTATGCAAGGATTCACAATTTTATAAAACCAATTAAAATTTTAAAATATATATTTTAAAAGTAAATAATTGTTTTAATTAAAAATTAAATTTCTCAAATTTAGAAAGAAATTTTCAAAAAATGGAGTTCATTTTTTAATTCTACACATCAATAAAAATTTATAGTGAATTTTTGGTATTTTTCAATAATACTAGACTTTTATATGAAAAGTAAAATACGATAATTTACAATAAAAGCTAAATACCTGAATTATGGAGTCGTAGATGATATAAAGATATTGTAATGCCAAAATATTAATAAAAAATTCATTATTTTAAAGTATTTAGTGATAATTACCAAACTATTAAATGTCTGGATCCAAACTAATAAATTAATGAATATAATATTGAGAAAACAATCCACCCCTCCACTATAAATGTCACCCCTCACACCCTTTTCTCCCCACAACTATCAAGATTTTATATTTTCCTAAATTCTACCCAATACTATTTCCTATCCCCTCTACCACATCTTAGATCTCATGGTCTCACCAAAATACTAAGCCTAGGTTCTTTTAGGAGGATCTTAACAAGAGAATTCGAGAGGTAAATCCTCGCTCTTTTTCTTTTAATTTCATTTCAATTTCATTTATTTTATTATTTTCTCCTAAACCCCCTTCATCAAAATATCATGATAAATACATTAAATTACATATAGTGTAATTATATCTTGTTAATGTATGATAAATCATTAAAATACTCCCTCTCCCTCTTTTATTCAAAAAATGAAATCATCACCCACAAAGTGTCAATTTACCGACATTATGGGCGATGCACTTTAATTTTCTTTAAACACCTTTAATGATGATAATAAATAAATTAAATGGTTTAAAACAGATTATATTATTTATTTTATAACCATCTTTAGGTTCTGGAACAAAAAATTATACATAATACTAAATGATGAAACAAAACGAATTCATTTTGATTGAAAAATCGCCAAAATTAACCTAAAATAATCATCATTAACTTGTATCTAATAATTAATCCACATATAATATAAACAAATTATTTATAATATAATTAAAACTTATAGAATATAATTAATAACATATAATAATAATTCTTGTTATTTATCTTCATTTTACACAAACTTCCATTTATGAATACAAGTAAACCTATCGTGAAAACCATGAAAATGAATTCTCCCAAATGATGAAATTATAACTCATCCAAAGGCCCATAAAAACATAATAAAAACATAATTCATCATATTAATGTATATAAGGTTTTTTAAATGTTAATTAATGAATATAATTTGATTTTACATGACATTTAAGTGATGAAATCATTCATACATCAGGTAAGGGGGTTCTCAAACACAACTCTCTTTCTTTGGGGTTTACCTCTTTCACCCCATTTTCAATATGTATATTCTTTAAATATAATTTATTCATTATTTTATTGACTTTTATATGATATAAAGTTTTTCAACATGATTTTATGACAAACACAATGTTTTCCCAAAGAACTATTATTTCAAAAAACACGCCTTTTACTTCTCGAGATTGTTTCTTCTTCACTCAAGGTTGATGAGTCTTATATCAAGTATGTTATTCCCTATTTAATTTGGGAATCTAGAGTTTATGAGTGTATTATTTATGAAATTAAACCCATTATATTCTGTGATATATTATATGTTCACTATTCATATTTTTTCTGTGTGGAATCCATGAGAATATAATTGTTATGATGTGATCGTTGCACCCAGAATTATATAGTGCAATATTAAAGTTATTATGTGTTGGGTGTACCAAAAATTATATAGTGCTCCAATGAATTGGGTAATGTGAAGAACCTTCTGAGATAAAGTGAAATATGCATGAACATGATGTTGTCTTTCTTCAACACTATGTGTGGTAGTTTACCATTAAGACATGATGTTTTATTTTTATGCATTGCCACATTCCAAGAATTTTCTTAATGATTCCACTCATGATTATGATCAAATGACAATGTTATGATGATAATGATTATTATCACAACATGTTATATTGTTTAATTATCTTATCTATCTACTTATTAGGATTTTAGCTCACCCCTTTTAGATGTATATCCTCACGTGACTACTTGTACTAAGGAGAATTAAATGTCCCATAAGAATCTAGAGAAGATAGAATTAAATAAAAGTTTTTTTAAATTTTTTAAATGGTATGTATGGTCTTAGTTCTCCTAAGGAACTAAACCATTGGATTCTCATTATGTAATGATTTTTTATTGTTTGTATTTAAAATGATGTAATATTATTGTAAGAAAATCAAGGTCACTATAGTTGGTATTAGAGGATGATTTTGTTAATTTGGGAATTGGGATTAGAGAACCTAAGTGAAAACCCTTAGTATGTGACTAAGTATAAGTAATCACCCAATAAGCTTTGTTTTAGAAAATTATAGATATATGGATCCCACAAGATTTTATATTAGACTTAATTGTACAATTTAATAAGTTATTTATTCATAAAATGTTGACTTAAGTTTTGTTCTAATATTTTCTATTTTGGAAAATGATGGGAACCAAGAGAAACTAGGCCAATAAAAAATGAGAGGGGCAATATAGTGATTTCCCAAAAAACATCTCCAATTACTTGGGAGTCATATTTCAAAATTTAATGGTGATTCTTACCCAGGAATCCATGGTTATGAACAATAACATGAATAATATGTAACATCCTCATTCACTTAAGAGAGAGAAACTTGCTATAGAGTGTTTTATGCAGAAATATCCATCGACGTTTATTGAATATTCCGATAAATTAATTTAGAAATAGTGTATCAATTCAATGGATAACATCTTTTCTATACTTCACTATTCTGAGATCGAGAAGGTGAATCTCTCTATTTATTATCTAGAGGGATAGGTCGATCAATTTTGGGATTTGATTAAGAACACCAAGATAAGGGAATAAATTAAAGAGATTGAGTGGGGAGACTTTAAGAAATTGTTTATTAACAAGTATTTACCTCTAAATATTCATACAATTATGGATAAATAATTCACATAGCTGAAGAAAAAGGAAGTAGAGTCTGTCATAGCCTATGAAGCAAACTTCATTAGGATTTCAAGGTATGATTCTTGTTTTTTATCAACAATGATAGAAAAATTGATAGATTCTCTGGAAGTTTAAAACCACACCTTAGAAAGGATCTTGAAATTCTATACTTTGGTAGTTATGAACAAGTTTTTCAATGTGCTGTAAAAGTGGATATGAAGTTTGGGGAATGATCTCATTGATATGGTGATAAGAAATGAAACATGGAGTATCAAGCTTGAGGATTTAATTAGAAAGGTGGAAAGAAAACTCAACCACCTACATGTCAAAATATGGGAAGATGTATCAAGGGAACTATCTAAATGGGATGGGGAAATGATTCAAGTTTTAAATATAAGGCCACAAAGCTCATTAATATTGAAAAGACATGAAGAACTAGGAAAATGTGGTGGAGGAAAGTAGAGCACCACCCATGGTCTAATTCTACAACTGTTAGGAGCAATGGAACTGTGCAAGCTAGTGCACGAAACCTCGAGTTCTTGACAATAATCAATGTCATCAGCCACTAAAGACAAAGGATCAAGGAAGTTATTTTTCCATCACTACTACATAAATGGTGCAAGAAAATGAAATCGTACAAGGTACACATTCTATTCACTCAAAAATATAAAAATTCTTATTTTATTCTGTTTCTACACATTCCTTTATTTATTTCAATTTTTCTAGATCTATTGAATGAAATCACCAAAACCTTGAAGTAAAGATATATATAAAAACTCAGAGTAGTGGAATCATAGCAACTTATGTGATGGAATCTTCTCCTATTAGTTTTTGTGGGAATATTCTTATAATGAATCTCTTAATACATCCCTTGGTGGAATTCAACAATATACTAGGGATGGATTGGATATAATTGTATTGTGAACATATCAACTGTCTGGAAAAGGAAATATCTTTTCATATTTTAAACCGTCCCATGCTCCTCTAAAAATAATAAGAAGATAGAGAATCTTATATGAAAAATCCTTTAACTATGTGGGTATTTTTCCCTCTAAAGAATAAAAACATTCTTAAATGGTTTAGTCAAAGGAGGGTATCAACCTAAGGGAAATTACCATTGAGAGGGAAAACAGTTATGTATTTCCTAAAGGGTTACCCAGACGTCCCCCATATCATGAGGTAAAGTTCTCAATAGAAATCATACCTAGAGATACTCCTATCTCAAAATGTCCCTATAGGATGGACCCTATCAAACTGGAGGATTTAATGAAGAAACTTCAAATAGAATTTTGAAAAAGGGTTTATATTCCCTATTGCCTCATCGTGGGGTGCGCGGGTTCTCTTTTTCAAGAAGAATGACGAAACAATGCGGTTGTGTATCGATTATTAGGAGCTCAACAAGATCACAATAAAGAAGAAGTACCCCCTTCAAAAGATTGATGAATTGTTCAATTAGTTATAAATATATTAGTGCTTCTCAAAGGTGGCTTTTTGTTTTGGATATTATAAGTTAAGGATTAAGAATGAATATATTTTGTAGACTACCTTTCTTAAAATGTATGGGCACTATAAGTTTTTGTCAATTCCCTTCAAAGTTACTAATGACCTTGTAATATTCATGGATTTTATCAATAGAGTATTTATACATTACATTGAAAAATTTATGGTAGTGTTTATTGCTGATATTCTCATCTACTATAAGAGAAAGGAGAAACATGAATAACATCAGAGTATTGTGTTGGTGACATTACAGAATTAGAAGTTTTACTAAAAGTTAATAAAGTGTAAATTTTGGATGCATAATGTTTCATTATTGGGATATGTGATCACAAGTGAGGGAATTTCCATGCACCCTTCAAAAACAAAGGATATTGAGAAATGGATCAGACCCTCTAGTGTCATGGAAATCCGTAGTTTTCTTAGTTTAGCTGGGTACTATTGATATTTTTTGAAATTTTTTTTATGGTTTTCTATCCCACTAACAAAGTTAATGAAGAAAGGTGTAAAGTATGTCTTGATAGAATAATGAGAGGAAAGCTTCAATGAGCTAAATAAGAGGCTAACCACTACACCTATGCTCACATTACTGAAAAGTGGAAATTTTTTGTGAAATAAATTGATTCTTACATGAATGGATAAGGTTTTTTACTAATGAAAAATGATAATATTATATCCTAGGACTCATGATAGTTGAATATCATTGAGAAGAACTTATTGATTCATGATCTGGAGTTAGAAACCATGATTGTTTGCCTTAAAAATATGGCTGCACTACCTCTATGGTGAGAAGTGTGACATATATACCAATCACAAGAGCCAAAAGTATATACTCACACCAAAAGAGATCAACATGCATCAATGGAGATGGTTAGATATAATCAAAGTCTATGATTTCTCTATTCACTATCATTCTAGAGAGGTGAACAATGTAGGTGATGCTCTTAGAAGAAAATAACATACTACTATATCCATATTTTGGATTGAGAAAGACCCTATCATCATAGATATGCAAATAATGGATTTTGAAATCATAATGGTATGGAATACACACTACCTTACCGAAATTATTTCCCAACTATATATCCATGGGAAGATGAAGTAGGCCCAAATGAATGATCTAGAGTTACAAAAGAAGGTGAATGCAATAATGGAAGGGAAGGTGCATGAGTTAAATATCGATGATGATGGAGTGATTTAGATTGGAACCAGGCTTTGTGTTCCTTCATCACTTGGACAAAGAAGTATTTATTAGACAATGCACATATCTCAACTTTCTCTATCAATCATTGGTGTACCAGGATGTACCATGATCTCCAATAACACTTCTGGTGGGATAACATCAAGAAGGAGTTTACAGAGTATATCTCAAGGTGTTTGATATATCAGCAAGTTAATGTTGAGAAACAGAATTCCAAAGGAATTATTCAACCATTACCTATACCCATGTGGAAATAGGAGAATGTCATTATGTAATTTTTCACATGTCTCCCAAATAAAATCAAAGGAAATAATATGATAAGGGTTGTGGTGGAATGACTCATCAATATTTCCCACTTTATCTCTATTTGAAAAGATCACTTTCTTGAACAACTTGATAATATATAAGTACAGGAAGTGGTGAGATTTCATGGAGTTCCACTCTCAATTTTATCTTATGATGATCCTAAGTTCATATCAAAATTATAGAGGAGTATTTAACTTGTTTTGAGTATTGAAATAAATTTCACCATGACCTATCACCCACAAACTGATGGCCAAACTGAAATGACTATTCAAATGCTCAAAGATATGCTAAGAGCCAACTATTAAAAGTTCAAAGGTGGATGAGATCATTATCTCCCTTTGGATGAGTTCTCAGATAATAAAATCTATCTCTTTGGTATTTAGATGTCACCATATAAATATATATATGGAAAGTGATGTAGAACTCCAACCTGTTGGGATGATGTTGGTGAGAGGAAGTTACTTGGGCCTAATCATGTACAAGAGATGAAAGAGGATGTTAAAGCCATCCAAAATCATATCAAAGTTGATAAAATTTGGAAAAAGAACTATGTTGACTACTGTCAAAGGGATTTGGAGTTTGAATTTAGAGATAAATTAATCCTTGGAATATCACAATGGAAGAGAGTCATACAGTCTGGAAAGAAAGAGAATCTAAACCCAACATATATTGGCCCCTTTAAGATCCTTGATCACATAAGATCCATGGTCTATCAGCTTGAACTTCCATAAAATCTGCCTCATGTTAATTATTTGTTCCATGTATCTCTCTGGAAGAAGTACATACTAGATCCCTCACATACACTGAACTCAAAGGGGGTACAACTAGAGTATGATATCTCTTATGAGATGTAGCAATTAAAAATTCTGGACAGAAGGGATAAGATTATACACAAAAATACAAAAAACCTTGTCAAAGTTTTTTAGAGGAACCATAAGTACGAAGAAGAAATTTGGTAATTGTAGGTGGGGATGAAGTATAAGTACCCTCACCTTTTTATGTAAAATGAATTTTTAACAGAAAATTTTCAAAAGTGGGGAGGAATGTAACGACCCAATCTTTTATCAATGGAATTTATCCCTTATTATAGTAATTTAATATAGTATAAATCTCATAAAATCACTTAGAGACTATAATAAAAGCATTATAGTTGAATAATTATAAAATTAGAAGTATTTCTAGAAGTTACTGAACTATCACAGAAGAAATAATAACTTGAACTTAGGAATAGTAATATGACTCTTTTGAATAGTAAAGCGGAAAAATGAATTGTATCCACACCCAAAAAAGTATAAATAAAATTTATACATCTTACAAAAGAAAGTATGGTATAATTATATCATAGTCTAAGTAAATAAATGTTTCAAAATTATTAATTAAGTGTTGGTTTTTTTGTAAGTCATAAATATTTAAATACATTTTTATTATTAATTTAATAATCCAAAAGATAATTTAATTTCATTAAATGTATCCGTAAATTAATAATTATATGTATTATTATTTTAATATAATTTTGTTAGACCTTATGTAATTTGTCATAGTGTTATAAAATCAGTTATAATTTTAAAATCAGTATTTTCCAAATAAGTAATGATTTTAATTAAAAATTAAATTAATCATATTTACAAAATTATTTTCTTAAAATTGATTTTATTTTATAATTATAAACATAAAAAAATGATTATTGTTATTTTTTGGAATATTTAAAATATACTAGATTTTTGGATTTATTGTAAAATACAATAATTTATAATAAAGGATAAATACATGAATTATCGAGTCATAGATGCTGTAAGGATGAAATAAGCCCAAAATAGCGAACAATACTTCATTATTTTAATATATTTTGTGATAATTCTCAAACTATTCAATGTATTGAGCCAAAATAATAAATTAATGAATATAATATTGAGAAAAAACCCATCTCATCCACTATAAATACCATTCCTCACACCCTCTTCTCATCACACCTCTAAATATTTTATACATGCTTAAATTATGCCTAATACTCTTACCTATTCCATTCCCCTTGTCCAAGAGCTCATGGTCTCATAAAAATACAAAACCTATGTGCGTTTAGGAGGATCTCAAGAGGATAATTCAAGAGGTAAATCCGATCTCTTTTTCTTTTAATATCCTTTCAATTTAATTTATTTTATTATTCTCTACTCACCTCCCTTCATCAAAATGGTGTGATAACTACAATACCTTACAAATTGTGTAATTTTATCATGTTAATTTAATATCTGTATTTACACTCCTCCCTCACCCTCTTTTATTCTTAAAATGAAATAGTCTTCTGTGATGTGTCAATTTACCGACATCATGGGTGATGCACTTTCATTTTACATTAAAACCTTCAAGGATGTTAATAAAACCATTAAATGGTTGAAAAGTTATTGTAAATTTTATTTTATAACCATATTTATGTTCTATAACTAAAATTTATACATAATGCTAAATGATAAAACAAAACAAATGCATTGTGATAAAAAACCTGCTAAAATTAACCTAAAATGGTCATCATTAACTTGTATCTATTGATTAATCCTCATGTAATATAAAAAAATTATTTATAATAATATTAAAAATTTTATAATATCATTAATGATATATAATAACAATTATGTTCATTTACCCTCATTTTACATGAACTTCCATTCATGAATACAAGTGAACTGATTGTGAAAACCATGAAAATGAATGCTCTTAAATGATGATATTAAATTATATAACTCATAAAAAGGACCATAATTTTACATAATAAAACAATAATGAATAATATTCACTTATAAAATTTTCTTTAATTGTTAATTAAGTTAATGTGATTATATTGGACATCAATGTGAATAAATCATTCAGACACAGGGTATGAGAATTCTCAAATCAAACTCTCTTTCTTTGGGTTTTCCTTCCATAACCCCATTTTCAATATGGATATTCCTTAATTATCATTTATTCATCATTATCTTAACTTTTATGGTATATAAATATTTTCAACATGAGTTTATGAAAAACACAATGTTTTCCAAAATAACTCTTCTTTCAAAAAACAAACCTTTTACTTCTCGATATTGTTTCTTCTTCACTCGAGTTTTATGATTCTTATATCAATTATGTTATTCCTTTTTTTCATTTGGGAACCCAAATTCATGAATTTATGATTTATGAAATGAAACTCATTCCTTTAAATGGTTATTATATGTTTAATATTGATATATGTTCTATGTGGAATGCATAATAATGTAAATTTTATGATGTTACGAGTGTGCCTGGAATTTTATTGCACAATGTTAATGTTACGATGTCACAGATTCACCCAGAATTATATAGTGCTCTAATTAATTGGTTAATGTGAATATCCTCATGATATAAAGTGAAATATGAGTGAACATGATTCTATAATTGTTCACAACTATGTGTGGTAGTTTACCACTAAGACATTATGTTTCATTTTTATACATTTCCACATTCAAAGGCTTTTCATAATGATTCCTCTCATGATTATAATCATATGCCTATGTTATGATGATACTGATTATACTCACCCCATGTAATGTTATTTCATGTTCTTATATATTCTCTTACTAGGTTTTTAGATCACCCTTTTTTACGTATATTCTCATGTGACTACTTGAACTATGGAGAATTCAAGGGCTAATAAGAAGCTAGATAAGAAGGAATTAAATAAATGAATATGTTTTATTTTATAAATGTTATATATGGTCCGAGTTTTGAAATGACACTAAACCTTTACATCCTCTTTGAGTAATTATTTTATGTTTTTTTCTTTAAAATGATTTAATATTGTTGTAAGAAAAGAATGGTCTCTATATTTACCTGTGGAAATAAAATTAAATTAATGAGGAAATACCTATTTTCTAGATTAAAAACATTATTGAATCTATTTAAAAGGCCACTGAAATTTTTAATCCCCTATCTCAAACCATTTTATATATTCTAAATTCACCTACTTGTGAGGCCTATGAACCATATTGACATATTAATTATATTTACCTTAATTTTTGAGTGAAACAAACAATGCATGTTTAACCAAAATTTTATTTACTTATATCAAGATTATATAGTTTTTCAAGCTTTTTTTAGCTTAATGGAGAAATTATTTAGTAATAATTACACCTTTTTAGTAAGACATTTTTATATTTACCTACCCATATGTTTTTATCCTAGTGATACCCTTAGTATCCATGAACAACATGTTAGTTAGCCACATTATAAGTTATCTTCCCTATTCATCCTACTCATGAAATAAAAATTTCATTTTCTTGTTGAATTAAAGTGTGTGGGAGAAATATTGTGATTTGATACATTATTTTTGGACACTTTAAAAGAAGAAAACAAAAGACATAGAAGTTTTTTTCTTCTATAGAAAAAGAAATTTTGTGGGAGGTGTGTGAGAAGATTTTTAAAAACTCAAAATAAAAAAATACTACTAGTCTGTGGATTGTAAAAAAATATTATAAATCTCATTATTAGGAATATAAATGGAATTATATATCATTAAAATAAATTATATGGGAATTTTACATCACATTATAAGGAAAAATGTTTCTTCTTTTCCCTTAACTATCTCAAAATTGTGACAAAATTAAGATTTGAAAAAAATTAGGTGACACTATTATAATGTTTTAGAAGTGGGATGAAAATAATTTTACTATTTTTATACCAATGGTGTAAACTATGAACTGATATTTATAAGATTATATAGATGATATAACTTTTGGGTAATGATAATAGACTATACTTGAATAAAAATTGATCATGTATTTCTATTTTAAATAGATCCAAAACCTCATAGTTCTACCTATAAATTTTTTCACATATGTAACCTACTAACTGAAACCATTTAAACAAAATTGTATATGAAATCATTATTAACATAAGTATTTGAATCGACTTGGGTTGATATTTTAGAGTTTATCAAATGTATGGTGTCTCTTGAATTTGATTAGATAAAAAACACTGTGGAAAATTGATATTTGTGTGAAAAGTAAAAATTCTTGTGCAGTAATTGATTTCTAGAAAATGGAAGATAAATTAAGTGGAAATAAACTAATTTAAATAAGTATAGAATTGGTAATAATGTTTTTTTGGTACCTATTGTAATTTTAATTCCTTATTGATAAATTAGTGTATCCCCAGAGGTTGTTTTTGAAATTTTTTTTATGATATCCTTATTGGTTACTTTTACAAGAGTATTAGTTTCATCTATGGGGGAATTTATAGAACAATTTTGTTTTAGATCTTTTAATGTGTGTTTAAAGGAATAAACCAACAAACATTTTGTTATTTTTATTGGATTTGAAATATTTTTTTGAACTTGGTATATTTTTAATGAATTATTAAAATGAGAAAATTCAACATGTTTAAGTGTTTTTAATAATATATAGAATATATTTATCAAGATATATTTTTATTCCCATCATTTGTAAATTCTATTTTTTTTCTTCAAATGAGTAATTTTTCTAATTCTGGATCATAATCCTTTTTTCTTAAAATGTAATCCTTTTTATAGATTCATAATTATTTGGATGGGTCATAAGTTATTTATGTATTTCCATATTTTTAGTGATGGTATGAATTTTTTTACATTCATAAGTATTTTCCAAGAATCGAAATTATGTACCTTATATTTTAAGCCATATTTCATTTTTTCAAAAATATGATATCATATAACTTCAATTGTCATAAGATAAATTTTCATAATGCATACACTCTGTACATTGTTATTTTTTTTCCTGAATTAGTTATTTTCACAATTTTATATTACTTGATCCATGTGGATTCATTTTTGAGAGGGATTTAAAGTATAAGTTTCTAGAGATGAGTTAGAGGAGATTAAAATCATGGCACACATGAAAATTAATGCTATTAACACTTGTAATATAATTAACGATCAAATATTTCTTCCTTCCACCTATAAGCCCATAAAAAATATGTATCTATACAGATTTGAATGTTCCCAATAAGATATTAATGGCTTAAATAAAATTAAAATAATTTTCCTCCATTTTTATTGAAGATTTGAACCATGAAATAAGGCCATGAGTAATTAAAAGAGTGTAGACTGCAGGAGGTTACAAGATTGGTGTGTTAGTAAGGTTTATTTTTATCTAATATATCCATGAGTAAGAATTTATAAAATGAGAGCTCATTTATCCATTCTCATTTAATCTTATAGGTGGATTTAGTTATAGATATCTAAATAAAAAACCTTCTAATTCTTTGTTTTTCATTTTTTCATTTTTTTACTATTGTATAAATTGTGTTTTTGACTGAATAATTTTTTTTTCTAAAATGATTTTTATTTAAAAAAAAATTATATTTTTTACCAATTTATCAATGTAAATTGACTATTCTGTTTATTTAAACATCCTTGGATGGGTGTTTCCATTGAGTATATCAACTTCTGTCAGGTTCAATTGCTCAGATTTATTAGATCTTTTAAATAAACTTTATAAGAGGATTAACACCCAAATCTACGTACTGATATGGTATCGTGGTAGATTTATGTATTAAAAAAAATATTTGATTTTTCATTGAGAAATATAATTATATAATCATTTTAGATAGTAAATAAGAGAGTATATAAAAAATAAACACTTTTCCATGGATGTTGCTTTAAAATCTGGTTTCAAAAAATTATTTTAAACCTATTTTAATTTTTAACTATAAAATATTTATTAAATTTATTATAGTTTTAATTTATACTTAAACTCAATCATAATCCCTAATTTATTTTATTTAGTATTTATTTTAAAAAACAGAAAACCAAAGTGACGGTATGAAATTTATGTTTAAGGACAACTCTAGGAATAAACCCA
Organism: Viscum album; assembly: GCA_963277665.1. Taxonomy (NCBI): domain Eukaryota; kingdom Viridiplantae; phylum Streptophyta; class Magnoliopsida; order Santalales; family Viscaceae; genus Viscum; species Viscum album. The sequence continues at coordinate 917,199,528 of OY728141.1, forward strand.
AGGGGATTTAACATTAAATTATTTTAGGGTATATAAATTTCAAAGGGTTAAAATAACTAAAATTCTAATATTTAATGTGATAAAAATAAATTTTAATAAATGTGTTCTTAATTCAATAAAAATAGTTTTTAAATAATACCCTTTTAATCATAAAAATTAATTTACAAAAAATTCACATATACAATTTTTTCTTTTGAAATTTATTGGTTTATGATTAAACAAAGAAAATTTATTTTTTACTTTTATATTAGGATAAAATTTAATCGATCATTTGGAATACCTAATTAAAGAAATATGAACAAAATATTTTCTTTATTATATTAAAATTTAACATAGGTTACAATAATGAAAACCTATATTACTAAATTAAACAATGTCAAATTAATTATTTGACACCTTAATTGAATTTTGGGTTTATCAAAATGTTTTATAATATTTATTTATTTCTTATATCATAACGATGTCATAAAATTTATGGTGTTTATAGAAACGATGTTTTCATTATTCACCGTATAATCAAACATCTTAGAAAAATATAAAAAAATACCCCATTCTAATTTTGACAAGTTGAATCCAAAATGTATGTAATTTTTTTAAAATTAAAATTTTGAAATTTAGGAATTTAACTTTAAAAAATATATATAATGAAAATTATTTTTATTGAAATTTCATTTTTAAAATTTTATGAATTCTTAAGAATTATTTTCTATCAATAAGCAAGTAAATTATTTTCAATATTTTTTCATACATTGAAACACTTTATTAGAATTATAGTTATAAATGATCAATAACAATTCAAAAAAAATTTAAATATAGTTTATTGAAAAATATTCTTTTTTAATATTAGATTTCTTTAATCGCATTCCATTAATTATTTTTCTTCTAACCATTAAATTTTAATTAATCTATTATTGACACATAAAATAATTATTTAATAATACTTAGAATATTTAAGGAAATAAAATATATGTTTTTATAATAAATTATTTTATTATTTTTTATTTACTTTTTGTTCTACACTTTTTTTAATTTTCTTAAGGGTGTTCCACATTGTATACTCATAATGTATTAATATTGACCATGAATTGTAATAAATTATATTAAGATTATATTTAGTTTAGTGTCATGAATGATAAAATCTACTTAATAACGTCATTATTTAAAGGAAAAAACTTACTAAAATATCAGGGTGTAACATTCTACCCCTTAAAAAATTATGTTATTGCAATTTTAATTCCTATTATTTGTGAAGATATATATGGTAATTATCAATATAGTATCAAATCATGATATAATAAATAATATTATCTAGATAAATAACTTTCTCAACTATATTTTCAAGATCTTCTTCACATCGAATTCTAAAACCAAATTGTTTTGATAACAATTGATAAACATGTTAATGGAAAAATCAACCATAATATGTATAACCATTTAACACATTTATTTCAATACAAGATATATTTAGTTCAACTATGAAACTATTTATTCAAACTGTAACTCTCTTTTATTTTATCTCATATTTTTGTTACGTTTTCTCCTCTCAATATCTATAATCTAATCCCTCATCAAAACTAAACCAAAATTTCTTATAATCTTTTTTACTATATTCTAAGCCTAAAAATAATGGAAATCGATACTCTTATAAATAAATATAACCATTATCCCCAATAAATATTGATTTCATACCAATAAAAATATATCTTAATCATATATACACCCAAAAAAATATTAAATATTTTCTCCAAATAACATAAATTACCTTGATATCAAATTACTTTTTAATGCCCATGTTTTTCTAGACTAATAAATTTATGGTCCAAAAATCAATTAATACATTATCCTAATTAAACATATTTACTTCAAAATAAAGTCACATACCAACTCAAAGGGTTATCTAAAACTCAATATGGAATTCTCCCTAAAACTGAATAAATGTTTCCCAACATTTCATTAGTCACCTCAAAATATAATAACATAATAATTCAAGAGGGTAATCTATACATTTAACATTATGATAAATATTAAAATTATTCTCCCATGATAGTATAAAAAATTCATAAATTATCCTCATTAAATAAATTACTAATATCTAGAGTAATCTAAATATTGATCTGATACAAATTGAGATTTACTAGACATGTACACCTTGATTTGATACTACGAACATACTATTTATATATTGGATTTGATAATAATATAATCAACCCAAACATATAATTCCATAATTAATGTGTTGATAAAAAATATCAAGTCGATTATATACCAAATACTATTTATATTTAGAGTTTAATAGTTAGGAAAACCTTTAATTTAAAATACGCATATATTCCTCATCAAATGTATGTTTTCACACTTAACTAAGGAATTGTTATTTTATAAAAATTATTCAATATCACCAATAAAAATATGTAAATAAAACTTCCATCAACACATATTATTGCAAATAATTTCCTGAGGATGTGGGAAAAAGGTGTGATCTCAAGTTCTAGATATGGGTAAATATAGGCGATAACAATTTAAGATCATAACTGAGTATAAGATAAACAAGTGGGTATGAGATTATTTTCAAGGTAAAAGAACAAATCATAAGGAAATCATATATAATAAAACATGGATCATAAATCATTAATAATAACATATGAGTTTGGGCATAACGAATTAGATATCATTGTGTCATGTCATTATATAAATGTGTCATTATATCCAAATGTGACATAAAAATCATTGGTGATCATAACATTTTGTGGAAACACAATCATGCTGAAAAATTATGTTGTGTACAATCCCTATCATGTCCATTCACTATGATGCGATAAAACCCAATAATTCCCACACATTATGTTCTAAAAAAACCAAATAATTTCTATTAATTATCATTATCTCAAGAGACATATAACTTTAAACATTGAATTGGAGTTATATATATGATACCCTCAATCACATAATGATAAACCATACTTATTTATTTCATAAAACCATAATACAATTCATTATTCATTAATAGATTAATTAACGTATGGAAAAGAAGCATGATTTATGAAAATTTCTCAAAAAATAATCATAATCCATCCAAATAAATAATACAGATGGTATCATTATGAAATATCCCCTTTGAAGCATCAAAAATTCGTAAATTATATTAAAATATATGAAATTAATATTTTGTAAAATCATTATCAATATTCTTTTAAAAATAAGAAGAAATATCTTTTTCTTTTTCTAATTTTTAATGAAAGAAAGATTCATAGAAAAATGGGAAAATGATTTCTTTTGACAAAACATGGAATATTTTTTTATAATATTAATACATAAAAATTTATATAATTTATGTAAATGGTGATGAAGTGGTAAACATTAAAAACACTCTTTTCACACCATTATAAATAAAGACAAAAATGACCTGTACAAAAAATGTTAAAAGTTTATTTTTTTAATAATTTTAAAAAATTTAAAGATTGTTGAAATTTAGTTTAGAAAATAATTTAAATATGAAGAATAAAATCCTTGAAAAATTATAAAAAAAATTATATGGAAGAAAATAGTTACGTAAAATACTTCAAAACTATTAATAAAATTATTTAAAAGGAAACTCCTTGTGGATTTTTAAATAAATATTCCTTTGAAAGAATGATATTTGGATAGAACATAAAATACCATGAGTATAAATATATTTATTATATATTTTGTCATATATACATTATATACAACTTATAAATAAAAATAGTTGTATAATATGAAGAATGATTAAGTGAAATTGAGGGGGGAAAGCCTTACCACATTGGTAAAATTTTAATTAGAATACATTGAAAGAAATAGCATGATATGTCCTAATTAACAACATGAATTACATTATTTATGTGGTAAAATAAAATCATGGTGAATTATATAAACTACATAAATATATAAGGTTCTTAATAAAAAACATATCTCAACGATTGAAAATTGAGATGAAAAAATCTTACCCCCAACATCTATTTGGTTGGACGTGCTCTAACATTACTTTATAAAAAAATTGGGTTCATTAATAATAAGAATAAGAACATTATTAATTTTTATCTCACTTTATACCATACATTTATAGATTTTTATCACCCATATATTAATTTTTTATTGTTAAAATTAACATTTGGTTATTAACCATTCTGTTTCCCTGACAGGAACTGGTTTAGAGGTTCTAATCCATGAGTATTGTTCATGGGTTCATAATCTATATAATTATAATTATAATATAATTCATATGTTTTATATAGTTCAATATTACCATATCAATTTTATAGAACATAAGTTGATGGTTCTCATGGAACACTTAAATATCCATTTCTTATTGATTTTTGATCTTACCAAATAATTAAATTAATGGTAAATATAATTTGGAATATTACCACAACATAATTTTGAAAAAATATATAATGCAAAATTATTGAATATTATTATGAATATTTAATTTTTATTATTCATTAATGCGATAAACATCATAATAATGATCATGTATGTGATAATACCGATCAAAACAAGAACATGTTATAATAATTGAATGAGTAAGAACATGTTATTTTAAAATGAAAACAAAAATATTACAAAATAATAATTGTTTAATTTTTTTAAAAGTTATATATTATATTGATGAAGAGGTATATAAATAATATATAGAATAATAATATAGAACAAAAAATCACTTACGCTAAGATCACGAATCTTCCCTTGAAGTCCCTCCTAGAAATGAGAGGTTTAAGAATTATTATTCGGAAAAAAATCAATAAAATAGAAGGTGTTTATTTAGTAATGAAATTAGGTATATTAATTAGAGGGACTATTAATTTTGGTGTATCTTTGAAGGTGTCAAATATGTATCCTTTTAAAAGTGATGGGATTGGAATTTCTATAATATTATTTTCATAATATAAAAAGTGAACTCATAATCATGGAAAGTGGATACAAATTATCCAAATTTGAAAGATGATATAGGTGAGGTATATAATACACTCATATATCTATTTAGGATATGTTTGTGTGATATTTTACCCCTTATTTATTAACTTATCCCCTTGTTAATAATTTAAAACTTTATTGTGGTGACTAAATTTTACTATAGAAATGGATCTTTTAAAAAAAAATTGAAATATACCTTATTAAAAAATTTGAATATGAAAATTATAAAAGAACAATTTTTTAAAATGAAATTCCTTTTGTTTTTCGAAATTAATTTTAATAACAGTAATCTTAAAGAAAGAAAAAATGTTTCTTGAAAAATTAATTTACAAAAAAATAATTTATAGAATTGATTCCCTAACATTTATTTATTTATTAGTAGATAAATAATATTTTTTTCTTTAAAATAAATGAAAAACATATATTATTATTCTGAATACTTAATTCGATTAAAATGACCAAAATATTTGTTTACTAGAATAAAATATAGCTTACGTTCAAAAAATATAAGCATAGATTTCACAATTCGAAATATTAATTTCAAATAAATTATTTTAATCATTAAATTATTTTCCTATTGAAAAAATTATTAAAATTTGGTTAGTCATACTTATATCATGTCGATTTCAAAAAAGTTACAGTATTTGTAAAATTAGTATTTTTAAAAATTATATTTTTCACTATTCACTTAAAAATGACCAATTTTTTTAAATCCATAAAATTCACCATAATATAAATTTTACACGATAAATACAAAAAATAGATTTCATTTTTTCAAAATTAAAATATCCAGTTTGAGAATTTAAATTTTAAATAGAAAATTAAAGAAAATGAAAATCTATTTTTATAAGAAATTAAATTTTTAAAATTTCAGTGTTCGTAATCATTATTTCATATCAATAACCAATTAAATGAGTGTTAATATATTTTTTTTGTAAACTAAAACATTTTATTTGAAAAATTCATTAATATTTAACAATAAAAATAATCAACACTTTAAAAACAATTCATTAAAAAATATTATTATTTTTAATATTAATTGTTTTTAATCACATCCCATTAATTATTTGTCTTCTAACCATTAAATTTTAATCAATTAGTTTGTAACACATAAAATGATTTCTTAGTAATATTATTAAATATATAGAATTAAAATATATGATTTTATAATTAAGTATATTTTTTTATGTTCATTAGGTTTTACTGTTATTGTTATTTTTTTAATGATGTTTTACAGTGTATACTCATAATGTATCAATGTTTACCTTCATTGTGAAAAATCATATCATGGTTCATTTTAGTTTGGTTCTTTGTGTAATAAAATATACTCAATAAATTCATTATTTAAAGGAAAACTCATACTAAAATTTTGAGAGGTTACACCCCAACTGGTTGGGAGTAGTTCAATTAGAGAGCATCCCTAAAGGGAGTAAAACTCAAATATTGGTTGGGAGGAAACAAAATAAATCAGGGAGTTTTTAATTTTTCAGTTTTTATTTCATTTTTCACTATAATAAGTTATATTTCACCATAATGATTTCATTTATTATATTTAAAGGATGGAACCAGAATTATAAAAACGAGTTCAAAAAGGATGGAAAAAACATTTCATAGAAGGTGATTCATGGGAGGGGTTATTTTACTACCACATTAATTTATTTTTTAATTTCATTGTATTTCATTCTGTACAGTTCCCATATTCTATGCATTTGTGTTATAAAACAAGAACCATGTTTGGGGGGTATAATGAGTGTACCAATATGATGTGTGTGAGTTATCCTACCTAAGAATTTTTCATATCATGCTGTATGATATGAACATTCCACATGATCATTAACATCTTTGACATAACTGGTGTAATGGAGATTAAATGGATATAATTTTGGGGAATCTAAATCGGGACAAGTTTTCACTGGTTTTTTGAAATTAATCAAGGGTTATTTTTTTGTTAAAAAGAAACACTGCATGAATTCATATTAAACAATAAATTTATAAGTAATATGAATTGGATTACAGTGATAAATTTATACCTTACTAGAAGTTTCCTAATATAGTTTGGCATATGGGTATATGTTTAAAAATTAAAAGTTGTTAATAAGAGTAAAATGATGACCTGAGATCTGGCTTCCCTTACCCTTATTCTATACCATAACTATTCAAATTAGTACTAGTTCATGGATAATGTTTAAGAACATACATGATTGTAGGGACCATACACTTGGATATTTTGAAAGAAATTTAAATTTATGGATGGATCATAAATACATTATCTAGATATCACTATTTATCCTGTGGGAATAGGAATCAAGCCAAACATAGTTCATAGAAGAGGGTTTTCATATATTTAAATAATACATAGGGGAAAATGAAATTTAATTAATGAATTTATTACAAATATAGAAAATTATAAAACATGATGTTAACTGCTAAAGGTAAAAATACTAGGGATATGGTGAAAATGAGGTATTGTATATCGGACCAAGATCGGTAGTCTAAATGTCACTAAAAATACTAAAATAACATGAACCAATCGATATGTATTTCTTGGAAATGATTTATTGTGTAGATCAATATCAAGAACATGTGATAATAAAATGGTTTCAAACTAGTGTCTAATTATTGTAGAATATAAAACATAAACTGATAAATTTATATACTATGAACTCTCATATAGATCTAGCTCATATGTAATGGGGTTAGGTCATATTGAATAAGTTACTCTAAGAAGATTATGTTCTTGAATGGTAAACCATTGTGTAATTTTATTCAGGGTCATGAAACTAGGACGGTGTTCTTAATGGAAATTTTCTAATAATTGAACCTCAAATTATAGATCTAGGGTTTTAAATATAAATATCACAACTTAAGGAATTTGGGCTGCCAAGAGGTGTATCTAGACTAATGGAATCTGGGCTACTGATAGGAGTACCTCAACACAAAGAATTTATCCTTCATAGAAATACATATATAGATAATGAAAGGATATAAGTGTAGTATTTAATAATCATATATTAATAATGGGTATGATGTATGAATTTGTAAAATAGATTATATTTGAATCTACTTGTAAAATTGGGTTATGGAAAGGGTAAATAATAACATAAGAATGTCCAAGTCAATGGGAAATGAAGACATGTGAGAATGAATTAACCATTTTTAGTGAAGATAATACTAATGAAACACAAAAAATATTCCATGTTATTCTCAAACAACCCTAGATTTTATAATATATATATATATATATTTAATTTAATTCATTTTTCTTGATATCTTGAGTAACACACAACATTGAGTTTTAATGAACCATGATATACTATTATTATTATTATTAGACATGAATTTTATGATCTATCTATTAAATTTGGAGGTATGAATATGAATAATTTTTAAAAAAAAAATTATGTATGATGGTTTTATAAATATAAAATATATTTATAATTAAGTACATAATTTTTAATAGTCTTTATAAGATTAAAAATCACTTTTTTTCTCAAAAAATGATTACTATTTTTTTTGAAAATAGAGAAAAAAATTAGTTTTTGATATTATTATAAAATTTATTTAAAAAAATTATCTTCATTTTTGGAATAAAAATTTCAAGATCAGTATATAGTTAATTTTTGATAATCTTTTGAAAATATTAATTTTTCCATGAAGAGTGAAAAATAATTATTTTTTTATTAAAAAAAATATTTTAGTTTAAAGAATTTACAAATTTCCATATTTTTTTAAAAATGTTTTAAAAGATACATCAGTTCATTTATTTTATTATTAAACCAATTTAGGTTATTTTAATCAAATTAAGGTTTAATTTTGAAATTAAATCTTTCTATACTTATGTAAATTTTATCTTTGGAAAACCACTTTTTCAATGCATAAGAAAGTTTAATTTTAAATTAAATTTTAGAACTTATGTGAATATAATTTTGAAAAAAAATTATTAAATATTTTTAATAATCATAAATAATTTTATATAATATGTTCGACATATTTTTTGGTCAAAATAAAAAGTAAAAAAAGTAAAAATTAATTACTACAGAAAAGATTGAAAAAGGTTTATCTGGGGTTAAACTAAAAATATAAGGGGAAATTGTAAAAAAACTTATAAAATCCCCAGTTGTGGACATATTTATACCTTTTCACATATAAGGTTTGATAAATATCTTTTATTTTTCCTATTTTCATGTTTAAAATGTGGGTAGACTGTTTTCTTTTAATTTTTTTGATGTGTGCTCTCACCCTCACTAGTAAAAGGGAACCCCCTATCATATCCCCTTATGACATAAAAATTACTTATTTATATCCAAAAACACTAAAAATATCTTATTTAGTTATCTCCCCAGGTACTAGAGTAATTATTTTGAACAGGAATCCCTCTTAAAAGGTTTTTGGTTCTATCCAAATGAGGTTATCCGAAAAAGAGGCATCAATGTTAACCATACATTTTTATTTTATTTCTTATTCCACATAGTTAAAATATTCTCCAATAATGTTGATATAAAAAAATAAATATCTTCTTTATACTTATATTTTATTTTTTTAACATCATAACCTACATTCATCTCCTCCTCGATTAAATGGGAAACAAAACTCTTAATCATGTGTGTAGCAGACTACTGCCTCACGAACTCATATAATTCATTTTCCATCACCACCTCTCATGGATGGATACATTTTTTGTATTTAACATTTTTATATTATATTTAGTAAATAATTATACTTATATAATTATAATATCACATATAAATTCTTACCTTTGAATCCTTTGGAAAATGATAACATCGCTCATGCATAAGTGTGTACTACCACCTCTACAAAGCAATGAGATACATTTTTAATTTAATTTTGACATGGATTGTAATAAGGTTATTTTGATTGATTATATATGATATATATTACATATAAATTATTATTTAAATGTGATATGTTATTAACCATTATTTTTTTCCATTCTTGAATAAAAATGGAACCAACGTTCATGCATACATACATCCAACCATCTCCATGGAATGTATAATTCATTTTATATCTATAACATAAATATATTACTATAAATACATACATAATGAATTGATATGATATTTACAACATGATTAAAATTATTGATATTATGGAACCAAGATCTAAGTAAAATTACCAAATATACCAATCCAAAACATACTTGCAAAATGAAGCAGTTATTAGCCAAAACGTGATTTTAACAATGATATTTTTATTAAATAGTTAATAAAATGTCATAAGTAAATAATATATGTTATAATATATATTACTATGGTCATAAAATATATTTATAATAGACATGAATTTATTATATAGTATTTTTGATTGTATACGAAAAATATTGAGACTTAAGGTAAGGGATTTTCGTCTCACTTGAATTTTTTTGGTACACATACCTTCTACACCACTTTATTCTATTATGGGGTATATAACTATCCATGAATTTATTTTATGATTATTATAATAAATATTATTTGATATAAATATCCATATAATATTCTACCTTCACTGGTCTTATGATTAAATATTTACCAAAGGTGTAAGAGCTTTATGTTATAATCTCTTTGTTTATCAAGGTTGTTTTGATTTTGCTTCTGATAATGAAATATTATGATCTGTATATCAATAAACCCTTTAATTTTACTATCCTATATATATTTATCTAAAATACATTCTTTCCTTCATTTTACCATATATATATACTCATGGGTAGAAAATAATGTTTTTAAGTAAAATTGACTTTATTTTTCCCATCGGTTGGAAATCGCTTTTCATCCATATATATGATTTCTAAAAATGTATTGAAAAAAAGTTATTACTATTGTCAAGTGATTTATTAAATAAAATTTTTCCCATATTTAAATTTTTTTCAAATTGGTTTAAAATGGACATTCTTGTTATTTTCTAAAAGGGGTACTTTTTACTTTTACTGAAAAAGTGAAAGAAATATTCATTTTAATGTGTATGGAATGGATAATATTTATCACTATGAGGAAAAATAAATTATTTAAATATTTATTTACAACATACAAAGGATATTTTAAAATAAATTTTTTTCTTTAATTTTTGGTAATTTTTTTAGATTTAGATAAGTTATTTCTTAATATAGTTAATATTTTTATGATGAAATGTTCTATGTGATCTTTCAAAATTATTTTACATAAAAGATAACATCCATTGATGTTTATAATGCTTTATTATGGATATGAATCAATAAATCCATCCTAATTATTTATCTGTATGGTTTATTATTATGATTAAAATATTTTTATGTAACCCATTTCATGTCTTTGGGTTATGCTATGACGAAATGTTGATGAAAACCACTTATTTGCATCAGTTATGATACCAGGAATGTTAGAGATCCGAGCGTAATCGGTCCAAAAAATTTATTAAGTAAAATAAAACAAAAACAGAGATGCAGATATGTGACACAAACACCACCAATAAACAAGGTGGCAGACAAAACCCGCCCACAAGAAAACTGAAACAAATGCCAGAAACAATCTCAGACAAGTCGACCCAAAATTTAAAAAAACCATAGTCTCATCAAGAGCCTGAAGTCCCACTTTTAATATCCATAGCCCCACTTGAACATTCCAAGGTCCCTGTGAAAAATTGAGATAAATACCACCATTCATCTGTGTCATCCAACACAGCCCGTAATCAACTTACAGTCACCGCAAATCTTGAAACTAAGAAAAATCTCCCCTTTGGAAACCCCCATCTCGAGGTAACCATACAAAGTCACCACCTACCATCGAGCCAATCAATCACCAATATCCTATCACCAAAAATACAGCAAAATCCCATGTTTCACACCCTGCATCCCAAGGCCATCTGCACCTGAGGTCATCGCCAGAAGTCACCTTGTGCCATGACCACTCACCTCCCTATAACTCCTCCCAATCATTATTCCATAAGTCCCTACACGACTATCATACCACAAGGATACCACCATCCCTACATCATGTCATCAGACTAGAGATAATCAAAACACCTTTTTGGTTATCTGAGCACCACGAACAGCTCACTCGACCACCACACCACTGAAGTAGGGCCTCCATCACATGCCCGCTTTGCGTCCGAAGTCATGCCACAGCCCTATCTCATTTTTTATGACACCTGATTTCATTACCAAAAAATCTTTTGCTATCATCATCCTTGCAAAAAAGTCATCATCACAACCGCCATTGACACCAGCAATCAGTCTCCACCGAGAAGAAACCACCGTCAGCCAAAAACACACACCGCGTTCATCTCCTTCTCATCGCTGGCATGAGCCATCAAGCTTGAATGGGTACAAGACATACACCTGTGCCTGAAATGATGACAATTGTGACCTCACGGAGCACATCAAAATTGGATGCTTTCATCATTTTTGGTCTCTCCTCTGACCAGAATGACACACAACTAGGGCACCAACCAAATCCCAGATCTACAAAATCGGAAAACCGCCAGGGTCCCAAGACCGAAACTGCATCCTGATATCAAATGATGCAATTGATCCACAACCCAAGTAGATAGATCTGCACCACACCATCTTGAGTGGATCAACATCACCCCAAGGCATTGACGCCTCCCATGCCACCAGACGGTCGCCGCCCACATCCTTGTCATCAGGATAACAATCATCAACAAATTCAAATCGGACCTGCATCCATACCGACCTTCTTGGTCGCTCGAGTATCAAGTCCTCTGAACCCCTCTGCACAACAGATGTGGTTTCATAATCTTCCTCCCAAAATGGAGTTTCATCATCTCCCTCCACATATCCACCACATAAAATGAGGTAATCATATGATTCTCCACCAGCTGCAAACATTTGAAAATGGCTGACAACACCATCATCTCTAGTTGGAGATTGAGGAGAGAAGGGATCTCCATATTTGAGAGAGAAACTCTCCATCTGATCTCTTGATATTCTAGCATCAATTATGATATAATGAATGTTTTATAATCTCATTGACAAAATATTTATGATTATCATTATATGAGAAGCCGAAACTATATCTTCATCTAATGCATTAGGTAATGATAGATAATTTATGACTTAATTATGATATATGTGAATCTGATTTCATGTTAACAAAGTTATTCTTGAACCTACTTTGATGTCCATAAGGCTATGTGTGGCCTAATTTCATGACAATAAGGTATAAATTGACTTGATTTCATGTACAAAATGTTATATGTTGGCCTTATTTCATGTCAATAAGTTTATGTGAGGGATTATTTTATTTCCTTAACTTAATGGCTGAACCTATTTTTATTTATACATGTTTATAATTTTATAAGCTTATGTGTATGACACAAATATATGTCTCATGCCAATGTTATATTCTCATGGATCATTCTATTTGATTCCTCTATGAGTAATTTCTTATGAACTTCAAATATTTATAACATGAATCAATTTTATGATCCACGATATTTAGGGTATTATTTTTTGAATGTTATTAACATGTTCCCATACCCTTATTATCATATTAAGTCAATATCTCCCTTATTTATCCTTACTAAGAGTATGATCTAGCACATTTTTATGCTTTCATTACCCATATTGTAAAGAAAGGTATTATGTATGATATTTCTAAGAAAGTTATAGCTACCTTTAACTTTAAGGGAGAAGATATAGGTCACTTACAAACTAGTTGTTTATGTTTCCAGGTTTCCAAAGGAACTAGACCTATATAATAATATCATGGATAATTATATTATATAATGAATATTCATATATAAATTTATTATATATATGTATGAAATATGTGGGTCACTATAGTTGGTATCAGAGTATGGTTTAGTTTACCATTGGAAACTAGGATGAGAAATCTTTAGTGAGATCCCTATGGATAATTTTAAGTATAGGAAAATATCCTATAATTTTAGTGAAGGATAGAGAGAATGGTTTCCAAGAAATTATATCCATATATAGATACAATAAGTGGATCTGTATTTAGAATATATGTGCCTAGGGGTAATAACTATGAAATTGTACCATTAAACATTGAAATAATCATTACTTAGTGCACAATAATTGGCCTTGATACACACCTAGTTGGATAATCCTGAGGGATATGTTTTGGAAATTCACATAATCTATACAAACCAACATGAAATATTTGAATATATGGTGACCATAAATAACCTAGGTTAAACCTAAGGGGTTATAGATTGGAAATAAGGTGTCATGATATAGAAATACTAAAAATGAGTTTCCATGATTGTGTAGTTTATCACTATTATTATTATTGTTTCTCACAATATGTTTTTTGTTTTTTATGAATGGTTGGAACCCAAAGGAATCATGTGAACAATGAATGTGATGCCAATGAAATGGGGATCCCCAAGAGAAACTAAACTCCATAGAATATTCAATTCAATATTTCATGACCACGCTCACTCACCTCTCTTAAGGTATAAGTGGTGACATGGGTTATGATGAAATTTAAAATTTACCAAGGAGGGAGAAAGATGACATTGAATCGTTTATGAAATAGTGTCCACCATCATTTTATGGTACTTTAGATCTACTAGTTATTGAGAAATGGATAAATATTATGAGAACAATATTTTATATTATCTAGTGTTTGAAGCATGAAAAATTCATTTTTTCTATCTACCATTTAGAAGGTAAATCAGATCAATGTTGGACTCATATCAATAATATGTGTCAACAAGATGAAAATAACTCAGTGTAGTGGGATGATATTAAGAACTTATTTTACAATAATTAATTTCCTCTTATTATTCCCATGAAAATAAAGAAGGAATTTCTTGAGTTAATGTAAAAGGATGATGAAATCATTGGTACCTATGATGCAAATTTTATAATACCTATGAGGTACTATTCTAAAATTATCATACAAATTGGATATATGGTTTATCAATTCTTTAGTGGCTTGAAACTAAGTCTCATAATATAGTTATCCATGAGGGACTTCGGTAGCTATGAATAAATCATTCTATGTGATATTAAAGTGGAAATGGATATTGGAGTTAGCCATCAGTATCATGGTTTTGATAAGAAATGAAATATGGAATTAAAAGAAAACTCTAAAAACAATGGATATAAGAAGATGATATTTCCTTTATACTTGAAGTGTGCAAGGAAACATAAAGGAAACTAACTTATAGGGACTCATAAATGTTTCATGTCTTTAAAGGAAGGTCATCGAGTGTCTGAATTCTGAAGTGATGGGAATAAGTTAACTAATGATTCAAATTGAGAGAAATATCTATATGATACAAAAACCACACTCATATTCTTAAAATTCAAGGATTATATGAATTATTATTACATGTGAATTAATCCAAATTTTAATGATGATGATCAATTATAGAAACATCTTAAGCCCATAAAAAATGGAAATATCACGAGATAACTATTTTGGATGAGGTACATGAGGACATTGTTGAGAAATGTACACTTACCATTAACTCTAGGACTTATAATGTCTTATTTTACTATAGGTATAAACAATATTTTATATCTGAAAATTTTTCTAAGGGTATCAAAAAGATACCTGAATAATTAGATGTATAATTAGTAGTAAAAATACTAATGGTGTAGTGATCACATCTGAAGTATGTAATCCTTATTCAATTAAGGTTTTTGGGAAAATGTTTCTTAAAGATATCATTATTCTCCCTCTGGTTGAAATTAATGTTATCTTGGGAATGAATTATATTTTTCTATAGATATATCACAATAATTTTTGATAAAGTGAAGTCATGTTTGATATTCCAAACTAACCTATGCTCATTTATTAGTGTGATGATAAATATGTAATTTTTATGGAAATAAAACCAATTTTATGTGTTTTTATTCCTATTAAAAAGGTTTTTTATCCAAGATAGTTTGGGAGAAACTCAACATCAATGATATTCCTATTTTTTTAGAGTTTTCTTATGTATTTATAGAAGGGGTTTCTAGTCTTCTACTGAATCATGAAGTTTATTTTACAATATAAATCATACATAGAGTTAAAACTATTTGAAAGAATCCCTATATAATGACCCTTATTGAGTTTAAAGAATTGAAGAAGCAACTCTAGGGGAATCATGATAATGTAATAATTTTCCATGTGTATGAACATGTATCACACAAGTTCTTTTTTTTGTGAATGAAGATGGATTGATGCAACTCTAAATTATTTACCAAGCACTGAACAATACCACATTCAAGAACATATATCCCTTACCCCATATTGATGAATTTTTTGGTCAAATATGTACTTCTCAATACATTTCCATGATTGAACATCATTCTGGATATCATTAATTGTGGGATAATAAAAAGTATGTAACCAATATAAAATTCCATAAGTGGTATGTACACTATTAATAAATAGTTTTACCATTTGGTCATACTAATGACACCACTACATTCAAGTATTTAATGAATAGAGTCATTAGAGATTACCTTCATCATTTTTTGGTAGTATTTATAGATTATATTCATATATATTAAAATATAAAGAATTATAATGAGAATCAATTGAGAATTGTATTAGAGAACTTAAGGAAGGAGAAAGTGTATGAATAATTTACAAAGTGTGAATTTTTATTACAAAAACTTTCATTTTTATGTTATATAATCCCGAGTGAGGGTATATTGGTGGATCCATGAAAGACATAGGCTATTTAGCTTTATAATATACCAACTATAGTAACTAAAATCTATAGTTTGAATAGTTTGAATAGTTATTATCAATGGTTTGGGGAGATTTTATAACAATTATCTAATCCACTCACTATGTTAACATATAAGGGAGATAATTTTCTTTGGACAAATGAATGTGAGAAAACATTCAAGGAACTAAATAGAAGGTTAGTACGTGAACCTTCACTTACATTACACTATAGTAGATAAGGGTTTTCAATCTATAGTGTTTCATTGATGAAGGTACTCGGATAAATTAGCATGCATAATTACATGGTTATAGATTGGGACTCATGAAAATTTATGGTTCATGAGGAAAATTACCAATATCAATATTTGAAGTTAGTTGAAATAATGTTTTCATTTATGATATATAGAAACTGTTATTATAGATAAATATTTCAAATATGTACTGATCAAATGAGTCTAAAGTATATAGTCACACATGATGAATTGAAAATTCATAATGAAGATGTTTGGAGATGATTCACGATTATTACTTCTCAATACATTACCAACCTTGTAAAGTGAATAAGGTAGATGATTATTTAAGTAGAAATGATCACTATAGATAATCTATGAAGAGGAATAAAAATATAAAATATATTTTTATTTTTAAGGTATCTATCTAGAAATAATTGAGGAATGAGGGAAATCATTTCTTGCTCAAATAAGTGTTCAACCATATATCCAAGTGAAGATTAAATAGCAACAAAAGGAAGATGTTGAGTTGAAAATGACGGTCAAAAATGTTCCTGAGTCTAACCTTGATAATGATTGAATAATAAGGTACATAGACGATGTATGTGTCCCATATGTAGTAGATTTTTAAGAATGAGAAATTAGAGGAGGATCACAGTTCTTCATTATATATTCATTATAGAAGTGTCAACATGTATAATGATATGTAAAAGTATTTATGGTGGGATGTCATGGAGAAAGATATTACAGAGTTGTTATCTTGTTTCTTGGTATGTCACCAAGTGAAATATAAGAGACAAATGTCTAAAGGGATGTCAAAATCATTACCAATACACGAATATAAATGGGAAAAATTAACCATGGATTATTTGTTGGAATCTCAAAAATGAATAATGGGAAAAATTATATAAGTGTTTTAATCAATAACCTTGTGAATTTATCACACATCATCATTATCAGAAAATATTTATATCTTGATCATATTTCTAGAATATACATAAAGTAAGTGGTAAGGTTTCATAGAGTACCCCATTCAATTATGTCTAATTTGGATATGAGGTTTACCTTGAATTTCATTATTAGTCTTTAGTAATCTCTGTATATAGAGATGAGTTTTATCAATGTGTATCATCCTTATAAATATTTTTAGTATGAGATAATAATTCAAACCCCAAAGGATATGTCGTGATATTTCACTATATATATAAAAGTTAGTTGGGATCAACACCACGCTCTAGTTTAGTTTTCATACACTAATAAATTAAAGACAATCATTTATATAAATCCTTATGAATTCCTATATGGAAAGAAGTGTATACCTTCAATCCACTGGGATGAAGTTGGGGAAAGAAAGATATTAGGACATGATCTATCAAAATATATGGAAAATAAATTAAGATCTATTCAACAACACATCATTCCAGATCAAAGTCAATAGAAAATTTATGTTGACAATTATCAACGTGATTTAGAATTTGATGTTGGTGAGAAGGTTTTACTATAATTTTCTCCATTGAAGATGGTTTTGAGATTCGATAATAAAGGAAAGTTTATCACTAGGTATATTGATTATTTTAGAATTATTTATTGAGTAGAGATAGCTTATTATCTCTTAGTTATTCCATCAAACCTCTCTCAAGTCCATGATGTGTTCTATTTATATCTCTTGAGGAAGTACATAACTAATCCTTCGCATATAATAAAATTCTAGTTTATACGGATAGATCATAATTTTTCATATAAAGGATAACCTATGGATATTTTGGATCAAATAGATTATGTTCTATGAAACAAGACCACTCACCTCATCAAGGATTTATAGTGAAACCACCAACATGAGGAAGCTACATGGGAACTTAAGGATATTATGAAATAGAAGATTCCTTAGTTGTTTTTATTAGAGTCGTGGAATTTAAAGTTTGAAATTCATTTTAATGTTAAAATAATGTATCATGTTTAGATTTTATAAAATACTGTTTCCAAATAAATTAAATTTTTTCGATAGTATGTGTTACACATAACACTGAGTTTTAATTAATCTTAATATACTGTAAATATCATTATTTAAAGACGACCATTATAAACTAGATATTAAATTTAGAATTACTAATAAGAATAAACAGATTTTTAAAATTATGTATAATTTTTTTAAAAGAAGAAAATATATTTTTAAATAAGTACTAAATTTTTAATAAATTTTTTATATGATTTGAAAATATTTTTCCCCAAAAAAACAAGTTTTATTGATTTTTGTAAACAAATAATAAAATTAATTTTTAACTATTTTCTAAAATATATTTTAAAAATCAACTTCAGTTTTGTAATAAACATGTCAAAATTATATTAGGTTAAATTTTTTTAATTTATTGAAAAGATTATTTTTTTGGTGAGTAGCGAAAAATAATGAATTTTATTAAACAATGACTTTTCATTTAATGAATTTACAAAGATCTATATTCTTTATTTTTTTCTTAAAAAAAATAAAATTAGTTTATTTATGTTATGATTAAAGAAATTTAGTTAATTAAAATCAAATTCATGTTGACTTTTTATATTAATTTTTTTTGTAATTATGAAATGTTTCTCATTGGAAAACCATGTTTTTGTCATGTTTGTGGGATTAATTTTTGGTCAAAATGAAAATTCAAAAATAGAAAAAATTAATTATCGTTGTTAAGGGTAAAACAAGTTTACATTGGGGGTGTGGGGTAAAACCAAAAAAGATAAAGGGTAATTTTACATTAAAACTTTAAAAAATATATTTTATGGACATATATCAACCTCAGGTAATATTTAGTTTCATAATTATCCATTTTTCTATCTTGTGGATAGTTTAAAATGTGGGTACAACTTTTTGTTTTAAAAAATCTCACTATGTCATCTCCCCAACTTATAAATGGGAACATCCTATCCCCTTATATTCACACTTCCAAATCCTTTTTGTTCATTCAAGACAAACTAATATATATTCTTTAGTCACGTACTCATGTCCTTGATGGATTATCTTGATTTGGAATCCCTCCAATGAAGGCTTTTGGAGAACACCCAAGGTGGTTGTCTGGGGATGGGGTATTGTTCTTAATCGAGAATTTTCTTCCATTTATTCATTCAATTCCATAAAATATTATCCAAAAAATCAAATACAATAACATAATTATCTTAAATATACTTATATATTATTATTTTTATGTAATAAACTATATCCATCTTCTCTTCCATCAAATGGGAATCAAAATTGTCGATAGTGTGTACAACATACTACTGCCTCGTGACCTGATGTAATTCGTTTTCCATCACCACCTCTTACACGTGGATATAATGATATATTTAATATATTTATATTAAAATTATTACATAAATATACTTATTTAATTATAATATCATAGATACCTTCTTACTTTCCAATATTTTGGAAAATGATAATAACACTCGTGTGTAAGCGTGGACTACCACCTCTATGAATTGATGTGATATGTTTTTCATTTTATTTTGAAATGGATTGTAAAAAGGATATATTTAATGAATATATATGATATATACAACATATAAATGATTATATATAGGTGATATATATTTTATATTTCTTTAATTCTATTCATCGATGAAAATGGGGTGATTTTTCTTACATATGTACAGCATACAGTCTCCATAAATGGCGTAATTACTTTTCTATATCTAACATGATTGGATTAATATAAATAAATATATAATTAATATATATGATATTTATATAACTATTTCAATTTTATATATTATGTAACTGTGATCAATATAAAAGTAAAGAAGATACCATACTAAAACATACAAGACCGACAATGTAGTTTTTACCCGACACTTGATATTAGTAAAGAAATTGTTAATAAATGGGTAATAAAAGGTCTTAAGTAAACCATATATGATATGATATATAAGATTATAGTTCAGGAATATATTTAAAATAAAAATATATTTATCATATAGTAGGTTGTAATGTATGTGAAGAATGATGAGATTTAAGGTATGATATTTTCTTCAGATTTTTTATTTTTGTGGGACACATACCTTAAACACAACTCGTTTCTTTTTTGTGGTGTCTATACTTCAGATAATCATATTAAGTGATTAATATCCTAAATATTATAGGATATAAATATCCATATAACATTCTATCTTTTATGTGGCTTATTATTCAACAATTACTAATGTGTTAAGGGTTTTACATTACAATCTCATTATTTATCAGTATTGTTTATGATTATTCTTCTGTTAATGAAATTTTATGATATATCCCTCAATAAACCCATGAATTTACTTATCCCGTTGTTATTTAATGAGCATACATTTTTTTTCATCATTTTCCCTTCATTATGTTCTTAGGGTTCTAAAATAATGGTTTTAAGGAAAAACCAACTTTATTTCTCCCTTTGGTCAAAAATACTTTTTCTTCCATGTACATGTTTTATAAAAAAAATTTCAAAATTTTTTTTATTATTAAAAAAAAATTATTAATGAATTTTGTAGCCATTTTTTACTTTTTACACTATTTTTTTTATAAAAAAATCCTCTTGTCATTTTCCGGATGATTCACTTTTTTCTTTTATCAAAAATATAAAAAGAATCACTATTTTAACATGTACGAAATGAAATATGTTTCCAACCGTCATGAACACTCAATAAAATAAAATTTACTATAAAATGTTCTAGGGTTATTTTCTAATAATTTTTTTTCATTAATATTTGTTTGGTTTTGTAGATTTTTGAGATGTGGTTTTAAAGTTGAAAGGATATTTTCCTTAATAAATATTCCCTATGAAATCTAAAATTAATTTTCTATTAGTGAGGAAATCCTTTAATTATACTTAAGCTTTACTAAAGATATAATCCAATGATTCTATCCTTATTCCTTCATTGGAGGGTTTATTTTCATCAAGAAAATACATTAGTAATTTTTTTTCAACAGGTTATGTTATGATGAAATATTTGTAAAATCTATTTCTTTTCATGGGTTATAATATTATTAATGTTTTATGATCTTAAGGATCACATATGTATTATTTTAATTATGTGATGGGTAGTACCTATATCTACCTATAATTAATTAGGTAATTATTGGTACCTCATTTGTTTATTAGGTTATGTGTGAACCGGATTTAATGTTCACAATGTTATCTATGGACCTTCTTACATGTTCATAAGGTTATGTGTGAGACTGATTTCATGTCTATAAGGTTATTCATGGAATTTATTTCATGTAAATATGGTTATAAATTGACTATATTTCATGTCTATAATATTATGAGAGGGCTTAATTTCATTTCATTAACTTAATGTGTAAATCTATTCTAATTTACACAAGTTCACAATGTTATAAAATTATGAGTATGACACAATTCTATGTCTCATTCCAATTTTATGTTCTCATGGATCATTATCTTTGACTTAACTATTATTTATGTCTTATGAAAAATCAAAATTTATTCAATGACTCAATTTTATGATTTATGATATGCAGGGTTTTATTTTTCAAATGTTATTATCATCTTCGCATACCCTTATGCTCATATTATGTCGATTTCTTTCTTTTTTACCCAGACTGAGTATTTGAACTCCAAAATTATTTTGTTTCTATTCCATAAATTTTGATGATAGTTATTGTGTATTATATGTGTAAGGGGGTGTTATTTGTGAAGAACATAGAGAAAGATGATGCAAATCAATTATGATCCATTTGTTTATGTTTGGAATTTTCTAAAGGAACTACACCTATATTATTATGGCATGGATCACTAAGTTATATAAGGAATATGCAACTATTAAGATGTGATATATATATATATATGAAAAGTTTGTGTTGCAATAGTTTTAGGGAGACCTTTCTCTAGAACCGAAAACATGCATCTAGTTGGAGGGACAAATATACAATATAAATGTCATTACCAAGTAAAGGGGTACTTTTTTTTAATAAGATATTGTCATTAATAATTTATATTAAATAGGGAACTAAGATGTTATTATCAAGGTTTTTTGGAATGGTAAAAAACTATTTATGACTCAAGATTTTGGTTTGTTGATAATTTAGATATCATAGGTATGAAGTGGGTACATAAAAAAAATATATTCAAGAAGGTATTGAGAAATTAAAGAACACACTACTATGTATTGAACAAATTCTTAAGGATAAGGGATATAACAAGACATTTCTTGAGTACATGATTATATGAAATATAGGTACTTCTTACTTTGATAAAATGTATCTTTTGTGAATGAAAACGTAACCATAGAATAGATTAATATCCTATGTAGAGGAAAAAGAAGATATTGTATAGCTTTTTTCAGGACCAGTGGGCCTAGGGAGCATAGATTGAAATTTTAAATGGATAATTTTTCATCTCTAAAATATTTGTGATTTATTTATTTTTAGATTTAACTCTTTCCAATGTTATGAAATTGTAGAGTTTAGTGAGTAGAGACTTTACTTTTTCATAAGTCTCCCTTTAAGTGTTTTCAATATGAGAATCCTCTATGTCTATTTTGATGCTTCATTAAAACTAAATTGTTCATAATCTAGGAAATGGGAAGGATTAGTGGGTAGAGAATTTAATTTTTTGTAGGTAACCCTTTAGGGGTCTTCAACCAGATATGCCTTTGTGTCTCATTCCCTTGTAGTTAAAGGTATTACAATTTAGAACATGGTGTGATAATTTTTAAGGTCATAATATTTTTACCAACAATGGATGATGTTTAGGTTCATAAAACATTAACCAATAGTGGTCGATGTTTATGGTTATATATCGTTGACCAAATTCAAGGTAGCATTTCAAGTAAAATAGAAGAAATAACCTAATGTTGATGATGAACTCGTCATTGGAATTGAAACCTAGCTAAAGGGAAAGAGATAAACTGATTTGAATGACCTACCTTATACTAGTGTAGGCAACCTAAAAAAGAATAGAAAAATTCCATGAGCATTAAATCACTAATTTTGAGACTGAAGATAACCAATGATTATAGAAATAGATATTTGAATAATTGGGAGGCTGTATTTTTGGAAATATGGGTAGAATCATCCTAAAGTGAATTTATAGGCCATGATATGAGAGGTGGTTTAATAGTGATTTTTTATTGGTCCCAATATGGGAAATATAGATGTATCTATGTTTTATATAGAAAAATGAATCAATCCAGACATAGTTCTTGAATATGGATAGTTTTATCCTAGTGTATGTTCATTTAAAGAAACCTAATGTGAATTGGAAAATCCATACTCTAGGATTGAGTGTGAAGGACCCCAGAACACCCTGAGAGGGGATGGGTGGATTAGGGTGTCAACATTTTCTCCTATTGTGATAGATCTTGTTCCAACATTGGATGGAATCTATTAAACCTATCTGTTGGTAAAGTGAAAAAAATAAACAATCACATGTAAAGAGACAAAACATGAAATTTACTTTGTTAACCACTAAGGTATAGTCCAAGGATCATACACCAATAGTGTGTTGGTAGTACCTAAATTCACAAATCATCACTAGTTGTGGAATACAAGAGTTCAGACATAGTCACTCTGTGGAAAGAACACTTCCTTTACAACATTTTAGGCATATCTTTCTATGCATCATTTAAAACTTCAGTTGACACCCTTTAGATCACCATATTGAGATAAGTCTTACTCAGTTTATTGACTTGAAAGACTTTTCAATGGATTCTAATTAACTTATTTTTTCCTATCTATCATCAGACTCTTATAGAACCATAAACCTGATTAGATGCACTCTGAAAGTACTAATCACTGAGAAACTGATGTATAAAACTACCTTTTGTAAATCTCCTTCTTGAAGTTCACCACCATTGCGAAGAACCCTACCTTTGTAGAACAAAATACCTTCTCGAATCTCACTATGTCAACAAATAATTCCCCATCATCACGAATAAATCATTAATAAGAAAATTGGCATCAGGTAGGACTCAACAAGTCTTTTCACAATGCTCAAGATCACATGGAATATTAGTTTCGCAGAGCTCCTCTAGATTTTTTAAATTATAGGGATTTTGGATTTTCCGTGGAAAAATTAATGTTATGTGAAGATGGGTAGCCTTATATATATATTTTAATCCATTCATGATTATCCTCCACCTCTTAGCTGATTTTCTAGATCATTCAAAAACATCTTCGGGGTGCTCCACCTATTGCGATGCTCCATGAAAATTTACCAATAGTGATTCTCATGGTAACCATGTATCTTTACATTAAATACCCTTTGTGTTGTTCACGATGCATTCCATAATCATGAAACTACCCATAAAAACATTTTCACCTTCTTAAAACATCATCCTAGTATTAAAGAATCCCATTCCTTTACTATTTTCATGAATTTATGTTTTTATAAAAATACCCTTCGTGATTCTAGCCTCTTCTTCTAGATATTTCACCCCAAAAATTTAGAAAGCACTAAAAAATGATGCCACCTTAAATACTATAGCTAGCGTATACTGTATGATACCTTTCCTTGAAAACTCCCTAATCTTACAAGTGAAGATTGTAAAAAACATAAAACATACTTTATTTATATCAAAGAACATCCTTGAAACCATCAATCTACCCCTTTGGTTTTGTTGGACATCTACATATAAATTTGATGAAGCACCAGCCATAATCAAAACCTGATATGTGAGAAAAAAACCAACACTTTTAGTATATGTGAGAAAATATAAATGTAGAATAAAATATGGGATGAATGAATTGGGTTCTCATGTTTTGGAATGCTTAATGTTTTCCAAGATAAGCTCTGATTATTTCCTTATAACACTGTATTGTTTTTCCAATATCATTCTAGGAATTGGGTTCTTTTATTTTGAAATACATAAATATGTCCAAGATAATCTTTTTCTATTTCCTCATAATAATGAATTTTTTTCTTCATTTTTATTCCCCCACTATGTAACTCATCATTTTACCCCTTTGTGACTCATTGAATTTCTCTATTCCCCAGCTTAGGCAATAATCCCAAAGAACTTAATTTGAACTTGTAGAGATCAAAAAAACACTCCCACTATATCGTATCTTCACCATAAACCTAAATTAATTCCAAAAATAGATTAAAATATTTAACATAATTTGGGAGGGGGGATTACTCATAACATCCTCATGCACTAGGAGGTGGATGAACACTGAGGTTCAAGTGATGTTTATTGAACACATGTACTTACAATTTCTTGGTCAGAATGTCTTCCACTTGGTCATTAGTTCCATCATGATCCATTTTAATCAAGACTTGTTCAAAATTTTCCTTGATGAAGTGATATATGATTTCAATATGTTTCATACTAGAATTATGAACATGATTATTCATTAGATTTATCGCACTCTTTTTATCACTATGAATCACCATTGAATGTTTCGCCTCAACAAAAATATCAATTAGTTATTGATTTATCCATAAAAGTTGAGTATAAGAATTTGTAGTATAGATATACTATGCTTCAAAAGTAATAAGAGTATTAATTATATGTTTCTTACACAACCATACCACACATTTAATTCCAATAAATAAATCTACACCACTTGTGGACTTTCTATCAACAACATATCCATCCCATTTAGGATATGAAAATGCTGATAGTTCTCTATCTCTTCCTGCAGGAATGTATAATCCATAATTGTGAGTAACATGAATGTACCTAATTATTCATTTCACCGATTACATATGTTCTTAATTTGGATTACTTTTAAAGTGGGCCACAAAGTATGTTGAAAAGAAAATACATGGTTGTGTCAGTGTCATGTACAACAAGATTCCAATGATTCTCCATTACATTGTGGGATCTAAAAATGTACCATCCTCATGATTTCCCAATTTTTACCAACTATAATTAGTGTTGAAATTGGTTTGGATTCATGAATATTGAATTTATTGAGCCACTCTATACCATATTTTCATGACAAGTAAAAGTGTGGTATGTTTTCTGAATCAATTATAAACCCTATAAGTATATAAGTTCACTAATAATATAAATTTTAAATTCTAATTTGTTGTGTTTGGTAAATTTATCCACTGATCCCAGTCTTATTCCACCAAATATAGTAGCATCTACATACACTAGTACCATTATCTGATCTTTCTAATAATTCTTCACATAGATATTGTGATCCACTCCCCCCCTTTTGAAATTCATGCTTATTTTGATAAAAATCCATCTAAGAGTACCATGAATGTGGTTCTTATTTCAATCCATATAGTTCATTCTTTAATATGTAAACCTTCATATCATCATTACCTAGTAGAAAAACCAAAGTTTGTTCATTGTAGACTTATTCTTCAAGAACACCGTTGAAGAAATCTCTTTTGACAACCATTTTATATAATTTGTATCCAATATTAATTTCCATGGTAAGAAAATGTTTTATTAACTTAAATTTATCTACTAGAGAAATATTTTACTCAATATCAATTTGTATCCTTCTTTTGGGTCTCTTAACATAATCCCATTTCTGGTTCTTGTCAATCTAATATAACACTTCATTCATGGATTTCACTCCTGATTCATCCATTGAATCTTTTTCAAACAAGGTCGGTTCCATAACTAAAAAAGGGAATATTATGGATTATTCCTCATTATATTCATCTGTGTGGGTGCTGTACAATATCCAATTCTATTGGATTGATCAATTTCTACTATTTGATTTATCCTATGAGGTTCAAAATAATTTTCTTCAGCCAT
Source organism: Viscum album (assembly GCA_963277665.1). Classification (NCBI taxonomy): domain Eukaryota; kingdom Viridiplantae; phylum Streptophyta; class Magnoliopsida; order Santalales; family Viscaceae; genus Viscum; species Viscum album. Next base: position 917,227,021 of record OY728141.1, read on the forward strand.
GGTTTCCTCTCCGGATTCATCTTCTGAATCGACATTGGGCAATGACCTCTTATTGTTTTTCTATCCTTCCACTACTTCTATATTTGAATTTGTTCCCTATAAACTATTTTCCACATCTTCAATCAAATCATTATAATATACCCTCAAGGTTTTTTTGGTTTTCTCTTCAATGATCATAACATCACTGATTTCCCCAATTCTTCTAAAATAGTTATTGAAACATTTATAGGATTTTATATTAATTGAATATCTGAGGAATATTCCTTCATCTACATTATCACCATACTTACCATGATTTCCTTCTTTATTTCAAATGAAACACTTACTTCCAAAAACATCAAAATACTTCAAAGATTACTTCATTCCATGAAACAACTCATATGGTGACTTGGTTTCTCCCATATAAATACCTATTTGTTTTTTAGTATACACAGCATCATGAAAAACATATTTCCAATAATGGAAAGAGATATGAATCTCTATCAGCATAGTTCTAGCCATATTTTTCACCTATTGATTCATGCTCTCAACAACATCAATTTACTATAGGGTTCTCACAGCAACCAAATCATGTTGTCTTCCATGTTTCTCCATGTAATTTTCAAGCTCAATGGATGTGTATTCACCCCATTTTTATACCAAAAACATTTATTATCCATAAAATATCATTATCAACTATTTATCGCTATATTTTCATGCAATCAAGAACTTTTTGTTTCCAGTGTATATCAATAACACAAGAAATTATACTATAATCATCAGTTAAAATAATGAAGTTCCTTTCTCTTTATGTTCCAATAACATTTATCGAACCACATATATCTATATAGATGAGCTAATGAAGATTTGATTTAATTATCTTATTTAGACAATATGAATTGCAGACCATGCAAGCATCCCAGGTCTTTTCCCATTCACACTTCAGATTGGAGATATCCATGTTTACATTTTGCTTAGATATATTTCCCATGTTTTATTGATTAATTTGAGCCAACCTCTAATTCCAAAAGTTGTTTTCTTCTTCTACTATCATATAGAAAATGTTCTCTTTACTATCAAACTGATATAGGTTCCATCTATTCTAAATCCTTTCATAAGAGAATTCCCAATGTTTCCTCTGATAGTGCACCCATTTTATTAAATTTCACCATAAATATCGAGTCACATAGTCAACTCACACTCAAGAGATTGTGACGTAGTCTGTCCATATAGAGAACCTCAGTTTTCTTCATCTCACTATTAACCAGTTCAGTACTTCCACTACCTTTGATCTTAAAAGAACCATAATTACCAAACCTTACTGTTCCATCAACCCACTTCTTAATATTTGTTAATAGGTTTGTATTTCATGTCATATGGTTAGATTATCCACTATCATTAATCCAACTGTTGTATTTTTTTAGCTTTGAGGGATACTTCTTCAAGGTTTTATTTCCAATTTTCTTATTTCCTTCCATGAAATATTAGATTATGTTATGGATAAAGATGGACTTTAAAATCTATTTTCCCTCTGATCAGGTTCATCATATTCATATTCTTATTTCTAAGGAGAAAATCTATTTTTAATAGGAACATGGCCTGGCTAATGGGTTTTGTATTTCCTCTAATTTTTGTATGAATTTTTCCTGCCTTTCGTCTTCCTATAATAATCATATTTATGGATAAATTTAGAATAATGAAAACAATATTCATAGAAATTATTTCTTCTATAAGTAGGATATGAATTCATTCTCCATTGTTGACTTCCTAGATCTTCCACATTCAAATTGATCCTTTCCTCTTCATAGTATAAGATGGTATGGCCCATATAGCAATAGAATTGACATTTCATAAGAGGAAATGTCATCTCACATATATTTCTCCACGTGTCCCATTCCATAAGAAAATAGTTTTACTGCCTTTCATTTTTGGAAACATGTGGATGGGATTCCATTATCCTTTCATTTTGATTTGGGGATCTCCTTTTTATGACTTCATTTAACATTGATGTATATTTAAATTTAGATTTATATTTGATTTGGTTTATATTATTTATATTTTTTGATGTTTCATCATCGTAACCAATTCCACTGTTTATTATGCATGTGGATGTTTGATCATTCAAAACCTTTTATACTCTATTAGAATCCTATTTAGATCACTCTAATAGCACAACATCTGAGAATCTTTCAAATAGTATTTTCCTCTTTGTTTTTTTTGAATTTGATCAAATTTCAAATTTACTCCAAATATTAACAACTTCTTCTTCAAGACCCTCAACAATATTTGAATTATCCTATAGTATTTATGTATATTCATTGATGACCTTTGCCTATTCATTAATTCGCAACAATAGTTCCACAACATATTTTGTGTTTTCAAATGCTGTTGACTATTATTTCACTACTTCTTCCAATAATTCAATTTTATCTTCAAGCTAATAGAAATATTCTAAAGATTATTCCATAGATTCTTTCTACTTTTATCATCTATTATTTTGATTATCAACCTTACTAAGAGTATCCTTAAGTTGAAACTTGAAATTAGAATCATCACTCAAGTGGTTGTCTCTATCCTTATGTTTTTATGGTTCTGACATTTCATCAGTATCTATAATATATGGTTGGGTTCCTTATTTAAAATCTGGTTCTTCTTCATCAAAAAAAATCATTTTCATCATCCTCTTATTTAAAAACAAATATCATTCTCTTTTATTTATTTCCAATTTTGAAGTGTTCCTTTCGAGAAAACCTTTTTTGAGGCTTCTATGAGTTTTCAACTTCACTTTATTTATCATCAAACATCCCTGAACAACAAGAGGAAATTTTCATAACTATACCACAATGAAAAAATTCCAAGGGTGTCTTTCCTTAAAATCTTCCCTTTCCTCTATTGAATTCCCTAGTAAAGATTGTAATAGTATCTTTTTCCTCATTATAAACATCAATAATGTCTCATGAAATATCAAGTTTTCCATGGCGTTGAATTCCATATTATTGATAACATGAATTGTTGCATCCTCTAGTTTGACACTCATTTAATATACTACCAAATAGATCACCAGATCATCCAATGAATTTTTTGAGAGATCTCTTTCCTCAAGTGCTGAAACTTTTTTTATTACACAGAGGTGAAAGTCTTCTCAAGATTTTTTTTACAATGTCAAGGTCTATGATTTCATCACCAAGCCCTCAATGTTCTTCTAAAACTTCAGTAATTTTATTAAATAAGGTATCTTCATTTCCATCAGGATACATCTTCATATCATCGAACCTGTTCTAAAAAACATTGATTCTTTTCTACTTCACTTTGTTTTCACCAACATAAATATTTATTCATTTTCCCAACAATGACATAGGAAATTTAAAACTCATTACCTTTAAAAATATTTAATAAAATAGAGAAATATCAAGGGATATTTATGCTTTCCCATATGTATCAAGCATTTTCATGTATGTTTCAGTAATAGACATTCATGCTGCATCTGTAAACTGAATCCATTGTGAAGTAGAAAAGAGTAATTCCATTCTAAGATATAATATATGATATTTCACCTTATTATTCCAAATCTAGATGTTTCTTCCATAAAAGAGGGGGAATCTCATTACATTTAATGAGTTATCCATGAAAACAAAGAAGGGAAAATTTAACACCAGCAACCTATATGATCTGATACCATATGAAGGACCCCATAAGACCTTGAGAGGGGAGGGTTAAATCATGGGGTCAACTTTTTCTACTAATGTGATTGATTTTTTTCCCATGTTGGTAGGAACCTATTAAGAATATCATATGGGAATGTTAAAAAATAAACAATCACATGCAATGAGACAACACACCAATTTTACTTGCTTCACAACTAAGGGCTAATCCAAGGAGAATACACTAACAGTGTGTCAGTCATACCTAAATCCACTAATATTCACTATTAGTTTCATTCAAGAGTTCATACATAGTCTCTTTGTTCCAAGAACATTGAATTTACAATATTTTAGAAATAGCTAACTATGTACTTAAGAACACTTCCATCGACTCCCCGTAGCTCACCGCTTTGAGACAAGTCTTACTCAACTTATCGACTTTAAAGTTTATTTTATAGATTTGTATTAAAGTATTTTTTTTTATTGTCTATAATGAGACTCTTCTTCCACTATATACCATAATTGATGCACTCTGAAAGCACTGATCACTAAAAAAAGGATGTTTAAAACTGCCTTTTGTGAAGCTCCTTCATGACGCTCACCACCTTCGCGAAGAACCCTTCTTTCATGAAACAAACTACATTCATGAAGCTCAATAAGTCAATGTGGAAAAACCCATCATCCCAAATCCCTCATTAATCAATATAATGGAAATTAGTTAATAATAAAAAAGTCTTTTCATGATTCTCAAGTTTGCATGAAATTTCATTTTTTCAGAGCTCCCTTAGATTTGCATAATACATGTTATTATGGATTTTTCTCAGATAAATTCATGTTATGTTATGAGGGTTGGCCTTATATTTACAGGCTCAGATATTCACAATTCACCACCACCTCTTAGTAGATTTTATATATCTTTGAAAAACATCTTTGCATTGTTACTCTTATCTTGATGTTCCATGGAAATTTTCTATTCATAATGATCATCATAACCCAAGATCATTTCATAAAAACCCTTCATGGCATTCGCAATCCATGTCATAATCATAGATAATTCTTTTAAAACCATCAAAACTTTGTGAATATCTAATGCTTATAATCTCATAGATCACCATCACCATTCATTACACTACCCATCTTTTCAAACATCATCCTATTCTTCACAAAACCCATGCATTTACCATTTTCATGAAGATTTGTTTCCAAAAAACTAACCTCCATGATGCTATAATCTTCCTCCAGATTTTTGACTCCAAAAAATTGGAAAACACTAAGAAATTAATACACCTTCAATACTGCATCCATATTTTACTGTACAGTCTCTTTCTTTGCAAACTCCATGATATTCTATGGGAGTATTATCAAAAGACACAAACCATGCTCCATTTCCACAAAAGAACAACATAGGTTCTAGTAGAGTGAAGTATTAGATAAGAAGAATATTTTTGGTCAATCCCAAGATAAGAGATCTAGGAATCACTATGTATCCCACTGTAATGAGAATAAATCCATACATAGTCCAACAAGTGGGTCCTCTATACAGATCTAGCTAATGTTATATAAAGAAACGGAGAAATATATGGTTTCATTTATGATGGAAAGATTAAATCCATCATGAATTGGCAATGATAACATCATTGATGAAGATTCAGTCATGTAAATGAAATTAGTAGATGGACCTAGGATGAGAGATCCATGAGTCACTATGTATCTCAAGATAATGAAAATAAATCCACATGTAGTACTACTAAAGGGGAAATTTATTACCATAATTTAGTGTAAACAATACTAAAAATCATAAATATATTTCTATATCCATCAAATATTTTATGATGGAGAACTATCATATTGATAAATTACTTACATCATGATGAAAATTTTCAATTTTAGGTCACATGAAATATCCTACTCCAAGAATTTTAAAGAAATGTGGGATGAAACTTTTTTTATTGTATTTTATAATAAAAAATATTTGACCAAAATTTTATGATGTTTATGATCATGTTACATAGAGTCTCTTTAACAGTTTATTTAATTCATAAGAGCATAAAATGAAAATATATTTTAGATACAATTGAACATGGGGGAATAGGATGAGGTAAATCATGTCTCAAAATGATTGAATAAGATATAATGGAATGTTTACTGGTGGGAATATGTTAACCATTAATAATGTATAAACTAACAACACACCATCATAAAATAGGACATAGATTTTCAGAGACTCTTTCTATAAAAAAAACAAGACCTTAGGGCCAATTAGTGGATGAAAGGAAACAATGTTAATCACCATTTAATTCTAAGTGGTTGGTTAAAATGATTCAATAAACCAATTTTTAATTTATATGATAGGGGAAACCAAGAGGATTTTCTAAAGTATTATGGGATGCTTAATGAATAATATTAACTGAAGGCTATGTATTTATGTGATTGACCACTTAGTGTAGTCTGAGGTCATATGAGATATACCATACACTAAACAATTTAGGGTCATGTGGTAAGGACCTCATGTCATGAAGCTTAAGGTATTATGGCTAGGAAATTATTCCATGTTGGTTAAGGTATATTAACAAGGACTTGGTGTTGTATATTCCAGTGTCTTGGAGTAATAAATTCACAATAAACATTAATTTTATAGTTACACAAAATTTACAGTCATAAGTACTACATCTTATGAGAATAAAGGTTAATTTAAAAAAGGCTAATTTAAAAAAATTATAGAAAATATAGCATTTAAAATTTTTAATTTAATAAATATTTTTATATCCATAAAAAATTATTGAAAACAATTTAAATAAAACATGTACATGGAAGAAAAGATTCCCGATTTAAGAGATAAATAAGGTCAGTTTTCATTGAAAAAATTCTTTCAGACTCCTGAACATATAAATATTGAAAAATCAAAGGAAGATATGTAATATGTCGAAGAAACATAGTATAATAAAATACATAATATTTGGTAGAGATATATCATATAATTCAATCATTATAAAATTTAATCATATACAATCCTTGTAAAAATGATATTGTGACATAAAACCCTTACCTCAGTTCAATCTTGCTTTATAAGTGATCAAATATCCTATATAATAAATTGATATTTATTATAATTATATAACCAAACCATAATGTTACATATAATAATATAAATGGTTTACTTATATCTTCTTATCACCTGTTTGTTAACAATCTTTCATTGTTATCATTATTTCGAGTGTTAACTGCTTGGTTTTTGATATATAATTTAGCTCAGTAGTTATGGACCTTGAACTTTGATCACGAATACTTTATTAATTTTTTTTAATAATGATATAAATATCATATATATTAATTATATACATATTTATAACCATTCATATAATTTACTGATGAAAAATTAATTACATTTTTCTATGGAGACGATAGTCCAAAAAATATGCACGATTGATGTTTCTATTTTTCAATGGATAAAATGAAATAAAGGTATATAATAATTCAACTTAAAAGAAAAATTATTTTATCAAAAATATCATATATATACATTAAATATAAAATAATTACCAACAATTAAATATGAGTATGGAAAATGAATTATATCGCTACCTGGTGGTGTTAGTTCACACGTATGTACGAGCGATACTTTTATCTTCCATTTGATGGAGAAGAGGTAGCTAGTGGGTTTTGCATAATAATAATAAAATATTATTATATTTTTGATACTATATTAATATGGTTTTTATGGATACAAAAATTTATTGGATTTATAATTATAAAAAAATGTAAAGATCTTTTGATATGATTTATACCTCTCCTTTGAGAGACTTCCTTTTCCTTACTCCTTAAGTCTTAAAGTGTTGGTATAAGGATAATACCATATTCTCTAGAATAAATTTAAGGAATATATGAAGGTTTTTTTTAGTTATTTTCTATTCTCTAATCCTAAAATGGTGTGAATAATGGAGGAGAAGAGGTTCCCTTTGATAAGTAAGGGGATGGGAACATATGCAATATTTTAAAAAAATTCAAACATAAAAGGTATCATTTAGGGATTTTGGATGAAAATGGAAAAGTAATATAATTTAGGATAATATACGGTTAAAATATATTAAAATAATATTAATTTTACAAGTGTAGGTTGAAATCGTACACTTCTATCTTTGTTTAACCACTGGGTAAACACATTTTACCCTTAACTATTGTAATAAAATTTTACTATTTTTATTATTCATTATGAAAAAAGTTATTTAAACATATTAAATTATATTAATTATTATTATTTAATATATGGGATCTATTTTAATACATTCAATTTATATATGTGGCATGATTTAAATTTAAATAAGAAAGAAAACTATATGAAAACCAATTTTCGGGAAATGTGTTTTTAATCATAAAACATAATTTTCTTCCATTCCATTAATTTTGAAAAACACAAATTTAATGTTAAAAAATTATATTGAATATATAGTATTTAAATTTCATGAAATACATTAATAAATATATATCAATTTAATTTATTAGGATAAACGAACATTACGTGCATAAAAATTGGTTTTTCAAAAAATTTGTGTTAATTCGAAAAGAAAACATTTTCTAAATTAGTGAATAATTATGATTAATATGTAATAAATTATATTATTTATTATTAAATAAGTATTATGTTAATTTTAGAAAAAAAATTAAAAACATAATTGGGATTTTACTTGAAAATAAATGACAATTATTACAAAAAATTGGAATTTTTCACTATTAATTGAAAATTAATTTTTCTAAAACAAATAAAATATTCACCAACAGATAATAGTTAAATTAAGAGTTAATTTTTGTATGAATTTTATAAAAAAAATCTAAAAATATTACAAATTATTTATAATGTTCACGTGCAAAAAATGTGATAAAAACCATTAAAAACCATATTTTTTAAGCATAAAATGACATTACTAAAAATAGATAACTTATTTATCATGAATTAATCAACATATTTGAAATATTTAAAACCTTTTTACCCATTTTTAATAATTATTTTAATTATATTCATACATTTAAATTTAGCAGCTAGGTTGTAGTAGTTCACTATATTACAGTTCAAACAAAATCAGGTTTGCATGTATGGAAAGTTATCATATATATAATAGTCGAGCATCAATTTCAGTAAGAAAAAGTATATATTAATTAAACTATAATAAAAAAGAACATTTTAATATTTCATGGTACACAAGTTCTAATAGGATAAGATGAATATTGATTTCGAACATACTAGCTCATGATATGCTTAAAATGAATTTTTAAAAATTTCCCATAGAAATAAGATTTTACGATAATTGAGAATGTATTAATTAAATATTATTAGTTTTTTATAATAATTTATTATAATATTTTTAATTTACTATTTATTAATTATAAATTTTTATAAATAAAGACAAAGTCATTTGTAGTTAAAAAGGGATATTTTTCATAAAATTGTTTTTAAGTGCAAAATGTTTTCCTTTTATATTAATTAAAATAACATATAATAAAGAATAATTTAAATTAAATTAATATATCATATATCTAAATATATTAATTTCAATCCACATAATTACAATTAGTAGTTATAGAGTTAATGTATGGTCATCTTATGCTTAGAAAATATATTTCTTGAAAAATCATTTTTTATCACATTTTGCTGGTTAATTTTTAAATTTAATTATAAAAAATATGAGAAATGAATTGAATAAAATATATTACATGTTTTTAATATTAATAAAAATAATTATTTAAATATTTCAACTTATGTTTAGTTAAAAATGAATAATACAAATCATATAAAATTATTACCCGTGTTTACGTTTAAATAGGTATACCAAGGGTTAATCTAAATAAATATGGTTTAAACTGTACTAAACACTTTATTAAACCCCATTTTGGGTGGTTGTAATACCATACCCTTGTAAACATAAAATATTGGTCATTTTGGAGATATTTTTTTGTAGAAATTGACTTAATTATATTTGAAATCATTGAAAATTACAAGTATACCTCTCACCTCAATTATAAAAGGTGTCCTCCACCCTCATTTATTCACACATGTTGATCCAATTATCAAGAAAAAAACTATAAAAATATCTACCCAAAATTCATACCCACATTTTATAAGTTTTTTATTCCCCAATTACCAACCTTTAGGTCCTTAAAAAGAGATACTACTAGAAATCTGGGCTTTTGAGCCCCTTTACCTATTGAGACCGCCACTGGCGGTCTCTAGGTTTCCCCAAAACAAACGGGGCTTCGGTGCCCCCCCAAACCCTCCTCCCTCCTCTCGGGAAGCGCCCCCCCCCCCCCCCCCGAACCCTTATCCGCCCAGCCTCGCCGCGCCCCCTCCCCGTCGCCACACTCCCTCCCTCACCGCCCTCCCCGATCGCCACGCACCCTGCCCCGCCGTCGCGCACCCTCCCTCACCGCCGTCCCCCATCACCCTTTCGGCCTCCTCCCTCTACTGTCCGCCCTCCACCCTGCCCTCCATCTCTTCCAGGATTCTTCCACCTCTTCCCTCCGGCTTCGGCCTCCCTCCACCCTACGACCACCCTACGGCCGCCCTCTGGCCTCCGGCCTCTAGCCCCTCCATCCTCTAACCTCCGCCCTCGACCCTCCACCCCCTCAGCCCCCCCCCCCCCCCCCCGCACCCCACCAACCCCCGTCCCCTCTGTCTTCGTCCCCTCTTTAGTCGCACCACTGCCACCCATCCCCTCTATCACCATCCTCTCCCTTGCTGCACCGTCGCCGCCCAGTCCCCTCCCTCCCCGCATGACCACTACTCATCCCCTTGCCACTGCCGCTCGTCCACTCCAGATCTCCCTATCCTCGGTCCCCTCCCTTGTCGTCCCACCCTCGCTGCACCATCACCACCTCACCACCTCCTCTCCTCCAGCTCCCCGTCGCTGCCACCGCCCATCCTTTCCCTCGCCGCACCGGCTCCGGCTCCGGCTCCCCTCCGCTGCCTCTCCTCTCCCTCACAGCACTGCCTTTGGGTCGCCTCCCTTCCATGTTTGTAGTGCAATCAGGCATGACATGGGATTTCACTTACATTATTATTTTATAAATGGTTCACAAACAATTAAGTAGTATTTATTTTAAATATATTTGATATGATAAATGCTAATGTAATAAGTCTTGTTTTCTTGCTATTCAGCCTAAGATATCATAAATTATCTAACCATTTTATAAATCCATGTAATTTTTAATCTTCACATTTGGAAGTTTATTCAGTTATAAATATTTATGGTGATTTAATGCATGTTATATTGTTGTTATTGTCGGTGTATCTTCCCATTGAGGTATTCTTCTTTTGGTTCATGTGCTACTTGAATTTTTATTAATTCAATTTTAAATTTGGCTATGCATTGATTGGTTTGGTACATAATTTGTATATCTGTTTTGTTAACTTTCTGATTTTTTAAAATTCATTCACAACTAATTACTCAATCCCTTTTTGTTTGATTAACAACTGTACAAGTTTGATTTTTTTTAAAACAATCCAATTTATCATTTGGACACTTTGGATAGTCCCCTTACTAATGTTTTCCATGACTTCAGGCATGTCAGGGAAAGAGGTAGAAGATCCACATCATCCATCTTAGGCATCTACGTCTCAGGGTCGAGGTATGTCGGAATGTCATTGTATCTATTTTTTATGTAATTGATAAACATATATATAGATATTTATAACATCTATCAATTTATATATAAAATTGTATTCAACAGTATCAGACTCGACTGCTTCTTCCTCTCGCAGGAGAGGCCCTAGTCGTGGCATATTATCATAGAATTCCGACACAACTTTTGATGTTTCATTTGATGAGGTATTTCATCCTGTGGGGTGGAATTCCCCTGCATTTATTCTTCATTTGAGTCATATCATACGTGACTCACATCGATTTCCATTAACCACGCGTGACTGGGCTTCTATCCCTTAGGAAACATTAGATCGTCTTTGGAGGGAAGTTCAGGTAAGAAGACCATTTTACTTTATTCCCTATATATAGACAATAATAACATATGTTATTTTTTTCTTTAATAGAAAAATTTGAAAGTATGTCCCGATGAGTTTCAGCAAGTGTGTATGAGCAAATGTCGTAATATGTGGAAAGACTATAAAGGAAAAGTCAAGAGGGAACACTGGGTACCAAATGTGGGTGCCCCATACATTCTGGAAAAAGTCTCGAGAGGTGTCCTCCCAGCTCAGTGGCGTGATTTAGTTTCATATTGGTCTACTGAGGGTGTTGTGGTTTGTATATTTATTTTGGTATATATATTTTCAAGAATGTGTGATTTGTTTATAATTTGAATGAATTGAATGTAGGAGGTGTCAACACGCCATTCTGAGAATCGAGCGTTGTAGGGACCACCTCACAGGCTCGGGACTCGTCACGTGTCTCAGATCCGACATGAGGTATTTATTATTCATTTTTTTATTTTTTTATTAATACGGTTTTGTGTTTATATTCTATTCATATACAGTTGCGAGAGCAAGGTGCACCGACTGATAAAATGTCAGTGTGGATGAGGACTCATGATCACAATGATCCAGAGGCTGCACCATTTATAGTAAGTGCTTGTACACATTACCAATACTTACATAAAATATGTATATTAATATATGTATATATATTTAAATATTTCACATGATCAATTTGAAGCTGAGTTAGAACATCTGCCAGAGGACCAGCGATAGCTTCCCATGTGAAGGGATGAGATCTTTCATTGCATTATTGGTCGGGATGGGCATGGATATAGTTTGACCTATGGAACAGGGATTCCTCATTCTTTAGTGTTAAGCTCTGTGGTTGTCGGTCCTGCTGTTGCTCAGATGACATAGTAGTTGTCAGATTTCGAGGCACGACTGCGCGCTTTCGAGGAGGTAAATGCACAACTGATTGATGTGGTTAACGCACTACGACAATATGTGTGTCCAGGTGATGGTGCAGGGGATCAGATAATGCATGATTATACTGTATTTATTTATTTAATTTATATTATTTTTGTTATGAAAATATTCATAATGTTTTTTGTTGTAGGGCCCTGACCCACCTGATGGAGGTAGTAGTCATGACCATGCATGACACATCATATTCATGAGGTTTGTTTCTGTTTTTAATGGTGGGGTATTCATTGATATTTATGTTGGGTTTCTAGTTAGATTTTTTGTGATTTGGGGGTATCATGTGTGTTTTGGCCTGATGCAATATTTGTGTGCACGAATTGAGAAGTATCTATGAAACTTATTAATGATTTGTATATTTTTTGTTCATTTAATTCTTCAATGTTTTCAATTGCATGTTCTGTAACATTTTTGGAAAAAACATGTGATTCCTAATATAAACCATTAAACTCGTTTTTGATGAATGAGCTGAGTTCCCTATTTGTAGTCCCCGACCCACCCGGGATAGCCATCCCCACACTCCGGACAGCCCTCCCCGCACCCCGGATAGCCCCCCGTCCCCCAGACAGCCCTCCCTACTCTACGGACAGCCCTCCCCGCACCCCAGACAGTCCCCCCGCACCCCGGACAACCCCCCTCCCCCCCCCCCCCGCACCACGGACAGGCCTCCCCACACACCAGTCAGCCCCCCCCCCCCTCCGCACCCCAGACAGCCCTCCCCACACTCTGGAAAGCCCTCCCCGCACCCCAGACAGGCCCCCCGCATCCGGGAAAGAGCCCCTGCACCTCGGACAACCCTCCCCACACTTCAGAGAGCCCTCCCCGCACCTCGGACACCCCCCCCCCCCCCCCCGCACTCTGGACAGCCCTCCCCGCACCATAAACAGCCCCCCCCCCCCCCCCGCACCCTGGATAGCCCGCCTTCCCCCCCCCCCCCTCCCCCACCCTACACCCCGGACATGCCTCCCCGCACCCTGGACAGCCCCCCCCCCCCCTAAATTATGAAATGGTCGGGCAAACAGCACGTCAATCGGAGGTGTCGTTTGACCGCGGTGACCGGAAACGCTTTTTCGGAGTCATAAAACACCGAAAACGGCATGAGATGGTAGAATTTGTAGCAAACATGCTCTGAATAACCTGAAACCACACGAGAACATTAGGAATATTTTTCACGACGTGTAGGAGGAAATGACACACCCATTGGACGTGCGGTGTGTAGGGTACGACTGATTAGGTCGTTTTCAGCAGCTCGACGCGCGCTAAAATGGCACGTTGGGGGGGTCAAAACCACCTGAACGACCTCATAATGCCATGAAACCGTACTACAACAGCCATTGTGTGAATTGTGAAATGGTTGGGTAGACGGCACGTCAACCGGAGGTGTCGTTTGACTGCGGTGACTGGAAATGCGTTTCTGGAGTCATAAAACACCAAAAACGGCGTGAGACGGTCGAATTTGAAGAAAATGTGCTCCGGATGACCTGAAACCATACAAAAACATTAGGAATATTATTCGCGAGGTTTAGAAGGAGACGATAAACCCATCGGATGTGCGGTGCGAACGGTACGACATATTGTGTCATTTTTAGCAGCTCGGCGCGCGCTAAAATGGCGCGTTGGGGGGTCAAAACCACCCGAACAACCTCGTAATGCCATGAAAACCATACGACAACAACCTATGTGTGAATTTTGATATGGTCAGGTAGATGGCATGTCAATCGGAGGTGTCGTTTGACCGCGGTAACGGGAAACGTGTTTCCGGAGTCATAAAACATAAAAAACGGCGTGAGACAGTCGAATTCGGAGTAAACGTGCTCCGAATGAATTGAAAACACACGAATACATTAGGAATATTATTTGTGACGTGTAGGAGGAGACGAAACTCCCATCGGACGTGTGGTGCCCGTGGTACGACCGATTATGTCGTCTTTAGCAGCTCGACGCTTGCTAAAATGGCACGTTGGGGGGTCAAAACCACCCGAACAACCTCTAAATGCCATTAAACTGTTCGAAAATAGTTGTTGTGTGAATTGTGAAATGGTAGGGTAGACGACACATCAATCAGAGGTGTCGTTTGACCGTGGTGACTGGAAACGCATTTTCGGAGTCATAAAACAACTAAAACGGCGTGAGACGGTTGAACTCATTTCATACGTGATCCGAATGACCTGAAACCACACAAAAACATTAGGAATATTATTCGAGACGTGTAGGAGGAGACGACAGGCCCATCAGATGTGCGGTGCGCGTGGTACGGCCGATTGGGTCATTTTTAGCAGCTCGTTGTGCGCTAAAATGGCGCGTTGGGGGGTCAAAACTACACAAACCACCTCGGAATGCCAAGAAACCATACGACAATAGCCGTTTTGTAAATTGTGAAATGGTCTAGTAGACGGCACATTAATTGGAGGTGTCGTTTGACCGTGGTGACCGGAAACGCATTTCCGGAGTCATAAAACATCAAAAACGGCGTGAGACGGTCGAATTCGTAGCAAACGACCTCCAAATGACCTGAAACCACAAAAAAACATTAGGAATATTATTCGTGACATGTAGGAGGAAATAAAATGCCCATCAGACGTGCGGTGCGCATGGTACAACCGATTGAGTCGTTTTCAGCAGCTCGGCGTGCGCTAAAATGGCGTGTTGGGGGGGTCAAAACTACCCGAATAACCTCGTAATGCCATGAAACTGTACGAAAAAAGCCGTTGTGATAATTTCAAAATGTTCGGGCAGAAGGCTCATAAATCAGAGGTGTCGTTTGACCGCGGTGACCGAAAACGCGTTTCTGGAGTCATAAAACCCCAAAAATGGCGTGAGACAGTCAAATTCATAGCAAACGTGCTCCGAATGACCTGAAATCACACGAAAACATTAGGAATATTATTCGTGACGTGTAGGAGGAGACGACACGCCCATCAGACATGCGGTGTGCGTGGTACGACCGATTGTGTCGTTTTTAGCAGCTCGCGCGCGCGTTAAAATGGACCGTTGGGGGGGTCAAAACTACTCAAAAGACCTCATAATGCCATGAAACCGTACAAAAATAGCCGTCGTGTGAATTTTAAAATGTTCTGTCAGACAGAACTTCAATCGGAGGTGTCGTTTGACCGCGGTGACCAGAAACGCATTTCCGGAGTCATAAAACACCAAAAACGGCGTGAGATGGTCGAATTCGTAGCAAACGTGCTCCGAATGACCTGAAACCACACGAAAACATTAGGAATATTATTCAAGACATGTAGGAGGAGACAACACACCCATAAGACGTGTGGTGCGCGCGATACGACCGATTGGGTCGTTTTCAGCAGCTCGGCGAGTGCTAAAATGGCGCGTTGGGGGGTCAAAACCACCCGAACGACCTCAGAATGCCATGAAACCGTACAAAAACAGCCGTTTTGTGAATTGTGAAATGTTCGGGTAGACGACACATCAATTGGAGGAGTCGTTTGACCACGGTGACCCGAAACTCGTTTCCAGAGTCATAAAATACCAAAAACGGCGTGAGACGGTCGAATTCATAGAAAACGTGCTCTGAATGACCTGTAACCAAATGAAAACATTAATAATATCATTTGTGACGTGTAAGAGGAGATGGCACACCTATAGAACATGCAGTGCACACGGTACGACCGATTGTGTCGTTTTCAGCAGCTCGGTGCGCGCTAAAATGGCGTGTTGTGGGGTCAAACCCATCCGAAAAATCTAGGAATGCCATGAAACCATACAGAAACAACCTTTATGTGAATTGTGAAATGTTCGGGAAGACAGCACATCAATTGGAGGTGTCGTTTGACCGTGGTGACCGGAAACGCGTTTTCGGAGTGATAAAACTCCAAAAACGGCGTGAGACGGACGAATTCAGAGAAAACGTGTTCCGAAGGACCTGAAACAACACGAAAACATTAGAAACATTATTCATGATGTGTAGGGGGAGCTGACATACTCATCGGACCTGCGGTGCGTGCGGTACGACCGATTGTGTCGTTTTCAGCAGCTCGACTCGCGCTAAAATGGCGCGTTGGGGGTCAAAACCACCCGAACGACCTCTGAATGCCATGAAACCGTACCGAAATAGCCTTTGTGTGAATTGTGAAATGTTCAGGAAGGCATCACATCAATCGGAGGTGTCGTTTGACTGCGGTGACCTGAAACCCGTTTCCGGAGTCATAAAACACCATAAACGGCATGAGACGGTCGAATTCAGAGCAAACGTGCTCCGAATGACCTGAAACCACACTAAATCATTAGGGATATTATTCGTGACATGTAGGAGGAGACGACATGCCCATCGGACATACGGTGCGCGCGGTATGACCGATTGTGTCATTTTTAGTAGCTCGGTGCATGCTAAAATGACACGTTGGGGGGTCAAAACCACCCGAACGACCTCTGAATTCCATGAAACCGTACGACAACAGTAGTTGTGTGACTTGTGAAATGGTCGGATAGACGTCATGTCAATCGAAGGTGTCGTTTGACTGCGGCGACCAGAAACGCATTTTTGGAGTCATAAAACACCAAAAACAGCGTGAGACGGTCGAATTTGTAGCAAACGTGCTCTAAATGACTTGAAACCACACGAAAACATTAGTAATATTATTTTTGACGTGTAAGTGGAGACGGAATGCCCATCGGATGTGTGGTGCGTGCGGTACGACCGATTGTGTCATTTTCAAAAGTTTAGCGCGCGCTAAAATGGCGCGTTGGGGGGTCAAAACCACTAGAATAACCTCAGAATGACACAAAACCGTACGAAAATAGCCATTTTGTGAATTTTAAAATGTTCGGGTAGACGAAAAATCAATCGGAGGTGTCGTTTGACCGCGGTGACCAAAAACGCGTTTTCGGAGTCATAAAACACCAAAAACGGCATGAGACGGTCGAATTTGGAGCAAACATGATCCGAATGACCTGAAACCACACTAAAACAATAGTAATATTATTGTTGATGTGTAAGTCGAGAAGACAGGCCCATAGGACATGCGGTGCGTGCGGTACTACCGATTGTGTCGTTTTCAGCAGCTCGACGCGCGCTAAAATGACGCGTTAGGGGGTCAAAACCACCCGAATGACCTCAGAATTCCAGGAAACCATAAAACAATAGCCGTTGTGTAAATTTTGAAATCTTCGGGCAGACGACACATCAATCGGAGGTGTCGCTTGACCGCGGTGTCCGTAAACGCATTTTCAGAGTCATAAAACACCAAAAACGGCGTGAGACGGTCGAATTCATAGCAAACATGCTCCGAATGACCTGAAACCACATGAAAATCTTAGGAATATTATTCATGATGAGTAGGAGGAGACAAAACTCCCATCAGACATGTGGTGTGCGTGGTACAACTGATTGTGTCGTTTTCAGCAACTCGGCGCGCGCTAAAATAGCGCGTTGGTGTTTCAAAACAACCCAAACGACCTCTGAATTCTATGAAACCGTACGACAATAGCCGCTGTGTGAATTTTGAAATGGTCAGGTATAAGGCATGTCAATCAGAGGTTTCGTCTGACCGCGGTGACCGGAAACACGTTTCGAGAGTCATAAAACACCAAAAACGGCGTGAGACGGTTGAATTCATAGAAAACGTGCTCCGAATGACCTTAAACCACCCGAAAACCTTAGAAATATTATTCGAGATGTATAAGAGGAGACAACATGCCCATCAGACATGTGGTGCGTGCGGTACGACCGATTGTGTCGTTTTCAGCAGCTCGGCGCACGCTAAAATGGGGCGTTGGGGGGTCAAAACCACCCGAATGACATCAGAATTCCATGAAACCGTACAACAAGAGCCGTTGTGTGAACTGTGAAATTTTCGGGAATATGGCACTTCAATCGGAGGTGTCGTTTGACCGCGGTGACCGGAAACGCGTTTTCGGAGTCATAAAACATCAAAAAACGTCGTGAGACGGTCGAATTCAAAGAAAAAGTGCTCTAAATTACCTGAAACCACACGAAAACATTAGGAATATTATTTTCAACGTGTAAGAGGAGATGGGACACCGATTGGACATGCGGTGCGCGCGGTACAACCGATTCTGTCATTTTCAGCAGCTCAGCGCGCACTAAAATGGCTCATTGGGGGGTCAAAACCACTCGAATGACCTCAGAATTCCATGAAACCGTATGAAAACAGCCTTTGTAAAAATTTTGAAATGTTCGGGCAGACGGAACGTCTATTAGAGGTTTTGTTTGACCATGGTGACCGGAAACGTGTTTTCATAGTCATAAAACACCAAAAACAGCGTGAGACGGTTGGATTCATAGAAGACGTGCTTTGAATGACCTAAAACCACACAAAAACATTATAAATATTATTTGTGACGTGTAGGAGGAGACGGTACGCCCATTAGACGTGTGGTACATGCGGTACGACTGATTATGTCGTTTTTAGCAGCTCGGTGCGCGCTAAAATGGCGCGTTGGGGGGTCAAAACCACCCGAACGACCTCGGAATTCCATGAAACCGTACGAAGAAATCCGTTGTGTGAATTGTGAAATGGTCGGGTAGACGGTACGTCAATCAGAGGTGTCGTTTGACCATGGTGAGCGGAAATGCATTTCTGGAGTCATAAAACACCAAAAACGGCGTGAGACAGCCGAATTTGGAGCAAACATGCTCCGAATGACCTGAAACCACACGAAAACATTAGGTATATTATTCGTGACGTGTAGGAGGAGACAGAACACCCATCGAACATGCAGTGCATACGGTACGACCGATTGTGTCGTTTTTAGCAGCTCGACGCGCGCTAAAATGGCGCGTTGGGGGGTCAAAACCACCCGAACGACCTCAGAATGCCATAAAACCGTACGAAAACAGCTGTTGTGTGAATTGTGAAATGGTCGGGTAGACGACACGTCAATCGGAGGTGTCGTTTGACCGCGGTGACCGGAAACGCGTTTCTGGAGTCATAAAACACCATAAATGGCCTGAGATGGTTGAATTCGGAGAAAACATGCTCCGAATGAACTAAAACCACACAAAAATATTATGAATATTATTCATAACATGTAGGAGGAGACGACATTCCCACCAGACGTGCGGTGCACTCGGTACGACCGATTGTGTCGTTTTTAGTAGCTCGGCGCGCGGTAAAATGGAGCGTTGGGGGGTCAAAACCACCCGAACCACCTTGGAATTCCATGAAACCATACGACAACGGTTTTTGTGTGAATTTTGAAATGGTTGGGTAAATGACATGTCAATCGGAGGTGTCGTTTGACTACGGTGACCGGAAACGCGGTTTCGGAGTCATAAAACACCAAAAATGGCGTGAGACAGTCGAATTCGTAGCAAACATTCTCTGAATAACCTGAAACCAAATGAAAACTTTTGAAATATTATTCATGATGTGTAGGAGGAGACGACACACCCATCGGATGTGCGGTGCGCATGGTATGACCGATTGTGTCGTTTTCAGCAGCTCGAAGCGCGCTAAAATGGCACGTTGGGGGGTCAAAACAACCCGAACGATCTCAAAAAGCCATGAAACTGTTAGACAACAGCCGTTGTGTGAATTTTGAAATGGTCGGGCTGAAGGAACGTCAATCGGAGGTGTCGTTTGACCGTGGTGACCGGAAACGCATTTCCAGAGTCATAAAACACCCAAAACGGCGTGAGACGGTCGAATTCAGAGCAAACGTTCTCCGAATGACTTGAAACCACACAAAAACAATAGTAATATTATTCTCAACATGAAGGAGGAGACGGAACGCCCATCCAATGTGTGGTGCGTGAGGTACGACCGATTGTGTCGTTTTCAGCAGCTCGACGCGCCTTAAAATGGCTCGTTGGTCGGTCAAAACCACCCGAACGACCTCGGAATTCCATGAAACCGTACGACAACAGCTGTTTTCTGAATTTTGAAATGTTTGGGAAGAAGTAACATCAATCACAGGTGTCGTTTGACCACGGTGACCGGAAACACGTTTCCAGAGCCATAAAACACCAAAAACGATGTGAGATGGTCAAATTCCTAGAAAACGTGCTCTGAATGACATGAAACCACACGAAAACATTAGGAACATTATTTTCGATGTGTGGGAGGAGACGGCACACCCATCGGGCGTGCGGTTCGCGCGGTACGACTGATTGTGTTGTTTTTAGCAGCTTGGCGCACGCTAAAATGGCATGTTGGGGGGTCAAAACCACCCGAATGACCTTAGAATGCCATGAAACTGTATGAAAACAGCCGTTGTGTGAATTTTAAAATGGTCGGGAAGACGGCACGTCAATCAGAGGTTTCGTTTGACCGCGGTGACCAAAAATGCTTTTCCAGAGTCATAAAACACCAAAAACGGCGTGAGACGGTTGAATTCGGAGAAAACGTTCTCTGAATGACCTGAAAACACACGAAAAAATTAGTAATATTATTCATGACGTTTAGGAGGAGACTTCACGCCCATCAGACGTGCGGTGCGCACGGTACGACTGATTGGGTCGTTTTCGGCAGCTCGACGCGCGTTAAAATGGCACCTTGGGGGGTAAAAACCACATGAATGACCTCGGAATTCCCTTAAACCATACTAAAACATCCGTTGTGTGATTTTTAAAATGGTCAAGTAGACGACATGTCAATTGGATGTGTCATTTGTCCACGGTGACTGGAAACACATTTTCGGAGTCATAAAACACTATAAACAGCGTGAGACGGTCAAATTTGGAGCAAACGTGCTCCGAATGACTTAAAACCACAGAAAAACATTAGGAATATTATTTTTGATGTGTAGGAGGAGACTACATTCCCATCAGACGTGTGGTACACGCGGTACGACCGATTGTGTCGTTTTCAGCAGCTCGAGGCACGCTAAAATGGCGCGTTGGGGGGTGAAAAACACCCGAACGACCTCAGAAATATATGAAACCATACGACAATAGCTGTTGAGTGAATTTTGAAATGGTCGGGTAGACGACACGTCAATCGGAGGTGTCGTTTGACCGCGGTGACCGGAAACACGTTTCTGGAGTCATAAAACACCATAAACGGCGTGAGACGGTTTAATTCGGAGAAAACATGCTCCAAATGACATGAAACCACACGAAAACATTAGGAATATTATTTGTGATATGTATGAGGAGACGACATGCCAATCGGACATGCGGTGCGCACGGTCTGACCGATTGTGTCATTTTCAGCAGCACGGCGCACGCTAAAATGTCGCTTTGGGGGGTCAAAACCACCCAAACGACCTCGAAATGCCATGAAACCGTACGAGAACAGTCGTTGTGTTAATTGTGAAATGGTCGGGTAGATGGCATGTCAATCAAGGGTGTCTTTTGACCAATGGGACCAGAAACACATTTTTGGTGTCATAAAACACCAGAACGGTGTGAGACGGTCGAATTCGGAGCAAACGTGCTCTGAATGACCTGAAATGATAGAATTTCTTAAATTGGGGGTTTTAAATTATTATAGCACCATGATTTGATGTCAGATTTAATTTTATTATATTTATATAATAACTGAATAATTATGTCTAATTTACGTTTGTTTTGTTTTGTTGTTTTTTTTGTCTTATTGTTGGTTTATTGAAGCAGAAGATTGAAATGGATGGACCTGCTTGGATCGTTGAAGCACGTTTATCATTTATTATTTATGACGATCTTGATGTTTATGTTGTTTGAAATTGTTTTCCATTTTTTATGATTTTTACCTTGTTTTATCTCTGATTTTGCACCGTGAATTAAACAAAACACAATTCGTACATTTCATTAAAAAAATGAAAATCCACAAAAAATACCAAAAATTAGCCCTTACACATTTTTATGTAAAGTCTTCCAAAAGATAAGTTTATATTGAAATAAAAAATTTATAAATGTGCTAGAATTTATATTTAAAACAACATCTCCATTAAGAGGTAGTAAAATTACCTTTTTAGAGAAATACAAATTTTAAGCATAAATTTTGATTTATTATTACCATATGCTTAATAATCCTATTGGATGAATACGAAAAATATTTTATTTAATATTATATATATATATATATTTAATATATATATATATATATATATTTAATATTATATATATTAATATATTTAAAACATATTATATATATATTTAAAATATTTTATTTAATATTATATATATAAATATTTTCTCTAATATATATATATATATATATTTTTTATTTAATATATATATATATATATATATATATATATTTCTTCCACTAGGAATTTTTTTTTTAAAAAAAATTTCCCAGACTAGGGAATGCCTTTGGCGGTCACTATAGGCTGCCTACCGTGCGCCATTACTGATCGCCAAAGGCAGTTGCTATAGGCCGGAATTTCGGTCACCTACAGCGACCGCCATTGGCAGTCGCTTTAGGCCGGAATTTCGGCCACCTATAGCGACCGCCATTGGATGTCGTTGTTGACCTATTGCGACGAAGCTAAAGAGACCACCAATGGTGGTCGTTGGGTGGTATCTAGAGGCCTATAGAGACCGCCAATGGCGGTCGATATTGCCCTATTTTTTAGTAGTGAGATTTAAAGGAGGTTTCTCTAAGAGAAGTTAATAATCTTAACCAAGCTCTTTCTTTTTTTAAAAAATCTTCTATTACCACATTAAATTATTTAATAGTAATTTAAATATAATAAAAATATTATTTCCCATATAATTAGAATTTATTATCGTCATTTAATAATATTTATACATCTTTTTTTTCATAAAATGGGAAACAAAACCATTGCTCGTGTGTACAAAGGACAATCACCTTGTGAATCGATGTAAATTTATTTTCACTACCTCACATGGATATTAATAGTGATTGAAATAATGAATATATATGATAATTTTGTATTAATATTTTTCTTTAAATTTACTACATCATCTACTTCTTAACCCTTATACCCATTAAAAAAAGATAATGTCGCTTGTGCGTACATGTGACTTATCGTCTCCATGAAGCAATGCATTTCATTTTCCATGTATTCATTTCATGAAATAATTTAAACATTAATCTAATGAATAAATATAATATTTTTTAAAATAATATAATTATTTATGTTAGGAAACTATAACCTAGTGTCAATAACCAAAACATACTTGACCAAACATACATGAGAAAATTGAGTTTTTAACACCTGAGAAAATTATAATTAGGAATGATTGTTGATGAATGGGTGATAAGATGTTATCAGTGGATAATATATGATATTATAAATATAATATTGTTTTGGTAAAAACTAATTACATTATTAAAACCATTATACAGGATGTTAAATCATGTTCAATAATGTGGAACCGTGTGGTAAGGGATTTCGTCTGAATTTCCACTCCATTATGATATATTTATTATAATGAACCTATATAATTTTATGTGGTGTATATACTACCAATTTTATGTAATGAAAATGAATATATATATATATATATATATATATATATATATATATATTATTAATTTTTCAATTCAATTTTACAATTTCAATGGTTTATAATTTAAATTTTATTAAATTGGTAAAAAATTATTTTATAATCACATTTTTTCTGGTATTTTTTATGAAGGAATATTATAATATATCCTTCATAAACATTATATATATTATTTTCCTTATTATATTTAATAATTTTCCTTGTTTTATTTAAATTTTTTTAATTTTTGGCCCTTTAATCAAGTAAATTAATGCTTAAAATAAAATATGATCGTATTTTTATTTTTTATTAAGAATATTTTTCTTATATGTTCATATTTGTAAAAATTGATTTAAAAAATTATATATTATTTTCTTAAATGATTTATTATGAAAATTTTATGTTATCCTTGACATTTTAAATGTTTTTATATTAATAATTATATTTTTTTTGAAATTTTTATTTTTGACTTTCTTTACAAAAAGTCAAATTGAATATTTCTTTTTAACATATATGGAATTAAAAGGCCTTCCCAATGCCTAACTATTTTATGATATATATGTTATTATAAAATTTTTCTACGGTTTTAATAATAAAAATATTTAATAAAAGCATAATATAATTTTTTTCATCCATTTTATTTTACACTATAAAAGAAGTGAATTTGTTATAAAACTAATATTTCTGATGAATTGATGGTCATATTTTATCTCTTAATAATGTTATGTTAAATAAATTTATTCTGAAATATTCAATTTTTTATGATTATATTTCATTAGAAATTACATAAAGAAACTCCTACTTTTCATACAAAAATATTACATCTTATTATATGAATATTCAAATTCATAAAATTACATTCCATGCTAGAATCATATAGGTTTTATGGTATTTGGAGACATGGATACATAGAAAACATGTTTATAAGATATATACATAATCTCCCACTAATTTATTCATATATATAACCCTTAATAGAAATATAATATTTAAAATCATTCTTCATGTTATTTGAAAAGGAGACATAAGAAAGGGTTAACTTAGATGATCACTAAGTGTAAACATAAGAGATATCAATGACACCTTAAACATAACATGATAATACTGGTATGAGAACATGATATTAAAATGTGAAAATCCAAACCTAATATATTATATATCATAATCTTAAATCATGGCATAATTTTTGGAAGTTCATAAGACATGAATCATAAATGAATCAAATTACATGACCCATGAGTGCATAACAATGGAATAAGGCACAAGTTTGTGGGATAAACATAATTATATAAAATCATTTCTTTATTCAAGGATCACTAACAAGAATACTATAGTTGAATTGGTTAACTCCTTATTCCACCATATCCTTATTCATGGTTCACTCCTAAGACTGTCATAGTGGATAAAGTCCCTTTTTGAACTGAGTCTACTCCCCATTCAAATACCTATTATTTCATGAAATATCAATATTTACCCAATGCATTAGAGTGTGTATAATTTTAGTAGCACCCCTCACATAATCATAATCCATTCATATTTTTAACAAAAGATTATAAATAATTCATCATATATCATAACTTGTGGAAAATAAATAGGTTTTATAAATACTTCAATAATTTATCATAACATAATTGTGGAAAATAAAAATGTTTCTTAAAAAACATAATCATAATAATAACCCATCTATATAAATAATAACGATGATATCCTTGGATCATATCCCCAATAATTCATAATTATCAACAAATAATGATATCATAAATGAAAATTCATTTAAAAAATCACTAGGAATATTTCTTAAAGAAAATACAGTTTTCATTTTGGAAACACTTCTTTAAAATGGAAAATATCAAAAATTTATAGAAAAAAATTATTCAAAATATCTAATTAATATTATAATGGAATAAGAAAGCATTTATCGGTCATGATAGTAGGAAATTCCATTCATTCTATGTATGTTAAAACAAAGATTCCTTTCACATTTCTAGTAAGAAGTCAAAAAGTACATTGGTTAGAAAATTAAAAACATATACCTTTTAAACCATTTGTTAAAAATTAAATCATGGATAAAAATAGTATAAAAAATCATTGGATAATATTAAAAACATTTTGAAATTTTTTTTACAAAAAATAAATATTAAAGAAATGTTTTTTTGACAGAAGAGAGAAATAATGTTTTCTTTCCTTAAATATATTCTTTTAGTGTCTTCACTTTATAAAGAGATGAAAATTAAATTAGAAAAATTTTATATATAAATATACCCATATTATAATAATATTAATTTTATTTTTTAGATATAGGTCATAATATTTCATTATCAGAAACTTAATCATAAATAATCTCGATAAACAATGAGATTATAACATAAATCCCCTACAAAAAGTTCAAATTTCTATGAATGTTATATAAACTCATTTAAAAAAATTAAATATATTATAATTATATAAAAATCATCTACATACCTTAAATATCATATATATAGCACACTTATAACATTTTGACACCTGTTTATTAATAATTCCGTTATAAAATCATTGTCTACTGGTGTTAATTATTTCATTTTTCAAGAGAATTTTGGTGTAGTAGTTCCAGTTACTATATATTGATCATGGTTCTATAATATCCATAATTTTTAACATGATATAAATATCTTATATATTAATTATATATATAATTAGATGCATCTATAAATTTTAGGGATAGAAAAATGAATTACACTAATCATTGGCATGGTTTTCCATAATTACACATGAACATTGTTTTTTACTTTTTTTACAGATGTAATGATCATTATTATATCATAATTATCATATATATTTATTAAATATATCATTATTAACATAAATTTAATGTGGATATAAATAATAATTCACATCACTTCATGGAGGTTGCAGTCCACAAGTATGCATGGACGACATTATCATTTTCCATTTGATGGTTAGGCAGGAAGGAAGATATGATATTATAATTATAGGAGAATAATAATTTCATTAATATCATATATAAACATTTAACCCATCCTAATAACCATCTAGTAAATATGGTGATGGAAAATTATTTGTATCTCTACTTAGTGGTGGTAGTCCTCATGTATGCATGAGTGATGCTTTCACTACCCTTTTGATGGAAAAGATGGTAGATGTTGGTAGTTCCAGAATCAAAATAAAATTTTATTATATTGGAGATACTGAAGTTATTATTTTATTAAGAATACCATATATTTAAAATAGGTATAAGAAATATTAATTTTAAAGTGTTTGGGTAAGATGATTACCTCTCATTTGGTTGGCCTCCTTTAGATCCTTTATTAAGGACCCTTGGGATGTTCTTTTAAAAATGTCACCACCTTTAAATAATGGATAGGTAAGTTGATAAGATAATTTTTTATAGGTTTATTGAGATATATTGATAAAATTTTCAAAAATTAGAAAAAGGAAGAGTCTTCTTTTATAATTTGAGGTAAGGAGAGACTTGGAATTTCATAAAAGAATAAAACATAATAATTTCATACTCAAGAAAAAGGCATCAAAAAGTCTATAGGCTCAATGGTGGGATAATATGAGGAAAAATATGGAAATAAAATGGGGTTTATAGATGTTTTATTGTCAAAAATACCCTTATCTCTATGTTTAACTCATAGTAAACACATTTTAACCTTAATCGCATTGATAAATTATTAAAATATTTACTATTCCTTATGAAAATATGAAGGTTTTTTAATTACCAAATTTTGACATGTTTATTTTTAAAAATCAATATCATTTTTAAAATAAAATTTCTAAAATTTTTTGAAGTTAATTATATAATTTTCTCAAAAAACAATAAAAATAATTTTAAGGAAAATTGAAATTTTAAAGCATATAACGACTTTACTAAAAATTGAGTATTTATTAATATATTTTATTTATATAAAACATTTATAAATATTTATAAATATTTTTTTATTCCTATTCAAACCTCCCATTTAATGGTTTTGTTATAATGTTATATTATATTATAGTCCATTTAGACTCGGGGTTGAATATATCACATGCTATCGAAGAAATTAAATTTATTCAAAGAGAAATATATAATAAAATCCCTAAGTGTTAAATTATACCCACATTAAATTAAATTTTCCCCTGAAATTACAACACTAAATAATGAGGATATCTCTATTTTAACACATACTTAGGTTCCTAAGTAGCTTCTTCAAATTTCTGATTCCTCCAGCAAAATATAACCATGTGGATAGTCTTATTTCATAGAAATATATATAAATCTTGAAAAATTTATATGAGTCATTATTCATAGGAAATAAAATTATCCAGTGGTAAAAACTCTATGTTTATTACATGTGATTGATCATGTATATTCTTACTCTGGAGAGACACATGGAACTCATCAGGAATTTGAGAGTGGTTCGGGGGCAGTGCCAAATGATAAGCTACCATCCCTACTTGATCAAGAATATATAAGGGGAAAATATAACTAGGGAATAGATTTCCCTTATTGTAAAATATCATAACCTTTATCCCTATATAAATTTGAAGGAATTTCTTCTCACTAACTTCAAATTCAATATTTTTCTAATGATTGTTAGTATAAATTTTTTTATGACTCTGTGATGCCTTTATGTATTGATGGATGGTGGTAACTGTATATTCCAATTTCTTATATAGTTCATTTTATAATAGATTTATTTATCTAAATTCATTCCAACATGTTGAAGTTCTATAATTCTTTCTATAAAGTGCTTCATAAGGAGCCATCTAAATTCTCGAGTTGAATCTTTTTTTTGGAAACTCAACCAGAAGAAGGTATTTATCCCAATAAACATTGAAATCCATATTAAAAGACCTCAAAATAACCTTTAGAGTTTAAATTGATCTAATAAACTGTAAATATATCATTAGATGATAAACAATATGGAAACACAACTATGAACCCAGATCTTATTGAATACTTCCCCATTACATTGAGGTAAACCTTGGATCAAAATCAAATAAAATAAAATTTGGTACTCCATGAAATTATACCAGATAATTAATGTACATTTTGGAAAACTGATGAAGAGATAAATACTATCTGATAATAATAAATTATGATTACTTTGTAAGGTAATTAACTATACCCCAAATAGAATTTATATTTTAGATGTTTTGGGGTGTCCAATGACAGAATCTATGGTGATGTTTTACCATTTCTATTATTATAATGGTAATATTTATAACACCCCCTTATAATTATATCTCTTAGAATTAACTTACATACATTCCAAGAACCCTGAGACATATTATATAATATCTCTCTTCATATTGCCCCACCAGAAATACTCTTTCAAATTTGTATAAATTTTGTACTTCCACGATGAATATAGAATGATGAACTATGTTCTTCATCCAACAACTCTTTCATCAAATATAGTTTCTGTAGGACACAAAAAGGATTCCAAAACCTTATCATCCTATCACAATCAAATTTAACTCCAAAAAATTTCTCACCTTATTTTTCATCTCTACATCTTTCTAACACACCTCTTTATTCGTCACATGGATAGATGGTTGCACACTCATTAGTGAAATATAATATTTCTCTACATCCTTTGTGATTTATAGATTCACCCTATTTAAATCCATAAGTATTGGATCTTTTTTATCCTCATCATTAATATTTTTTCATGATCTCTTTGACAAAGATAATATGTCACCTTGTTCTCATTCTGAGTTTAGTAATGTATTGAGCAGTCACAATTTTTAATCAACTCCAATCATCATCTCTAGTGCATATTAATCTATTTCTGAGTGAATATATATGTTTAAATTTTATGATTAGTATATATATCATAACTTTCTACATAAGGATAATTTTTCTATATATTTAATGTAAAAATTACCACATCTAACTCAAAATTATGAGTTGGGTAATTTTTATTGTAAACCTTTAATTTCCAGAGGCATACGATATAACCAAATCATTATGCATGAGGATGTATCCCAATCCCTTCTTTTATTTTATCACTATAGATCATAAAACTTTATCCACTATAATTTATTGGAAGAATAGGTTTGTTTACTAACCTTATCTCTAGTTCCTTGAATTATTCTATACATTCACCCATTTAAAATAAATTGAAACCCTTCTAATTTTACTTGGTGAGTGGATTATATATCCATGAAAAAGTATCTACAATGAATCAATAATGTCCATCTAAACAAATAAAAATACATATCTCAATCATTATGGTTGTTTTGGGTCAATATTCAATAAATTCCATAATTGATGGATACATATATATACACTCACTTGAGAATATATGACCCAAAAATGAAACATTCATAGCTAGATTTTACACTTGGTAAATTTAGCATACAACTTCCCCTTCCTCAAGGTCTCCAGAAAAATCCCCAAATAATTGTTTTACTATTCCTTTATCTTTAAATTTATATTAATGTAATCTCTAAATACTACCACAAATTGATCAAGGTAATCTATGAAGATAGTATCCATTAAATCTATGAAGATAGTTGGGGAATTAGTAAGACCAAATAGAATTACAATAAATTCATAACGCCCATAACTAAAATGGAAGGATGTTTGGGGTACATATTCAATTTTTACACAAATTTTATTGTATCAAAATAAATGATCAATCTTGAAAAAACATTTACCTCCAAATAATTGATCAAACAAATCATAAATACAAGGCATAAGAAACTTATTCTTGATTCAGATATTGTTCACTTTATTATTTTCAATATAGATCCGCATTGATCCATTTTTATTATTAACAAAAATATAGATTCACCCCATGATGGAACAATTGGATAAATGAATACCTTATAAAGATACTCTTGGATTTTTTTTCTTCAATTACTACAACACAATCTCAGCCATTCTATAAAAAGTTTTTGAAAAAATAATTAGACCAGGTTGGTGTTCTATTGAAAAATGAACTTCATGATTTATAGGAAGACTCTGAAACTCTTACAGTAATACATAAACCAACTCTTATAAAATATGAATATATTAAAAACTTATTTTCTTTATATCCATGAGAGTCAAGAACCCCTTGATAATAGGAATCAAGACCCATATAATGGACAAAATTTTCATTGGATTTATATATTCATGAACACAGATAGATGATCATAGGTTGTATAGAATATAAAACATGACTTCCCTTCCATGTATTTTCTTATGGGATTTATGTACATAAAAAAATCCATTCCTATGTTAACATCAAATTCAATTAGAGGGGGGGGGGGAGAATGATATTTTTAGGAATCACATTCCTATAAACTTCAATCGGAGATGAATCATATTCTTGAGATACGATCATCATACCATTGGTGTCTTCACTACTAATTCAACATTTAATAATTGGGATGGTATTATGATCACCTTAGATAACTATTCATATATAAAATAGTGTGTATATCTAGAATTTGGTAATACATTAGAAGTTATAGAGTGAATAGTAAGGGTACCTTTCACCATTCAGTTATTGTACCCCACATCAGCAATAATTTTTTCATGGGATTCCACTTTATATATGGGATTAAGATGTTTATGATGCCGATCATCATCATTAACCTTCATATTTTTATTATTGTTTATCATAATTTCCATACTTATTTCATTTGAAATGATAAATTGTGGGTGGTAAATTTTTTGGTACTTTCTCTCCATCATTAACTAACATTTTCTTCCCATCACATTGATATTTATTTCCATGATGAGCTTCCCTTCCATGATAAAAATTTTTACTAGCCCCCTTAAAATGATTTCCTCCATGTTTTCCACCACACTTTTTTCATAAAAGAATGATCAGATTCTTCTCTCCATCAGTTTTATCAATATAATTTTCCTTTGAATTAAATCTCTCTTTTATTATAAAAATCATAAGATTAGTGGGTAACACAAATCTCCATCTCCTCATTAATATACTTTTGAACAATATTTTCATGGCTATTGATGTCTCTAATGGATAATACCATTTTTTGAGTTGGTCTAGTAGAATTTAATAACTGATTCATCTTACTTTTAGGATGGATGATAATTTTAGAAATGTACCTTACAAGTCCTGTAAAATTTTCCTAATAAGTACTAAATGATTAAAAATCCTTTTAATTTTCTCAAATAATTCCTTAGACATTATAAGATAAACAATACTAGAAAATTAATTATTGAAAAATAATTTCTTAAACTAATACCACCAATACGGGTTTATTTCTTACTGTTGACTCATGTTATTGATAGATGAATTCCATTGATCTACTTCACCATTCAAATAACAAAGTGATAAAATAAATCTTTCACATTCCAAAAAAAGAGGATATGAAATATATTTTTAATGGTATTGATCAATTTCTTATCAACTACTACGTCAATGGACCCACTAACAAAAGCTGACTGTTTCCTGATTAATTAATCAATATAAAATTATTACCTAATTTTCTCATTTGGAATATCAACATGATTCATATATTGAGAATGTATTGTCAGAAAAAAAAATATTTTTAATTCCATCTCCCATAAAATTTGGTTTCTCAGGGGATAATCATTCCATTTTCTTTCGCAGTCACTATTAACATGATTCCTTTGGGTTCCAGTGATTGACTAATACCAAAAATCATAATGTCAGTAAAAATAATCATAGTGGAAAAAAATATAATCATTAAAAATCATTTATAGGATTCCTAAATCATGAAACCTTATTGTCAATCTTTGAAACTTTAGGTTTAACCTTAATTATCCATGATTATCATCTATTAAAATCCTTCATCATGGTTTATAAAGAAAATGTAAATTAACCCAATAATATCCCATAAGAGTGTTAAAAAATATGTTTAGTAAGTTAGCAATATCTATGTACTAGAACAATGGTATATATATACTCAACCAACACTTTTCAAGGACATTACCCATAGATTCATCTGTACAAAACAACCTCTACTTATAGTATACAAATAAATATTTTTTTCAAGAAAACCCACACTTATTTTATTTACTATATATTGGGATGGTATCCTATAAATTGGATTATCCTAATGGTGATCACTAAAGTATTTTCATCCCAGTTTATAAATATAACTATACTTTCTCTGATACCAACTATAGAGACCCATAAATTTCATACATAAATATTACATCTTATTACATGAATATTCAAGTATATAACATTATGATTCAGGATAAAATCATATATGTTTATTTTACATGGACAATTAAATATATAAACAACCATTTCTAAATATATTTACATCATATCGATCTATGTTTTTTTTATATCACCCTTCTTAGGCATATCATACCTAACTCATTTCTTCATAACCATGGGAAAGGAAACATAAGAAATGGTTAGCTCAGATACTCAATAAGGGTAAACAAGAATATATTAGTGAACAATTAAATATAAAATAAGAATAAGGGTATGAGAACACATTATTAAAATTTTGAAAACAACACCCAATATATCATGGATTATAATATTGAATAATGGAATAAATCTTTGTAGTTCGTAAGAAAATAATCATAATGGAATCAAACAACACAAGTTATGAAGGATTAATATTGGAATACAACATAAGTTTTTAGAATACACATAATCATAGAAATTAATTTAATTAGTGAAGGCTTAGATCCAATACTATCATACTAGGTTTGGTTCACTCCACATTACATTATGTCATTAGTAAAGGTTTACTTCAAAGACTATCATAGTTGAAATATTTCCTTACCCAACTGGGTTCAATCCCCATTCCAGTCTTTATTATCTCAGGAGATATCCATCATTAACCAATGAATTAGAGTTATATATAATTCTAGTCCCACCCATCACATAATAAAAATCCATTCAGATTTTTTCATAATATCATAAATCATTAATCACATATCATAATATGTGGACAAGAAACGGGTTTCATAAACATTTTAAAAATCCATCTAATCATAACTCATGGAAAATAAATGGGTTTCACAAACATCTCAAAATAATAATCATAAATCATCCAGATAATGAATAAGGTTGGTATCCTTGTATAATATCACTATTAATCTGTCGTTAACATCTAAGGATGCTATCATAAATGAAAATTTATCTAAAAGTTCACATGGATTATTTCATGAGGAAAACACCCTTTTCATTTTGGAACCACATTATTATAGTATAAAAATATACAAAATATTATTAAAAATATTATTTGAAAATAAACATGGAAATTAGTAAATAAAACTTAAAATCTATGAAACCTCATAATGATGGGAAATTATGTTTTTATTATATAAGTTAAAACAAATATTCCTTTCAAATTTTTGGTAAAATGTCAAAATTAACTCATTTTGAAAATGATAAGAATATTCCATTTAAAGTATTTTTAAAAAAAATCATGGTTCCAAATTACTTTTAAAAAATTATAGGATAATATTAAAAATATTCTTGAAAACATTTTTAGAGAACATGGATATGGAATAAAAGAGATTTTTGATCGAAGAGAGAAAGAAAGTGAGTTTTCCTTAAAATTATTCATCTAGTATATTGAGTTCTTAAAGAGAGGAAAGTGAAAGGAAAATAATGTTATATCATAAAAAAACCATAGGATAATAAAATTCATAGATTTTGGAGAGATAGGTCATAAAATCTCATCATTGGAAACATAATCTTAAACAATCCTGGTAAATAATGAGTTTGTGACATAAATATCATACCTCAAGTTTGAATTACATAGAAAGAAATATGAAATACTATATATTAAAGTTTAAATTACAATAATTCTATTATAGATTCATTTACATACTTATAATATCATATATTATCTAATTATAACATTTCAACACCCATTTATTAATAATTCTTTAATAAAATCATCATTTATGGGTATTGACTATTTGTTTCTAGAGTATTTTGTTTTAGTAGTTCTAGTTCATGTAATTTTATCATGGATATATCATCTACACGATAGAAATAATTATATAAATGTAACATATATTCATTATATATATATATATATTGATTCATCCATAAAAGTGAGGGATAGAAAAAATAATTTTATCATTTATGAAGATGGTAGGGAATATATACGTGTGAACATTGTTTTCAATTTTATATGGATTTGATGATAATTATTAAATAATATACAGAATATTTATAAATTAAATATATCCATAATTCCATTCATTTAAATTATAAATGTAAAATTAATCACATCAATTTTTTGTGGGGGTAGTCCACACGTACACAGGGGCGATGTTATCATTTTCCAAAAGATGGGTAGGTAAAAAGTTAGATATGATATTATAATTGAAAAAGAATAATTATTTCATAAATATCATATTTAAAAATTAAAATCATCATAATAATCATCCATGAATTATTGTTATGTAAAATGAATTTTATTGCTACATGGAGGTGGAAGTCCACACAAACACCTAAACAAAAATTTCACTTACCATTTTATAGAAAATGGGGAAAATAATGGTAGTTAAATAATAGAAATAACATTTTATTATATTTAGGATACTAAATATATTATTTTATAATGAATAAAAAAATTTATATGAGGTATAAAAATATGTAATTTGAATGAGGTTGGGTAGAATGATTACCTATCCTTCAGTTGACCTCCTTTAGATCCTTTATAAAGGACTCTTGGAATAGTATTTAAAAACTACTAATAAACCTAATTCATGTATAGGTAATTTTATAAGATAGTTTATTAATCTTTGGTCAAAATATATGGAACATGGTGGCGTAAATAATAGAAAGGAGGGGTGTCTTTTTATTAGTGGTGGAGATGAGACACTATGAATTTTTTAAAAGATTAAAATATAATATATTCATACTCAATTAAAATGATTGAAAATGTCTACAGGTGCAATGGTGGGATACTATTAGGTATAAATATGTCCATACAATAGGATCCAGATATGTTTAATTTGTAAACTTACCCGTATATAATGGTTTAACCCTCAGTAAACCCAATTTAACATTAATTGAGGTGATGATGTTTTACGATTTTTACTACTCATATTGACAAAAAATGAATGTTCACCATTACCAAATTAGGATAGGATACTTCAAAAATTAATTTTATTTTTTGAAATAAATTTTATTAATTTTGTATAAAAAAATTATTTTATTTTCTTAAAAAAAGATATAAAAACCATTTTAAGGAGAAATGTATTTTTTAAAAATAGCATCTCTTTACACAAAATTTAAGTACAATTTAATCAATTTTATTTATCTAAAAAAATTATAATTTTATTTTAAAAATTATGTATTCTTTTTAAAACTATAAATTTAATGGTTATGTTATAATAGTA
Organism: Viscum album; assembly: GCA_963277665.1. NCBI lineage: Eukaryota > Viridiplantae > Streptophyta > Magnoliopsida > Santalales > Viscaceae > Viscum > Viscum album. Next base: position 917,263,203 of record OY728141.1, read on the forward strand.
TACTATATTATAGTTTATTTAGACTTGTGGTTGTGTGTATCACAAGATATCAAAGATATTAAATTTTTTTCAAAAAGAAATATATTAAGAAATATCAGGGTGTTATATTAAATTTATCATAAATATACATATTTTTTGTATCATGGTTATTCTTATTGACTAAAATATATACCACTGATATATATGGTGTTTTACTAAGAATGTTATTTGACTGACCGAGGAAATCTTTGTATTATATATCCTTTACTCAATATGGATATATGTCTATAAGACATATTAATTGTGAATTAAATTGATCATTAAATATATAAGTAATTAATTTGACATATAGTGGTGGGTTGGGCCAATAATTACATATCCCCTCAATGAATCAACATGTATTTTGAGACAAACAAGTTTCCTAGCCTTATTAAATGAGTTTTTTTGTTTATCTAGACATAGTTTGAAATGTCTTGGTGAAAGGACTTAGTGATAAATATATCATGATGTATGAGATTATAAAATCCAAATTTATTCATTTCCTTCATTTAAAATTAATTTATTTTTATCCATGATATTATTACATTGGTACTATTCTTAGATGAATTTCATGATCAAGTTATTTATTAAATGGAATTTTTTTGGTTATAAACATTTCCATATTGATTATTCATAATTTAATCATGAAAATTTATACTTTATGTAACCCATAAAAATAATTTGAGCTTACCCTTATTTTGTATCATTTTCCCATTATATGAATATTATATCTTTAAATGAGTTTAAGGATGTTGAATATTTACATTCACTATGTTTTTATATTTTATTTCTAATGTAAAATGGAAAACAGGTTTTTATTTAGTTCTTTATAATTAATAAACTAATAGAACATGGTAATTTGATCCCTTATATCATATTATAATTTAATAAATTAGATATTGACTCTATGTTAATAGATTTGGGGTTGTTATAGAATATATCAAGTTTATTTAAATGGAAATATTTATAAATTCCTAGTGTGTTACAGTTGACACACCTTAAAATGCATTTCACCTTCAAAATTTCATCCCTTAAATACAAAAAAAATGATAAAATTATATTCTTTATCACATCATCATGTTCCCATGTAGCTTTCTCAAATTTTTGATTCCTCCAAATAAAATTTACTTGGAGAGGATTCTTGTTCAATAGAACTTTATCTCTATGATCCATTATTTCTTCTAGTTGTTCTTCATAAGAAAGATCATGATCAGTTGTACAACCAATATGTGAAGAACATGTGATGGATTAGGTATGTGAATCCTTAAGAGAGATATATGCAACACATTGTGAAGTTGATAGAGGTTTGGTCAGAGTTCCAAGAAATAAGGAACCTTCCCAATTTGATCAAGTATCACGAGGGAAAAAAAATTCCAAGGGAATGGATTTACCTTCATTCAAAATCTCATAACCTTCTTCCATAGAGATGTTTATAGAAATACCATATCACACAATTTTTATTCAAGATCTGACCAATGATTATCAACATAACTCTTCTATCACTACGGGAAAAATAGGTATTTGCGACGGGTTATTTGCGACGAGAATAAATCCCGTCGCAAATACCCCTGTTAAAAACTTATTTGCGACGGGGGTATTTGCCCGTCGCAAATAAGTAGCCTTTTGCAACGGGATAGCTTTCCCCGTCGCAAAAGGACTGGCGCCCTTTGCGCGCCAAAACGCAGGAAACATATTTGCGACGGGGGAATATTCCCGTCGCAAATAACCGGCGGCGGTAAAAGGTATTTGCGACGGGAATATTCCCCCGTCGCAAATCGTATGTCGGCAGGTGGTTATTTGCGACGGAACCCGTCGCAAATAACTATTTAACCGTTGACCGTAATAAATGCTGGCTAAGGTATTTGCGACGGTACCCGTCGCAAATGGGCCCGTCGCAACTAATCTAACCTATAAATACCCCCATCCGTTTTTTTCAAATCATTCTCAAATTCCACCTTCTTCTTCTCTCAAAATTTTATTTCTACAGTTCAGTTTTTCTCAAGTTTAATTTTTTTCTTCGGAGTTGATATTGAAGTTTTGAAGAACGATCAGAGATCAACCTCAGATCAATTTTCAAGGTATTTATATTTATTTTAATTTAATATTTATTTTTAATGTTTTATTAGTTTTAATTATTCTTAATTAGTTGTAATTTAATTATGTTTACATTGTTTTATTAACTTAATAATTAGTAATAAATACTAATAATTAGGAATAATAACATTATTTAATTATTAATATATTTTATTATTAATATTAAAATAATATAATTTTTTATATATATACAATTCTCTTTTCATCTGTGTGTTTGCTGTCTTCACATGTATTATTTGTATATGGAGATAGAAAACACACAGATGAAAGAGGAATTGTATATAAATTAGAAAATTATATTATTTTAATATTAATAATAAAATATACTAATAATGTTATTATTCTTAATTATTGGTAATTATTCTTAATTATTGGTAATTATTCATTTAATTACCCATAATTAAGAACAATTACCAATAATTACCAATAATTAGTAATAATTAGTAATAATTAGTAATAATTAGTAATAATTAGTAATAATTAGTAATAATTACCAATAATTAGTAATAATTAGTAATAATTAGTAATAATTAGTAATAATTAGTAATAATTAGTAATAATTAGCAATAATTACCAATAATTAGTAATAATTACCAATAATTAGTAATAATTACCAATAATTAGTAATACTTACCAATAATTAATAATACTTACCAATAATTAGTAATAATTACCAATAATTATCAATAATTAGAAATAATTATTAATAATTACTCATAATTACCACTAATTAGTAATAATTAAGAATAATTAGTAATAATTAAGAATAATTAGGAATAATTACCAATAATTAGGAATAATTAGTAATAATTAGTAATAATTAGTCATAATTAGTAATAATTAGTAATAATTAGTAATAATTAGGAATAATTAGTAATAATTAGTAATAATTAGGAATAATTAGTAATAATTAGGAATAATTAGGAATAATTAGGAATAATTAGGAATAATTAGGAATAATTAGCAATAATTAATAATAATTACCAATAATTAGTAATAATTAGTAATAATTACCGGTAAATAGTAATAATTACTGGTAAATACTAATAATTAGTAATAATTAGAAATAATTACCGCTAAATAGTAATAATTAGTAATAATTAGTAAAAATTACCAATAATTCGTAATAACTACCAATAATTAGTAAAAATTACCAATAATTAGTAATAATTACCAATAATTAGTAATAATTACCAATAATTACCAATAATTAGTAATAATTAGTAATAATTATGAATAATTAGTAATAATTAGGAATAATTAGTAATAATTTGTAATAATTAGTAATAATTAGTAATAATTTGTAATAATTAGTAATAATTAGTAATAATTAGTAATAATTAGTAATAATTAGTAATAATTAACAATAATTAGTAATAATTACGAATAATTAGTAATAATTACCAATAATTAGTAATAATTAGTAATAATTATCGGTAAATAGTAATAATTAGTAATAATTAGAAATAATTACCGGTAAATAGTAATAATTAGTAATAATTAGTAATAATTAGTAATAATTACCAATAATTAGTAATAATTTCCAATAATTAGTAATAATTACCAATAATTAGTAATAATTACCAATAATTACCAATAATTAGTAATAATTAGTAATAATTAGTAATAATTAGTAATAATTAGTAATAATTATCAATAATTAGTAATAATTAACAATAATTAGTAATAATTACCAATAATTAGTAATAATTACCAATAATAAGTAATAAATACCAATAATTAGTAATAATTAAGAATAATTAGTAATAATTACCGGTAAATAGTAATAATTAGTAATAATTAGAAATAATTACCAATAATTAGAAATAATTACCAATAATTAGTAATAATTACCAATAATTAGTAATAATTACCAATAAATTCCAATAATTACCCATAATTAGTAATAATTAGTAATAATTACCAATAATTAGTAACAATTAGTAATAATTAGTAATAATTACCAATAATTAGTAATAATTACCAATAATTAGTAATAATTACCAATAATTAGTAATAATTACCAATAATTAGTAATAATTACCAATAATTACCAATAATTAGTAATAATTAGTAATAATTAGTAATAATTACCAATAATTAGTAATAATTAGTAATAATTACCAATAATTTGTAATAATTAGTAATAATTAGTAATAATTACCAATTATTAGTAATAATTACCAATAATTAGTAATAATTACCAATAATTAGTAATAATTAGTAATAATTACCAATAATTAGTAATAATTACCAATAATTAGTAATAATTACCAATAATTAGTAATAATTAACAATAATTAGTAATATTTACCAATAATTAGTAATAATTACCAATAATTACCATTAATTAGTAATAATTACCAATAATTACCAATAATTAGTATTAATTACCAATAATTAGTAATAATTACCAATAATTACCAATAATTAGTAATAATTAGTAATAATTAGTAATAATTACCAACAATTACCAATAATTAGTAATAATTAGTAATAATTAGTAATAATTAGTAATAATTACCAATAATTAACAATAATTACCAATAATTAGTAATAATTAGTAATAATTACCAATAATTAGTAATAATTACCAATAATTAGTAATAATTACCAATAATTAGTATTAATTAGTAATAATTAATAATAATTACCAATAATTACAAATAATTAGTAATAATTAGTAATAATTAGTAATAATTACCAATAATTAGTAATAATTAGTAATAATTAGTAATAATTAGTAATAATTACCAATAGTTAGTAATAATTACCAATAATTAGTAATAATTACCAATAATTAGTAATAATTACCAATAATTAGTAATAATTATCAATAATTAGTAATAATTATCAATAATTAGTAATAATTACTGATAATTACCAATAATTACTAATAATTACCAATAATTAGTAATAATTACCAATAATTAGTAATAATTACCAATAATTAGTAATAATTATCAATAATTAGTATTAATTAGTAATAATTACCAATAATTGGTAATAATTAGTAATAATTACCAATAATTAGAAATAATTAGTAATAATTAGTAATACTTACCAATAATATTAGTACTATGAAAATAATAAAAAAATTTATATCATATTAAAATTATCAATATTTGTAACATCTTTTTCTTTATTCTCAACATATTTAATTCTTAAAGGGTCAATTTTTAGGTCTATCTCAATAAAAAGTTTGCGTCAGTCGTGTATGATCTAAACTCTATAATTATCGTAGCTTGAGTGTTTTTTCTAACAAATTATTCAAAACCAGTAATGCTTTTATATTTTATAGAGAAATATGGAACAACGAGATCGTCAACAATCATTATTAGGTGACCGCATATGGATAAATCAACGTAGAAATCCAAACGGTCCTGGTTTAAATCCAGTATATGTAGAGGGTGTGGAGACTTTTTTATCATTTGCGGCATCAAATACAGAATTTTTTTCAGAAGGCAAAATAAAATGCCCTTGCAGAAAATGTGCATTGAGAACGTTTGACACGTTTGACAAAGTGGGAGAACATCTCTTGCGTTTTGGTTTTCAACCAGATTATGTATTTTGGTATCAACACGGTGAACGCAGTTCCAGAGCAGCTGATACCAACTTGATTCCGGATCCATCCCGGTTTCAATATTTAGTACATGATGTTGCAGGTTCATCTGTTCAACATACAGAAACTCCGGATGATATAGCTTCAAATCCTGAGTTGGCACCGTCTAAATTTTATGATTTGTTGAAGCCTGCTGAGGATGCATTATATCATGGCTGTAAGATGAGAAAATTATAAGCAGTTGCAAAATTTATGGCTATCAAATCAGATAACGGAATGTCAAACACCTGTTTTGACCAGATATTTTCTTTGCTTAAAACACTGTTACCCAAAGGAAATGTTTTACCTGTAAATTACTATGAGAGTAAGAGGCTGGTTCGAAATTTGGGACTTACTTGTCAGAAGATTCATGCATGTTCAAATGACTGCATTTTATATTCTGGGGAAAATGAGTCGTTGGATAGTTGTCCCACATGTGGGAAACTGAGATATAAAGAAGGACAACACGGGAAGTCTGGTTTGATTCCTGTAAAACAGTTGAGATATTTTCCGCTTACATCCAGACTCCAGCGTTTATTCATGTCTTAGAATACAGTGACAATGATGTCATGGCATAAAGAGAATATTTCAACCGATAAAAGCTTGAATCATCCAGCCGATGGTGATTCATGGAAACATTTTGATAGAGTGCATCCATCCTTTTCTTTAGAAGCTAGAAATGTTCGACTGGGGATTTCCACTGATGGTTTCTGTCCGTTTGGATCTTATGGTAGTCAATATTCATGTTGGCCTGTTTTTTTAACTCCGTACAATTTACCTCCATGGATGTTGATGAAGGAGCCATATATCTTTTTGACTTTACTAATTCCAGGACATCCGAAGAAAAATATTGATGTTTATTTGAAGCCATTGATTGATGAATTAAATTTATTGTGGAGTACTGGTGTCAGTACATATGACTTTGCAACGAAACAGAATTTCATACTGAGAGAAGCATTGATGTGGACAATAAGTGACTTCCCGGCTTATGGGATGTTATCTGGATGGAGTACACATGGTCAGAAATCATGTCCTTACTGTATGGGAGAGAACAAAGCATTTATGCTCATTCATGGAAAGAAACCTTGTTATTTTGACTGTCATCGCAGGTTTCTTCCAGCTGATCATCCTTTTCGCAGAAACAGATCTCATTTCAGAAAAGGAACAGTTGAAAGGGAAGGACCTCCAAAAATGCTATCAGATTCGGAGTTAAAATCAGTTGTACTTTCATTACCTCCCATCACATTTGGTCCCACAATAAACCAACAGAAAATTTCTGGTTTTGGGAAAGAACACAATTGGATTAAACGTAGCATATTTTGGGATTTGCCATATTGGTCTGATTTGTTGGTCCGAAACATGTTAGATGTCATGCATATTGAGAAGAACTGTTTTGATAATTTGTTTCATACAGTTTTGGATACGCCAGGAAAGAGCAAAGACAATGTAAATGCACGTTTAGATCTTGCCCAAATTTGCAGGCGTCCAGAATTGGAACTGTTTGAGAATGTCAGAACAGAAAGGTTACTGAAACCAAAAGCATCTTATACACTATATAAAGAAAACTGTTTATTATTTTTTCAGTGGATTGCAGATTTGAGACTTCCAGATAGTTGTGCTTCCAATTTGGGTAGATGTGTAAAGAATGGTCATATTACTGGATTAAAAAGTCATGATTGTCATGTTATAATGGAAAGACTGCTACCCATTGGATTAAGAGGTCTGTTGAATTATGTGATTTGGGATTCCATAACAGACATGTCTCAATTTTTTCGGGAAATTTGTGCGGCTACAGCAGATTATGATGCTCTAGGCAAACATGAAAAAGATGTTGTTGTAATTATATGTAAACTGGAAAAAATATTTCCGCCGTCTTTCTTCGACTCAATGGAACATTTGATGTTACATTTGCCATATAAAGTCAAATGTGGAGGTCCAGTACAGTTTCGATGGATGTACCCATTTGAAAGATGCATGCAAAAATTGAAAAGAAAAGTACGTAACAAAGCATCTGTTGAAGGATCTATTGCAGAAGATTATTTGCAAGAGGAAATATCTTTTTTCTGCTCCCATTATTTTGAATCTGAGTATCCTTCAAAACACAACCGAATGGGACAGAACGAGAGGAATATTGATGAAATCGACAATAAATTATCTGTTTTCAACCAGTCAGAGCTTGGTTTTGGTGGAGTTTATGAACGATGGCTTTCAGATGATGAACATCATAGATCTCATACGTATGTTCTGCTCAACTGTGAAGAGATGACATCAGTTGTACTGTAAGTGTTTATATCACTTATTCTATCATTTATGTTACAGTAAATAACTTTGGTTTCTATAGGTTGTATGATAATCATATCAAGAAACAAATTCCACAAATTACAGCAGCTGCTCTCGAAGAACGTCGACTAAAAAATTTCTCTCAGTGGTTTCAAAAACTGGTAACATAAATTCTTTATCTTTTAGCATCTCATTCAATGTATAGTTTACTATATTGAAAATTATTTCATAAATTTTCAGGTGTCTCAACATGCTGATAAAATTGACAAACGATTGTGTGTATTGAGTAACCCACCTTCCAAACTTGTTAAAACTTATAATGCATATGTGGTGAATGGATTTCGATTCCACACACATGCATATGGGGAATCGAAAAAAAAAATGAACAGTGGAGTTAGCTTGAGAGGATCTCATCATCGAGAAAATGAAGTTGACTTTTATGGCATACTTGATGAAATCATTGAACTCTATTATCTTGGACAACATTACATAACCATGTTCAAATTTCGGTGGTTGGATACAGAGAGAGGCGTACGTGTTCATCCGACTCATGGAATCATCGATATTAAATGTAAAAGTTTTCTCATAGTAAATGAACCATTCTTATTGGCTCAACATGCACATCAAGTTTATTACACAAAGTACTGTGCTACATCAAGAGACTTGACTGATTGGTGGAGTGTAATAAAAATCAAAATTCGAGACAATCGGTTTAGTCAAAGTGAATGTGCTTTCACTGATGTGCAAAGAATTGATGTTTTTCAAGAGAGTATTCAAAATCAATCTTTTTTGCAAAGAGACATGAGTATCGATGACGACACCCCACATTTAAGAGTCAGTGATGACGATGATGTTAATGATGTCACATATGAATTTGAAATGGTAAGAGATGAAGCAACTGTAACTCGAATGGATATCGATGATGTTGAGGAGGAATATGAAGATGACATTGACATATATGAAGATGATGATGAAGATGAACACTGATAGAATTCCATGGTATTTATATACAATCATAATATGTATATATGTATATATAATAATAATTATGAATTATCTGCTAAGAACATTAACATTTTCTGTTTCAGATGGACGACACCACATTTCGTGAGTTGGCGGATGCTGACCTGACTTTCGATGCGGATGAGTTGCTGCCAGATGACCCTCAGCCTGCAGGCGCTCCAGAGAGTACGCGGAGGGGGCGCGGTCTTGCACGATTGATGATTCCTGACCCCGTCCCCGAGCGACATCCACGTCTTGGGTTTTATCCACGCACACAGAGGTGTGATAACCTGTTGATTTGACTAAGATTTCATTAATCTATTCACATAATAAATGTTTATTATTTTTACAGTTTTCCGCATATAGCAGTCGGACAGGGCAACACTATTTTGCGCAACTATTTCTCTCAGCTGTGGACCACATGGGAGCAGATTCCCATTGATGTGCAGCAGGCCATGTTCGGCCATTGGTTGGTACATACGTAAATAAATAATTTTTATTTTGAATATTATTTCATTTCTAAATTGATATTTTGATATATTTGTAGGGTTTATGGTATCCGGTCGAGGATACCATGCATGACGCCATCCACGAGGCATGGTAGGTGGCCATGCGTGATCGCCTACGTCAGTTTTTGCACAATTTAAGAAAAGCTGCGATGAAGAAAGCAGGAGTGTCAGATTTTGACGAGTCATGTAGAGCACACCGACCAGAGTACATTTCATCCCATGTATGGGATGGATTATGTGCGCACTGGTTGAGTGGTGCCTTTCAGAGGAGATCATCGGTGGGGAGGCAGAATCGGGGGAGACAGGAGGTGACTCATCGAGCTGGGAGTCGTTCTTTCAGTACTCATAGACAGCATCTGGTACGTACATTATTTATAAATATTTTATATAACTATAAATATTAACAGTTTATTTTTTATTCTTATAGGTTGTCGAGCACCCCGATATTACGGAGTACGACGTATATCGGAGGATGTATAGTGATCCTACTACTGGGGAGCTCAGAGATGATCGTCAGCATCACATCGTGGTTAGTATTACTTGTTTTCAAGTTTAAAAATTAACTGTATATAATATATTCACAATTTTAATTTTAAATTGCAACTACAGGAGTCATATGAGGCCGCAGCGTCACAGGTCCGGCCTGAGAGTCAGGCCGAGTCATCAGATCAGACCACTGGCCGTCAGTTTGATGAGGCGGCATGGATGCAGGCCACCCAGTATGCCTTCGAGAAGGGCCGGGTAGTTGGTATCAGCTCTCGACTGACTCCCGGAGATTATTATGGCAGTGCTGCGATGTCGGCATCCAGCTCGAGAGGAGCTCGTGCATCTTCTTCTGATACACAGTATGAGGATCAGTTGCGATCTCAGACTACACTGATAGAGAGTCTCCGACAGGAGCAGGAGCAGATGCGTCAGCAACATGAGGAGGAGCGTCGACGCCAGCAGCAGCTGTACGAGGAGCAGACGAGTCGGTGGCAGCAGCAGCATCAGGAGCAGATGGAGTACATGCGCAGACTCACTCATGCTTTAGGGATGGAGTTTCCTCCACCACCATCTACAGATCCCCCCCTCCCCCCTCCTTCAGATTAGAGTTTGTATTTATGTTATAAAATTTGTGAAATCAAAATATGATTTTTTTTTCTATTCGTAGTTTCTGTCTCATTATAAAATATTTATTAATATTCTATTATTTTTTATTTTTGAATTATAATTCTATTATTATTATATTAATTAAAATAATTTATTATATTTATTTGTGAATTATAATTCTATTATTATATTAATTAAAATCATTTATTAATATTTTATTATTTTTTATTTTTGAATTATAAATGGATTATTATTATATTAATTAAAATAATTTATTAACAATTTATTTTTTTTATTTTTTTTTACAGTATTTGCAACGGGATACTATTCTCGTCGCAAATAGTATTATTATTTTTTTATTTTTTAAAAAATAGTTTTTGCGACGGGCCCCGTCGCAAATACCTGTTGCGACGGGCCCCGTCGTAAATAGTTTTTTACAAATATACGGAGTACTAGTTGCGACGGGGATTCTCCCCGTCGCGGAAAAGGGCTTTAGCGACGGGCCCGTCGCAAAAAATTGTTATTGCAACACCGTTTTCAGCAACGGGTCATTTGCGACGGGATCCCGTCGCAAATGACCCGTCGCAAATACCTGTTTTTTCTAGTAGTGTATTGTCTATGGTCTAACATGATGTGTTGTTGAATGAATCAAACCTTTTCTATTATTTCCTCTACTATCTTGGATTCTAATAGATTCATTTATCCAACATTATCATATGATGTCATAGTTCCAAACCAATTTTGATATAGGATTCATAAGGAGAAATATTAATGATTGAATGAAAAATATTGTTGTAAGAAAACATTACTGGTGGAATGCATTGATCCGTTACATTTTTTGAATCCATAAAACAATATCTCAACATATCCTCTAGAATTTGAATAGTTCTCTTAGAAAGAAAATATTTATGGGAATGATGGGTAGTACTAAATTTTTTTTATCCAGATCTAAATGAATAATTCTCCAAAAATTAAATATAAACCATATATTTGTATCATAGTTAATTGAATGTGATACTCCATATAACCTTTCCCCTTCCTTAATGTATATCCTGGAAAGATCATCAAGAGAAACATATTCTATAATAAAAATTAATTTTGATGACTACTTAAGGAGATAAACTATAAAAAAAATAGAATTATGGTATTTAAATGTTTTTAGGAGTCCGATGGAGAAATCAATGGTGATTTTTTCCCAATTCCATCCTATTTTAGGTAATGGTTACAACAACCCCTTTAATTTCTAATATGAATTGATAATGATGTTCTATGAAATTCATCCAAAATTTCATTCTTCATGTATGATATTAAAGAAATTCATAATTTTTTCTAAATCCCTATCATTCTATCATAATCATGGTTGAACTCTGAAACATTTCACAACATATATTTCCACACTACATCCTCATTTTTTGCCTCATTAATCTTTACATGGACTGATGATTGAACACTAATTTGAACAGTATAAAATTTCTAACCTTAATTAAATATTTCAAGGTCCCTTAATTCAAATTCATAAATATTGGATCTTTGGTGATCCTCATAATAGATATGTTGGAATAATCCTTTCAACTCAAAGCATCACCCACCTTGTTCACCTACTCTAGGGAGTGATGTATTGAGTTTTTATAATCATTAATAAACTACAAATATCTTCTCTAGTGAATACTCAACTATTTAATAGTAAATATATACATTAATCTTTTATTATCAGTGTATATGTTACACCATTATCTATGAAGATAATGCCTCTATATCTTCAATGTAATGATTACTACTACTAACTCTAAATCCAAAGTAGGGTAATTTTTCTCATGAACCTATAATTGGATTGAAACCTAATCTATCCCTATATAATTAAACATAAGAACACACCCAATCCACTTGTTTGATTCATCTAAAAATATAAAAATCCTTTTTTACTGAATAGTAGTAAGAGCGTAGGGGCACTAACTAACCGCATCTTTAGTTCCTTGAAATTTTCTTCACATTTATTAGTCCAAAGGATCTTAACACCATTCTGAGTTAACTTATAGATTGTATTATATATACATGAGAAATCCTTCCAAAAGCATTGAAAATATTTAGAAAATCCAGTGAAAACCATAGATATCAGTCATAATGGTTGGTCTATGGTAATGTTCAGTAACATTCATATTTTATTATTCCACTGATATACCCTCAATTGTAATTATATAACCCAAAAAATGAAACTTTATGTATCCAAAATTAACCCATGGAAATTTTCTATTACAACTTATCATTATTTACAGTATTCAATAAAATCATAATGCGATCTTTATGTGTTTCATTTCTCTGGGAATATAAATAATATCATCTTTAAGTATTACCAAAAACTGGTCATGGTAACCTATAAAGACATTATTCCTTAAATCCATGATGATATTTGGTGAAATAGAATGAAAAAATGTGTTCAATATATATTTTTAGTTTCCATACCTCAAACAAAAGGTTCTATTGCAGATGTCTTCACTTTTGACACTCAATTGATAGTATACAAAACTAAAATTAATCATGGAAAAATATTGAGCTCTGAAAAATTAAACAAAAAAATAATTTATATAGGGAAAAGGATATTTATTCTTGATCATGACATTTTTATGTTAAAAATAATCAATATAGATTCAAATTTATTGACCTTTATTCGTACAAAAAGGATGGTTCACCCTTTGGTGACACACTTGGTTGATTGAACAAATTATCATGATTCCCATAGAGTTTATAATTCAATTATTGAAACTCAATTGGGGAAATTCTATATGGAGTCTTTGAGATTGGTGTAGCACCAGTTATAAAATCTATTGAATGCCTGAATTCACAATTTAAAGGAATACTAGGTAACTATTATAAAAACACATAAAAAATTCCCATACAATAGGCATGTCTTCGATGTCGAGTTTCTCCCCAAGCATACGAGATAAATAACACCTTTGAATAGGAATGAAGACCCTTTTAATTGATGAAATTTCCATTGGGAGCTGATATTTATCCTCACAATAATAATCAATCATATGTTGGTTCAGAATATCTAATATGACTTTCCTTCCTTGTAAATTGATATGGGATTTACATACAAAAATTCAATCCATGCCCAAAATCATATTAAATTCAACTATAGGATGAATAAAAATATTTTTAGGGAGAATATCCCTAAAAATCATATGGTAATGAGTTATAAACTTTAGATGTGATCATTGTACAGTTATATTATTTTAACTATATTTTAATAACTAATTTTTGTGGATATGAATTATCATTACTTTATACTTTTCATGATATGAAATAACTAATATAACTAAGATCAAATATGATACTTAAATATTTTACCATACCTATTACAACCTAAAATTTATCATTCTATCTTAAATCCACTATTAAGATCCAAATGGGTTGTGTGAGGATTAAATATCAATAACCAGATTGAGAAATCATATAATCATGAAAATAATTTATATTATATCTAAATTTTGTAACCTTAATTTCAATCATAGACACCATAAGTTTAACCTAGGTTATCCTTGGTCATCATCTATTAAAATCCTTCAGAACAACTCACAAAAAAAATTTAATTAACCTAAGAAAATCCTCATAGAGTGCCTAACCATGTGTGAAGTAATGGACCATTCACTATACAATAATTAGATGTTTAATATATACTCAACTAACCCTTTTAGGGTTATCAAACCTAGATACATCTGTGGTAAATCTATGTCCACTTATAGTATACATATTGGGATTCATTTTATTAAAAAAACTACATGCCTTTCATTACCATAACATAGGGTTTTTTCATATATTTTGGCTTATACTATTGGTTCCAAAATATTTTCATAGTAAAGATAAGAATAGGATGAAAAAGTTCCAAAATAGACTTCTTCGCGAAGCCCATCAACACCGTGGCCAGTGCAATACCAAGACCTTCTCTGTACCTGCTATAGAGGAATGTGATGGTCGACTCCATGGTTATGACAAAATGGATGGAAGTATTCACACCTTTAAGGGAATATGGATGCCTATGTGATTCCTTTAAAATTGGCAAAAGCCTCTACCACTACCATAGAGGGAACTAAGGAATCCTTTATTCTATAGAGGTAATAATGGTCAACTATAAAGTTATGAAAAACTTGATGCAATCTGCCTCTAATGGAAAAGTTCAAGTGGATTTACGGTTCACCCTAAGAGATTCACACCCCCTACCTCTTATAAATACCTGGTTCCCCTCACTCCAAATGGATAAACACCCTGTCCTTTCACCTTCCAAATCTCCTAAATCACATAGAACTCTTTTCTTTGCGAACCATCAGAAAAATGAATCATCTGAGGTACTTGAGCATTGTGAGATCCCTTTCCCTTTACTCAAGTTTACCCCGATTTATGTAGGGATTCCCATTACGATGATTATGGGCCATATCTAATGAAGGATACCCCTATGGGTACTTGGGACATTGTAGTGTGACCAAGCTTCATGAATCACCCCCAAAAAACATGAGTATGCTACGCTGAGGCCGAGATGTTATGCTTTGAAAAGTCCTTCTATTTGAAAATTAATATCCTTTGTGAGACTCTGTGATCTGCAAATACCTATTCTCCAAAAATACAAGTGCTCTGAGAGCCCTTATACTTTATGATCCCATGAAATCTATGAATCCCTGAGCTCTGTGAAGCTCTATTCTCTGCGACCCCTTGAGCATTGTGAAGCCCCTCTCTATGAGGCCTTTTGCTTCACAAACCCTTTCCTTATGTATCCCTTCAGGCTTGTACAAAGTGATTTTAAGGTCCCTTGGGTAGTTTTTCATGTTTCGTTGCTTTTCCACATTCCTCTTCACATGTGAACACTGACGGCTACTACTTTTTTGCATAGCTATGAAAACGTGAGACCTTCGATTGATCTCTCCACAACACCACATTGCAATGTCATTGATGGTGACTTCCCATAACTAAGGGTTACATCACACTAGTTATGTAAATTCTAGAGGTGAGGAAGTGAATCCTCACTATTCGAGCTGTAGGACATTAAATTTCCAAGCACCCGCATCCACGATACATGACATTAAACTTTGATAACTGCATAAGTGAAAATTACAGAGGGGAATGTGAAGGGGATGAGCACCAACACCTTTTCACTCCCCTCTCCCTTTGGGCTTTGTCACTATGCGCACCTTGGGAAGTCACCACGTAAGCCCTGACACCCTTTGATGGGATGATTCATGTACGATGTCCATATCCACCTCATATATCTGGACCCCTATATAGGACTCCCACTCAATGTAAGACCCAATCTCTATCTTTTTGGGCCGCCAGGCACGCGTAATCCCCATTCCATTCCTTCCAAATGCACCTTTCATGACTTGATCATCAGGTATTTTTTGCCTCTTGTTTCTCACACCGAGCATGTCTCGCATTGAATTAGATTAAGAATCGACCATGACACCCTTTTTGGGACACCTTAGTGTGTAAGACACACCCCCATTCATTCGATCTACATGGACTTTGATCCTCACCCTCTCTAGGAAAGGTATGTAAGAATCCTCTCTGAGGTCCAAGACCATCACCCATCAGTCCTGAACACTTCAATTTGTCTCACCCTCATCCCACATGAAATTAAACTGTATTCTAATTTTGCCCCAAATGATGTTAAACTATAGAACTACGGGGGTTTTGATCCCTATCATTTTTATCGGGTATATAGAAATCCTCCCTGAGGTTCAACCCCAAATACTGGTAAACTTCAGTGTCCCCTTTGTTAGGACCCACATCCTTCGTCCACCCCATAGCGGCATTAGACTAGCTCCCAGGCATCTAACCACACATAATAGCCTAACTCAAGTCACACTCCTCCAACCAAGAGTTTCCTTCTTGTGACGGGCTACTAACCACGCGTATGCCCTAACATGTCTTCAAGTCACTATCTTTTGGGTACACCCCAATACCATTCCCCCCATCCTAAACTATGTGGAATTGATTACCTTCTAACGAGATATGCAGGAAGCCTCCCTAAGGTTCAATCCCACCACTCATGCCCCATCCTAGTATCTCCCTTGAGCCTTTGTGTTTTGGGGGGCCATGCCTTAACACAGAGGTTCCACTTCCTTCAGTTATCATCCATATATCCATTCTCATGGGCTGCTTCCTCAGTTGTCCCATTGCCCCACTGATCTACGTAGGCTTTTATTCCCAATAACAGGGACACAAAGTAATCCTCTTCGAGGTTCAAGCCCAATATCACCATCATATTCACGTCAGTTCTATATAAATCATCTCATCCATGACATTAAATCAAACATCATCCATCTTGGTTTTACTTAGGCTACCACATCCTAGTGCGATCATGTCATTCACTTTATCACTTCTCCTAGAAGTACGTGTGCTAATTACGACTTGTAATCCCAAACATGTCTTCAGGTTGTAGTCCATTGTGTAAACCCCGATCTCATGATTCACCTTATTGAACTATGTGGGTTTGGACTCTTTATTCTATACAGGGTTCATAGAAGGCCTCCATGAGTTTCAATCCTATCCAATGGTAAAACATGGTGTTACCTTTCGCAGGGACCCAAGAATCCCTTTTGTCGATACCCAATCATCCTCATATCCATCATCATTGGGTGTCTTGATCCACCCATCTAGTAAGCCTCTAAGGTGCTCCCTACAAGGGATGTACCTATCTGATCCACTCCCATCAGTGTACTGATTTTTCTTGATTCATCTCTACTAGATGTTAAACTCGTGGCATACCCCGTGTTAAATAATGGAAGCTGAGAAAAAAACATGGAGACATGCCTATGGAATAAAATTCCCTACACTCGATTTGAGATGCCTCGGGCTTCCGCACCCTCGATAATTCATATCATTAGGGTAATAAAATTCATGTGTATTAGTTTTTCAATGCCCATACACGCCAGCGATGCCCAATGTGTATACTCCATGGAACGAAGGTTGCTTCCCTTACTTGAACCCATGGAATATTTTGAAAGAAGTTGTGTAATCAACTGGCTTCCACAAAGATGTGGCAACATGAAGAGTTTCATGAAAAAACATCTTAAATATATGAGGGAGACTCAGACTAGGTGGCGAATTTTGAGAAGGAATCCATGGTAGGAGAGATCGACATCCCATCAACCCTTTTCGATCAAGGAGAAAACATCCTGGAATAAGTGATGGATTCCGCTTACCTTTGTAAAGTGGGAATGTGGGAAATAACCAGCGCATCCCCATGGACGAATGTGTGCACCCTAGAGAAAGTATCAAAAATAGAAATGGTGAACCCGACGTGAATATTATCCTCAATATAAAGATTAGTAGTGTTTTATGTATTAGAATATAATCATGTCACTAGATCCAACAATCCAGTGCCAGGTCCCACCAAGAAAATTGTGGGCCTGGTGTGAAACTCACCAAAATTTGGGGCATTTAATCATTGGGATTTCTTGTCTGCGACGTTATCAACATTGATCTTTCTATCTAGCCAAAGAAACCTAAAAGACGATGGTGAACTATTCATATCTTTCCAATTATATGTACTAATGAGTGAATTTTCTTACTTTATAGGACCCAAGGTCAAGCTACAATAAATAGATAATCTCCCTTCTACGAATGAAGGGGAAGGGGCAGTATGAATGCAGAAATTCCCCATAGCTTCATCTCCTCTATTATGAATCCCACTCTTGCAGCTACTAGGCACCCACACCCCCTCTCAACCTATGAATTTATTCATAGGAGGGTGATTTATATTGTTGTTCGATGATATGAACAGGAAGGGGTCATCCAGACGATGGATGTGGCCCACTCAGACATGGAGGCCTAGGTGCCCCGTCAACACCGTCACCCCCAACTGCCACATAGGGAGCCATTTCTCCCCACTCTGACCTTCAACAGCTTTTAAAGCCTATCCTTGGAGCACTTCTATGACTCACGACCTTATGATAATTAAGTACGAGATGTCCTAGTCTTCTAAGACAGGACATTAGCTAGAGGGGAATTGAGGAGGGATCCCACTAAGCCACGTCTGCATCGCCAGCTAGTCCTATAGAACAATGAGAAGGATGTCCTTCCCACTATATATCCAGATCTAGTTTTACTAACCCGATGTCAACACTGGGTGAAAGCTCAGGAGTATGCCATCTAGGGGGGGCATCATCGTCTGTGGTTTTAGTGACCCGAGCCACTACCAACATGTGCTATTTACCCACGGTCATCACTGGGTAGAGAAAACTCCCGGTTACAGAGAAGGGGAACTTCCATGCTCGGTAAAAGGTAAATCACCAGTTACCCTTTGAGTAGGTCAAACCATCCCTCTCGATTTCTGTGGCAAGCAGTAGCCATAGTGGGATGACTCGCAACGATGAAATCTGGTACGGAGGTCCTCCCTGTACTAGTATTAGATAGAGTGGTTGTCCTCCCAACTCCTTCATTCAGTATGGAGGTCCTCTCCATGCCACCATTATACACTCTAACATAGGCCCTCCTCAATTTATCATCATTAAGCATGAAGGTCCTCCCCATGCTCCTGGCCTAATGTACGAGCATTTCCCTCACAAACCAAAATCTCAATGTGAGGGTCTTTCATTCCCTGTCACCCAATAAAATGTAATACCTCCCCATGTGCTCATCAATTTCAGTGAAGGTCCGACCAATTCCAGCAGTCACTAAAGTGGTGATCATACTCGATTCCTCAACAGTGAACACAAATGTCCTTTTCATGTCTAGTATAATCAGTACAAAGTCCCTCTTTTTACCACTTCTACCAAGGATGACTGACGCGATAGTCCTCCACACACTACGAAAAGACACTATGGGGGTACTCCCAATGGGTTCACCAGCTTCAGTGGAGGCCCTCCCTTATCCAGCACTATCATACATGGAGTTCCTCCTTGTGTTCCATTCGACATTTGTCTAGGTTCCCCTTTGACCCCAACCCATCAGAGCAGAGGTCCTCCCCAAATCAGTAATAGCTGATATGAAGGCCCTCCTCTTATCTCATCCAGTGCAAGAGGATGTCATCCCCACTCTTACACCAATCTCTATAAAGGACCTCCATGTGTCAAAAACCTACCATATCCTTAATAACCATCATGGGGCAAGAGGGTGGGTTGTTGCCACCAAAGGAAAAATCCTAAGAAGTTTCAAACCACAATCAAACCCAAGTGCTTTTCATATTCTGAGGTGGAGTGCGATTCAATTATGGAAACCTCACCCCAATATTCTCTGTTGGGGGATGGGGAAAGAACAAGGAATGTAGGATTCATCCTTTTGAAAATTGAGGTCAACTAGATCATTGTATCCCTTCGAGGATACATACATGAGGAGGAAGATTTGGCCCCTTTTCCAAGGCATGGCCATGCAATACTCTTTATCATTGACGTGATCATTATACACCTCAACAAGAGATCATGTGTAGTTGTTCTGGGGACCAATACAGGGTGAAAATCAGTGAGACCCACCACCAATGAATGTAGCTCCTATGCGGAAAGTAGTGGTCTTTAGTCTGTCTTACAGGTGTGTGGTTACAAAATCAGTGCATTCTTTGAAAAACAACACGAGATGAGGTAGCTTTTCATACTGCCTACCATACTCCCGACCATCCATTCTACCATCACAACGGTCTACTTCAGTGCTATTACCGGTCCCTCAACCACCCCCAATAAATGAATGGGGAAACCAAGAATTGGATCTTGAGTCAGAGTCGGGAATTTTGTTGAACCTGATCATCGTAGATCATCTCCCTGAGATGTTCTGGCCCATTGCAAAAATAGGTTTCAGCATTCCAGAATCACTTACCCAAGAGGAGGTCATGTGCCTCCACCAAAACTCCAGGTTATTCAATTACATCTCTGTCATCGACAGGTAGCTTACCCCATGAACTAGAAACACTTCGACGACATAGGCCACCAATGATTTATGGTCAACTTGGCTTCTCTCCTCGTTGCTCAGAACCCTAAGTCACCTGTTAATAATCAAACCCTCTATAGGCAATATGTATAGAGCTTTACAGTGCTCTATATAATTATTAAGGAGGCTCCCCCCCCCACATCCAGATCTTTGGTTGGAGGTAGTATGTTTCCCTTAATTTTAGTCCTATCTGGCGTCGACCCGACTTTCCAGGTGATATTGAAGATATTCCTTCTGGTATAGTCAAAATTTACATGGATGACCTTTTAGAGGTGGAAACCAAGCTTGTAATCATTGAAGAAGACTTACCCCCTGGGGTGGTTCCACACCTGTTGGATCTTTTAGGCAGTGTTACTCGCCGGTAAAGAAACTTATTAGTCCTTCCTAGCTTCCAAGTCATTGCCCATCAGTCGGGACACCAATAAGGGTAAAGAGTATGCTAGAACCGTCAAACCCTCTAACCAATCTGCCTCAGCATAAAATATGGAATATGACCCTAAAGAGTCTGTGTTACGTCAACAACTCATGGAACATGAAAATATTTCTGATGACCTTCTCATTGAACATGCTGTAGAACGACGACCAGATTATGGTAATCCTCAACCATGGTAGTAGGGGAACATACAGACTCCCCCCAGTGAGTTGAATCATGGGATCCTTGGACATCCTACCAATATATAAAGATTAGAGGTTAGATTTTATATCAATAGGGTGTGATATGCATCACTGAATCTACTCGAGTTGTGTGATAACTCTTTTTAGGATCTAGCTCAGGTTCCCCCTAACCGCTCTATTGGTCATTTCCCTAGGAGTCCTACAAGTCATCCCATGGGCATCACCACAAGCCGCTGGTCCTTCTTACCATGTTTAATAACCTGTGAATGTACTAGTGGTCATAAATCCAAGTAAAGACAAGAATCCCCACCGAGATGATATGATGGACGCTCTCATTTCCCACCTCGAGGCTTTAGAAACCCAAAAAGTGGTCATCCCACTTGATGGAAAGCCGTATCCAGCTTGGGTGGAAGATATGATAGTGACCCAAGCTTCATAACACCTACATTCTTCCACTTTAATGTCACGTGTGATCCACTACAAAATCTGCACCATTTTATTTCAAGGTGTAGACCCATGATGGGAACACCAACGCAACAAGAGACCTCTAAGCTCTGGTGTTTTGTACTGATGCTAGAAGGGCCTACATTTGTTTGATAAAACCAGTTACCCATTGGATCCATAGCTAGTTTGGAAGATCTACATAGACAATTTTGTTACCAATTCAGTTCCATCACCCATAAGACAAGAATTTCTAAACTCTTCAAATGAAATAAGAGGCCTGACGAGAAAACATTATTGCCAGGTGGAAGGTCCTTACATAATCCATTGATATACCACTTACTCGGGAACATCATCTTAAAATGTGTGTGGGGAATGTTAGAACAAAATTTTCCCCTTCTCTCATCACTTATAACTACCCAAGGGGATTTGGGGATTTCTCTATCAATGTCTAGTGTCAAGAGGAATCCTTACAGCAAGCCAAATAGGCACATCTGTATCCCCTACAGTTCCCATAAAAAGATCCACCAAGGCTGATCCCACCACAGTAGCACAAATAGAGCCCCCTAGGGAGCTGGAATTGTTACTGGTAGAGCCACCTCCATAGCTTAAACAATGCCCACCACCTCAGGAGCAGCCTCCGGCCAAACAGCACCCACGTCAAAATCTGCAGGCACCTCTACATAACGTACCCCCTTCACCGAGGTGAGAAAATCAGGTCCCTACTCATCGCCAGGATCCTCCATCCCCTCATCAAGGGCATGCTCTATGATCCCCCTTCCCAGATAGAAGGAAATAGACATACTCATTTAATGAGGCTCATGCTCCCGACTATTTCTGAAGCGTTTTGGATCTGGGAATCCTACAGTTTCCCGAATCCAAGAGGCCTGAAGAGGTGAGACTCATTAATCATCCCATCTAATACCACTATCAGAGGTTCCTTGGGAACACCATCAATTAGTGCTATTTGTTTAAATACTGATTCCATGACTCAGTCAATAACAACATAGTTAGGATGGTTCAAGACCCATAAATGGTGGAATGTTTGTTTACAAATCCTAAAAAAGACATCGAGGATGATTGGAAGTAGGTGTCTAACTGTGGGTCTAAAAAATATGATGATCAGATTTCTTACATGGTAGTCGACCATTCCCATGGTATTATTTATGGACATTTGAATTGACCTGAGCCTTCAAAAGTATTTGCGTTACCTACAGACACTACTTCTACCTCAACATATCACTCTTCCTCTTCCCATAAGGGAACAAATTGATGATACAAGGGAAAGAAAAGTCCCTGACCAATGTCATCATCATCCTATACTACCAGTGATTTCATTCACCCTAGAGATGGATATTTCCCCTAGAATATGCACAATGATGGAGTATTCCTCAAGGTATAATCAAGGGTGTGCTTTGGTCCATATCATGGAGCTGGTAAACCCCTACATGGTACCCAATGATGAAGAGAACTGGGTGGACCCTCCCTATGTTCCCATCCAATGTCAGCATCGATGGAGCTATGGGTAGGTGAATCACCAAAATGCATTGGTTAGTGCTTCCAAACATGTTATTCATGCAACTGAGACCACAAAATAGGCCTAGCACATAGTTCATCATGCACGCACTTCTCATTTCATTTCATCATATATGACACCATCACTATTTCTGGTACTTAATTAGGAAAAGACACCACGACCATGTTATGATTAGTCTCATTCGGTCATGGATAGACCTTGGTCATCTAGTCCTCAACTGTTAGTAACTCTATGTGATTTGACTAGAGGGAAGTGAGACAATATCAACACCAGCTAGAATACTTCAGTTCAACCAGTATCGCCAGTCTGACATCATGCCACAGAATGACCTATTTCCAGCAGAGGTGTACACCTAGAATAGAAGTATGATATATTCAATCATATTACTAGAATTATTGTGAAGATCTATATCCTCAAGGCTCTCCACATGTTAGTGGATATGCTCATGGACATTACGGAGGCTTTAAGAATACCCCTCCAGTTTGAGATTGAGCTAGTAGCTGCAGGATCCTTTATTGCTGAGACAGTCAAGCATGCAGAATGTAAGGACATCATCTCTTTCTCTGGATAATATGAAGGTTCTCTTATATAGGGTCACATACACCCATTGTACATCACTGGTCATTTCAACGGGATTGAGTTTCTCCACTATCTTGTCAACATGGGCTCTGGGATCATACTTCTCCCAACCCAGACACTCCAAAATATGGGATAATCTGAGGAATATCTAAGTCCCTTTGACCTAAAAATTCAAGGTTATGATAGGATTGGGCATTCACTAGTTAGAAAAAATCTCATAAAGAACAAGATTGGTGGCATAGTTTTCAGTACTAAGTTCATGTTTTTCTCACAAGACACTTCTTATAATGTTTTTATGGGTAGGCCATGGCTCCACCTGCACATGAAAATCCCTTCCTCATGTCACCAATGCCTTAAGTACTCCCTAAATGGTCGAGTAGTCATACTCCAAGGTGATGTGTCTCATTTTTCCTCTTTTGAAGCCCATTACTTGGATGCCGAATATTACAAGATCAAGGAAAAGAAGATCTAGGCTAATGAGGATGATCACACTATGGACGCAACCAACCAATGGACAGACATGGATGATGCCTACATTTTCCCAATTCACCAATTGGAGACCATGAACCAGGAAATGTGGCAAAGATTTCTTGTCTCTATAATGATAGGTAAGATTATTCCCAAGTCTAAGGAATTACAAAAGATAACCTCTTATTCATATACAATTTAGTCTCAGGTAATCCCAGAGCCCCCTACTCAAATAAGGTATCGATATGTCCGCCCCATGGTAATGAAAATACATCATGATTTCTTGTTTCACTGGGATATGGTAAAATAGATCAATATGACTTTCCACAATTTCTTTTATATCATCTAAAGTGGTCTCTTGTGTCAAAGGACAAATGGTATCAGTTCGATAGCATTCATTACTATTGTTTCAGTAGTTCAAGATTCCCCTGATGAAGTTTCCACCACCACCCAGGATGGAGCCAGTGTCCCATCAGGATCTGTCAATATGGAAAAATTTCCTCTTACTGATAATCCTCTCGTTGTGGATAAATAATAGGATTTGGAAGATGCTCCTCCCTACGTTTAATGAGGGTGTCTCCAATATGGTTGATGAATTGGTACAGGTGGACCTCAGTAACTAGGAATATCTGAAACCAGTATTAATCTGAAATGTTATGCCTGATGAATAGATATAGAAATATATATATTTTCATAGGTGATTTCATGATGTCTTTTCTTGGGGTTATGATGAGATTATAGGACTAGACCCTCAGCTATTCATTCATTGTATCGGTCTCCTAGTAAGTCATCATGGGTTTAAACAGACTCCTAGAAAGACTCACACTTCCCATGGTGTCAAGGATGAGGCTGAGGTTTATAATCTCATCAGATACAACTTCATAAAGTAGTTATAGTACCTCATGTGGTTAGCTGACATTGTGCCTATTAGGAAGAAGAATGGACAGAGTATAGTCTTCATCAACATTCGAGATTTCAACCATCATTGTCTGAAGGATGATTTTCCCTTTCCTACGATAGAACTGTTGATCAACGCTACCACTAGATTCTAGGATCTCTCCTTCATGGAAGGGTATCCTCGGTATAATTTAATCTAAATGGCCCCTGAGGATGAAGAGTCTACTACCTTAAAATAACCACAAGGTTCCTTCTACAACCAAGTTATGACTTTCAGTCTAAATAATGAAGGTTCCATCTATCAACGTTCCATGAATTGCATATTCAATCTGACCCTCGTGACATTAGTGGAATGCTACATGGATGATTTGGTGGTTAAATATTTCAAGCATAGTTATCTTCTCAAAGATCCTGAGAAAGTGTTAAACTTCCTCCATTCCCACCATCTGAGGATGAAACCCTTGATTTGTGACTTTTAGGTCACCTCTGTAAGTTTTCTCATCTTTGTTGTTATATGAGGAGTCATCGAGATCAATCCTAAAAAGATCAAGGGCATCAGCCAGATGTATCGTCTGAGAAATATTTGGGAGCTCTGAGGCTTTCAAGGCCACTTATCCTACATATGCTAATTCATTGAAAATCTAGTTGGAATGTGTAAGCCTTTGTCCCGGCATATGAATAAATTTTCTGATTATCAATGGGATAAGGAGAGTCAGACTGCTTTTAAGAAAATCAAGATGTACCTACTTGTAACGCCCTGGTTCCGGAAGCCACCCAAGGGTGCCCCATACCTGGTTGGTCACATGGCCTCAAGCGCATTTACTTAAATGCTAGAGGCTGTCGACTACCAGCGAGGGCCTTGGATGTGATGGTGGGAAAACTATTCCCTCATTGGAAGAGTACATAGTGGAATTAAACAACACACAATACCAAAGGAAGAAAATATCCAACAACAGTAGACAACGAAAGGCAAATAGATAAACAACTGGAGAAAAAAATCTATAAATGATGCATGATCTATATATGTTTAGGAAAAAATCCAAACAAGTAAAAATGCTGAATACAGTACTAAACCAAAGTATAAAAGAAAAATAGATGAGCAACTCCTTAGTATCACAAGACTTAGCTTGGTCCCATGCTCTCCAGCTCCAAATAAATCAAGTACCTGGTGTAGAAGGGTGCTTTCCCTTGTCTATACCTGCAGCAATATAATCTGTTTGGTACCAAAAGCATGGAACAAATAGTGTGTGGGACTAAATCCCAATAGGAAACCACCAGATGATCTGTGCCTAAAAGTCACTGAGTATATGGCAGGTAAAATTATAGAAAGAAGTAAACAAGGAAGCACTAAGAAGTTAACAATCCACAGTTTAAGAATTCAAAACACCACATAGAAAGAAATAGCAAAATAGATAACACAATAGATTACCTTCTAGTAAGTACACACAACCTATCCCCTCTAATTCTACCTATCAAGAACAAGCAACCCTCTGGGCGGCACACACAGTCTCAACCCTCTAGTATAACTAATTTATAGAATCTATGAGGAAGCACTCACCATCAATTCCCCCCTATAGTCTCGTATCGTACTAAAGGCTCTCTGGGGAAGCACTCATTGTCAATTCTCACTATGGCCCACGTAGAGGAACTACAGACACTATGGGGAAGCACTCAATGTCAATTTCCCTTGTGGTCTCGCATCATATAATTATAAAGTCACTCGAGAGATGCCCTCAATGTCAATTCTCCCTATGAACAATACACTAGGTTCTCACAGCCCTGTATAAGTCAAGCAAGCATAAAATCACATAACGGCCAAAGTAATCCTCAAGAACTACTTGGAAAGTAGTCTACAACATAACAGTATGTCAGAACAAAAGTCACTCCATCCTACAATACTAGGCATGGGAAAAAACAGCAGCCTAAGAGGCAAAAAATACCCAAAGGTCAAAACAAGAAAAACATGCATGAGAAATACATCCAAAGCACAAAACATCACCATATTCTCAATCAATAATCATCTACTCAGGCATACCAGTATAGCAAATAAACAATAGGGTCAAACTATAAACATGCAATACCCCTTTCATGAGTATTGGTGGAAATTGCACATAAAACTCAAAGACTTTCAACCTAAAGGAACAAACCACCTACCTCGGGGTTAGGAGATCAATATAATTGAACCTCGAAGCTTAAATCTCCTTGGAATGTCGTATATCTATGAAAACACATAAAAATTTAAACCCAAGATAACTTGGAAAAGAGGAGTAATTGGAGAACGATGCTCTAAAATAAAGAAGAGCTTATCGCTGTGATTCCAATGCAATAGACTATGGTCAATTCAGATAACGGATACGCGATTGGGGGACCAAGGAAGTCTCGGTGTCGTACAGGTGCTCTGGGACGTTTCAGCTGAAGAAAAAGACACCCCTGTCCATTAGATGTGACCCCAGTCCATTTAATGAAAAAAAAATACACGATGTGTAGTTTTGAAGTACACTCTGTGTACTTTCCCTTTCCATACTCCGCTTTAGGAAGCCTTCACATCACCCCACATTACTGTGTGTGTATCCATGTCACGGCTAGCACATGAAGTCCTGCGGTAATGAAGTACATGGATTGTACTCATAAATTACACGGCGTGTACATCAAAAATTTCCAGAAACTTCTCTTTTCTCAAAAACTTTAGAAAAAGGAAAAATATACCTAAAAAGAAGATCCGTGTTCTTACCAACTTCCCCCTTAAATAAATTCATCCCTGAATTTCCCAAGTGCGGTGTAGAAGAAGAAATATTGAACAAATCCTGCCACAGTGATCATACATTGGCCTCCCTCTCCCAAGTCTCATCCTGTACTTGCCCGTGCTGCCATAGCATGCGTACCAAAGGAACAGACTGGCCACAGAGAACCATTATAATTCGATCGACAATCTAGATAGGATGCTACTCAAAAGATGCATCCACTTCCAACTCGACTTCCTCGGGTTAGAAAGCATGAGATGTGTCTGAAAAGTAATGTCGGAGCTGAGAAACATGGAGGACGTCATGCATAGCCCAGTACCTCTGAGGTAACTCCAACCAATAGGAAACCGACCTAAATATCTTCTACAAATTAAATGGATCGATGTACCTCGGTTAAATCTTACAATGTCTCCTAATCCTCTTATATCCGAACATCAGTGTGACACGTAGAAAAACCTGATCCCCGACCTCAAATTCCAGAGGTCATCTTCGCTGATCAGCATAAGACTTCTAATGAGACTGTGCAGTAGACATCCTCTTTCGAATCAACTCTATCTACTCTGTGGTCTCCTGAACAAGATAAAGTCCCAACCAAGCTTCCTCTCCTGCCTCCATCCAACATAAAGGTGATCGGTATGGCCTATCATACAAATCCTCATAAAGTGCCATCTGAATAATCTCTTGAAAGCAATTATTGTAGGAAAAATCCACAAGAGGTATATGCTTCTCCCAAGAACCTAAAAAATCCAGAATGCATGCTTGGAGCATATCCTCAAGCACCTAAATCGTACACTCGGACTGGCCATCTATCTGGGGATGATAAGCTGTACTAAAAAGTACCTGTGTACACAAATCCTTTTTATGCCCTTTCCATACCCGAGAAGTAAAATGGGCATCCCTATTTGATAAATGGAATTTGGAACTCCATATAGACATACAATCTCTCAGATGTAAAAACGCCCCAGCTCATCAAAAATGAAGGTCTCATTGATCAGAAATAAGTGAGAAAACTTTGTAATCCTATCAATGACAACCCAAACTATGTCATTCCCTTGAAGAGACCTTGGAAAACCGGTCACGATGTCCATCGTGACATCATTCCACTTCCACTCAGGAATGGGTAACTACTGTAAAATCCATGCTGGTCACTGATGCTCTACCTTCACCTGCTGACAAGTGGAACACCTCATGAAGAAATCAGAAATGTCCCTCTTCATACCTTGACACAAATACTGATGGTGTAGATCACAATACATCTTAGTGATGCTAGGATGAACTGCTCAAACTGAGGAATGAATGTCTTGCATTAGCTCCTCGCGTATATCTGCTAGCACCCATATGCGTCCCTGGAAACACAAGATCTCATCCTCACCAATGGTTCACCCAGGAATAGGATCCTCTCCTGAACTGCTTTCCTGTAGGACTAAGACTTTAGAATCTGATAACTGCCTCATTCGTACCCGATCAAGAAATATAGAGGTAACAACTACAAAAGATAGAAAAGTGTACCCCTGTCTATCGTGCACCTCCAAATGCATCTCAAAGAACAGATCCATAAGATTCCACTCACTATTGGCCTCATGAATTTCCTGTATCTGAGTTCTACTTCTCAATGCATCAACCACTTCATTGCCTTTCTCATGCGTATAGGAAAGCTCAAAGTCAAAAGACTAAAGGTACTCAACCCACCTTCACTATCTCAAATTCAGATCATGTTGAGTGAAGATGTACTTCATACTCTTGTGGTCGATGAAAACCAAAATGTGATCTACCATAAGATAATTTATCCAACAGAGTAAGGCATGAACAATAGATTCCAACTCCAGATCAGGCATCGGGTAATTCCTCTCATGTGGCCTCAACTGCCGAGACCCGTACGCAACGACTCCATCTCCCTGCATAATCCCAGCTCCTAGCCCAATACCTAATGCATCATAGTAAATGGTACAGGTCTTTCCCGACTCTTGAAAAACTAGTATTGGTGTTGAAGTCAACCTCCATTTTGGATCCTAAAAGGCTAACTCATAAGAATCTGACCATAAGAACTTCGCACCCTTCCTGGTCAGACCCGTCAGCGGCGCAGCTAAGTGTGAAAAGTCATGTATGAAATGTCTGTAGTATCCAACTAACCCTAGAAAACTCTACACCTCAAAGACGTTCTTTGGCTGCTCCCAAGAAACTACTACTCCCAATTTCTTTGGGTCTACTGATACTCCTATATCTGAGATAACATGACCCAAGAAGTTAATCTTGTCCATACAAAAGTAGAACTTGGAGAGCTTAGCATATAACTGATGCTCCCTCAGTGTACTCAAAATGATCTCAATATGGGTAGCATGGTCATGTTGGGTATGAGAGTACACCAACATATCAGCCACGAAAACAACCACAAAGGAATCCAAGTATGGATAGAACACTCAGTTCATCGATGCCATGAAAATTGCAGGTGCATTCGTTAGACCGAATGACATAACCATATAATCATATAGACCATACCTGCTCTAGAAAGTTATAAGAGGTATATAAGATGTTCTAACTTTCAAATGATGACATTTGGGCTGCAAATCAATCTTCAAGAACATCCGGGATCCTCAAAGCTGATCAAAGTGGTCATCAATCCTTGGAAAGGGATATCGGTTCTTGACCGTCAACTAGTTCAACTTTCAATAATCCACACACATCCTAAGAGTACCATCTTCCTTCTTCGCACAAAGGATAGGTGAAACCCAAGGAGAAGTACTAGGTCAGATGAAACCCTTGGTCTGCAACTCCTCCAACTATTTCTTGAGCTCCTGCAACTCTAGTGTAGCCATCCTATACGGACGAATGGACAATAGTGCCACCCCTGACACAAGATAAATAGAAAATTATACCTCATGCTCTGGAGGAAAACCTAAAAATATTTATTGAAATACATCCCTGAAATGATCTACCACTGGAGGAAAGTCTAACTATGAAGTCCCCTGGTGATCCAGAAAAAGATTAGAAATCTGGGCTATAACTTCTCCCAACCCATGATGCTCTGGACCCGCTCTTCTCACCTGGACATCCCATTCACCCTTATAAAGAAAAGATCCGCCCTCTGGTGATATGAAACTCACCCTGCGGTGATAACAGTCAACGACTTCCTGGAAGGAAACTAGCCAGTCCATTCCGAGAATGACATCATAGCCTGTCATCTCTAGAACATAAAGATCCCAAAGAAAGTGACACTGACCAAACTCGAGAGGGAACTCCTTGAACTGACGTACAAAAGATGTTCTTGTCCCCAATGAAGTTTCTAGTGTCAAAACATTGGCATACGAAAAGATAAAGATCCCAAGGCTCTCCACAACAGCAACATATATAAAGATATGCGCAACACCAGTATCGAAAAGATCTGATGATAAAACGGAGGAAACTAGGATCGTACCTTGAACTATAGAGGGGTTGGGATCCTGCTCCGGATGGGTCTACTCCAATTTAAAAGACTGGCCAGCTCCACATCCCTATGACCCTACCTAACTACTCTAAGATAATCCGCCCTGCTGTCGCTGGTGGTCTGGTGACTGACCACCGTGGCCGCAACCTCCATCATGGCTTGAACAGCCGGAAGAACTCCAGTTCCCAGACTGGTGAGAAAATGGTGGAGCTGCTCCTATATGAGGATTCATAGATGTACCCCTGTCACCAGCTGCTGGTGAAAAGATCAGACAGAAATGTTGAAGGTGCCCCAACTTGCAGCAAGATGGGCACTCCACTGGTTCTCTCTGGCACTGCAGCCTCGTATGCCCATTTCTCCCTCTCTGTTAGCACACCAACTAGCTACCATAAGATGCATCCCACCTACTCGAATCTCCCCGTACAGTCTCCCTACAGTGCTTTTGTCTATCAGCTGGCGGAGCACTAACTTTGGATGTCGAGCCGCCCTAGCTCACAACTCCGGATTCCCTCAGATTCCACTTCATGATCAGTGCCTGGTTGATGATGGAAGCTATGGAAGTCAACATAAAGATATTCACCTGAGAGCATATGTCTTGTCTGAGGCCATCCTCGAACTTCCTTGCCTAGAACAACCCATCCCCTCCCAGGAAGGGTGTGAAGCACTGAAGATTGGTGAAACGAGAGGAGTACTCCATAACCGATAGGGTACCCTACTCAAGGATCATAAACTCCTAGGCTCGGTCGGCCCTCAGGGTCTCCGGATAGAAGTAGTCATAGAAGATACACTGGAAATCCTCCCAATCCATAACCTACTGATGACCCGCCTGTGAGATCACATCCCACCATCTCTTGGTGGAATCTCGTAGCATATAGGTAGTGATCTTGACTCTCCTCTCTGGATGTGTCTCCAGATGCTCAAATATTTTCAACATGGCATCGATCCATGACTCTGCATCCTGAGGTCCTCCTTCCCCTGAGAAAGTGGGAGGATGCTGCTGCTGGAAGACCCACAACAAATCAACCATCGACGGGGCAAGAGGCGGCTCTCCCTAAAAATTCTACATCATCCTCATGAAACCTTCCCTAAAATGTGCATCAGCACCAGTAACTGGTATAACTACAAGTGTCAAGACTGGCATAACATGAGGATCTACAGGTGGTCCCTGATCAGCCATGTTCGGTGTCTGATCACCACCTGGAAACTGGCATACAACTAGAGGATGTCTCGGTGTCATGACTCTGCAAGGTCAAGCACACACCTTAGATCAGAATTATGATGGAATGCATACAAGGAGTGTAAGAAGAGAACAAGAGGAAGAAAACATTCAAGTTTTACAAAACATTAATACATGGTGTGTACACTACCTATGGGGCATGTTCCCTAAAGTCATTCACATGGGCCTGTACTTTTGCCTAAACTGGTCATGTGACACCCCAAACACATGGAATGTTCTCAAAACACACGGCTTGTACTTGAATTCTCTTCCCCTACCCGGGTCCTTCTATGTGGTTAAGCCACACGGCTCTCCTAAGACAAGACTACATGGCATGTTCAAGTTAGACACAATGTGTACTAGATAAGCTTCACCTGGACCGTGTTGTTAGTGACATAGTTAGACACACGGATCAAACTATATGGCGTGTTCCTGACAGACATGGCGTGTATGTGAAAGGGTAACACCGACCCGTGTTGTTCGTGACACGACTGAGTAACTGGGTCAGACTACATGGCATGTTCAAGGGGAACATGGCATGTATAAGAAAAGACTCCACCAACCCATGTTGTTAGCTACATGGTCAGGTTCCTTGGATTATACTACACGGTGTGTTCAACGCGGACACGGCGTGTTTCCACCCGACTCATCCCATCCCGTGTTTATGCTCACACAGCCTATAACACGGTGAAAGACTATAAGGCGTGTACATAATGTACACAACATTTATTTAAGAAAAATCATTTCTTCCTGAACAGAAGAACACATGGTGTGTACTTAACATTACACGACATGTATTCTGATTTTTCCCAGATAGCAAGCCTCAGAAACTACTCCAGAACCCAGAAAACACTGAAAAAAGCATTGAAAGTTCCAAATTCTGATCCGTGAGGGCCCATATTCCCAAACAATCAATTTTTGGTACCCTATACAAGTTATAAACAAGAAGATAGCGCAATGATCCACCAAATTTTAGTCTAGGAGGGCCCATAACACCTCAAGAAACAAAGTTTGGAGTTCATTGAAAAAAAACCTTACACACAATTCTCTATCAATAGCAGGTATCTCTATTAAGGCATCTATCACAACAACATGAACATTATACACAACATATATCAAAACAACATGAAATCTCTAATGTATCCTAGATGACATGGCAAGAATTCCTGGAATGTGGTTTCTAAAAAGTGCCTATATGATGCATGAGATGGAATACCCTTATCTCAACGGATTGAAATAGAAATAGAACCTCAATAACATCAATGGTAACCACACAAAACATGTGAATCACCCAACTGTGAAATCAAATCAACTGTAAAATTGCAAACCTGAAAAATTTCAATAACAAGGTAGACTGACTTTTCCCTATACACGGGTTAGCTACTCCAGGGCACAACTTATTACCAAGTACCTATTCCATCATATCTCTAACTATAGGCTCCAAACAGTAAATCAAGAAAAAATAATCCCTCTTATACCACTTTGTAATGCCCCGGTTCCAGAAGCCACCCGGGGGTGCCCCGTACTTGGTTGGTCACATGGCCTCAAGCGCATTTTCCCAAATGCCAGAGGCTTCCGACTAGCACCGAGGGCCTTGGATGTGATGGTGGGGAAACTATTCCCTCATTGGAAGAGTACACAGTGGAATTAAAGAACACACAATAGTAGAAGGAGAATATATCCAACAATAGTAGATAGAAGACGACTAATAGGGAAACAACTGGAGAAAAATATATGTAAATGATGCATGATAAATATATGTCTAAGAAAGTATCCAAACAAGTGAAAATTATGAATACAATACTAAACCAAATTACAAATAAAAAACAGATGAGAAACTCCCCAGCATCGCAAGCCTTGGCTTGGTCCCATTCTCTCCAGCTCCAAAGAAATCATGTACCTGAAGTCAAAGGTTGCTTGCCCTTGTCTATACCTACAGCAATATAATCTATATGGGCCCAAAAGCATGGCCCACGTTGTGGAACTACAAACACTCTGGGGAAGTAATCAACATCAATTACCCATGTGTCTTGCGTCGAGGAACTACAAACACTCTTGAGAAGAACTGAATGTCAATTCCCCCTGTGGTCTCGCATTGTGTAATTATAAAGACACTTTAGAGAAGCTCTCAATGTTAATTCTCCCTATAGTCTATACACCAGGTTCTCACAGCCCTCTGTAATTCAAGAAAGCATAGCATCACGTAAAAACCAATGTAAACCTCAAGAACTACTTGGCTAGCAGTCTACAACATAACAACATGTCAGAACAAAAGTCACTCCATCCTACAATACTCAGCATGGGAAAGAAAACAGCATCCTAACAGACAAACAAGACCCAAAGGTCAAAACATGAAAAACATTCATGGGTAATACATTTAAAGCACAACAATTCACCCTATTCTCAATCAATAATCAACTACTCAGGCATAGCAGTATAGTAGAGAAACAACAGGGTCAAAACGGTAAACACACAATACCCCGTTCAAGGGTATTGGTGGAATTTGCATATAAAACTCAAAGAATTTCAACCGAAAGGCACAAAACACCTACCTTAGGGTTAAGAGATCAATATACTTGAACCTAGAAGATTGAATCTTCTTAAAACGTCATATATCTACTAAAACTTATAAAACATTCAACACATGATATCTTGGAAAAGAGGAGGAATTGGAAAAACGATGCTCTAAAAGAAGGAAGAGCTTACCGTTGCGATTCCAGCGCAATTGATGGTGGTCTATTCAAGGAATGGATGCGCGATCGAGGGACCAAGGATGTATCGGCACCGTACAGGTGCTTCGTCGCATTTTAGCCAAAGAAGAAGACACCCCTATCCATGAGACGCGACCCCAGTCAGTTTAATGAAGAAAAAGAAAATACAAGGCCTGTTATTTTGAATTACACAGCGTGTACTTTCTCTTTCTGTACTCTGCTTTAGGAGGCCTCCACATCCCCCCACACGACCGTGTTTGTGTCCATGACACTTCCAGAACACGACCTCCTATGAAAATGAATTACACAGCGTGTACTAATAAAGTACACGACATGTGCTTCAAAAATATCCAGAAACTCCTCTTTTCTCAAAAACTCCAGAAAAAGGAAATACATACCTGAAAAGAAGATCCAGGTTCTTACACTACATTAGCCTTCGGTTTTGATGCCATCTGTTTTTAGAAATCCACTGGTCCTCTATGTGACTTCTCTAGAATAGTCCCTCAGTGCCCTTCTCGACTAGAAGAACTATAAGGGAACATGGAATAGATTATATTATCTCAGTCAAATGCTCCTCGATCCAGAGACTAGACATTCCTCTATCAATAAGAGCTTCCATGTGTTGGTATTCATAGTGCAGAAATTGCATCATTACTTTTAGGACCATGAGATACAGCTAGTACCTCGAGTGGAAATTCTAAAGTACATCCAGAACCACCCCATGTTGATAGGCCATCTATCTCGGTGGATAGTGATCCTTTGATAGTTTGATATCATGTTATTCCCCTAGAAGGTTATCAAGGGACATGCATTGATGGACTTTCTTTCCTCTCCTTGAGCCCCCACAGAGATGTTGTTGGATCTTGAAATTCCAAATGAGGTCATCCTCTTAATGGATCAAGGCATTCCTTGTTGGAAAATGCACCTTAATGGTGCTTCTAGAAGCCCTATCAGCTGAAGACTCAACAATCCCAGACTCAACATAGTGGGCCTATGTATCATCTTCATCATGCCTTCACAAGCGGTCCTACCATATTCATTCCAGTTGTCATAAGGATGTACCAACAATGAGGCAGAGTACTGGACTCTCATCACTGGTCTCAAGCTAACCATCAAGATTGACGTTCCCCACTTTTAAGTGAAAGGGGACTCCGAACTGGTCATCATGGAGATCAACGATGACTAGATCATCAAGAAGTTAGAGATCGTACCACAGATAGAACATACTGACCAGCTAAAGGCCTAGTTCCCTTCTCGACCAAATGTTACTCATGTACCCGAATCACAAAACGGTTGAGATGATGCCTTGGATGGCCTTTCCTCATATCCTGCAGAGCATATCCAGAATTATTTGATTATCCATGTGGTGAATCAAAGAGTCATAACTCCAGTCACTCTAGATGATGATGATTTCCCATAGGTAAGCCACTTTATCACCGATACATCCACATCAGGACCTCAATGTCCCCCTGTTGTGGCATTGGAAGAGAATCCTGACTTGAGGACCCCCTTTATCGGGTATCTCCAGCATGGTAATCTCCTGCCATACTGAGATGAGTGTGAGTAGATCCGATGGCTCATAATGCAGTTCACCCACCAGAGTGGTCCCAGTCTTGAGAAGATCCTCTACAAACATGGTTTTGATGGGATTATACATTGTTCCATTAAAGGGGGTGATATTTCTTAGGTCATGTAGGATGTTCATGTCGGTTCCTACGGGTCTCATCAAGAAGGGCCCAAAATTTCTCATCAGATTCAAAGATTAGGATAATTTTATCCCACCATAATCTATGACTATATCAAGTTTTTCAAAAGGTACCATGCATTGCATATCCATGATAATTTTGTGCATCATCCACCAGAACCTCTACATACTTCCAAGTACTCTTGGACCTTTTTGGTCTAGGAACTTGATGTCATTGGACCATATCCACCAGCAACAGATCGTCAGTGTAGGTTCATCCTTACCACTACATGATTAAATTTCCAAGTGGTAGAGGTAGTTCCACTCAAGGAGGTTATGAACCATTCTACTATTGAGTTCATGGGCTAAAATATGATCTACCAATTTGGAGTCCCTCATGCCATCCTCTCCAATAACAACACCAACTTCCAAGCATATGAGATAAAGAAATTGTATTCCAAGTACAATATCAATTGTAATCATACATTTCACTATCACTTGCAAGAAAATGGACAGATCGAGGAATTCAACAAAACCCTCTCTAACATGTTGTATAATATTGTTGGGAAGAACAAGATGATTTGTCCTAACAAACTCCTCAACACTCTCACTTATTATCAGATGAAGAATCATAATTTCACTTAGGTGACTTCATCTTCCCGAGTGTACATAACATAGGTAGTCCTACCCATCTAGATTCAGTTACCCTTATTACCCACAGTCGTCTATGATTAGTAGGAACCAGACAATATAGATGAAATTCTTTTTGCTGAACTATATGTTCTTGATGAGAGTAGGTGTTGTGCCCTACAGAATCTAGAGAGGCATCAGAACAAGATAGCCAAGGATTTTAAGTAGAAAGTTCACCTCCGCTCCTTGTTACAACATGATATGGTATTTACCCTAATAACACCAATGATACCTGTCAAGAAGCCACCAAAGTTGGAGGATAAATTGAAAGGTCCTTATATCATTCACAAGGTTTGTCCAAATGGCGAATAATCTCTAGTATCCATGGATAGTGGGCGTATTACAACCCCCACCATTGCTAAATTCCTCAAGAAGTATTTAGGTTAAGAGTACATGCCTCAATATTTACAGCACGATGTTAAACTGAGTGTTTCATCTTGGATGAAGGAAGTAAAACTACCCATCACTCATACCACATGATGATAAAATCCAAAATAGTTTGAGTTCTATAAGCTTAAACTAAGACACCTTTCATCCCACATTCCGTTAAATAGTATTTTCGTTCCTCAAGAAGTTAAACATTATTATCATACCACACGATGCTAAATAATATTACTATCCTAGATGATGTTAAACTACTCATCCTCATACTCTAAGATGTTAAACAAGAAATGGTTCAAGCTCTATGACCTTAAACTAAGATCTCATACATCATTGTCCCATGATGTTAAGCTACACAGTGTTGTTAGAATTGTCTATGGCTTGATTTCCATCTTTATGGGATATGTAGGAATGCCCAGACCATTTTTCTGTAGCCCAGATCCAGGTCCCTCGACCTTTATGGCATTTTTTCCAAATTCCTCACTTAGGATTGTGTGGTGTGGTATGAACTCTATGTCTTCATTCACTTCGGGATGTTTTCTCCATGACACACACATCCCTTTGAGACACTCATCCTTTCCATGTCTTTGTTTCACGATGTTAAACTTAATGGTATTATCAGAACTATGTATGGATTGATTCCCATCCTCATGGGATACATAGGAACACCCATACATTTCATCTATGGGTCCATCCCAACAAAGACTCTTCCCCCTTCTCCGGGATTAGTTCATTTTAATGGATTTAATTTGGGCTGGTATGTGGACTTCTTTGATACCCATTCACGTTGGAGTTACAATGGCTACATCATGTCCCATCTCCTTCTAGAATGTCCTTTCCCATATCCTTAACACATTACATTAAACTACATGACATATTTAGAACTATGTACGACTTGATTCCCATATTTATGGGATATGTAGGAATGCCTGGACATTTCATTTTCGAGTCCAAACTGGGTGCATATATTCTTTATCTTGGCCACTTGTCATGATTTCTCTCCTCGAATTATGAATGGTGTGGCGTATGTGGTCTTATGTCTTCATTCATGTCAGGTTATTTTCCACAACACACAATCCTCTTTGAGATACCCATTACTTCCTTACCTCATGATGTTAAATTGCATGATGTCTTCATAACTATGTGTGGCTTGATTGCCATCCTCATTGGATATGTAGAAATGCCCAGACATTTTGTCTTTGGGTCCAGCCCAATTTTTTTTTAAATATTCCCTTCCTTTTAGCCCCTTGGCCTAATTTCACTAGGGTGTGTGTGGTTTGGTTTGGACTTATATCCTCATTCATGTTGGGTTTTCAATAACCAATCCTCATATCTATCTCTTGAGAGCTATCCATTACCCTTTCCCCCACTCATCACCTCAAGTCGACATCCCTCAATTGGGCCCCTCGACCCTTTTTTCCAATTCACCAATGTGCTCATATTCAATGTGGTTTAGGACCTAGAGTTTTGGATTCCACGTAGACATTCATTCATTCATTACCATGCTTTAAGAATCCATTTA
This sequence comes from Viscum album, assembly GCA_963277665.1. Taxonomy (NCBI): domain Eukaryota; kingdom Viridiplantae; phylum Streptophyta; class Magnoliopsida; order Santalales; family Viscaceae; genus Viscum; species Viscum album. The sequence goes on from OY728141.1 coordinate 917,302,611, forward strand.
TTTGGGTTCCCATCATCTTTAATATCTGAAAGGACCCCCATATGGTATATGTGATTGACCTTATGGATCACCTACCGCTTTGGGATGACATCCCAGAGGATTTTGAACAACATTTTGTGATAGGTTCCTTGTTTCTAATACATTAAGTGATCAAACATCATTTGTTATTCCTATTTTAGGTCACACAATGTGGATGATGTGTTTTGAAAATGGCCAACTATTATCCTCCATCATTACCCCACCCCCATTGTGCCTTTAATATTGGTCTTGTGAATCACATCCCTTTCCACTCTATCATATTTAAGTGGAATTTGGACAACCATGGTGTGAACCTTCCATGCACATTTTCAGGTCATGAGGATGAATCAATGTCATGGTGTCATATGTGGCTCTGGATGTTTCCCCTTTCTGAGTATTCCATGTGTTGAAAAAATTCTCTCTGCCCTTGTTTCCCACATTGAGCATAGATCATATGGGCTTATGGACTTGGTCATTGTTTACACCTTCTTGGAGGAATCTCACATCTTTTTTCCAAGATCTACAACATTAAACTAAGAACCCCTTTTCCTTATCACATGAAGTTAAACTAAACGAATTTATATAACTACATAAAGATTGATTCCCATCCTTAAGGGATACATAAGAATGGTCAGAAATTTCTTCTTCAGGTCTAGCTCCATGTCCTCTAATCTTTTCCAGCCCCTTAGCCTGAGGCCTCGTCCCCTCAGGTTGCACACAGTGTTGTTTGGATATATGTCCTCATTCACGTTAGGTATGATTTATCACACCATGAAAATTCCTTTTAGAATCTCTTTATTATATATGCGTCTAAGAAAAGTGATGTTAAACTATGATTCCTGGTCTGAAATGAATTTAAACTATTTCATCTTCTCCACATGATGTTAAAACGCAATGGCTGGTACTATCACACAACCCTAAACTCTGATAGTATCTTCTTGGATACACGAGGAAAATGACACTACATTATGATGTCCTCACTGGAGGGGAAATCATGTTTGTTATCAGTCACCCCCATGCCTTTTTTCAAGACCTATATATGGCTTGATTCCTACATTGATGCCTGAATTCTTCATCCTAGATTTATTACTATAAAACACATCCAACCTAAAGAACAAACAAGATCCATTAAATGCCACTTATTTTGGTGCATGGGCCATACCTGCACGACAGTACTTCCCTTGGAATTGGTACCCTACCATTCCATTTTCAAGAACTATGTGTGGCTTGATTCCCATCCTCAGGAGATACATAGGAATTCCCAGACATTTGTACAATGGGTCCATCCCCAGGTACCATAAATCCTTCCTTCTTTTCGGCCCCTTGTCCCGAACTCTATCAGAAGCACGTGGTGTGGTGAGCATATCTTGGTCCCTCATTCATGTTTGGTTTATAATATCCATTCCATGTACTTCCCTTTAGGGATATTACTTCCATTATCATTTCATCCTTAACATGTGACGATAAAATGCATAGAATTCCCAAGAAATATGTATGGCTTGATTCCCGTCCTCATTGTATACATAGAAACACCCTGACATTTCTTCTTCAGGTATAGCCCTTGGTTCATCAACCCATTTTTACCCTTCTTGTCTAGACTTATGGACCTTTATTATTCCTCAACAACATGCTCAAATGTAATGTGGCTTAGGACCTAGAGTGTTGGATTCCATGTGGACATTCTTTCATTCATTTACATGCTTCACTTCTCCCTTTTTTTGGGATTCCATCATCTTCCACATATGAAGGGACCCACAGAAGATATGGATTCTCATCCTTCTGGCTCAAAAACCACTTTGGGCCAACATCTAAGAGGATTTTGAATGACATTATGTGACATGTTTCGTGTTTCAAATAAAATCAGTGGTCAACCCTCATTTATTATTCCCTTTTCAGGTCACATGATGTGGATTCTATGTTTCAAACATGGTCAATAATTATCCTCCATCATTACACCACCCCCATTAATCTTTGAATATTTGTCATGTGATTCACATCCATTTCCACTCCATCATGTTCAAGTTTAATTTTGAAACCCTTGGTGTTATCCCTCCATGAACCTATGCATGTTAAATAGGGTGAATCAGTGTTGTGTGGGTCATCTATGAATCCACACCATCTCCCTCAGCTGTGTATCCATGTGTTGAAAAGATCTTCTCTGCCCTTGTTTCCCACATTGAGCATAGATCACATTGGCTTAGGGATATGGGTATGGTTGGTGCATACATGGAAGAACCAAACTTCTTTTGGTCTGAACAATATACCCTTAATACAGAGCTTTGATCCCTTGGTTTGGGCTTCATGACTATAAACTACGTGAATTTGTATGAAAATTTGTGGTGCGGTGAAGACAATATTGTCCTCATACACATCGGTTCAATTTATGGCACCACATCACATATTTCTGCTTCGATAATTTTCCCATTTTTGGTCCAAGATCTATGACCATAAACTAAGATCCCTTATTTTATTATTATATGTCACTAAAATATGTCTTCTGCACCCATGCTGTGTAATGATAAATTACCTAGACATTTGATGTCTTCACTCAGGATGATGTTCCCCCTTTTGGTATTGGACACCTGTCGTACCACCTTCAATAACTATGTTGGGCTTGATTCTCATCTTTATGGGATACCTAGCGACACCCATGCAATTATCCTTGGGCCCAGCCATAGGGTCATTAACCCTTCTATCTCTTTAGCCCTGATTATAGTCTAAACTATATTACATTAAACTAGAATCCTACAATCTGTGCAGCATGACTTTAAACTATTATCCTCATTCAAGGAATTATGACCTTAAAACTATGTGCAACGTCCTAGTCATATGATGTTAAACTACTTTGTGCATCAACCTCACTGTACGATGCTAAACTACATATCTATCATCCCCATTTACATGACATAAAACTAAAGATCACACTAGGTCCTCGTCAAAGAGTTCACTTTAAAGAGTAGGCATGATCTCAATTTATACTAATATGCTCAACCCATGCCCTTTCATCATGGTGGCGTAATTTCAAGAGTGATGGACTTCAACTAAACATCTTATCATTCCATCACCATAATTTTCATGCCCTTTATTTCATATCCTCATTCCCTTTCACGGTTGAACAAACCCCCTAATGGTTAAGATGTTTGGCCTTAAGGCTCGCCTACCATCATGGGACAACATTTCAGAAGACATCATATGAAACTTCAAGTTCAACCTCGTGTTTCAAATATGGTCAGTGGTTGCCCCACATTTGTTTTTCCCATTTTAGGCTAAAGCGATACAGGTTCTGTGATTCAAATTTGGTCAATATCTATCGTCTGTCATCATTCCATCCTCACCATATTCAAAATTTGTGGAATCATAATTCACATTCCCCATTTCCCATGTTCGGACTTATTCCAACACCCATTCAATTATCCTGGTTGTGCACTAGATCATGTTGGGAGAGGGTGGTTTGGCTGTTTTGATAATCCCTTTCTCTTATAACAACCCCCTTTGTTCTTCCCAGAAACTCAGATTGGTCATTCAGACCCTGGATGCTCAAAGATTGGTTGGAACTCTCATACTTAAATGGAATAACAATGTGGTCATCCCTTATTTATCACATTGGGAATGAGCCACATGAGCCTAGAGATTGGTCACTATATATTTTATAGTTACGATTGATATGCAGTTATCAAATTAGATAAAACGACTCATACATGCAACCAAAGTAAAAAAGAAATCCTGAATGTATGTTTGTAAGTTCATAAAAATTAAGACCCCCATGGATTGGCCCCTCCAATAGATGGATTGACCTCCTTAATGGAGCGTCTGAGCTCTACTACTCTCTGGCTCATAACATCCAGGATCTACTATCGACTGTTAAGATCTCGCTCCTCCTTGATAGCAATTGGGTGCATTTAATTGGACTTGACTTGGGCCTGAGGCTCATTAGCTTAGATAATATCCATCTCTTGAGGATCTCACCAAATCTATATCTCACTGTCTTCAAATTGTACCTTAAGACGTGATATGAGTCCCAATTGTGCATTGAGGAAAGTAGAATGATTGTTCACCTACAACCTCAAGCATTGGATCTCATGCTCAACCTCCTGAAGTGTCTTGTTGTGGATAGACTTCCTTCACTGCAAGTCCACACTAAGGCCACAGTCATGTTCTTATATTTTATCTACCATTTTATATCAAATGATCATATAAGGACATTGAGCATCAATGCCTCCAATTCATAGTTCGGACATCTGGGAACTAAGCCTCCCCATCTATCTTATCCATCCTACTTATGGGGTCTTCTTGATAAAGCACTAGATCTATTTCTTTCATTGGAGATAGATGGACTTACTATCCTCTTCATCATAAGCAGTCTCATCCTAGTCCTCTGGGTCAGTAGGCTCGTATACTGGGAATTTCTCCAAAAATTCATCAACAAGATCCTCCACTGGTTTCTGATTAGGTATGTTTGATCCCATGTCATCAGAATGATCCTCATCACTAGATTCAATCTCTACAATATCAGGTTATATACTACCAAAAGTCTTATCTGTAATCATGAGAACTATGGTTTGGTCAGCATGAGCAGACTCTTTCATGACAATCAAAATTTCCCAAGGAAAGGAAGCATCAAGAGATCCAGCCATCCTCTCCAATGCATCCCACACCATTTGAAGAACTATGCATATAGAAATACACAGATGTCTGTTGGCCTATTTCAATGGATAAAAGTTATGGATTCTACAAAGAATACTTACATAGATTAAATAATTATTCTTTACCTTGGGTTTATATTGTCATAACCCCAAGGCATGGCCCCCTTATATGTTTGGTGATCCAAAGATTTCAGGAGAAACACCTTGGGTGTCGCAGCCCTACTAGATTCAGTCATTTTCGTTGTCATAGGTGCAGATCCTGAAGCTACACCAGCTATTGTACAAGAATTAGTTTTACATATGAGGTTCTCATGAATAGGGAAAATGTGAGTTGAGATGGCCTAGGTGACCTGAATGAGTACGACATCAAAATGGTTTAGAGTTTACCACAAGAGCCTCGAAAAACTCTTCCAACTTAGAGTTCGCCACACCACCTTCCTCTAAAGAGATCCCTCACCCAGCATATTTCCCCATGAGGAATCTTCTGATTCTATAGGTAATGGGAATTTATCGTTCAATTTAACAGTAGAAAACTGTGATGGAACTATTTGATTGAGCATCACTTTCACTTTGTCTGTTATCAGACATGATGTACCCCATGAGTGCACAAAGTCCTCTAACTCGACAATGTACTACACCCCTTCTGCTTGGGACACCAGAAAGCTGGCCTTGGCATGGTTGATCTATAAAAGATACATCTTGAGATAGTTGAGAAGGTTCCACATCTAGTAAGGACTGATGAATTCTATATTAACCTCCTAGGTGTCCCAAAAATTCAAGGAAACAATGTCCTGAGGCATGTCTATGTGGCACATACCTTCCCCGAAGCATGAGTGGGAATCTTGTGGCACCCCCTTGGTGGACTCCCTTCCTACAAACTATGTTCCTATAGGTACATCAGGTCCATCAATACCACTTAACTCTTGATTAGTGCATGCCCCAGAATTATTTGACTCATCTCTACTACAACCCTGCTACCACGACATGTTCTTGACACTTTCTGACCCTAGCCTCGAGGTTGAGGAGGAACGCCATCACTAGCATAGATGATTTAATTCTTAAACATTTATTCTGGGTAGACTACCTCCCATATCTTGCAATACACCTTTACTAGCCCAAAGAATGTTGTGGGTGGAGGTAACTCATTTCGCATCTTCCTGTGCTCCCGTGTGAACATGAGCCACATCTGCCTCATCACAAATGGATGGTCCTTTGAGAATACACTCATGTAGACTTCTAGGGAAAACCTCTTCATGAACCAAAACTTCCTCTCAATGTGGTTCAGGATGTATGGATCGAAAATTGGATCATGATCGGTCCATGCTACCAAAACTCCACCCCGAAAGGCCAAGAGATAGGACTGATGCTCCTTAGTTCCCTATCCTTTATCGGTGAACACACATATTGGCTACAAAAGTTGATGAATGTTGAATTAATCTGACCTACAGACTCTGTTCATCCCCTGTGACAGAGTCTTCTTGGCCAGAAAATTCCCCAATGAATTCAAAATAGTCGGTCATAAGTCTGATCTAGGAGAGGAAATAGGGTTTGGATATTCATAAGCACCGATGTGCACCATGATCCATCTATAAAAAAGATAATGTGGTCTACACACCCTTTGTGACTTATTCCCCTCATTGATGTGCCACCACACCTTGTACAGTTTGGACAACACTGGGATACCCAAGTTGACATGCTCCCCCATCGCCAATAGGGGCGCCATAATAAATGTGCTTAGTTGCACACCCATACTTGTGTCTCGGATTGGAAACATCCAGTCGCAGGTCATCATAGAAATAAACCCATCCATCCTAACCACAGGCTACTGCTCGGTGTTGAAACTGTACCACCAAAACTTCCATTGGCTATCCTCAAAGGTTTTCTAATAAGAATTATCTATAATACATTGGGTTCCCTTTGGAAATGTGGGAGGCCTGACAAGTTGCTTCCCGGGTGCTTCCTCCCCTTCAGCAGCTGGTCTCGATAGGAATTTTATGAAGCACTTAAACAACAAATTGAAGTGGACATCCCTTACTAACTGATTTTCCTAACCTAACACTAGATCCATCAGTGCCTTTACTAGCCATGAAATCTTATCCAGATCCTCCCATGTATTCTTGGTAGGGAGGAACTCTTCATACATCTCCCCTATGAACAGAATCCCTGATATCTTTTGAAGGTCCTAGAGGCTGATTCATACCTCCCCTTGGTGAAGAAGAAAAGTGTCATTCATCAATGAACACCTACATAACAACTTTAGAATTAGTTTTTCATCTATAATATTTGGAATTAGGAGGCGCATGCAACTTCATACAACCTTACTCACTTTATCTCTACCTCGAATCCCTCACAGGATGCACAAACACAGTAAGTATATTCCCTATCCTCAGTAGAATTTACACCCTGACACAAATCCCAATAATCATTCAACCCATTCATTGGGTTCCCCAAATCCACCTTGATAATGGTGTGTTACTATGTGGGGAGATACCTCTCGCTCTAACACCTTCCCATCACAATTTTTTACATGATTATACTGGCAGTAAACATTGGCAGCTGTGTGATCCTCACATGTATAACTATTTGCATCCTTGAACCTCTGGCATTGGCACAACGTACTCTTGAACCAATAGAATGGTTTTCCCTTTTTTGGTCTAAGGGATGAGGGAATCATCCCTCAGACCAAATCCATGCAAAGGAAATCTTTTTCCCAAAAGATAGTTATCTTGGCTTTCAAACAGGATATCTACTAGGGATTCATGGTCTGAATGGCTTTACACACATTCCCTAATGCCCAGATTATCCACCAACTCTTCCTTCCAGGAATCATCTACAAGTACCCCTTAGCAGATTCATCGTTATCCATTCCATTTTGATAATTTATATTATTTCGGTTTTTGATCGAAGAGCACGATCAGAGAGCTCGATCACAGAACTTGATCACAGAGCTCGATCGCATAAATCAACCAAAGAGTTCTGCCCTAGAGATCATATACACAACTCGCTGAGTGCACAATTGAAGTGTCTAAAGACTCGTTGTGTGTAACAGATCAAAGAGATCATGGTTTTCAAAGAGATATAAATGAGTGAACCGAGCTTAAAAAATTGAGATCCCAAGAACAAAGCAGTAAAGTTAGTTTAGGAAAAAAGAGGGGTTGTCCTCCCCTATTTATAGGTGGAGATTGCTGAGCTTCGCGTCGCACCTGGTCGTAGTGACCTTCATGAAATTATCAACCCACTCATCACTTATCCACATTACAACCCTACTTCACAATGCTGCTTCATGAGCTGCCTAAAATTTTGGCGATCTACCCTCAAAAGTTTACCCTCATTTTCTCCTCAGCTCCAATCCTGAGGGGGGAATTTATTGGAGCCAAAATATTTTCATCATAAAGATAAGAAAAGGATGCAATAATGAAAAAATAGGATTATTTGTGAAGAACCTTCGAAAATCCCCTCAGCACCATGATTGGTGCCAAGTCAAGACCTTCTTGGCACCCACTGTAGAGGAAAGTGATAGTCGACTCTGTGGCTACGACAAACTGGATGGAAGTCTTCATGCTGCAGAGGGAAGATGGTTGCCTCTGTGATTACTTGGAAATTGATGGTATCCTCTATAACCCCCACAAAAGGAGTGAAGTAATCCTTTGCAACGTTTAGGTCATGAAGGTCAACTTTGCGGTTATGATGAACTTGATGCAATCAACCTCTGATGGAGAGCGCAAGTTGCATCGCGACACACCCTTAAAGCTTTGTGCTCCCTAGAGCCTATAAATACCCATTTCCTATCACTCCAAAGTAATAAATACCCTAATATTTCACATTAAAAAACACCCAAAACCCAAATCACCCATTTCTTTGTAAACCACTAGAAAAATAAGTCATCTAAGGTACTTGAGAATAGCGAGATCCATTTCCATTTACTCAAAATTTACCCCTATTCAGTGAGGGATGCCCTTTGTGGAGCCTATGGGCCATCTCTAAGGATAGATACCCCTTTGGGTACTTAGGACATTGCAAAGAGACCAATATTCATGAAGAATCCTCCAAAAACTTGTGTACTCCACACTGAGGATGAGACATTATGCTTTGAGAAGTCCTCCTCTTTACAAAAACATATCCTCTATGAGGCATTGTGCTCTGTGAAGCCATGTGCCCCATGATGCTAATTTTTCTACGAGCCATTTTGCTTTGCAATCCCATGAGCACTGCGATGCCCTGAGCTCTACGAAGCTCTATGCTCTATGAACCCTTGAGCTTTGTGAAGCCCCTCTCTGTGGGTCCTCTTTATTCGTAAACCCTTATCCTGTTTGGCCCTCCAAGATTGTACGAAGTGATTTCAAGGTGCCTTGGGAGGTGCTTTATGTTGCGCTACTTTTCATCATTCATCTTTGAATAGGAATGCTAATGGATATTACTTAATCACATATCCACACTAATTTGATCCCTTTAATGGATCACTCCACAACCCCGCCTCACCATAGCATTGCTGGTGCCTTCCCTTCACCAAGGGTTACAGCGCACCAGTTTTCTAAGTCTTAGAGTTGAGGAAGTGAATCCTCACCATCTGAGCTATAGGATGTTAAACTTCAAAGCACCTGTGTCCATGAAACATTGCATTAAACTATGATCACCACATAAGAGACAAGTCCAGAGGGGACCATGAAGGGGATGGGCACCAGCGCCTTCTCACTCCCCTCTCGCATTGGAATTTGTCACCATGTGCACCTCGTGCAGTCTCCACGTAAGCCCCGAAACCCTCTTAAAGGATGATTATGGTATGATGGCCATATCCTCATTGTACATATGGAACCCTACTCGGGATTTCATCTCTATGTAAGACCCAATCTCTATCTTTTTGGGCCTCTTACCATGCGTGAGCCCCGCTCCATTCCTCACAGACAAACCTTTCATGATGTGATCACTAGATCTTTGTTTACTCTTGTTTCTCACACCATTCATGACTCACATGGGCTTCGAGTAAGCATTAACCATGACTGACTTTTTGGTCCACCTTAGTGTGTAAGCCCCATCACCCATCCAACCGAACTACCCAGACTTTGATCCTCACCCTCTCCAGTCAAGGTGCGTAGGAAGCCTCTCGGAGGTCCAAAACCATCACTGATCCATCCCAATCACTTCACGTTGGCTCTCCCTCATCCCAAATGATGTTAAACTGTATACCCCTTGCATCCTGCATGACATTAAAATTTATGATCCCAAACTATGAGGGTTTTGATCCCTAACTTCTATACACGGTACGTAGGAAACCTCCTCAAGGTTCAACCCTAAATACTGGTAAACTTCAGTGTCCCCTTAATTGGGACCCACATCCTTGGTCCATCCATTAGAAGAATCAGACCAACTACCAGGAAGCTAACCATGTGTATGATCCTCACTCAATTAACACACCCCCAACCAAGAGTGTCCCTATTACAATAGGCTGCTAACCATGCATACTCCCAAACATATCTTCCAGTATTTTCCCATTGATTACACCCCAATCCCATTCCCCCATCTTGAACAATGTGGTCATTGATTCCATTCCATGAGGATACATCAAAAGCCTCCATGAGGTTCAAGCTCGCCACTCATGTCCTATCCTTGTCCATCCATTGAGTTTTTTTTGTTTTGGGGAGGCCTTACCTTATCCTAGAGGTTCCACATCCTTCAGGTCCCATCTATGCATCCATTCTCATGGTCCACATCCTTAGGTGTCTCATCACCCCACTAAACTATGTAGAATTTGATTCCCTTCTATAGGGACACATTGGAATCCTATTCAAGGTTCAATCCCAACATCACCGTCATCTTCACATCGGTTCCATCATACTCATCTAATCCATGTAATCAAATAATCCACCATCCATCTTGGTTTTAACAGAGCCACCACATTCCATTGAGATCATTTTATCCACCACCTCACTGATCCAATAATTACCAAGGATGGTAGCCATTCATAATCCCCAACATGTCTTTGGTTTATTTTCCATTGTGTACACGACGATCCCATGATACACTATCTCGAACTACATGGGTTTTGATCCCTGCATTCTATACATGGTATATAGGATGCCTCTATAAGGTTTAATACTAGATAATGGAAAACCACTGTATTCCATTTTGTTGGGACCCAAGAATACCCTTTGTCGGGACCCAATCATCCTCTGATCCATCCTCCTTGGGAATCTTGATCCACTCATCTATTAAGCCTCATAGGGGCTCCCTCATTGGGATGTAGCTATCTGATCCACTCCCATTAGTGTCCTAATCAGTCTAATCTTTATCCATTAGATGTTAAACTCATGATATACCCCGTGTTAATAATGGGGAGCTGAGGAAAAACATGGAGACATGCCTATGGAATAAAATTCCTTACATTCAACGTGGGATGCCTCGAGCTTCCATTCCCTCGAGAAACACTATCTTAAGGGGAATAAAATCTAGGTGTACCTATGTTTTAGCTCCCACACATGCCAGTAATTTCCAACATGACTACTGTCCTGACTGAAGGTTACTGCCATAATTTGACCCCATATAATTTCCTAAAAGAAGCTGTGTAATCAACTGGAATCCACGAAGACGTGTCACTAAGAAGAGTTTCAGGAACAATGTATTAAATATATAATGGAGACCTGGACTAGGTGATGAAATATGGGGAGAAATCCACATAAGGAGACCGAAAACCCATCATCCCATATTTATCAATGGGAAAATTTACCTAAATAAGTGACAGATTCTGGCGACCTTTGGAAAGTGGGAATGTGGGTAAAAAACTAGAATGTCACCAAAGATAGATGAATGTTCCCCAATGAAAGTGTCAGAAACATATACTAAGGGTTCTTAGTAAATTTTTGTCATCCTAGTTTCCAAAAATGACTAAACCATTCCCTGATACCAACTAGAGTGACCCAAAAATTACATACATAAATAATAAATCTTATTTTCTGAATATTCATTACATATAAATATGATCCATTCCATAACCATAAAGGTTTATTGTCTTTAGAATACATAAACAACTAGTATATAAAATTCCTATATTATTTCCCATTATGTTCTTCATAACTATAACCCTTTTTATATATATCATACTCAAAACTATTATGCATAACACGAAGAAGGGGAATATAAGAAAGGTTGATCTAAAATAATTAGTAAGGGTAAAAATTAGAGATATCAATTAATGATCATAATTGTGAAAATGATAAGCGTAATGCTATGAGAACTTGATCATGACTTACAATAATTATACACATTCAAAATCTTTAATCATGAAACATAGCATAAAGTTTTTTCAAAAAAATATATAAGACATAGAAGTATGTAATCATCAATAATAAATCATTATCCATGAGAACATATAATTAGAATAATATATAAGTTTTCGGCATATGCATAAGCATTGAACCCCATTTTCTTAGTCATTTATCGCTACCAAGACTATCATATTTGATTGGGTTCACCCCATATTCCATCATTTCTTTAGTCATGGTCACTAAGAATAAAATATTATTGAAAAAATTACCTTCCTAAACTAGATTCACTCCACATTTAATCAATTATTATCTCATGATATTTTCTTCTTCACATAATTAATTTAAGGGATATATAATTTCAGTCCCACCCATCACAAAATGAAAACTATAAATATGTGTTCTACAATATCATAAAACATTAATCATATTATTATATCAAAAACCACATAAAGGATAAGGGTTTCATAAATATTTCATCATCATAATCATCAATAATCAAGAAAAATAATAAATATGTTAACATTGGATCATATTCCTTGTAAAAAATAAGAAGCATTAGAGGATGTTGCCATGGATAAAAATACTAATGAAAGATCATATGAACATTTCTTGAGTAAAATAAAATTTTTATTTGTAAATTAGTTAATTAATTTCTAATTTTTTTAAAGTATTAATGAAAAAATATACATTAAAATGAAACATTTAATATCCAAATAAAATTTATCTCATAACGGTAGGAAATTTTGTTCTTGTGATTAAAAAAATTCCTTTAACATTTTCAGTAACATGTCAAAGATACCACCTTTGTAAAATGATAAAATAATTATTTTAAAATATTTTTATATAAATTATAAAATGGGTAAAAATTAATTTAATAAATATTACAATAATATTAAAAAAATCCTTTAAAACAGTTTAAATAAAATATTGACATTTAAGGAAAGATTCCTGATCAAAGAGTGAAATAAGTTCATCTTTCATTAAAAACAGTTTTTCAATATCTTGAGTACATAAAGAGAATAAAATGAAATGAAAACATGTAATACCCAAAAATAACTATAAAGGAATACAATAAATATTATTTTGGATATATATATATATCATATAATTTTATCATTGAAAAATTTAATCATAATCAATCATTGAAAAAATGGGATTGTAACATAAAACCCTCACCTCAAGTCCGTCTTGCTTCATAAGCTCTCAAAATTTATGAATAAAACATGTAAATTTATTATACATGTAAAAAATAACCAAAATAATACATATAATAACATATATGGTTTAAATATTACATAATATCACTCTTTTATTAATAACCCTTCATTATTATTATATTTTCGGGTGTTAACTGATTTATTTTTCATGTATATTTCAGTTCAGAAATTATAGTCCTTGCTATTTTATTATGATTAATTCATATATATAATGTTAATAATTATATAAATATCATATATAAATTAATTATATACATATTTTAAACCCTTCATATTAATTGGTGATGAAAAATGAAGTACACCTCTACATGGAGATGATATCCATAAGTACACAAGTGTGATATTTATATTTTTTGATAGAGGGAATAAAATAATGGTAAATAATAATCCAAAATAAAAGAAAAATTATTATATCATAGGTATCATATATATAAATTAAATATAACCTAATAACCAACCATGAAATATGGGTATGGAAAATAAATCATATCGATATGTGGAGACAGTAGTCACACGTACAGACGAGCACTACTTTCCTCTACCATTCTCTAGAAAATTGGTGGTAAATTGTTTTTACATAATAATAATAACATACAATTATATTTATGATAAATAATTCATCATTTTTCTAAAAAAATACTTTTTATGATGTATAATAAGAAATAAAATCGAATGTTCCTGATTAAGATTTATACTTCTTCTTTAAGAGACATCCATTTTATTACTCATTTAGCATTGAAGGATTTTTATTATGAGAATAAAATAAAATATCGGATGAATGAAAGGAATATATAATGTTTTTTACTAGGTATTGGATGATATATAAGGCTTAAATAGTTTGAATATGGGGGGAGAAGTGTCTCACTTTTATAAGTGAGTTGAGGGACACACGTGGAATTTATTAAATGATTTCACTGATAAAAGGTAAAATTCATTGGAAGGTGGTTAAAAATTGAAATGTATTTAAATTAAGGATACTATAATATTGAAATATATTCGACTAATAATAATTTTATAGGTTTTTGTGGAAATCTAACCCTTATTTCTTAGTTTAACCCCTGGTAAACTTGTTTCAACCTTAACAATGGTAATAAACTTTTACACTTTTTACTATTTACTATGACCAAATTTTTTTACCCAATTAAATTATATTAATTATCATTACTAAAAATATATTTTATGACATTCATTTAACATAATTTGTAGAATTTAATTTTAATCCACATGCAAACTGTAACAAAACCCTTTTTTATAACAATGAATTTTTAAGTATAAAACTAAATTTAATTCCACTCCTTGACTTATAAAAACCATAAAATGAATGTTAAGATAATAAATTGAATAAATAATTAATAAATTTCATTAAAAACATAAATAAATGGTGATTAATTTAACTTATTGTGATAAAATTACATTGTTTATAGAAAACTAATTTTTTAGAAAAATGTGTTTTAAGCCCAAAAATGTACTTATACCAAAATCATGTATAGTGATGATTCATATGAAAATAATTTTATTATTTATAAATAAATTATAATTTTTTTACTTTATGATAAAATTTAAAGAACAATGAGACTTTTATTTGAAAAGAAATTTAAGTTTTTACAAAAATTGGCAGTTTCACTATTCACTGAAAAATAAAAGATAAAAAAATTACCCTAAGATAATATTGTCATGATGGTTTAAAAATGATATTAATTTTCCAAAATAAAATTTATAATATTTATAAAATTAATTAAAGTGTTCACACATGAAAAATTTGATAACAACCATTTTTTAAGAACATATCTTTTTTTAGCATAAATTGACCATAATGAAAATGGGGTACTTTTTTATTGTGAATTAATAAATAAATTTTCACTGTTTATAACCATTATAATTTTTTTATAATGGTTTTATTAATATTTATTCCTTCCAATTTAACAACTAGGTTATAACAATTTACTATATCACAGTTCATAGAGAATCAGGGATGTGTTTAGTGAAAGATATTGAAAAATTCAGGTTTATTTCAAATGAGAAACCTATAAAATCTTGGGGTGTTACAAATTTTTTCATAAAAATATTTTATATCATATTCATACTGACTTTCATGCATGTATTATAAGGAATTGTCCTTAATCATTACATAATCTTGAGTAAATTCAATAATTTGGCATTCATTCACATCGAGGATCTTTTAAGGTTCAGACCTTTAAAGAATTATACCATGACTCCTACAGAATAACTCCAATATTAAAAATCGAAATATTATACTCAATATCTATTTTTTCAAAAAATAATTTTTTTTAAAATGAAACAAGGTTTCCTTTCATGTTTGAATTTCATAAATTTTCCGTGATCCCATCCTTGAAACTATTCTTCTTTAAATCCAATGTAAACATTTAAAAACGTGGGATGAGAATAAAAAAATGAAGGAAACTATAATTCATTTAGAATACATGTAAACCATTAATACTCTACTACAAAGTAATACGTTTTACCTTTAAGGAGTAGTAAATACACTTCATTGATTGTAAGTTCAATGATTACCCTTTTTCTTATATAAATATTACCTTCAAACCCCTATAAATCACAAAAAATATATAATGGTAACTTGGGGAATACTCATACATAAATGGAATAACCATACATTAAAATTCCACATATATCACTCTTACAAAGGGAATAACCATACGACTGACTTCTATACCCAATGCAATGGAGGTTACAATGTAACCACCCATAAAAGGTATATCATGGAACCACCCATATTTGGATTATCATGTAACCAATGGTATTTGGTTTATCACTTAACCACACATAAAATGTCTAAGTATCGTTATATAATCATAACACATAAGTTATGAACATTTCACTCAAAAAATTCATTTTTAATCACCCAAACTAATTTCAAGATATTGAAATATTCAATTTACTTTCAAAATCATTTTTAATACCAAAACACCCATAAAAGGAATAGGGTGTTACTTTTCCTTTTAAAAAAATTAAGACTTGTAGAGGAAGCTGAATATCAAATAAAAGTTATGATGCCAGAGAAGTCATTATTGCCACATATGTTAAAAAACATTCCTTTTTTCATTTTGTAAAGAAAGTAAAACACTTCGTATAGAAATATTTCTTTTGAAAACTTTTTTAAATAAATTAAAACACAAAATTGTTAATTATACACCGTATAAAATAATGTGGATTATATTATCAAAATATGCCTCAATGAAAGGAGATTGATACGAAGTCCCTTATACAGAGTCTGACATGTCTTGTACTTTATTTATATTCATGAATAATAAACATAAGTTAATTGTATAATTTATTCATAAAATTAATATAGTATATTATTCCTTTTATATCATTAATTACCATGTTATAATAATTAGTTGATTATCTTAGTTAATGTTGGACATTTTATCAATATTCGGTACTCGAGTCGAAAATAAACATGGTATGATGTCAACAGTCCATGAGGTCAAAAGTTCATCATCCCTAGAAAAAGAATAATGAAATTATTATAATCTGTATACTTAAATTCTACTTTTAAATCAAACCATTAAGTGTGGTTATAAAAATGAAAAAATTTATAATCACAGAGATGGTAAGCCATACATACGCATGAGTAACGTTTACCATTTTTCATTGATCGTTATGGAAAGAATTTAAGTATTATTTTATCTTTATAGAATTATCATAACATCATTAATATCATATTATTAATTTTAATATACTTGTTTATATCATATAAGTGATATAAATAATAAAATTGAGTCACATTGCTTCATGGAGGTGATAGTTCACATGTACGCATGAACGGCGTTATCATTCATATGTGTATAAAAAGTAAGAACGTAATTGATATATGAAGGTTTCAGGAACAGTAAAAGCACAGATAGGTCGGGACCCACCTTTAATTTTTACAATGATCAATGATTATTCTGGGATCAATACGACGATGAACTCTAGTATCCATGAAATAGAATCAATGTTTTAGATAAAGAAGGAAGAGGCCCAAAACATTTAGAGAGGATATTCCACATCATGTTTACAATTAATTTAATTAATTTGATAAAGAAAAGAATACCTGGAACTTCATTATTTTCTTCCTTGATGATTTTGATCATCTGGAATGACCCTTTTAGATTTTATCGTTGCGATTGCGAGGATCCAAACCAGAATCTCTTTAGAGGTGATCCACACGTGCTCTGATGGCCTCTAATTGACATCAGTTGTTCTCCAGGTGATAGCGCGATAAAGCATGTGTCTTGTGTCAATCATTCTTGATCACTTGTTCCTCAGGCTTAAATAACTTATCTCATTGTTTAGAGGAGAGGGAAGAGGATTTTAGAGAGAAAAAATTGAGCTCAACAATTCTCAATTCACTTGGCATGCAGTTCGGTACATGGAAAAATAGGAGTATGTGTCTATTTATTGACATGGGGATTCAGTTACAATATTTAATTGTATAACAAAATAAAATACATTCTTCACCTTATAGAAAAACCATTATTTTCATAATAATACCACATAAATATTTATGGTGCCCCAACTTGCACAAAAAAGAAATATAAATAAAATTTCACATCACAAAATTATAGCAACTCTATTTTAATTTATGCCAACTAATTAAATAATTATTTACATTCATGCAAATAATAACTTTAATAATGGACCAGCCTTGTTCCACTCGAACTCTACTTCCATTTATGAACACCTCAAAAAATAAATAAATAATTTATTCTCTTAAACAAATATTTTATTTAAAAACTAGTAATTAAATATTTATTAAATATTCAATAAAATAAATAAATAAATTTTACCCACAATCTAGTGAATAAATATTTATTTAATTTTTGAAATCATTTTAACTTGAATAAAATTAATCCAATATCTCAAGAATAATATTTATTAATTAAATTAAAATAGAATTTAACTGAGACCAGTAGAAACACTTAGTTTGCGACCCTCTAGGATTGTTTCTCATTGGAATTTGGTGGGATTTTCTAAAGTCCAAGAGTACTATCCAGCAACGAGTCAAGCCACCCAAGAGAAAGAACATAATGTCGTGACAAAAAACATCCACATACGAATACTCACTGTGTAATATAATACCTTTGCTTCAATATATAATCAAGAAGGTTTCATGATAGTGTCATCAACCTTTATGCTTGATACGCCATTCATTGACTACCTAAAATAAACTCTTAGTTACACCATGACCATGGAATTTCAGATGATAGTTCTATTTCAATCAAAGTGATGAGATATCAACATACATAAATGGAAGGGACAAATTCTTTCTCGACTTATCCATTAATAACAAGCCACTCGTGACACACCCAACATACCCTACATCCCACCAACCGTTTGCATGATTATTTTTGTTAGCAAATCAAAGTTTGTGAGTCATGAAATGTTTTATTGATAATCTTAAAGTCTAAGGATCATTACAAAAACATGCAGATAGGAATATCTGATGACACTAAAACATGTGGAATTCTTACTGGTAGGTATTTTCTCATAATCACATGTCCTGGAGATTACCAATTGCGAACTTTGTGAGAGGAAGTCTCATATACTTACGAGTAATCACACCTGTCGGTATGTATACTATTTGTCCCATAATAGTATGTCATACAACTGTAGAACTATATTACAGAATATTGTTATAGCATTTCAAGGTTCTCATTATAGCGGGGAACATCCATGATCTTATCAATGAAACAAATACTCTATGACATTATTACATCATAGTCATGCAATAAATGAACAATATGTAATAAGATGTTTAATATTTGAATACATTAAATATATATGTAATCAAAGTAAAAATAGTTGGTTCTAAGACACCAACTCTTACAAAATCCTACTTGGACTAGAGCCAACAGCCTATGACTTTCAGTCCGCTAGACCTCACATGATGATCATGTTTCTACTGAGTCAAGGCTTTAGTCATGGGGTCCACCACATTGTGTTCCATGGAAATACTTCTCACTAAAACTTCACCTATTTGAGAAAAGTCACTCAAGATAAGATACTTCTGATGTATGTGCTTCATCTACTGATGAGTCCTTGGCTCTTTTACAAGAGCCACTACTACAGTATTATCACAGTACAATGTTATTTGATCTTTACTTCTAGGTATCACATCCAACTATTGGATGAAGCTTCATATAAAAACTACATCTTTAGCTACCTTAGAATTTGTGATATACCCGGACTCTTCTATAGAGTCTGCGACCACACACTACTTTGAGCTCTTCCAGCTCACTGCACCTCCATTCAATGTGAATATGTATCCCATTGGAGACTTCATGTCATCTTGATTAGTCTGGAAAATAGCATCCTTGTATCCTTTGATGACTAGTCCCTCATATCCTTCATAAACCAGTAACATATCCATAGTAAAACTCAGCTACATTAGTATAGTCTTTACTACCCTCCAATTGAGGTCACCTGGGTCATATTGATATCTTCCTACCACACATAATGCGTAAGCAACATCCAGCCTAGTACATAGCATGCCATACATGACTGACCCAACAGATTAAGTGTATGGAGTCCTTTCCATTATCATTCTTTACTCATGTGTCTGAGGACACATTTTCTTGGAAAGATGAATTCCATGTGATGCTAGCAACTATCCTCTCTTAGATTAGTCCATTTTGAATCTCTAAAGTATATTATTAGTGTATGTACTTTGACTTAGGCATAAAAGTCTATTGGATCTATCATGATGGATATTGATCGTAAGAATATATACTACCTCACCCAAGTAATTCATGGAGAATCATTGATTTAACCATGCCTTAACAGATTGTCAGACTGGTATCTCATTTCTAATAAGTAACATGCCATCAACACATACTATTTGGAAAATGACTTCACTCACACTAAACAGTTGGTAGACACAAGTACCACATTCATTCTTGATAAAACCGAAATCTTATATGGCTTCTTCAAAATTAATATTCCATGACCTAAATGCTTTCTTTAATCCATAAATGGATTTATACCACTTTCATACCTTATTGGAATCCTTTGGAGTCATAAACCCTTCAGGTTGTGTCATGTAGAAATATTCTTGAATGGTCTTCTTAAGGAAGGCTATTTGGACATCCATTTTCCAAATCTCCTAGTAATGGTAAGCAGAAATATTAAATATAATTCTGATGTATTTCAGAAATTTTATTAGTGAAAAGGTTTCTTCACAGTCAATGCATTGACCCTGGTTGAACCCTTTTGTAACCAGTTGTGCCTTATAGGTGTTGAATTGTCCTTCCATGTCCAGTTTCTTCATGAATACCTATTTTCAAACAAAAGGATTTACATCAACTGGAGGATCTACCAAAATCCAAACAGGGTTTTGGTACATGAAATCCATTTCATAATTCATGGATTCTTACCACTTGAAAACATCTATGCCACTTACGACTTATTTATAGGTTAGAGGATCATTATTATCAACTAATAATGAGTCACCATCCTCAGTAACTAGAAAACCATATCGTTTTGGTTCCCAATCCTCTCTTGTACTCCTACATAGATCTTGTTTCTCTGGAATAGTTGTTTCTTATATTGTGATTTGTGGAATTTGTTCATATACCAACTATTGTGTACCTTGAGTCTCGACTTCATCGAAGTCTATCTCACTCCCATTATCTCTTTTGGAAATGTGCTAACTCTTAAATAATTTGGTGTGGATTTCCACTATAATCTTTTTTCCTGATGGGTTGTATAGGTAACATACACTTTTTACCTTGGGTTATCCTATAAAGTTACACTTTTTTCCATGGGGTGAAAGTTTGTTACTTAAAGAGCTCTTAACAAATTCATGTCTTCCCCACACATTTAAATTCAATTACATGGATTTATTTCTACATAAAAACTCATATGGAATACCATTTATCGATTTTTTGGTACTTGGTTTAGTATAAGAGCTGTTGTTTGTAAATAATATCCCTAAAAGGATAATGGAAGACTTTAATAACTCAACATTGATCTCAACATGCCCAATAAGGCACAGTTCCTCATTTCGCTCACACCATTCCACTGGGGCGTGTATGGAGGAGTGAGTTGGGATAGGATCCCAAACTACCTTAAGTAATCAATAAAGTATTGAATAAGATAACATCAACCTCAGTCTGAGTGAAGTTTCTTAATATTCTTACCAAGAAGGTTCTCAAATTCGTTCTTGTATTATTTGAACTTATCAAAAGAATCTGACTTAAACCTCATTGAGTATATATATCCATATATACTAAAATAATCAGTAAAAGTTAAGAAGTATGAGTAACCTCATATTTCTTCAACTGGAAATGGTCCACACACATTGGTATGAACCCATTCAAGAATATATTTAGCCCTTTCACCTTTCCCACTAATTTGGGATTGGGTTATTTTGACTTGTAAACATGCATGACATACACCAAGTGGTTTTAGATTTAAAGAATCTAAATATCCATATTGATGTAACTTTTTCAGTCATTTATCATTTACATAACCTAGTTTGCGATTTCAAAGGTGGGTGTTTTATGAGTCATGTGAAGTATCTTTGTTATCGATTTCCATTACTTGGTTTGTGTAATCCAACACATAAAGTCCATTATAGAAATTTTCCATATCAAAAAAATTCCATCTTTGTAAAAAAAAGCAACATTCATTTACAAACATGAAAAAATCCATCTTTATCAAACCTAGATACATAAATAATGATTTTAGTAACAAATGGAACATAATAACAACCTTTTAACACCAAGATCATCCTAGTTAGCAACGTGAGGTGGTAGTCCCCGATAACTACAACAATGATTCTGTCTCTATTGGCTGCTCCTAGATCTACCTCCCCTCAATAAATCTTCCTTAATATACATAGTTCCTATATTTGGATACATGTGTGATCACCAAAAGATCTATCTAATACCCAATGGGTAGAAACAGATAGATTACATTGGATAAAAAACACACATGAAGATTCCCCATGCTTTTTATGCTGGGTGCAGTTCTTCTTCTGGTGGACATTCTTCCCACATGAAAAACAAGAAGCTTCATGTTCCCTTGCCTCCCATTTGATCTTCCTTTTCTTGGAAGTGCATAAAGAATCTTTGGACTTAAATATTTTCACCTTCCCTTTCCTCTTATTCACCATAAGGATATAAGGATTTTATTACTTTATATCTTTATCCATAGGGTGAATAGGGATAAGAAGATCTGATAGAGACTTATCAATGTTGTTTATATTGGAATTAACAACAATATTAGATAACCTCTGAGGGAGTGATGCGAAAATAAGATTTGTGCCCAGTTGTTTGGGGATTTCAAACCCTATAACCTCCAGGTGATCAATGTATCCAATGAGCTTCACTACATAAGGCCCAGCTGGGGAACCCTCTCTAAGATTAATATAAAAGAGTTCTATAGAGATCTAAAATCTTTCATGTATTTCTCTCTCCTGTTAAGGACTATAGAGGTGCTTGATCATTCTATAAACATCCATGTTTTCATGAGACTTCATTAGTTAACTAGAAATTGATGATATAATCAAACATCAAACATCGACCTCATTGTTCATATGTTTCTCATAGACTAGGAAATCATCATCACTTGCCTCTTTGTCAGGAGGATCAGATAATGCTGACTCCAACACGTAATGTTCATGGCATAGGATGACCCAATGGCGTCTAAACCTTTATTGGAAGTAACTACCGGTGAGGATGTTGTCTTTATCCAAAATTGATCATAGGGATAGTGTGGTTGATGAGCTTTTAATTTTTATTATACAATTAAAAGAGCAGATCATTAGTACTTTCTTGATTACATTTTATAAGAAATATATAATAAATTAATTTAAGTCCCCCTCTATTTTATCAAGTCCTAATATCCCTCACCATTGATCTCAGAATGTCCAGTTTACAAGACATTCTAGTGGAAATGATCCATATTTCCCTTCGCATAACCCCAACAACGGTTGGTCAAGGTATTTGAAGGTATTTTGGTAGGCAGGTATTTGCCAACTATAGGCTTCCATCTCCTTGATCTGTTGAGTTGACTCCCCAATCCTAAAATCCTGACTTTGGATTTCCTCAACTCTTGCCTCCAATATTACACAAAGTCTAGCAAGGGATACTCCTCCTAATGTAATATGGTTAATTCAACCCAAAACCTTTCATTAAGTATTCCTATATAAAAGTATGTGTCCCAACAAGGGTTGGTCAAACACATAGTTTTATTGAGATTTACCATTAATCATATAATGAAAGCCTTGGTCTAACATAATATTTTATTTGAGGTATTTTTATCTCTTATGCGTGAATTTATTATTGTCACATTCTTTTTAATATTAAGTGGAACTTAATTGAGTGATTAACCATGTCTTGATAATATTTTTGAAAAATACTACTTTATTTTATTTCCATTTTGCATGATTTTTTAAATAATTAATTATGTGATCATGAATTCACATCAATAGTAAAAACCATGAAACTACCAGAAATAAAATAAAGCAAATGGTATGATCATGATATTTTTCTAATGGTCAGTTTATATAGAAGTTGATAAACTAACCTTGACCAAGGGTAGAAACACCTTGAACATTTTGGGTTTGTGTTTACAGCTTTCCACTAGTCTTCCTTTTTATCTCCTTGGATTGGTTTCACCTTAGCTCCTGACTTGGATCGCCTCCACCATCTTAGGAGCTCCATACATTATATATGCTTTTTAAACTCACGTGCAGGTGAGGGGTAAAAAAGGGGATTACATTAAGGAAACCATGAGCACGCATGCCCAATAAATTATTGAAAAGATATGGCTCATAGGGAAAAAATTTATTTAATAAGTAAATTAAAAGTAAATCAATCACAAACTAAGGTATTCGTCTAGCTCAAGATCACCCACATACATGAAACAAGTTAAAAATTTAATAAAACTAGCATTAAATTATTTAATTGTTATTATTAAGACAAATTTTTCTCAAATCGATTAATTATTATCTTTAATTAATCAATCCTTTTATCTTAATCATTTTCTGAATTTCCATGACATTCTCATCCATGTACATAAATGCACCTTAGAGGTATCCTGGTGAATACCCATTTGAATTTACCCGACATGTATCATATTATCATATTGTTTTTACTCATATGACATATGGAATACAATATGTTTCAATGCATAGAGTTACAACCTGTAGTATGATTTATACATGATATGTAGTTCTGAACATTACAAAAAAAATTAATGTTTTAACGTTGTGTAATTTGGTAAATTCCTTGGGGTGTAGTTCTGACTACACGGTGTGTACTACCTTCACCGTATGTACCAAAGTAAATGCCTAGGCACTCATCATGTGAAACATACTTCAGAAATTTTGGTGTACACAGCGTGTACAGTGGGATACACATCATGTTGACTCCAAGTTACAAGGTTACCGGTCATCTAATCCATGTATGTTATACAAGACTACATCGCATGTATTCCGGATTACATGGTGATTATGGCAGAGAACACGACATGAAAGTCCAAACACATGGTGTGTACTTTCGAGTCACCTAGGCAGAATCATCGGCACTTGCTAATGAGTTCCTCATTTTTATTTTAATTGAACAATTATTCATTTATGTGAAATATGAGAGAAACAAAAGAGGAATAATAGATCCCAAAATTATGATTAATAGAATGATTAAACCTTGAATTGACAAAATAAATTATTAAAGTGTAAATCATAAACAATAATTAAATAACTATAAACAATGATAACCTCCCTCAGATGCAACTTAAAGGTTATGATCACAGTGGAAGTGTGGTTGGGCTGACACCAAACATTAATTTTTACCATGATCAATGATTATTTTAAGATTAATAAGATGATGAATGCTAGTCTCCACGAAATATAATCAATGATTTAGATAAAGAAGGAATAGGCTAGAAAAATTTAGAGAGGGTCTTGTACATCATGTTTATAATTAATTTAATTAATTTCATAATGAAAAGAATATATGGATCTTCATTATTTTCTTCATTGATGATGTATATTATCCGGAATGAACCTTTCGAATTTTCTCATTGCGCTTGTGAGGATCCAAAATAGAATCCCTCTAGCAGTGATCCACACGTTCTCTGATGGCCTCTGATCGACACCCCTCGTTCTCCACTTTCTAGTGCGGCAAAGTGAGTGTCTTATGGTGGTCATTCTTGAATGCTTGTTCTTCATCCTTGAAGAACGTCTCTCATTCTTGAGAGGGGCAAGAGGAGGATTTGAGCAAGAAATTTTTTAGCACAACAATTCTCTATTCTCTGGGCATGTAGTTCCATACATGGAACAATAGACATAAGTGTCTATTTATCGACATAGGGCTTCAGTTTTAATATTTAATTCTGTAACATAAATTAAATACATTCATAACCTTAGAGAAAATTCATGCTTTTAATAATAATACCACTTCATTTTTTGTGGTATGCCAACTTGCTCAAAATGGAATTATAAATAAAATTATGTGTCACAAAATAATAACAGTGTTATTTCAATTTGTGCCCAATAGTTAAAAAATTATTTACCATCTTGGAAATAATTATTTTACTACCAGACCAGCCTTGGTCTACTCGAACTCCACTTCCATTTATTGAACACCCGAATAAATAAATAAATAATTTATTCTCTTAAAAATATTTAATTGAAAAACTACTAAATAAATATTTATTAAATGTTCAATAAAATAAATAAATATATTTTACCCACAATCTGGTGAATAAATATTTATTTAATTTATGAAATCATTTTAACTTTAATAAAATTATTCCATTATCCTGATAATAATATTTATTTATTAAATTCAAAAAAAACATTAACTGAGTCCACCAGAAAAACTTAGTGTGTGACCATCTAGGATTATTTCATATTTTCATTTGGTGGGCTTTCCTAAAGTCCAAGAGTACCATCTTACAATGGGCCAAGGAACCCAATAGAATGAACTTAATGTCACAACATTTAAATCCACATAAAAACACTCACTGTGTAATATAATCCTTTTTTTCAATATCTCATTAATAAGGTTTCATGTTTCATGGACCTTTGTGATTAATAGGTCATTCTTTGACTACGTGAAATAAACTCATCATTAAACCATGGCCATGGAATTTCACGTGATAGTTCTATTTTAATCAAAGAGCTGAGATATCAACATCAATAAATGGAAGGGGAAAATCCTTTTTTGACATATCCTTTAATAAAATGCCACTTGTGACACACCCAATGTACCCTACTTCCCTCCAATTGTCTTCCTGACAGTTTTCATCAGTAAATAAAAGTGTGCGAGTCATGACACATAGTAATGATAATAGTAAATTATAAGGATAATTACACATGCTTGTAGATACGAATATTTGATGACACCAAAACATGCAGAATTCATACTGGAAGCTTTATTCTCATAATCTCTTATCTTGGAGATTACAAAGTGTGAACTTCATGAGTGGAAGTCTCTTCTTCTTACGATTAATATCACTTGATGGTCTGTATACTATGTGTCCCATTATAGTATGTAATCCAACCACAAAACTATATTTAAGAATATTGCTATACAATTTCAAGGTTATTGTCATAGAGGAGAACTGCCATGACCTTATCAATGAAAAAAATACTCTAGGAGATTATTACATCATATCCATGCAGAACAATGAACAATATGTAATAAGATCATCAATATTAAAATACATTAAATATCCATGAAATCAAAGTACAAACAGTTAGTTCTAGGACACCAAATCTTAAAATACATCATTATCATAGAATGATTAATTATTAATGAATATAAAATATGAAAATTAATTCCATATTTATAACCAGTCATGAGAGATGGTTATGAAAAAGTAATTAGATCGGTTCATGGAGGTGATAGTTACCCCATAAGCATAAATGATTAATTCATTTTCCATTTAATGGAAGTGGAAATGAATTTAGGTGATGATCTTAACATAATAACATCTCAGAATATTGAGGATATTGGAGTTATTATTTCATATTGGAAGAATAATATTTGAGGGATGTAGAAGAAGTAATAAAATAGAAATACTTAAAGAAAACAATACCTTTTTATTGGTTGATCACCTTTAAAGAACACCTTAACACCTTTAAGAAGGGTGGTATGCCTAAAATAAGGCCTATAGAATGTGGTGAAGGATTATAGGAATTGGTTTGG
The DNA here is from genome assembly GCA_963277665.1 of Viscum album. NCBI lineage: Eukaryota > Viridiplantae > Streptophyta > Magnoliopsida > Santalales > Viscaceae > Viscum > Viscum album. The sequence continues at coordinate 917,329,931 of OY728141.1, forward strand.
TCAAACCATATCTGAACCAAATGGTTTTTGTAGTGTGAGTAATATAGAAGAATTGATTCTTTTTTATAGGAGAGGGGAGGGCACCCTTAGATTTATTAAAAGTATTAAATTATTTTAAATTAAATTTCAATTAAAAATGGGTCGAAATTCAGTTAGATAGAATATAGGATGATTATATTTCTAAATATTATCATCAAATAATAATTATAAATTTTTATATATTTTTTAATCCTTATCATTTTGTTTTAATCCCTTTTTATCTCTTATCATTTAATTAAGTAATTTATACATCGAGAGTTAAAAAAATTACCAAAGCATGCCAAATGACCAATGAATGAGTCATTAATAAATGTTTAGAGTCATATAATCTTTTTATTTTAAAAAATTATTTTTTTAAAATTTTATATCATTTAATTTATAGTTTTATATTTTAAAATATGAATTATGTTAATTTTGACACTATTAATTTCATCACTTTTTTAAAAGCTCATAACAACATGATTCATTCAAATAAACTAATTTAACTAAATATTAATGTGTCATATTCATCTATAAAATTCATGGATGAAATCTAATATTTCAAATTATATTTATTTTAATATTATTAATATCATTTATTTGATTCTTTATTTAATAAACCAATTATTGCATCATCAATGTGTCATAAATAATTTTAATTATTTGATTTATATAAAATTATATATAAATTACCATGACATATCTAATATTTTTAAATTTATATAGACTATTTATTGTAAAAGATATCACTTTTATAACCCCATATTGAAATTGTTTAAAAATAAGAGACATGATTATGACATATTTTCCTTATCTTTAAATTGAATGTTATAAATGCCATAATCACACCCAAGTGGCTTCCAAAGGACAAAATTTTGATCCATGGATTTTCATGGTCTAAAATAACTCATAAAATAATATTAGGACAAGTTTTAGGGTAGTTTTATATGATTATAATATTTTTTTCCTTTAATTACTCTATTTACCTTTAACTATGGTAAATAAAATACTAAAGTTACTATTCACCAAATATTATTTTCACTCTATTGAACTAAATTTATCATATTGATTAAAACCATGTATGTTAGTTTTTAAAAATTAAATTCCTAGGAGTGGAATAATTAAATTTATAATTAATCCCGTTGTCGAAATGTTAAAATAGGGTTTTCAAGTAAAACATTCCAAAGATCACATAGTTTTACTATTTAATTTCAATATTAAATTTGTTCAATGAAAAAAATTGGATTAAATGATAAATACATAATATAATTAAAATTTAAAAAAAAATAAATGGAAAATCTAACTATAATAATAAACTAGATAAAAAATTTTTTTTGAAGGAAAATGAAATGTTTTTTATTATTTATTAAAAACTAAATTTTATTATAAAAATACAAAAATTATTCAAATGTAAATTTTTATGTCCTTATTCCAAAGAAAAAATTATTCCTTCAAATAGAACATATAATAGTGTCAAAACTAGATTTCAAACATGTTTCCCATCAAAAGGCGGTAAACTGTATTTTAAAAAAACACTCATTTATTCGTAAAGTTGTATTTGTTCTTATATAATATATAAAAAACAAATTAGATAAATTTTAAACATTATAACCAACTTATATTTCATTAATATAATCCATCAAGAGTGATTTTATTATTTTATAAATATAATTATATTTTATTGGATTTTATTTACATTTCTAACTAATTTTCTGACTAATGAACCATTATATGAACATGTGTAAACATGATTTTCCTAATTTAATTAATATATTTTATTACTACCATTCTAATGGCTATGTGATAACTACAGATTAAAATAACAATATTAGTACTAAATTATTTTTCAGTATAACTCAGCCTTGTATGCAAAGTAAGATTTCAGAGACACCCATTGTTGTGTATCAGGTATGCCATCAGACATTACATCCTATTTAAAGTAAAAATACTTTCAAAATAACAAATATTAATAAATACAAAAAATTAACATTCTATACTTACCCAGGATGTTACATAATTCCCCCCTTTTGGAAATTTTGTCCTTGTACTTTTAAATTTGGGCTTGGTAAATAAGGTTTCATTTTTCAAAATTACGTCATTAAAATCTAACATCAGAAAAAGAGTCTTTAAAATATCCTCTTTAAATTAAAGAAAGTGAAGTAAAAAGGTTACCCAAGATAACACATACTAGGATTCTATGTATGAAAACAAGGATATGGAAGAAAAACTAACCATCATGTTATGATGGAGAGTGATATAAATCATGTTTAAGAGATAGTTAAAAATTATAAAAAAACATGTGAGGGGTTAAACGACCTTTGATTTCATAGTAGGAATAGTAAACAAAAAATGTTTTTGTTATAATATCTTTTTTATAATGTTAAGAAATTATTTTACAATATAGAATATGAACATAAAGAAATATACTTACTTTAAAAGTAGAGTTTCATCCATTAATATAATTCCACCACAAACTCATATTTTTTTCGAAACAATGAGTATTTATGATGAATTATTATACCATAAAGAAATATAATCAACTTTTATATAGTCAAATATTTTAGAAAATATTGACTATATTTTTTCCTATCTTTAGACATTAAATATAACAAAAATAATCACTACTAGAAATTTGGGCTATAGCTACGGTTTTAAACCATGCCTATAGGTCCTCAAACCATGGATATAGGTAATAGCCATGGCTTGAGGAACCATGGCTATGTTTGGCATGGCTATAGGCCTAGACCTGTAGCCACAGTTTTGAACCATGGCTCTAAATCTATAGCCACGGTTTGAACTGTAGCTATACAAGAGGATAGACACGCTTTATTGCCATGATTTTAAACCGTGGCATTTGACCTATACCCACGGTTAAAACTGTGGAAATTAACCAATAGCCACAGTTTTAAACCGTGGATATAGGGTCTGACAATATATAAAAAAATACCCCCCCAACCCCACTGCACACCCCCCCCCCCTACTCCCCTTACAGCCCCCGGCCCCCCCGGCCCCCCTGCAGCCCCCACCCCCTGTAAATCCCCCCTGAACAGCTGCCCCCACCACTCCCCTTGTCGTAGACAACCCCCCCTGCAGCCCCCTCCCCCCTGCAATGCCCCCTAGGATAGCCCCCTCCCCCCTATAAAGCCGTTCCTGGACAGCCCCCCCTCCTGGACAACCCCCCTCCCCCAAAAAAATAGCCCCCACCCTCTACCCTGCACAACCCACCCCCATGCAGCCCCCTCCCCATGCAAAGCCTCCCCTGGACAGACCTCTCCCTACAAGGCCTCCCCTAGATAGCTCCCCTCCTCCCCCTGCAATGCCCCTTTTGGACAGCCCCCCCCCCCCCAATTTAATAATAGTTTAATCATCTTATGCCAACAGATTGATGCGTGGTTGTTCAAAGTTCAAGTCATAATGATATTTAAGTTACAATGGAGCTAAATGGAACTATGGTCCCCAAAAATTGTTATGTACCGATTGATGTTGAATGAAGAGATATATGATGTCATTACAATAATCAATATGTGTATTTAAGAATTTATTCTGAATGGAATGAATAAATCATCTAATGTGGTATCCCACCCCCCCTACTGCACCTCCCCTCCTGGACAGCCCCCCTCCCTCCAGGACAGCTCTCCCCCCTGCCTGGACAGAACACCCCCCCCTCCTGGACACCTCTCCCCCCTCGACACCCCCTTCATGGATAGAACCCCCCTCCCTCCCTACTGGACACCTCTCCTCCCTGTCTGGACAGCACACCCCTGCTGGACACCCCTCCCCCTGCCTGGACAGCACCCCCTCCCTCCTGGACAACTCTTCCCCTGCCTGGACATCACCCCCCTACTGGACACCCCTCCCCCCTGCCTAGACAGCACCCCCTCCCTCCTGGACACCTCTCCCCCCTGCCTGGACAGCACCCCCTGCTGGACACCCCTCCCCCCTGCCTGGACAACACACCCCTACCTAGACAGCCCCTCCCTCCCTCCTGGACACCTCTCCCCCCTACCTGGACAACACCCCCTCCCTCCCGGACACCTCTCCCCCATTCCTGGACAACACCCCCTCCCTCCCTCGGGGACACCCCTCCCCCCTTCCTGGATAGCACCACCCCTGGTGGACACGCCTCCCCCTCTGCCTGGACAACACCACCCCTGCTGGACACCCCCCCTGCCTGGACAGCACCACCCCTACTGGACACCCCCCTGCCTGGAACCCCCCCCCCCCCCGCCTGATAGAGGGACCCTACCTCAAAGTATCCAAGCCACACTCGACATATGATATAACATATCATCCCTCCTGCACACATCCCTCCTGCACCAGCCCCCCATACGTTTAGCTGGTATACAAGTTTCAATTCATAACCTCCTCTACCATGTCCTATAATACCCACATATATAATATACTATAATACCACTTCTCTATATGTCTAATCATGAAATAACAATCATTAATATTGTACGATATCCTATAATCATGGAATAAATAGAAATAAAAATATGTGACAACATGTAACATGATATAATAACCCAAGAAGGTCCATGGAATGGGTTAGAATACCCATTCACATAAAATTTATTAAAAATAAAATGGAGATACAATAAATAGAATTTAAAGATATGTGTAGACATCACCCTTTACATTAGAGTGATAAAGGTGAAGAAATTTTTCATTGAGATAAAAAACCAAAATAAAGTCCCATTCTCTAAAAAATTCTTAGATAGTGCATCAAACACTATATTAGCCGCCCTACATATGTGAGATTCCATGAAGTGTATCTTCTCTCAATAACAATAATAATCGATCCATTCCTTTTAAAGCTATAGTGGGAACAATGTAGATTTACACCTGAGTATGTTGACCACCAAGAATAAGTCAATTTCAATCCATAACTTATTCCATCCATAATGCTTACATATTTAACTGCATGAATTATCGCCCAAAGTTCAACTTAAAGAGTAATAAAGCTACCAACCAATTGTTAGAATCATCCCTTGATTAAGCCTCTACGGGTTTTGAAAATTCCACCACAACTTGAGGGACTAGGTTCTCTAATCTTGCCTATCCTAATGATTGGAAATTTTCAATCACTATCAGACCAACCCACTGCCCATGATCATAGGCAATGCATTGAATCCAAGTGGCATGTGTGTGAAATTCCAAGAACGAGAGAAGAAACAATTATAAGAAATAGAAATTAGAACCCTTTTAATGAATATGAAATTAAAAACAACCAGAGATGTAAGCCGGAGGTTTAAGAATTAATGGGTATAATTAAACAAGTACGATGGGTGGATTATATTTAGTGTGACCACAAATGGCCTAATTTTCCATAATCAGAGTATTACAGTAGATTGAAATAAAAGATGGTAGAGAAAATCAGCAAAATCATGATTGATCCAGTCTTGGAAGTTCCCCCACCTCTATTGAACAGTAGTCCCACTTATAGAAATACTCAAGGTTTTTCAATCCTACATTATCTGACACAAGATTAGCATGAACTTTAACTTCAATGAACCTAGAAATTCTGAATTATTCTTAAAATTCCAAGCTCGGCTCCCTTTCTTCAAATTGACACCTCATGCAAAGCTTGATGGTCGAGATTTCTTCATGAGAGATCATCATTCGAATTGTCCTTGTTAAATCATTCCCCTCCCATGATCGAGCTATGTACTCTTTCGTGAAGTATTAGAGGGTCAAATGCTTTGGTGCATCATGGCAATAGTGGAATTCTTACTCTGCTCAGTGTGCTTGCGTGATGAGGAGCCTTACTGATTCACATGCTACTGGTATTCAGAACTAGTTCTGGACAACTTGGGCCTCTTGGGCCTGAGAAGTTGGTCCATGGGATTCAATATTGGGCATGTAAATACTTCTAGTATTCATCAAGCTAGATTCTTCACACTTTTTTAGAGATTGACACAGTCAAATTCATTTCCAAACGAACACTTAATTCTATGGAATCTCTTTAACCTGGGTCTAGGCTTCAATAGGAAGGTGTGGCTCAGTAGGTTGGAACTTCATTTGAGAAATTTTTTTCATGCACCTGGAATGGGTTGGCGTATCTCCTAATTTTTTAATGTTGAATCAACTGGTGTTTCAAGCGGTGAAGTCAACTAAACTCACTGAGGAAGTTTTCAAACACCTTCTGTTCATTCTATTCTAGAACAATGTCATCTTATTCAGTTCCATCACCTTAAATGGGCTCTTCATTGGAGCATTCAAGAAAGCACCTGCCGTGCAGGTTCCTTCAAAACTAAAACCACAGTGGTATAGAGGGAAGAGGTCCCCACCATCTTCATTACTAATTTTATAAAAAATCAACTAAAGATGTGTCTTCAATGAGCAAGCTTGATCAGGTTCACACGTAGTAGTTCATCTGAGATACAGACTCAATCAGTTGATTTTGAAATTTTCTCAACCAGCGCAATAAATTCTTATCTCTCTTCAACTCTGGTCGTGGGATCATCGCGCCTAACCCTATCATCTTCATCGATTCAACCATCTGACATGCTGGTCTAAAGCTCAACCAAAGCTTGATTTATGATCTTTTGTTGCCTCATTTGTCTGAATTAAAACTTCAATTTGGTTTCATATGCGCCACTTTGAAACCCAAATAGTCACTAATGCTTCAATTGAACCAACATCATGATGTGCACAGCGGTCTTCAATCCCGTACAGTTGGTTCTTCATCATCCTCCTGATCCAACTTACTTCGGTAGAATTAGACTGAAGTCGCAGACTCACACGGTGTACAAATCGATGACTCAGCTTAACCGATCTCTAAGCTCGAGATTTCCAAGCTACAAATTCCATCGTCACCTCGAAATCTGTCCAACTTGTTGTTATGTCTTCTACACCTTGGGTAGAATTTTTCCTTCAAACATGGAAAATGCTGGGACTCAGTTTCATCAACATTTGTTTGTGCTTACCCTTATGTGAGAGTTTCAATTTAGTTTCATCTCAAGTGGAATTTCTCAGTGACATTTCAAGGAAGGAATCAAAAGAAAGACTCATGGAATACTATTACTGCAAACTTCCATGAGGTGTCACCCTAGAGTAGGGCCAAATCATGGCGTGACTGTGGCGTGACCGTAGCATGACTGTGGTGTGACCGCAGGGTGACCGCAGCATGACATCAGAGTGACTGTGGCGTGACCACGGCGTGAACGTGGCGTGACCGTGGCGTGTTGGCCCTATCCAGCGACATCCACGGAGCATCATCTTTCTGTCAGGAGCGAAGGGAGTGGGAGGAGGCGGGGTAACATTCCATCCATCGCCCCACCGGCAGAAATTTTGATTAGTTAGTCTCAACATTGATCACAAGACTCATTGAATACTATCACTATGAACTGCCACGGGGTTTCGTTTTGGAGTAGGTCCAAGTCACGACATGGTCGCGGTGTAACTGCGGAGTGACCGAGGCGTGACTGTGGCGTGATGGAGGCGTGACCGCGGCGTGACTGCGACGTGATTGAGGCATGACTGTGACGTGACAATGGCATGTTGTTCTGGTCCAGCGACATCTGTGGGGCAGCATCATTCGACCCGGAGCGAAGGGAGCGAGAGGAGGCGGGGCAACATTCCAGCCGTTGCCCCGTCAGAAAAAATTGTGATTAGTCAGCCTCAATATTAATCACAAGACTCATGAAATACTATTACTATTAACTATTGTGGGGTGTCGTACTTGAGCAGGGCCAAATCATGGCATTACCGCGGCATGACCATGGCGTGACCACGACGTGACTGCATCATGACCGCGGCGTGACTGCGGCGTGACCACGGCGTGACCGTGGTGTGACCGCAGCATGACTGTAGCGTGACCGCGGCGTGACCATGCCGTGTTGGCCTGGTACAGTGACATCTGCGGGGCATCATCTTCCATCCAAGAGAGATGGGAGCAGGAGGAGGTTGGAATGCTGGTGGAAGGGGGCTAGTTACAAGTGTTGGGGGGATGGTGCGGGCTGATTCGAAGGTGGTAGGGGGGGGGGCTGTTGTGGGATGGAATGCTAGTGGGAGCAGGCTGAAATGAAGGTGGAAGGGGGCTGGTGTGGGATGGATGTGTCCAGAGCAGGGCCAAATCACAGAATTACCATGGCGTGACTGCGGCGTGACCGCAGCATGACCGAGATGTGACCGTGGTGTGTTGGCCCTTTCCAGCAACATCTGTGGGGCAGCATCTTCCAGCCAGGAGCAAAGGGAACGAGAGGAGGCTGGAATGCTGGTGGAAGGGGTCTGGTTGTAAGTGTTTGGGGGATGGTGCGGGCTGATTCTAAGGTGGAAGGGGGGCTGTTGTGGGCTGGAATGTTGGTGGAAACGGGCTGAAATGAAGGTGAAAGTGGGCTGGTGTGGGATGGATGTGGCTGGAGTAGGGAAAAACCACATCATTACTACGGCGTGACTTTGGCGTGACCGCGATTTGACCGCAGCGTGACCGTGGCATGACTGCGGCATGACCGCGGCGTGTTGGAGCTTTCTAACTAAAAGTTGTTGCTCCCCCACTGGGTATACCCACCTTCACACATTAAATGTATTTTACAGAAACCTTCAAATTAAATGGGCAATGTATCACATACAATTTAAATAGGAAGGTGGAAAACATAAAAAACATTGAAAACAAAGTAGAAACATGAACCTGGATGTTTGTTTATGCTTCCAACAATAGTATGATTCGATCTTCAATAGGTGAATGAGGTGTTGTCCAGTTTTTTTTTGTTCCCATAAAACACAAGAAATATGTTATTAAATAGTAAAATAACTAAATGAAATAAAATAAAATAATAGGGAAAATAATTTTTAGGTTTCAAACCCCGAACAGAGAGATGTTATTAACCTGTATATAGCTGCAGCCCTCCCCCCTGCCCCCTCGCCCCTACCCCCTGCCCCCTTTCCCCTTCCCCCCTCCAACCTGCCCCTTGCCCCCTGCACCCCTCCACCCTGCACCCTGCCTCCTGCCCCATGCCCCCTATCCCTTCCCCCTCCCCCTGCCCCCTGCCCCACTCCACCCTGCACCCCTCCACCCTACACCCTTCCCCCTGCCCCCTCCTCCCAGCTCGCTAACCTGCACAGCCCCCCAGCACCCCCTTCCCCCTTCCCCCTGCACCCTTCCCCCTGCCCCCCAGCCCCCCCAACCCCTCCTACCCCCTCCACCCTGCCCCCCTCCACCCTGCCGCTGCCCCCTGCCCCCACCACCCAACCCCCTAGCCTGCACAGCCCCCCTTCCCCTAGCCTGCATAGCCACCCGACCCCCCTCCACCCAGCCCCCTTTAGCAATGTGTAGGAATACGTAGAAGAATACCCCATGGGATCAGGAAAATCACAGGTTACATAACATGTAATCTAACATTACTGGTACTGTGGGACCCCTGGGCTGTGGAACTAGGCTTTTGGTTGGATTTAAATATCACATTCCATGTGACAAAGTCACACAACATGGGAACCATCTTAAAAGTCTAACGACACTTAAAGAGTGTCTTGGTTCAAACAACCATTTTAATGAAAAGAGGGAAACCCCCTACAGGGATATAAAAAGGATCAAGTAAGATACGTGATTTATGACTAAAAACAACATCAAGTATAAAAAAACATCAATTCAATAATGTTAAGCAAGGTATACCACTGTGAGTTTTTGCAGATAGCACACCTCCATTGGAGGGGTTTTATTACAAAACCATGACTTATTTATCAAACGAAACAATTATCTTAACTAACACTTATTCAAGAATTTCAATTTAATATAAACATGCGGAATTAAGAAGGAATATAAATGAAATTTAAAACATTCTTGAATTAAATAGGATAGTAGAGGGACCCTACCTCAACCTCAAGGCATGTTTTCTTTTGGCGACAAAAACTCAAATCTTTATTTTTTCCGCATGCAAGAATATGCAACTTAACATATATATAAGGACATATAGCCCATATGTACATATTTTCATGGCCAAATATGCACAAGGGGGTCCTTATATATATGTTTATACTTGCATATAACCTTTTACACTTACACACGTATGCATTTTTTATATCTATATATAAGCACACCTAGCCCCAATATATTTATTCACACTGCCATGAGTGAATATATATAAAGGGGGAACTTATATATGCATATGCCTACCTATGAATACACATTTAAGCCTTCGTCAACGACGACTCGAATCCACCTCAACAAAATCCAAAACACACAACAAAAATATAAGGAACCAAAAAATTAAAAAATCCCAAATTAAAATTGGGCCAAAGAATAAAAACAGAATAAACCTTACCCAAATCTTGAACTCATTGTCTTCAATGGTGGTGGATAGAACCAGTCTTATCATAAGAAACCACCTATAAGAAAGTAGTGGTAAAAGAAATGAGATATAACAACTTCTTATATATATATGATTAGTGTGTCAGCTGTACATGACAATTGATACACGAATCCATAACCAACAATGAACAAATAATATTCAAATTGATATGTACATCCCAATACTAAATAACATGATCATTAATAAAGCACATTATTTTTCAAACATCACCTTCAATTGCCTATTCAAAAATCAAAAATCACCAAAATATGATAATAAAGTAAACCTCCATCATCACTTAAAAGCGAGAAATAGGGATTAGACACTGTTCTTAGCTAGACAGATGATGTTTAAGAACAAGAAAATTTGATTAATGATCAAAGACTCTTAATTGAAATTAAAAATCTGGTCCTAGACACTATTAGGCTATCCACTGAGCAGGAAAAAGCCTGCACTAAAGTAGACATGATAAAGAACAAGGAACTTGTCCTACATAACAATACACGCTTGGTTCTATTACCCAAACATATGCAGATTTTTAAAGACCCCTAGGAGCAGAAGCAGAGTCTTCTGAAATCTTCCAAACATCAGTCTAATTTGGATCCACATATCCCAGGTACGCCTACTCCTCCTAGTATTGCTGGTGAAGATTATTCTATGAAGTCTGAAAAATATTCTCTATGGTCAAAACATCAGGAATTTACTGCTTAGTTCCAAGTGTTCCATAGACTCATGCACTAATGTTATATTTGATGATTTTGCTTCATTACAATTATGTGATATGAACACCACTGACCCAACCCTTAATGAGGCAAGAAACAATAGAAATAGGGACCCGATTTTAACTCCAGGTGCTACCACTATCAAAAAGTGGAATGAAACCAAAACGCAAGATTTTTCAACTCCCTCTGCTCACACTGTCTCTCTCAATAGGGCTGTTCAACCTGAGACACATAACCTATGTACTGATTTTACTGCATATGTAAACATGCCATTAGAACCAGTTCTACATGATAGTCTACCTGTTGTGCTGGAACCGATCCTATGTAGGAAAATAAGAACTCCCTGGAACCGAAACAACAACTCTCATATAACTTTGTCAAGCCGCTATCAACAGTGGATTCAAAGGCTCAAGGTAATTCCATTCCCCTTTATTAAATGTAGATTATGTTGCAATGTCTGAAATCCTGGTATCTCAAAGTATCAATGACCTGTTTCCAGGCTCAAAAGATACCACAGATTCAGATATGACTTCACAAATAAAAGAACCCACAAATAAGAACAATGCCATTTCTCACAAAGAACAAGAAAATAGCACTAATACTCAAGAGGTTAGAAGGTCTACTAGAAATAATGGATCAATAAAAAAGAAAAAAGGGAGTTAGCTCCAAACACAGGTTTAAATGAAGATCCATTTTTGGAATTTTCAGGGTATTTCCAACTCTGACACCTTCAATGTTTTGAAAAGAATGGTTAACACGCATCACCCTAATCTTTTTTCTTTTGTGGAACCAAAAACAAATTTCTCCTCTAAATATTCTCAATTGTGTCAACACAATTATATATTTTCTAGTGCAATGAATAATAATGTAAATGCTGATTCTTTATTGATTTTTTCGCATTAATCTTTACATGATTTTAATGCTTTTAATATCTCTGATCAGATTCTCCCTTGCACCTTTACTATTAATGGTACTCGTATTTACTACTCCTTTGTTTATGCTAAGAATAAATACCAAGAATGAATAATTATTTGGAATGACCTCTCTTATTTAGGAACTAACACGAATGCCCCTGGTTTCTTATGGGAGACTTTAATGTTATTCCCAATTCAAGTGAAAAAATTAGCCCATCTCACGCCTCTATCTCCATGAGAGAATTTAAAGCCAAAATCGAGGGCAACAATCTTATTGAAATTAATCTCACTGGTGTGAAATAAACCTGTTATAGAAGAAATTACAATAAAGTGGTTGCTTCCAAATTGGATATATCCTTTATGAATGTCCCAGCTATAGATAAATAGGACACTATCTCTAGCATCACTCTTCACAGTCTAAACTCTGATCATCATCCTATCGTAGTAAAAATTTCCTCCAAATACATGAAACATAGGTTACCCTTCTGCTTCAATAATGTGAAACTCTCTGATGAAGTATGAAATCATGTCATCCAACACTTTTAGTCCTCAATATCTCAAACCAATAATTCCTTTACTTGCAACCTCAAACTAAAACACCTCAAACAGACTCTCAAATCTTGGTTTAACACCAAAGACAAACAAGTTATCAATGAAATTACTCTTCTTGAGAAAGAACTCGATGGTATCAAAAATAGAAAAACCAAATCTGACCTCCACACTGATCCCACGTAAGAAATAAACATTGCAGTCAATCTCAATTCCTTGCTCACTTTTAAGGATAACATGAGAAAGCAGGCTTATAATGTTAAATGGTTAACTGACGGTGAAATAAATACCAAATTCTATAACTCCCTCCAAAGAATCAGGAAGGCCTGCACACCCCCCTACCCCCTGTACATCCCCAGCCCCCTGCACATCCCCAGCCCCCCTGCACCACCCACCCTACACCAGTACCCCCTACCCCTGCACCAGCACCCCCCTGCCCCACCCCCTCCCCCTTTCACCCCCACCTACATAAAAATATCTTTCTTAAAAATACCCACATTTTAAAAAGAAGTACGACAACTCATTTCAAAAAGAAAAGAACATTGAAAAGAATCTCACTTCCTTAAAAAAATACAAAATCCATTTCATAGGGTAAAATTACAACTTCCCAAGTGTAGAATTTTAAATAATTTTAACACCAGATTTGATAATCATGAACTTATTTAAAATAAAATGTCACTCAAACTTCATAAAGTTCTCCTCTATTTTCAAAACACCTCATGAATTTCATCATAAGACCAAAATTTTTTCTAAAATCCAATTTCGTTTTAAATCATTTCCCAAATTATATAATGTAATAAAACACTTTCAAAGCATCGTGTGAAAGTCAAAACAAATCATAAAACCTGTTTTTTTAATCCGAAACATCTGTGAGTCCCATTTTTAAATTAATCACAGAAAAGTTTTTAAAATAAAATACTTCATGAAATGTATTTTCATTTTAAATTATTTCCCAATTTCATTTTTAAACCATACTACTCTTGAAAACATTATACATGATATTCAAAATACTTTACAAATAATCCCCCAAAACTAGTTTTGGAATCAAAAAATTTCAATAAATGTACTTCTGTACAGAAAAATTGAAGCACCAAACAAAATCCAACCATAATGTGGCACAACATACATAATCCATTACAATAACAATAAAAAATCACTAAAAATTCCTTTGATCTATCTCCTAGGGATTAAATTTCCTTAGGATCCATTGGAAATCAAAATGGGTTTACAAAATAAATCCAAAATTGATGAAAAGATGTGCATGACTTGGCCACATGGTTTAGCTGACCATACACCAATCATATAACAGATTATGAAATTTTTTTGAGGCCACACACATAGGCTCTATATATTTTTTCAGACCAAGTGAGATGATGATGATACTTTGGTTCCTTCCTACTTTCATACCAAATATTAAATAAATCCCCAAAGTATCTGATATAACTCTATGGGGATCTAATCATCATTATAAAAATAATTAAAACCAGAATCCAAATGAAAGATTGAAATAACAACTACCCATGGAAACTCAAGTTTTGTTACGAAAAGTGGTGATCAATAAACTACTCATGACCTACCTATTGAGTTCCGATGATGATCATATCTTCTTTATACCAACACTCACTCCAAATAATAAGTGAATCCTTTAATACCATTTTGTAATGAACTGGACCAAATCAACCTGACTTGTCACCCAACTCGGATCTCCACAAGGCCCAAATAATGACACTGATTGTTATTGGATGGTGACAAGTGTTAAGGTATCAATTTATAACCATTGGTAATGGTTTCACCCTCTAAATATGAAAACCACATCAAGGACTCCACCCATAAATCCAACATCACTCATCTATACATCGGTCACTCATGCACAAAATAAATAGTTTCAATATAAACGAAACAATCAAACATAGTATAATATTTTAGAAATAATAAAAGGTAAATCACATCATCACATAATAATGTAATAAGAAAAATCCCAAGTATATAATAAAATAAAAGAAATATCTGGGCCAACAAGGATTATATATAAACATCCAAAAATATAACCAAACCTGGATCACTACTAACTACCTCCTTATGACCCACAATCCCCCATACAATCCAATACCATCTATCATCAGGCCAACTCGAACATTAACCAAGGTAAAATAACATAATCTGGGCTCTTGAAAGTAAACATAAAATTTTCATACACCCATTGGTGTATGCACAATGTAAACCAAACTGTGCCTAGTAGGATTTCACTGAGGATTTTTTATAATTCCTTTGAAAAGACATTTTATTAATGATAGTTTAAAATATAAGTGGTGAAAAACTTTTTTCACAATATGGTGTAAAGAAAAAGTGTAACATGCCATAACTTCTTTTATAAAACATCTTTCATTTTCATTTTAAAAGGAAATTCTTTCAAACTAAGGAAAAAAGGAGTTTCAAATCCACTAAAAGAGAACTAATCCTTTTCCCTTTTTTCAAAATACATATCTCAAAACCACACCTTTAAATCAAACATTCTTTTCTTTAATAATATAATTCCAAAACTATTTTTTAATTTAGTTTGAATATAAACCAAAACCATAACTGAAATGGAATATAGAAACATAACATGCACCAAGATATCAATGGGAAATTGATAATAAGAAATAATTGAAGTAATAGTGGGGATACAAATAAGGCATGGGATGAGATCCTATAATCAATATTCAAATAATTATAGACATTATGGGAAACTCATTAGGCTCTAGAATGGGTAATACTAGACCTAGTTCATCATATTACTCATCGGGACCCTATGTGAAATCATATCACCCCATTCAGCTTCCCCTTTTAGGTCTCTCCACATATAAAATAGACCACTAGTAGGGTACTAATCTCCTAGGGCACTATCCAGCTAACATACACTAAGCTAGAATCACATTCCACTAGACCTTCCATTATTTACCTAAGTTACCATGATAAATCAATCTAGTGGAGGTAGAAAATCAAAAGAATAACAAGAATCGATAAAAAATTATTTTAAATAAATCTCATCTCACCTCAAACATCAACTCCCTAATAAGAGATAACTTCTTTCACTTTATCCATATCAAAAATAGAATACAACATCCCTCCTAGAGAGCCACAATACAAATCAGGCATAATAAAAACAAGGAGAATAATCAATGTTCTGATACTCATTATAAAAATATCTTATATAAAGTGAAAATATGCCTTTTTAGAAACCAACTAGGAATGCCAAGTCATTTCAACCATTTAAAAACCGACTTCATCACATTCTTTATAACTATTATATGTTAAACCACACTTAAAATCATTTTTAAAACCAAATACTTTTTCATTCTAGTCATTTTAAGATCCATTAAACCAATTTTATTTCAAAAAATCCTTGAAAATCATACCAATAACTAAATGGGTTCAAATACCTTTTGTTATATAATTTTTTTTAAAACAAGCCATATAGGCATTCCCACAAACTCTTTTCATTAAAACCAATTAATTAAAATTTAGAAAACCATTATAAAACCTTCATTCCAAGAGATAAGACCATTTATAACACTTTTCAAACCAAAAATATCTATTAAATATTGATTTGATTTGATAAAAAAAGCTTTAGAAAACACCAAGCACAAAATTAAATGCTAATTAATGTAAATACACAAAAATACCTACCTCAATCCAATAAAAACTGGTTCACCAAGAGATATTGACGGTATAATTTCATGAAATGTCAAATTTTTTTTATAGATTTGATACAAAATAGCTATGAATAAATGATAACAAAATAATGAAACCATAATTGTTCATAAAAAGGATGAGGATCACCGAGAGTGGTTTGGCTGCATCGGAGGAGGTGGGGAGTCCACCTAGGACCAGTGTCGGCGGGGAGAGTTGAGGTGTCCCGCATTTGGCGGCAGTGTCTGAGGAGGAGAATCAGAGATGAGAGATCCCTGTGGGGTTGCCTCGTTCAGTGGTAGCGAGGGGAACCATTTTGAGGGTCGCCGTCACGAGGGGCACTGCCAGTGGAGGAGGATCGGGGAGAGGAGAAGTCGCGATGGGCACCGTCAGGGAAGTAGGGTTGCATGTAGAGGGTATCAATGAGGAGGGGCCACCGTGAAGGTCGAGGGTTCGGAGGGTCTCACGCAAAGGGTATCGGGGAGGAGGGCGTCGTCCTGAAGATCTTGGAGTATCGGGAAGAGGGTTCCTCTGAGGGTCGCACACAGAATGTATCGGGGAGGGGAGGAAGGAGGACCCCGACGAATTTTAGAGAAGAAAAAGAGACTGCACATTTTAGAAAAACGGGTTCACTCAATCGTGGCTATAGAGAATCTATAGCCACAGACCTATAAAACCGTGGCTATAGGTCCGTGGCTATAACTTAAATTTCTAGTAGTGAATTTTTACGATACATTATAATTTTATAAAAAAAACTATATGATGAAAAACTAAATCAATCTCCAAAAGGAAACACTAATATACAATGTTATTCAAATACAACTTGATAAATAACTATCCCTAAAATTCCTAAAAATAATACAAAGTAATATTGAAACCCAAAACTGAGAAGGATTTGACCACATGATCTTCCAAGATAAATTTTAACATTCATATGTAAATAATGTCAACCACTCTTAAGGTATAATACCAAAAAAGTCATTTCCTAATCACATACTCTCCATGATTGGCTAATCATTTCCATAAATAACCTAATTCTCCATGAGTCCACAATTAAATATCATAGAATACCCCAAAATATAATTCAACCATTTCCCCTCAAATAAACTCCCATAGTATTCTATTTACCTTAATTATATAAAGTTTTCAAAATGGTGAACATCTTCCAAAATAACATTTTTCACTTAATTTCCAAATCATTTTCTAATAACAATGATTTCAATTTGATGAAGCAGAAGTTCCCAAAATCAAATTATTCTTATTCATCAATTGTTTAACTAATTTGAAGAAGTATTAAAAAACATAGACTTCACATAGGCCAATGGTAGGTGATAAATTCTTTTCACACAATGGTTGTGGTTTTGATTTCTACAAACTTGTCCAACGTGACATGTTGTCAAGATTACTACAGGTTATAATTTTACTAAAATTATATAATTTTATAACATTCCCAAAATGAGATAAAACCCTCAAAAATAACCATAACATGTTTTACCCTAAAATTTTATCTCATACCTTTCATTTAGAAATGCAAGATGCAATAACGAATAATTAACTCAAAATCAAATATCATATAAACAATTATGGTTATTAATACCTTTGTAATTATTTCCTCACAAGAAAAGATAATTCTTTATCAAATAAAATTTTCACATAAAAAAATTTAGGGTTACACATATAAAAAAATTCTTCCAATATAATTCCACCATCAAAATAGCATTAATACTTTTATACATTTCATCATCCTACAATCTTCCATAAAACATAAATCCTTTATATGAATACTTTTAATCATTCATCATTCATCGTGATCCTTTAATCATCCTATAATCTTATATATTATTCCATAATACTTATTTCATAAAAAAACATGAATCATGTCATAATATTCAATAATTTCAGAACTTGAAACAAGAAATAATCCATTCATTTCATAGTTCATTTTCAGTTTTCTCAAATTCAATTAGAATTCCATTAGGTATTTCTAAACATATATTTGTATGGTCCTCCTAATCCAATTCATGAAACTTCTTTATAGGACATTGATTTCTATATTGACCATACTCCACACATTCAAAAAATTCAATAGATAACTCAAAAATAATTTCTTTCCCTTTCTTGGGGTCAAATGAACACATCCTTTTTCTTTGGTTGGTTATTTCTTTATGACCTTCTTTACCACATCTATAACATATTTCCGTCCTGTTAAAACATTTTCCTTGGTGTTTTTTTACACATCCTTGACACATTTTTCATTTAATACACTTACCTTTGTGATTATTACCTAAACGTCAACATGGATTCATTTCTCTCATATATGATGCTTTAAAAAACTATCCAAGGATTGAATGGTTAATCATGAATCTTGATTGTTGGTGTAGAATAACAATAAAAATTCTCATTAAATTTCCTATTTCGTTCAGATTTTTATTCAGAGAACTAATACATTTTCCTTCACATCCATTATTACTTTTGTGCCCACTGGATCCAACCATTTAATAAAACAAAAATGTTTATTGTGATTATATCAATAAAATAATAATATACTATCTTATGAGAATGATAAAAACTCAAATAAACTTATTCATGTTATCTCAAACTCATAGAATTTATCTAAATTAACTATGAATCTTTCTATTATGCTAACCATTATGGTTATATATAAATTTTACATATTCTTAAATATCACCCTAAACTTTAATGTTTTTTAAACCATCCTCTGATACCAACTATAAAGACTTTTCCTTAATCATTACATAATCTTGAGTTAAGTCAATAATTTGACTTTCATTCACATCAAGGATCTTTTCTGGATTATAGATTTAGATAATTAGGCCATTAAACATACATAACAACTAAAATATTAAAAATTATACACTTCTACTCAATATAAATTCTTTTCATAAAATAAAATTTTTTTAAAAATAAACATGGTTTTGTTTCATGTTTAAACTTCATAACTTTTACTTGGTACTATCCATGGATCTATATTTATTTAAATCTAGTGAAAAACATCTCAAAACATGGGAAGAGAATAAAAATCTCATTAAGGGATACACAAATAAGGAAAAAAATTAGTCCTTGCTAAAATTTTTAATCCATGAATTATTTATCATAAAGTAATACTTCTCACCATTAAGAAGTAGTAAAAACACTAAACTGAATATAAGATAATTTATTACCATTTTTTAAACAAAATATTACTTTAAAACCCCTATAAATCACATATAACACATAAAGGTGACTTGGGACTTAATCAAACATAAATGGAATAACCATACAATCGACATCAATACATATCCCTGCTTTAAATGGAATAACCATATGGACAACTTCCATACCCAATGCATTGGAGTTTATAACATAAAAAAACATAATTTGTTTATCATGTAACCACCCATATTTGGTTTATCACTTAACTACCTATATTTGGATTATCACATAACCACCCGTCAAATTTCCAAGTACCATTATATAATCATAACACATAAAATATTGCAATTAACAATATTTCACTCATAAAATTTCATTTCAAATAACAAAAAATAATTTCAAGATATTGAAATAGTCAATCCACTTTCAAAAGAATTTTCAATAAAAAAACACACTTAAAGGGAATAATGGATTTCTTTTCCTTTTAAAAACATTAAATAATGTAGAGGAATCCATAAATCAAATAATGGTTATGGTAGTAGAGAAGTTGTCACCACACACGTTTAAAAATATTCATTTGTCGTTTGTAAAGAAAGTAAAACACATCATATAAAAAAGATTAAATTCGAAAAAATTTGAATGAAATTAAATGTAACAGGGTTTTAATATACATTGTATAAAAGATGGTGGTGTATATTATCGAAATATTCCTCACTGAAAGAAGATTGAGACGAAGTCCCATACCTTGAGTCTGACTAGTCTCATACTTTCTTTACCATCATGAATAATAAAATTAGGTTAAATATTTACTTTCTTAAGAATATTTATAAATATTATTATTCATTTTATATCATTAATTTACATGTTATGATAATTAGTTTATTATTTGAGTTCATGTCGGACGTTTTGCTGATATTCGGTACTTGAGTCAAAAATAAACTTCATATGATGTAAATAGTCCATGAGATAAAAAGTTAATCATCTACTGAATAATATTCCTGAAATTATTTTAATGTTTATAAATAAAGTATAAATTTAAATCAAATAATGAATTGCGGTTATGAAAAATGAACAACATTATAATCATGGAGATGGTAAGTCGTACCTACGCATGAGTAACATTTTCCATTTTTCATTGATCCTTATGGAAAGAATTTAACTATTATATTATCTTTCAAGAATTTTCATAAAATAATTAATATCATATTAATAATTTATATATTCTTAAATATATCATACAAGTGATATAAATAATAAAAATGAGTCACATCACTTTGTGGAGGTGATAGTTCACACATACTTACATAGACCATTATTATTTTTATGAACATGGAAAGTAAAAATATAATTGATATATCCTTATAATAGAATAATTAATATGTCATTAATATCATATATTAACATTAATTCCATTATTATAACCAGTCATGAGAGACAGTTATGAAAAATGAATTAAATTGGTTCGTGGGTGATAGTTCACATACACACATGAGCGATTAATTCCTTTCCCATTTAATGGAAGTGGATATGGAATTAGGAATGAAATTAGAATAATAAGGTGTCATTATATTGAGTATAATAGTGTTATTATTTCTCCTAAGAAGAATAATATTTGAGGGAAGTGGAAGAATAAATAAAATATAAATATTTAAAGAAAACGATACTTCTTCTTCGGCTGATCACCTTTGAAAAAAAACGTTAACATATCTAAGGAGAGTGTTATGCCTAAAATAATGCCTCAATAATGTGGGTAAGGATTATAGGAAGATTTTTTGGAAGATATTGTGTGAACTAAAATGTTTTGGATGTGTGATTAACAGAGAAGAATGAGTGCCTTTTATAGGAGAGGGGAGGGGCACCATTGAAATTATTGAAAGAATTAAATTATTATAAATTAAATTTAAATTCTAAATGGATCCACATTTAGTTATAATATAGGATTATTATAATTCAAAATATAATAATCTAATAATATTTAGACAAGTTTTGGATATATTTTAATCCTTATAATTTTGTTTTAACGCCTTTTTAAATCTTACAGTTATATCAAGTAATTTACATTTTGAGTGTTAAACAAATAACCAAATCATTCCAAAATAACAATGAATGGTTAATTAATGATATTTTTAGTGTTATATAATAATTTTGGTAAAATCTTGGTTTTTTATAAACTTTATAGCATTTAGTTAAATGTTTAATATATTAAAATATGAATTAAATCAATTTTGACACTAGTCATTCCAGGATTTTTTTAAAAACTCATAAAAAATTGATTCCTTTGAAAAAACTACTTTAACTCAGTTTTAACATGTCATAGTAATCCATAAAATTATTTTATGAAATATAATATTTCAAATTATATTTATTTTTTATTATTAATTTCAATTATTTGATTTATTCTTTAATAAACCAATTATTCTGTCATCATTATGTCATAAATAAATATAATTATTTAATGAAAAAAATAATAAATAAATTTCCATGACATAGGTAATAGTTTTATATTTATAATTACTACTTATCTTTAAATATATCACTTATATAACCCCGTATTAAAATTGTTTTGGTAATAAGATACATGATTATGCCATGTTTGCCTTTGCATTAAATTAAATGTTATAAATGTCATAATCACACCCAAGTGGCTTCCAAAGGACACAAGTTAGACCCAAGGAAAGTATTGGTAGAAAAAAAAGCTCATTAAATAAGATTATGAAAAGTGTTAGGGTTGTTTTATATTATTATAATATTATTTTTACCTTTAATTACCTTCTTTAACTTCAAAAGTGGAAAATAAAATACTAGAGTTTCTATTTACCAAAACTTATTTTGATCCTATTTAATTTTTTTCATATATTGAGTAGAAAAATGTATGTTAGTTTTTTAATATTAAATTTAATGATGTTTAAATTTAAATTTAGAATTAATCTTGTTGTGGGAATGAGAAAACATGTTTTTTTAAGTAAAACGTTCAAAAGTGCACATAATTTTTCTATTCAATTTTAGTATCAAATTGATTAAAATAAAATAAATTGGATTAGATGATAAAAAATTAATCTAACAACACTTTAAAAATAATTAAAATTAATGTATATCTATATAAATAAATTAGGAAAAAATTAGTTTTGAATTAAAATGCAGTGTTTTTCACTATTAATTAAAAAATGAATTTTATAAGAAAAATACCAAAATTCAACTAAAGTAAATTTTTCTATCACACTTCCAAACAAGAAGATTATTTTTTGTAATAGAACTTATAAAAGTGTAAAAAATCATATTTAAAATGGGTTCAACATCAAATGGCGGTAAAAATGTATTTTTAGAAAAATACTAATTTATCTGTAAAATTGGGTTTGTTCTTATATAATGTATAAAAAACACATAAGATGAATTTTAAAAATTATATTGAATTAATATTTCATTCATATAATCCAATAAAAGTTATTTTATTATTTTATAAATATAACTATTTGTACTTAAATATTTTTTTTACAAAAACACGTCATTTATATTCAATTAGTTTTTATTTACATTTCTAATTAATTTTATAACCAATGAATCATTATATAAACATTTGTAAACCCTATATTCATAATTAAGTTAATACAATTCATTCCTTACATTATAATGGATTTGAAATAACTACAACATAATATAATACTATTAATAATATATTGTTTTTGGTATAACTCAACCATGTGTGAAATGTAAGATTTCGGAGAAACTCATTGTTCCGTATCAGGTATGCTATCAGACATAACATACCTTTTAAAGTAAAAATACTATCTAATTCATAAATATTAATATATAATAAAAATTATTATTCTATAATTATCTAGGATGTTACAACATTTCCCCCTTTGGAAATTGATTCCTTGCAATTTTAAATTTGGGCTTGGTAACTAAGGTTTCAATTTTAAAAATTAGTTCATTGAAATCCCACATTAGAAAAATATTCAATAAAAAATCCACTTCAAAATAATTAAAGTGACATACAAAGGTCACCTGAGATAACACAAACTAGGATTTTATGCAAGAAAATAAGGATATGGAAGAAAAGTTAACCATCTTGTTAGGAACGAGATTGATAGAAAACATGATTAAGAAAAAGTTAACAATGAGAAAAAAACAATCTCATGATGGATTTAATCTTCATTTCCTTCTTAGTAGAAAATTAATTATAAAATTTTTTATTTTATTATAATTTTCATAAAGTTAATGGATTTTTTTACTACATAGAATAATAACATAAAGAAATATACTTACAAGACAAGTAGAGTTTTATCCATTAATCGAATTCCACCAAAAACTAAACCTTTTCTTCAAACTATGAGTATTTATGGTTATTTTTTCATTTTCGAACCACTAGAATCCACATCTATATAATAAAATAATAAAAAAATATTAATTATCTTTCTTTCCTGTCATTAGTCATTAAACATAACCCAAATGGTTAGTACAAGATTGGATAATTGTCCATGAAAGAACTATATTATGAAAAACAAAATCAATCTACAAAATTCAACACTAATATTCAATGTCCGAAAAAGTCCTCTTGATAAATTACTATCCTTAAAATTCCTCAAAATAATACATGCTATGATTGAAACCCAAATTCAGAAAGATCTGATCACATAGTATTTCAAGATAAATTTTATCATTTATCTCTAAATAACATCAACCACTCTTTATGTCTCATTCTAAAAAGTAATTTCTTAATCACATATTCCACATGATTGGTTAATCATTTCCATAAATAACTTAATTCACCATAATTACATAATTAAAAATCATGGATTCATCCAAAATATAATTCAACCATTAATCCTCAAATAAATTCCTATAGTACTCAATACACCTTAATCATATAATGTTCCCCAAATAGTGAAAATCTTTTGAAATAACATTTATCACTTAATTCCCAAATCATTTTATAATAATAAGAATATCCATTTGATAAAACATAATCTCCCAAAATAAAATTCTTCTTATTTCATCAACTATTTACCTAAAAAGAAATATTTATACTAACTAGGGACTTTATGATGGCTAATCGTTGGTGATAAATCCTTGTCGCACATCAGCTGTGGTTTCGATTTCCACATCCTTGGGTGACACGACATTTTTTCACCCTTCTTACGGGTAGTAATTTCCCTAGAATTATATAATTTATAACATTACAAAAATTCGATAAAATCCTAAAAAATAACCATAACATGTTTTATCCTAAAATATTATCTCATACATTTCCTTTTGAAACCCAAAATGTAATAGCCCATAATTAAATCAAAATTAAAGATAATTTAAAACCTAATGGTTAACCATACCTTTGTAATTATTTCCTCACAAGAAAAGATAAATTTTCATCAAATAACATTTTCACTTAACAAACTTCTGGGTTACACATCTTAGAAAATAAAAATTCAATGTAATCCCATCATCAAAATTTCATTAATAATTGTAAACATTTCATCATCCTATAGTTTACCATAAATCTTTAATCCTTTATATGTGGAATTTTTAATCATTCATTGTTCTTTGTAATCCTTTAACCAATATTTTTAATATTATTTTCTAATACTTGTTTCTCTCAAAAAACAAACATGAATCAAGTCATAAGATTCAATAATGTCAAAACATTAGACAAGAAATAATCCATACTAGTCATAGGTCATTTTTAGTTTCCTAGTCTTTAATTGTAATAGCATTAGGTATTTATAAACATATATTTTTACAGTCATCCTAATCCAATTCATGAACCTTCTTCACAGAACATTGATTTTCATTATGAACATACTCCCCACATTTAAAACATTCGATTGATATCTCAGAAATAACTTATTTCCCTTTACGAGATTCAACTAAATGCTCAATTCTTCCTTAAAATGTTATTGCATTATGACCTTCATTACCACATATATAACATATTACTGTCCCTTTATAACATTTCCTTAGGTGTTTATTTCCACATTCTCAACACACATGTCATTCAACAAACTTATAGTTATTATTATTATCTGAACTTCCATAGGGATTAATTTCACTCATATATGATTCATTAGAAAAATCATCAGGGTTTGAGTGGTTAATCATGACTCTTGATAGTTGGTTTAGAATAAAAACTAGAGTTCTCGTTGGAGCTCATATTTCATTTAGTTTCTTATTCAGACATCCAAAAAAATTTCCTTAACATCCATTGTAACTTTGGTGCTTTCTGGATCCAACCATTTACTAAAATAAAAAAAATTATTAGTGTTATTATATCAATAAAATCATCATATACTATCTTATGAGTAAGATAAACACTAATATATACTTATTAATCTTATCTCAAACTCATTTAATTTATCTAAATTTACTATGACTCTTTCTTTTATTCTAACCATTCTAGTTATATATAACTTGTAACTTATGGTTAAATATCACCCTAACCTCTAATGTTTTCTATACTATCCTATGATACCAACTATAAGGACCCATCCTTAATCATTACATAATATTGAGTTAAGTAAATAATTTGTCTTTAATTCACGTCAAGGATCTTTTCATGTTTAGATATTTATAGAATTAGTCCATAACTAATACATAAAAACTAAAATATTACAATGTATACACTTATTCCCACTATCCATTTTTTTCATAAAACAATTTTTTTTTAAAAAACATGGTTTCAAATCATGTTTAAACTTTATAACTTTTCCTTGATCCCGTCCATTACTACATTAATTATTAAACCCTATGAAAAACATTTCAAAACATGGTATGAGAATAAAAATCTTAGTAAGGTATACAGAAAGTAGTAAAATTATTATTCTTTGAGAAAACAAATAAACCATGAATTCATTATCATAAAGTAATACTTTTCACCTTCAATAAGTAGTAAATACAATTCACTAAATATATGATCATTGCTTATCGTTTTTATAATCAAAATATTACTATAAAACCCCTATAAATTACAAATAACATATAAAGGTTACTTGGGACATAATCATAGTTAAATGGAATAGCCATACGATTAACTTCCACACATATCACTCTTACAAATGGTTTAGTTATACGACCAAATTCAATACACAATGCGTTAGATGTTATAACAGAACCACCCATCCTGGGATTTTCACGGAACCACCCATCATAGGTTTATCATGCAACCACCCTTCTTTGGTTTATCACGTAACCACCTGCCAAATATTTAAGTGCCATTATATAATTATAACACATCAAAGATTGCAATTATCAACATTTTAGTCATAAAATTTCATTTGAAATCACCAAAAATAATTTCATGATATTTAAATAGTCATTCCACTTTCAAAATAAGTTTCGATACCAAATCACCAAAAAAGGGAATAAGGTATTTCATTTCCTTTTAAAAAATTTATGTCTTATAGAGGAAGCCAAATATCAAATAAAGGTTACAGTGGAAGAGAAGACATTGTCACCGCATACGTTAAAACCATTCCTTATTTCATTTTATAAAGAAAGTAAAATTATTCATATAAAAATATTCCTTTTGAAAACCTTTTAATGAAATTAAAAATCAATGGGGTTAATTTTATACTGTACAAAATAAAGTGGTGTATATTATCAAAATACGCCTTAATGAATGGATATTGAGACGAAGTCCCTTACCTTGAGTCTAACTTGTCTCATAATTTATTTATATTCCTCCATAATAAGAATTGGTAAATTATTTACATTATTAAGAACGTTTTTAATTGTTATTATTCCATTTAAATCATTGATTAACATGTTATAATAATTACTTAATTAATAGATTTCTTGTCAGACGTTTTGTCGATATTCAATACTCGAGTCAAAAATGAACTTGGTATGATGTAAATAGTTCCTGATGTCAAAAGTCCATCATCTATGAAATAATATTCCAAATATAAATATCATATTTATTCCTAAATTATACATTTAAATTAAACCATGATGTTTTGTTACGAAAAATGAACAATGTTATAATCATGGAGATGGTAAGCTGTTCGTACACATGAGTAATGTTTTCCATTTTTCATTGATCATTATGGAAATAATTTAAGTATTATTTTACCTTTAAAGAATTATAATAACATTATTAATATCATATAAGTAATTTAAATATAATTAAATTTATATATATATCATAAAAGTGATATAATTAATAAAAATGAGTCACATAGCTTTGTGGAGGTGATAGTTCACAAGTACGCATGAACGACATTATCATTTTTATGCTCTTGGAAAGTAAAAAAACAATAGATATATTATTATAATATTATGATTAATTAGTCCTGAATATAAAATATGAAAATTTATTAAATTATTCAAACCCGTCATGAGGGACGGTCATGAAAAATGAATTAGATCGGTTCGTGTAGGAGATAGTTCACACGTACGAACAAACGATTAACTCATTTCCCATTTAGTGGAAGTGGAGATGGATTTAGGTAATGATATTATAATAATAATATCTAATTATATTTAGGAAACTAGATTTATCATTTAATATAGGAAGAATAATATATGAGAGAAGTGGAAGAAGAAATAAAATAGAAATACTTAAAGAAAACGATACCTCTTCACCAGTTGATCACATTTGAAGAACACCTTAACACCTCTAAAAAGAGTGTTTTGCAAAAAATAATGCCTCAAGAAAGTGGGTAATGATTATTTGATGATATTTGGTTAGATATTTGATGAACTAAAATGTTTTGGATGTGTGAGTAATAGATAATACTGAGTGCCTTTTTATAGGAGAGTGGAGGGGCACCCTTGGAATTATTAAAAAGAATTAAAT
Source organism: Viscum album (assembly GCA_963277665.1). Taxonomy (NCBI): domain Eukaryota; kingdom Viridiplantae; phylum Streptophyta; class Magnoliopsida; order Santalales; family Viscaceae; genus Viscum; species Viscum album. Next base: position 917,358,036 of record OY728141.1, read on the forward strand.
TATTATAAATTTAATTTCGATTCCAAATGGGTCTAAATTCAGTTAGTTCTAATATAGGATTATTTAAAGTCTAAATTTAATCAACCAATATAAATTTTACATGTTTTTCATATTTTTTAATCCTTATATTTTTGTTTTAACCACTTTTTAACACTAACCATTTTATTAAGTAATTTACACTTTGAGAGTTAAAATAATTACAAAATCATTCCAAAAGACCAATGAATGAGTAATTAATCAAATTTATAGATTTATCTCAACTTAATTGTCAAATATAGGATTTTTATAAATTTTATATCATTTAATTAAATATTTTCTATTTTAAAATATGAATTATGTCAATTTTGACACTATTCATTTCATGACATTCTTAAAAACTAATAACAACTAAATTTATTCAAAAAAACTACTTTAACTCAATATTAACATGTCATATTAATCTAAAAAATTCGTGGACGGTGTCAAATATTTCAAATTATATTTATTTTAATACTATTAATATCATTTATTTGATTCATTATTTAATATACCAATTATTGTGTCATCATTATGTCATAAATAAAATTAATGATTTCTTTAATAAAAATAATAAATAAATTTAAATTATGTAGATAATATTTTTTATTTATAAGTAATATTTATTATAAAATATAAAACTTATATATCCCCATATTAAATTTTTTAGTAATAAGAGACATGATTATGATATATTTGCCTTTAAATTGAATTTTATAAATGTCATAATCAAACCCATGTGGCCTCCAAGGGCCACTATTTTGACCAATGATTGTATTGATCGAAAATAACTCATCCAGTTATATTAGAACAAGTGTTAGGGTAGTTTTATATTATTATAATATTTTTTTACTTTTAATTACCCTATTTACTTTTAATCGTGGTAAATAAAATACTAAAGTTGTTATTCACCCAAAATTATTTTGATCCTATTTTTCCAAAATGTTCATATTTAGTAAAACAATATATTTTATTTTTTGAAAATTTAATTCAAAAAAGTTGAAAAAGAAAATTTAGAAACAATCTCTTTGTCAGAATGAGAAAACATGATTTATAGGCGAAACATTCAAATGTTCACATAGTTTTTATATTCAATTTCAATATGAAATTAGTTCCAATTAAATAAATTGGATTAGATGGTAAAAAATTAATTTAATTACACTGTAAAATAAATTAAAATGACAGTCTAACTATATAAATAAATTATACAAAAAATTAGTTTTTAATTAAAATGTAGTGTTTTTCAATATTCATTAAAAAATGAATTTTATCAAAAAAATACCGAAATTCAACCAAAGTAAATTTTGATGTATCTATTAAAATTAAGAAGTTTATCTTTTCTAATATACCTTATAAAAGTGTTATAAATATATTTAAAATTTTTTTCCATCAAAAGGAGTTAAAACTATATTTTTTAAAAAACAATAATTTATCCAGAAAATTGTATTTGTTCTTATATAATGTCTAGAAAACACATAAGATGAAATTTAAATATTATATTGAATTGATATTTCATTAATATTGTCCAAAAATAGTGAATTGATTATTTTATAAACCTAATTATTCATTCCTAAATTGTTTTTTATAAAAATTCATCATTTATATTCAATTCGTTTTTTTAAATTTCTAATTATTTTTCTAACCAATGAATCATTATATAAACATGTTTAAACACTATCTTCATAATTTAGTTAACATAATTCATTTAAACCATTGTAATGGATATGTGATACTTAAAACTTCAAATGATAATATTAATAATATATTATTTTTCGGTACAACTCAGCCTTGTGTGCTACATAAGATTTTGGAGAAACCTGTTGTTTTGTGTTTTGTATGCTATCAGACATAGCATCCCTTTTAACGTAAAAAACTATCTAATTCATAAATATTTATAAATATAAAAAATTATGATTCTATAATTACCTGTGATGTTACTTGTCTCACGTGTCTTGGGATTCTAAAAATCTATCATACATTTATCTATCTTTTAATAGAAATAATATTTACAAACAAATTATTATTTTATCATTTGTCCTAGAAGTTGGTTTTATAAATACTAAGTAGGATGATATTTAATAATTGAAACCTTATGTCTTTTAATTATCATCAGATTAATAAAATTATGATCTAATGAATATATGATATATGCCTCCATTGTATTAGGATTATATGAATAAACCATGATTCATCTGTAATTTAGAGATAGAGGACTAAGATTAATTTATACATACTAAGTGTATTTTTCAAGTTGTTCACATGAAAAAAGTGGATATATTGGTGTCACTTACTCTATCATGACCTCATCTATATTATTCTAAAGACAATCATTAAAAATGAATAAAATCCCAACTGTATACGCTAACAATCGACTGTAATTTAGAGATAGAGGACTAAGATTCATTTATACATACTATGTGTATTTTTCAAGTTGTTCACATGAAAAAAGTGGATATATTGGTTTCACTTAATCCATCATGAACTCATCTATATTATTCTAAAAATAATCATTAAAAATGAATAAAATCCCAACTGTATACCCTAACAATTGATGGTAGGCGTAGTATTTAACTTGGTCTCTCAAATATAACCCATTAGGTATCTTTATCCTTAAGACCTCAGTCATATAATTATATAATAAAAAGAAAAAATACCACAAAAATTGATATGGTTTGAAGAAATATATAGTGATATGTATTCCTTTCATAGGCTGACAACATTGCTTCCTATGCATTCCACATCTGTCGTATTCAACACAACCACATCACTGAATTTGAGATATGGGTGGATCAGTCTTAATCTAGATCAATTTGGTGAATAATTTTAATATTTTTGATAACTAGGGAAGAAATTGTGACCCCCTAGACTGAATAAATCTAAATAATTGGAAGAATATGTGGTTATCACTAAGGTAAAATGATGTTTTGAATACACAAGATGAGGGGGTGAATAAAATAAAAATTCCCTAAATTCAATGGGATTAGATACTTCACTATAAGAATGACCACTGTAGCAGGATGTTGGAATTTCAAAATATAGAAATTTTCCATGAAAATCAACCAACAACATGTTTAATTGAATGGGACGTAATTATATGGGTCAAGTTAGTGAATGAGTGACTTGAACTAACCTTATTGTGGGATGTAAAAAACCAATTTTAATTACCCAAGTTAAATAAGATATAATGGAAACTTAAGTAGTCTCTTAGAGATGTGTTCACACAAAAATTCAATTGTAACCTTTTAATTTGTGAAATATTTTTTCTGATTTTTGTTATGTGATTTTTAAAAAAAATAAAAAAATTAAACAATAGTTTGAAAATAGTAAATGAGAAAAGGGATTATGTATGATCACGAATTTTCTTTTAAGTATAAAACATTTTTATTTCAATTGGATTCTTTAATTTGGTCTTAATGGAAATTTCTAATGTGGTTACAAAGGAAAGATGTGCATTTGGGCAGGTTTAGATCCCAAATCCCTAAATTTTGGAGGAAACAATTAGTTTACAGAGTTATTAAAAATCATGAATCTTGGTCCCCCAAGGTTAGAAAAAACTGTGTGGGTTGATCATGTGTACTATTAGGGGGTCACACAGTTTGATAAAACTGTGGAACTATGATGCATGACCATATGAGGTTAAGTTAGTGGGTGCACACAGGCTGTATATGATTATTCTAACAATGTGTTGAAAACCATGTGAGGGGTGCCACATGATAGAGTTGGGTGAACCATTAGTGAATGGGTTGGCCAATTGTGTGACTAAACCATGAGAATTTTAATTTATTAGAGAAATTATATTTCCTAAAATTGTTTTAAAGGGGAGATTCCTACAAATTTCAACTTTTCTAGTAGATAGAATCCCCTCCCCTACTCCTATTTGAGTTTCCTTCATGCCTAATGCTAGGATTTGTGATATCTTCCACCTTCAAACTCTGAATCCCTCACTATCAGCCTCTTTGGTTTTGTACCAGTAATCTATCCATTCATTTATCTTCACTCTTCATTCATCTTCCTATTAATGGATAATTTTTTTTGTGAAATAATATGCGCTATTTTTTGGGAATTTTTTGTTCTTCTATTTTCTTTTGATCTGGACCAAACAAAAGGTTGATACATGGAGAATGTTCTACCATAGGAATAAGGTGGATGGTCTAAAACATTTCCCTAATGTTATTTTTCAATTTCACTAGTTGTGAAGTTCACCAAACCTTCCAGTTGTAGCTTTTAAATTAAATGATAATACTTGAATTAAATATTTCACCGTGTTTGGGTCACCCTTTAACACCTAATCATGGTTGGATTTTATCAACCTCAACTTGATGCAGCCCTATGTGGAGTTCCCTTATATTCACTATGTTTCACCACCCCTTTGTGTGTGTGATATTTATACCATTGTAGGTGGATCCTTTATAAATTAAAATGATTCAGCAAGAGTGGATCATGCCTCCTTTGACATGTTATTGAATTCTAATAAGTGGTTTAATGGTTTTAAATAAACATGAGAAATGACATAGATATTCTCATGGCATGTGCATATTTATAGTGATAATTGAAATTCAGTGTGAAAACTAACATTGACCATGAAACATTATAAAATTTCTTTATTTCATATATCTCGGTATGGAACTGACTTCTTATGAATTTACGACACTTGTTGCACTGCAAAATGGCACTGACAATGGGATTGAGGTATATCACCAATGACCCCTAGGTATGATTACTTATAGTATGTAACTAACTATGGGATCAAGGTATGGAACATGTGACCCCTATATATGATCTTATAAGGTATGAAACTGATGACTATGTTCAAGGTATAGAACCTATGAGTTCCTTATACTTTTATATCTTCGGATACATGTTTCCCTGGATATACTCCTTGGTACCGGGACCATGTAGTTTTATTACTCTTTTCTCATGTGGCATATATTGATATGGTTTTCACTTATTGTTGAAACTTTATATATACTGATTCTTATCTGTTTAGCCTTCTCTTTTTACAACTTCTGCTTATAGACTCATCATATCACTTATTCAATTACATATTTTCTATTATATATGTACATGCTTATGGGTTATATGAACAATTTGGATTTGTTATAGACTATATTAGTGGTGGTCTGCTGATTATATCTCACAAACTATTCATGCCACCAATTTGTATCTGGATAGATTTCATGGATTCATGTAGGAATAGTGGAAAGTGCCAAGTTACTAATGCTTGACTTATTATAGCATGAGAGCAGTGGAGAACATGACAAATCTATAGATCATAATTCTATCTGAAGATATTATTTTTCATCTTTTTGGTTATTTTAATATATATGTTACATTTCTGGATGCCTACTACCATGTTTCATGTTCTTTTTTGTTTAGATATGTGATGTTATATCCTATTGTATATGGTACAGAATATTTCTAGTTGTAGATTGTTTATTACTATCATATCGATGTTTAATTTTAGTATTCTAGTGACCATTTATTATGATTCTATCATTAATTATTTATTACACCATTGTGTTACTCTGATTATGGTGGTATTGTCTCCCCATTGTACCACCTTAGACCCTCATTTCATGTTGGTAGCCTCTAACATTCAAGGAGGCGCGCTTGGGGCCATGTGTCCCACCTTCTTGGGGAACCATTTAGTGGTTCAAGGTTTAGGATGATACAAATTGGAATCAAAGGTTTCATTTCTTTTCCTCAATAGTTGGGTAAGTAGAAAGAATATAAGATGAGTTAGAATTTGGTAATGATCTTGAAGTTGGGATTAACTAACCCATGTGAGGGGAAAAATCCAAATTACCTAGGATGGGACTTGATTTTTTCTTTTGTGCCTTTTACAGTTATTTTTATTACACTATTTGGAGAAACACATGATAGGTGATGTTATCAATTTTATGATGTTGGACTACATTTTTTACAAGGAATGGTACGACATGGAAGTATAAATCATGTATCATTTTAGTTATCTTATATGATTAGTATGTTATACATTATTCCATGCTATGTAGGTTTTATTTTTTGACTGCATGATAATTTTTGTATCTTCCTTGATTGATATATATTCTATAAAAATAATATTTCTATAGGAAAAATGTAATTAAATAATTCGTTATCAATGTATTTGTATCAGTATAATTGGTGTTTTCCTAAATTGGTTGATGAATAAACCTTAACTAATCAATTATTATATGTTTGAGTTATGTGAATGAGGTACATATACTAAAACATTAGTTGATTTTAAATAAATGATTTTCATTTGTAATATAAATAGTGTATGTGCCTATATATGTTGTGAATGAATATTCATTTAGTAAAATAAACTATACTACTTGTTATGTTTTTCAATTTAATGTAAAGGCTTGGATGTAGTTATATAAACTGCCGATTACTATTTATAATGCATGTATTGTTGAGTCAATTGTTTCCTTAATAATTTTTCATACCATTATGATTTGGAAATCCCAAATACCTTTTCCTTAATAATATTTATTTATTTAAGAAACATTATTTTTCTTAAATTTATATTCAGAAATATATTTTTTATACTTTGCAGTTTAGTCAAACAAAATTTTCATCAAAAAAAAAAATTGAAACACTCTATTTCAAAGATTCTGAATCACTTAAAAAATCGATTCTAAATCAGCACATTTATTAGATTTCAAATCTCTTAGAAGAAACTGATTCTTATTTAGCACATTTCATAGATCCTGAATAACTCAGAAAAACTAATTCTGAATCCTGCCAATTATTAGATACTGAATCATTCAGAAAATCGAATCCAATTTACCATGTTTCTTAGATTCTGTATCCACTTTTTTTCATATTTGATTCATAACATTCTTATAATATAATTTCATATCATTATTAAAGATTATATATTTTTTAATCTTATACTTTCATAACTTTATTAAAGTTTATATATTTCTTTAATGTGACAACTTTATAATTTTCTTAAAGTTACCCTATTTTTTAAATGAAATATTTCTTACATTCATATTCTTACATATTATTACAATGATGCTGTTACCTAGGACATGTATTTTTTATACTAAATGGTTTCATTTATTAAATTACAATATGAACATTATGAACACCACATGTCCAAGTCCCTCCGAGATTTTAGGGAAAATATGATTATTGTAGGAGAATGTGACTGTTGAAGATCTTAGCTAGAAATACCCAATCATTTTAATAATTTCTTGGATGCGTACTTTTGGGGGAATTGGTAGTTTGTGAGGGATTTTCCTTAATTTCTTCATGTGAAATCTTTGAAGAGTTTAAGTTGTGAACACCTTGTTCCACATACTTAAATATTCAACAATATTTGTTCTTCTTAGTGTGATTCTGATTGTTGTTGTATAAAATATAGGGCTTCCAAGATGAAGGAAGATAGAGGTTCTGATTACCTACATAATCAAGGGCTTTATAGTTTAAGGAATATAGAGGTTCCAATAACATTATTGATTTAGTACTTTTAGGGATATCTAGACAAATACCTATCTTCATATAGAGTGATTATCCTAGTATGGGTAAGGAAAACATTCTTGAAAATATAAGTCATTATACAACTATCCAAGGTTGTTGAACACCATTAAATTTGGGTTAAATGATTTCATTATACTTCTATTACTTGTTTTACTACTAGTTATTTTATTCCATAACATATTTTTGTTAATGATATATTGTGTAACTTTCTTACACATTATATGGTATGTTAACTTTGATTCAAGCCTCTATATGCTTTAAGGTAAAATCATAATTATGTATACCTGTGTCCTTATTTATTTATGATATCTTTATATTCAGACCTTGAACCCTTCTGATCTCCTTGTTAAAGATAGTAGAGGGTTTTGTGAATCTTTTTTGTTTATCATTGTTGAATGAAGTTTCTTTAAGGTTAAAAATGAATGTTTTTAAACTTACAATTCACCCCTCTTGTGATTAAATATCTAAATATCATATTTTGATCCTACAATTGGTATCATCGGAGGTCTCTGAGATACTAATACTCACTCTAAGTATTTTAAGGAATATTTTCACTACTTAGTTTACTTAAACTTTGTTTACTTATACTAGTTATAAGTTTCATAAACTCTTTGTCTATAAATACTTACTACACTGACATGAAGAGTGGAAAAGTTTTTTTTAAGATGGAAGGAATGAATGTCAGTTCCTTATACAATATAAATCTAAAAAGATGACCTATGTTTGATGGTAATGATTACAAATATTGGTGAGATCCGATAAAGACATTTTTTAACACTAGAGTTGATAACTTTGTTATGATCACTGAAGATTACAAAATACCAGACAAAGAATTCAAATTATTATCAAACCAAGAGAAACAAGAATTTCAATTGAATTATAAGGTATGAAATAATTTGTTGTGTTCTACAACCTAGAATATATATAGCCATATATATTCATGTGAAGCAGAAAATAGTTTTTTGAACAAACATGATGTTGCATGTTTTGTAACATCAAAATTTATTGAACCGAGAAGAGATATTCTAAGAGAATATTATTACAATTTTTTTCCTTATGATGAACCAATAGTGAAAGTTCTGCAAATATTCATGATTATTGTGAATATTTCATGATCAATGGGAGAATAAGGCATAGAAGATCACATGCTTATAGACAAGATTATTGAAACCATTCCAAATGAGTGGTAAAAAGAAAGAATAACTATTGACGAGTCTATGAAAGTTATAGAAGTTACTAATGATGAGCTGTTTGGAAATTTATTATAACATGTGGGAAGATTAAAGAGATATGTTGAAAATCTTAAGAAGAAGAATGAGACTGTTTATTTTACTACTACTTTGAATCATATGAAATCCAAGACTCTTAAGAAATTTTCTAAGACAATGAAGTCTAATAAAGTTATTATTTAATCTGACATAAGTGAATATAAATAGTAAGAGAATGAGCTATCTAATCATTCTTGAAGGATGAACATGATTTTTGGAAATAAGTAATTTCAATACAAATATAAGAAAAAGGATAGTAAATATAAAAAATATTATGAAGTCACATTCTATGAATGCAAGAAAGATGGAAATATTAGACCTACTTGTACTAGGATTAAAAGAAAGGACTATAAACATAGACACTCTGAAAGGAATAAAAGAAGATACAATAATTCTAAGGGAAAGAAAGTCTTAAAGGGAAATGATTCTTGGAGTGAAAGTGGTGGAGAATCATCAGATAAATCTTTAGATTTTGAAACTCTGGGTAAAAGAATATTGGTATTATTTCTAGAATTCCTATTGAGAATATATGTCTTATGGCTAAGGCACATACAACTTAATATTTAAACAATAGTTATTTATTTACAAATTATCAGGATGGAAAAAAATATTGAATCTTAGAATGAAGAATATTCTTCAGAAGAAGATAAATTTTCACCTTCTTTTGAAGATGTCTCTAGGTTTTCAAAGTTACATGAGAATGAAAATAGTAAGATCAATAAGAAAATTTAAAAGGAAAATTTTAGAACTGATGCTTTAATAAAAGAAGTATAAAATCATTATAAAGATCTTGATACAAAATCTTTTTAAATTGTTTCTATTTCAATAAACCTTCAGGAAGTTAATTCTGAAGAAGATTGTCTTTCATAGTATTTAGAAAAAGTTATTTCTAAGAAAAAAAATTTAGAGACAAACTCAAATTATTAGACGAATGACTATGAGTATAATAATTTAGTCATTAGACTAAAATCAGAAATATTTTCCTTAAAGAGACATTTTTCAAAATTTATTACAGGTAAAAAATGTTTTGATAAAATTTATTAAAAAATTCATCCTCTTAGGAATAGTTTTGGATTTGGTTATTCTTATTCCAAACCCATTTTCTATCATAAGAATTTTGTTCCTAAAAATCCCCCCATTTTCACTATGTGTTAATGTGGTGGGCATTGGGAGAAAACTTATTCTTTAAAAAAAATTCAATCCCTATGATTTCATAAAGCCCAATTTTCTACCCAAATATGGATAGCTAATATTTTATTTTCTAACATTTCTAGATCCAAGAATATTTTGATATCGAATGTTTAATTGTTTCTGTTTTAGGAAAATAAAAGAAGTACCAACAACAATACATAGTATATGGATTGTGGATGTTCCCATCACATGGATGTTAAAAAAATATTCTTTGAAAATATTGTTAAGATGAAAGGTATAAGAGTCAATTTTGGAGATTATTGTTAGGTTGGTATAGATTATGATATTCTCCTTTAATACCGACTGTAGGATCAAAATGATACTGATTGTAGTATCAGAATAATTATGTAGATGCTCAATATACAACTGGGGGTGAATTTTATACTTTAGAAAATTCCTTTGTAACTTTTAAAGATGGAAATGTTTAACAAAGTTTAATAAGTTAAATTCACAAAAACTCTTCGTTCGACAAACTTCCTTGATTTCGGAAATGTAGTTCTAAAAATGAGATTCCAGAAATGTGGTTCTGGAAATGAAACATAACAGAAGTTTACAAAGATAAAGATTCTACCTTAAAGCGTATAGAATTTTAATAATCGGAGTACAAGTATAAGAAAGTATAAGATAGTTATACTTTCCTCAACAACAAAAATACAATGGAAAACATGAAACAATGCAAGTAACAAGTAGTAAATCTTTTAACACAAAGAGAAGGGTATCCAAAAACCTTGGATAAAGGTCTCTAATTTATAATTTCAAGAAAGTCTGTCTTACCCACTCTAGGATAAGCCCTCGATTCAAATATTGGAATCTATCTTGCTATCCCTGCAAGGCCTTGAACTTCAAGGTAGTTGGAACCTCTGTCTTTCTATCCCTGAAAGCCCTCAAATGTACTCAGCAACATTTGGAGTTGCATGAAACAATTATGAATAAGATGTTCAGTACACACAAAGCATTGAAGTCTCTCTCTCTAGAAATAACTTCAGAAGCATGTAATCTCATGATTGATCAACCTTAGTAAAAGTTATGAGCTTGTTCAAATGAGCTCTTATTTATAGGCACATCTTCAACGGTTAGCTCCCTCCTCCAATGGTCATATTTTTCCATGAATTTCAGAGGGACTTGTACATGTGACACTCAAACAATGGTTAGTTAGTAACTTAATTCAAGACATAGTTTTATAAAAAGTGTAAGGAAAATAATGGTTTCTTAAACAAAATCAATTATTCGGAATGAAAGAAAAAATAAATGTTTGGAGTCTAACAAAAAATGCATTCGGTGTCTATAATACATGGTTATTCAGATTCTGTCTTCAAAAGAATTTGGAAACCGAATTCTATAGAATTCCAAAGTTGGAATTTTAAGGAAATTCGGAGTCTAAATTCATAAGATCTCAGAGTATGAATTCATAAGAATTATGAGTCTGGATTCATAATAATTCAGAGTATGAATTCTTATAATTTGGAGTAAGAATTCATAGAATTTGGAGTCTGAATTCATAATAATTTGGATTCTGAATTAATAAGAATTAGGGGTCTAAACATAGAAAGTTCAGATTCTAAATTCAAATAATTCGAAACATGAATTCGAATCCGGAAAATATAATACTCTATATCTAAGTGTTTATAAGATACCAAGGTCTTTTTTATGAAACCAAATTTTATACATAGAAATAAAATGAGTTAGATTATGACATGAACAAATAAAAACATGGTAAGGATAAATTTCTTGGAGGAAGGAAAATTTCATTATGAATTTAAAACATAGAGAAATGAAATTTTCATTAAGATAGAGTGTTTTTGATTTTCAAAACAAGAAGGAATATAATAGTGTTAAGGAAACCTTATTGACACAATAATCTCTCCCTTTTTGGAAATCACAAAAATCCTTATGAAAAAAATATAAGGACTTAGGAAATATATATTTTTGACTTTGAAAATAAAACTTATCTCCCTTAACACATGGGTAATGATGAATACGACTAATCCTCCCTTAGGCTTTGGAAACACTAAGGATCATATTCTTGATTTCTAGATTGAGAATTAGCATTTTATTGCATACAGAAATCATCTTGGATAATTACTCCCCCTTAGTTGAACTCCCCCTTACATAGGGAAATTTATTCTTTTACTTTGTATTATTTTTTATCATTCCTTTATCCCCCTTTTTGATTTACAAAAAGGATTAAAGAGAATGGAAAAGGAAATGTGGTACCTGAAATATTAGTACTGAACAACCAAAAGATGAGCAAACAAAAATTTCATTTGGATTGGAAAACTTTATACAAGGAAGTAATACAACAAAAGATTGGAATTGAACAAGATTATCCTTCCCTTTTCTTCAGCATCAACTTATTTACTATGATTTTGAGATTCTTTAGATCTTTGCGATCTTCTTCTGCACATTTGAGAAGCTGATCCTGATCTTCTGTCTTCTTTTCTAAGGCTTTGATTTTTTCTTCCTGAGACTCAAGTGATTCTGTCTGTCCTTTTAGAACTTCTTCTTGCTTAAATTTTTTTCCCTCAAGTTCTATTCTAAGATATATTTCCCTCTTCCGACTCTATACAACTGAATACAACATCCCATTCAGATATTTCACTTCTTGAATCTGAGAATTCTGTTCTAGAGTTATCTTTTCTTCAAAACTATTTGTGAGATCCTAGATCTTTACATCTTCGGTGTCAAATGATTCCTTGACACTTTCTTGGAAATCATCAAGAATTATCATGTCTTGTATAGTTTTCTTTGACCATCTGGTCATTTTCTTGAATGATCTTTTATGGGATTCATAGTTTATGAAAAAGGTTTTGAAATCAGCCTCAAGCTTGACACACTTATCAATCACCAAGGATACTAAATCCGATTTCTAATTTATGAAATATTGAAGCATTTGTCATCTAGAGTCTATGATTGGAAATATTGTAATCATCCCAACAATATTTTTTCAAAGGCTGGACTACAAAATCATGTCCCATGGTGGAGGATTCCGAATCAGAGATTTTTCTTAGTGAGAATTATTTTCCTATCTCAGCAGCTTTCCTCTTTGAAGAACCACCGATATATTTCTTATTTACTATAACATTGGTAGGTGTATTAACTACTATCTATTTCCCTTTTCAACCTTCTGAATGACTCGCTCTTGACCAGGAGACTCATGTTCACAATCAGATAGTTGAATGATTTTGTCTTCATCAAATTCTTCCTTTTCAGCTCCCACATCAGCATCCTCTGGGTGAATGAAATCTTTATTGATGCTATCTTCTTCAAATGGTTTCTCTACTTTATCTTTAGACTTTTCTTCATCCTTTCCAGTAGTAGCAATATTTGATGATTCCGCTTGATAGGTTCAAAATGGTAATTTTTCATAAGGACATTCCTTCTCATGAAAATACTCAACTTGCTTTATCAAATCTTCGGTATCACCACTGCCTTCTTCTTTTTCATCTTCTTCCACTACTTTTTCTTAAACTTTTTATGAAGTTACAAACTTCTTACTTAGAGTCTCTAGTAAAGTATCTACCAGGAAGGGTTCTGGTACCAGAATATTCTTGGAATCTTTCTCAGCAGCCATCAGAAGAGATTGCACTATTTTAGCCTCATACAACTTCTTCTTTTTCTTCTTTATTTTTCTTGCTTCTCAAGCTCTTCAGCTGCCTTTTACCTCAAAGATTATTCTTCAGCAGGGTCAAATCCAAACTTAGGCTCCCCTTATTTCATATTTTTCTTGTCTTCCCTCCACTTAGCTACAACCACATCAGGTAAGCTTTTTGTTTCTTTAGCTTCAGTGGTGTGGATTTTGTTTCCTTATCCATTGGGGTTTCTAACTTCTCTTCCAAATCCTTCAACTTCCTCTTACTTCCACCCTTTTTTGAAGTCTCATCCAATTCAAGTTTCTTCGGTAAGGCTTCTGCCTCCTAAGAAAAATCATAAAATTCTTCGGATTCTTTAGAAAATCTAACTTTCATCCTTCTTAGAGTATCACCACTCAACAACATGACTTTTTAATAACCTGACATAGATTTTCAAGGGATTTTGAAGGATTTTAAACACCGAACAATCATATTTGAAAGAATGGATGGATACATAATAATCTGAGCCTTCATATTTTTATTCTTTATATTCTCAATCGTAACCAAAATATTCTTAACCATGTTTATATTCCTTAGGTTTACCAAGAAATCTAGAATGTACATTTTATTTTTCTTCAAAGTATCCTTGTCTCCTTTTCTTGGTATGTTGAATCCTTGAACCCACAATTCAAGAATCCGATAACTTATAGTAAGGTGAAAAATCATCAGAGTCTATACTTTTAAGAGGCCAAGGTAAGGCTTGGCCTTCCACTTATCAAAACATCCTTGAATATCAAGAAGCTTATGAGAACAAAACTCAGCTTCCCCTTTATAAGGAATGCCAACTAAGCTTGTAGTCTTGGGGTAAGAAAGTGAATATGTCTTTCCATAACATTTGAAAGAAAACTTAATCCTCCATTCTGACTTGAAGAAAACTACTGAATCATAGTATTCTATTAAAAAATTTGGATATATCAAATCTTATTCTTCTGGTTTTGAAAGGAAAACACTTTCCCACCCATTAAGCTTTAAAATCAAAGAGATAATAGAATCATACTTTGCTAAAAACATTGGATCAACTATCCTTTCTCTATATATCATTCATTTAGAGATTGGTTTGATAGTTGATATATCTTTCTGAGATGAGACTTTGGTAGGCATTTAGAAGTAAAAAAGATCTGAGAAGTTTAGAACGGGATTATGCAAGAGGGAAGAGCTTTATCACGCATGTGATTGAGTTTTGATGTGGGAAAACCATCAGGGGTCATTTATATAGGCATTTGAGGTGACGGTTCAACTCCTATACTCAATCCAAAAGTTTAAAAACCTTCTAATCAGATCTAACGGTTGAGATGATAGCTAAAAGGAAATTTTGATAGAATCTGATCTTTTGAAGTTTTTTCATTAAGAAAAACTTTCTGATTTAAGAAAAAGAGAATACAACAATTTATAAAAAGATGTAAATACCAACAAGTAAAAGATGATTACAAAAAAATAATAAAGGAAACATACCTTTCATATTTCTCGGATGGTTATTCGTAATGAGGAAAATTATTCTTGAAGAACTTTATATTCTGTAAATTTTGATTACGAAATTTTTTAGTACAAAATCTTCATTATGAAATTTTCTAGTACGAAAAATATTTGTTACGAAAATTTCAATTACAGAAATCTTCATTCCGAAAATTTTAAGTACAAAAAACATAATTACAAAAAATTTAAGTACAGAAATATTCATTATGAAAATTTTAAGTAAAAAAATCTTCATTACAAAAATTTCCAATACAAAAATCATTATTACGAAAATTTTGAGTACGAAAATATTCATTAAGAAATTTTTAAGTTCAAAAAATAATTTTTAGACTGTGAGAAAAAAATTTATTCTACAAAAAAAACATTTAGAATACAAAAAAATTTAGACTACGAAAGTTTTTAGACTACGAAAAAATTTGAGACTACCAAAAATTTGTAGACTACGAAAAAATTTTAGACTACAAAAATGTTTTAGACTATGAAAAAATTTTATACTACGAAAAAAATTTAGACAACCAAAATTTTTTAGACTATGAATTTTTTTTAAATGTACTCTCCCTATGAATAAGAGTTTGTTACTATAAAGAGATAGTTTAAACATGAAGTTATCATGGAATATTACATTAAAATTATCATTCTTAACTTCTATTTAATGTATTCAAATCTATCGGAGGTTAAATATTTTTTTATAAATACTAGCAAGTTGATCTTGGGTTCCGATAAATTGAAGAATGATATCTCTTTTTTATGTGTGATCCCTAAGAATGTGATGCCTAATGTCTATGTTTTTTTCATGAGAGTGATGTGTAGGGTTTTTATTTAAGGAAATGGAACTAGTATTATCACACAAAATTTTAGTTTTGGTAAAACTCATACCATAGTCTATGAGTGTGTGTTGTATCTACCACACTTGAGCACAACAACTTCCAGCTGCAACATATTCAACTTCAGTAGTGGAGAGTGCTACTGAGTGTTGCTTTTTGCATGACCAAGAAACTAATGAATCTTCTAATAAATGATAAGTTCTAGATGTACTTTTCTCATCCATTCTACATCCACCAAATTCAAAAACCAAAAAACATTTTAAAACAAAATCATTTCTAAATGTATAAAAGAGTCCAAGATCCATGGCTCCCTTTATGTGGGGAAAAATATTTTTCACTTCCTTTAAATTAGATTCCTTGGGATTGGATTGATATATTGCACATAATCATATTGAAAACATTAGGTTTGGATGACTAGCTCTCAGATAAAATAGACTTCCTATCATACCATTAAAAGATGTTTGATCTACTGGTTCCCTAGCTTCATCTAGATCAAGTGAATTTGAGGTACCAATGTGAGTAACTATACTCTTAGTATTGTCATATCCATAATTTTTAAGAAGATCTATAATATAATTATGTTGTGATATATTGATTCCTTCTGTTTTTTGAGAGATTTGAAAACCAAATAAAAATGTTAACTCACCCATCATACTTATTTCAAACTCCGATTTCATTAGATACATAAAGGAATCAGTTAAATATTCATGAGTTGAACCAAATATAATGTCATCAACATATATTTGAACAATAAAAACATTTTTCTTATCTTTCTTTATAAATAGGGTTGGATCAAAATTTCCTTTAAAATAATTATTTTGATGCAAAAGTATTATAAGTCTATCATACCAAGATTGAGGGGCTTGCTTAAGTCCATTCAAAGATTTGGTAAGTTTGTAAACATTTTTAAGATGTTTTGAATCTTCAAAACCAGGAAGTTTTTCAACAAAAAATTAATCTTGTAAAAACCCATTAAGGAAAGAACATTTTACATCCATTTTTAAAAAGTTTGAAATTGAAGAATGCTGCAAAGGCAAGTAGAATATGAATAGATTCAAGTATAGCTACTAGAGTATAGGTTTCATCATAGTCTATTTCTTCTTGTTGATTATAGCCTTTAGTAACCAATCTAGATTTATTTCGTACTATGATTCCATTTTCGTCACATTTAATTCTGAAGGACCATTTTACTCCAATAACAGAAGTTTCTTTAGGTCTTTCAACCAAGATCCATACTTTATTCCTTTTTAATTCATTTATCTCATCTTGCATAGATTTTATGCAATCATCATCACCTAAACCTTCATCAGTTCTTTTTTTTCTAATTGGGAAAGGAATGCTATATGTTTAACTTTATTTCTTAAGTAACTTCTAGTCCTTATAGGTTGATTTACATCACCAATGGTACTACCACTGGTATGATTCTATAGAAATAACTGATTTGGGTTTTGTAAAACCTGTTCATCAACATAGGGTAGAAAGTCTTCTGGGGTAAATTCTTCAGAAATATTTTCTTCAACATTTTCCTTATCAGAAGGATCTTATAACAAAAGTTGATAATCAGTTTTTGAAAACACATATGAAGATTTAGGTTGAGGTTGTTTAAAAACAAAGGATCAGTTTCATAAAATTTGACATGTATTGTTTCTCTAACAGTACAAGTATTTTTATTGAAAACTATATAAACCATAGAAGGTGTGGAGTAGCCTATGTAAATTCCTTAATCAGATTTTGGTGAGAATTTGTGTCGATTATGTTTAGTATTTAGAATGAATACCTTGCAGTAAAAAACCTTGAAGTAGGAAAGTCTAGATTTTATACAATTTCATAACTCATAAGAAATTTTATTAAGAAATCTTCTAATCAAAATACAATTTATAGTATAACAATAAGTACTTACAGATTCATCCCAAAAATGATTGGCTACCAAATATTCACTAAACATGGCTCTTATTATCTCTTGAATAATTCTAATTATTTTTTCAACAACAACATTTTGTTGAGGTGTTCTGGGTGATGAGAAGTTATGTGTAATTCCTTTTCTACTACAAAAGGTTTGAAAATCAAAATTTTGAAATTCACCACCATGATCACTATGAATATTTATCAAAGGATGGTTTTTCTCATTTTTAACTTGAGCTCTAAAACATTCAAAATAAGACAAAGCTTCATATTTCATTTCTAGAAAATAGACCTATATAAATATAGTGTAATCATCTACTAAGAAAAATACATAATATATGCCTCCAATGCTTCCAGTTTGTGTTGGACCAAAAAAATAAATATGCACTAAATACAATGCATCAGTGGTTGAGACTTCAACAGCTGATTTAAAACATTATTTAGGTTTATTTTCATATTTACAAGGATAAAAAACTTTTGAAGAATCAAATATATGCTCTAGAAGATCCTTAAATAGTCTTTTCTTAGAGATTTTTCATCGGTTCCTAAGGTTACAGTTTCCTAACCTTTTATGCCGCAACCAAAAATGATATTCCGTTGCACTAAGGCAAGGTATATCTTCGCTCCTAAGGTATTCTATGTTTAATATGTAAACATTCTCTTTCCTATTAGCTGAAAGAATAAATTCTTATTTGGAACTGTGTACTAAGAACTTGTCATTCCTAAAATTCACAAGGTATCCTTCATCACATAATTGGCTTATGCTAATGAGGTTGTGCTTAATACCATTAACAAATAACACATTTGAAATCAAAGTTTTTCCAAGAAGAAAAATGTTACCCATACAAATAATTTCTCGCATAGAATTATCTCTGAAAGTTACTTTTCCTCCTCTCATCTTGATAATCTTTTCAAAGAAGTATTTATTTCCAGTCATATGTCAGGAACATCCACTATCCATCTACCAAGTATCATTGTTGGTACTTTCTTTACTTTCCTAAAAATAAGAGTGTTAGACTTTTAGAACCCAAAATTTCTTGGATCCGGAAACATCAGAAAGAAAAATTTTAGGAATCCTCATTTTTGTTTAAAAATAATCTTTAAGAAAACCTAAAGACTGAGTTTTGTTAAAGGAAAATTTTTTTTCCAATGCCCACCACACAAACACTTAGTGAAAAATTGAGCACTTTTAGGAACAAAATAATTTTTACTAATTTTTTTTTGAACTTGTATAACCAAAACAAGAATTATTCCTTAGAGGTCAAATTTGGGAATACATCTTATTAATGTTTTCCTTTCCTAAGTTAAAGTTTGAAAAACATTTTGTTAAGGAAAATATTTCCGACTTTAGTCAAACAACTAAGTTCTTGCCCTCAAAAACATCAGTTTTAGTACTAGATTTAGGATCAAAAACATTTTTCATAGAAATTACATTTTCTTGATCTTTTGAAAGTTTATCCTTCTCAGAATTAACATCCTCATGTTTTTTTTGAAATAATTTCAAAATCAAGGTTTTTCTTATCATTATCTTTATAAAGATCTGATATTTCCTTATTAAGTATATAAATCCTAGAATATGCCTTATCAAGATTTTTCATGACTTTAGAATTTTCATTCTCAATGATCTTAGAAAACCTAGAAACTTCTTCATAGGTAGGTAAAATATTATCTTCATCAGAAGAAGATTCTTCATATGAGCATTCATAATATTTACTATCACTATAATTATCATTCAAGGATACATTGGTGATGGATTCAACATTGTGTACCTTTTCTATTAAATAATGATTTTCAATAGGTAATTTGACTATTAGACCAAGATTCTTCTGTCCAGAAGATTCATAATCTGAGGATTTATCATAAGAGTCTCCACCACTGGCACTCCAAGTGTCATTATATTTCAAAACATTCTAATCTTCATCTTTTTAGTACTTCTTTCTATTTCTCTCAGAATTATTTTCCCTTCTATCTTTTCTCTTAAGCATAGGACAATTATGCATTATATGTCTAACTCTTTTGCATTAATAACAAGTGACTTCAAATTATTTCTTATCCTTTCTTTATTTCTTCTTGTATCTATAATAAAAGTCTTTCTTCCCAACTATCTATTTCATCCTTCGAGCAAGATTGGCTAATTCATTCTCATATTGTTCACTTTAATATGATTCAGATAAAACAGTAACCTTATTAGACTTATATCCTGTAACTCTCTCAGGAGTCTTGTCTTTCATATGATTTGAAGTAGTTGTAAAAGAAATACTTCCATTCCCATTCTTATACTTAACATTGTCAGCATATCACTTCATTCTAGTTTTATATTGAATAATAGTTCCAAAAATCTCATCAAGAGTGATCTGTGAGACTTTCCTTCTCTCATCTATAGTTGTTCTCTTATATTCCCACTCATTTTGCATGATTTCTATAATCATATCTAAAAGTGCCTCATCATCAAAAACGTTTTCACCCATGTATTGTAAGCTCTTGAAAATAGTCATAAATCACTATTTTACCTTATATATATGTTCTCCATAAGGAAATAAAAAACCATGTTACTTAGCTCTAAGCATAATTCTTATAGTTTCAATAACTTTGGAAGTACACAAATGTGTAACTTTAAGCTTCTTCCAAATACAATTTGTGGCTTCACAAGAAGAAATATGGATATATATATTCTTGGTCATTGAACACAACAAAGTATTCCATACCTTGTAGTTAAGTTGATATTCTAACTTTTCTTGATGTGTAAAAGTTCTGACTTCTTTATCAAAAATCTTGTAATCTCCAGTAATCTTAACAAAGTTTCCACTCCGGTGTTAATGAAAAAAGTCTTCATACAATCTCTCCAATATTCGTAATCATTCCCATAAAAAATATATGGTCTACTAGGATTAAGATAGTCAATTGAAATGATACTCATTTTTTCCATCTTAAAGAAAATCATCACACATAAACTTGTCCGTAATAAAAGTTTTTAAACAAGGATAAAAATATATTAAGCAAGAAAAATATAGAACAATGAAAAACTTGAGCAAGAAAACTTATATGTGAATATAAGTATTTCCGAGACCTCCTTTGATACCAATTTCTAGGTTTTTATAGAGTACGATATTCTCCATTAATATCAATTGTATGATCGAAATGATACTGATTGTAGTATCAGAATAATGATGTAGATGATCAATATACAAGAGGGGGGGGGGGGTGAATTGTATACTTTAAAAAATTTCTTTGGAACTTTTAAATATGGTGATGTTTAACAAAGTTAAACAAGGTAAATTCATAAAACCTCCTCTTTTTACAAACTTTCTTGATTCCAAAAATGTACTTCTGAAAATGAAATTCCGGATATGTGGTTCTAGAAATGAAACTGAACAAAAGTTTACAAAGATAAAGATTCTACATCAAAGCGTATAGAATCTTAATAATCAAAGTACAAGTATAAGAAACTATAATATAGTTATACTTTCCTAAATAAAAAAAATATAGTGGAAAACATGAAACAATACAAGTAACAAGTAGTAGATATTTTAACCAAAAGTGAAGGGTATCCAACAACCTTGGATAAAGGTCCCTTGATTTATACTTTCAAGAAAGTCTGTCTTACCCACACTAGGATAATCCATCGATACAAATATCGGAATATGTCTTGCTATCCCCAGAAGTCCTCAAACTTTAAGGTAGTTTGCGCCTCTGTATTTCTATCCCCAAAAGCCCTTGAATGTACTCAGCAACATTCAGAGTCACATGAAGAAATTCTGAACAACATGTTCAGTACGCACAAAGCATTAAAGTCTCTCTCTCTCTCTATCTCTTTAAATCACTTCAGCAACATGTAATATCTAGATTGATCAACCTTAGTCAAATTTATGAGCTCATTCAAATGAGCTCCAATTTATAGGCACATCTTCAACGGTTGGCTTCCTCCTCCAATGGTCATATTTTTCTTTGAATTTCAGAGGTACATGTACACATGTCACTCAAACAATAGTTAGTTAAAAATGAATGCATGACATCGTTTTATAACAAGTGTATGAAAAATAATTGTTTCTTAACCAAAATTAATTATTCAGAATATGAGGAAAAATAAAAGTTCGGAGTCTAACCAAAAAGACATTCGTTTTATATAATACATGGATATTCAGATTTTATCTTCAAAAGAATTCAGAACATGAATTCTATAGAATTAAAAAGTCAAAATTTCAAGGAAATTCAGAGTCTGAATTGATAATAATTCGGAGTCTGAATTACTAAGAATTAGAAGTCCGAATTCATAGAATTCAGAGTCTGAATTCATAGAATATGGAGTCTGAATTCATAGAATTCGGAGTCTGAATTCATAGAATTCGGAGTCTGAATTCATAAGAATTCAGAGTGTCAATTCAGTAGAATTCCGAGTCTGAACA
The DNA here is from genome assembly GCA_963277665.1 of Viscum album. NCBI lineage: Eukaryota > Viridiplantae > Streptophyta > Magnoliopsida > Santalales > Viscaceae > Viscum > Viscum album. Next base: position 917,380,232 of record OY728141.1, read on the forward strand.
TAAAAAAGTTCAGAGTATGAATTCAACGAATTCAGAACCTAAATTTGGATCATGCATATAGAATACTCTATATCTAAGTATTTATAAGATTCTGAGGTCTTTGTTACGAAACCAATGCTCAGAAAAAATTGAGTTAGATTATATCATGAACTATGAAAAACATAGTAAGGTTAAATTTCCGTGGGGAAGAAAAATTTCTTTATGATTGTAAAACATAGGGAAAATAAATTTTCCTTAAGATAGAGTGTTTGTGATTTTCAAAACAAGAAGGAATGTAAAAGTCATAATGAAACATTATTGACTCAAAAATAATGATCAAGGATAAATTGTTGATTTAGGGAACATTTTTCTTCTTTGAAAAGCCCTAATTTCAAATTTCTAATTTGTTAATGGTCTTGAGAACAACCTTATAAGTATAATCCAATTCTAGGACGAAGGCTACCTTGTGAATTTTTGGAATGATAAATTCTTAGTATGAAATTCCAAGGTTGAGTTCATTTTTTCTTCCCATCTGCATGATAATGTTTATACACTTAACATAGAATACCTTAGGAGGCATGTGTTACCATTCCTTAGTGCAACGGAAGACCAATCTTGCTTTGGAAATAGAAGTCTAAGACACTATAACCTTAGTAACTTATGTAAACTCTCTAAGAAAATACTTTTTTAGGAACTACCAGATCTTAGAATTGATTATTCAAAAGTAACTGATCGTTATCAATATGGAAAGCTACATAAGTCAAGATTTAAGTCTATTAGTGAAGTCTCAACTTCTGATGCATTACAGCTAGTGCACATGAACTTGTTCAGTCCAACACATACTAGGTGTATTGGAGGAAAATACTATGTATTTTATCTAGTTTATGATTACACTATATTTAAATTGTTCTATTTTCTAGAAAACATATCAGAAGCCTTTTCTTATTTAAATTCCTTTTCATCCAATGTTAAAAATGACAAAAATATTCTACTGATAACTATTCACAGTGATCATGGTGGAGAATTTGAAAATTCCTATTTTGAAACTTTTTGTAGTAATAAAGGCACTACTCATAACTTCTCATCCCCATGAACACCTTAACATAATGTTGTTGTTCAAAGAAGAAACAAAATTATTTAAGAAATAACAAGAACCATTTTGAGTGAATACTCAATTACTAAACAATTTTTTGTTGAAGTTGTAAGTACTTTTTTTATACAATAAAACATGTTTTAATAAGGCCATTTATTTATAAAACACCTTATGAGTTGTAGAATAGCTGAAAAACTAAATTTTCAAACTTCATAGTATTTCATTGAAATGTATTAATTTGGAATATAAAGATAACTTAAAAACAATTTCACCCAAATCTGATAAAATAATATTCTTAGGCAATTCCACTACTTCTTAATCTTTTAGAGTTTTTAATAAAAATTTGTGTACTGTTGAGAAAAAAATACATGTTAAATTTGATGAAACAGATCCTTTTGTTTTTATAAAAACAAAACCTAAATCTTCATATGTGTTTTCAAAACTACTTATCAAACTTTGATAGAATATTCTTCTAATTAGTAGAATACTGAAGAAACTATTTTTGAAGTATTTACACCAGATGATTTTCTACCCTATGTAAATGAACATGTTTAACAAAACCCAAGTTAGTTGTTTCTAAAGAATCATCCTAGTGATAGTATCTTTGGTGATGTACATCAACTTGTAAGGACTAGAAGTACTTTAAGGAATGAAGTAGATCGTCTAGCATTTATTTCCCAACTAGAACCTAAAAGTACTGATGAACCTTTAGGTGATAATAATTGGATTAGATCTATGCAAGATGAACAAATTGAATTTGAAAGGAATAAATTATAGACCTTGGTTAAAAGGCCTAAAGAAAATTATATAATTAGAGTAAAGTGGTTCTTCATAAATAAATGTGATGAAAATGGAATCATATAAATAAATAGAGAATGATTAGCTACTAGAGACTATAATCAACAAAATGGAATAGACTATGAATAAACCAATGCTCCAGTAGCTAGAATTTAATCTATTTTAATTAAATTAGCCTTTGCAACATTCTTTAACTTTAAATTTTTTTAAATGGATGTGAAGTGTGATTTCCTTAATAGATATGTTATATAAGAAGTTTTTGTCAAACAACCTCTTTCTTTTGAAGACACAAAACATCCTAACTATGTTTCTAAACTTATTAAATCTTTATATGGTCTTATACAAGCCCCTAGATACTAGTATGATATATTGACATGTTTTTTGTTACAAAAACACTATGTTAAAAGAACTACTAAACCAACCATTTTTATAAATAAATAAGAGAAATTTTTTTTATGTCTAAATCTATACTACTGACATTATATTTGGATCAAATTATAAATCCTTAAATTATTCATATGGGAATATTATAAAATCTGAGTTTGATATGAGTATGATGGGTGAGTTAACATTTTTCCTTAGTTTTCAAATTTCTCAATAACTAGAAAGAACCAATATATATCAACATAAGTATACCAAATATCATCTTAAAAAGTACGTATTTGACAATAATAAAAGTACAATTACTCAGATCGGTACCTCAAATACTCATGATCTTGATGAAACTGTGAAACCGATAGATCAAACATATTTTAGTGGTATGGTAAAAATTTTACTATACATAAGAGTTAGTCATTAAGATGTAATGTTTCCAGCATTCTTAGGTTTAATATATTAATCTAATCTAAAATAATCCCATTAGAATCTATTAAAATATTTTTTTGCTAGTTAATGGGAACTATAGACTTAAGACTTTTCTATTCTTCTCAAAATGAATTTGTTTGGTTTTTTCAGATACTGAATTTAGTGGTTGTAAAATGGATATGGAAGGTAAATCCATAAATTTTAATGTCTATGGAGATTCAATACTTTCTTGGTCCTGTATGAAATAAAAATCTGTAGAACTTTCCACCGCTGAAGCTGAATATGTGGTAGCTCGATGTTGTTGTGCTCAAGTGTTATGGATACAACACATAGTCACAGATTATACCATGGGTTTTACTAAAACAAAGATACTATGGAATAAAACTAATACCATAGCCTTTAAAAAAACCCTACACATCACTCTAATGAAAAGAACATAGATAATAGGCATCACTTCATTAGGGATCACACACTCAAAAGAGATAATATTTTATAATTCATCGGAACGTAAGAAAAATACGGTGACATTTTTACAAAATCATTACCCTTCGATAGATTTTAATATATAAACAAAATTTAGGAATGATAAATGTAAGGTAATAATTCATTTCCACTTTTTATTTAAACCATCTCCTAACATTAATATAATACTTCTCATAGGGGGAGTAAATTTGAATTTATTAATATCATTTTTGGAACATAATAAAATTTTTGGAACCTAATAATGTTTTTTGAACATGATAATGTTTTTCAAACCTAATAATGCTTTATGAACCTAATAAGATTCTAAAATATAAGAATATTTTTCAAAATCAAAGATTTATAAGAAGAATCTTATCTATTAGAAACAAATCTTATGAAAACTCTCAAATGCACATTTTCATACATAAATTTTTATCTTAATATTCTGTTAGTTGGTATTTCAAATATTTTTTTAATAAAAACCTTAACAGATTATACTTTACTTAAATTTATTTTATTTCCTTAGAACATAAAAATATCAAAACAAATAAATATTCTTCTAAATAATTCTATATCTTAGATCTGATCAGATCAATGTCAAATGTTTGATCATATCTAGCATACAAATTGTCACTGTGAGGTCTATATAAATGGGACCATTTTTCCATTTCCCACATCAGTTTCTAGAGTTTTCTCATCGAAGCTCTATTACCCTTAAAATAATCTATTTCATTTTCTATCTTATCTTTCTTTAAGTTCTGAATGCCTTTGGATATATCTTCCCAAATTTCAATACCTTCTCATAAGGAACTAAAAGAAAGGGAAATATTCAGATAAAGGTTAGTTGATCAAGATTTATTTCTCAAATATGAATATTTGATTTCAAAAATCATTAATTTTCAAGGTTTTCATAATGATTTCATATTAATAAATAAGAAAGAACAAGATCTGGTGCATGAAATTTTGGTTATCGAATTTTATCAGTCAGAAGAAATTTTCTTTGAAGGTGGGAAAGAGATACTTAATTTTAAGAGTTATGGAAAGACCTATTCTATTCCTTATAAGAAAGATTCTAACATTATTCAGATACCTTATGATATATATTCATATTATCCATATCGTAAGATGATAGATTTTGAATGTAATTTTAATAGAGTTTAATCTTTTGAATCATTAGTCCTTAATGGATTCGAGAACCCCAAACTTTTTAATCTTTCTGCTAACTTTTGGATTGTTTCATAATGGATACAAGGCTTCTTAATACCACGAAAAGGAGATAAATAAACCTTAAAAATCAAAGATAACATCATATTATATTTTATTATTAATCTATAAAATATTAACCAGGCTAAGTTTATCTTTATTACGATTAGTTAGATAAATTATGAGATAATCAAGTAAAAAATTATTGTGTTCTGGGTAAAATTTTAAAACCTCATCATCAGTTCATCTGATTTTTTCAAATTTCGTTGAATCGAAAAGCCTAAGAAGTTTAATATACTCATTATAAGTGATGAAACTTTGAAAATAATGAAATAATACTTCAGTGTTGAGACCAATGAGTTTGTTGATCGTACGGGAAAAACTATCCAAGTTGGAGAAAGTTCCAAGTCGGAACCAAATAAAAGAAAAGACCATGTGTCCAAACCATAAGTAGATCATGTTTCTAAACCCCAGAAGTCTAAGAAACAAAAATTTTACCCTAATGAAGTTGTATCTTAGTGGAGAGAAGAAATAGATAAGAGAAAATATGAAGGTCTAATGTTTGGGATAAACCCAGCTGAAGGAAAGGCCTTAAAAATTCATTTTGTTGAAGAGCTTGAGAGGCCAACCAAGTAAAATAAGCTTAATAAAAAATATTTTAGAAGCTGATATAGTTCAAAATTTATTGAAATATATAGAAATAGCCTCAGAAAATATTCAAGTTCCTGAGTCATTTTTTCAAGAAAAACGACTTCCTCATCCTTCTCAATAAACAACAATAGAGGTAACCCCTTCATTAATGGGAAATGAAGTGGTTCTATGCATAGTTTTGAATGTTCAAGAACCATCCCAAGTATAATAAGAATAAGAATACGATGTGAATAGAGAAGAGAAAGAACGTTATGATGAGATAAGACAAATTGATAAACCTCAAAGGAAAATTCAGTTAGACATGTTATTAATAAGAGCATCCTAGGCCTCCTATTATATGCTTCAATCAGAAAGAAAGCCAGTTTAGAAATCGATTAAACAATAAGATAATGTTGTAGAAACTGGAGTCAATAAAACTCTATCTGATGATGATGATGATGATGATGATGATAATATAGAAAATATTGATAAATATGGCAATACAGGTCAAGATAATTCTGGTATTAATGATGATGATGGTGATGATGATGATAATGATGGTGATAGGATTGTTCAAGTTTCTAAAGAAATATAAGTAGTTTAGAAAATAGAGAATCCAATCCCTATGTATGATAAAGGCCTGAAGTATATGTTGGTACATCTCAGTAATTTTCATCGAAATTAGAATAGTCTTCCTCTTCCTTAGGAGAAGTATTTGTTGTTCAATTGTTAAAAAAGTTGATGAAATCCATTACTTTTTTTTCCAAAACATGAATCTAGATGAAAACTTATTCAAGAATCAGTAAAAAAATACCGAATCTATAGATCTTCTCATGGAATGAATGGTCAATCAGGAAGGTTATTTCAAATATTTTTTTCTCAATTATGATTCTCACTTTAATTCATGCAATTAAACCACAATGTGGCCGAAGTAAGTCAACCATGATCTTAAGGTTTTTGATGACTAGTTTGTGACAGTAAAGGGATATTTCATAGAATCTAAGGAGAATATTAAATATCTTTCTAATTTTCTCTTAAATAATATAAATAAAAAGAAAGATATTATTTTTCAAGAAGATAAAGATCTAAATGGGAAACTCAACACTATCACTCTGGAAGTTAAAAGAATAAATGCATACAATGATAAAGTAGATGAAAATCTTAAGTCTTAGGATGTCAAGATTTAAAGCCATCATGAAAAGATGGAGTTTATTTAAAATAAGAGTAATAATTTGGAAGATATTATCATGATGTTCCAAAATGATCATAAGGAGCTGAAAATATTGAAACTTATGCTCAAAAAATTAATTCCAAAGAAGGATGAATAATTTCCTTTCATTTCGATCATTTGTCATATAAAATATTTCTTTAATAAAAAATGATGTTATCCTTTATTCTATGTTATTTTTTTCCTAACCCTTTTAGGTACATTATACTTTTTGATTTTTTTTAAATCGAAAAGGGGGAGAAGATGTTGTAAAGAGAATACAAATCAAAGGAAGATAATGTCTAAGTATGGGGTGTTGTTTCTTTAATGAAAGAAGAAAATTTCTTAAATCCAAGAATACGATCTTTCAGGGGTTTGATAACCTAAGGGGGATATATCCATATTCACTAATGGTCCAAAACTCAAGGGGTGATAAGTTTTTTTGTAAATATTTAAATATAAATTCATTTAGGATTAAATATTGTTTTTCTATATACAATGTTTGTGCTTTCCAAACGGGGGAGATGGTTGAGTCAAAAGTTTTCTTATGACTTTGTAATACCTTCATGTTTTGGAAATCACAAACACCATTTCCATAATGATATTTATTTCTTTAAGAAACTTTATGTTTATGAAATTTATATTTAGAAATATATTTTTTTATACTTTCCAGCTATATCTAACACAATTTTCATCAAAAATAATTTCGAATCATTCTATTTATTAGATTCTGAATCCCTCAGAAAAACTGAATCTAAATCATTGTATTTCTTAGATTCTGAATTTCTCAGAAAAACCAATTCTGATTTAGTGAATCTTTTGAGATTCAGAATCTCTAAGAAACGATTTTGAATCACACTATTTCTTAGATATTAAATCTCTCATAAAATCGAATCCAGTTTACCATGATTATGAGATTCTAATTCTATTTTTTTTAAATTTACTTATTATATTTCTTATAGTATAATTTCATATCTTTGTTGAAGATTATATATTTCATTAATGTTATGCTTTCATGAATTTCTTAAAGTTTATATATTTCCTTAATGTTTTGATTTTATGATTTTATTAATGTGACAGTATTTTATTAATGTAATATTTCCTACATTCAGATTCTTACATATTATTGAAAAGCTAATGTAACATGGGATATATATTTTATTATACAAACTGGTGTGGTTGTTTTAGTTACAATATGACCATTATGAATGACACCAGTCCATGTCCCTATGATATTTTAGGTAAAATATAACTGTTGGAGAAGAATGTGACCATTAGAGAACTCACATATAATTACCCAATCATTTGAAAGATTTCATGGCTGTGAAATTTTGGGAGAATTGAAACTCTGTGAGAGATTTAATAGATTTTATTCATGCGAAAGACATGAAGTGTTTACATTTTAAACACATTGTTACACATACTTAAATCTTCAACAAGATTTGTTCTGCTTAGTGCGGTTCCAATTGTTGTTATATACAATCGAGGGCTTCCAATCTGAAGGAAGAAAGAGGTTCTGATTACCTACTTAATTGAGGGATTCCATGTTGAAGGAAGAGAGAGGTGTGGATCACCTTAAATATTGAGGGCTTGTAGGGATAGAAAGATAGAACCCAATATTTGAATTGAGGGCTTATTCTAGTGTGGGAAAGATATACTTTCTTTAAAGTATAAATCAAGGGGCCTTTATCCAAGGTTGTTCAATACCCTTATATTTAGATTAAAAGATTTCAATACACTTTTATTACTTGTTTAACTATAGGTTATATTATCCTGATTCATTTTTTTGAAGATATAAAATTCAACCTTCTTACACTTTCTCTATTATATTAACTCTGATTCAAGATTCTATATTCTTTAAGGTAGAATTTTAATTAATTATAATTGTGTTCTTATTTCATTATAATATATTGACATTCAGAGCTTGGGCCCTTTCGATCTCTTTGTTAATGATAGTAGAGGGTTTTGTGAATCTTGTTTTTTTAACTTTGTTAAACAATGATTCATTAAGATTAAAAACCAAGGTTTTTAAACATAAAATTCACTCCCTCATGTAATTGAGTATCTTCATCCCATATTTCAATCCTACATCTACTTGGATAAATTGGTATTTTTATTTATGATTACTGGTCTATTATGTAAATTCAATAATTGATAGATCCTAAAATCTAATATGGTCTCCATTAAATCGGGACTTCATTTACTACATTAAGGGTTTGTTATACTAGAATCTTCTGTTGATGATCCATATATCAGGACCCTTATAATATAACAAAGATATTGATTCATTGTCAACCTTATTAGTGGGTTGTAGGCATTGTATCTTGTGATTTTTTATGATCTTTCCTATCACCCAGACCTATATTTAGGTGTAGACATAGGGTGTGACTTTTATATAGGAATTGTTGTACCAAACCTATTCTTATTGCAGTGATGTTATCATTGTTAAAATCCTATATGAGGATAGTGATTGGTATTTATTGAGCCATTCAACCATGATGTCCACGAGTTGTGCACTAGGTGGGTGGTGACAATTGTGCTCCTGAGGTGGTAGGGCCTAACCCACCAATGTTGTAACAATGAACCACTACCACGTTCTACTGGACCATCGATCGCTTATCCCATCTATCAATACCAATGGGTATGCACCGCCACTACCATAGAAACATTGTTGTTTTGAGATGGCGTTCCCAGTCCTTTACCATATACCATACCACCCCCATTCTCCATGGCCTATCAGTACTATAGCAACTTTACCTACCAGATTTGATCAAGACCATTAGAAAAATGTTGAATGAACAAGACCTTGCCTTCTATATTATATCCAGATAGTTGATTAATGAAGCGATTTCATATAATAAGTGATCGGTTGCCTTCATTACCTTGAGTGTGATCCCAGCATGACAGTCTGTATTAAAAGGCCAACCATCTCTAAGGAAATGTGTGATTTCTATCTCATATTTTTTTATTCTATCAACATGCATTCGATCAAAGAAATCATTGAATATTACATATATTATTAGTAGTTATTTCATTGAAATTTCTCTTCTTATAATTATGTTATGTTGTATAATATAAATAAATAACATAGATAACCAAATAAAAAAATATTCATATTAATTAATTATGAAATAAGTGGTATTAATAGAAATTAAGGAACCTATACTGATGGAATAATAACAGGACCATTGGAATAGTAATATAACCATAAGAATAGTAATCCGGTCAATAGAATAATAACCTCACCTATGAATGTATAAATTAAATTTACATATATTATAAATAAAAATACTCTATATTAATATCATGGTATAAGTAGATAAATGTTTTAGAAATTGTAAATTAAATTTTGGTATTTTTGTAAAATGTAAATGTTTAAATAATATTCTATTATTAATATAATGATTTAAAAGAAAATTTATTTTTATAAAATATTTTAAAAAATTATTATTATTTTTTTCTTATTATTATATGATAATTTTATGATACCTTAATTAAATTTTCAATGGTTTATAAAATCAGTTATAATATTAAAATCAGCATTTTTTAATAAAAAATGATTTTAATTGAAAATTAAATTTCACATATTTATAAAATTATTTTCATAAAATGGAGTAAATTTTTGAAATATACTTATTGAACAATTTTTATGGTGAATTTTTGGTATTTTTCTAAAATTGTTGAATTTTTTATAAATAATGAAATGTGGTAATTGAGGATATTTCACATTACAAGTGAATAAATGTTTTTTTGAGCCATGGTTGCGTCATGGATGATGTAATTTTACATTATCTCAAACTCACTACCTCTATTTACTGATATTAGTCAAAAGAATAAACACTATTGATAAACTTGAGAAAAAATAATAAATAAATAAATAAAATAGCCAAAATACCACTCTCCTCCCCCAATAAATTCCACATCCCACCACCTGTTATAATAAAAAATTATAAACCTTTTATTCTGCTAATATTATTCCCAATTAATATCTGATGTCTCTTACGCATTTTTTTTTATTTTTTTTCTCACCAAAATTCCATTTCCAAGCACATAAATGAGGTTATCAAGGAGATAACATTCAAGAGATAAAATACTCCTTTTTTCCCTTTTAATTTTGTTTCTTTTATTTTACTCCTCTCACATACCATATAAAAGGGACCTGATAACTCTAGTATCATACATATAATTTATTTTTATTTGTTAATGGAATATAAACCATCAAATAACTTTTCCTCTCCTTTTATTCTAAAATTAAAAATATTGTCCGTGGGGTGTCGATTCACCGCGTTTATGGATGAAAAGTTTTCTTTATTTATTTCCACATTCAAGGATGGTCATAAAACAATTTTAGGATAAAAATATATTATAATAAATTTATTTAAAACTATTTAATGTTTTGGAACCAGTAAATAAACATAATATTAAATAAAATGATAGTAGTTTTCAACAGTCGTAAAAACCGCAAAAATAAACTAATCGAATTTTTTAACATTTTATCTATTTAATTATCCCAATGTAAATAAATAAATTTATTTAATGGTTCATTTGAGTTTATATATGTGAATTAATACAATATAATTTCACTTGGTTTTAATTATTCTAATTTGATAAGAACTTCAATAATTATACACAAGCAGACAGAACATGAAACCATGAAACGAATGCTCCGGGAACAATGAAAATAAACTCTATTACTCATCAAACTAAAAATAAATGAACATAATAATATTAAAATAAATCAAATATATGTTTAATAGGTTATGAATTAATTTATTAATGAATCTAATTTTGTTATTTGGTATGTAAATTACATGTTCATAACAGTTTTGGACTTTAGGTAAGTGATTCTCTTCGAACTGCCATTTTATACTTTCAGTTATGATTTATCTCCCTTTTCCCAAATGTAATTACTAATTATTATTATTTAATCCTCATAAATTCAATGCTTATATTCCATAAATATTTAAGTAACTCAATTATTCTTTCATTAATGGGGAAATGAAAGATTTATAAGGTTTTCTTCTTAATTCGCCTATAAGAAAGTCTGATTAAAGGAATCATTTCACTTTCTTAACCATTTTTAATAACACACAATAATCTTTTTCAAGCCCCAGTTATTTTTTCAAAAATCAATCATTTATCATTAAAAACTATCTTATTTAATTTTTGTTTTTATAGAAACAATTATTCCTTGGTCCCCTATAATGATTCTTTTCCATTTTCTTTTAAACCGCATTAAAGTGAATCATTTCTAAATATTCTTCAACACTATTTTTTACAAGTTATCACGTAAGTTGGACATAATTTATCACATATATCAATATTTTCAATTTTTAATGTCCATGTATTATTTAAATCAATTATTTCATGGAACACATTATGATATTCCCATTAATTATTTTTTATGACATGATTATGATACCCATATCTTTCCACGGGTAACCCATATTTTATCCCTTATGTTTTATTATTCTAGTGGAACACTTATGCCTGGACATGTTATGGGTACACCCAAATAGCACTCCAATCCATTGATTAATGTTCATTATCATGAAACAACATGTTGGAATAGAGAGTAGACCTAATTCCATTATGGTACTTTGTACACCATGTGATATAGACTTGGCAGTTAGCCTTAAATCATATTTATTCCATGCTATATATTTCCACCACATTCTTATATTTTCATGATTACATTATCATAATTTCTATATTTTATGATTCCATATTCTTATTCATGTTCCATGACTTATTCTATAATTTTTTATATCTTATAACTCATGTGTTATGATTTATTTCTATGTTTATTCCCTTACCGAGATTTTTAGATCATCCTCATGTTCATGTATTCCCCAGGTTATCCTATATAGATGTAATATCTCAAAGGATGTTAGGAGCTCATTAAGGAGTTTAAATCAAAGTTATATTTATTTTGGTTTCATTCTTATAATAATATATCTGATCTCTCAAATACACTCTAATTTATGATCAGTTTTTTGTATTTGATGGTTAATTATGCTTAAAATCATGTAATAATATGTGTAATGTGATAGGGTCACTATAGCTGGTATCAAAGCACAATCTTGTTATTTTTTATATTAGCACTATAAAACACGATTAATAACCCTAGGGATAATTATATCACCATGTTTAACCTATATTGAAACATAGGGATTCACATGATAGGGTATAGTTTTAATTTTTAAGTTTATCATTATGTGTAAAAATCCTCCTTTAATTATTCTTATTAGCTAACTATTTAATCCCCCTCCAATATTTTTTTTGGTTTTCCTAGCTAGTGGGGAAAATAAGAGAACCTATTACAACAATTAATGCGATAAGAAATGTGTTGATAGACCAAACGAAATGCCAAATCAGATTGGAACAAGATCTAAAAACCATATGATAGTATTTTCCTAACTAGATGAAGTTATGAATAAAAACTTGAATCATGTGGAACACACTTCTTATCCTAATAAATATAAATTTGTAGTTGAATAACTTAGGAAACAAAGGAATCAAATATTTAGTGTATATTTTAATTTCTTTATCATATAATAATGGATTAAATCCATTGGGGTGATATTATCATTCCTCCAGTGCTTAGAAGATGAGAATGTGGTCTTGGAGGTCTATCATTTTAATGGGGAAGTTGATCAGTGGTGGAAAATGATCAATAATGTGATGTTTAAGGGGGAAATTGATTCCATGTAATGAGAAGCATTCAAGAAAATATATTTTAATAAATATTTTCCCCAAACACTCTATGTTATGATGTAAAGGGAGTTCCTCAATTTTAATCTAAAAGAAGATGAGTCTATCGAGTTTTATGAGGACAAATTTACAAGGATTTCATGATACTACACTAGCTTTGTCAGAAAAACTAAAATAAAGGTGGATCACTTTTCTAGTAGACTAAATCTGTGTCTAAGAAAATAATTTTTCATTTAAGACGTTGATAGTTATGTCGAAATTTTACATTGTTCCCATAAGGATAAAATAGATATTGGAGACTCTCGTTGGTCTCATGGGCCTAAAAATAAAAATATTAAAATAGAGTTTAATATGGGAGTATCAAAAGATAACTCCCATTATGAAATAAAATCCCAACATCCAATGTGTTTATTGTTTGAGAAGAAGCATCCTAGAAATAGTCTAATGGGGATGAAAAGATTATTCAAATGTGGAAGAGAGGGTCATCAGGATAATTTTTCTAAATGGATTTGAATATGTCCACTAATGTGGAAGATGATAAGTTGTTTCAGACTAAAACTTATCTTTTATTGGAATGTTTCAACTTTAAAGAACATTGTCATTATGTGATCCAATTTCCTAAGCCAAGGGTTGTTAGAGGAATTCAACAACAACCTCCAAGGCTACATAGAAGGGAATATTCCATCACTACTATTAAGGTGGACCTTAACAATGATGTGGTGATAGGTACACTGGCTATTAATTCAAGAATAGTGAACACACTATTTTATTTTTTTTCTATACATTCCTTGAATTTTTAGTAGAAATATTCTAACCCCAAATCAAAATATAGTGGTTGAGTTATCTATGAGAACAAATAATGGATAAATTAATGCATCTAAATTATATAACTCCTCCCTGGTTAATGTTTGTGGACTAAACCTCACAAATTTTAAACTTACTTTCTTTAGATAAGTTTCACTCTATATTGGTAATGGATTGGATATCTTTATATAAATCAAACATCAATGGTAGAGAAAAGGGGAACACTCTTCACATACTAAGGCATCCTCTAATTATATACAAGTGTAAGGAGGAGTTTGAATCATATTCAGAATCATGATCCCAGTTTTAGATATTATTTTCTTATGAGTAATCATATATATCCAAAATGCATGAGACAATGGAGAGAATATTTCTTGAAGACATTCTGTTTATCTAGGACTATAAATATGTGCTTCGAAATGAACTTTATGGTCTTCCTTTTAATTGAGAGTCTCAGTTCTCAATTGATCTTATTCATGGATCTTTGTCTATATCAAAGACTTGTTATAGAATGTACTCATTTTATTAGAATGAACTGAAGAAGCAGTTACCAAAGGATCTGAAGAAGGGCTTCATATGCCCGAGTGATTCACAATTCAGTGAGTTAGACCTCTCTCTCAAGAAGAATGATGGATCAACGCACCTCTGCATTGATTATCATGAGCATAAAAAAATCATGATTAAGAAAAATTATCCCCTATAATATATATGTGATTTTGTTGGATCAGTTGTGTGGGGCCAAGAATTTCTCAAAGGTGGACCTTCGTTTGGTATATCACTAATTAATGTTCAATAAAAAATATATTCCCAATACACCTTTTCACATAGGGTATTTACAATATAAGTTCTTAGTGATTCCCTTCAGACTCACTAATGCTCCATTTTTTTGGAATTAATGAATAGATTCTTTATATATTAACTCAAAATATTTATGGTAGTCTTTATAGATGATATTCTGATATCCTCCAACCAGAAATAGGAACATGAAGAGAATTTAACTACCTTGAAAATGACTTTGTGATGAGAGAAACTATACAGAAAGTACAAAAAAATGGGAGTTCTGGATAGTGGAAGTATCACTCCTAGGGAAGTTTATCACCAAAAAGGGATATTTGTGGACACTTTTAAAACACAGTCAATTTAAGAGTGTCCTAAACCAATATTTTTTATGGAGATCTATAATTTTATTAGTTTAGCTTTATACTAATTACGTGTTTTGAGGAATTTATCATGATTTGTTTAACCCACTAACTATATTAACACAAAAATGGGTATATTATTTTTTGAATGAATAATGTGAGGAAATATTTAAAGAGATCAATAAAAGGCTGATCAATTCACCTATTCTCACACTACAAAGAAGTGGAGAAGGTTTTGTCTTATACATTTATTAGTCAAAAGATTTCTTGGGTTATGTGCTCATGAAGAATGATAAATTGATATCTTATGACTCATGAAAGTTGGTGATCCAAGAGCAGCACTATTGACATGTGATCTAGATCTTTTAGTTGTGAATTTTTTTAACAAAATATGGTGGCACTACCTCTATAGTGAGAAGTATGACATATATATTGACGATAATAGCTTAATGTATATAGTCACACCATATTATAAAATCATGTGTGAAATAATGTTGTTAGAGATAATCAAGGTCTATAATTTCTCTATTCACTATCCTTATGGGAGGAGAAACAAGTTAGATAATTCTCTTAAGAGAAAAGAACATGCTACTCTATCAATGATGCAGATTTAGAAGACCATATATTGATATAAATGTAAGGTATGGATCTAGAAATCATAAAAAGTAATATATCATACCTTACCCAAATTATTTCCCAACCATTTATCCAAGAGTAGATCAAGGAGGCACAAATGGATAACGTGTTGGTAGAAAATAATCTAGAAGACGTAAAGTAAGGGAAGCTACATAAGTTCCACATCAATGAGGATGGTGTGATTCATTTTGGAACTAGGCTTTGTGTGAATTAGTCACTTGAGATAAAGAAATAGATACTAGATAATACACATAGCTCGTCTTTCACCATCTATCTTGTAAGTACTAAAATGTATTTTGATCTTAAAGAACACTACTGGTGCGAAAATATGAAATAAGAGATTGCAGAGTATATCTCATGGTTTTTGGAATGTCATAACATTAAGGCAAAGTGAAAAAAGTCCAAAGGGATTATGAAACAATTACATATACCCACATGGAAATG
Source organism: Viscum album (assembly GCA_963277665.1). Lineage (NCBI taxonomy): Eukaryota > Viridiplantae > Streptophyta > Magnoliopsida > Santalales > Viscaceae > Viscum > Viscum album. Next base: position 917,396,145 of record OY728141.1, read on the forward strand.
GGAGAATGTCACTGGTCGCTTGAAAACATCCCAAGGAAATAATGTGATATGGGTTCAGTGGATCAACTCACTAAGACTTCCCACTTCATTACAATTTGGGTAGATTTATCGCTAATAAAAAACAATCCAAGTTATATGTGAAGTAAGTGGAGAGGACACATGGGGTACCACTTTGGATTGTAATTGATCATGATCTGAGGTTCTCATATAAATTCAAGACAAGTCTTCAACATGATTTGAGTACTGAATTGAATTTTAGCATGAACTATATCCCCAACCGATGTCTAATATGGACGGACTATTTAGATGCTTGAGGAAATATAAAGAGACTTATCAATGTAATTTAAAGATGTATGAGATCATTGTATCCCATTGGTTGATTTCTCATATGACAACAGTTACACTAAAGTATTTATAATTCTCTATATAAATCTCTACATGGGAATCCATGTAAAACATTAACCTTTTGGGATGAATTTAGTGAGTGAAAGCTACATAGACCCAATATTCTGAAAGATATGACATAGAGGGTTCAGTCCATCCTGAAAACATATCAACACTACTCAGAATTAGAAAAAGAGCTATGCTAAAAATCGTCAAAGGGATTTGGAGTTTGATGTTGGAGACAAATTATTCCTTCGAATATCACTATGGATGAGATTCATGTTGTGTGAAAAAAAGGGTTGCTTATCCCAAGTTACATTGGGTCCTTTGGGATTCTTGATCACATTGGAGTAGTGTCCTATCAGTATGAACTTCCATCAAATATGGTTCAAGTTCTGGACATGTTCCATTTATCTTTTTTGAGGAAGTATATACCTTTGCCCTAACATGTATTGAATCCGAACGTGGTTCAACTAGAGAATGAACTCTAGTAAGAAGAACAACCAGATAAGATCTTGGAAAATAAAGACAATATCATATGAAACTAGAAAATCGTATTATAAAAGTGTTGTGGAGGGATCATAATTATAGAGAGCCGACAGGGGAACTAGAGGAATCAGTGATGTAGAATTACCATTACCTGTTTTCACTTTAGTATGTAAACAAAATTTTGAGGGTGAGATTTTATAAGGGGGGAAGAATGTAACAAACCAAAATATTTTCAGTGAAATTTCCAATAATATAATTAATTTATATAGTATAAAAAAATACATCTTAGGATAACCAAATCTAAACATTATTCTCTAAATTAAGAAGGAAATAAGTGGCATTCATAGAAATTAAGTAACCTATACCTATGTAATGGTAACCAAAAAGTTGGAATAGTAATATAACCATTATAAATAGTAATATCTCTAATAGAATAGTAACCTCACCTATAAAAGTATAAATAAAATTTTGGTATCTTATAAATGAAAATATTATATAATTATATCATTTTAAGAGTAAATAAATGTTTTAAAAATGATAAATTAATTGTTGGTATTTTATTAAAATGTAATTTTATATATTCAATTACATAATAAATATAATAATTTAAAAGAAATTTTATTTTCATAAAATATATTTATTAACAAATATTTTGTGTCTTATGATTATAATATTTTATGATAATTTAATTAATTTTTCAAAGTTCCATAAAATCTGTTATAATATTAAAATCTGTAATTTTCAAATTAACTATGATTTTAATGAAAAATTAAATTTCTCATATTTAGAAAATGATTTTAATAAAATGGAGTCCATTTTTGAAATATACCCATCCAAAAACTGTTATGGGAAACTTTTGTGATTTTTTTCAATAGTTGAATTTTTTTTAATAGTGAAATGGGGTGATTAATATTATTTAACATTATACGTAAATAAATAAATTTTTCAGTCATAGTTGACTCATGTATGATATAAGTTCCCATTATATTGAATTAAAATTCTCTATTTATTGTGATTATTAACAAGAATATAAACTATTGATAGTCTTGATCCAAAATAATAAATAAATGAATAAAATAATCAAAAACACTCATCTCCCCATATAAATGTCCCTCTCACAACCTATTCTCCTTATAACATATAAGAATTGTATCTTGATAATATTATTCCCAATTAAACTCTAAATCCTCTTCCCCATGTCCTAGATTTGATGGTCTCACCAAAATACCATTTTCATGTTCCTTAATAGGTTCTCAAGGAGACGACAAGGAAAAGGTAAAATACTCCTTTCTATTTTTTTATTATCATATCCTCCCATCCCCTACCATATCGAAAGGTACATGATTACTATCATATCATACATATACTATAATCATATTTTGTTAATGTAATATTCATCATCAAATATCTTCTCCTCTCCTTTTGTTCAAAAATTGAAAACAATATCCATGGGGGGTCGCTTCAGTGCCTTCGTGGACGATGAGTTTTTGTTTTTCATTACCGCCTTCATGGATGGTCATAAAAAATTATGGATAAACCAGATTATAATATGTTCATTAACACTTATTTATTGTTATGGACCCAATATATAATCATAATAGTAAATAAAACGATACTAGCTTATGATGGTCTTAAAAACAACCAAAATAAACTAATCATTTTCCATCATAAATACTATAACGAATTATCATCATGTCAAAAAATAGAATTATATATGAAACCATTTAAATTTATATAAGTGAATTAATAGAATATAATTTCATTTTTACCAAATTATTCCATGTTTCCAAAAACTTCCATAATTATACACAAGAGGACTGATCATGAAACCATGAAACAAATGCTACTAAAACAAATAAAAGATTCTCCCCATGATACCATATATAATTCACTCAAATTCCCCATCCAATCCCTATTCGTTTAACCTCATATATTAAAACTATCTCAACCATAATACTTAACTCACCAATATGTTAGATCTCACCTAAGGGCACTCTACTTTCCCACCTATCCCATAAATCTTATATCTCACATTGGTTATAGCTCATGGGACACACCTTCATTCCATCTAAAATATTACATTGAAATTCATAGGTTGAACACCCATTACAGGGTTATTATATATTCATAAGTATTATAAATCATAGTCCAAGTCATCATCCTACTAGGGAAATTGTCCACACTAAGAATCTATATACATGACTACCCCCTTAAGGAAAATGATTTAATCAATCATCATATAATGACAACATCCCCTAAAGAATTGTGTTGAGTAATCCATAGACATATAGTAATGTTAGAGAGACTTAAGGAAAGAAATTATATGGTAAAACATGATATATGTTGTTATTGATACTTTAATAACTAAAATTATTCTATCTTAGAAGAAATATAAAGGCACCAAGTTCCTTTAATATCTCATCTGAGGTAACTATACATCCCTTACAAGTGGAAAAATCATGTCCATCATCATGTAGTATCTTTATATAAGATCCGCATGATAAATATTCATAGAAAATATATTATAGTTTTATTGAGTTGAATTTCTCCATAAAATTATACCAGAATACATAGTATAAGTTGTTATTGAAATCTTAAATGGTTGAACCCTTTATATTCGATGATATAAATCATATTTAAAAACATGAATGTCATGTGGGTCCTATTTGTTAATGTTGATTCATGTACACAGTCCTATTTCTAATGGGACAAGATCTACAAAACTGCAAATTATAAATCTATAATAAATAAAACGAGTATATTTTTTAGTAAAAATAATCTCAATTGTATCTATGAAAATGTAGAACATCAATCCCATATCCCCAGTTACATATAAATCCCATCGAGAAAGGTGTTTATGGTAAACCAATCTGAGGTCCATTATAAGCTCAAACATATCCCTAATCCTTTCCTACCATATCACTAAATAAAATGACAAATAAAAAGTTACTCTGATGCTACAATATTATGTAATTCCACCCCAGAACACTCGACTAGTTCACATACCAATCATTGTCACATGCCATATGGTGTGAATCCCCATACATCAAAAGATGCCAAGTAGAAATTAGGGTCTATGGTGTTACCATGAGGAAATCTACCCTCATATCATAGTAAAATGCATTAGTAAAAATAATTAATCAATTAACACTACAAATAATCAGTGTACACTTAAGTAATAAAACATAACATGTTATAAAAAATGATGATGTGGAATAACATGGCCACAAAAACACATAGTCATACCCACTTAAAAAATAGATCATCCAATAGTCTGATCACATATAAAAAATAAACAAAATAATAAAAAATAAAAGAGGCTCTACTCTCATCCCTAAAAATTCCCCCATCATACTATCAAGCTTCATATTAGTTATCCCTATCCATCATACAACAGTGGGCGTATGACATATCTAAACAACCAAACAGTAATGTCAGCTTGGGTAACCAAGTGTCATGACTTCCCAAGTAGGGTGTGAGTACAACTCAATAGGACACACCCAATGGGGTCTCAAAATTAAATTGTTTATATAGTGTATTCATAGGTAATATGATCAGAATAAATAAATATAGTTCAAAAACCTAATGGAATAATTAATCAATCCTTGGGTTCTAAAATGAATCCCAAGATAGAACAAACATTTTTCAGCCAAGGGTGGATGTTTATATGAATAGTGTCATTATCAATAACTTAGGGGAGTATACACACCCTTCCAGTAAAAATGTAACCACATTTAGAAACTATGTGGTGTTCTAGCACCCGACCAAAAAATAGATCATTTAGAGACTTAGGGATAGACTCTCACTTCTAAGAAATACATACCACACATAGAAACTCAGGGGAATGAATTCACCCTTTAGGGAAATACATATGTTTTGGAAACCCAGGGAAGACACTCCCCGTGTAGGAAACACATCATATGTAAATATGGGGGTAGAAACTGCACACACAAGAAACATGTTTCACTTCCCAAACTTAGCCTTGTCCTGCCACACTATCATGAAACAAGTAACAACTCATCTGGAATTTTGGGGGAGGACACTCCCCTAGGAAACAAGTAACATCTTCTAGAAACTCATGTTCATGATTTCACTCAACTTGTAATCATGTAACCACATCAAGAACTTGGGGGAATTCTTGTACCCTACTTGGAGACACATGAAGTTCACCATTAGGTGATTCCTCTCTCTTTGGAAAAATTTCACAACATGAATCATCCTCACATAGATCAACCACTCACCTACAACTATAACATGTATCATAGGTTATCCTCTCAAGTTCATGATTTATCCCTGTCACTAGATCCATTCCAAGGTCATAAAATAAATTTAGTTCATAATATAACAAATGAAGGCATGGCTACTCATTCCCACACTAACCCTCCCAAGGGTTAAAATAATATTGGGGCACCCATTGATTTCCCCTAAGTCACAAAACTAAGCATAAAATATATATAGGATCCTCAGCCCCCTCATCATAATTTGAGCCAATCCCATCACTCAGATAGCGAAGAATCAACTTAATCACAATAATCACATTATGGCCCCATCGTCCTAACCAAAAAATCCACACCGAATCACTTTAGAATAATGGATTAATGCCCATCTCACATCTCTAGTAATCCTAGGTTGGTCCACTCACCCAATATATCAACTATCTATTGAGGATAAACCCACCTGGGTAATCAAATTTTAATAGGGGATGAACACTCATCCCAATCTCTAATCATATAGATCAATGGCTTTAAAGTGTCTCATAGATATATGAGGGCCTACCTGGGCCAATCATCCTTGTTAAACACTCTCCTATGTAAGGAGGTTTTCAAGAAATATTATATTATGCATACTAAATCTCAATTATTTAATTCAATTAATACCCCATTAGGGTATAAGTGTTACATCACATTCATTTATTAATAGAAACTTGACTATAAATGCTCATGGAATCAATTAAGGTACAAGGTTTTATTGTTTCCCTTGACACATGCATTTTATCCATGGTAATTTTCTTTCAATAAAAAAGGTTCATTTTATTTAAAAGGGTTAATCACCCATAGTGTAATGATCATGTTTCACATTGTATATATCTATATTAATTAATTAAATCTAGTGATTTATAGATACCACTTACCTCATTTGTAGATTTATTCTCTTTGGGGTATGCCTGGAAAATCTCCCCCAAGCTCATCTAAGTCTAATTGCCTATATCCATTCACTATAAGGCCTATGTAACTTCCCAATCTATCTTAAAATTTAACATAAAATATCCCTAATTTATATTTTTGATAAAATCCATTATTTATCCCAAAAAACTACAATCCCAAACATAAAACCTTTCAATGAAATACCTATTCAAATAAGCACCAAACCTATCCTAATCATTTCCCAAGACCACCTTTAACTAAGATGAGAAAAATCCCCATAATTTGAGATAATGCCACCATGATCTACTGGAATCATTACTCAAACCCTCACCTAACAATAATAAATGAGTAATTGGAAAGAAAGGGATGAAACTGAGGAAAAATCAACACTAAGTGTTATATTCACCTCGATAATTTCTCCAGATTTATTGGAACTCAATTTCAGCAAGGATAGAGGAGAACACCGCCTTGAATTGAAGGGAGTAGTAAAATAACCTTCATTGTTGATCCCTATATATACATGGAATAATAGCACAAAAAATCTTATAAAATCACATTTTAATTTATATATATATATATTAAAATTTATAAATCACTATTCACCAATCCTTGTATAATTTTCATTTGGAACCTCTCCACATAGGGGTAATTCGCATAGGGGTGACCTGTAGCGGGGTCATCACATAAGGGTGACCCATATATGGGTTACCGACGCAATAGTGTACTCGTAAAAATAATCAATCCAGGGGGTATGTAAGGGTCACCCATACAAAGACGACCCCATAAGAGTCAAAAGTGCTGGAGTGGCCTCTTAAGAGTTATTTTTTCAAGGGTAGAAATCCCTAAGGGTCTCCCTCATATGGGTGATCCCACAAGGTTCATCTACATAGGGTGGCCCTATAAGGGAAAACTTTTCATGGGTGTACCTATACTAGCCTCCCACATTTGGTATACCACATAATGTTCACCATGAAGAAAAACTATGTAAATACCTCAACCCTAGTAGCTGAGAGTCTATGATTACCTTATTACATTGGAATAAGATAATAGGAATCATATCCTGAATGATCAAATAGTTTATTGGTCTTGGTAATAGAGATACATACTTAAAATTTATATTACATTTTAAATGTAAAATAAACAATGTGTTTTATTTGAGAATTCGATTATTCTCCTCAGCATAAACCTTAATATCAATCACAAAAAATTCTTTGGTATCCTAGGTAAAATAGAAAATAATAGAGGTGTGAGTTAAAATTCACATTAAGGGTATGCATATAATGAAAGATGTCATGAATGAATAAAAATAATCAATATATAATGGTACATAAATTAAACATGCATCATTCAAATTATTACTTGAACATAATATGTAAGAAATAAATTGTGATCAAATAGATCCATATAAAAATCATATAATATTGAGACATATACATGGATATTATAACTAACAAAATAATCACATGGGAATTAATAAATTGTCTCATAATGAGGTAATTCTTAATTATAGACATCTTAAACACACTATAAGTACTATCTAGTAGAAATTTTAAATCTATGGGTAGAAATCTATCTAATTTAGCTAACTGACTTCCCTCATTAGACATTTCAATTCATCAAGGGGCAATCAATAACTAGGCCCCACCCATCACTAACTAAGTATAATGCATTCCTCATATAAAAGGTGTGAAAAATAATCAACATATACATTCTTATTAGAATAAATAATAGAAAAAATGATAATACATAGTCCAATAAAATAAATATAATCATAAACCATCCACAATAATATGGTGAATGGTAATAAAATTTTACATCCTAAGTAAAACTAATCATAAACCATCAAAATAAATAATAAGGATGATATTAATAAAAACATATCCCTAGTGTATCATAAGTGACAATAATGTTTTTATGTCATTGATTAATATACATACCATAAAAAGTTAAATAATTTTTTTAGGAAAATAATGTTTTCTCTTTGAAAATAATTTTGAAGAAAAAAGTTCACAAAATATTTTGAATATAATTATCTTTGAAATTTTTTAAAATAATATTTAAAATATTTAGTGGTCTTGTTTATGTAAAATTATTTTCATGTCATATGTGTTAAAATAATTACAACTTTTAAATTTTCAGAAATAGTAATACATGCCATATTTTTAAAATGTCATTAAGATTCCAATAAAAAAATTATGAAATGTAAAAAATGGGTTAATATGTATTTAATAAATTATTTTTAAAAGGTTAAAAATATTTTTCAAATTTTTTTTTAAAGTGGATTTGTATAAAAAGGATTTTTGACCAAAGAGATAAATAAATATGAATTTTCATAATAACATTGTCTCAATCATTTTGAGTAACAAATTGTTGAAAAATTTCACTATTAGTTGAAAATTATCTTTAATAACAATTATAATAGAAAATATATTGGTCATAAGATAGAAATATGATAATTCCTCCAATGGAGACATAAAAAAACAATTTGGAAAAATGTTAATTTTGTAAAATAAAACCCTACCACTTTATAACTCTTGAATCATATTACCCCAAAAAATAATCATCAAATGAAACTTTATACACCATGAAGATAATTATTTTATGATATAACATATCCAAGTGGTATTATATACATAGAAACATATTATTTTCATTAATATATTTTCCATATTTTTGTATGAATACTCATTACATTACACAAACTCATTCCAAAGGATCGTAATAGTTTAGTGAATTTTGATACTAGGTACTCAATATTCTAATTTGGAGATAGATATTAAACATCTCATAAAATTATCTTCTAACATAGTACTCCTCTTAGGCACACCCTACTAATAATATTATTCATAACCTGTAGAAGGAAAAAAAGAAAGGGTGAGCTCGGATGAATAGTAACGGTAAAAATAAAAGATATCAATCTGTTGTCATATGAAAGCATAAGATAATCATAAGGATATGTGATCATGAACATAACATAAAATTTCATTCCAAAAATATCATAGATCATAAAAATGGGTGAAGGAATAATTTTTTTTCATTTCTGATAACATGGAATATAAGAGTGATAAATCATTATAAATTAACCATTAACCATAAACTCATGTCATAAAAGTGTGGAACCATCCTAATTATAGAACCAAATTTAATAAATAAAGGTTAACTAATAAGACCATCATCATTATGGATCATGAATTATCACATATCACCCATTATGGATTAGGATACTCTTTTTCCCACTGTGCATCAACACACACATGTTTCCCATTGGGGATCAGGATGCACCTATTTCCCATTATGGACCAGGAAACACCTCTTTCCCATAGTGGATTAGGAAACACATATTTCCCATTGTGGATTATGAAACACCTATTTCACATAGTGGATAAATCCCATAAACTTGTTTCTGATTATTATATCATGGGATATAAAGCTTTCCCCAATTCATTGGAGGTAGATATAGGTCCCACCCATCACATAATGAAAATATTACCTATGTGTGAAACAATATAAATAATTAATCATATCACAAACTAGGAGTTGAAATGGTATTAATAAACATTTCAGCATATCATAATCTATGGAAAATAGATAGGTTTTATAATCATTTCATTATTTTATAAGCTATGGAAAAAGAAGTGTCTTTCATAATAATTTTATCATGTTATAGCTCCTATAAGATAATAGAGTTTCATAAACATGTTGTCATTATAAACCATTTATATAAATAATAATAATGGTATCATTGGTTCACATGCCCAACAAATAATAAGTTACATTAGAGGATATCATCTTAGATAAAGAAGGATTTTGAAAGATCACTTGGAATATTACTTAAGGAAAAAAACCTTTCCTTGAAAATAAAATTTTAAAACATAAAACATTTTCAAAATATATTTTTTTGAATAAAAATCCAATGCTTAAAAAGTAATATTTTAAAAAACCATTTAAAACATTTTTTTATGGAAATATCCTTTCCACTTTGAAAAGTAATTTCTAAAATATAAAATATTTTGAAAATAATTTAATTTGAATATAACCTTGAGAAATTATAACGGAAGATTTAAAAATCATTGAAAACATTTGTAGAGGGAAATATCCTTCCTAATTTAAAAAAAATATTTTTAAATGTATTATTTTTTATAATAATTTTTTTAAATAACCTTCTAAACTTATAAATTATGCTTTAAAATAACTTAAATTATTTCCTAAGAAAATATCATTTTCTCTTTGAGAAAAACTTTTTAAAACATAAATTTTTTGAAAATACATTTATTAAAAAATAAAATTTTAAATTATATAGTAATCTTAAGAAAAAATTAATTGTCATGACCCAAAAAAGATTAATTCATGTCTTACATGTTAAAATAATTATTCCTTTCACATTTTCAGTAAAATAAAAACAAGAGTTTTTTGGAAGAAAGTAAAGATTATTAAAAAAAATTCAAAAAATTCATAAATGGGAATAAAATTTATTTTATAAATCATAGAATAATATTAGAATAATTTTTAAAATAGTTTTTAGAAAACATGTTTTTGGATGAAAATATATTTCTGACCAAACAGGGAAATGAAATTAGATTTCATAAAAAAAATTGGTCAATTATTTTAAGGACCATGCATGAAAAAATTGTAATATTAATATCATAAATAATAAAAGAGGATGAAATGTCCTGATTTTTTTTGTGATCTTAATTTTATGACTATATCATCATAATCATAATCATAAACAATCCTGATAATGAATGAGAATGTAACATACAATCTTTACTAATTCAGAAAATTAGGAAAAGAAGCACAAAGAAGGAACATAATTAAATGAAACATAAAATATCACAAGGATAAATAAATTCATGATATTTCATGTCAAAGTCTCTATATATAAACATCAAAAATAAATATAGGTGCATAACATATCATATGTCTCAATGAAGGAAAAATGAGACAAAAACCGAATACGTATTTTTTAACTTTTGAACAATAAACCTAATGAAAGAGATATCCTAATCTGAATATATAACACCCAATATTTATCAGGGTAATAATAATAATTTACATTCATGGGAATTATATACACCACATAAAATAAATAGGTTGTTAAGATGGATTGGGTCTCATGGAAGTAAAAAAGTGAGATAAAAATCCCTTACCTTAAGTCTTGACTCCTTCATAAATTTTCAAAACTCATGTATAATAAATAAAAGATTATTATAAATTGACTATAGAACTATATATATATATACTCTATGTGATTTAATTACCTGTTATTTCCCATTCAGTAACAATTCCTTTTCAAATTCACGTTTTGGGAAATAACTACATTTTTTTCATGTATGTTTTAAATGGCTCTATTTGGTCCTCTTAATTTGATCATGGTTCCATAATCTCAATAATTTTATCCATGATATATATATCATATATAATTATTAATATTAATCTAAAAAATATAGTTTTATTAAATAAAATACATTTTTCATTGAGGTGGTTGGTCATACATAAGCTTGAACATTATTTCCATTTTCTTTACGTATTGAAAGAAAAAATGGTAAAGGATATATTATCATTAAAGAATAATTTTTATGTAATATAATTAACATATTTTAATTAAAACTATCCTTATTACCTTCCATGAAATGCGTGAAAAATAACAACGCTTCCTGAGGCGGTAGTCCATCATACACACGAGCGATGTTATCATATTGAAAAAATTGAAAATCATTAAGGTATGTGTAATATAAAAATAAAATATGAATAATAATATCATAAATATAATATATATACAATAAATCTATCATTATTTTCAATCTTTAGAGTTGGTAATTGAAAAATGAATGACATCAATTCGTGAGGCGGTAGTCTGCTGTACACACGAATGATTATTTTGTAACAAATTTGATGGAAGTAGATATGGTTGTAGGTAATTATATAAAAATGAAAACACACAATTATATATAATATATTGAAATTATTATATCATCATGGTATAATAATAATTAATGTATGTGGAGGAAGAAATAAAATAAAAATATTCATTGATGAACGGTACCTCTTCTTTGGGTATCCTCTATAGTTTTACACTGAAATCCTCCCTTGAATTAATTTATATCCATAATTAAGATTAAAAGTTCAGGGTATATAATTTTCTATGTTATTTTTTCATGTATTTGAGAAACAAAATTGGTTTGAAGGCCAGAATAGTATAGGAGAATGAGTGGTCTTTTACAAGTGAGGTGAGTGGCACACCTGTAATTTTTTAAAAGAGAAATGTGTAACCACATGTTTCTCATGGAAAAAGATAAAAAAATGGATTATTATTTATAATATATTACATAGGGTCTAAATATTTGAATAAAATGGGCTTTATAAATTTTTTGGGTCATTTTAACCCTTATCATTTTAATTTAACCCCCAAATAAACCCATTTTTACCTTAAATGATTAAATAATGTTTACTATTTTACAATTCATTTTGGTCAAAAATTTAGTTGACATAATTAAATAATATAAATAATAATGATTCCAAATATGGAATCCATTTTACCAAATTTCACTCCAATTAGTCGAAAATTTTAATTTAAAATTAATCTTTTAGATCTGATGAGAAAGCGGAGTTTTAAAGAGAAAATGTTCAAAAGTTTACAGTGTTTTTATATCAAAATTCAATTTGAAATTTATCCCAATGAACTAAATATTATTAATGAATGTATAATTTATCAGATTTTAATTTAAAAACCACATAAAATATTATTTAACATTATAAATAAATTAAATAAAAATGATTTTTTGAATGTAAATTAAGTATTTTTCACTATCCTTCAAAAACGAAAACTCTGTGAAAAAAATCTCAAAACATTTTACTAAGATAATTTGGATATGATTATTTAAAAAATAATTCTTATCTTATCATATAAATTTTATAAAAGTGTCAAAAATTAATTTTATTATAGTTCACCAAAACAAATAAATAGAACTGTTTTTTAGAAAATATTTTTTTTTTGAAAAATATAGACTTTTTTGAATTTTTTTTACTTTTTTATCAATATGTTTTAATTATATAAAAACATTATATATAATATTTAAAATGTACTTATTTATATTTATATTTAAAATTTAACAACTACATAATAATGGTATTTAAAAAAATAATATTATTAATTGGTTTCCATGGTTCGTTAAAACCCAAAGTTGCGTGTAACACAAGATAAACTTGGTGTTTCCTGTAAAAAAAACCTGAATCCAGTATTATGTGTAACATAATACAATCTAAATGTTTTATTTAAAGAAATATATACTTTATATTTAGTGTAATAAAAGAATATATAAAAGTATAAATTTATTTGAGAAGATATTTTTCACTAAATATCAGTGTGTTACATTGTACACCACTTCCAATGAATTTATCCATAAATATTCTTCACCTGGGTTCTAAAAACTAAGGATAATTCAACTTCATTACGTTATTAAGTTCCCACATGACTTCCTCTATCTATTGGTTTCACCACAGAACACTGACGAGGTTAGTGGTCATATTTCATATAACTTTCTTTGTTCAATCCAGAATCTCAACCAGTTGTTCCACATAAGAAATATCCCACTCTTGTAGCACAACCTCTATGTTTAGTACATGTGATGTATTAGGTATGTACTTACTCTTGAGTTACACAAGGAACACATCATGAAACTGAGATAGGTTTAGTTGAAGTTCCATATGATAAGTTGCTATCCTAGTACAATCAAGTATTTCAAAGGGACTGATATACCTACAGATTATTTATTCCCTTCATTTTTCCATGAATGAGTTAATATAAAGTCCTTATCACCAACTTCAAATTATAGATCATGAAAATTATTATTATAAAAATATTTCTATCAATTGTTTATTACAAGTTCATTAATGGCTCTATCCTTCTCTATTATCACATCATCTTTCTTAGGCCCCAATAGATTTTTTTCACTACTTAATTCTAGTACCTTGATATTATACACATATTTACGTGTAGGTATTAATAAGGATTAATATAAATTATTTATTTAAATCTATTAATTTAGGAAAACTGAAAAATATTATGGTGTTGATCCCAACTACATTTCCTATATATAGATCAAGATCTTAGCATATCCTTGAGAGTTTGAATTGTTCTTTTCTCATTGTGATACAAGGTTATTAAACCCAAATCAGTGTCAAGAGAATGCTAAATACTTTTATAAAAAATTCATGTTAAATTTAGATTACAATAAAATACAATTGAATGTGGTTCCCTATTTCAACTTACCACTTCCTTAATGTATATTCTGTTAGGTGGATCTAAAGAGAAATATTCATTCATATCAATGAAGTGTGATAACTTCATAAGTTGATTTACTAAATCCAATATTTACCTAAATATAAAAGATATGATAAACCCTAATGGTTACTAGTACCTTAATCATATGTCCACAATGTTTAATTGAATTCCCCTAAAAATAAATTTCACTAAAACATATACAAAACCAAGGGGTTTTTTTCCATTAATATCTGCTTAATTATCCTTAATCTTGATAAACTCACATAACATAAAACATAAAAATCTTTGTCCACAACATTGAAAATATTTTCAACATTAAAATAAAAAACTCATGATTGTTTCCAAAACTATTAAGTTAATCTTACATGGATACATATATGCTTCCAAAAGATAATTCACCCTTTATCCCATATATATGATCTTATCTTATAGAAAATCATTTTTATTAGAATCTTGGGTTTATCCTCATACCAATAGAATATCAATTGTGATTTTATTTTTACAAAATCCATGTAGAGTGAGATAATAACATGAAATTTCATAAAAGTATGACCAATAATATCATCATAGATCTCATTCATGTAAAATAAAACATGAAATTTTCAAGCACATCGAGTAGGATAAGTGTTCCCTAATTATCATAATTAACATAACTCACTATTATTTAATAGGATTTACCATTGTTTTTTTATTATAGGTTCTTTTATCGTATCATCTACATTATCCCTTGGATTGGGGAATTGATTCTCATAATGACCTGACTCATTGCACTTGAAACACTATAGTACGGATGGGCAATTGGTTATAATCCTCTTACCATCCATTATATTAAACATCCTATTAATCTTATATAATCAATAATAGGATTTATGACCTTTTTTACACATTTAATGTAAATCCTAGTTCTATTAAATAAATTTCCATGATTATTATTCCCAAATTTCTGGCATACAGTTGGCTCGAATTTCGTTCCACCATTTGAATTTTCATAATACTTGATCTTACTTTTCATATAAAAACCCTAGTAATGGTGCGAATACATAATTTTTATTTCTACCTTTATTCCAAATAGATTTTCTTTTACATAGCTACTGATGAATCTTAATTCTAGTGACTTTCAAACACTTAGTTTTATGCCACCAAATATTCAATCAATTTTTTTCTAGGGAAGATGATTGAACCATAAGCTTACCTTGAAAGTATTGTAAAATTAGATTCATAGGTACTAAATATTTATTATCCTTTTGATTAAATTTAGGGAATTTATTCTCTATATCTATTAGTAGAATATAAGGGAAGTAATTACTGAGAAATATCCACTTAAACTCTTCCTATTCTAGATATTCAAATTCTTTTTGTTCCCTTTTATTCTTAATATGATTCCACCACAGATCTAAATTTCATTTCAAAAAATAAACAACCAAAATGACTTTTCATGCTTAGAAAATTGAAGAACAAAAATATATTTTTTGTGGTACTGATCTATTACTTGACAACTAGTGGATAATTGGGAGCACTATAATAAGGTGGTTATTTCCTCATAAAGGAATCAAAAATATTTCATTAGCTAATTTTATTTTTTGGAAGATCGACATTATTCATTTATTGAGAAATTTGTTTTAGAATATCAACAAGATTCTAAATTTTAGCAACCATAATGTTTTGTTTCTCAAGAAGAAAATCATTGAATTGTTTGTTGTATTTGACATTAACACTGTTCTTCCATCTTCCATCCATTGACTGAAACTAGAAAGTATAGTGTGAGAAACAATAATCATATTTGAAAACCATGTAATAACGAAAAATCACTTATTGAATGTCTTAATCATGACACCATATTTTGAATCTATGACAACATAAGATTATCCTTGTTCATTCATAGTCACCATCTATTTAAGTTCTTCATGATGGTTCATAATTATCTTGTGAATTTATAAGGAATGTACATTAAGTATATCTATATAGGTTTGAAGAAAGTCCTATTTTCATATACTAGGTGATGATTAAGTCCATCTAAATGCACCCTTTTACGAGTTATTACCCCTATATACCCCTATAATAGTTCCACATCCACTTGTAATATTTTTATGGGTATTAAATATCTTAGAAACCACTTACTCTGTCCTTTCACTACTTCAAAAATCGGCAAGGGAAGCGCCACCTTATATCATCACTAAGAAAAAACCACGGATAAAGAAACCCTGTATCAGTGCTAAAATTTTAGCACTGATACTAGGAATCTTTATGAGTGCTTTTCTAGCACTGATAAAGGGGTTAGTTATCAGTGCTAGAAAAGCACTGATAAAGAATCCATGTATCATCACTAAAATTTTAGCACTAATACAGTGTGTATTTATCAGCACTTGGAAAGCGCTGATAAAGATTCCTAGTATCAGTGCTAAAAATGGTGATAAAGTCTACCTTTATCAGTGCTAAAATGTTAGGGCTCATACAGGAAAGATTTATTAGCACTTTTTTAGCACTTATAAAGAGGCCCTTTATCAGTGCTTTCTTAGTTCTTATAAAACTATAGTCCCATATTTTTTAAAATTGGTCGCACAATGTCCTTGTTTATCACAACCTAAAGCTCTCGTGGTACTGTAACCCTGTGACTCCCCTCTACTTCCCCCGATCTTCGCATTTCCAGACCTTCACCACCCTTGATCATCGCATGCCGGACCTCTTCCACCCCCGATCTTCGCGTTGTCAGACCTCCACCACTAGCCCTTCTCCTAATCCTCCCCCTCGAACCCCTTCGGTGGATCCTTCTCTCCATAAAACTTTCTTCTCATCCTCTTCTCTTGAACCCTACTCCATTTCTCTTCAGTTGGAGGCTCTTCTTGTGCACCTCCACCTCTAGAAGTTTCCTAGTGCGTGGTAATGCTTTTACATTATTTGATGATTTTGATATGCTTTCTTAGTTTCATGAATGTTTTCTATGGATTACCTTTTTGGTGTGAAATATATTTTGGAAAGGTTTTGAGATCCACATGTGAATAAATAAGGTTGGATTCCATATGTTTTCTTCATGTTGTGTTTCTAAATGTGTTTCATAAATTTTGAAATTGGTGTGAAATGTGTTTTTAAATGGTTTTAGTGTTCATGTGAAATGGAAAGTGGCTTTTTGGGTAAAATAGTGGTTTCGGTGTGAGATTTTGATCATTGGATACATGTGAAAATGTGAAAATGTGAAAGTGGTGATATACTTATGTGCTTATAATTCTTGGAATTTGTATGTGAAAGTGGTTATATAGTTAATGTTAAGCTAAATGGGGTATTAGATTAAAAATACTTCAAGAATTTGTTTACTGAGCAATTATATCTAGATTTTTCGGTATCGGGTAAGTCCACAATATTTCTCAACCTCATCTATGGTTAATAGACATTGACTCAATATATTAATAATTTTACTAAACTTTCTCAGTTTTCACTTAAAGTGGTGTAAAAAAGAATCTTATGTCCCAGAGGTTTTATATGTGTCTTAGATCAGATATCTAATATCAAGTATTTATGCCAAAGTTTACTTAAAATTTTGATGTTCTAGATATGGATGTGATGGAAGAAATTGGCATAACTATTATTTCAAGGTTAAATAGAGTTACTTATATTCCCAGTGGTAGTTTTAGTGGTTCCTATAAGTGGAATAGAAATTATAATGAGCCTCATAGAGAAAATAGTGGTTGTGGTATTTTATAGAAAATATCCTCTAGATCATCTGTAGTGTCTAGTAAAGGCCAAATGACTTTTTTCAATGTGGAAGTATTTATCACTCAAAGCATTATTTCATAGAATCATTAAAGATTTACATCTCTTACAGACATTAAACCAACTTGAAGAGGGTTTTACATGTTTTTACTACCCTGTGTAGTGGAATGGAATCATAAATATTGAAAGGTACCAAATAATAGTAATATTATTCAATACCAACGGGATCCTAGAAACTTGTATTAGAAATAAAACAACTTCATGCAGTGCATTAATCTTCAGTTGGAACTGATGTGGGTCATGTGATAGTGAGAGACACCATTTACATTTTTTTTTCTTTAGTGTATGTTTTATTTGATATTGGTTCCCATCATTATTTCATATCAAACTTCAATATAGAACTACAGAAACTTATAATAGAGATCCTAGATTATGTGATAGTGATTGTAACATATTTCTGGATAAAGAGGGAGTGAGGTCTCTGATTCCCCTCTCATGCTTTCTATTTTTCAAATTTTTAGATCCAATGATATTTTTTGGTTCATGAAAGTATTCCCCTATATGTTATTCTCATAATGGACTGACTAGTTTCTAATAAATCTTGGATTTACTATTATCATCGGTGGGTGTCCTTCACTACCCCTGATGGGGAATTCCATGTTTTCTATAGAGAATCAGACCTGAGGTCTAGGCGAGCTAGACCTATTCTTTTAGAGTTGAGTGGGATGATATCCATTTATGCTATTGAACTGGATTAGGAATCCTATTATAGCGAACTTACCCTATTAGCTATTGAATTTCCAAAAGTGTTTCCTTTAGTCTTTTTTGTTCTACTACTAGAGAGGGAGGTGGAGTTCTCTATCAACTTAGTGATGGGTACAAAACCAATATCTATTCTATCTTACCATATAAAACTAGTTAAATTTAAGGAAATAAATAATCAGTGGGATTAATTGGTTTCCAAATTCTTTATTTAACCTAGTGTGTTGTCTTGGGAAGAACTAGTGCTTTTCACCAAGAAGGTCATTCGAACCATTCACTTGTGTGTTGATTACCAGAATCTCAATCGGGTTATGATTGATAAAAAGTATCTATTGACCTATATTTATGATTTATTAGATCTTCTAAGGGGGGTAGTGGTTCTCTTATATCGGTGTTCAGTTTGGTTAACACAGGCTTAGGATCAAGGATTTTGAGATTTATGCATGACAATATACTTATTATATTTTCTTATTATTTCTTACACACCACCACTTGAGTCGAGTAACCTGATTAAAATCCATATGGGTACATTGGTTCTGATTTTGATATGGTATTTTATTTGTTTGTGACATGTGTATGTGTGTATATATGGGTATTTAGGAATGATGATATTGAATGTAGGGCAGAGACCTAGGAGTGGTAAATTTATCATTCTTGATTATTCTTGTATTTGGACTGAGGTGATTTGAGGAAACTATAATGAATCTAAATTAATTATATTTAATGAATTCCATATTGTAGAGATTATAAGAATCCTTTCTTTACTTATAGAGTTGGCTACTGGTTTTCATCCATATGAATTTTATGTTGGTCAGGTATAAAAATATGGACTAGTTGACCATAGAAGGGTTGACCCGATAGAGGAAGATGAGCCATAGAGGATGATGCTATGTGAGTTTTACCATCTATTACACAAGTGATTATCCTCGTGAACCCCTTTGTGTTTATAAACTATGTTGATTTTAATGGGGGTTCTATCCTCGTTCTGTTGATTTCCAAATCATTATTAGAAATGGTTAGGCTCTATTAATATCTATTTATATAAGGAAGTGGTTCTCTTTTATTGTATTTGGAAGTCTTTTTTTGTGTACTTGAACCATAAATACCAATATTTGAGATTCAAATAGGATGGAGATGAATAAAAATTGGATGGATTCTAATCATTTAACAATAGAGTATGAGAACAGAGTGAAAGAGTTCATCCAGTTTTCAAAGGATCACACAAAGGATCCCTCTCAAATCCTTTGTTTGTGTTTACGTTGTTGTAATTCTGTACTTCTTACTCCAGAGGAGTTGGAAGAACATTTGATATGTCACGGAATAGATCAATGTTATAAATGTTGGAATAAACATGGAGAAAAAGTGAATGTAGCCACTGGCTGGGATAAAACTGCGTTTTGTGGATCATACAATAAAAATAAAAATATGGATAATGATGAAGACCAAATGGAGAATGTGATTACAGATGCCAATGATGATGATGATCGTATTGAAGAAATGACAAAGACAATTGAAGATGAACTCCATGACTGCCCAAAATTGTTTGAGAAGTTAAGGAGTTGTGCCAAGATGCCATTGTATGCTGGTTGCACTAAATATACAGCATTGTCAGCAATATTGAAGTTGTATAAATTGAAATTAGGCAATGGATGGAGTGATGTCAGTTTTACAAAACTACTTTCTCTCTTGAATGACATGCTCTCAGAAGATAATGAGCTCCCATGCTAGACATATGAAGCTAAACAAATGCTACGCTTGATGGGTATGATTTCTGAAAGAATACATGCCTGCTCGAAAGACTATATATTGTTTCACAAGGAGAACAAATCACATATAGAATTCCCAAAGTGTGGTGCTTCTTGATAAATAAAGATGAATCCAATCCTACAAAAGTTGTATGGTACTTTCCAATCATTCCAAGGTTTAGGTGTGTATATGGAAGTGAAGAAACTATAATACAATTGTTGTCGGATGCAGATAAAATAAATAAAGATGGGAAATTACGTCATACGACTGACTCTCCTCAATGGAAGAAAATTGATCATGAGTATCCTGAATTTGGAAAAGATCCAAGAAACATTTGTCTTGCATTATCTACAGATGGAGTGAATCCTTTTGGTTTTCAAACCAACACTCATAATACATGGCCTATTATGTTGGTAAATTATAACTTGCCACCCTGGTTATGCATGTAGTGGAAATTCACCATGTTATCTATGCTTATATCAGGACTAAAACAACCACGTAACGATATTGATGTTTATCTGGATCCTTTGATCGAGGATTTGAAGTTATTGTGGGATTCCTATGTTATGTTGTATGATACTTATAAAAGTGAATACTTGACGTTGAGAGCGATGTTGTTTTGGACAATAAATTATTTCCATAATTATGGAAATTTGTCAGGCTATAGCATTAAAGGAACTCAAGGGTGTCCCATGTGTGAAGAAGAAACAGAATCAATTAGGTTGAAACATTCATCGAAATCTGTGTTTCTAGGACATCATATATTTTTACCTCATCGGCATAATTACTGATCTTGGACGACATAATTCAATGGAAGTTCAAAAAAATGCGTAGCACCGTCTCCAATGACAGGTGATCAACTGTTTGAGTAAGTAAAAGATGTGAACACTGTTTTTGGTAAACCATTTTCAAAAAACCATACGAAAATCAGTTGGAAAAAGAGAATATTTTTTTTAATTACTATACTGAAATTGTTTGTACATCGGACATTTTATTTATGTGATGCATGTGAAAAAAAATGTATGTGATTGTGTTATCAGAACGTTGAAAAATTTCCCTAGAAAAACAAAGGATGAAATGAAGGCAAGGTTGGACAAGGTTGACATGGGAATACGAGAAGAGTTGGCTCCCATGAAGGGTGAAAATAAAATTTTTCTTCCTCCAGCTGCTTATACTCTTTCTAGGGAGGAGAGATATCATTTTTTCAACTTCTTCCATGATTTAATGGTTCCAGAGGGGTATTCATCAAATATCAAGAACATTCTGTTAATTAATGGTTTGACGTTAAAAGGTTTGAAATCACATGAATTACATGTTTTGATGTAAGATCTTCTTCCTATAGCTTTACGTTGCATTTTTTCCAAGAATTTTCATCATACGTTAACCAAATGTTGTTACTTTTTCAAAGATATATGTAGAAAAGTTTTAGACCCGGTGAAATTTCCAGTTATGGAAAATGGAATTGTCATCATATTATGTGAATTAGAAATGTTCTTCCCACCAAAATTCTTTGATATGATGGTTCATTTGATGATTTACTTGGTGAGAGAGATTTGACTTTGTGGTCCTGTGCACTATAGATGGATATATCCTGTTGAATGGTATATAAAGATTTTGAAAGGGTATGTTAAAAATCCAAGTTGGCCAGAGGGTTGTATAGTGGAGCGACATGTTCTTTAGGAATCCATTGAATTTTTTACCGAATACTTATCTGATGTGGAAAGAATTGGTCTCCTGAAATCTTGTCACACTGGACACATTGAGGGTGAGGGAATTTCTGGAAGAGATGTTGTGATAATCAGTATTACAGATCGGGAGTAGTCCCACCTATATGTTTTGCATTACAGTTGAGAGGATGTTCCATATATTGAGATGCAAAAAAAAATTCTCAGGTAGTTGAATACATCAAAGGATGAAAAATGGTTATTAAATACACATAATCATCCGTTTATTTTATGGTTTCAAAACCATATTTTTAAGCAGTTGGATTAAAATATGAATTCAATTTCAGAATGACTTTGATGGCTAGACGCTAGACCAAGTGCGTCTTTATTATCATACAGTTGTTATGTAATTAATGGTTAAACATTCTATACAGATTAACATGTTGAAGATAGTACCCTAAAAAATAGTGGAGTTACACTAGTGGATGAAGCAATGCATGTTTCTGGTAGTAAGGACAGAAATCCAATTTATGCAAATATGTAAAACATTGGCATTATCAAAATAATATTGAAGTTGGATTATATGACATTCCAATTGCCGATTTTTCAATGCAAATGGGTTGATAACAACAATGGTGTTAAAATACATGAATAGGAATTTCTGAAAGATGATTTTAGTAAATAAGGGTACAAAGATGAACAGTTTATAATGGCATCACAAGTGGTACATGTTTTTTATGTTCAAGATCCCACAAACCGAATGTGGTCGATTGTTCTGTTATCGTCCAAAACTAGTGAAGGGTCGGATGAAAATTCAGTTGAGGGTTATCATTTCAGTGGTACATCACAATCATTTCACAGCGGTCCCAATATAGATGATATTTTGTATGTTAGAGGTGACCACAATGAAGGGATTTGGATAATCGATAATGGTGTCAAATCCCTTCACCCTTTGAAAAAAAGAAAGAGAGTTCAATAAACATGTTATATTTTGTTTGTAATATATATATTGTTATCACATATTATTATCTCATCATTAATAAATTTATGTAATCTAAATTAATTGTTCAACCACTTTTGCAGATTATGACTTCGACACATTCTGGTGATCCTAACCTTGAGGTTGAACATGTCTTTCAAGCTGGTGCTGCTACGGCTGCTGCTACTCCTGCTGCGGCTACACACAGTACAGAGCAACAACAAGTTTCTGAACCTGTTGTTGCTCCTAGTTTTGAGGTCTAACAACCATCAGCACATACCTTTGCTACCATTTCAGATGAACCTATAGATGATGTTGATATTGATGAATTGGTCGGGAATGAAGGACCAATGTAGTAGAAAACACAAGTGTATTGTAGTTTGATGGTGTTAGCCAGAGTTCTTAAGGAAAAAAGAAAAGTCATCAAATTTGATGTCAGATGGAATGCAGGAGGCCAACATGTGAATCCCAACA
This sequence comes from Viscum album, assembly GCA_963277665.1. NCBI lineage: Eukaryota > Viridiplantae > Streptophyta > Magnoliopsida > Santalales > Viscaceae > Viscum > Viscum album. Next base: position 917,419,773 of record OY728141.1, read on the forward strand.
AGGCTATGTTTAGTAGTTACATTGGAGTTTTTACTCAGCAACGTGTGCCGATTGACATAGATTCATGGAACCATGTTGTGTCCGGGATGAAGGCTGTGATCTGGGAAGAAATTATGGTAACATTATTAATTTATTTCTTTAATTTACTAGTAAATAAAATATTGAAATAATGTCTTTCTCTTCTCAATCTCTTGCAGGGTACATTTATAGTAGACGATTCACCCAAGGATTATATACTGAGGCTTGTAGGAAGGATTCATTGAGGTTTTCACACTATTTTTACAAGATGTTACTTGAATGATTCCAAAGGTAAAATAATCCCGCACCCACCCATTGTCTACGCTCACCTGATATCCCAAGAAGCATGGGATGCGTTTATTGGCCTCCGTGGGGATGAGAAGTTTCAGGTACATTGTCGGTGATAATACACTGTTTTAGGATACATGTATTCATCACTTTGATTGTAAATATTTCATTTATGAAACATCAAATCTGTACTGAAAATAAAGAACGTGCATCAAAACCAACATACCCCTATCAAAAAGCAAGGATGGGGTACACATCACTAGAAAAGAAAATGGTATGTATTTAAAATTGAAAGTAATATTGTTAGGTTCAAATAAAAAACATCATAATTATCTTTTTAAATTTTATATATATATTGAAGAGTATAAAACCAAAGCCACTTCCATCCCATGTCAAGTGCTATGGAAGGAGGCACGTGTGAATAAGGAAGGGAATCTAGTAGATGAGAACACACAAAAAGTGTGGGAAATATGTGTAAGTAAGACATGACGATAAAAATATTTGTTTTAAATTGATATTACATAAAAAATAATTATTTATTTTCCTATATCCCGCAGTTATAGGAATCAGCTACTCCTGTAGCAGATGCAGACCGATTATCGATGGCTTTGAAGCATCCAGAACAATACGGTCGTGTCAGAGGTTACAAGTTTGGGGTAACAGCCTGAGTATATTTTGAGATGAAAAAAATAGATGATATAGATGAAAAATTGAAACAAATGTGTGAAATACTAGCAACCCTTGAAGAATCATTGTAATGTCAGGAGAGTTGCGAGCAACATTTATGGGTGGGAAATAAGGAGAAAGCACAACTCAGGAACAAGCAGCACGTAAAGATCTCACCCCCACTAGCTTTGAGGCAAGTCATTCCTCTTAAAGAACTGTCTTAGATGTGGTAATCAATATTCTAATAATTGTTCTCATGAAATGTGAATCAGACAAACACTGATAATTTTCCTGTACTGATCTTTTCTAGGGTGATAATGATTGTGATTCATGTCTGTCAACACCCACCTATCAGCTTTGTGCGAGGAGTATAGTGTTCAACATCCCAGATGACATGCTACATAATAGACCAATTCCAAAAGATCATATGAAAGTGATGATTACTGTAGCTCATGATCCAAATGCAGAGGTAACTATTCCACTTGATGACGATGATATTCATAGAGTCAAAAAGTCTATTTGGACATTCATTACATTTCCGTCACAAATTGTAAGAGTACATACAGACAAAGAGGTATTTATTTCCTTTTTTTCAAGCTAAACCTTTAACAATTAATGAAACAAGGGTTCGAACCAATTAATGTTATTATAGATGGAGAATGGGAAGGGGGTGACAAACGTCATCTCAAAAACCATCTAAAGGATCGACCAAATGATCCCAAGGAGCTACTGAAAGCACAATAACACCCCCTGTTCTCTATCCACAATTACTAGAATTAGAGACTCATGTGGATATGAAGCTAAGAGGTGGTAGTAGTTATATAGTGGTTTTCGAAAATAATATATACAGATAGGAAAGTCAAGATTTCGTTGCTGCTGAAAATGTAAATGAAATCCTTGAAAACAGTTGGCTAGGAATCACAATTGTAAATATATATATGAGGTATGTTTTCATGAATTGATTTTATAAAAGTTTATTTGATGTGAAAATTATGACTAAATGCATTTTATATTATTGACAGACGTATATATGAAAAATAGTTGAAGAAATTTTCCCTTGAGACAAAATTTGGACTCATTAGTCCTCATACCACATCAATACATCTAACGAAATTAGACTTATCAAAAAAGAATTAAATAGTGAACGACTTTAAAAAAACATTTGAAAGAAAGATTACAGATGACAGACTCTTCCTAATACCAACCATGCAGGGGTAAAACTCTACGATTAAAGCATATCAATTATATTTTTACTTATTTTATTACTTATTCCTTTTTGTGTTTTTAGGGAACATTGGATGATAACTATGGTGAACCTGGATACTCCAATGATTTATTTTCTGAATTCAAAGCAAGGATATCCATCAAACCGACCACACATGATAGAGTTTGTGAATCTCTAAGACACTATATCCTACATTTTAGGTCTAAACATCAAGTATTATAATTTATATTATCTTTTACTGAGGATTATATTATGATTGGGTGATGTATCATTATTGTCTAAAAAGGGAATGAGGACAGTGTCTAAGATTAAAGAGGTGAGCAAGTACCATGTCTGGACAAATATTAGGGTATATATAATAAAATTTCAATATCCAAACACCTCTCAACACCAGTTACTTATTCGCCGAATGAATAATTTTTTTGTAGTGTCCAAAAAAATGATAATTATTTCTATTATTATGTTTGTAAATTTATGAAAGAGATCGTTATTAATCAACAAAATAGAATCCCTGAAGAGGTATTTTCAACAACAACTACAAGTTTATTTTATTTATTTATTAATTATTTATTTTATTATTTTGCAGAACTACTCTGACGGCCGAAAAGCCTTATACTCACAGGAATATATATATTTGTTCAGAAATGAGTGGGACTCATACCTGATGGAATATTGTACACAAATAGCATGAAGATCTGACTTTGGGACGTGTACAATTGGCGGTCATTTTTGAGAGGGGTTACGAGGAACAAAAGATGAAACATTGTTGTATGTAAATGTTTGTAGTAAATTGTAATTGTTATTAAATAAAACATCCTTTATCTAAGGAGTAATTTTCCCATTTTAACATATGATATGCGCCAACAACATGTAATAATGATGAACCACTCAAATTGTCTCTCTTTTGTTTAAAATGAACAGATTTTAAAGTGAAAACAACAACTGACCTATGAAAATCCAACAAAATGCATTCGGATTGCCTTGATTCTTTACGTGAATGATTCAGGAATCCTTTTTGATGTGTAAAAGTCAACCCTTCCTCAATTCAAGGCCTAGTGTGGCTGGTAGCACTCTAAGGGTCTCTCTTTTGTTTAAAATGAACACAATTTTAAGTGAAAACAAAAACTGGCCTACAAAAATCCAACCAAAATCATTTGGATTGTCTCGATCCTTTATGATAATGATCCATGGGTACTTTGTGACTTTTATGAGTCAACCCCGCCTCAATTCGAGGCACGATGTAGCCAGTATCACTCAAAGTGTCTCTCTTTTGTTTAAAATGGACACAATTTTAAGTAAAAAAAACAACTAATGTACATAAATCCAACCAAACACATTCAAATTATATTTATCCTTTATGAGAATGATCCATGGGTCCTTTGTGACATGTATGTGTCAGCCCTGCCTCAATCCGAGGAACGGTATGGCCGGTATCACTCAAAGTTTCTCTCTTTTGTTTAAAATGGGCATCATTTTAAGTGAAAACAACAACTGACGTATGGAAATCTGACCAAATGAGATCATATTATCTTGATACTTTAGTAGAACAATCCATTGGTACTTTTCGACATGTAGGAGTCAACTCTTACTCAATCTGAGGCGTGGTGTGGCCGGTATCACTCAAAGTGTCTCTTTTGTTTAAAATGGACACAATTTTAAGTAAAAACAACAACTGACCTACAGAAATCCAACCAAAAAAATTCAGATTGTCTTGACCCTTTATGATAACGATACATGGGTCATTTGAGATGTTTATGATTCAACCCTGCCTCAATCAAAGGCCCAGTGTGGCCAGTCTCACTCAAAGTGTGTCTCTTTTGTTTAAAATGATCAGATTTTTAAGTGAAAACAACAACTGATGTACATAAATACAACCAAACACATTCATATTGTGTTTATACATTAGGATAATGATCCATGTGTTCATTGGGGATGTGTATGAGTCAACCTCACTACAATCTGAGGCCCGGTGTGGCCGGTATCACTCAAAGTGTGTCTCTTTTGTTTAACATGGACACAATTTTAAGTGAAAACAACAACTGACCTACAGAAATCCAAAAAATGGATTAGGATTGTATTGATACTTTAGGAGAACAATCTATGGGTCCTTTGTGACATTTAAAAGTCAACATGTCCTCCATCTAAGGCACGGTGTGGCCGGTATCACTCAAAGGGTCTCTCGTTTGTTTAAAATGGACAGAATTTTAATTTAAAATGACAAATGACGTATGGAAATCTGACCAAACACATTCGTAATGTGTTTATCCTTTATGATAATGATCCATGGGTGTTTCGGAGATGTGTTTTAGTCAACCCTACCTCAATCTGGGGCTCGGTGTGGCCGGTATCACTCAAAGTGTCTCTCTTTTTTTTTTTTAAAAAATGAACAAATTTTTAAGTGAAAACAAAAAATGACGTACGAAAATCTATCCAAACACATATGGATTATATTGATCCTTTATGATAATGATTCATGGGTCCTTTTCAACTTGTAAAAGTCAACCTTGCCTCAATCTGTGGCTCGGTGTGGCCGGTATCACTTAAAGGGTCCCTCTTTTGTTTAAAATGGACATAATTTTTAAGTGAAAACTACAACCGACCTACAAAAATCCGACCAAACACATTAGGAATGTTTTTATCCTTTATTAGAATGATACATGGGTCTTTTGGGATGTGAATAAGTCAACCCTGCCTCAATATGAGGCATGGTGTAGCCGATATCACTCAAAGTGTATCTCTTTGGTTTAAAATGGACACAATTTTAACTGAAAACAACAGCTGACCTATGTAAATCCAAAAAAATGCATTTTGACTATCTTGATCCATTATTATATAGAGAAATGGGTCATTTTTGATGTGTATGAGTCAACCTCTCCTCAATCTGACGTATGGTGTCGCTGGTATCACTCAAAGTGTCCCTCTTTTGTTTAAAATGGACGCAATTTTAAGTGAAAACAACAATTGACGTATGTAAATCTAACCAAAAGAATTTGGATTATATTTATCCTTTATTATAATGATTTATAACTCCTTTAAAACAAGTAAAAGTCAAACCTGCCTCAATCTGAGGCCCGGTGTGGCTGGTATCACTCAAAGTGTCTGTCTTTTGTTTAAAATGGACACAATTTTAAGTGAAAAAAACATCTGACCAACAGAAATCCAACCAAACGAATTAGGATTGTCTTGATACCTTATTATAATGATCCATGCACCCTTTTAAATGTGTACGAGTCAACCTCACCTCAATACGTGGCCAGTTGTGGCCGGTATCACTCAAAGTGTCTCTCTTTTGTTTGAAATGAACATATTTTTAAGTGAAAACAACAATTGACATATGGAAATCTTGACAAAAACATTTGGATCATGTTGATACTTTAACATAATGATCCATATGTTCATTGGGGATGTGTACGAGTCAACCCCACCTCAATCCAAGGCCCGGTGTGGTCGGTATCACTCAAAGTGTCTCTCTTTTGTTTTAAATGGACACAATTTTAAGTGAAAACAACAAATGACCTATGGAAATCTGGCCAAATGAATTAATATTGTATTGATACTTTAGGATAATGATACATGTTTCCTTTTTGACGTGTATGAGTCATCCTGACCTCAATCCAACGCACAGTGTGGCTGGTATCACTCAAAGGGTCTCTCATTTGTTTAAAATGGACACAATTTTTACTGAAAACAACAACTTAGGTAGATAAATACGACCAAACGAATTTTTATTGTGATGATAATTTAGGATAACAATCCATGGGTGCATTGGAGATGTTTACAAGTCAACCCCACCTCAATTCAAGGCCCGGTGTGGCCGGTACCACTCATAGTATCTCTCTTTTGTTTAAACTGAACATATTTTTAAGTGAAACAACAACTGATGTACCGAAATCTGACCAAATACATTAATATTGTGTTGATGATTTAGTATAATGATCCATGGGTTATTTTTGATGTGTTAAAGTCAACCTGGCCTCGATTCAAGGCACATTGTGGCCGGTATCACTCAAAGGGTCTCTCGTTTGTTTAAAATTGACACAATTTTCAGTGAAAACAACAACTGACATACACAAATATGACCAAACACCTTCATATTGTCCTGATACTATAGAAGAATTATCCATGGGTCCTTTGCGACATGTACGAGTCAACCATGCCTCAATCTGAGGCCTGGTGTGACTGGTATCACTCAAAGTGTCTCTCTTTTGTTTAATATGGACACAATTTTAAGTGAAAACAACAACTGACCTACGAAAATATGGCCAACACATTCGGATTGTCTTGATCCTTTATGATAAAGATCCATGGGTTCTTTTTCGAAATTTATGAGTTAACCCCGCCTCAATCCAAGTTCTAGTGTGGCCGGTATCACTCAAATTGTCTCTCTTTTGTTTAAAATGAACAAATTTTTATGTGAAAATAACAACTGACGTACGAAAATATGGCCAAACACATTCTTATTGTGTTGATACTTTATAAGAACTATCCATGGGTGTGTTGGGGATGTTTAAGTGTTAACCCCACCTCAATCAGAGGCCCGGTGTGGCCGGTATCACTCAAAGTGTCTCTCTTTTGTTTAAAATGGACACAATTTTATTTGAAAACGACAACTAACCTACAGAAATTCAAACAAACACATTCAGATTCTCTTGATCCTTCATTATAATGATAAATGGGACCTTTGATACATGTAAGAGTCAACCCCGCCTCAATCTAAGACCCGTTGTGGCTGGTATCACTCAAAGTGTCTATCTTTTGTTTAAAATGAACAGATTTTTAAGTGAAAACAACAACTGACGTACAGAAATCCAAACAAACACATTCATATTTTCTTGATCCTTTAATAGAATGATCCATGGGTGTATTGGGGACATGTATGAGTCAACCCCACCTTAATGAAAGTCCCGGTGTTGCCTGTATCACTCAAAGTGTCTCTCTTTTGTTTAAAAGAGACACAATTTTAAGTGAAAACAACTGACCAATGGGAATCCAACCAAACGCATTCGGATTGTATTGATCCATTAGTAGAAAAATCCTTGGGTCCTTTTTGACATGTAATAGTCAACCCAGCCTCAATCTGAGGCATGGTGTGGCCATTATTACTCAAAGGGCCTCTCGTTTGTTTAAAATGGACACAATTTTAAGTGAAAACAACTACTGACCTACGACAATCTGACCAAATGCTTTCAGATTATGTTGATCCTATAAGAGAACGATCCATGGGTCTTTTGCGATGTGTATGAGTCAACCTCACCCCAATATGAGGCCTGGTGTGGCTGGTATCACTCAAAGTGTCTCTCTTTTGTTTAAAATGGACTCAATTTTAAGTAAAAACAACAAGTGACCTACAATCTGGACACCCCCACCCCTCTGGACACCCCCACTAGAAAGCCCCCTCAACCCCCTGGACACCCCTACCCCTTGGACATGCCCATGGACATCCCCCCCCCACCTCGGATAGCCCTCCCCCCCAACAGACTCCCCCACCCTCCTGGACAACCACCACCACCCTGGACGGCACCCCCACCTCTTCTAGACACCACCCACCACCTGGATACCCCCACCCCTCTGGACACCCCCCACCCATGGACGGCCACCCCCACCCTCTCAGACACCATCCCACCCCCCTTGGACAGCCCCACCAACCCCCTGGAAATCCCCCTCGACACACTAGACACCATCCCACCCCCTAGACACCCAATAGACAACCCCCCCCCCCCAACTAGACACCCCCTCCTTGGACACCACCCCACCCCCTTGGACAGCCCCCAAACTACCGGATAACCCCCACCACCCCCTGGACACCCCACCCCCTGGACACTCCTATCCCCTCAGACCACCCCATCCCACCCTCCTAGACTCCACCCCACCCCCCTTCGACAGCCCCACCAACCCCCCAGACCACCCCCACCCCCGGAGACCCCCCTAGAAAGCCCCCCCCGACACCCTGAACACCAACCCACCCCTCGGGACACCCCCATGGATAGCCCCACCCCCCTCACCTGGACACCCCCACCCCCTGGACACCCCCACCCTCCTTGGACCGCCCCCAACCTCTTGGAACACCACCACCCCCTGGACAACCCCCCCCCCCCCCCCCGAACACCCCCATCCCCCCGGACACCCCCTACCCCCTTGGACAGCCACCCCAAACCCCTGAACAGCCCCCAACCCCCTGAATTCTGAATTTAATTCTTGATGTACTTTATTAACTTATTAATTATGTGTTAATGGTGTACGAGTATACTTGTTGTATGGGTATACATGGTGTGATTAGATTATGATTTATGTGTTAATATTTTATGGGTATACTAATTGAGATGGTGAATTTTTTGCAGGTTTTGTTTGGGTGTGCTGCTGTATAATTTTTTTTAGCAGCAGACATGGCATTTATCAGTGCTTTTTTAGAACTGATAAAGGGAGCCTTTATCAGCACTAAAAATGCACTGATAAAATCCCCCTTTATCAGTGCTAAAAAAGTACTAATAAACTCCACCTTTATCAGTGCTAAAAAAGCACTGATAAGGATCAATTTATCAGTGCTAAAAGAAAACTGATAAAACACACATTAATCAGGGATTTTTTAGTGTTGGTAATTTTTTTTATCAGCACCTTTTTTGCACTGATAAAGTCCCCTTTTATCAGCGCTGAGCTTTATAATGCTTTTTTATCACTGATAAAGCCCATTTTTAGGGCTGATAAAGACCGTTCTTATAGTAGTGTTTACCAAAATTCCAGTACATTTTCCAAATGATTACTAAACCTTTCCACTAGTACCAACTATAGTGACCTGGGATTTTCATAAAAACATATTACATATTTTTGATAAATATTCATCACATTACAAGAAGACACACCTAGGGACTATAATACTTTAATGTATTTGAATAATATGTAAAAAATATTCTTTTTTGGTGAATGTTATTAAAAATCTCCTCACTAAAATATTTTCACATAGTACTCTACTTTGGTATTACCCTACATATTCCTCTATTCATAGCCTTGGAAAGGAAATATAAGAAATGGTGATATCAGATGATTAGTGAGGGTAAACATAATAGATATCAATCTATGATCACATGGAATCATAATATAAGAATAAGGTTTTTTGATCATGAACATAAATTATCAAGTCTATATCCAACATTTCATAGATCAATGACACGTGTTATAGAATAATTTTTTTTTCTGAAAACATTACCTATAAGGGTGATAAATCACCATAAATAAACTCTGATCCATAAGAACATATCATTAATGTGTGACACCATCATAAATATAGAAACAAATATCATAAATCAAGGTTAATTACCAATACCATTACCATAGTGGATCAAAACGTATCGCTTGTTTCCCATTATGGACTAGGATGCACCTGTTTTCCATTGTAGATTAGGACTCACCTATTACCCATAGTGGATCAAGACACATTTATTTCCCATTGTGGAGCAGGACACAACTCATTCCTATAGTGGATCAGGAAGAACTTGATACCCATAGTGGATCATGAAAAACATGTTTCCCACAGAGGATCAAGCCCCTTAACATGTATCCAATTTTAATCTCATGAGTTATAATTCTTTACCCAATGAATTGGAGGGAGATATAGGTCTCACCTTTCAAATAATGAAAATCATACAAATGTGTACCACATGATATTAAAACATTTTTCATGCCATAACATATGAAATAAAATGGGTTTCATAAATATTTCATCATATCATAACATATGAAAAATAGATGGGGTTCATTATAATTCCATAATTTCATCATTTCATAACCCATGTATAAATACGAAAGATTAATAAGAATTTTATCATGGTATAAACTATGGAAGTGGATAAGTTTTCATAAAAATATTATCATGATAAACAATTTAGAGAAAGAATAAAAAAATTATTCTTGAATTATATCCCTATTAAATCATAATTTAAATCCAAGTATACTATCTTAGATGAGAAATCATTTATAAATATCACAAAGAACATTTCTTAATGAAAATGAACTTTTTTTTAAAATAACATTTTGAAACATAAAACATTTTCGAAATCCATATATTTGAAAATAATATTGAAACCTTATAATGAAAGCCTTATAAATTATATAAAAAATTTCTTTAGGGAAATTTTCTTTCAATTTTAAAATCAATTTTTTAATCAAAAAGCAATTTTTTAATACCCTTTTATTTGAAAATAACATTAAAAATTTATAAAGGAATCTTTAAAATCATTAAAAAAAATCATCAGAGAAATATATTTTTTTTTTAATTTGGAAAACACTTTTTAAAATAATTTTTTTAACAATTAAATTTTAAAATAAACAATAAAACATATAAATTAGTCTTTATTTAAATCATTTCTTGAGGAAAATATCCATTTAGATTTAAATATACATTTTAAGAATTAAAAATTTTTGAAAATACATTTATTTCAAAAAAACCTTGAAACAATATCAATTAATATTAAAATAAAATAACGATAATGATAATGGAGTGTTTTTTTATGTTTAACATGTTAAAACAATGATTATTTCTTGTTTTTGGTAAAATCAAAATAGGCATTATTTAGAAAATTAGATGAATAATCCATTCAAAAAATTGAAAAAAATAAAACATGGGTAAAAAATGTATTTTGAAAATCATATTATTATTGTAAAAAACTATTTAATGCTTTTTTAGAAAACATAGCTTTAGAAGAAAATGGACTTTCGACCGAAGAGAGAAATAAATTCATATTTATTAAAAACCATTTTCTCAGTTATTTTAAGTACCAAAGAGTATAAAATGGTTTTATTAATAACATGAATGACTATACGAGAATAAAATTCTTGAGTTTATTGAGATATAGATCATAATATTATATCATTAGAAATATAAACATAAAATCTCCCGATAATCGATGGGATTTTAACATAAATCATTACCACATCAGAAAATTTGGGACGTAAGAACCATAAATCAACAAAATTAAATAAAACATAGAATATATAGGAAAAATAAATTCATTATATTTCATTTTAAATTTATTTTTATACACCTCATAAATTAATATAAGTGAAAAACATAACATATGTCTTAATGAAGTCAAATTGAGACAGAAATTCCTTACAGATTTATTAACTTTTGAAATGTAAAACTCATGAAAGAGAAAACCTCAAATGGATATGTAAAAAAAAGTTTTCATGAGAATAATCATAATATACATTCATGTCTATTATTTACATCACATAAATGAAATAGTTGGGTAATATGAATTTTGTCTCATAGAAGTAAAAAGAGTGATGAAAATATCTTATATTAAGTCTCAAATTACATCATACATGGTCTAACATCCTGTATAATAAATAAAATTTTATTAAAAATATATTAAAAAACCACACACACACACACACACACACATATATATATATATAATATAATATACCATTTACGTAGGTCCTTTTTTACCCATTTATTGACAATTATTGGTTAAAGTCATATTTTAGTAATAACTGCTTTATTTCTCATGTATGTTTTTAATTGGTTATTTTTGGTCCTATTAATTTTATCATGGTTCCATAATCTCCATAATTTTATACATGATATAAATATAATATATATTCAGTATATATATGTTTATAGTAATCAATAAAATATAGAGATAGAAAATAAAATACAGCATTCATGGAGACGATAGATCATACGTACACATGAGTGTTGTTTTAATTTCCTCGTAATATTTAAGGTGAGAAAGGTAAGTGATATATTATCATTAAAAAATAATTTCTGTTTCATATATTTCAAATATTTTAATTAAAACTATACCTTTTACCTTCCTTTTAAGGAGTTAATGAATCACATCACTTCATGAGGCGGTGATCCTCTATACACACGGTCAATGTTGTCATATCCTCATAAAACAAAAATAATGAAGGTATGTATGATATAATAATTAAATAAGAATTATAATATCATATATAAAATATATAAAAAATTAATTTATCATTATTTATTACTCTGGGAGGTGGTAATGGAAAACATAATGAAAATGGTTTGCGAGGCAGTAGTTCGTCGTATGTACAAATGATGATTTCATAACCCATTTGATGGAAGTGGATCTGGTTGTAAGTAATGTTATAAACATAAAAAATATCATTATATTTAATATACTGATTTATTATATTATGAATTTATTATAATAATTTATCTTGGTATAGGAATAAATTTAAAAAAATGATCATTGATGAATGTTACCTCTTCTTGAGGGATCTTTTATAGGTTTGAGCAAAATGACTTCATATGATGAATTAATGTAAAAATTAATGATTATAGGATGATAGTATAGAATATCACAGGTATATTTGGAAGGTAATTGTCCAACCAAGAGGGTTTTAAGGTGTGAATAAAAGAGAACAAGTGGTGGCCTTTTTTAAGTGATGTCACTACCACACTTGTAATTTTTTTAAAAATAATAATGTAAAACCATATTTTTCTCATTAAAAAATACTATAAAATAGATTATTAGAAATGATATAAGATATAAATTATAAATATATACATACAATGGTTTTTTACATGTTTTGTGACACTTTTTACTATTATCTTTTTAGTTTGACCCCCCAAAACCCATTCCTACCGTAACCATGGTAAATAATTTTTACTCTTTTACTATTCATTTTGGTCAAAATTAAGTTAAAAATATTATATAATATAAATTATTCTGATTATAAATATTGAATCTATTTTTAAAAATTCCTCTCACAAAGGTGGTAAATTTTAATTTAAAATTAATCCTGTATACGCAATTAAAATTCAGTATTTTTCACTATTAATCAACAAATGACACTTTTTAGAAAACCCTAACAGTCACCCTAAAACAACATTGATATGTTTATTTAAAAAGTGAATTATATTTTATAAAATTAATTTTATAATGTTTTATAAACTTAATTTTATTATTGGTCAAAATAAGATTTAAATAGAATAATCTTTGAGAAATAAGTATTTTCAAAACAAATAAAGACTTTATTGCATATTATAGTACTTTTTAATCAATATTTTTTATTTATATAAAACCATTAAAAATAATAATTAAAATTTATTTATTTCTATTTATACCTACAATTTAATGTGTCAGTAAGAAAATTTTTGAATAAAAATATTAAATATTTTTAATGTTTGTTATCACTTAGTGTAGTCTGTAACACAAGTTAAACGTTGGGTTGGGTGTAACACAAGATAAACTTGGTATTACAAGTAATGAAATCCAAAATCAATTTTGTGGGTAATGTAAAATAAACATAATATTTCATGTAATGAAAATATATTGAAAGTATTGAATTTATTTGAAAAAATATATTTCAAAAAAATATGGGGTGTTATATTATGCACCACATAAAGGAATAAATGGTTAGTATGGCATATGTATCACGGAAGTAAAATATGAGAAACCCTTACAACAGGTTAAAATTTATTCATTTGTGTATGAAACTATTATATAATAAATATTTAATTATTATAGATGTATTATAGAACCATACAAATATATCTGATTGCATATATTATTTATATATTGGCTTTTGTCAACTGCTTATTAACAACTCTTTGTTAAAATCACTGTTTTGGGGGATGATTTATTTTTTCTATGTATTTTTTTGTTTGTAAATTTTGGTGCTTTTACTTTGATCATGGTTAAATAATCTCTAGAATTTTAGCAATGAATTAAATATAATATATATTTATTATATATATATATATATTAATCTATAAAATTTAGAGATTGAAAATGGATTACACCTTTTTATAGAGATGGTTGTTCGTACATGCGCCTGAACGTTGTTTCCATTTTTCTCAAATAATTGAACAAAGGAAAATAAATTTTAATTAATATTTCAAAAATAAATATTATTTAATATATATAATTTATATTAATCTAATACAAAACATATTTCCATCAATGTAAAAAAAATGAAAAGCATTTCACATTACTACATAGAGGCGGTAGTCCACACATACACACAACTGACATTATTGATTTAAAATGGATTAGAATTTAAGAATTTATATATGAAATTATATTTTCAAAATTATTTTTAGATAATAAATATCACATATATTCATTAAATTTAACTTTACCACCTTTGATGTAAAGGGAATGTGAAAAACAAATCGTATCGCTTCGTGAGGAGGTCGTCTATCGTACACATGAGAAACATTATTGTATCCCCCGCATAATAGAATGTAAGAAGGTATCAATGATATAATAATTATATAAATATAATAATTTCAGAAATATCATATAAATATTTTAAATTTATTATTATATTCATCCTTTAAATGGGGGTATGGAAAAAAAATTACATCGGTTCACAAGGCAGTAGTCCACCGTACATAAGATCGATAGTTTTATTTCTAATTTGATTGATGTGTTCATTGATATTAGTTATTACATTAATATAATAAAATCATACTATATAGTGGATTCTAGTGTTATTATATTATCATATTTAAAGATTATTTTAAAGAGTTGGGAGAAGAAAAAAACAAATACGAACGTTTAATAATTTTATCTGTTCTTCAAAGAACCCCATTAGGTTTATAACTAAATCCATCATATGAGAGATTTACAATCAAAATAATGACTGCAGGATGTGGGTAGGAAAGTAAGAAATATATTTGGGTAGGTATTGGCCAAGAAAATTGGTTTATTAAAAGTAAATATGGGGAGTGAGGTGGTGGCCCTCTATAAGCAGGGGAGAGAACCCACATGTAATTTTTTAATAGATAAACTGATAAACATGTTTTTTTCATTCCAATGACTTCCATAATATCATATTATATAATATTAAAGGAACTAATTTAAATAATATTTCAATAAAATTGGTTTTAGACACGTTTTATGTCATTTATAACCATTATAATTTTAGTTTAACACACCGGTAAACGCATTTCTACGTTACCTATGGTAATTAATCTTTACAGTCTTCATTATTCATTATGGTCAAAATTAAGTTGAAATTATTAGATATTAAAAATTATTATTATTTCAAATATAAATTTATATTTTCCAAATTTAATTTACAATGGTAGAAATATCAATTTAAATTTAATCCCATAGACACATAAAAATCGGGTTTTGCAAAGAAAAACATTCTAATGATTAAAGGGTTTTTATATATGAATTCAATATATAATTAATTAAAATGAAATTTATTATTTATATTTTATTATATTGGAACTATTAATACATTAAATATAATTTAAAATATAACATAACCTTGTAAACAATTTAAATTAAAATGTTGTTTTCAATTAAGATTAGTAGTTTTCACTATTTATCAAAAAACTTATATTTTTAGAAAATTATAAAAAAATCACCAATGAATAATTTTGAAATATATATTTAAAAATATATTTATATTTTTTATAATAAATTTACTTATATTTTTAAAAATTAATTTTAGAATATGTGCGCAAGTGCGACCAAACCGCCTTTTAGTAAAATGTTGTCTTTCAGAATAAAAAAATTATTTTTCTTCTAAATTATTTGTATTTTATTTAAAAACAATGGATTAAAATTGAATTTATTTTATACATGTGTAAAAAAATATTTTCATAATTTTGTTAGTCTGATTCATACCCTCCAACACAACTACATGATTATAATGGTCATGTATAAATAATTATATTTTAATAGAGTATCATGTTTTGCATAAACCTAGTGTTACGTAAATCATAAGATATCGAAGGGATTGAATTAATTTAAAAATAGAATATCAAGAAGTCTTAATGTGTTACATTCTCTTATAATCTTGTTTTATTGTTCCATATACACTATTAATGATGATGTTCCTCAAAGAAAATATCAGGTATTTATATTCTCCCCATTTTTATAAATTGTGTCCTCACAATTTAAACTTGATCTTGATAATAAATGGTTTGAAATTTTGAAATAAAACTTTATAAAAAACCATATAATAAAAGGGTTTATAAAAATTCATCTTTATAAGATAGAAATTAAAATAAGAAAGTCATCACAACTAACACATAACTGGGTTTCCAAATAGGATGACATAGGTAGGAAGAAAAGATATAGACTTGTAAGTAAAGTATAACGACCAAATAATGATAGAGGGTGATTGATTTCATTGATCATAATAAATTTAATGATAAAGATAATGTTAAAAACCCGAAAAAAAATTATGAGTCAAAAATCCATTTTATTCATAAAAAATGAATGTAATAGGGTAAAATTTTTGTTTTAAGATCCTTTTACTAGAGTTCATGAATTCTTTTTCCATTATGATAGGGAACACCATAAAATATACATAAAATTTAATACTTTTTTTGTGATGAGATAAATTCATAATTCATATATTACTCCAATAAATTAGTATCCATAATGAATTTTTTTATACTTGAATCACTAAAATCAACATTTTACAGATCATTGGATTAATAAAATAATTTCAAGTCATTACTCATATCTATAGACATATTCTGAAAACGAAATGGTTAACACAAGTTATATGATATCACCCAAAATTCAACTTAATCAATTCTATATATAGTTTAACTAATAAATCCTCTATAATATATCTGACCAAATTCATTGTCCAAAAACTACGAAGTATAGTTCCTAAATAAACATTATATTCCCCATAAAATTTTAAGTGGTTCTTAATGTCACATTCCAAATAATTGAATACCATTATCACAATAAAACCATTATTAAAAGATGAGTTAATCCCAAAATAAAATATTTGGTTGTTGAATATATTCCACAAATCCAAACATGCATTGAACACTATCGAAGATAACACAAACCATAAAATCACTATGAAAATTCAAGAGCACTAATACTATCTCATAAACATCTCATTATCATTATTATCTCAACATATATAACATATTAATGGTTATATTCAATCAATCAGGTGTTTTTACGAAGTTTATCATGCCACTGAATCACTTTTCATACTCATCGGTACTATTCAACATATCCTCTCAAATCATTAAAAAAAATGTACTACAGTAAATCCTTATACATTTATTAATTATTATAACCAAAATATCATTGATAAATTTATCCTATAACATAATTCTTGAATCCAAATACATAATATCTTTAATAATTACACTTTTTTCATCGTAATAACATAATATTTACCTGGATCCATTATTTTATTCTAATTTATACTCCCTCGACGCTTGGGGAATTATTTTGTTTAGCTCCCCATCTCAATATAGTTGAAAGACTAAACATAAATGGTTTCATTCTTACCCTTTAAATCATGAGAATGGTATCCCTTCTCTCCACACATATAGGAAAACTGCATTCCCTTTAGGCAAGTACCATGACGTTTCTTTCCATAATTACCATATCGTGGGAAATCATTCTTTTTCTTATTCCCCTTAACCTTTTTTTCTATAACATTCTATTCTTATATTAATTCCCTTAGGAGTCTTAATACTTAGATAAAATTATATATATATATATATATAGAACATGATTCTAGGTCTTCATATGATTATAATGTTTGAGATACTTGTTCCCTTGGAAAGATTGGATTAATCCAATCAATGAAACGATCATTATTACTCTTTTGATTATGTTAGTTTATAGAGTTCTCATTCCTTACACTATGCCCCATTTCTAAATAAAGAAATAAATTTTATTAGATAATATAATTTTGAAACATGATGTATAATCCAAAAAGTAGTGAAATTTTTACTTCAATGGAAAAAATTATTCATGGATTATCTCATAATCATAAACATGATTTCATTGGTCAATATTTCAAATTATAAAAATATTTTCAAAACATTCATACTGTTTTGTAAATAAAATTCAATTTAAACCCACAATATACATTATGAGTGTCAAACCATGTGTATCGGAAGACCAATTTTCATATACCATGTAATGATTCGGTCATGCCCTATGAACCCTTTTCAGAGTTATTACCCTGAGGTATAACTATGCTTGAACCATGACCACTACTAATATACAGATAGGAATGTATTTCTTGGAAAGCCAAATAATCTTTACCATACAAAAACATTAGGATGTTCTTATATACATACACTCAATGTATATCACATGTTCATGTTACCTAATCTATATCTTCCTAAATCAACTTCTCAAAATTTCTATTAAACTTCCTTTGATACTAACTTTAAATTCCCCGACCCTAGTATCACTAAGTAACTGGTTACATTACTACCTTGGTATAAGAATCAAGGAATCACGTCCTGAATTATTGAATAACTTATTATTCTTTTTTAAAATAAATATATATTTTAAAATCAAAAGATATTTTTATAAAAAATATTTTTGATTTTCTTTGATAATTTTTTCCCTTAAAATATCCTTACATATCAATCAAAATACACATCCTAGTATACAAGGGTAAATAAAAACAAGAAATGGGTGAACTTAGATGCTCAATAGGGGTATGAATATCATATAAAATATCATGAATATATAATAATAATTAATATTTAATGTTAAATAATAGAAACACATTTCATTTAAATAAAAAGTTGATCATAATATGATAGGAATTAATGATGATCAAATAAAAATATATAAATAATACCAAAATTATGATACTTATCTATAGATACCCTAAAAATAGAATTATCACATTTATTTCAATAACTAATCTCATAATGATGGAATTCATGATACCAGACATCTAAAACATATTATCAATACCTTTCCTAAGATAGTTTAAATCTAGCTGTATAAACCCATCTAATTGGGATAACTAATTTGTCTCATGAGTCTGATTGATGCATCGAGGGGATATCTATAACTGGTCTCCACCCATAAAATTTTACATCCAATTAATTCCACATATTAAGAGTAAGAAACATAATAAATATAAAAATTCATTTTAAAAACTCATATAAAAAATTTCAATGCTCACCCCAATAAAATAAACAGAATCATAAACCGTCCAAAGTAATATGGTCGATGGAAAAAAATATTGCATACTCAGTCAAACTGACCTTGAACCATCCAAATAATTAATAATAATATCAATATATAATACCCCTCTTTAATCATAAGTACAATAAAGGGTTGATGCCATTGATTAGTAGAAATACAATTAAAATTTCATCAAAATAATTTTGATGAAAATAACTATATAACATTGAAAATATTTTTCAAACAAAATGTTTACAATATATTTTGAAAATAAATTTATTGGAAAATAAAACTTAAAAACATGTAAAATAATATTTAAAACATCGAGTGATCATGAAATTAGAAATGTTTTCCATGTCATACATATTAAAAAAATACTTCTTTCATATTTTGTTAAAAATCATAACATATATTGTTTTGAAAATGACATGAATATTCCATTAATTTTTTTTCAAAAAGTAATAATAGGTAAAAATTTATTCAAAAATAATTTTAATGTTTTTTAAAAAATTAAAAATGTTTTTATAAAATATGGAATTTGGGGAAAATGGATTTGTGTTCGAGGAAATAAATAAAGTTAAATTTTCTTAAAAAAGAAAATTCTCAATAATTTTACTTACCAAAGAGTGGGAAAATTGTTTTATTACTTGAAATATTTAATTAATAAAAACAAGATAATAAAATTTATTTTTTAATATATAAATATCAAATAAATATCTCAAGGGAGACAAAAACAATAACAATCTTCAATAATGTTAAGATTGGAAAATAAACCCTTACCACTTTGGAAACATCTGAATCCTGATCCCCATAAAAGAAATAATTATAAAATTAAAATTAAAACACCATGATGATGAATAGATTCGCTATTAAATATGTAAAAGGGTAAGTATATACAACAAATAATGAAATAAGTGGTGAATATGGAATATATCTCAAGGAAGTAAAAGTGAGGGGAGAAACTCATTCCTCAACTTTGACTTCCATCATATTTGTTTGAACCTCGTGTATAGTAAATACAAGTTTATTAAATATCAACTACCAAAAAATATTCATATATCTCATTGCATATATGATTTAATTATGGCCTTTGATCACCCTTTTTATTAATAGCTCTGTTAAAATCACTGTTTCATGTGAAAATTGCTTTGTTTTCTATTTATATTTTAGTTCAGTAATTTTGATTCTTTTAATTTGATAATTGATACATAATATAAATAATTGAAAACATGAAATAATTTTATTATTTTTTCATTATATATTTATTTATGTTAATCTGTAAAAATCAGATATAGAAAATGTATTACACAGTTCCTGGAGATGGTATGTTGTATGTACACATGAACATTCTTATCATTTTTCTTAATAGATGGAATGAAAAGAAAATAAACATTAAATATTATTTAAAAATAATTATATGTTCATATATAAAATTTATATAAATAAAATATATCCTTGATACCATCCATATCGAAAAAATCACAATACTATATGGATGTGGTAGTCCACACAAACACACAAGGAGAGTTATTATCTTCCAATGGATTGGAAGGTAAGAATTTATATGGGATATTAAATTTACACTAGTAATTTTAGATGATAAATATCACATATATTTATTAACATTAACCTTAATACCTTTCATGTAAAGAATAAGTGGGAACAGAATAACATTGCTTCGTGAGGTGGTACTACGTCGCAACACACGTGCGATGTCATCATATCCCCCACAGAATTAAAATATAGAAGTTATATGTAATATAATAATTATATAAGTATAATTATTTAATAAATATAATATGAATATTATGAATACATCATCATATTCATCCTTGAAATGCAGTGATGGAAAACAAATTACATTTGCTCAGGAGGAGGTGGTTAGCCTTACACACAATCGACAGTTTCCATTCCCATTTGATCGAAGTGCAGATTGATATGTGTTATTCCATTTATATAATAAAGTATAATTATATATTTTTTATTTTTTATTAAATTATAATATTTTAAGATGATTTTATGGATGTTGAAGAATAAATAAAACAATTATGCACATTTAACAACTTTTCCCTTTTTTAGAGAGCCTCTTTAGGTTTATATCTAAATCAATCTTAAGAGATATTCCTTATCAAAATAAGGAATCTAGGATATGGGAAGGAAAGTATAGAAGATATTTGAGATGTTATTTTAAAATAATATTGTTTCTTATTTGTGGATATGGGAGGATAGTTGTGGAATTTTATAATTGTGGGAGAGGACACACTTCGAATTTCTTAAAACATAAAGTTTTACACAATTTTTTATTATGAAAAAGGCCTCTAAAATGGGTCATTATCTAAAATTATAGGTTATAAGGTCGAAATATGGCCATAAAATGTGTGATGGATATGTTTTAGGTCATTTTTAACCATTATATTCTTACTATAATAACCCAGTAAACCCATTCTACCATAACCATGGTAATTAATTTCAAATTATTCATTATTCATTATGGAGAAAATTATTTTAACCTTAATTGACACGATAAAATATGATAATTTTAAAAGTGGAATCGTTTTTTCCAAATTTAAAACATATAAGTGGAATAATTCAATTTAATATTAATGTTGCAGACTCGTCGAAACAAAAACGAGTTTTCAAATGAAATTGTGTCAAATGTCTAAAAAAAATTTATAACATAATTAAATATGAAATGAATTAAAATTATATAAATTAGATAAATTGTAATAATATGAACTAATTTTACATTAAACCAAATATAAAATATAATTTAACCTTGTAAATAATTTATATGAAAAGGTAGTTTAAAAAAAATTATATTATTCACTATTCATAAAAAATAATCTTTTAAGTAATTTTTAAAATAAATTTTGAATGTTAATTTTGATATGTAGTCTTCCAAAATTATTCTTATTTTTTAAAATACATATTACAAATTTGGAAAGTGTCAATTTTAAAATATGTGTGAAAGGGTAAACAAACTGCCTTTTCAAAAATATAGTTTTTTAGATAACATTAATTTTTATTTCAAATGATTCTTAATTTATTTATAATAAATAAATTGAAATTGAATTTATTTTATAAATATATAAAATAATATATATTATATAATTTATTTAGACCTATTCAAACTCTCTGTAAGGACCTGTGTTTTTTCGAACTGCAGTTTGGAGAAAAAATTTGAATTTTTTCTATTGGATACTCGTGAGGGGTAAAATTAAATTTTTCCACCACCATTTGATCTCAGATAATATTTAGGTCCACTTTTTTTGTCCCATAATATGGTGTTTACCCTAGGATGGGAGTTTGGTAAAAAACTGAGTTGTATGATTTTTAGGTGAATATTTAATATTTAATATTATTAAATTAAATATTAAATTATTCGCACAAGTTATTTAGGTGATAAATTTGGAATAGGGTTTTGGATTGAGAATTATTCTCCACCATGGAGTCCAAAATGGGGAGTTTATCCAAGGTAGGGCCTAAACTCATGTCGGGCTCTGTGGTTAGGTAAGGCCATTTTTTTTCTTTTTCTTTTTCTTTTCTTTTATTTTCTTACTTTTCTCTTCCTTCATCATCCTTCTTGCACACTACCATTGTGTTTACTTTCCTTCATAATAGCCTAAGATAGAATTTATAGAGGGAGAAATATTAATAGAGGGAATTGAAGATGGATACCATTGTAGAGTTCTCATCATGCTAATTCAGCATGCGACAACCGTGGACTGTAAAATCAATTGAAGCTTTTGCGGGTTCTCCCTGAAGGTAGGAACATTTACATTTTTTTTCATATATTCCATTTAAACATGCTTTTTTATGTTATTAAATCATGTATATTTCTTTCTTATGGCCTATAAGGGACTAATATTCTTTTTGGGGGGAGAAAATGGGTGTTTCGGGTGATCCAAGGGATTTCCTATCGGGAAACCCAGGTAACATGACATGTTTTCTAGAGGGAACACTTCATTTATTCTTCTCATTTATGGAATAAGTTGTTTTCTTAAGTACATGTCATTTGGGGGCATGGTCATGTGTCCAACCGTGTGAGAAAGAACACGTGTTTTTGGTTTTTAAACAGTAAACACTGTGTACTTTGATGTACATGATGTGTACTTTTACACAAGAAGGCCCTATGTTGTTCTAGCCATGTATAAGTACACGGATAGGGGGTGGGATAAGAGTACACGATTTTTACTCTAATGTACATTCCAAATAATTTTTCCATCTTAGAGGTTTGAGGTATGTTGTGCCATGGAAATAAGAATTGGGGGTGTGAGTAGTCCATTATAAGACTTTTTGTGTAGATCACAATGGTTGAATCCTATTGACATTTAGAGTTCATCTAAATGGTGTTTTGTGGAAATATATCTAAATGGAGAGTTTCTTTCTCTAGTTATCAAGTTCATTTGTCACTTGAGAGAGGGAGACTTGGCGTGGATGATAGGTTGGGTGTTTGGACCAACTTAGTTGTGACCTTTTATCTATGATGAGTTGTGAGATATCTCCCCTAACCTAAGATTTTGAGGACGTCCCAATTTTGAGACATTCCATTCAGGCCTATGAGTCCATGAGACCATATGCTTCCAAGGATCCTCTGAGGGATGCCTTTTATTATGTGTTGACCTAGGGAGTCCCTTATAGGATCTATATCCAATTTTCCTTTGAAATGATACCTATTATTGGATGCCTCTATTGTTCTTCATTCATGGGTACCATGTAAGATTACTCCCTTTCTTTTCACTATGGATCTCGGGTAGGATGCCTTTGGTTTTTTTACCTAATGGATTTTGAGTAGGATGCCTTTTGTGTTTGACTTGAGGGTCCTAGCAGGTTCCTGTGGTTTGACCGACCCTGAATTTTACATCAGGTTTGCATAGAGATGATATTTGGGTGTCACATAGAACCCATTCAAAACTTGTAAACCCATGGGGGTGTGACTATATTGTTGGGTTGGGTTTCAGATCAGCCTCACTCTTTGTTATGTTTCACTTATTTGTTTCTGATACAGTGATGTTCACCAGAGGTGCATCTTGGTTGGTGGCTATCAATCCTGATTTGAGGTACCTTTATTTTGGTTGGGATGACTGGATGTTATTACTGGGATCCATTATTCTTATTGGGATTCTAGGCGTTCTTTTCTGGTATCCAGCTTCTGAGCCATTATGTTTTTGATATTTTTGATATTTTACATGTATACCCATAGGTACTACCTATGACTTGGATATTAAGAAGGAATGTATATATATATATATTGTGATATATAATTTATTGGGATGTCTAAAAAAATTCATGGTATATTTTTGTTGATCCTTATTTGTTGACTTGTATGCCTAGAGTGATACATGGATTCCTATTATAGGAATGCCTTGGATAGGCTCATTGGGATGTTTATTTATATACCCCAAGTGATACATGGATTCTCGTTGTAGGAATTTCTTGGATGGGTTTAGTGGACTATTGAATGTAACTAAAACTTGAGTAAATCATGGATTTAGTTTAGGGATGCCATGAACAGTCTCATTTAGATGGATATGTTTGTACGCTGAGGGACATGGATCTAACTAAGTGATTCCATGAATGTGATCAATGGGGGATAGACTTATGTTCCCTTAGTGATACTTGGATCCAGTTGAGGGATACCTTGGATGGGCTCCGTGGGTTAATGACTCTTATTCCTTGATTTATATTTTGATTCCCGTGTAGAAATGCCTTGGATGGGCTCATAAGCTGGATGTTATATGATTGGAATGATTATGTTCTTCTAGATTAGTTATGGGACTCTAGGGGTGTATCATGGTGTCTCACCAGATGTTCATATGTTTTTACAAGAATATTTATTCACATGATTGACCGTAGGTATACAATATCCTTCTTTATAGGATTGACCATTGGTATATGGTATACTTGTTTTCAGGATTGACCATTGGTAGGTGGTATCCTCATTCAGTGACTGTAGGCAAGTACAAGTTAACCCAAGTGTAGGACTAGAATCCCCCAGTGGTGATGTATCTTTCTCCGAGATATTATTCTGTCATTGGCTGATGCATGTACATTTCAATGATATTATGGAACTAGAGATCAACTTAATAATAAACACGTTGATTGGCATGGAATACAGCTCAATCACCTTGCATAGGATGTCCAGATGATCGGGATTACATACCCAATGATCGACTACATATGTGGTTTCTCATTGTTTGATTCACATACTCATGAATATTCATATTATTCTATATATGTATAGGTATGGGACTATATATGTATTCATATATAGATATGTTCATCCATCCTAGCACTTTCCAAGTTGAAGGGAATATAGACCCTGGATTATAATGTGGCTTCACATTGGTTTTACCTTCTATTTAGTTGTGTTTATGCTAGGTTGAGCATGCTTCTTTTGCATATACTTCACCATCACGGTTATAGGTTTCTTGTCGGGGTGGCCTACTGAGATTATTTATCACCCATTCACAGTCACCTCAGTGTACCTGTAGACCTTATGTATGATTTTTAGGTTGAACATGAGTTTCATGGTGGATAAGGCTATGACCTAGTGTTGCATGATCGAGTGGAGCTTCTGCAGTGGTTCTACTGATCAGGCTACTGCAGTTTGACAATGTCTGGAGATCGGGTACTTGAGTTAGTTTGGAGTTAGTTTTAGAGCCCCTTTCTTTTACTTTCAGTTTCTTCTTAACTTTTATCTGTATTGTCGGCCCAATGGGTTACTATTGTTTTATTTTATTGTATATTTGTTTGTGATTTTACAACATTTTACTGTTACAACTTGTTCTATTTAAGTTTTTTATTTCATCCACACTCTATTTAATTTTTACTGTGTATGATAATTAGTTATTTATGTTGTTTTCTTACTCTGGTATGATCAAATAATCTCACCACTATCACACCCTAGTCCCTCACTGATAGTAGACAGCCTCTGGTGTATGAGGATGTGTTCTTGAGGCCTTGTGGCGAACTGGCTCAGAGCACATATTTAGTAAGTTATGGGTTGGGATGATACAAAGTAGTATGAGAGGATTTTTCATTTCTTAATATTTACTACTTGGGATATGGTAGATAGTATTATTATGAATGTGTTTGAACCTGTTATGTATATCAGACTGGTGTGTCGAGAATACTTGTTCCGGTAATAAGTTTTGGTTTCCAAGGTTTGGGATTACTGTTCTAATTTGTGATGTTATAGTTGTATATGATTTTCTCCTTGATCAAAGTACATGTTGTGTATTTTTGTTTTTATTTACTATGGATCTCTGGATCTTTTCAATCAGTAAGAGGCAAGATATGGATTTTGAATCCTGGCTGACAAGGGAAAGAGGTGTCTCATGCATCACACTGGGCACGTAGGATTCACACAATATAGGCCTGCTAGTGTGTGTTTTTACTGATGATTGAGACTATTGGGTCTGTTTACACATACATTTTTGTAACACCCCAAGCTTCCATGGTACGCTTCTCTTTGATTAATACAGTAGCGTGTGTTGTACGTAACTTCGAGTTCTAACACACCTTAACCAATCAAAATAGCCGTTATGAATATTAATACCCACTTTTTGAAATTTTTAAATTATATCTCTCAAAATGGACTTCATTTTGGGACTCTAAATATCAAAATTAACCTAGGGTAAAATTTTGGTACTTTTCGGATAACTTTCATGTTTTGATGAATAGTGAAAATTACTAAATTTTAATTAAAAACAACTTTTTTAATCAAAATAATTAATATTGATAATTCATTAATTTGAGTGGTTTTAAAGTATGATTAGAATATATTTTTACTATTTAATACAATGTTTTTCATTGGACATAATTTCACAATTAAACCAGACATAAACAAGTGTCAATCTTTTGATAGTTATTATCTCTTAAAAACACGCTTTTTGTTTTAACAGTGGGAATTAATTTTAAATTAATTTTTTCCACTTCTGTGTTTTGAATTTGGAAAAATGGATTCCATATTTGGAATCAGGATGTTCAAATTGTGTAAATAGGTAACTTTTATTTTTAGACATTTTGAATAATTACTTCGGTAAATATTTTATTTACCATGGTTAAAGGGTAAATCCGGTAAATAAGGGTTAACAAATAATTTTATAATATTACTAAATTACCCTAAAACGTGTCCTAACCTTATTGGTAGATACATCTCCAACCATGGGCATATTTGGGTCGATTTTTGGACCCCATGGATTGACTTGTAAGTGATAATTACACTTAATATTAATTAAGTTAAAGTAATTACAAAAATGACATTAGCCTATATCTTTTAGAAAAAAAAATTTTAACTTGGGTTATATATGTTTTATTTTCAACTATAAATATTAATTAGAAAAATAAAAATATTTCCTACATAATGGTATTTTATTTATAATTTTTAGACATTAAATAATTTAATTTATTTATGACACAATGATGATGCAATAATTACAAAAATAGTGAAAAATTAGAATAATTGATATTATAAACACACAAATAAATATAATTTGAGACTTTTTATGAATTAAACTAATTTTATAGGTTAATAATAAATTTTAGTATTTAGTTAATTAAATTTTTTAAGTAATAATTCTGTTATGATATTTACAAAAATCATTTATTGAATAGTGTCAAAATTGAGATAAAAGAGTTTTTAAAACAAATATTATATTATTAATTGATATTAAATTCCTAAAAATATAACGTTCGGCCAAAAGACTTATATCATGATAGGTGTATCATTAATGGACCACTTGTGAGTCTCTCGGATTTATATAGTATGTTTATAAACTATATAATATAAAAATACAAAGTGACATGGTAATTGTTAAACTAATTAACTAAGAGTTAAAACTAAAAGATAAGGTTAATATAATGACCCAAACCTGTCTAAATTATATTGGTTGAGTGGTTTTCGACCCATCCCAAACTTAGACTTTAAATAATCTACTTTAGATCCATTATAAACCGAATATGAATTTATTATAAAATAATATTTCTAGCTTTTCCAAAGGTGCCCCTCACCCCTCTTATAAAAGGGCACTCCCCCTTCTCATTAATTAACACCTTCATAGCCTTTTGGTTCGGCCAAACCCTACCAAAATACTTTCTCAACTTCCCTCACTACAACCTAGAGGCCTTAGTTTGATCATAAAGCCAACCTATGGAGCCCTTTTGATCAAATCAAAAGAAAGAACGCGAACAAGAGGTAATGATTTCACCACCCTTTTTCAAGTTCCTTTCTTCTTAAACTTCTTATTTATTTGTTATTCCCATCCTAAAATAATAACTCCAGTATATTATATATACTGTGATATTATTATAAATATGTTACAACCATATTCAGTATTCTATACATCGTTTGAATGGCATGTTACCATACGTGTGTACGTACGGCCTACCGTCTCCACGTTGTGGTGTAATTGTTATTAAATATATTATTATTTAGATGTGTATAATAATTATGTGTAATTCATGTAAATAATAAATATAACATGATAATGATTCTGTATATATGATATACCATCCAATTAAATATTATTATAATATCAAACGAATGATATTGTCGCTCGTGCGTACGTATGGACTACCGTCTCCACGAACGCGATTAGATTCATTCTCCATCATATCCATTCAAGACTAATTCTCATTTTATGATTAAAAATAATTTTTAGATACATGATATCATTCTATATATGAATAATATACCCACCATCCATAAAAAATATGTCTCACATAATAAATAATATAATGGAAAATGAATTAGATAACACCCGAAATGATGATAATACTAAGATATTATTAACAAATTAATATTAAAAGATCATATATGATATCATATTAATGTATATGATTCTCATATAATTTAATAACAATTATTCCACCATTATACAGGAGATTAACCTACCCCCAACCACAGAAAATTACAAGGTAAGGGGTTTCTTATCTCACTTTTCATTCCATGAGAATTCCATTATTCACCACTTATTTATTGCATGTGGTGTGTGTACTGCCCATGATTGTATTCATTGTGCAATATACTTTAATTTATGGATATTTAAATCATCATTGTATTATCCTTCTTTCATGGGTGTATGTTTCTTATGTTACCAAATCGATAAAGGAATTTGAAATTTTAATTTCCACTCATTCGGCTTTACGCATACTTCATTGATTATTTTACTCCACGATTATGTGTGGAATCACTATTCATTTGATTATGTCATAATTTCCACTCCCCCATCTGTGGATATACTTTTTATACACATAATTACTCCATTGATAAATTCTCAAGTCATCGGTATGAACTTGATAAGATTAATTTTTACTCAATCTCGATTTGTTGAGATAAACATCCAATTCATTGGTGTTGTTTTTACTAGAATATGTGTGAATGTACTTTGATTGTTTTACACTGAATATCCAATCATATTTAGTGTATTTATATTTGTCACACATAATTATGTCGTTGATTTATCCTTAACCTAAGGATACGACCTTTATGAGAGATTTCATCTCAATTTACATTCCATTGAGAATTCTTTGTTGATATACACCAAATCACTTTTATGTGGTGTATATAATGTACTTTGATATAGTATATCATGAATACCTTTATTCTCATGATATTAAAATGTTTTGATTACCTCAATTATTTGTATTCAAGTGTCTCTCTTTTTGTTAGAAACTCTAACTAAAATACCATTTTTAAATGTTTTAAAGACTTATTCTTCTAACTCTTGCTCATTAATGTCCATGTTTTAAAAAATGGTTTTAAGGATTTATTTATATGGAAATTAAAGTTTTAAAATTAAAACTCCTTTTAAATGTTTCAAAGTGGTATGGGACACTTTGATTCAAAAATCTATTTTTAAATGGCTTCTTGATAAATGGTGTGACTTTTAAATGATTTCAAAAAGGGGGATATTTCTCTATAATAGATTTGATAATTATTTTCATCTATGTCAATATCCTTCATTATTATCTATTGAGGTTAATATGATACAATACAATATTCCATATTGTATCGAATGAGTTATGTTTGACTGTGGATGTGCTATTTTTATACCATTCATGGTTTGTGGTTAAAGTATTGATATTTCGTATGCTAGTTTTAATACGAATGTTTATGTTATGTTTAAACCTTTTCATATAAGGAATGCGTTGGACTTAGTAAGTGACGAGTGGAGCCCGCTATAGCTCCTCGATGCATCGGTAGGTCTCATGAGACAAACTAGTGTCTTGGCACAAGGCCTTGGCAAAATCTTATTTGTAGTCTTGGCACGAGGCCTTGGATATGTCATTATGATAGTCTGGAATTATGCATTCAATCATTATGAAAGTTGTTATTGATATTGCATGTGATTATTAAACTAGTAGAATATCCATGTGAATAAGTAAATGGCATTATTTAATTTTATCTTTTCCATATTATACTGATGTTTAAGTTTAAAAGGATTTTGTTTTAGTTATACATTGACTTAAGTGTTTATGCTTATCTATGAAAGCTTTTGCTATATTGTTATCCTTACTGAGCATCTGAGCTCACCCCATTCTATGTTTTATTTTTCCCAGGATTGTGAAGAAGTAATTTATGAATGACCTGCAGGGATAGTATGAGGGGATATGAAGATAAGATGTTTTTTTATGATGTAATGTAAACCTTATGAATGTATCTAGTTATTCCAATGCTACTAAAACAAACGGACTTTCAAGAATTGATCATTCTTGTGATCATGTCAATGTTATGTAATAATGAACCAACTCTGGGTAACTAGGGTCGGGGTGTTACAGTTGGTATCAGAGGGAGGTTTAGTAAAACCCTTGGAAACTAGATTTAGATAAACTCTGATTAGAGAACATAGCCCTAAGATAGACCTTGAGGATTAATATAGAATAACTTCATATAATTTTCGTATTGTAGAGATTTTGTGAGTCTTCCGAGCAATACATCCCTGTCTGGATACGAGCAGGTAGAGGCGGCTCTGGCGTAGATGTACCTAGGGGTAAAACCCGAAAACACTGCTTTGAGCTAGACTTGAACGGGAACTTGTTCATGACAACAGGCCTTGCTGCAGTCTTGGTTACGACACTCCTGGGGGATATGATTAGGATAATTCACATTTTCTTTACAAACTGATTTGAATTATTTTAATGTAAGATGATAATAAATGAACTTAGTTAATCCTAAGGTGTTTCAAATTCAGAATATGGTGTCATGATATTCTCTAAATGATTTTATGACTACTGTTAGTCACACAATGCTTTCTGGTTTTAGTCAATGGCTGGATTCCAAGGAATTCATAGTAACATTGAGAATGCTGTATAATGTGGGAATGGTGGTGGAAATGATCAACAAAATGGGATGTTTATAGCCGTAAAAGATATTGTGTTCATGCCAAATCGGTTTTCCAAAAATATGATCAACAACATATATAATAACCAACTCCTGGAATCAACAAAGAAGAGAAAGGGGATGAATGATAAGAGCTCCAATAGTGGAGAATGTGGTGAAAATATTCCTAAATTTACATCATGCAGGAAATGTGGAAGGAGACACCCAAGAAAGTGTCTCAACGGAACAAAGAAATTCTTTACATGTGGGAAAGAAGGACTTAAAGTGAAGAATTGCCGAGAAAAAATGAAGAGTACTATGGAAGAAAATAAAAATGGTCCCAAGAATCCATTTACAGTCATTTGTTTTAATGTAGGGGACCTGGATGTTAACTGATTGAATTCCCTATTCTATAGGACATTTTCTTGGTCAAAGAAGAAGCTATGTAGAAATAAATGGCTGGAGAAATGTTTGAAAGTATTAGCGCTCTTTGTTGTTGAGATTACTTTGGGTGAATTTTATCTTATAAGTGTAACCCTACAATTTATCATGTGAAAATGATATTTGAGGAAGAATTATCATTTCTCTTGTGGATATAGTTATGGATAGACATTTGGTTTTATATGATCCTTGAATTTGAGGCAATTAAAAGTTATTGTATTTTGGAATGAAAATGGAAGGTATGAGATAACATTTGTGGTTAAATTATGTTATGGTTATTTTGAGGAATTTATCTCATTTTGGTAATGTTATAAAATATAGTTTTTGAAAAAGGACAATACGCAGACCGTGTGACAACCCGTCGTGTCAGACAAAGCTGTGGGAATCGAACCCACAACCAAAGTTCGATTGGGATTTATCACCTACCACTGGACCACGTGAAGTCCCTGGTTTGTGTGACTAATTATTTTTAGTTAAATGATTTTATTGATCAATAATAAGTTGATTTGGGTTCTTATGTCTTATAAAATTAATACCCTTAGTATAGGAAAATGATTGGGTGGTTAAGGGATAAATGTTATTTTGGAAGATGTTCGCTTTGTTGGGAACACTATATGCCCGAGGAAAATAGAATACTACGGGATTTCATTTGAGGAGTAATGGTGGATTTTTATTTATGTTTTTATTGTGGATTTATAGTGATTTGGGTTATTTATAGAAATGATTAACCTATAATAGAAATTGTGTGATTAGGTTAATTACTTTTAAGTATGTGACTTTAAGAGTAGTTGTTGTCATTTGGAGACACAATTTAATGTGGAACACTACATAACCAAATTCTTCTCTATTTTGGGTTTCAATATTAGTTTGGATTATATTTAAGGATTTTAAGGACAATTGATTATTGAATGGTATTTATTTAACTTTTGGGTGTTGTTGGTTTAATTTTACAAATTAAGAGTAGAGTTTCTTTATCTAATGGAATATCCTTTTGGGGATCATCCGATCTTATACTAACCGTTTTGATTTTGATTGATCTCTAAAGACATGGTGGATATATTGTTTATCCTACGTGGATCATGTTATTCTATAGAAGTTTATTCTAGCTCTTCTAGTGTGACCAAGTCTTCTTGAATACTCATTGTTCAAAAAAATGAGTTAGTGGTAGAAATTTATTAAAGAATGAAACTCTACATAAAAATTAAGTATATCTCTTGATGTTCTTAGTCAAAATCATAAATGAATTCCCCATCCTTATGTAATTTAACTTAAAACAAAAAATGTTGTCTGTTTACTTTTCATACTGAGAGAGTAATGACTGTTTGTCCCAACACAAGTTTGTGGTTTTCTTATTGTTAAATTTCTCCAGATAATGTTTTCTATCCCTCCCCATCAGAACTTAAAACTTAGTTTATCATCCATATCCATGTTTTTCTACATGGAATCAAAGTATTGGTTATCTTTGGTGACCTTTATAATTCTCTTTCTTTCTTTTAAAGTGATAGTTTTATTGACTCTTTTTCAGATGTGGGACTTTCTATTATATTCTCATGCCCAATTTTTAAAAATTTTGAGGATGAAATTTATTGAAGGAGGGGAGAATGTAACACCCCAAGCTTCCACGGTACGCTTCTCTTTGATTAATACAATAGTGTGTGTTGTACGCAACTTCAAGTTCTAACACACCTCGACAAACCAAAATAGCTGTTATGTATAGTAATACCCACTTTTTGAAATTTTATAAATTCTATATCTCAAAATGGACTTCATTTTTGGACTTGGAATATCGATATTATCCTATGGTAAAATTTTGGTACTTTTCAGAAAACTTTCATATTTTGATGAATAGTGAAAATTACTAAATTTTAATTGAAAACAACTTTTTTAATCGCGATAATTAATATTGATAAATTATGAATTTGAGTGGCATTAAAGTATATTTATAATATATTTTTATGATTTAATACAATTTTTTTCATTGGACATAATTTCACAATTAAACCAGACACAAACAAGTGCCAATCTTTTGATAGTTATTATCTCTTAAAAACACGCTTTTTGTTTTAACAACAGGAATTAATTTTATATTAGTTTCTGACACTTCTGTGTTTTGAATTTGGAAAAATGGATTCCATATTTGGAATCAGTATTTCCAAATTGTGTAAATAGGTAACTTTTATTTTTAGACATTTTGAATAATTACTTCGGTAAATATTTTATTTACCATGGTTAAAGGGTAAATCCGGTAAATAAGGGTTAACAATTAATATTATAATAATATTAAATTACCATAAAACGTGTCCTAACCTTATTGGTGATTACATATCCGACCATGGGAATCTTTGGGTCCATTTTTGGACCCCATGGATCCACTTGTAAGTGATAATGACACTTTATATTAATTAAGTTAAAGTAATTACAAAAATGACATAAGCCTATATCTTTTTGAATTGTTTTTTTAAATAGGGTTATATATATTGGATTTTAGACTATAAATATTAATTAGAAAGATAAAAATCTTTCCTACATAATTTTATTTTATTTATAATTTTTAGACATTAAATAATTTAATTTATTTATGACACAATGATGATGTAGTAATTACCAAAATAGTGAACAATTAAAATAATTGATATTATAAACACCAAAATAACTATAATTTGAGACTTTTTAAGAATTAAAATAATTTTATATGTTAATATAAAATGTTAGTATTGATTTAATTAACTTTTGTCGTAGTAATCATTATGTTATGATATTTACAAAAATCATTTATTGAATAGTCTCAAAATTGACATAAAAGATTTTTTAAAACAAATATTAAATTATTAATTGATATTAAATTTTTAAAAATATAAGGTTCAGCTAAGAGACTTATATCATGATTGTTTTATCTTTAATGGACCACTTTTGAGTCTCTTCAATGTATATAGTACGTTTATAAACTATATAATATAAAAATACAAACTGACATGGTAATTGTTAAACTAATTAACTAGGAGTTAAAACTAAAATATAAGGTTACTATAATGACCCAAACCTGTCTAAATTCTGTTGGTTGAGTGGTTTTCAAGACATACCCACCTTAACCTTTAAATAATCCACTTTGAAGCCATTATAAACCGAATAAGAATTTATTATAAAATAATATTTCTAGCTTTTCCAAAGGTGCCCCTCACCCCTCTTATAAAAGGGAACTCCCCCTTCTCATTAATTCACACCTTAAAAGCCTTTTGGTTTGGCCAAAACCTTCCCAAATACTCTCTCAACTTCCCTCACTAAAACCTAGAGGAATTATTTTGATTAGAAAGCCAACCTAAGGAGCCCTTTTGATCAAATCAAAAGGAAGAACCCGAAGAAGAGGTAATGATTTCACCACCCTTTTTCAAGTTCCTTTCTTCTTCAACTTCTTCTTTATTTGTTATTACCATTCTAAAATAATAACCCCAGTATATTATATATACTGTGATATTATTATAAATATGGTATAACCATATTCCGTATTTTATCCATCCTTTGAATGACATGTCACCATACGTGCGTACGTACGTCCTACCGTCACCACGTTGTGGTGTAATTGTTATTCAATATATTATTATTTAGATGGGTATAATAATAATGTGTAATTCATGTAAATAATAAATATAACATGATAATGATTCTGTATATATGATATACCATCCAATTAAATATTA
The DNA here is from genome assembly GCA_963277665.1 of Viscum album. Lineage (NCBI taxonomy): Eukaryota > Viridiplantae > Streptophyta > Magnoliopsida > Santalales > Viscaceae > Viscum > Viscum album. The sequence goes on from OY728141.1 coordinate 917,455,344, forward strand.
TTTTAATATCAAAAGAATGATATTGTCGCTCGTGCATACGTACGGACTACCGTCTCCACGAACGCGATGAGATTCATTCTCCATCGTATCCATTCAAGACTAATTATCATTTTATGATTAAATATAATATTTAGATACATTATATAATTCTATATATGAATAACATACCCCCCCCATCAATAACAAATATGGCTCACATAACAAATAATATAAAGGAAAACGAATCCGATAACACCCGAAACGATGATAATACTAAGATATTATTAAAAAATTAATGTCAAAAGATCATATATGATATCATATTAATGTATATAATTCTCATATAATTTAATAACAATTATTTTACCATTATAAAGGAGATTAAACTACCCCGAACCAAGGAAAATTACAAGTTAAGGGGTTTCTTATCTCACTTTTAATTTCGTGAGAATTCCATTGTTCACCACTTATTTATTGCATGTGGTGTGTGTACTGCCCATGATTGTATTCATTGTGTAATATACTTTAATTTATGGATATTTAAATCATAATTGTATTATCCTTCTTTTATGGGTGTATGTTTCGTAAGTTACCAAATCGATAAGGGAATTTGAAATTTCAATTTCCACTTATTCGGCTTTACGCATACTTCATTGATTATTTTACTCCAAGATTATGTGTGGAATCACTATTCATTTGATTGTGTCATTATTTCCACTCCCCTTTCTGTGGATATACTTTTTATACACATAATTACTCCATTGATAAATTCTCAAGTCATCGGTATGAACTTGATAAGAGTAATTTTTACTCAATATCAATTTGTTGAGATAAACATCCAATTCATTGGTGTTGTTTTTACTATAATATGTGTGAATGTCCTTTGATTATTTTACACTGAATATCTAATCATATTTAGTGTATTTATATTTGTCACACATAATTATGGCATTGAATTATCCTTAACCTAAGGATACGACATTTTTGAGAGATTTCTTCTCAATTTACATTCCATTGAGACTTCTTTGTTGCTATACACCAAATCACTTTTATGTGGTTTATATAATGTACTTTGACATAGTATATCATGAATCCCTTTATTCACATTATATTAAAAAGTTTTGATTACCTCAATTATTTGTATTCAAGTGCCCCTATTTTGGTTAGAAAATCTAACTAAAATACCATTTTTAAATGTTTTAAATATTCATTCTTCTGTGTCTTGCTCATTAATGTCCATGTATTAAAAATTGGTTTTAAGGATTTATTTATATGGAAATTAAAGTTTTAAAATTAAACCTCCTTTTAAAAGTTTCAAAGTGGTATGGTACACTTTGATTCAAAAATCTATTTTTAAATGGCTTCTTGATAAATGGTGTGACTTTTAAATGTATTAAAAAAAGGGGGATATTTTTCTATAATAGATTTGATGATTATTTTCATCTATGTCAATATCCTTCATTATTCTCTATTGAGGTTAATATGATAAAATACAATATTCCATATTGTATCCAATGAGTTATGTTTGACTGTGGATGTGCTATTTTTATACCATTCATGGTTTGTGGTTAAATTATTGACATTTTGTATGCTATTTTTAATACGATTGTTTATGTTATGTTTAAACCTGTTCATATGAGGAATGCATTGGACTTAGTAAGTGATGGGTGGAGCCCACTATATCTCCTCGATGCATTGGTAGGTCTCATGAGACAAACTAGTGTCTTGGCACAAGGCCTTGGAAAAATCTTATTTGTAGTCTTGGCACGAGGCCTTGGATATGTGGTTATGATAGTGTGGCATTATGAGTTCCATCATTATGAAAGTTGTTATTAATATTTCATGTGATTTTTCAACTAGTAGGATATCCATGTGAATAAGTAAATGGCATTATTTCATTTTATCTTTTCCATATTATTCTAAAGTTCATGTTTAAAAGGATTTTTGTATTAGTTATACATTGCCTTAAGTGTTTATGATTATCTATGAAATATTATGCTATATTTTTGTCTTTACTAAGAATCTAAGCACACCCCTTTCAATGTTTTATTTTTCCCAGGATTGTGAAGATGTAATTTATGAATGACCTGCAGGGATAGTATGAGGGGATATGAAGACAAGATGTTTTTTATGATGTAATGTAAACCTTATGAATGTATCTATTTATTCCAATGCTACTAAACTAATCGGTCTTTTTAGACTTTATCATTCTTGTGATCATGCCAATGTTATGTAATAATGCACCAACTCTGGGTAAATAGGGCTGGGGCGCTACAATTTTACTCTGATTTCTAGTTATGTGGATCTATGTCGAGGTATTTTTGTTGAGATTCGGTTGTCTCAATATTCTTATACCTCCTGTGCAGTGACCCTAGTTGGTCGATATGGCTTGTGATTCCCTTTTGTTATGACCCTTTTTGGGGTGATATTTATTTGGTCATGGTTATATAGTTGGATCACTGAGTACAATTCCAATGGATACCAAGAGTTTTTTTTTGTAAACTAGACCTTCATGGGGAATTTCCATATATAGATACCCAAGGAGTGTCAATTCAGTTTTTCTTCTACTTAGGTTGTGACCTCTAGGGATCAGTTCTTTCAGAGGACACTCAGAGAGGATCAGGGCCCTTGTAGGTTGTGTTTTTAGTTTTTAACATTATTGGTCGTTGTGATATTACTTTATTTTTATATATTTGGATCTTTTGGGCTAGGTGGTTAGACCTTGTGACCCAATTGTGAGGCTTGTTTTGTTGGGGTAGGTGGAAGACCAAGAGAACTTTGGTTTTGAGTTGAATCCTTGTAGGTCAACATCTATTTTGTTATGGGAAACCTGTGTGAGAGAGATTAGCACCTATTTTTTGACGACTTTTTGGTAGTGAAATTAGGTTTATGCCCATTTATTGATCGAGGCATGATAGGTGATCTAGTTTTGAGTTATAGGCATGTTGATGCCTTCAACTTTGGATTAAGGCACCTCGGGTGCTTGATTTTTGAGACTGGCTTCGATGGGTAGGACTGTTTGGGTTCCTGGCCTGGTCGACCAGTGTTTCTGATTCTGTTAATTTTGTCAAAGATTGGGTAGATTCTTGTGAATGAAGTGATGTAGTGTGTACGGGTCGGGTGATAAACATACATATCAGTTGCTCTTGGTATCATTTGAATCTAAATCGGTGTGTGGCCAAGTGTGACCTATGGATTGATTTGGTTTCAAGAAATTTCATGGGCTTGTATCCCAGAAGTTTTGTTAGAATGTCCCTCCATGGTAGGGGTGGCATTGTGGAATGAATTAGGTACCATGAGATGGTTGACCCTTGTCTGAATCTTGGTCAGGTTGGAAGGATGTGAGCATGTCTCAGAGAGATCTGTACACGCCTTTAGTAGAATCTCACTGTACTCCTATTTAGAGATGATCATGCACAATCTTGATTCATCTTGAGTATGCTGAGAGAGATTCAACCCTATGTCAAGCCCCTTTTTTTCTTATTGTTCTTCCCAATTGAAGAAAGAACCTGTTGTGGTTTCACTCTAGGAGTGGTGTATAGAAAGACATATGGTGGGGAGTTCACCATTTTCCATTTGAGGGTGGTTTTAATCATTTCAGTTAAACATTGGTGTTTTTCATGATCTTTTGAGCTCAAAGATTTCTTTTAAGATGATGATAGGGGTATTCCTATGGTGGGGAGTACCAGATTAGTCGTAGTTAAATTTCATCCGCATAGAAGGAAGTTGTTAATGATTTAGGGGTTGTTGTTGGAAAAACCATATAGGTTTGTTGTGAAGATTATCGGGTAGGATCATGGTTAATTTTCCTTTAACCAGGCTTCTCGGGGATGAGAAGGATTATGGTGGGGAGTTTGTAAGGACCTGTGTTTTTTCGGACTCCAGTTTTGAGCAGAAAATTGATGTTTTGTTGTTTGATGATCATGAGACACAAAATGGACTTTTGAACCAACCATTTGATCTTAGATAATTTTTTGGACCACCATATTGGTCCTGAAATAGTGTGCTTACCCCAGGACAAGAGTTTGGTAGAAATCTTAGTTGTTTGAATTTTAGTAGAATATATAACATCTAATATTATTAAATTAAATATTAAATTATTCACAAAGGTTCATTCAATGATAATTTTGGAATGGAGTTTCAAATTGATATTTCTTCTCCACCATTGAGTCTATAATGGGTAGTTTAGCCTAGGGAGGGTCAAAATATGAATCGGGCATCGGGGCCAGGTCTGACCCATTTTTTCTTCATTTTATTTTTCATTTGTTTTCATTCTTTTCTCTTCCTTCCTCCCCCATCTTATGAACACCCCTTGTGATGCTCCTCATTTATCATAACCTAAGGGAAAATTTGGAGAGGGACAAATATTAATAGCTGTAAGAGAAGATAGGTACCATTGTGGAGCTCTCGTCGCGCATATTCAATGTGCGACAACCATGGACCATAAAATCAAGCGAAGCTTCAGAGGTTTCCACCCAATGGTAGGTTAGATTATATTCTCTCTATAAATTTCCTTTAAAAAGGTTGTTTTAGGTTTTTAAAGCCTGTATATTTCTTTCTTGTGGCCTCTAGAGGCCTGATCTGCTGTTTCAGGGGAGAAAACAGGTGTTTCAGCCTATCTAAGGGATTTCCCATCGGGAAACCCATGTAACACAATGTTTGTTCTATTGGAAGACACTGTGTATTGTTATTTTTCATAGAAGAATATGTTTTATTAATTACATGCCATGTACTCTGAGTACATGCCATGTGGTGGCATGGTCGTGTGTCCAACCATGTGAGAAGGAACACGGGTTTTTTTGTTTTAAAACACTACACGCCATGTACTTTGATGTACACGACCTATACTCTTACATAGGAAAACCCAATATTTTTCAGTCCATGTATAAGTACATGGATAGGGGGTGGGATTAGAGTACACGCAGTGTACTCAAAATTACATTCCATGTACTTTTTCCATCTTAAATTTATGGGTTATTTTGTGCCCTGAAAGTCGAAATTGGACATGTGAGTAGTCCATTCTGAGCTTTCAACCATGTAGATTGCAATAGTCTATTCCTATTTACATTTATAGGTAATATAAATGGTTATTTGGGGTTTCTATCTAAATGGAGAGTTTCTTCCTCCTGTTATTGAGTTCAATTATCACCTGAGAGTGAGACTTGGCATGGATGATAGGATGGGTGTTCAGACCAAACGAGTTGAGAACTTTGATCTCAGATGGGCTATGATCTATCTCCCAGGACCTATGATTTTCAATACATCCCCAATTTGAGATTTTCCCTTCTTTCCTATGAGGACATGAGATCGGATGCTTCCAAGGATCTGCTGAGGGATACCTTTTCATTTGTGTGGACCGAGGGAGTCCCTTGTTGGATATTTCATCTATTTTCCTTTGAGAGAATACTTATTGATGGATTCCTCTATTGTTCTTCATTTGAGGATCCCATTTAGTATTCCTATCTTTATTTTCACTAAGGATCTCATGTAGGATTCCTTCACTCGTGTTTACCTAGAGGATTTCGAGTAGGATTCCTCTTTAGGTTTGACTTGAGGGACCCAACGGGTGCCCGCGGTTTGATTGAAAATAAGTTGTACATCAGGGTTGGGTAGAGATGGTGTTCAAGTGTCACCAAGAACTTGTGACGAACTAGTAATCACATGGGGATGTGACTGTAGTATTGGGTTGGGAATTCAGGGCACCCTCACTCTTTGTTTTGTTTCACTTGTTTATTACAGATACAATGATGTTCACCAGATGTGCTTCCTAGTTTGTGGCTGTTGAACCTAATGTAAGGCGTCTTTATTTAAATTGGGATGCTTGGATGTTCTTCTTGGGATCTGTTTTTCTTATTAGGATTGCAAATATTCTTTCCTAGTATCTGTCTTCTTAGCCATGATATTTCTAATATTTTACTTGTATACCCATAGGTACTACCTGGGACTTTCCTGTTGATATGGAATATAAATATATATATTGTTATATATATATTTTTGGGGTGTCTAGAGGTGTTTCTAGGTATATGTCTACTGAGTCTTATGTTTTTACTTGTATTCTCTGAGTGATACATGGATTCCCATAGTAGAAATTCATTATATGGGCTCATTGTGCTATTTATTTACATTCCCAGAGTGATACGAGGATTCTCGTTGTAGGAATTCCTTAGACGAGCTTAGTGGGCTATTGAATTCAATTAAAACTCAGGTGAATCATGGATCTATTTAAGGTATGTCATGAATAGGCTCATTGGTTGGATATAATTAGACCATAAAAGAAACATGGATCCAGTTGAGGGATTCCATGAATGGGCTAAATGGGTGATAGACTTATGTGCCCTAAGTGATACTCGGATCCTATTGAGGGATGCCTTGGATGGGATTAGTGGGTTAATGACACCTATTTCTTAAGTTATAGTTGGATTCCCATGTAGGAATTCCTTAGATGGGCTCATAGGTTGGATGTTATATGATGAGAATGATTATATTCTTCAAGATCAGTTATGGGACTCCAGGGGCGTAGCATGGTGTCTCACCAGATGTTTGGATGTTTTTCCTAGAATATTTCTTCACATGATTGACCATCGATATATAGTGTCCTTCTATATAGGATTGACCATCATTATATGGTATCCTTATTTATATTATTGACCATAGGTAGGTAGTATCCATGTATAATTATTGGAGGTGAGTACAAGTGAACCCATGTGTAGGACGAGCATCCCCTGTGGTGACATAGATTTCTCAGAGATATAATTCCATCATTGTCCAAAGTAGGTACATGTTGATGAAAATATGGACACATGGATTGACGTAATGATAAAAAACTTGAGTGGAATGACGTCCAGCTCAATTCCCTTGCACAGGATGTCCATACTATAAGAATTACAGACCCATGGACCGATTACTGATGTGGTTTCTTGTTGTTTGATTCACATACTCATGAATATTCATTTTTATGTATATATTTATAGGTATGGAACTAAACATGTATACTTATATAGATGTGGAAATCCATGGTGGAACTTTAATAGTTTAAGGGATTACAGACCCTAGATTATACTTCAGTTTAACGTTGGTTTTACCTTTAGTTTAGTTGTGCTTCAGCTTGGCTGAGCACATTGCTTTTTCATACACTTAATGGCATAGTTACTGGTTTCTTGTCACGGTGGCCTACTGATATTCTTTCTCACCCCTACACATGCACCTAGGTGAACATGTATACCTTATGTGTACTTTTTTTTGTTAACAACAAGTTTCATGGTCGATAGGGTTGTGACCTAGAGTTTCATGATCAAGCGGAGCTGCTCAAGTGGTTCTACTGACTAGGATGTTGTAGTTCGACAGTGTCTAGAGATCGGGTACATGAGTTGGCTCGAAGTTAGTAGCATATACCTATAATTTTACTTTTAGTTTATTTTGTACTTGTATTTCTATGGTTGTCCTAGTGGGTGAAAATTGTTGTATTGTAGTTCATAGTTTTTCAGGATTATTCATCATTTTAATATTACAGCTTGTGATATTTTAGTCATTTATTTCTTCCACACTCTGTTTACTTTCCGTTGCATGTGATACGTAGTTATATACATTATTTTGTTACTCTTGTATGAGGTAATAGTCTCCCCACTATAATACCCTAGGACCTCATTGCTAGTTGGTAGCCATTTCTGTATGGGTGGGGGACGCTTCAGGCCTTGTGGTGAACCGGCTCGGAGCACCGGTTTAGTGGCTTCCAGGACTAGATAGTACACTCTCTAACTTAACATCTTAGTTATAATGGTCAAGTTTAAATAATAATGTTTTAATTGAGTATATTTTTTCGTTTAAACCTAGGGTTTCTTTCATTTAAAGCTATCAAATAGATTGAATTTATTTAAAAATAAATATATCAAAACATATAGATGTGATACATTCAATTGAAATCTTGGTGTTTCATTTCATATAAACTATTAATGATTATGTACCTGTATTAAAATATTGGGGCATTAGAAGCCACAAATGGGTCTCCCGTGTATGGTTGGCTCACAAAAGGGTCACCGCACATATGAGTTTTCATTTAAACAGTACCACCCCATGGATCGGTGTAAAATAAAACTCTTAAGAACCTGATCCATCTATTGAGACTTAAAATATATCAAACAAAACATTATTTGTGGTTTTACTAAATCTCATATTATTTATTTGAATTCCGATGTTCAGAAAACCCCTACTCCAAATAAAAAAATTCATACTTCCCCAAAAATTCACACCCCAGAATGATGGGTCATTACATAGTATAATCCTAAAAAAATATCTATTTAAAAAGGAATTCATAGATAGTGCTAAAGTCTGAAACTATAAGTTGGTTCTATTCTTTGTTAGTGGTTTGTGTTCATGTAATCTATTTTGTGCTAGATAAAGTGGTTCAAGTCCATCCAATTTCACTTTGATGATTTTTATAATAAAACACAATTCCTATGGTGGGGGGGATTACAACCACTATATAACAATGCCTAGCACACACATTATGATTGAACCTCTTGAAAATATATCTTCTTCGTTCGTTGATTTTATTTAATTCATTACATGAATGTATTTTGAGTGTGAGATATATGAGTGGGATCTATTCAAACTTGTAGGTGTTGAGGTAAAAAGATAAAGAGTTTAAATTGGTAAAAGTATACAACACTAAATCACACCATTGTTGTGGTTTCACTGATCCTTGTGGAATATTATTGATAACCCAAAAATTAACTATCAAGAAAATGATAGAAATAAAATAGATATAGATTCAAAAGTACTCTTTCATGGAAAGATAATTATGTTTTATTTGGTCTCAAATATTGTAGTCAATATTATTGGGTATATAAATGAGGAAGAGAGACTAGAATCACTAATCAAGCTTGATCTTGAAATATAATTCATTATATAATCACTACCAAAATGTTTTTTATAATTAATTATGAATTATAATATCAATGATTTAAATAAATGTTTAGTTGATCAACTCAATATGTTGTGGGATGTTATATGAGATATGGTAGGTCCATGATTAACTACTATGAAGTTATTATATATAGGAATGGTTAAAATTTTTGTTGAAAAGTATAAGAACATTGATTGCAAAGATTGTAAACTAAATTTTAAATAGATCAAAGGATACTCAAGGGATGTTAAATTTTACTACTTTGTGAAACATTTACATGAGATATGAAATTACTCAGAATACTTTCCAGGATACAAAAAACACTATAGAGGTTCCATGTCAGGTATTAATGTTATAAAAATCAATTCTTATATTTTTAATGATATATGATACCAATTATTCATTAAAAATCATTATAGAGATATATATAAGTTACAAATTAAATAATATTTTATTTTTTGAGATTCATGTATACATTAAAGTAATGGATAAAGGGAGGATAGATCAATGATATAGATGTAGTCAATTACATTAAAGTTATAATAAATTAGAATAAAAATGTGTATTTTTATCACATTTATCTTATGTGATAATAATGTTTATCTTATAAATAAGGGTTGTTCTCAATATAGTAGATGATTTTTTAATACACATGATTAATGATTTGATCTGATTCTAAAGCATGCTTTAAGTGAAGACAATGATTAAAATGTTTTATCTATGATAACAGATTTTATCCATTATATTTGTTAAAATGTGTGGGGAATATTTTCCAAAACAATTTAGAGGTATATTTTAATAAGTAAAATATTTTTTTAAACACTTCTCCATACAAATAGAATGTCACAAAATAAATATGTTCTTATAGTCTATTTTCTAAAATATTCCCACTGAAGGAAAATAAGTATTTTTTTCTCAAAATAAAAAATTTTGGATCTTAGGAATATATTTTAGAGAAAATATAGATTCTAAGATATAAGTGGTTGTATGATTGGATTTAGAAAATTTAAATTTTTACCAAATAAATAGTAATACAATTATAATCAAAAGTTAGTGTCACATTATTTCACAATGGGTTTTTGGACATGGTTTTTAGAATAATCATAACATAAAGAGTTGAATCTAATTTTTTTACCATATGATCTATTAGAATTGTTTGAATGGCAATGTTCTAATATGATTAATATTAACACTGAAAGATATCGATGTAGAAAACATAAGATATAAACATTATCAAATTGGATGTTGTGAAATAATTTTTTTAAATAATATGTTCAATGATTTTGACATAAGGATTATGAATTTTGATCACACCATTTTTAAAATATCCACACTTCATAGATGATACCCATTAAAATAGGTTAATAAGAAGATTTATCATATGTTCAAATCTTGTTATGAAAATAGTTACATAGATATGTAATGATATTAAAAACCCCTAAAAATGAATCAAACATATGGTATCTTTGTAAATTTATTAGATGGGTGGATGTGATTTTTTCAGTATAATTAAAAGAGTTTATTATGACATAAAAAATAGTCTCTATTTTATCATTATTACACATCAGTTACATATATTCATGAAGTAAAAGAACAATGGACCTCATAGATTGTGAATTTCAGTTATTGATACTTGATGGTTATCATGGAGTGTTATATTTTGTTAAGAAATGGTCATATTATTATGTATTATTTTTTGTATAAAGATATGGGATTCACCCATGAGGTACAAGATGAGTTTTTTGAACTAGATGAACTATCAATCATACCGCATAATACATTATACACTATGTATTTGGTTTACTAGGGGTGAATGATACATATTGAATCTATATACCTGAGTTTTACAAAACACCTAGAATGAAAATAATTATACTTTGATGAATTTATTTTTCCATACTTGATACTAATATAATACTTGTATAGTTGGGTATGTTGTTGATCATCTCATTAGTTGTGATTTATACATGAGGGGATTTCTCCACTAATACAATGAGTATAATATTTGGTCCCTTGATAGAGATAGAATGAGGAAGTGTATATCTATACCTAGATAAGTTGAATGTTATATACTTATATATTTCCATGAATGGAATATAATGTCATAATCCATTTGTGATGAATTACATGTGTTGTTTTCATCTATCTAGTATGTAAATACTTAGAAAATAGAGAATTTATGACTCATATATATCAAATTGAAACTCTATGTCCCATTGTCAACAGTTTTCTTATAAAAATTTATTATATAATAATTCATACTTATATATGATACATTTTGTAGATATATTCACTGGGGTACATGTGTTTGATAGATACTTGAATAGACATATTCGCTAAATACTATATAAATATGTCATATTTTTTATATATATCATATTAGATGATATATAGATTTAATATTAAATTAAATTCACTTAATAAAAACAAATTATATATTTATTTTAGAATATTATTATATAAAATATAGAGATATCATATAATTCTACCAAGATAGTCACAATATATGATTAATCTATCATGTATAGAAAGGTCGTGAGTAAAATCATATTTTATGATTCTCAAAAACACTCTAAAATTATTATTGGGATTTGAAAGTTAAGTGTTAACCACATAGAATTTATTTATATGTTATGAATGTATGAGAAAATTCTTGGAAGTATTAGGGTCTATCCATAAGGCCTATTGATTGATATTTTGTTTGTTTGAAGAAATTTGAATCCTTTTCAAGAATTTCTTGAAGATATATTCCTTCTCCTTCATTATCCACCATGTGATACTAGTAAATCATTATCATGAGGAGGAACCCACCCAAGAGTTGGGTGATTATGTTGATATCTATATATACCAAAAAGTAGGGAGTCTTTTGACTAACTTTATATGACATTCATAAATAATATGATTTAATGTAGTTACTAAGGAAATAATCTATCTAAGGTGCATACACGTTCTTCATTTTTGTTATACATGGTTTTGATTTTTGAAAACATATCGATATTTGAAATTTTTTGTTTCTAATGTTGTAAAATTCTTAAAAAATTGTTTCTAAATCATTTAAAACCCATTATTATTATAAGATCATCACCATGATACTTGATTAATTAAAAAATATTGAAAATTTTGAAGTGTCATATCATATTGAAGACATATTTAATATTTTTATAAATGATATATAAATTAAACTATATCTTTTTATGAGTTCAGATATCATAAGAAATGATATCAAATTTCAATTATGGATATTCATATGATATTTGATAATATAATCATTGATATAATAACTTATAAATATATTTTATATCATATTAGTAATTATAGTGGAATCCTTTGGTTTTTTATCATAACATAGCATACAATAAAGGCATACATAATTGAAGATAACATCAAGCCACATATAATAAAATACCGTCATATCACCTATTTGATTTCACTAAAAATTATAGGATATGATTTCTAGTAACCAATGGTTTTATTTTTTTAAAGTGACTATTCTATCAATTGATATTATGTTGATCAATAATAAATTTTGGGATGGAAATGTCACAATCTAAGACATAAACATGTCATTATATATGATGGATATAGGTAAAATTGTCAATTACAAGCCATTATTGTTTTCATAACTTATAATATATGTTATATTCTATACCATAACTTATGATTTGTAGAAGTTTTATAAATTTCATAAAAGAAAAAAATTCCTTATTTTTAATTATGAATTAAAATATATAATTTATAAAATGTTTATAAATTATGTAAAATTTTATTTGGTTTATATATTAAATTAATAATTTCTTTATAAATTAATTATTTCTAAAGTGTTTAAAAATAATTATTAATTTTTATTGATGAATTAATTAAATAAATATTCCATTATATTAAAGTTAATATTAAATAAATTTATAAAATTATGTGATATGACTTGTAATTTACGTATAAAATGTTTATATGGAAATTATAAACCTAATCTACAAAGTTTTTATAAATTATAAAATAAGGAAAAATATAATGTTTTTTATATTTAATGTTGTGAATTATTTAGAATAATTTAATTTGAAATCTTCAAATTAAAGGCCTTATTTTAGAAATCATCTCTTCCATATAAAAATTTGTTTTGATCAAAGATATGATCAAGGTTTAAATAATATTAAATATGTGATATTAATATTATTTAAATTGTTTAAATAATATTATTTAAATATAAAATATTTATATTTCATTTAATAAGATATATTAAAGTAAAATTTCATATAAAAAATAATATAGAGAAAATTACATTGAAAATAAAAATAAAGTGTTCATATTTATGTTATCATGGAATGTCTATAATGAATGGAATGTTTAGAAAGTGGTTATGATTATTTTATTTATGAATTCGTTATAAATTTTTATCTCATATTTATAAATATGAACTATTCATTTATTTATTTTAATCATTACTTTATTTATGAGTATAATTATTATATTATGAATGGTTGTATGCTTTAGTTTAAAGTGTTAAACAAATTTTATAAATTATTATGCACGCATATAAAAAGTTATAAGCCAGGTATCATCATTGATTTAACTTTCTTCTACATTGACTTTGATTTATGTTTGGTTGTAAGATTGAATTTAAAGTATGATTATAGTTTATGTATATTACGTGTTAAAATTATGATTGAACTGAGGCCTCTCAGGAATAAATCATCATTAGGTAGAGGGTTGTTAGGCCAGACTTCTCATTATCCTGGCAGCATATGCCCTATCTCAAAAAGTGGGGGTTGTATTTTTCTCACTCTAAGATTACTGAAGTGAAGATTATTGATTTCATATTATTATAATATTTCACATGAAGGGTTTTATATACCTTATTCATGGGATAAATTTGGATGTGTATAAATATTTTTTTCATTTAATCTAGGTTATTAATGCAAGTTGTGGGTTGTTTAAAGAGTTACACATCAATATGGTTTGACCACATTTATTTATTGGAAGGAAAAAAATTTGAAACTAAAACATTATAAGAATAAATATATGTAAATAGAATACATGAGATGAGATAGTGAGATTAAATACCATTTAAAATTTTATGTGTCAGATTCTATCCAAATCAACACTTTTCAAGACCATGATCATCTAAATGCTTATACCTCACCAAAGATAGGCCCCCTATATTATCCATTGTAAGGAAAGAAATTAAGGAAGTTACCCTAACAATTAGGTTACTTTTTTGGTGTATAAATTGGGTTACACATAGATAGGAAATCATAACCATTAGGATTCCAGATGAATAAAGTTGAGTAAATCCATGTGATATAATAGGGTATATAGATATTTAATAAACTATTAAAGATTCATATATGATGTGAATGTTATGATTGTCTACCATATATATTCATGTCTTGTTTATATGAGTGAATGGAGTAATTGAAGATGAAATATGGATATTTTTCAACTAATTCATATAATGTAAATTCAAAAAGGAAGTCTTTATGAATGATTCTAGAACCCTTATTTTTTTGGGACCCACTAGAAATAAAAATATGAATGTAAGAAACTTCTTATACTAGATTAAAAACATAAATTTTTTTTAGAAGGGGAAAAATTATGTATTGGATAAATACCATATCAATTAAAAAAATGTTGAAGTGATTTAATAAGTATGTCTAAATTCTTATGAGAAGCATAAATGAATTCACTAAAGTATTCTAAGGCATTATATATAATATGAACTAATAAACCTTAATCCCCATTAATATACTCAATATTATATGATGTCCTAATGACTTTCTGAGACTAAAAAATATAATTTGAAAAATTGTAGGGCTGTTGAATTCATTCATGAATTATCAATGTATTTTTTTTGATAGTATTAATAAGTTCAATTAATATTTACCTAGTTTACTATGACTGTTAGGGATAAGTGAGCATGAGATGTGATGTTTATTTTTAAGTTTTTTTCTAACAATACCAAATGGTAAATGTTTAATCTTGGAAATAAGATTGAATTTTTTCAATAGCCAACCTTAATCATTGAAACTTTAAGTTACTGTTATAAAGTAGTGAAATTGTTTCCATTTGATGGAAATATGTAGAATACCTAAATGAGAATAAGAAAATACATTAATATTCCATGTTAGGTATTGTTATTATAAAAATTAATTAATTGTTTTAGAAATTATATATGACACTAACTATTTGTTTTATATGTGTTGTAAATATATAGGAGTTTAAAATAAAGGTAATAATTTATGGATATTTTAGTTTTTATTCAAATAATGAATAAAAGGGTTGTTAAATCATAGAGTTAAAAAAAGGAAAATACCAAGGATATATGGATCTATACGAAGGATCTACATTTTTATCTTACATCTCTTATATGATAAAAGAATTTGTTTGACAACTAATATTTTTTATTAAATATATAATTTCATGGATTTAATACAGATGGATTCTAATTATTAATACCCTATGATAGTTATAAACATCAAATCATGTATAATCACACAATGCGCACCCGAAAGAGCCTTTATTCATGAGTAAATTTAAAATAATAATTTCTGAATGTTGTAATCTATATTAACAAAATAAAATTTATTTTTTTATATTGTATAGAGATATTATCTTCATATGAAACTTTTGTATTTTTTTGAAAAGATCAATTTTTAGGTCAATAGTGCAACTACCATTTTTTAACTGTGACTTTTATAAAATCTCTATGATATTAGAATAAAATAAAACTCAGAAAACCCTCATATTAAATAAATAAATGCATAAAAAGTAAAATTATACATTTTAAAATATTATGTTTAATTTGTAAATCTATAATTAATATTTTAAAACTTAAGTCACATTTTCAATAAAATTACATTAATGAATTATACTTTTACTATTTTAAAAATAAGTTATATAACATTTATAAAATTTAAATTATTAAATGGATTGAAAATTTCCAACTATTATATACAAATTACTTATAAATGACCATTTAATATTTTAGGCCTAAATGATAAATTACTAAGGTAAGAAATAGTTACAGCAGTAAAATTTAAATGGTAAAAGTGGAAAATATAATTGTACTGTGTGAGAAACATGTTAATAAAATGTGTAAAATTGAATTTTAGAGGATTTATCGACATTATATATTAGTCACTCTATTATTTATCATTTTTACCCACTTTCCTAAATATTGACTTCCCATTATTAACATGTTTTGGGAATTAACAAAAAAATGTCATCCGTTCTCACTTACAAAAGGTGTACTCTTCACCTCATTTACCATTACACCAAAATATACTAATTTCATCACAGAAATCCCCAAATTTTTTTACAAACAATAAAATAAGATTTGGTCATCTCAAAATATCATCTCCCAAAGTCTAACCCCCATTGAAAAGGAGATAATCCGAGAAGTGATGTATAAATTTCTAACTGCTACATTCTTATTTCAATTTTCTTATGTGAACTTAATTTTACTCAAATTTCACGACACTATCATAAAATGATAAAATTATTATAATTTAAATTATATTATGTTATTAAAATTATGTTTCAAGAATTAACCACCCTTCACATTTCTATTAATATAAATCAATCCTCCATTATAGTGTTTTATAGACTACAACCTCTCCGACACAACATGTTTCATTTTCATTCACCAAATTTCGAGGATTATCCTGATAGGTAATTTAATATTTAATTACTATAATTATAAAATATTTTTTATTGTAAATTTTTAAATAATATTACTCTTTTTCCCAATTATCTGGAAAATGAAATCATCAGTCATCTATACGTGTGGCCTACCACCTCCATTGAACTATTGATTTTGTTTTTTCCATTGCCTCCTTACATGGATAGACCTCAGAATGGTTTTAATAGATAAATATGATTTTAATTCAATTATTAGTGACTTTTAATTAAAATTGGGTAGCATATTAATAATATGATCAATAAATAATAGTGGTAAATTGAACCATCCCAAAGTGTATTCCAAGAGAATGAAATGATTTCTTTTTACTATGAAATAAATTCATATATGTTATTATATTCTTTTGATTCTGTAAAAATATGATATATCACACTCATAGAGACTACATTATATCACTATGATTTTTATACTAATATTACAATTAAACCACCTCAAACTCATTCATTAAGTCAGGGTATGTTCATGTGTTGTTCAAATTAACCAGCTACCTAAACAATATTATGAATTTACATCATGAATGACAATGGGAACATAATTAATGGTATAACATTATATAAATATTTAAATGATTATTTTTTATTTATAGATTCAATATCCATATTTAATTCATTAATTAATAAAACTCACTTCGATCGTCAAGAATCATAGAAACGTTCTTATTATCGATTTCATCTTTATGGATAACGACTAAAAAAATTATGAAAGGAATTTGAAACATCATGATTTTTTTTTAAAATACCAAATTGAAAATTTAATAACCAAGTAATTATAATGTTTTTAATAATAATGAATACATACACTGTTATTATGAAACTAGTATAAATGATCAAAACTATTAGCAACTAATATTAAAAGTATTTAGAATTCATATAGACAATGAAAACTTATGAATATTATAAATGAAAATTGATATAAAAAAGGTTTTTAATTATGTGATTAGTATAGATATGTTTGTCATATAGAGGTTAAATTTAAATTCAAGGTAGTCAGTATAATAGTTAAGGGTTTTCCTTCCCAAATTCCTCACTTGGAGACATGCTATGTATTATGCACCTAGTTTTCATTAAGTGGTGTATATACTTAATATTTTAGATGTTATATTATTAAATTACTTGTATTATTTTTATTTTAAGATAAATTTTAATCCCTCTCTTTATAAAGGTTTTGAATTAATTTCTACCTAAGACATAAGTGGGTTTCTTCATTTAATTATCATTATTTTGGAATAATTCTACATTTTTAATGACACAAACTTTTATTAATGAAAATTACTTTTGATATAATTAAATGTATTGGTTATATTAAACATATGAAACTACTTGGCTTTATGTTTTTTGGATTTTAAAATACCGTTAATAATTTTTATCCTTGCTAATATAGTCGTTGAATAGTGATAACATGATTAGTATAAATATAAAGCTTTAACAAATCCAATTTACTCAGAAAAAAGGAAGTTATGGCCTCATCTAGTAGAATTTCTCCATATGAAGCCCATTTTTCAGATCTCAGAAGGGAGGTAGCATCACTAGGCTTCGATCTAGACCAATCCCAAGCTGAGCTTCAACACATTAAGCTTGAATATAACCACCTATGGGAGAAGTGGAAGTTAATAGAGATTACCACCCGAGAGATGTTATCCATGATTTCCCAAGAGTCTCTCACCATCACAGACTGTACCGTTAGGTCTTATGTGGGTGTTATAAGAGGTTATGAAACAATAATCTAGAACTTTGATTTTGTACATTATTTTTTTATAGAATAAATAACATACCTTCATTTTATTATTGATACTTTGTAAATGGTTTTTAATGCACAAATAGTATTTTTTTAGTTAATATTTAAATTCAATTAAGAAATATATTTTGATGAATTAATGGATTTTTGAGTTAAATTATATTTTAATAAAATATTATTACTAAATTTGTTTTTATTAAATATAAATGATCATATAATATTTATGAATACAATGGTAATTTTTATTAAGGTTTGAAAACTGCTTTCATCAAAACCCATGAATTTTCTGTAAATGACAGTTTTTATTTTAAAATTGAAAATTAAAATATTTTGAAAATTATTTAGATAAAATGATTTTCATTTTTTGGATTCAGGACATGTAAAATATCTATTGGTGAATTTTTCCCAATTTTCTAAGACAGTCGAATTTTTGGGTAAAAATTAAATACCGTTTAAATATATAATGTGTTTTATGACATCATAATGACTTAATTGTGATGTGATAAAATACAATAAAAATATTTTTTGGACAATATAATTTTTTAAATTTAAAATAATGTGATTTTAGATTTGTTTTACTAATTTTACAATCCCTAAGTGGACCCTCCAAGACTTATAAAATATTATAACTTTTTAAAATGATTTCCTTGAGAGTGTGACTAACCTCTACATAAGAAAGCCTAATAACTTATTATATTCATACATTGGCCTAATAATGTAATTTTTTCCACTCCACTTTATAAAAATACATTAACAATGGTTTGTGGTTTTGATTTGTTTAATGTGCAGTGTTCGAAACCTAAATAATAAAGAATTCTCTCTATTTTCTTATATAAACCCACTCAATCTTCCATTCCTCTTCACTAAAAACAATTTTGTGCTTGAAAAACCATTGAAATACACTCTCTATAATCCATACAAGGATCTCCAAGCTCTCTATAATCCTATCTCAATCCTCTCCCAGTCCTTTGAGATCACACTTCTATCTAAGGGATCCACCGTTTTCTTTCTTCCTTATTTATGTCCATGTTTCCTTATATTGTTATACTCTTTAATTTTTAATTAAAAATGTTGGGCGTATGATTTTGAACATCTTATATACTTCTCGCCTTATTTTTTAGTGATGATAGACCCTTTTATCTCACATTAATGCCTCCCGTGTACACCTGTTACCATCCAAAAATTCCGTAACAAATTTCTCTATTCTCATAGGCATTCAAGATATTATTTTATATTATGCATATAAATTCCATTTCATATGTTGGGATATTATGTCCCTTGACCTCCTTATTATCCATTTCATGTATAAATGCTAAGAGACCCATTTCTTTCTCATCAACCCATTTTATGATTTATATTTGACATCGTCATGCCTCCAAAGTTACACAAAAATTTCCCATTTCAATATCATCATGTAAGTGAATACCATAATCATTTCTCTATCAAGGGTATTCAAATTTAATCACATGTACTTGTTTATTGGGGACTTAAATATTTGTATTCCACATATATTATTTTTTTAATTAATTATGATGTTTAATTAATCCATGTTGTATGATCCATGTGGAACACTTATGCATGAAATAAATTATTTATTAAGGGTGTGCCCTGATAGAGCTCCAATTCATTGGGTAATGAATAATATCATTATATTCCATATGAAATGAGTGTTTACTCATGATAATTCAAGTGAAATGAGGGTTTAATTATGGTAATTCAAGTGCAATGATGTTTTACTCATGCTTCATTTGCAATGATCCTTGGCTCATGCTAATATCATGTTAAATGTTGTTGCCACATATCCATGTTATGATAATCGTGTTAAAATCATGCCTTTATATTAATGATTCTCTTATGCCCCATTGATATTCCTATTTTCAAACATTTATTGTATTCTTCATGTTATTCCTTATTTACTGCCTTACTGGTCATTATATATCACCCTTTTCTTATGTATCTCCTCAGGTTTCCCATGAAATGCTAAGTAAGATTGAATGTTGTGGTCATGTAAAAGAAGTTTTCAATAAAGATTTTCTATTTTTATGTCTTATACAATCATTAAATTTTCCTAATTTCCTAAGACACTAGACCTATCGATATTCATATTTGTCTTAAGTGCAAGTTTATGTAATAAATCACGTTTTAGTGTGTAATAAAGAGCAGGGTTTTTATTGTTAGTATCAGTGATAGGTTTAGTTATTTTTGGGTTAGGATTAGAAAACCCCAGTGAAAGCCTTAAGGATAAGACTAAGTATAATAAGAACATCCCTAAATTATTGTGAGTATAGAGTAATTTTATTTTCAAGAAAATACATCTTTGTCTGGATACGAACTAGTTGAGGCATCTCTGGAACATATGTATCTAGGGGTAAAACATGAAAACCCCACTTTGAGATAGACTCAAGTGAGAATTGGTTCACGATAATGGGCCTTGCTGCTCTCTTGGTTAGGACAGTTCTAGGGGATATTATTTGTAAAATTCACAAGATTAGTATAAAAAATTATTAAGGGAATAAAAAAATTCCCCCAAGAATATATGTTGGGAAGTAGATCATGGATAAAATATATTGAAGGATATAAATTCATAATTAAAGGAAAATATGTAATTTATAATTTATCCATTTTTTCCTTGGACTCCCCTTTATAGGTTACTCCTAACATTGTTTTTATTCTAGAAAATGGCTGGTAATAGGAGTACTCAAGCTAACAAATGATGTGAAGATAAATGTGAGGATTATTCTATTGAGATGGACAATTCTATGGGAGTGGGAGTCACAAAATTTGTCACGGTACTCTCTCAGTTAACTCATGTTTTGAATAGAAACATGGGTTAAGAGGAATGTTTAACCCCCCTATACCTAAGAAACAACAAGAAATAATTGAGAGCTTCATGATACATAGGCCTCCTAATTTTAATGGATCATCTGATCCCTCAACCACCAAACAATGTATCATCTCCATTGAAAAGTTATTATCCATCTTTAAATGTTCTAAAAAGGAGAAGGGTTATAACGACCCTGCTTTTTATTACACAGTTAAACATAATTTATAACATAAACTTCACTTGATACAACATAGAAGATCGAGAGGTATAATGTATTTAGGTCATAAGATCATTAAATAACAACTAAAAACATAAAATACAATATCTTTATTGAAAACATCCTTTACATGACCACTACATTCCCTCATACATAGCATTGCATGGGATAACCTGAGGACATGCATAAGAAAAGGGTGATCTATACAGCCCAGTAAGGGAATAATCATTGAATAACATGAGTAATAGAATAAATGTTAGACAATATGCATATCAATATATCATAATATAAGTATAATCATAAAGTCATTATAAAGCATGATAATCATAACATGGAAATGTGGCAACAACACTTATCATGGAATTAGCATGAGCGAAGGCTCATTGCACATGGAGCATGAGTAAACCCTCATTGCACATGAAGCAAGAGTAAACCCTCGTTTAACTTGAATTAGCGTGATTAAAAACCCATTGCACATGACATATCATGATACTATACATTACCCAATACATTTGAGCTCTATCAAGGCACACCCTTCTTAAGCATTTCACTTCATGCATAAGTGTGCCACATGGATCATAAGACATTGAATCCTTCAACATAATCATTTATTCCACAATAAAAAAATGTGGAAGACATACCTGAAAAAATTTAAAAAATAAGTAAATGGGGATAATGGTAAATACCCTTGATAGAGAAATGGTCATGGTATTCACTACACAATGACTTTGGTAGGGAAAAACGCGGTGTAATTTCGGCAGCGTAACAACATGACGTAAGAATTCATAAAAAAATTTAATCAGAGAGAAAGGGGTGTCTCATCATATGTACATAAAATATAAAGTAAGGGGGTCATATAGATACAGCTCCCAAAAATTGTAATGGAATTTAGATTCATGATACAAAATAATTGCTTAAATGTAAGTGAGGAGAGATAATTTCCTTTTGGAATTCGGCATAGTAATGGGTGTACATGGGAGGAATTTATTGAGAGAGGAATGGGTATATCATAATCCAAACTTAAAGAGGGTAGCATGGGGGGGGGGGTTTGAAACCATACCCCATCATTTATAATTGAAATTTATAGGGCATAAAAACTTGAAGAATATTGGAAAAAAACAAGAAAGAAAGAAAATGCTTACTTGGAAGTGTGCTTCCAAAGGATTGAGAGAGACTTGAGAGAGGATTATTGAGAGATTGGGGAACCTTGAAAGGATTATAAAGAGATGAGGTCAGAGGTTGGACGAACTAAAAAGGCTTTGAGTGAGGATAAAGTGGGATATTCGGTGGGTTTATATAGGAAAGGAGAGGGAATTGTTTATTATTTAGGTTTGGGACATCTCACATTAAACTAATCAAAACCACTAACCAGCCCATGGTTTTTTCCCATGGTTTTTTCAAAGGGGGATGGAAAAAAATATTTTATAAGTCCAATGTCCTAACTTTTTAAAATAATGGGGTTTCTTATGTGGAGGTGAGTCACACTCCCAAGGAAAAAAATTTAAAAAGACAAATTGTTTAATAAGTCTTGAAGGGTCCACTAAAGCTTCTTAAAATAAATAAAATAAACCCAAATCACATTATTTTAATTGTAAAACAAATATTGTATTAAAATAAAGTTTATAGTATTTTATTACATCACTATTGGGTCATTATGATGTCATGAACACATTATATATTTAAACGGTATTTAATTTTTACCAAAAAAATTGACTGTCTTAGAAAATTATGAAAAATTCACCATTGGAAAATTTTGATGTCCTGATTTCAGAAATAATATTAATTTTGTAAAAATAATTTTCTAAATATGTTAATTTTAATTTTTGAAATAAAAACATACATTTATTTAAAATTCATGGGTTTTCACAAAAATGGCTTTCAAACATTAATAAAAATTACAATTGCATTCAAAAAATTTTACCACAATTTGTATTTAATAAAAATAATTTAATAAAAATAATAAAATATTATTAAAATATTATTTAATTCAAAAATCCATTACTTTATGAAAATATATTTTTTAGTTGAGCATTAATCAAAAATACTATTTGTGCTTTGAAATCTATTTACAAAGTAACAATAATAAAATGAAAGTATATTCATTATTATATACCAAAATAATGTACATAACCATAGTAATAAGGCCTTGTTACATAACCCCTTATAACACTCACATAAGACCGAAGGTTAAGGTGTGCAATGGTGACAGACTCTTGGGGTGGCTTGGATAACATTTCTCGGGTGGTAATCCTTATCAACTTCCACTTCTCTCATAGGCGATCCTGCTCGAGCTTAACATATTTAAGCTCATATTTAGCTTGGTCAAGAGAGAATCCCAAAGATGAAAACTACTTTCTGAGATTTGATAAACGAGCTTCGTATGGGGCACGTCTACTGGATGAGGTCACCGCTTCCTTTGTCTGAGTAAATTGGATTTGTTAAAGCCCTATATTTATACTAATCATGTGATCATAGTTCAATGGCTATATTAGCAATGGTCACAATTCTTAAAAGTATTTTAAAATCCAAAAACATAAAACCAAAGAAGTTGAAATTTTATATAACATTTTACATAAAGGGTCATTATATTAGATCAAGTGGGATTTCTATTAATGTAAGTTTGGGTCGTCACAAGGTTCTTCTAGCTGCTTATCATATGAAGGGTGAAGATGATCAGTGGTAGAAATTGGCCAAAAATACAAAGCCTAAGGAAGAGATTGAGGTGTTGGAATGGAATAATTTCTTGAAAATGTTTGTTAATAAATATTTTAATCACACCTTCCAACTTAAGATGGAAGGGGAATTACTTTCCCTCACTAAAAAAAAGATGAATACAATAGAGCGTACATATAAAACTTCACAAACCTTGCACGATACACCTCTATATTTGTCAATGCAAGGTTGAATGCTTCTTTGGTGGGATAAAACCTATCCTCCATAAATACCTAGTGATCTGTGACTTCAATAGATATGAGGAAAGTGTCTTATGTTCCCTCAAAGTTGAAATATAGATTGGAGAATCTCAGTGACATCAGGGGGATAAGAATCATAAGGTGTACCTTAATCCTGTTGGTCTGATGGACAAATACAATGGTGCTAAGATATTACATCACCCCACTTGACAATGGTGTGGAAAGAAACACCCCAAAAATTTCCTGAAAAAGGCGAAGAAATGCTTTAGGTATGGTAGAGAAGGGTACTTTGATATTAAATGCTGACAAGAAATATCTGCTACTGGGACAGAGGAGAGGAATGCTCCATTCAACCCTCAACACACTGTTCATTGCTTCAGTTGCAATGAAATAGGTCACTTTTCAAACAATTTCCCTAAACCATGGATTTTTGGAGGCAACCAACAACCTCTAAGGCAACAAGGATGAGATTTTTCCATAACTACTACTGAAGAGAACCCCGAAAACGAAGTGGTGATAGGTACGCATGTTATTAATTCATGAATAGAGAGAGCATACTTTTTTATTCTTTTTCTATGCATTTTTTTATATCCCAATATTTTAGTAGAATAATCCCAACACCCCCAAAAATTATGGAAGTAAAGATGTATGTGAGAATGAAAAATGGGGAAATCTTTTCATCCCATGAATATAACTCCTCCCCTTCCATAATTTGTGGATCCAACTTCCCAGAGAACTTCTTTATACTCCCTCTAGAAGAATTTGATTCATTTCTTAGCATTGATTGGATTTCCCTATATAGAGCCAATAGAAATTGATGTGAGAGTGAAGTCACTCTCCATATGGTGAATCGACCCCTGATTTTATACAAGTGCAAGGAGGGGGATGAATATTCATTAGAGCCATCATCTCAATCATGGATATTAATACCCTATGAGCATGTGTATATTTATCAGATGACTGAGTCTAAGGTAGAAACCATCCTTGAAGACATGCCTATTTTGAGGGAATTCACTGAAGTTTATTCCAAGGAATTTCCTGTTCATTCTCCTAGAAGACATGTTGAATTTTTTATTAATCTTAAACCTGAGGATTTTCCAATATCCAAGACTCCATATAGAATGGATTTTGTGGAACTTGAGGAGATAAAGAAACAACTATAAGAGAATTTGGATAAAGGGATTAAAAGTCTAATTTCTTAACCATGGGGTGCACCAGTCCTCTTCATCAAGAAGAAGGATGTGTCAATACGCCTTTGAATTGATTATTGTGAGCTCAAAAAATCAAAATAAACAACAAGTATCCTCAACCCCAAATAGATGACTTGTTCAATTAGCTGTGTGGAGAACAGTACTTCTCTAAGGTTGATTTTCGGTCGGGATATTACCATGTAAGGATGAAGGAGGAAATATGCAAGACTGCTTTTCATACACAGTATGAAAACTCTGAATTCATAGTAAGGCATTTTAGACTCACTAATGATCTAGAAAACTTCACAGACTTTATGAATAGATTATTTAGATATTACCTTGATAAATTTGTTGTATTCTTTGCAGATGATATACTTATAGACCCCAAAACCAAGGAGAAGCATGAAGAGCATCTAAGCACTGTACTAGAGGCCTTTAGAAAAGGGAATCTCTATGCAATGCACAAAAATTGTGAGTTCTAGTTGAATTAATTCACATTCATGGGTCATATCATCACATGCAATGGTATAACTATGGATACCTCCAAGTCTACTACAATTGAGGGATGGTCGAGGCCAATATCAGTGACAAATATTCATATCTTCATAGGGTTAGCTTTATATTCTCATAAATTTGTGATAAATTTATCATGATTTTCCAACCCTATTACCAAACTAACCTGTAAGGGATTCAATTTTTATGGGTGTTATAAATGAGAAGATAGCTTAATTTAGTTGAAAAAAAGGCTTATCATTGCACCCATGCTCACACTACCCATAAGTGGAGAACTTTTTGTGGTATTTAGTGATGCTTTGAATAAGGGCCTGGGTTATGTGGTGACGCAAAATGACAGCCATTGTCTATGATTCAACACAATTGAATGTTCATGGAAAAATCTATCCAACCCATGATATGGATTTGGAAATAGTAATATTCTCTTTGAATATTTGGGAACATTACCTCTTTAGGCAGAAGTGTGAAATATACACAGATTAGAAAAGCCTCAAGTATATTTTTACACAAAAAGAGTCGAAAATGTGCCAACGAATATGGTTATAGATGATCATTGAATATGACTTTTCAATCTATTACCACCTTTGGAAAATAAATAAGGTGGTGGATGCTCTAAGTAGAAAGGACCTGATGATTTTAACATTGATGAGAATTGAAAATGATCCATGTTTATTAGATTTGATGAAGATGGACATGGGAATCATAAATAAGGGAACATCATTAATCCTTTCAAAAATTATTTCTCAAATATCTCTTTTGGAACAGTTAAAGGATTCTCAAAAGGATGATGTAGAAATTCATAAGAAATTGGAAACTTTTAGAAAATGGAAATCCTCGGAGTTCAATTTTAATAAAGAAGGAATTCGGATATTTGGTACAAGGCCATGTGTTCCCTCAAATCCATAGTTAAAGAATGATCTTTTGGATGATTCACAAAGTTTGAATATCCCAATTCACCTCGGAAACAAAAATATTTACGAGATCATCAAGATAATTATTGGTGGGATAACATGAAGAAGGAGATCACTGAGTAAACATTAAAATACCTAGTATGTCAGTATGTGAAGGACAAGAGGAACAAGTATAAGGGTATGATAAAACTATTTCCTATAACAACATGGAAATAGGAGAACATCACCATGGACATTGTCCCAGGACTTCCAAAGACATACAAAGGAAACAATTCAATCTAATTTATTATAGATCATCAAAAACATATTTCACACATCATTTCAATTTGAGAGGACTTCTCATTGGATCAACTGGAATGTATATATTTGAGAAGTGGTAAGGCTACGTGAAGTTCCATTATTGATTATATCTGATCGAGATCCAATATTCACCTCTATGTTTTGGATGAGTCTTCAACATGCTATGAATACAGAGTTGAAATTTAGTTTGTCTTATCATCATTAAACATATGGAAAATCTGAGTGAACAGTCCAAACACATGAGGACATGTTGAGAGAATTCTCAATAGACATAAAAGAAAGACGGGATCAACATTTTCCTCTGGTTGAGTTCTCTTACAAAAATAGTTTCCACTCAAGAATCCAAATGGATTCTTATGAAGACCTTTAGGGGTAGATGTGCATAACACTGGCATGTTGGGATGATGTTGGGGAGTGAAAACTCCTAGGTCAAGAAATGGTTGAAGAAATGGTGGAGAAGGTTAAGACCATCCTGTAGCACATTAAAGTTACTCAGAGTCGACAATAGAGTTATGCATATAATCATTGATGAGACCCAGCATTTGATGTTGGAGACATGAAATTTCTCCATATATCATTATGGAAGAGAGTTATGATACTTATGAAGAAGGGAATGTTTTTCCAAGGCGCATCGAGCCTTTTGAGATCCTTGATTTCTTTGGACCATTAGCCTATCGATTAGCACACCCACTGAACCTGTATCTAGTACATAATTTATTCCATGTATCACTCTTAAGGAAGTAAATACCTGAACCGTCACATGAACTCAATCCAGAGTTGGTACCATTGTAAAATCACATCAACTATGAAGATAAGATGGTGAAGATCTTAGATCATAGGGAAAAAGTTCTATGAAATAAGAAAAAATACCCTCATTAAGGTGTTGTGGAGAGACCACAAGATTGATGAAGCAACATGGAAATCATAGGAATAGATGAATAAGAGTTACCCTCATCTGTTTTAGTATGGGAAAAGGAAATTTTGAGGGAGATATTTCTTGAGGGGGGAATATTGTAATGACCCAAAATTTTATTAATGAAAATTTCTCTTGATCTACATAAGTGTATTGGTTATATAAATCATATGTACTTCCTTGGTTTTATATTTTTGGATGTTAAAATACCATTAATAATTATTTCCATTTCTAATATAGCCATTGAAAAGTGATCACATGATTAATATAAATATAGATCTTTGACAAAACCAATTTACTCCGATAGAGTAAGTGATGTGCTCATCTAGTAGAATTTCTCCATACGAAGACCTTTTTTGTAGCTTGTAAAGGAGGTAGCATCATTGGGATATGCTCTAGGAAAATCCCAAGATGAGATTCAACACATTAAACTTGAACGGAATATCCTATAGGAGAATTGGAAGTTAATAAAGATTACC
Organism: Viscum album; assembly: GCA_963277665.1. Classification (NCBI taxonomy): domain Eukaryota; kingdom Viridiplantae; phylum Streptophyta; class Magnoliopsida; order Santalales; family Viscaceae; genus Viscum; species Viscum album. The sequence goes on from OY728141.1 coordinate 917,483,911, forward strand.
ACCTGAACGATGTTATTCGTGCTGCCTCAAGAGTATGTCACCAGCAAACACCTTACCATTAGGTATTATGTGGGTGTTACAAGGGTTTATGTAACAATACCATTGAAATATGATTATGTGAATTATTTTTGTATAGAATAAAGAATATATGTTTTTTTATTTTTTACTTTGTAAATGGGTTTTAAAGCACAAATATTTTTTCTTAGTTAATATTTCTATTAAATTAAAAAAACTATTTTGATGAATAAAAGGATTTTTGAATTAAATAATATTTTATTAAAATATTATTACTAAATTATGTTTTATTAAATATAAATTATTTTATATTTTTTATTAATACAATGGTAATTTTTATTAAGATTTGAAAACTTCTTTTTGTCAAAACCCATGACTTTTTAATAAATGATGGTTTTTATTTTATAATTGAAATTTCGCACATTTAGAAAATTATTTTGATAAAATGAATATCTTTTTTGGATTCATGTCATCAAAATTATCTAATGGGTAATTTTTCCTAATTTTTGGAGACAATCAAAATTTTGGGTAAACATTAAATATCATTTAAATAAATAATGTGTTTAATGACAGCATAATAAACCAATAGTGATGTAATAAAATAATATAAAAATAATGTTTGGACAATATATTTTTTATCTTTAAAATAATTTAATTTTAGATTTGTTTGATTAATTTTACAATGCCTTAGTGGATACTCCAAGATATTTAAACATTTTATCTTTTTAAAATGATTTCTTAGAGAGTATGAATCTCCTACAAATAAGAAATCCAAATATTTTATTTTGTTAGGCCATTATACATACAAAATTAATGTTTTCTACTACCATTTTTCAAAAACCTAGGGAAAAACCATGTGATGGTTTGTGGTTTTGATTAGTTTAATGTGGACTATCCAAAACCTAAATAATAAATAATTCCCTCTCTTTTCCTGTATAAACCCACTCAATATCCTATTCCTCTTCACTCAAAACCATTAGAGCACGACTTATCTCTTCCCTCCTTTCTCTTTAATCCTACCAAGGTCCCCCAATCTCCCTATAAGCCCCTCTCAAGCCTCTCCCATGTCATTGGGATCACACTTCCAAGGAAAGGATCCTCACTTTCCTTCCATCCTTATTTATGTCCATGTTTCCGTATATTGTTATGATATTTTATTTTCAATTACAAATGTTGGGGTATGATTTTTCACCTCCATTATACTGACCTTCTTATCTTATAATGATGAGAAACTCCTTTCTCTCTCATTAATTTCTCCTATGTACACCCATTACCATGTCGAAATTCTGTAAGGAATTTCTCTCTTCATATTTGTATTCAAGAAAATATTTTATATTATGCATCTAAAATCCATTACATATGTTGGGATATTATTTTACATGACCCCATTACTATAAATTTAATTATTAAATGATTAGATATACATTTCTCGATCATAATCCCATTTATGATTTCTATTTGACGTCGTTATGCTGCCGAAGTAACACCAAAATTTCTCATGCCCAAATCATCATGTGGTGAATACCATACCCATTTATCTATGAAGGGTATTCACCATTATACACATGTACTTATTGATTGAGGACTTACATTTATGTATTCAATATCTCTTATTCCTGAAATTAATTATTATTTTTAGTGAATCCATGTTGTATGATCCATGTGGCACACTTATGCATGAAATGAAATGCTTCTAAAGGGTGAACCCTGATAGCACTCCAATGCATTGGTTAAAGAATAGTATAATGATACACCATGTGAAATGATGATTTAATCATGATAATTCACATGAAATAATGGTTTTCTCATGCTAATTCAAGTGAAATGAGGGTTTACTCTTGCTATATGTGCAAGGAGCCTTGGCTTATGCTAATATCATGTTAAATATTGTTTCCACACCTCCACGTTATGATAATCATACTATATCATGCCTTTATGTTCAATTTTCTCTTATAATACATTGATATTCCAATTTACTAACATGTATTATATTCTTTATGGTATTCCTTGTTTACTCCCTTACTGGGCTTTAAATCTCACCCATTTCTTATGTATCTCCTCAAGTTATCCCATGCAATGCTGAGTACGAAAAAATGTTGTGCTCATGTAAAAGATGTTTTCAACAAATATATTGTATTTTTATATCATAAGTTTTCGTAAAATGTTCTCAATTTCCCAATAAACTAGACCTCTTGATCCTAAGTGTTGTACTAAGTGATATTTTTTGTAATAAATCATGTTTTAGTTTGTAATAAAGAGAATGGTTGTTATAATATTCAACAATAATTCTGTTTTTATGGTTCACACATTACCATAGAAGAAGTTTTACCATTTTTTACATGAAATTTAATGTATTTTAGGTCTATAATTTTATCCCTTGCGGATATTCATTTGATTAAATATTCACTAAACCCATTGTGAAACTCAATCAATTTCAATGTGAAACCCCATCCAATGTTTTACTAATTTAAAATTTTATGTATTTTCCATGAAAATACATTAATATCTAGATAATGGAAGGTGGATTTTGTTTTTGACAAAATAACCTAGGGATAATCACCACAAAATTGTAATTTTATCATTAAACCATACATCACTCTAATATATGACAAGTGGGCCTAAACCTTTACACCTAGCTATAAACTCTAGGGGATAATATTTATAATATTTACATGATCTTTTTGAGCCCTGATGAGTGATTTTTTCTACCATTTTCATTGACTTCTACTAATGAAAACTACAAAACCCAATTATTATCTTCCATGGATAGCACAAAAGATTTAATTTTTTATTTATATTATATTTATTTGACTATAATACTTTCTATTACTTTGAAAATACCCCTCATATTCTACGTTGAATAAGGGATGTTCTCTTAGACATCCTCATTATTTCATTAATGTTGAAGTATTATATTATATATTTTTCTTATATAAATACCCTTGAATTTTATTGGATTTATCGATATTATATATTACTCACTCTTTTATTTATCATTTTTTACCCACTTTCCTAAATATTGACTTCCCATTATTAACATGTTTTGGGCATTAACAAAAAAATGTCATCCATTATCACTTGCAAAAGGTGTACTCTTAATGTCATTTACCCTTACACCAAAATCCACTAATTTCATAACAAAAATCCCCAAATTGTTTTACAAACCATAAAGAAGATTTTTTAATCTCAAAATCTCATCTCCAAAAGGCTTAATCCCCATTGAAAAGGAGAGAATCCAAAAAGTGATGTATAAATTTCTAATAGCTACATTTTTATTTAAATTTTCTTTTGTGAACTTCATTTTACTCAAATTCCATGACACTATCATAAAATTACAAAATTATTATAATTTTAATTCTATTATGTTATTACAATTATGTTACAAGAATTAACCACCATTCACATTTCTATTAATATAAATTAATCCTCCATTCTAGTGTTTTATAGACTACCACCTCTACGACACAACATGTTTCATTTTCATTCACCACATTTCAAGGATTATCCTGATAGGTAATTTCATATATAATTATTATAATTGTAAAATATTTTTTATTATAAATTGTTAAATCATATTACTCTTTTTCCCAATTCTCTAGAAAATGAAATTATCATCCATCCATACGTGTTGACTACCACCTCCATTGAACGATTGATTTCATTTTCTCCATAGCCTCCTTACATGGATGGTTATGAGAATGGTTTTAATAAATAGATATTATTTTAATTCAATTATTAGTGACTTTTAAAGACAAATTGGACAGCCTATTAATTATATGATCAATAAATAATAGTGGTAAATTCAACTATCCCAAAGTGTATTCTAAGAGAATAAAATGATTTCTTTATAGTATGAAATAAATTCATATCTGTTATATTATTCTTTTGATTTTTTAAAAATATGATATATCACACTCATAAATACTAAATTATATCACTATGATTTTTTATAATAATATTACAATTAAACCACCACAAACTCATTCATTAAGTAAGGGTATGTTCATGAATTATTCAAATTATCCAGCTACCTAATCAATATTATGAATTTACATCATGAATGACAATGGGAACATAATAAATGGTATAACATTATATAAATATATAAATGATTATTTTTTTTATTTAGAGATTCAATATCCATATTTAATTCATTAACTAATAAAACTCACTTCGATCGTCAAGAATCACAGAAACGTTCTTATTATCGATTTCATAATCATGGATAACAACTAAAAAAATATGAAAGGAATTTGAAACATCATGATTATTGTAAATAATACCAAATTTTAAATTTAATAACCTATTAATTATAATATTTTAATAATAAGGAATACATACATTGTTATTATGAAACTAGTATAAATGATCAAATCTATTAACAACTAATATTAAAAATATTTAGAATTCATATAGACAATGACTACTTTTGATGATTATAAATGAAAATTGGTATGAAAAATATTTTTAATTAAGATATTAGTATAGATATGTTTGTGATATAGAGGTTAAAATAAAATAAAGGTAGTCAGTATAATAGTTAAGGGTTTTCCTTCTCAGATTCCTCAATTGGAGACATGCTATGTATTATGCACCTATTTTTCATTATGTGGTGTATATACTTAATATTTTAGATGTTATATCATTAAATTCCTTATATTATTTTTATTTTAAGATCTATTTTAATCCCTCTGTTTATAAAGGTTTTGATTGAATTTCTACCCAAGCCATAAGTGGGTTTCTTCATTTAATTATCATTATTTGGGAATCATTCTACATTTTTAATGACCCAAACTTTCATTAATGAAAATTAATTTTAATTTATTTAAGTGTATTGGTTATATTAAACAAATTAAACTACACTTTTATATATTTTTTGGATGTTAAAATACTGTTAATAATTGTTATCATTGCTAATATAGTCGTTGAATAGTGATCACATGATTAGTATAAATATAGGGCTTTAACAAATCCAATTTAATCAGAAAATAGAAGTGATGGCCTCATCCAGTAGAATATCTCCATATGAAGCCCATTTTTTCGGATCTCAGAAAGGAGGTAGCATCACTAGGCTTCGATCTAGATCAATCCCAAGCCAAGCTTCAACACATTAAGCTTGAACAGAACCACCTACGAGATAAGTGGAAGTTAATAGATATTACCACCCAAGCGATATTATCCATGATTTCCCAAGAGTATCTCACCATCACACACCTTACCCTTAGGTCTTATGTGGGTGTTATAAGGGGTTATGTAACAAGACTCTAAAACTATGATTATGTTCATTATTTTTTTAGAGAATGAATAACATACACTCATTTTATTATTACTACTTTGTAAATGGTTTTTAATGCATAAATAGTATTTTTTAGTAAGTATTTAAATTCAATTTAGAAATATATTTTGATGAATTAAAGGATTTTTGAGTTATATAATATTTTAAAAAAATATTATTACTAAATTTATTTTTATTAAATATAAATGATCATATAATATTTATGAATATAATGGTAATTTTAATATGGTTTGAAAACTGCTTTTTTCAAAACCCATGAATTTTTTATAAAAGTCAGTTTTTAATTTAAAATTGAAAATTCAAATATTTAGAAAATTATTTAGATAAAATGATTATAATTTTTCAGATTTTGGACATTGAAAATATCTAATGGTGAATATTTCCCAATTTTCTGAGAGAGTTGAATTTTTGGATAAAAATTAAATATCTTCTAAATATATAATGTGATTTATGACATTATAATGACCCAATAGTGATGTAATAGAATATTATAAAAATAAGTTTTTTAAAATATATTAATTTTAACTTTAAAATAATGTGATTTTATATTTGTTTTACTAATTTTACAATCCCATAGTGGACCCTCCAAGTCTTATAAAACATTTTAACTGTTTAAAATGATTTCCTTGACAGTGTGACTCACCTCCACATAAGAAAGCCTAATATCTTATTATGTTCAGAAATTGGCCTAATAATGCAATTTTTTTACACTCCCCTTTGGAAAAAATCCATTGACAATGGTTTTTTGTTTTGATTAGTTTAATGTGCAGTGTTCGAAACCTAAATAATGAAGAATTCACTCTTTTTTCCTATATAAACCTACTCAATCTCTCATTCCTCATTACTAAAAACATTTTTGTGCTTGAACAACCACTGAAATACTATCTCTAGAATCCTTATAATTATCCCAAATCTCTTTAGAATCCTATCTCAATCCTCTCCCAATCCTTTGAGATCACACTTCTATATAAGGTATCCTCAATTTTCTTTCTTTCATATTTATGTCCAGGTTTCATTATATTGTTATACTCTTTTATTTTAAATTAAAAATGCCAGGGGTATAATTTTAAACCTATGTTATACTTACCAACTTATTTTTTAATGATGATAGACCACTTTCTATCTCATTAATGCCTCCTGTTTACACCTGTTACCATCCCAAAATTCTGTAACGAATTTCTCTCTTATAATTTGCATTCAATAAATTATTTTATATTATGAATATAAATTCCATTAAATATTTTGGGATATTATGTCCCAAGACCCCCTTACTATCCATTTCATGTATAAGTGATGAGAGACACCTTTCTCTCTCATAAACCAATTTTACGATTTCTATTTGACATCGTTATGCCTCCAAAGTTACACAAAAAATTTCTATTCTAATATCATTGTGTAAGTGAATACCATACTCGTTTCTCTATCAATGGTATTCAAATTTATGCACATGTACTTGTTTATTGGGGACTTAAATTTATGTATTCCACCTCTCTTATTTGTGTAATTAATTATGATGTTTAATGAATCTATTTTGTATGATCCATGTGGCACAGTTATGCATGAAATAAATTGTTTATTAAGGTTCTTACCTGATAGAGCTCCAATGCATTGGGTAATGAATAGTATCATGATATCCCATGTTCAATGAGTATTTACTCATGATAATTCAAGTGAAATAAGGGTTTACTCATGCTAATTAAAGTGGAATGAGGTTTTACTCATGCTTAATTTGCAATGATCCTTGGATCATGCTAATATCATGTTAAATGTTGTTGCCACATATCCATGTTATGATAATAATGTTATATCATGCCTTTATATTCATGATTATATTATGCTCCATTAATATTCATATTTCCAAACATGTATTTTATTCTTCATGTTATGCCTTATTTACTCCCTTATTAGTCATTATATTACACCATTTTCTTATGTATCTCCTCAGGTTTCCCATGAAATGTTAAGTATGATGGAATGTTGTGGTCATGGAAAAGAAGTTTTCAATAAAGATGTTGTATTTTTATGTCTTATGCTTTCATTAAATGTTCCTAATTTCCCAAGACACTAGACCTATTTATCCTCATATTTTTCTTAAGTGAAATTTTATATAATAAATCATGTTTTAGTGTGTAATAAAGATCAGGGTTGTTATTATTGGTATTAGGGATAGGATTAGTTATTTTTGGGGTAAGGATTAGAAAACCCCAGTGAATGCCTTAAGGATAAGACTAAGTATAATAAAAACATCCCTAAATTTTTGTGAGTATAGAGTAATTAGTTGTTTAAGAAAATACATCCCTGTCTGGATACGAACAAGTAGAGGCGTCTCTTGAACATATGTATCTATGGGTAAAACCTGAAAACCCCACCTTGAGCTAGACTCAAATGAGAATTGGTTCACAATAATGGGCATTCCTGCACTCTTGGTTATGACACTCCTAGGGGATATTCTTTGGAAAATTCACAAGCTTAGTATAAACCATTATTAAGAGAATCAAAAAATGCCCCAAGAATATATGTTGGGAAGTAGATCATGGATAACATAGATTGAAGTATGTAAATTAATAAGTTAAGGAAAAAATGTAATATATAATTTATCCATTTTTTCCTTGGATTCCCCTTTATATGTTAGCCCTAACTTTCCTTTTATTCTAGTCAGTGGCTGGTAATAGGAGTAGTTAGGCTAACAAATGATGTGAAGATAAATATGAGTACTATTCTAATGAGTTACCCAATTCGATGGGAGTGGGAATCACAAACTATTTCATGATACTCTCTCAGTTTACTCATGTTTTGAATAGAAACATGGGTCAAGAGGAACGTGTAACCCCCCTCTACCTAAAGAAGAACAAGCAATAATTGAGAGCTTCATGAGACAAAGGCCTCCTACTTTTAATGGATCATCTGATCCCTCAATCACCAAACAATGGTTCATCTCCATTGAAAAGTTCTTATCCATCCTTCAATGTTCCAAAAAAGATAAGGTTTATAAAGACCATACTTTTTATTACAAAATTAGACATAATTTATTACATAAAAATCACTTGATACCACATAGAAGATCAAGAGGTCTAGTGTCTTTGGGGCATAAGATCATTACATAACAACTTAAAATATGAAATACAAAATCTTTATTGAAAACTCCCTTTACAAGACCACAAAATCCCCTCGTACATAGCATTTCATGGGATAACCTTAGGACATGAATAAGAAAAGGGTGAGGTATAAAGCCCAGTAAGGGAATAATCATGGAATAACATGAGGAATAAAATACATGTAAGAAAATAGGTATATCAATAGATCACAATAGAAGCATAAAAATAAATTCATGATAAAGCATGATAATCATAACATGGAAATGTGGCAACAACACTTATCATGGAATTAGCATGAGCCAAGGCTCATTGCACATGGAGCTTGAGTAAACGTTCATTGCACATGAAGAACGATTAAACCCTCGTTTCACTTGAATTATCATGAGTAAAAACCCATTTGACATGACATGTCATGATACTATACTTTACCCAATACATTGGAGCTCTATCAAGGCGCACCCTTCTTAAACATTTCACTTCATGAATAAGTGTGCCGCATGGATCATAAAACATTGAATCATTCAACATAATCATTTATTCCACGATAAAAGAATGAGAAATACTTACCTAAAACACTTTAACCAATATCTAAATGTGGATAAAGGTGAATACCCTTAATAGATAAATGGGCATGGTATTCCCTACACAATAACTTTGGCATGGAAAAATGTCGTGTAATTTCGGCAGCATAACAATGTGACATAATAATTCATAAAAATGGTTAATGAGGGAGAAAGGGGTGTCTCATCATATTTACATAAAATTGATAGTAAGGGGGTCATATAGATACATTTCCCCACAATTTTAATGGAATTTAGATTCATGATACAAAGGAATTTCTTGAATGTAAGTGAGGAGAGATAATTTCATTTTGGAATTTAGGCATAGTAACAGGTGTACATGGGTGGAATTTATTGAGAGAGAAAGGGGTCTCTCATAATCCAAACATAAAGAGGGTTGTATAGGGGAGGTTTGAAATCATACTGAAACATTTATAATTGAAATTTAAAGGCCATAACAACTTAAAGAATATTGGACAAAAATGAGAAAGGAAGAAAACCCTTACTTGGGAGTGTGCTTCCAAAGGCTTGAGAGAGGTTTGAGAGAGGCTTCTTGGGAGCTTGGGGAACCTTGAGAAGATTATAGAGAGGTGAGGTCAGAGTTTGGATGAATTGCAAAGGCTTTGAGTGATGATAATGTGGGAGCTTTGGTGGGTTTATATAGGAAAAGAGGGGGAATTGTTTATTATTTAGGTTTGGGAAATCTCACATTAAACTAATCAAAACCACAGACCAGCCCATTGTTTTTCCCCATGGTTTTTTCAAAAGGGGATTAAAAAAATTATTTTATATGGCCAAAGTCCTAAATTTTTAACATAATTGGGTTGCTTATGTTGAGGTGAGTAACACACCCAAGGAAAACAATTTAAAAAGACAAAATGTTTAGTAAGTCTTGAAGGGTCCACTAAAGCTTTGTAAAATAAGTAAAATAAACCCAAAATCAAATTATTTTAATGATAAAACAAATATTGTCCGAAAATAGAGTTTATAGCTTTTGATTTCATCAATATTGGTTCATTATGATGTCATGAAACACATTATATATTTAAACAGTATTTAATTTTTACCCATAAATTTGACTGTCTCAGAAAATTATGAAAAATTAACCATTGGATAATTTCAACATCCTGGTTTTAGAAATAATATTCATTTTGTCAAAATAATTTTCTAAATATGTTAATTTACACTTTTAAAATAAAAATCTACCTTTATCGAGAATTCATGGGTTTTTGACTAAAATGGATTTCAAACCTTAATAAAAATTACAATTGCATTCATAAAAATTTACGACAATTTATATTTAATAAAAATTAATTTAATATAAATAATAATATTTTATTGAAATATTATTTAATTCAAAAATACATTAATTTATCAAAATATATTTTTTATTTGAACATTAATTAAAAATACTATTTCTGCTTTAAAAACTATTTACAAGGTAACAATAATAAAATTAATGTATATTAATTATTATATACCAAAATAATGTACATAACCATAGTGATAAGGCCCTATTACATAACCCCTTATAACACTCGCATAAGACCGAAGGATAAGGTGTGAGATGGTGACAGACTCTTGGTGTGGCTCGGATAACATTTCTCTGGTGGTAATCTCTATCAACTTCCACTTCTCTTGAAGGTGGTCTGACTCGAGCTTAACATATTTAAGCTAGTCTGGGGCTTGGTCAAGAGTGAAACCAAAAGATGCAACCTCGTTTCTGAGCTCTGATAAATGGGCTTCGTATTGGGCACGTCTACGGGATGAGGTTATCCCTTCCTTTCTCTAAGTAAATTGGATTTGTTAAAGCCCTACTTTTTTACTAATCACGTGATCATAGTTTAACGGCTATTTTAGCAATGGTAACAATGAATAAAAATATTTTAAAATCTGATAACATAAAACCCAACAAGTTGAAATTTTATATAAACATTTTACATAAAGAGACATTATATTAGATCCAGAGGGATTTTCATTAATGAAATTTTGGGTCATTACAAGGTTCTTCTGGCTTCTTATCATATGAAGGGTGAAGCTGATAAATAGTGGACATTGATAAAAAATACGAAGCCTATGGAAGAGATCGAGGTCCTGGAATGGAAGAATTTCTGTAAAATGTTTGTTGATAATTATTTTACTCGCAACTTCCAACTTAAAATGTAAAGGGACTTACTTTCCCTCGCGAAAAAGACAATGAATACAATGGAGCATACTAGGAAAACCTCAAAAAGCTTGCACAACACACCTCTAGATTTGTGAATGCAAGGTTGACTACTTCTTTGGTAGGATAAAACCAATTCTTCATAAAACCCTAGCGATCTGTGACTTCAATAAATATGAGGAAAGTGTCCAATGTTCCCTCAAAGTTGAAATAGAGATTGGCGAATCTCAATGGCATTAGGGGGATAAGAATCATAAGGTGGAATTTAATTCTGGTGGTCTGATGAAAAAATCTAATGGTGTTGAGAAATTCCAGCACCACACTTTCCAATGGTGTGGAAAGAAGCACCCCAGAAATTTCCTAAAGAAGAAGAGGAAATGCTTTAGGTGTGGTAGATAAGGGTACTTTGACATTAAATGCCAACAAGAAAAATCCGCTACTATGACAGAGGAGAAGAATTATCTATTCGACCCTCAAAACACTATTCATTTCTCTATCTGCAATGAAACAGGTCACATTGTAAACCATTTCCCTAATCTATGATTTTTTTGAGGTAACCAACAACCTCTAAGGCAGAAAGGATGATATTTTTCCATCACAACTGCCAAATAAAAACCTGGAAAAGAAGTGGTGATAGGTACAGAATTTATTCATTCATGAATAGAGAGAGCATACTTTATTATTATTTTTCTATGCATTCTTTTATATCCCAAAATTTAAGTAGAATAATCCCAACACCACCAAAAATTAGGGAAGTAAAGATGTATGTAAGAAAGAAAAATGAGTAAATCTTTTCATCCCATGAATATAAATCCCCCCCTGTCACAATTTGTGGATTTAACTTCCTAGTGAGCCTATTTATACTCCCTCTAGGAGAATTTAATGCATTTATTAGCATTGATTGGATTTCCCTATATAGAGCCAATAGAAATTGACGTGAGAGGGAATTCACTCTCCATATGGTGAATCGACCCCTGATTTTATACAAGTGAAAGGAGGAGGATGAATATTATTTAGCACCATCATCTCAATCATGGATATTAATAACCTATAAGAATGTGTATATTTCCTAGAAGATTGAGTCTAAGGTAGAAAAAGTCCTTAAAGACATGCCTATTATGAGGGAATTCTCTGAAGTGTTTTCTGAGGAATTTCCTGGTCATTATCTTAGAAGACTTGTTGAATTTTTTATTGATCTTAAACCTGAGGATTTTCCATTATCCAAGACTCCATATAGAATGGATGTTGTGGAAATTGAGGAGATAAAGAAACAACTACAGGAGAATCTAGATAAAGGGATTATACATCCATGTGCTTCACCATGGGGTCCACCAGTCTTCTTCATCAAGAAGAAGGATGTGTCAATGCGCCTTTGAATTGATTATTGTGGGCTCAAAAAATCACGATAAAGAACAAGTATCCTCTACCCCAAATAGATGAATTGTTCAATTAGCTGTGTGGAGTACAATACTTCTACAAGGTGGATTTTCAGTAAGGATATTACCATGTAAGGATGAAGAAGGAGGAAATCTACAAGACTGCTTTTCATACAAGGTACGAGCACTATGAATTCATAGTAATGCATTCCAGACACACTAATGATCTAGAAAACATCACAGACTTTATGAATAGATTATTTAGATATTACCTTGAAAATTTTTTGTATTCTTTATAGATGATATTCTTATATACTCAAAAACCAAGAAGAATCATGAAGAGCATCTAAGAACTGTACTAGAGGCCTTCAGAAAAGAGAATTTCTATGCAATTTACAACAAGTGTGGGTTCTCGTTGAAGGAATTCACATTCATAGGTCATATCATCACATGAAATGGGATAAAAATGGATCCCTAAAAGACTACTGAAGTTGAGTGATGGTCGAGGCCAGCATCGATGATGGATATTCAGAGCGTCCTAGGGTTAGCTTTATATTATCATCAATTTGTAAGAAATTTATCATGATTGTCTAACCCTATTACCAAGCTAACCTGGGAAGGATTAAATTTTTATTGGTGTTATGAATGATAATATAGCTTAATTGAGTTGAAAAGGAGGCTTATCATTATTCCCATGCTCACACTACCATAAGTGGAGATCCTTTTGTGGTATTTAGTGATGCTTTGAATAAGGGCCTAGGTTATGTGGTGATGCAAAATGAAATCCATTATCTATGATTCAATGAAATTGAAAGTACATGGAAAAAAATATTCAACCAATGATCTGGATTTGGATGTAGTAATATTATCTTTGAAAATTTGGGTACATTACCTCTTTAGACATAAGTGTGAAATATAAACAGATCAGAAAAGCATCAAATATATATTCACACAGAAAGAGTTGAATATGTACCAACGAATATGGTTAGATATGATCATTGAATATGACTTCTCAATCCACTACCACCTTGGGAAAACAAATAAGTTGGTAGATTGTCTAAATAGAAAGGACCTGATGATTTCATCATTGATGAGAATTGAAAATGATCTAATTTTATTAGATTTGATAAAGATGGACATGGGAATCATAAATAAGGGAACATCATTAATCCTTTCACAAATTATTTCTCAACTATCTCTTTGGGAACATATAAATGATTCTTAAAAGGATGATGTGGGAATTCATAATAAATTGGAAACTATCAGAAAATGGAAATCCTCGGAGTTTAATTTTAATAAAGAAGGAATTCAGATATTTGGTACAAGAATATGTGTTCCCTCAAATATAGAGTTAAAGAATGATCTGTTGGATCATGCACATTGTTTGAATTTCCCAATTCACATAGGAAACAAAAATATGTATCAAGATCTTAAAGAGAATTATTGATGGGATAACATGAAGAAGGTGATCCATGATTATACATCAAAATGGCTTGTATGTCAGTATGTGAAGGACAAGCAGAAGAAGTATAAGGGTATGATACAACTATTACCCAGACCAACCTGGAAATAGGATAACATCACCATGGACTTTTTCCTCGGACTTCCGAAGACATCCAAAGGAAACAATGGTATCTAAGTTATTATGGATCGTCATAAAAATATTGCACACATCATTGCAATTCGAGAGGATTTCTCATTTGATCCACTAACATGTATATACATCAGAGATGTGTTAAGGCTACATGAAGTTCCACTATTGATTATATCTGATAGAGATCCAAAATTCACCTATATGTTTTTGGAAGAGTCTTAAACATGATATGAATACAGAGTTCAACTTTAGTTCCTCTTATCATCATCCACATTATAGAAAACCTGAGCGAATAATCCAAACACATGAGAACATGTTTAGAGAATGCTCAATGGACATAAAAGAAGGATGGGATCAACATTATCCTCTGGTTGAGTTCTCTTACAAAAATAGTTTCCACTCAAGAATCCAAATGGCATCTTATGATTCCCTTTAGGGGTAGATGTGTAGAACACTGGAATGTTGGGATGAAGTTGGAGAGAGAAAACTCCTAGGTCCAGAAATGGTTGAAGAAATGGTGGAGAAGGTTAAGATTATCTAGTAGCACATTAAAGCTACTTAGAGTCGACAATAGAGCTATGCAGATAATCATCGATGAAACCTAGAGTTTAATGTTGGAGACATGTTATTCCTGCACATATCACTATGGAAGAGAGTTATGATATTTGCAAAGAAGGGAAAGTTTTGTCCAAGGCACATCGACCCTTTTGAGATCCTTGATTTCTTTAGACTATTATCCTTTTGACTAGCACACCACTGAACCTATCTCAAGTACATTATTTATTCCATATATCACTCTTGAGGAACTACATACCTGACCCATCACATGAACTCAATCCAGAGTTGTTACCATTGTAAAATGACATCTCCTATGAAGATAAGCTGGAGAAGATCTTAGATCATAGGGAAAAAGTTTTATGAAATAAGATAATGCCCCTCATTAAGGTGTTGTGGTAAGACCACAAGTTTGATTAATCAACATGTAAATTAGAGGAAGATATGAAAAAGAGTTACCCTCATATGTTTTAGTGTGGGAAAAGGACATTTTGAGGGAGATATTTCTTGAGGAGGGAATATTGTAATGACCCAAACTTTTATTAATGAAAAAATATGTTGATCTAATTAAGTGTATTGGTTATATAAATCATTTGTACTTACTTGGTTTTATGTTTTTGGATTTTAAAATACCATTAATAATTGTTTCCATTTCTAATATAGCCATTGAAAAGTGATAACAGGATTAATTTAAATATAAAGCTTTGACAAATCCAATTTACTCAGATAGAGGAAGTGATGCGCTCATCCAATAGAATTTCTCCATACGAAGCCCTTTTTCGTAGCTCCGAAAGGAGGTAGCATCATTTGGATATTCTCTGGGCCAAGCCCATGATATGAGCTTCAACACATTAATCTTGAACAAAACCATCTATGGGAGAATTGGAAGTTAATAAATATTACCACCCAAACGATGTTATTTGAGATACCTCAAGAGTCTGTCACCATGAAACACCTTGCCATTAGGTATTATGCGGGTTTTATAAGGGTTTATGTAACAATACCATTGAACTATGATTATGTGAATTATATTTGTATAGAATAAAGAATATATGTTCATTTTATTATTTTTACTTTTTAAATGGTTTTTAAAGCACAAATATTTTTTCTTAATTAATATTTAAATTAAATTAACAAACATATTTTGATGAATTAAAGGATTTTTGAATTATATAATATTTTAATAAAATATTATTACTAAATTACGTTTTATTAAATATAAATTATTTTTTTATTTTTTATTAATACAATGGTAATTTTTATTAAGGTTTGAAAACTGGTTTTTGTGAAAACCCAAGACTTTTAAATAATGATGGTTTTTATTTTATAATTTAAAATTCACACATTTAGAAAATTATTTTGATAAAATAAATATCTTTTTTGGATTAAGGACATCAAATTTATCTAATGGGTAATTTTTCCTAATTTTCTGAGACAATCAAATTTTTGGGTAGAAATTAAATATCGTTTAAATATATAGTGTGTTTTATGACATCATAAAGAACCAATAGTGATATAATAAAATAATATAAAAATAATGTTTCGACAATATATGTTTTACCTTTAAAATAATTTAATTTTAGATTTGTTTGATTAATTTTACAATGCATTAGTGGATACTCTAAGATATATAAAAACATTATAACTTTTTAAAATGATTTCCTGAAGAGTATGACTCACCTACACATAAGAAAGCCCAATATGTCACGACCCATCCTCGGGGCCCGTGTCGTGACTACCCCAAGCCCACCTTCCATAGGCTAGGGGTTGGCGACTAGCACCAAAGGTGTAAATCCGGATAAAAAGGGAAGACATTTCCTTTATAAAAGTAAGCAACACAACAGAGTACAAAATTGAAATTAGCACTAAGTAAATTGAGTACAAAAGTAAGTGATGAAAAGTAAATGGGCCAGTATACAAACCCAACTAAAAGTACAGTACAAATGAAAGCTATAACAACTGCACTATAGTAAAACATCAACCACTGAGTCGTCCTCTGGGAATCCCACCTGAAGGGTGGGTTCAGATGGCATCCTCCGCACCTCATGTCCGTCTGTCCGCTCTGTGTACATATTGCTATGTGGTCCACCTCTGGGTAACATCCAGATCAACAAGTCTCCAACTAGATTAGTGTTTTCCATCTTATGCAACCCACACAACGTGGTGCGGGAAAAGCCTATGCAGGGGTTAGTATACGATACTCAGTAGGGACCCCAAGACCACCGAAGGTCTCCCAGAATCCACAAAGCATAAACCACAGAAGAAAGATACAATCATGAAGTATTAACCAAATCTAATTATGTATATTCCCATACATATACATAATCCATCAATCCCAGTTCAGCTCCAACTCTTGAGGCCAAGTACAACACAGTTCACACAGGAAAGAAGTCAATCACATCGATGATAATAACAAAAATTCAAGGCTCAGCTCCCACAGGTATACATCATTCTTATAGTGATAGATATGATTAGATGTAGTAACTAATTCATCTAAGAAGTTAGAAACACACAGGATACAAGACCATCTAAGCTTTCGGACCCACACATGATACAAGACCAGCTACTCTGCCAGACCCAAACAGGATACAAGTACAAAGGTCAAACTGCCGGACCCACACAGGATACAAGAACAGTATTCATTGCCATCGAACCCACGAAGGATTACATTATGGTAGTCGTCAATGTCAAACCCACAGAGGATTCCAGTATAGTAGTCGATGTAGTTGCTGCCAGCTCTTGGGTTCCCACACACAACACGCTCGATTCGGGGAGATTCTGCTACTCGAGCAAAAGGGGTCATCACATCAACTATCATGAAGTATAGATTTTATGTATCCCAAAGTTCCATCTCGTCAAAGGGAACCCAATGCGACAGATGGCCCGTCAATCAAACGCCCAATATACGAGATATTGACTTTTCCATTCCAGGGGCCCAGTAAGAAATACGCTCATTCCAAACCCGGAAGTTTTTACAAAGTTGTCCAAAACTCACTTAGAGTATCGCAAAAGGACTGCTTCATCACGAGGGTCCTTGTGCCGCAGACGGAGCATCAATCGGACACGCGGTCTTATAGTTATTCACGTTTAAGAGGAAACAGGCTCGACCCATTAAGCCTAGTGGGCTGGCCGGTCAGGTCAACCCGGTTTTGGCGGGTTCGACCTGAAAGAAGGTCGGACCGGCCTGATGAGTCATGCGGCCCAGCACGAGGGGCACGGAATGGCCCGGCCTATGGGGGCGCTGCCTGGCCTAGGGGGGGGGGGGTTCGGCATGGCCCAGCTTGGCCTGACAGGGCGTGGCCTGGTTGGAAGAGCGACTAGGCCTAGAGGGCCGAGCGGTCCGAAGGGGGGGGGGGCGACCCCCCGCTTTCCCAAACCGACGTCACCTCCCTCCCAACCGGTCGGCCTTTCCGGAGCAAGCATCCCGCAGAGCGCAAGCCGTGGTCCTCCGCAGCGCGGCACCCCTTGTGGCGCTGCGGTCTTCCTTCGGCCCGGCCGGCTTTAGCCGGCCGGTTCTTCTTCGGCCGAGCAGTCCGCGGTTGTGGGGTGTGATTCTTCTGCATGCGGCCGCCGCGCGGCCGCCGCCTTCACTCATCGTCGCCCTTTCCAACACGCCTCTATCACGAATAAAATCTAGGAAAACATCGGAGGGTCATCAGGCCATGTTCGTTCGGCCCGCACCCTCCGCGTTAGGTGGTAACAATTGGATGAAGGTAATCTTAAGAAAACATCACCAATAGGATAATTTATTCACTTATAATAATACGAAACCCCTACCTAGAAATTGATGTCGCACGTCATCGAGCCGCGGAAGATGAGCGTTGTGGTAGTCTGGCATCACGGAAGGATGGTGTCTTCCTGTCAACGATGGAGGAAGAGTTTTTATCGTAGACGATGTAGACTCCTTGACGTCGAGGTGTGTCCAAGGAAGATGCATCGTTGGAAGAAGTCCTTCGCGTTCTTTTTCAGGAATGTTCTTCATTGAACAACGGTGTTCTCTGTCGAAGAAGGATCACCTCTTGTATTGACCCAATGTTTTTCAATGAAAATTTCCTTCATAAAATTATGTCATAAAATCACATGAATGCACAACATAATGAAATACTAAGTGATAAGTGAACTTTAACCATAAGTTTGTCACTTCTGTGTTTGGAATTTTGAAAATCCGACATACACGGTTGTGTTCAAGATATTTTATGGAGTCTAATAGAACAAACTTGTTTTTTTGGGTGAATAGTGACATACCCTTATGAATAGTAAAAGGAATAGTAATATGACCCTTATGAATAGTAAATAATAATATTATTTTATTTTCTTAAGGAAATAATATAATGAGATCTTAATTAATTTTTCAATTAGAAATAAAACTAAGTGCACCTTTAAGATTGTTATTTTTCGAATTAACTATGACTTTATATAAAAATTTATTTATTAATATTTAGAAAATTAATTTTGAAAAATGGACTTCATTTTTTAATTCTACATGTTGAAAATTTTTTATGGTAAATTTTTGGTATTTTTCTGAAAAACTCAAATTTTCGATGAATAGTGAAATACTGTAAAATACCGTATATAAAATTTAATAGTTAAATACACTATTCATGACATCACAAGTGATGCAAGGAAACTTGGTTAGAACTCACATGAACTTATTACTATTAGGGGTCCCATGAAACAATACTATTGGTTGTCTTGAGGGAAATAATAAAATAATGAATTAAATATTCAAAATTTACCCCTCCCCTCCACTATAAAAACCACCCTTCACACCCTCATTACCTCACAGCTCTCAAGCTCCAATAATTCTCTAAACTCTACCCAAAAATCCTTCCTAGCCCATACCCCACGTCCAAGAGCTGCTGGTCTCATCAAAAGACCAAGTATAGTCTCTTAAGGAGGTTCTCAAGAGAAGGATTCAAGAGGTAATTTCTCCCCCACTTCTCCTTTAATTTCCTTTCATGTTCAAGTTCATTTCTAGATCTATTTCCACCTATATTCACCCAAATGGTATTGTAACTCAAGCATTATACATATAATGGAATTTTATGATGCTAATTTTATATTATATCATCCAACCTCCCTTTCCCTCTTTCTTTAATTTTATTAATGAGAACGTTGTTCGTGAGGTGTAATTTATCACATTCAAGAATGACATGTTTTCTTCTTCCAGTTCTACCATCAGATCTGGTCATGAAGCCCTTTAATGGTTGAACCAGAATATTTTATATTTGTTATGACCTATTTAATTTTATGTAACTGGCTTATGAACATAATACTAAGTGATAAATTAAAACAAGTTTGTTGTGATTGAAAAACCTTCCCAAATTAACCCAAACAATCATCATTTAATTATTATCTAATGATTCATCCACATGGATATAATATAATTCATTATAAGATCATTAAAAATCTTGTAATATCATTAATAACATGTAATATCAGTTCTGGATGATTACCCATGTTCTACCCAAACATCAACTTAAGAATACAAGAGTACCACTCAAGAAAAGCATAAAAACAAAATTCCCGAACAATGTTTCTAAACACTATAACTCATTAAAAGGCACATAAAATCACATAATTAAACCATAATTAACCATATTAACGTATAAACAGTTCAATAATTTCTAATTAATGAATATAATGTCATTATATAGAAAATTAAAGAGAAGGAATCATTCAGATACAAGGTAAGGGAAATCTCGAACTCAATTTTCTTCCTTCTGATTCTCCTTCTTTCACTCCATTTTGATATGGTTACTCCATAAAGATAATTTCTTCATAATTATATTAACTTTTTGGGGATATAAATTTTTTATAATTAAGTTTATGTCTAACAAAAGTTTTTCCAAAAGAACTCTTCTTTTAAGAACTCAACTTTTACCTCTCATTCAGGGTTGATGGTTCTTGTATCAAGTATGGTGTTCCCTATTTCTTTTGGGAAACCAAAGATTATGGATGTATTATTATGAGATGAAACCCATTACTTTACATGGGTTAGTTATGTTCAATTTTTATATGTGTTCTATGTGGGAATCATGAAAATTATAATGTTATGATGTGACATGTGTGCCCGGAATTATATATCGCAATATGAATGTTTCAAAGTGACGGGTGCGCCCGGAATTATACGGCGCTCCAATGCATTTGGTAAAGTGATGAATCTCATGAGTATATGTGAAATTATTTATGAACAAGATTCAATATTGGTTCATAAGTATGTGTGGTAGTTTACCACTAAAACATGATGTTTCATTTTTATGCCTTACCACTTTTCAAGTCTTTTATTTATGTTCCTCACATGTTCATGATCTTTTGCCTATGTCATAATTATACTCACCCCATGCTATATTATTTTTATCTATCCTTTTACTAGGCTTTTATATCACCCCTTTTGATGTATATCCTCAGGTTTCTACATGTACTAATGAGAGGACAAGTGCCAATAAGAATATAGAGTAGAAGAAATTAATAAATTTTTATGCTTGATGTTGTAATTGTTATGTACGGTCCTAGTTTTCCCAAGAAAATAAATCTTTATATCCTCAATGTGTAATACTATTATGTTGTTTATATTTAAAATGATGTAATATTATTGTAATAAAATACTGGTGTGATATAGTTTGTATCAGGGGAATGGTTTAGTTAATTTGGGAATTAGGATCAGTGAACCCTAGAGAAAACCTCTAGCATGAGACTAAGTACAAGTAGGAACACATGAAAATCTACATAGAGATCCCATATTTTATGTTTTTTGTATAAATTGTTTAAATGAAAAAGTTATTCATATCTTGTTTACTTATGATTTGTTCTAAACCTTTCTATTTTAGAAAATGGTGGGAACCAGGAGAAATCAGGCCAACAACTCGTGCGAGGGCCAATGCAACAATTGCCCGAACGACATCCCCACTGATTTGGGAGGTGGAGTTAAAAACATCATGGTTATTCTTAACCAATTATCTCAGGTTATAAACAATACCCTTAATAATGGGGAACTTCTTTCTTCAGCAAAGAGGGAGCAACTGGCTATCGAATGTTTTATGCGGAAACGACCACCGACGTTTAGTGGATCTTCTGATCCAATAATTGCGGAACAGTGGGTTAACTCCATGGAGAAGATCTTTTTTGTTCTTCACTGTTCTAATCTATATAAGGTGACCCTATCCATTTATCATCTATATGGAGAAGCTTATCATTGGTGGTATTTGATTAAGAACACCAAGCCAAGGGTGGAAATTGAAGAGATGGAATGGGAAGAATTTAATATAATGTTTCTTATTAAGCATTTCCCATTAACTCTTCGTACGATGATAGAGAGAGAATTTATAGAGCTCATGCAAAAATAAGGATAATCTATCACTACATATGAAGCGAATTTCACAAGGCTTGCAAGGTATGCTTAGAGTTTTGTTATCAATAATGATAGAAAAATTGATAGATTCTTTAGTGTATTAAAACCACACCTTCAAAAGCCTTTTGCAATTCGAGACTTTGGGAGTTATGAAGAAGTTTTTCGTTGTTATCTCAAAGTGGAGATGGAGTTTGGAGAATGGTCCCATGGCTACGGTGATAAGAAAGGAAAGATAGAGTTTCAATTTGGTGGATCTAATGACAAATGTGGGAAGAAAAATCAATGACCCACATGCCAAAAATGTGGGAATTTGCACCATGGGAACTGCCTCAAAGGGATGGGGAAATGCTTCAAGTGTGGGAAAGAAGGAAACCATGCCTAAGTGTGTCTAAAAGACACGAAAAGGAAGGAGAATGTAGCCGATTAAAGTAGAAAACCACTAATGGTTCAATGCTACAACTATAGGGAGCTAGGGCACTATGCAAACTAGTGCACTAAACCACGAGTTCTTGAGGGAAATCAGCGTCAGCATCAAAAAAATCCAAAGGAATAAGGGAAGTCTTATGCCATCACCACTGTGGAGGTGGATCATGATAATGAAGTCATACAAGGTACACTTCCTATTCACTCAAGAATGGAAAAAGTATTAATTGATTCTGGTTCTATACATTCCTTTATATCATGCAAGTTTGCTAGAACTATAGAATCGAAGCCCTGAAACCTTCAAGTAGAGATATCTATAAAAACACCAAGTGGTGAAATCATTGCAACCCAAGTGTTTTAATCTTCTCATGTTGGCATATGTGGGAAGATTCTTCCGAAAAATCTTTTAATACTTCCCTTGGTGGAATTTGAGGCTATAATGGGAATGGATTGGCTCTAGTCATATAGAGCACATATCAATTTTCGGGAAAAGGAAATATCTTTTCATATTCTAAACCATCCCAGGATCTTCTAAAAATGCAAGGAAGATCATGAATCTACTTTGAAAACCCCTTCAATAGTGTGGGTGTTTATTCCCTATGAAGAAGCATACCCCTCCCAAATGGTTGAGTCGAAGGAAAGTACCAACCTTGAGGAAATTCCCATTGTGAGGGAATACAGTGATGCATTTCCTGAAGAGTTACTCGGAATTCCATCAGATCGTGAGGTAGAGTTCTCAATTGAACTCATACCTAGAGCTACTCCTATCTCGAAGTGTCCCTATTGGATGGATCCTATCGAATTGGAGGAGTTAAAGAAGGAGCTACAAGAGCATCTGGACAAAGGGTTCATATTCCCTAGTGCATCACCTTGGGGTGCACTAGTGCTCTTTGTGAAGAAGAAGTCTGGAACAATGCGGCTGTTTATCGATTATCTGGAACTCAAAATGATCACCATAAAGAACAAGTATCCTCTTCCAAGGATTGATGACTTGTTCGATCAGTTAAGAGGAGCTCAATACTTCTCAAAGGTGGATCTTCATTCTAAATATCATCAGGTAAAGGTGAATAAGGAAGATATTCAAAAGGCTACCTTCCGTACAATGTATGGGCACTACGAGTTTTTGGTGATGCCCTTTGGACTTATTAATGCCCCTAAAATCTTCCGGGATTTGATGAATAGAGTCTTTAGACGTTACCTCAAAAAATTTGTGGTAGTGTTTATTGATGATATTCTCATCTACTCTAAGAGCAAGGTAGAACATGAAGAACATTTAAGACTTGTGTTTTCAACATTGGGAAAGGGAAAGTTGTACGCCAAGTTCATCATGTGTGACTTTTGGATGAAGCAAGTCTTGTTCTTGGGACACGTGATCACAAGTGAGGGAATTTATATGGATCCTTCAAAGACAAAGGTGATTGACGAATGGCCCAGGCCCTCTAGTGTCACCGAAATTTGTAGTTTTCTTGGATTAGTAGGGTACTACTGAAGTTTTTTGAGAAACTTACCATGATTGTCAAGCCCTCTAACTAAGTTAACAAGGAAAGGGGTAAAGTATGTCTGGATGGAGGAATGTGAGGGAAGCTTCAAGGAGTTAAAGAGAAGGCTGATCACTGCACCTATACTCACACTACAGAAAAGTGGAGAATGTTTTGTGATATGCAGTGATTCTTCAAAGAAATGATTTGGTTGCGTACTCATGCAAAATAATAATCTGATAGCCTATGCCTCACGATATTTGAAGACCCATGAGAAGAACTACCAGAGGCATGATCTATAGCTAGCATCCATGATTTTTTTCCTTGAAAATCTGGCGGCACTACCTTTATGGTGAGAAGTGTGACATATACACTGACCACAAGAGCCTAAAGTATATATTCAAACAAAAGGAGATCAACATGCATCAAAGGAGACAGTTAGAGCTAATCAAGGATTACGATTGCTCTATTAATTATCATCCTTGAAAGGCAAACAAGGTAGATGATGCTCTAAGCAGAAAAGAACCTACTACTATATCCATGCTGCGGATTGAGATAGACCTTATCTTCATGGATATGTAAAGAATGGATTTGGAAATCATAAGGGCAGGGGATAAATCCTACCTTTCCCAAATGATTGTACAACCATCCATCCAAGAGAAGATTAAGGAATCACAAAGGTATGATATGGAGATACAAAAGATGGTGAATGCAGTAAATGAAGGGAAGCTGCGAGGGTTCCATATCGATGATGATGGTTTGATTCGGTTTGGAACGTGGCTTTGTGTGCCTTCATCACCCGGGATAAAGACGGAGCTATTGGACAATGCACATAGATCAACTTTATATATCCATCCTAGGAGTACCAAGATGTATTATGATCTCCAGGAAAACTTCTGGTGGGATAACATGAAGAAGGAGATTGTGGAATATATATCAAGGTGCTTGGTATGTCAGCAAGTTAAAGCTGAGTGACAAAAGTCCAAAGGTATGATGCAGCCATTGTTATACCCATGTGGAAATGGGAAAATGTTACTATGGACATCGTCACGGGTCTCCAGAAGATTTCCAAGTGAAATAATGCGATATAGGTTGTGGTTGAACGAATCACCAAGACTTTCCATTTTATCGCTATTCGGTAAGATTTCTCACTTGAACAACTTGCAAAGATATAAGTGAAGGATGTGGTGAGACTGCATGATGTTCCACTCTCAATTGTCTCTGACTATGATCTGAGGTTCACATCTAAATTCTGGAGGAGCCTTCAACATGATTTGAGCACTGAATTAAATTTCAACATGTCCTATCACCCCAACACTAATGGCCAGTCTAAAAGAACTATTCAGACGCTTGAAGATATGCTTAGAGATTTCTCTCTAGAATTCAAATGTGCATGGAATCAGCATCTACCATTGGTTGAGTTCTCATACAACAATAGCTTCCACTCGAGTATTCAGATGGCTCCATATGAAGCTCTGTATGGAAAGAGATGTAGAACTCCAACCTGTTGGGATGAAGTTGGATAAAGAAAGCAACTTAGACCTGATCTTGTTCAAGAGATGACAGAGAAGGTTCAAGTCATCCAGAAACACATCAAAGATGATCAAAGTCAGAAAAATAGTTATGCTGACAATCCTCGAAGGGACTTGGTGTTCGACGTTGTAGATAAAGTCTTCCTTCAAATATCTCCATGCAAGAGAGTCATGTGATTTGGGAAAAAAGGGAAGCTAAGCCCAATGGACATTGGCCCCTTTGAGATCCTTGACCGCATTGGAGCTATGGCCTATCAGCTTCCACTTCCACTGAATATAGCTTGAGTTCATGATGTTTTTCACGTATCACTCCCGAGGAAGTACATACCTCATCACTCACATGTACTAAACATAGGGGTGGTGTAGCTGGAAGATGATCTCTCCTATGTGGAGCATCAAGTAAAGATTCTGGATCAAAGTGATAAGGTTCTACGCAAAAAGACAACCCACCTTATCAAACAGTTGTGGAGTAACCATAAGTTTGAAGAAGAAACTTGGGAACTAGAAGAGGCGATGAAGGAGAAGTACCCTCACCTGTTTATGTAAAATGAAATTTCGAGGGCGAAATTTCATAAGGGGGGAAAATCTAACGACCCAAAGTTTTTAAATATAAATTTCCATCATAAAATGATGTCATAAAATCACATGAATGAAAAACATAATGAACTACTAAGTGATAAGTGACCTTTAAACATAAGTTTGTCACTTCTGTGTTTGGAATTTTAAAAATTCAACATACATGGTTATGTTCAAGATGATTTTTGGAGTCTAATTGAACAAACTTTATTTTTTTGGGTGAATAGTAACACCCCTTTATGAATAGTAAAATTAATAGTAATATAAACCTTATGAATATTAAATAATAATATTATTTTATTTTCTGAAGGAAATAAGATAATGAGATCTTAATTAATTTTTCATTGAGAAATAAAACTAAGTGCACCTTTAAGATTGTTATTTTTCAAATTAAATATGATTTTATTTAAAAATTAAATTAATAATATTTAGAAAATTAATTTTGAAAAATGGACTTAATTTTTGAATTCTAAATGTCAAAAAATGGTTAGGGTAATTTTTTGGAATTTTTTTGAATAACTCGAATTTTTAATGAATAGTGAAATGCGGTAAAATACAGCATATACAATTTAACAGTTAAATACACTATTCATGACATCACAAGTGATTCAAGGCCACTTGGTTCAAACTCACATTAACTTATTACTGTTAGGGGTCACATGAAACAACATTATTGGTTGTCCTGAGGGAAATAATAAAATAATGAATTAAATATTCAAAACTTTCCCCTCCCCTCCACTATAAAAACCACCCTTCACACCCTCATTCCCTCACACCTCTCAAGCCCAAATCCTTCTCTAAACTCTACCCAAACATCCTCCCTATCCCCTCCCCCACGTCCAAGAGCTTCTGGTCTCATCAAAAGACCAAGCTTAGTCCCTTAAGGGGGTTCTCAATAGAAGGATTCAGGAGGTAATTTCTCTCCCTCTTCTACTTTAATTTCCTTTCACGTTCAAGTTCATTTCCTAATCTCTCCCCACCTATCTTCACCCAAATGGTATTTTAACTCCAGTATTATAAATATAATGTAATTTTATGATGATAATGGGATATTATATCATCCAAACTCCCTTTCCCTTTTTCTATTATTTTATTAAAGAGAACATTGTTCGTGAGGTGTTAATTTATCACCTTCAAGAACAACATGTTTTCTTCTTCAATTTCTACCTTCAGATGTGGTCATGAAACAATTTTTTTTGTTGAAATAGAATATTTTATATGTATTATCTCTTATTTAATGTTCTGTAATTGACTTATGAACATATTACTAAGTGATAAATTAAAACAAGTTTGTTGTGATCGAAAAACCGCCCAAATTAACCCAAACAATCATCATTTAATTATTATCTAATGATTCATCCACATGGATCTAATATAATTCAATATAATATCATTAAAAATAATTTAATATCATTAATAACATGTAATATCAGTTCTGAATTATTACCCATGTTCTACCTGGACATCAATTTTAGAATACAAGGGAACCACTCAAGAAAACCATAAAAACAAACATTCTCGAAAAATGTTTCTAAACTCTATAACTCATTAAAAGGCACATAAAATAAAATAATGAAACCATAATGAACCCTATTAATGTATAAAAGGTTCTGTAATTTCTAATTAATGAATATAATGTCATTATACATAAAATTAAAGAGAAGGAAGCATTCAGATACAAGGTATGTGAAATCTCGAACTCATTTTTCTTCCTTCAGATTCTCCTTCTTTCACTCCATTTTGATATGGTTACCCCTTAAAGATCATTTAATCATAATTATATTACCTTATATGAGATATACATGTTTTTTAATGATGTTTATGTCTAATCAATTTTTATCCAAAATAACTCTTCTTTTAAGAACTCAACTTTTACTTCTCATTCATGGTTAATGGTTCTTGTATCAAGTATGGTGTTCCCTCTTTCTTTTGGGAACCCAAAGATTATGAATGTATTCATATGAGATGAAACCCATTCCTTTACATGGGTTAGATATGTTCACTTTGGATATGTTTTCTATGTGTCAATCATGATAATGATAATGTTATGATGTGACGGGTGTGCCTGGAATTATATAGCACAATATGAATGTTTCAAAGTGACGGGTGCACCTAGAATTATACAGCGCTCCAATGCATTGTGTAAAGTAATGAATCTCAGGAGTATATGAGAAATGATGTGTGAAAAATATTCTATCTTGGTTCACAAATATGTGTGGTATTTGACGACTAAAACATGATGTTTTATTTTTATGCATTGCCACATTTCAAGTCTTTTATTTATGTTCCTCTCATGTTCATGAGCTTTTTCCTATGTCAGGATTATACTCACCCCATGCTATATTCTTCTTATCTATCCTCTTACTGGGCTTTTAACTCACCCCTTTTAATGTATATTCTCATGTGCCTACATGTACTAAGGAGAGGACAAGTTCCAATAAGAAGCTAGAGAGAAAAAAATTAATCAATTTTTATGCTTGATGTTGAAATTGTTATGTATGGTACTAGTTTTCCCAAATTGGGGTATTGTACACGCATCTAAGCCTCCCACTCCCAAGTGCTCTCTTGGAGGTTCCCATTCTGCCAGCGAATGTGCACTAGAGGAATTGACCATCCACATAGGACCCGCTCCTGTCGATCCTCGATCTCCAACGGGACCGTCGTAAATGTTGCCCCGTCATCGATGTCTAGCTCCCCGTGATTGATGATGTGGTTTGGGTCATGCTCGTATCTCCTCAATAGAGATACGTGGAATATGTCGTACACCTGGTCCAACTGAGGAGGAAGGGCCAGGTGGTATGCCACGTCGCCTACTTTGTTGAGGACCTGGAAAGGTCTGATGAATCATGGAGATAACTTGCCACCCCGGCCAAATCTCCATAGACCTCGTCGACGAAAGACCCATAAGAAAACATGGTCACCATCCTCTAACTCCAGTGTTCTCTGTCTCCTATCATCATAGGACTTTTGTCTGCTCTGTAAAGTCTTCATCCACTTCGGGATGATCTGCACCTTCTCTATCATAGCCTAGACCATATCTACTCCTACAAGTGCTGACTCCCCTGGGTCAATCCAAAACAGAGGTGATCTGCAAGGTTGGTCGTACAGTGCCTCATAAGGTGTCATCCTGATGGTGGAGTGATAGCTGTTGTTGTACGCAAACTCCACCAAGGGTAAGTGATCCTACCAACTGTGACCAAAGTCAAGGACACATGCACGGAGCATGTCCTCGAGAGTCTGAATGGTCCTCTCAGTCTGGCCATCCGTCTGAGGATGGAAGGCAGTGCTCAGACAAAGTTGCATTCCAAAAGCCTCCTGCAATCCCTTCTACAGGAGGGAAGTTAAATGAGTGTCTCGATCAGATATGATAGTCGATGGCACACCATGAATCCGTACGATCTCCGGAATGTAGAGGCATCCCAAGCTCTCTAATGAGACCTGCTCTCTGATTGGTAGGTAGTGGGCCAACATGGTGAGTCGGTCTACGATCACCTAGATAGAGTCATGTCCCCTAGATGTACGTGGAATCCCTGTCACAAAATCCATAGAGATCCCATACCAATTCCACTCTGGGACCTCTAAGGGATATACCAAGCCTGCTAGTACTTGGGGATACACCTTCACTTTCTGACAAGTGAGGCATCGTGAAACAAACTCTACTACAACCTTCTTCATACCGGGACACTAGTGATGTCATCTGAGGTCCTGATACATCTTCGCCAGTCCTGGATGTACTGCTAGAGGGGAAGTGTGGAACTCCCTCAACACCTCCTCATGTAGTGCAAATGGTACAATGGTACGTCCCCTGAAGAGGATCACATGCTCCCCTCCTTAAAAAAATTAATCAGGTGCCTGCCCTGTGGATATCTGAGCACGTCACACCTCACAGTCAATGTCCCCATGTTGTGCCTCTCTAACTTGTTGAAGAAGCGGAGGAGTGACTATGATAGACTGAAGAAAGGCTGCTCCATCTATATCCATAAAGGATATCTGAAATGCGGCTAGCTGCTCCGTCACCTCTCCTAGAAGCTGAATAATGGATCTCCTAATGAGAGAATCAGCTACAATATTCCCCTTCCCATGAGTATAGACTATCTCAAAGTCATAGTAATGGAGGAACTCGAGCCATCTCCGTAGTCTCAGGTACAGGTCCTTCTGTGAGAAGATGTACCTAAGACTCTGGTGATCTGAGTAGATTGTAAATCACTCTCCCATCAGATAGTTCCGCCACATTTTCAAGGCTAAGACCACTACTTCTAACTCCTAGTCATGGGTAGCATAGTTCTACTTGTGCTGTCTCTGCTGCCGCGAACCATAAAAGTTCACTGCTCTCTCCTGCATCAGGACACACCCGAGTCTGTCCCTTATATGCCGTAGTACACTACGTACCCAACGCCCTCCTTCGGTAGCCTCAAGATGGGTGCACCGGTCAATCTCAGCCTCAGCTCCTGAAATCTCTACTGGCATATATCTGACCACACGAAGGGTTTCCCCTTCTTTGTCAAAGCTGAAAGTGGTGTTGCAACTTTGGAGAAGTCTGGAAAAAATCTCCGATTGTAACTAGCTAGACCCAAGAAACTCCGAACCTCTGTCACGTTCCAGGGTGTCTCCCAAGAAAGTACTGCATCGATATTTTTTGGATCCACTACTACTCCCACCTTTGAGATGACGTGTCCCAGAAATTGATCCTCTCGAATCCAGAACTAGCACTTTGAGAGCTTACCATAAAGCTGGTTCTCTCAGAGTGTATCGAGTACAACCCATAGGTGGTAGGTGTGCTCATCCTCAGTAGTCGAGTAAATCAGTATGTCGTCAATGAAGAATACGGCAAATCGATCAATGTAGGGCTGGAAGATCATGTTCATGAGACTCATGAACACTACTGGAGTGTTGGTTACGCCAAATGGCATAACCAAGAACTTGTTGTGGCCATACCGACACCTAAAGGCCATCTTCTGCACATCCTCATATCGAACTCTGAGCTGGTGATATCCTGACCTGAGTTCTATCTTTGAGAACCATCGTGATCCCTTGAGCTGATCGAAGAGGTATTTAATCCTCAGAAGTGGGTACTTGTTCCTTACGGTCACCTGATTCAGGAGACAGTAGTCGACACAATGTCGCAAGCTCCCATATTCCTTCTTGGCGAACAAAATCGAAGATGCCCAGGGTGAAACACTAGGTCAAATAAATCCCTTTTCCTATAAGTCCTATAGATATACCCACAACTCACGAAGCTCATTGGGAGCCATCCGATATGCTGGAGTAGATATTGGTGTTGTCCTGGGGTACATGTCAATGTAGAAATCTACCTCTCTACGGGGAGGTAGTCCTGGAACTTCGTCAGGAAAAACGTCTGCATACTGATCCACCACAACAGGAAAACTCAGAATATGCACATAAACATCTCCAAGGATGAGAGTAGCCAACTGATGTGTGATCAGCTTCCCTCTCCTCTGCATAAGTCCATCCTACGCTGTAAAGGCTCCCTTATTTCCGGTGAAGGTGAACCTGCTCCCATCCGTGCGGACACACCGCACTTTGCGCCTAATACAGTCAATTTGAGCATGAACTGTAGATAAACATTCCATACCAAGGATGACATCATAAGGCCTCGACGCCACTACAAGAAGATCCCAGCCAAAGCTCTTTCCTCCTAGAGTAAGCTCACACTACCGGCACCAGTGCCTAATCATCGAGTCTTCTCCGGTAGGAGTCTCTAGCAATAAGGACCGAGCCAACAACTCCATCAGAATCTCTGAGTTCCGAACAAGGGAAAAGAAAATAAAATAATGACTCACACCTATGTCTATAAGAACTAAAGAAAGGGTGGAGTAGACACAAATAGTACCTAGAATCATCTCAGGTGCATCGTGGTCGTAGGCCTCGATTGCCTAGAGCTGTGCCCGCCTCTGTCTGCCAGCTCACTGTGGTCGGGGTGAAACTTCTGGTGGTGGTGGCGGTAGAGCCTCGAAACATCATCCACCAGCCGCTGCTCGGCTAGCTCCTATGCCTCATCCTCCTGCTCCCAGTGGACCACCACGGTCAAACCTCTGCCTCTACCTGGGAGGTCTCTTTACTATCTGCTGCTCGTCTGCATGGCGGGTTGGGCAGTCACGAGCCATGTGGACTGGCCCGCCACATGCATAGCACTGCCTGATCCTCGTAAGGATGGCTTTGTTTCATGTTACCTGCACAAATGAACCTGTATCTAGAGGTCACCCACCTGATGGCCTGGTCTGCTTGGACCCCTATGACATCTGTCTATTGCTGGCTGCAGAAGTCTATGCTACGTGTCTCCCTGCGGTGGGTCTCGCCGCTGGTGACTGCTCAGCGAGAAATTTATCCACTATAAGGGATCCCTCCAGCACCCCTTCCTACGTCAGGATGCTGAGGGGAATCATAAAAGCCATGATCTCATGCCTGAGTCCCTGCTCGAAGGATTAGGCCTTGAAGAACGGGTCTCATACCATATCTGTGGAGTAGTGTGATAGGTTAGTAAACCTCGCTGAGTACTGAGCTACTGACATGCTTCCCTGATGCAGATGTAGTAACTCCTAAATTTGCACCGCACGAAGGGTGACTGGAACAAACTCTGAGCGGAAGAGAATCTTGAAGTCCGTCCAGAGTAAAGATGCCTCATCATGCACCTGGAGCATCAGGATCTACCATCTACCTGCTGCTTCGTGCAGGAGACTCGTGGCAAGGATCACTATAAGGTCGACTGGTGTCCCTACCAATATGAAAACTCTAACGATAGCCTCCAACCAATCCTCTGCGGAACCTAGGCAGCCTCTGTCACTGGGACTTGTGAAATACACTCAAACAACGTGCACTCTCTACTACTGGGGATGGTGGTATTGGTGGAACAACGTGTAGTGGTACTGGTGGTGCCTCCTCTGTGATGGGACCCTATACCGAGGCCTTGTCTCTCAGTGGGCTACCATCTCGCACGTAACTCAGAACCCAAGTTGGATGACTTCGTGGGGCCATCCTGAAAAGAAACAAGTGAGCCACAGTCAAAACAGTATACCTGGTGACCTGACACAAAATAATCACAATGAAAACTTTTGAAACACACATGCAATCAGTTTTTTCGTGCCTCGAGTTGGAAATTAGAGGTCAAGGTCCGGGTGTATTGATACGTCAACTGCTGCACCTATGCTAGAATCCCTAGACTGAAAACCACACTCAATACTATTAAAACTATTGATCCACAGAAAGAAAGATCATAGTCTAGAGTTTTGTGGTATAACCGACTCCTTTGATACCAATTTGTCACGACCCGTCCTCGGGGCTCGTGCCGTGACTACCCCAAGCCTGCCTTCCATAGGAAAGGGGTGGTGACTATCACCAATGGTGTAAATCCCAATAAAAAGGGAAGGCATTTCCTTTATAATAGTAAACAACACAATAGAGTACACAACTGAAGTAAGCACTAAGTAAACTGAGTTCAAAAGTAAGTTCTGAAAGGTAAATGGGCCAGTATACTAACCCAACTAAAAGTACAGTACAACTGAAAGCTAGAAAAACTACAGTATAGTAAAACAGCAACCACTGAGTCATCCTCTGGGAATCTCACCTGAAGGGTGGGTACATATGGCCTCCTTCGCACCACAAGTCCATTCTTCCGCTCTGTGTACGTCTCGCCAAGTGGTCCACCTCCAGGTACCGTCCAGCTCCACAAGTCTCCACCTTGATCAGTGTTGTCCATTGTCTGTAACCAACACGATGTGGTGTGGGAAAAGCCCGTGTAGGGGTGAGTATACGATACTCTGTAGGGACCCCGAGACCCCCGAAGATCTCCCGGAATCCTCAAAGGATAAACCACAGAAGAAAAATACAATCACAAAGTATCAACCAAATCTACATAGGTATATGCCCACATATATACCTAATTTATCAATCCCAGTTTGGCTCCAACTCTTGATCCCAAGCACAAACCAGTCCACATAGGAAAGAAGTCAATCACATTGATGATAATAATTGAAATTCAAGACTCAGATCACACAGGTATAAATCTTTTGTATAGCGATAGAAATGATCAGATGTAGTCACTAATTCATCTAAGATGTCAGACCCACATAGGACAAAAGACCAGCTAAGCTATCAGACCCAAACAGGATACAAGAATAGCTACTCTGCCGGACCCACACAGGATACAAATACAGAGGTCAAACTACTAGACCCACACAGGATACAAGAACATTAGTCATCGTTGTCGAACCCACTAAGGATTCTAGTATGGTAGTCGTCGCTGTCGAACCCAGGGAGGATTTCAGTATAGTAGTCGATGCAGTCGCAACCAGCTCTAGGGTTCCCGCACACAGCACACTCGATTCCGGGAGGGTACGCTCCTCGAGAAAAAGGGGTTGTCACATCAACTATCATGAAGTCTAGAGTTGATGTATCCCAAAGTTCTATCTCGTCAAAATGAACCCAATGTGACAGACAATATGTTAATCGGATGCCCGGTCTGAGAGATATTGACTTCTCTGTTCGAGGGGCCTGGTTGGAAATACGCTCGTTCCAAACCTGTCCATTTTTTCAAAGTTGTCCAAAACTGACTTAGATTATTGAAAAAGGACCTCTCAATCACGAGGGTCCCAGTGTCACTGATGGCGCGTCGATCATACGAACAGTCTTATAGTTATTCACGATTTAGAGAAAACGGGCCCGACCCGTTAAGCCCAGTTGGCTGACAGGTCGGGTCAACCTGGTTTTTGCAGGTCTGACCCAGCAGAGGGTCAGACCGGCTCGATGAGACATGCGGCCTAGCCTGAGGGTCATGAACCAACCTGAGGGGGCGCGGCCCGGAGGGACCAGCGGTCCGAGGGGGGGAACTTTATCGAACCAGTGGCATCGCCCTCCCAACCGGCCTGCCGAAGCTGGATGAACTTTCTGGTGCAAGCTACCCACAGAGCGCGGGCTGCGGTCCTCCATAGCACGACGCCCCTTGTGGCGCCGCAGTCTTCCTTCGGCCCAAATAGCTTTATCCGGCCAGTTATTCTTTGTCCAAGCGGTCCGTGGTTTCGGGCCGCAATTCGTCAGCATGCGGCCGGCGCGTGGTCGACACCTTCACTCATCATCACCCCTTCCAAGGCACCTCCATCATGAATAAAATTCAAGAAAACAACGAATGGTTGTCGAGATGTGTTCGTTCTTCCCACGACCTCTGCATTAGGTGGTTACAATTGGCCGAAGTTAATCTAAAGAAAACATCACAAACGGGATAATTTATTCACTTATAATTATATAAAACCCCTACCTCAAAATTGATGTCACACATCTTCGATCCGTAGAAGACGAGCGTTGTTGTTGTCTGGCATCACGGAAGGACGGTGTCATCCCGTCAACGATGGAGGAAGAGTCATTGTTGTAGGCGACATAGACTCCTTGACGTTGAGGTGCATCCAAGGAAGATGCGTCGTTGGAAGAAGTCCTTCGCATTCTTCATCGGAAATGTTCTTCATTGAAGAATGGTGTTATTTGTCAAAGAAGGATCACCTCTCTTCTAAAACTCCAAATCCTTCACCAAGAAAACATTTTCCAATGCATAAAAGCAATAAAAAGGCTCTCTAATTAATATAATTTCCATGCAATTCAATTTGAAAACAAGGGGTGTTGAATAGTTAATGTAGACATTAATTATATGAGTTGGCACAATTGATTGGAAGATGGAGGTGGTGAGGCTACACTATTAATGAGGAGTTGTCAAAATAAATAGTAGGAAATTAATGGGGAGTTTAAGGGAGGTGGAACGGATTGGGTTCGTGTGGGCCCCACCACACAATATTCTCTCAGGGGAGGTTATGTGGTGTGTGGGCCCACCCTTAACTTCTTTTCGTAGGTTATAACTACCAAAAATAAATAAAATTGTGTTCCACAAATTTTATTTATTTTATTCTAAATATCCAAAAATTAACTCTCAACCCGCATAAAACGCAACTGCAGTAAAGATACCCTTAAGCGAATACCGGCGCTGTGAGTTCATCGGTGTCCTCAGATTTCAATTCTGAGCACCGGTTCAAAATATAGAAAAACTCGCACATACATTTACTGAACGTACCCGAACAAAACATCATAAATTGATTCTGGGCACATATGGCCTTGGAATCAAGTGCCGTAAAAAACCGTAGACTCGTAAAATTCCAAAGTATTTAAAAAATAATTCCTTGAAAATTCCAGGTCTTTACATAAGATTTTATTATATTAGGCCATTATACATAAAAAAATAATATTTTCTACTACCATTTCTCAAAAACCTATGGAAAAAACCATGTGATGGTTTGTGGTTTTGATTAGTTTAATGTGTACTGTCCAAAACCTAAATAATAAATAATTCCTCCTCTTTTCCTGTATAAACCCACTCAATATCCCATTCCACTTCACTCAAAACCATTGGAACATGACTTAACTCTACCCTCCTCTCTCTTGAATCCTACCGAGGTGCCCCAATATCCCTATAATACTCTCTCAAGCCTATCCCATACCATTGGGATCACACTTCTAAAGAAAGGATCCTCACTTTCTTTCCATCCTTATTTATGTCCGTGTTTCCTTATATTGTTATGATATTTTATTTTCAATTAAAAATGTTGGGGTATAATTTTTCACCTCCATTATACTGAACTTCTTATCTTTTAATGATGAGAGTCCCCTTTCTCTCTCATTAATTTCTCCTATGTACACCCATTACCATTCTAAAATTTTGTAAGGAATTCCTCTCTTCATATTTGCATTCAAGAAAATATTTTATATTATGCATCTAAACTCCATTAAATATGTTGGGATATTATTTTACATGACCCCATTACTATCCATTTCATTTATAAATTATTAGAGATTCATTTATCTTTTGTAAAACCATTTTGTTATTTTTATTTGACGTCGTTATGCTGACAAAGTAACACCAAAATTTCTCATTCCCTAATCATCATGTGGTGAATACCATACCCATTTATCTATCAAGGGTATTCACCATTATACACATGTACTTGTTTATTGAGGACTTACATTTATGTATTCAACATCTCTTATTCATGAAATTAATTATGATGATTAGTAAATCCAAGTTGTATGATCCTTGTGGCACACATATGCATGAAATGAAATGCTTCTAAATGGTGCGCCCTAATAGCACTCCAATGCATTGGGTAAAGTATAGTATAATGATACACCATGTGTAATGATGATTTAATCATGCTAATTCACATTAAATAAGGGTTTTCTCTTGCTAATTCAAGTGCAATGAGGGTTTACTCATGCTATATGTGCAATGACCCTTGGCTTATCCTAATATCATGTTAAATGTTGTTGCCACATCTCCATGTTATGATAATCATACTATATCATGCCTTTATGTTCAAGTTTCTATTATACTACATTGATATTCCTATTTCCAAACATGTATTGTATTCTTTATGTTATGCCTTGTTTACTCCCTTACTGGGATTTGTATCTCACCCTTATCTTATGTATCTTCTTAGGTTATCCCATGCAATGGTGAGTACGAAAAAATGTTGTGTGTAACGACCCAATGTTTTTAATGGAAATTTCGTTCTTATAAATATGCCATAAAATCACATAATAATTATATACTAAGAGAAAAGTGACATTTAAACATAAGTTTGTCACTTCTGTGTTTGGAATTTTTCAAATCTGACATACATGGTTGTGTTCAAGATGTTTTTTAGAGTCTAATAAAAAAATAATTTTGGGTGAATAGTAACCTACCCTAATGAATAGTAACATACCCTTATTAATAATGATATACGCTAATGAATAGTAACCTCACCAATGGTGGTATGAAAATAATATTCAAGATGGAAGTATAATATACCTATGTTTTAGAATGAGTTAATGTATGTTTTAAATCTGGATTTTGATAATAAATAACGATTTTAATTAAATATTATAATAATCATATTTAGAAAATTATTTTTCAAAATGGAATTTATTTTTGGATTATACATGTTGAAAAATGGTTAGGAATAATTTTTTGGATTTTTCTGAAATACTTGAATTTTTTATGAATAGTAGAATCCGATAATTCACATTAAATGCTAAATAATGGATTAATTGAGTCATCGATGATGATCTACTGATGTAAGCCCACTTGGTTCGAATTAAAATGACCCATTTACTATTCATGTCCATGAAATACTTACTATTATTTGTCTTGTGAAGAAATAATAAATTAAGGATTATAATATCATGAAATCCCTCCTCTCCTCCACTCTAAAACCCCCCTTCACTCCCTCTTCTCTCCACTCCTCTCCAGCTCCAAGACTTCTATAAATTCTTCCCAAATCTCTCTCCAGCATCCTCCCCCACATCCAAAATCTCTCAGACTCCTCAGAATACCAAAACCTCTCCCCTTAAGAGGTTCTCAAAGGAGGAAGTCTGAAGAGGTAAATTCCTCTTCCCAAATTTCTTCTTTTCTTTTAAGTTATTTTCTTTTTATTTCTTTCCTCACCTCCCTTCACAGTAATAGTATGAAAAATCTATAAAAATACATGTAATAGAATGTATTCATGCTAGTGTTATATTTCTTTATCTTCTCTCCTTTCCCCACCTGTTTATTTGAATGAAATGAATGCACCATTTGAGATGTGCTAATTTAGCACATTCAAGGACAACAGTTTATCAATTTAAATT
Organism: Viscum album; assembly: GCA_963277665.1. NCBI lineage: Eukaryota > Viridiplantae > Streptophyta > Magnoliopsida > Santalales > Viscaceae > Viscum > Viscum album. Next base: position 917,522,586 of record OY728141.1, read on the forward strand.
ATTATCTTTAATTATAGTCATGAAACCTTTTGTGTTATGGTTGAACCAGATTATTATATATGTAATATATCCTAGTATTGGTTCTGTAATCTTTTGGTACAAATGAAATTAATTTATAATGAAAACCACATTCTTTGTAATCAAATCCACCGATTAAAAAAATGGTTATCACTAAGGTTATATATATAATAATTAGAAATCACTCTAAGTAACATAATTTAAATTAAAACCATGTAATCTCATGGATATGAACTAACAAATATAACTTTAATTCTGGACAACCACTTTCATCTGGCATATAATCCGAACTTGAATATAAGTGAACTGATCTATTAAAGCCAAGTAAACAAACAAGCCGAACAATGAAATTGAACCTAATAACTGATCAAAATGGATTTGAATGAACTAAAAAGGTTCATAATAAAAAATTAAATATAGAAGAGGTTCTGGACTTATTAATTATAATTCCTAATTTTTTTAGGTCATTAATAACATGTGGAAAACACCAATAGATTTAAGGTAAGGGATCCTCTCCATTTTCTCACTTAATCAAGATTTTCATCTCTTCTATGCCTTTTTATGTGTACTAAAAATTTATGGGGTATGTTTTAGAACCTCCCCCATAAATACTTCTGAATTTATAAGTAATGATAACCCCATTTCCCTCTCATAAAACCCCCTTGGTCACACCCAACACCATGCCGATAAAATCGCAATGAATTCTACCTGAACCTTCTTTGTTCTTTCTGGTTGCCTTATCTTTCATTCAAAATGGTGTTACCTTATATATTTATGTGAGTATAATGAATTCTGATTAGTTATACAAGATTCTTATATCAAGAACCTTTCATCACATTCTTTCAGGGATATACATGATTTTAAAATATTCCCTCCTAAGAATTTTCCGATAAGCAGACTTGTTTTAAGGGGACTTCCAAAATTTTTTACACAAATTTCAAGTGCACTATATCATATGTTTTAAAACACCATTGTATTTATATGATCAGTATTTTTATTATGAAAACTTTCTTGGTTCAATTCTGGTTTTATATAAAATAATTTCTTGTTTTCTATTTGAAAGGCTCTTGAGTGTTTTCCTTAAAACCACAAAAAAATGTTTTAATGCTAATGTTTCTAAAATAAATTTTTAATATGTTGTCACTTATATTTGACACCACTTACCATGTTATATGCCTATTTTACCATTTTAATTTCCATGTATGTTCTAATAATTTCCTTTCATGGACACTTTCGTGATACGCCGATTGGATATGTTTTATGTCATGATTGTGGTACCCAATTATTTCCATGGGTACCCTTATGTTTATGTATGGTTGATTATGTATGATTATTTTTGTGGAAAGTGATAAAACACTATTTTATTGAATATTTTATTGATAATAAATGATATAATTTCCTCACATTGTGTTAAACATGTTTATTTATAAAATATTTGGGATTTGATCATTCATTTGAAAATTTGGTGAAAATTCCAGTTTTACCCTTAATAGTGCACTGTAGTATTTCGAAGATAAATATTTTTATGTTTATTATTTGAATTTGAAATTTTGTAACAGTGTTCCTAACTTAATTAGCTACAACCTTTATTCAGGACACTAAAGCTAAAGAGTTCATTTGGTTGTTGAAATTGGGCCATGAAGTCAAAGTTGGGCTGGGATCGCCAGAATGGAGAAGGTTCTGTATTTGGGCCATATATTCTACATACGGGCTTGGATTGAGCCCCAATTTTGATGAAAGCTCGGGGACATGATGTTGCACAAATACTCCTTCTGGAAGGCCGGCCAATTCACGCGTTTTTGTGGTCAAATGGGAGGTGACATTTGGCATAAAATATTTGTCCGAATTTCCACATTCACACTTGAAACCACTTGTAACCTCTCCTCCAATCCCCTCTATAAATTGGAGTTTTTCTCATTTGTAGGGGTTGGGACGTGCATTGGGAGATTGGAGGAAGAGGAGAATTTGTTTCACCCAAATTATCCAACCATTGAAAGAGGGGTAGCTCTTGAAGCAAAGATCCCCTCATCGAAGCCTCCTTCTCTTCTTCATTTTGTAATGTTTTCATTTGTGTAATAAACTTCATTGCTCTTCTTATATTTCTTCTCTTTTCTTCTGTTTTGTTTAAATTTATTCTTCTCTTAATCTTCCTAATTGGGCTGGAATTCTTGAGTAGAAGCGTTATTGGGTTATACCCATTTTAAACCTTTGCACATGCAAAACGCTTCTACGATGATTACGCCACCCATGGAAGAGTAGTCTTTTAGTAATCGATCTATCTTCTACCCTCTTCATTTAATTATTTTGAATCAATGAGCTACTGTAATTCACTTAATATGATCCATGAATTGTGTTTTTAAATTGTAAGAAACTAAGCAAGCAATTGAAAAATTAACACAAAAACACGCGAGGTCGGGATTTTGTGTAAATTGTGAGAGCGCGATCTTAATCGGTAATACAAGACCACACGGGATAAATTTGTAGAGTTCAAATATAATCCCTAAACACAATTCATCCTCATTTCCAGAATGGATATGTGCCTTAATTTACCACTGATCATAAGCTAATCTTAGAACATCAATCAAAGCAGGGTGCTGTGATTGCACGTTCCAAAGTTAGCCTAAGGTTAAAAATTCACTTCAATCTTCGTGGTAAAGTTAATTCTAGTAGGGTTCGGGATTTAACAAATTAAGGGATCATAATTATGTGAATGTTAATTTAAATGATAATGATTAATAATAAAGTGAAGAGGTAGAGTTAGATCGATTACGCTTTTTAAATAGATTTCTAAAAAAACATCTTCTTGTTGTGTCATTTAAATTGAAATTCATTTCAAAACTAAAAACAAAAAAAATTATACAATCTTCTTCCAGCAAACTTCTTCTAGATTCATAAACTACAACAAACCCCAATCCTTTAAAGTAGTGTTTTTATTCTATTCTATTTTATTTTATTTTTTTAGAATACCTCTAATAAGTTGTTAAATTCACTTCCTCCTTTGAGAGACGACCTTGGTCAGCCACTCCGCTGCACTTAAGTACCCCAAATCACACTAATCATTTGAGGGCGCCCACGACAGCGCTCTTTCAGAAAGATTATTTATGTGGGAAGAATGTTAATGAATATGTTGAGATGGGTGCACCAAAATAGAGCTCCAATGCATTGGGTAAGGTTAAGTCTCATGAGATGCGATGTGAAACGGGATTGGCGGTTAGCCTTGACCCGTACTAAAATGGGAAACGGGATTGGCGGTTGGCCTTGACCCATACTAAAGATATGATTTATGATTCTGACCCATTTATATGATTCCATGTTTATATGATCCCATTATTATATCAAATTATTTTTTAATTTTCATGCTTTGGATATCATTATGGCATGCCTCCTAACTCATGTGCTTGAGATGTATCCTTATGTTCATTCCCTTACTGGGATTTTTAGCTCATCCTTCTGTTCATGTGTTCCCCAGGGTACCCTATGCAGATGTAAGATCTCAAAGGAAGTAAGAAGATATTTATGGAGATTAAATAAAGAAGTTATCTTCAGTCCCATGTTATTTGTTATATGTACCTAGTCTTCCAAGACACTAGACTTAACCATCCATGGCTTGTACTCTAATGATTAATCATGCATAAAATCGTGAATTATTTTATGTAAAAGGCATGAGATCAGTATATCCCATTGGTTGTGTTCTCATACAACAATAGCTTCCACTTGAGTATTCAGATGGCTCCATATGAAGCTCTGTATGGAAAGCGATGTAGAACTCCAAACTGTTGGGGATGAAGTTCGAGAAAGAAAGCTACTTGGACCCGATCTTGTTCAAGAGATGATAGAGAAGGTTCAAGTCATCCAGAAACACATCAAAGCTGCTCAAAGTCGAAAAAAGAGCTATACTGATAACCATCTAAGGGACTTGGAGTTTGACGTTGGAGATAAATTCGTTCTTCGAATATCTCCATGGAAGAGAGTCATGCGATTTAGGAAGAAAGGGAAGTTAATGCCAAGGTATATTGAACCCTTTGAGATCCTTGACCGCATAGGAGTCGTGACCTATCAGCTTTCACTTCCACTGAATATGGCTAGAGTTCATGATGTTTTCCACATATCACCCTTGAGGAAGTACATACCTGATCCCTCACATGTACTAAACTCAGAGGTGGTGCAGTTGGAAGATGATCTGTCCTATGAGGAGTAGCCAATAAAGATTCTGGATCAGAGAGACAAGGTTTTATGCAATAAGAAAACCCATCTTGTAAAAGTGTTTTGGAGGAACCATAATTTTAAGGAAGCAACATGGGAACTAGAGTAATCAATGAAGTAAAAGTACCCACATCGATTTGTTTCCTAGGATGTAAAATGAAATTTTGAGGGTGAAAATTTTTAACGGGGGAAGAATGTAACGACCCCATTTTTTATTGGAAATTACCTTCTTATAAATATGTCATAAAGTCACATAATAATGATCTACTATGTGATAGGTGACCTTTACACATAAGTTTTTCACTTCTGTGTTTTGAATTTTGGAAATCTGACATACATGGTTGTGTTCGAGATGTTTTTTGGTGTCAAATAAAACAAAAATATTTTTTGGTGAATAGTAACCTTCCCTAATGAATAGTAACACACCCTTATGAATAGTGATATACCATAATGAATATTAACCTCACCTATGGTGGTATAAAAATAATATTCAAGTTGGAAGTACAATATACCTATGTTTTAGAATGAGTTAATGCATGTTTTAAATCTGGTTTTTGATTTTAAATTATGATTTTAATTAAATATAAAAATAATCATATTTTGAAAATAATTTTTGAAAAATGGACTTCATTTTTGGATTCTAAACGTTGAAAAATTGTTAGGGTGAATTTTTGGGATTTTTCTGAAATACTTGAATTTTTGATGAATAGTAGAATCCGATAATTCACAATAAATGCTAAATAATGGATTAATTGAGTCATCAATGATGTTCTGTTGGTGTAAGCCCACAAGTTTCTAATTCACATGACCAATTTACTATTATTGGTCATGAAATACTTACTATTCATTGTCTTGTGAAAAAATAATTAATTAAGGATTATAATATCATGAAATCCCTCCTTTCCTCCACTATAAAACCCCCCTTCACTACCTCTTCTCTCCACTCCTCTGAAGCTCCAAGCCTTCTCTATATTATGCCCAAATCTCTCTCCAAGGTCCTCCCCCACGTCTAAAAGCTCTCAGCCTCCTCAAAATACTAAAACCTGTCCCATTAAGAGGTTCTCAATGGAGGAAGTCTCAAGAGGTAAATTCCTCTTCCCAAATTTCTTCATTTCTTTAAAGTTCTTTTCTTTTTATTTCTTTCCTCACCTAACTTCACCATAATAGTATGAAAAATCCAGTAACATACATGTACTAGAATTTCTTCATGCTAGTGGTATATTTCATTATTTTCTCTCCTTTCCCCACCTGTTTATTTGAAATAAATGAAAGCACCGTTTGAGATGTGCTAATTTAGCACATTCAAGGACAATGGTTTATCAATTTATATTATTATCTTTAATTCTGATCATGAAACCATTTGACTTATGGTTGAACCAGATTATTATATATGTAATATATCCTATTTTTGGTTCTGTAATCTTTTGGTACAAATGGAATTTATTTATAACGAAAAACACATTCTTTGTAATCAAATCCACCGATTAAAAAAACGGTTATCACTAAGGTTATATATATAATAAATCGACATAAATTTAAGTAACCTAATTAAAATTAAAACCATGTAATATCTTGGATATGAACTAAAGAATATAACTTTAATTATGGAAAACCAATTTCATCTTGCATATAATCCAAACTTGAATATAAGTGAACTGATCATTTAAAACCAAGTAAACAAATGAGCAGAACAATGAAATTGAACATAATAACTAATCAAAAAGTCTTTTATTGAACTAAAAAGGGGAATAATAAATAAATTCATTATATAAGAGGTTCTGGACTTATTAATTATTAATCCTAATTTTTTTATTCTGGTCATTAATAACAAGTGGAGATCACTAACGGTTTTAAGGGAAGGGATCCTCTCCATTTTCTCACTTAATCAAGATTATCCTCTATACTATGCCTTTTTATGTGTACTAGAAAATGATGGGGTATCTTAAATAACATCCCCCGTACTTCCTTATAGATTTATAAGTGATGAGAAACCCCATTTCTCTCTCATTAAACCCTCTTGGTCACACCCGACACCATGCCTATAAAATTGTAACGAATTCTACCTGAACCTTCTTTGTTCTTTCGGGTTGCCTTATATTTCTATCAAAACAGTGTTACCTTATCTATTTATGTGAGTATTATTAATTCTGGTTAGTTTTAAAATATTCTTAAATCAATACCCTTTCATCACATTCATTCGGGGATATACATGATTTTGAAATATTCCCTCCTTAGAACTTTCTGATAAGTAAACCTGTTTTAAGGGGACTTCCCAAACATTTTACCCAAATTTCAAGTGCACTCTATCCTATTTTTTAAACAAACATTTTATTTATAAAATCAATATTTTTATAATGAAATTTTTTTTGGTTCAATTCTGGTTTTATATAAAATAATGTCCTCTTTTCTATTTGAAAAGCTCTAGAGTGTTTTCCTTAAAATCACACAAAAATGTTTTAATGGTAGTGTTTCTAAAATAAATTTTTAATATGTTGTCACTTATATTTGACACCACTTACCATGTTATATGCCTATTTTACCCTATGAATGTCCATGTATGTTCTAAGCCTTTCCTTTCATGGACACTTATGTGATACACCCAATGGATATGTTTTATCTCATGATTGTGGTACCGAATTCTTTCCATGGGTACCCTTATGTTTATGTATGGTTGATTATGTATGATTATTTATGTGGCATGAATATTCATGAATATATTGAGATGGGTGCGCCCAGATAGAGCTCCAATGCATTGGGTAAGGTTAAGTCTCATGAGATGCGATGTGAAAGGAGATTGGTGGTTTTCCATGACCCGTACTAAAATGGGAAACAGGATTGGTGGTTAGACTTGACCCGTACTAAAGATATGATTAATGATTCTGCCAAATTTATATGATTCCATGTTTATATTAACCCATGCTTATATTAAATGATTTTATAAGTTTCATGCTTTGGATATCATTATGTCATGCCTCCTAACTCATGTGCTTGAGATGTATCCTTATGTTCATTCCTTTACTCGGATTTTTATCTCATCCCTTTGTTCATGTGTTCCCCAGGGTACCCTATGCAGATGTAAGAGCTCAAAGGAAGTTAGAAGCTCTTTATGGAGATTAAATAAAGAATTTTTTTTAGTCCCATGTTTTATGTAATATGTACCTGGTTTTACAAGACACTAGACTTAACCATCCATGGCTTGTACTCTGAGGATTAATCATGCATAAAATCATGAATTTTTTTATGTAAAAGTCTTGGGTCGCTATATTGTGGTCATGTAAATGATGTTTTAAATAAAGATATTGTATTTATATAACATAAGTTGTCATAAAATGTTCCTAATTTCCCAAGAAACTAGACCTCTCGATCCTAAGAGTTGTATTAAGTGAGATTTTGTGCAATAAATCATGTTTTAGTGTGTAATAAAGAGGACAGTTGTTATAATATTCACCAATTATTCTATTTTTGTCGTTCACACATTACCATAGAAGAAGTTTAACCATATTTTACATGAAATTGAATGTATTTATAAGTCTATAATTTTATCCCCCCTTGATATTCATTTGTTTAAATATTCACTAAACCCATTATAAAACTCAATCAATTTCAATGTGAAACCCCATCCAATGTTTTAGTAATTTAAAATTTTAGGTATCTTCCATGAAAATAAATTACTATCTAGATAATGGAAGGTGGATTTGGTTTTCGAAAAAATGACCTATGGTTAATCACCCCAAAATTATAAGTTTATCATTAACCCATACATCATTCTAATATATGATGAGTGGGCCTAAAACTTCACACCTAGCTATAAACTCTAGGGGATAAGATTTATAATATTTACATGATCTTTATGAGCCATGATGAGTGATTTTTTTCTACCATTTTCATTGTCTCCTACTAATGAAAACAACTAAACCCAATTATTATCTTCCATGGATAGCACAACAGATTTACTTTTATATTTACATTATATTTATTTGACTATAATACTTTATATTACATTGAAAATACCCCTCATATTCTACGTTGAATAATAGATGTTCTCTTATAAATATTCATTATTTCATTAATGTGGAAGTATTATATGATATATTTTTCTTTATATAAATACCCTTGAATTTTAGAGGATTTATTGACATTATATTTTACTCACTATTTTAATTCTCATTTTTTACTCACTTTCCTAAATATTGACATCCCATTATAAATATGTCTTGGGAATTAACAAAAAATGTCATCCATTCTCAATTATAAAAGGTGAACTCTTCACCTCATTTACCCTTAAACCAAAATCCACTAATTTCATCACAAAAATCCCCAAATTGTTTTTCAAACCATAAAGAAGATTTGTTCATTTCCAAATATCATCTCCAAAAGGGTTAACCCCCATTGAAAAGGATATAATCCAAGAAGTGATGTATAAATTTCTAACCGCTACATTATTATTTCAATTTTCTTATGTGAACTCCATTTTACTCAAATTCCCTGACACTATCATAAAATGATAAAATTATTATAATTTGATTTCTATTTTGTTATTATAATTATGTTTCAAGAATTAGCCACCCTTCACATTTCTATTAATATAAATCAATCTGCCATTCTAGTGTTTTATAGACTACCACCTCTACGACACAACATGTTTCATTTTCATTCACCACATTTCAAGGATTATCCTGATAGGTAATTTAATATATAATTATTATAATTATAAATATTTTTTATTGTAAATTGTTAAATCACATTACTCATTTTCCCAATTCTCTGGAAAATTAAATCATCATCGATCCATACGTGTGGAGTACCACCTCTATTGAATGATTTATTTAATTTTTTCCATATCCTCCTTACATAGATGGTCATGATAATGGTTTTAATAGATAAATTTGATTTTAATTTAATTATTAGTTACTTTTATAGATAAATTGGACAGCCTATTAATAATATGATCAATAAATAATAGTGTTAAATTCAACAATCCCAAAGTGTATTCTATGAGAATGAAATGATTTCTTTAAACAATCGAATAAATTTGTATATGTTATTTTATTCTTTGGATTCTGTAAAAATATGATATATCACACTCATAAAGACTACATTATATCACTATGATTTTTTATACTAATATTACAATTAAACAACCTCAAACTCATTCATTAAGTCCGGGTATGTTCATGTATTGTTCAAATTAACTAGATACCTAAACAATATTATGGATTTAAATCACGAATGAAAATGGGAACATAATTAATGGTATAACATTATATAAATCTGTAAATGATTATTTTTTTATTTAGAGATTCAATATCCATATTTAAATCATTAATTAATAAAACCCACTTCGATCATCAAGAATCACATAAATGTTCTTATTATCGATTTCATCTTCGTGGATAACAACTAAAAAAATTATGAAATGAATTTGAAACATCATGATTATTGTAAATAATACCAAATTGTAAATTTAATAACCTAGTAATTATAATATTTTTAATAATAATTAACCCATACACTGTTATTATGAAACTAGTATAAATGATCAAAACTATTAACAACTAATATTAAAAATATTTAGAATTCATATAGACAATGACTACTTATGAAAAATATAAATGAAAATTGATATGAAAAAGGTTTTTAATTAAGTTATTAGTATAGATATGTTTGTGATATAGAGGTTAAATTAAATTCAAGGTAGTCAATATATTAGTTAGGGGGTTTCCTTCCCATATTCCTCACATGGGGACATGCTATGTATTATGCACCTTGTTTTCATTATGTGTTGTATATAGTTAATATTTTATATGTTATATCATTAAATTAATTATATTATTCTTATTTTAAGATCAATTTTAATCCCTCTATTTATAAAGGTTTTTATTGAATCTCTACCCAATCCATAAGTGGGTTTCTTCATTTAATTATCATTATTTGGGAATCATTTTACATTTTTAGCGACCCAAACCATTATTAATGAAAATTACTTTTGATATAATTAGGTTTATTGGTTATATTAAACATATGAAACTACTTGGTTTTATGTTTTTTGGATTTTAAAATACAGTTAAGAATTTTTATAGTTGCTAATATAGTCGTTGAATAGTGATCACATGATTAGTATAAATATATGGCTTTAACGAATCCAATTTACTCTGAAAAAAAGTGATGGCCTCATCCAGTAGAATTTATCCATATGAAGCCCATTTTTTGGATCTCATAAAGGAGTTAGCATCACTAGGCTTCGATCTAGACGAAGCCCAAGCTGAGCTTCAACACATTAAGCTCGAACAGAACCACCTAAGGGAGAATTGGATGTTAATAGAGATTACCACCCGAGAGATGTTATCCAGCTTTCCCAAGAGACTCTCACTATCACACACCTTACCCTTAGGTCTTATGTGGGTGTTATAAGGGTTTATGTAATAATACTCTAGAACTATGATTATGTGCATTATTTTTTTATAGAATAAATAACGTACATTAATTTTATTATTACTACTTTGTAAATGGTTTTTAATGCACAAATAGTATTTTTTAGTTAATATTTAAATTCAATTAAGAAATATATTTTGATGAATTAAAGTATGTTTGAGTTAAATAATATTTTAATAAAATATTATTACTAAATTTATTTTTATTAAATATAAATGATCAAATAATATTTATAAATACAATGGAAATTTTTATTAATGTTTTAAAACTGCTTTCATCAAAACCTATGAATTTTTTATAAATGTCTGATTTTATTTTAAAATTGAAAATTCAAATATTTAGAAAATTATTTAGATAAAATGATTATCATTTTTCAAATTCAGGACATTAAAAATATCTAATGGGGAATTTTTCCCAATTTTCGGAGATAGTTGAATTTTTGGGTAAAAATTAAACACCGTTTAAATATATAATGTGTTTTATTACATCATAATGACCCAATAGTGATGTAATAAAATACTATGAAAATAATGTTTGGACAATATATTTTTTGACTTTAAAATAATTTGATTTTAGATTTGTTTTACTAATTTTACAATCCCTTAGTGGACCCTCCAAGACTTATAAAACATTTTAGATTTTTAAAATGTTTTCCTTGGGAGTGTAACTCACCTAAACATAAGAAAGCCTAATATATTATAATTTCCAGACATTGGCCCAATAATGTAATTTTTTTCCACTCCCCTTTCAAAAAGTCAATTAAAAATGGTTTGGGGTTTTGATTAGTTTAATGTGCAGTGTTTGAAACCTAAATAATAAAGAATTACATCTCTTTTACTATATAAACCAACTCAATATTCCATTCCTCTTCACTAAAAATCTTTTTTTGCATGAACAACCACTGAAATACTCTCTCTAGAATCCTTACAAGGATCCCCAAGCTCTCTATAAGACTATCTGAATCCTCTCCCAAGCCTTTGCGATCACACTTTTATCTAAGGGATCCTCAGTTTTCTTTCTTCCTTATTTTTGTCCAAGTTTTTTTTATATTTTTATACTCTTTTATTTTAAATTAAAAATGTTGGGGGTATGATTTTGAACCTCTGTTATACTTCTCGCCATATTTTTTAATGATGATATATGTCTTTCTCTGTCATTAATGCTTCCCATGTACACCTGTTACCATCTTAAAATTCCGTAACGAATTTCTCTCTTCTCATTTGTATTCAAGAAATTATTTTATATTATGCATATAAATTCCATTACATATGTTGGGATATTATGTCCCATGACCCCCTTACTGTCCATTTCATTTATAAATTATGAGAGACCCCTTTCTCTCTCATCAACCCATTTTACGCTTTCTATTTGACATCGTCATGCCACCAAAGTTACACAAAAATTCTCATTCCAATATCATCGTGTAAGTTAATACCATAATCATTTCTATATCAAGGGTATTCAAATTTATTCACATGTACTTGTTATTGGGGGCTTATATTTATGTATTCCACATCTCTTATTTGTGTAATTAATTATGTTGTTTAATGAATCCATGTTGTATGATCAATGTGGCACACTTATGCATTAAATAAATTGTTTATTAATGGTGTGCCATAATAAAGCTCCAATTCTTTGGGTAATGAATATTATCGTGATATGCCATGTGCAATGAGTATTTAGTCAAGATAATTCAAGTGAAATGAGGGTTTACTCATGCTAATTCAAGTGAAATGAGGTTTTACTCATGCTTCATTTTCAATGATCCTTGGCTCATGCTAATATCATGTTAAATATTGTTGCCACATATCCATCTTATAATAATCATGTTATATCAGGCCTTTATATTCATGATTCACTTATGCTCTATTGAGATTCATATTTCCAAACATGTATTGTATTCTTCATGTTATGCCTTATTTACTTCATTACTGGTCATTATATCTCACCATTTTCTTATGTGTCTCCTCAGGTTTCCCATGAAATGCTAAGTATGATGGAATGTTATGGTCATGTAAAATAAGTTTTCAATAAATATGTTATATTTTTATGTCTTATACTTTCATGAAATGTTTCTTAATTTCCCAAGACACTAGACCTCTTGATCCTCATATTTGTATTAAGTGAAAGTTTATGTAATAAATCATGTTTTAGTGTGTAATAAAGAGAAGGGTTGTTATTAATGGTATCAGGGATAGGTTTAGATATTTTTGGGGTTAGGATTATAAAATACTCTATGAAAGCCTTAAGGATAAGACTAAATGTAATAAAAACATCCCTATTTTTTTTGAGTATAGAGTAATATGTTTTTTAAGAAAACGCATCCCTGACTGGATACGAACAAGTAGAGGCATCTCTAGAACATATGTATCTTGGGTTAAAACCAGAAAACCCCACTCTGAGCTAGACTCAGATGATAATTGGTTTATGATGATGGGCCTTGCTAAACTCTTGGTTATGACACTCCTAGGGGATATGCTTTGGAAAATCCACAAGCATAGAATAAACCATCATTATTGGAATATAAAAATTCCCCCAAGAATATATGTTGGGAAGTAGATCATGGATAACATATATTGAAGTATATAAATTCATAAGTTAAGGATAAAATGTAATTTATAATTTATCCATTTTTTCCTTGGCTTCCCCTTAATGTGTTACCCCTAACTTTTATCTTATTCTATCCAATGGCAGGAAATAGGAGTACTCAGGCTAAGAAATGACGTGAAGATAAATGTGAGGACTATTCTATTGAGATGAACAATTCAATGGGAGTGGGAATCACAAAATTTTTCATGATACTCTCTCATTTAACTCATGTTTTTAATAGAAACATGGGTCAAGAGGAACATTTAACCCCCCTCTACCTAAGAAAGAACAAGTAATAATCAAGAGCTTCATGTGACAAAGTCCCCCTCCTTTTAATGGATCATATGATCCCTCAATCACCAAAAAATGGATCATCTCTATTGAAAAGTTCTTATCCATCCTTCAATGTTCTGAAAAAGAGAAGGTTTATAACGACCCCGCTTTTTATTACACAATTAAGCATAATTTATTACATAAACATCACTTAATATAACATAGAAGATCTAGTGGTCTAGTGTATTTGGGGAATAAGATCACTACATAACAACTTAAAACATGAAATACAACATCTTTATTGAAGCTTTCATTTACATGACCACTACATTCCCTCGTACATAGCATTGCATGGGATAACCTGAGGACATGCATAAGAAAAGGGTGAGCTATAAATCCCAGTAAGGGAATAATCATGGAATAACATGATGAATAAAACACATGTTAGAAAATAGGCATATAAATAGAACACAATAGAAGCATAAACATAAAGTCCTGATAAAGAATGATAATCATAACATGGAAATGTGGCAACAACACTTATCATGGAATTAGCATGATCCAAGGCTAATTGCACATGGAGCATGAGTAAACCATCATTGCACATGAAGCATGAGTAAAACCTCATTGAACTTGAATTATCATGAGTAAACACCCATTTAATATGACATATAATGATACTATACTTTACCCAATACATTGGAGCTCTATCAAGGCACACCCTTTTTAAAAATTTCACTTCATGAGTAAGTGTGCCACATAGATCATAAAAAATTGAATCATTCAAAATAATCATTTATTACATGATAAATGAATTTGAAATACATACCTGAAACACATTAAACAATAAGTAAATGTAGATAAAGGTGAATACCCTTGATAAAGAAATGAGCATGGTATTCACTACACAGTGACTTTGGCATGGAAAAACGCGGTGTAATTTCAGCAGCGTAACAGCGTGATGTAAGAATTCATAAAAATGGTTAATGAGAGGGAAAGGGGTGTCTCAGCATATGTACAAAAAATGGGAAGTAAGGGGGTCATATATATACATGTCTCAATAATTTTAATGTAATTTAAATTCATGATACAAAAAAATTTCTTGAATTTAAGTGAGGAGAGATGATTTACTTTCGGAATTTCGGCATAGTAACGAGTGTACATGGGAGGCATTTATTGAGATCAAAAGGGGTCTATCATAATCCAAACATAAATAGGGTAGTATGGGGTAGGTGTGAAACCATACCCCAACATTTATAATTTAAATTAAAATGGTATAACAACTTAAAGAATATTGGACAAAATGAGAAAGGAAGAAAACCCTTACTTGGAAGTTTTCTTCCAAAGGATTGAGAGAGGCTTGAGAGAGGCTTCTTGGGAGCTTGGGGCACCTTGCGAAGATTATAGAGAGATGAGGGCAGAGGCTGGAGGAACTCAAAAGGCTTTGAGTGAGGATAAAGTGAAAGCTTCTGTGGGTTTATATAAGAAAGGAGAGGGAATTGTTTATTATTTAGGTTTGCGACACCTCACATTAAACTAATCAAAACCACAAACCAGACCATGGTTTTTTCCAGGGTTTTTTCTAAAGGGGAGTGAAAAAAATTATTTTATAAGTCCAATTTCCTGACTATTAAAAATAATGGGGTTGCTTAAGTGGATGTGAGTCACACTCCCAAGGAAAACAATTTAAAAAGACAAAATGTTTAATAAGTCTTGAAGGGTCCACTAAAGCTTTGTAAAATAAATCATATAAACCCAAAATCACATTATTTTAGTGGTAAAACAAATATAGGCTGAAAATAAAGTTTATAGTTTTTTATTACATCACTATTGGGTCATTATGATTTCATGAAACACATTATATATTTAAACTGTATTTAATTTTTACCCAAAAATTTGACTATCCCAAAAAATTATGAAAAATTCACCATTTGATAATTTCAACATCTTGATTTCACAAATTATATTCATTTTGTTAAAATAATTTTCTAAATATTTTAACTTTCACTTTTAAAATAAAAACCGATATTTATCGAACATTCATGGGTATGGACAAAAATGGATTTCAAACCTTAATAAAAATTACAATTTCATTCATAAAATTTTACAAAAATTTATATTTAATAAAAATTAATTTAATAAAAATAATAATATATTATTAAAATATTATTTAATTAAAATATTCATTAATTTATCGAAATAGATTTCTTAGTTGAACATTAATTAAAAATATTATTTGTGCTTTAAAAACTATTTACAATTTAAGAATAATAAAATGAAAGTATATTCATTATTATATACCAAAATAATGTACATAACCATAGTACTGAGGCCTTGTTACATAACCCCTTATAACACTCACATAAGACCGAAGGTTAAGGTCTGTGATGGTGACAGACTCTTGGGGTGGCTATGATAACATTACTCGGGTGGTAATCCCTATCAGCTTCCACTTCTCTTGTATGTTGTCCCGCTTGAGCATAACATATTTAAGATTGTATTTGGCTTGGTCAAGAGCAAAGACCAAAGATGCAACCTCCTTTCTGAGCTCTGATAAATGGGATTCGTATGAGGCACATCTTCTAGATGAGGTCATCACTTCAATTTTCTGAGTAAATTGGATTTGTTAAAGCCCTATATTTATACTAATCATGTGATCATAGTTCAATATCTATATTAGCAATGGTCACAATTCCTAATTGTATTTTAAAATATAAAAACACAAAACCAAAGAAGTTGAAATTTTATATAAACATTTTACCTAAATAGAAATTATATTAGATCAAGAGTGATTTCATTTAATGAATGTTTGGGTCGTTACAAGGTTCTTCTGGATGCTTATCATGTGAAGGGTGAAGCTGATAAATGGTGGAAATTGATCAAAAATATGAATCCTAAAAAAGAGATTGAGGTGTTGGAATGGATGAATTTCAGGAAACGTTTTGTTGATAAACATTTTACTCGCACCTTCCAACTTAATAAGGAAATAGACTTACATTCCCTCATGAAAACAGACGATGAATACATCAGAGCGTACAAGTAAAACTTCACAAAACTTCCACGATATTCCCCTAGATTTGTGAATGCAAGTTTGACTGCTTCTTTGGTGGGATTAAACCTATCCTCTATAAATCCCTAGAAATTTGTGACTTTAATAGATATGAGGAAAGTGTCCTATGTTCCCTCAAAGTTGAAATGGAGATTGTCGAATCTCAGTGGAATCGGGGGGATAAGAATCATAAGGTGGACTTTAATTCTGGTGGTCTGATGGACAAATCCAATGGTGCTAAGAAATTCCATCACCCCACCTTCCAATGCTGTGGAAAGAAGAACCCTCGAAATTTCATAAAAAAGTTGAGTAAATTCTTAAGGTGTGGTAGATAAGGGTACTTTGACATTAAATACCGAAAAGAAAAATCCGCTATTGTGACAGTGGAGAGGAATGATATATTCGACCCTCAACACACTTTTCATTGCTTCAGCTGCAATGAAACAGGTCACTTTGCAAACCATTTCCCTAATCCATGGATTTTTTGAGGCAACCAACAACCTCTGAGGCAACAAGGATGAGCTTTTTCCATCACTATTACCGAAGCAAACCCTGACATCGATGTGGTGATAGGTACGCAAGTTATTCATTCATGAATAGAGAGAGCATAACTTTTTATTCTTGTTATAAGAATTATTTTATATCCTGAAATTTTAGAAGAATAATCAAAAAACCACCAAAAATCAGGGAAGTAAAGATGTATGTGAGAATGCAAAATGGGGAAATATTTTCATCCCATGAATATAACTCCTCCCCTATTACAATTTGTGGATTCAACATCCCAGCGAGCCTCTTTATACTCTCTATGGTATAATTTTATGCATTTCTTAGCATTGATTGCTTTCCCAATATAGAGCTAATAGAAATTGACATGAGAGGGAAGTCACTCTCCATATGGTGAATCGACCCCTGATTTTATACAAGTGCAAGGAGGAGGATGAATATTCTTTAGCACCATCATCTCAATCATGGATATTAATACCCTATGAGCATGTTTATCTTTCTCATATGATTGAGTATAAGGTAGAAACCATCCTTGAAGACATTCCTATTGTGAGGGAACTCACTGAAGTGTTTTCCAAGGAATTTCCTGGTCATTCTCCTAGAAGACATGTTGAATTTTTTATTGATCTAAAACCTGATGATTTTAAAATATCCAAGACTCTATATATAATAAATGTTGTGGAACTTGAGGAGATAAAGAAATTACTATAAGATAATTTGGATAAAGGGATTATACATCCAAGTGCTTCACCATGGGGAGCACCGGTCCTCTTCATCAAGAAGAAAGATGTGTCAATACACCTTAGAATTGATTATTGTGAGCTCAAAAAATCACAATAAAGAACAAGTATCCTCTACCCCGAATAGATGACTTGTTCAAAAAAAAATTCGGAGCACAATACTTATCCAATGTGGATTTTCAGTCTGGGCATTACCATGTAAGGATGAAGAAGTAGGAAATCTGCAAGAATACTTTTTGTACAAGGTACGAGCACTATGAATTCATAGTAATTCATTTTAGACTCACTAATGATCCAGAAAACTTCGTGGATTTTATTAATAGAGTATTTATATATTACCTTGATAAATTTGTTGTATTCTTTGTAGATGATATTCTTATATACTCTAAAACCAAGGAGAAGCATGAAGAGAATCTAAACATTGTACTAGAGGCCTTCAGAAAAGAGAATATCTATGCAATGTACAACAAGGGTGAGTTTTGGTTGAAGAAATTCACATTCTTGGTTTATATCGTCACAAGAAATGGGATAACTATGGATCCCTCCTAGAATACTACAATTGAGGGATGGTTGAGGCCAACATCGGTGACAGATATTCGTAGCTTCCTAGGGTTACCATTATATTATCATTGATTTGTGAGAAATTTCTCATGATTGTCCAACCCTTTTACAAATCTAACCTTGTAGGGATTCAATTTTTATTGGTGTTATGAATTAGAAGATAGCTTAATTGATTTGAAAAGGAGGCTCATCATTGCGCCCATGCTCACACTACCCACAAGTGGAGAACTTTTCTGGTATTTAGTGATTCTTCGAATAAGGGGCTAGGTTATGTGGTGATGCAAAATGACAGCCATTGTCCACAATTAAATGAAATTTAAAGTTCATGGAAAAAATATCCAACCCATGATCTGGATTTGGATGTAGTAATATTATTTTTGAAAATTTGGTGACATTAGCTCTTTAGGAAGAAGTGTGAAATATACACAGATCAGAAAATCCCCAAGTATATATTCACACAGAAAGAGATGAATATGCGCCATCAAATATGGTTAGAGATGATCATTGAATATGACTTCTCAATCCATTACCACCTTGGAAAAACGAATAAGGTGGTGGATGCTCTATGTAGAAAGGACCCAATGATTTTATCATTGATGAGAATTGAAAATGATCCAATTTTATTAGATTTCATGAAGATGGACATGGAAATCATAAAGAATGGAACATCATTAATTCTTTCAAAAATTATTTCTCAACTATCTCTTTTGGAATGGTTAAAGGATTCTAAAAAGGATTATGTGGTAATTCATAAGAAATTAGAAACTATCCGAAAATGGAAATCCTCGGAGTTCAATTTTAATAAAGAAAGAATATGGATATTTGGTACAAGACTATGTGTTCACTCAAATTTGGATTTAAAGAATGATCTTTTGGATGATGTACATTGTTCGAAATTCCCAATTCACCTAGGAAACACAAAAATTTATCGAGATCTTAGATATAATTATTGGTGAGATAAAATGAAGAAGGAGATCGCTGAGTATACATCAAAATGCCTAGTATGTCAGTAAGTGAAGGACAAGAGGAATAAGTATAAAGTTATGATACAACCATTACCCATACCAACATGGAAATAGGAGAACATAACCATGGACTTTGTCCCCAGAAAACCAAAGACATCTAAAGGAAACAATGATATCAATGTTATTATGGACCATCATAAAAATATTACACACATCATTTCAATTCCAGAGGACTTCTCATTGGATCAACTAGCATGTATATACATCAGAGAAGTGGTAAGGATACATAAAGTTCCACTATTGATTATATCTAATCGAGATCCAATATTCACCTCTATGTTTTGGAAGAGTCTTCAACACTCTATGAATACAGAGTTGAAATTTAGTTCATCTTATCATCATCAAACTTATGGAAAATTTGAGCAAACAATCCAAACACATGAAGACATGTTGATAGAATGCTCAATGGACATAAAAGAAGGACGAGATCAACATTTTCCTCTGGTTGAGTTATCATACAAAAATAGTTTCCACTCAAGAATCCAAATCACTTCTTATGAATCACTTTAGGGGTAGATTTGTAGAACACCATCATGTTGGGATAAAGGTTGGGAGCAAAAAATCCTAGGTCTAGAAATGGTTGAAGAAATGGCGGAGAAGGTTAAGACCATCCAGTAGCACATAAAAGCTGCTCAGAGTCGACAATAGAGTTATACGGATAATCATTAATGAGACCTAGAGTTTGATGTTGGAGACATGGTATTCCTCTACATATCACTGTGGAAGAGAGTTATGATATTTGGGAAGAAGGGAAAGCTTTGTCCAAGGAACATCGACCCTTTTGAGATCCTTGATTTCTTTGGACTATTGGCCTATCGACTAGAACACCCACTGAACCTGTCTGAAGTACATAATTTATTCCATGTATCACTCTTGAGTAATTACATACCTGACCCATCACATGAAATCAATCTAGAGTTGGTACCACTGTAAAATGACATCTACTATTAAGATAAGGTGGTGAAGATCTTATATCACAGGGAAAAAGTTCTATGAAATCAGACAACACCCCTCATTAAGGTCTTTTGGAAAGACCACAAGTTTGATGAAGCAACATAGAAATCAGAGGAAGATATGAAAAAGAGTTACCCTCATCTTTTTTAGTGTGGGAAAAGGAAATTTTGAGCAATAGATTTCTAGAGGGGGGAAGAATGTAATGACCCAAACTTTTATTAATGAAAATTTCTCTTGATCTAATTAAGTGTATTGGTTATATAAATCATATGTACTTCCTTGGTTTTATGTTTGTCGATTTTAAAATAACGTTAATAATTGTTTCCATTTATAATATAGCCATTGAAAAGTGATCACATGATTAATATAAATATAGATCTTTGAGAAATCCAATTTACTCAGACAGAGGAAGTGATGCACTCATCCAGTAGAATTTCTCCATATGAAGCCATTTTTCATAGCTTGGAAATAAGGTAGCATCACTGGGTTATGCACTGGTCCAAGCCCAAGATGAGCTTCAACACATTAAGCTTGAATGGAAACGCCTGTTGGGGAATTGGATGTTAATAATGATTACCACCCGAATAATGTTATTTGAGTTGGCTCAAGTGTCTGTCACCATAAAACACATTACTCATAGGTATTATGAGGGTGTTATAAGAGTTTTTTTACAATAAAATTGAACTATGATTATGTGAATTATTTTTGTATAGAATAAATAATATATGTTCATTTTATTATTTTTACATTGTAAATGGTTTTTAAAGAACAAATATTTTTTCTTAGTTAATTTTTAAATTAAATCAACAAACCAATTTTAATTAATTAAAGGATTTTTAAATTAAATAAAATTTTAATAAAATATTATTAATAAATTATGTTTTATTAAATATAAATTATTGTATATTTTTTATGAATACAATGGTAATTTTTATTAAGGTTTGAAAACTGCTTTTCGTCAAAACCCTTGACTTTTTAATAAATGATGATTTTTATTTTATAATTGAAAATTCACACATTTAGAAAATTATTTTGATAAAATGAATATCTTTTTTGGATTCAGGACATTAAAATTATCTAATGGGTAATTTTTCCTAATTTTCTGAGACAATCAAATTTTTGGGTAAAAATTAAATATCGTTTAAATATATAATGTGTTTTATGACATAATAATGAACCAATAGTGATGTAATAAAATAATATAAAAATAATTTTTTTAGAATATATGTTTTACCTTTAAAATAATGTAATTTTATATTTTATTGATTAATTTTACAATGCCTTAGTGGATACTCCAAGATATATAAACATTTTAACTTTTTAAAATGATTTCCTTGAGAGTATGACTCACCTACACATAAGAAAACCTAATATTTTATTATTTTAGGCTATTATACATAAAAATTAATGTTTTATACTACCATTTTTAAAAAACCTGGGGAAAAACCATGTGATGGTTTGTGGTTTTGATTAGTTTAATGTGTACTATCCAAAACCTAAATAATAAATAATTCTTTCTCTTTTCCTGTTTAAACCCACTCCATATCCCATTCCTCTTCACTCAGAACCTTTGGAGCACAACTTAACTCTGCCCTCCTATCTCTTTAATCCTACCAAGGCACCCCAATCTCCTTATAAGCCTCTCTCAAGCCCCTCCCAGGCCATGGGGATCACACATCCAAGGAAAGGATCCTCACATTCCTTCCATCCTTATTTATGTCCATGTTTCCTTATATTGTTATGATATTTTATTTTCAATAACAAATGTTTGGGTATGATTTTTCACCTGCATTATACTAACCTTCGTATATTTTAATGATGAGAGACCCCTTTATCTCTCATTAATTTCTCCTATGTAAACCCATTACCTTGCTTAAATTCTGTAAGTAATTTCTCTCTTCATATTTGCATTCAAGAAAATATTTTATATTATGCATATAAATTCCATTACATATGTTGGGATATTATTTTACATGACCCCATTACTATCCTTTTCATTTATAAATTATTAGTGATCCATTTCTCTATCATAAACCTGTTTTATGATTTCTATTTGACATCGTTATGCTGCTGAAGTAACACCAAAATTTCTCATGCCCAAATCATTGTGTGGTCAATACCGTACCCATTTATCTTTCAATGGTATTCACCATTATACACATGTACTTGTTGATTGAGGACTTAGATTTATGTATTTAATATCTATTATTCATGGAATTAATTATTATGTTTAGTGAATCCATATTGTATGATCCATGTGGCATACTTATGCATGAAATGAAATGCTTTTAATGGGTGTGCCGTGATAGCCCTCCAATGCATTGGGTAAATAATAATATCATGATACACCGTGTGAATTGATGGTTTAATCATTCTAATTCACATGAAATAAGGGTTTTCTCATGCTAATTCATGTGAAATGAGGGTTTACTCATGCTCTATGTGAAATGAGCCTCGTCTTATGCTAATATCTTGTTAAATGTTGTTTCCACATCTCCATGTTAAGGTAATCATAATATATCATGAATTTATTTTAAAGTTTCTCTTATACTTAATTGATATACCTATTTCCTAATATGTATTGTATTCTTTATGTTATTCCTTGTTTACTCTCTTACTAGGCTTTATATCTCACCCTTTTCTTATGTATCTCCTCAGGTTATCCCATACAATGCTGAGTATGAAAAAATGTTGTGGTCAGGTAAAAGATGTTTTCAATAAAGATATTGTAATTTTATATCTTCAGTTGTCATAAAATGTTCTTAATTTCCCAAGAAACTAGACCTCTTGATCCTAAGAGTTGTATTAAGTGCGATTTTATGTAATAAATCATGTTTTAGTGTGTAATAAAGAGAACAATTGTTATATTATTCACCAATTATTCTATTTTTGTGGTTTACACATTACTATAGAAGAAGTTTTACCATATTTTACATGAAATTGAATGTATTTATTGGTCTATCATTTTATCCCTCCCTGATATTCATTTGATTATATATTCACTAAACCAATTGTAAAACTCAATCAATTTCAATGTGAAACACCATTCAATGTTTTAGTAATTTAAAATTTTATGTATTTTCCATGAAAATACATTACTATCTAGATAATGGAATGTGGATTCGGTTTTTGAAAAAATAACCTAGGGTTAATCACCCCAAAATTGTAAGTTTATCATTAACCCATACATCACTCTAATATATTATTAGTGGGCCTAAAACATCACACCTAGCTATAAACTCTAGGGGTAAGATTTATAATATTCTCATGATCTTTATAATCCATGATGAGTGATTTTTTCTACCATTTTCATTATCTCCTACTAATGAAAACTATTAAACACAATTATTATCTTCCATAGATAGTACAAAAGATTTAATTTTATATTTCCATTATATTTATTTGACTAGAATACTTTTTATTACTTTGAAACTACCCCTCATATTCTATGTTGAATAAGTTATGTTCTCTTAGACATCCTCATTATTTTATTGAATGTGGAAGTATTATATTATATATTTTTATTTATATAAATACCCTTGATTTTATTCAGCTGTAAGTTCCTTAAGGAATAGTATTTAATGTCTTAGTGACTATTATGGTGAAAGCATCAGACATAATCTAGTGACGGATGATACCTAGAATTATATAGCCCCTTGAGGAATCAATATGTCCATTAAGCCAAAATTTCATGGGTATTCGTGTATAAATCTTCCCATATCATTGTAGTTTCTTAGAACAAGTCATTTAAAATATGTTTTTATATTTATAAATATAAATTCCATCTATAGGTGATCAGTGATTTTTTATCCATGATTTCATTATTTATCATAGAAATAGCAGGCCCTATTTTTCTATTGATTGTGGATTGATGTTGTTTAATTTTCCTTCCATATCACTTATTCAATGTTTATGTTATCATAAATTCCATTGTATGCTACTTATTATTGAACATATAATATCACATTTATTTGTTTTCTTTTTCCCATGATAGGTAGAGGAGAACTATGTGAAATTTTCAAGGATATGATTGAGGAGATTATAATGTTCTCACAATGTGTTCATGTTATATCATCTGTTTTAAAATGTAATGTATATATTAATACAGTATTCCAAGTCTAATAAGTTGTTGGTTCCTATGGTAACTCTTCTATTATGTTCCATTAATTTAATATTGCTACTAGATCTGGGTTTTGAGAGTCTTGGATGTTATGATTGGTATTAGAGAATGTTCAGTAGGAACTTTAGTGACTATATTTATAGGAACCTTGTTAAATATCTGATTACTATAGAAAATCATCAGGATTTCATAGGAGACACTCTATTATAGTTACTAATAATTTTATTTTACAATTAACTATTTTGATATAATTATACAAATTCTAAAATAGAAATAAGGTGACTAAAAGGGGGAATGGGAATCATATCAATACCCATTGTCAATACATGTATATTCTCAAAAAGCAATTAAATGAAATGGAGTTGACACTAATCAGATCATAACCATAATATTGTAGTTTACCAAAGTTATCATAAATAGTATTTCCTATATAAATAAACCTACACATCTAAAACATGGAGTAACTATGTTGGACCACTTCATGTGACCAAATCCTCCATCATTCTATGGTAATACTAATCCATTTGTAGATGAATAATGGATGAAGTCCCTATAAAAGATATTTCCTACTTTAGTAAAAAGTAAAAATTCATCATAGTAGTCTATCATCTAAAGGGATATGTGGAGAAATGGTGGTCACCTATTCAAAACCCATATAATTAAGATAAGATAAATCACTTGGAATGTTGAAATTTTAAAGAGGAATTATGAGAAATAAAATTTCCTAGTGAGTAAAAAAGATAAAATGGAAACATGGATCCACAATCCTAAACAAAAAAAGGAATAAATGTTTTTTTATAATAAGGATAAATGTTCATGGTCATATATAAATTTTGTGCACTACTTATTTATACTAGAAATAAATATTGATCATTTCCTTATTAGGTTAAATAAGATCCTTTAATGGGAGTTGGTATCTCAAAAATTTTCATCATATGACGATACATTATCAATATCTTTTAGAGTTCCCTAAGAAATATATATTGATGGGAAATCAATAGAATAAATGATCAACTGAGCATAATTGTAGTAATATATTGAAAAGTGGAAGAAAATAAAGATTGTATTTTCCACATGTGATAAATGTGGCCAAAAACACCTTGGGTCTTATAGGAGGCAACGTGAGTTTGTTATAAGTGTGGAGAAAAGGCCATCAATCTTAGGAGTTTAAAGTAAATGTATAATTTCATGATGTAAAATAATTTAATTATAAGGATAATGGAAATTATTTGAACCTATACCCAACATATTAGGGGAATATTCCTAAAAAATACTATGGGAGAATGTTCAAGATTATGTGATTACAACAACTAATGTCAGAGTTCTAAATGATATGGTGGTAGGTTCTTTGATCATAGAGTAAATATTATCTAATGTTTTATTTGATATTAAATAATCATAATATTTTATAAATTACATGATTTATAAAAATATCAAATATTTCCCTAGAACCCTAGTAATGTATATAAAAAATAAGACACTAAGTGGAAATATTATTATAATAAAGATATATCAGTCAAATCCAATTACGATGCATGAGAATACCCTATTTTTAAACTATTTTTATAATTTAGGTTGAATTTGGTATAGCCCATGGTATGGATTGGACTTCAAAGTATAACAAAAAAATTAATGCAATGAGAAGGTGGTTGTGATCTGGGAAGGTGATGTGGAATATAATCTCTTTAGAGGGGAGAGTTCATCATCAAAATCGTATTTGGATCCTCCCTAATACCTATCTTTAATTAAATTCTTGTCAGATAAGAAGATCATGAATAATTCATAGATAAGGAAAATATCATAAGAATAAAGTATGTACCCCTAGTACAAAAAAATCATTTATGTTTTTCTAGAATAATTACATTGTAATCTACTAGGTAATTATGTTGAGTTCTCAATTTAACTCGTTCCTGATGAAAGACCTATTTCAGAAACTCCATATAGAGTTGAACTTTTGGAGTCTGAGGATTTAAATAAATATCTACAGGATTTTTTGATAATGGATTTATACAACCAGGTTTTTAATAGTAGGGAGTCCATTTATGATTAATGAAAAAGTATGATGGGTCTATGAGATTTTTTATTCATTATAGAGAGATAAATTCCATTACTATAAATAATAAGTATCATTTTATATGCATTGGTGACTTATTTTATCAACATAAAGTATACCAATACTTCTCAAAGATTTATATTGACTTAGGTTATCATCATTTAAGGGAAGATAATAATGATATATAGAATGTGACATTTTGAATTAGGTATGTAAATTATGAGTTTACATAAATACCAATTCTATTGACTATTATACCTTTTATATTTATGGATATGATGAATATTGTATTAAAGGATTATATTAAAAAAAAATTGGTGGTATTAACTTATGATATATTGATATACAAAGATAGATATGATGATCATGAGATTAATCTAAAAGAAATTCTGGAGAACCTAAAAACAAGTATAAAATTGGAAATATTGTAGGTGTGAATTTTGGCTCAATGATGATTCATTTATTGGTCTTATTTTCTCGATGTAAGGAATATAGGTTTAAACTAGAAAAAGGTAGTGAAATAATGGTCTAAAATAATTAACATATTCAAGATATGAAGTTTTATTTTTAGTATGTTACTATTGAAAACCTTTTTCGGATTTATCCTAGTTGTCCAACCCTTTAACTGAGTTATCAAATAAAGGGGTTAAAATAACATGGTAAAGTGAATGTGAGTAAAGTTATTAATATATAAATAGGAGACTTATTAATGTACCAATACTAAATTTACCATCATGTAATGAAATATATTAAATATATAGTGATTCATCAAAGAAAGAACATTGTTGTGTTCTTAAACAGACTAATAGGGTGGTTTTGTAGGAATCAATCAAATTAAAAATTTATTAACATAACTATCCAAAATACAAACTTTTGTGGGAATCCAAAATTTTTTACTTTGAAAATATTAATAGAAAATATTTGTAGTTAAAAATAATATATATATATATATATATATGAAAAATAAGAGTCTGAAGTGTATTTTATCCCAGAAGAAGATTAATGTGAGTAATATAAAATGGTTGAAAAAACTCAAGGACTATGATCTCTCAAAATAATACAATCCTATAAGGGAAAACAATGTATATGATGAATTGAGAGGGATGAAACCTTGAATTATTACCATTATGATGATTAACAAGGATCTCATATATATATAAATACAGTAAAGATAGATATATTTATTTTTAGGTAAGGGGAGCCTTCATTCCCTTTACAAGATATTTTTCAATGAATCCTTACTTGAAAAGATAGAGAATTCCTATTAGAATTAATAGGACATATAAAATAAGATTAAAGTAGTAAATGATGGGTAATTGATAGACTTTGTCTATAAAGATGGATTTTAGATGTTTGGAAAGAGGTTATGTGTTCTATCCTTACCAAACATTAATTATAAACTAATAGATGAAAGAACGTTCTAAAATTTTTCTTTAACCCTTTATAGCATAATGATTTATTATTACTTAAGAAAAAATATTGTTTGGATAGTATGAAATTGGAAATTGTGAACTATGTGTCCAAATACTTAGTATTCCAATAAGTAAGAGATGAAAGAAAAAAATCCTAAGGGGGTATGAAACCTCTAACTATCCCTATATAGAAGTTGAAAAATATTACAATATACATTTTTAATTGACTTATAAAGACTATAAATAATAATGATGATATATGGGACATTATTGATCACCTTACTTTGTTTTCTTATTTCATATAGATAAGAGAATATCTACCCATTGAGATCCTTTCCCAACTCAATATCAATGAAATTGGAAAGATTTATGGGGAACCTCGACCATGGATAAAATCAAAATTATAGAAGAGTATTCAAAGGGATATAGACATTAAAATGAATTTAATATCCACCAACCATCCCCAAATCGATGAGCATTTTAAAAGACTATCTAATCCTTAAAAGACTTAATGAGATCATTTTAACATTAATTCCATGGAATATGGGATAAAGATATACCTTTTACAGAATTTTCATAAAATAATAGATTACATTCAAGTATCAAGATGGTACCATAAGTATCATTGAATATTAAGTGGTTTCAAAATCCAACAATTTGTGAATAAGTTGTAAAAATAATGTTATTTTGATTACAATTTTTGTCAGAGATAATTTTAAAGTAAAAATAATCAAGGATCTTATTAAATAAAATTAGAGAAGTAAAAATATCTATGCTGATAATCTAAGGAAATAGATGGAATTTCAAATGGGGGACCATGTATTCTTGAAGGTTTACCCATGGAATGAAGTTGTGTGACTTGGTAAAAAGAAGAAGTTATGAAATAAGTATATCATGACTTTTGAAATAGTAGAAGGAATTAGATTTGTAGCTTACTAATTGGTTATTCTTCCCAACCATTATAAATTATATGAAGCATTCCATGTTTCACTAATGACGAAATACATTCCAAAGAAAGACAATCTTATAAAATATGGTGGAATATAGTTGTTGAATGAACTATATTTTAATTATAAACTTATCCAAATTATTGACACCAGAGATAAACTGCTACAGAATGGTATTACTTGATTGTGAAATTAATTTGGAGAAATCACAAACTAAAATTGGAAATCTGGGATACTAGATAAGCTATCAAGAAGAATTATACATATAATTTCCATATCTAATATATAACATAATTTCAGGTATTAAATTATTTTATTGGAAATAATGAAATATCTGAAACCCTATAGTAGTAGTTAAACGCCATATACTAATGTATCACACAATGCACACTTTGAAGAGACTTCATTCATGAGTATATATAAAAATTTAATTTACTAGTTTGAGAACATTATTTTAAAAAATGAACTTAAATTAAGAATTATTCATAAAGATATAGTCTTTGAATGATATTTTGTGTTTTTTTAAATGACTTATCTTTAAGTGAATAATTCAAATACAATTTTTCCTAATACCATGATGATTATAAAATTGTAAGAATGTAAAAATAATCTAAAACTAAAAAACCCTTATATTGAATATATATATGTTTTATAATTAACAAAAAACATTTTAAAATATATTGATTAATTTATAAACAAATATTTTTTATTTTTAAACATAAGTAACATTTTTCTTTAAATATTTTTTAATGCATTAAACTTTGACTATTTAAAAATTAATATATATAACTTTTAAAAATTTAATATCATTCAGTTTATTTTAAATTAGAAATAATTATGTCAAAATTATGTAAGAAGTTCCATTTTATATTTGGGCATAAATGATAAATTACTAAGGTAGAAATTAGTTATCAAAGTAAAAGTTAAAATGGTAAAAGAGGAAAATGTAATGTTAAAGAGGTAAAATCATGTTTAAAACATGTGGGTAATTTAATAGTAGATGATTAATAAACCATTTCTATTCATTTATCCAGTATTTCACAGTATTGGATATAATTGTTTTGATAGTGACATCCCATTATTAAATTTTCTTATATATTTACAAAACTGTAATCCCTTTTCACTTATAAAAGGAGAACTACACTCCTCACTTACAGTCATACCAAAATAAATGTAGTTAGGCCCAAAATTTACAAAAATATTTCCTAAAAATTCTAATACACTTGTAAGAAGTTTTTTCTTCTCAAAATCCTATCCATCAAAGTAACAACCCCATTTGTAATAGTGATAATCCAAGTAGCGAGGTATAAATTTCTAACCATCCATTTATATTTATATTTTATTATTTTCACTTATTCATCATAAAATTTCACTAAAACTTCATAAAATTGATAACATTGGTATCATTATTATACTATTATATTATGACAATGGGTTTTTAATCCCTAAACACCATTCTATTTTCTATTTAAAAAATGAAAAATGGAATTCCTATGTTTTGTGGACTTCCACATCTACTATGTAACATGATTCAATTTACTTTACATCCATAAATAGATTATCCAAATGAGAAATTTAATATATGAGTGATATATTAATGGTATATTTTATATTCTGGAATTATAAATAATATTAATCATTTTCCCCATTCTACTGAAAACAAAATAATCATATATGCGTATATGTGGACTATCATCTCTATGTATGAATCACTTTCTAGTTTTTAATTTCATCGATGCCTCACATGGATGGTCTTAAGAATTTTTTTATTAGAAAAAATATGATTTTTTATGAAATTATTAATGATCTATAGAGATAAATTGGATATCTTATTAAAAAAAATTGTAACAAAAATCCATGGTAAATTCAATCATCCAAAAGAATGTTCTAAGAGAAAAAAATATTTCTTTCTACCATGAAATAACTTTATATAGTTTAAATTAATATTATAAAACCATAAAATTCAAAAATATCACAATAATAAATAGTAAATAATATAATTATTCTTTTTTATACTGATATTACAACTAAATGACCTCATAACAATTCATTAAATTAGGGTATATTCATGTTTGGGTAGGTTTAACCACCTACTTGAATAATACTAAGAACGTATATCATGAATGACTATGGGAACATAATTAACGGTATAATATGAAATAAATGTGTTAATAATTATTATTTTTATATACATATTATATATATATATTTAATTTATTAAATAATAAAACACACTTTGATCATCATGAATCACTGAAACATGCTTGTTATAGATTTCATCTTTAGTGATAAAGACAAAAACACACACCAAAGGAAATAAAAATAATAATAAATAATTAAAACTAATCACTAACAATAACTTTAATAAACTGTAAAATATTAATTTTTTAATAATAATGAATATATAGTTCGTTATTATTAAAATAGTACAAATGATCAAAACTATAAACACTTGATGTGGAAAATAGGTATAATTCATATAGAGATGGAATATTTATAAAAATTATAAACTAAAACGGATATGAGTATGGTTATTAATTATTCGATAAATATATCTATGCTTGTAATATAGGAGGTTAAAGTACATTCATCCAAGCTAATAGAAGAAGAAAGGGTTTTCCATCTCAAATTCCTCTCCTTGAGACTTGTTCTTTCTTTACACATAATTTAATTTATTTAGTGTATACACTACCTTCTTGAGATGTTAAATAATGAATTTAATTTAATTCAATGTATTTGAATATAAAGATGCCCTCTATTTCATTATTATTTGAATATATTACTACTCAATCCATGAGTGGGTTTTTTGTCTCAATTTTCATTATTTGGGATTTAGGCTATAATCACCTCTTATTTCCTTTTATGTGTTACATAAATTTACAGGAATGAATTTTTAATATATTAATACTTAATATTAATAGATTTATATGTTGATATTCTTATCCATTACTCATATTATTTTGATTTAAGATTTTCCAAAATCATTTTAAATATATATCTTTTCCATGGGGGAAAAACATCCAATGTTTTAGTAAAGTAAAATTTGTCTATTTTCCAAGAAATAATTCACATTATAGATACTAGAAAGTGGATGTATCTGTGGAATATATTCACCTAGGGTTAGTCACACTAAATATTATTGATTCACCATTCAGTCAATCATTACTCTGATGTACGATTAGTAAACCTAAGACTGCACACCTGACTAGACACTCTCATGGGATTCTCTTTGGAATATTCACAAACTATTTATGAATCATGATGAAGGAATTTTTTTTACCATTTAATTGGTATAATTCCAATGAAATCTATTGAAACCAATGACTATATTCCTTGGATAATAAAACACATTGAAATTACCCTCATCATAATATTTATTTGATAAGTGTAATTTATGTTACTTTGATAATATTTCATGGATTTAATATCAATTAAGGGATGTTCTACTTAACATCCACATTATTCTATTGAATGCAAAA
Source organism: Viscum album (assembly GCA_963277665.1). Classification (NCBI taxonomy): domain Eukaryota; kingdom Viridiplantae; phylum Streptophyta; class Magnoliopsida; order Santalales; family Viscaceae; genus Viscum; species Viscum album. Next base: position 917,554,945 of record OY728141.1, read on the forward strand.
GTATTTATTTTCTATATTTTTCATTATATTGATATTAAAATTGTTATTGAACCTAAGGTTACTAAGTGAATGATATGAATTTTCTTATTAACTCTTATGGTGAATGCATTATACTCTATTTTGTTAAAAATGGGGAGTAGAATTATAAATCCCTTTAATGAATCAACAAGTCTAATAAGAAAAAATATCATTGGTTTTGGTACATACCAGTCCCCATATTAGTATAGTATCTTTTCACAAGGCCTTGAAAACATGTTTTGATGTCTGACATTAAGCATTCCATCAGTATGATATCAATGATTATTATTATCCATATTTTCAAATATTATTGTAGATATATAATTTCATATGTTTTAGTTATTTATAGATTAATTTTCTTATTTATTACTATCATATCACTTATTTTATGATTATATTATGTTATATTTGGTTTTATACTACTTATTACAAAGGATCTGAGCTCACACTTATTTTTTCCTTAGGAAACCTAAATAGACCTATGTGTAATTTTTAGGGATATTATTGAAGTGATGATAATGTAATTAGTCCGGGAGGAATATTCAGAAGCAGTGGACATGGTTTCTACATCGATTTCTAATCCCACCCTCTCTTATTCTCTATTTTTAGATAGAAAATACTCTAAACCCATCACCTATGATAGAGATAGAGAAGAATCTAAATCTATGTTACCCTTTAGATTGGTTCACTCTAATCGAGAGACCTACCCACTATTTTAGTCATGATATGGGTCATCATTTGGAATGCTAGAGAGTGGGGAGCTCATGATAAATTCACCTTCATCGCCTCTAAATTCAAAAAACATCTAGTTTATATGGTAGTTATTCCTCAGCCTAAGTAGAAGGTTAACCATATGGCAATGTTCAACAGTAGGATATGTTTCCCTCATTACATGCATTCCCTCCCTTGCAATTCCCATATATGGATCTTCTAGAAACAAGGGTTAGGCGTGGAAATTGTGAATGTTTCATTGTAATATATCCCAACCAGAATTATTCTGAGTGGAGTGTATATTCTCTTCAAATATTTTATGAACGTTGTGACCCTATGGAAGGACTACATCTTGCTCAACACCTTGACAACTATCAACCCATGAACAAACCTTAGTTCATTGGGGTGATTTTATCCCAATGGGAGGTGTGTCGGAGAAGAACGGAGGGGTGGGAGGTTATACTAGTGCTATGTGGGACTCCCAACACTTTATGGCTTTGAATGATATATTGGAAATGGGATTTAATGGAAAAAAAATCACATGATGTATCAATCAAAGAGGAATCCATTTCCTTTTGAGATGTCTGGATATATTCCTATCCAACCTTCAAGGGCTTGATTCATTTAGGAAAGCCTCAGTTTCCCACCTCACTAGGTCTCTTTCCAATCATTCTCCCCTATAGATTTTGTTGAATTTAATCTTACCATGGTAGTAGAAATTTTTCTTCTCTATAGATTGGAACATGAGGGAGGGGTTTTTTCAAATGATAAAGGAATCCTGAGAAAGATAAGTCAATGATAAGGCTTAGACTAGTCACTTATACCACCTTTGATGGCTCAAAAGATACATTCAAGATTCACTTCACAACAAACCCATAGAGGAATCCATCTTGGATGGTCTCAAGGTGTACATTGATAATCTTGAGGAGACCCTTCAGTAAGGTTGGGATGATGGTATTTTCTCTCTTCTTAATGAATAGAGATCTATTCTGGATGAAAAAATTATGGAAATTGATAGTTACTACTGTGCCAGATCAAGGGATTTATGGCTGAGGGAAGGGGACAAAAATACATCTTACCTTCATGCTAGAATAATATAAAAAAGGAAAAATTATTGAATCAACTTAACTATGCAGGATGGTTCTTTCACATCAGATATTAAAGTAGTTGGGAATATGGATTTGAACGACTTCAAATCCCTTCTGGTTGATCCAGCCACTCACAAAAACGGGAATCCTCCCATAGGTACTAGGGAGGATGGGTTTCTACAATCCATGCATGAGATGGTTGAGAACTCGGACAAAGTATACTTATAGGAATTACCCAAGGAGGAGGCGGTTAAAGAAACTACCTTCAGTTTAAGCCAGGATTGTGTACCAGGACCCGATGGGTTCCATGGTGCTTTTTATGTTGTAGTATGGAAGTTTTTGAAGCCGCGAGTTGTACAGGCAGTGCAAAAACTTTTCTTGGGGGGGGGTCATTTCCTGTTGGGTTTCATGCTTCATGAATTGTTATTATTCCCAGGTACAATGATCCAATGGCTATTTCCCATTATAGAATGATATGAATTTTTAATTTTTCATAAAAAATACTTTATAGCCTTCTGTCCAGAAGTTTGAGAGGCATCATCCCTAACCTTGTTTCTATTAAACCACACTATTTTTTGAAAGTTAGAATCATCTATGTGACCATTAGTATTTCTAATGAATTGGTGAGGGGGGGGGGAATCAATAAACGGATGGTAGGTTCCAAGATGATTATCAAAGTTTACATGGACAAAGCCTATGAAAAAATCAATTTGGTTTTCATCATCTAGGTGATGGGTAATCATGGATTTCAAGAATTGTTTTGCGATTTGTGATTCAGATGTTATTCATATCTTTGGATCTCTAAATCCTTAATGGTTAATGGGTTCGGTTTCTTCAAAAATACTAGAGGTGTGCACCAAGGATATCCATTTTTCCCTAATATATTTATTCTGTATCAGGAGTCCCCCTCAAGGAACCTTCACTTTGATTTGGTGAATCTAAGGATTACCCCCACTGACACCAAATATGGGAGATATTTGATCGGACATATTATTTTTGCAGATTAAGTTTTAATATTTATAAATTAAAGGAACATATCCCTTCAAAGATTTAAAGTAATAATGGAAGCTTATAGTGAGGAAATTGTCCAACTTATCAACCTAAGGAAGCGCCAGGTCTTCTTCACTAATAAATGTTTAGTTAGGTGATGCAACACCATCCAAGACAAATTTTAAATACACAATAGTCAACTTACAATGAATTATCTTGGAGACACAATCTCTAATGGGAGAATCAAGAAGAGCCTCTATGAAGATATTTTCAACCATATGAAAAGAAGAATTTGAAATTGGAAGGATAAATTCCTCTCTTTTGGAGGAAGGGTTACCCTTTTCAATAGTGTTCCCACATTTATTCCCATGCATGTGCTTTTGATAATCAATCTGCTAAAGGGTACAATCACAAGGATTGAAAAAATCATGTCATCGTTTTTATGGGATGCTATCCAATTGGGGCGGTGTCATAGGGATTCTTGGAGTCACATGGCTAAAATAGTGGAGGAGGGTGGTGTGGTCCTCTACAAAGTCACTCAGACCATGAAATCCATGCAGGCTCAGCATTCATGGGATATCATTTAAGGGTATTCTCTCTATACAAGGTTTATCATGGATAGATATGGGGATAGATGAGAGGAATAGCCAAGAAGTTGGACAATCCTCTCAAGAATCTCTAAATTCATGTTAAACAATCTTTTGAAACTCCATGATCACACCTACAGGTTGGTCAGAAGAGGAGACATAAACCTATGAAACGATAACTGGGCCCATGAAAACTCTTCTTCCCAGGGTTCTCAGATCCGACCATCTCCTTATAAGAGGATACTGGTCACAAAAACCTGATTAATTCAATTCTAAAAATGTATTATAAAAATGTTTTCAATAATATTTTACTTGTTGACAAGTCGGATCAATGTTTCTTCTCTATTTCGGCCACTGGTAAGTTCTACAGCAGCATCTAAAGAGTATCTGTTCATGCTCATGGTGAAAGGGATGAGATTTATTCAATTATATGGTGATAATAGATTCCCACAAAACTCAATTTTTTGATCTAGCACGTCTAACATTAGAATATTCTAAATGATGAGAATATCCAATGAATAGAGTTGATCACTGTCTCTCAATGTCTTTGTTATTTCATTATGAAAACAGATTCCACAAAGCAACTTTTTGTTCATGGATAATGGGTGAAAAATCATTGGTGTTACATGGGGTCATGTTTGAATATTAGCTTCAGTTGGAACTCATTTAAGGAGAACATTATTAGCTTGTTTCATTGGTATGGGTTAGGGAAAATTGAGTGGAAATGTCATAACATCTTGGTGGAAGTAATTTAATGGACCCTTTGGTAGACTAGAAACAAGGTGAGAGAAGGCTTGAATCATTCCTCCACATCCCTCCATATCCGAACGCGATCTATAGTGGTAGAGTTGGGCCAACTCCTTCATGGTAGAGAAAACTCATCCTCCCATCACAATATCCTATCAAGACCATAGTCTACTGTAGGCTTGCATCATAACCAACTTGGAAGATGGGTTAAATTATTACACAATGTAGTGGATTGAATATTAATATCAACGGATCTAATATAGATGGGGAAATGGTGTGTGGAGGCCTGGTAATAAATCCTAAGGTTTCTGTGATTTGTAGTTTTAGTTCTTTCTATGGTCAGGGCTCTTCCTTGGGTTTAGAGAAAACAACCATGCTCACATTCTTTTCTATGTGTGACCATTTAAACATCATGGTGGTGGAAATTGAATCCAACGGTGCCTTTTCATTTCATTTACAAAAAGGGAAATCTGATCCACCTTGTAACTTATCATATCTAGAAAAGAAATGTAGAATTAAAATTAGTCATCGTATTTCTATCAATCATACATAGTGAGAGGGATAATTTTTGGTAGAAAATATACCTCCTATAGGGAGAGAATATAATGAGATTATTATTTATTGCTTCGCAGGCTCTATTCCAAAAATTTTCAATCACATTATTCTCAGCAACATTCTTTGACTTCACCACATTAGGTTGTCACGATCCATGTTGGGTTTGTCTTTTTGTTCTTGTATGTTTCCATTTATCTCTATAATAAAAAAAATTAATTTTCAATCAAATGATGATTGACCTCTCAAAGTAAGACATTGAGTTATGCCTTACTGATGTAAATGACAGTGAATTATATATTTTGATGAAATTATAAGTTTAACATGAGTATAATTCCATTTGTAGATATAAAATATGATCATGATACATAGGTGTAGTTTTTAATTATTGGATAACCCCCCAAGTATACTGCATAGAGTGTCATAAAATATGTCTTTGGTATAATTGGCTAGAATTCTTTATATTTAAATTCCCCAAATACCTTAGGATGTAAAGATACCATGTGGAAGAACATGCATACATTAATACCGTTTTTTATGAAATCCATGATGCTTATCTAATCTGGGAGTGGAAGCATATATTATGGGTCATGTCATTAATTTAGGATTAAATAATATGAAAATTTATCTCTCATATAACATGTATGACATATAGTACCTCAATAAAGATATACTAGAGGAGTGTGAAACCATACTCAAATAATACATATGATGTGATTATCTATTAGATTAGGGGTATGAGATCTGTTCATATGCTTTAGGGGTGAATGACATGTGATGTATTCATCGACATGGTTAGCCTATACTCATAGAATCAAGAATGTATGAGTAGGATATATGGGATTGACATACTCTATACCCTATTTTTTCTCAATGCCTTATACAAAGGGATAATATGAAAATTCATACTTGTATATGAGACTGTTGGTGTATTCATGCTTAGAGATACATGTGTTTGATGGAAGGATTTCAAATCCCATTGTAGCATGAGTATCACTAATTATTTTCTATATGATTCTATTTTATTACATATATGAATTAAAGAATTCACATTTTTTTCATCACAATAATTCCCATGGGGTTACACTTAATGGTTTACATATTGGGGATTTCTTTTTAAGAACCACTTAGAGCATCTTAAAAGGGTTTTAGAGTGCATCCAAATATAGTTTTGGAAGGATATTCACAAATTATTTTATATGATCTAACATAAGGTAAATTTTTTGATATATTAAAAAAAATTATATGGTTTCATAAGTTATTTTATATGATAAAATATAATTTGAAATAACGTTATGCCTATAGGGATTTAGTGCAAGTAGAACATTGATAAAGATATGACATAAATGAAACGTGATATGGTTCATTTTAGTATATAATAATTGATAAAATAAAAAGATTAAATATTATATGACATACACTAATGAAAATATATTAGATTTACCTTTGGGTATATTATTATATATGATAAAGAGATATCATATTATATATTATAATACAATCATAATATACGATAAATCTATTTATTATGGAGGTTTTGTTATTGATATCATATTTTATGATTCTCACAAACACTTTATGATTATAATTTCAATTAAAAAAGTATTCATTAATATATAATAAATTTTCATATATAGTTATCATTTATTAAATGATTTATAAGATAAAATACATGGATTTGTATTTTTTTATGTTACAACTATTATCCCCATATTCCATTTACCCATAAATTATGAGTTTATAAGTAAATACTTATAATGATTACGGATTATCCCTAGGACCTATAAAAGGACTCTTATCCATTGAGATGGGTTTTGTTCAATGATTCCTAAATACTCTTTCAAATTCAACTAAAGACAATTTTCTTATCCTTCATTTACCACCATGAGATACTAGAATATCATGGTTTCAAGGGGGATCCCACCCTTGTTTTGGGTAATTCATTTTATTCATGGATATATCATGGAGGGGGAGTTTATTGGACACATTTATGGGATCTTAATTAAACATATGATAGAAGGAATTTTCTAAAGAAAATATTGGTGCAAGGTACATACAAATAATTTATTTATGTTATTCATGGTTTCATTTTTTCATAACATGGTTATTCTGGGAATTGGAGATTTTGGATATCTTATAATGGCTATTAAAACTATATTTCAGTCCAAATAAACCCTTTATATTACATCATATCATTTTTTATATTGATATCATTGAAAAATTTCAAGATTTTTCCCATTTCTTACAGTTATGAATTAGTGAATTAATAAATATTTTCAATGATACAAAGGTCTATGGGCTCACACTTTGTGGTTTTATAAATAAGGATTATACCTTTTTATTATTTTTTTGAATATTTTTTGAAGAAATGCCAAAAGTGTTTTAGAACAACATCTAAATGAATTTTTATATGAATTTTCACAAATTGTTAGATATGATATAACATTTAGTGAAAATGAATGATAGATTTTCTAAAAGGAGTTTTTTATATGATTTGGAATGTTTTTAGTTATGATGTGAAATTAGGAAATAATGTGCTATGTCAATGTGGATTTAGTGTTTGTTATAGATTACTAAAAATATACATTAAAGATCAATCAATGACACGGTGATATATACCAGGTTATGGTTGTGTTGGTATAAACCAAAACATAGTGGGGTAACTCATCATGATCTGGTGGGGTAGGGGTAATGGAGAAGAGTTATAGTAATGAAATTTCTTTGGAGGTATGGGGTTTGATTCCTAGGAGCCCAATCTTGGGGGAATTTTTGCCTACCTCAGTCCACTCACCTTGCTGGGTCACCTAGTGCTACATTGGGTGAGAAGAATAGCACAAACTACATAGATGACTTATTTCAGTGTCAAGCCATTGATGATCAGGTTGTTACCCTGTGTGACACTCTTCCACCTCAGCTAGCAATGGCTTCTTCCCCTCTAGGTCTCCCTATGTAGTGATCTATTCATGGGTAGGGGTTTTACTAGGGGGGTTGAAAAGTCCAATCCTAGGGATTCCATTTTAATGAACAATTATGTGATAGTATGTATTTCCCCTATAGTGAGTAATAATTTTTGGTTGTATCATAATGTGATGAAGGTTGGAGGAGCATGAACATCTAAAAAATCATTTAAGTGTTAAAAAAACAATAGTGGATTCAACCAATAGTTACAAGTATTGTAATGGTTTAAAATTTTAGGGGAAAAATTCACCAATGATGGTTGAACATTAGAGTTTCAAAAAACATCCTTGGTGGCTATAAAAGTGGTTTAATCCTTTTAAAAATGGATTCATGTGATTTTCTTTTTGATAGTTCATAATAATACATTGAATGGAGGCATGCTGAAGCTCTTATTTTTTCAAAACATTAACCAAGGTTATAGAAAACAATGTATTAAAGAATATACTTCATGACCATTGGTAGATTAGCACATCCAATGGATACCCAATTAGAAAGAATTTTGTTAGATACTTCTCAATAATCCCTATCAACCACATGTGATTAAAGATAGAAAAATAATATTACTAGAGAAAAGGTACGTGTTTTTAATTTATTTTATTGAAAATAAATTAATTGAAAGACCCCCTCCATAAAATGATTATTTCTATTATTTCCATTGTGTTTCAATAAGTTTGGTTCCCTCCAGAACCCTTAAGAAAGTCTTTAATTAACATTCATACTAAAATTAGTAAATCAAAGTAAAATAAAATAAGTATATAGTAAAAAAATAAAAACATTAAAATATAAATGGATATTGAAAGTAATGATTAGAAATAAAAAAGATTATTAGTTTCTATGAAATGAATTTATAGATATATTAACATATTATTTCCAATTATTATATTATTCATTTAATATGTATATCCAAAATAATATAAGTAAATTATATACATGGGTAATGAATGAAACTCTAGAGGATGGTGAGGGGAAATATTTGTCTCACCCTTCAAACAAAATCAGGATATATTAATAATATTTAAATAATATAAGAAAATAGAAATTCCAAAGTTTAATTTATATATAAATTTAAACAAATTTTAAAATTATAGTACAGATAAAATGTTATATAGGTTTGGGATAAGTAATCCCTATATCAATTATATTATGTACATATAAAAAAGGTTATTAAACTAAAATAATTTTTAAAATTTAACATTAATTATATTAAATACCTTACACCTAGATAAAAAAACCTCGAATACTAGTAATGTACGCTATCTACTAAAAAAACATGTATAATTAGTGTCCCAAACTATTATAAATAAATATCCATTTTTTTATATATTTAAATGTATAATTGTGTAATATGGTTATAGAAAAAACATGCACTTATTTTTTTATATACTATTTAATATACCATTAAGAATATTTAATACTGATAATATAGTCATTGAATAGTGATCATATGATTAGTATAAATATAGGGTTTTAATAAATATAATTGACAGAGACAAAATAAGTGATGGCCTCAACAAGTATGATTGTACCCTATGAATCTCATTTATCAGATCTTCCAAGGTTGATAGCATCATTGAGATTTTCCCTTGACCAATCCCATGTTGATAACCAATAACTTAAGCATGAGTGAAATCATTTATGGGAGAAGTTCAAACCATCAAGATCACGACCCAAACCATGTTCGCTGAATCACCCCATGAAATTCCCACCATCACGCACCATACCCTTAGTCCATTTTCTGGTGTATTAAAGGGATATGTATCAATACCCAAGAAATAAGAGTACATACATTATTTTTTATAGAATAATGAATATATTTTTATTTTATTATGGTTACATTATAAATGATTCATACATAAAACAAAAATAATATTTTGGAGTAATATTAAAATTCAATTAAGTAATATATTTTGATGAATTTTTGGTTTTATAATATAAATAATGTTATAATAAAAAATTATTATTAAATAATATTTATTAAATATAAGTGATCATATGTTTTTTATGAATTCAAATGTAATTTTTATAAGGGTTTGAAAACTATTATTGTTAAAAACCCATCATTTCTCAATAAATGTCAATTAATATTTTAAACGTTAAAATTAAAATATTTATAAAATTATTTATATAAAATGAATAATATTTTTGGAATCATAAAATCTTAATTATCCAAAGGTGAATTTTTCATAATAATCTGATATAGTGGAATTTTCAGGTAAAAATTAAATTTTGTATAAATATACTTTTTATATTATGATATATTAATGACCCAACATTGATTTCATAAATACTATAAATGGTATCCAAGACCAAATATATGTTTTAACTTTAAAATAATTTGATTTTATGTTTGTTCTATTAATTTTATAAATCCCTTATGAATCCTCTGAAACCATTAATATATTTAATGGTTTTAAAACAATTTATTTAACAGTATGACTCACCTCCACATAAGTAAGGGTATTATTTTATTAATATAATCCCTTGGAATTATAAAATAGTTCTAAACACTCCCATTTTTCAGAAACCATGGGAAAAAACAATGATATGGTTTCTGTTTTTGGTTATTTTTTAGGTAGATTCCAAAACCAAAATAATATATAAATTACCCACTTTTCCTATATAAACCAACCCACGGTCTCATTTATCATCACTAAGACTCCTTTGATAAAATCTATACTTTTCCCTGCACTCTCAATAGACTCCCAACATTCCCCAAGCTCTCAATAATCCCCTCCAAAACATTTAGATTCACACAGTCTAGTAATGGATCATTTCCTTTTTCACCTTTATTAATATAACTTATTTACCTTATTTATTTTATCCTAATTTACTTATGATGGGTTATTTTATTCCATATCCTACTTACTGTAATATTTTTTTCTAAATAATGAGAGACACCTTTTGGTCTCATCAGCCCATTTTATTATTTTTTATGTGATTCTATTTTGCTTTGGAAATATCATTGTAATTTTTCTAAGCTGAAAAATTTGTGTAGTGAATACAATACCCATTTACTATAATTTGTATTAACCTTTATACACTTATACCTATTTAAATCGGGACTTAAATATATGTATTACTCACTTCTTTATTGTGGAAGAAAACATTATGATGAATTTATCTGTGTTGTATGATCTATGTGGTGCACTTAAGCATGATAATGAAATTAATATGATGTGTGTGCCCATAATTATATAGCACTCCAATGAAATGGGTAATGATTAGTCTTCTTATACATCATGTTGGGATATGGATTGAACTTGATTATTTTATGGTAATTTTTCCATCCTGATGTCTTGGTAGTTATCCTTGATGTATATTTATGATGCAGTGTTTTATGTTGTTTCCACATTTTCCATGTTATGATTATCATGATATATCATGTATCATTGTTCAAGTTTATGATTACTACATATTTTAGGACCCATTTATATTCCTATTTTCTTAAATGTATTATTATTATTACATTGATGATAATTCAGTCATATTCCCCTACTAGTCATTATATCTCACCCCTTTCTTATGTATGTCCCCAGGTTATCCCATATAGTTTTAAAATCCATGGAATTTTTGAAGCATGTTAAAGATGATTTTAATAATATTGTTGTATCCCATGTTGAAGATATTATGTTATGTACATAATTCTCAAAGAAAGGATAATTGTAAATATTTTGGGTTTTATTATGTGTACTTTAATTTAATAAATCATATATTACTGTGAAATACATAATAAGGTTGTTATAGTTGGTATTAGAGGAAAAGTTTAGTTATTTTTGGGATTATGATTAGAGAAAAATAGAGAAATCCAAATTAATAAGACTAAGTATAAGAACGAATCCCTGAATTTTGGTAATTTTAGAGTAAGTGGTTTATCAAAAAAATACATCCCTATGTGGATAATACAAGTGTAAATATTTCTTTCATAGGCGTACCTAGGTGTAACAACTAATTTTTTCAGGATAGACGTAGTGTAACTCATAACACAAAAATGGGGGTTATTACACACCTCTTTTGACACTCCCATGGGATTTCGTTTGGTATGTTCATAATCTCATTATGAACCTTAATTAAGGGAAAAAATTCCCATAAGAATATATGTTTGGAAATATATCATGGATAACATAGATTTAATAATAGAAATTCATAAGTTAAGAAATAAATGTAATTTATAAGTTATTCATTTAATGTCATTGGATTCCACTTTATGGATTTAATATATTAAAAATAATCATCCCCAATTTTCCTTTTATTCAGGTCAATGGAAGAAAATAAGAGGATTCAAGTAAACAATCATTGTGATGGGTAATGTGATGACTTCCCCAAAGAGATTCCCAATCTAATGTGTACAAGAATCGATAACTTTAGAATAATACTATTTCAGATGACTCATGTTCTGAATATATTACTGGATGAAGTGGGGCATCCAAATCCCCCTAAGAGAGAACAAGTTGTGATTGATAGATTAATGTGACAAACACCTCCAAATTTCTGTCGATCATCTGATCCCTTAATTGTAGAAAAATGGATAAACTACATTGAAAATATCTTCTCTATCCTTAAATGTTTTGAACCAGATAATGTTTTACTAGATATTTATCATTTGAATGGAGAAGCAGAATAGTGGTAGACATTGGTAAAAAAATATAAAGCTTATGGAAAAGTCTGAAGTGATGGGGTGGAAGGAATTCTATAAAATGGTTTTAAATAAATATATTCCTCTTACTCTCTCACATAAAATAGAAGGGAATTTCCTTTCCCAAAAAATATGATGACGAATATATTAGGGTATACTAGTAAAAAATCTTCGTACATGCATGATACTCCCCTGGATTTGTCGTTACACCCAAATCCAAAGTTGATCTCTTCTTTTATAGGCTAAAACCTAGTTTATGAAAATCCCTAGAGATCCAAGCCTTTGATAGCTATAAGGAAATTGTTTAATGTTCCCTCATAGAAAAAATGGATATCGGTGGGTATCATGGGGATGAAATGGATATGAAGCAGAAATTGGAGTTTAATTATGGTAGAATAATAAATAAATCTAACACTAGTAAGAAATTTCAACATCTCCATTGTCCATGATGGGGAAAGAGACACCATGGAAATTTTCGAAGGGAAATGGGGAAATTATTTACATGTGGAAAGGAAGGACACCTAGATAATGACTTCTGATAGGATAAACCCACTAATTCGATGGAGGAATGGAATTCTCTAGTGAACCCTTAGTGTATTGATCCTTGCAAAAACTTTAAGGACCCTTGGAACTTTTTAAAGCAATAAACTAATACAATCGTTTTTAGAGATAAGTAACAACCTCCAAGGTAGTAAGGGTCATATTTTTCTACCACAACCACTATGGAGGATCCTAATAATGAAGTGGTTAATAGTATGCTAGTTATCCAGTCATGGATAGTGAATAAAGATTTTGATTCTATTTTTATTCATTCCATTATATAATTAATGTAAAAAAACTATTTAAACTCCTCCAAAAATCATAGAAGCAGAGTTTTCAGTAAAAATGGAAAATGGGGAAATTATTGAAGCTTGAATAATTAACTCATCCCCTATCAAAATCTTTAGAATGATCTTCCCAGTGAATATTTCCATACTCCATTTGGTGGAATTTTATACAATCCTATTTATGGATTTTATTTCCCTATATAGAGCCAATATATATTTTTACCAGAAGGAAATCACTCTCCATATTCTGAAATGACCAATGTTTCTTTACAAGTTATAGGAGGATGATAAATCTTCATTAACACTAACATAACAAGCATGGATATTATTTTTCTATGAGAAAGTTTATCATTATCAAATTAGTGATTATATAGAAAGAATCATCCTCAAATATGTTCTTATTATGATGGAATACAAAGATGTGTTTCCTGAGGAAATTTTTGTTTTTATTCCTAGCCGAGAGGTTGGATTATCAATGAAGCCTATACCTAGTGTGTTTCCATTATATAAGACTCAGTATAGAATAACTTCTATATAACTTCAGTAGTTTCCAAAAAACTATAGTATAATCTAGGTGAAGGGTTGATATACCCAAGTGCTTCACCATGGGGTGAACTAGCCCTCTTAATTAAGAAGAATGATGGGATAATGAAACCTTGTATTGATTATTGTGACCTCAAAAATATCATGATAAAGAACAATTATCCTCTACCAAAGATTGGTGACATTTTTGATCAACTAAATAGATCCCAATACATCTCCAAGGTTGATCTATGTATGGGGTATTACCTAGTCACGGTGGAGGAGGATATCCACATGACTGCTTTTCATACAAGGTACAAGCACTACGAGTTCATAGTAATTCCATTTAGACTCACTAATGTTCCAGAAATCTTCATAGACTAGATGAATAGTGTATTTAGATATTACCTAGAAAAATATTTGGTAGTATTTATATATTATATTATAATATAAACCAAAACCTAGGAGGAGAATGAGGGGCATATGAGCACTGTGCTAAGGATACTGTGAAAGGAGAAGCTTTATGCTAAGTATAAATATTTTGAGTTATGGTTGAAGGAAGTCTCATTATTGGGGAATATCATCATAAAAAATGGTCATTATATGGACCCTTAAAAGATATAATAAATTTAAGGTTGGATGAGGCCTACATATGTGACAGATATCCATAGTTTCCTTGGATTATCTGGGCATTATCATTGATTTGTGTGAAATTTATCATGATTTTCAGAACCTCTATCCAAGATAACTCGAAATGGAGTCAAATTTTAATGGAATGATGACTATGAATAGAGATTAATGTAGCTGAAAAGGAGGCTTATCACTAACCTTGTTCTAACACTACCCATAAGTGGATAACTTTTTGTAGTATTTAGAGATGCTTTGAAGAATTTATTTGGCTATGTGTTAATAAAGAATGAGAAAGTCATATCATATGCTTCAAGGTAGTTGAAAGTTCACGAATAGAACTACCCAATGCATGATCTGGAGTTGGATATAGTGACATTTGATTTGAAAATATGTCAGTATTGTCTCTTTTGAGATAAGTGAGAAATAAATATGGATAAAAAATGTCTCAAATATATATTTCCATAGAAAGAGATGAATATGCCCCAAAGAATACGGTTAGAGTTGATCAAGGACTAGAAATTCTCAATCCAATATGATCCTAGTAAACAGAATAAATTAGAGGATTCTGTAAGTATAAAGGATCCAAAAATTATAACATTGATGATATTTGAGAGGGATACAATATTATTAGATTTAACAAGGATGGATATGTGAATCAGGAAGAAAGTTGCATCATCATTCCTTTCCTAAATGACTTATTAACCATACCTTCTAGAGATGTTAAAGGATGATAAAAAAGATGATGTGGAAATTCATAAGAAAGTGAAAACTGAATGGAAAGGGAAATAAATGGTGTTTAATGTTAATGAGGAATCATTTGTGATATTTGGTCCACAGTTATGTGTACTGTCATATACCGAGTTGAGGAAAGAACTTTAGGATGATGCACATACTTCAGATTACTCCATTCACACATGAAGAACAAAGAAGAATTGAGATATTTGATATCACTATTGGTAGGACAATATGAATAAGGAGATCCCTGAATATACATCAGAGTTCTGGGTATCTTAGAAAGTAAAGGTTAAAAGGCAGAAGTCTAATGGGATGATGCTACCATTACCCATACCAACATGGAAATGGGAAAACATCCCAATATACACTAGGACTATATATCTGAAGATATCCAAGGGAACATTTATATCTAGGTTATGGTGGATAATCTTACAAATATTTCACTCTTAATTTCGATTCGAGAGGACTTCTCATTGGATTAACATTCATGGATATACATCAGATAAGTGGTATGGCTACATGGAATACCACTATTGATTGTATTTGATTGGGATCCAAGATTCATATCTAAGATCTAGAAGATTCTCAAACCCACTCAAAATACTATGATGACCTTCATTATTCTTTATCATTATCAAACTAATGGCCAATATGAGTGAATTATGCAGTCACTAGAAGACATGTTGAGAGAATTTTCTATTGACATTAATGGAGAATGGGACCCACATCAACCCTTGGTTGACTTATTTTGCAATATTAGTTTCCACTCGAGTATCTAAATGGATACTAATGATTCTATTTATCGTATGAGGTGAAAAAACCTTCATGCTTGGATGAAATTAGGGAACAAAAACTATTATGTACTGAAATAGTCTAGAAAATTGTGGAAAATTTCAAGCCCATTTAGTAGCACATCATGGATTATCATAGTAGAAAAAAGATATATGCATATAAACATCAATGAGACCTAGATATTGATGTTGGAGTTGTGGTATTATTCTATACATATCCAGGGAAGAAATTTGTGAGATTAGGGAAGAAGGGAATGCTTAGTCCAAGATACATCGGTCGTCCTGAGATCATTGACTACATCGAAATGGTGGCATATTGACTAACACTCCCACCAAACCTAAATCAAGTAAATGATGTATTAAATGTATCCCTCTTGAAAATTTATATACCAAACCCCTCACATGTACTCAATATATATTTTTTACCATTGGAGAGTGATAATTCCTATGAGAAGAAGTCGGTGAAGATCTTCGATCATTGAGAAAAAGCTCTACAAAATAATCTAACACACCAGGTCAAAGTGTTTTAGAGAAACCAAAAGTTTGATAAAGCCTCATGGAAACTAGATGAGGTCATGTAATAGAGTTACCTATATCTGTTTTAATTTGGGAAAAGAAAATTTTGAGGGTGAAATTTCTTAATGGGGGAGGATTTTAATGACCCAAACTGTTATAAATAAAATTCCCTTTTTGATGTATATAAACGTATTATTATGTAATACGGTTATAGAAAATAGATGCAATTATTTGGTATTATTATATCCTATTTAAGATAAAATTAAGTATCTTTACCATTGAAAATACTATGTTTGAACATTGATCAAATGATTAGTACAAATACAGTGTTTTAACAAATCTAATTGACATGGAAAAAGAACGTGATGGCCTCAACAAGAAGGATCATACCCTACGAATCCCATTTATCAGAGATTATATGGGATATAACCTCACTGGGGTTTTCCCTTATCCAATCCAATGTTGATATCCATTAACTTTATCATGAATGAAATCATCTACTAAAGAATTTTACACCCATTGATATTACTACCCAAATCATTTTAGTCGAACTTCCCCATGAAAGTCACACCATCACACACCTTACCCTTAGGGTGTTTGATAGTGTATTAAAGGGATATGTTTCACTAACCTATAAATATGGGTAGTTACATTATTTTTTATAAAATAATTAATAAACTTTCATCCTATTCTAGTTTCATTATAAATGATTTTTATATAAAACACAGATAGTTTTTTTGTGTAATATTTTAATTCAATTAAAGAGTTTATTTTGATGAATTAATGGATTTTTGAGATAAATAATATTTTAATAAAAAAATTATTAAATAATTTTTATTAAATTTATAGGATCATATAATATTTATGTTGTGAAATGTAATTTTTATAAGTGTTTAAAAACTATTATTGTAAAAAATAGCATTTATTAATAAAATATGATTACTGTTTTAAAAGTGAAAATATAGAAATTTAGAAAATTATTTAGTTAAAATTAATTTTATTTTTGGAATAAAAACATAAAAATTATCTGACAATCATGTGTTTATAATTTTCTAATACAATCCAAATTTTAGGTAAAAATTAAATACTATATAAATTTACTTTGTGTA
The DNA here is from genome assembly GCA_963277665.1 of Viscum album. Taxonomy (NCBI): domain Eukaryota; kingdom Viridiplantae; phylum Streptophyta; class Magnoliopsida; order Santalales; family Viscaceae; genus Viscum; species Viscum album. The sequence goes on from OY728141.1 coordinate 917,572,359, forward strand.
TTATGACATCATAATGACCCAAAATTGATGTAATAAATACTATAAATTGTATCCATGATCAAATATATATTTTAAATTTAAAATAATGTTATTTTTTATTTGATCAATTTTATAAACAATTTATGAATTCTCCAAAACCATTAATGTATTTTAAGGTTTTAAAACCATTTCATTAAGAGTATGACTCACCTCTACATAAGAAAGGGTATTATTTTAATAATTTAGGCCAATGGACTTATAAAATAAGTATAACCACTCCCATTAGTCAAAAATCATTGGAAAAACAACATGGGAAATTTTTTGGTTATGCTAATTTTATTATGTAGAGTCCAAAACTTAAATAATAAATAAATACCCCACTTTTCTTATATAAACACACCCAGGATACCATATATCTTCACTAAAACTTCATTTATAACATCCATAATCTCCCCTACACTGTATATTGTTCTCCAAAGGCGCCCCAATCTCTCAATAATACCCTCTCTATAATTTGGAGTCACACACTCTAGTAAGAGATCTTTTCCTTTCTCATCTTTATTCGAGAATATTCTTTATCTTATCTATATTATCTTCATTTCCTTATGATGGGATATGTTATAACATATCCCCATTAATGAGAAATTGATTTCAAAAATTTTGAGATACCCCTTTGTCTACCCTCAACCCTTTTTATGTATTTTTATGTGATGTCGTTATGCTGCCAAAATTTCACTGAGATTTTTCCATGACAAAACAATTATGTTGTAAATACCATAAATATTTCCTATCAATGGTATTAAAAATTATACACTTATAAATATTTTAATTGGTACTTATATGTATATATTTCACACTCCTTGATCATGTAATAAAATATGAGGATGAATTAATTCATGTTGAATGATCTCTGTGGAACACTTAAGCATGAAACTGAAATTAGTGTGATTGGTCGACCTTGAATTATATAGAACTTCAATGAATTGGGTAATGTATAGTATCTTGATACATAATGTTGGGATAGATAGCGAACCTAATTCCTTTATGGGACTTTCTCCATCATTATGTCTTGGATGTTATCCTTGATCTATGTATATGATGCAGTTTTTTATATTTTTTCCTCATTTCCCTTGTTATGATTATCATGTTATATCATGTATCATTGTTCATGTTTATGATTCCTACTCTTTTTTATGCCCCATTGATAAGACTATTATCTAAAATGTATTATTATATTCATGTTTTGACATATTTATTCCTTTAATTGTATTTCTATCCCACAACTTTCCTATGTGTACCCACAGGTTATTCTGTACAGTTTTAAAAGCAATGAAATTTTAGAAACATGTTAAGGAATTTTTCAATAATGTTGTTGTATCCCATGTTCAAGATGTTATTCTATGTACATAATTACGAAATAAACAATTATTCTTGAAATTATATGTTGTATTATGTTTAATTTAATGTAATAAACCATGTATTAATATGAAATAATGAACATGGTTGTTATATTATATATCCCTAGAAAAATTAGAATATTGCTGGAAGTTCAAATCCTTATTTTCAGGACTTCATCCATCAAATATCAGAAAATTTTAAGTCCTTATCCCAGGAATTATTTGTTAGTAATTAATAAGGGACAGAGTGAGGGAAGATTGCATCTTTGGGGTCCTTGTATCATGTTTATATTTTTGAAAAATATGAATACAGATTAGGTATAAGGATTTGAAGAGAAAGATAGGAGTTCCAAATGAAAAGTGTTACTCATCAAAAAAATTATAATAACAAAGGGTAGTATCATGATTAATGACCTTGCAAAAGGTGTTTCCTTTGATGTTAATGAATCTATCTTCTTCCACTATTATTCATGCTCTAAATGAAATCTTTTAATGAACTGGCATAGGATACCACCAAACTAAAATCTAACCTGGATCATTACAAGGCCCAAAGAGAATTAATAATCCCCTTGGGTTGGAAACTAGTTATTGGGAATCATAAATATGTAAAAAGGGAAGGAAATCAACCATATATAATAGTATAAAAGGAATAAAAAATTATAATAATATGAACCAACATATCCATATGATGGACATCCTCTCATACAAAAAAATATGATATTTATAATGACCAATGAAACATGGTATAATAAAACAAATATGAATTATATTTATATTCAAATGGAATACCTAAAAAAATACATGTAAAGTAGATACAATGGGGATAATATTAAATATATTTGGCTGAACTGGCTGAAGAACATACCAAAAATAAAAATAATAAAAAAGTTAATAAAAAACATCTATATGTCTATGATCACTTAACACATAAAGAATATTCTATCTAAATTCCCAATAAAAAATCAATGAACATTATCAAATACTAGGAACTTGAGATAAATCATAAGACACACACACACTAGTGTATATATAGGTTGTGATCCAAAAATTCCCAATATGATTTCACCATATTCTATTCATTTCCTTTTTTAATACATTCCATAAATTCTAGATTAAAAATAATTTATAAACTAGGGTTTTCATAATAGAAATCTTAAAGAAGACATGCATCACATTTACCCCCTATCTGTCCAAAATCAAGGAATCCCTTTTAAAAAAAATGAGGCTCATCTAGCCTCAAACCATAATTTTAATTCCAATGAATCAAAAAATATTTAAATTATTACAAAATTGAATATAAGAAAAGTACATTAAAATTCATAATCAAAAAAATTATTTCTTCCTATTTTCCTAAAACAGTTCTCATTAGATTTTCAAAATAATCAACTCTTTCCCTACTGAAAAAAAAAATTCCAAACCATTTTTATATCAATTTGAGAGTAATCCAAAACAAACAAAAAATAAAATGAATAAGAATAATGTCACAAAGACATAAATGAAAAAAATAAAACAACCCAAAAACCAAGTCATGGTTTTGGGAAAACAAATCAAAATAAGGGGAAAAATGAGGTATATGTATTTGGGTCCCTTAAATAATCCGTAGTGAGATCTATGATTCATGATAAATTCACTTGTATTTGACATTAATGATACAAGATCCTATTTTTATACTAACTCTATTTCATTCCCCCTATGTAGAAAAGGAACTTCTGTCTTGGAACCCTTTTGAGTCACTGAATCCAAAATGAGATCATAGGAGGTTGAAACATTCTATGAGAACTAACAAAAAATGAACTTTAATATATAATATCAAGAATCTATACCTTATACTAAGTTACCTTGTTTTCCCACTATATAGATAAATGGATTGTAGAAAAATGAATAAAAATAAAATCATCACCTAAATCAATATTTATTGAAAATGTTAAAAAACTCATCTCACCACTACCACCCCAACAAAAAATAGACCTTTTTTCATTATTTCATAAGAATAAATAATAAACATGCCCCATAAATCCATATAAAATAAAAAACATATTAAAAACAAAGGGAATGAATAATATAGGAAACAAAAATTTTAAATGTAATATTTTAACAAAGATCCAAATGGAAATTTGAAAATATACAAGCAATTCTAATACATTCTATAAAAAACAAAATATATTCCATAAAAACAATTTTCAAATTAATAAATTCCAATAACCCATTTAAAATCACCCATTTACCTTTGAAATAATTTATAATACCATATGAATAAAAATTCTAAAATTGTTAAAAATGGGATAACACACATGAACACCCTAGGTTTTTAAGAATCGTATTCTTTCCATAAAACAAATTTTTTGTAATTCTATAATTTTTTGTTCTAAATAAATGATATATATTTGGAAATAATTAATATAAGATATGATCCAAACTAAAAACTTTATTCAATCATGATAAAGTATTAAAAAAACATATGAGACTATGTATTATACACCATGGATTATTACTCACCAAGGATTATTACATATATTAAAAGTGTATAAATTAAAAAGTGACAATAAATAAATAGAATAAAATTTTCAACACAAATATATATCATAAATTATATTCACTCCTTATTATCACCAAAATCCAAATAAAACCCATAACAACGAAGAATATCATGGATGGAGATAGAATATTATGGGATTAAAAAATGAAAACTATGGAAATGAGATGTGTGACTTAAAAGTGTGAATAGAATGAATAAGTTAGGTATGGATGTACATAGGAACATAATTTGGTATTTATTAATGTAGTCATGGGAAATATGTTCATTATATAAACATGTATCCAATAGGTATACTGATGTTCTGTATTTTTAGTATTAAATTGAAATTAATTGAATTCATGAATAATAAAAAATAAAATAAATATATTATTTTAAATTATTATATATATGTGTACAATATTTATTATAATTAATAATATAATTATTAATGTATGATATTATACATCAATAAAACTAAAAAAATATCTTAATATCAATATATTAGTAAAATAAAAATTTTAAAATATAAATAATTAATTTCAATGTTATTTGGTGATGATTATTTAATATAAAAGTAATATTTCTCAAAGATTTTTTCTAATGCTTTTTGTATTTTCAAATACTTTTTACTCAAAAATGATTTTGATAATTTTTTTATAACATTAAGAAAAAAATATTCAATCATCTAATAGTCATTAGAGGGCATTTAATAAAGATAAATTCATTTTATGCTTCAAAATATATTTCTCTAAAAAATTTATATGCTATATTTTTTTACATTAAAAATCATATATTATGGTTTAATGATGATAAAATATATCTTTTATATAAATAGTATTTTAAAATTAATTTAATTAGTTATCGATAGGAAAAAAGAATAAGAATAATTAATCATTTCCATATAACATAGTTTTTCATTATATCTCATATTCCCATTTAAAAGATAAATTCTTATGTATTAAATTTTTATTTGAAAAAATTAACATCAGTTTTAGATATATTATTTAAATATTATCTTAAGATTAATTTTGGAATTTTTTTTAAAAGATATGTTTCAGGTGAATGTTACAAAATATCATTTTTACAGATATTGTAGCTTTTATGACATTACCAAAAGCTAAGTAAAAATTTGAAAATTATAAAAAAATATTGACCAAAAATATTTTTTAGGATTAAAATATTTAATTTAAACAAATAATAACATTAATTTACAAAAACCATGTAAAATATTTTCAAACATATGTAATATTTATTTTAATAAAAAAATTTACTATTTATTTTAATTAGGTTTTCTCAAGATAGAATTAAATTTTGGATTAAGTTTAATGTAACATAGATTTTTTTATTAGTAAACCAATTCATACAATGTAAATCAACAAAATTGATAATTTTATCCTAAAAATTCTTTTTATGCTTAAAAATACGATTTTCCTAAAAATCATTTTTATGCATTATATGCTCTAATAATAATTTTTTTTCACCCTATGAAGGTTTATTGGAAAAAACATTAATTCATATTTTGAATCATTATTTAATAATTATTTAATAATTACCATTTATTTTTTATGCTTTAAAAATATACTACACAGGTTAAAATGTATTTACCATGCTAAAAAATGGTAAAAGTGAAAAGATCTAAGTGTAAAAAACATAAAAACATGTTTAAAACGTGTATTAAATTTAATGGTTTAGTTATTATATACCTCAACCCTTCCACACTCCATTATTTAAAATTATTTAAGCCACATTCATTAAATAGTGACCTTCCGTTTTATATTTTTATAAAAAAATTCATTCCTCTCAATTATAAATACCACCAATCACCACCTCATTTTACCACTCATTATAAAGCACTATATAGAAAAAAACTATACCCTATTATCTCATTAAACACTATACCTACAACATATATTCCTTTTTTCCTTCCAAAATACCAATCTAAGAATCCATATGGAATTACCTATGGGAGAACAACCAAAGGGAGATATAATGTTCTCAACCGGCCACCCTTAATTTGTTACTTCTTCTACCCCCTAAAATATTTTTAATACATGACATAATTATAAAATAAGTATTATTAATAAAGTAAAATGATATTATACTAATTTAATATCCATTTTATACCTTCCCCCAAAACCATTCACAAAATGAAGATGTTGTCATGCGTACATGCGGACAACAGCCTCCAAGAATGAAGGGTTTGATTTTTCATAACCACTTTAAATGGATTGTAAAAATGGGTATTTAATAAATTAATATGAAATTTATAACATTATTAATATTATTAAATTATAAACTAGTCTTTATATTCCTCTCATTTCATGTAATTAATCATATCTCTTGTGTATACATGTGGACTACCACCTCCATGAAAGTGACGTATTTCACTTTTCACCTAGTCTTTTATTATTTAACAAAATATATTAAAATATTATTAATAAACATAAAATATATAAAATATATAATTATTCTTCTTTAAAAATGATATTATTCTAAAATAATCTTCTTCTAAACCATACTCACACATAAGTTATAGTTTGTCCTTGTTTGGGACTTTTTAATCACATGTATGAATAATGATAAAATTTTGTTTAATTAACGACTACAGAAACTTCAATACTGGGTTTATTAGAAAATAATTAGAAAATAATGTTTGTTTTATGGTTCTAGAAATTTTATGTTAGTATTTATATTATTATTGTTCAACCAATTTTTCTTCCATTATAAATTATCGAAAGAATCTCATCATCAACTTCTTCATGATGAATCATAACCAAAATACTTATGGAATTAAATTAGAACACTATAAATAATTATAAAAAATAAATTTCAGCAACTATAATGATCTTTTAATGATAAAATATTAATTTATAAACAAAAAACGACATCTCAATTTTGAAAATAGTATTAATCCAACAATCGAAGTTAATAACAACTAGGGATGAAAATAAAATATAATTAACTAATATTTATATTATAAATGATTATAAATTATGTTTATAAATTATTTTAGGTATAAATAAGGTTCTAAAATAGGTTATTAATATTTTTATTTTTTCATACATGAGTTTATAGAACGTTCCTTAAAGCATGATTAAATCTTTGTGTTGTTTGATCTCCATTTTGTTTTGTTGAGATATGATTATTTTATCACCACTTGTTTCATTTTTATTGTTCATATTGGACATGAATTTATCTTTGTAATAATTTTAAGGAAATATAATGGATTTAAAAATACATCTCAAGTTATATTTCTATGGTTTTTCAATTTAAGTGATTTTAATGTCATAATTTATTTGTGTAACTCAAACCTCCTTTCTTTGAGTATTAATGTTTAATCTTAAACTAAATTCTTTTACGCTTGGTTTCTTCCAAAATAAGATTTTATATTGAAATTTATCTTTCTCTCTGGGGAAAATAAAACTTTTTATTGAAATCATCCTCCATGATTAATTAATTCCCCATAAAAGTAGGACATTGTAAAATATAATTATCATTATCTTTAATGATTATTTTTCATCCATGTCCATATCTTACTTCCCATAAATGTTCTATTTTATATTTGGAGACCCACTTTTGTGTAATATCATTTGATATTTATATTTTTATTCTCCTCCTTTCAAAAGTATGTTCTATTATCCCTTTTTTCATGTTGGATTTTAAAAAAGGTATTTCAAAATTTTAAAATGGTCTTACTTTCATAATGGATTGTTTTATATTACACTACATGTTTCATTAATATAGTATTTTTTTCATTTTTCAAGGATCCTTTGTTAAATTTTATTTTCTAAAATTAAATTATTTCCAAAAAATCACTTCACCTTTTTAAAAATAACATTTAAAATATCCAAGTAACATTTTTTTTAAGACTGTGTCAAAAAGAATCTAAAATTACTTTGTATGGTGCTTCTATTTTAATAAATTCTTTCACCATTAAAACCATTATTTAAAAGGAATCCTTATTTCCAGATGATAAAATGGTTTTTTAAATAAAATATTGTTGTGGTTTTTTTAAATGAAAAGGTATATTTCTATTTATTTTTCAAATTGATTTATCCAATGATACAAAAAATGTATTTTTCAATAATTTCAACATCATTCATTCACATTATGTTACACTAGGGATATTATATTATTCTATCATCCATATTATTTCTCCATATGGATTATTAAATATTATTTAAATTGTTTATGAATGTTTTTCTATTCTGTGGGTTAATTAAGTGATGTTTGAAATATAAATGTTTTTATGTTCTTATGAAGAATATATGTATGGTTTTAATTATGTGATGGGTGGGAACTAAATTATATTTACCTTCCAATATGTTTGGTAAAGTATGATATCTAATGAGATTATATGAAAGGGAATGTGGAGTAAACCAAATCCACTGTGGGACTACGTCCACTGTGTTTATGGCAATGTGGAATGAACCTAATACACTATGGGAATTTATCCCTATGATATAATGGTCTTAGTCAATATACTTGAGTAAAGAAGGGATTTTATAATCTTATGTGTATTCCACATTTTGATGTCATATGTTTATATGGCTCATGTTTATTGTCTCATGTTTCTATACACTTATGGCGTCGTAAATGTTTGATCATTTAAGACAATAGGTCATTATATTTGGCCTTAATAACAACTCTTATTATTCAATTTTATTTTTAATAAGGTATGTCTCCCCAGATTATTTTTCCTCATATGATTATGATTTAATTCGTTATGAAATCTTGAATATTTTTTCCATTATTGAATGTATTAGCTCCCCACTTTCTTAAACTTCCATTCCCCATGTTACAAATATGATTATAACTTCTGATAATTCTATAAGGGAGTATAGTAAAACTCAATTATATTGAAATGTTCACAATTGTTGTAAACTAACATTATTATGTAGAGATTCCTCAAATACACTAACCATTATATTCTTGCGATTGTGATATTTTTATATTTTGTAATATTTATTAAATTAAAATGATGTAATATATATATATATATATATATATATATATATATATATATTAAGTCATTTCACTTTGTATCAAGGATAGTATTTATGGAAAGTGTTTTTTGCACCAAACCTGGGAGTGCGAATATGGGGAACCTTGACATAACATATTAATAAAACATATATTTTAAAATATTTAGATTCATATTCTATTAAAAAAACTAATGCCCATCAGCACATTTAATCATTCAAATTCACTTAAAATATCCAATATGCAATTTTCACAAGTATTTGGCTTGAAACATCCATCATTATTATAAAAATAATTAAAAAACATTTTAAATCCCTCATGGGTAACACATATATGTATAATATTAAAATAAAATAATTATAAAACATCCTAGCATCTCATGGAATAAAATATAATGGAATGGTATAAAACACTACTGCTAATGGGAGTTTTCCCAATAGTTGTCTACCAACGGTTCAAAGAAACCGTTGGTATATTATGTCTTTTCCAACAGTTCATAGAAACCATTGGGAAATACCTTTTAGAAGAGACTTTTCCCAATGGTTTTATGAAACCATTGGGAAAAGTGGAGATAATCTAGTCTTTCCCAACGGTTTTATTAAATTGTTGGGAAAATGTGGGAAAAATAAGTTTTTCCAAACGGTTTTATGCAACAGTTGGGAAAGGCTGGTTTTCTCCAACAGTTTTTATGAAACGTTGGGAAAAAAACCCCCAAATACTCTAATGCGAGCAGCGGCCTCCCCACGATTCAGAAGTGGATCCAGAGTCTTCCGCTCGTCTCTAGAAGCTCTCTAGAAGCGATTCCTCGGCAGAATCACTTCCCAATCCCCACATCTTCCATCGGATCACCAGCCACCAGGTTAGATTCCTATATTTTAGTTCCACCTTCTATAAAGAATATACTTCTACGAATGGTTTCCTAATTCCCAAATTTTAGGGTTTCTGTAAAAATTTATGATTGTTCCAGGAATTGTGTAGTCAAATCCCTATATCGGTGTATGTCCAATTAATGTTTTCATTACACATTTACATTTATAAGGGCACAATGTCTCATTATTGTGTTCTAATTTTAAAGATTCATAGTTTTAGTTGTGCGGTGGTTTTGGTTGTGCGGTGGTTTGTGATGTGCAATATTTTTGTTGTGATATGTGGTTGTTTTGGTGAGATGGTTGGTCGATGTAACATGGCATCGATGGTTATTGTGAGATGGTGGGTTATTGTGTGGTGGTTTTATTAGTTTACTAGTTATCTATGGAATAAATTATGCTGTTAAAACCAAAAAACAAGATATTAAATAAATGAGATGGAATAGAAATGGATGTGTGGTAAATGGATTTAATTAATTTAACATTAAATGAATGGAAAATGTAAGTGTGAATGAAGTGTCTTATAAGTGAAAGTGAGAAATGCTATGCATCTTGTGTGGGGGTGGTGTGGTTTATGTGTTTTATGGTAGTAGTGAAGTGTGTGATTATGCAGTTAATGTGAAACCATAGGTTGAGTATTTTGTGCTATCTATATATCATGTATTTTTATGTTATTTCTACACATTCCCAACCAGATTTGGATAAACTTACCAACGATCAGAGGTTTTGAGTTATGGGTATTATTTCTAATATCTAGGATGGTGGTTATATGGTTGGATAGCTACCATGTCTTCCCTACTCTTCCTTAAAAAGTGATTGACCATGTGTTTTTAGGCAAGATGCGATGTGATTGTCCATGGTTCTTCAGGTGAGATGTACTATGATTTCCCTAGTGTTTTCCGGTGAGGTGTGATGTGATAAGGCTATAATAAGATGTGGCATGTGGTTGGGGTCATGTAGGGTGGGAGGATGGAACAAGGTTGATGTTATTCATGTTCATGATACCCTACTAATATGGTTATGGGATGAGGCATGTTGTGATGTGATATAACAGATTAATTTCTTGTTGGTTTTACATTTTTTCAATAACACATTTGTATGTTTTTTTCACATGTGTAGTTGATACCTTGACTATTTTATTTTTTTATCATTTAATTAAATGTATTTTCTATTAAAGTTCAATCCTATTGAATTGTTTATGACAAAATGACTTATATAAATTCTTTTTACAGAATGGACAGAAGTTGGATGTATGAAACCGATTGGATCTCAAGCGATTTTCAAAACAATTTGGAGATCTTTATAGATTTTGCATTTCACAATGCTTCAGATAGTGGTCGCATACACTGCCCATGTTCCAATTGTGTTGGTAGACCTTGGTTGAGCCGTGAAGAAGTCAGCTACCACATAACCAAAAATCGTTTTCAAGAAAACTACATTGTGTGGTATCCCAATGGGGAGAAAATGAAATCTCAAATTGGTGATGATCGAAATAAAAGGACTGGAATGGAGAATTTGTTAGATGATCAGTTTCCGTTTATTCGTCATCATGAAAAAGAAAGGATTTCGACTCAAGAATACTTCGATATGAGGACAGTTGATGCATCTAGTGAAAATGATGATATTGATAGGGTGAAAAAATTGAATGATGCTTCCACGACTCCAGTATATCGACAATGCGATAAAATGAAAAAGCTGGAATTTTTAATCTGATTATTTCATGGAAAAACTATGTATGGAATTTCTAATAAAGCAATCAATTACATTCTTACCCTCTTGAAGGATTTACTTCCAGATGATGCATATATTCCCTCAAACCACTATATGGCATGGAAGTTAGTTGAGGAACTTGGATTTTCAAGAAACAAAATTCATGCTTGTTCGAAAGATTGCAGTTTATTCTGGGAGGAAACTGCTGAACGAAATGATTGTATAAAATGTGGCGCATCCCGTTGGAAAACAAAATCTGATGGAACACCATCCCGCGTTCCACAAAATGTAATGTGGCACTTTACATTGATCCCCAGACTTCAGAATCTTTTTATGTCTGATGACATATCAATAAAAATGATATGGCATGATAACGAGAGAAAGAAGACTAATGATGAGTTGGTTCATCCTGCAGATGGATTTGCATGGCAGAGATTTGATGCTCAATATCCTGATTTTGCAGCTGATGTGCGTAATGTGAGGTTGGGTCTTTCATGCGACGGTTTTAATCCGTTTGGGAAGATGCTTACTTCGCACAGCACATGGCCAGTTTTTATACACATTTCTAATCTTCCCCCATGGTTGTGTATGAAAAAAACCTTTCACTTTCATGAGTATACTCATATCTGGTCCTTCTGATCCCGGCATTGATATTGATGTATACATGCAACCTTTAATTAAAGAGTTGAAACTTCATTGGGATGTGGGTGTGCGCAGATACGATGCATGTTCGAAAGACATATTTCAGATGCGTGCTGCGCTTATGTGGACGATCAATGATTTTCCAGCTTATGCAATGATGTCTGGATGGAGCATGAATGGAAAACTGTCATGTCCATTTTGTATGAAGAATACACGATCTAGAAGACTAAAACATCGCTGTAGTTTCAGTTTTATGGGATATCGACGATTCTTGCCAAAGGATCATCCATATAGAATGAATCATCGAAGATTTGATAATACCATAGATACCAATGATCCACCTCAGCGTATGTCTGGAACTGACGTGCTTAATGAATTGAAAGATTTTAGTTTTTCATTCAGGAAGGGTCAAATGAATTCTGGAAAGAGAAATAATGTTTCCACTGAAACCTGTTACAATTGGAGGAAGAAGAGTATATTTTTTGATTTGCCTTATTGGTCAACCAATTTTTTACGTCATTTCTTAGACGTAATTCATATTGAAAAGAATATATGTGAAATGTTGCTTTCGGTTCATCTAAATGTCAAGTGGAAGAAAAAAGATGATTTACGATCTCGGCGTGGCTTGGTGGATTGGGGCATCAGACCAGAATTGCATCCTGTACGTATCAGTGAAAATAAATGGAAACTTCCATGTGCTTCTTATGTGATGACACCTGTGAAAAAAAACAATTTCTGGAAGTATTAGAAACTATTAGAGTTCCTGATGGCTATTCAAGAAACATATCTAAACGGGTCAACAGAAGAGAGTTGAAGCTAAAATCTTTGAAGACTCATGATTATCAAGTTCTACTGCATGATTTTCATCCAACAACAATCCATCATCTTTTGTCTAATAATGTAAGGGTGGTTGTCATTCGGTTGTTCCATTTTTTAGAGATCTTTGTGATAAAAAGTTGTCCAAGTCTTTCTTGCAAAAAATGTTGACAGATGCCCCATTAATTTTGTGTGAGTTGGAGAAAATATTTCCTCCATCATTTTTCACATGCATGCTGCATCTGAATATCCATATTCCCACTGAAATACTTCTCGGAGGACCTGTTTCTTTTCGTTGGATGTATCCAACTGAAAGAAATATGTTCACATTAAAGTCTTTTGTCCGAAACAGAAATCATCATAAAGGTTCTATCGTGAACGGTTACTTGGCTCAAGAATGTATGGATTTCTACTCGATGTATTTGTCTGATCTTACTACAAGATTGAACAGACCAATGAGAAATGAAGAAGAACAGTATGAGAAAATTGAACCCAGTTTTACATCAGTTCCTCAAACAGGAGGAATTCCTGGATCATATACATTGAAGACATTTAGCCATGAAGAACGGGAGATGGCACATCTCACAGTGTTTTTCAACTGTGATTTGTTCGATGACTATATCAGGTAACTAAATTGATTATGTATTTCTTACATATATATCTGTTAAACTATTAATATTTTTTATCTATAGGGAACATAAAACATTGATAAATAGGAAGCATCGTTCTTTATCTTTGAGAAGGAGAGAGACTTTGCATAGCAAAGAGTTTTCTGCTTGGTTAAAATTGAAGGTATAAAAAAATTAATGTTTAAAATAATTATATCAATATTTAATTAAGTTTAATAGTCATTTATATTGTAGGTATTGAGTTTGTCTGCTGACTCTGTCTCTGAGGAAATAAGAGCTTTGGCTTTTGGTCCTAATACCGTGGTTCGTGACTGTACATCAATTTTTATCAATGGGTACATATTTATTTTCACTGAATGAGAAAAAAACATGAGAACACAACATGATGGTGTTATGGTTACTGCCACAACAGATTGTTACGCCAGTGCATCAGATAGTAGACCGCGATTTGAAAATGTGGGTTATTATGGAGTTTTTGAGAAAATAATAATATTGGATTATTACTCTCATGGAATAGTCACAATGATGAAATGCCATTGGTTTGATTCGATGACGAGACATGGCACATTTATTGATGATTGTGGATTTCGAGTAATTAATATGACTCGCACTCTTGCTACCGAAGAACCATATGTGTTGGCATCAATGGCTAAACAAGTTTTTTATGTCAAAGACCATCTTCGACCTGAATTTGGTGTCATAGTTGAAGTAATTCCAAGACATATTTTTGATGATGGTGATGATGGAATTGAAACTGTCCCTAGTTCCATTGGAACCAATCCATTTATTTCTTTTGATGACTCAAATAGCTCAATTGTCAGAGTCGATTGTGAACCTGAAGTTGTGGTTGAAAATATATAGAATCATTCATCCATGTTCTCAATTCTTTTGGTTTACCTCGAGTTGGGTTGTTAAGGTTGGTAATATTCAAATTGATTTAGTATTGATCACAAATATGTTTTAACTGACTTGACTGTTATGTGAATTTTCAATGTTTATTGGTTGCAGTTTTATTTGAATTTCATTTTCTAATTTGGAATTGTACTATATTCAAACATAGTCACACATATTTATTACTTAGTGAACATTACAACTTGTGTAATTTATTAAATCCATTCAAGCTCTTCTAAAACAATTGAAAGCTGACTTGACCATTATGTGAATTTTCAATGTTTATTGGTTGCAGTTTTATTTGAATTGCATTTTCTAATTTGTAATTGAACTGTATTCAAACATAGTCAAACATATCTCTAACTTTGTTAACATTACAACTTGTATGATTTATTAAATCCATTCAAGCTCTTCTAAAACAATTGATATCTGACTTGACCGTTATGTGAATTTTCAATGTTTATTGGTTGCAGTTTTATTTGAATTGCATTTTCTAATTTGTAATTGAACTGTATTAAAACATAGTCAAACAATATTTCTAACTTGGTGAACATTACAACTTGTATGATTTATTAAATCCATTCAAGCTCTTCTAAAACAATTGGTAGCTTAATTGACCATTATGTGAATTTTCAATGTTTATTGGTTGCAATTTTATTTGAATTGCATTTTTGGGTTACACATTAGTTTTATTTTTCTAATTAATTACATATTTGTTTTTAAAAGCAGGAAATGAATCCAATTGAAGAGAGACAAAGGAAAAAAATGATGGAGAACAATCGTCAAATGACGGAGATGGGCGTTCCACCATTAGTGCCTACAGTGAATACTTTATTTCAAATTGACATATTTAAAGAATATATAATGTCATGTGATTAATTTTTTTGTAAACATTTTTGTAGGATCCACCTATATGTCGACAGTTATTCGACGAGGAGCCTAGTACTGGTCCTAGTACTCAGGCCGGTGGTACGAGGAGGGTTCGTACCATAGGTGGACGAGCAGCTGCGCGTACCTGAATAGGCCCTGCCCCTCCCACTGACATGTCATCCTTCCCACATTCTGATCCTGGTGTGTCGTTAGAGACACACATGATATTTAGGCCTCCCATGTTTTCTCTACCTTCTGTATCTTCTGGCCCATCATTTTCACATCCCATGATGATTCCCACTCCTCAGTCAGCATTCGGTCAGATAGCTGTCCCATCTTATTTTCCTTCTACTTCTGTCTCTCTGAGCTTCTATATTCCATCGTCTTCGACTCCTGTTCCACCACAGGGTGTTCCATCAGTTTATATGGATCCAGCGGCACTCAGCGATCAGACCGGCACAGTTATATTTATAGAACCCTAACAAATTTTTATAGAAATATTTATTTTCATTATAACATGTTCTGATAAAATATTTGTTTTTATTTCATGACAGATACATCTACTGACAGGAGCCGGGGGCGGGGGCGTACACGCATGCGTTCGGTGTGGAACCGCCGCACACAGGTTATGGTGGATTATAATGAAGACAACCAAATGGTTGAGAAAACAGGGCAGCAATGTTGGAGTTTTTTGGCGACGCTTGCCAAATACTCCGACATCATTCCCATCAGCCTACTATCGTGGAGACATTTGCCGCATGAGGTCAAGGATAGAGCTTGGGCAGAGATATGGGTAAAAAAATTTGTTCTATTTAATTCCATGAATTATTTTTGTATTTATATGAATTAATATTTTGATTTCAGCTTCGATTTAATTTTCCCGATGGTGAGGGTGCACGATCGGAATGTCTAAAGTATTTAGGCAAGCTTTGGAGAGCCTACAAGCATGAGTTGTATATGGGCTGGCGTGCTAGAGTTGGCACTGAGTTAGAGGCGGTACCAGTTTTGGATGATTGTCCTATAGAGTAGTATCATCAGATGATTACTCATTGGACGAGTACCTAGTTTAAGGTATTAATAACATTTGAGGTATTTAAATAATAACTTTCATGTTTTTCATTAATACTATCTATTTCATTTTCGAATTTTATTTAAGAATCATCTGGAAAAAATAAAAAGAACATTGATGCAAAAAAATACCTCCACACACTGGGACACACTACGATTCCTGATCATGAGAGAAAGCAGGTATAACAATTGTTTATAAGTTTTCTTTATGACTTACACTTTCTTTTGTTTCTTCAGTTACTTAATAGTTTGATAATGTTTTAATATAACTTTAGTTTTCAATGTCATTGTAGAGGCAAATACGAAATATTGAAGGACGCATGCCTCGAAGAAAATTGTTTTGATCGAGTAGAAAAAAAGGATAGAAGTGTCGTCAACGAAGCGACTCAGCAGCAGATTGTAAGTTTTAATCTGTTGAATTTATTTTTTAATATCTATTTTTTAACTTAATGATATATTTATATTTGTAACAGAATGCTTTAGAGGCCCTCGATGCCCAAGAACCAGACAATTTTGGGCCAACAGATCACTTACATCAGGTGTTGGGAGAGGAGCATTCTGGCAGAGTACGCTGCCGACCTAGGATAGCCCCAAATAGGTATTGGCCCTCCTCAGGTATGAGTTGTAGTGCCATCGAGCTACAGCAAGTTAGGGCACAGGCAAAACAGGCTGAGAAAAGGGCCATAGAGATGGCAGAACAGTCTGCTAGGGAAAACAGTGCGTTTATGAAATTTATTGAAGTTCTACGTCCTACACTTCCAGCATAGGCCAGCCCAGCTTTTGATGATATATGTCATCGATATGTTCTATATACGGTGCACCAGGTGGAAGTTCTAGTGGTGGTCAGGATGATGTAAAGTTTGACGATGATGTTGGAGAGGAGTCTGACGTGGAAGATGAGGGAGAGGAGGAGGGCGAGGCGGGTGGCGAGGGCGAGGAGGAGGGCGAGGACGAGGAGGGGGATGAGGACGAGGACAATGATGGGGATGAGGACGAGGGTGATGATGATGATGGTGATGATGGTGATGGTGATGTGGGACAAGTTGATCCATTACATTTTTTACTGATATTACTGAGATTTGATATTTAATCTATTCTGGTTGTTGGTTTTATCTAGACTTGTAGTATAGTATTGGAGTTGAGTTATTTTTATATATTATCCATTTTTATGGATGTTGTTGTCTTTTAGTGGTTGTGTGTTTGGGAACCCCCCTCCTTCCTGGACCCTGGACAACCCCCCACCCTCCTCCCTGGACCCCATACAGCCCCCCGGACAGCCCCCACCCTCTTCCTTGGACCCCAGACAACCCCCCGAACAGCCCCGGACAGCCCCCGGACAGCCCCTCGAACAGCCCCCCAGACAGCCCCCCCACCCTCCTCTCGGGACCCCAGATGCCCCCCCCCGAACAGCCCCCCAGACAGCCACCCAGACACCCCCCACCTTCCTCCTTGGACCTCGGACAACCCCCCGATCACCCCCCGGACAGCCCCCCACACAGCCCCCCTCCTCCCTGGACCCCAGACAGCCCCCCTGATAGCCCCCCGGACAGCCCCCTGGACAGCCCCCCGGATAGCCCACCCACCCTCTTCCTTGGACTCTGAACAACCCCCCGCACATAGGATTCTCATAAAATGGACAACAATTTATGTACATACAGAAAACTGACCAAACGCATTCGGATTGTGCCAATACATTAGCACAACGATCCATGGGTCATATGTGACGTGTACAAGTCAAACCCACCTCAATCCGAGGTGCGGTGTGGCCACCACCACTCAAAGTGTCCGTCTTCTGTTTCAAAAGGACGTCATTTGAAGTGAAAAACATCAACTGGCATACGGAAAACCGACCAAACGCATTCGGATTTTGTCGATACATTAGCACAACGATCCATGGGTCATATGTGATGTGTATGAGTCAACCCCGCCTCAATCCGAGGTGAGGTGTGGCCGCCACCACTCAAAGTATCTGTCTTTGGCTTAAAATGGACAACAATTTAAGTACATATGGAAAACCGACCAAACACATTCGGATTGTGTCGATACATTAGCACAACGATCCATGGGTCATATGTGACGTGTACTAGTCAACCCCGCCTCAATTCGAGGCGCGGTGTGGCCGCCACCACTCAAAGTGTCTGTCTTCAGTTTCAAAAGGACGTCATTTGAATTGAAATACATCAAGAGGTATACGGAAAACTAACCAAACACATTCGGATTGTGTCGATACTTTAGCACAACAATCCATGGGTCATATGTGACGTGTACGAGTCAACCCCGCCTCAATCTGAGGCGCGGTGTGGCCGCCACCACTCAAAGTGTCTGTCTTTGGCTTAAAATGGACAACAATTTAAGTACATACGGAAAACTGACCAAACACATTCGGTTTCCATTGAATCATTTGTAGAACGATCAATGGGTCATATGTGACGTGTACGAGTCAACCCCGCCTCAATCCAATGTGCGGTGTGGCCGCCACCACTCAAAGTGTCTGTCTTCTGTTTCAAAAGGACGTTATTTGAAGTGAAAAACATCAACTGACATACGGTAAAACGACCAAATGCATTCAGATTGTGTCTATACTTTATCACAACGATCCATGGGTCATATGTGATGTGTATGAGTCGACCCCGCCTCAATCCGAGGTGTGGTATGGCCGCCACCACTCAAAGTGTCTGTCTTTTGCTTAAAATGGACAACAATTTAAGTACATACGGAAAACTGACCAAATGCATTCGGTATCCATTGAATCTTTAGGAGAATGATCCATGGGTCATCTGTGACGTGTACGAGTCAACACCACCTCAATTTGAGGCGCAGTGTGGCCGGTACCACTCAAAGTGTCTGCCTTTTGTTTTAAAAGTACGTCATTTTAATTGAAAAACATCAACTGACATACGGAAAACCTACCAAATGCATTCGGATTGTGTCGATGCATTAGCACAACGATCCATGGGTCATATGTGACGTGTACAAGTCAACCCCGCCTCAATCCGAGGCGCGGTGTGGCCGCCACCACTCAAAGTGTCTGTGTTCTGTTTCAAAAGGACGTCATTTGAAGTGAAATACATCAACTGGCATACGGAAAACCGACCAAACGCATTCTGATTGTGTCAATACTTTAGAAAAACGATCCATGGGTCATATGTGATGTGTACGAGTCAACCCCGCCTCAATCCGAGGCACGGTGTGGCCACCACCACTCAAACTGTCTGGCTTTTGCTTAAAATGGACAACAATTTATGTACATACAGAAAAATGACCAAACACATTCGGTTTCCATTGAAACATTAGGAGAACGATATATGGGTCATATGTGATGTGTACGAGTCAACACCGCCTCATTCTGAGGCACGGTGTGGCCGCCACCACTCAAAGTGTATGTCTTCTATTTCCAAAGGACGTCATTTGAAGTGAAAAACATCAACTGGCATACGGAAAGCCGACCAAACGCATTCGGACTATGTCGATAATTTAGCACAACGATCCATGGGTCATATGTGATGTGTATGAGTCAACCTTGCCTCAATATGAGGCATGGTGTGGCTGCCACCACTCAAAGTGTATGTATTTGGCTTAAAATGGACAACAATTTAAGTACATACGGAAAACCAACCAAACGCATTCGGTTTCCATTGAAACTTTAGAATAAAGATCCATGGGTCATATGTGACGTGTACGAGTCAACCCCGCCTCAATCCGAGGCGTGGTGTGGCAGCCACCACTCAAAGTCTCTGCCTTCTGTTTCGAAATGACGTCATTTGAATTGAAAAACATCAACTGGCATACGGAAAACCGACCAAACGCATTCGGATTGTGTCGATACTTTAGCAAAACGATCCATGGGTCATATGTGATGTGTAAGAGTCAACCCCGCCTCAATCCTAGATGTGGTGTGGTCGCCACCACTCAAAGTGTCTGTCTTTTGCTTAAAATGGACAACAATTTAAGTATATACGGAAAACCAACCAAACGCATTCGGTTTCCATTGAAACTTTAGGAGAACGATCCATGGGTCATATGTGACGTGTAAGAGTCAACGCCGCCTCAATCCGAGGCGTGGTGTGGCCAGAACCACTTAAAGTGTCTGCCTTTTGTTTCAAAAGTACGTCATTTTAATTGAAAAACATCAACTGACATACGGAAAACATACCAAACGCATTCGAATTGTGTCAATACATTAGTACAATGATCCATGGGTCATATGTAATGTGTACAAGTCAACCCCGCCTCAATCCGAGGCGTAGTGTGGCCGCCACCACTCAAAGTGTCTGTCTTCTGTTTCAAAAGGACGCCATTTGAAGTGAAAAACATCAACTGGCATACGGAAAACTGACCAAACGCATTCGGATTGTGTCGATAATTTAGCACAACGATCCATGGGTCAAATGTGATGTGTAAGAGTCAACCCCACCTCAATCCGAGGCACGGTATGGCCGCCACCACTCAAAGTGTCTGTCTTTTTCTTAAAATGGACAACAATTTAAGTACATACAGAAAACTAACCAAACACATTCGGATTGTGTCGATACTTTAGAACAACGATCCATGCGTCATATGTGACGTGTACGAGTCAACCCCGCCTCAATATGAGGCGCGATGTGGCTGCCACCACTCAAAGTATCTGTCTTCTGTTTCAAAAGGACGTCATTTGGAGTGAAAAACATCAACTGGCATACGGAAAACTGACCAAACTCATTCGGATTGTGTCGATACTTTAGCACAACGATCCATGGGTCATATGTGATGTGTAAGAGTCAACACTGACTTAATCCGAGGCACGGTGTGGCCGCCACCACTCAAAGTGTATGTCTCTTGTTTCAAAAGGACATCATTTGAAGTGAAAAACATCAACTGGCATACGGAAAACTGACCAAACGCATTAGAATTGTGTCGATACTTTAGCACAATGATCCATGGGTCATATGCGAGGTGTACGAGTCAACCCCGCCTCAATCCGAGGCGAGGTGTGGCCGCCACCACTCAAAGTGTCTGTCTTTTGCTTAAAATGGACAAAAATATACGTACATACGAAAAACCGACCAAACACATTCGGTTTCCATTGAAACTTTAGGAGAACGATCCATGGGTCTTATGTGGCGTGTACGAGTCAACGCTACCTCAATCTGAGGCGCGGTGTGGTCGACACCACTCAAAGTGTCTGCCTTTTGTTTCAAAAGTACGTTATTTTAATTGAAAAACATCAACTGATATATGGAAAACCTACCAAACGCATTCGGATTGTGTCGATACATTATCACAATGATCCATGGGTCATATGTGACATGTACAAGTCAAACCTGCCTCAATCCGAGGCGCGGTGTGGCCGGTAGCTCTCCAGGTGTATGTATTATGTTTAAAATGGACATTATTTCAAGTAAAAATATATGGTATACAAAAAACCGATCAAATTATGAATTGACTTCCGGATTCCACATATAATTTTTATCTAAATTATAATTACATTATGAATTCTAATTTAATTATGGATGTGTATAGTTCCACCATTATATGTTAAATGTGTATGATTTTGTTCTCTATATGTAATTGTTAGTTGGTTATTGCAGGTACAATAATTGTATATGTATGTGTTAGTTTATTACAGGTATAATAATTGGATTGAAAATGAGGTGAACCCACAAAATGGGTAAATTGCCGAGCTCTGCTGGGTAAATTGTAGAGCTGCTGTGCAATTTGCCCAGTAGAGGCTATGCCAATGGTTTTGAATCGTTGGCATAGAATGTGTAGGCCTTGTTTTAACAACAGTTCTATGGACCGTTGGTAAAAAACTTTTCCCAACAGTTCTAAACCGTTGGGAAAGAGAATATATTGGGTTTTTTCCAACGGTTTGGAGAACCGTTCGGAAAGAGGATATATTTGGTTTTTCCCAACGGTTTGGTAAACCGTTGGGAAAAGCATGCTAAATTTGTCCACTATTTCCCAACGGTTGTAAACTGTTGGGAAAATTATTTCCCAATGGTTTTCAGGAACCGTTGGGATAGGGTAATTTTTCAGCACCCTATCCCAACGGTTCACTATAAAACGTTGGGGAAAACTTTTTCCCAACGTCTTACTTCTCTACGGGTTGCAGAACCGTTGGTATAACATATACCAACGGTTCTGCAGCCTTTCCTGACGGTTCTAAACAGTTGGGAAATCCTGCATTTCCAGCAGTGAAAACTGCAAACTTGGTCCAATTGGAAAGCAGATGAAACTTGTAGACTTTAATGAAAAAATACAAATCCAGTCAAGAGACAACCTCCTTGAGTCGTAAAAAACTAAACCCCCAAATTAAACTCAATCCAAAACCTAAAATCAATCAAAAAAATTGTTAATATTTATGAAAGGAATAGAAAATTTAGGGAAATTAAGAAGGGGGAATATAGAAAAATAAAACAGGGTATTTAGATATCTACCTGAATACATAGAAAAGGGGATACAATTAGAAGTTATAAACAGTGAGATGAGAATATCAATGGGATTTTTGTCAGTCTAAACATGAAATAAAGAGGTGGGGGGGGGGGGGAAAGCGGGCCAAAACTCTTAAAAATCCAATAGGGGTAAATGAACAAAATATAAAACATAAATAAGAAGGTAAGGAAACTCACAGTGAATCACCAAGAACTATAGTGAGACACCCAATTCTAAGTACCCACCATTTCATATCCTATTATACTTATATTGTAGTTATCCATACTACAACCATTCAATATGTGGATCCCAACCTATAGTGTAAGGGATCTCCCTGGGGTAGAACCACTATGCCAGTCCCTCATCCACTACAACATTGTATTCTATGATATGGCATGGATCCACTACATTAAGAAAGACTATAGTCCATTAGCTCGAGGCCTCCATGGCACAACATTAACCTGCCATGGAGAAAAGTGACAACCCAAATGATATCTATGGTACAACCCTTTGCTTTTGGTGTGGCTACCCGTTGATCAAAAATTCCACAAAACTAAGGAGGAGGGTTGTGGTGTTACCTTACTATGTCACAACACATCCATATGTAGTACTAGTCTTAATCTGCTTAGGAATTACATAAAAAACTTAATGACATGGAAAAAGTATAGTGATATTAGGGTTTCAAAATTTTCCTAACCAAGCCATTTATACCACCAAAAATTCATTGATAATGGTAGAACAAATATTTTTCAAAACATCAACACCCAGACTAATTATTTAGGAGGAAGAGGAGAAAAACTAAATAAAAATACATTGAAAAGGAAACACCATTCATCATTTAACTCTTTAAAACCATGTAAAAATCCACAATCTTAACCTAGATTATAACCACCCAACATGAAGCTCTATGAAAATGAAGACCTAGTATTGGTCTCCCCACCATTTATAATTCATCTAAAATATTGGAACATGTGATAAACATTCCCAAAAGAGAAAGTATCTCCAAAACATACAAGCTTCCATAAATCATTATATGAAATAATAATATTCCACTAACCATAGACAACTACAAAAGACCAGCTCAACTCCATAAATATAGAACATCCTTGAATAATATACAAAAGTTTACAACACTGAATCACCAATCCATCACATCCCCAAAAATAATAGAAAAACCCCAATCATGAACATTCCTTATCATGGAATAATATGATCTTGACCATACTTCATGAAACTAAACTGAGGGTAATTAGATACAAACTCCTGAAACATTAAATCACATTGATCCCAATAGATAATAACAACATAGTTGGACTTATATCTTAACCAAATACCAATTGATCATTCTCTTTACCCCAGTACAAACCCATAGAACCATTTTCTATCCATAAAACAACCTTATCACATGGTCCAAACCATGCACAAAAAATATTGAGCATCACAAACTAATATGGTATGAACATCCCAAAATAATCACCACTCACAATGGATTAATACGTAGTGGAACCCAAAAGATACACCAGATTAAGGTCACATTAAAACCTAAACAGATCTATGATCCTTGATAATGATTCCCAAAATAGATCACCACCAAAATTATAGTCACATCTAAAATTCACCCCATTTTATCTTCATATAAAACTAATAATGGTGACCTGAGTGGCCACCTATATCAGCTGAAGAGATATTATAATCATTGGGTATTAAATTTCCTAGGGTTAATATCTAGAATATATAAAATATATGAGGTTAAAATTATGACCCTCTCCTAATAATCCAGGAACAAGTTTTATTGATGATCACCACTCACTCTCTTGAAAAAGGCAGATCAAGAAATTAATATATTCTTTAATTAAAAGGCCTTAAGATAATTCCACTGAACAAAAATCATCTTTAATAATTCTCCAAGTTAAGAAAAAACACAATGAGTTGAAAAAATAGTATTTTACACTCTATTCATAGCATGGGTAGTGTAAAACTCCTTGAGGACCACAATCGAGTAATAAGGGGATTCACCCCAAGGATCATCCTAAGAAACAAGAATTATTCCTTTAATTGAAAACAATTTTGTTGGAATACATAAAAAAGCATAAATCATGAATCTAAGCCATTGATAATTACAAAAAACAAATAAACCAATTCCATTAAAATAAAGGGAAAATAAAAAATCACCCATGTATTAAAGAAAAACATATGAAAAAAAAACTATGTTCTTATTTTAAAATTCACCATAATCCATAAGGAATAAAAAAAATTTACAAGTACACATGTTATTTATAAAAGATCAATCCATTTAAAAAACAATCTTTCAATTCATTTAAAAAAATTTATATCCCACAGAGGAATTTTAATACATAAACAACCATTTTAAATCCAATAAATTATTTTAAAATCAAGAACACCATTTGAGATTCATTAAAATCTACATTATTAAAAACAATCTTGTAATAAAAATACTTTTTTTTTTGACACCCCAAAATTTCATAATAAGTTATTTTCTTTAAAGTAATTAAATCGTTTGCGCTACATGCAACACCGAGTTCGAGCGCACCACGACCTACCAAACTAGACGTTCAAAAGAAGTTATGAATAGTATTAACTGATTTTTGAATTTTATATACTCCATATAATTTTAGAATCTATATTATGTGTTTCTTAGACAAAATATAAGAACAAATTCATTTTCTCAGATAAAAGAAGTATTTTTCAAAAAATGCAATTTTGCCACCTTTTAATGGAAAACCATTTTTAAAACTAATATCTGACACTTTTATATATTCAATCTAATGAAATTAATTAATTTTTTAGAATCGAGACATAAAAATTTATTTTGGATAAATTTTTTATACTTTTCTGATAACATTCATATTATAATGAAAACTGAAAAATAATAAATTTTAATTAAAAAAATCTTTTTTAATCGAAATAATTTATTGTGTTAAATTATGAACTTGAGTGGTTTGAAAGTATAATTAGATTTGATTTTTATCATTTATTACAATTTAGGTCATTATAAGTAATTTTACATTTAAATTTGACATAAAGACATGTCAATCTTTTGATAGTTTTTTCTTTTTAAAAGCCCGCTTTTCGGTTTTGACAACGGGAATAAATATTAAATTAACTAATGAAACTTTTATTTTTTGAATTTCGTAAAATAGAATTAATTTTTGGAATCGTAACATCAAAATTATCTTAGGGTAATTTTTGGTATTTTTTCTGAAAAAATTCAATTTTTTATGAATAGTGAAAAACTCTATGTTATAGTTTAAAACAAACTTTTTATTTAAATAATTATTTATATTTTTTAAATTTATTTTATTTATAAATATATATATAAGACTTATATATCTTCAATGTAATTAATTGGAGTCATTTTATAATAAAATTAGATGTTTAATAATTTATTGCACTTTTTACCCCCTTTTACCCACCTTCTAGGAGCATTTACAAATTTGCATAAAAATTAATTTTACTGCTTCTGTGAGTTGAATTTCAAAAACCCAAGAGGAAAATTTAATATCATCAAGTAAACCGTGGTTCAATAATATGAAAATAATTTTTTTATAATAGTAACTTTTGTCTTTTATTTACCACGGTTAAAAGTAAAAAAGGGTAATTAAGGGTAAAAATGATATCATAATTACCCTAACACATGTCCTAATTCTATTGGATAAGTTTAATTCGATGAAAAAAACCTTAGGAAAAATATATGAACCTATTTGGTCCACTTGTATTAGATTAGTACATTTATTATTATTTTATTTAAAAAAGAGTTAAAAGAGTTAAATTCAATGTTTAATAACTAAACCAATTGTAATATAGGGTTACAAACAATATAAATTCGACTATAAATATTCATTAGAAAGATAATGTGATTTACTACATAATGGTATTTTATTTATAATTTTTACACATTAAAAAATTAATTTTATTTATGACACAATGATGATGCAATAATTACCTTATTAATAAAATATTGAAATAATTTATATTATAAATATCCAAATAAATGTAAATTGAGACTTATTATGAATTAAAATAATTTATAGGTTAATATGACATTTTAATGTTAGTTTAATAAATTTTATTAGAATTGATAAAGTATTTATGGATTTCTAAAAAATCAAATACTAAATAGTGTCAAAATTGACAGAATTGAGTTTCTGAAACAAATACTATATACTTAATTGATATAATATTCCTAAAAATATATGGACCGAAAAAAGGAATTATAGAGGGTTATATATAATAATAATTAGCCACATGGGGTTCTCTTGGCATGTTATATTATGTTTATTAAAAATATAATATAAAAATACAAAGAGACATTGTAAATGTCACCCTATTTAAATAAGAGTTAAATCTAAATGATAAGGTCAATATGATGCAATAAACCTCTATAAAACCTATTGGTTGGAAGTTTTTCGATACAAAAACACCTTATATTTTAAATAATTTATTTTGGAGCCATTAGAAACCAAAAATGATTTTATTATAAAATAATATTTCATGCTTTTCCTAAAGTGACCCTCACCTATCTTATAAAAGAGAACATCCCATTATCTTAATTTTACACCTCTAAAGCCTTTTGTATCGGCCAAAACTACCCAAATTTCCTCCCAAAATACCACTATTCATCCCAGAGGCCTTAATATGGTTATAAATCCAACCTAAGGAGCCCTTTTCGTCAAATCAAAAGGAAGAACCTGAAAAATATTTAAATATTTCATCACCTCTTTCAAGTTATTTTCTTCTTCCACTTCTTCTTATTTGTAGTTTCAATTATAAAATAATAACTCCAATATCCAATATATTCTATATAATATTATTTTATTATAAAAATGGTACTACCATATTCGTTATTCTAACCATCCTATAAATGACAAAGTCACAATATGTGCATATATACGGATTACCATCTCTACACCGTGGTGTAGTTTGTTATTCAAACACTTCATTTTTTGGATGGGTATAATAATGTGTATAACTAATGTAAATAATAAATATAACATGTTAATGATTCTATATATGTGATATACCATCCAATTAGATATTATTTTTCCATCAATATAATGATATGGTCGCTCGTGCGTACGTACGAATTACCCTCTCCACGAACGAGATGAGATTCATTCCCCATCTTAATCATTCAAGACTAATTTTAATTTTATGATTAAGAATATTGTTTATGAACTTAATATAATTATTTATATGAATAAAATACATCCTATTCATAATAAACATGGCTTACGTAACTGAGTATATAAAGGAAAACAGATCAGTTAACACCCGAAATAATGATACTATTGAAATATTATTAAGAAAGAAATATGAGAGGATTGTATAAAATATCATATTTATGTATATAGGTATTTTAAAATATAATAATTGTGATTTATATATTATACAAGAGGTTAATATACCCTCAACCAAGGAAAAATACAAGGTAAGGGGTTTTCATCTCACTTTTTTTATTCCCACGAGATTAATGTTATATTGGTCACTATTATCTTTTATGTGGTGTATGTTCTGACCATTATTTTATTCTTGGTATAATATACATTAATTTATGTGTATTTAAATCTTCTTTGTAAGATCCTACTTTCATGGGGTGTATGTTTCGTAAGTTAACAAATAGGTAAGGGAATTTCATATTTTAATTTCCACTCATAGGGATTTACGCATACTACATTGATTACATTACTCAAAGATTATGTATGAAATCACTATTTATTTACTTATGTAGTAATTTTCACTCACCTTTGTGTGAATATACTTTTGATACACATAATCACTACATTTATAAATTCTCAAGTCATCAATATGAACTTGATAAGAGTGATATTAACTCTATATACATTCATTGAGTTAAACATCCAAGTCATTGGTGTTGTTTTTAAAAGAATATGTGCGAATGTAATCTGATTGATTTAAACTGAATATCCAATTATATTGAGAATATTTATATTTTTCACACATAATAATGTCATTTATTTATCCTTAACCTAAAGATGCAGTCTTTATAAGGGAATTCATCTCAACTTACATTCAATTGAGACTTCTTTGTTGTTATGCGCCATTTCACATTTATTTGGTGTATATACAGTACATTGACATAGTATATCATGAATCTGTTTATTCTCATGATATTATAAATTTTTTATTACCTCAGTTATTTTTATTAAATAATCTCTCATTTGGTTAGGAACTCTAACTAAAATATCATTTTAAATGTTTCAAAAATTTATTCTTCTAAATTTTTCTCATTAATGTCTATGTTTTAAAAATAGTTTTAAGGTTTTATTTATATGGACATTAATGTTTTAAAATTAAAAATCCTTTAAAAAGTTTCAAAGTGGTATGGGATACTTTGATTCAAAAATCTATTTTCAATAACTTATTGATAAATAGTGAACCTTTTAAATGTTTTCATGAAAAAGGGATATTTCCCTCAAAGATTTTTACTGGTCATTTTCAACTATGTCAACATCCTTTACAGGATATTATTCTTGATTGAGGTTGATTTATTATGATACAAATCATCCATACTATATTGAAGGTATTGTGATATGTTTGACAGTGGATGTGTTATATTTATACCATTCGTGGTTTATGGATAAAGTATTGGAATTTTATGTGCTATTTTTAATACGAATGTTTATGTTTTGTTTAAACTTTTTCATATGAGGAATGCATTGGACTTAGTATGTGATGGGTGGAACATGCTATAGCTCCTCGATGCATCGATAGGTCTATGGAGGCAAACTAGTGTCTTGGAATAGGGCCTTGAAAAAATATTATTTGTATTCTTGGCACAAGGTCTTGCCTATGTGGTTATGAAGTCTGGAATTATGTATTCCATCATTATGAAAGTAGCTATTGATATTGCTTGTGATTATTTGACTAGTATAAAATACATGTGAATAATTAAATGGAATTATTTGATTTTATATTTGTTATATTATACTGATGTTTAAGTTTAAAAGGCTATTGTTTTAGTCTTATACATTACCTTAAATGATTATGCTTATTTATGAAAGTTTCCGCTATATTGTTATCCTTACGGAGCATCCGAGATCACCTCTTTCTATGTTTTATTTTTCCCAGGATGTGAATAAGTATTTTATGGTTGATCTTAAAGGATAGGATAAGGATATAAGTGTGTTTAAAAAGGGGGGAAATGTTTTTGGGGTTTTTATTTCATGATGTAATGTAAAAATAATGAGTGTATCTTGTACATCCAAGGCTACTAAACTGATTGGTCTTTCAGGACATGATTCATTGTATCATCCCAATATTATGTAATAATTCACCAACTCTGGGTAATTGGGGTTGGGGTGTTTCAATTGGTATTAGAGGAAGTTTAGTAAAATCCTTGGAAGCTAGATTTTGAAAAACTCTGATTAGAAAACACTACCCTAAGATAGACTTTGAGGATTAGTATAGAAGAACATCCAAATATTTTGGTAATGTAAATATTATGTGGGTTTTCCAAAAAAATGCTTCCCTGCCTGGATACGAGTAGGTAGAGGCGGATCTGGAACAGATGTACCTAGGAGTGAAAACATTGACAAGGAGTTTCATGCTTGACCCAGGGTATCTTGTTACACGACAATGGGCCTTGCCGCACTCTTGTTTACGACACTCACGGGGGATATAATTAGAATAATTCACCTTTTCTTTACAATCCAATTTGAAGGATTTTAATATTAGATGAGAATAAATTTCCTTGTTTAATCCTAAGGTGTTTTAGATTGAAAATAAGGTGTTATGATATTCTCTAAATGATTTTATGACTCACACTATGCTTTCTTGTGTTAGTCAATGGCTAGATTCCAAAGAAGTGATAGTAACATTGAACATGATGTACAAGGTGGTCACGCTGGTGGAAACGAGCAACGAAATAGAATGTTGATAGCTATAAATAATATTGTTTTCATGTTGAATCAGTTTTCCGAAAATATGATCAATGACATATATATTAACCAACTCCCATACTCAACAAAGAAGAGAAAGGCAGTGAATGATAAGAGCTCCAGCAGTGGAGTCCATGGAGAAAAGAAAGCTCAATTTCCATCTTGAAGTAAATATGGAAGGAAACACCTAGGTAAGTGTCTAAATGTAACAAATAAATGCTTTTGTGTGTGAAATAAGGACATAAAGTGATGAATTGCTGATAAAAAATGAAGAGTACTACGGAAGAAACTAAAAATGTTCCCAAAAATCCATTTAGAGTCATTTGATGTAAATATAGGGGACCTAGCCATTACTCAAGTGAATGCCCTATTCTATAGGATAACCTCTTGGTCATGGAAGAACCTATTTGGAAATTAATGGATGGTGAAATGTTTAAAAGTATTAGTGCTCTTTATTGATGCGATTACTTTGGAAGACTTTTCTCTTGTATGTGTAACCCTGTAGTTTTTTATGTGAAAATTCTATTCTAGGAAGAATTTTCTTTTCTATTGTTGAGATAGTAATAAATAACCATTTATTTTTATATGATCCTTGAATTTTAGGAAATTAAAGGTTTTTAAATTTTGGGATGAAAATGCGATGTATGAGATAACATTTGTGGTGAAATTATGTTATAGTTATTTTGAGGATTTTATCTCATTTTGGGAATGTTATAAAATATAGTTTTCGATAAAGGGAAACACACATACAGTGTGAAAACATATCACGTTGGACAAAGTTGTGTGAATCGAACCCACAACCACAGTGAAATTGTGATTTATTGGCTACCACTGGACTACGTGAAGTCCCTAGTTAGTGTAACTAATTATTTTTAGTTAAAGTATTTTATTGATCAATAATAAGTTGATTTGGGATCTTATGTATTATCAAATGTATATCCTTAGTATAGGATAATGATTTGGTTATTAAGTGATAAATGTTATTTTATAAGATGTTCACTCTGTTGGGAATACTATATGCATAAGGAAAATAGAAACTATGGGATTTCATTTGAAGAGTAATGTTGGATTCTAATCTATATTTTTATTGTGGATTTATACTGATTTGGGTTATTTATGGAACTGATTAACCTATGATAGAGAATATGTGATTAGGTTAATTACTTTTATATATGTGACTTTAAGAGTAGTCAATGTTATTTGGAGATATGATTTAACATGGTATACTATGTAATCAAATTCTTCTATGTTTTGGGTTTCAATATTATTTTGGATTATATTGAATGATTTTAAGGACAATTGTTTATTGAAGGGTATATATTGATCTTTGGGTATTGTTGGTTTAATTTTAGAAATTAAGATTAGTATTTCTTTCTTTAATGTATTATCCTTTTATGGGATCATCTGATCTTGTTCTAACCATTTGGGTTTTGGTTAATCTCTAAAGACAAGGTAAATATATATAGTTTATCCTTTATGGATTATGTGATTATCAATAATTTGATTCTAGCAGTTTAGGTGTGATCAAGTCATCTTGAATACTCATCATTTGAAAAAAAATAGATGAGTTAGTGGTAGAAATTTATTATAGGATGAAACTCTACTTAAAAAGTAAGTAAATCTCTTTATTTTCTTAGTCAATATCATAAATAAATTACTCAACATTATGAAGTAGAACATAAAACAAAAAACGTTATCCTTCTACTTTTCCTACTAGGAAACTAATGACTGTTTATCCCGTCACAAGTTTATGGTTTTCTTGTTGATAACATTTTCCTGATCTTGTTTTCTATCACTCTCCACCAGAACATGACACTTAGTTTATCTTCCATATCCATGTTTTCCTACATGGAATCCTAGTATGGGTTATCTTGGGAGACCTTTGTACTTCTCTTTCTTTCTTTTAAAGTAATAGTTTTATTGACTCTTTTTATGATGTGAGACATTCAATGAAGTTACCTATCCCAATTTTAAAATTTTTATGATGCAATATCCCAAAGGGGGAAGAATGTAACACCCCAAGATTTTATATTAAGTT